>CM039674.1:430133979-432633979 GCA_022496015.1 Hordeum marinum | reverse complement strand
GATCAGAAATAATGTAGAATTTCTGGAAAGCATAGACGGTTGTTTGAAAAGAGTTTTTCAAAGGAAGACCTGGATAAATCTACCTAATTGTTGGGCATCAAGATCTATAGAGATAGATCAAGATGCTTGATGAGACTACACATACCTAGACAAGATTTTGAAAGAGTTCAAAATGGATCAGTCAAAGAAAGAGTTCTTGCCTGATTTGTAAGGTGTGGAGTTGAGTGAGACTCAAAGCTCGACCACTGCAGAAGAAAGAGAAAGGACGAAGGTCGTCCCCTATGCCTCATTCATAGGCTCTATATAGTATGCCATGCTATGTACCGCACCTGTGTCTGCCTTGCCATAAGTCTGTCAAGGGGTACAAGAGTGATCCAGGAGTGGATCACTGGACATCGGTCAAGATTATCCTTAGTAACTAGAGGACTAAGGAAATAATTCTTAATTATGGAGGTGATAAAGATTTCGTCGTAAAGGGTTACGTCGATGCAAGATTTAACACCAATCCGGATGACTCTTAGTAGCAATCCGAATACATATAGTGGAGCAGCCATTTGGAATAGCTCCAAGTAGAGTGTGATAGCAGTATGACATAGAGATTTGCAAACTACACACGGATCTAAGTGTCACAGACCCGTTGACTAAAGAACTCTCTCACATGCAAAGCATGATCGAACCCTAGAACTCATTGGGTTTTAGATTCATAACAATGTAAATCACATGGTGATGTGAACTAGATTATTGACTCTAGTGCAAGTGGGGGACTGTCGGAAATATGCCCTAGAGGCAATAATAAATTAGTTATTATCATATTTCCTTGTTCATGATAATCATTTATTATCCATGCTAGAATTGTATTGATCGAAACTTAGATACATGTGTGGATACATAGACAACACTATGTCCCTAGTATGCCTCTAATAGACTATATCGTTGATCAAAGATGGTTAAGGTTTCCTAGTCATGGACATGAGATGTCATTTGATAACGGGATCACATCATTAGGAGAATGATGTGATGGACAAGACCCAAACTATAAACATAGCATATGATCGTGTCAGTTTATTGCTATAGTTTTCTACATGTCAAGTATCTGTTCCTATGACCATGAGATCATGCAACTCATTGACACCGGAGGAGTACCTTGTGTGTATCAAACGTCGCAACGTAAATGGGTGACTATAAAGGTGCTCTACAGGTATCTCCGAGGGTGTCTGTTGGGTTGGCATGGATCTAGACTGGGATTTGTTACTCTGTGTGACGGAGAGGTATCTTAGGGCCCACTCAGTAATACAACATCACAACAAGCCTGGCAAATAATGTGACTAAAGAGTTAGCCATGGGATCTTGTATTACGGAATGAGTAAAGAGACTTGCTGATAACGAGATTGAACTAGGTATAGAGATACCGACGATCGAATCTCGGGCAAGTAACATACCGAAGAATAAATGGAACACCATACGGGATTAACCGAGTCCTTGACATAGAGGTTCGGCCGATAAAGATCTTCATAGAATATGTAGGAACCAATATGGGCATCCAGGTCCCGCTATGGGTTATTGACTGTTGAGGTGTCTCGGTCATGTCTGCATAGTTCTTGAACCCGCAAGGTCTGCACACTTAAGGTTCGGTGACGTCTCGGTATAGTTGAGTTATGTATGTTGGTGACCGAGGTTGTTCGGAGTCTCGGATGAGATCCTAGACGTCACGAGGAGCTCCGGAATGGTCCGGAGGTAAACATTGATATATAGGAAGTCGGTATTCGGATTCTAGAAAAGTTTCGGGACTTACCGGTTTTGTGACGGGAATGTCGGAAGTGTTCTGAGGGTCCACCGGGGGGTCCACCTGCCCCGGAGGGCCCCATGGGCTGTGAGAGGAGGCACACCAGCCCCTAGTGGGCTGGGCGCCCCTCCCACCTAAATCCCATGCAGCTGGAAGGGCTATGGTTGGCCCAAGGGGGGGCGCCCCACTTGCCTTGTGGCCAAGTTTCCCCCTTGACTGCCGCCCCACCCTAGGGGAAACCCTAGGGCGCCCCCTCCTCCTCTCCCTCCTATATATATGTGTGAGGGGAGGGAGGGATGTAGCACCATAAGCCACAGCGCAACCTCTCTCTCCCCTCTAGATCTATTTCTCCTCTAGATTGTTGCGGTAGCGCTTGGCGAAGCCCTGCCGGGACAACCCCACCACCATCGACACCACACCGTTGTGCTGGCATATAACTCATCTACCTCTCCACGCTCGCTTGCTGGATCAAGGAGGTGAAGATCGTCATCGAGCTGTACGTGTGCTGAACGCGGAGGTGCCGTTCGTTCGGCACAAGATCGGAAGGACCACGATGGGATCACGGGATGGCTCATGACGAGATCGCGGGACGGATCATGATTGGATCGTGAAGATGTTCGACTACATCAACCACGTTTCTTAATGCTTCCCTCTTAGCAATCTACAAGGGTATGTAAATCCACTCTCCCTCTTGTAGGTGCTCATCACCATGGATAGATCTTGCGTGTGCGTAGGATTTTTTTGTTTCCCATGCAACGTTCCCCAAAAGGTGGGTGGGGGGATTATCATCAACTCATTGTTGATTGGGTCGACATCACAATTGATAATCATAAACACAGGCTTATACGTACTCGAGAGTCTCGAACAATGCTGCTTTCTAAACGGATTCAACTATGACTTCCAAATCAAGTAAGATGTAATCGCATCGAGGGGTGGGCCTATAGTAGATATGCCCTAGAAGCAATAATAACAACTATTATTTATCTCCAAGTTCGTAATTATGTTTATATTTTGTGCTATAAATGCAATGGTCCTTAAGTCAGTATATTGACTATATTCATAAAGTCTCACAGGAAAACCCATATGCACGTGTGGAATAATAAACGATAAAATGTATTCCTGGTCATGCCTCTAATACTAGATCAAGTGTTGCGTGATGGTCACATTTTCCTGATCATAGGCATGCCTATGTTGTCAATTTTGAGGACACACTGTTAGAACAACACTTGGGTTGAATCGACCCGAATTGATGTTATGCTATGGGATACATTCGTCACAAGTTAATTGTAAATAACACTAAGAAATTTAGCATTTTCATAATTCCTTAGACCATGAGAGTATCGAGTTTCTTCATGCATGCTTCATGAACTTTGGGGTTAGTTAAATGTCATCCGTAACAAGGTGGCTATTACGAGGGCTTTCAGGTTCATGGAAAAGTATGACACAAGACTAGATATCTCAAGATTGGGATTTGCTCCCCCGATGACGAAGAGATATTTTTTGAGCCCTCTCGGTGTTATTAGTATCCAACATTGCCTGGCCAGACACAACGTGATTTGATCACGTTGATGCCAGAATGCGGGAACGAAAAAAGAGAATAATACCGGTAACGAGGAAACTCGCATGGTGAACAAAGTTGATGATTCACGGGGATGCCATTAAATCTCACCTCGGGTATTTGGAACATATCAAGAAGCAATAAGAACAACATTTGGTAGTTAGAGGCTCGCTTGAATATTCATTCATGTGGGTATAGGGATCAATATGGATGTCCTCGGTTCCGCTATATTGATCGTTGATCATAAAGTCTTCCGATCATGTGTATACTTCACTGAACCTATAGGGTCACACACTTAAGGGTCATCTATCTGCTAAGTAATAGACAAGGAGTTCGAGATATTGTTGCGAGAAAACTTGTGGAGATGACAAAAAGTTTCAGAGAAAAAATCGAAAATATTTTGGAGACAAAACATCATACCGGACATGTTCTAGAAAAAATCCAGAATTAGTTTAGGGGGTGCTAGAAATGTTATAGACCTTCTGGATTTTGTAGGAGTAAACACACGCTGAAATTTCATGAAAAGTTGTCATGAATAGCGGTAACACTATTAGGGTACAACCCCTTTTAGTGGCTTTTGGAAATCCACCTTTTGGGGCCTTGTACCAAATCAATGGGGGATGACATGGGGTGGTAGGACCTCCTTTTGTGTGTGTGTGTGTGGGGGGGGGGGCGCACATTGTGTCCGGCCAAGGGAGGAGCACCTCCATGGATCTCTACTTGCCCCCCTTTTGTGGCTTTATGGTGAAAATATCCTAAGGGTTTCTTGGTATTTTCCCATGGCCTCTACCCCTTGCCTTCCGCTATAAATAGAGGTGGAATGATCTGGCTTTATATCTCCCTTTCAACGAAATAGTTTTGTATGCCGAAAGGTTGTCTAGTCTTCGGTAGGGCCTAGTTCTGGACGGCGAAGCCGTGCTGGTTAGTCGAGACCGGATGTATACAACTCGGTAGAGAGATTATAGTTTCAATCTTAGTTTGAGAGACACATCGATGGACCGTCCGAGGGCCCCCCGGAGGGTTGTCCGAGGGACCGTCCGAGGTTCTGTCTGAGAGCCTCCTGATGAGCTATTCAAAGGACTGTCCAAGGTTCTATCTAGGAGCCTCCTGAAGGGCTATTTGAGGGACTGCCCGAGTGGCTATCCAAGGGAGAGCATCCTTGCGATTGGTAGGTTGTAAAATCCTAGCTGCAAGGATCTGCACCGATGATCTTCGCCAACTCTACTTCCGTTGCGCTACAAATTGGTAACATCAGATCAAACCTTGTATGCATCTTCATAGTGGTCCCGGACTGGTGGTGTAAGCTTTTTTTTTGCTGCATTTCCCTACAGTGCCATCATGAGCCCTACAAAGCATAGATGCAAGTTACAATCTAGAATACATGAGTTGTATGGGGATTGCACACTATAGTTTTGTAGTATATCAGATCTATTGCCAAAAATTATTTTTGCGGGTAGTATATGAAATGTATAACATCATGTTCTTGTTGCTTCCCTTGAATTTATATAGTTTCAATCTTGACGACGTGGTGGTGTTTTTTCTACAAAGTTCTAGCAATCCGCGATCCTTCCATGCTACTCCTGAGTATGCTGGTTGATAGATCAACAAAGTGCTTCAGTTCTTTGGGTTCCACCGTAGTTAAGAAAGATGAATGTTTCGCAGACTAAAGGGCAATGTAGATATGATCTGCATGAGGTTCTTGCATATGAAAAAGTTCAGTATGGGGCTTGGGATTTTTTATCTCGTTATTCATATGCCCCGCAAAGTTAATCTAGAGACTTGCATAATCATAATTGATGATGAACATTGGTAGCTGTGGTTTGTTTCAAAACCTTAGAAGCAACATAAAATAAAATATGCACACAAAGATTAGAGGCGTCTAACTTGGTTTTGTAGGAAGGCATGCGATGTGGTATAATCTTCATCTTATTTTAACGAGATTATGTATGAGATGGCTATATGATGTATATTAACTAAGATGACCTGCATGTCGTGATTCGGCATGATGGCTAGAGCCAGATGATTGTCACTTTAATGACCTGCATGTCAACCTTGCTGTATTACATTAATTTAATATGCTAGAGTGATAGCAATATTATCTGATGCATCATGAAGTCGGTGATTTTTTTTGCAAAGGTGGACACTGAGGCAAATGCCAAAGATGTAGAAAATAAAGACTTCTCCGTGAGAAAGGGCTATACCATATCATGCTATTATGAATTGCTTGAGATGTTTACCAGAATGGACGATGGTTGAGGCAGAAGCTAGAGCAATGGAGTGGATTCCGGCTTGTGCTTCGGGAGTAGCTTCTGTGGTGTGCGGCAAGTCAAGATGCCACACTTCAGTTCCAACAATATTTTCGACTTCATCATCTGGCTCGACGAAGATCAAATCTGTTGAAGCAGATCTCTAAGGCATCACTGGAGATTGTCTTTGGATGTGAGGAACTTCAAACACCTCAAGATAGTCATAATCCTTATCAATTCCTTTAGCATGAGTTGATCTCTTACGTAATGATTTCATAGAAGAGTCCATGAGCATTTCTTTTCTTCTTTCGCTAGAAGCAAGGCTTGGCGAGGATACTTGAGAAGCAGATTGATCTCGATCATCATATGCACTTTTACTTTGTGATCCAGCTTGAGGTGACTTTCTAGGGACTCCTGAGTGCGAAGACATATCTCATACAAAGAAGGATTTTCATATTTTGGAATACCAACAGTAGCTTGCTTAACCTTCGGAGCACTACTAGGGGTTGTTGTAGCATCAACTGGTGCCTTGTCCTTGCCATTATCATTGATAACCTGAAGGGTATCATGAACAGGAAAAGTGAAAACCTTCGACATATTGGGTCAAAAGAATTTATGCCCTGTGATCTGCTCTATATCATATTGAATCCAAGGAGCGAATGGTTTCAAGGCTTGAGGGGTATCAGCTGCATAGGCCATGTTCCGAATGAAAATATCAGGCAGATCAAACTAAATGCCAAGAGATATGGCTTGAAGAGCATTTGCCACAATTCCCACAATGGATCCAGGCCTATTTGTTGGGGTGATGGAGTTGCACATGATGTAGAACATCACTTTGTTTTCTTAAGGTAAGTTCTTTTGATTGATCTCTGTGTAGGCATCTCCAACTTTCTTGGGGTCCATAAGCAAATGCAGTTGAGCTTCAGTGGTTTCCCAAAAGTGTAGTCTATGCTCACAAGATTCATCAAATTCAAAGCGAGGGAAATGCATAAGAGCAGTAAATTGTTCGGCCATGCAAGTGATTTTCTCTTCACCAGGCATCCATTCGAGAACCCAAGTGTTGATATCTCCCAAGATTCTCGAGATATAAAGGGTGGCACAGAACTATAGAATAACTTCTCGATTTCACCCATGGTTGAAACAAACAAATCCCTTCAAGTAAACTTGGTCAATCTGTTCAATGGCGCAATGGAAACATGGCAGTTCTTAAAGCTGAGAAAAATCAAGCACCTTGTGCTTAAAGATTTGATTCTCGAAGTAAAGGATTTGAGCATAGTAGACTGCCTATTCCCGGGTCTAGAATCTAGGCGATAGATAAGTCCTCTCTCTTTCATATAGGATGCCACCAAAAAATGCAACTTTGGACTCATGAAGCGTTTCATTGAAAGATGGCCCATTTGTGCCAGTTTCAGGTGGATACAGTGGAAATGTTCCAATGGATTCGAAAGCTCATCTACTTATTGCTTGATGTGAGTATCATCTGGCATAAACACATATTCTTCAATGGGCTTGAGTGAAGCACCCGTCTTTCTTGATTCTCCTCTAACATTGATGGACTATCAGTTTTGCTTGCTAGAACTCCTTCAACAACTTTCTTTTCTTTTGGCTCTAGGACATTTTATTCAAGTTTCAATTCTAAGATAGGAGTCACTAGGGCTCTTTCTGTTGAAACTGGTGCAACGAGTGCAATTGGTAGTATAGTTTGAGCCATGGGCTCTTGTTTCTTCTTCTCTTCCTCTTCTGACTAAAAATTGCCGAAACGAGGAGCCGAGTCAACATCCATCCTAGTGGGAACTATGGAGGGTGAGACCGTGTGGGTATCCTTTCGGAGAGCACTTTGCTTCTGTTGGAAATATGCCATAGAGGCAATAATAAAATGGTTATTATTGCATTTCCTTGTTCATGATAATTGTCTATTGTTCATGCTATAATTGTATTAACCAGAAACCGTAATGCATGTGTGAGTACATGGACCACAACATGTCCCTAGTGAGCCTCTAGCTGGCTAGCTCGTTGATCAATAGATGGTCACGATTTCGTGACCATGGACATTGGATGTCGTTGATAACGGGATCACATCATTAGGATAATGATGTGATGGACAAGACCCAATCCTAAGCATAGCACAAGATCGTGTAGTTCGTCTGCTAAAGCTTTTCTAATGTCAAGTGTCATTTCCTTAGACCATGAGATTGTGCAACTCCCGGATACCATAGGAATACTTTGGGTGTGCCAAATGTCACAACGTAACTGGGTGGCTATAAAGGTGCACTACGGGTATCTTCGAAAGTGTCTGTTGGGTTGGCATGAATCGAGACTAGGATTTGTCACTCCGTGTGACGGAGAGGTATCTTTGGGCCCACTCGGTAAGACATCATCATAACGAGCTCAATGTGACTAAGGAGTTAGCCACGGGATGATGTGTTACGGAACGAGTAAAGAGACTTGCCGGTAACGAGATTGAACAAGGTATAGGGATACTGACGATCGAATCGCGGGCAAGTATCATACCGGTATACAAAGGGAATTGTATACGGGATTGATTGAATCCCTGACATCGTGGTTCATCCGATGAGATCATCGTGGAGTGTCGTCGTTTTCTCATGACAGATGCCATGGGGTGGCTTATCATAGGTGGTTGGGGCCAGTGGACGCCGACAGGCTCCGGGTGCGAGATTGGGTACAAGCGGTTATGGCACACGATGTACCCAGGTTTAGGGCCCTCCGGGGGAGGTAATACCCCTAGTCCTGCTTGGTTTTGTTGGATGGATAGGTATGAGTACAAGGGTGCTCTTGGAGCTGTATCTAGAGGAGGAAGAAGGGGCAGCCGGCTCCTCTTCCTCCGTTGCTAGAAGGGGGTGTGTGGGGATGATCATTCGTGCGTGGGTGTGTCTGTCCGTGATCATCCGTCCCCATTGCATGGGGGGCTCGGGGGGTTTTATAGGCCAACTCCCCGTCTCTTACAATATGTTTTAAGTACCAAGGTGGGGGGACACGGCTGGCAGTCTCTCCGGCTGGCCAGAGGGTCCTGCCGCTCGCGCCGTCTCGTCGTTGGCGGGGCCCGCCGGCCGAGCGGTCCCATCTCCCGTTGGGGCTCGGCAGCCGGCTTTGCGATTGGCCCTCGCCCACCTACTGCGGCACGGGCTTCCTGGGGGGGGGGGGGCGTCGTCTAGCGCCAGCCGACCAAAGTCTCCGGTACGGCCGACGGCATTGTAGCCACGCCGGGGCAGGTAATCGAGTGGTGAGGGCGTGCCGACACTGTTCCCCCGCTCAGTCGTACTCACCAAGGTCAGCGGCAGGGACAGTTGGACTATAGCTACGCGCTGCAGTGCGTCAGCGACCGCTGTAGCCACAGGGCCGCCCATCGTGCGGTCGCATCACATCGTCATACCCGCACGTAGAGGGACGAGATGGGGCATGTCCGTCCTAAGGTAAACGGAAGAGCCGGTCCGTGGGCAGTCGACCGCGCCCAGCAGGCCAAGAGCCTAGCCGGCTCCTTAACCAGCTTGTTGGGGCGTCAGCCGGCCCTGGCTCGTGCCCGACGTTCTCCAGCTGGCCACGGCCAGCCGGCCGCATAGTTTTTCTTCGAAGCGAAAGGGGGAAGACCCCGTTGCTTTGGCATACCTAGGGGTAATAACCCCGTCAGTAGTCCCCGAAGCCGGTGGGGGCCCGCGTCTGGCGGACGGTGGGGAGCCAGCGGCTTCCCCTCAACGCCACCCGCCTCCGGCTCAAAGGCGAAGGGGCAGCCGGGTCGGCTGTTGGACCCGACGCCTCGGGTACCGGCGCGCCGCCCCGGGACCCGTGCTGGCACACGGCACGCTACTTGGCGAGTAATGATGAAGTAGGTCCCACGCATGCGGGAAGACAGGACGTCGCCCAGGCCTAGCCCGGTAGGACCCAGGCATAGCCTAGTAGGCCTCGGGGCGCAGGATAGGATCCTCTGCGCCCCGGAGCGGCCGTTACGGCCTGGGGCCACCCACGCGCGCAGAGTTTCCGGGGGGAGTGGGCACAATCGATCCCACGTCCCCCGATCGTGGCCTCCCCTATAAAAGGAGAGGAAGGGCAGGGGCGAAGGTACCCGCGCCCCACTTGCCTCCTCGTTGCCCTTCTTCGTTGCCTCTCTTCCTTCCTCGCACGCCGTCGCACCCGAGCCCGCACTCACACCCGCACGCCGCACCGCCGCCGCGATGGCCGATGGACGTGGTGGCAGCTGGGCTGGCTTCTTCGTGGTCGAGGCGTACATCACCGAGCTGCACCGCGCGCGCATGCTGCCGCCGACGGAATGGGTGGTCGCACGCGCGCCGGGCGACGAGATAGCGCTGGCGCCACAGCCAGGGGAACACATCGTGTTCCTCTGGCACTTCTCCTGTGGCTTCGGGCTCTCGGTGAGTATCTTCTTCCGTCTTCTCCTCGATACCTTTGACCTCCAGCCGCACAACCTTGGCCCAAATTCGATTCTGTACCTCTCCTCCTTCGTGACGTTGTGCGAGGGGTACCTTGGTATCCTTCCTTTCATCGACCTTTTCAATGCTCTCTTCTACCTCAAACCTTTGAAAAGCGACGCTTGCGGGGACACGATGGTGTGCTGCCACAAAGTTGCTCGCTTTCCTCCACTTTCCCTTATCAACTCCGTCAAGGGGTGGCACCGGACATTCTTCTACGTGAAGAACATCGACCGAAGGACAGACTACATCCGGCTACCGTCGTTTGAGGACAAGCAGTCCTCCCAGCAGAACTGGCTGGGGTCTTCCTCGCGCGGCATGGCCTTGGACGAGCTTGCCCAGCTCTCGCAACTGAAGAGCTCCGAGGGGCTGGTCACTGCCGACCTGGTGGCGGCCTTTGTCTCGTGCCGGGTGTCGCCCCTCCAGATGAGGCCACACCGGATTTGCGACATGTCCGGCCGGCACGACCCCTGCTGGCTGTCCACCATCGAGCTGACGCCGACTCAGGTGGCGAAGCGGGTGAACGCCCTCACGACGTTCAAGCTGAAGCCCGCTTCGTGGTCCTTCGGCATGGAGCCGTACGACCGCATCAACCGGCCTCCTCTGGTGAGTTTGTTCGCCGAGGCGGTTCTTTCTTGTTTGGTATTCCCCAGCCGACAGCCGACTGGATAACTTACAGTGAAGTGGTGACCACAGTTGGTGGTGCGACAGAACACGCTGGACGGCCCGCACCCGCAGATCTTCGAGGCGGAGCATGAGGACTCCGACTCTGAAGACTACCAGACGGGAGGCCCCCCGGAGGAAGGAGTGGACTCCTCGGGAGGAGCCAACGAGCCGGCGGATCCACGAGGCGGCGCTCCTGGTGGAGCCGGAGGGTCCGGCGTAGCCGGGGAACACAGCGGAGCGGGTGAGTTCCCTCTTGCCCCCTCCATCAGGGACTGGATGGATGACGACGACGATGATGATGATTTGATGATTCTAGCCGGGCCTCCTCCCGCAGCGCGCCAGGACCAGATGAGTGAGGAGCGACCGGCTCGAGGCTCGGCAGCCGAAGTGGCCGACCGGGGGAACAGGCCGGCTCAGGAGGGGCCGGCGGCCCCGCCGCCCGGTCCGAAGCGGGTGAAGGTGGCTACGCGGAAGCCGCCGCCACGCGCCAAGTGGGCCTTGCCCCTCGTTATCGCGTAAGTTCTTTGTTTTTGCGTAAGTTTTGCTTCCGCCTTGCGAGCCTTTTAACGACCGATTCTTGGATGCTATAGTGACCCAATCGAGCTCCATGAGGAGGAGCCGGCGGGGGAGCCGACGGATGTCGCCAGCCGACTGGCCCATGAGCACGCGGCCACCCAGCGGGAGGAAAAGAGGAGGCTCGTGGAGTTGCGAGCCTCCAGGTCCGGTACGCGAGGAGGGACCGTGCACTCCGGGACCTCGAGCAGCCGGAGGCGGAGGGGGTCGGCGGACCCCCCACGAGCGTCAGACTCGGCAGCAGAGTCGACCCGCATGTCGAGGCCTCCGTCAAGAGAGCCGCGGGGTGCGGCCATGGACCCGCCAACACCTCCGCCCGCGCAAGAGACGGCCCAGGCGAGGGAGGTGACGACGAAGACGGCCCCCGAGGCGACCCGACCTGAGGTGCCGGAGGTGACCCCTCCTGCGGCCGAGCGGGCCCGGGTCGAGGTGCCGGAGGTCCCGGCGGCCCCGGAGGCGGCACCAGAGACAATGGCCATGGAGGCGGAGGAGCCCTCCATCGCGAACGACGCGCCGGAACGGTAGGAGGAGGAGGAGGCGAGGGCGACGGGCGGGGGCCGGTGGGGAGTGACTCCCGCACCCTTGCCCTTGTCAATCCACCCCCGGCGGCTGGCGCCGGGGCGAGCCCGCGTGGCAGCGGTGGCCGGGCCAGGAGGCCCCTGCGATCGATGTAGGAGGTGCTCCGGGACTGGGGGGCGCTGGCGAGCGCGCCGGTCCTGCCGGCTCCCCAGGCAAGTGGCCCGGTCCCCTCTTTCGGGGACTTGGGGAGCGTCTTGGACCGGTGCCGGCAGGAGCTAGCTCGGTTCGCGGAGGCGGCCGACACCGCCCTTCAGCGTGCGGAGGTAAGCCGACACTTTGCCTTAGAGTTTTCAATGGGGGCGTGCGAGCGCACCCACTAGGTGTAGCCCCCGAGATGCGGGCCGGCTGACCGGCTGACGGGCAGCTGGGCCTGATCTCCTTTGAGCATGTCTTGACCTTTGCCTTTTTTGCGATAGGAGGGGACCTCCCTGCGGTAGAAGCTATTCGCGGAAGCGGTCGCCATCCATGACCACGGCAAATACGGCTTCTACCGCCTGGAGGAGGAGCTAGCGCGCGTGTAAGGTAGGTTGCACTTTCTAGGAGAGGCATATAGCCCCCGAGAGTTGGCTGACGTTGGTTGTGTCTTGCAGGTGAGCTGGCCACCCTTCGGGGGGAGAAGACAGGGCTTGTCGCCGAACAGGACCGGCTGGCGCGGGACGTCCAGGCGGCCACGCAGGAGACAGACCGGCTGGCCACGCTGCTGGTCGACGGGGAGGCGGCCCGGGACCGGCTCAAGGTCGAGGCAACAAAGGAGGTGGCGGCCCGGGAGGCGGCCGTCAAGGAGGCGGCTGACGCCGCCTTGAGGACCGACGCCCTTCAAGGCGAGGTGACCCGCCTCAAGAGGATGCTCGAGGAGGTCAAGGGTTCCCTTGCTACCTCGGAGGCGGCCCGGGAGTCGGAGCGCAAGGCGGTGCTCCACTTTGCCATTGGGGTGGACGACGCGATCGAAGGTAGGTGCCAATCTTTCTCTTCCCCAACCGGTTGCTGTTCCCTTTGCCGTTTCTCGTGTCTCATCTTGCTTTTCTTTCCTTCTCTTCTTCTTCTTCCTTCCAGGGCATTTCCCAGAACTCATCTCCGCGCTGCACGCGCCATTCAGAAGCACCGGGAATACCTTCGGGAGTGCGGTCGCTCCATCGAGGAGCATGCCGCATGGGACATGGACGAGATTGGGCTCGCCATCGAGATGCGGATGACCCATCTCGAGCGAAGCGTGGAGCGGCTCAAGACCGCCGACAAGGAGGTCATCGTCGTGCTGTGGCCGGGCCGCGGGGAGCTCCGACGCACCGCTTGGCTTAGTGGATGGAGCACGCCGTCCCCTGCCTCGAGGCCTAGAAGGCATCGGCTGCCCAAGCCGGGGCGTAGATGGCGCTCCGGTTCGTCACGTCTTGGTACCGTGACATGGACCTGGGCTGGCTGGCGACCATGCGGGATGTGTCGACCACAGAGTGGGAGGCCCACGAGCCGGCCCTTGTACAGTGGGCCAACGAGCTCGCGTCATATGTTGACACAGACGAATTCCTGCCGGCCCTTGGCGAGGATGGTGAGCCGTTACCCGAGGACTCCTTCGGCATCCCTCAGGGCCCGACGGATGAGGAAGTCGCTGACGAGAGCACCGACTCGAGCGGCGAGACGGCTAAGACCAAGGAGCCTGCCTCGAAGGCCAAGGAGGCCGACCCGAAGGCCGTGACCACCTTCGAGGCGAGGACCGAGCCGTCCCTCGAAGCGCCGGCTGGGGGCACGCCAGCTGGCGACGCGCCGGTGGCCTAAGCCCCTGGGCATCTTTTTTTATCTTTCTTCCTGCATGTAAAACTTGAATCCACCCACTGGGGGTGTTTGTGTAATGAACTGAATGCTGGCCGTGGGCCACTTTTGCCTTAATATTTATGCCATGAATATTTTGTCGTGTTTGCCTTGTGACTCATGCCGCCTCGTCCTTATCCTTTTTTTCCCACCTCGACTCTTTCCGTTTCTATTCCTTTTCCCCTTTGGTTTTGGCCCCGCCAGCCTGACAGCGTGGAACCGGTCTATAGCTAGGTCGGGGCGTCAGCCTCAAGGGAGCCGGTAAAACTTAGGAATCACGAGGGTTTTTCGGGAAAAGTAGAGTGGTAGAGACGCGACGATGGTCCGGCCGGTTCCCGAAGGGGTCTCCCTTTGTTTTGACCTTTCGTGTGAGCTAAACCTTACCGCCCCGAGGCCCCGTCAGCCGGACAACCGTGGGCCGGTTCTGTAGCTGCTAAGGGTGGGGAAGTTTGGCCGGCTCACATTACTTAGATATTTTCCAGAGAGGCACTTCTAGGCCCAGCCGGCTAGCCCCCAGGCCCGGGAGCCGGGCCGGGGAGCCGGTGAGTGAGGAATACTTTTGAAAGAAATGAAACGAGGCGCGCCCCAAGAGCCGTCTTGGGGCGCTCAATGCATTCATAAGCCCAAAAGGGTGGGGATGCATACATACATTGATTTTTCTCAGCAGGAAAACGGGCGCAGGAGTGCTGCGTTCCATGAGCGCTCCGTCTCTTCATCGGAAGCATCTCTTTTGCGCTTCTGTGGCTTCGGGGCGTCTATCAGGTAGTATGCGTTGTTGTGTAGCGCCTTGCTGATGATGAACGGGCCCTCCCATAGGGAGGATAGCTTGTGCTGTCCGATAGTTCGCTGGATCCGTCTGAGGACCAGGTCCTCCTCGCGAAACGAGAGTGGCCGGATCCTCTTGCTGTGGTAGTGCCGGAGCTTCTGCTGGTAGATTGCCGTCTGGCTCAAGGCCAGTTTGCGAGCTTCCTCGAGTAGATCGACACCGTCTTCTTGTGAGAGCCTAGCTTAATAGGAATGATAGACTACTCATATCAACAAGGAATTCCTTCTTTTCCGAAAGCCCACTCGAAAAGAACTCCAAAGTTAAGCGTGCTTGGCTTGGAGCGATTCTAGGATGGGTGACCAACCGGGAAGTTGGTCCCGGGTGCGCATGAGTGAGGACAAAGTGCACAGGAAAGACTAGTGTTGGTCTGTGGGGCCAGTCTAGATCCCGCCAGGCATAACGGGGTGTTACAATTGGTATCAGAGCCGACCCTTGCGGTTACATGGGCATGCACGGGTCAGGTGCACGGGCATGTGGCGCATGGCTTGTATGGCCCGTCATGGCACAAAGCATGGCACATGTGCCGGACTGGACGTGCATACGTGTGCCAAAAGGGAACGTTCCTGATGGGCCGACGAGGACGTCGGTTCCTTTGAGTGGGGGTGTATGTGAGAGCCTGGCTTAATAGGAATGATAGACTACTCATATCAACAAGGAATTCCTTCTTTTCTGGAAGCCCACTCGAAAAGAACTCCAAAGTTAAGCGTGCTTGGCTTGGAGCGATGCTAGGATGGGTGACCGACCGGGAAGTTGGTCCCGGGTGCGCACGAGTGAGGACAAAGTGCATAGGAAAGACTAGTGTTGGTTTGTGGACAAAGTGCATAGGAAAGACTAGTGTTGGTTTGTGGGGCCAGTCTAGATCCTGCCAGGCATAACGGGGTGTTACACTTCTCTTGCCTCCTTAGCGTCCTTCTCCATGTATAGGGCGACCCGAGGCGAATCAAACTCGATGTCGGTGGGGATGATCGCCTCAGACCCATACACAAGGAAGAAGGGAGTGTAGCCGGTTGACCGGTTTGGGGTGGTCCTGAGACTCCAAAGGACGACCGGCAACTCGTCGATCCAGTAGCCGGCCGACCTTACTAGCGGCGTCACAAGCCGGGGCTTGGTGCCGGACAGGATGAGGCCGTTCGCCCTCTCGACCTGGCCGTTTGACTGTGGATGAGTGATGGAGGCCAGGTCGAGCCGGATTCCTTGCTAGGAGCAGAAACGCGCGAGTGCGCCCTTGGCGAAGTTGGTGCCGTTATCGGTGATGATGCCGTGGGGAACACCGTAGCGTACTGTGATGTCGTCGATGAGCCGGACGGTCGTGGGTCCGTCCAGCTTCTTGATTGGTCGCGCCTCGATCCACTTGGTGAATTTGTCGATGGCCACCAGCAAGTGCGTCATGCCGCCTCAAGCGGTCTTGAACGGGCCCACCATGTCCAGCCCCCCAAAAGCGAAAGGCCATGAGAGGGGGATGGTTTGGAGGGCCGTTGCCGGCAGGTGGCTTTGCGTGCTAAAGCGTTGGCAGCCCTCGCACTCGTCAACCAACTTCTTGGCTGCCTCGAGAGTCGTGGGCCAGTAGAAGCCGTGGCAGAAAGCCTTGGCCACCAGGGTCCGGGAGGCGGCATGATGCCCGCAATCGCCCTGGTGAATGTCGAGGAGGATCTCCAGACCCTTTTCCGGCCCGACGCATCGCTGGAAGACGCCGGTGGTGCTGCGGTGGAAGAGCTCATTGTTGATGATGCCATAGGCCGTGGCCCGATGCTTGATTTGGCTTGCTAGAGCCTCATACGGAGGCAGTTCGCCTCGCAGAAGAAACACTAGGATGGGTTGGGCCCACGAGGGGGCCGACCGGCATGCCAGCCCTCGGGACCGGCTCAGGAGCCCCCGAGGCTGGTTGGTCAGCCCTCGGATCTGGCCCGTCGGCTCCCGGGGCCGGCTCGTCAACAATCATCATGACGGCCGCACAGCCGGGGCTGGCCGCCTCGGACGCCGTGTGCTCGATTGGAGCCGGCTGGGCGGCCGACGGTCCGGGAGCCAATGGTGAAGGTGCTGGAGAGGCGGCCGGGGCTGTTGATGGGCCGGCGACGTTCGCCGGCATGAAGATTGACTCCGACTCTGGGGAAGGCTTGATAGATGGCTTGAGCAGCCATTCGAGGGAGACGTCGTCTGGGATGGCCTACCGGGTAGAGCCAATCTTTGCCAGCACATCCGCCGCCTCATTGTCCGCCCATGGGACGTGATGAAACTCACAGCCCTCGAAGGAGCCGGTGAGCTGTTGTACGAGGAAGCGGTAGCTAGCCATGTTGGCGTCCCTGGCATCCCATTCACTAGAGACTTGTTGCACCACGAGGTCGTAGTCACCGAAGCAGAGGATGCGCCTGATGCCGATCTCCTTGGCGAGCCGGAGGCCATGGACGATGGCCTCGTACTCAACTACGTTGTTGGAGGCGGCAAAGTGGATCTGGAGGGCGTATTTGAGCTGATCACCTTTCGGGGAGGAGAGGACTATGGCGGCACCTAGGCCGGTCCTCATTTTCGAGCCGTCGAAGTGCATGCGCCAATGCGTGGAGTCTGGGGTAGGCGGAACGAACTCCGTCTCTGCCAGTCGACGAGGAAATCCGCCAATGCTTGCGACTTGATGGCGGTTCTTGGCTCGTACCGGATCTCATGATCTGCGAGGGCGATGACCCACTTGGTGAACTGGCCGGTGGAGTCCCGTCCGCTCATGATCTCGCCGAGCAGGGCCGTGCTCACCACGGTAATGGTATGCTCTTGGAATTATTGCTTGACCTTCTTGGCGGCGAAGTATATGCCGTAGCACACTTTTGGTAGTGGGGGTAGTTCTGTTTGGACGCAGAGAGGACCTCGCTGAGGTAGTAGACGGGCCGTTGAACCGGTAGGGACTTGCCCTCCTTCGGCCCCTCGACCACCAGGATGACGCTGATGATGCGGGTGGTCCACGTGATGTAGGGGAGCAGCGGCTCCTTCTCAGCCGGCGCTGCCAGGATGGGCGTGTGGGTGAGAGCCTTCTTGAGGCCGCGGAAGGCCTCGTCCGCCTTGTCAGGCCAGTTGAAGACGCCCAACCTCTTGGTTTGACCCGGCTCGATTAGAGACGTCTTGCGAAGGAGCCCGTAGAGGGACAGGGCCTTCTCTCCCAGCCGGCTGATGAACTGGCTAAGCGAGGCGAGGGAGCCGGTGAACTTCTAGACATCGCGGAGCCGGGTCATCTTCGGCATGCGTTCGATCGTGCTGATCTTCTCGAGGTTAGCTTCGATGCTATGGGTGGACACGAAGAAACCCAGGAGTTGACCGGCGGGGACGCTGAAGACACACTTCTCCGGGTTGAGCTTGATCTTTTACTCACGTAAGTTCGCAAAGGTCTCTCGAAGATTGTCGAGGAGGCTGAAGTGCTTCTTGGTTTTGACGATGTTGTCGTCGATGTAGACATGGACGTTCCTACCTATCTGAGGCAGGAGGCACTTCTGCATGCATCGTTGGAAGGTGGCGCCTGCATTCTTCAGGCCAAAGGACATGGTGATGTAGCAGTAGGCCCCGAAGGGCGTGATGAAGGAGGTCTTCAGCCGGTCTTCCGGGTCCAGCTTGATCTGGTGGTAGCCGGAGTAGGCGTCCAAGAAAGATAACAAGTCGCAGCCGGCCGTGGAATCGATGACTTGATCGATCCGCGGGAGGGCGAATGGGTCCTTGGGACATGCCTTGTTCAGGCTGGTGTAGTCGATGCACATGTGCCATGTCTTGTTCTTCTTCAGTACCAGGACTGGGTTGGCTAGCCAGTCAGGGTGGAACACTTCTCGCAGCCGGGCGAGCTCTTCGCCTATAGTATGCCGCTTCTCCTCAGAGAAGCGGCGCAGGGGTCGCTTGACCGGCTTGACGTCCGTCCGGATGTGGAGTTTGTGCTCCGCGAACTTCCTCGGAACACCCAACATGTCCTTGGGGGGCCATGCAAAGATATCCCGATTCTCACGGAGGAAGTCGACGAGCTCGCCTTCCTATTTGCTGTTGTGGCGGGAGCCGATGGTGACGCACTGAGCCGGGTTGGCCGGGTCGAGCGGGATTTGATTGGTGTCTTTGGACGACTGGAAGGAGGCCTCGCCGACGGATTGCAAGGGCGGAGTTGGCACGGCCGGCTGGCTGGTAGCAAGGGCCACTAGCCGGTCGAGCTGTCGCCTCTCCTCAGTGATCTCCAGGGCCCCGGCCAGCCGGCTGCTGTCTCGAGCGCACTCGAGTGACATCTTATAGTCTCCCTTGATGGTGATGATTCCCTTGTGGCCCGACATCTGGAGCTTGAGGTAGGCATAATGGGGAACCGCCATGAAGCTGGCAAGAGCCGACAGGCCCAACAGCACGTGGTAGGGGCTTGCGAGGTCCACAACCTCGAACAGTACTGGCTCGTGGCGGAAATGTCCGGGTCCACCGAAGAGGACGTCGAGCATGATCTTGCCGACAGGGGAGCAGGACTTCCCAGGCACGATGCCGTGGAAAACCGTCTGGCTTGCCTGCAGGTCCTCTATCTTCAGCCCCAACTTATGCATCGTGTCGAGGTAGAGAATGTTGATGCTGCTGCCATCATCTATCAACACCTGCGAGAAGCGACAAGCTCGCTCCTTGGTGGCGATGGTGGGGTCGAGGACCAAGGCATAGCTGCGGGGATTCGGCATTACAGCGGGGTGATCGGCCTGGCTCCAAGTGACCGGCTTCCCCGACCAGTGCATGAACTGGGGAGTTGCCGGCATGGTGGCGTTCACCTCACGACGGAGCCGGCACTGGGCGTGTTTGCCCGTCTCTTCACTGGTGAAGACGACATAGCAACCGTCCTGGTTGGGGAACTGGTCGATTAGACGACCGTCGTTCGGAGCCGTCGTCGGTGCCGGGGCGGCAGCTTGGCCCGGGGCCAGCGCACGGGCTGGCGGCACGGGGGGAGCCGGAAGGCCGTCCCCCCGGGCCAATCGTTGTGAGAAGCTGCACTGCCGGAGCGTGTGCGTAGAGGGTTTGGCCCCTGAATGGTTCTTGAGGGGAGATCGAGCATTTGCTCGAAGGTGAGCTTCGGCTGCTAGGCAGCCTTGCCGGTGCCCTGGCGCTGGCTGGAAGGCTGGGCAGCCGGCTCCTGGTCCTCAACGGTATTAACCTACCGGCTCCCGTAGCGGGGATCCGGCTGGTCGTTCTTGCGCTTGTTGTTCTACGACTATCGGTTGTCGGCAGCCGGCCGGGTCATGGCCGGTGTTGTCATTGCCTTGGAGGGCGGGGTCGTCTTGACCCGAATGGCCGAATTGGCCATGGCGTATTTGTCCGCCTTGGTCATGAGCTCGGCAAGCGTGGCCGGCTCGGAGCACAGGAGCTTATGCTTGAGAGGGGTGCCGTCCCGGCATCCCTCGATGAAGTATTGCACGACTTGCACCTCATGCACCCTCTCGCAGGAGTTGCAGAGCTCGGTCCACCGGGTGAGGTAGTCGCGAAGGGATTCGTCCGGCCCCTGAACGCACATGGCGAGTTCACGGGGATGGCCAGGCCACTTGTAGGTGCCGGTGAAGTTGCGGATGAAGGCCTCCTCAAAGTCCGTCCAGGTGTTGATGCTGCCGGCCGCCAGGCTATTGAGCTAGGTGTGGGCCAGGCTGATCAACATGAGGGAGGCGTAGCGAACGGCTACGCGCTTGTTCCCCCCGGCGATGCCCACCGCGGTGGTGTAGTCAATCAGCCAGTCTTCGGGCTTGGTGGCCCCGTTGTATTTCAGGGTGTCCTAGGGAGCATGAAGCCGGTTGGTAACGGCTCGGTGCGAATCCGGGGGCTGAAGTAGGCCAGACCAATTGAGCCCTCCTCCTCGTGGAGGGCGGATTGCATGAGTTTGTCGAGGCAGTTGCGGGCATCGTTCTCACTGCGGGGGACGCGTGGTCCAAGCCGAGCCGAGAGTTCGGGACGGACGGTGGGTGGCGCCGACTGCAGTGACTCGCACCACGGAGGCAGCGTGTGTCCATGACTGCACCGGCTGCCGAATGCCGGTGCCTTGTGGTGGCGGCCACTCCGAGGCGGCTCATTGGTGTGCCGGCTGCTAACAGCCGGCTGCTCACTCCCCGGCGTCTGAGAGGGCCAGGGGGTTGTTTGCTTCGGCCCGGCGGCCGGAGACGCGAGGGTAACAAGAGTACTGGGCCACCTAGCGGCCGACAGTTCCCATGCCCTCGCGTTCGGGCCAGGGGCCTTCAGTTGCGGCGCCGCCTATCGCGAGCAGATGCTGCTGCGAATCAGCAGCATCGATGAGCTCCTTGATGTGGCGCTTGTGGGCGGCATGCTCTTTGCCCTCCAAGGTGACCAATTCCTCGTAGGCCACCTTGAGAGCCCGCAGGTTAGCCACGGGGGTATCATAGACGGGCATTTTGCCGCCGAGGATTTCGGTGACCATGCGGCTGCGGTCATGCACAGCCCCACACCGGCTGGGCTCGGTGCTAGCCGGGGTGAGTCCGTAGGCAGACGCATACTCTCGCTATGCCGCCTCCATGCGGTGCCGCATGGCAGCGAGGGCGGTGGCATCCTCGAACAGGATGCGGCGAGCCACCTCGAGGTTGGCCGCAGCGGTATCGGGGTTCGCCGTCAGGGCGATCGGAGTGCTCAAGCCCCGAAGGGCCGCACCGAGCGGGTCGGACGTGCCGACGCGGGCGGCGGCAGCGGTAGCCGCGACCCGTGCCTGTCCGGATGCGGTGGAGGAGGTGATGCCATCACTCCCACACGATCGTGGGAGCCGCTGGACTAAGTCACAGTGAGTGCGCCCACGGCCATGGGCGGGACACAGACGAGCACCCCTGCGGGGTATTCATCAGCAGCTGGAGCCTAGGCGAGGCTGAGCCTGCCGAAGCGCTCGGTAAGCGCATCGATGTCGGTCGTGAGGCCGACGGAGTTGCCCGCAGGGCGTGCCGGGGCAAGCCCCACGAGCTCCCCACGGTTTCTCCGGGACGAGCGGCGACTACGAGGAATGGCGAGGGGTCCTGCCTGGAGCATGAATCCGGCCGACGCCGCATACGGCCCCACGATGGGCGCCAACTGTCGTCGTTTTCTCACGACAGATGCCATGGGGTGGCTTATCGTAGGTGGTTGGGGCCGGAGGACGCCGACGGGCTCCGGGTGCGAGATTGGGCACAAGCGGTGATGGCACACGATGTACCTAGGTTCAAGGCCCTCCGGGGGAGGTAATACCCCTAGTCCTGCTTGGTTTTGTTGGATGGATAGGTATGAGTACAAGGGTGCTCCTGGAGCTGTATCTAGAGGAGGAAGAAGGGGCAACCGGCTCCTCTTCCTTCGCTGCTAGAAGGGTGTGTGTGGGGATGATCGTTCGTGTGTGGGTGTGTCTGTCCGTGATCATCCGTTCCCGTTGCATGGGGGGCTCGAGGGGTTTTATAGGCCAACCCCGGCTACTACAATATGTTTTAAGTACCACGGTGGGGGGACCCGGCTGACAGTCTCTCCGGCTAGCCAGAGGGTCCCATCGCTCGCGCCGTCTCGTCATTGGCGGGCCCCGCCGACCGAGCGGTCCCATCTCCCGTTGGGGCCCGCCAGCCGGTTCTGCGATTGGCCCTTGCCCACCTGCCACGGCACGGGCCACTCGAGGGGGGGGGGTGCGTCGTCTAGCGCCAGCCGCCGAAGTCTCCGGTACGGCCGACGACACTGTAGCCATGCCGGGGTAGGTAATCGAGTGCCGAGGGCGTGCCGACACTGTTCCCCCACCCGGTCGCACTCACCAAGGTCAGCGGCCGGGACAGTTGGACTGTAGCCACGCACTGCAGTGCGTCAACGGCTGCTGTAGCCACATGGCCACCCATCGTGCCAGTCGCGTCGCATCGTCGTACCCATGCGCAGAGGGACGGGACGGGGCATGTCCCTCCTAAGATCAACGGAAGAGCCAACCCGTGGGCAGCCGGCCGCGCCCGGCCGGCCGAGAGCCCAACCGGCTCCTTGACCAGCCGGCTGGGGCGTCAGCTGGCCCTTGCTTGCGCCGGACATCCTCCAGCCGGCCACGGCCAGCCAGCCGCGTAGTTTTTCTTCGAAGCGAAAGGGGGACGACCCCGTTGCTTTGGCATACCTAGGGGTAAACCCCCCTTCATGGAGCATGTGGGAGCCAACATGGGCATCCAGATCCCGCTGTTGGTTATTGACCGGAGAAGTGTCTCGGTCATGTGTACGTGTCTCCCGAACCCGTAGGGTCTACACACTTAAGGTTCGATGATGCTAGGGTTATAGGGAAATAGTGTACATGGTTACTGAAGGTTGTTCGGAGTCCCAGATGATATCTCGGACGTCATGAGGAGCTCTGGAATGGTCCAGAGGTAAAGATTCATATATAGGAATTGAGGTTTTGGTCACCGAAAGTGTTTCGGGAATTACCGGCAACGTACCGGGACCACCGGAAGGGTTCCGGGGGTCCACCAAGTGGAGCCACCAGCCTCAGAGGGCTGCATGGGCCGTAAGTGGGAGAGAACCAACACCTAGGTGGGCTGATGCGCCCCCCACAAGGGCCCAAGGCGCAGCTAAAGTGGGAGGGGGGCAAACCCTAGAGCAGATGGGCCCTAAGGCCCACCCTAGGGCAGCCACACCCCTCTCCCTTTCTTGCCGCTGGCCAGATGGGATCTGGAGGCTACCGCACCACCCTAGGGTGGGAACCCTAGGGCGCAACCCTCCCTCCTCTTACTCCTATAAATAGAGGAGCCCTTGGGGCTGCCGGAGACACGCATCTCTCTCTCCCACGGCACAGCCCTACTCCTCCCTCTCCTCGTCCTCCGTAGTGCTTAGCGAAGCTCTGCTGGAGTACCACGCAGCTCCACCGTCACCATGCCTTCATGCTGCCGGAGCTCTCCCTCAACCTCTCCTTCCTCCTTGCTGGATCAAGGCGCACGAGACGTCACTGGGCTGCACGTGTGTTGAACGCGGAGGCGCCGTTGTTCAACGCTAAGATTGGAGTTCATCGCGATCTGAATCGCTGCGAGTATGACTCCACCAACCGCGTTCTTGTAAGGTATGGAGATGCACTCTCCCCTTAATCATTGCTGGTTTCTCCATAGATGGATCTTGGTGAACACGTAGGAGGTTTTTTTATTTACTACTACGTCTCCCAACAGTGGTATCAGAGCTAGGTCTATGCGTAGAATCTATGCACGAATAGAACACAAGTTGTTGTGGGCGTCGATCTTGTTAATTTGCTTACCACTATTAGTCTTATCTTGATTCAGTGGTATTGTGGGATGAAGCGGCCCGGACCAACTTTACACGTACGCTTACGTGAGACTGGTTCCACCGCCTGACATGGACTTGTTGCATATGGTGTCTAGCGGGTGTCTGTCTCTCCCACCTTAGTTGGATTCGATTCGATGAAAAGGGTCCTTATGAAGGGTAAATAGCAATTGGCATATCACATTGTGGTTTTGGCGTGTGTAAGAAACGTTCTTGCAAGAAACCTATAGCAGTCACGTAAAAACTTGCCACTACAAATTAGAGGACGTCTAGGTTGTTTTTTGCAGCATATGCCTTGTGATGTGATATGGCCAAAGGATGTGATGTGATGCATTGTGATGTATGAGATTGATCATGTTCTTGTAATAGGATTCACGACTTGCATGTCGATGAGTATGATAACTGGCAGGAGCCATAGGAGTCGTCTTAATTTATTGTATGACCTGCATGTCAATCAAGATCGGCATGTAATTACTTTACTTTATTGCTAAATGTTAGCCATGGTAGTAGAAGTAATAGTTGGCGAGACAACTTCATGAAGACATGATGATGGAGATCATGATGATGGAGATCATGATGATGGAGATCATGGTGTCGTGCCAGTGAGAGTGATGATCATGGTGCCCCGAAGATGGAGATCAAATGATCAAGATGATATTGGCCATATCATGTCACTATATTGATTGCATGTGATGTTTATCATGTTTACATCTTATTTGCTTAGAACGACCGTAGTAAATAAGATGATCTGTCAATAAAATTTCAAGAAATGTGTTCACCCTAACTGTGCACCATTGCTAAGGATCATTGTTCTGAAGCACCACGTGATGATCGGGTGTGATAGGTTCTAATGTTCGCATACAACGAGTGTAAGCCAAATTTACACACACGATACACTTAGGTTGACTTGACGAGCCTAACATGTACAAACATGGCCTCGGAACACGGGAGACCGAAAGGTCAAACATGAGTTGTATAGAAGATACGATCAACATGGAGATGTTCACCATGGATGACTAGTCCATCCCACGTGATGATCGAACACCGGCTAGTCGACGTGGATCATGTGTCACTTGGATGACTAGAGAGATGTCTATCTAAGTGGGAGTTCATTAAATAATTTGATTATGTGAACTTAATTATCATGAACTTAGTCTAAAATTGTCTTTACAATCTATATTGTAGATCCAATGGCTAACGCTAATGTCACCCTCAACTTCAACGCGTTCCTAGAGAAAACCAAGCTGAAAGACGATGGAAGCAACTATGCGGACTCGGTCCGTAGCTTGAGGATCATCCTCATAGCTTCCAAGAGATTGTATGTCCTTGATGCACCGCTAGGTGACCCACCCATTTTCCCAGCGGACCAAGACGTTACGAACGCTTGGTAGTCACACTATGATGATTACTCCCTGGTTCAGTGCGGCATGCTTTACAGTTTAGAACCAGGGCTCCAAAAGCGTTTTGAGCAACACGGAGCATATGAGATGTTCCAAGAGCTGAAACTGGTTTTCCAAGATCATGCCCAGGTCGATAGATATGACGTCTCTGACAAGTTCTTCAGCTGTAAGATGGAGGAGAATAGTTCTGTCAGTTAGCACATACTCAAAATGTCTGGGTTGCACAACCACTTGACTCAGCTGGGAGTTAATCTCCCGGATGACTCGATCATTGACAGAATCCTCCAGTCGCTTCCACCTAGCTACAAGAGCTTTGTGATGAACTACAACATGCAGGGTATGGAGAAGTCCATTCCTGAGTTGTACTCGATGCTGAAATCAGCGGAGGTCGAGATCAAAAAGGAGCATCAAGTGTTGATGGTGAATAAGACCACTAGTTTCAAGAAAGGCAAGGGTAAGAAGAACTTCAAGAAGGATGGCAAAGCAGTTGCCGCGCCCGGTAAGCAATTTGCCAGGAAGAAGAACAAGAATGGACCCAAGCCTGAGACTGAGTGCTTTTATTGCAAGGGTACCGGTCACTGGAAGCGGAACTGCCCTAAGTACTTAGTAGGTAAGAAGGCCGGCAACGTTAAAGGTATATGTGATATACTTGTTATTTATGTGTACCTTACCAGCACTCATAGTAGCTCCTGGGTATTTGATACCGGTGTAGTTGCTCACATTTGTAACTCCAAGCAGGAGCTGCGAAATAAGTGGAGATTGGCAAAGGACGAGGTGACGATGCGCGTCGGGAATGGTTCCAAGGTTGATGTGATCGCCGTCAGCACGCTACCTCTACATCTACCTTCGGGATTAGTTTTAAACCTCAATAATTGTTATTTAGTACCATCTTTGAGCATGAACATTGTATCTGGATCTCGTTTGATGCGAGATGGCTACTCATTTAAATCTGAGAATAATGGTTGTTCTATTTATATGAGAGAAATGTTTTATGGTCATGCCCCGCTGGTCAATGGTTTATTTTTGATGAATCTTGAACGTGATGTTACACATGTTCATAGTGTGAGTACCAAAAAGTGTAAGGTTGATAACGATAGTCCCACTTACATGTGGCACTGCCGCCTTGGTCATATTGGTGTCAAACGCATGAAGAAACTCCATGCTGATGGACTTTTGGAGTCTCTTGATTTTGAATCATTTGACACGTGCGAACCATGCCTCATGGGCAAGATGACCAAGACTCCGTTCTCCGGAACAATGGAGCGAGCAACTGACTTGTTGGAAATAATACATATCGATGTATGCGGTCCAATGAGCATCGAGGCTCGCGGTGGCTACCGTTATGTTCTCGCCCTCACTGATGACTTGAGTAGATATGGGTATGTCTACTTAATGAAACACAAGTCTGAAACCTTTGAAAGGTTCAAGGAATTTCAGAGTTAGGTAGAGAATCAACATGACAGGAAAATAAAGTGCCTACGATCTGATCGTGGCGGAGAATATTTAAGTCACGAGTTTGGCACGCACCTAAGGAAATGTGGAATTGTTTCACAACTCACGCCGCCGGGCACACCTCAACGAAATGGTGTGTCTGAACGTCGTAATCGCACTCTATTGGATATGGTGTGATCTATGATGTATCTTATCGACTTACCGCTATCATTTTGGGGATATGCATTAGAGACTACCGCATTCACTTTAAATAGAGCACCATCAAAGTCCGCTGATACG
The DNA here is from genome assembly GCA_022496015.1 of Hordeum marinum. NCBI lineage: Eukaryota > Viridiplantae > Streptophyta > Magnoliopsida > Poales > Poaceae > Hordeum > Hordeum marinum. The sequence goes on along the minus strand of CM039674.1, from coordinate 432,607,162 downwards.
ACACCGTATGAATTATGGTTTGGAAAGAAACCTAAGCTATGGTTTCTAAAATTTTGGGGATGCGATTCTTATGTGAAGAAACTTCAACCTGAGAAGCTCGAAACCAAAGCGGAAAAGTGCGTCTTCATAGGATACCCCAAGGAAACTATTGGGTATACCTTCTATCTCAGATCCGAAGGCAAAGTCTTTGTTGCCAAGAATGGATCCTTTCTAGAGAAAGAGTTTCTCTCGAAAGAAGTACGTGGGAGGATAATAGAACTTGATGAGGTAATTGTACCTCCACTCGAACCGGAGAGTAGCACAGCACAGGAAGTTGTTTCTGTGGAGCCTGCACTGGCTAGAGAGGAAGTTAATGATGATGATCATGAAACTTTAGATCAAGTTACTATTGAACGTCGAAGGTCCACTAGGACACATTCCGCACCAGAGTGGTACGGCAACCCTGTCCTAGAGATCATGTTGTTGGACAACGGTGAACCTTCGAACTATGAAGAAGCGATGGCGGTCCCGGAATCCAACAAATGGCTTGTGTGAGAGCCTGGCTTAATAGGAATGATAGACTACTCATATAAACAAGGAATTCCTTCTTTTCCGGAAGCCCACTCGAAAAGAACTCCAAAGTTAAGCGTGTTTGACTTGGAGCGATTCTAGGATGGGTGACTGACCGGGAAGTTGGTCCCGGTGCACACGAGTGAGGACAAAGTGCGTAGGAAAGACTAGTGTTGGTCTGTGGGGCTAGTCTAGATCCCGCCAGGCATAACAGGGTGTTACAATTGGTATCAGAGCCGACCCTTGCGGTTACATGGGCATGCGCGGGTCAGGTGCGTGGGCATGTGGCCCGTCGTGGCACACAGCATGGCACATGTGCCGGACTGGACGCGCATATGTGTGCCAAAAGGGAACGTTCCTGATGGGCTGACGATGACGTCGGTTCCTTTGAGTGGGGGTGTATGTGAGAGCCTGGCTTAATAGGAATGATAGACTACTCATATAAACAAAGAATTCCTTCTTTTCCGGAAGCCCACTCGAAAATAACTCCAAAGTTAAGCGTGCTTGGCTTGGAGCAATTCTAGGATGGGTGACCGATCGGGAAGTTGGTCCCGGGTGTGCACGAGTGAGGACAATGTGCGCAGGAAAGACTAGTGTTGGTCTGTGGGGCTAGTCTATATCCCGCCAGGCGTAACGGGGTGTTACAACTTGAAGCCATGAAATCCGAGATAGGATCCATGCATGAGAACAAAGTATGGACTTTGGTGGACTTTCCTGATGATAAGCGAGCCATAGAAAATAAATGGATCTTTAAGAAGAAGACCGATGCAGATGGTAATGTGACCGTCTATAAGGCTCGGCTTGTTGCTAAGGGTTGTCGACAAGTTCAAGGAGTTGACTACAATGAGACTTTCTCACCCGTAGTGATGCTGAAGTCCGTCTGAATCATGTTAGCAATTGCCGCATTTTATGATTATGAGATATGGCAAATGGGCGTCAAAACGTCATTCCTTAAGCAGGAAAGACTAGTGTTGGTCTGTGGGGCTAGTCTAGATCCCGCCAGGCGTAACGGGGTGTTACATCTTGAAGCCATGAAATCCGAGATAGGATCCATGCATGAGAACAAAGTATGGACTTTGGTGGACTTTCCTGATGATAAGTGAGCCATAGAAAATAAATGGATCTTTAAGAAGAAGACCGACACGGATGGTAATGTGACCATCTATAGGGCTCGGCTTGTTGCTAAGGGTTATCGACAAGTTCAAGGAGTTGACTACAATGAGACTTTCTCACCCATAGTGATGCTGAAGTCCGTCCGAATCATGTTATCAGTTGCCACATTTTATGATTATGAGATATGGCAAATGGACATCAAAACGTCATTCCTTAATGGCTTCCTTACGGAAGAACTGTATATGATGCAGCCGTAAAGTTTTGTCGATCCTAAAGATGCTAACAAGGCATGCAAGCTCTAGCGCTTCATCTATGGGCTGGTGCAAGCATCTCGAAATTGGAACATTCGCTTTAATGAGGTGATTAAAGCGTTTGGATTTATACATGTTTATGGAGAACCCTGTATTTACAAGAAAGTGAGTGGGAGCTCTGTAGCATTCCTCATATTATATGTAGATGACATATTGTTGATGGGAAATGATATAGAAATCTTGAAAAGTGTAAAGGCCTACTTGAATAAATGTTTTTCAATGAAGGACCTTGGATAAGCTGCTTACATATTAGGCATCAAGATGTATAGAGATAGATCAAGACGCCTCATAGGTCTTTCACAAAGCACATACCTTTACAAGATATTGAAGAAGTTAAATATGGATCAGTCCAAGAAGGGGTTCTTGCCTGTGTTACAGGGTGTGAGATTGAGTACGACTCAATGCCTGACCATGACAAAGGATAGAGAAGAGATGAGTGTCATCCCCTATGCTTCAGCCATAGGCTCTATCATGTATGCCATGCTGTGTACTAGACCTAATGTGAACCTTGCCATAAGTATGGTAGGGAGGTACCAAAGTGATCCCAGAGCGAAACACTGGACATCGGTTAAGAATATCCTGAAGTACCTGAAAAGGACCAAGGACATGTTTCTCGTTTATGGAGGTGCCGAAGAGCTCATCGTAAAGGGTTACGTCGATGCTAGCTTCGACACAGTTCTAGATGAATTGAAGTCACAAACTAGATACATGTATATTTTGAACGGAGGGGCAGTCAGCTGGTGCAGCAACAAGCAAAGCGTCGTGGCGGCATCTACATGTGAAGCGGAGTACATAGCTGCTTCAGAAGCAGCAAAGGAAGGAGTCTAGATGAAGGAGTTCATCACCAACCTAGGAGTAATTCCCAATGCGTCGGGCCCGATGACTCTATTCTGTGATAACACTGGAGCTATTGCCCTTGCCAAGGAGCCCAGGTTTCACAAGAAGACAAGACACATCAAGCGCTGCTTCAACTCCATCCATGCTTACATTCAGGAGGGAGATATAGATATTTGTAAAGTACAGATGGATCTGAATGTCGTAGATCCGTTGACTAAACCTCTCTCACGAGCGAAACATGATCAACACCAGAACTTTATGGGTGTTTGATTCATCACAATGTAACTAGATTATTGACTCTAGTGCAAGTGGGAGACCGTTGGAAATATGCCCTAGAGGCAATAATAAAATGGTTATTATTGTATTTCCTTGTTCATGATAATTGTGTATTGTTCATGCTATAATTGTATTAACAGAAAACCGTAATGCATGTGTGAATACATAGACCACAACATGTCCCTAGTGAGCCTCTAGTTGGCTAGCTCGTTGATCAATAGATGGTCACGGTTTCATGACCATGGACATTGGATGTTGTTGATAACGGGATCACATCATTAGGAGAATGATGTGATGGACAAGACCCAATCCTAAGCATAGCACAAGATCATGTAGTTCGTCTGCTAAAGCTTTTCTAATGTCAAGTGTCATTTCCTTAGACCATGAGATTGTGCAACTCCCGGATATCATAGGAATGCTTTGGGTGTGCCAAACGTCACAACGTAACTGGTGGCTATAAAGGTGCACTACGGCTATCTCCGAAAGTGTCCTTTTGGTTGGCACGAATCGAGACTAGGATTTGTCACTCCGTGTGACGGAGAGGTATCTCTGGGCCCACTCGGTAAGACATCATCATAATGAGCTCAATGTGACTAAGGAGTTAGCCACAGGATGATGTGTTATGGAAACGAGTAAAGAGACTTGCCGGTAACGAGATTGAACAAGGTATAGGGATACCAACGATCAAATCTCGGGCAAGTATCATACCGGTAGACAAAGGGAATTGTATACCAGATTGATTGAATCCCCGACATCGTGGTTCATCCGATGATATCATCGTGGAGCATGTGGGAGCCAACATGGTTATCTAGATCCCGCTGTTGGTTATTGACCGGAGAGGTGTCTTGGTCATGTCCACGTGTCTCCCGAACCTGTAGGGTCTACACACTTAAGGTTCGATGACGCTAGGGTTATAGGGAAATAATTTATGTGGTTACAGAAGGTTGTTCGGAGTCCCGGATGAGATCCCGGACATCACGAGGAGATCCAAAATGGTCCATAGGTAAATATTCATATATAGGAAGTGAGGTTTTGGTCACCGGAAGTGTTTCGGGAATTACCGGTAACGTACCAGGACCACCGGAAGGGTTCCGGGGGTCCACCAAGTGGGGCCACCAGCCCAGAGGCCTGCATGGGCCGCAAGTGGGAGGGAACCAGCCCCTAGGTGGGCTGGTGCGCCCCCCACAAGGGACCAAGGCGCAACTGAACTGGGAGGGGGGCAAACCCTAGGGCTGATGGGCCCTAAGGCCCACCCTAAGGCAGCCGCACCCCTCTCCCTCTATGGCCGCCGACCAGATGGGATCTGGAGGCCGTCGCACCACCCTAGGGTGGGAACCCTAGGGCACAGCCCTCCCTCCTCTTCCTCCTATAATTAGAGGATCCCTTGGGGCTGCCGGACACACGCATCTCTCTCTCCCACGACGCAGCCCTACTCCTCCCTCTCCTCGTCCTCCGTAGTGCTTAGCGAAGCTTTGCCGGAGTACCACGCAGCTCCACCGTCACCATGCCATCATGCTGCCAGAGCTCTCCCTCAACCTCTCCTGCCTCCTTGCTATATCAAGGCGTAGGAGACGTCACCGGGCTGCACGTGTGTTGAACACGGAGGCGCCGTTGTTCGGTGCTAAGATCGGAGTCCACCGCGATCTGAATCGATGCGAGTACGACTCCACCAACCGCGTTCTTGTAACGCTTCCGCTTTGCAATCTTCAAAGGTATGAAGATGCACTCTCCCCTTACTCGTTGCTGGTTACTCCATAGATGGATCTTGGTGAACACGTAGGAATTTTTTTGATTTACTACTACGTCTCCCAACAGCTTCCCCTCTATCTTCTCTTTATCCTCCGCGCTAGGCTCGGAGGGTTTGGCATGCATATCCTTGGAGGGAGAAAAGATGACTTTGTCCACCTCAATCTCTTCATCAAAATATTCTTCTAGAGCCAGATGCTCAGGTGGTGCGTTCTCTCGTGCTAGCAAATCCAACAACATGGAAAAGACTTCAGGATTTTCTTTGTGCCCCCGAGGCACGAGAATGATAACTTCTTCAGTACGAGTGGATTGTTGTACTTCTTCTCGAATAGGGGACGGAGGGACTGTTTGGAGAGGAGGGCTCTGGTTCATTGGAGTGGCATCAGTGACGACAGCCATTAGACATCGGTCTTGGTTTTCCTTGGGCTTACTAGCCCATGCCCTTTTAACTTGCCATTTTTCTTCAACAATTCTCCTCTTGGCCAGATCAACTTTCCTAGCAATTTCATCATTTCTTCGATGACAAAGCTTGGCGACCTCCATGTGCATACGAGAGTGCCATTCAATTTTGTTAGAGCGAATGACAATGAGGGCTTTTGTGACAACCACTATTTCTTTCTCAAGATCTTTTGTTTGAAACTCGGTCTTGGCCTCTCCTTTCATTTGTTCAAGCATTTTTGTCCTGCACAACTTTGTTCAGTTCTTATGAGATGTTCTTCAATTCTGTAAAGATTTTGATGACCAATGTGGTGACATCCTCTGGCAGACCCAAACTGCTCAAATCTTCAGATTTCATATAATAGGCAAATTTATCAATAATATCAATGAAAATATTATAGTCATATTTCTTCGATTCCTCTGTTGTAGCTGGAATCTTACATTTTTCCTTCTTGGTAGAAAATTCAGCTTCGTAAGCACTTGGTGCCTTCATTTTTGCAAAAAATGTGGTCAAAACCTTAGGAGGAACAACAACCAAAGAAATATCCGTAGTTTTCTCCACAACATGCCTTGGAGATCTTCTTGGGGATGGCCAAACTTTTGTTGGTGAAGGTGTTTACCAAGGCTTGTCAAGAATGGCTAGCTTATCATACCACACAACCTCATCAACATCTTCTTCTTAACTAGAAGAGTGCTCACCAGACTCAGAAGCAACTTTCCCGTTTCTCTTCGAAACAACTTTCCTTCTAGGTTTAGCAACACTTGAAGGTCCCGCTTTCTTCGTGCGGCTTTCCTTAGATGCAGAGGCACGCTCCTTCTTCATCAACACATCATGCTGAGTGATTTCAACATTCCTTTTCTAAGTTTGCTTGGCCTTGGCATCCTTGGCCTCTCGCTTGGCCTTTGCTTTGGCCCTCTTCTCTGCTTCCTCGAAGAAGTCAACAATGGTGGTCAGATAGGTAGGGCGAGCATTTGGAGGTGGATGAGGCCTCACTCTCTTATCACCTTCGTGGATGCAGCCTTCCACAATGCAGTCATTCCAAGGTGGAGAAAAATTGAATAAAATCTCGAACTTCTCTCGAACATTTTCATATCCTAACCATTTTCCTGACCAACACCTTCTAAATTTCTACAACCTTGTATTTCTTTCCTTGGTTATTTCATTAAGCAGTGTTTTGTAGGGTTCGGGTTCGGACATTTCCGCAGTTCTGTTCAATTCTCGGCCACTCACACCTTTTCTGGGTTTGTCGCCAAAAAGCAGACTTGAGATTCTGTGTGCTTTTGTATTTGCCTCTTCTTCTCAGAATTCTTCTCAAGTTCAACAACCTTTGCTTTCAGAGACTTGCATGGATTCGAGGGATTTGTAGCACCCCTCATTCTATTTTGGCCAACTCCTTCGTCAAGAGAAATTTGTGGCAATTCCTCTTTGGACTCAGAGTGATCTTTAGAGAAAGAGGCCATGAGAACATGTGAAGAGACAAGATGCGAGGGAAAATAGACAGGGTCACAAACATGCACAGATATATTGTATAAGAAAAATATTTCAACCAAAGGATTGACCCATGTTTAGAAAACATCAAATTTAAGATATCTCTGACATATTTGTCCCTAGAAAGGATCAAAATATTCGCTAGAACCAGATCTATCTAATCTATAGATATGCGATTAAGAAATCCTAGATCGGAAGTTTGTACGAGGGAAATCTACAAATGGTACAAGGTAAAAAAAGAACCCCTCAAGATCTACCTATTGGGGAATGTTGCATGGGAAACACTTTTTCCTATACACACGCAAGATCTATCCATGGTGATGAGCATCTACCAGAGGGAGAGAGGATCTACATACCCTTGTAGATCGCTAAGCGGGAAGCGTTAAGAAACGCGGTTGATGTAGTTGAACATCTTCAGGATCCAAATTGCGGACCGTCCCGCGTTGTCATCACGATCCATCTCGTGATCCAATCACGATCCGTCCCGCGATCCCATCACAATCCATCCCGTGATCCCATCACAATCCGTCCCGCGATCAAATCACGAATCGTCTCGTGATCTTGATCACGGTCTTTCCGATCTAGCGCCGAACGAACGAAACCTCCGTGTTCAGCACACGTACAACTCGATGATGATATCTGCCTTCTTGATCCAGCAAGAGGGAGCGGAGAGTTAGATGAGTTCTCTGGCAGCGTGATGGTGTGGCAGCGATAGTGGTGGAACTATTCTAGCAGGGCTTCGCTTAAGCACCACTGAAACGATCTAGAGGAGAAAGTATGATCTAGAGGAGGGGGTAGCACGTGGCTGATTTCTATTATGAAACCCCCTCAATACCTCTAGTATATATAGGAGGAGGGAGGGAGGATACTTGTCCCCCAAGGGGCCAACCCTTGGTTCTGCCAAACTGGGAGGAGGAGGAGTCCTCCTCCAATCCTAGTAGGATTAGGACTCCTCTCCCACTTGAAACCCTCTTTCCACCTTGGGTTTCTCCTCCCAGCCGCATGGGCCTCTTGTGGGGCTTCGGCCAGCCCACTAAGGGCTGGTATACCTCTTCCCACAACTCATGTAGCCTCTTGGGTCGAAACACCCCTCCCGATGGTCCCCCGGTACCCTCCCGGTACTCCCGGTACACTACCGATGAGCCCGAAACTTTTCCGGCGACCAGACTTCATATATATCAATCTTTACCTTCGGACCATTCCGGAGCTCCTTGTGACGTCCGGGATCTCATCCGGGACTCCGAACAACCTTCGGTCACCACCATACATAACTCTATACTACCGAAACATCACCGAACCTTAAGTCCGCAGACCCTGCGGTTTCGAGAACTATGTAGACATGACCGAGACACCTCTACGGTCAATAACCAATAGCGGGACCTAGATGACCATGTTTGTTCCTACATATTCTATGAAGATCTTTATCTGTTGAACCTCTATGTCAAGGATTCAGTTAATCCCGTACGCTGTTCCCTTTGTTCTTCGATATGTTACTTGCCCAAGATTCGATCGTCGGTATCTCTATACCTAGTTCAATCTCGTTACCGGAAAGTCTCTTTACTCATTCCATAATACAAGACCCCGTGGCTAAAACTTTAGTCACATTGCTTGCAAGGCTTGTTGTGATGTTGTATTACCGAGTGGGCCCCGAGACACCTCTCCGTTACACGGAGTAACAAATCCTAGTCTTGATCCATGCCAACTCAATAGACGCCCTCGGAGATACCTGTAGAGTACCTTTATAGTCAACCAGTTATGTTGCGACGTTTGATACACACAAGGTACTCCTCTTCTGTCAGTGAGTTGCATGATCTCATGGTCATAGGAACACATACTTGGCATGCAGAAAACTATAGCAATAAACTGACACGATCATATGCTATATTTATAGTTTGGGTCTTGTCCATCACATCATTCTCCTAATGATGTGATTCCATTATCAAATGACATCTCACGTACATGGCCAAGAAACCTTTGACCATCTTTGATTTACGAGCTAGTCTATTAGAGGCATACTAGGGACATGGTGTTGTCTATGTATCCACACATGTATCTGAGTTTCCGATCAATACAATTGTAGCTTGGATAATAAATGATTATCATGATAAAAGGAAGTATGATAATAATTAATTTATTATTGCCTCTAGGGCATATTTCCAATAGTCTCCACTTGCACTAGAGTGAATAATCTAGCTCAGATCGCTATGTGATTTGTTATGAATCTCACACCAATGAGTTCTGGGGTTCGATCATGTTTTGCATGTGAAAGAGGTTTTAGTTAACGGGTCTGCGACATTCATATCCGTATGTACTTTGCAAATCTCTATGTCATACTATAGACAGTGCTACCACACTCCACTTGGAGCTATTCCAAATGGCTACTCCACTATACGTATCCGGGTTCCTACTAAGAGTCATCCGAATCGGTGTTAAAGCTTGCATCGACGTAACTCTTTACGACAAACTCTTTATCACCTCCGTAATCGAGAAACATCTCCTTAGTCCTCTAGTCACAAAGGATAATTTTGAATGCTGTCTAGTAATCCACTCCTGGATCACTCTCGTACACCTTAGCAGACTCATGGCAAGGCACACACATGTGCGGTACACAACATGGCATACTATGTAGAGCCTATGGCTATGGCATAGGGGACGACCTTCGTCCTCTCTCTTTCTTCTACCGTGGTCGAGCTTTGAGTCTCACTCAACTCCACACCTTACAAACCAGGCGAGAACTCCTTCTTTGACCGATCCATTTTGAACTCTTTCAAAATCTTGTCTAGGGATGTACTCATTGAAAGTCTCATCAAGCATCTTGATCTATCTCTATAGATCTTGATGCCCAATAATTAAGTAGCTTCATTCTAGGTTTTCCTTTGAAAAACTCCTTGTCAAACCACCCTTTATGCTTTCCATAAATTCTACATCATTTCCGATCAACAATATGTCATCCACATATGCTTATCAAAAACTCTATAGTGCTCCCACTCACATTATTGTAAATACAAGTTTCTCATAAACTTTGTATAGACTCAAAAACTTTGATCACCTCATCAAAGCTTATATTCCAACTCCGAGGTGCTTGCTCCAGCCCAGAGAAGGATCACTGGAGCTTTCACACCTTTTAGCATCCTTAGGACTGACAAAACCTTCTGGTCGTATCACATACATCCTTTCCTCAAGTAAACCGTTAAGGAAATGACGTTTTGACATCCATCTGCCAGATTTCATAATTGAAAAATGCAGCAACTGCTAACATAATTCCAACAGACTTTTAGCATCGCTATGGGAGAGAAGGTTTCATTGTAGTCAACTCCTTGAACTTGGCAGAAATTTCTTTGCGACAAGTCGAGCTTTACAAATGGTGACATTCACCATCAGCGTCTGTCTTCATCTTAAAGGTCCATTTGTACTCAACGACCTGCCGTTCAATGGGCAAGTCTACCAAAGTCCATACTTAGTTTTCATACATGGATCCTTTCTCGGATTTCATGGCTCCTAGCCATTTGTCGGAATCTGGGCCCATCATCGCTTCTCCATAGCTCGTAGGCTCATTGTTGTCCAACAACATGACCTCGAAGACTGGGTTGCTGTACCACTCAAGAGCTGTACACGTCCTTGTTGACCTACGGGGTTTGATAGTAACTTGATCCGAAGTTTCATGATCATCATCATCAACTTCCTCTTCAACTGACATAGGCTCCACAAAAACAACTTTCTGTGCTGCGCTACTCTCTGGTTAAAACAAAGGTTCAACAACCTCATCAAGTTCTATCTTCCTCCCACTCAATTCTTTCGAGAGAATCTCTTTCTCGAGAAAGGACCCGTTTTAGCAACAAACATTTTGTGCTTGGATCTAAGATAGAAGGTGCACCCAACTGTTACGTTAGGGTATTCTATGCAGATGCATTTGTCCCCTTTGGGTTCGAGCTCATTAGGTGAAAACACTTTTTCACATAAGCGTCGCAGCCCCAAACATTAAGAAATAACAACTTAGGTTTCTGCCAAACCAAAATTCATATGGTGTCATCTCAACGGACTTAGATGGTGCCCCTTTTAAAGTGAATGTAGTTATCTCTAATGCGTAACCCCAAAACGATAGTGGCAAATCGATAAGAGACATCATAGTTCGCACCATATCCAATAGAACATGACTACGACATTCAGACACACCATCACACTATGGTGTTCCAGGTGGCGTGAGTTGTGAAACAACTTCCACTTTGTCTTAAGTTGTACACCAAACTCGTAACTTAGATATTCACCTCCATGATCATAACATAGACATTTTATCTTCTCGTCACGATGATCTCAAACTTCACTCTGATTTTGCTTGAACTTTTCAAACGATTCAGACTTGTTTTCATTAAGTAAATATACACTATATCTACTCAAATCATCAGTGAAGGTAAGAAAATAACGATATCCACCCAACGCTACAACACTCATTGGACCGTATACATCAACATATATCATTTCCAATAAGTCGCTTGCCCTTTCCATGAAGCCGAAAAATGGGGTTTTAGTCATCTTGCCCAAGAGGCATGGTCCGCATGTCTCAACCGATTCAAAATCGAATGAGTCCAAAGCTCCATGAACATGGAGTTTCTTCATGTGCTTTACACCAATATGAAATTTAGCGGTAGTGCCACAAGTATGTGGTACTATCAATATTAACTTTGTATCTTTTGGCTTCTATGTTATGAACATGTGTATTACTACTATCAAGAATCAACAAACCATTCTCATTGGGTGCATGGCCATCGAAGGCATTATTCATGTAAACAGAATAACCATTATTCTTAAATGAATAACTGTATTGCAATAAACACGGTCTAATCATGTTATGCTTAACAAAAAGACCAAATAACGTTTATTTAGGTTTTTCACTAATCCCGAAGGTAGAGAGAGCGTGCGATGTTGATCATATCAACCTTGGAAACATTTCCAACACACATCGTCACCTCACCCTTAGCTAGTCTCCTTTTAATCTGTATCTTTTATTTCGAGGTACTAACATTTAGCAACCGAACCGGTATCCAATACCCAGGTGCTACTAGGAGTACTAGCAAGATACACATCAAAAACACGTGTATCAAATATTCTTCTGTCGACGTTGCCAGCCTTCTTATCTACCAAGTATCTAGGGTTGTTCTGCTTCAGCGACCTCTCTCCTCATAATAGAAGCACTTAGTCTCGGGTTTGGGTTCAACTTTGGGTTGCTTCACTAGAGCAGCAACTGACTTGCCATCCATGAATTTTCCCTCCTAGCCCTTGCCCTTCTTAAAACTAGTGGTTTCACTAACCATCAACACTTTATGCTCCTTCTTGATTTCTACCTTCGCGATGTCAAACATCGTGAATAGCTCAGGGATCATTATTACCATCCCTAGCATTTTATAGTTCATCACGAAGCATTAGTAGCCTATCCTTATTTAGGCACGGGGGCCGCCACAGGTATAGAGGCGCATCTAGTCATTTTGCAAGTACAATAACATTGCATACATGTATGAAGAGATGAGTATATGAGTTGGCTTACACTCGCCACAAGCTAAATTAAAAATTCACACAATTATTGAAAACATCATACAAAAGACAGGGTCCGTCTACGGACGAAAACAAATGAAGAAAAGAAGCAATGAAACTGTCTTGCTAGCCCCAAAGATCACGACCAAGGCCTCTCTACTCATCGGGATACGTGACGTACATTCTGCCACATTCTTCATCATACTCCCACTGGAGCTGGGTCACATCATCTGGCACGGACTCATCAACACCTACACCTGTATTTGTTGTAGTAATTTGTGAGCCAAGGGACTCAGCAATCTTGTAACCCGGGTACCGAAACTATGTAAGCTTATTGGGTTGGATGGGGTGAGTGTTGAGTTTGCAGCAAGCACTAAGCATTATTTGGTGGCTAACTTACGAGAACATGAATGTAAATATGGTAGACTACGTAAGACGATCGAGTACTACCATGATCACTAAGTGATCCTGAACACCTACTTACGTCAAACATAATCCCATCGTGTTCTCTCTCGGTTCATGTTCACAAGCAGAGATGATCACGGTTACGCACACAGTTGGTGTATTTTATTGGAGTTTACTTCAAGTTAACTATAACCGAGTGTTAAGCAAAATATCCAAGTTGCCACATAACAACGGGCACGACTTTCTGAAAGATTTAACCCTGCAGGGGTGCTCCAACTAATTCATCACAAATTAACCACACTCCGTGGGAATAACCTCGACCACGTATCTCGCGATCATCCTAGGCAATTTCAAAGGAAAACAGTCACCTCGAGATAGCCCGAAGAAGATCAGAGTTCCTCACGCAAGACAATCGAGAAAGGTAAAACAAGTCCAGCAAGACCGCCCGGCAGGCCAGATCCCAGTAAGAGCCACACGTATCTCTGTCTTAGGGCAGTACTATATGGTACTAGCTACGGGGAAAACCAATCCTCAAGTTTCCTCGAGGCGGCCCCGCAGACAGTCCGTTTTGGACTAAAACTCACGAGGAGCACTGGCCCAGGTTGTTGATTGTTTATCCATGGGGTAGCTAAGCCCTATGTATTTTTATTAAGTTGGTTAAGCAAATAGTACCAATGTTGGGTCTTGCCAAACAAGCTTTAATCTCAAACAAATAATCAAGGGGGTCCCCATAACAACCCCGAGCATGTTAGGAGCGCAAAATATGGAAACATAACACCGGTAACAAGTAACAATGGTGGTAAAAGTGGAACAAAACACCAAGCAAAAGGCCAAGACTTCCACCATACCAAAATATATATGTGCATTAAATTAAATAGCAGTAAATATTGTGATATCTCCAGATATCCATGTTATCACATGGAAACAACCTGCACCTACATCTATGAATGCTATAAGAGAGCACCGGTAACTTAGCCACATAAGGTTTGCTAGGTAGTGGAGGGGTTAGAGGCTATCCTGGCAATGTAGGAGGCTTGGCATTCAAGTGGTAGGTAACACAATTGTAATGATAAGAGCAAGACATCTTGCAAAGAAAAAATAGTGTCGGGATCCGGGTACGATCATCTTGCCCGTTGGTTCTTCAGAGGGCCAAAGAGCTGGGTCCTCGTAGTGGTGCTCTCTTGGATCCTTGTACTTAGGTTCAACACTCGCGTCTACCCAAGAGAAACATCAACAATAAAAAAACAACCAAGGTGCAATGCACAAACAAGAAGATGCATGATTCATTTGAAGTATTTAACATGGCAATCCTAAGCTAGTCATGTTTCCCATGCAATAGATAAGTTATTTAGAATTCTGGACAGAAACTCATGTTAAGTTGATTGAACATGCATGATCATGGAAAATATGGATGCTTCATGTAAAATCGATGCAAATGCAAATGTAAAATGTAGGAAACGGAGTAACGGTTCTCACGCTACGCCCTCGGCAAGATACGAAGGCAAAATATGAGACAAGGAAGGCCATGGGCTATTCCCTGGTATTGCAAGGTAGCCACTGGTTAGGAAATGAAAAAACAATCACAATAGAGCCAAAGAACAAGAAAAACAATGGAGCATAGCTCCCACAAGTCACAAAACACTACGACACACAATCTGCCCAAAACAGCAACATAGCAACTACCACAACAATTATCTAGAGCTACAAGATATTTCCAACCTCAAACAAGGCATAAACAGAAACTACATAACATGCTTATCAAATCACCCAACTACACAAACTTTAAAGTAAGCACATATCACTAAGCATGAAGCTCACAAGATGGCATGATGAAACAAATTCTAGGGAGTTAGTGAAAATCACAGTTTTCTGGAATCTGAGTTAAGCTGATAGCAAGTTGACAGTAGAAAATAATGGTGCTAGAGACCACCTCATTTGCATGAAAATTAACAAGATGGAAGAGGACAACCTCTACTACAAAACACTAGCACTGAGCTTGAGCTAAAACACTACAGAGCACTTGGTAGCATCCACTCAACATGGCATAAAAATATTAACAGATTCTCAGACTTAGAATTATTTAGCATGTTGAAATGAGCAACATTTTATTAGCTACTTTGGAGCAAGATTCCCACTTATATGCAAATTTATCATGTCAAAAGAAAATACCATGGCTAATACTCATAAAACACTACCACATTCATGTTGACACCATTATCATAACATGCATGGATTTATTCTAACAAAAATGACAAAATGGCACATTGGAACATTCATGCTCGACACCATTATCACCACATTCATGCTCGACTCGGGGCATGCGGCAAGAATGCCGGCGAGGCACTGCTTGCGGGCACAACGCACACACACGGCAATGCAAAGGCAAAACACATCCAACACAACACGTGAGAGGGAGAACGAAGTGGCGGAGGGGAACTGGCCTTCTTTGGAGATGATCTTCAGAGATCTCGGCAGAGCATGGGGAGCGCGCGCATGGACGACTACGGTGATAGCTACGGAGGCCTAGGGACATCGGAGAAGGGACAGATCGAGCGTGGGGTGTACCTCTCCTACCTTAGACACGGCGATGGGGCTGAGGACGTAGTAGAATGACGACGACACGACGAGGAACTCCGGCAAACTCCTGCTCCAAAACAAAGAGGAAGAAGACGACACAACACGGGCCTTGGAGTTTTCTTGGTCGACGAGGAAGAAGAAGGGGAACGCGGCTTTATCTCCGAGTGTAGAGGGGCACTAGGAGGGGCTGCTGGCGACTAGCTCGAGCTCGAGCTCGTGCTCGCTTGGTTCATGGCGACAGGCAGCGGCTATGGCAAGGCTGTGCTTACCTGGCGGTGACGCGGCAAGGAGGAGGGGGAATGGGAATAGCAAACCCTAGGGATGCATGACGACAGGGTTATAAAGGGGCTCGAAGGCTGATGGCGTCTCGACGTCCGTGCCAAACGGCGGGCACACTTAGTCTCTCTCTCTGACGGCTGAAGGAGGAGGGGGAGATGGAGCAGGTAGCTATCCCGCGAGGAGAGCGGAGGCTGCTCGGGGGGGCTAGCTGGGCCTCAGGGAGAGTAGGCCCAGGAGGCAAGCTCTCTCTCTCTCTCAGGAAAAACAAAAGGTTTTTCTTTTTAATTAAACAACAGTAAACCACTAAAGCCCACAGGAGAAAACAAAAGGATTTTTGAGGAAAACAAAATACCGTGGCACTAAAATAATGCAGCCAATTTAAATAAAATGAACTAGCCATTTTTAGACAAAGTAAAATTAACAAAAATGTCATAAAATGCAACACATGGAAGAGCTCCTATACTCCACTCCAAACAAATAGCTAAAGCACCAGAACATTTTAAAAGATTAAAAGGGCAAGTTAATTTTATGACAAAAATAATTAGGAGCAAAAAGGGGGTTTTAGAGTTGAAATGCAAGAGGGGGGTTTATGGAGAATAAGACAAGGGAGAAGAGCAACACATCAAGCACACATGCATTCATCCACATACAACCTCACAGCACAACACCACATCCACAAGCAAACATGGCAAATAAACATTATGCACTAGATGATGATCATGATGCATGATGCACGAATGACATGAAGCAAGTATTATTTCATTCACACCACAAGGCAAACATGGAGTTCCACATGAGATACATGAATAAAATGGCAAGGGGGGGGGGTGCACTTGGGCTGTTACAACTCTCCCACACTACAAGAGGATCTCAACGCGAGATCTAAGAACGAAAGAACTGTGGAAATTCGGAACTAGAGAAGATCCTCATGTTCTCAAGGAGCGTCTTTGTCGGAATGATGAGACCACTTCACCTTGAGAAACTTGATACACTTGTTGCGAGTCTTACGCTCAGTTTCTTTGAGAATAGCAACTGGATGCTCACGATAAGATAGGTCTTCTTGGAGATCGATGTCTTGGAGGTCAATGGTACGCTCGGGAGTCTTGAAGCACCTCCAGAGCTGAGAGACATGGAAAACATCAGGCACATTTGCGAAATTCAGAGGAAGCTCTAGTTGATAGGCAAGGTCACCTCTCTTTCCCACAACTCTGAAAGGACCCACAAAGCAAGGAGCTAGCTTCCCTTTAATTCCAAACCGCTGAGTGCCCTTCATGGGAGAAACTCTAAGATAGACAAGGTCATCAATTTGAAAGGAGACATCCCGATGTTTGTTATCGTAATAACTCTTCTGTAGGGATTGAGCTTCTTTGAGGTTCTCACGAATGACACGACACATCTCTTCTGCTTCGGTGATCATGTCATTGCCCAAAATTTGATGCTCGTCGGTTTCCAACCAATTGAGCAGGGTACGACACTTCCTGCCATAGAGAATCTCGAACAGGGCCTTGCCTGAACTAGCTTGAAAGCTGTTGTTTTATGAAAATTCAGCGTATGGAAGGCAGTCTTCCCATTTCATGACGAAAGAAATCACACAGGTTCTGAGCATGTCTTCAAGTATTTGATTAACTCTCTCAACTTGACCACTAGTCTGCGGGTGGAATGCAGTGCTGAAATGGATCTTGGTACCCATAGCAGTCTAGAAGGACTCCCAAAACTTGGAAGTGAAGAGGCTTCCACGGTTAGATGAAATGAGCCGAGGAATACTGTGCAAAGAAACTATCCTTGATGTATACAGATCTGCCAGCTGAGCTGCCGAGATAGACTCTTTGACCAAAAGGAAATGGGCAACTTTGGTCAGCTTGTCGATAACCACAAAGATGGCATCGTTGCCCTTCTTGGACTTAGGAAAAGCAATGATGAAATCCATCTCCACATGATCGAATTTCCACTCTGGAATAGGCAAAGGCTGAAGGAGACCTGCTGGACGTTGATGTTCCGCCTTCACTCTGCGACAAACATCACACTCGTTCACGAACTGAGCAATTTCACGCTTCATGCGAGTCCACCAGAAGGTTTGCTTGAGGTCCTGATACATCTTGGAACTGCCTGGATGAATGGATAGGAGAGAATTATGTGCTTCATCCATGATAACCTCCCTGAGGTCACCTTTCGGAACCACCAGACGGTCCTCAAAGAACAAGGTATCTTTGTCATCAACGCAAAAGCACTTGTACTTCGGAATGCCCTTGGCCACACCTTTCTTCACTTTCTTCACCATCGCATCAAGAAGTTGATCTTGGTGAACCTTATCTTCCAGAGTCAGAGAGACTTGAAGATTGGCAAGAAATCCTTGCGGAATCATTTGAAGATTGAGCTTGCGGAAGGCTTCACAAAGCTCGGGTTGAAGAGGCTTCAGGATAAGGCTGTTGCAGTACACCTTTCGGCTGAGCACGTCTGCAATGACATTTGCTTTTCCAGGTGTATACTCATTGCTTGGGTTGAAGTTCTCAATCATTTCCATCCAACGAGACTGCCGAAGATTGAGATTGGGTTGAGTGAAAATGTACTTCAAGCTCTTGTGATCGGTGTATACCTCAACTGGTCTACCCAACAACAAATGCCTCCAAGTCACCAGAGCATGCACAACTACCGCCAACTCAAGATCATGAGTGGGGTAGTTCTTCTCAGCAGGCTTCAACTGACGTGAGGTATAAGCAATGATCTTCTTATCTTGCATGAGAACGCCACCAAAGCCTTGGAGAGAAGCATCACAGAAAACTTGGAAAGGCTTTGATTGCTCTGGAGGAACAAGAACTGGAGCTAAAGTCAGTTTCTGCTTGAGCGTATTGAACGCGACATCACACTCAGGAGACCAAGCATACTTGACATTCTTCTGGAGAAGGTTGGACAAAGTCTTAGCAATTTGAGAGAAGTTCTCCACGAATCTTCTATAGTAACTTGCCAGCCCGAGGAAGCTACGAAGCTGCTTGACATTCTGAGGAGGCTCCCACTTCAAGATTGCCTCAACTTTCTCAGGGTGCACTTTAATGCCCTCGACATATATCACATGCCCAAGGTACACCATTTCATTGAGCCAAAACTCACGCTTGGAAAACTTTGCATAGAATTGATGCTCTCTTAGCTTGTCAAGCACAAGCCGGAGATGCTCTGCATGTTCTTCTTCAGTCTTCGAGAACACGGGGATATCGTCCAGATACACCAAGACGAACTCATTCTTGAAAGGAGAGAATATGAAGTTCATTATTCCGGAGAAGGTTGGAGGAGCATTAGCAAGACCAAACGACATGACGGTGTACTCATAAGAGCCAAAACTCGTCCCAAAAGCAGTCTTTGGAATATCTTTTTCACGAATGCGAATCTGATGATAACCCATGCGGAGATCAAGCTTCGAGAAAACCGTGGCACCTTTCAGTTGTTCAAACAACTCATTGATGTTGGGAAGTGGGTACTTGTTTCTGATTGTCTTTTTATTTAATGGACGGTAATCGACACAAAGTCGGTCCGTGCCATCCTTCTTCTTGACAAACAAAACACCACAATCCCATGCAGAAGAACTTGGTCTGATCGGACCCAAACGTTCTTTTTCATCTAGCTGCTTCTTCAACTCTTTCAGCTCTTCAGGGCCAAGTTTATAAGGACACTTTCAAACCGCTTCAGTTCCCGGTTCGAGGTCAATCACAAACTCAACTGGCCGGTGCTGAGGCATTTCTGACAATTCTTCGGGAAAGACATCTTCATACTCACAAACCACCGGAATTTGAGAAATAACCGAGATTTCACCCTTCTCATTAAGAGCAAAGAGATGGATCATGTCATCGCGAGCTGCGAAAATGATCACATCTTCTGAAGGATGAGTCAATTTGACTTCTTTGGCTTGACAATCAACATGTGCCTTGTTCATAGCCAGAAAGTCTATGCCTAGAATGAGATCAATATCGGAATTACCAAGTACAATTGGAGAGGCCATAAAAGAGTAATTTCCCATCTTGATGGAGGCATCCTAAACCACCATTTTCGAGATGAGACGCTTCCCAGGAGACACAACTTGCAATGCATTTGGTTAAAACTCCGTGGCAAAACTATGCTTTGCCATAAAAGGATATGACATGAAACAATGCGATGCACCAGTGTCAAACAAAACTTTTGTAGGAATAGAATTAACCAAGAGATTACTCATGATCACTTGAGAAGAATTCTCTGCCTCGGCTGTGTTCACCATGTTCACCCTTGCTGACTTGGGATTATGCTTCACCATAGCATTGCCTAGAGGTCTGACTGGAGGAGGAGGCAGAAGATGCCGTTGGTTGCACTTGTTTGAGTAGTGACCCTTCTGACCACACTTGTGACAAGTAACCTCTAAGAGTGGATGAAAGTTGCCTGGAGGAGGAACATTAGCTGACTTGGGTGCCTGGGACCTCTGCTGATATCCTGGGTTGGGCGGATGGGAAGAACCATGACCAGCGAACTGCCGCTGCTGCTGAGGGGGACGAAACGGAGGAGGAGGAGTAACCCAATACTTTTGCTGCTTGGAGACCATCTGAGAGCTAGAAGAAGAAGAATAGGAATCCCTGGAACGCTTCCTTGAGTTCTCTAACTTGAGTTGAGTTGCCTTGACCTTCAAAGCCATGTTGTAGAACTGATCAAACTCACGAGGCTCTTGAAGGACCAGACCCGACAGAAGCTCATCCTTGAGACCACCTCTGAACTGATAAAGCATGGACTTGTCATCAAGAACATCTTGTTTCGCATAGCGGGCCAGATTCTGGGTCTCGACGTTGTACTGATAGACAGACTTGCTTCCCTGCTTCAGGTGCCTGAACTTCTCATGCATCTCCTCGACAAAGCTCATCGGAATGTAATGGGCCCTGAAGTCATGACAGAAATCATCCCAACTGACAACACGATCACCCCTGGAGTCCTTGTATTGCTTCCACCAATCTGCTGCCTGACCCTTGAGCTTAAACAACGCGAACGTGACATAGTCCTTTGGTCTGACATTGCTGCACACAAAATGCTTACTCATGTCATGGAGCCAATCATCTGCATCAAAAGGCTTCTCACAACAGGTGAAAGACTTGGGCTGGTTGGCAAGGAACTGGTTGAGTGTCATGAACTGAGGCTGATTCTAAAAATTCCCTTGAAAACCTTGTTGACCCTGATCTCTTTCTTGCAACAGCCTGAGCAACATCTGAGTATTCGCATTGGTTATGGCCATCACAGCTTGCCAAGCTTCTGGAGGAGGAGGCGGTGGTGGGGGTGGTGGAGGATCAGGCTGCTCCTCACCCCAACCCGGATTCCCGCAAGTTGGTGGAGCCATCCCGGAGATGGACAAGAACATCAGCACATCATTGACAAGATGATTGCAATAAGCTGAACCAAATGACTTGAAAGAAATTGAATGAAATAACATTAAAAGCCTTCCTACTAAAAAATTAGTAAGAACGCTTTCTTTGGGTTTGCGATACATCATTAGATATTAGAAGCCACTTGCAATAACACAAAAGTATTGAGCTAATGTTGCTCGGAACGAATGTATATGCCCTCATACATCTAAAGAAGATGATCCTTGATAGCTACTTGAATTCCCACCCGAGAACTTCTGAACTCTTTGGTTATGCAATCGGGTGTTGGGGGATACAGGGAGGCTAAATATCTCACACAACTAACAAGCCCTACACTCCATTGTATCCATCCTTCAACACATAACCAGAGGCTTCGGAACTCCATCTATCTTGGATCCTCGAAAGCACAACGATACCAAACATGGCGGTACCCCGAACGCCTCCCTAGTACTGGGTGACTCCGACCTTATCTCACCATGATTAGTATTGAAGCAATTTCGAACGTCCTCCGTCCTGAGATACTAAGAAAACTGAATGATAACGATGTGCCAAGAATCCCCTCGAGCTCAACTCCCTGGAAGAAATCAAGTCAGATAGGAGGCACCAAGACAGAACTCCGTCACATCGGCATCATATAGTTTCCAAAATACCCGTGTGATCCTATAAAAATTTGAGCAAGAAGAGGAGAAGAATCAAAATTCCTACGTCGAATACCTCACCAGAGTATAGAAGAGGAATAAAAGAAACCTACTCTCCGATATAACTAGACTTAAAATAGTTTTACTAGACTCGAATCGGCCAAGTTCGATCGAGCAAAGGGCTCCTATGGTCGTATGGCTCTGAATACCAACTTGTTATGCACAAGATGCGTGCCTACCCTTATTTAGGCACGAGGGCCGCGACAGGGATAGAGGCGCATCTAGTCGTTTCGCAAGTACAGTAAAATCACATTCATGTATGAAGAGATGAGTATATGAGTTGGCTTACACTCGCCACAAGCTAAATTACAAGTTCACACAATTATTCAAAACATCATACAGAAGATAGGGTCCATCTACAAACGAAAACAAACGAAGAAAAGAAGCAATGAAACTGTCTTGCTAACCCCAAAGATCACAACCAAGGCCTCTCTACTCATCGAGATACGTGATGTACATTCTTCCATGTTCTTAATCATACTCGCACTAGAGCTGGGTCACATCATCTGGCATGGACTCATCAGCACCTGCACCTGTATTTGTTGTAGTAATCTGTGAGCCACGGGGACTCAGCAATCTTGTAACCCGGGTACCGAAACTATGCAAGCTTATTGGGTTGGATGGGGTGAGTGTTGAGTTTGTAGCAAGCACTAAGCATTATTTGGTGGCTAACTTACGAGAACATGAATGTAAATATGGTGGACTACGTAAGACGATCGAGTACTACCATGATCACTAAGTGATCCTGAACACCTACTTACGTCAAACATAACCCCACCGTGTTCTCTCTCGGTTCATGTTCATGAGCAGAGACGATCATGGTTACGCACACAGTTGGTGTATTTTATTGGAGTTTACTTCAAGTTAACTATAACCGGGTCTTAAAAAAAATATCCAAGTTGCCACATAACTGCGGGCATGGCTTTTTGAAAGATTTTACCCTGCAGGGGTGCTCCAACTAATCCATCACAAATTAACCACACTTCGCGGGAATAACCTCGACCACGGATCTCGTGATCATCCTAGGCAATTCCAAAGGAAAACTGACACCTCGAGATAGCCCGAAGAAGATCAGAGTTCCTCACGCAAGACATTCGATAAAGGTAAAACAAGTCCAGCAAGACCGGACGGCAGGCCAGATCCCAATAGGAGCCCCGCGTATCTCTGTCTCAGGGCACTACAAGATGGGACTAGCTACGGGGAAAACCAATCCTCAAATTTCCTCGAGGCGGCCCTACAGGCAGCCCATTTTGGACCAACAATCACGAGGAGCACTGGCCTGGGTTGTTGATTAATTATCCACGGGGTAGCTAAGCCCTATGCATTTTTATTACGTTGTTTAAGCAAATAGTACCAATGTTGGGTCTTGCCAGACATGTTTTAATCTCAAACAAATAATCAAGGGGCTCCCCATAACAACCCCGAGCATGTTAGGAGCGCAAAATATGGAAAGATAACACCGGTAACAAGTAATTATGGCGGTAAAAGTGGAACCAAACACCAAGCAAAAGGCCAAGACTTCCACCATACCAAGATATATATGTGCATTAAATTAAATAGCAGTAAATATTGTGATATCTCCATATATCCATGTTATCACATGGAAACAACCTGCACCTGCATCTAAGAATGCTATAAGAGGGGCTGACCAGCGGTAACTTAGCCACACAAGGTTTGCTAGGTAGCGGAGGGGTTAGAGGCTATCCTGGCAATTTAGGAGGCTTGAAATTCAAGTGGTAGGTAACGCAATTGTAACGATAAGAGCAAGACATCTAACAAAGCAAAAATAGTGTCGGGATCCGGGTACGATCATCTTGCCTGTTGGTTCTTCAGAGGGACAAAGAGCTGGGTCCTCGTAGTGGTACTCTCCTGGGTCCTCGTACTCAGGTTCAACACTCGCGTCTACCCAAGAGAAAAGCAACAATAAACAAACAACCAAGGTGCAATGCACAAACAAGATGATGCATGATTCATTTGAAGTATTTAACATGGCAATCCTAAGCTAGTCGTATTTCCCATGCAATAGATAAGTTATTTAGAATTCTGGACAAAACCTCATGTTAAGTTGATTGAACAAGCATTATCATGGAAAATATGGATGCTTCATGCAAAATCGATGCAAATGCATATGTAAAACGTAGGAAACGGAGTAACGGTTCTCATGCTACGCTCCCAGCAAGGTACGAAGGCAAAATACGAGACAAGGAAGGCCATGGGCTATTCCTTGGTATTCCAAGGTAGCCACTGGTTAGGAAATGAAAAGCCAATCACAATAGAGCCAAATAACAAGCAAAACAATGGAGCATAGCTCCCACTAGTCACAAAACACTACCAAACACAACCTTCCCAAAACATCAACATAGCAACTACCACAACAATTATCTAGAGCTACATGATGTTTCCAACCTCAAGCAAGGCATGAACAGAAACTACATAACATCCTTATCAAATCACCCAACTACACAAACTTGAAAGGAAGCACATATCACTAAGCATGAAGCTCACAAGATGGCATGATGAAACAGATTCTAGGGACTTGGTGAAAATCATAGTTTTCTGGAATCTGAGTTAAGCTGATAGCAAGTTGACAGCAGAAAATAATGGTGCTAGAGACCACCTCATTTGCATGAAAATTAACAGGATGGAAGAGGACAACCTCTACTACAAAACACTAGCACTAAGCTTGAGCTAAAACACAACAGAGCACTTGGTAGCATCCACTCAACATGGCATAAAAATATTAACAGATTCTCAGACTTAGAATTATTTAGCATGTTGAAATCAGCAACATTTTATTAGCTACTTTGGAGGAAGATTCCCACTTATATGAAAGTTTATCATGTCAAAAGAAAATACCATGGCATAATACTCATAAAACACTACCACATTCATGTTGACACCATTATCATAGCATGCAAGGATTTATTCTAACAAAAATGACAAAATGGCATATTGGAACAAAATGACATTTTTCAAAACTTGCTCAAAAGCTGAAACAAACCAGACCAATGGATTCCTGGGATTTTTCTACCCCAAATCCATATGTCATACTCATATGTTCACACTTGACAACTTCACAAAACCTAGCTCGAATCTAGGCGTGCTTCACTTATAAGTCAGAAATTACTAGAAATGCTCATTGCCAAAAATGCTTATGTACAGATATGGAAATTTACTAAAAATGGAAATAATCAAACAAACAACCAAAACTAATAGGAAAATAAACAAAACAAAAAAACAAAAGGAGGGGACCCACCTGGCATAGACACCAGGGCCCCTCTTAGGCTGACATGTGGGCCAGGGCCCACTGTCATGTTCTCATACAGACACACAACTAGATACACATATACACACACACATGGGATGCATCTGCCGCAGTAGATCCCACCACACACACGCACACACCGGCACACACATGCACTAGCACACACGCACACACGATCCTGGTGTAGCCAGACCGGATCCTACTTGAACACACACACAACACACAACCGAAAAAAGGAAAAAAGGGGGTCAGGGGGGAATCCAACCCACGACCTCATAGTCTCCCCCCAGTTCGGCTACCACTATGCTACGCACGGACTATTGACTGAAGGGGGATCAATACGTGACATAAGGAGAGAAAACAAGCGGCTTTCCTCTACCTCGAGATAGAGAAGAGGGGATCGCCGCATGCAGCAACTGTGGCGACCAGATGCTCCAGCGGGCCATCGGTGGGAGCTGCGGGGAAACTGGGGACTCCATCCTTGCATCTAGAGCGAACCACGCACGGTGGCGAGGGGGCGCTCGAGCTCGAGCTGTTGCTCGACTCGAGGCACGCGACAAGAACGCCAGCGAGGCGCTACTTGCGGGCACAATGCATGCACATGGCAATACGAAGGCAAAACACATCCAGCACAACACGCGAGAGGGAGAACGAAGCGGTGGAGGGGAACTGGCCTTCTCTGGAGATGATCTTCAGAGATCCCGGCAAAGCATGGGGAGCCCGCGCATGGCATGACTACGACGACAACTACGGAGGCCTAGGGATGTCGGAGAAGGGATAGATCGAGCGCGGGGTGTACCTCTCCTACCTTAGACACGACGACGGGGCCGGGGACGCATCAGAATGACGAAGACATAGCGAGGAACTCCGGCAAACTCGTGCTCCGAAACAAAGAGGAAGAAGACGACACAACACGGGCCTTGGAGCTCTCCTGGTCGACGAGGAAGAAGAGGGGGAACAAGGCTTCATCTCCGAGCATAGAGGGGCACCGGGAGGGGCTGCTGGCAACTAGCCCGAGCTCGAGCTCGTGCTCGCTCGGTTCATGGCGCCAGGCGATGACTATGGCGAGGCTGCGCTTACCTGGCGGCGATGCAGCGAGGAGGAGGGGCGAATGGGAAGAGCAAAACCTAGGGATGCGTGACGACAAGGTTATAAAGGGGCTCGGAGGCTAACGACGTCTCGACGTCCGTGCCAAATGGCAGGCGCACTCACGCTCTCTCTCTCTCTGACGGCTGACAGAGGAGGGGGAGACTAAGCAGGTAGCCGTCTCGAGAGGAGGGCTGAGGCCGCTCGGGGGGGGGGGGGCTAGCTGGGCCGCAGGGAGAGAAGGCCGAGGAGGCAAGCTCTCTCTCTCTCTTAGGAAAAACAAAAGATTTTTCTTTTTAATAAAACAACACTAAACCACTAAAGCCTACAGGAGAAAACAAAAGGATTTTTGAGGAAAACAAAATACCATGGCACTAAAATAATGCAGCCTATTTAAATAAAATGAACTAGCCATTTTTAGACAAAGTAAAATTAACTATTTTTATTAATAAAACTTGCTATTTTATTAGAGACAAAAATGTCATAAAATGCAACACATGGAAGAGCTCCTATACTCCACTCCAAACAAATAGCTAAAGCACCAGAACATTTTAAAAGATTAAAAGGGCAAGTTAATTTTATGACAAAAAATAATTAGGAGCAAAAAGGGTTTTTTAGAGTTGAAATGCAAGAGGGGGGTTTATGGAGAATAAGACAAGGGAGAAGAGAAACACATCAAGCACACATGCATTTATCCACATACAACCTCACATCACAACACCACATCCACAAGCAAACATGGCAAATAAACATTATGCACTAGATGATGATCATGATGCATGATGCATGAATGACATGAAGCAAGTATTATTTAATTCACACCACAAGGCAAACATGGAGTTCCACATGAGATACATGACCAAAATGGGAAGGGGGTGCACTTGGGCCATTACAAGCACCCAGACAATGTGAGCACATGCTCAATGATTGAGATATTCTCTTTCATCTTGCAGGCAAAGAATCCTGAGATCCCTATTTCAGATCTTAGAACATCTTATATGTTCTGTGACGTTCAAAATGTTTTGGAGCTTCAATTCCAAGCCGTAAAGCATTACACACTGAACTGTCAAGTAGTTATAAGAACGTGCCTGTCAGATGTTCACAACATCTACAGACGACGCTAGAGGGGGTGGCACACCGAGCGGTGCATTAAGGACCCAAGCCTTCTGTGCAGTAATGAGGACAATCCTCAGATCATGGACCCAGTCCGCATTATTGCTACCATCATCTTTCAACTCTATTTCTCTAGGAACATATAAAAATTCAAGGGAGCTACAACACGAGCTAGTAATCTACAACATAATTTGCAAGGACATTTTGACCATCTTTATGATAATGAGTTTAGTTAATCATATTACTTAAAAACTCCTACTCAAATCGACATCCATCCGATCATTTGAGTGTCACATGATCCAAATCCACCAACTCAAGTCTGATCATCACATGAGTTTAGGTGGTTTCAATGGTGAACATCATCATGTTGATCATATCTACTATATGACTCATGTTTGACCTTTTAGTCTCTTGTGTTCCGAGGCCATGTGTGTACATGCTAGGCTCGTCAAGTTTAACCCGAGTGTTCCGCACGTGCAACACTGCCTTGCACCTGTTGTATGCGAATGTAGAGTCTATCACACCCGATCATCACGTGGTGTATCGACACGACGGACTTTCGCAATGGTGCACACTCGGGGAGAACACAATTTATCTTGAAATTTAAGTGATGGATAACCTTATAATGCTACCATCTTCCTAAGAAAAACAAGGTGCATAAAAGGATTAACATCACATGCAAATTATAAGTGACATGATATGGACATGAACTTGTGCTTTTGATCTCCATCTTGAAGGCACCGACATTATCTCCATCGTCACCGGCATGACACCATGATCTCCATCAACGTGTCGCCATCGGGGTTGTCGCGCCGATTGTTGCTTCCATGACTATTGCTAACTCATAGCGATAAAGTAAAGCAAAACGGTGAAAATAATTAAAGACAACCCTCTGGCTCCTGCCGGTTGCCGTACTCATCGACATGCAAGTCGTGAAATTCTATACATACATGATCATCTCATAGATCACATATATATCATCATGTAATTGGACATATCACAACACAACATACCCTGCAAAAACAAGTTAGATGTCGTCTAATTGTTGTTGCAAGTTTTACATGGCTGCTACAGGTATCTAGCAAGAACAATTCTCACCTACGCAAAAACCACAATGGTGATACATAAATTGCTTTTCAACCTTCTCAAGGGCCGCCTTTGTCGAATCCGATCCAACTAAAGTAGGAGAAACAGACACCCACCAACCATCTTTGTGCAACAAAGTTACACATCAGTCGATGGAACCGATCTCTCGTAAGCGTACGAGTAAGGTTGGTTCAGGCCGCTTCATCCCACAATACCGCTGAACCAAAACACAGCCAAGGGAAGGAAGCAATCTAAGCATCAATGCCCATAAACACCTTTATGTTCTACTCGTGATCTCATCTACACATAGACCTAGCTCTGATACCACTGTTGGGGAACGTTGCATGGGAAACAAAAATTTACCTATGCACACACAAGATCTATCCATGGTGATGAGCATCTAAGAGAGGGAGAGTGGATCTACATACCCTTGTAGATCGCTAAGCGGGAAGCGTTAAGAAACGCAGTTGATGTAGTCGAACATCTTCACGATCCAAATCGCCGAGTGTCCCGCGATCCCATCACGATCCATCTCGCGATCCAATCCTGATCCGTCCCATGATCCCATCACGATACATCCTGTAATCAAATCACGAATCGTCTCGCGATCTTGATCATGGTCCTTCCTATCTAGCGCCGAACGGACGACACCTCCGCGTTCAGCACACGTACAACTCGATGACGATCTCCGCCTTCTCGATCCATCAAGAGGGAGCTCAGAGGTAGATGAGTTCTCTAGCAGTGCGATGGCCTGGCGGCAATGGTGGTGGAACTATTCTAGCAAGGCTTCGCCTAAGCACCGCTGAAACGATCTAG
This sequence comes from Hordeum marinum, assembly GCA_022496015.1. NCBI lineage: Eukaryota > Viridiplantae > Streptophyta > Magnoliopsida > Poales > Poaceae > Hordeum > Hordeum marinum. The sequence continues at coordinate 432,578,189 of CM039674.1, read as the reverse complement.
AGGAGAAACTACGATCTAGAGAAGAGGGTAGCACGTGGCTGATTTCTATTGTGAAAGACCCTCAATACATCTAGTATATATAGGAGGAGGGAGGGAGGAGACATGCCCCTCAAGGGGCCAACCCTTGGTTCGGCCGAAGTGGGAGGAGGAGAGTCCTCCTCCAATCCTGGTAGGATTAGGACTCCTTCTCTCCCACTTGAAACCCTCTTTCCACCTTGGGTTTCTCCCCCCAGCCGCATGGGCATCTTGTGGGGCTTAGGCCAGCCCACTAATGCCTGGTATACCTCTTCCCACAGCCCATGTAGCCTCTTGGGTCGAAACACCCCTCCCTATGGTCCCGCGGTACCCTCCTAGTACTCCCGGTACACTACCGATGAGCCCGAAACTTTTCCGGTGACCAAAACAGGATTTCCTATATATCAATATTTATCTTCGGACCATTCTAGATCTCCTCGTGATGTCCGGGATCTCATCCTGGACTCCGAACAACCTTCGGTCACCACCATACATAACTCTATACTACCGAAACGTCACCGAACCTTAAGTGTGCAGACCCCGCAGGTTCGAGAACTATGTAGACATGACCGAGACACCTCTACGGTCAATAACCAATAGAGGGACCTGGATGCCCATATTGGTTCCTACATATTCTATGAAGATTTTTATCGGTTGAACCTCTATGTCAAGGATTCAGTTAATCCCGTATGCTGTTCCCTTTGTTCTTCAATATGTTACTTGCCCAAGATTCGATCGTCGGTATCTCAATACCTAGTTCAACCTCGTTACCGGAAGGTCTCTTTACTCTTTCTGTAATACAAGACCCCGTGGCTAAAACTTCAGTCACATTGCTTGCAAGGCTTGTTGTGATGTTGTATTACCGAGTGGGCCTCGAGACACCTCTGCGTTACACGGAGTAATAAATCCCAGTCTTGATCCATGCCAACTCAACAGACACCCTCGGAGATACCTGTAGAGTACCTTTATAGTGACCCAGTTACGTTGCGACGTTTTATACACACAAGGTACTCCTCCGGTGTCAGTGAGTTGCATGGTCTCATGGTCATAGGAACAGATACTTGACATGTAGAAAACTATAATACTAAATTGACACGATCATATGCTATGTTTATAGTTTGGGTCTTGTCCATCACATCATTCTCCTAATGATGTGATCCCGTTATCAAATGACATGTCATGTCCATGGCCAGGAAACCTTTGACCATCTTTAATTAACGAGCTAGTCTATTAGAGGCATACTAGGGACATGGTGTTGTCTATGTATCCACACATGTATCTGAGTCTACGATCAATACAATTCTAGCATGGATAATAAATGATTATGATGAACAAGGAAATATGATAATAACTAATTTATTATTACCTGTAGGGCATATTTCCAACAGTCTCCCACTTGCACTAGAGTCAATATTCTAGCTCACATCGTTATGTGATTTTTTATGAATCACACACCCAATGAGTTCCGGGGTTTGATCATGTTTTGCATGTGAAAGAGGTTTTAGTCTCAACCACATTCTCATAAAATCATCTGTCTTAAACCCTAAAGTTTATTTTCAGTGCCAACAACATTTCCCTTACTGTCTCACTGAGACAGATCCTAAGCCAAACCCTAGCACCTCGGTAGAACCGAGATTGGCTTCGGTGCAATCGAAAAGAAGCGACCAAGCTTATGTGATCAAAATATTTAATTTCAAAACTTCTGAGTTTTATGTTTTAGTGTCACCGAAGTGGTGGATCTCCCTAGGTTAAATTGAATCGGTGTTACCAAAATGCCAAAAGTTTGGGCATTTGCACTAGTCGATAGAACTGAGTTTTTACTTAGGTTTCACCGAGTTGGACAATAATGTTGTAACAGTTGGACTTTTGGAGAAGTCTATAAATACCCCTCCACCCCCTCTCACTCATTGAAAGAGCCATCAGAACAAAATGAAACTTCCACCATTCATTTTCTGAGAGAGAACTACCTACTCATTTGTTGATATCAAGAGATTCCACTCCAACCAATAGATCCTTGATTTCTAGCCTTCCCAAGTTGCTTTCCACCAAATCATCCTCTTCTGCCAAGCCAAAATCTATGAGAGAGTGATTGAGTGTTGAGGATACTATCTTTTGAAGCACAACATCAAGGAGTTCATCATCTATACACCGTCCATTACCTTTTGGAGAGTGGTGTCTCTTAGATTGGTTAGGTGTCGCTTGAGAGCCTCCTAATGATGTGGAGTTGAACTAATAAGTTTGTAAAGGCAAGGAGATCGCCTACTTTGTGAAGATCTACACCGAGTGATGCTAGTCCTACATGGATGTAAACCGTGGTGGAATATACAAGGTTGCTTCTTCATGGACCCTTCGTGGATGGAGCCCTTTGTGGACTCGCGCATCTGTTACCCTTCGTGGGTTGAAGTCTCCATTAACGTGGACGTATGATAGCACCACCTAGCAGAACCACACCAAAAATCTTCATGTCTTCATCGTGTACGATCTTCCTATCCCTCCCTTTACTTACACTTGCTATGTCATTAGTTTCGGCTCCACTACTACTAGACTTGCATGTGTAGGGTGTGCTAGACTCGGTAAGATCGCTAAAACTTGCCAATCGATAAAATTGGGAAAATTTTAAGTTTTTAATTGGCCAAGTAGTCTAATCATCCCCCTCTAGACATACTTTCGATCCTACAAGTTGTATCAGAGATTTGGTCTCCATTGCATTGGTTTCCCTACCTAAGAGAGTATAGAATTTATTGAGGGAAATTACCATCGTAGAGGTCCATATTTTGATGGTACAAACTTTTCAAATTGGACACATAAGAGAAGATGCATATTCTTGGTCATAACCCTACCATTTGGGATGTTGTTCGCGTTGTCTTGCAAGGTGAATTCTTTGAAGATGGAATAGAACCGGATCATGAAGTGACCATAGATGAGTCGAAGATGTTGCAATACATTGCTCAAGCATGTGACATTCTATTCAACATTTTTAGCCCCGAGGAGTTCAACCAGGTAAGTCGCCTTTGAAAATGCCAAGGAAATTTGGGATACTTTGGTTGATATCCTCAAAGGAACCGACTCCGTTAAGGAATCTAAGTTGGATGTGCTTCAGAGTCAACTCGACAAGTTCAAGATGAAGGATGGTGAAGGAGTTGCATAAATTTACTCTAGGCTTGCTCTCATCACAAATGAGATTGCCGACTTAGGAAACAAAGACATGACTGCCAGATTCATCATCAAGAAGATTCTTAGCCTCTTGGATGGAAAGTACGATACTATGTGCACATTGATCCAAATGATGCCCAACTACAAAGATCTGAAGCCCACGAAAGTCATTGGAGGGATAGTTGCCCATGACATTTCACTCAAGGACAAAGAGGTTCTCAACAACAAGTCAAGTGGTGCTTACAAAGCTTCAAGCAATCCTCCCACAACTTTAAGTGACAAGCTAGTATCCAATGAAGAGGCAAGTCTCGTGTTGAAGAACTTCAACAAATTCTACAAGAATAGAGTCAAAGAAAGAAGCTCCAACTCAAGATACAATGATAATCATTCTTCTAGTAATGATTGGAATTGCTACAATTGCGGAAGACTCGGACACTTCTCAAATGAATGCATGAAACCTCCCGAGAAAAGAGATGCATCACCTAGAAGAAGGAGCAGAAGAGATGAGTCACCTTAGAGAGAGACGAGTAGAGAAGATTGATATGAATGAAGGACCTTCCGGAGAAGCAAGGACTCAGAGAGAAAGGACAAGTACACCAAGAGTTACACAAGAATAATACATGAAGCTCATGTTGGTGAATGGGTTTCAGGCTCCGACTCCGACAACCAATTCGAGAGAAGTTATCACTCCAACTCTGACTAAAGTGAAGATGAAGGTGTTGCCGGTCTAGCTCTCATATTCTCCATCTCCTATGACCTATTTGATTCTCCAAATGAAGGAATTGGAAAGTGCTTCATGTCTAAAGGCCCCAAGATATCACACCCCAAATTCATTGACTTCAATAGTGATGAGGATGACTTGCTCGTTGATAAAACTAGTGATGTTAGCTCAAATGAACTTGCTAGTAATCATGATAGCCAAGATGAATCGTTTGATGATTATAAGAAGGAGATTGAGAACTTAACACTCTTAAGTTGGATCATGAATCTACTCAAGAAGATCATAGAGAGCTTCTAAGAACTCATGAGAAGCTACTTCAAGAAGCTAAATTTAGAGCAAGAGCATGAGTTTCTTAAATCTATCAATAACGATATTCGAAAGAAAAGTTATTCTTACCTTGAAAAACGACTTCTATTGTCTACTTTTATGCCTCGGTTTAAATCTAAGCAAACTAGTAACAAGAGTAAGAAAGGTTCTTCATCTAGCAGCAGCAACAACAATAATGCTAAACCCAATGATGTTGTTCCTATTACTTCTATTGATTCCACTAATGATTCTCTTAGCCAAGTTACACTTGAGCAAGAAAACAATTTATTGAAGGGAATTATAGAGAAAGGTGTCTACTAATGTATTGCCAGGAGGAAGTAATTCGAAGATATTGTACACAAGCAATGATGGCATCAAAAGAATCAAGGTATTGGTTCTCAATGAAAGTTTGATTCCGATGGAGTTGAATGGGAGGAAGATCAATACCCTAAGACAAATTTTATTTGTCAACAAGAGAAGTATGATCCTACTCTATTAAAGGGAACACAAGCTCAAGATGATCTTCCACCAAAAGATCACAAGCTAAAGGGCAATGACAAGCTTCAAGAGGAGATTGACTCATTTGAAGAACCACCTCTAACTATAGTCAAGTGGGTTCCCAAGGCTTCATCAATCTCTACTTCATCAAGTGCTACTTCAACTCCAAGGATTCCCACAAGTTGATGCGGTTCCCAAAGAAGAAGAAATGGAGAGTTCTCGAGGGATGACTCTACCAAAAAAATTCGCTCATATTCATTTCTTGACAAGAACTTGTGCAATCAACTCCAACATTATGCACTAGTTAAAGGAGCCACGAACCCTATTGTTGGTAAGCAAGGGACAAGGTATTCAATGCATCAATGGACATCATCACATGAGAATTTCACTCCATGTCCATATATATCATTGTCATTGTTCCTTTTGTGGGACTAACCCATGTAGGTGTGGAGAGTATCAAAACGACAAGGATTTCTCCCAAATCAAGATGATCTTCATCAACATTGAGCATCCAGTACTACAACATATACATGAAGTCTTCTATGACAAAACCCAAGGTTAGTTCATCCCTATTAGGGGGTGATATCACATCTAGGGAGAGCTTTGCACTAAGACTTGAGCTAAAGCATCTCTAAAGGTGTGAACACATTAATGCATTATGTAAAAATGGTAACCCCACTTGTGCTTAAACGATGAGTAGGACCTATGATCAAGTTATCTCACTTGGCTACTAAGTCAATATACTCATATAGATGACGTTGTCATCGACAATTGGTTGGTAGATACTAGAATGGTTTGCATGTTTGACATACTTCATTTGCCATTTTATTGTGTGAGCATGTTCATATGCATATTTTTCCTCATTCAAGGACATCCAAGTGTAGTTATTTGGGTTTTATTTTTCTGGCCAATTGGATGTACAAGAATGCCTAAGTACGCCTCTAGCTATTTATTATATACTGTCTCAAATTCTATTCATGTTTCATCACAAAATTTGAACAAGATCATTTTCGGACCCTCCGGGCGAGGAGCACTCGGAGCCACCAATTCGACAATGTCTGATTTCCAAAACCTTCTATGTACTTTTCGGTGTGACCAATTCCTACAGACTCAGTTCCATCGAATGCACTTACACTATTATGGTTTTCCTACCTCGGTACCTCTGACCAAAAATTCTTGGCATCACCAAGTTCCTTTCTCTAAGCAGTTTTGAACTTTGGTGCCACCTAAAATTTCTTCTCGGTATCACCGACAACACATGGATATTGTTGGACCTCGGGCTCCGACAAACCAAAGGAAGTTCAAACACAGGGGCATGTGCAAAGATCCCCAATGGCCTCACCCCACCAAGCTCACAACCTGATGGTTTAGATGACGAACTCGCATGATGACAAGGAAGAAGATCGCACACGATGATTTACCCAGGTTTGGGCCGTTGCGAAGCGTAAAACCCTACTCCTGCAATGGTGGATTGCCTCATGAGGAGGTTTGTGAATGAACTAGTACAGTGGTGAGTTGCTTCACGAGGGCGTTCTGGTGGTCTCACCTCTCTTGCTTCGTCCCTTTGTTTTTTGTCCTCCTCTACGGTGCAGCCTAGCCTCTATTTATGGTGGCATCGGTCCTCTTCCCTTATCGCTATGGTGAGAAGGGATCCCACAATGACTAACTTCGAAGGGGGACATGAGTACATCTTTACCCTGATGAAAGGTGGTCTTCGCCTACAAAGTAGCTGTTGATGATGCAGAGGTGGGCTTGGCGATGACGTCCGTCCTACTGGGCTCGTGGTCGTGGTCTTGTTGCACAGGAATGGAAACCTTCGGGTGGTGCTTTGGGAACCCGCGTACGTCCTTACTCCCTTTGCACCAAAGGGGAAACTATACCGCCTGGCGCGCTCATGCCCGCCTGTCCCACCTTACGTCATCCTTGGCCTCCTGAGGCCAAGCTCTACATAGAGATCTCTACCGCTCCGAAGGGGGCCTGGGGAGGCCTATTCCTCGCAGGTCTTGCTGCTGCTCCCCTCACGAGCTTAGGGCTCTCGCGAGGGCCTTGTCTTGAGTGAGGCCGCAATGGGCCGTACTGGCCGTCAGAGTGGGCCACAGGCTGGCAGGTCTGGGTACCCCCGTTCCCAGAACGTCGATAGTAGCCCTCGGGCCCATGGGGCGCCCGAGTTGGCTTCTAGGCGAATCCATTGAAGGTGGCCTGAAGCGCCCCGGGCCCCGATCGCTTGTGGGCCCGGCTTGACACATGACAATCTCCGAGAGGCCAACACCTCCTCTTCCTCACGCTGGCTTGGCAACTGTCAGACCTGTCAAATTGCTTGGCGCACACCAACAAGCTGTCTTCGTATCCCATCGATCTCGTCATCTGTTTTCCCCTCTCCCGCCACTTTTGCCTTCTCTACGAAATCTCCATGCGCGCCCCATCCCGGTCCCCTGCCATGGCCCCCAAGAAGAGAGAGGGCAAGGGCCTGAGGGTGCCGGGGACCTCGCTGGCGCCGGAGCCCATGTTGGGCCGGTCCCTTGTGGTGAATCTTGAGGGGTTGGAGAAGGTCCGGCTGGTGGTCGCCGCCAGTTCCAACGAATGGGGGACGACCAAGGTCGGGCTGGGCTCACGGCCTTAGAGAAAGCTTGATGCCCCCATCAGCCCCTTCATCTCCACGCCCTTATCTCAAGCTTGCTGCTGCTGTTCTCGGGCTTTCTCTCCGCCGTGCTTTTGCATTATCGGATCCATGTGCTCCACCTTGACCCCGACTCCCTTGTCCTCCTTCCGGCCTTCTCATTTCTGTGCAAGGCCTTTGTTGGTGTCTTCCCTTCCATGGCATTGCTTCGCCACTTCTTCTCCCTCAAGTTGATCTCGGGAGGACAGTGCTCGGGATGCGTGTCCCTAAGAGCAGCCGACGCATCGGCTGATGGGACCCTTGATGCCAGACTCTCCCCGAACGCAGAAGGATTCCGGTGACAGTGGGTGTATGTTGATGCTTCTGAGGCCGCCCCCTGTTTCAACCTCTGTCGGTCCCCGTAGTGCCAAATCTCGGGTGGAAGTATGAGGAGCTTGTCGAACCACGGCTCGCGCGGGTTTTGGTCAACCTGGCGGAGCTGAAGAAGGCAGGCATGACGATGGCGATGGTGGTGTAGGAGTTCACATGCTCACGAATTGCTCCCCTCCAGTGCCATTCCCGCCCGATTTGGGCCTTCACAGGCCCTCACAACTCCATGAGGACCCAGGTCCCGTTTCTTTCTCCTAGTGTGCTATGTGAGCTGCTCCGCCGCTTGACCGGCGGTGAACCGGATGAGCTCCCCTGGGGCGGCCTCCCCTTGCACAACTACAAGGACCGGGAATCCCTCGCCCAGAAGATGCCGCACTTTGACGAGTGGGGATTCCTTCCTCCAGAGGGAGCGCGTCCCGAGGGTGACGCCCTTGCAAGGGTCTGGAGCCCCGGCGACCTTGAAGCCGCAGCTCCTCCCGTGGCTGAGGTGGGGCATCCTTCGTTGCCCACTCCCTAGGCTCTCGCTTCAGGACAACTCAGGGTTGAGGGTGACGCCCTGTCGATGATGGAAGACGCCACCTCCGCCATGGGATACCAGGTGCTAGTCGTCCCCCGCCCCCCACGCTGGTCGGAAGAGGAAGGTGCCCTAGGGCGTCCGCTCCCTGGAGCCGTGGGTGCCGATGAAGAGGAACTTTATCACTGTGGATGAGTAAGTGCTTGAGCCTGCTCAACCTTCCCTTTGCGCTCTCCTTCTGAGTTTCTATTCCACAGGCTCCCCACCGGCTAAGGAGGAGCTGTGTTGCCGCCGCCCTTCCTCGGGCCACTGGGCCCCTTGCGGCCCCGTCTTCCGCTGGCTGTGGGGTTCTGGCCAGAAGGGTGAGGCCAACGACCTCAGGAGGAGGTTCATAGCGGCGGAACAACGCCAGGAAGCCACGGTGGATGCTCAAATGGCTGCCGAGGCTGAGCTGTCCTCCCTCTTAAAGCAGGTGAAGAGAGTGACCTCTCTTGTGGAGAAGGCTTTAGATGAGATGAGTCAGGCCCGCGGCCTTCAGCACACGCGTTCTGAGATGTTCCAGTCCCGCAAAAGGAGGGTCCATTGGGCCTTGAGTGACATTTGCGGCGAGAGCGTTGCAAGCCCCCTCGTCCCTGACGACGCCGGGTTCCTAGGCTTCTTATCCAGGGTCGTGGATTGCCTTGAAGGGGGCACGGAGAAGATCAATGAACTTGTAGAGGACAAGCGCCGTGATTTCCTCATGCAGGCGGCCTCACGCGCATTCAGCCACCTCCTTTGCTTTGACCCGCACTTCAACTTCGAGGCGGTGCTTGCCCCCGTACTCAAAGTGATCCACGTTGCCCTCGCTGAGTGGGTTGAGGACCACATGGAGGACTTGATAGCGGAGCTTTCTTCTGCTGAACCCGAGGACCATGCTGGAGCCAAGGAGCGTGAGGCTGACGGTGGTGGTGATGATGAGAGCGACAACGACTGCATGTCCCCATGAGTAGTCTTCTTATTTACGTGACAGGGTTATGCATGTGGCATGGTAGCAACTCTAATCTATTTTGAAAAATACCTTTGAGTGTGCTCCCATATGACGAGGTGTGTAGCGCCGCACTCCCTTTTGCCCGGGGTTCCTGCTGACCCGATCGACCGTGCCGCGCAAGCGCCCAGGCACCTAAACCTTGGCGGAGGGTGTGCGATAACGCATCCCTCACATCATGCCCTGGCTTCCCGTCCGCTTGCAGGGAACAGGAGAGACGTGCACCGCCAAATTTCCCAAAAAAAGTGATGCACAAAATGGAAATTGTTACCAAAGAGAGCGACGCCCCTTCCCTCCAGAAGAAAGACGCAAAAAACACAAAAATTCATTCCCAAAAGGCGGCAACTTCGAATACAAAAAGGAGACCAAAACGGGGCAACTTCGAATAAAAAAAGGAGCCCAAGAGGCGTCAACTTCGAATACAAAAAGGAGCGAGCAACATCCGTGTCCGGCACCTAGGCTAGTCTTAGTCTTCCTCCTTGTCTTCCCGCAGCACAAAGCATAGGGCATCCACTTTGCATGGGCATGCCATTGGAGGGCAGTGTTGTTCACCAGCGCGGTGTATGGGGCTTCAACTTGGGCGTGGGAAGGAACCCCTCGGCGTCCTCAGGGGGCTCGGGGCATATACAACCCACTCAATATTATGTGAGAGTGTCACGGGTTGGTCCTGGGGTTGTACAGGGAGCTCCATGCCCCTCGGACATGAATCCCACTTCCAGCCCCCAAGCTTGGCGTGGCAAAGTAGGGTCAGCTCCGGATGGGCCCTCGAGCGTAGGGGAGCCCCTCACGCTCTCTGATGGGAAGGCCCGCCCCGGGAGAGGGCCTTGGGCATTCTAGAGCCCATGGCTGGATGCTGTCGTCGTTGCGATGGCGCAGCCCCATGTGCTGTGGGCCGGGCCCGGTGGGGCCCTTGCGTTACGCGCGAGGCTGACACCCAAGGCTGTGCCCTAGCGCGCCTTGCTAGGGCGCCCGGGGTCCTCACACAAGTACCCGAGACCCCGTCCCCAGGCGGGCCGAGCCGGGCCTGGGGACATGGGCGAGTACGTGATCCCCCACTGGTGATTGAACGAAGCCTGACCCGAAGACATGGGCGTGTGTTCCACCCGCCGTCTCCAAGCAGGCGTCACGCGTCCTGGAGATATGGGCGTGTGTTCCACCCTCCGTCTCCAGGTTGGGATCATCTGGCCTGAAGACATGGGCGTGTGTTCCACCCTCCGTCTCCAGGCTGGGTCCATCCAACCCGGGACATGGGCATGTATTCCACCCTCCGTCCCCAGGCAAGTGACCCTCGGTCCCCAGACCCAGATGCCTGCTCAGGACAGCTCCCTACCAGCGGGTCTGCCTCACGAGGCTGCTAGCGCCGGGCATCCTCGCGAGACCAACCGTGCATGCCGCCCTCACAAGGCTATGCATACTAGCCCGAACGAGATCCGCTCGCAAGGTCGCATACGCTCCTCCTGTTGCCGTGGTAGCCGATGTTTCTCCCTTCATGGTCCAAGCGCTCATCAACATGGTCGTTGTAGAGTTGCTCGAGCCCCTGGACGCCGGCGTAGACGAGCCTCTGGTCCTCCTCCCTGGGCTCGATGGGCGTACAGGGAGGCACGAGGCAATGCCCATCTTGCGCGGCCAGCACGCCCCACCGGTACTCGCCGGTATCTGAGGCCAGCTCCTGCATCCTGGCGACTCGTGCTAGACCCCCAACGAGTGCGGACCACAACGGACTTCCCAAGCGCGCCCATGTGACCCCGACGTTGGGCTGGTCGATTGAGCGAGTCCACGGGCACGAGTCCCGTTGAGATATGCCTGGGTCCCGTAGGTGGCGGTGATGCGCCTGAGGGCACTTCGGGCCCAGTCGTTGCGGTGCCTGCGCATAGCATGGAGGCGCTGTAGTTCATGGGCCACGAGGAGCGCGACATGCCTGTGCGTCGGGTCATGGAAGACTCGAAAGGGTGACCATGTAGCCTGGATGCTGGGAAGGGCCGGGGCAGTGAGGACATGCCGTGCGGTTGGTGAAGGCGGCAGCCCCCGGCATCTGTCAAGGTCTTGGCTGATGATGACGCCCGCCAACGGGGAGGCAGGGCGACACGGTATGCTGAGGCCCGCTGGTGCTGCCCATGCCACGCGAGCAGCCCATCGCTCAGTGTGGGCTCGATGTCCTTTTGCCATGGGTGCAACGAGCGGAGGCAAGGCAAGGCTTGTGCGAGGATTCCGACATGCCCCTACCTGGCGCGCCAAATGTCGGATCTCGGGCTCCAACAAACCCAAGGAAGTTCGAACACTGGGGCATGTGTGAAGATCCCCAACGGACTCACCCCACCAAGCTGACAACCCAATGGTTTAGACGACGAACTCGCATGATGACGAGGAAGAAGATCGCACACGATGATTTAGCCAGGTTCGGGCCGCTGTGAAGCATAAAACCCTACCCCTACTTTTGTGAATTGCCTCACGAGGAGGTTTGTGGATGAACTAGTATAGTGGTGAGTTTCCTCGCAAGGGCGTTCTGGTGGTCTCGCCTCTCTTGCTTCATCCCTCTGTTTTTTGTCCTCCTCTATGGTGCAACCTAGCCTCTATTTATAGCGTCCCGGGTCCTCTTCCCTTATCGCTATGGCGGGAAGGGATCCCACAATGGCGAAATTCGAAGGGGGACAAGAGTACATCTTTAACCTGACGAAAGGTGGTCTTTGCTTGCAAAGTAGCTGTTGATGATGCAGAGGTGGGCTTGGCAATGACATTCATCCTGCTGGGCTCGTGGTCATGGTCTTGTTGCACCAGAATGGAAACCTTTGGGTGGTGCTTTGGGAACCCGTTGTAGGATCGAAAGTAGGTCTAGAGGGTGGTGGTGGTGGGGGGGGGTGATTAGACTACTTGACCAAATAAGAGTTTTGCCTTTTTCCCAATTTTAATTCTTCGCAAGTTTTAGCATTCATAGCATATCAAGTAACACCCTACACATGCATGTCTAAGAGTATAGCAGCGGAAAGTAAAGACATTGCACATGTAAGTAAAGAGAGTGTTAAGAATGCAAACACAAGTGATGACATGATGATTTTTCCCGTGGTTCTGATAGGTGATGCTATCGTACATCCACGTTCATGGAGTCATCAACCCACGGAGGGTAATGGTCGCGAGAGTCCACGAAGGGCTCTACCCACGGAGGGTTCCATGAATAAGCAACCTTGACTATTCCATGCGGCTTCCATCCATGAAGGACTAGCCTCACTATGGGTAGATCTTCATGAAGTAGGCGATCTCCTTGCCCTTACAAACTTCTTGGTTTACTCCACAACACGAAGTAGGAGGCTCCCAAGCAACACCTAACCAATCTAGGAGGCACCACCCTAAAAAAGGTAATAGGCTCGGTAATGACGATGAACTCCTTGCTCTTGTGCTTGAAGATGATAGACTCCTCAACCTACAGTCTCTCTCTCATAGGTTTGGCTTGGAAGAAGAGATGGGATTGGTGGAAAGCAACTTGAGGAGGCTAGAAATCAAGATCCATATGTGTTGGGGATATAACCCCGTGGTAAGACCCGCCCAGGTGGGGCCGGGTCATACCTGGCGGCACATAATCAAGACCAGAGAAGCGGGCTGAAAGAGATAGGCCTAGTTATATGATGGCTTACAAAGATGGGCCAAGACGAAGGCCCAAACAGAAGATGGTGTGAAGACCTGGGCGGTTAAGCCGTTCGGAGACAGTTTGCCCAAGATGACAAGGCGACTTAGAGACAGGATTGTCTACGTTGTAAGAGTCAGTGTATGACTTGTGTAACCCAGGGCCTCGACCTCCTATATAAAGCCGAGACCCCAGGGCAGCTTAGACAGAAACCAATCAATCGAGAACTAGGTCAAGCGAATCCGCTCCCTTGTAATCGATACTCCAATCAATACAACACAAGCAGGATGTAGGCTTTTACTTGGGTCGAACCTGGGTAAAATCATGTCCCTCGTCTCAACCAACCCCTTTGAGTCCATCACCTTAGCGATGGCCTCAAACCCAAGTCTTCGGACATCTCCCGTGACAAAACCACGACAATTGGCACCCACCGTGGGGCTAGCGCTCGGTGGTGTTGAGTTCTCAAAGGGCTCTCTCCGAAGGATCGAGGGGTACACTATTGGCAGGATGAACAAGAGTCGCCATGGCCGGCTCTACATTGACGACGCTAGCTAGGGCCCTGAGGCCGACTCAATTGAGTACGGTTTCCGTATCCCCTTCGGTGGAATCCACGTCTTCATCGGCAACATCGACGTATCTGAACCCGGGCCAGACATCTGCACCGACATCGTCTAGCCGGCCCGGCGGTGCAACCCACCCGACACGTGCAAACCACCCATGCTGACCCGGCCAAAAAACATGTTTTCGTCGGCTTTACTCAGGGCATAGATCTTGAAAGTTCTGAGTCACAGGGAACTCTCGTCAGCTCAGAGGATGGATCTTCGAGCGGAGAGACGGAATCAATTTACCAACTGCATAATGGCCGGCTCGGGGGTTATGACGAGCCTTTCCTCGAGTCATAATATCACGAGCCGAAGGATTATGAGCCGCCGAGCCGTGCTGCCGTCTTCATGGCAGGTTCAGCACCAGCCCCGAGCAGCACAGCCGCCGGCGTAGCAGGATCGAGGGCTGGTAGGCTGCCGGCTCAAGTTCTTCTGGATTTGATGCACGAGCTTACAACCCTGATGGCCACGGAGGTCACAGCTGAAAATCAAGTGGCCCGGAACACGGAGATCGCAAGGCTAAAGGACTAGATGATCGAGGTTCAACATGAGATCAATGCGCTGAAGTATCACATGGAGGCAGAGGCGGAGCGCCTTAGGGCAGATGCTTTCCGCCTGGAGCTGGAGAACAGTCTGCAGCGGCGGTTCAGTGGATGAGGCATCGGTCCTGCTTGCCGGATCAATATGAGGCCAGGAATCTTTTTAACACGCCGGGGACAGGACAGACAACGGAAGTACCTGGAAGCCGGCCGACGGTGCAGCAGCTTAACCCGCCCCAACGGAGCCAGGCCTCACCAATGTCTTTTCCAATGCCGGCGGGTCCTTATTCCAACCCAGCGGAGAACATGGTTGCGGCAGCAAACCAGCTTGGTACAATCCCTATCCCGGATGAGGCGCCTTTTGCAGAGGAGGTGCGGAACGATATCGGATACCTGCAGATGGCGATGGCCCAACAGGAGAAGTACACTTGCAGCCGGAGTCGCGTGCATTCAACCCTCATCCCTAGCCGCAGCTACAACCAGAATTATGAATCACCGGTGGTTTCTAGCAATGATCAACACCAGAACCCGTCGCGAGTTGATCGGGCGGCTCTGGATGCTCAGGCGCTAGTGGATCGGGCGAGAGCATAGCGAGGGGCGACGGCTCTGGTAGCGATGGCAGCTCATCAAGAACCCGCAGATACACCTTCCATCTCGGAAGCAGCGGGAGCAAACCTCCAGGGCTGTGGGGGTGCCGTGCTTAGTGCTGGATTTGCGGAATGAGCGTCTGCCGAAGGATTTCAAGAGCCCACGTGTTGGGGAACGTTGCATGGGAAACAAAAAATTTCCTACACAACACCAAGATCAATCTAGGAGATGAGCATCTATGAGAGGAGAGATTGGATCTACGTACCCTTGTAGATCGCTAAGCGGAAGCGTTAAAGAACACGGTTGATGTAGTCGAACATTTTCACGATCCAATCACGATCCGGCCCCCGATCTCATCATGAGCCGTCCCGCGATCCCATCGTGGTCCTTCCGATCTAGTGCTGAACGGACGATACCTCCGCGTTCAGCACACGTAAAGCTCGATGACGATCTTCGCCTTCTTGATCCAGCAAGAGGGAGCAGAGAGGTCAACGAGTTCTCCGGCAGCGCGACGGCATTTCGGCGATGGTGGTGGAGCAATTGCAGCAGGACTTCGCCTAAGCACCGCTGAAAACCGATCTAGAGGAGAAAACAATCTAGATAAAGAAGAGGACAGAACATGACAATTAGGGTTATTGCTGCCCTAAAAAACCTTCAATATATAGGAGGGAGAGGAGAGGAGGCAGCCTAGCCCTTCCTACAAGGAAGGCTTTGGCCAAACCAGAGGGGAACTCTCTCCTACTTGGCCCCTACTCCTTCCTACTGTGCATAGGCATTCTTGGGCTGGCCTCCCAGCCCACCAGGGGCTGGTGCGCCACCACTACGGCCCATGTGGACCCTTGGGGTGTGATGGCCCCACTTGGTGGTCCTCCAGAGCCCATTCGTCACTTCTAGTACATTACCAGAAATGCCTGAAACTTTTCCGGAGTTCAAACACCACTTTTCTATATATAAATCTTTATCTCCGGACCATTCCGGAGCTCCTCGTGACGTCCAAGATCTCATCCGGGACTCTGAACAACTTTCGGTAACCACCATACATAACTCTATACTACTGAAACATCACCAAACCTTAAGTGTGCAGACCCTGCGGGTTCGAGAACTATGTAGACATGACAGAGACACCTCTACGGTCAATAACCAATAGCGGGACCTAGATGCCCGTATTGATTCCTACATATTCTATGAAGATTTTTATCGATTGAACCTCTATGTCAAGGATTCAGTTAATCTCGTATGATGTCCCCTTTGTTCTTCGGTATGTTACTTGCCCAAGATTCGATCGTCGGTATCTCCATACCTAGTTCAACCTCGTTACCGGCAAGTTTCTTTACTCGTTCCGTAATACAAGATCCCGTGGCCAACACTTAGTCACATTGCTTGCAAGGCTTGTTGTGATGTTGTATTACCGAGTGAGCCCTGAGATACCTCTCCATCACACGGAGTAACAAATCCCAGTGTTGATCCATGCCAACCCAGCAGACACCCTCGGAGATACCTGTTGAGCACCTTTATAGTCACCGAGTTACATTGTGATGTTTGATACACACAACGTACTCCTCTGGTGTCAGTGAGTTGCATGATCTCATGGTCATAGGAACAGATACTTGACATGCAGAATATCGTAGCAATAAACTGACATGATCATATGCTACGTTTGTAGTTTGGGTCTTGTCCATCACATCATTCTCCTAATGATGTGATCCCATTATCAAATGACATCTCATGTCCATGACTAGGAAACCATAGCCCTCTTTGATCAAGGAGCTAGTCTATTAGAGGCATACTAGGGACATGGTGTTGTCTATGTATCCAGACATGTATCTGAGTTTCCGATCAATACAATTATAGCATGGATAATAAACGATTATCATGAACAAGGAAATATGATAATAACCAATTTATTATTGCCTCTAGGGCATATTTCCAACAGTCTCCCACTTGCACTAGAGTCAATAATCTAGTTCACATCACCTTGTGATTCACATTGTTATGAATCTAACACGCAATGTGTTCTGGGGCTCGATCATGCTTTGCATGTGAGAGAGGTCTTTTAGTCAACGGGTCTGCGACATTCAGATCCGTGTGTACTTTGCAAATCTCTATGTCATATTGTAGACACTGCTACCACACTCCACTTGGAGCTATTCTAAATGGCTGCTCCACTATACGCATCCAGATTGCTACTCAGAGTCATCCGGATTGGTATTAAAGCTTGCATCGACGTAACCTTTATGACGAACTCTATATCACCTCCATAATCGAGAAATATTTCCTTAGTCCTCTAGTTACTAAGGATAATCCTGACCACTGTCCAATGATCCACTCCTGGATCACTTTTGTACCCCTTGACGGACTCATGGCAAGGCACACACAGGTGCGGTACACAACATGTCATACTATACAGAGCCTATGGCTAAGGCATAGGGGACGACGTTCATCCTTTCTGTTTCTTCTTCCGTGGTCGAGCTTTGAGTCTCACTCAACTTCACACCTTACAAATTAGGCAAGAACTCTTTCTTTGACTGATCCATTTTGAACTCTTTCAAAAATCTTGTCAAGGCATGTACTCATTGAAAGCCTCATCAGGCGTCTTGATCTATCTCTATAGATCCCAATGCCCAACAATTAAGTAGCTTCATCCAGGTCCTCCGTTGAAAAACTCTTTTCAAACAACCCTTTATGCTTTCCAGAAATTCTATGTCATTTCCAATCAACAATATGCCGTCCACATATGCTTATCAAAAATTCTATAGTGCTCCCACTCACTTTATTGTAAATACAAGTTTCTCATAAACTTTGTATAGACTCAAAAACTTTGATCACCTCATCAAAGCATATATTCCAACTCTGAGATGCTTGCTCGATCCCATAGAAGGATTGCTGGAGCTCGCACACCTTTTAGCATCCTTAGGACTGACAAAACCTTCCGGTTGTATCACATACAACCTTTCCTCAAGTAAACCGTTAAGGAAATGATGTTTTGACATCCATCTTCCAGATTTCATAATTGAAAAATGCAGCAACTGCTAGCATAATTCCAACAGACTTTAGCAATGCTACGAGTGAGAAAGTCTCATCACAGTCAACTCCTTGAACTTGTCAAAAACTTCTTTGCGACAAGTTGAGCTTTATAAATGGTGACATTTACCATCAGTGTCTGTCTTCATTTTAAAGGTCCATTTGCACTCGACGACCTGCCGTCCAACGAGCAAGTCTACCAAAGTCTATACTTGGTTTTCATACATGGATCCTTTGTCGGATTTCATGGCCTCTAACCATTTGTCGGAATCCGGGTCCATCATCGCTTCTTCATAGCTCGTAGGCTCATCGTTGTCCAACAACATGAACTCTAAGACATGGTTGCATACCACTTAGGAGCAGTATGCGTCCTTGTCGACCTACGAGGTTTGATAGTAAATTGATCTGAAGCTTCATGATCATCATCATTAACTTCCTCTTCAACTAATGTAGGCTTCACAGAAACAACTTTCTGCGCTGTGCTACTCTCTTGTTGAACAAAGGTTCAACAACCTCATCAAGTTCTACCTCCCACTCAATTCTTTCAGGAGAAACTCTTTCTTGAGAAGGACCTGTTTTAGCAACAAACACTTTGTGCTCGGATCTGAGATAGAAGGTATACCCAACTGTTCTTAGGGTATTCCATGAAGATGCATTTGTCCTCTTTGGGTTCGAGCTCATTAGGTGAAAACCTTTTTTCACATAAGCGTCGCAGCCCCAAACATTAAGAAATGGCAGTTTAGGTTTCTATCAAACCATAATTCATACGGTGTCATCTCAACGGATTTAGATGGTGCCCTATTTAAAGTGAATCTAGTTGTCTCTAATGCATAACCCCAAAATGATAGTGGCAAATCAATAAGAGACATCATAGTATGCACCATATCCAATAGAGCACGACTATGACATTTGAACACACCATCACACTATGGTGTTCCAGGTGGCGTGAGTTGTGAAACAACTTTCACATTGTCTAAAGTTGTATGCCAAACTCATAACTCATATATTTACCTCCACGATCATATCGCAGACATTTTTATCTTCCTGTCACGATGATCTTAAACTTCACTCCGAATTTGCTTGAACTTTTCAAACAATTCAGACTTGTGTTTCATCAAGTAAATATACACTATATCTGCTCAAATCATCGGTGAAGGTAAGAAAATAACGATGTCCACCACATGCTACAAGACTCATTGGATTGCATACATCAACATGTATGATTTCCAATAAATCACTTGCCATCTCCATCAAACCGGAAAGCGGGATCCTTATTCATCTTTCCCAAGAGGCATGGTTCACATGTCTCAACCGATTCGAAATCGGATGAGTCCAAAGATCCATCAGCATGGAGTTTCTTCATGCGATTTATACCAACATGACTTTTAGCGGAAGTGCCACAAGTATGTGGTACTATCATTATTAACTTTGCATCTTTTGGCATCAATGTTATTAACATGTGTATTACTACAGTCAAGATTGAACAAACCATTCTCATTGGGTGCATGACCATTGAAGGTATTATTCATGTAAATAGAATAACCATTATTCTCTCACTTAAATAAATAACCACATTGCAATAAACACGATATAATCATGTTCATGCTTAATGCAAACACCAAATAACATTTATTCAGGTTTGTCACTAATCTCGAAGGTAGAGAGAGTGCGTGATGTTCATCACATCAACCTTGGAAACATTTCCAACACATCGTCACCTCACACTTAGCTAGTCTCCGTTTATTCCGTAGCTTTTATTTCGAGTTACTAAAATTTAGCAACCGAACTGGTATCCAATACCCAGGTGCTACTAGGTGTACTAGTAAGGTACACATCAATAACACATATATCAAATATACTTCTGTCGACGTTGCTAGCCTTCTTATTGTGACGCCCAAGATGCGCGCCTATCCATATTAAGGCATGGGGGCCTCGCAAGGGATAGACGCGCATCTTGTCATTCGCAAGTATAGCATCATTACATCATACATTACAGAAGAGATGAGTATATGAGTTGGCTTACACTCGCCACATACTAAATTACAATTCCACAAAGTGTTAAAAACGTCAATATGAAGACAGGGTCCGCCTACGGACGAAATCAAACGATAAAAGCAGATGCAATAATACTATCTCTATCCCAAAGAGCACGATCATGGTCCTCTACTCATACGAATTAGTCACATACATCCTGCCCCTTTCCTCATGATACTCCTACTAGAGGTGCGTCAGATCGTCCTGCACGAACTCATCTGTACCTGTACCTGGATTGTTGTTGTAATCTGTGAGCCACAAGGACTCAGCAATCATGCGCCCGGGTACCGAGACTATTCAAGCTTAAAGGTTGGGATGGGGAATGTGTTTAGTTTGCAGCAACACTAAGCATGTATGGTGGCTAAACTTAAGTAACATGAAGATAAATATGTGGCCTATGATGAACGACCGAATCTAGAGTGACCTCTATGAGATCCTGAACACTTACTTACGTCAATCATAACCCCACCATGTTCTCTCTCGGAGCATGTTCATGAGCAGATACGATCACGGTTACTCACACAGTTGGTGCATTTTATTAGAGTTTACTTCAAGTTAACTATAACCGGGTGTTAAACAAATATCCAAGTTGCCACATAACCGCGGGCATGACTTTCCGAAAGATTTGACCCTGCAGGGGTGCTCCAACTAGTCGATCAAAAATTAACCACACTCCATGGGAATAGCCTCGCCCACGGATCTCGTGATCATCCTAGGCAACTCCAAAGGAATTCCAACACCTCGAGATAACCCGAAGAAAGTCAGAGCCCTCATGCAAGACACTTGATAAAGGTAAAACAAGTCCAGCAAGACCTCTCGACGTGTCGACGAACCCGATAAGAGCCACATATCTCATTCTCAGGACACGGCGGATGAGCTAAGTTTTCGGCTGGCACACCCATTGGTGGCCCCGGCTACTGCCATTTTGGAGCAACACTCATGTGGAGCACTGGCCCGGGTTGTTGAATTAATCCATGGGGTAGCTAGTCCCTATGCAAATTTTATTAAGTTGTTTAGCAAATGTAGTACCAAAGTTGGGTCTTGCCAGACAAGTTTTTATCTTAACCGAATAAACAAGGGGGTCCCCATAACAACCCCGAGCATGTTTGGAGCACAAAGTATGGAAACATAACACCGGTAACAAGAAACTATGGCGATAACAGCGGAAAAAAACACCTAGAAATAGGCCAAGCCTTCCACCAATACCAAGATATATATGTGCATTAAATTAAATAACAGATAATATTGTGATATGCCAAATCCATGTTATCACATGGATACATCCTGCACCTGCAACTAAGAACGCTATAAGAGGGCTGAGCAATGGTAAATAGCCAATCAAAGGTTTGCTAGGATGTGTAGGGTTAGAGGCTATCACGGCAATAAGGAGGCTGACATTCAAGTGCTAGGTAGCGCAAGTGTAACAATAAGAGCGAGACAAGTAGCAAGTGAAAATAGTATCGGGATCCGGGTACGATCATCTTGCCTGTTGGTTCTTCAGTGGAACAAGTAGCGGGATCCTCGTAGTTGTACTTGCCTGGCTCTTCGAACTCTGGTTCAACGTTTGCGTCTACCCAAAATAAACAACAATAATAAACAAACGTCCATGGTGCAATGCACAAGCAAGAATGATGCATGCTTATTTGAAGAGTTTTAGCATGGCAATCCTAACTAGTCATGTTTCACATGCAAAGGATTGGTTATTAATGAATCTGGACAGAACCTTATGTTAAGTTATTTAGACATGCATTAACATGGGAAATATGGATGCATCATGCAAAAACGATAAAAATGCATATGAAGAACGTAAGAAACGGAGTTACGGATCTCACGATACGCTCACGACAATATACGAAGGCAACACATAAGACAATAAGGATCTGGGCTATTCCTTGGCATTCCAAGGTAGCCACTAGTTAGGGAATGAAAAACCAACCACAATAGAGCCAAAGATCGAGCAATTCCATGGAGTACAGCTCCCACAAGTCACAAAACAATAAAACAACAATCTGCCACAAAACAACAACATAGCAACTTACACAGCCAAAAACTTGAGCTACAGGAATCCTACAACCACAAACAAGGTATTTACAGAAACTAAATAACATGATTATCAACTTATCCAACTACACAATCTATAAAGTAGGCACACATCAATAAGCATGAAGCTCACAAGTTGGCATGATGAAACAGATTTCTGGGACTTAGTGAAAATAATAGTTTTCTGGAATCTGAGTTAACCTGATGGCAAGTTGGCAGCAGAAACTAATGGTGTTAGAGACCACCTCATGGCATGACAATTAAAAGGATGCTAGAAGACAACATATACTTCAAAACACTAGCACTGAGCTTGAGCTAATTCTCAACATATCACAAGATGGCAACCACTCTTCATGGCATAAAAATAACAGGAGATTCTCAGACTTAGAAATATTTAGCAGGGTGAAAACAGTAACATTAAGTTAGCTAATTTGCAACAAGTTTCCCACTTATATGGGTGATTCTCATGCCAAACAAAATTACCATGGCATAAAAGGCATAAAACAATACCACTTCCATGTTGGCACAAGCCCGAAAGCAAGCATGGATTAATTCATGCCAAAATGACAAGGTAGCATCACAGCAGAAAATAGCAGTTCTGTAAACTTTCTCAAAAGTGAAATCCAATTGCACCAATGGATTCCTTGGATCTTTCTACCCTAAAATCATGTATCATACTCCTATAGTCACATGAAGCATCATGGCAAAAACTACATAGCAAAAACACCATCCACTCTTATAAGTGAAAACTTACCCTAAATGTGCATGTGCATAAATGAACATGTCCAGATTTGGAACTGTAGCTATAATTGGAAAATATAATTATCACTACAAACATGGCACAAACCAAAATACATAGGGCATGACAAGTGGGGCATGGCCCACTTGTCACACACACACACACACTCACCCAAACCTACACTCACACACATACATGGCATGCACATACACACATATGCACAAGTGCACATGGGCACTCCCACACTCATGAAAACACACACCTATGTGTGTGGGTGTTCATCACACACACATATGCACACACATATGCATATATGCACATACACATGCACGTGACACCACACTCACACACACACATGTATTCAACTCACACACTTATATGCACTACACATACACATGCATATCTGAACAGAAAAGGAAAAAAACAATCAGCTAACATGCATGTATACACACACATACATACTCACATTATAAAAGAAAGAAATGAAAACAAAGAAAACAAAGAAAACCCAAGGGGGGGGGTATGGGGATCAAACCCCAGACCTTAGGTCTCACCCCCGAGCCAGTTGCCACTGCGCCACTGCACCGGACCTTAATAGAGGAGGCATCGAGCGCAACTAGTACTAACACTACGCGCTTGTTAACTAACGAAACAGACGAACACCTACACACTACGGTGACAGCAACGGCGGCGATGGAATTCCGGTGACCACACGGGCCCTCTGACGACGCAAAGATGCAGGCAGAACCGGGGAACAACGGGGAGTCCATTCCCCCATTCGCCTCGCGACGAGGGGGAACAGTGGCGAGCCCTCAAGGCCACCCTTTGACCGGCGGCGACACTACTACGACGGCGACAGGATGCGGGCCTACACGATGGGGAAAAGCTGCGGCGACGGGGAGCTCACCTCGTGGCTACTCGGAGACGCAAGGATGTGAGAAACGGTGAGGAAGAAGACGAAGAAGGCCGGCGGCAAGGCTCCTCTACTTGCGGACGACGTCAACGAGGGGGGCGCGCTGTAGGGGTGCTCCTCACCTCTAGCACCGGGAAGGGAACACGGCGAGCACTCGCGTGCTCCACGCCATCTATGCCGGCGATGAGGCCACCGAAGAAGCGGTGACGACGGCGAAGACGACTGGCGCACTTACCTGAACTACTCTGGTGTCTCTCTCTGCACCCGGAAGAAGGAGAAGGAAGGAGAGGAAGGAGGGAGAACAAGATGGCGGCGGCGGAGAGGAGGGACGCGGAACCCTAGGGCAAATGGGCACGCATGCTGAGGGGGTTTAAATACCCTGGAGCTGATGGCGACGGACGACGAAAAGGGACGGCAACGGCACGCTCCTCTCTGAAGAACCTGACGGAGACAACAGACGGGAGCAGGTGGCCGTTTCGCGTGCGGCTGGGGCGCGCGGGAGCTTCCTGGGCCGCGAGGGAAGGGAGGCGGTCCACTCACTCACTCTCTCTCTCACAGAGCCAACCAATAAGTTTTTCCCTATTATTAAAACAGCTCACTTATAAAAAACCCCATAGAATTATACAAAAGGATTTTTGTCAAAACAAACACACTTTTACAAACAAGAAAGTAAGACCTTTTAAACAGAAATATCATGTTGTTTTTTAGAGCAACTAATTTAAATAGTTTTAAAAACAACAGACCCTTGTTATTTAAATACCCCAAATACATAAAGCTCAAAACAACAAAAGAACCACACACACAATCTTAAAACATTATAGGCTACCTCCTGAACATTTTAAAACAATTTAATTAGCAAGTTAATTCTGTTGATAAAAATATGCCAATGGAATAAGGTTATTAGGTTGGGTTTTGAAATAAAAGAGAGGGGGGGGGAAGGAATGTTGCACCACACACACTCTAACCACAACACAAAACACAAGAACACACCCAACCACAACAAGGTCACATCACAAACAAAGGCATGGCATGATGAATGATATGATGCATGATGTATGAATGCATGAATGCATGAACAAGACATGGCATGACAAGGCTCAAACTCATATCATTAAACTCATGACAACAAGGTTCACATAAGATACATGCCATAAAAGGTAGGGCAACACTTGGGCTGTCACAACTCTCCCACACTACAAGAGGATCTCGACCCGAGATCTAGGAACGAAAGAACTCCAGAAATTCGGAACGGAGAAGGTCCTCACCTTCCCAAGTAGCTTCTTTGTCAGAATGATGAGACCACTTCACCTTGAGGAACTTGATAGACTTGTTGCGAGTCTTACGCTCAGTTTCTTCGAGAATTGCCACTGGGTGCTCACGATAAGAGAGGTCTTCTTGGAGATCAATATCTCAGAGGTCAATGGTACGCTCGGGAGTCTTGAAGCACCTCCGGAGCTGAGAAACATGGAAGATATCGTGCACATTTGCGAAATTTGGAGGAAGCTCTAGTTGATATGTGTTAGTGCATCTAGTGCCCCTTAGTGATTTTGGTGTATTGAAGACTTATAGGTTAAGGCACTAATGAGTTTGTGAGTGTACACAGGCTCTATAAGTCGATGTGGAGTTTGATATATTCGGAGATTATCGACCCCTAAAAATGTATGTCCTCATGTGAAGACTTTGCTGAAGACTTTCTAAAGACTTTGGTGAAGACTTTGTGAAGACTTTGAAAATGAAGAAGTTGGTGTGACCTTGAAGATATGAATGAGGAATATGAAGCGTGAAGACTTTTGTTTTCGTAGTTTCATTTCCTTTATGTGAGTCATAGGAAACACCGTACTGTTAAAGGGGGTCGAGGTAATACTAAGGAAAATTTCCAACTGATGCTCAACTCCAAAATCCTCAACACATACAATCTTCAAGTGAAGCCTTTGGAAATCTCTTACGATTCAGACAAGTTTTTCAGTGACAGAGACGAAGGTCTTCTGGTCTCTGAGGAAATTGATCTGACTAAGGAGTTAGGATTTCGCCAGTGCGAATTGCCTACAAGTGAGGATCATGATAAGCTGAAGACTTTCATAGTCGAAATTCCGACCGTTGCTGTGCTTAGCGCCGGCTGTCCCCAATCGTTCTTATCCACATAACGGTCATATCATTGGGGGCATTTATGTCTTATCATGTCAGGTTGCACCCTGGCTATAAATAGCCAACCCCCACAACCACTAGCTGGTTGGGGTGCTCTGAGAGAGAACTGACACTTGTCATTTAAGAGCAACCCATCCTCTGAGGACTTTGAAAGAAAATCATCGGTGAGGAAAAACCCACAACCAAACCACAAAACCCAAAGTGATTGAGCATCACTGAAGAAATTCCTGTGTGGAACCGACGCTTGTTACCTTTGAGGACTGTGTATCCTCCAGACGGTTAGGCATCATGGTCTAGTGACCTCGGTCTAGAGCATCCAGCAGTAAATTGTGGATCACCGGGTGACCAGTTTGTGAGGGTTTTGGAAGTCTACCCTGAAGACTTACCACGAGTGTTGGGCGAGGACTGTGTGACCTTAGCTCAAGGAGAATACGGAAAGGACTGCGTGTCCTGGGACTGTGTGTCCTCTGGTTTAAATACCAGGCCGCTCCAAACCAGACGTACGACTGTCACAGCAGTTGGAACTGGGTCATCAAACCATTGTCTTCATCAAGTTATCTGGTTCTGTTTCCTCAACCCCTCTATTCATCATATATCTGTTGATGAAATTGATTGTTACAGTTTGAAGAATTTGACTGAAGACTTTCACAAATTCCTCACCTCAAATTCTTCAAGTTACCTTGTTCATCACTGCTTATCCTGTATCACGCTACTCTCTATTTGTGCATGTTTCATTTCATCATGAAGACTATGCTGTCACTATGTTCCTCATGCACTTGAGTACTTATTCCGCTGCTAGTTATTCATCGCATTTCAAATTCCTCAAAGTTGAAATTCCTCAAATGATGAATTTGTAAAAATCGCCTATTCACCCCCCTCTAGCCGATATAACATACTTTCAATATGCAAGTCCAGCTCTCTTGCCAACAACTTTGAAAGGACCAAAAAAACGAGGAGCTAGCTTCCCTTTAATTCCAAACCACTGAGTGCCCTTGTAGGGACCCGACCTGAAAGGTCGAATCTCCGGTGTTTCCGTACCATCCCAAGATCATGCTGGTACACACACGGTACATCAATGTATATATCAAAGGGAAATCACACAACATTATATTAATGAAATCTCATATCGAGTCCTTTATTACAATAAAGTGGCCGACGACCAACTCATGAGAATAACTAAGTCTTGCGGAAGCGTCGAAGGTAGATGAGTCCATCTGACTCCAAGGGCATCTCACCGAGCGTAGAGCGTATCCTCACTCCTGGTCGGAAAAGTACTCTGCAACATGATACGTTGCAGTCGTGTAGGTCAGCATATGGAATATGCCGACAAAGTCACAAGAGGGGGTGAAAAGATAATCATCTAATCTATATGCATATATGGTAGGTGGGGTGGTAAGTTTTTGCATAAAGCCAAGTTTTTCCTACATCAAGAGAAGGGGTAAGCAAAAAAATTATTACTAAGTTGGTTGATTAATGAGATGGTTCCACCAACCAATTCTCATACCCAAGTTATTAATACCCACATCATCATATTAATTGTGTTGAGGGTTCCGAATGTTTCAGTTCCTTTGGCTCAAGTCGTCCATGACCGTGGACACGGCTAATCGATTAGGTTTGAGTACTCTGAAGAGTTTTGCACACGTTCCCCATAAGATTTGGTCGCCTCCATTTGATTTCTCGCTCTTCAGGGTGTTTGAGAAATGGATGACCAAAACATGGTCTTCCAAAGGGTTTCCCTACGACTCTGTCGGTGCCCATCCTTTCCTACCGTTCTTCTACATCTCGTAGCACCGCCTGTCCAGGGTCACCACGATATCCAACCAAGCTAGAGCCCATAATGACTTGTGGCTGTGCAGGTAAGCCTTGAGTCTTGAAGCATCCATCCATCTCTTTGTGCCTGGGTGGACCTTTCCGCGTGAATACTGGCCATCTCCAGCAACACCTAGGCAAATCCACTGGTTTCTCCAGGGTGCCGTTCAACCATCATCCACCCAGAGGTAAGTTTAAAACTCGAAATCTTGAAGTCTTGATCATTATGTAGGTCTTGTAATTAACTCTCTCAACTCTCATGAATCACACAACCAACCCCGTCTACTAATAGCATAGCAAAAAGTGAAACAACGTTTCCCGGGGCCAATGTGTCAAGAGTTGAGAAGGGGTACCTACCACATGATACTACAACAGTAACCAAGTTTCCAACTAACCTACTTTGCATGCAATTGGGGTGATGGAAGAACTAATGCAATAAAAACATGGGTAAAGATGATCAAAGTGACTTGCCTGATTGATGATCTTCGTACGTGAGTGACTCTAAGTAACAAGCTTCACACTCCGGATAATCTAACGAAGCAAACAAGAGCACTCAATAAGCATACAACAAAATATTGTAACTCACAACCATCAACCATGAACTAGCAAACAATCAAGACAAAACAATGCACAAATCACAAGCAAGAAAACACACAAAGTTTTGTTTTCTAGAAGATGATTGATAAAACACTACTAACATAATGAAACCTATTTGTAATAACAGAACAATAGTTGACAACAAGAAAACAATAAAATATTTTATTAATAACAGAATTGAATTCATTAAAGTTTGTTGGGAAAAACTTTAGTAAAGTTTTTAAAAGTTTTGATAAACACTATATGAAACAACTATAGTTTTACTAACAAAAGAGCAAAACAAAACTTATTATTTATTAACAAAACATGTTCTTAACAGGAAAGAATTTACAAATAAACTTGTCTTAGAAAACAAAATTAAATTTTATAAAACTCTGTTAAAAGAAATCTATTACTAAACTAGTTGTTTTAATCAAATTAAACCTATTTGAAAAGGAGTTGAGATTCCTATAACTATAAAGAAATAAACTAAGCAATTTTATATTTTTATTAAAAGTAAGTAAAACACTAAATGTTTAATCAACAGAACCTACTAAACAAATTAAAACTAAATCTAATTTAAACTAACTAAAACTAAGTAAATAAAACTATACTATAATACTAGGCAGATTCTGTTTATAGCTAGAACACTAATCAAAATCATCCTAAAAATTCTCAAACTAAACATGGTGATAGTCCTAACTAATACCAAGCAGTAGCAAAAAGATTCATATCAAAATCTATTTTCAAACTCTAGTTATTCAGATTTGAGTGATTTGAGAAAATTTGATTCAAGTAAAATTTTATAGTTAAAATTTAAAATTTAAAAGTACAGGGTGAAACTACATGAAAAATGTGAGCTAATGCAGAAATAATCAACTAAAAAAATTAAATAGTTTAAAAGATATAAGCAAAACAAATCTGGAATACATTCTGTTTTCTTAAAAACAAAACCGAAAAGAAAAACTAACTAACGGTCGACTAGGGTGACGTGGCGACCTATGAGTGGCTGGCTAGCGCGTGCGAGCGGGCGTTACGGACAGACAACCGAGGCTAAGCAGAAAACAATTCGGGAATTAACCCATTCTAATCCTAGCCGTAGGATTCAGATCGGATGGATGGGAAAGGCTCACAGAGGATGGGGTCGTCGGTGAGAGGATCTCCGGCGAGTCCGAAGCGGTGAAGACATCGGCGAGGAGCTCCGGCGGTCGAGGGAGGTAGTGGAGGGGTTCAGACGACGGCGGGCGAGGTCCGGCGTCGAACGGTGGGGTCGGAGGGGCGAGGGGGCAACCATGGCGACGGGCACGAGCGGGGAAGGGTTCGGTGGTCGGAGTATCTCCGGCGAGTGGCTGCGGCGTTTTGGCGAGGGGGCAGAGGGGGCTTGGGGGGAAAATGGAGCGCGGGGAGGGGCGCTACTTATAGGGTGCTCGGGTGGGTGCGGGGAGGAGAGAGGAGGGAGATCCGACGACGAGATTCTCGGCGACGGGGGCGCGCGCGCGTGGTAAGTGATGACCGCGCGTGGTCATGGGCGGTCGGGGTGGGGCCCATTGTCAGAGAGAGAAGAAGCGGCGAAGGCGCGTCGGTCGACCGACTCGTAATTACTTCGCGAATAAATGCCCGTGGGCCGGCCCGTTTAAATACAAAAACCGTTACTCTTTTTAATAGTCAGAGCAGTAAAACCTCTTTAAAAGCATTCAAAACATTTTCAAATATAGGAGTATTATATATCAAAATTAACAGAATAATAAATGCCATTTATTGAACATTTTTATTCTGTCATTTGAATACTTTGAAAAAAAATTAATATTTTCAGAAATGGCCTAATTGTTTTTAAATCCTTTTTGCAAATATTTTCAAAACAACCCCTGGTTTTTATTGTTCAAATAAATCAGCAATTAGGTCCTGGTGTGGAGTGTCATGTTCCTCCTCTCTTATTTGAACTTTTTACCATGATTTCAAATAGGTGAAAGCAACACATTGAAAGTAGAAAGGGCTTTCAGAATTTCAGAAAAGGCATTTCAACTATTACATGTATTCAAGCAATGATGATGATAGATGCATAGCTATATTTCATAACATTCCAAAATGGAATTTTGGGATGTTACAGCCCTTCACGGGAGAGACTCTGAGATAGACTAGATCATCCACTTGAAAGGAAACATCCCGATGTTTGTTATCGTAGTAACTCTTTTGTCGGGACTGAGCTGCTTTGAGGTTCTCACGAATGACACGACACATTTCTTCTTCTTCAGTGATCATGTCATTTCCCGATATTTGACGCTCACCGATTTCCAACCAGTTAAGCGGGGTATGACACTTTTTGCCGTAGAGAATCTCGAAAGGGGCCTTGCCTGAGCTAGCCCGAAAGCTACTGTTGTATGAGAATTCAACATATGGAAGGCAGTCTTCCCACTTCATGCCGAATGAAATCACATAGGCTCTGAGCATATCTTCAAGGATCTAATTAACTCTCTCAACTTGACCACTTGTCTGCGGATGGAACGTAGTGCTGAAACGGATCTTGGTACCCATAGTAGTCTGGAAGGACTCCCAAAACTTGGAAGTAAAGAGGCTTCCATGGTCATATGAGATGAGCTGAGGAATACCATGCAAAGATACTATCCTTGACATATACAACTCTGCAAGCTGAGCTGCCGAGATAGATTCTTTGACTGGCAGGAAATGAGCAACTTTTGTCAGCTTGTCGATAACCATGAAGATGACATCGTTGCCTCTCTTGGACTTGGGAATCCCAGTGATGAAATCCATTTCCAGATGATCGAATTTCCACTCTGGGATAGGCAGAGGCCGAAGAAGACCTACTGGACGTTGATGCTCCGCCTTCACTCTACGACAAACATCACCCTCGTTCACGAACTAACAAATTTCACGTTTCATGCGAGTCCACCAGAAGGTTTGCTTGAGATCCTGATACATATTGGAACTACCTAGATGAATGGATAGAAAAATTGTGTGCTTCGTCCATGATAACTTTCCTGAGATTACCTTTTGGAACCACCAGACGGTCCTCAAAGAACAAGGTGTCTTTGGTATCAACTCAAAAACACTTATACTTTGGAATGCCCTTGGCCACACCTTTCTTCACTTTCTTCACCATAGCATCAAGAAGCTACGCTTGGTGAACCTGATCTTCTAGAGTCGGAGAGACTTGAAGATTGGCAGGAAATCCTTGTGGAATTATTTGAAGGTTCAGCTTGCGGAAGGCTTCACAAAGCTTGGGTTGAAGAGACTTCAAGATGAGACTATTGCAGTACGCCTTACAGCTGAGCACGTCTACAATGACATTTGCTTTTCCAGGAGTATACTCAATGCTTGGATTGAAGTCCTCAAGCATTTCCACCCAACAAGACTGCTGAAGATTAAGATTAGGTTGAGTGAAAATGTACTTCAAGCTCTTGTGATCGCTGTATACCTCAACTGGTCTATCCAACAACAAATGCCTCCAAGTCATTAGAGCATGCACAACTGCCGCCAACTCGAGATCATGAGTGGGGTAGTTCTTCTCGGAATGCTTCAACTGACACGAGGTATAAGCAACAATCTTCTTATCTTGCATGAGAACACCACCAAGACCTTGGAGAGAAGCATCACAAAATACTTGGAAAGTCTTTGACTGCTCAGGAGGAACAAGAACTGGAGCTGAAGTCAGTCTCTGCTTGAGCGTATTGAACGCCACATCACACTCAGGAGACCAAACATACTTGACACTCTTCTAGAGGAGATTGGACAGAGGCTTAGCAATTTGAGAGAAGTACTCCACGAATCTTCTGCAATAACTAGCAAGACCGAGGAAACTCCGAAGCTGCTTCACATTCTGAGGAGGCTCCCACTTCAAGATTGCCTCAACTTTCTCAGGGTGCACTTTAATTCCCTCGGCAGAGGTCACATGCCCAAGGTACACCACTTCATTGAGCCAAAACTCACACTTGGAAAACTTAGCATAGAATCGATGCTCTCTTAACTTGTGAAGCACAAGGCGGAGATGCTCTGCATGCTCTTCTTCTATCTCCGAGAACACAAGGATATCATCCAAATAGACCAAGACAAACTCATTCTTGAAAGGAGAGAAAATGAAGTTCATCATTATTGAGAAGGTTGGAGGAGCATTTGCAAAACCAAACGACACGATGGTGTACTCATAAGAGCCAAAACTCGTCCTAAAAGTGGTCTTAGGAATGTCTTCTTCACGAATGTGAATCTCATTATAACCCATGCGAAGATCAAGCTTTGAGAAAACCTTGGCACCTTTCAGTTGCTCAAACAACTCATTGATGTTGGGAAGTGGGTACTTGTTTCTGATTGTCTTCTTGTTCAATGGACGGTAATCGACACAAAGCCGGTCCATGCTATCCTTCTTCCTGACAAGGAAAACACCACAACCCCATGGAGAAGAACTTGGTCTGATCAGACCCAGATGTTCTTGCTCATCTAGCTGCTTCTTCAACTCTTTCAGCTCTTCGGGGCCAAGTTTATAAGGGCGCTTGCAAACCGGTTCAGTTCCGGGCTCGAGATCAATCATGAACTTGACTGGCCGGTGCGGAGGCATTCCTAGGAATTCTTCTCGAAAGACATCTTCATACTCATTAATCACCGGAATTTGAGAAATCGCCGAGATTTCACCCTTCTCATTAAGAGCAAAGAGACGGATTGTGTCATCACGAGCCGTGAAAATAATCACATCTTCTGAAGGATGAGTCAGCTTGACTTCTTTTGCTTGACAATCAACATATGCCTTATTCATAGCTAGGAAGTCCATGCCCAAAATGAGATCAATGTCGGAATTGCCGAGAACAATAGGAGAAGCCAGAAAAGAATAATTACCCATATTGATAGAAAGATCCGGAACAACCAAACGAGAATTCATCATCTTCCCGGGAGAAGCTATAGTCATAGGCTTAGGCAACTCATTCAAGAAGAATTAATGCTTAGCAACAAAAGGTCTAGATATGAATGAATGCGATGCACCAGTATCAAACACAACTTTTGTAGTAATAGAATTGACTTTGAGATTACCCATGATCACTTGAGAAGAATCCTCTGCCTTTGCTACATTCACCGTATTCACTCTTGCGGTCTTGGGATTATGCTTCACCATAGCATTGCCTGGAGGCCTGACTGGAGGAGGAGGCGGAAGACACCACTGGATGCACTTGTTTGCATAGTGACCCTTCTGACCACACTTGTGACAAGTCACCTCTGAAAGCGGATGAACATTTCCTGGAGGAGGAACAAGAACTGCCTTGGATGCCTGGGGTCTCTGCTGAAATCCTGGGTTGGGTGGGTGGGAAGAACCACGGACACCGAACTGCTTCTGCTACCGAGGAGGATGAAACGGAGGAGGATTTGGCACCCAATACTTCTGCTTCTTAGGAACCAACTGAGAGCTGGAAGAAGACGAATATGAATCCCTTGAACGCTTCCTTGAGTTCTTTAACTTGAGATGAGTTGCCTCGACCTTCAAAGCCATGTTGTAGAATTGATCTTGAAGAACTAGGCCTGGCAGACGCTCATCCTTGAGACCACCTCTGAACTGATAGATCATCGCCTTGTCATCTAGAACATCTTGCTTAGCATAGCGGGCTAGATTGTGGAACTCGATGTTGTAGTGATAGACAAACTTGCTTCGCTGCTTCAAGTGCCTGAACTTCTCACGCACCTCCTCGACAAAGCTTGTCGGAATGTAATGGGCCCTGAAGTCACGACGGAAATCGTCCCAAGTAACAACATGATCACCCCTGGAATCCTTATACTGCTGTCACCAACCAGCTGCCTGACCCTTGAGCTGGAACGATGCAAATCTGACAAAGTCCTCTGGTCTGACATTGCTGCACTCAAAATGCTTACTCATATCACGAAGCCAATCATCAGCATCAATAGGCTGCTCGCAATAGGTGAAAGACTTGGGCTGGTTGGCAAGGAACTGATTGAGCATCGCAAACTGAGGTTGATTCTGAAAATTCCCATGAAAGCCTTGCTGACCCTGATCGCTTTATTGCAACAACCTGAGTAACATCTAAGTGTCCGCATTGGTTGTGGCCATCATAGCTTGCCAAGCTTCTAGAGGAGGAGGCGGAGGCGGGGGTGGTGGAACATCAGCCTGCTCCTCATCACGACCCGGATTGTTGCGAGTTGGTGGAGCCATCCTGAAGATGGACAAAAACATCAGCACCTCATTGATAAGATGAATTCAATAGCTGAATCAAATGCTTGAAAGAATTGCACAAATGACATCACAGCCTTCCTACTAAAAAATTAGTAAGAATGCTTCTTCGGTTTATGATAACATCATCAGATATTAGAATCCACTTGCAATAACACAAAAGTATTGAGCCAATGCAGCTCGGAACAAATGTATATGCCCACATACATTTGAAGAAGATGATCCTAGATAACTACAAGATTTCCTACCTAAGAACTTCCAAAAACTTTCTAGTTATGCAATCCGGTGTGGGGGATATAAGGAGGAAATATCTCAAACAACTAGCAATCCTACACCCCAACTATATCCATCCTTCAACACATAACCAGAGGCTTTCACAAATTCATCTAACTCAAATCCTCGAACTCACAACGATACGAAACCATGGTGGTACCCCGGACGCCTCCCCCGTAATGGGTGACTCCGACCTTATCTCACCACGACAAGTATTGAAGTAATTCCGAACACTCTCCGTCCTGAGATATCAAGGAAGCTGAATGATAACGATATGCCAACAGTCCCTGGAGCTCAACTCCCCGGAAGAAATCAAGTCAGACAGGAGGCATTAAGACAGAACCCTGTCACATCGGTATCATATAGAATCTAAAATACCCGCGTGATTCTAATTTTTTTTGAGTGAGAAGAGGAGTAGAATCAAAATTCCTAAGTCGAATACCTCACCAGAGCATAGAAGAGCAGTAAAAAGAATCCTACTCTCCGATATAACTAGACTCAAAATAGTTTTTACTAGACTCGACTCGGCCAAGTGTGATCAAGCAAAGGCTCCGATGGTCGTATGGCTCTGATACCAACTTGTCACGCCCAAGATGCGTGCCTATCCATATTAAGGAACGGGGGCCTCGCAAGGGATAGAGGCGCATCTTGTCGTTCGCAAGTATAGCATCATTACATCATACATTACAGAAGAGATGAGTATATGAGTTGGCTTACACTCGCCACATACTAAATTACAATTCCACACAGTGTTCAAAACATCAATATGAAGACAGGGTCCGCCTACGGACGAAATCAAACGATAAAAGCAGATGCAATGATACTATCTCGCTATCCCAAAGATCACGACCATGGTCCTATACTCATCCGGATAAGTCACATACATCCTGCCCCTTTCCTCGTCATACTCCCACTGGAGCTGCGTCAGATCATCCAGCACGAACTCATCTGTACCTATACCTGGATTGTTGTAGTAATTTGTGAGCCACAAGGACTCAACAATCATGCGCCCGAGTACCAAGACTATTCAAGCTTAAAGGTTGGGATGGGGAATGTGTTTAGTTTGCAGCAGCACTAAGCATGTATGGTGGCTAAACTTGCGTAACATGAAGATAAATATGTGGCCTACGATGAACGACCGAATCTAGAATGACCTCTATGAGATCCCGAACACTTACTTACGTCAATCATAACCCGACCGTGTTCTCTCTCGGAGCATGTTCATGAGCAGAGACGATCATGGTTACTCACATAGTTGGTGCATTTTATTAGAGTTTACTTCAAGTTAACTATAACCGGGTGTTAAACAAATATCCAAGTTGCCACATAACTGCAGGCACGGCTTTCCGAAAGATTTGACCCTATAGGGGTGCTCCAACTAGTCCATTTCAAATTAACCACACTTCGCGGGAATAGCCTCGACCATGGATCTCGTGATCATCCTAGGCAACTCCAAAGGAATTCCAACACCTCGAGATAACCCGAAGAAAGTCAGAGCCCTCACGCAAGACACTCGATAAAGGTAAAACAAGTCCAGCAAGACCTCCCGACGTGTCGACGAACCCGATAAGAGCCACATATCTCGCTCTCAGGACACGACGGATGGGCTATGTTTCTGGCTGGCACACCCGTTGGTGGCCCCGGCTACTGCCATTTTGGACCAACACTCATGTGGAGCACTGGCCCGGGTTGTTGAATTAATCCACGGGGTAGCTAGTCCCTATGCAAATTTTATTAAGTTGTTTAGCAAATGTAGTACCAAAGTTGGGTCTTGCCAGACAAGTTTTTATCTTAACCGAATAAACAAGGGGGTCCCCATAACAACCCCGAGTATGTTTGGAGCGCAAAGTCTGGAAACATAACACCGGTAACAAGAAACTATGGCGGTAACAGCGGAACAAAACACCTAGCAAAAGGCCAAGCCTTCCACCAATACAAATATATATATGCATTAACTTAAATAATAGATAATATTGTGATATGCCAAATCCATGTTATCACATGGATACATCCTGCACCTGCAACTACGAACGCTATAAGAGGGCTGAGCAGCGGTAACTTAGCCAATCAAAGGTTTGCTAGGATGTGGAGGGTTAGAGGATATCATGGCAATAAGGAGGTTGACATTCAAGTGGTAGGTAGCACAATTGTAATGATAAGAGCGAGACAACTAGCAAGCGAAAATAGTATCGGGATCCGGGTACGATCATCTTGCCTGTTGGTTCTTCAGTGGAGCAAGTAGAGGGATCCTTGTAGTTGTACTCACCTGGCTCTTCGTACTCAGGTTCAACGTTCACGTCTACCCAAAAGAAACAACAAGAATAAACAAACATCCATGGTGCAATGCACAAGCAAGAATGATGCATGCTTATTTGAAGAGTTTTAGCATGGCAATCCTAACTAGTCATGTTTCACATGCAAAAGATTGGTTATTAATAAATCTGGACATAACCTTATGTTAAGTTATTTACACATTCATGAACATGGCAAAATATGGATGCATCATGCAAAAACAATAAAAATGCATATGAAGAACGTAAGAAACGGAGTTACGGATCTCACGATACGCTCATGACAAGATACGAAGGCAAAACACAAGACAAGAAGGACCTGGGCTATTCCTTGGCATTCCAAGGTATCCAATGGTTAGGCAATGAAAAACAAACCACAATAGAGACAAAGATCAAGCAATTCCATGGAGTACAGCTCACACAAGTCACAAAACAATAAAACAACAATCTACCACAAAACTGCAACGTAGCAACTTACACAGACCGAAAACTTGATCTACAGGAATCCTACAACCACAAACAAGGTATTGACAGAAACTACATAACAGGATTATCAACATATCCAACTACACAATCTGGAAAGGAGGCACACATCAATAAGCATGAAGCTCACAAGTTGGCATGATGAAATAGATTTCTGGGACTTAGTGAAAATAATAGTTTTCTGGAATCTGAGTTAACCTGATGGCAAGTTGGCAGCAGAAACTAATGGTGTTAGAGACCACCTCATGCCATGAAAATTAAAACGATGCTAGAATACACCATATAATTCAAAACACTAGCACTGAGCTTGAGCTAATGCTCAACATATCACAAGATGGGAACCACTCTTCATGGCATAAAATTAAAAACAGATTCTCAGACTTATAAATATTTAGCGGGGTGAAAATAGTAACATTAAGTTAGTTAATTTTCAGCAAGTTTCCCACTTATATGGGTGATTCTCATGCCAAACAAAATTACCATGGCATAAAAGACATAAAACACTAGCACTTCCATGTTGGCACAAGCCCCAAAGGAAGCATGGATTAATTCATGCAAAAAAGACAAGGTAGCATCACAACAGAAAATAACAGTTTTGCAAACTTTCTCAAAAGTGAAATCTAATTGCACCAATGTATTCCTTGGATCTTTATACCCTAAAATCATGTATCATACTCCTATAGTCACATGAAACATGATGGCAAAAACTACATAGCAAAAACACCATCCACTTTTATAAGTGAAAACTTACCCTAAATATGCATGTGCATAAATGAACATGTCTAGATTTGGAAATGTAGCTATAATTGGAAAATCTAATTATCACTACAAACATGGCACAAACCAAAATACATAGGGCATGGCAAGTGGGGCATGGCCCACTTGACACTCACCCAAACCTACACTCACACACATACATGGCATGCACATACACACATACACACATATGCAAAAGTGCACATGGGCACTCCCACACTCATGAAAACACACACCTATGTGTGTGGGTGTTCATCACACACACATATGCATATATGCACATACACATGCATGTGACACCACACTCTCACACACACATGTATTCAACTCACACACTTATATGCACTACACATACACATGCATATCTGAACAGAAAAGGAAAAAAACAATCATCTAACATGCATGTATACACATACTCACATTATAAAAGAAAGAAAAGAAAACAAAGAAAATAAAAAAACACAAAGGGGGTATGGGGATCGAACCCGAGACCTCAGGTCTCACCCCCGAGCCGGTTGCCACTACGCCATTGTGCCGGACCTTAACAAAGGAGGCTTCGAGCGCAACTAGTACTAACACTACGCGCTTGTTAACTAACGAAACTGACGAACACCTACACACTACGGTGACAGCAACGACGGTGATGGAATTCCGGCGACCACATGGGCCCTCCGGCGACGCGGAGATGCAGGCAGGACCGGGGAACAACGGGGAGTCCATTCCCCCATTCGCCTCAGGATGAGGGGGGACAGTGGTGAGCCCGCAAGGCCACCCTTTGACCGGCGGTGACACTACTATGGCGGCAACATGACGCGGGCCTACACGATAGGGAAAAGCTGTGGCGACGGGGAGCTCACCTCGCGGCTACTCGGAGACGCGGGGATGCGAGAAACGACAAGGAAGAAGATGAAGAAGGCCGGCGGCGAGGCTCCTCTGCTTGCGGACGATGGCGACGAGGGGGCATGCTGCAGGGGTGCTCCTCACCCCCTAGCACCGGGAAGGGAACGCGGCGAACACCCGCGTGCTCCATGTCATCTTTGCCGGCGACGAGGCCACCGGAGAAGCGGCAACAACGGCGAAGGCGACCGGCGCACATACCTGAACTACTCTGCTCTCTCTGCACCCAGAAGAAGAAGGAGAAGGAAGGAGAGGAAGGAGGGAGAACAAGATGGCGGCGGTGGAGAGGAGGGATGCGGAACCATAGGGCAAACGGGCATGCACTCCGAGGGGGTTTAAATACCATGGAGCTGACGGTGACGGACGGCAAAAAGGGACGGCAACGACGCGCTCCTCTCTAAAGAACCTGACGGAGACGACGGACGGGAGCAAGTGGCCGTTTCGCGTGCGGCTGGGCCGCGAGGGAAGGAAGGCGGCCCACTCACTCACTCTCTCTCTCTCTCTTTCTCACAGAGCCAACCAATAAGTTTTTCCCTATTATTAAAACAGCTCACTTATAAAAACCCCACAGAATTATACAAAAGGGTTTTTGTCAAAACAAACACACTTTTACAAACAAGAAATTAAGACCTTTTAAACAAAAATATCATGTTGATATTTAGAGAAACTAATTTAAATAGTTTTAAAAACAACAGCCCCTTGTTATTTAAATACCCCAAATACATAAAGTTCAAAACAACAAAAGAACTACACACACAATCTTAAAACATATAGGCTACCTCCTGGACATTTTAAAACAATTTAATTAGCAAGTTAATTCTGTTGATAAAAATATGCCAATGGAATAATGTTATTAGGTTGGGTTTTTAAATAAAAGAGAGAGAGGGGGGGAAGGAGTGTTGCACCACACACACTCTAACCACAACACAAAACACAAGAACACACCCAACCACAACAAGGTCACATCATAAACAAAGGCATGGCATGATGAATGATATGAGGCATGAGGCATGAATGCATGAACAAGACATGACATGAAAAGGCTCAAACTCATATCATTAAACTCATGACAACAAGGTTCACATAAGATACATGCCATAAAAGGTAGGGACAAAACTTGGGCTGTCGTACTTATCTACCAAGTATCTAGGGTTGTTTCGCTTCAGCGACCGCTCTCCTCATAATAGAAGCACTTAGTCTCGGGTTTGGGTTCAACATTTGGTTTGTTTATTGGAGCAGCAACTGTCTTGCCATCCATGAATTTTCCCTCTTAGCCCTTGCCCTTCTCGAAACTAGTGGTTTCACTAACCATCAACGTTTGATGCTCCTTGATTTCTATCTTCGTGGTGTCAAACATTGCAAACATTTTAGGGATCATCATTTCTATCCCTGGCATAATTATAGTTCATCACGAAGTTCTAGTAGCTTAGTGATAGTGACTCAGAGAACTATATCAGTCACTATCTTATCTGGAAGATCAATTCCCACTCGATTAAGGTGATTGTAGCACCTAGACAATCTGAGCACATGCTCAACTTTTGAGCTGTTCTCCTTCATCTTGCAGGCAAAGAATCTTGTTGGAGATCTCATATCTCACAACACGGGCACAAACTTGAGATCCCAATTTCAGCTCTTAAAACATCTCATATGTTCCGTGACATTCAAAATGTTTTGGAGTCTCAATTCTAAGCCGTAATGCATGACACACTGAACTATCAAGTAGTCATCGGAATGTGCCTGTCAAATGTTCACAACATCTACAAATGACGCTAGAGGGGGTGGCGCACCGAGCGGTGCATTAAGGACATAAGCCTTCTATGCAGCAATGAGGACAATGCTCAGATCATGGACCCAGCCTGCAATATTTCCACCATAATCTTTCAACTCCAATTCTCTAGGAACATATAAAAATTCAAGGGAGCTACAGCGTGAGCTACAACATAATTTGCAAAGACAATACTGACTATGTTCATGATAATGAGTTCAATTAATCATATTACTTAAGAACTCCCACTCAAATTGACATCCCTCTGGTCATTCGAGTGATACATGATCCAAATTCACCAACTCAAGTCCGATCATCACGTGAGTTGAGGTGGTTTCAATGGTGAACATCATCATGTTGATCATATCTACTATATGCCTCATGTTCGACCTTTCGGTCTCTTGTGTTCCGAGGCCATGTCTGTACATGCTAGGCTCGTCAAGTCTAACCCGAGTGTTTTGCATGTGCAACACTGGCTTGCACCCGTTGTATGCGAACGTAGAGTCTATCACACCCGATCATCACGTGGTGTCTCAACACGACGAACTTTCGCAACGTTGCACACTCGGAGAGAACATAGTTCATCTTGAAATTTAAGTGAGGGACACCTTATAATGCTACCGTCGTCCTAAGCAAAACAAGGTGCATAAAAGGATTAACATCACATGGAATTCATAAGTGACATGATATGGCCATGAACTTGTGCTTTTGATCTCCATCTTGAAAGCACCAGCATGATCTCCATTTTCACCGGCATAACACCATGATCTCCATCATCATGATCTCCATCATTGTGTCTCCATCGGGGTTGTCATGCCCACCATGCTCATACTACTATTGCTACCGTTTAGCAATAAAGTAAAACATTACAAAGTGCTTAATGATTGACACGCAGGTCATGCAATAATTAAAGACAACCCTATGGCTCTTGCCGGTTGCCATACTCATCGACATGCAAGTCATGATATTCGATACAAAAACATGATCATCTCATACATCACATATATCACATCATGAAATTGGCCATATCACATCACAACATGCCATGCAAAACAAGTTAGACGTCCTCTAATTGTTGTTGCATGTTTTACGTGGCTGCTATGGGTATCTTGCAAGAACGATCCTTACCTATGAAAAAACCACAATGGTGATATGAAGATTGATTTTCAACCTTCTACAAGGACCGCCTTAATCAAATCTGATCCAACTAAAGTGGGAGAGACAGACACCCGCCAACCATCTTTATGCGATGAAGTCACATGTCAGTCGGTGGAACACGGTCTCTCGTAAGCGTACGAGTAAAGTCGGTCCGAGCCGCTTCATCCCACAATACCGCTGAACCAAGAAAAGACTAAGGAAGAAGCAATCTGAATATACACACCCACAAACTCTTTGTGTTCTACTCAAGATATCATTTATGCATAAACCTGGCTCTGATACCACTATTGGGAACGTTGCATGGGAAACAAAAATTTTCCTACGCAACACCAAGATCAATCTAGGAGATGAGCATCTATGAGAGGAGAGATTGGATCTACGTACCCTTTTAGATCGCTAAGCGGAAGCGATAAAGAACACAGTTGATGTAGTCGAACGTCTTCACAATCCAATCACGATCCATCCCGCGATCTCATCATGAGCCGTCCCGCGATCCCATCGTGGTCCTTCCGATCTAGTGCCGAACAGACGACACCTCCGCATTCAGCACACGTACGACTCGATGATGATCTCTGCCTTCTTGATCCAGCAAGAGGGAGCAAATTGGTAGACGAGTTCTCTGGCAACACGACGACGTTGCGGCGATGGTGGTGGAGCAATTCCAGCAGGGCTTCGCCTAAGCACCGCTGAAAACCGATCTAGAGGAGAAAACGATTTAGAGGAAGAAGAGGGCAGCACGTGACAATTAGGGTTAGGGCTGCCCTCAAAAACCTTGAATATATAGGAGGGATAGGAGAGGAGCCAGCCTAGCCGTTCCTACAAGGAAGGCTTCATCCGAACCAGAGGGGAGGAGTCCACCTCCCACAACTCTCTCCTACTTGGCCTCTACTCCTTCCTCATGTGCATAGGCCTTCTTGGGATGGCCTCCTAGCCCACCAGGGTCTAGTGCGCCACCACTAAGGCCCATGTGGCCCCTTGGGGTGCGATGCCCCAGTTGGTGGTCCTCTGGAACCCATTCGTCACTTCCGGTACACTACCAGAAATGCCCAAAACGTTTCCAGAGTTCAAACACCACTTTTCTATACATCAATCTTTACCTCCGGACCATTTCAGAGCTCCTTGTGACGTCTGGTATCTCATCCAAGACTCTGAACAACCTTCGGTCCCCACCATACATAACTCTATACCACCGAAATGTCACCGAACCTTAAGTGTGCAAACCCTGCGGGTTCGAGAACTATGTAGACATGATCGAGACCCCTCTACGGTCAATAACCAATAGCGGGACCTAGATGCCCATATTAATTCCTACATATTCTACGAAGATCTTTCTCGGTTGAACCTCTATGTCAAGGATTCAGTTAATCCCGTATGATGTTCCCTTTGTTCTTCGGTATGTTACTTGCCCGA
The DNA here is from genome assembly GCA_022496015.1 of Hordeum marinum. Classification (NCBI taxonomy): domain Eukaryota; kingdom Viridiplantae; phylum Streptophyta; class Magnoliopsida; order Poales; family Poaceae; genus Hordeum; species Hordeum marinum. Next base: position 432,535,136 of record CM039674.1, on the reverse strand, counting down.
GATTCGATTGTTGGTATCTCCATACTTAGTTCAACCTCGTTGCCGGAAAGTCTCTTTACTCGTTCCGTAATACAAGATCCCGTGGATAACACTTAGCCACATTGCTTGCAAGGCTTGTTGTGATGTTGTATTACCGAGTGGGCCCTGAGATACCTCTCCATCACACGAAGTAACAAATCCCAGTGTTGATCCATGCCAACCCAACAGATACCCTCGGAGATACCTGTAGAGCACCTTTATAGTCACCCAGTTACGTTGCGATGTTTGACACACGCAAGGTACTCCTCCAGTGTTAGTGAGTTGTATGATCTCATGGTCATAGGAACAGATACTTGACATGTAGAAAACAGTAGCAATAAACTAACATGATCATATGCTACGTTTGTAGTTTGGGTCTTGTCCATGACATCATTCTCCTAATGATGTGATCCCGTTATCAAATGACATCTCATGTCCATGACTAGGATACCATATCCATCTTTGATCAATGAGCTAGTCTATTAGAGGCATACTAGGGACATGGTGCTGTCTATGTATCCACACATGTATCTGAGTTTATGATCAATATAATTATAGCATGCTTAATAAACGATTATTAAGAAACAGGGAAATATGATAATAACTAATTTATTATTGCATCTAGGGCATATTTCCAACACCATTCAAGGTCCCAAATTATATTGCTGACCTACCTCCGAAGGCTTGGATTGAAAGCTATGAGCTGGCCATGGAGATGTTAGACGTCAGTGACGCAGTATGTGCCAAATATTTCATCATGATGCTGGAAGGGCCGGCTCGCACATGGTTGAAGGGTCTACCACCCAACACCATTACTTCCTGGGACGATCTCAAGGTCAAGTTCATCAAAAATTTCCGAGGAACGTGCAAGCAGCCCATGACGATTGTGGATTTAGATCACTGTGTGCAACAGGAGGACGAATCGGCCCATCATTGGGTCCAGCGGGTCTCAACCATCATCCACTCATCTGAGAAGATCACGACGGCTCAAGCGGTTTTGATTCTGGAAAAGAATTGCCATTTTACGCCTCTAAAGCAGAAGCTTGGCTGGTTCAAGTGCACGTGTCAAGACATGGGGGAACTCATGGCGGCTCACACCAAGTACGTCGACTCTGACAATAAGAAAGACCCAGGCTCTAATGAAGAGAAGTCAGGTCAGGGTAAGAAGAATAACAATGGCAAGGGTGCGGCTCGCAGTAGCAGCCATAGCAAAAGGAAGTATCTGGACGGCGGGTCAAAATATGTAGCAAACACCAGCGCCGGGAACAACCGTGCTAAGGGCAACGGAAACTTCAAGCATCCCTTTAATAAGGGTAAAACTCCATTCAACCTGGAGGAGATGCTTAACAAACCTTGTCTGGAGCATAGCCGACCCGATAGGCCGGCATGCCATACATGGAGGAATTGCCACATCATGCGGCAGTTTCGGGATTACAGGTTGCGGCAGCATCATAACAATGGTGGTGGCCCGCTAGGCGGCTCAGGGCCAGGCGGGTTAGGAGCCGGTCTTGGCACTGGCGACTCAGGATCCGGTTATCAGGGTCAGGGAAATCAAGGAGGTCATCATCAGCAATCTGGTGGCGGTAATCGGCATCATAATAACTAATCTCGGTATCAGAGTAATCCAAAGCAGCTCAGCACGGGTCAATATCATGTTTTTACAACCTGCCTTGACAACGATACCAGAAGGTGCACAGGCGGGCGGTTAATGCGGTCATGCCGGCTCTCTCGCAATACTTGAAGTGGTATGAGTATGACATAACTTGGAGTAGAGAGGATCACCCGCCACATGTTGACAACCCGGTGCAGCTAGCTTTGGTAGTTTCCCCCAAGTGGGAGGTTATGTGTTTACTAAGGTACTTATGGATGGCGGTAGCAGCATTAATATCCTGTACTACGACACTTTTTGCAGGATGAAGTTGCTTGACAAGGACCTTAGGCCTTCTTCAACAGTCTTTCATGGCGTGGTACCCGGAAAGTCGGCTTATCCAGTGGGTAAAATCTCCTTGGAGGTTTCTTTCGGCGACGAATATAACTGCAGGGTGGAGTACTTTTGGTTTGAGGGGGTAAGATCAAAAGTCCATATCATGCCCTGTTTGGACGTCCAGCTTACGCCAAGTTCACTGCTAGGCCTTGCTATGTCTACTTATAGCTCAAGATGCCCAGGTTAAATGGAACGACATGTGGCGTATGTGCGTGGATTACACGGATCTTAACAAGGCTTGTCCGGTTGACCCGTTTGCTCTCCCCCGTATCGACCAGATTATTGATGCAATGGAGGGTTGTGAGAGTTTATGCTTCTTGGAAGCTTATTCCGGTTACCACCAAATCAAGATGGCAGTCAAAGACCAAGAGAAGACAGCCTTCATCACGCCTTTTGGTGCTTTCTGCTATGTGTCTATGCCTTTTGGGCTCAAGAGTGCCTAGGCGACTTACCAGTGTTGTGTGCAGAACTGTCTTCATAGTCAAATTGGACGCAATGTTCATGCATATGTGGATGATATTGTGGTCAACTCAAGGAAGAAGGAGACTCTACTTGATGACTTGAAGGAAACTTTCAATAACTTACGGGTCTACAAGATGATGCTTAACCCGGCTAAGTGTGTTTTTAGAGTTCCTGCAGGCAAGCTTTTGGGTTTTCTCGTCTCTAAACGAGGCATTGAAGCTAATCTAGATAAGATAAAGGCTATTACCTCCCTGGCTGAGCCGGCATGCATCAATGATGTTCAGCGCCTGGCAGGTCGAATCGCTACTTTAAGCCGGTTCATAAGCCGCCCGGGTGAGAAGGCCATTCCTTTATACCAGATGATGAAGAAGACAAACAACTTTGCCTAGAGTACGGCAACGGGTGAAGCGTTTGAAGCACTCAAGAAGCAACTCACTGAGCCGCCGGTCTTGGCTACTCTGGCTGAGAAGGAACCTTTGCTCCTATACGTGGCGGCTAATAATAGGGTAGGGAAAGAATATCCGGTTCAGAGGCCGGTTTACTATGCTAGTGAAGTCCTGATAGAGTCCAAGCAGAGGTACCCACATTGGCAGAAGCTGGTATATGGGGTGTTCATGGCAAACCATAAGCTGAAGCATTATTTCCTGGGGCACCAGGTCATAGTGGTTAGCTCTACCCCATTGGGGGACATAATTCAGAACAGAGAAGCCACCGACAGGATTGCTAAGTGGGCACTAGAGCTTGGACCTCTCAATTTGAAATACGTGCCTCGCACGGCGGTCAAGTATTAAGCCTTGGTGGATTTCATAAATGACTGGACAGAGTGTCAGGCGCCTGAGGAGAAGCCGGATAACACATACTGGATGATTCACTTTGACGGATCCAGGCAACTGGAGGGATCAGGGGCCGGGGTTGTCTTAACCTCCCGTAAAGGTGACAAGTTCTGTTATGTGTTAAGGTTGATGTTTCCTTGTACTAACAATGTAGCTGAGTATGAAGCCTTACTTCATGGCCTCCGGGTGGCTAAAGAGATGAACCCGAGCCGGGTTTGATGTCTTGGCGACTTAGATCTCGTGGCGCAGCAAGTTTCAGGCACGTGGGATTCTAAGGACCCGTGGATCGCGGCTTATCATCAGGCGGTGGATGAAATCGATGGTCACTTCAAGGGATATCAGGTGGATCACATTGATCGTCACATAAACAAAGCGTCTGATGCATTGTCAAGGCTGGGCTCCCAGCGAAAGCCAGTGCCACCTAATGTGTTCTTGGACATGCTACATCACCCATCGGTCAAGCTACCTTCGAAGGAAGGCTTGTCTATACCTAACCCGGAGGGGCAACTGGTGGCGGCTCTACATGCTATCCCCGACTGGACGTTGCCTTACTTAGCATACTTGACACGCGGCGAGTTACCTGAGGAGGATACCTTGGCAAGACATATCGTCTGGCGATCTAAGTCCATGACAATCATCAACGGCGAGTTACATAAGTGCAGCGTTACCGGCGTTTTTCAACGGTGTCTCACCTGAAGAAGGTAAAGAAATCTTGAATAAAATTCACACGGGCGATTGTGGTCATCGCGCCGGCTCAAAATCTCTGGTAGCCAAGGCCTTTCGACATGGTTTCTTCTGGCTGACGGCTCACAAGGATGTAGAAGACTTGGTTCTCAAGTGCGATGGCTGTCAGAACTTTAGACGCCATGCTCACATGCCGGCTCAGGAATTACGAATGATTCCAATTACCTGTCCGTTTGCGGTCTGGGGCTTGATATGGTCGGGCCTTTCAAGAGATCCAAGGACAAGAAGACCCACCTCTTGGTGGCAGTGGACAAGTTTACCAAGTGGGTGGAGGCCAAGCCGGTCAGCAAGTGTGGCGCGGCTACGACGGTTCAGTTTGTTAGAAAATTGATATACCGCTTTGGTTACCCTCGTAGTTTCATCATTGACAATGGTATGAACTTAGCCAAGGGGGCGATGCAAATGTTCTGTGAAAGTGAGCACATCTGGCTTGATGTTTCCGCGGTTGGTCATCCACAATCCAATGGTCAGGTAGAGCATGCTAACCAGGAGATCTTGAGAGGCATCAGTCTTATGGTTCCTTTGCAGCGAACGCCAGGTTGTTGGATAGAGGAGTTGCCATTAGTCTTATGGAGCATCAGAACTACTCCCAACAGATCAATAGGCTATACGCCTTTCTTCATGGTTTATGGCGTAGAAGCCGTGTTACCAAGCGATATACGTCATGACTCGCCATGAGTGACGGCTTACATTGAGGCGAATAATGAGGCAATGCGTCAAGATGCATTGGATGCTTTGGATGAAGAGCGTGATCTGGTGGCGGCTCAATGGACGATTTATCAGCAAGACTTGTGTCGCTACCATACCCACAGAGTTAAGACCCGGACATTTCAAGAAGGCGACTTGGTGTTGTGTTTGATTCAAGATCAGATGGATGCGCACAAGTTATCTCCTCCATGGGAAGGACCTTTTGTGGTCAGCAAAAATCTCAACAACGGGTCGTATTATCTCATTGATGTACGAGACGAGTCAAGCACTTCTGTATGCTGATGCTGCTCTGCTATTTGACCCGCCAAACTCTTACCAGTTAATCTCGATTAGAGACCCTGAGCTGTTCAAACATATTTGGCAGCCAATCTCGCTAGAGACCCTGTATTGGTCAAGGTTAAACCGGCGGCTCTTGTCATGTGAGGGCCGGCTTACGGAAAGCGAGGACAAACTCACCCATGTGCTGCCGACTCTCCGCTATGTGGCCCGATCATTCTCTTAAAGAGTTACTCTTTTAAAGACCCTGCACTGTTTAAAGTTCAAACGACGGATTTATGTCACGTGAGAGGTAGCTTATGGGCATTAGGGGTGCTCATACCTTGCTGCGTCTCTTTCTGGTTTGTTGCGCTCTTAAATAGTTAATCTCGCCTAGAGACCCTATGCTGTTCAAAGAAATTGACGGTCAATCTCGATAGAGACCCTGTACTGGTAAAGAGTTCTAGTAGCGAGTCCACCCAGAAGAACCGACATATAAGTTTCTGAAAAAGCAAGGTCAAGAAAGATTTGACATCCCCGAGTTGCGCTATTTTTAAGCCACCCTCACAACAAGGCAGAATATATTTCTGCAATTTGTTTTCATAGGCTTTGTCCCTTAAGATAAGCCGCCATGAAAGCTGATGAAAATATATGAATGAAGCACAAAATAGGTAAAGATATATCAAGTTGTGCACGTGCACGATGGCACGGTTCAAGCAATCAAGGTTTTTCTAAGCCTATTACAAAGCTCTCCAAAGAGCCCAAAAAGCCAGACTTAAAAGTTTTTACACTGCTCAAACTTCGAATCGTCAAGGAGCCGGGTTATCCCACTACAGGAGCAACTTCTTTAGCTTGACGGTGGGTCATCCCGCGGCGGGTCTTTGACCTCCTCGATCTGAAGATTGTCCATGTCCCATTTGCAGTTTGTTAAAGCTTCAAACTTGGCCTCTTCAAAGAGGGGAGACAGGTCAATGTCAGGGGCAAAGAGGTGCTTACGGCATGCAGGAGTTAAGTCCCTGGCCTCGAAGGTTGGGCAGCATACTTGCTTGTTGTCAGCATTGTAAGCCACCTGGTATGTTGATAGATCAACCTCCTCCGCCAGCACTGATGCAAGTATCCTGGAGGCCTTCATACAGCGGGCGTAATCAGTTTCTGTGAATTCCGAGCCATCGTCCTTCTTGGATGGAAAGCCGTCCATCATCTCCTCAGCAGTCAGCTCCGGGGCAAAGACCAACGCCCGACTTACCGTAGCAATTGCGCCCTTCTGGGCGGCTAATCATTTGAGTTCTTGGATTTTCTTCGGTAGGGTTGATAAGAGCTCTATGACTCCTTTCATGAACTTGGGGATACTCTCTTTATTCAGCATTGCTCTGATCATGCAAAGAGTCCCGCAGTACAACTGCTGTGATAAAGTGTAGATGGCTTTCAACTGCAATATGATGTCGACACCAAGCTGGCGGCTTCTTTGACCTGCAAAGACGGGTTTCGTGTTATAAGCCGCCTGCATAGTCTTTTAAGTAAGAAAATTGGCTGAGTATTTAGTACTTACCAAAAATAGCAGCAGTCATCTTCGAAATATGGTGCTTCGAGTTCTGCAACTCGTTTGATACGAGCTTGACCCGCTGGACAACATCATCTGCACGTTTGGCCAGGGCATTCTGTTCCGCATCAGTAGCCTTCTTAAAAGTAGCAAAGTCAGATTTAACCTTTGCAAGCTCTTCGGCGGCTAGCCGACACTTCTCCTCTGCTTCACCCCAGGCGGCTTGCTGGGAAGCAAGATTGCCCTTGAAGCCGGTCAGATCAAACTCGACATTGCTCAAAGCTTCCTATGACATACAAAAGCAAAAGAGGGGTAAGTCGCCAGGATAAAATATTACCTGATGGTCAGCTATGGGAATATAATGCAAGTTTCAAGCAGATTGCAAGCAATATACTTGACACTTGGGGGCTAATGTTTGTTTTCCCTCCAAGATTACAAGTAACTTTCGGCTCATCTTCATTAAGTTAAGACGACACTTGGGGGCTACAGTGACGCTTTCTAAATCTGGAATGGAGTACCGACTCATCTTCCTAAAGTTAAGCCGGCACTTGGGGGCTACATATGGCTTTTCATTCAAGTAAGTTCTGGCTCATCTTCATAAAGTTAAACCGGCACTTGGGGGCTACATCAACGCTTTTCAAGTCTACAGGGAAGTTCTGGCCCATTATTTCTGTACTGACCCGGACTTGGGGGCTACATTTTATCAACTCATCAACACTGAGTACCGGCTCAACATATACATGTTAAGCTGATACTTGGGGGCTACAGGCTAAGTTGTTCTACTTATGACATGGATTGGAAGACCCGGTTTACCATTTGCAATATTAAACTAGCTCTTGGGGGCTACATAAGGGTATAAGGAAAGGAAAGAGTATGTCATATTTTTTCTTCATTAAGCCGAAAAGTTTGAGCTCCATGTTCTGGCTTGTGGACAGGCGGTTCAGATAACCAGCATGTAATTCATCGGCAGTTAATTTCTCCAGCACGGGGAACTCAAAGTCTAGGTTGTCAGAAGCTTCAGCCTTCTCGGTGTGCTTTGTCGGTACATGGGGCTTGGGAGTCTGACAGCTAGTACTAGTAATGATGACGTCCGAAAGAATTTGATCTTCAACGGTTGTTGAAGGGCTTGGCGACTTAGAACTTGTCCTTGGAGGACTATCAGTTGCCATCTCATGGGCCTCCGGCTTGGAGGACCGATGAGCATGTTCTGGCGCATCCTTTGTGGTTGTAGAGGGCTCAGCGTGCGCTGCAGGAGAGTCCGGCTTGGCAGTCTCCGGCTCTTGGGCAGTGTGGGCAGAAGTATACCCGCCAGTCTTCCTTCGTTTTGCTTGAGCCCTGGAAAGCATAGAAGGTTATTATATAAAGTTCAAGGATGACAAAGGATATGATGCAAACAGAAAAGCACGTACTCCGGGTTGATCTTCAGAGGCGGCAAATTAGTTGTTGTAGAGTCGCCTGATGATGGGGGCGTTACCTGAAGACAGTTAAAGCAATATAAAGCAGAGTAAGGTTATAATACAAAGTTGACAAAGCTGAACTTAGTTAAATGATTACCTCAGGCGACCGTTTCTGCCGAGCCGGATAATTGGATAACCCGACCACAAGATCTTTAGAGCCGGTGCTCCAGATTTGGCGTCCGGAAGTGTGTTGTTGCCTTTTCAAAATAAAATCGTGATCTAAGTGAGCAAGAGGATGAGAAAGTGGGACTTTTCGGACGGCACGCTGTATCTTATTTGGTGGAAGGTGTTCTGAGTCAGATCAAATATAGGTTACCTCAGGGGCGTTGGCATGGCTTGTCTCCGGTTCTTCCTATGAGTAAGTATTGTCCGTACAATGCATAAAAAGACAACCAAGAGAGTCAAGTTCTACCTCTGAATCATTAACTTCATGCTGCTCTGGGACAACCGTCTTCTTCTTATGGGCGTCGGTCTTCTCCTTAGACTTCTTCACAGGAGGAGTATATATTTTTCTTCCAGAAGCTGGAGTTGGCCTGAAAGCAAGAGCCGCCGAAAGAGGTTAAAGGTTGCTACATACATATATAGTTAACCCAGAGGTAAAGAGGTTTGAATGCTATTCTTGCATCTGGGGCCGGGTTAGCAGCATAGAAAGGCTGTAACCCGACGGAGTGGCAAGCTTCTTGGGACTCACGGACAAGTCCCTTGATAGCAGCAACAATGTTCTCTTCTGTTAGAGTAGTATGGTTGAAGCAGAGGGGGTCATTGTCATCACCGTGTATTCACACATAAGCCGGTCCTGCCGGCTCAGAGGCATGACCTTCTAGGAGATTCAATAGCAGGTCAGGTCGATTCCTGTCAGACCATTTGCCATGAGGGCTCTAATCTTGGCAAAAGCCGGAGCATACTTTGCTCATTCGGAGGCTGACATCCGGTCTGGGAGTTCAGTTGTGGTGCGAAGCCGGGTAGGATGATAACCCGGCAGTGGATGTTCTCCCTCTGGAGACGTGTCCTTGCAGTAAAACCAAGTCTCATTCCAGTCCTTGGGGTGACTTGGCATTCGAATGGCCGGGAAAGACATATCCCGTCTTCTTTGGATGGATACTCTGCCGAGTTCTAAGCTTGGGCCAGCCGCCACTTCCGTCTGGTGGTTGACGTAGAAGTACTCGTGGAAGAGGTCAACTGACGACTCTTCTTGTAAGTAAGCTTCCCAAAGGATTTGGAAGTTGCACATATTGGAGACAGAGTTGGGCGCAATGTCCCAAGGATGCAACTTGAAGAAATGGAGGACGTCTCATAAGAATTTAGAACCGGGCGGGCTGAAACCGCACGCAAGGTGGTCAGCAAATATGACTATCTCGCCCTCTTGAGGGATGGGTTTCTTATCTTTGTCGGGAACCCACCAATGAATAACATCTTTAGCCGGCAAAGTTCCTGCGTCTATGAAATCCTGCAGGAACTCCTCAGAGACCACAGAGCCGATCCAATTGCAGGAAGAGGACGCACGAGACATGATGGCGGGTTAAGGCTGTGAAAGGTAGCTATACGTGGCGAGTTAGAAAGTGATAGACAACCAGGGGTGGTTGACGAATTTAAACACTACGAAGTTAAGCCGCCAGTACAGTTCATTGCTAGAGCCGAAAGTTTGGCGGCGGGTTGAGGTGGACAAAATCGTGATGCAAAAATCTCTAAGGACCTATAACAGGTTTCACGTAATAAACTAAATCTGCAAGATCTACGGACAGAGGAAAATCAGGTTTATTTTAAACCTAGCAACAAACCGAGGGAGAACTAAAAAGTTTTAAGCGCAGTAAGGGGAAACAACTACATATCCGCGCTATGCTGTTGATGATTCTACATGACCTACCACAACGGGAAGAGGAACGCTGCAAGATCCACAGAGCTACTTGTTGTTTGGCATTGCGGGGAAAACTCGCGCTCAAATAGGGCCGATGAACTAGATGGATTTGAGGAACTAAGCTATGGATCTAGGCGAGGAAGAAAGACATACCAGAAGTGACGCGGCAGACGCGGGCGAGATTCTGGTCCGTTCAGGTTGATGTAGCGGACTGAGTTGATGACGGCGATGGAGCTTCACAGCGCGACGGAGCTCGGGGGCAATGGCGTCGATACGAAGAAGAAGAAGTGGAGGTGGCAGAGGAAATGAGAAGGACCCTTCACAGTCCTATTTAAGAGGCTGGAAGGCAAAATGGGCACGGGAATCAAGGCGGTAGAAACTGACCGACCGAGATGCACGCCTCGATTTTTGGGTCGACAGATTAATGAAAAGATGTGTTGTGGACATCACGGAATCTTTTTGGCATATCTGATGTGACGTCACGTCGGGTTATATATTTTATTTCAGGTGACGGAGTGTGAGACTCGCCACCAAGTGAGTTTGAAGATTGACCTGAGGAGGCTCAAATCAACCTAGGGCCTAAAGTTGGGGATATAACCCCGTGGTAAGACCCGCCCAGGTGGGGCTGGTGTTGGGGAACGTCGCATGGGAAACAAATTTTTTCCTACGCACATGCAAACCTATCCATGGTGATGAGCATCTACGAGAGGGAGAGTGGATCTACGTACCCTTGTAGATCGCTAAGCGGGAAGCGTTAAGAAACGCGGTTGGTGTAGTCGAACTTCTGCTCGATCCAAATCGCCGAGCGTCCCGCGATCCAATCACGAACCGTCCTGTGAACACATCATGATCCGTCGCACGAACTCATCACGATCCGTCTCGCGATCTTGATCACGATCTGTCCCGCGAACTCATCACGATCCATTCCGTGATCACATCACGAACCGTCTCGCGATCTCGATCACGGTCCTTCCGATCTAGGGAAGAACGGACGGCACCTCCGCGTTCAGCACACGTGCAGCTTGATGACGATCTCCACCGTATCGATCCAGCGAGAGGAGGTGGAGAGGAGAGAGAGTTCACCAGCAGCGTGACGGCGCTCCGGTAATGGTGGTGGAGCAATTCAGGCAGGGCTTCGCCTAAGCGCTGCAGAAAACCGATCTAGAGGAGAAACTATGCACCGGTGTAACGGGTAGCACGTGGCCGGAAATTCTGTCCAAAACCCAACCAATCCACTAGTGTATATAGGGGGAGAGGAGAGGAGACGCAGCCAAGGCCTTTGGGTCGGCCGAAATAGGAGGTGGGAAGCAATCCTACTTCACCTCCAATCCTAGTTGGAGTAGGATTGCCTCCTATTGGCTGATTTTCCACTTTTTGCTTTAGGACTTTCTCTCCTATGCCATGGGCCTTTGTGGCTGTTTTCCCAGCCCACTAAGGGATGGTTATTATTATCCCACAGCCCATGGACCTCTTGGGGTCGAAATACCCCTCCCGGAGGCCTCCCGGTACACTACCGGCACTCCCGGTACACTACCGATGAGCCCGAAACTTTTCCGGAAACCAAACTGGGACTTCCTATATATGAATCTGTACCTCCAGACCATTCCAGAGCTCCTCGTGACGTCCGGGACTCCGAACAAACTTCGGTCACCACCATACATAACTCGACACTATCGAAACGTCACCGAACCTTAAGTGTCCAGACCCTGCGGGTTTGAGAACTATGTAGACATGACCGAGACACCTCTACAGTCAATAAACAATGGCGGGACCTAGACGTCCACATTGGTTCCTACATACTCTATGATGATCTTTATCGGTCGAACCTCTATGTCAAGGATTCAGTTAATCCCGTATAACATTCCCTTTGTTCTTCGGTATGTTACTTGCCCGAGATTCGATCGTCGGTATCTCCATACCTAGTTCAACCTCGTTACCGGCAAGTCTCTTTACTCGTTCCGTAATACAAGATCCCACAACTAACAATTAGTCACATTGCTTGCAAGGCTCATTGTGATGTTGCATTACCGAGTGGGCCCTGAGATACCTCTCCGTCACACGGAGTAACAAATCCCAGTCTCGATCCATGCCAACTCAACAGACACCATTGGAGATACCTGTAGAGCACCTTTATAGTCACCCAGTTACGTTGCGACGTTTGATACACACAAGGCACTCCTCCGATATCTGTGAGTTGCATGATCTCATGGTCATAGGAACACATATTTGACATGCGGAAAACAGTAGCAATAAACTGACACGATCATATGCTACGTTTGCAGTTTGGGTCTTGTCCATCACATCATTCTCCTAATGATGTGACCCCGTTATCAAATGACATCTCATGTCCATGGCTAGGAAACCTTAACCATCTTTTGATCAACGAGCTAGTCTATTAGAGGCATACTAGGGACATGGTTTTGTCTATGTATCCACACATGCATCTAAGTCTCCGATCAATACAATTATAGCATGGATAATAAATGATTATCATGAACAAGGAAATATGATAATAACTAATTTATTATGGCCTCTAGGGCATATTTCCAACAGTCTCCCACTTGCACTAGAGTCAATAATCTAGTTCACATCACCATGTGATTCGCATTGTTATGACACTAACACCCAACGAGTTCTGGGGCTCGATCATGCTTTGCATGTGAGAGAGGTCTTATAGTCAACGGGTCTGTAACATTCAGATCCGTGTGCACTTTGCAAATACCTATGTCAAACTGTAAACACTGCTACCACACTCCGCTCGGTACTATTCCAAATGGCTGCTCCACTATACGTATCCAGATTGCTACTACGAGTCATCCGGATTAGTGTTAAAGCTTGTATCGACGTAACTCCTTACGACGAACTCTTTATCACCTCCATAATTGAGAAACATCTCCTCAGTCTCTTAGTTACTGAGGATAATCTTGACCGCTGTCCAGTGATCCACTCCTGGTTCACTCTTGTACCCCCTGACGGACTCATGACAAGGCACACACAGGTGCGGTACACAGCATGGCATAATATAGAGCCTATGGCTAAGGCATAGGGGACGACGTTCGTCCTTTCTCTTTCTTCTGCCGTTGTCGAGCTTTGAGTCTCACTCAACTTTCACACCTTACAAATCAGGCGAGAACTCTTTCTCTGACTGATCCATTTTGAACTCTTTCTAAATCTTGTCAAGGTATGCACTCGTTGAAAGTCTCATCGAGCATCTTGATCTATCTCTATAGATTTTGATGCTCAACAATTAGGTAGCTTCATCAAGGTCTTCCTTTGAAAATCACTTTCCAAATGACCGTTTTATGCTTTCCAGAAACTCTACATTATTTCTGATCAACAATATGTCATCCACATATACTTATCAGAAATTCTATAGTGCTCCCACTCACTTTATTGCAAATACAAGTTTCTCGTAAACTTTGTATAAACATCAAAACTTTGATCACCTCATCAAAGCGTATATTCCAACTCCAAGATGCTTTCTTCAGTCCATGGAAGGATCACCGAAGCTTGCACACCTTTTAGCATCCTTAGGCCTAACAAAACCTTCTGGTTGTATCACATACAACCTTCCCTCAAGTAAACCGTTAAGGAAGCGATGTTTTGACATCCATCTGCCAGATTTCATAATTGAAAAACACAACAACTGCTAACATAATTCCAACAGACTTTAGCACCACTACGAGTGAGAAAGTCTCATCGTAGTCAACTCCTTGAACTTGTCACAAACATCTTTGCAACAAGTCGAGCTTTACAAATAGTGACATTCACCATCAGTGTCTGTCTTCATTTTAAAGATCCATTTGTACTCAACGACCTGCCGTCCAACGAGCAAGTCTACCAAAGTCTACACTTGGTTTTCATACATGGATCCTATCTCAGATTTCATGGCCTCCAACCATTTGTCAGAATCCGGGCCCATCATCGCTTCTCCATAGCTCGTAGGTTCATAGTTTGTTCAACAACATGACCTCCAAGACAGGGTTGTCGTACCGCTTAGGAGCAGTACACATCCTTGTCGACCTACGAAGTTTGATAGTAACTTGATCTTGAAGCTTCATGATCATCATCATTAACTTCCTCTTCAACTAACGTAGGCTTCACAGAAACAACATCCTGCGCTGCGCTACTCTCTGGTTGAACAAAGTTTTAACAACCTCATCAAGTTCTATCTTCCTCCCACTTAATTCTTTCGAGAGAAACTTTTCCTCGAGAAAGGATCCGTTTTAGTAACAAACACTTTGCACTTGGATCTGAGATAGAAGGTTCACCCAACTGATCTTAGGGTACTCTATGAAGATGCATTTGTCCGCCTTGGGTTCGACCTCATTAGGTGAAAACATTTTCCACACAAGTGTCGCAGCCCTAGTATTAAGAAATGACAGCTTAGGTTTCTATCAAACCATAATTCACATGGTGTCATCTCAACAGATTTAGATGGTGCCCTATTTAAAGTGAATGTAGTTGTCTCTAATGCATAACCCCAAAATTATAGTAGTAAAACGACAAGAGACATCATAGCACACACCATGTCCAATAGAGCATAACTATGATGTTCGGACACACCATCACACTATGGTGTTCCAGGTGGCGTTTAGTTGTGAAACAACTTTCACATTGTCTTAAGTTGTATGCCAAACTCGTGACTCAGATATTCACCTCCACGATCATATCGCAGTCATTTTTATCTTCTTGTCACGATGATCTTTAAACTTCACTCTGAAGTTGCTTGAACCTTTCAAACGATTCAGACTTGTGTTTCATTAAGTAAATATACACTATATCTACTCAAATCATCAGTGGAGGTAAGAAAATAACGATATCCACTGCACGCTACAAGACTCACTAGATTGCATACATCAACATGTATCATTTCCAATGAATCACTTGCCCGCTCCATCCAACGGGGTCCTTTAGTCATCTTGCCCAAGAGGCATGGTTCGCATGTCTCAACCGATTCGAAATCGAATGAGTCCAAATATCCATCACCATGGAGTTTCTTCATGCGCTTTCTACCAATATGACATTTTGCGGCAGTGCCACAAGTATGTGGTACTATCATTATTTAACTTTGTATCTTTTGACATCAATGTTATGAACATGTGTATTACTACGATCAAGATTTCAACAAACCATTCTCACTGGGTGCATGACCATTGAAGGTATTATTCATGTAAACAGAATAACTATTATTCTCTGACTTAAATGAATAACCGTATTGCAACAAACATGATCTAATCATGTTCATGCTCAACGCAAAACACCAAATAACATTTATTTAGGTTCGTCACTAATCCTGAAGGTAGAGAGAGCGTGCGATGTTGATCACATCAACCTTGGAAACATTTCCAACACACATCGTCACCTCACCCTTAGCTAGTTCTCCGTTTATTCCATAGCTTTTATTTCGAGTTACTAACATTTAGCAACCGAACCGGTATCCAATACCCAGGTGCTACTAGGAGTACTAGCAAGGTACACATCAATAACTCGTATATCAAATATACTTCTGTCGATGTTGCCAGCCTTCTTATCTACCAAGTATCTGGGGTTGTTCCGCTTCAGCGACCTCTCACCTCATAATAGAAGCACTTAGTCTCGGGTTTGAGTTCAACTTTGGGTTGCTTCACTGGAGCAGCAACTGACTTGCTATCCATGAAGTTTCCCTCCTTGCTCTTGCCCTTTTCGAAACTAGTGATTTGATTAACCATCAACAATTGACGCTCCTTCTTGATTTCTACCTTCGCGGTGTCAAACATCGTGAAAAGCTCAGGGATCAATACTTCTATCCCTGGTGTATTATAGTTCATCACTAAGTTCTAGTAGCTTTAGTGACAGTGACTTGGAGAACTATATCAATCACTATCTTATCTGGAAGATCAACTCCCACTTGATTCAAGCGATTGTAGCACCCAGACAATCTGAGTACATGCTCAACGATTGAGCTATTCTCCTTCATCTTACAGGCAAATAATCTTGTTGGAGATCTCATATCTCGCAACACAGGCATGAGCCTGAGATCACAATCTCTGCTCCTAGAACATCTCATATGTTTCGTGACGTTCAAAACGTTTCGGAGCCTCAATTCTAAGCCGTAATACATGACGCACTAAACTATCAAGTAGTCATCGAAACGTGCCTGTCAGATGTTCACAATATCTATAGACGACGCTAGAGGGGGTGGCGCACCGAGCGGTGCATTAAGGACATAAGCCTTCTATGCAGCAATGAGGATAATCCTCAGATCACGGACCCAGTCTGCAATATTGCTACCAACATATTTCAACTCTATTTCTCTAGGAACATATAAAAATTTAAGGGAGCTACAACGCGAGCTAGTAATCTACAACATAATTTGCAAAGACACTTTGACTATGTTCATGATAATGAGTTCAATTAATCATATTACTTAAGAACTCCCACTCAAATTGACATCCCTCCGATCATTCGAGTGATACATGATCCAAATTCACCAACTCAAGTCCGATCATCACGTGAGTTGAGGTGGCTTCAATGGTGAACATCATTATGTTGATCATATCCACTATATGACTCATGCTCGACCTTTTGGTCTCTTGTGTTCCGAGGCCATGTCTGTACGTGCTAGGCTCGTCAAGTTTAACCCGAGTGTTCTGCGCGTGCAAATCTGGCTTGCACCCGTTCTATGTGAACGTAGAGTCTATCACACCCGATCATCACGTGGTGTCTCAACACGACGAACTTTCGCAACGGTGCACACTCGGGGAGAACACAATTCATCTTGAAATTCAAGTGAGGGATCACCTTATAATGCTACCGCCGTACTAAGCAAAACAAGGTGCATAAAAGGATTAACATCTCATGCAATTCATAAGTGACATGATATGGCCATGAACTTGTGTTTAAGATCTCCATCTTCGAAACACCGACATGATCTCCATTGTCACCGGCACAACACCATGATCTCCATCATCTTGATCTCCATCAATGTGTTGCCATTGGGGTTGTGGCGCCAGCCCTGCTTCTACTTCTATTGCTACCGCTTAGCAATAAAGTAAAGCATTACATAGCGCTTAATGATTGACACGCAGGTCATACAATAATTAAAGACAACCCTATGGCTCCTGCCGGTTGCCGTACTCAACGACATGCAAGTCGTGAAATTCTATACATCACATGATCATCTCATACATCACATATATCTCATCATGTAATTGGCCATATCACATCACAACATACCCTGCAAAAACAAGTTAGACGTCCTCTAATTGTTGTTGCATGTTTTACGTGGCTGCTACGGGTATCTAGCAAGAACGATTCTCACCTACGCATCAACCACAACGGTGATACATAGATTGCTTTTCAACCTTCTCAAGGACCGCCTTTGTCAGATCCGGTCCAACTAAAGTGAGAGAAACTGTCACCCGCAAGCCATCTAAGCAACAAGTTGCGTTGACGGAACCGGTCTCTCGTAAGTGTACGAGTAATGTTGGTCCGGGCCGCTTCATCTCACAATCCCGCTGAACCAAAATCCGACCAAGGGAGGAAGCAATCTAAGCATCAACACCCACAAAACTTTTGTGTTCTACTCAAGATCTCATCGAACCATCAACCTAGCTCATGATGCCACTGTTGGGGAACGTCGCATGTGAAACAATTTTTTTCCTACGCACACGCAAACCTATCCATGGTGATGAGCATCTACGAGAGGGAGAGTGGATCTATGTACCCTTGTAGATCGCTAAGTGGGAAGCGTTAAGAAACGCAGTTGGTGTAGTCGAACTTCTGCGCGATCCAAATCGCCGAGCGTCCCGCGATCCAATCACGAACCGTCCCGCGAACACATCATGATCCGTCCCGCGAACTCATCACGATCCGTATCACGATCTTGATCACGATCTATCCCGCAAAATCATCATGATCCGTTCCGTGATCACATCACGAACCGTCTCGCGATCTCGATCACAGTCCTTCCGATCTAGCGAAGAACTGACGGCACCTCCGCGTTCAGCACACGTGCAGCTTGATGACGATCTCCACCATCTCGATCCAGCGAGAGGAGGTGGAGAGGAGAGAGAGTTCACCGGCAGCGTGACGGCGCTCCGGTGATGGTGGTGGAGCAATTCCGGCAGGGCTTCGCCTAAGCGCTGCAGAAAACCGATCTAGAGGAGAAACTATGCACCGGTGTAACGGGTAGCACGTGGCTGGAAATTCTGTCCAAAACCCACCCAATCCACTAGTATATATAGGAGGAGAGGAGAGGAGAGGCAGCCAAGGCCTTTGGGTCGGCCTAAATAGGAGGTGGGAAGCAATCCTACTTCACCTCCAATCCTAGTTGGAGTAGGATTGCCTCCTATTGGCTGATTTTCCATCTTTTGCTTTAGGACTTTCTCTCCTGCGCCATGGGACTTTGT
Source organism: Hordeum marinum (assembly GCA_022496015.1). Taxonomy (NCBI): domain Eukaryota; kingdom Viridiplantae; phylum Streptophyta; class Magnoliopsida; order Poales; family Poaceae; genus Hordeum; species Hordeum marinum. Next base: position 432,516,887 of record CM039674.1, on the reverse strand, counting down.
GGCTGTTTTCCCAGCCCACTAAGGGATGGTTATTATTCTCCCACAGCCCATGGACCTCTTGGGGTCGAAATACCCCTCCCGGAGGCCTCCCGGTACACTCCCGGCACTCCCGGTACACTCCCGGCACTCCCGGTACACTACCGATGAGCCCGAAACTTTTCCGGAAACCAAACTGGGACTTCCTATATGTGAATATTTACCTCCAGACCATTCCGGAGCTCCTCGTGACGTCCGGGATCTCATACGGGACTCCGAACAAACTTCGGTCACCACCATACATAACTCTACACTACCGAAACGTCACCGAACCTTAAGTGTGCAGACCCTGCGGGTTCGAGAACTATGTTGACATGACCGAGACACCTCTACGGTCAATAACCAATGGCGGGACCTGTACGTCCACATTGGTTCCTACATACTCTACGAAGATCTTTATCGGTTGAACCTCTATGTCAAGGATTCAGTTAATCCCGTATAACGTTCCCTTTGTTCTTCGGTATGTTACTTGCCCGAGATTCGATCATCGGTATCTCCATACCTAGTTCAACCTCGTTACCGGCAAGTCTCTTTACTCGTTCCGTAATACAAGATCCTGCAACTAACAATTAGTCACATTGCTTGCAAGGCTTATTGTGATTTGCATTACCGAGTGGGCCCCGAGATACCTCTCCGTCACACGGAGTAACAAATCCCAGTCTCGATCCATGCCAACTCAACAGACACCATCGGAGATACCTGTAGAGCACCTTTATAGTCACCCAGTTACATTGCGACGTTTGATACACACAAGGCACTCCTCCGATATCTGTGAGTTGCATGATCTCATGGTCATAGGAACACATACTTGACATGCAGAAAACAGTAGCAATAAACTGACACGATCATATGCTACGTTTGCAGTTTGGGTCTTGTCCATCACATCATTCTCCTCATGATGTGACCCCGTTATCAAATGACATCTCATGTCCATGGCTAGGAAACCTTAACCATCTTTTGATCAACGAGCTAGTCTATTAGAGGCATACTAGGGACATGGTTTTGTCTATGTATCCACACATGCATCTAAGTCTCCGATCAATACAATTATAGCATGGATAATAAACGATTATCATGAACAAGGAAATATGATAATAACTAATTTATTATTGCCTCTAGGGCATATTTCCAACAGCTGGGTCATACCTGGCGGCTCATAGTCAAGACCAGAGAAGCGGGCTAAAATACATAGGCCTGGTTATATGACGGCTTACCAAGATGGGCCAAGACGAAGGCCCAGACAGAAGATGGTGTGAAGACCCGGGCGGTTAAGCCGCCCGGAGACAGTTTGCCCAAGATGGCAAGGCGACTTAGAGACAGGATTGTCTACGTTGTAAGAGTCGATGTATGACTCGTGTAACACAGGGCCTCAACCTCCTATATAAAGGCGAGACCCCGGGGTGGCTTAGACAGAAACCAATCAATCGAGAACTAATTCAAGAGAATCCACTCTCTTGTAATCGATACTCCAATCAATACAACACAAGCAGGACGTAGGCTTTTACCTCTTCGTGTGGGGCCAAACCTGGGTAAACTCATGTCCCTCGTCTCAACCAACCCCTTTGAGTCCATCACCTTAGCTATGGCCTCAAACGTCTTCGGACATCTACCGTGACAAAAACCACGACAATATGGTTGGAGTGGAAGATCTTGAGCTCAACACAAGGTTAGGTGGTTCTCTCTCAGAAAACTGAGTAGGATAGGTATATAATAGTTCTGAGTGCTTCTCTTTTGAGTGGGTGGTGGTGAAGGGGTATATATAGGCATCCCCAAAAATCCAACCGTTACACACAATGAGTCAGACTCGGTGACACCGATGTGTAAATCTCGGTGGTACCGAAGTGACAAAAAGTGGTAACTTTTGAATCTCGGATGGACCGATATACAATTCTCAGTTGCACCGACAAGGTGACCAATGGTCAGATTTACCAATCTCGGTGACGCCGATTCACCATTCTCGATCGGACCAAAAATGACAACTTACGTAACAGGAAGTTGGCAACCCAACTCGATGCCACCGAGTGTAGCAGCTGCACCGAAGTGTTAGGGTATGGCTGAGTCTGTCTAGGGTTTGGAACTCGGTGGCACCAGGATAGGAATGTTGGTTGCACCAATTTGGCACATTTTGTTTAGGACAGACTTTGGTGGCAGAGATTATGGATGTTTTGGTGACTGTCACTTGTGCACATTTGAGCATATTGTTCACCATCAAAACTTTACCCCCTTTTAATAATATTGGCTTTCGTATAGACTCAAAGTGATTTCTCACAAATGTAAAATGTAGAGTCCTCTTGCTTGAATCTTGGCCAACCTATTTCCTTGAATCTTGGGGTAATTCCACAATCCTTTTGCCATTCCCATCAATGAACTTTCCCTGAAATATACTTCGTGAAAGCATTAGTTCAATGACTTATATGTTGTTATTAATTACGAAAACCACCAAGGGAGCAAATGTGCTTTCAATCTCCCCCTTTTTGGTAGTTGATGACAACATATGGATCAAAGCTTCGACAAAGATATAATCAATGAATATAGTCATCGCTTTGAGAAGTATGTGAAAATCAAGAGCTCCCCCTAAATTTGTGCAATATTTTTGAATTTGCATTTGAATGCAAATGCACAATCGATTAGGTACATGGGTCACTTCTTACATGTCACATACCACTTGGTGGTGTGCGAGGGTAATTGGAATGAATATCATAGCACAACACAATCAACCAAAGATGAATGATCATCACATAAGCATTAAGATGATAGGAAATAGTAGCATCACACATCAAAGCATACGATCAAACATCATCAAGCTTGTATCAGGCAAGACAAAAGAGTATCATGGCAACCAAAAGCAACTGTTTTGAAAAAGTAACAAAATATCAAACTCTCTCTCTCCCAAAGCCTAATGATCAATATACACTTCTCCCTCTTTGTCAACAAGTTACCAAAAAGTTCAAAGTTCAAAGGTCTACATCTAAGCATTCATGGGCTGGTCTCCTCCGGTTGTCGATGAAGGAGTCGAGAGTACGGTGTCAGCGAAGATCTCTACAGATGTCATCGATGTAGCTGGAGTAGACACTGGTGGAGCTGGAGCTCATGGAGCAGGAGCTATGGTGACAATAGCTGGAGCTGATGAAGAGGGCCTCGATTCTGGAGCAGGCACTATTGTTGATCTTGTTTGAGTGAAGAACTGGGTGCTTGGCCCGAGAGGTGATCCTTCATCATCATCATCATCATCATCATCATCATCATCATCATCATCATCAAAAGAGGTAGTGGAGACCCGAGGAATGTGCATGGAGTCAACTTCCTTCTGGAGCTCAATAACTGTCTTTGTAACCTTGTATACTTTGTCACAAAGCACTTTGATTATCGACTCAAAGATCCTCACAAGGTTGTTCTGGTTCTCCAGAATCCCCTTGATATCCTTTCGCATGCCCTGGACGGCTGTGATTAGAAGATCCATTTGCTCATTCCTGGATCTGGGGGCTTGAGCACTAGCGGCTCGAACAACTTCTGCCTCTACTTGTGCTATTGCAGATGTGGGATGACCTAGGTTCATCACCACAACATTATCTTCGAACTCTGGCTGTAGGGGCAGGTGTGGGCGATCAAGAGCAAAAATGTACTTCTGCAACTAAGAGTTGATAAGCAACTGGATGTAGGGTGCATAGCAGCATGAGCGCTTCTGGTCAGTAGCAACCCTCTTGATTGTCTCAACAATCAGATCCATTACTCTAATCCTGGTGTTCCTGTCAAGCCTCTGACCATCTTGTCATCTCCAGACTTGGGCATCAGGGTATGCCTGAGAATAGTGTTTATAGTCCGGAGGCCTGCTTGCAAATAGTAGATGGATCCTAGCTTGTGTGATTGCACCTTGTCTGCGGGGATAGGAGTATACATGTCTTTCATAGCATTGTGACTTGCCTTGGGTTCAGAGTATACATCCAAATCTCCTTCGTGAGCTTCTGGAACTTCCAGTAGAGCAGCCCATTCCTCAACAGTGCATTCATATCTAGCACCTTCTGCCATCCATACAATTCTACCATCTCCGTAGAAATGAGTAGTGGAGTAGAATTGCATGATCATCTCATTGTTCCATGTAGTAAGCTATCTGCCAATGAATTTGTCCAGACCAATGTAATGGAAGTTCTCTTGTACACTTGGGAAGTAGTCCACTTTATCTTTGATGAGCTTCCAATCGACATACCTCATATCGCTAACACCTGGGCTCTTGTCAAGTAGAACGGTCTCATAGAAATTCTGTTGCTCTCTGGTGTAAAACCTGTAGTCAACGACAGTATTCCTCCTCTGAGCATAAGGATCTATGGCTCTCCAGGCTCTCAATCCTGAGTCTTTCCTCTTCTTCATGTCCTCAGCAACTATGTGGCTGGCATCATGCACTGGAAGATGTGGTCTGAGCTTCATCAAGGTAGTCAAGTCCTCATCATCTTCCACTCTGGAGGCAGTCCCTTTGTTCTTCTCTAAAGCAGGAATGTCCCTGGTACTCCTCTTGGACTTCTGTGCAACAGCCTTCTTGGATGTAGGCTTGGTGCTCTTGGAGGTGCCAGTCTTTGGCATAGCATCAGCCATGAGCTTCCTGGCCTTCTTCTTGCGAGGGACTATCTCAGCATGCTCTTCCTCCTCCTCCTCAGCAGTAGCACCAGCAGCCTCCTCTGGATCTTCAAAAATAGAGGTAGGCCTACCAATAACATGGACAATCCTCTGCCTGGACTTCTTCTCCCCTACCTTTTTAGGCACGGCTTTCTTCGGGACCTCAACTGACATAGTGGCTCTTGCACTTTCATGTGCCTTGAAGGTCTCAGCAGGACCAGACTTTGCTAACAACTCTTCGAGAGGAAGTAGCTTCAGTTCCTGACTTCTTGGCAGCCTTTTCTTGCTTTTTAGCAAGTATCTCCTTAGGAATAAAATCTGAATCTTCTTCATCAGTGTTGAGCTTCTTCTTGGTTCTGGTGGCAGCCTTGGGTAACCCATGAGAGCTGGGGGTGCTTGGATCTAAGAAAGAACTAGCTTCTGGGCTTGTTCTAGAACTCAAATCAACTCTCTGCTCTACCACATTCTGACTGTCCTCCGAGCCTGACATACTGACCTTGTGAATAGAGTATAGGAGAGCAGAAGAAGATGAGTCATCACAAAATGAGGCTGGTTTTTGTAATTTGAGCAATGAATTTTCAAGATTTTTTGCATTCTGTCAAATAGATATTGGTGCAGCCGAAACCAAAATTTCGGTGGGGCCGAGACTAACTAACTTACTAACCGAAACTTGGTAGCCTTTTCGGTCAGATCGAAAAGAGCACCTCGGTTCCACTGAGTTAGTTCTCAGCCACACAGAGAGGTATATCGGTGAGACCAATATTCCTGTTTTGGTTTCACTGAGATCTATCGGGCAGACGGCAAAACCCTAGAAAACTCATCTTTTGCGAGATTACGGTGTTTTGAGAGGATGAAAACATGTGCAAATGGTGTAATGATAATAAACAAGGATCTAATGCGCAAGAATCGGACGAGGAATGCACTAGAGATCGAATCCGTACCCTAGTTCGGTGCGGATCCTCTACGGCGGCGACGAGGGAGAGGAGTTCGTCAACGACGGCGATTCCCAGCGGTGGAAGAGTGCGGGGAGACGAGGGCAACAACCAGGGGTCTTCGGAGCAGCAACTTAGGGTTTTGGAGCGCCACGTTTGAAGATAGAATTTCAAAGCGTCGGGGTCCAGAGTTATATACCCACCCCTGTCGATGACACTGATTCTAAGTTTTCAGTGTCACCGAGTGCCTCAATTGTCAGCTGACATGGACACTCGGTGTAACCGAGAAAATGGAATCGGTGGTACCGAGATTGAAAAACCAGATCAACCCTAGGCATTCGGTGAGACCGAGATTTGGTGGTTGGTTCCACCTAGATGCACTTGGGAGGTTTTAATGGTCAGTCCTTGTCGATACAGAACTCCGAGTGCTCCACACACAGAGGGATCGAAAAACACTTGTTCAAATTTTGTGAAAGAGCATGAATAGAGTATGAGGTGAGAAAGCATATATAGCTAAAGAAGTGGTCGTAGGCATTCTGGCATATCCAATTGGCAAAAGATAAATTAAAAGCCAAATAGCAACAATTGGATATCCTTGAATGAGAAAATAAGTGCTGACCAACATGCTCACACAATAAGATGTCAAATGAAATCATGGCAAACATGCACATATACTCTAGCATCTAACAAGCACTTGGGCGATGATGAAGTCGTCTATATATGAGTATTTGACTTAGGAACCAAGTAAGAATACTTGATCATAGGTCATACTCATCGTTTAAGAACAAGTGGGGTTATCACTTTCACATAAAGCATTTAATGTTGTCACATACTATGAGATGCTTTGACTCAAGTCTTAGAGTAAAGCTCCCCCTTGATGTGACATCCCCCCATAAGAGGGATAAACTAACCTTGGGTTTTGCCGATGAAGACTTCATGTTGGTGAGGTAGTGGTGCATGCTCAAGGTTGAGGATTATTACCAAGAGTTGGGAGCATCCTTGTTGTTTCCTTACTCTTCTCACCTACATGGGTTAGTCCCAACACACGAGAGACAAATACAAGGATATCTATGGACATGGAGTGCAAAGCATGTGTGATGATGTCCATTGATTTGTTGATTACCTTGTCCCTTGCTTACCTTTGAGGGAATGTGTGACTCCTTGAACTATTGCATAGGGTTGATGTTGATTGCAAATAGATCTTGCCAATAACTAATGTGAGTGAATTTCATTGGGGGAGTCACCCCTCGAGAACTCTCTAGTTCTTCTTCTTGGGAATCCACATCAAGTTGATGGGGATCCTTGGTGTTGAAGTAGCACTTGTAGAAGTTGTGCTTGTAGTAGCCTTGGGAACCCACTTCACCAAAGCTTGGGATTCATCTTCATAAGAGTCAAAGTCCTCTTGGAGATTGTTCTTGCCATTAAGCTTGGTGTCTTGTGGTGGAAGGTCATCTTGAGTGTTTGTCCCCTTGGGAAGAGTATTTTCATACTTCTCCTTTTGAGGAACAAACTTGGGATTGGTATATTGACCTTCTTCCCATTGAACTCCATTAGCGTTGAAGTAGCCAACACCACGATTCTTCCCGTATCCTCCGTGCTTGCGTACAATCTCAACAAATTGTTTGTACTCTTCAAGACTCTTGTAGATACCTTTCTCTATAATTCCTTTCAATAAAGCATTTTCTTGCATAAGTGTAACTTGGCAAAGAGAATCATCATTAGTGGAATCAATAGAACTACTAGGAGCAACATCATTGGGTTTAGCATTTTTATTGTTGCTACTAGATGAAGAACCTTTCTTTCCTTTGTTACTAGCTTGCTTAGATTTGACTTGTGGCATGAATGTAGACAAGAGTAGTCGTTTGGCAATATAAGATGAAGTCTTCTTTCGGAGATCGTCATTGATAGCTTTAAGAAATTCATGTTCTTGCTCCAAATTGAGCTTCTCGAAGCGTAGCTTCTCATGAGTTCTTACAAGATCTCTATGATCTTCAAGAGTAGATTCATGAGCTAACTTAAGAGTGTTGAGTTCTTTAGTTAGTTCTTCTATTTTCATCTTATCATCATCAATTGACTTATCTTGACTATATGAGAAATATCAAGTTCATTATGATTAACATCACTAGTTTTATCACATAGCAAGTCATCATCGTAAAGTAGGTCATCTTCATCACTATCGAAATCAAGATATTCGGGGTGTGAAACCTTGGGGCCTTTAGCCATGAAGCAACTTCCACCTCCTTCATTTGGTGAATCAAATAGGTCATAGGAGTTTGTTGTCACTAGTGCAATTCCGGCAACACCATCATCTTGACTATAGTCGGAGTTGGAGTGATAGCTTCTCTCGAGTGGTTGTCGGAGTCAGAGCTGAAACCCATTCACCAACATGAGCTTGATGCTTCCTTCTTGAGTAGCTCTTGGTGTGCTTGTCCTTATTCTCTGAGTCCCTACTACTCCTTCTCTCTCTTCGAGGTGATTCATCTCTTGAGCTTCATCTTCTTGGTGACTCTTCTCTTCGTTTGTAGGGAGCTGAGCACTCATTTGAGTAGTGTCTGGGCTTCCCACAATTGTAGCAGTTTTGATCACGACTTGACAAATGCTTCTCTTCATATCTTGAGTTAGAGCTGCGATCTTTGCTTCTATTCTTGTAGAACTTGTTGAATTTCTTGACCATGAGGCTTATCTCTTCATTTGGTACAAGGTTGTCGCTTGAGGTAGCGGGAGTATCACTTGTGGCTTTGTAAGCACCGCTAGACTTGTGATGAAGGTCTTGCTTGTCTTTGAGTGTCATATCATGAGCAACAATTCTACCAATCACTTCTGCTGGGTTGAGATCTTTGTAGTTGGGCATCATTTGGATCAATGTGCACACGGTGTCATATCTCTCATCCAAAGCTCGAAGTATCTTCTTGATGATGAACTTGTCAGTCATTTCTTCGCTTCCTAAGCCGGCAATCTCATTTGTGATGAGAGCTAGCCTAGAGTACATTTCAGCGACTCCTTCACCATCCTTCATCTTGAACTTGTCAAGTTGACCTTGAAGAACATCTAACTTGGATTCTCTCACGAACTCAGTTCCTTCGTGCATATCAACCAAAGTATCCCAAATCTCTTTTGCGTGTTCAAGATGGCTGATTTTGTTGAATTCTTCAGGACATAGGCAGTTGAAGAGTATGCCACATGCTTGAGCATTGAGTTGTAACATCTTCAATTCATCCACGGATGCTTCACGATCCGGTTCCTTTCCATCCGCAAAGAATTCACCTTGCAAGCCAACACGAACAACAGCCCAAATAGCAGGATTATGACCAAGCAAATGCATTTTCATTTTATGCTTCCAACTAGTGAAATTAGTGCCATCAAAGTATGGACCTCTACGGTGATAATTTCCCTCACTAGATGCCATACTTCTCGTAGGTTATGAAACCAATGCAATGGAGACCAAAGCTCTGATACCACTTATAGGATCGAAAGTAGGTCTAGAGGGGGGTGTTTAGACTACTTGACCAAATAAGAGTTTTGCCTTTTTCCCAATTTTAATTCTTGGCAAGTTTTAGCATTCATAAAATATCAAGTAACACCCTACACATGCATGTCTAAGAGTATAACAGCGGAAAGTAAAGACATTACACATGTAAGTAAAGAGAGGGTTAAGAATGCAAACACAAGTGATGGCACGATGATTTTTCCCGTGGTTCCGATAGGTGGTGCTATCGTATGTCCACGTTCATGGAGTCTTCAACCGACGGAGGGTAATGGTCACGAGAGTTCATGGAGGGCTCTACCCACAGAGGGTTCCACGAAGAAGCAACCTTGACTATTCCATGTGGCTTCCATCCACGAAGGACTAGCCTCTTCATGGGTAGATCTTTATGAAGCAGGCGATCTCCTTTCCCTTGCAAACTTCTTTGATCACTCCACAACACGAAGTAGGAGGCTCCCAAGCGTCACCTAACCAATCTAGGAGGCACCACCCTCCAGAAGGTAATAGGATCGGTAATGATGATGAACTCCTTGCTCTTGTGTTTCAAGATGTTGGACTCCTCAACACACAATCTCTCTCTTAGGTTTGGCTTGGTAGAAGAGTTGGGATTGGTGGAAAGCAACTTGGGGAGGCTAGAAATCAAGATCCATATGGTTGGAGTGGAAGATCTTGACCTCAACACAAGGGTAGGTGGTTCTCTCTCAGAAAACCGAGTAGGATAGGTGAGGAATAGTTCTGAGTGCTTCTCTTTCGAGTGGGTGGTGGTGAAGGGTATATATAGGCATCCCCAAAAATCCAACCATTACAAACAATAAGTCAGACTCGGTGACACCGATGTGTAAATCTCGGTGGCACCAAAGTGACAAAAAGTGGCAACTTTTGAATCTCGGATGGACCAATATACAATTATCGGTCGCACCGACAAGGTGACCAACGGTCAGATTTACCAATCTCGGTGATGACGATTCACCATTCTCCGTCGGACCGAAAATGAGAACTTGCGTAACAGGAAATTGGCAACCCAACTAGATGGCACCGATTGCCGTGTCGGCTACACCGAAGTGTTAGGGTTTGGCTGAGTCTTTCTAGGGTTTGGAACTTGGTGACACCGGGATAGGAATGTTGGTTGCACCGATTTGGCATATTTTGTTTAGGATAGACTTTGGTGGGAGAGATTATGGATGTTTTGGTAACTGTCACTTGTGCATTTTTGAGCATATTGTTCACCATCAAAACTTTACCCCCTTTTAATAGTGTTGGCTTTCCTATAGACTCAAAGTGATATCTCACAAATGTAAAATGTAGAGTCCTCTTGCTTGAAGCTTTGCCAACCTATTCCCTTGAATCTTGGGGTAATTGCACAATCCTTTTGCCATTCCCATCAATGAACTTTCCTTGAAATATACTTGGTGAAAGCATTAGTTCAATGACTTATATGTTCTTATTAATTACCAAAACCACAAAGGGAGTAAATGTGCTTTCACTTGCGTACGTCCTTGCTCCCTTTGCACCAAAGGGGAAACTGTACCGCCTGGAGTGCTGGTGCCTGCCTGTCCCACCTTACGTCATCCTTGGCCTCCCGAGGCCAAGCGCTGCATACAGATCTCCGCTACTCCGGAGGGAGCCTAAGGAGGCCTATTCCTCGCAGGTCTTGGTGCTGCTCCCCTCACGAGGGACTTGTCTTGAGTGAGGCCACACTGGGCCGTACTGGCCGTCAGAGTGGGCCGCGCCCTGGGCCGCAGGATGGCAGGTCTGGGTACCCCCGTTCCCAGAACACCGACAGATATATATATATATATCACATGGGTGTGACTTTTTTTTAAACCATCTCCACTCCCACACCCCATTGCTGTCGTCACCCTAGGTCTTCATACATCGCCTTTGTCTCCTACGTGCCATTGCCGCAAGATTCCGCCGCAGTCAACGACAATCATCACCGCCATTGTCGCCTTAGAGGAGCTCCACCAATTTAGGGTAAAGCTTCAATCTCCATTGCATTCCTTTACTGATTCATATGAAATTTGGGTTGTTTTACTTCTTACCACAATATGAAACTTCCAATGCCCGAGAAAAATCTATTAGATTGATTTGAACGATTTTTTAGGGTTAGGTTTGTGAAGTGAGAAATATCGGACCCTCCAACCAAATTTTTTTGGCGTCATCGCTGTGGTATCCGCCAAATCACAAAGTACTTCTTGGTAAAACCGATAGGATCCTATCAGTGCCATCGAAACGCAATCTAGGACTAACACAAGTAACTTCATAGAGAACGAGCAACTTCATAGAGACTGAAGCATGCCTCGGTGATACCAAAGTGGCATTACCAAGTCTTTGTTGTTGCCTCGGAGCTTCCGAAATCTCAAAATCGGTGGTTCCGACTTGCACATTGTGAAACCCTACAACTAAGTTTTGAGTTCAAATTTTTGCAAAAATGTGTGTGTTTTGTGATGCTTATCCACTCCACTCTTCTATGTCTAATTCATAGGGTCTGAGATCAAGATGTCTACTTCACATGATAGCCAAAACAGGTCCGAGAACCCCCAATGACATGAGCAGTGGCACTAGTCCTGATGAGAGCTACCATGAGGGGGAGAGGAGATTCCCTAATTTGCCTTAGGCTACCACAAGGATCAGGAAGAGGAGGAACTCAGTTGATGATGAGGATTTTGAGGTGGAAGAGGTTAGTTCTAGGAGGCGAACTATGAGGAAGGAACATGAAGGTACACAAAAGGAGAGAGAGGTGTCATCAGGAAAGTAACTGAGTCAGTTGCTGCCAAGAGGGGTCTCTCACTCACTTTGGAGAGCCCTGGAAGATCCAATAGGTCGTGTGGATATGCACCATACATCCAAATGTTGATCAAATCGAAAGTTGGGAGTAAGGTTTATTTGCTTGATCGCCCACACCTGCCACTTCAGCCAGAGTTTGGAGACAATGTGGTGATGATGGATCCTTACCATCCCACCTCATCTGCAGCTCAGGTAGATACTAAGGCTGAGGCTGAGGCAGCCAGAGCCACTAGTGCTCCACATCTCAAAAAAAATAATGATCGGATGACCTACTTGATTAGTGCCACATAGAGATTGAGAAGAGCTTGGCAGATCTTGTGAAGAACCAAGCCATCTTGGAGAGGATAGTTGAGACGAAGATTGACGGTCTTCATATGAAGGTGACAGAGATCCATACTACTGTAGAGCAGCTTCAACAGGATGTAGACAAAGTCAGTGATGATGATGAGACTCTAACTCATTAGGCAGTTCACCATGATGCCTACATCTTCAGCAGTGCCTGTTTCACAATCCAAAGCCACTATATCTGCTCCACCTGCTACTCCTGTTGTTACTACCACTTCTATGCCGTCGGTGCCTCTAGTATCTACTCCACCTGTCTAGCAGACTTCAGCCAAAGCATTTGTAGACACAACAATCTCGACTCCTTTGACATCCATCGGAGTGGCCAGTGAGCGGACTTCATTGTCAACCAAAGGAGATCCATCTTAGAGCGACGCTTAGCTCTATACAGTTCAAACTTTTTGGTAATTTGTTGCTCAAGGGGGAGAATTTGTATAGATCATAGGGCTTCAAGAGAGAGCATGCTGCCTTTTGCTTTTGCTTCTCTTGATCGTTCTTGATACTTTTGGTTATACTTTTGCACTTTTGGCCATGTTGTGACTTGAAACTTCCTTGTGTTTGATCATACGCTTTATGGTTGATGATACTATTGCCTATCCTTAAAATATATGTCATGCTCATTCAATTGTATGCTTGGTGTTGTGTTCACTGTAATCCGTTCATACCATTTATGTGCTCCACCAGGATGTATGTGACATGGAAGAGTGACCCATGATCCTAATTGATTGTGCATTTGCATTCAAATTCAAATTCTAAAACAATGCAAAAATTTAGGGGGAGCTCTTACTTATCACATACTTCTTAAAGCGATGATATTATGCATTGATTATATCCTTTGTCGAAGCTTTGATCTATATGTTGTCATCAATTACCAAAAAGGGGGAGATTGAAAGCACAACTTCTCCATAGGTGGTTTTGGTAATTAACAATGACATATAGTTCATTGAACTAATGATCCTATCAAGTAAATTTTAGGAAATTTCAATGACTGGATTGGCTAGGAATTCTTAAGAGGATCCCCTAAGATGCAAAGAACTTTAATTGGCAAAAGCTTCAAGACTATGCTACCTCTTGAGCGTGCGTTGGTTTTCCCTTGAAGAGGAAAGGGTGATGAAGTGAAGTAGATAAGTATTTCCATTAGTTGATGAGAACCAAGGTATGAATCCAGTAGGAGGAACAAGCAAGTCACCAATGGATGCACCTACACAAACAATCAAACTCTTGAACCCAACGCTATAAAGGGGTTGTCAATCCCTTCATGGTTATTTGCAAGGATTAGATCTGATAAAGATAGATGTAAAAGATTGCGGAAAGTGAAAACTAAATAAATTGCATAAAGGTATTTTTAGTATTTTTGGTTTATAGATTTGAAAATATAATATGGAACGTAGACCCGGGGGCCATAGGTTTCACTAGAGGCTTCCCTCTTGAAGGAAAATATCACAGTGGGTGAACAAATTACTGTCAAGCAATTGATAGAAAAGCGAATAATTATGAAGATATCCAAGGCAATGATTATACATATAGGCATCACGTCCGTGTCAAGTAGACCTAAATGATTCTGCATCTACTACTATTACTCCACACATCGACTGACTCCTGCCTGCATCTAGAGTATTAAGTTCATGAAGAACATAGTAACACATTAGATAAGATGACCTGATGTAGAGGGATAAACTCAAGCAATATGATGAAAACCCCATCTTTTTACCCTTGATGGCAACAATACAATACGTGCCTCGCTACCCCTACTATGTCACTGGGTGAGACACCGCAAGATTGAACCCAAAACTAAGCACTTCTCACATTGCAAAAATTACCAATCTAGTTGGCCAAACCAAACCAATAACTTGAAGAGACTTGCAAAGATATGAAATCATGCATAAAAGAATTCAGAAAAAACTCAAATAATATTCATGGATAATCTGAACATAAAACCACTATTCATCGGATCTCGACAAACACACCGCAAAAGAGTATTACATTAGATAGATCTCCATGAAGATCATGAAGAACATAGTATAGAAGCACAAAGAGAGAGAAGAAGCCATCTAGCTACTAGCTATGGTCCCTTAGGTCTGTGGTGGACTACTCACGCATCATCGGAGGGGTAATGTAGTTGATGTAGATGCCCTCCGTGATCGAATCCCCCTCCGGCAGATTACCGGTAAAGGCTGCAAGATTGGATCTCTCGGGAACGGAGGCTTCTGGCGGCGGAAAAGTATTTGCGTGGCTCTTTCTGGTATTGGGGGAATATTTGGGTATTTATAGGATGAAGATTAGGGCTAGGACTCCTGCCAGGGAGTCACAAGCCTGCCAGGCGCGACAAGGGGGGGTGGCCGCGCCCCCTGGCTTGTGACTTCCTAGCAAGTGCCTTGCCTTGCACTCCAAGCCTGGCAGGTCTCTTCTGTTCTAGAAAAATCATCGCGAAGATTTTATTCCGCTTGGACTCCGTTTAATATTCCATATCTCCAATACTCAAAAACAAGGAAAAAGAGGAACTGACACTAGGCTCTAGATTAATAGGTTAGTCCCAAAAATAATATAAAATAGCATATTAACGCATATAAAACATCCAAAACAGATAATATAATAGCATGGAACAATCAAAAATTATAGATACGTTGGAGACGTATCAGCATCCCCAAGCTTAATTCCTGCTCGTCCTCGAGTAGGTAAATGATAAAAACAATTTTTTTGATGTGGAATGCTACCTAACATATTTATCAATGTAATATTCTTTATTGTGGCATGAATGTTCAGATCCATTAGACTCAAAACAAAAGCTTAATGTTGACATAAAAACAATAATATTTCAAGCATACTAGCAAAGAAATTGTATCGCTTCAAAATATAATGGCAAAAGAAAGTTATCCCTACAATATCATATGGTCTGGCTATGCTCCATCTTCCCCACACAAAGTATTTATATCATACACAACCCCGATGACAAGTCAAGAAATTGTTTCACACCTTTTATTTTCTTAAACTTTTTCAACTCTCATGCAATACATGAGTGTGAGCCATGGATATAGCACTATAGGTGGAATATAATATGGTGGAGGTTGTGAAGGAAAAGGAGATGATAGTCTCACATCAACTAGGCATATCAACAAGGTATGGAGATGTCCATTAATAGATATCAATGTGAGCGAGTAGGGATTGACATGCAACGGATGCACTAGTCAAAAGGAAACTAAGTGGGTGTGCATCCAACTTGCTTGCTCATGAAGACCTAGGGAAATTTGAGGAAGCCCATCATTGGAATATACAATCCAATTTATATAATGAAAAGTTCCCACTATTATATGAAAGTGACAAAATAGGAGACTCTCTATCATGAAGATCATGGTGCTACTTTGAAGCACAAGTGTGGAAAAAAGATAGTAGTATTGCCTCTTCTCTCTTTTATCTCATTTTTTTATTTTGGTGGGCTTCGTTGGCCTCTTTTATTTTTCATAAAGTCCAGAGTCTCATCCCCACTTGTGAGGGAATCATAGATTCCATCATCCTTTCCTCACATGGGACAATGCTCTAAGCCTCTAATAATGACGGCCATCACACTTTTATTGACTTAAAACTCAAGAATTACAACTCGATATCTAGAACAAAATATGACTCTATATGAATGCTTCTGGTGGTGTATTGGGATGTGCAAGGATCTAGCATAGAAAATGACATAAAAAATGGGCAAGCCATGAAAACATCATGCTAGCTATCTTACGATCATGCAAAGCAATATGAAAATGATGGTGCGTGTCGTAATAGACAGAATGGTGGAAGTTGCATGGCAATATATCTCGGAATGGCCATGGAAATGCCATAATAGGTAGGTATGGTGGCTGTTTTAAGGAAAGATATATGGTGGTTGTTTCGAGGAAGGTGGGTTTATCGCACCGGCAAAAGTTGCGCGGTACTAGAGAGGCTAGCGAAAGTGGAAGGGTGAGAATGCATATAATCCGTGGACTCATATTAGTCATAAAGAACTCACATAGTTATTGCAATAGTCTATTAGTCATCCAAGCAAAGTATTAGACACATGCCCCTAGGGGAGAGGTTGGTAGGAGTAAACCATTGCGTGCTCCTGACCCTCACACAAAGGTCGAGAATCAATAAACAAATCATGCTCCGGCTTCCTTACATAATGGTTCACCATACGTGCATGCTACGGGAATCAAAAACCTTTACACAAATATCCTTACCAATTCACAATTACTTTGTAACATGACTCTTAACATTAGCATTTTTATATCTCAAAACTTTATTCAAGGAATCAAACTTCTCATAATACTCAATGCACTTAATATGGAAGTTTTTATTATATCCCTCTTGGATGCCTATCATATTAGGACTAAATTCATAACCTAAACCAATTACCATGCTGTTTAAATACTCTCAAAATAGTATAAGTGAGGTACGAGACTTCAATGATTTCTATAAAACCTAAACACCACCGTGCTCTAAAAAGATATAAGTGAAGCACTAGAGCAAAATTGCCCATCTCAAAAGATATAAGTGAAGCACATAGAGTATTCTAATAAATTCACGATTCATGCGTGTCTCTCTAAAAAGATGTGTGCATCAAGGATGATTGTGGCAAAATAAAAATAAAAAACCCATATCATACAAGATGCTCCAAGAAAACACATATCATGTGGTGAATAAAAATATTGCCTCAAGTAAATTTACCGAGGGATTGAAGACGAAAGAGGGGTTGCCTTCTGGGACATCCCCAAGCTTAGGATCTTTGTCATCCTTGAATATGTCTTGGGGTGCCTTGGTTATCCGCGATATTAGGCTCTTGCCACTCCTTATTCCATAGTCCATCAAATCTTTACCCAAAACTTGAAAACTTCACAACACAGAACTCAACAGAAAACTCGTGAGATCTGTTAGTATAAGGAAAATAAATCACTACTTTAGGTACTGTTATGAAATCATTATTTATTTATATTGGTGTAATATCTACTGTATTCTAACTTATAATTGGTTCATACCCCCGATACAACCCATATATACATCAAAATAGGTAAACAACACAAAGAAAACAGAATCTGTCAAAAATAGAACAGTCTGTAGAAATCTGAAAACTTAGTATACTTATCTAAATCCAAAAATTATGTAAACTTACGAAAATCTGGGAAATTTCTATATGAACATTGTGTAAAAATTTCAGACTAATTGGACGCTCTTATCAATTTATGAAATTCCTGGACTGGGCCCAAACGGTTCTATTTTTCAGCAAGTCAAATCAACAACCACCATAGACCATCCCAAAGGTCTTACTTGGATCAAACACTAATTAAAACACCAAAACACAATTACTAAATAATTAATAATGTGTTAAACTCTCCAAAACATAGGCAAAAAATAGAACATAAAAAATAAAATTGGGTTGCCTCCCAACAAGCGCCATTGTTTAACACCCCTAGCTAGGCATAACGCAAAAGATCTAGGTATTGTCATCTTCGGTATGCAATCCAAAAGTAGCTCCCATAATAGATTCATAAATAAATATTATTTTCTTTCTAGGAAAGTGTTCCATGCCTTTTCTTAATGGAAATTGGAATCTAATGTTTCCTTCTTTCATATCAATAATTGCACCAATCGTTCTAAGGAAAGGTCTACCAAGAATAATAGGCCATGTAGGATTGCAATCTATACCAAGAAGAATGAAATCTAAAGGCACATAATTCCTATTTGCAACAATAATAACATCATTAATCCTTTCCATTGGTTTTTAATAGTGGAATCCACAAGATGCAAATTGAAATAGCAACCATCAAGATCATGGAAACCTAGCACATCACATAACGCTTTTGGAATCGTGGAAACGTTAGCACCCAAATCACACAAAGTAGGACACTCATAATTTTTAATTTTAATCTTAATATTAGGTTCCCACTCATCATGAAGCTTTCTAGGGATAGAAACTTCTAGGTCAAATTTTTCTTCAAAAGATTTCATCATAGCATCAACAATATGTTTAGTGAAAGCCTTATTTTGATTGTAAGCATGCGGAGAGTTCAACATGGATTGCAACAAGGAAATAAAATCAATCAAAGAACAGCTATCATAATAAAATTCATTGCAATCCAAAAGAGGGGGTTCATTGGTATTTAAAGTTTTGACCTCTTCAATCCCACTTTTATCAATCTTAGCATTAATATCTATAAACTCCAAATCATTGGGATGGATTTTAAATAAAGTTGACTTATCTCTAGTCCCATATTTATCATGATTTATATTAGAAAACAAAGATTCAATAGGATTCCCATCAATTACTTTGAGATCTTCATCATTATTATCATGAGAACACACTTTTTCAAGCCATTCACGATTAGCATGTATTCTGGCGGTTCTTTTCTTACAATCATAAATAGAGATTCTCATAGCTTTTAAAGACTCATTAATATCATGCTTGGGTGGAGTAGATCTAACTTTCAAAGAATCAATCTCAAGCAAAATTCTATCAATGTTCCTAGCCAAATCATCAATCTTGAGCAATTTTTCTTCAGTCGAAGCATTGAAAACCTTTTGAGAATTAATTAATTCTTTAATAATGTTTAAAAAATCAGAGGGACTCTTATTATAATCTACATAAGAATTGTTGTAGGAATTACCATAATTATTAGAAGAATTACTAGGAAACGGCCTAGGATTGAAATTACCTCTATACGCGTTATTACCAAAATTGTTCCTACCAACAGAATTTACATCCATAGATTCATTATTATTTCCAATCAAAGAAGACAAAGGCATATCATTAGTATCAATAGGAGAACTCTGACTAGCAAACAATTTCATCAATTCATCCATCTTTTCACTAAAAGTATTTATTTCTTTAATAGCATGCACCATTTTACTAGTAGGTGATCTTTTGGTATGCCATTGAGAGTAATTTGCCATAATATTATCTAGGATATTAGTAGCTTATCCTAATGCGATTTCCATAAAAGTACCACCCGCGGCTGAATCTAAAAGATTCCAAGATGCAAAATTCAATCCCGCATAAAAAATTAGTATAATCATCCATAAATTCAAACCATGTGCGGGGGAATTTCTAATCATTAATTTCATCCTCTCCCAATATTGTGCAACATGCTCATGATCAAGTTGCTTAAAATTCATTATATCATTCCTAAGGGAGATGATCTTAGCGGGCAGAAAGTACTTGGAAATAAAAGCATCTTTACACTTATTCCATTAATCAATACTATTTTTAGGCAAAGATGAAAACCAAGTTTTAGCACGATCTCATAATGAGAACGGAAATAGCTTTAATTTAGTAATATCATTATCCACATCTTTCTTCTTTTGCATGTCACACAACTCAATGAAAGTATTTAGATGGGATGCAACATCTTCACTAGGGAGGCCAGAAAATTGTTCTGCGTCTACTACAATTACTCCACACATCGACCGACTTCTCCCTGCATCTAGAGTATTAAGTTCATGAAGAACAGAGTAACACATTAGGTAAGATGACATGATGTAGAGGGATAAACTCAAGCAATATGATGAAAACCCCATCTTTTTAACCTTGATGGCAACAATACAATACGTGCCTTGCTACCCCTGCTATGTCACTAGGTGAGAACACCGCAAGATTGAACCCAAAACTAAGAACTTCTCCCATTGCAAGAATTACCAATCTAGTTGGCCAAACCAATCCAATAACTCGAAGAGACTAGCAAAGATATCAAATCATGCATATAAGAATTCATAAAAGACTCAAATAATATTCATGGATAATCTGAACATAAACCCACTATTCATCGGATCTCCACAAACACATCGCAAAAGAGTATTACATCGGATAGATCTCCATGAAGATCATGAAGAACATGGTATTGAAGCACACAGAGAGAGAAGAAGCCAACTAGCTACTAGCTATGGACCCGTAGGTCTGTGGTGGACTATTCACGCATCATCGGAGGGGGCAATGGAGTTGATGTCGATGCCCTCCGTGATCGAATCCCCCTCCGACAGATTGCCAGAAAAGGCTCCAAGATTGGATCTCTCGGGAACGGAGGCTTTTGGTGGCGGAAAAGTATTTGCGTGGCTCTTTTTGGTATTGGGGGTATTTTTGGGTATTTATAGGACAAAGATTAGGGCTAGGACTCCTGCCAGGGAGTCACAAGCCTACCAGGCACGACCAGGGGGTGACCGCGCCCCCTGGCTTGTGACTTCCTAGCAAGTCCCTTTCCTTACACTCCAGGCCTTGTAGGTATCTTTTGTTCCAGAAAAAATCATCGCAAATATTTTATTCCGTTTGGACTCTGTTTAATATTCCATATCTGCAATACTCAAAAACAAGGAAAAAACAGAAACTGGCACTAGGCTCTAGATTAATAGGTTAGTCCCAAAAATAATATTAAATAGCATATTAATGCATATAAAACATCCAAAACATATAATATAATAGCATGGAACAATCAAAACTTATAGATACGTAGGAGACGTATCAGACTCTACATTTTCTTTTCTATGACTTGATCAGAATTGAGTCAATAGGAAAGCCAATACTATTAAAAGGGGATGAGGTACTAATGATGGTCTAGTTGGTCAAGTGCTTAGAGATATGCGACCAAAAGCCTGAACCACATTCTCACGAAAGCATCTGTCTCAAACCCTAACATCTATTTTGGGTGTCACCAACATTTCCCATTAGGTATCACCGAGACAGATCCTAAGCCAAACCCTAGCACCTTGGTAGAACCGATATTGCATTCAGTGCAACCCAAAAGCAATGACCAATCTTCTGTCATCTAAATATGTAATTTTGGAATTTCTGACTTTTATGTTTAGTTGTCACTGAAGTGGTGGATCTCCCTAGGTTAAACTGAATCGGTCTCACCGAGATGTTTCTTTTGGTCTGACCGAAGAGCCAAAAGTTAGGGAATTTTGCACTAGTCGGTAGAACCGAATTTTCACTTCGGTTTCATCGAGTTGGGCAATAATGTTGTAACAGTTGGATTTTTGGAGAAGGCTATAAAAATCCAACCCCTCCCACTCACTAAGAGAGCCATCAAAATGAAACTACACTTCCACCATTCATTTCCTGAGAGAGAACCACCTACTCATGTGTTGAGATCGACAGATTCCACTCCAACCAAGAGATCCTTGATTACTAGCCTCCCCAAGTTGATTTCCACTGAATCATCCTCTTCTACCAAGCCAAAATTTATGAGAAAATGATTGAGTGTTGAGGAGACTATGTTTTGAAGCACAAGAGCTAGGAGTTCATCATCTATACACCTATTACCTTTTGGAGAGTGGTGTCTGCTATACTGGTTAGGTGTCATTTTGGAGCCTCCTAATCATGTGGAGTTGAACCAAGAAGTTTGTAACGTCAAGGAGATCGCCTACTTCGTGACGATCTACCTCGAGTGAGGCTAGTCCTTCGTGGACGTAAGACATGGTGGAATAGACAAGGTTGCTTCTTTGTGGGCCCTTCATGGGTGGAGCCCTTTGTGGAATCACGCATCCATTACCCTCCATGGTTCGAAGTCTCCATCAATGTGGAAGTACGATAGGACCACCTATCGGGACCATGCCTTCATTGCCTTTGATCTTCCTATCCCCCTTTACATACACTTCCGATGTCATTAATTTCCGTTGCAGTAATTGTAGACTTGGATGTGTAGGATGTGCTAGACTTAGTAAAATAATTAAAACTTGACAACTGATAAAACTGGGAAAAGGTTAAGTTTTTAACTGGTTAAGTACTTAAGTAGTCTAATCACCCCCCTCCAGACATACTTTCGATCCTACAGAAGGAAATATTGCCGAAAGAACAAACCCTCAAGAACATGAATATGAAGGGGCTTGCACAGATCTCTACTCCCTAAATTGGACATAAAGATCACCTACGATGATGTCGGGAAGTTGATTACCACAGCGGCGGACTAAATGCAACGGGATTCCTCTAGAGTCGCATGACAAAGCTGCTCGTCGGACTTGCTTCGATTGTAGGCTCGGATAGCAAATATGAATAGGCAATCGAAGGATTTGAGGTGGTGAACTGAGGATGAGGATGATGGGGACACATTTATAGCCGATCTACCTAACCAAATCAATGAGATCAACGACTCATATTAATGGGACGTTCCGCATTCGACGGGAATGAAAGCACAACTTCTCCCTAGTTGGTTTTCATAATTAATAACAACATATATTTCATTGGACTAATGTTTTCACCAAGTATATTTCAGGAAAAGTTCAATGATGGATTGGTAAAGGATTGTGAGGAGAGTCCCTAGATGCAAGGAACACCCACTAACAACAAGCTTGAAGACTCTACATTTTGTTTTATGTGAGAAATCATAATTGAGTTCATAGGAAAGTTAATACTATTAAAAGGGGATGAAGTATCCATGATGATATGTTAGCTCAAGTGCTTAGAGTTAGCCACCAAAAATACTCATCAATTCTCCCACAAAATATTGTGTCCAAATCCTAAGAGTCCAAATTCGGTGCCACCAACTTATTCCATTCGGCCCTACCGAGTTTTGCCTTAGACAGATCCAAAGTCAAACCCTAGCATCTCAGTGACAACAACTTCCAGTTCGGTGAAACCAAAATCAGTGACCAACCTTCTGTTGTCCCATCTCTAAAAATTAGAATTTCTGAGTTTTAGGAATCGGCGACACAGAGTTTTGGTAACTACCTAGGTTAGCCAATTCGGTCACACCAAGATTTATATATCGGTCTCATCGAAATGCCAAAAGTTGCCACATTTTGCACTAATCGGTGCAACCGAGTTTTTTTTGCTTTGGTTTCATCGAGTTGGGCAATAATGTTGTAATAGTTAGATTTTTGGAGATGCCTATATATACCCCTACACGTTCCTCTCATTCAAAGAGGAAGCACTCTAAACAGACCAACACTTGCTGCATCCATTTTCTGAGAGAGAACCACCTACTCATGTGTTGAGATCAATATCTTCCACTCCAACCATATGATCTTGATTTCTAGCCTCCCCAAGTTGCTTTCCACCCAATTAACCTCTTTTACCAAGATAAATCTGTGAGAGAGTTATTGAGTGTTGAGTAGACTATCTTTTGAAGCACAAGAGCAAGAAGTTTATCATTGTTACCACATCTATTACCTTTTGGAGAGTGGTGTCTCCTAGATTAGTTAGGTGTTGCTTGGGAGCCTCCGACTATGTGTGGAGTTGAAACAAGAAGTTTGTAAGGGCAAGGAGATCGCCTACTTCATGAAGATCTACCCCGAGTGAGGCTAGTCCTTCGTGGATGTAAGTCGTGATGGAATAGAAAAGGTTGCTACTTAGTGGACGCTTATGGTGGAGCCCTCCGTGGGTCTCGTGACCGTTACCCTCCATGGGTTGAAGTCTCCATCAGCGTGGACGTATGATAGCACCACCTATTGGAACCACAGGAAAAATCTTCATGTCCCCCATTGCGATTGATCTTGCTATCAATTCCCTGTATTTACATGTGCTTGACTTTTTGCTGCTATACTCTTAGACATGCATGTGTAGGGTGAGCCTGACTTGATACTATTGCTAAAACATGCCAACAAATAAAATTGGGAAAATGCTAGATTTTTATTTGGTCAATTAGTCTAATCACCCCCCTCTAGACATACTTTGGATCCTACAAGTGGTATTAGAGCTTTGGTCTCCATTGCATTGGTTTCACAACCTAGGAGAGTTTGGCGTCTAGTGAGGGAAATTACCACCGTAGAGGTCCATATTTTGATGGTACAAACTTTGCTAGTTGGAAGCATAAAATGAAAATGCATATTCTTGGTCATAACCCCGCCGTTTGGGCCATTGTTTGTGTCGGATTGCAAGGTGAATTCTTTGGTGACGGAAAGGAACCGGATCGTGAACCAATCGTAGAAGAATTGAAGAAGTTGCAATACAACGCTCAAGCATGTGACATTCTATTCAATTGCCTATACCCGGAATAGTTCAACAAGATTAGCCTTCTTGTGAATGCAAAGGAAATTTGGCATACTTTTGGTTGATATGCATGATAACCCACAAGTATAGGAGATTAGTTGTAGCCTCTTTCGATAAGTAAGAGTGTCGAACCGAACAAGGAGATAAAGGTAGAACAAATATTCCCTCAAGTTCTATCGAGCACCGATACAACTCTACGCACGCTTAACGTTCGCTTTACCTAGAACAAGTATGAAACTATAAGTACTTTGTAGGTGTGACAGGAAAGGTTTGCAAGATAATAAGGAGTGCATAAATAAAACTAGGGGCTGCCAAGGTAAAGCAACAACTAAGTTAGTTTAACGAGTGTGGAAAAGTGGTGGTAGGAGTTGCGTAATTGTCATTAGGCAATTTATAACTAGACCGGTAATCATTATTGCAATTTTATATGAGGGAGAGGCATAAGCTAACATACTTTCTCTACTTGGATCATATGCACTTATGATTGGAAATCTAGCAATCATCCGCAACTACTAAAGATCATTAAGGTAAAACCCAACCATAGCATTATAATTTATCAAGTCCTCTTTACTCTCATATGCAAAAACCCACCTACTTGGGTTTATGCTTCTCTCACTCAAGCAACCCACCATAGGCAAATCATGAACACATTGCAACACCCTATAGCGAGGATCCCTCACGCTTGCGCAATACGGAGAGCACCATAGGACAACACCACTAATAAAACATGCAACTCAAACCAATCATGATCGTCAATCAACCCATAGGACAACAAAAATCTACTCAGACATCATAGGATGACAACACATCATTGGATAATAATATGAACCATAAAGCACCATGTTCAAGTAGAGGGTACAGCGGGTAGCAGGAGATGTTGGAAATATGCCCTAGAGGCAATAATAAATTAGTTATTATCATATTTCCTTGTTCATGATAATCGTTTATTATCCATGCTATTATTGTATTGATTGGAGACTTAGATGCATGTGTGGATACATAGACAAAACCATGTCCCTAGTATGCCTCTAATAGACTAGCTCATTGATCAAAAGATGGTTAAGGTTTCCTAGCCATGGACATGAGATGTCATTTGATAACGGGGTCACATCATTAGGAGAATGACGTGATGGACAAGACCCAAACTGCAAACGTAGCATATGATTGTGTTAGTTTATTGCTACTGTTTTCCGCATGTCAAGTATGTGTTCCTATGACCATGAGATCATGCAACTCACAGATATCGGAGGAGTGCCTTGTGTGTATCAAACATCGCAACATAACTGGGTGACTATAAAGGTGCTCTACAGGTATCTTCGATGGTGTCTATTGAGTTGGCATGGATCGAGACTGGGATTTGTTACTCCATGTGACGGAGAGGTATCTCGGGGCCCACTCGGTAATGCAACATCACAATAAGCCTTGCAAGCAATGTGACTAATTGTTAGTTGTGGGATCTTTTATTACGGAACGAGTAAAGAGACTTGCCGGTAATGAGGTTGAACTAGGTATGGAGATACCGACGATCGAATCTCGGGCAAGTAACATACCGAAGAACAAAGGGAACGTTATACGGGATTAACTGAGTCCTTGACATAGAGGTTCGACCGATAAAGATCTTCGTAGAATATGTAGGAACCAATGTGGACGTCCAGGTCCCGCCATTGGTTATTGACCGTAGAGGTGTCTCGGTCATGTCTACATAGTTCTCGGACCCGCAGGGT
Organism: Hordeum marinum; assembly: GCA_022496015.1. NCBI lineage: Eukaryota > Viridiplantae > Streptophyta > Magnoliopsida > Poales > Poaceae > Hordeum > Hordeum marinum. The sequence continues at coordinate 432,491,042 of CM039674.1, read as the reverse complement.
CTGCACACTTAAGGTTCAGTGACGTTTCGGTAGTGTAGAGTTATGTATGGTGGTGACCGAAGTTTGTTCGGAGTCCCGGATGAGATCCAGGACTTCACGAGGAGCTCCGGAATGGTCCGGAGATAAAGATTCATATATAGGAAGTCCCAGTTTGGTTTCCGGAAAAGTTTCGGGCTCATCGGTAGTGTACCGGGAGTGCCGGTAGTGTACCGGGAGTGTCGGTAGTGTACCGGGAGGCCTCCGGGAGGGGTATTTCGACCCCAAGAGGTCCATGGGATGTGGTATAATAATAACCAGCCCTTAGTGGGCTGGGAAAACAGCCACAAAGAACCATGGCGCAGGAGAGAAAGTCCTAAAGCAAAAAGTGGAAAATCAGCCAATAGGAGGCAATCCTACTCCAATCAGGATTGGAGGTGAAGTAGGATTGCTTCCCACCTCCTATTTCGGCCGACCCAAAGGCCTTGGCTGCCTCTCCTCTCCTATCCTCCTATATATACTAGTGGATTGGGTGGTTTTTGGACAGAATTTCTGGCCACGTGCTACCCGTTCCACCGGTGCATAGTTTCTCCTCTAGATCGGTTTTCTGCAGCGCTTAGGCGAAGCCCTGCCGGAATTGCTCCACCACCATCACCGGAGCGCCGTCAGGCTGCCGGTGAACTCTCTCTCCTCTCCACATCCTCTCCCTGGATCGAGACAGTGGAGATCGTCATCAAGCTGCACGTGTGCTGAACGCGGAGGTGCCGTCCATTCGGCGCTAGATTGGAAGGACCGTGATCGAGATCGCGAGACGGTTCGTAATGTGATCACGGAATGGATCGTGATGAGTTCGCGGGACAGATCGTGATCAAGATCGTGAGATGGATCGTGATGAGTTTGCGGGACGGATCATGATGTGTTCGTGGGACGGTTCGTGATTGGATCGCGGGACGCTCGGCGATTTGGATCGCGAAGAAGTTCGACTACACCAACCGCATTTCTTAATGCTTCCCGCTTAGCGATCTACAAAGGTATGTAGATCCACTCTCCCTCTCGTAGATGCTCATCACCATGGATAGGTTTGCGTGTGCGTAGGATTTTTTTTGTTTCCCATGCAACGTTCCCCAACAGAGTGGACCGCTGTAGATAGACGGGGGAAGGTTATAGAGGTGTTGGTGAAGATGAGAGAGTTGTTGGAGTAGATCGCTGTCACGATGATGGCCCCGGCGGCGTTCCGGTGCCATCGGGAGAGAGGGGGAGACAACCCCCCTTCTTCTTCTTCCTTGACCTCCCCCCTATATGGGAGAAGGGTTTACCCTCTGTTCCATGGCCTCCATGATGACAGAGGGGCGAGAGCCCCTCCGAGATTGGATCTCTCTCTCTGTTTCCTTCTATTTCTGCGCTCCTGGATTCTGGCCTATCACCGTTTCTTATATTCTCGGAGATGCATATCCCCGATCGGGCTGAAATTTTGAGGGGATCTTTATCCAAAAATTATCTTTCTTGCGTCCAAAGGACAGCTCCAACCGACCTAAGGGGTGGCCACAAGCCCTCAAGGAGTGCCCTACCCCCAGGGCGCGTCCTCCTGGCTTGTGGGCCCCTCGGGCACCGCCTTCTGTTGATTCCACTTCCCAAAATTCACATATATTCTAGAAAAAATATCCTTTAGTTTTTATCCCGTTTAGACTTTGTTTGGTATGGATTTTCTGCGAAACAAAAACCATGCTACAAACAAGAACTAGCACTGGGTAGTGGATCAATATGTTAGTCCCAAAAATAGTATAAAAAGTTGCCAAAAGTATATGAAAGTTGTAGAATATTGGCATGAAACAATAAAAAATTATACATACGATGGAGACGTATCAGCATGCCCAAGCTTAACTCCTGCTCGTCCTCGAGTAGGTAAATGATAAAAAAGATAATTTTTGATGTGGAATGCTACCTAGCATAATCTTAATCATGGCATGAATATTAAGACACGAGTGATTCAAAGCAATAGTCCATATTGACATAAAAACAGTAATACTTCGAGCACACCAATTAGGTAATCATGTCCTTTCAAAATAACATATCCTTAGCAAGTTATCCCTACAAAATCATATGGTCTGGTTATGCTCCATCTTCCCCACACAAAGTATCTAAATCATGCACAACCCCGATGAACAAGTCAAGCAATTGTTTCACACTTTTATGTTCTCAAACCTTTTAAACTCTCACGCAATACATGAGCGTGAGCCATGGATATAGCACTATAGGTGGAATAGAATATGGTGCAGGTGATGAGGAAAAAGGAGAAGATAGTCTCACATCAACTAGGTGTATCAACGTGTTATGGAGATGCCCATCAATAGATATCAATGTCAATGAGTAGGGATTGCCATGCAACAGGCGCACTAGAGCTATAAGTGTATGAAATCTCAAAAAGAAAACTAAGTGGTCATGCAAATGATGGAAATTCGACTAGCTATATGAAAGTGACAAAATAGGAGAGTCTCTATCATGAAGATCATGGTGCTACTTTGTAGCACAAGTGTGTAAAAAGATAGTAGCATTGTCCCTTCTCTCTTTCTCTCATTTTTTTCCTTTTTCTCTTTTTTTATTTTTTGGTGGGCATCTTTGGCCTCTTTTTTTTATTTGGGCTTCACTGGCCTCTTTTATGATTTTGTAAAGTCCGGAGGCTCCTCCCATCTTGTGAGGGAATCATAGCTTCCCTCATCCTTTTCTCGCACGAGACAATGCTCTAATAATGAATATGATCACACCTTTATTTACTTACAACTCAGTACCTAGAACAAAAATCTAACTCCATATGAATGCTTCTGGTAGGATACAAGGATGTGCAACGATCTAGCCTAGCAAATGACATCAAAAAACGGACAAGCCATGAAAACATCATGCAAGCTGTCTTACGATCATGCAAAGCAATATGAAAATGATGGTGCATGTCATACTAAACAGAACGGTGGAAGTTGCATGGCAATATATCTCGTAATGGCTATGGAAATGTCATAATAGGTACGTATGGTGGCTGTTTCGAGGAAAAAAATATAGTGGCAGTTTTGAGGAAGGTGGGTTTGATGCACCGGCGAAAGTTGCGCGGTACTATAGAGGCTAGCAAAGGTGGAAGGGTGAGAGTGCGTATAATCCATGGACTCAACATTAGTCATAAAGAACTCACATACTTATTGCAGAAGTCTATTAGTTATCAAACAAAGCATTAGATGCATGCTCCTAGGGGAGAGGTTGGTAGGAGTTAACCATCGCGCGCTCCCGACCCTCACAGAAAGGTTGACAATCATTAAGCAAATCATGCTCCTACTTCGTTACATAACGGTTCATCATACGTGCATGCTACGGGAATCACAAACCTTAACACAAGTATTTCTCCAATTTTCAATGAATCACTCGCATGAATCTCATATTACCATCTTTATATCGCAAAACTATTGCAAGGAATCAAATATATCATATTCAGTGATCTACAAGTTTTATGTAGGATTTTATGACTAACCATATCAATGACCAACTCATGTTAACTCTCTAAATAGGTATAAGTGAAGCATGAGAGTTTAATTATTTCTACAAAAGATATGCCCACGCTCTAAAAAATATAAGTGCAGCAAAAGAGCATTCTACAAATGGCGGTTTTCTATGTGTAGAGAAACAGGCAATCCAAACTTCAAATGATATAAGTGAAGCACATGAAGCATTCTATAAAGCCATACTCAAAAGATATAAGTGAAGTGCATGAAGCATTCTATAAATCGACCAAGGACTATCTCAAACCAGCATGGTGCATTATTAAAATAAAAATAAAAAGCACATGACGCTCCAAGATTTACACATATCATGTGATGAATAAAAATATAGCTCCAAGTAAAATTACCGATGGTTGTTAGAAGAAAGAGGGGATGCCTTCCGGGGTATCCCCAAGCTTAGTTTATTTGGAGTCCTTGAACATTACCTTGGGGTACCTCGGGAATCCCCAATCTTAGTCTCATTCCACTCCTTATTCCTTCACCCATCGTGATCTCACCCAAAACTTGAAAACTTCAATCACACAAAACTTAACAAAACCCTCGTGAGATCCGTTAGTATAATAAAGCAAATCACAACTTCATGTACTATTGACAACCAATTCATATTTTATTTTTTCATTGTAGCTACTGTATTATAATTTTTCCATGGCTTATACCACCAATACAATCGATAGTTTCATCAAAACGAGCAAAACAATGCATCAAAAACAGAATCTGTCTTAAACAGGACAGTCTCTAGTAATATGGAACTTCACCATACTTCTATAACTCTAAAAATTCTTAAAAATTAGGAGAAAATAGAAAAAATTATAGAAGTGTTGTGTAAAAAATTTAGAAACTTTTTACATTCCAATAAAAAAGGTAAATCACACACTACAACCAAAGTTTCTGTTTTTGCACTGCACACACCAAACAAGCAATCTAATCATCCTAAAGGCAAATCTTGGCACATTATTTTTATAATACAATGGATTTATATAAGGGGATAATTATTTTTGTTGAAAAGTTTCTCTAATTAAGATTTGCAAAGTTTCCATGGGCATGAACAAAGTTCAAGGAGGTCCCCCACTTCACTTTTTGAAAAAGTTTTAGGTTCCCCTCTTTTTTTTACACTTTATAAAAGAACACAACATAATAAAATGACTCTCTAAAACTTCTAGGTTGTCTCCCTGGCAGCGCTTTCTTTAAAGCCATTAAGCTAGGCATAATGTGCTCAAGTAATTGATCCACCTGGATCACAAGGTATATCAAAGCCAATTTTAATTAACAATGATTTGTAGTTTAGTAGTGAGCACAATGTAACATATATCATGAAACAACAAAGTCTAACTCTCTTCCTATCCATCGGCATGTCATAAAAGAACAATTCATGCACACAAAGTAAAGGCCAATACATAGCATAAGCAGTTTCTTGCAATTTTAACAAATTGGAAACATAGAGAGGTGGAGATGTTGTTCCTCTCTCATAATAATTGCAAGTAGGAGCAGCAAGCACATGCATATTATATCTATCAAAATCATCATGTGTAATAGTAAAAGGCAGCCCATCTATATAATCCTTAATAAGTGCAAACTTCTCCGATATAGTGTAGTTGGGAGAATTCAAAAAGATAATAGGAGTGTCATGCGTGGGTCCAATAGAAATAATTTCATTCTTAACATAAGGAACTATAGCAAGTTCATCTCCATAAGCATATTTCATATTGGCATCATGGCCACACGCATATCAAGCATCAAGTTCATCAAAAAGCGATATTTCAAATGAATCCAAGGGATCATAGCCATCAACATAGCATTCATCCTTCGGTAAGCACGAAAGGAAATTAAACAATGTATGAGTTGAAGAGTTACTCTCATTAGAAGGTGGGCACGGGTAGCTAATCCGCTCTTCCTCCTTTTGTTCTTCGCTCTCCTCCTCATCTTTTCATCTAATGAGCTCACAGTTTCAGCAATTTCTTCTTCCATAGATTCCTGTAAAATATTAGTCTCCTCCAAGGAAGCAGACATTATCTCAATAAATGCATCAATATCGGAATTGTATTCATAATTCTCATAGCAATATTTAAGTATAGCAAAATTTTCAGGTCTATAAACAGCATCATCATAATTTTCACACTTCTCAAACAAAGATTCAATTTCATAAGCACCCTTAAAAGCAACGAATTCTTCTATTCATTTCACATCATAGTAATCATAAATACCATCAGCATCAGAAGCCAAGGTTTCATTATCATTAAATTTACATGAAAAAGGAAGGTGTGGAGCCTTCATCCTAGAGCAACAAGTATAATCATATATCTGACATAGATTCCAAGCATACCATTTCAACACATAAATTTGATCCCATAACAGTTTCCCTTTTTGAGTCAGGCGATAATCCCTAAAGTATTCATATTGATCCAACGTGTCTCCCATTATCAAGTCGAATGGGGTTTTCTGAGGATTATCAAAGTAGTGCATAATATCTTTCACATAACGAGCATCGAGGGTTTTAGGAGGTTCCCCATATCCATGAGTAGCAAGTACACCTAATTTTTTTGGTATTTCATGTTCCATATCCATAACTAAAGATAGAGAACAACTTAGAACAACAAATAAATTCTACTTAGTGATAAACCAAACAAGCACACACAAGAATATTCACCCATGCTATTGCTCCCCGACAACGGCGCCAGAAAAGGTCTTGATAACCCACAAGTATAGGGGATTAGTTGTAGCCTCTTTCGATAAGTAAGAGTGTCGAACCTAACGAGGAGCTAAAGGTAGAACAAATATTCCTTCAAGTTCTATCGACCACCGATACAACTCTACGCACGCTTAACGTTCTCTTTACCTAGAATACCTAGAACAAGTATGAAACTAGAAGTACTTTGTAGGTGTGATAGGATAGGTTTTCAAGATAATAAAGTGCACGGAAATAAAAACTAGTGGCTGCTAAGATAACGAAACAACTAAGTTAGTTTAACGAGTGTGGAAAAGTGGTGGTAGGAGTTGCGGAATTGTCCTTAGGCAATCGATAACTAGACCGGTAATCATTATGGCAATTTTATATGAGGGACAAGCATAAGCTAACATACTTTCTCTACTTGGATCATATGCACTTATGATTGGAACTCTAGCAATCATCCGCAACTACTAAAGATCATTAAGGTAAAACCCAACCATAGCATTATAAGGTATCAAGTCCTCTCTACTCCCGTGTGCAACAACCCACCTACTCTGGTTTATGCATATGTCACTCAAGCAACCCACCATAGGCGACTCATCAACACATTGCAACACCCTATGACGAGGATCCCTCATGCTTGCGCGACACGGAGAGAACCATAGGACAACACCAATAATAAAACATGCAACTCAAACCAATCATGATCGCCAATCAACCCATAGGACAACAAAAATCTACTCAGACATCATAGGATGGCAACACATCATTGGATAATAATATGAACCATAAAGTAGCATGTTCAAGTAGAGGGTATAGCGGGTTGTGGGAGACTGGACCGCTGTAGATAGATGGGGGAAGGTTATGGAGGTGTTGGTGAAGATGACAAAGTTGTTGGAGTAGATCGTCGTCACGATGATGGCCCCGGCGGGGTTCCGATGCCACCGGGAGAGAGAGGGAGAGATCCCCCCTCCTCCTTCTTCTTCCTTGACCTTCCACCTAGATGGGACAATGGTTTATCCTCTGGTCCATGGCCTCCATGGCGGCAGAGGGGCGAGATCCCCTCTGAGACTCGATCTCTCTCTCTGTTTCCTTCTGTTTTCACGCTCCCAGATTCTGGCCTTTCACCATTTCTTATATTCTGGAGATCCATAACTCTGATCGGGCTGAAATTTTGAGGGGATCTTTATCCAAAAATTAGCTTTCTTGCGGAGAAGGGACAGCTCCAACCGACCTAAGGGTGGCCACAAGCCCTCAAGGGGCGCCCTACCCCCAGGGCGCTTCCTCCTGGCTTGTGGTCCCGTCGGGCACCGCCTTCTATTGATTCCACTTCCCAAAATTCACGTATATTCTAGAAAAAATCTCCGTAAGTTCTTATCCTGTTTGGACTATGTTTGGTATGGATTTTCTACGGAACAAAAATCATGCAATAAACACGAACTGGCACTGGGCATTGGATCAATATGTTAGTCCCAAAAATAGTATAAAAACTTGCCAAAAGTATCTGAAAGTTGTAGAATATTGGCATGAAACAATAAAAAATTATAGATACGATGGAGACGTATCAATGCATGAATGTACCGAGTCCGTCAGGGAATCTAAGTTGGATGTGCTGTAAAGTTGACGCCGGGATAACCCCGAGGTAGCCTCCGGGGGCTCTTTAATCCAAGTTATCGAAACGACTGCATGGCGAGCCGCCTCCCCCTACAGTCCAGCTCCGCGCTGCCGGTTGTGACAGGATGGTCGGCTAGAGGGGAAGACGGTTGGCGCTCTAGTCAGCGATGCATTGGATATCGTGGCCAGGGCGTGCGTGGCTATAGTGGCCCCCATCGCGTCCGGGGTCAGCGCTCGCATGGCTATAGTGAGGGCAACAGTGCCTCTGACCCTGGCCGACTGCGACCGGCCTTATGGCACAGTGCCGGAACGTCCTCAACCACTCCATTACCTACCCTGACATGGCTACAGCGTGGCCGGCCATACCGCTGACCGTGGCCGGCTGCCACTAGACGACGCCTACAAGGACGACCCGTGCCTCGACACGACAGGCACAGGGCCCTACCAGTGACAAGACCCCTCAGCCGGGGGCCCCATAGTTGGCTAGAGAGACCGCCATCTGGGACCCTCCGGCACCCTCTATTCATATTGTATTCCGGGGAGTTGGCCTATAAACCCCCTCAGGGCTTCCCCCTGCACAGGGCGATCACTTCCCTAGCACACACACCCACCCACGTAGAGAGGCAGCAAAGGCAAGCTAGCTCCTTCTTCCTCCTCCACTCGTACAGCTCAAGGAGCACCATTGTAACCCTCTTTGGTTCATCAACCAGACCAGTAGGACTAGGGGTGTTACCTCCCACGAAGGGCCGTGAACCTGGGTACATCGTGTCTCGCACTGTTTGTCCCCAATCCTGCTCCCGGAGTCCACCGGCGTCCATCGACCCCAACCACTCTCGATAAGTCTACCCATGGCATCTATCGTGAGAAAACGACGATAGTTGGCACCCACCATGGGGCCGAATGTGGCTCCGGCCGGAGTCATACTCCGGGCGGGAACCCTCGCCATCCTCCGGGCGGGAACCCTCGCCATCCTCCGGGCGTCTCACGTCCGGGATTATCAGCATGCCCATGGGGTCCGCCCTCGCGGAAGCTACCGCGGCTCCTGACCGCGTTTCCACCTGTCTCGTGAGCAGAACCGTCGTCTCCTTTTCACATCCCTAGCTAGATCTCATAGGAAAGTATGGGTGTTGCATCATGTTTCAATTTTGCATCAAAATGAAATGGGGACTAAAAGAAACCCCAAGCTCACATTGCATCAAAATAATACAAAGTTGGTGAAAATTCAACAAATACAAAATGCCCTTTAAAAATGTTCCCTATGTCTGATAAATATGGACATGGTTATAAAAGGGGTCATTTTAATTATTTGAACAACTCAAGCAATTTAAAAATAAATGATAAAGCTACTGAAAATATCAAATAAAGCATTATCATTAGTTTAGTTTTCAAAATATCCAGAAACTTTTTGGATAAGTTTGAGATATTAAAACTTCAATATATAAAATATTTGGGATATTTTAAAATAGCATATGTGCCTGAAATAAAAATAAAACAAATGTCAAAAGTTAGAAAAGAATTGAAATAAAAAAAGGGAAGAAAGCCCACCTGGGCTTACCTGAAGAAGCGGCCCAGCCCACAGGGGCAGCAACGTCTTCTTCCTCCTGCCAGGAGGAGAAGCAGCTGTGTGCTGCCCCCGCTGTCGGCGGTGGCCACGCGCTGGCCACCTCCTCCTTGCCTGCCTGGCCGCCTCCTTGTTGCGTTGGCAAGAGGATAGGCTTAGCCGCCGCCGAGCCTGTTTCCCCCTCGCCATTTCCCCTGCTCCCCCTCTTGCCGAACTGAAGATGTCAGCGATTCGCCGCCCTCCCTACGTCCTCGACCACGCTACGGTGCTAGAAGCCCCTCCGGTGAGGCCCCGGACCGTTTCCCCCTAGTCCCGACGCCGTTCCCCTTCTCTAGCCCCGTCGGTAGCCAGAGCCGAGCCACAGTGGCCAAAGCTCGCTCCTCGCCACAGTGGCCAAAGCTCGCTCCTCGCCACAGGCTCGTGCTCGTAGCGCCTCCAGGACACTACAAGGATTCCAGTCTATTGCAACAAATTTTATTGCTACATATATCTTTCATTGCAATAAAATGCCATATTACCACAAAATTTCAGTCCTTGGTAATAGGGCCTGCATATTGCCACAATTTTGTTTTGTCGCACCAACAACTCATTTTGTCGCAATAGAAGCCGTGTATTGCCACAAACTGAGTGAATGTCGTAATATGGTTGCGTTATTGCAACAGTTCTGTTTCACTGCGGGAATTAGTCATTTTGAGGCGATAGAGAGTAGGTATTGCAACAAAGTAAATATTTGTGGTAATACTCTTGCACGTATCGCAACAATTTTGGCGTGAGGCGCTAGGCACAGATATTGTTGCAAAAAAACTGCTCTGTATTGCAACCAAACACGTATTGGTTGTGATATAATGACTTTTTGCCTCGCTTTCATTGTGTTGCAATAACTATTATATATTGCCACAAACTGTGCAATCATGGTAATATGTACAACATATTGCAACAAACCCCTGGTGATGCGAAATAGGAGCAATAGAACATCTCTGCATTTTTCTTTTAGTTATAGACATATAATTTTTAGTCGGATTTATAAATATTAAGTGATGATTTTTGCTAGTTTTAATAAGGAATTAAATTATTTCTTAATTGCACCAAATTTAATTAACCAAAACACATTTTTGTGATAGAAATATCAATTTTATTTTTCTGATAGGAAGACATATTTTATTTTGGAACTAGGTTGTTTTCTCCCAAAACCAGGGGCTTATGGGGTATAAATAAAAAACAGGGGCTGTTGTGGATTCAAACTCATGCCCTCCAGTGTGTAGAAGCAGGTTCAAACCACTGGGTTATGCATGTGCTGGTGACAACATAATGGCTTGGCAATAGATATCATGTACCCGCGAGGTTAACTGCACTTGAAGCAAAACTTCAGAGTTGTAGCCTAATGGTGATGACGGAAAACGACTCCATCCGCATGTGTGGGATGACGAGGTGCAAGCATTCGAAGGCTACATTTAAATATCTCCTCGACATTACCTTTGCTCAAGACAAAAGACTCCTACGCTCCATTTAAACAACCACCAATTCAGCAGCATAATAGCAACTATTCCAGCCTAATTTCTAGCGAGAACTGAGCAGTAGGTCAACAACACTACATCAAGATATAAATATGACCCGAAATTTTAGTAGGATATAACAAACCATCTCACCAAGATATATAAAACATCTTTCAACATGACAGCACACAAGTTTTAGCAGCCATACTTGTATAGATTGTTCATACAAAAGACCATAAGTTCACAGCAAAGTAATGAAAATAGCAACAACACTAAAAGACCACAAGTTTAGCAACGGTGTGTACATAGCATCACTATTAAAAAATAGCAACAATACTAAAAGAAAAACATCCATGATATTACACATTAGCAACTACTCTTCTCTCCTCTTCTCTTCATCACCAAACTGTTAGAGCTGAGTGCTAGCTTATGTTACCATCCGCCACAACAGATGACACTATGCATGTGCGCCTTGTTTGAACCTGTTTCACATCAGATTAAACTTCAGGAGAGAGACTACTCATAGGTAACCACAAAAAAGGTTGGGATTTGTATTCATGGCTTAAACATGTGAAAAGCAGCTTACCAAGAGATTAAAGCCTACACAAAGAACCCATGGTCATCATCCAATTCTTCTTGTCCGAAAGGAGCAACATGGCCATCATTTACGTAAGCCTCATCATCATCCGTATCGTCATCAGATTCGAATTGAACATCTTCAAACTCAACAGGTTTTATATTTTGTATGACTGAAACATCAACGATGGATCCTTCGTCATCATTTCTACTCCAACTAGTGATCTCTTCAGGTACTGTAATCTTTGGCACTATAATTTCTGCATCTACAACATCCAGTACATCTGCCTCACCACCTTCATCGTCGTCAACAGCTTCATCAAGGCCTACACCATTTAAGACAGAAGGAGCAAACAAATTGCGTGGATTCATTTGAATAACAGCTGCCCAATCAGGGTTCTTCACATCTCTCACATAGAAAACCTGTTGAGCTTGGAGTCCTAGAATGTAAGGGTCCCCCTCGAATCTGTGTAGAGTAGTGTCGAGTTCAATAATTCCATATTTTTTGTCCTTCTTATACCCCTTACTCTCAGTTCTGTCGGCAGGAGGCACATCAAACCAGTCACACTGGAATAGAACAACCTCCTTATCAGGAGGAAAGTCAAGAAATATGATTTTCTTGATCACCCCATAATAATCAATATTGCCTGTGGTTGCATCACCCTTGACTATGACGCCACTATTTTGGGTACTCAAATCCTGCTCTATATAGGAATTTCAGAAAAAATATCCATTCAAAATTGTACGGTTGTATACACGAGCTAGGTGATCAGGTCCTTTAGCTAGTGCATAAATAAGATTGTTGACCTTCCCCTCATTGTGGAGTTCTGTGATTTGTTTCATCGAATAGAGTATGTGTGAGTGTAATGTACAGCGTTGGTACATTATTACGAGGAACACTAGTGAAAGTGCGAAAGAAAACTTACCCGTCTCTCAAACCAGCCAACAAACTCCTCCTTGTGCTGCTTCTGAGGATTAGGAGAATTGTTACTCGTGAGCTCCTCAAGATGTTCACTTGAAAGGGAAATGATTGTTAGATGAAAAGCAAAGTATTAATGCATATCATGATGTGAAATAAATACACAAGTATCCTTACTCAATCCATGGCGCGTTTTCCTCACAGTTTGTTATTATGAAATGCCTCATTCTATTAATCTCGGCCAATGAGAATGATTCGCAAACAAAACCTTTCTTGGAGTAATCCACTGTACTCATTATGCTAATCCCTGTTGGTGGTTGATCTGTACCTCCATCTTCATGACGTTCAGACTGACTTAGCTTGGTAGGCATTCCATCAAGGAATCGACTGCAAAAAGTCATGCACTCTTCAAGTATGTACCCCTCTGCAATAGAGCCTTCTGGTTGAGCCTTGTTACGCACATATCCTTTGAGCGTACGTAAGTATCTCTCAACTGGATACATCCATCTATACAAGACAGGCCCTCCTAACATGGCCTCTTCAGCAAGATGAATTGGGAGATGCATCATAATATCAAAGAATGCTGGTGGAAAAATCATCTCGAGCTGACATAGAGTTTCTGGAATTGTTTTGCTCAACTTCTCCAAGTCTTCATCCCTTAACTCCTTGGAGCATAAATCAGAAAAGAATTTACTCAGCTGAAGCAACGGGTTAACAACATTCTCTGGCAAAAGCTTGCGCAAGGCAATAAGAAGCAGTTTCTGAAATATAACATGGCAGTCATGACTTTTGAGTCCACTAATCTTGCACTGATCGAGGACCACACATCGCTTAATGTGTGAAGCATAGCCATCGGGCAACTTAATGCTCTGCAGAAACTTGAGGAGCATTATCTTCTCTTCCTTTTTTAAAGTATAGCAACCTTTCTTTATTTTATACTTATGCTTACCGGGCTTTGGATGTTGGTCCTTCCTAATTTTCATGTCCTCCAAATCAAGATGAGCCTTCAGACCATCCTTTGATTTCTTCTCCATCTCAAGCAAAGTCCCCAGAATGTTGTCACAAATGTTCTTCTCAATGTGCATAACATCCAAATTGTGCCTAACGAGCAAGTGCTTCCAATATGGGAGCTGGAAAAATACACTTTTCTTCCGCCAGTTATGCCAGCTATTTGTTTCCGGTCGCTTTCTCTTATTTGACCGTCCAAACGGTGCATGCTCAATGCTATCAAGTTCCCGCAGAACTTGTTCACCAGTAAGTGTCACTGGAGCTTATCTATTATCTATCTTGTTGTTGAACAAGCACTTGTTTCGACGCCATTTGTGGGTCCTGGGTAGAAAACGTCGGTGTCCCATGTAGCAGTGCTTTCGACCATACTTGAGCCACAAAAAATCTGTATGTTTGTGGCAATACGGGCATGCTAGCTGGGTAGTCATTGATGGTCCATAACAAGCATGCATACATCTGGAAAAAAAATTTAGTTGCAGCATCATATGTGCAAGCACCATCCTTCCATAGGACATTCAGTTCATCAATCAAGGGCTGCAAGTACACATCTATGTTATTTCCTGCTGACTTTGGTCCTGGAATAATCATTGACATAATCCAGTTTTGTTGTTTCATGCACATCCAAGGTGGCAAATTATATGGGATAAGAATGACAGGCCATGTAGTGTGTGATATACTCATGACCCCAAAGGGGTTGAATCCATCTGAAGCAAGGGCAAGCCGGAAACTGCGAGCATCTTTTGCGAATTTCTTATAATATTTCTTATCAAAATGCTTCCAGGCCTTGGAATCTACAGGATGCCTCTTTACGCCATCATCCAGCCGACCCTCCTTATGCCATTTCATATGTGATGACACCTCTGATGTCATGTACAGCCTTTGTAGTCTTGGAATGAGTGGGAAATACCTTAGAACTTTCTGTGGCACTCACTTCTTTGATTTACGGCTCGATGCATTGTCGTCGTCACTGGTAGGAGTAGATTTCCATCGGGACGCATGACAGACAGGGCATTCTTCGGCATCAGCATGATCATTGCAGAATAGCACACAATCATTCACGCATGCGTGTATCTTCTTGTAATCCAGCCCAAGATCTCGGATCACCTTCCTTTGGCAGCACCTGCGCGAACATTTGTAGAACTAACTCACATGCTCTGTTGGTCATCCGAGAGATGCACTTGATTTGGTAAAGCTTCACAATGAAAGATAGATTTGTGAAATCCTCACAACCTGGGTACAACTCTTGTTGTGCCTCTTTCAATAGTTCGAAGAACACCTTAGCTGTTGCATTTGGCTCCTGATTCCTTCCATCATCGCTGGAATCATCCACATGAATGTCTCCTGTACGTTCATCATGATCTGCATTACTTTCCATGCCTGTGCCCCTTATGAGAGTATTGAGCATGTCACACATCCCAGCACCATCATCTACAATGTCTTCATTATCAGAATCTTCAGACATGATGCCCTCATCGGGTTGTTCACCATGGTATATCCAGTGAGTGTACGTCGGATCCATCCCTTGATACAACAAGTGAGTATGAACCTCCTTTTTATTTCGTGGAGCACTATTTAGACATCTCCTACATGGACATGGTACAACTGAGTCTGGATGAGCACCATCGAAAGCAAAATTCAAGAAATTCTTCATGCCAGTTTGCCACTCAACAGAATCTCTTTCCTTATCAATCCAGCTCTTATCTCGTGTC
This sequence comes from Hordeum marinum, assembly GCA_022496015.1. NCBI lineage: Eukaryota > Viridiplantae > Streptophyta > Magnoliopsida > Poales > Poaceae > Hordeum > Hordeum marinum. The sequence goes on along the minus strand of CM039674.1, from coordinate 432,475,982 downwards.
ATTATGCCTTATCTCCGTAAAGCCTGTCCTATTAAACAAACATAGAAGCTGCATTAGTACCTACATTACAGTCAGTAGCATCACTAGTTGCATCACAAGACAAGACAACAGGATACACCTCTGATCTCTCAAAAATTGATATTAACAGCAGGTCTAATACTGGCTATTAGTACTAAATATTCACCTCTGATCTCTCAAATCTCTCCATATCAAGCCAAGTTGTGTCTAATACTGCCTACTACTACTAAATCACAAGTTTCACAATAATAAGACAGTTAAAATTCAGACAGACAGTTAAAATTCAGAGAAAGAGCCAGATGCAGATGCTGGGGAGTGGGGAGGGCGGACCGGGGACCGGGGAGGCCGATGCAGGGGAGGCCGGCCGGAGCAGGATCATAGTGGAGACGGCGTCGTGCGGAGCGGGCGCCGGGCAGAGCCACCGGGCGAGTGGAGCGGGCGAGGGGCGGAGGGGGCGCCGGGCGATCGGAGCGGGGAGATGGCGCCCAGAGGAGCGGCTGAGCGGGCGAGCGGCGGAGGACGGCCGGGGGGAGGTGGGGAGCAGTGGGCGGGCGGCGGCGGCGCGTCCTGGCTGCGGCCTGCAGCCAGCGCTCGGGTCAGGTACGCAGCGCAGAGAGAAAAAGTCTGAAAATAACCTTGAGTTCTTACTCCGAGTCTGAATCAAACCCTATCCCGGCTGATTTCTGCTTACCGGCTGGTTGTGAGAACAGGAGCGCTTACGTCGCAGGGATTAGGGGAGATGAGATGCCACGTAGTGCAGACAACGGGCCGCACTCAGTAATTAGTTCGTTAGCCACGCGGGGAAATAGATTGAGAAGGGCTCGAGGTGGAGAATATTTCTATTCATCGGCGGCTGCAACGGAGGCTCGGGTGGCGGCTGCAATCGAGGAGGAGAGACGGGCGGCGGCATAAAGCGGAGAAGGAGAAGGAGAGATGGGCGGCGCCATATGACACTGAATGTAATGTGAGCATTTGTAACACTAAATTAGCAAGTGGCCGAAATTTACTGTACCTAGTGCCATATGACACTGAATATAATGATCACATGCACCAGGCAGCACTGGCTGCGGAGGACGATGGGAGGGATCCCTAGCCGCATACGGCGACGATGGTTGGCTGGTGTTGTCTTTTATGCAATAGTTGTCGACGACGATGGTGGATCGGGCTGTGTGTCCGGTCCTTGGTGTTTCGGCGACTACATCCATTTACTTGTCGAGGCATCGCACGGTTCCAGTCAGCTGCCGGCCCGGATGGCACGACTCCTTTTGTTAATTTACATTATTGAATATCTATGATTATTCATTAAACAAATGCAACATGCTTATATTGGAAGTACTCTGGAGCGGAGGAACCCTGCACGGACTGTCCGATAAGATGAAACATCTTGATTCCACCCCATATCAACATCAAAAATGGGTGATCGAGATTGATATATATCGATTGTCTAATCAATCCATCCGCCGCCTCCAACTACTGCCTCCGCCACCAGGAACGGGCCACCGTACCGGTGCCAGGCCCCTCCAGACTCACCGCGCCACCAGGCCTCCCGCAAAGCGCCGACCCTCAATCCCCACCTCCGGTCGGCATGGATCTGTGCAAGCACAAACTCGCCAACGCACCGCCACGCACCACCACAAGATGCGTCGGCCATCGAGATCCACCATCAGGCTGAAGAAGCAGCCCCGCCGTGACCACCGCTCCACCCGAGAGCAAGAGAGATCCCGTCGCCGTCGGCACCACGAGGGCTTTGTCCGACGGCGGCGGGGAGAGGGGGAGGGTGTGGGGCCGGAGGCAGGCAGCTAGGGTAGGTCACCCGAGTCGCCCGGGGGGTGCGGGGTGGTGCACCAAAAAGGTCCTAGCCTACTCTGATTTTTTTACGCCAAAATTTATTCAGCCTCCCACTAAAAGGTCCCGAATTAGTGTTTCGTTCCCACCAAAAAATAGCCTATATGTATTAACCCCGATAATTATTTAAACCGCGTTTTACAGGACGATTGGATCTGACCTCTCCTTCCGACGACGGCGTCATGACGGCGTCAACATACGGAACCACATCGGCGGCGTCAACACACGGAATGGCGTCTCAGGTAAATTTTTCCCCGGTCTCTCCTCTGTCTCTAGCTTTCCCCGATCTCCTCTGTCTCTGCATGTCCATCGACACAGCCAACACCGGCGACAATACACATAGGAGTAGATCACAAATCCAAAATCCCCAATCTCCTCCTCCCGAGTAGTAGCAGCAGTATGTAAGCCGTCGTGTGCGCCGTGGTGCGCGGCAATGTTCCGCCGGCCAGTGTGTGGCGTGGTGTGCGCCAACACGCGCAGAGCGCTCCGTGGCCTCGCCGCTCCAGGTATTCGCCGACGCGGACCGGGGTTCCATGTCCACGGCCATGCTGCCGGCGGCAGCGATGCAGTTTGTCGTCGGCGCCGGCGGAGATTCCCTCATGTCCCCTGCATCGCGAGCGCACACCAGGTTTGATGTGGCATCCTGTCTACGTTAGGCGCACACCAGGTTTGATTCGTCGACACACACCAGGATAGCTAGCTAGCCGATTGATCTCAGCGATGCACATACACGTAGAAAGAGTTCTGCCCCTACTGGGTTGCAATTTCTTCTGTCATGCAGCCTTACAATCCGGTCAAAACATGTAGCCTTACAATTCTGGGTTTCAATTAAGCATGTCATTGATTCATGTTAGGCTGTGTTTGGTAGCAAACTATTTTAGAGTATTGATAATACAGTGAGATGTTTGGTTAGTGCCATATGCAATGATGTAAAACTATTTTTAGCAGAAGAAGATAAAGACACCCGTTTCTTCTCCATGTTTAGGCTTAGTTTGGGAGCTCAGTTTATTGAAACTATGGTATTCCAAAACTGAAGTACTGGAGTGCCTCACTGTAATTAAAACTTTAGTATTCAAAAAAACTGTAGTATTATCACAATACTTTGAAAATACTTTGCTATCAAACGGGGCCTTAACTGTATAATTTGTTCTCTGCATTTTTATGCCTACTTTAAGTATTGTGTTTCTTTCGATATTTTTCAAATTATGATATTGCCTACAGAATGGCGCAATGAGGAATTCAACAGAAGATCCTGCTGGTACGAGACCGAGTACAATACAGTGACAACTTGGTAATAACATTTATGTTCACTTCAATTTATGCCATATCAGATTAGGTAATTAACATTTTGGATTAACATGCAGTTAGGGATGCGCCAGGTAATGTTCACCATTCAGAGGAAAGTGATGATGCACATGACTCCTTTCTGCAAGGTACACGACATCCTTAATTCTTATTCACTTATGTGAGTGGTGAACATTGATAATGCTAAGTCCCTTTAATTTTTTTTGTGTTCAGTAAAGAAAGGAATTGTTCTGCTAACAAGGATGGAAAGCATAACAAATTACAAAAACCAACATGGACACCCAAGATCTGGTAAAAAGTTTATGACATTTACCCTGTTTGGTAGCTCAGCATTTTTAAAGTATTCTGATAATACTGCAGTTTTTCAGATTATCATAGTTTTGATTACAAGGAGTTGTTTGGTTGTTTATAACAATGATGACTTGAGTACTATACTATTAGCTAAACTGTAGTTTTTTCTTTGCATGAAAAAAAAGTCAAGACTTCTTTTAAAAAGAACGGTTGGACACCTTTGTTTCTTTCATAACTCTGAATGTAGCTAAGGCCCCGTTAGATAACATAGTATTTTGTAAGTATTTTCATAATACCACAGTTTTTTATAATATTGTAGTTCTTCTTACAAAGGGTTGTTTGGCTGTCTCTAAAAACTGTGATTTTGATATTGTAGTTTTTGACAAACTGCAGTATTTTCTCTACATAAAAAAAGAACCCCATAACTCATGTCCAGATTGCTCATGGCATGATCGCGCACGCTGCTGGCTGCAATGCTACTCCCTGGCCACCTCATGTCCAGATTGAAAAATATTGCAGTTTTCAATACTATAGTTTCTACCATATTTTGTTGTCAAACACAACCTTAAGTTTTTGGGATACTTTGCTATCAAACACAGCCTTAGGCTCTGTTTGGAAGCAATGCATTTTTAAAACCTCAGTATTTCAATACTACGTTTTTTATACCGATGACAATGAATATTGTAGTATATGAAAACAACAGGAAAAAATACTGCAGTTTTTGATACTTTGGTTTATATAATAGCTTGCTATCAAAAACAGCCTTAATCTATTTCTATAATGTAGAAAATCCTGGATTGCTTAATCTTGAAAACTGTTAAACATTATACAGGAACTCAAGACCAATTTGACACTCCAGTGTCTGCTAACGACATGTGTGCGCTGGATGAATGGCCATCCCATGCTCGCCGCAACCGTGCGCAACTACAGGATGGTATTGCGGTTGTTTATATCTGTGTATCCATTTCTTACAATCTAATGTCGAGTAATACTTCATTTCTTGAATGATTTGGGCTGTAGAAGCTGCTGGACAGAAGAAGAAAGGGCGAGGTGTTCTAAAAGGTTTTAAAGCATCTAAGAAGCGTTTTGCAAATGGATCTGCAAAGCTAAATATTGCATTCTCTGAAAAATTTTGGGGTACTATAGGAATGAACTATCGTTCATTCAAGGATGACGTGGTAGTCATAATAAAAAGGAAGTTACCACTCATTGGAGTGAGGAAGTGGTCGGACATTCACCCTACCATCCATCGACTCATTGTTGCAGATATGATAGTGCGTACAATATTTTCCACTTGTGTTAACTTATTTTACCGTCGATAATGCACTTCTTATGTATGTTCATTTGTTGTATGCTTTACAGGATAGATGGGACCTTTAAGATACACCAGACACAGAAGAAAGAGTACTCAAAATTACGAAAGAGCGATAGAGAGGCTGGCGATCAACTCTAAGCTCCACTTACAAGGCATACAAAACAGATGCGGCTAGATTGGCTAATCTGCCGGAAGATTTACAACCAGAAGAGTGGGAATGGATGATTCAGTACTTTGGCACTGATTCAAAATTCAAGGTTATCTCTAAGAGCATTGTTTGTCGAATATGTGTTAAGATGAAATGGCTTGTATGACAAGTTATATTTGGTTTCAATGAATTGATAGGAACGCAGCGAAATGAACACCAATAACCGTAAAAAGCAGAAGACAAAACACAGAATTGGATCAAAATCTTACTCGCAAGTTAGTTTTGAGAAGGTATGACTCTAACTACATATGTATGCCTCACTGCTAAATATGGTTTCATGTTTCAAGCATCTGATTGTTACATCACATGCAGAGAAACCCGGAAACTGGAGAAGAGCCAGATTGTATTGCTCTGTGGGAACTCACCCACACGAAGAAGGGAACATGGTCTAACACAGAGTCACAGAAAGTTTACGTGAGTATATTGTCTTTTGGTTATTTTGTAGTTATTCAATGATGTGCATTTGGCATGCTTCATCATCAGCTGAGATTATTCATGCGTTGGATCGTGTTATTCTTGTTTCATCTTTTGTAGTGTCAATATTGATGCCGTACCTATAATTGTTCTTTTCATTTTTAGGACAAAGCATGTGAGGTTGAAAAGAAAGAAATAGAAACTCAAGGTCCACTTTCAAGTGAGCAGAGAAACAATATTTTCCAGACCGCATACAAAGACACTCTAAAGTGCAAGTCATCGCAGCCTCATGGGTATGGATACATGGCCAAACCTTCAATTGGTCCTGAAAGGTTTCGTATCCAGATTGAAGAGCAAGCTCGTGCTACAGCAGCCACCCAACAGCAAAACTGTGAGCTTAGCCAGCAGGTCAGTGATTTACAAGATCAACTACAAGCTGAACGGGCAAACACACAAGAGAGGATTTACTTGGAGTGTGCTGAGAGAGAACAACTTGAGGAGAGGCTAAAAGAAGAGCGTGCTGAAAGGGAAAGATTGTTGGAGGTGGAGCGAACATCAAGACTGGACTTTCAAAAGACCATGATGGCAAAGTTTGCAGAATTGAGCCAACAGATGGGAACCCAACAGGTGATTACAGTCATATGCTTGCGACCTTGTAACATTTATGTTGCTTACTTGCATTGTTAAAAGTGCACTTTTATTTGCAAGGGCCTTTGAAAAGGATTGAGAAAGAAAATAGTAACCCAAACTTGCAAAATACTCTTTTACAGAGATCTAGTCCTAATAAGTCTCTAGGTGCAAGGCCAACTGTTATTTCTTCAACTGCGCTCATACAAGCTGCAACAAGGCAGTCTCGAATGTTTAAAGCAACAATGGTAAGTACCTTGCTTTCTCTTCATGTTCACCCTGCAGTGTAATATATAATCGTACCGTCACTAGACAGAGAACCACCTATACTGCTTGGTTTAGAATGTTGCACCATCGTGCCAGCTGAGAGGAAAGAGGCACCCTTTAACTCTGTTTAGCCTCCTGCAGCGCTGCATCGTATTGAACTACCTTCTTTTCCTGTAAGCTACTAGCTTTGTGCATGGTAGTTGAGTGCATGCGGCTGCTTGTTATACATGGCCGTTCAGTGCATCGGGTTAGCTAGCTAGCACCATGCCCATTGCAACTGTTTCATTGCTAGCTAGCTAATTTACGTTGGTGCATATAAGCACTCGTCAAACGGGTCACGGTATTTTCAATACTTCAATATTCTTTGGTATGTCAGAAACTACGGTATCTTGTACCTATTGACTAAAATACTGTGGTTTTCAATATTGTGGTTTTTCTATTACTTCACTATCAAACATAGCGTTATAGTTCATGGTCACAAATTGAAGAAAAACCGAATATGTGCTAGCTAGGGACAAGAACTTCACTAAAATAATACATCTAGTCACAACTTAAATCGATAGTGGAAGCTTTTACTAGATGTACTTGTGCTTATGATTTAGACATTTACACTTGTTGAGATCCCTAAGTTACCTGCTTGCTAACACGGTTTTTGTCGAGTTAGTATGGGTCTGGAATAATTGTATGGTGTATGTTATGTTGGGCTCGTTAACTAGAACTTTATTATTTCTTGATTGCAGGATCCAACGAACTAGCTGGATTGGAATCAAGATCACGGATTCTTTAGTCTTGACACTTAGTTACGATGGCTTAGTTACATTTGAGTTTCACTTGATGGATATTTGCTATGGCTTAGTTACATTTGAGTTTCATTTGATGGATATTTGCTATGAGAATTACGAATGTTATGAATATACATATTATAGTCATGGTTTTGAATACTGTAATTGAATACATGTATTTGTTTACGTTTGCAACAAGCTATTACCACGACCCACTTTTGGTTGCCACATGTTCGCACCACGAAAAATAGAGCGTTGCGTCAAATCTCAGTTGCCACGCCTACATGTTTTGTCGCAATAGCTTTGGTGCCACAATTTTTGAAATAAAGTATCGCCATGAAAATTTAAATTGTCGCAATAATTTCTCGCTACAAACATATGCTCGTTGCGATAACTATTTTGTGCCACCAAAATAAGGTTTGTTGAAATAAAGTATCGCCATGAAAATTTCAAATTGTCGCAATAGTCTCTCGCTACAAAAAGAGTTCCCGTTGTGATACATCTTTGTCACCACCAAAACGAGTATGTTGCAATGCCCTATTACGACGAATGGAAAATTTGTTGCCATAAGTTAATGCCACAAGTGTAGTGGTTTGTGGAGAAATACCTAATGCCACGGAAGCAAGCATTGTTGACATAGTTTGTGTAACATCCCAAAATTCCATTTTGGAATGTTATGATTTATAGTTATGCATCCATCTGCATCATTGCTTGATTGTATGTGTTAGTTGAAATGCCTCTTCTGAATTCCAGAAAGCTCTTTCTACTTTTCCCTAAGTTGCTTTCACCCATTTGAAATTTTGGTTAAAAGTTCAAATAGGAGAGGAGGAACATGACACTCCACACCAGGGACTAATTGGTGATATATTTGAACAATAATAACCAGGGGTTATTTTGAAAATATTTGCAAAAAGGATTTAAAAACAATTAGGCAATTTCTGAAAATATTTTTTTTTTCAAAGTGTTCAAATGACAGAATAGAAATGTTCATTAAATAGCATTTATTATTCTGTTAATTTTGATATATAATACCCCTATATTTATAAACGGTTTGAATGCTTTAAAATCTTTTGAATGTCTCTGGAAAATTATTAAAAGGAAACGGTAACCGTTTCCGGTATTAAACGGGCCGGCCCACGAGCAGTTACTCGCGAATAGATTAAAAGCCGGCCGACCGACGCGCATTAATATCTCTCTCTCTCACTGACGCTGGACCCCACCTCGTTCGCTCGTAATGACCGAGCGGTCATCACTCTCCTCCCCGCGCGCGCCGGACTCGACGCCGGCCGTTTCTTTCCCCCTCCCGGATCTCCCTCCTCTCTCCACCCCGCACCCCCCGAGCACACTATAAGTAGCCGGCCACTTCCCGCATCCATTTTCCCCCGAGCCCTCTCTCTCTCTCGCCGAGGCGCTGCCGCAATTGCTCGCCGGAGCTCCCACCCCACCGGACCTCCCGTCGACCGTAGCCACCAATTCCGTCCACCTCTCGCCCAACCGACCTCACCTTTCGACTCCGGAGACCCGTCGCCGTCTCCCGGACCACTCCACTGTCTTCCCCGACCACCGGAGCACCACGCCGTCGACCTCGCCGTTTCGGAACTCGCCGGAGAACCCTCGCCGGCGACCTATTTCTCTGTGAGCCTTCTCCTTCTCACCCCCTCCCTCCGATCCAAACCCAACGACTCAGATTAGAAGCCACTTATTCCCAAACCGTTTTCTGTTTAGGATCGGTTGACCGCCCGAAGCACCGCTCGGACACCCACCTCAGCCACTCACAGGTCGCCACGTCACCCTAGTCGACCGTTAGTTAGTTTTTCTTTTCAGTTTTGTTTTTCAGAAAACAATATGATTTCAAAATTTGTTTTAGCTATATCTTTTAATCTATTTAGTGTTTTGAGTTGATTCTTTTTGCAATAGCTCACATTTTACATGTAGTTTCACCCTGTACTTTTAAATTTCAAATTTGAGCTATAGAATTCGAATTTAATCAAATTTTCTCAAAATCTTCAAATCTGAATAACTAGAGTTTAAAAATAGATTTTGATATGATTCTTTTTGCTACTGTTTCATATTGGTTAGGACTATCTCCATGTTTAGTTTGAGAATTTTTAGGATGATTTTGAATAGTGTTTTAGCTATAAACAAAATCTGCTTAGTATTATAATATAGTTTTATAAACTCAATTTTAATTAGTTTGATTTAGAATTGGTTTTATTTGTTTATTAGGTTCTGTTAGTAAACATTTAGTGTTTTCACTCACTGATAATAAAAATATAAATTTTCTTAGTTTAATTTTATTTAACATAGGAATCACAACTTCTTTTCAAATAGGCATAATTTGATTAAAACAACTAACTAGTAATAGTTTTGTTTTCAAACAAAGTTTTGTATATATTTTAATTCTGTTTTCTAAGACAGATTTAATTGTAAATTATTTTCTGTTAATAACATGTTTTACAAATAAATAATAAGTTTAGTTTTTCATTCTTTTGTTAATATAACTATAGTTGATTCATATAGTGTTTATCACAAACTTGTATAAACTTTACTAAACTTTTCCCAACAAACTTAAATTGATTTTATTCTGTTTATTAATAAAATATTCTATTGTTTCCTTGCTGACAACAATTGTTTTGTTATTACAAAATAGTTTTATTATGATAGTAGTGTTTTATCAATCACCTCCTAGTAAACAAAACTTTGTGTGTTTTCTTACTTGAGATTTGTGCATTGTTTTGTCTTGATTGTTTACTAGTTCTTGGTTGATGTTTGTGAGTTACAATATTTTGTTGTATGCTTATTGAGTGCTTGTTTGTTTCGTTAGATTATCTGGAGTGCAAAGCTTGTTACTTAGAGTCACTCACGTACGAAGATCATCAATCAGGCAAGTCACTTTGACCATGTTTACCCATGTTTTATATGCATTAGTTCTACCATCTCCCCAATTGCATGCAAGATAGGTTAGTTGGAAACTTGGTTACATTGTAGTAGTATCATGTGGTAGGTACCCCCCCTCAACCTCTTTGACACATTGGCCCCGGGAAACGTTGTTTTACCTTTTGCTATGCTATTAGTAGACGGGGTTGGTTGTGTGATTCATGAGAGTTGAGAGAGTTAATAATTTCAAGACCTACATAATGATCAAGATTTAAGACTCCGAGTTTTCAACATACCTCTGGGTGGATGATGGTTGAACGGCACCCTGGAGAAACCAGTGGATTTGCCTAGGTGATGCTGGAGATGGCCAGTATTCACGCGGAAAGGTCCACCCAGGCACAAAGAGATGGATGGATGCTTTAAAACCCAAGGCTTACCTGCACAGCCACAAGTCATTATGGGCTCTGGCTTGGTTGGATATCGTGGTGACCCTGGACAGGCGGTGCTACGAGAGGTAGAAGAACGGTAGGAAAGGATGGGCACCGACAGAGTCGCAGGGAAACCCTTTGGAAGACCATGTTTTGGTCATCCGTTTCTCAAACACCCTGAAGTGCGAGAAATCAAAAGGAGGCGACCAAATCTTGTGGGGAACGTGTGCAAAACTCTGCAGAGTACTTAAACCTAATCGATTAGCCGTGTCCACGGTCATGGACGACTTGAGCCAAAGGAATTGAAACTTCCGAAACTCTCAACACAATTAATATGATGATGTGGGTATTTAATAATTTTGGGTATGAGAAATGGTTGGTGGAACCATCTCATTAATCAACCAACTTAGTAATATTTTGCTTAGCCCCTCCCTTGATGTAGGAAAAACTTGGCTTTACGCAAAAACTAACCACCCCACCTGCCATATATGCATATAAACTAGATGATTATCTTTTCACCCTTCTCTTGTGACTTTGCCGGCATATTCCATATGCTGACCTACACGGCTGCAACGTATCATGTTGCAGAGTACTTTTCCGACCAAGAGTGAGGACACATTCTATGCTCAGTGAGATGCCCTTGGAGTCAGATGGACTCACCTACCTTCGACGCTTCCGCAAGACTTAGTTATTCTCGTGAGTTGGCCTTTGGCCACTTTATTGTAATCTTTATTGTAATAAACGACTCGATATGAGATTTTGATTAATACAATGCTGTGTGATTTCCCTTTGATATATACATTGATGTACCGTGTGTGTACCAGCATGATCTTGGGATGGTACGGAAACACCGGAGACTTGACCTTTTAGGTCGGGTCATTACAGTTTGTTACCACAATTAATTGTTGCCACAAAAGAGTTCGCACCACGAAACAAGCATCGTTGCCATAGGTTATTGCCACAAATGTCTATCACCACAAACTGTCAAATGCCACCTTTCATAACACGTTGCATTAAAGCTATCTCCACGAATGAAATTGTGGCATCAGGTGAATGTAACCACGGGAAAAAATGTGGCAACTACACACATATTGATGTTTCAATAGAGCACTTTATTGCCACAATTGTTTTTTTGTGGCGACAACCTATTACCATGAGTCCAGTCGCAACGGCTGCCAACAAAAATCGTTTTGTGGCGATAGGTGCTTATCGCCACGAAATGACATGTATTGCGATGAGAGGTTTTGTTGCAATAAACCGGAATCCTTGTAGTGGGAGCTCGTAGCCGCCCTCAGCACCTCCTCCCGTGGCCTGTAGAGCAGTAACCGCTCCTTCCCGAGTCGTTGCCACCGCTCAGCTGGACGTGACCGTCGTCTCCGGCGGCCCCGAGCCCTCTCCGCTGCCCTGCTAGACGTGTGCGTGCACGGGCTATCTCCCGGTGCCCTCCGCTCGCCAAATGGTCGCCGTAGGCGTGATTCCGACGAGTCTCCGCCGTGCGGATGGTCGCCGCCAGCCCCGCTCCGGTGGGCGCCAACGTGGCCATCATCAGTGGCTAATCCCCCTGTTATTTAGGCCTCCTGCCACTGACTAGTGGGCCCCAGAGTGGGTCAAACCTTGGGTCAGCGCGGAGTTTAGGCCCCTGTCACTGACGTGAGTGCCCTGCACGTTAGGTTTGACCTGGCCTGGTTAGCCGACCAGCTGACGTCGTGGTGACGTCAGGCTGAGGCCATTAATCCTTTTCAAGTTTAAAAATAATTCTAGAAATTATTTAAAACTTAAAAAATTCATATAAATTAATATGTAAATCAGATGAAAATAATTTATATATGAAAATTTATCAGAAAAATCCAATGAATCTAATGGTGCTATTATCATGCATGTTAGAGCGACCTATGTAGAAGAACATTGACATTTTCTAATAGTTTAAAATATGGAATTTGAAAGGAAGAACGATTTTGAACCTATGTTCAGACTTATTTCAACTTAACTTGAACATTAGTTGCATCAGCTCATCCAAACATCCTACCATGCCATGATCATGCATCATATTGTTGCACTTGCGTGTATTGATTGCTTCTTATCTGCATTGCGGTAGGCCCTGCATCTGAGGATACCCCCGAGTATTCCAACGAAGGAGAGAACATTTCCGCTACCCAGCAAGGCAAGCAACCCCTTTGATCATTCTGATAACATCCCACTCTCTCGCTCTTGCTCTTGTTTATTGCATTAGGACAAACGTTCACTTGTCTGTCATACATGGTAGATGAACCTATTCTTATGCATGACCTGTCATTGTCACAGTAAATAGCTAAACCTTGCAACCTAGCATACCTGGTAGATGCTTGTGCCGTGATGTGCTTAGCTTACTTTGCCTTCTATGCTTGCTACGCTTAGAATTGTGTCAGGTCTGATTCATCTGGGTGATGAACTGAGTGAAACAATGATGTTCTGATGTGATGAACTGAGTGAAACAATGATGTTCTGATGTGATGAACTTATGATGAACCCGATTTGGTAAAGGTACCGATGAGAGGCTATGTAGGAGTACATAGCGGGTTGTCTCATTGGGACCGTTCCTAGGAACTGAGTTCCGTGTTTGTGATCCAAGACTAGTTACTACCACACATTGGGTTCCCGTAACTGGACCCCTCTCGATTTATCAGTCGCTTAGTCCTTAGTCCAGGAGTTGCAAGTAGTTTTTGGTGTTTATAGTATGCTGGAGGCCGTGCGTAGCGCTGACCCTAGGGGTGGGTTATGACGCGGTAGGAAGTGGCACGGTGTACCAAGGGTCACCCGAATGGTGGGCTTGGGAACCCTGTGCACATCATTTGGGGCCGTAGCGGAAACTTCGGCCGGACTTCCGTGCGGGTTTAGTCTCAAATAGGCGATAGCCTGGACTAGAGGTTTTATGTGTTTGACGGTCGTAGCCGACTCCCTCGCTGGGCTTCCGTTTGAAGGTTGCCGAGGTGCATGGTTTTATGAGCACATAGCGATAAGTGGCGACAGCGTGCGTGAAGAAGTACACCCCTGCAGGGTATGAAACTATTCGAATAGCCATGTCCTCGAATATGGACTACTTGGAAAACTTATGTTGTCATAGATAATCAAATGGATATAAATAAAAATATCAAGACAAGTGTGAGTATCGTGGACGACACTCTCCCAGGAAAGGGAAGTGAATCAATGGTGGTGTATTGCCATGGAGTTAGTGGACTCATGTGTGATATCTAAAATTTAAACACAGAGTTAAAATTGTGTAGTGTAGGTTAGCCATGAGTCAAAGCTGGCATTGCTGCATAAACTCCAACCCCCCCTTGTTGATACATGAGCATGAATAGTCTAGGTCTACATTAAAGACTTGTTGAGTACGTTTGTACTCGTGTTTGCTTAATAAATATTGCAGATGAGACCCAGGACCCATCGGGTGGGTTCTTTCTACATGTCGACGATGTCGAATAGCTTGTGTCCCAGCTACGACCTATGCCCTATAGCGGGCTATAGATAGTCAGGCCATGTGCCTTTTTATCCTTTCATCTGTCTGTACGTAGACAGCTTATGCTTCCGCTTGCTTTGTATGAACTTGTTCTATGACTTGAGTGTCGGGTCACGTGACCCCTATCTGTAAGAACATATTATGCAAGGCTCGTCTGAGCCTCTTAAAAAAAAGTTGTTGAATGGTTATGTTGTGATGCCATGGTTGTATCTATGCATATCAGACATGCCATGCGTATATGTGACGTGCAACGGTATGTATGGGATCCGACACCTAGTTGTGTGCCTTTAGAAGTACTCTTTATGGGAAACTGCCTCTTTGTGCTTCCACTGAGCCATGGTATCTTGCTACTGCTCCAGACACATTGATTGACCGACATGTATCCTTCTTTGCTGTTGTGTATGTCCCTTCGGGAAAATGTCTCACAGTGTAATGGAATCCCTATAGCCTGCTAGGACTCATCTACGTGAAGTGATGGCATTTATGTCTCATGGTGTAATGGAGTCCGTGTAGCTTGCTATGACTCGTCTACACACGCTTAAGGCCGACACCTGCATTGCTGGGTTACGTATGCCTGTTTTCGTACGGATGTCCCACTTGGGTTCTATGACTAGTCATGTCGGCCTGGGTTCTCTATCGTTTGATTGCTAGCGACATGTTCACATACGTGAGCCAAAAGACGCAAACGGTCCCGGCTAAGGTAAGGCTGCAGCCGTGGAGCTTACCGTGCGTGAGGCCGCAAAGTGATGTGATATGGTACAGTCTGGATTCATATGACTTAGGATCGGGGTTCCGACACTCCTCCCCCAAGCCGAGCTACGTCGACGTTTCGCTTGACATCATCGGCCTCTGCACGCTCACCGCCGAGCTGCGCCTCGACGACGCACCGACACTGGGTGAGTAACATAGCGCGGTGCTCGACTGCCGTGACCCGCCCCATGCATAGGCGGAAGGCCTGCGGGCAGCGCGCGAGACTCCTGTGTCTTTGCGGAGGTGCTGACCGCCGGCTCCTCCACAACTTCTAGTTGCATCAGGGTGTACAAGCTGGCGTCCGTCGCTGCCGCCAGCGCTGGCGTCTCCGACCCCATTGTCTCCGCCCTACGAGGCCTGAGCACCCCCATCGCGCCAATGGCCGACCCGGTCATGGCTACAAATGATGTGGAGATGGCACGACAACTATTGTTCTCCCATGCCATAGTGCTTGCCACAACGAAGCGCCAAATGGAATCCATGTAGCGGGAGTATAACTCCGCCTACAGCATCACGTCGGCCGGCACCGAGCCCAGCCGGCGGGACAACGTCCGAGGCCGTGGCCGCGTGGTCGCAGAAATCCTTGGTGGCAGGCTGCCCACCTACGGCACGTTAGTGGCTAACATGAGGGCCGCCCAGGTGGCTTACGCCGACCTGGCCGTCTTGGAGGGCGAGAGCGCGCCCTGCGGGACCAGCACGTCCAGGACCTCATCAACACCGCGAACGCGTAGCAGGCCTAGATCGACCACCTCAACCTCGTCTCTGAGGTCCCACCTCCCGAGGGAGACGACGTGTCGGCTGTCGGCCTACGGCAGCCGGTCCAATAGGCCTCTTCCCCCCCCCACGGCTCTGCTAAGCGTGGCGGGGGCTCTTGTGGCACGCGCTCTCAGCATGTAAATGAGCCGCTAGTTGTCACCAGCCGGTGCACCAACGGGCCGGACGAGGACGGCCGACGCCCGCATGCCCACACCCCGCCCCCGCTGAGGGAGCGCACGCCTTTGCCTACTCTGATGGTCCGCCCCTAGCTCGCGGCTCCACTTGGCCCACGCGTCCCTCGAAGCAAGAACAACGACCGGACCCACATCGACCGGGCCCGCATCAACCGGCTAGCATAGTTGGCCCTTCTCGAGGAGGAGGGCTCGATTTGCCCGACGTGTTTTAGCCCTCGGATCCGCAACGAGCTGTTCCCGGATGGCTTCACTCTCCCGCGCGACACCCCAAAATACAACGACACTGCCAAGCCGGAGGACTGGCTGATCGACTACACCACCATAGTCGGCATCGCTAGGGGGAACAATCCCTTAGCCGTGTGCTACACCCCCCTCATGTTGATCAGCTCGGCCCGGACGTGGCTCAACAGCCTGTCGGCCGACAACATCAACGCTTGGACAGACTTCAAGGAGTCCTTTGTCCCCAACTTCACTAGCACCTACAAGCGGCCAGGCCACCCCCGCGAGCTGGCCATGTGCGTTCAGGGCCTGAACGAGGCCCTCCGCGACTACCTCACCCGATGGACTGAGCTCCCCAACTCCTGTGAGGGAGTGCATAAGGTGCAGGTCATCCAGTACTTCATCGAGGGCTGCCGCGATGGCACCCACCTCAAGTACAAGCTCTTGTGCTCCGAGTCGGCTACCCTGGCAGACCTCATGGCCAAGGAGGACAAGTACGCCATGGCCGACTCCGCCATGCAGGTCAAGGCCACCACGCCTACCAAGCCGACCCCGCTGTCTGCCACATCACGGTTGGCTCCCGACAGCCCGTAGTAGAAGAACAACAAGCGCAAACCTGACTAGTCGTATACCCCCTATGGGAGCCGTCAGGTCGCCACCGTCGAAGAGGAGCAGCCGGCTTCCCAGGATCCCATCCAGCGCTAGCGTGCTGGCAAGGCCGCCTGGCAGCCCAAGCTCACCTTCGAGCATATGCTCGACCTTCCCTGCAAGCATCTTTCTAGGGCCAAGCTATTAGCGCACATGCTTTGGCAGTGCAGCTTCGCGAAGCGGCTGGCCCGAGGCGAGGGCCTTCCGGCTCCTCCGATGCCGCCACCCCAAGCTCCGGCTCCGGCGTCGGCCCTAGTGCTGGATCCGGCCCTCCACGACAGCCGCCTACAAGACCAGTTCCCCGACTAGGACGGGGCCTAAGTCGTCTTCACCAGTGAGGAGACGGACAAGCATACCCAGCACAGGCTCCACCGCGAGGCGAACGTCGCCATGCCTTCGAGCCCCTAGTTCTTGCACTAGTCCGACAAGCCGTTCACCTGGAGCCGGGCAGACCACCCGACAGTGATGCCGAACCCGGGCAGCTAAGCCCTCGTCCTCGACCCCACCATCGTCTCCGCAAGATGCACATGCCGCTTTATCGCGGTTGTTGGTCGAAGGTGGTAGTAGCATCAACATCCTCTATCGCGACACGATGGTCAAGCTGGGGCTCAAGGAGACGGACTTGCAGCCGAGCTGGACGGTCTTACACGGCATCGTGCGGGGGCGGTCTTGCTCCACCATCGGCAAGATCTGGCTTGACGTCCTCTTCGGAGACAAGCACCACTTCCGTCGTGAACCGATATGGTTCGAGGTGGTGGACCTCAACAGCCCCTACCACGCACTACTGGGGCGACCAGTGCTAGTCAAATTCATGGCGGTTCCCCACTAGGCCTACCTCAAGCTCAAGATGTCGGGACTCAAGGGCATCATCATCGTCGGCGGCGAATACAAGACGTCGATCGAGTGTGCCCACGATGGCAGCCAGCTGGCCAAAGCTCTGGTGGCTCAAGCTGTCGAGCAGCCAACAATGTTGGCTCCCCCGTTCCAGGCGGTCAGCGAGGCATCTTTCCAGCCGTCCAAGGACACCAAGTAGGTGCCTCTCGACCCGGCTAACCCCAAGCAGTGCGTCACCATTGGCGCCAACCTCAGAAGCAAATAGGAAGGTGAGCTCATCGACTTCCTCCATGAGAATCGGGACATCTTTGCATGGTCTCGCAAGGACATGCCGGGTGTTTCGAGGAAGTACGCCGAGCACAAACATCATGTGCGGCTGGATGCGAAGTTGGTTGAGCAACCCCTACACCGTTTCTCTGAGGAGAAGCGGTGGACTATAGGCGAGGAGATAGCCCGACTGCTCGCAGCCGGCTTCATCATGGACGTGTTCCACCCAGATTGGCTGGTCAACCCAGTCCTGGTGCTGAAGAAAAAGAAGAATTGGCGCATGTGTATCCACTACACGAGCCTAAACAAGGCATGTCCCAAGGACCCATTCGCCCTGCCACGGACCGATCAAGTCATCGACTCCATGGCCGGCTACGATTTGCTATCCTTCCTTGATGACTACCTAGGCTACCACCAGATCGAGCTGGATCCAGCCGACCGGCTGAAGACCTCCTACATCACCCCTTTCAGGGCCTACTGCTACATCACCATGTCCTTCGTCTTGAAGAATGCAAGCGCGACCTTCCAACGCTGCATGCAGAAGTGCCTCCTGCCACAGATCGGCAGGAACGTCCACGTCTATGTTGACAACATTGTCGTCAAGACCAAGAAGCATTTTAGCCTCCTTGATGAACTTCGGGAGACCATCACCAACCTGCGCGAGTACAAGGTCAAGCTCAACCCAGAGAAGTGCATCTTCGGCGTCCTAGCTGGCCAGCTCTTGGGTTTATTCATGTCCGCTCACGGCATCGAAGCTAACCCAGAGAAGATCAAGGCGATCGAGCGTATGCCCAAGGCAACCTTGCTCCGCGATGTCCAGAAGTTCACCGGCTGCCTCACCTCGCTCAGCCAGTTCGTTAGCTCGCTAGGGGAGAAGGCCCCGCCCCTCTACCATCTCATGAGGAAGATGGAGCTCATCAAGCCGGCCACAAACTCCGCCCGGAAGCTGGCCAAGTTCGAGTGGACCAACTAGACAGACAAGGCATTCCACGAGCTCAAGCGAGTCCTCACCAGCGTGCCTGTCCTGGCCGCTCTGGCTGAGAAGGAGCCCGTTCTCGCGTACATCACAGCGACCACGCGCATCATTAGCGTTGTTCTAGTAGTGACGAGGACGGAGGACGGAAGGTCGATGTCGTTCCAGCACCCTGTCTACTACCTTAGCGAGGTCCTCTCCGCCTCCAAGCATAACTACCCCCACTACCAGAAGATGTGCTATGGCATATACTTCGCCGGCCAGAAGATCAAGTAGTACTTCCAAGAACACACCATCAGCATCGTGAGCACGGCGCCGCTGGGCGAGATCATGAGCGGTCGGGACGGCACCGGCCGGATCGCCAAATGGCAAATCGCCCTCGCCGACTACGAGATCCCTTATGAGCCACGCATTGCCATCAAATCACAGACCATGGCCGACTTCCTTGTTGACTGGGTCGAGACTCAGTTCGTGCCGACTCCCCCGGATTCTATGCACTGGCGCATGCACTTTGATGGCTCAAAGATGCGGACCGGCTTGGGAGCCGATATCGTCTTATCGTCTCCTAAGGGAGACCAGCTCAAGTACGCACTCCAGATCCACTTCACCACCTCCAACAACATAGCCGAGTATGAGGCGCTCGTCCACGGCCTCCGACTCGCCAAAGAAATTGGCATCCAACGCATCTTATGCTTCGGCGACTCCGACCTCGTGGTGCAGCATGTCTTTGGTGAATGGAAGCTAGGGACACCAACATGGCTAGTTACCGCTTCCTCATCCAACATCTCACTGGCTCCTTCGTGGGTTTTGAGTTTTATCACGTCCCTTGGGCGGACAACGAGGCTGCAGACGCCTTGGTGAAAACTGGCTCCACCCGCCAGGACATTCCGGCTGGCGTCTCCCTCGAGCAGCTACGCAAGCTATCGATCAAACCCTCTGCCAAGTCGGAGTCCATCTTTGTGCCCGCAAATCCCGCCGACCCCTCAACTGGCCCGGGGGCTCCGCCGGCTCGACCTGTCCCATCTGCTTTGCCAGCTCCGTCTGCCCCTCCGGCTGTGCCTGGTGTGTCGGCTCCGGCTGCGCCTGGCGTGTCGGCTCCGGCTGCGGTCGTTCTGTTGGCAGGCGGCTCCGAGCTTGCAGCCGTCATGATGGCCATCGACCGGCCGGACCCGGGGACTAATGTGTCTGGCCTGGGGGCTTCGGAGACGGACCCAGGGGCTCCGGCTGCCCAGATTACCCAGCCCGTGCCGGAGTTGACCCTGTTCTCGGCCCCGTCATGGGCCCAGCCAATCTTGGCCTTTCTCTTGCACGGCAAGATCCCTCCCAACAAGGATGAAGCCCGGTGGATCCAACACCGTGCTCCCGCCTATAGCGTCATCAACCGTGAGCTGGTTCATTGCAGCACAACTAACGTGTACCAACGCTGCATCGAGCCCGAGAAGGGTCAAAAGATCCTTCGAGATATCTACCAGGGAGAGTGCAGGCATCATGCCGTCTCGAGGACCCTGGTGGCCAAAGCGTTCCCCATGGCTTTTACTGGCCGACTGCCCTAGAGGAGGTGACGCAGCTCGTCAATAGGTGTGAAGGGTGCGAGCGCTTCCGCGTGTAAAGCCACCTGCCAGCTGCGGCGCTCAAGACCGTCCCCATTGTTGTGGCCCTTTGCCGTTTGGGGGCTCGACATGGTGGAACCATTCTAGACCGCTCGAGGTGGCATGACGCATCTGCTAGTAGACGTCGACAAGTTCACTAAGTGGATCGAGGCTAGACCCATCAAGAAGCTCGATGGCCCACGGCCGTCCGGTTCATAGAGGACATCACAGTCCGCTACGGCATCCCGCACAACATCGTCACCGACAAGGGCTCCAACTTCGCCAGAGGTGCGCTAGCACGTTTCTGGACCAAGCAAGGCATCCGGCTCGACCTGGCCTCCATCGCCCACCCACAGTCGAACGGCCAGGCCGAGAGAGCAAACGGCCTGATCCTGGACGACATCAAGCCCCGGCTTGTGGCACCACTTGTCCGGTCAGCCGACTGCTAGATTGAAGAGCTGTCAACTGTCTTGTGGAGCCTTAGAACCATGCCCAACCGGTCAACTGGCTTCACACCCTTCTTCCTCATGTACGGGTCCAAGGCTTTCACCCCACAGACATCGAGTTCAACTCGCCTCAGGTCACCCTATACATGGAGGCGGATGCAAAGGAGGCAAGAGAAGATGGCGTCGACCTCCTCGAGGAGGCCCGCGAGTGGCACTAAGCCGAACAACTATCTACGAGCAAAAGCTCCGGCACTACCACAACAAGCGTATCCGACCCCTCTCCTTTCGCGAGGGGGACCTAGTGCTTAGGCGGATCTAGCGAAGAGCCGACCACCACAAGGTATCCTCCCCAGGGGAGGGCCCATTCATCATCAACGAGGCGCTGCACAATGATGCGTACTATCTAATAGATGCCCAGAAGCCACAGAAGCGCAAGATAGACGCCTCTGGCGAGGAGACGGAGCACCCGTGGAATGTGGCGCTCCTCCGCCCGTTTTACTGCTAAAAACCAATGTATGTATGTACCCTCCCCTTTTGGGCTCATGAATGCAATGGGCGCCCCAAGCCAGCTCTTGGGGCACGCCCCTTTCATTTCCTTACAAAGCATTTCGCCCCAATCACCGGCTCCCGGACCCGGACCTACGGTCCCGGGGGCTCGCCGGCTAGCCTTGACGTCGCTCCCCGAAGCCGGTCAAGTAGTGTGTACTAAAGAAAAAACCTCCTACCCCGCCAGCTATAGACTGGCTCCCGGCTGTCTAGCTAGCGGGCCGTCGGGGCAGTAAACTTAACGCATACAAACAATAGTCATAAGGGGTCCCCGGCTAGGGCTAGATGCAACACTTTTTCTTATCCTCTGCCACTCACCTTAGCCGAAACACCCTCGCGGTTTCCAAACACGTGACCGACTCCCTCAAGGCGGACGTCTCGTCCTAGCTACAGACCGGCTCCCGGTTGTCCTCCTGGCGGGGCCGATACTGAAGGGGACAAGGCTTCGGGCACGCCCACGTCACCCCTGCGTCCAACTCCCAAGCTAGCTCAGAGTCGGCATAATCATCGGTGCTGGACCTGGCGTCTTCATCGTCCATCTCCATGGTCCTGCCCTGTGGGTCGTCAAGGGCGAGTGTGTACTGGTCCTTCGGGATCGCATCGTCGTCTGTTGTGCGCTCCGGGATGTACTCGTCCCATGCGGCGAAGGATGCAAGGTCACTAGCCCGCACGGCCAGCACATCAGCAACCGCCTCCATCTCTACATTGGTGCCGGTGCGTTGAGCCGTGAGCAGCTCCAAGTCTAGCTCGGGGTACCATGACCTTGTGATGCGCAATGCCATGGCCGCTCCAGTGTGCGCAGCGGAGGCCCTCCAAGCGTTCACCCACGCGGTCCCGAACTCGAGCCACCTCAATAGCCGGCTCATGGAGTTTGGCTCCACCGCAGCCGGCCAGAGGGTGCGAACCAGCGTGGTGCCGGCCGACTAGAGCCGCTTCAAGGCCGCATCCGCGACTCCCTGCGTGCCTGGGAAGATCTCTAATGGGGGAGAAGGACGAAAAATGAGCAACGAAGAGAAACTCCAACTTCGAAAAACCGCACGAAGACAGCAAAACTCACCAGTCAGCACGCGGTCTGTTGGGTTCTACCGTAGGTGCATCGCATGCAAATCAAAAAATTCCTACGCGCAGAACATCCAAGAACATGCCACGAAGATGGATCACAGTTCGTTACCAGTAGGCGCGCAGTGCAGTGCAACGGAAGTAGAGTTAGGGCAGTGCGTTCATGTGGTCCGTCTCCTCCTTGTCCGATCTCCCTCAAACAGCCGGCCCGATCTCCCTCGGAGTGCAGGTCGCCTGACCCCACGTACAAGTTCACTAGAGCGGCGGAAGTGCACCGCCTCTAACGGTATCCGCGCATGTAGGAGGAACACTATGCGGCAGACTGCTATGTCTGATCACACAGTCGGCGGTGGCGAGTGGAGGTGGCTAGTTGCAAAACATGCAAAACCCTAATGATGCCGCCGAAGTGATCAACCAGATGGGTGTGCCGCACCTCCAAGATAACCCACAAGTATAGGGGATCAATTGTAGTCTTTCTTGATAAGTAAGAGTGTTGAACCCAATGAGGAGCTAAAGGTAGAACACATATTCCCTCAAGTTCTATCGACCACCCATACAACTCTATGCACGCTTAACGTTCGCTTTACCTAGAACAAGTATGAAACTAGAAGTACTTTGTAGGTGTGATAGGAAAGGTTTGCAAGATAATAAAGAGTGCATAAATAAAAACTAGGGGCTTCTAAGGTAAAGCAACAACTAAGTTAGTTTAATGAGTGTGGAAAAGTGGTGGTAGGAGTTGCATAATTGTCATTAGGCAATTTATAACTAGACCGGTAATCATTATTGCATTTTTATATGAGGGAGAGGCATAAGCTAACATACTTTCTCTACTTCGATCATATGCACTTATGATTGGAAATCTAGCAATCATCCGCAACTACTAAAGATCATTAAGGTAAAACCCAACCATAGCATTATAAGTTATCAAGTCCTCTTTACTCTCATATGCAACAACCCACCTACTTGGGTTTATGCTTCTCTCACTCAAGTAACCCACCATAGGCAAGTCATGAACACATTGCAACACCCTACAGCGAGGATCCCTCACGCTTGCGCAATACGGAGAGCACCATAGGACAACACCACTAATAAAACATAAAACTCAAACCAATCATGATAATCAATCAACCAATAGGATAACAAAAATCTACTAGGACATCATAGGATGGCAACACATCATGGATAATAATATGAAGCCAAAGCACCATGTTCAAGTAGAGGGTACAGCAGGTTGCGGGAGAGTGGACCGCTGTAGATAGATGGGGGAAGGTGACAGAGGTGTTGGTGAAGATGACAGAGTTGTTGGAGTGGATCGCCGTCACGATGATGGCCCCGGTGGCGTTCCGGTGCCATCGGGAGAGCGGGGGAGAGAGCCCACCTCGTTCTTATTATTCCTTGACCTCCTCCCTAGATGGTAGGAAGGTTTCCCCTCTCGTCCTTGGCCTCCATGGCTGCGGAGGGGTGAGACGTATCAGCATCCCCAAGCTTAATTCCTGCTCGTCCTCGAGTAGGTAAATGATAAAAAAGATAATTTTTGATGTGGAATTCTTCCTAGCATAATCTTGATCGTATAATCTAATCATGGCGTGAATATTAAGACACGAGTGATTAAAAGCAATAGTCTATATTTACATAAAAACAGTAATACTTTGAGCACACCAACAAGGAAATCGTGTCCTTTTGTAATAACATGGCCTTAGAAAGTTATCCCTACAAAATCATATGGTCTAGCTATGCTCCATCTTCCCCACACAAATTATATAAATCATGCACAACCCCGATGAACAAGTCAAGCAATTGTTTCACACTTTTATGTTCTCAAACATTTTCAACTCTCATGCAGTACATGAGCGTGAGCCATGGATATGGCACTATAGGTGGAATAGAATATGGTGGAGGTGATGAGGAAAAAGGAGAAGATAGTCTCACATCACTAGGTGTATCAATGGGCTATGGAGATGCCCATCAATAGATATCAATGTGAGTGAGTAGGGATTGCCATGCAACGGGCGCACTAGAGCTATAAGTGTATGAAAGCTCAAAAAGAAAACTAAGTGGTCGTGCAAATGATGAAAATTCCACTAGCTATAGGAAAGTGACAAAATAGGAGACTCTCTATCATGAAGATCATGGTTCTACTTTGAAGCACAAGTGTGGAAAAAGATAGTAGCATTGTCCCTTATCTCTTTCTCTCATTGTTTTTGGTGGGCATGTTTGGCCTCTATTTTTTATTTGGGCTTCACTGGCCTATTTTATTTTTTTTGTAAAGTCCGGAGACTCATCCCAACTTGTGAGGGATTCATAGCTTCCATCATCCTTTTCTCACACGGGACAAATGCTCTAATAATGGAAATCATCACACTTTTATTTACTTACAACTCGATACCTAGAACAAAATATGACTCTATATGCAATATGAAAGTGGTGATGCATGTCATGAAAAACGGAACGGTGGAAGTTGCATGGCAATATATCTCGGAATGGCTATGGAAATGCCATAATAGGTAGGTATGGTGACTGTTTTGAGGAAAATATATGGTAGCTATTTTTAGGAAGGTGGGTTTGATGTACCGGCAAAAGTTGCGCGGTACTAGAGAGGCTAGCAAAGGTGGAAGGGTGAGAGTGCGTATAATCCATGGACTCAACATTAGTCATAAAGAACTCACAAACTTATTGCAAAAGTCTATTAGTTATCGAAGCAAAGGATTAGACGCATGATCCTAGGGGAGAGGTTGGTAGGAGTTAACCATCGCACGCCCCCGACCCTCACACAATGTTGACAATCATTAAACAAATTGTGTTGCGACTTTGTTACATAATGGTTCACCTTACGTGCATGCTACGGGAATCACAAAATTGAAAAAATGTATTTCTCCAATTTAAAACTACTCACTGGAATGACTATCATATTACCATCTTCATATCTCAAAACTATATGCAAGCAACCAAACATATCATATTCAGTGATCTACAAGTTTTATGTAGGATTTTATGACTAACCATGTGAATGACCAACTCCTGTTAAATCTCTAAATAGATATAAGTGAAGCTTGATAGTTTAATTCTTTCTACAAAAGATATGCCCATGCTATAACAAATATAAGTGAAGCAAAAGAGCATTCTACAAATGGTGGTTTTCTATGTGTAGAGAAACAAGCAATCCAAACTTCAAATGATATAAGTGAAGCACATGAAACATTCTATAAAGCCATACTCAAAAGATATAAGTGAGGTGCATGAAGCATTCTATAAATCGACCAAGGACTATCTCAAACCAGCATGGTGCATTATTAAAATAAAAATAAAAATAAGCACACGACGCTCCAAGATTTACGCATATCATGTGATGAATAAAAATATAGCTCCAAGTAATATTACCGATGGTTGTTAGATAAAAGAGGGGATGCCTTCCGGGGCATCCCCAAGCTTAGTTTCTTGGGAGTCCTTGAATATTACCTTGGGGTGCCTCGGGAATCCCCAAGATTTGCCTCTTTCCACTCCTTATTCCTTCATCCATCGTGATCTCACCCAAAACTTGAAAATTTCAATCACACAAAACTTAACAAAACCCTCGTGGGATCGTTAGTATAATAAAGCAAATTACCACTTTAAGTACTGTTGCCAACCAATTCATATTTTGTTTTTTCATTGTAGCTACTGTAATATGACCTTTTATGGCTTATACCACCGATAAAATCAATAGTTTTATCAAAACTAGCAAAATAATGCATCAACAACAGAATCTGTCTTAAACAGGACAGTCTGTAGCAATCTGAACATTCACCATACTTATGTAACTCTAAACATTCTGAGAAATTAGGACAAAATAATAAATTTGCATAGTAGTACTGTGTAAATATTTCAGAAACTTTTTACATTCTAGTAAAAAATATAAATTCATGCACTTCAGCCAAAGTTACTATTTTTGCATTGCACACACCAAACAAGCAATCTAATCATCCTAAAGGCAAATCTTGGCACATTATTGTTATGATACACTGGATTTATGCAAGGGGATAATTATTTTTGTTGAAAAGTTTCTGTAATCAAGATTTTCAAAGTTTCCATGGGCATGAACAAAGTTCAAGGAGCTCCCCCACTTCAACGGTGCTCGTCCTTCTTACTTTCACTTCTCTTTTTTTTTGAAAAACTTTTATGTTCCCCTCTTTATCTTTTTTGTTTTTAAACTATATAAAATCACACAACATAATAAAATGACTCTCTAAAACTTCCGGGTTGCCTCCCTAGCAGCGCTTTCTTTAAAGCCATTAAGCTAATCATAAAGTGCTCAAGTAATGGATCACCCGGATCCCAAGGTATACCAAAGACAATTGTAATTAACAATGATTTGTAATTTAGTATTGAGCACAAAGTAACATATATCATGCAACAGCGAAGTCTAACTCTCTTCCTATGCATCGACATGTCATAAAAGAACAATTCATGCACACAAAGTAAAGGCCAATACATAGCATAAGCAGTTGCTTGCAATTTTATGATATTGGAAACATAGAGAGGCGGATATGTAGTTCCTCTCTCATAATAATTGCAAGTAGGAGCATCAAGAACATGCATATTATATCTATAAAAATCATCATGTGTAATAGTAAACGGCAACCCATCTATATAATCCTAAATAAGTGCAAACTTCTCCGATATAGTGTACTTAGGAGAATTCAAAAAGATAATAGGACTATCATGTGTTGGTGAAATAGCAACAATTTAATGTTTAACATAAGGAACTATAGCAAGTTCATCTCCATAAGCATCATTAATATTGGCATCATGGCCACAAGCATACCAAGCGTCAAGTTCATCAAAAAGGGATATTTCAAACGAATCCAAGGGATCAAAGCAATTATCATACCATTCATCCTTCTGTAAGAACGAAGGGAAATTAAACAATGTATGAGTTGAATAGTTATTCTCATTAGAAGGTGGGAACGGGTAGCTAATCCACTCTGCCTCCTTTTGTTCTTCGCTCTCCTCATCTTTTTCATCCAATGAGCTCACGGTGTCATCAATTTCTTCTTCCGTCGATTCCTGCAACGTACTAGTCTCCTCGAAGGCAGTAGACATTCTATCAATAAATGCATTGATATCGGAATTATATTCATAATTCTCATAGAAATATTTAAGTATAGAAAAAATTTCAGGTCTATAAACAATATCATCATAATTTTCACACTTCTCAAACAAAGATTCAATTTCATAAGCACCCTTAAAAGCAACAAATTCTTCTATTCGTTCCACATCATAGTAATCATAAATACCATTATCATAAGAAGCCAAGGTTTCATTATCATTAAATTACATGAAAAGGAAAGGTGTGGAGCCTTCATCCTAGAGCAACAAGTATAATCATATCTTTGGCATAGATTCCAAGCATACCATTTCAACATATAAATTTGATCCCATAACAGTTTCCCTTTTTGAGTCAGGCAATAATCCCTAAAGTATTCACGTTGATCCAACGTGTCTCCCACTATCAAGTTGACTGGGGTTTTCTCATGATTATCAAAGTAGTGCATAATATCTTTCACATAACGAACATCAAGGGTTTTAGGAGGTTCCCCATCTCCATGAGTAGCAAGTAGACCTAATTTTTTTTGCTATTTCATGTTCCGTATCCATAACTAAAGATAGAGAAAAACTTAGAACAACAAATAAAATCTACTTAGTGATAAAGCAAACAAGCACACACGAGAATATTCACCCCACGCTATTTCTCCCTGGCGACGGCGCCAGAAAAAGGTCTTGATAACCCACAAATATAGGGGGACAATTGTAGCCTTTCTCGATAAGTAAGAGTGTCGAACCCAACAAGGAGCTAAATTAGAACAAATATTCCCTCAAGTTCTATCGATCATCGATACAACTCTATGCATGCTTAATGTTCGCTTTACCTAGAACAAGTATGAAACTAGAAGTACTTTAGGTGTGATAGGATAGGTTTGCAAGATAATGAAGAGCACGTAAATAAAAACTAGGGGCTGATAAGGTAAGGAAACAACTAAGTTAGTTTAACGAGTGTGGAAAAGTGGTGGTAGGAGTTGTGGAATTGTCCCTAGGCAATTGATAACTAGACAGGTAATCATTATTGCAATTTTATATGAGGGAGAGGCATAAGCTAACATACTTTCTTTACTTGGATCATATGCACTTATGATTGGAACTCTAGCAAGCATCCGCAACTACTAAAGATCATTAAGGTAAAACCCAACCATAGCATTATAAGGTATCAAGTCCTCTTTACTCCCATATGCAACAACCCACCTACTCGGGTTTGTGCTTCTGTTACTCAAGCAAACCACAATAGGCAAATCATGAACACATTGCACCCCCCTACAGCGAGGATCCATCACACTTGCGTGACACGGAGAGCACCATAGGATAGCACCAATAATAAAACATGCAACTCAAACCAATCATGATCATCAATCAACCAAGAGGACAACAAAAATCTACTTAGACATCATAGGATGGTAACACATCATTGGATAATAATATGAAGCATAAAGCACCATGTTCAAGTAGAGGGTAGTAGATAGATGAGGGAAGGTGATGGAGGTGTTGGTGAAGATGACGGAGTTGTTGGAGTGGGTCGCCATAACGACGATGGCCCTGGCGACGTTCTAGTGCCACCGGGAGAGAGGGGGAGAGAGTCCCCATCCTTCTTCTTCTTCCTTTACCTCCTCTCTAGATGGGAGGAGGTTTTCCCCTCTGGCCCTTGGCCTCCATGGCGCCGCCGGGGTGTGAGCCACTCCGAGATTGGATCTCTCTCTCTGTTTTTGTGGTCTCTGATTCTGGCCTTTCACTGTTTCTTAAAAATCCAGAGATCCATAACTCCGATCGGGCTAAACTTTTGACGGGATCTTTATCCATAAATTAGATTTCTTACGGCCAAAGGACATCTCAAACCTACCTAAGGTGAGGCCACAAGCCCTCAGGGCACGCCCTAGTGGCTTGTAGTCCCCTCGGGCACCGCCTTCTGTTGATTCCACTTCCCAAAATTCACATATATTCCAAAAAAATCTCCGTAAGTTTTTATCCCGTTTGGACTATGTTTGATATGGATTTTCTGCGAAACAAAAAACATGCAACAAACACGAACTGACACTGGGCACTGGATCAATATGTTATTCCCAAAAATAGTATAAAAGTTGCCAACAGTATATGAAAGTTGTAGAATATTGGCATGAAACAATCGAAAATTGTAGACACGACGAAGACGTATCAGTCCACTATATATAGGCATACGACACGGGCTCAACTGTTCGGCCTCACATGGATCCTAAAGCCCATGCATTCCTTGCCTTAAGCGTGTGACCCCTTAGGTTCTCGTTCACTTGGCCGTGAGTCAGATCACATCCGGCTCGACCAGTCGATAGCGGCCTCTAGCAAGGCGTGCCAACTCCAAGTGTCTGATGAAGCTGGTTAGGCTAACCTGTACTTCACATTTCTATTCCCTTTGCCACACGATATATGTTGTCGTGCACAAGGCGACATGGTCATCCTTGTTGCAACACAACCTCTTTCTCGTTCGGTGAATCTGACCAACACTTCAGATTATCTCATAATCCTCATCGCATGGCCATGCTTATCCAGGTCGGATCACCTAAGGGGCCCAGAGTATATCTCTACTGATCGGAGGGGCAAATCTCATCTTGCTCGACCATGTCTCGCAGCATGGGTCTGGACAAGCCCGAAACCTACCTTTGTACCTACCCAGTCACGGAGTAGCATTTGATCGGCCCGAATCAAGTGTCTCACCATCCCGAGTACATGCGCCAGCTCAGGTCCTAGGACATGGAACGTATGTTGTACTAGAGACTCACATATGGCCTATCACTGTGTCTCATAGTTGGGTCTGTCCAACTCAGATCTTATCTCGACTCGGATCCAACTATGTCGAATTCGACCAGACCTTTCTGAGTCCATATTATCCGGCTAGCATCCAATGCTACATGGTCAGTGAGACCGGACCATCCACCATGTCATATGCTATTCTAACGGGCTGCGCGTCCACACAGCCCTTTCGACTATGGACCATTTAAGATAGTCATCATACAATGCATAGTCTCACAAACAAGTCACATACTTGTTAATACACATCAGTGATAATGTCCAAGGACTATCTTTATTCATAAACACACAGGAAATATCATCATACATGATTGCTCTAGGGCATATCTCCAACAGTCTCCCACTTGCACTAGAGTCAATTAAATAGACATCAAATGCTCATAGCTCTAACGTGACCCTCATGCTTGGGTTGTGGAAGCGCCTTAGTCAACGGATCTGCAACATTTGCATCCGTATGAATCTTGCATAAATTGGTATCGCCTTTCTCTATGAGATTTCGTATCAAGTGATATTTTCGGCCTATGTGCCTAGTCTTGTGGTGTTGTCTCGACTCCTTGGCCTATGCTATGGCACCTGAATTATCAAAATAAAGGTCCAACGGTTTTGACCAGCCCGGGAACACACCAACATCTTCCAGGAACTTCCGAATCCAAACACCTTCCTTTGCGGCTTCACAAGACGCAATGTATTCGGCCTCTGTTGTGGCGTCGGCCACCGTATCTTGCTTGGTACTCGTCCAGCTCACTGCTCCTCCATTCAAGACATACACGAATCTAGTTTGCGATCGACAATCATCCCTGTCGGTTTGGAAACTAGCATCGGCGTAACCCTTTACACAGAGCTCCTCCTCACCTTCATAAACTAGGAACATCTCTTTAGTCCTTTTCAAATACTTCAAGATAGTTTTCACCGCTGCCTAGTGACTCTCACCTGGGTAAACCTGGTATCTACTTGTTAAGCTTATTGCATAGGCAACATCAGGCCAAGTACATAGCATGGCATACCTGATGGATCCTATTGCAGAAGCATATGGAATCCTACTCATTCGGTTGAGCTCATCAGAAGTCGTACGACTCTGAGTCTTGCTTAGCATTATACCATGTGAGATGGGCAAGAACCCTTTCTTGGCCTCATTCATGTTGAACCTCTTCAACACTTTGTCTATGTACGTACTCTGGCTTAAGCCAAGCAGCCTCCTTGATCTATCTTTATAGATGTTGATGCCTAAAATGTACACTACCACTCCAAGGTTTTTCATTGAAAACTTGCCATTCAATGATCCTTGACTGATTTCAACATCGAAACATCATTTCCGACAAGCAGTATGTCATCCACATACAAGATCAAAAATACTATCGAGCTCCCACTAGACTTCTTGTATAAACAATAGTAGTCTTCGTTCTTGATGAAACCAAGGTCAACGATGACTTCATCAAAACGAATGTTCCAACTCCGAGTTGCATGCTTCAATCCATAAATGGACCTCTTGAGCTTGCATATTTTACCAGCGTTAGTTGGATCAACAAAACCTTCAGGCGGTACCATGTATACATCCTATTTTAAATTTCCATGAAGGAAAGCCATTTTGACATCCATCCCCATATCTCATAATCGAAATATGCAGCTATAGCTAGTACAATCCTCACCAACTTTAGCATCGCTACCGGCAAGTAGGTCTCGTCATAGTCAATTCCTTGAACTTGTCCATAACCTTTAGCGACAAGCCGAGCTTTGTGGATCTAAACATTTCCATCCACATCGATTTTCTTCTTAAAGAACCTTTTGCAACTGATGGCAACTATGCCAGGTGGCAGATCAACCAAGTCCCATACTTGATTTTCGTGCATGGACTTTAACTCGGATCTCATGGCCTCTAGCCATGCCTCGGAATCTGGGCTCACCACCGCTTTTGCATACGTGGCCGGCTCATCGCTTTCTAGCAACAAAACATCACGCATTGTGCGCAATCTTTTTGACCTCCGTGGCTTCGGTGCCGACTCCACTACGGGTTCTCTGACCGACTCCCGCCGAGTTGTCCCTGAGTGGCTCTCGAATTTATTTGAGTCGCACCATTCTCCTACTAGCCTCCTGACTGAGAAACTCTTTCTCTAGGCAAACCCTGTTTCGAGCAACAAACACTTTGTTCTCTTGTCGGTTGTAGAAGTTATATCCCAAGGTTTCCCTCACATAACCCACGAATATGTATTTATCCGACTTGGGTGTAAGCTTGTCCGACATGAGTCGCTTGACAAATGCTTCACAACCCCAAATCTTTAGAAAAGACAAACTAGGACTCTTCCCAGTCCACATCTCATGTGGTGTCTTGTCTATAGATTTTTATGGTACCCTATTAAGTGTGAAAGCTGCAGTTTCTAGAGCGTATCCACAGAATGACAAGGGTAAATCTGATTTGCTCATCATCAACTTAACCATGTCCAACAAGGTTCGATTTCTCCATTCTGACACACCGTTTCTCTACGGCATACCCGGAGGTGTGAGCTAAGGTACTATACCTCGGCTTTTCAGATGATTATCAAACTCCCAGCTCATGTACTCACCTCCATGATCTGATCGTAGAAGTTTTATTGTCTTGCCGAGCTGATTTTCAACCTCATTCTGAAACTCTTTGAACTTTTCAAAAGCTTCTGACTTGTGACTCATCAAATAGATATATCCATATCTACTCAAGTCGTTGGTAAAAGTCACAAAGTACTGATAGCCACCTCCGGCCATTGTGCTCATTGGACCACACACATCACTGTGTATAAGCTCCAATAGCCCGGACACCCTCTCGCAACTCTTTGCAAAAGGAGACTTAGCCATCTTGCCTAGCAAGCATGATTCGCATGTCTCGAATGACCCAAAGTCGGACGAATTTAGGAGTCCATCATCATGGAGCTTCTTCATTCATTTCAAACTAATGTGTCCAAGCCGGCAATGCCACAAGTATGTCGGATTTATCTCATTAGGCTTATGCCTCTTGACATTTACATTATAGACCGGTTTTGTTTCTAGATTTAAAATAAATATCCCATCTACTATGGGTGCATAGCCATGGAACATTCCATTCAAATAAAATGAACAACCATTGTCCTTTATATTGAATTTATAACCTTGACTCATCAAGCATGAGGCAGAAATAATGTTTCGACTAAGTGTGGGAATGTAATAACAATTATTCAATTCCAAAATAAATCCAGAAGGAATCTTGTGTTGCATCATGCCGACCTCCAACGCAGCAACTCTTGCTTTGTTTCCAACACATATGTTAATCTCCCCTTGTGCCACACGCCTAGTTCTTACTAGCCCCTGCATCGAGTTGCAAATATGAACAACCAATCCGGTATCAAATACCCAAGAGCTACTAGGTATGTCAGCAAGGTAAATATAACATATGTAACAAGTGTACCTTTGCCTGAAGAAGCATCTCCGGCCTTCTTGCCGTGCTCAGCAAGCCACTTGCTATAGTTCCTCTTCCAGTGACCAGCTTCCTTGCAGTGAAAGCAAATGGTCTTTGAGTTCGGTTCGGACTTCAGATCAGCGACAGAGACAACCTTCTCCATGTCTTTTTCCTTACCCTTTTTCTTGGACCAACTCTTCTTGAACTTAGCCGAGTTCTGCCCCATCAACACTTGATGCGTGCCTTTCTTAATATTTTGCTCTGCCACCTTGAGCATCCCGTGCAATTCAGTGAGCTTCTTATCCATGCCGTGCATATGATAGTTCAAGACAAACGTCCCATAGCTAGGTGGAAGTGAACCCAAAATTGCATCCGTGGACAGCTCGTCCCCAAGTGGGAAGCCTAACCGATCCAAAGCTTGCACGTACCCGATCATCTTGATCACATGCGGGTTTAGTGAATCACCCTCTTTCAGCTTACAATCCGTCAAGGATTGCCAGACGTTGAACCTCTCGGTCCTAGCCTGCACCTGAAACATGATATTCAAACTCTCGGTCATATCGAAAGCCTGATTGTTTTTGAAATGATGTTGCCAATTGGTCTCCATACAAGGGAGCATGAGGTAGCTGATCTCATTTGATTCATCAACGAGTTTATGGTGGGAATTCTTGGTTGTGGAATTAGCATTCTCGGCAAGTTCCTCTGGAAATGGATCCTCTAGAACATGTTCCTTTTTATCGTGCTTGAAAACAATTCTCAAATTTCTATACCAGGTGGTAAAGTTTGTTCCATTCAATTTATCCTTTTCCAGAATTGATTTCAATGCAAAGTTGGGTTGAGCAGGTGGTGCCATTGATCTACAACAGAAAATATGCAATTACAAAGCAATGTGTTTATGTAGAGTAATTCAATCCTTAAACATAACTACTCCCACTGAAGTCGACATCCCTCCACAAACTCTCAGTGATTCAGGACCTGTCTAGCGCAAGCGACTAGTGAGCTTTGGCATCACTGCTAGCCAACTTGCATATTCAGTAAGCAACATCTTGTTAATCGTATCTCTATATGACTCCTGTCGGTCGGGTAGGTATATTATACCCCGACTCCCAACCTTCTTTGCCACAAGGCCCAAAATCGTTTTGATAGCCTTGTCAAATTAACCTGATGTAGTGCATGTCCATGTCCGACACAAACCCTCCAGTTCAAGGACACCTAGTAGCTCCTCAATTTTATGAGCCCACTACCAGACGTACTTGATGTGCGAAGGTGCAACATCCGGAATGGCAATATGCTTGATATTAACGAGGGATCTTTCTACCATACTAACATGCATAGAAATAAGTAGCAATATCCATCACATATAAACATAAATATGTGAAATAGTATGGCTCCTTCATGGGCGTCCTTCCATGGCCAGCTCCTACTCCGATTAACCAAGGAGGAACTCCATCTTGTTCCTCATGTCGGGAAACCAAAGCTTAGAACTTGGTCTCTGTCCTCCAACTACTACAACTAGTAATGAATTTACAAAGAATCACAAGTCGACATGCAGGTCATTATACAATCAAATGACAACACTTTGGCTCCTGTCGGTTGACAATCATGACACACGTATCAAGTTAAATTACACACATGCATCACATACATATGAGCCATACCATTCACATCAAACCTGCAAAACAAACTTATGCAGAGAATCGCATTCTACCGGTTTGTGTGATCATGTACGAAATACAAGGCGCTATGCACACGGTGGTCCCACTACCTGGTTAGCGGGCGGGGTTCAAAGGGGCAGCGCCCCTCGCGGGTGCCAGTAGCGCCTGACGTTTTCGGAAATCACAGACCGCATCTGCACTCCGATCACGCCGGATTTTTTGATTTGACCGATCTCATCGATCATCGCAAACCCAATTCGGATTTACGATTCATGGTTAACCCCGATGGCAGAAACCGACCGGTAGGGGTAGGTTGTGTCACGACCTCTTCGATTCCGATTTGACAGAAAACATAGCCTCAATTATCCCGATGCGCAGCTGATCTCATCAACCGCGCACCTAGCCGATCTCATGAACGACGACAGATCTCATACGCCACCTCCACATATCTAATATGCATTCGATCTGAATCCAAATCCTATAACAGAGGCTCTGATACCACTGCTGGGTTCTACCATAGGTGCATCGCATGCAAATCAAAAATTTCCTACACGTAGAACATCCAAGAACTTGCTACGGAGATGGATCACAGTTCGTTACCACTAGACGCGCAGTGTAGTGTAGAGGAAGTAGAGTTGGGGCAGCGCGTTCGCGTGGTCCGTCTCCTCCTTGTTCGATCTTCCTCAAACAGCCGGCCCAATCTATCTCGAACATCCGGTCACCGGATCCCACGTACAGGTTCATGGGAGCGGCCCAAGTGCACTGCCCCTAATGGTATCCGCGCGTGCAGGAGGACCATCATGCGGTCGACTGCTAGGTCCGATCACACAGTCGGCGGCGGCGAGTGGAGGTGGCTAGTTGCAACACATGCAAAAGCCCTAATGATGGCACTGAAGTGATCAACTAGATGGGTGTGCCGCACCTCCACTATATATAGGCATTCAGCACGGGCTCAACTCTTGGGCCTCGCACGGATCCTAAAGCCCACATGTTCCTTCCCTTAAGCATGTGACCCCTTAGGTTCTTGTTCACTTGGTCGTGAGTCAGATCACATCCGGCTCGACCAGTCGGTAGCGTCCTCTAGCAAGGCATGCCGACTCCAAGTGTATGATGAAGCTAGTTAGGTGAACCTGTACTTCACATTTCTATTCCCTTTGCCACACGATATACGTTGCCGTGCATAAGGCGACATGGTCATCCTTGTTGCAGCACAACCTCTTTCTCGTTCCGGTGAATCCGACCAACACTTTGGATTATCTCATAATCCTCATCGCATGGCCATGCTTATCTAGGTCGGCTCACCTGAGGGGCCTAGAGTATATCTCTCCTTATCGGAGGGGCAAATCCCATCTTGCTCGACCATGTCTCGGAGCATGGGTCTGGACAAGCCCGAAACCTACCTTTGTAACTACCCAGTCATGGAGTAGCGTTTGGTCGGCCCAAAGCAAGTCTATCACCATCCCGAGTACATGCGCCGGCTCAGGTCTTAGGATATAGAACGTATGTTGTACCAGAGACTCATAGATGACCTATCGCGGCATCTCATAGTTAGGTCTGTCCAACTAAGACGTTATCTCGACTCGGATCCGACTATGTCGAATCCGACCAGACCTTTCTGAGTCCATATTATCCGGCTATCATCCAATGCTACATGGTCAGTGAGACCAGACCATCCACCGTGGCATACGCTGGTCTAACTAGCTGCGCATCCACACAGCCCTTTCGACTAGGGACCATTTTGGACAGTCGTCATATAATGCATAGTCTCACAAACAAGTCACATACTTGTTAATACACATCAATGATAATGTCCAAGGACTATATATATTCATAAACAGACAGGAAATATCATCATACATGATTGCCTCTAGGGCATATCTCCAACACGGTCCACCTCGTGCCCCTGCTCCTGCAGATCGAGCTCCTGGGCCGACCACTCCTTCACCCGATGCTCGTGCTCGGCCTGGGCTGTCCATGCCTCTTTAGCTGCCTTCGCCAGCACGGCATCCTTGGTCTCCAGCTCTCGGCGGAGAGATGCCTCCCGCTCCTCCGACTCCCGACGAAGAGCCGTCTCCCGCTCCTCTAGCTCTTGGAGGTGGGCCGCCTCACGCTCATCCTTCTCCGACTCCTAGTGGAGCCAGCCACACTCTGCGGTCTGGAAGTCCTGCCGCTCCCCGAGCTGCACAACCTTGTGACAGCCCGAGACCGACGTTCCAGAAGATTCCAGAAAATTCCCCTTTAGTTTCCGTTCCCGGCATGTGTTTCGTTGTGTATTGCATTCATCTTCGCATCATCTGCATAGCATCATCACCCGTTTTCAAGCTTGCATCCGTTGTTAGTTGCCGGTTCTCTCCGTTCTGCCGTTGCCCGTCTCGAGTCCAGCCACACACGTACACGCCAGCGGCACCGTGAAATAAAACTGTTTTCAAGCGCGCGCAAAATATTCTCGGATCGAGTTGAAACTTGTCGTGTGGTCTTGTTATATCTTAGGTAGACCGCCCGTCGATTTTCGTCGCGTTCTGAGTTTGTCTGATGCCCCGTCGGATGTTATCGGTAGTTTATCGGACGTTCATCAGACGTTTCTTGGTGTTTTCAACTTTGTGCCACGGGTCACCGCTTCCCTCTCTTCCCCTCCTAGTCCCTCTGCACAGCCCCGTAGCCCTGTCCCACCGCTTCCGGACGTCGCATCGCCATCCGGCAGTCCGAAAACGGACGGACATGCAACCCTAGCCCTACCCTAGAAATAGCCCCTCGTTCCCCGTGCAAACCCTAGCTCCTCCCTCCTCTAAGCCGTCAGGCCGCCAAGCCCACCTGGAGGCCCGGGAAAGCCCATTTGGGCCCGTAACTGGAGCTCTCCCGAGCTCCTCCCATGGCGTTCCCGAGATTCCCCGTGCTCCCCGCCGCCAGAGACCAGCCGCCGCCACCGGAGCAGCTCGCCGCCGGACCTCTCCCTTCCCTTCTCCTTCCTCCCTCCTCTCTCTCTCTAACCCGACCTCTCCCTTCTCCGCCGTAGGTGCCATGCCTTTCTTCGCCGCCACCATGGAGCCGCCCCCGCAGCTCCGCCGCCGCGCAGCTCGCCCCGGCCAGCCCCGGCCTCGCCGCCGGCCAGAACCGCCGCCCCGTTGCCGGATCTCCCTCCCTGGCCTCGCCGGTCGCCCCGCCTCCTCCGCCCGCCTGTGCCCCGCCGTTCCTCGTCGGTCGCCGCCAGCGCTCCCGCTCGGCAGGTCGAGGAGCTGCGCCCCGGGCGTTGACCCGATCCAGCCCACGTGGGCCGGCCAGCGGCCAGATCTGGCCCAGCTCCACCGACTTGGGCCGAGCCCACCAAGGTGCTGATCCCCCCAGAGCCCTTATATGACGCTAGTGTGCTGTTTAGCTATAAATCGCGCACTGCTCTGTTAGGCCCAGTAGCAGCTTCGGCCCGATTAGATTATCCTGTTATTTTCTATTTTACAGATTAGTCCTGGGTTTAATAATGCTAATAACTTTTTAACCGGGCATCGTATGTAATAACTTTTAACATGTAAAGTGCTTAGATTTTCGCGTAGATTGATAATATCCAACGTGCATACATGATAAAAATGATTACATGTCATTTCATGCCATTTTGCATATAGGTCTTAACATTGCATTTCATATTATTAACCGTGCATCAAAATTAATAAAATCATGTATTAAAAATGTCCATCTCTTTTGCATCGCATTTTCATGCATGGGATAATTCTCAGTATCATGTTTGCATATTATTTGCATTATCGAATTGCTTTACCGTGAATAGGCCTATTATGTGCATATTTAATAGTGATTAATTTTCTACATGAACCTAATCATATTATATATGTTTTCGGGGTAGAAAACCCCATAGGATTTATCTATGCATTTAGTTTTTCCATTTGAGCATGTTCATGTGAATGTCATTTATGCCGCGATGCTTTTTTGTCATTTTCGTAGGAATTAATCCGTGCATGATATGAATTAATTTTCAACATGAAAGTTGCTCTTTGATATGTGTCCTAGCCCATGGACATTTTTCTTCTCATAGATATGCATGTTTAGGTGTTGTTTTGTTGTTGTCAACATGCTATGAAAATCTGTTGTTTTAAGGGTCCAAAATATTTCTAAGTCTGGAATCTATTATATTTTGTTGCTGTCTTGCCATGTGATTAGCTAGTGATCTTGAACTCTTTTGTGGTAGGTGTAATGGAGTTATTTGTTGTTGATATTGTCCTATAGCATGTTGTCAAGTTTCATGCCATAATATGATTTGTAGCATATAGTTTCACTTCTGTCAATATGCCTTCGTGATAAAAACTGCATTGTCTAAAACTGCTATTTTCACTAAGTCTGAAACTGTTTTCAAGTAGCCTTCTTGTGAGCTTCCTACCAAGTGATCCATGCATGTTTTGATGATGCTATGTGAAGATGAAATTAAGTGGATGTTGCATGCTATTTCCCCATGCTTAGTTTGTGCATTTTAGAATCTTGTAACCTGTTGTTTTCATGTGTGCAAAATGCTATCTTGCTGTTTTTGGCAGATTTCAACTAAAACTTGTGTTGTTGATTGTGGTTGAACCGTAGCTCCGTTGAGGACATTCCATATCTGAAACTTGCTTAGAATCTCATGTAGCTTCATAATAACTTGTTGCATTCATGATTTGAGATGTTTGTGGTGGTTTTCCCATGCATTTGCATTCATGCCATGTGCATCTTGTATTGCTCATATCTTTTAGACCGTAGCTCCGTTTGCGATGTTCCATATATGTAAATCGACTAGAATGACGTGTAGAATAACATGGTATGCTTTATTTTGCTGTTTAACAACATAAAATATGTTTAGATCAGATCTGGACCAAAGTCATAATTAACATATGAGGTCATTTCGGAAATGCTATAAGTTGTTTCCGACCTCATTTAAGATGCCTAGATAGCTAGTGTACTTAAGCTTCACCTATTACCGTGTTTAAAAACATTTAATATTGTTGTGTACCTAATGGGAGTGAAATAAATAATTCGAACGTGGAGTTTCGTCAATATGTAACTCGTTGCATATTGAGCTTCACTTAATGTGTAGTAATTGATTGTTGTGAATTGTCATGCATTGCTTATTAAACCGGACATGCATCATATCATTGTGCATCGTGTCATGCATATGTTGTGGTGTATCTTGTGTTGATTGTTTGTTTCGGATTGCTTCTTCTCGATAGAGTTCCGAAAGCGTTCGGAGTGTGAGATTCGTTCGACTACGTTGGTTCGTCTTCTTCATGGATTCGTTCTTCTTCCGAGCGGGATCTCAGGCAAGATGACACATTTCCCTGGATACCATTACTATCGTTGCCATGCTAGTTGTCTCGTCTTTTATGTTATGTCTCGCTACCTACCACTTGTTTGATAAGCCTCCCAACATTGCCATGATAAGCCTCTAACCCTTCCACATCCCAGCAAAACATTGTTTGGCTATGTTACCACTTGCTCGGCCCCTCTTATACCATTGCTAATTGCAGGTGCATTTGCTTCCATGTGCCATCATGGACCTTCTTTTGTTATATCACAATATTGCTGCTATTTAATTTAATGCACATATATACTTGGTAAAGGTGGAAGGCTTGGCCTTTTGCTTGGTGTTTTGTTCCACTCTTGCCGCCCTTAGTTACTTGTGAACCGGTGTTATGTTCCATAAATGAGCGCTCCTAACATGCTCGGGGTTGTTATGGGGACCCCCTTGATTTTTGGGTTAGAATAAAACTTGTCTAGCAAGGCCCAACTTTGGTACTCCTTTTGCCTAACTAATTAAAATTGCATAGGGAATGATCACCCCGTGGATAATTTAATCAACCCCCGGGCCAGTGCTCCATATGAATGTTGGTCCAAAATGGGCTGCTTGCGGGGCCGCCTCGAGGCAACTTGAGGATTGGTTTTCCATGTAGCTAGTCCCATCCGTCGTGTCCTGAGAACGAGATACGCGGCTCCTATCGGGTTCGTCGACATGTCGGGCCGCCTTGCTGGATTTGTTTTACCTTTCTTGAACGTCTCGAGTGAGGAACTCTGATTTTCCTCGGGCTATCTCGAGGTGTTGAATTTCCTTTGGAATTGTCTAGGAAGATCACGAGATCCGTGGTTGAGGTTATTCCCGCTGAGTGTGGTTAATTTGTGATGGACGAGTTGGAGCACCCCTACAGGGTTAAATCTTTTCGAGAAGCCATGCCCACAGTTATGTGGCCAACTTGGATACTTTGTTTAACACCCGGTCATAGCAAACTTGAAGTAAACTCTAATAAAATACACCAACTGTGTGCGTAACCGTGACTGCCTCTTCTCGTGAATTCTTATCCGAAAGAGAACACGGTAGGGTTATGTTTGACGTAAGTAGGTGTTTAGGACCAGTTAGTGATCAGTACTAGTTCCCGTTCGTTATGTGTAGACCACCATACTTTAATTTATGTACTCGTAAGTTAGCCACTCAAATAATGCTTAGTCGCTTGCTGCAGCCTCACCACTTAACCATGCCTTACCTATTAAGTTTTAATAGTCTTGATACCCTTGGAAATGAGATTGCTGAGTCCCTGTGGCTCACAGATTACTACCACAACAGTTGCAGGTACAGGTAATGTGATGATTTGACGTGAGCGCGTTGCTTGATTTGACTTGGAGTACTTCTTCTTCTTCAATCTTGGATGGGTTCCAGGCGGCAGCCTGGGATAGCAAGGGTGGATGTCATTTTATTGTTTGATTTTGTCCGTAGTCGGACCCTGCTCTTATGTATGATGTTTGAGATGTTATTTTATTGTTGTGACTCTGATGTAGCTTGTGGCGAGTGTAAGCCAATTCCATATACTCATCTCTTTTGTACATGTACTTGTAATGATATCCATTCTTGCGAACGCATCGATATGCGCTTCTATCCCTGTCGAGGCCCTCGTGCCCAAATAAGGATCGGACTGCATCTTGGGCGTGACAAACCTGGCGACAGAGGCTAACTGTCTCGGTGTGGGTGGCTGCCCAAGATGAAAACACCTTTGTCAGAAAGCAAAGAAGAGAGGGATTCAGCCTGCCTCTAGAGTAGCCGACCTGAATCCCAGGGGTTACACCCAGTGGGTGCGCTCGCGCGCCCCAACTGAAGATTCATAAGAACATTACCTTGTAGATCCGTGGACAGGACGGCCAACCGACTTTTGGCTCCACGGTAGAAGCCTAGCAGCATATTGTACGCGGCCACCCGATGGTCTTGTGCGGCCTGCAGATGTCACAAAAGAAAAATGCTATTAGGCTCGACCCGCCTGCATCCTAGTCGTCCCAAACCATGGGGGCTACACCCAGTGGGTGCGCTGGCGTGCCCCTTTGGAAAAAATCAAAGCAAAGTACAAAAGCCTCAAACTCTTACAGCGACGGATTACTCGTGGTGCACCAGACGGTTAGTGGCGTCCTGGGCGTCATGCGCCGTCTGGGTGTGACAGGCGGCGAACTCCGCGATGACAGCCACCACCGCGACTGCAAGGGCACTGGGCGCATCGTTGATGGCCGCGCCTTTGGCCACGGCCTAGGTCTCCTATGGTCGACCCCTTCGGCGGGTCCGCCCTTTGCCGTCATCACCAGGTGCC
Organism: Hordeum marinum; assembly: GCA_022496015.1. Taxonomy (NCBI): domain Eukaryota; kingdom Viridiplantae; phylum Streptophyta; class Magnoliopsida; order Poales; family Poaceae; genus Hordeum; species Hordeum marinum. The sequence continues at coordinate 432,433,318 of CM039674.1, read as the reverse complement.
TACCCCTCCTAGCACCGTAGTGCCAGATGTCCTCACTAATGAGCTTGAGGCATCCGCCCCCGGGCCCTGTGTTCTCAATCGCCAACGCTCCGCCTCTGGTGGCGCCTCCGCGGCTCGCGTCCGGAGCCATAGCCTCCGGAGTAGAATCTTGAATGACGACCTCGGGGCTCCTCTGCCCCTGGCGGCACGTCATTCGCCCTCGACGGGGCCGTGTTGCTGCCTGGCTCCACCCCATCGGTGGCACTAGCTGCACTCATGGCCGTAAGGGCCTCCTCCTTGGCATGTGCGTCCGCCCCTGCCCGTCACACGGGGTCGTGCTTGTCCTTGGACCGCCTCTCCCGGCCAAGGGGGAAAGGTTCCCATGATTGGTTGTCCGCCTCCGTGTTGGCCCTCCCTGGCGGCTGCTTCCACGCCTCGTCCTCCCGCAGGCGGCGCTCTTCCTTGCACTGCTCCCGCTCGTCCTCCTCGAGGTCCTGCCACGCCTGGTGCTCCCTCTCCTCGGCGGTGTTTGGCGGCACCATGCCCACCGTCTCAGCGGTCGTAGCCCTACCCAGGGTGTGTCGCTCCTTACAGGAATAAGATGAGAAGGGGGAGTTGACTGAAAAACAAGCAAGCACAGAAGGATAACAAAACTTACCCGATGACGATGGGGACCGCCCGCCTAGTGGGGCCTGTCCGACCGGCCCGCTGTTTCTTCCCGCCGCCTTCGCGGCTGCCGCCCGGTTGCCCGCTAGCTACTTGCTTGGGGGCCGGCCTGGAGCTGGCCGGCTGCTTCCCCATGTCGCCTGCCGCCGCGTCGCCCTGGCTGGGCTCGCGGTCGGTGCGGCGTATGCACCTCCTCGGCACCATGGTGTCGTCCCCCGAGGCTTCGGGGTTCTCCGGGGCCATTACATCGCACATCCTCTCCAATTCAGCGTCGTCATCGGTCCAATCCCGCAAATGCCATTGGGGGAGGAACTCACCTGCCGACCCAGTAGCCTCCGTCTCCGTCTTTGCCCCACCGGCTTCGGACGCGCCGGCTCGCTCCGACTCCGCCGGCTCCACGTCGTCAGCGTCCTCGACCTCCTTGGGGTCCGAGTCCGCCACGTCGGCAGCCGGCTCCCTGTAGTTTTGTAGTTGCAGGAAGACCTGCACGCAAGAGAAGCCCTCCCCCGTTCAGGCCGAGGAAGGGCGCCGGCTCAAAAAGAAAAAGAAAGGGTGAGGGACGGCTCATCATGTACCCGCGAAGTTGGACGGTCCCGGCTGTACGGGGCCTTCCCGCATTGACATCCGCCCTCGTCCATCTTGCCGGCTGAAATGGCGTTCACCCTCCTCGCCACCTTCACCATCTTCAACTCTTTGGTGGAGAGACGGCAGGATTCGTGCCGCCCTCCCATCTAGAAGATGAGGTGCGGCTAGCTCTGTAGCGGTTGTACCCGGCACACCACCATCATGGCTAGGAGGTCAGAGGCCGTCAGCCCCTCCGTCTCCTGTCCAGCATCGCGACCAACGGTTGGTTGACGAAGTTGGGGAGGTTGATGTAGTCCTCCTCTAGCTTCACGTTCTTCACATAGAAGAACCCTTTTGCCAGTTCTTCACTGAATCATGCAAGGGGAGTTGCGGGAATCCGGCTGTGGCTCAGAAGTGAATCAGGGCGGCTTCAAAGTCGGCCATCACCTTTTGGTCGGTTGCCGGATTCGTCACTGTCTGGCGCTTGAGGTAGACGAGCCTGAACCAGAGGTCGAGGCGCGGCTGCACCCCCAAGAACCCCTCGCAGAGGGTGGCTAATGCCGCCATCTGCAAGACGACATTGGTGGCGAGATGATGCGGATGTAGTCCGAACCGCGTGAGGAACTGCCGGAAGAATGTGCTCACGGATAGCCCGAGCCCGCAGAGGAAGTGCTCGGCGAAGACCACCACATCGCCCTATCACGGGGCCGAAGCGTTCTCCACCCGGCGACGTGCGCCTCCAGGTGCTCCTCCGACGAGAACTTGCGGCGGTGACAGAGATGCTCGATGAAGTGCTTGTCGATGTTGCTACCATCCCATGCACCCTTGCTTGCCATGGCTCTCAAGGAGTCCCGCGGTCACAGTGGCGGGCGCAAGGGCTCGGTCGTAGCATGACTCTGTGACGGCGGCGGACGGAGGAGCGGCGAATGTGTGGCCTTCGCTCTTCCTCTCTCTCTCTTGAAACAGGGAGGGGAGGGGCGACAAAAATGATGTGCCTCGGGCGGAGGGAGCGAATGTGCCGTTCTGCTCCTCTCCCCCTCCATTTAAACCCTGCGTGGTGGGTAGTGGGGAGCGGATCCGTCGCGCATGATCCCCACTACCTCCGCCACGTGCCGGAAGGGCGTTAATGCACTCAGGAACGCCAACCGGCGGCCTGAGCCACAAAAGATACGCGCGCACGGGCCGAGGCCGTGGCCGAAGTGGGCCCTGCCCCACGTCCCTGTCTTGTCCTCCGCATGGCTTGTTAGGTCGTGGCCCGCTGCGCTCCCCATGTGGCGCGTCTGCTCTACCCACCGGGGCATTCAAGGCGTCCTACGAAGCGTCGACCGGCTACGGAGCCGGCCGCCGAGTACCCGTGCCTTCTGACTCCTAGATCATACAACACTACAAGAACACAAGACTCAAGCCGGCGAGGTCCGCCGTGGCTCACCGGCGGGCCTCCCCTGCTTCGGGGACTACTGATGGGGGGATAACCCTGGGGTAGCCTTAAGGGGCTCTTTTCTCCAAGTTTTTGAAACGATTGCAGGCAAGTCGCCTCCCCTGCGGTCCGTGTCACACCCTGTGTTTGTAGCACATTGTTATGTATGGATTTTTAAAATTTAGAGCCAACTAAAACTTTTTCAAGTGCTTGTGCTTGTTTGAAGTGATGTTTGCTTGCTTGATGATTGTGGTATGGCACTCTTAGAATCTATTCCACTTCATAATAATCTTCCTTGACCCAAACTTCTTTCCCAATGATCATGCCATGTGAATAGTGCCCAAAACTATTTTTATCAATTTTTGTTTTAACCAAAAATGATTTATCCAAATTAGGTTTTCAAAAACCCTTGAAATGAGGTTTGCACTACAAGTCCTCAAATTGGGTGGATTCTTCTTGCCAAAAAGCTTTACTTCAAACCTACTCTATATAAGACTTTCCAAAATCACCAAATATTATTTTAAAAGATTATTCTGATATTTTACTTAAAGGATTTTTCTTAAGACCAGAAACGGTTTTTCATGGGGAAAAACTATTTAAATGCTTTGAAAATATTTGAGAAAATTTAGGGAAACTCAATGGACATATATTTTCCATATATATGAGTTTCAACACAAGGGAATGTTCAAATCATGGGGAAAACCCTCAAAACCCTTTGTGTTCAAACCAAGCTTTTGAAATATTTCTATAAGAAATATTCTCAATAAATTCCAGGAAAATCCCAGCAAGTCAGCACCATCATAGGTGATGATCTTGCAAAGTTTCATCTCAATTCAAGTTGATTTGGCTCATCAAACCATCCCAAAACCCTTTGTGTCCAGATTCAAATTTCAGCAACTTTACATTGTAAAGTGTCTCCCCATGACCCCAAACTTTGTGGGCATGCTCTAATGACCAAATAGTGAAGCTACAGTAAGTGGTGCATCAAGGGTAAAATCCTAGCATCACTAGATCTACAGAAACCTGATTTTGTTAGTTTCTAGGGTTTACCAAGATTCCATTGTCAACCTTGCCCACTTGAGCTCAAACTTGGTGAATCACCTCATTTTTACCCAGCCCTTGACCCTGTTGAATATCTCAGTAAGATGGTAAAATTTTCTTGCCAAAAACCCCATCAAACACCTTCTGGTCCATTCTTAAAACCATCATTTCCACCCCTTGCTCTTTTACCCTTGCCCCCAAATCTTTACCACATCTTCTCACAGTGCCCAAGCACCTCCATTAAAAAACCCAAGTCCTCAGGTCACTGGGAGGTGGGGTAAAACCCCCCATTTTCACCTCTGTTTCACCTTGGAAGAAGCTTCCTCCCTCCCCTTTCTTTTCTCCCTAGCTCTCCTTAGTCTCATAGCATCCAAGGGGCATCTCTAGACCCTCTAGAGGCTACTGCACAAGGTGGGGCACCCCAGAGCGCGCAGGCAACGACAATGCCGGCCATATGCATGCTCTGGGGCGCGCTACAGTGCGCTCCCGCACTGTAGCCTCCACCCAATTGCTGCCCCCGACCACCTTGGGCCTCCCCCGCGTGTCCCCTGAGGCGCCCTCGGCGTCCGTCACACGTTACGCAGTCGGCCCCCTCCTCTCTCTCCCTCCTCCGACCCCTCTAGCGTGTGCCCGACGCCGCCTGAGATGGCCAACGCGCGGGTGCCAGACCCCTCCCCCACTCTCTCTCTCCCTTTCCCTAGGCCGAGACCACGTCCAGGAACTCCCTGGACTCGAACAAGAGCCCCCCCTCGCCCTTGCCAGCGCACCGAAGTGCGGTGGACCGTTTCCACCCTATAAAAAGGGCCTCCCCCGAGCTCTCTCCTCTTCTCTGGCCCCCTCTCCTCCTCCATTGACCAACCGCAAAGCCCCGGCTCCTCCCTGTGCCCGAAGCGCTCGGGATCGACCAGAGATCGCCACGGCATCGCCACCGTCGATCTCCTGGTAGCGGCCTCCTCGGCCCTCCTTCTTCTCTGGCTAGTCCTCCCTCGCCATGCTAATGCGTTTCCCCCTGCTCCGCGTTCTTTGCAGCTTGAAATAGCCCCGGCGACCTCCTCCCAAAGCCCCCTCCGCCGCGGGTGCTCGCCGACGGTGGCTCCGACCACCTCCGGCTTCCCTTTGACCTCCCCTAGAACGGCGGCTCCTCCCCGAGCCCGTTCCTACCATCGCCTGCTGTCGCCGGTGAGCTTCTCCCCTCTCTGTCCCGAGGTGGGAGAAGGATCCGACAGGTGGGACCCTCCTCTCGGCCTCTCTTTCCCTATCTCGCGCTCTCTCTCCCCCTCGTGTCGCTGACGACCGGGCCCCGCGCGTCAGGTTTGAACCTGACCGCGCGCGAGGCCGGCTGGCTGGCCAGCTGGGCCGGCCCAGCCTTTAGCCGCCTCTGGCCCAGGTCCCCGTGGCCCTTTTCTTTTTCTTTTTCTGTGGGACTTTGCAAAAATTCCACAGAGCCCAAAATAATTCCAATAAAAATATTTCTTCCACCAAAAATATTGAAATAATCCATAGAATTTATTAGTGCCATTTGTAAAAATGTTTGATAACATTTTATGTACTCTTTTATTTAAAAAAAACTATTTGGCATTATCTGCCTCTGTTTAATAGTTTTAAAAAATGTTTTTCATAACAAAATAGTAAACAAACATTTTCTCTATAGTCTCTAGTATTTATCAGAGTAGATTAGCATTTTTTATAGTGGCTTGTGTGCTTTGTTTTGTGTGATGCTTATTTTTATCGCTATTTTATCGAGACGATAGATTGCGCTGTTGACGAGGAAGTTGGACCCGAAGACTTTGAAGACTCTGGAGACTTTGTTGAGCCAGGCAAACAACCCTTTGACCATGTTAAGAAACATTTCCATGCATGACATATAGCACTTGTTGTTTTGATTATTTGATCGTGATGTGGTATTTCCCCTTTGGTGGGATGCCTCCGATACTTTTACCATTAACACTTGCATCGTGGATGACCCTACCACCTTATGAGGGTTGTGCGGGTGGGAGTAGTTAGGTTGCTTGTAGATGCTACGCAAGTGGGATGGGATTTATGCATAGTGATGGGAAGGATGAAATGATTTCAAAGGCTTTTCTAAAACCCCATCGGGAGCCACTAATGCCCGAGGGAGGTGATGATCAGTTGGGTGACCACTTGAGAAAGAAGTGGTGTGCCAGAGAAAGAGAGTGTGTGTGTTTTCGAAAACGGAATAGATTTAAGGTCTGCTGACCATCCCAACATTACATGTGCAACCACGATACCCCTTATGGGATGTGGCTTTGTCGATTACCATGGTTGGTACTAGCAAGGAGCCTGCATTACTAGTGGCAAGAGTGAAGTGGTCACTCTTGACATGGGGTTGTCCCAGAAGTGGAAGGTCATGCACTGTCTTTACAGGCACTGGGCACACCATTGCGTGCCCTCATGGATGAAATGAGTGATGTATATCAGGAGGGATGGCACCAATGAGTGGACTCTTTGTTTAGTATCACCATGGGAAAGGCATTGTTCGGGTGCTTACCTCGGGTATCTTATGTATCGCGAGTCGTGGATGACACGGAAGTTCCCCGAGTCCTGTGGGTAAAGTGTGCAACCTCTACAGAGTGTAAAACTATTCGAATAGCCGCGTTCGTGGTCATGGACAGTTGGAGGCCCTTCTTAAACTATGTCCGGATGTTTTCATAAAACTTGGTGTGAGTATGGATGTGATGGTGACAAAGAGGTCACATGAGCTAAGTCCGATGAATTGGCATGGGAATTGAACTAAGTCCGATGACTTAGCATGATAAATGAACATGAGGTGTTCAACCCCTACTTATGATGATATATGTATCTTGTTCGTATGGATATCTATGTAAGACTTGACATTCATGGTCTTATTTGTGTAAGATGCTAAATGTGGATGTAAGACTCTTGTTATTCAGCTTTTGTGTGTTCAGTGAGCATTGATCTCTGGGATCACTGTACACGTGCATTCGGTGCTCATGACTTATGAGTCGGGGTCCCCATAGAGCTGGTATCAGAGCCATCTTGACTGTAGGAAGCCCTTAGTTAGCATGGACGTTAGTCAGGATAAAACCGTTTTCAAAAATACACCTAGCATTTGTACTTAGGAATTCTGCACCCTTTACCTCTTGTATTCTTCACACAACACTCTGTTGACTCTCCTCCTTTCAAACCTTTGTAGATGGCTGTCATACCCGAAGCCTTCCTGACATCCGGCTTTCCCATACTCCTTGGGTATAGCCTGGAGAAGTACCAGTTCCGCCAACCACCCATTTTCCTCTACCACGAGCACTCGATCGATGCCGTCACGAAGGAGTACCACGTAGATGTGGTCATAAAGGCAAACGACTCCCCGACCAATTGTTCTTTGAAGGACCACGGATGGAGACCATGATACTTGCAGTCGAGTCAGCTGCAGGCAAGGCACTCCTACACCTTCGAGACATCATTCCAGAGATGGCTGACGAGCCGGCTACTCGCTACCTTCCCTTTAGAAAGGATGATCTTGGCAAGAGTTGTACACTGGTTCCAACTGAGGAGGATGGCACACCACTCAAGTTCCAGACCTACTTCAGCCTCTCTGCTGATAGTCTAGTTCACCACTTGATTAAGGAGTCCGTGAAGCTCCGCGAGGAACTTCACCACACCCGGGAGATACTTCGGCAAGCCAAGACGAAGCCAGACAAGATCAAGAAGGATGGAGCCCCCAAGGGACGACCAGTTGTCGCTTACAGAGGAGGAGTACCCCCAGCTAGTGATGCACCTACACGTCGTCATCGCATGAGTGCAGAGTATCGTGAGCTCTTCACCAACCCGCCAGCAAAGCGTCGTCAGGATGGACCTCCTCGTCCCCCGACCCCTTCGACTGGGAATGATGTCTGTTCAGATGATGAACAAGAGGAAGACCGATAGGAGCATGATTACGAGACCGAGCACTCCACCACCTGAGTCCAAGAACCCCTAGGGTAGGATCAGTCATGTACCCCTCATGCAAAGTTGATTCCGTGTAATCGTTCATATGAAACCATGGATACTTGTTGTTTGTTTTGTTGGTTGTGTTCCAATGCAAGTCGCGCTTTTGACTTAGGCAACATGTATGCAACTCCATCGTCTATCTTAATATATGTTGGTCTTTTGACCTTTGTTTTTCCACACTTGCACTTGACCAACCCCCTTAGGCGTGCTTTTCCGTTATTGCTTTTCCTCTCATCTATCCCAGTTCTTTGACTTGGCTGCTCCAAATAGGATGGTGACTGCTACCCGCAATAGCTCCTTCACCAACCCTGAAGCCGGCAACTCGAGCCAGCATCAGGGAGCTGGTGGGACTTCTCACGTTGGAGGACACCAGGAGCAGCCACAAGGCGACATTCCCCCGCTACTACCTCCACCAGAGAACATGACCATAGCTCAGTTTCTCCAAGTTCTCTGGCAGGAATGCCAAGCCAACAATGCTGCTATCCAGCAGATGGCTCAGGCCCTTGTGAACAACTAGCAGCAAGGCAGGAACGGCAATGGCCGCTCCACTCTATCTGATATCATGAGGAATTCGCCCCCAACCTTCACCGAGACTGCTGAACCATTGAATGTTGATGACTGGATCCGCACCATGAAGGACCTCCTTGCACTGGTCAATTGCAATGAGGATCGTGAGAAGGTGATGTGTGCCTTTCACTGCCTTGGAGGTACCGCCCGACCTTGGTGGGATGGATTCAAGGTCATGAAAGTGAGCGTGTGATCACTTGGAATGACTTCAAGGAAGGATTCCGCACCGCCCACATTCCTTTTGGGATCATGGCTCTTAAGAAGAGAGAATTCCGAGTGCTGAAGCAAGGAAGTGGCTCTATCAAGGAGTACCTGTAGAAGTTCAACCTGTTGTCCAGGTATGCACCTGAAGATGTCAACACAGAAGGTGCCAAGAAGGAACGCTTCATGGAAGGACTTCAACAGACCTTGCAGTATCAGCTCATCGTCTGCGACTGTCGCACCTTTTCGACCTGGTAAACAAGGCCCTCATGCTGGAAGACAAGTGTCGTGCCATAGACCACACTCACAAAGCACAAGATGATCAGCAAGGGAAGCTCCAGCAACCAGAAGCCTCGCCCCTGGCAGCCAGCCCCAGCCAAGCCAACCTATCAGTCACAACAGGCTAGACCTCCTGCACCTCGTCCGAGCTACCAACCTCAGCAGTATGCCAATCCCAGACCAGCTTACAACAACAACCCCAGTAACAACAACGGTGGTAGAAACTTCAACAACCCTGGGCAAGTCACTTGCTTTGGATGCGGTCAGTCTGGACACATCTCTAAGCTTTGCCCCAACAGGAAGCCAGATGCCCCGCGCCCCAATGCGCCAGCTGAAGGTCAAGCCCGTGGAGCACCACCAAGGAACCTAGCACCCCACAACCAGCCCAAGAATGGAAAGGGTCATGTGGATCACATCACCGCAGAGGAAGCCCAAGAAGACCCGGACATCATACTGGGTACGTTCTCGTCAACTCAACCCCAGCAACAGTATTGTTTGATTGTGGAGCTTCGCATTCTTTTGTCACCCAAACATTTGCGTTAGAGAGTGGCATGAAACCTACACCCTTGGGTAGTCATATGTTGATACAAACCCCGGGTTCACTTATGAAGTCCGGGATAGGGACAAAGGAGTGGAGATTAACATCAACGGGGTAGACTTCCTAGCAGACCTTATAGTTCGGGATTCACCCGGCCTGGATGTCATCCTTAGCATGAGTTGGTTGACCAAGCACCAAGGCATGTTAGACTGTGCCAAGAGGATTGTCACCATGACCAATAGCCAAGGAATGGAAGTCAAGTATGTTCCCAACCCTACCTCCACTCAAGCCCCTCAGGCTAACTGTCTATCGAGGGTTGAGTTGGATTAAGTGCCAGTGGTATGTGAGTACCCGGATGTGTTTCCTGATGAGCTGCCCGAAATGCATCCTGACCGCGACATTGAGTTCATCATTGAGCTTATGCCCGGGTCAAGGCCCATCTATAAGAAGGCCTATAGGATGGGATCCAAAGAGTTGGCTGAATTAAAGAAGCAACTGGCAGAGCAACCCAGAAAAGGATTTATTCGCCCTAGTGCCTCTCCTTGGGGATCGCCTGTTCTATTTGTGTCAAAGAGGGATGGAACTATCAGACTCTGCGTCGATTACCATTCTCTCAATGAAGTCACAATAAAGAACAAGTACCCTCTACCCAAGATTGAAGACCTGTTTGATCAGCTGAATGGAGCCAAGGTGTTCTCCAAGATCGACCTCAGGTCTGGGTACTACCAGGTGAAGATCAGACCCCAGAACATTCCGAAGACGGTGTTTGTAACCCGGTATGGCATGTATGAATACATGGTCATGTCATTCGGGTTAACTAATGCCCCTGCCGACTTTATGTACCTCATGAATGAGGTCTTCATGGAGTACTTGGACAAGTTTGTTGTCGTCTTCATTGATGACATACTCGTCTTTTCCAAGTCTGAAGAAGAGCATGAGGAACACTTGAGATTGGTCCTAGAGAAGCTTCGAGAGCACCAGCTTTATGCCAAGTTCAGCAAGTGTGAATTTTGGCTGCATGAAGTTGGATTCTTGGGTCATGTGTTGACTGCAGAAGGATTATTGGTGGATCCTGCCAAGATTGAAGCTGTGACTGAATGGCAAACCCCAACCACTATGAAGGAAGTCAGGAGCTTCCTCGGACTCGCGGGATATTACCGCAAGTTCGTGGAAGGGTTCTCAAGCATTGCCTGACCCATGACCCAGCTATTGAAGAAGGACAAGAAGTTTGAATGGATAGCTAAGTGCGAGGAAAGCTTCCAGGAGCTCAAGAAGAGATTGACCATAGCCCAGTTTTAGCCACCCCCGATATTCACAAGGAGTTTGTGATTTATTGTGATGCATCAAGAACCGGGCTTGGATGTGTTCTGATGCAAGAAGGAAGAGTGGTAGCATATCTATCCAGACAGCTACGACCTCATGAAGAGAACTACACAACTCATGATCTTGAGTTGGCAGCCGTGGTTCATGCCTTGAAGACATTGCGACATTACCTTCTCGGGAAGCGATGTGAGATATTCACAGACCATAAGAGTTTGAAGTATATCTTCACTCAAAGGGAATTGAACATGAGGTAGCGAAGATGGTTGGAATTGATCAAGGATTACAACCTCAATGTTTGATACGTCCCTGGAAAGGCCAATGTGGTAGCAAATGCCTTAAGCAGAAAGGATTGTTCCTTGAATGCCATGATTAAGGAAAGGCTACCCGCCCTGTATGAAGAACTGGAAAGGTTTGGCCTGGAACTGGTTGCATCAGGATTCCTTGCCAACCACGAAGCAAAGCCTACCTTGATGGATGATATCAAAGAAGCCTAGAAGGGACATGAGAGCATTGAAGGCATCAATAGGAAGATCAAGGCAAGCAAGGCCCGAGGATTCTCGGTGATTAACAAGGAGTTGTATGGTTCGGGAATCGCATATGCGTACCCAACAAGGAGGAGCTCAAGAACCTGCTCTTGCAAGAAGCTCATGACACTCCCTACACCATTCATCCTGGAGGAATCAAGATGTATCAAGACCTCAAGGCAAGATTCTGGTGGCACGGCATGAAACGGGAGATAGGCACGTTCGTTGCTAAGTGTGACATATGCCAGAGAGTCAAGGCAGAGCATCAGCGACCCGCTGGACTATTGCAACCTCTCAAAGTGCCTAAATGGAAGTGGGACAAAGTTGGGATGTATTTCATCACCAGTTTACCAAGGTCAAGCAAAGGACATGATTCCGTTTGGGTCATCCTCGACGACCTGACCAAGGTAGCCCATTTCATTCCCGTCAAGACCACCTATGACAGTAACCAGCTAGCTAGTCTCTACATCGAGCGTATTGTGAGCCTTCACGGAGTTCCAAAGGAGATCATGTCGGATCGAGGCACCCAGTTCACCTCGAGATTCTGGAAGATGTTTCAAGAAGCTTTGGGAACCAAGATCTCCTTCAGCACTGCTTTTCACCCCCAGACCGGTGGGCAAACGGAACGAGTAAACCAGATACTCAAATATATGCTCCGCGCTTGTGTTTTGGCATATTGAGCCAAGTGGGAAGATTGCCTACCGTTTGCCAAGTTCTCCTACAACAAGAGCTATCGGTCGAGTCTTCAGATGGCACCATTTGAGGAGTTGTATGGGCGCAAGTGCCGCACTCCCCTCAACTGGTCAGAAACCGGAGAAGGATTAATTTTTGGACCAGATATCCTCCACGAGGCAAAAGAGCAAGTACAACTCGTCCGAGAACGTCTGGAGACCGCCAAATCAAGACAGAAGAGTTGCGCGGAATCTCACCGCCAAGAAGTGATCTTCAACAACGGAGATCATGTCTACCTTTAAGTCACACCTCTTAAAGGAACCAAGCGCTTCCACGTCAAAGGAAAGCTTGCACCTAGGTACATCGTCCCCTTCAAGATCACCGAAATACGAGGAGAAGTTGCCTATTAGCTAGAGCTACCTTCCGAGCTATCGGATGTGCACAACGTCTTTCATGTGTCACAACTCCGGAAGTGCCTGTAAGTTCCCAACCGCCCCGACCTCTACAAGGACATCGACCATCAAGCCATCGATCTTCAGCCAGACCTCACTTATCGTGAGAGGCCAGTTCGCATTTTGGATGAAGCCAAGCGCTGCACCCGCAGCCGCACCATCAAGTACTTCAAGGTCCAGTGGAGAAACCACACTGAAGCTGAAGCAACTTCGGAGCGTGAAGACTATCTTAGATCTGAGTTCCCTTATCTTTTTAGCGCTTAGCCTAGGAATCTCGGGGACAAGATTCTTGTAAGGGGGGTAGGTATGTCACACCCTGTGTTTGTAGCACATAGTTATGTATGAATCTTTAAAATTTAGAGCCAACTAAAACTTTTTCAAGTGCTTGTGCTTGTTTGAAGTGATGTTTGCTTGCTTGATGATTGTGGTATGGCACTCTTAGAATCTATTTCACTTCATATTCATATTCCTTGACCCAAACTTATTGCCCAATGATCATGCCATGTGAATAGTGCCCAAAACTATTTTTATCAATTTTTGTTTTAACTAAAAATGATTTATTCAAATTAGGTTTTCAAAAACCCCTGAAATGAGGTTTGCACTGCAAGTTCTCAAATTGGGTGGATTCTTCTTCCCCAAAAGCTTTACTTCAAACCTACTATATATAAGACTTTCCAAAATCACCAAATATTAATTTTAAAGATTATTATTATATTTTACTTAAAGGCTTTTTCTTAAGACCAGAAATGGTTTTTCATGGGGAAAAACTATTTAAATGCTTTGAAAATATTAGTGAAAATTTAGGGAAACTCAGTGGACATATATTTTCCATATATATGAGTTTCAACACAAGGGCATGTTCAAATCATGGGCAAAACCCCTCAAAACCCTTTTTGTTCAAACCAAGCTTTTGAAAATTTTCTATAAGAAATATTCTCAATAAATTCCAGGAAAATTCCAGCAACTCAACACCATCATAGGTGATGATCTTGCAAAGTGTCATCTGAATCGAAGTTGATTTGGCTCATCAAACCATCCCAAAATCCTTCCTGTCCAGATTCAAATTTGAGCAACTTTACATTGTGGAGTGTCTCCCCTTGACCCCAAACTTTGTGGGCATGCTCTAATGACCAAATAGTGATGCTACAGTAAGTGGTGCATCAAGGGTAAAAGCCTAGCATCACTAAATCTACAGAAACCTAATTCTATTAGTTTCTAGGGTTTACCAAGATTCCATTGTCAACCTTGCCCACTTGAGCTCAAACTTGGTGAATCACCTCATTTTTACCTAGCCCTTGACCCTGTTGAATATCTCAGTAAGATGGTCAATTTTCTTGCCGAAAACCCCATCAAACACCTTCTGGTCCATTCTTAAAACCATCATTTCCACCCCTTCCTCTTTTACCCTTGTCCCCAAATCTTTACCACATCTTCTGGAAGTGCCCAAGCACCTCCAGTAAAAAAACCAAGTCCTCAGATCATTGGGAGGTGGGGTAAAACCCCCCATTTTCACCTCTGTTTCACCTTGGCAGAAGCTTCCTCCCTCCCCTTTCTTTTCTCCCTAGCTCTTCGTAGTCTCATAGCATCCATGGGGCATCTCCAGACCCTCGAGAGGCTACTGGACAAGGTGGGGCACGCCAGAGCATGCAGGCAACGGCAATGCCAGCCATATGCACGCTCTGGAGAGCGCTACAGTGCGCTCCTGCACTACAGCTACCACCCGATGGCCGCCCACCACCACCTTGGGCCTCCCCCGCGTGTCCCCCGAGGATCCCTCGGCGTCCATGATACGCTACGAGGTCGGGCCCACCTCTCTCTCCCTCCTCCGACCCCTCTCGCGTGTGCCCGACGCCGCTCAAGCCGGACAATATGTGAGCTCACACGTGCATGCGCTAGACCCCTCCCCCACTCTCTCTCCCTTTCCCTGGGCCTAGACCGCGTCCAGGAACTCCCTGGACTCGAACCAGAGCCCCCCGCGGCCTGTGGTGCCGGCCTCGCCCTCGCCGGCGCACCAAAGTGCGATGAACCGGTTCCCCCCATAAAAAGGGCCTCCCCCGAGATCTCTCCTCTTCTCTGGCCCCCTCTCCTCCTCCATTGACCGCCCGCAAAGCCCTGGCTCCTCCCCATGCCCGAAGCGCTCGGGGTCGACCGGAGATCGCCGCGGGATTGCCACCGTCGATCTCCTGGTAGCGGCCTCCTCCGGCCCTCCTTCTCCGGCTAGTCCAGCCTCGCCATGCTGACGCGTTTCCCCCTTCTCCCCGTTCTCTTTGCAGCTTGAAACAGCCCCAGCGACCTCCTCCCGAAGCCCCCTCCGCCGCGGGTGCTTGCCGCCGGTGGCTCCGACCACCTCCGGCTTCCCTTCGACCTCCCCTGCAACGGCGGCTCCTCCCTGAGCCTGTTCCCGCCATCGCCTGCCCTCGCCCTGCCCCACGCCGTCGCTGGTGAGCCTCTCCCCTCTCTGCCCCGAGGTGGGAGAAGGATCCGATAGGTGGGACCCACCTGTCAACCTCTCTTTCCCTCTCCCGCGTTCTCTCTCTCCCCCTTGCATCGCTAACGACCGGGCCCTGCACGTCAGGTTTGAACCTGACCGCGCAAGGGCCGGCTTGCTGGCCAACTAGGCTGGCCCAGCCTCTAGCCGCCTCTGGCCCAGGTCCTCGTGGCCCTTTTCTTTTTCTTCTTTTGTGGGAGTTTGCAAAAATTCCACAAAACCCAAAATAATTCCAATAACAGTATTTCTTCCACCAAAAATCTTGAAATAATCCATAGAATTTATTTGTGCCATTTGTAAAAATGTTTGAAAACATTCTATGTACTGTTTTAATTTAAAAACCCCTATTTGGCATTATCTGCCTCTATTTAATAGTTTTTAGAAAAAAAATCATAACAAAATATTAAACAAACATTTTTTCTATAGTCTCTAGTATTTATCAGATTAGGGTAGCATTTTTGATAGTGGCTTGTGTGCTTTGTTTTGTGTGATGCTTATTTTTATCGCTATTTTATCGTGATGATAGATTGCGCTGTTGACGCAGAAGTTGGACCTGAAGACTTCGAAGACTCTGGAGACTTTGTTGAGCCAGGCAAGCAGCTCTTTGACCATGTTAAGAAACGTTTCCATGCATGACATATAGCACTTTTTTTTTTGATTATTTGATCATGATGTGGTATTTCCCCGTCGGTGGGATGCCTCCGATACTTTTACCATTGACACTTGCATCGTGCATGACCCTACCACCTTATGAGGGTTGTGCGGGTGGGAGTAGTTAGGTTGCTAGTAGATGTTACGCAAGTGGGATGGGATTTATGCGTAGTGATGGGAAGGATGAAATGATTTCAAAGGCTTTTCGAAAACCCCATCGGGAGCCACTAATGCCCAAGGGAGATGATGATAAGTTGGGTGACCACTTGAGAAAGAAGTGGTGTGCCACAGCAAGTGAGTGTGTGTGTTTTCGAAAACGGATTAGATTTAAGGTCTGCTGACCGTCCCAACCTTACATGCGCAACCACGATACCCCTTATGGGATGGGGCTTTATCGATTACCATGGTTGGTACTAGCAAGGAACCCGCATTACTAGTGGCAAGAGTGAAGTGGTCACTTTTGAGACGGGGTCATCCCAGAAGTGGAAGGTTATGCGTTGTCTTTACAGGCACCGGGCACATTGTTGCGTGCCCTCATGGATGAAACGAGTGATGTATATCATGAGGGATGGCACCAATGAGTGGACTCTTTGTTTAGTATCACCATGGGAAAGGCATTTTTTGGGGGCTTACCTCGGGTATGTTATATATCGCGAGTCGTGGATGACATAGAAGTTTCCCGAGTCTTGTGGGTAAAGTGTGCAACCTCTGCAAAGTGTAAAACTATTCGAATATCCGCGTCCATGGTCATGGACAGTTGGAGGTCCTTCTTAAACTATGTCCGGATGTTTTCATGAAACTTGGTGTGAGTATGGATGTGATGGTGACAAAGAGGTCACATGAGCTAAGTCTGATGACTTAGCATGGGAATTGAACTAAGTCCAATGACTTAGCATGATAAATGAACATGAGGTGTTCAACCCCTACTTATGATAATATATGTATCTTGTTCATATGGATATCTGCCTATTGTTGATGCATGCTTACTAGTTACTTGATGATGTCATCACATTCAAAATTAGCTTTCTGCAAATTACCTACTTAGTGCTATATCATGCATCTTTGTTACCTTGTTCCACAACTTGGGTTGCTTGGAGTACATTCAAATTACTCATTGGCTTGCCACTGGTTATTTAATTGGCCAGGCATGGAAGAACGGGAGTATGTTGAAGAGTTCGTTAGTGACGAACATGTGAACTAGGACGCTTCCCAGTCAGAATGCCTATAGGTTTAAGGCAGATGGCATGGGTTCACGCTTTCAATCAAGATTTTCGTTGCTTGTTCTATTTAAGTGTTTGGCCCCCATGGCCCTATCTATGTAATACTGGACCTTCATGGTCTTATTTGTGTAAGACTCTAAATGTGGATGTAAGACACTTGTTATTCAGTTTTCTGTGTTCAGTGAGCATTGATCTCTGGGATCACTGTACACATGCATTCGGTGATCACGACTTATGAGTTGGGGTCCCCACAGTCCGGCTCTGCGCTGTCGGCTGCGACGGGCTTGCCGACTAGAGGCAGAGACGGCTCATGCTCCAGCTGGCGATGCATTGGATACCACGGCTAGGGCGTGCGTGGCTATAGTGCCCCCCTATCGCGTCTAGGGTGAGCGCCCGTGTGGCTACCATGAGGGCAACAGTGCCTCTGACCCTGGCCGACTGCGACCGGCCTTCCGGCACGGTGTCGGCACGTCCTCAACCACTCCATTACCTGTATGGCCTGGCTACACCGTGGCCGGACGTACCGCTGACCGCGACCAGCTACCACTAGACGACGCCACAAAGGACGACATGTGCCTCGACGCGACAGGCACGTGGGCCTACCAGGTGGGGCCCCTCTAGCTTCCGACGGGACCCCGAAGCCGTCAGGCCCTACCAGCGACAAGACCCCTCGGCCGGGGCCTATGGCCGGCTAGAGAGACCGCCAACTAGGACCCCTCAACACCCTCTATTCATATTGTATTCTGGGGGGGTTGGCCTATAAAAACCCCCGGGGCTTCCCCATGCATGGGGTGATCACTTCCCTAGCACACCCACACCCACGTAGAGAGGCAGTGAAGGCAAGCTAGATCCTTCTTCCTCCTCCACCTATACAGCTCAAGGAGCACCATTGTAGCCCTCTTGGGTTCATCAACCAGACTAGTAGGACTAGGAGTGTTACCTCCCACAGAGGGCCCCAAACCTGGGTACATCATGTGTCCCGCACCGTTTGTCCCCAGTCCCGCTCTCGGAGTCCACCGGCATCCATTGGCCCCAACCAATCTCGATAAGCCTACCCATGGCATCTGTCATGAGGAAACAATGACAAAAGTCATCTTGAGAAGTTCAAGATGAGGGATGGTGAAGGAGTCGTGGAAATGTACTCTAGGCTTTCTCTCGTCACAAATGAGATTGACGGCTTAGCAAGTGAAGAGATGACCAAAAAATTCATCATCAAGAAGATACTTAGAGCCTTGGATGGAAAGTACAACACCATGTGCACATTGATCCAAATGATGCCTAACTACAAAGATCTCAAGCCTATGGAAGTCATTGGTATGATTGTTGCTCATGAGATGTCACTAAAAGACAAAGAAGAGCTCCACAACAAGTCAAGCGGTGCATACAAAGATACAAGTGATACTCCTGATACTTCAAGTGACAACCTTGTTACCAATGAAGAGATAAGCCTCATGGTCAAGAAATTCAATAAGTCGTACAAGAACAAAGGCAAAGAGAGAAGCTCCAACTCAATATATGAAGAGAAGCGTTCCTCTAGTCTTGACCGAAATTGCTACAATTGTGGAAGGCCCGAACACTATTCCAGTGAGAGTACGCCCCCCCCCCCCACACACACACAAGAAGAGAAGAGTCACCTTGAAGAAGAAGCTCAAGAGACGAGTCACCTCGTAGAGAGAGAAGGAGTAGAGAAGATCAATATGAAAGAAGACCCTCCTAAAGAAGCAAGGACTCGGAGAAGAAGGACAAGTACACCAAGAGCTACACAAGAAGAATACATCAAGCTCATGTTGGTGAATAGGTTTTCGGCTTCGAATCCGACAACCAATCCGAGAGAAGCTATCACTCCAACTCCGACTATAGTTAAGATGAAGGTGTTGCCGGACTTGCATTCGTATCCCCCAACTCCTATGACATATTTGATTCAACAAATGAAGGAAGTGGAAGTTGCTTCATGTCCAAAGGCCCGAAGATATCACACTTCGAATACATTAACTTTAATAGTGATGAGAATGACTTACTAGGATATGATGACTTGCTATTTGATAAAACTAGTGATGCTAGTCTAAATGAACTTGATAATAATCATGCTAGTCAAGATAAGTCGTTTGATAATGATAAGAAGGAGATTGATCATCTAACTAAAGAATTACACACTCTTAAGTTAGCCCATGAATCTACTCAAGAAGATCATAAAAGAGCTTCTAAGAACTCATGAGAAGTTACGCTTCGAGAAGCTAACTTTAGGGCAAGAACATGAGTTTCTTGAAGCTATCAATGACGATCTTCAAAATAAGAGTTCTTCTTATCTAGCCAAACGATTACTCTTGTCTACTTTTGTTCCACAAGTTAAACCTAAGAAAACTAGTAACAAAGGCAAGAAAGGTTCTTCATCTAATAACAACAGTAAAAATGTCAAATCAAATGATGTTGCTTCTAGTAGTTCTATTGATTCAATTAGTGATTCTCTTAGCCAAGTTACACTTGAGCAAGAAATTGACTTATTGAAAGTAATTATAGAAAAACGTGTCTACAAGAGACTTGCCAAAAGTAAGCAATTCGAGGAGATTGTACACAAGCAAGGAGGGAACCGGAAGAACCAAGGCATTGGCTACTTTAATGCCAATGGAGTTGAATGGAAGAAGGTCAATACCCCAAGACAAAGTTTGTTCCCCAAAAGGATAAGTATGATCCTACTCTCCCCAAGGGAACAAGTGCTCAAGATGACCTTCCAGCACAAGATGACAACCTCAAGGACAAGGACAAGCTTCAAGAAGACATTGACTCATTTGAAGAAGAATCCCAAGCTATGGTCAAGTGGCTTCCCAAGGTCACTACTAGCTCTGCATCACCAAGTGCTAACTCAACTCCAATGATCCCCATCAAGTTTATGTGGGTCCCCAAGAAGAAGAACTAGAGAAGTTCTTGAGGGATGACTCCACCAACAAAATTCACACATTCATGTTTGGCAAGAACTATTTGCAATCAACTCCAACTTTATGCAATAGTTCAAGGAGTCACACATTCCCACATATGTAAGCAAGGGATAAGGTAATTAGCATATTAATGTACATCGCGATGCATGCATCTCATTCCATATCCATATATATACTTGTATTTGTTCCTTGTGTGGGACTAACCCATGTAGGGGAGAAGAGTACAAAACAACAAAGATTGCTCCAAACTCAAGATGATCTTCGTCAACTATGAGCATCCACTACTACAACACCTACATGAAGTCTTCTATGGAAAAACCCAATGTTAGTGTGTACCTCTTAGCAGGGATGTCACATCAAGGGGGATCTTTACTCAAAGACTTGAGTCAAAGCATCTCTTAAGATGTGAACACATTAAAAGCTTTATGTAAAACTGGCAACCCCACTTGTGCTTAAACGATGACTATGACATATGATCAAGCATTCTTGCTTAGATCCTTAAGTCAATATACTCATATATAGATGACTTCATCATCGCCAAAGTGCTTGGTAGATACTAGAGTGGTTTTCCATGTTCGCCATATTTCATTTGACATCTTATTGTGTGAGGTATGCATACCTTTACTCATTTGAGGACATCCAATTTTTGTTATTTGGATTTTGTTTTTCTTTGGCCAATCGGATGTACTAGAATGCCCAACTGCCTCCCTCTAGCTATCTATGCTTTATCATCTCAAATTCTATTCATGCTTCATCACAAAATTTGACCAAACACATTTCGGACCCTCTATGTGAGGAGCACTCGGAGTTCCGTTTTGACAAGTGCTAACTTCCAAAACCTCCCATGTGCCACTCGGTGTAACCAACTCCAAAAACCCGGTTCCACGGATGCACTAGGGTTGATATGTTTTTTTAACCTCGGTACAACAGATTCTATAATCTCAGCCTCACCGAGTTTCTTTGTCCTTTGGCAGTTAAGAAACTCGATGGCGTCAAAATTTTGGAATCGGTGTCACCGACAGCAGGTGGGTATATATACCCGCAGACCCGAGATTGAAAATTTCTTCAAACATTTGGTCTCCTGCACTCCACTGATGCCATGTTCGGAGTCCAAGGATGTCTCATTGGCCTCCCGTGCGCCCTCACCGTCGGAGTCCACTACCGTCGATGGCAATCCACCCCGCCGTTGCCGCCGTAGCGAGTTCTTCACCATATTAGGGTAAGAACTCGACCCCTCTTGTGCTCCAAGTTATGATTCTAGAGCATTAGGACATGTTCATCTTCATGCCATGGAGTGAAACAAATATATCCACAAGAAACTCCATTAGAATAGCGAAGGAAAGATTTTAGGTTTAGGGTTCCTCCATGTGCGTCTTGGTGTCACCGAGTGCAAACAAGTCAGTATCACCTATTTGGGTCATGGGGTTTCTGAGAACTTTCTCAGTGAGACCGAGTTGCCTTTCTTGGTGAAACCAAAAAGGCGACCAAGTTTCTGTTCAGGAGGAAGTTAGTCTCGGAGGCTCCGAAAATTAAAACTCGATGGAACCGAAACCCACATTGCAAAATTCTGAAACTGAGATTTTGAGTTCAATTTTTTTGCAAAATAGTTGTGTTTTATGATGCATATTTTTTCTACTCCTCTATATCTATTCATAGGGTCAGTTTGCTAGCATGTCGGGCTCAGAGGACAGTGACTATGATTTTAGAGAGCAGAGGGTTGATATCTGTTCTGGCACTAGTCGAGAAGACATTCCTTCAGATCATGGCACTCTTAGTTCCCATGATTTTCCCAATGCAGCGACAAGGACCAGGAGTAAGCTGAAGATGCTGATTTTGTGCCTGAAGAGGTAATTGCCAAGAATCAACAAGAGCTGCTACTAGGAAGTATGCCGAGGAGGTCACTTCTTCCAGGAGGTATGTAAGGAAATAGTATGCAAGCACTAAAGAGATGAGAGCCCCTGAGTCTGCTAAAGGGGAGCAAACACTCAAATGGATCCTACCACCTCCAAGCAAGCTAAGAAGCCAGCAAAGAAGAGACAGAGGAAGAGGACTATAAATGTGATTGATAGGCCAATATTTTGTATGAGGATCCTACAGAGCTTGAGGAAGAGGAAGAGGAATCATCTACCAACCCACCTCCTTCCAAACAAAGGAAGTCGTTGACTGATGTCATGCCTAGCAAGCCACCTTCGAAAGCTAAGCCATCTGCTCCCAAGAAGCCAGCTGCCACCATGCCCAAGAAGACCACCAGAGACATCCCTCTAGCTGAGAGGAACAAGGGTTCTACCTTCATGGAAGAAGAATAAGTTGTTTTGAGGAAGGTGAGACCTCATCTGCCTGAACACAATGATGATCATCCCATTGCAGAGGATATGAAGAAGAGGAAAGATCAATGGCTCTGGAAATGGATGAGTAGCTGATCCATATGCTATCAGGAGAAGAACTAATGTTGTTGCTCGCTTTCACTCCAAGGAGCATCAGGAGTTCTATGAGACTATCTTATAAAACAAGAGTCCAGCCGTCAACGACATGAGATACGCTGATTGGAAGTTCATTAAGGAGAATGAAGACTACTCCCTCATGTGCTAGAGAACTTCAAGTCCATTGACATTGATGCTTTTGTTGGCAGAGAGATGACCGCCTGGAATGATGAGATGATCATGCAATTCTATTGCACATCTCATTTCTATCCAGATGGAAGAATTGTATGGATGACTGAGTGCACCAGGTACAAGTCTACTATTCATGAGTGGGCTATCATCTTAGGAGCCCCAAAGGTTGAAGAAGGAGATCTTGACGTGTATGTTGAAGCCAAAATGAATCATAATTCTATGAGCAACATGTACAACCCTATCCCGAGAGCATACATGAAGACACACAAGCTTGGCTCTATATACTACCTCCAAGCAAGACTACCCAGCACAAACACTATTATGAGGTACACCTTGATGCCTAAATTGGGTGATGCAAGATGGCCATAGGGTACTCCATCAACATGCTGCATCATGTAGACAGCCAGACCAGGATTAGGGTGATGGATCTGATTGTTGACACAATCAAGAGGACTCATGCTGACCATAAGAGGTCATGTGGATATGCTCCGTACATTCAAATGCTTATCAACTCCAAGTTAGGGAAGAATGTATATCTGCTTGATCGACAACACCTGTCACTCCAGCCAGACTTCGAGGACAATGTTGTGGTGAAGGAACCTAGTCATCCCACTTAATCTACCACCGAGGCTGAGATAGAGGCTGAGGCCCAGGCAGAGGTAGCCAAAGCCACTAGTGCTCCTGTTTTGAAAACGAAGAGAGACCATATGGCCTACCTCATCAGCACCATCCAAGGGATGGAGAAGAACATCAAGGATATTCTGCTGAATTAGGCAATCCTAGAGAGGATTTTGGAGAACAAGTTTCATGCTCTAGATGTCAAGGTGACTAGGCTGGCCACTACAGTTGATCAGTTGAACCACGAGGTGGATGTTGTGCCTAACCCTAGCTCCAGTGATGATGATGACACCCCTTCTCTCCAAACTCTCACTCAGTTCATTAGTCATGCCAAATCTTCAGTAGTGCTAGTCATAGAGACAAGACCTTCTTCATTAGCTCCTGCTATAGCTCCATCAGCTCCATCAGCACCTCAAGTGTCTACTCCACCACCTCAGAGGACTTCAACCGAAGCTTTCCCATACATTGTTCTTTCGACACCTTCCACGACCACCGGTGCATCTTCATTGCCCCATGGAGGAGACCATGCCCTAGTGATGTTTAGCTCTATACCTTCGAGTTTTTTGGTAACTTGTTTCTGAAGGGTGGGGAGTGTATAGATCATAGGGCATCGAGAGAGAGTGTTGTTGTTTTTGGTTGACTGTATTAGTTTCTAAAACATTTAGTTTATTGGTTGTTTGTCTTAAACTCCATCGTGTTTGATCATATGCTTTGATTGATGATGTTACTATTTCCTATCCTTGTTATATTTATGTGATGATCATTCACTTATGTTTGGTGTTATGTTCATTGTAATTCATTAATATCATTTATGCGTACCATCAGATGTATGTGACATGGACGAGTGACCAATGATCCTAATCGGTTGTGCAGTTGCATCCAAACGCCAATTTAAAATAATGCACAAATTTAGGGAGAGCTCTTGCTTATCACATATTTCTCAAAGTGACACCGCTATTCACTGATTATAGCTTTGTTGAAGCTTTGATCTATATGTTGCCATCAGTTACCAAAAAAGGGGGAGTGAAAGCACAACTTCTCCCTAGGTGGTTTTGGTAATTAATAACAACATATATTTCATTCGACTAACGTTTCTACCAACTATATTTCAGGAAAACTTCAATGATGGCTTGGCAAAGGATTGTGAGGAGATTCCCTAGATGCAAGGAACACCCATCGGCAACAAGCTTGAAGACTCTACATTTTGTTTTATGTGAGAAATCACAATTGAGTTTATAGGAAAGACAATACTATTAAAAGGGGACAAGGTATCCATCATGATCTGGTTGCTCAAGTGCTTAGACTTACCCACTAGAAATACTCATCAATTATCCCACAAAATATTTTGTCCAAATCCTAAAAGTCCAAATTCTGTGCCACCAACTTTTTCCATTCGGCCCCACCGAGTTTTGCCTTAGTCAGATCCAAAGCAAACCCTAGCATCTCGGTAACACCAACTTCCATTTCGTTGAAACGAAAATCAGTGACCAAACTTCTATTGTCCCAGCTCTAAAAATTGGAATTTACGAGTTCTAGGAATCGGTGACACCGAGTTTTCGTAACTACCTAGGTTAGCTAATTCGGTCACACCGAGATTTATATATCGGTCTCACCAAAATGCCAAAAGTTTCCACATTTTTCACTAGTTGGTGTAACCGAGTTTTTGCTTCGGTTTCACCGAGTTCGGCAATAATATTGTAACGGTTGGATTTTTCAAGATGCCTTTATATACCAACATACCGACACTTGCCCCATCCATTTTCCGAGAGAGGACCACCTACTCATGTGTGTAGATCAAGATCTTCCACTCCAACCGTATGAATCTTGATTTCTAGCCTCTCCAAGTTGCTTTCCATCCAATCAACCACTTCTACCAAGCAAAATCTGTGAGAGAGTGATTGAGTGTTGAGGATACTATCTTTTGAAGCACAAGAGCAAGGAGTTCATCATTGTTACCACATATATTACCTTTTTGAGAGTGGTCTCTCCTATATTGGTTAGGTGTCGCTTGGGAGCCTCTGACTATGTGTGGAGTTGAACCAAGAAGTTTGTAAGGGCAAGGAGATCGCCTACTTCGTGAAGATATACCTCGAGTGAGGCTAGTCCTTCGTGGACGTAAGACGTGATGGAATAGACAAGGTTGCTACTGTTGGAAATATGCCCTAGAGGCAATAATAAATTAGTTATTATCATATTTCCTTGTTCATGATAATCGTTTATTATCCATGCTATAATTGTATTGATCGGAGACTTAAATGCATGTGTGGATACATAGACAAAACCATGTCCCTAGTATGCCTCTAATGGACTAGCTCGTTGATCAAAGTATGGTTAAGGTTTCCTAGCCATGGACATGAGATGTCATTTGATAACGGGATCACATCATTAGGAGAATGATGTGATGGATAAGACCCAAACTACAAACATAGCATATGATCGTGTCAGTTTATTGCTACTGTTTTCTGCATGTCAAGTATATGTTCCTATGACCATGAGATCATGCAACTCACGGATATCGGAGGAGTGCCTTGTGTGTATCAAACGTCGCAACGTAACTGGGTGACTATAAAGGTGCTCTATAGGTATCTCCGATGGTGTCTGTTGAGTTGGCATGGATCGAGACTGGGATTTGTTACTCCGTGTAACGGAGAGGTATCTCGGGGCCCACTCGGTAATGCAACATCACAATAAGCCTTGCAAGCAATGTGACTAATTGTTAGTTGCGGGATCTTGTATTACGGAACGAGTAAAGAGACTTGCCGGTAACGAGGTTGAACTAGGTATGGAGATACCGACGATCGAATCTCGGGCAAGTAACATACCGAAGAACAAAGGGAACGATATACGGGATTAACTGAATCCTTGACATAGAGGTTCGACCGATAAAGATCTTCGTAGAATATGTAGGAACCAATGTGGACGTCCAGGTCCCGCCATTGGTTATTGACCGTAGAGGTGTCTCGGTCATGTCTACATAGTTCTCGAACCCGCAGGGTCTGCACACTTAAGGTTCGGTGACGTTTCGGTAGTGTAGAGTTATGTATGGTGGTGACCGAAGGTTGTTCGGAGTCCCGGATGAGATCCCGGACGTCACGAGGAGCTCCGGAATGGTCCGGAGGTAAAGATTCATATATAGGAAGTCCCAGTTTGGTTTCCGGAAAAGTTTCGGGCTCATCGGTAGTGTACCGGGAGTATCGGTATTGTACCGGGAGTGCCGGTAGTGTACCGGAGGACCTCCGGGAGGGGTATTTCGACCCCAAGAGGTCCATGGGCTGTGGGAGAATAATAACCAGCCCTTAGTGGTCTGGGAAAACAGCCACAAAGGCCCATGGCGCAGGAGAGAAAGTCCTAAAGCAAAAAGTGGAAAATCAGCCAATAGGAGGCAATCCTACTCCAACTAGGATTGGAGGTGAAGTAGGATTGCTCCCACCTCCTATTTCGGCCGACCCAAAGGCCTTGGCTGCCTCTCCTCTCCTCTCCTCCTATATATACTGTTGGATTGGGTGGTTTTTGGACAGAATTTCCGGCCACGTGCTACCCGTTTCACCGGTGCACAGTTTCTCCTCTAGATCGGTTTTCCGCAGCGCTTAGGCGAAGCCCTGCCGGAATCACTCCACCACCATCACCGGAGCGCCGTCACGCTGTCGGTGAACTCTCTCTCTCCTCTCCACCTCCTCTTGCTGGATCAAGACGGTGGAGATCGTCATCAAGCTGCACGTGTGCTGAACGCGAAGGTGCCGTCCGTTCGGCGCTAGATCGGAAGGACCGTGATCGAGATCGCGAGACGGTTCGTGATGTGATCACGGAACGGATCGTGATGAGTTCGCGGGATAGATCGTGATCAAGATCGTGAGATGGATCGTAATGAGATCGCGGGACGGATCGTGATGAGTTCACGGGACGGATCGTGATTGGATCGCGGGACGGATCGTGATGAGATCGCGGGACGCTCGGCGATTTGGATCGCGAAGATGTTCGACTACACCAACCGCGTTTCTTAACGCTTCCCGCTTAGCGATCTACAAGGGTATGTAGATCCACTCTCCCTCTCGTAGATGCTCATCACCATGGATAGGTTTGCGTGTGCGTAGGAAAAAATTTGTTTCCCATGCGACGTTCCCCAACAGCTACTTCATGGAACCTTATGGGTGGAGCCTTCCGTGTACTCTCACGACCGTTACCCTTCGTGGGTTGAAGTCTCCATCAATATGGACGTACAATAGCACCACCTATTGGAACCATGGGAAAAATCTTCATGTCCCCCATCGTGTTTGATCTTCCTATCCCTTCCCTCCACTTACATGTGCTTGTCTTTACATTCCGCTACTATACTATTATACATGCATGTGTAGGGTGTTCTTGACTTGATACTATTGCTAAAACTTGCTAACAACTAAAATTGGGAAAAGGCTAGATTTTTATTTGGTCAAGTAGTCTAATCACCCCACTCTAGACATACTTCAGATCCTATAGGGAACGATTACAATTGTGGACATTGTGGGGCACGTGGCAACCGTTTCTTGTGAATATCTCGAGAAGATCTCGGGAACCAAAAGGTTTAGAGGTGAGAGACAAATTACATGACCACTGGGCAGAATAACAATTGGATTTTCCGCCACTAAATATAGGGGGTCATTTCCCCCAAGATTGACCTCTCGTCCCCCAAGATCCATTGTTGCCCAAAATCTTATTTTCGCCCAATCTGTCTCCCTAGCAATGAAAACATGTTGATCTTCCAGGGTTTGGAGGAGAGGGCCTTGATCTACACTTCCACCAAGAGGTATTTGATTTCCCCCACTAATAACTTGCAGATCTTGTTACTCTTGGGTGTTCGGGCACCCTAGACAAAAGAGGTCACCTAGGAGCCACATTCCATTGTGATGAAGCTTCGTGGTGGTGTTGGGAGCCTTCAATTAAGTTGTGGAGATTGCCTCAACCTTGTTTGTAAACGTCCGGTAGCCGCCTTCAAGGGCACCACTAGTGGAATCATGACATCTTGGAGAATATTGTGGCCCTAGTGGCTTCTTGGGGAGCATTGTACTTCCACACCGCTCAAATGGAGACGTACCTCCCCTTAAAGGGAGGGAACTTCGGTAACACATCCTTGTCTCCATCGACTCCACTTGTGGTTGCTTCTTACCTTCACTTTTGTCACAACCCTAGTTTAACTATGCTTGCTAATGCATTCATGCATGCATTTTTATTTTATTTTAAAAATGAAACAAGGAATGATCAAGCCTCAAAATACATTTTTTGTCAAATAGGCAATATAAAAATTGCTTCAAATAGATCCAAGTAAATGTCCCTGGTATTCTAATAAAATATTGGCATGAGTTAAAAATGCCAGCCAATATTGAATCACAGAAACATTTTATATTGGGATGTTGATTTAATCAGACAATTATTTGCAATGGAATTATATTTACTTATATATAATATATCTCCATATATCTGAAATTTATTATGTGGTATTGGATAATTCCACTTAGTCCACATATACATTATGAGAATTTTATTAAATGGTTTGGTATATTCTTTCCAAACCAAAACAAATGTCAGAAAATAGAAAAGAAAAGAAAGTAGAAAAATGGCAGAGACTTACCTGGGCTTACCTAAGCCAGAAGAGGCCCAACGAAGAAGGGTATGCTCGTCTTCTACCTCTACCAATAGACAAAGGCGAAGGCAAGCGTGGCCAGCGTCATGCCAGGTCCTGTTTGGCCGTGTTGAGCCGCCAATATCCCTATCCATCCCCGAGGAGACGACCTCGACACCCCGATCTCATTTCCCCTGCTTCTCACTCCCTCTCCTTTGCTCTCTCCTCGCCGGCCAAATGACTTTGTCGCTGTTGCCGCAGCTGCCCGCGTAGCTAGGGCCTGCCCCTCGTCCGACCATCACACCCCCGAGCTCCTACGCGACCCCCTCGACCTCCTTATGGAGCCAGGTGTTGTTAGGAGCACCACAACGCCAAGGTCACTGTCGTCTTATTCATCTCCGACCGCCACTCATCACCGTCGATTCGTCGTGTGCAGAACCTCCCCGATCTCGCCACTGCCACCTCCGGAACTGCAGTGAGCCACCACCCATTCTCCCTCTCTCCTCGTGCTCTCTCCCGCATCGTAGCCTCGTCCCCAACATAGCTCGAGTACGATGTCTCCGGCATTCCCGCGACCAACCACATGCTCCCCTGGATGCGGGCGAGCGTGGGCATGCCTCTGGAGGCCTCAACGTCACCTCCCGACACCCGTAGCGTAGTTCCGGCAAACTTCCGCCGCGATTTTGGGCGCCGCCGAACAACTCCGGTCGTCGCTGACATTGCAACGTCATTAGTTGCTAATGATGCCATTAACTGAGCCCCTATGCCACTGACACCGTGCCCCACATGCTAATTAAATCCCGGTTAAGTTTAGTTTAGGTTTAATTAAATTGAATTAGACACTAAGTCAATGACAGGCGAGTCCCACGGTCAGGTTTGACCTAGACCTGGTGCCTTTGACCAGCTGACGTCATGATGACGCAATGCTGACATAGATAATAATTTCTGGGTTAAGAACAATTCAGGAAAATTCGAGAAAATATCTAAAACTTCTAAAATTCATAGAAAATCAACGGTAGCTCCAAATGAAATAATTTATATATGAAAAAATATCAAAAAAAATCAAGGAATCTGATGGTATCATATTCATGCATGTTTGAACAACCTAAGCTTGCTGGATAGGACAATTCAATTAAAGGCATATAAATGCCTTATATCTGGAGTTTGAATTTGACCTATATTGGTCAAATGGACTTCACTTAATTGTGGATAGTGGTTTCATTTCAAACCAGTAACATGTTAACATGTAACTATCATGGATCATTGTGAAGAATTTTCCGTCCTTAATTTGTACCTTATTTGATATTGTCGATATACTTACGAGACGTAGTTATCGACGACATCGAAGAACAACTGAGTTCTTCCGATCTTCAGGCAAGCAACCCCCCCCCCTTAGCATTTCGATACAATCCCTCTATCTTGCTCTTGCTCTCATCTTAATGCATTAGGACAATGCAATTCAACTCCTACTTGTGTCGTGGTAGATGAACCTATTCCTCTGTATGACCTGTCATTGTCATAGTAAATAGTTGAACCAAGCAACCTAGCATACCTTGTAGATGCTTGAGCCAAGTTGTGCCATTACACTGTTATGCTTTCTATGCTTAGAGTTGTGTCAGGTCTGATTCATCTAGGTGATGAACCAGTGTGAAACGGATATGTTCTCATGATGAGAGTTAAGTGTTGAACCTGTTTTGGTAAAGGTAGCGATGAGAGGCCATGTAGGAGTACATGGTGGGGTTGTCTCATTGAAACCTCTCATAGGAAATTGGTTTCGTATTTGTTTTCCAAGACTAGTTACTACTGCACATTGGGCCCAAAACCAATGGACCCTCTCGGCCTATTAACCTACCCTGTTCTCTGCCCAGGAGTCGCACTAGTTTGAAACTTTGATAGGATGTGGCCGGGCATGCAAAGTGAATGAACGGCCCAACCAGGACCAGCTTGGGGCCCTGCACAGAACTTCTGAGTCTGTATCGTGAAGCACAGCCGAATTCTCGAGTGTGGTAACCAACTCAGTTAGGCGACTACCTTGGGCTAGAGTCATTGTAAGTTAACGTCCGGGGCCAACTCCCTCGCTGGGGTTCCACTTGAAGGTCTTCGAGGTGCCTTTTTACATGCACGTGGCAATAAGTGGTGGGAGCATGTGTGATGAAGTACACCCATGCAGGGTAAACTATCTATTCGAATAGTCGCGTCCGTGGATATGGACTATTTGGAGACCTGCATTGTTCATAGATAACTTTAAATGGATACTCTAAAATACTCCAAATAAGTGTGAGTGCTATGGAAGGCCTTCTTGTAGGAAGATGGGAGAGGATCCATATTGGTGTATTGATGTGGTGGTTAGGTGGACTCGTGTGTGCTCTCTCGTAGGGAGATGAGACAGGGAAGATACATTGTCATAGTTTAGATTAGCCAAAGGTCAAAGCTAGCATCCTAAAATAAACCCCACAACCCCGTTCATTGATAGATGATGCATAAGTAGATAGTTCTGATGTAAGACTTGCTGAGTACTTTCATACTCACTATTGCTTATTTACATTTTTGCAGAGATAGACGTTTTTCAGTTTACATTTCTTCTTGACATTGACATCGATGGAATAGCTAGGAAACCTAGACAGGAGAAACCCAGACAGGAGTCTGTCTTCTTGGTAGGGTCGTTGTAGCTTCTCAGGCTCTTCTAGAAGCTTTTAGTATATGTCTGTACCCAGACATGTAACTTCCGCTTGTTGTTTGTATGCTATGAATGTTGGGTCATGTGACCCCCTTTGCTTGTGACATTATACTATGTTGGCTCTTCGGAGCCTCCCAAATAAATGTTGTGTTGTAGAGTTTTGTTGTGATGCCATGTTGGATCTACGCATATCATGCATATTGTGTGTATGTTTGAAATGCATTGGTATGAGTGGCGTTCCACACCTAGTTGTGTGCCTAAGGTAGCCTTCTTTACAGGAAAATGCCTCTTTGTGCTTCCACGGAGCCTTGGTAGCTTGCTACTGCACCGTACACATTGATTGACCGGAGTGTATCCTTCTTTGCTCATGTGTCTGTCCCTTCGAGGAAATGTCTCGCGGTGTAATGGACTCCATGTAGCTTGCTATGACTCTTCTACGCGCAGTTGCTGACAGAGATGCCTCACGGTGTAATGGAGTCCGTGTAGCTTTCTATGACTCGTCTACACACGGTGATGACCGATGTCAGTGTCAAAACCGGCGGATTCCGGATAGGAGGTCCCGAGCTGTGAGACTAGAATCGACGGTAACATGAGACGAAGGAGACGATGTTTACCCAGGTTCGGGCCCTCCTATGGAGGTAATACCCTATGACCTGCTTGATTGTATTGACGATATGTAGGTTACAAAGTCGATCTACCTCGAGATCAAAATAGCTAAACCCTAGATCAGTTATCCTATCTACAACCTAAAACCCTCCGTCTTATATAGACGCCGAGGGTACCTATGGTTTACACATGGTTGGTTGCACATCAAAGGAAAAAACATGCCTATCTACTGTCGATAACTTGGAGGACATGCCACGGCTCCTTGAAGCTTCCACCCTAGCGACGGCGCCATTGATCATCCAAGGCTCACCCTGCGTCCCATACAGTTCGGCCCATGAGAAACAGGTTGACTATCCGAGGACCCCTTAATCTAGGACTCCCTTAGTAGCCCCCCAGACTAGCCTTCAACACTGATGTATATCCGGGTAATCTTTGCATGTCATAATCTTTGGCTTGCAAGGCGAGTCCCCTACTCCTTCTTGTTCAGCAACCGACCAGTCATCGGTGAAATCCCAAGCGTCACGAGCTCGCCAGGTCCATTATAATAACCGTCAACGTTTCTCAATTTTCATGCATCATTGGGAGACGAGCAGTTAAGTGATTTTTTTACAATACTACCCCTCCGCAATAGAGGCACCACTCATTTAAGCAAACAAAAATCATGGTCTAAGCCACATCCTGTTCCTCCTTCCCATCAGAAAAGCTCTAAGCGGAAGATTACCACGAAAAACATGGCGAGCGCTCTCAGCTCTTCCTCACACCATTATGGCTCCCGTCCCGGGGATTGGACCAGCTGCTCCGTGTCACTCCTCCGACTGCGTAATCTGGAGACCCAGCGGTACCTCCCTTCTTTGGATCTGGTAGTGCCCCGCGCAGGTTTATCTTCATTCAATGATGAAGTTTTCGCGGAGAATTTCCCCAATCCATAAAGGGGGGAACGCGTATGCTTTGTGCCCTTTCTGCTGCTGGGTCTCGAGTTTCCCATTCACTTGTTCTTTAGAGGGTTACGAAATCTTACCGGATCCAGCTCCACCATCTCACCCCAGGGTCTATCCTGCACATCTCGGGCTTCATCACCCTTTGTGAGGTGCTCCTGGGCTGCGAGGCACATTTTGAACTGTGAAGGAAGTATTTCTGCCTCGTCCCTTGAAATCGGGACAAGAGAATCTTGGAGGTCGGTGGAGCCGAAGTATGTCGCATGGAGGGAACGGGATATCCGGTGGGAACACCGAAGGAGTCTGAAGAATGGTCTTCGGAATGGTTTTATATCGAAGACGCCCCCCTGATCGATCCAGCTCAGAGGGGTCTGCCCAAATACTCCGATGCCCCCTTGAAGAAAAGGTACAACTGGCGAACGAAGAGTTTGTCCCAAGAGGACAATGTCAAAGTGCATCGCTTGGAGCATCAAGT
Organism: Hordeum marinum; assembly: GCA_022496015.1. NCBI lineage: Eukaryota > Viridiplantae > Streptophyta > Magnoliopsida > Poales > Poaceae > Hordeum > Hordeum marinum. The sequence continues at coordinate 432,400,318 of CM039674.1, read as the reverse complement.
GAGGATACTAGCCAACCACAATTTGTCCCTGATCAATGTCATGGCCGCCGCCATCACCCAGTGTGTGCAGCCTCTTCAACAAAGGATACAGCCCTTTTGGCGTTACAACGGGACAAGCGACACCACACGCTCCCGAAGACTAGGCCTTGCCAATCAGATAGCATTGGCCTCCGCACTTGCCAACCTATACAAAGGGGAGCAAGAATATTTTATTCGGCAGTCGACCAAGGAGGGATATTCAAGCCACAACCCCATTGAATGGGTAATCCTTTCACCTCAATGAACACAGTTCGGGTTTCTATTTTGTCCCTTTTTTGACCGAAGTCTTTAACTTCATGTGATCAGGGCTGGAGAAGCTTCATCAAGATAGTTAACTATCTGGCTCCTCAGCCCGAAGACTATTCCCACGATGATGATCTGGGCTTTCATGAGGATTCGGATCTGTCAATTGAGTTTGAAGACGGGGTCTTCTACCAGGAGAGTCTCGACCGCTCCAAGGTGGCTATCATAGCCTATTACCCTGGATCGTTCCCTTCTCCTGCAACAAATAAGAAGAAGAAAAGCTTGTCCCGTAAAAGGCAGGCATCCTCCAATGCCCCGAACGCGCCGGCTCCTACTCCCAAGCATCATCGATCCACGTGTCATACGTCGGCAATGGAAGCAGTGGTCGGATCGGAAAATAACAGGGATCCGACAAACGAGTCGGCTGTGAGGATGAGCTCGTTTACTCGCTCAACCCAAAGGTATTTTGTTCAGTTGTTTATTTATTATCACAACTGATAGATCCTCATAACAGATTTTATATCAAATTCATAAGCGAGAAACTCAGCCTTCCCCTGCCGAGGAGGTTGCCAAGGTGTCCGAGGAAGCTCGAAATTCAGAGCTTTGACTCATGTTGAACCTGCTATGGAGGTTCCCATGGCCAGTCCGGCCCCTGCCAATTATGGTGACGCTATGTCCATTACCAAATCCAAAGTAGGAAGCGCCATGAATCATTGGCGGCGAAGAGAGGCCCTGTGCCACCCAATATTCTCCAAACAGGAGTTCGGTGCTCTACGCACAGCGGACGCACACATCGGTGTTGTGGGAGCTGGGTTTGGAGAAGCTATGAAATTAATATCGACCAGCCTGCAGGTAAATAATCGGTTTTGTAGAGTCCGAACACTCATGTAAACCCAGTAGGCCTGAGCCTTAAATTTGTTGGAACGACGGAATTAAGGGTCCTTGTGTTGGTTTATTGCTAATGCAGGCCTCGAAGCAGCAAAGCGAGCAACTGGCCAAGGAACTAGAAGATAACCAAGCATAGGTGGAATCTGTGAAGGCCGAATTGGAGAAAGTGAAGAGCTTTACTCGGGAGGCACATGGTGAGTATATATGTGCTGCTAATCTTAGTATATTTCCATTCTGATGCAAGGATACTCTTTAGTAGCTGAATCAATAGGGCAAATGCAAAAAGATTTGGATGCAGCTCAAGAATCTTAGCGATACGTCGAGTCCCAGCATGAGGCCAGCTGCCGTGTTTTGAACCGTCTCTAGGCGGAGAATAAACAACATGCCGAAGAAATTGAGAGTCTAAAAACTCAATTGACCCAGGCCCAAGAAGAGAACCAGAAACTACAAAGGGGCATGTTCGGTAAGTGTGATTCTAACATTGGCAAGTACTCCTTATAGATGAAGTATAATATGCATGCCTTTGACTCATGTATAGTTCTCCTGTTTGGGCGACCTAAAGAAGAGATCAGATCCAACCGGGGGAACCTACTGAAGGAGCTTTCCGCTCTTCACAAGCGTGCTCGGAAGGCTATGAAAAGCATGGTAAAGGCGCTATGGACTGCCGACCAACCTTCAAAGGGGATGACCGAACTAGTCGATCGATTGAAGGGAGCCCGAAGTAGGTTCGATCTGTGGAAGACATCGGCTTGCCGGGAGGGAGCATGGGAGGCGTGGGCGATGATCAAGACCCGCTATACCAGACTTAACATTGGGCGTATGGCTCGGGTTGGGCCAGTAGGGTCAGATGGATAAGAGGTGTCGCTCCACCTGGTGTACGACCAAGTTATGCCTGCCGCCCATCTTTTGTAAGAAGACTGCTCCCTGGACACTATAATCGAAAATCTCGATCAACAGCCAAATGTATGATTATATGTAAGTATGTATGAATAATCGAGTAGTTGCTCCATCTGTGTTGTAAACTTTATCTTAAACGGCCATCGGCTTCTGTCTCCTGTGCTAAGAGCTTAGGAGTGTTCCTCATAATTTATCACCCTAGAAGAGTTGATTATGTTTGGGGAACCAGGAAATCCGGCGATTTGGTGCGAACAGACAGAAAGCACACAGGGAGATATGTTATATTACTGCTTAGCATAAGAAACATCTTCCGAAGAAAATAGTAACTCTATCGATACCTTTCTTCAGGGTTCTACGAATATCGTAGGTAGAAGGCCGTATAATGCTAGTATGTGGCTAAGGGCTTTTGAGAGAGAAGAAGCCCAAGTAGTTGTGATAACAACCATAGTACTATTAATTGCTTCCGTCACAACTGACCAATTGTCTACTGAAGATAGCTAGCTTTCGGCTTCACCTATCTGAGGTATGTGTCGGGATGACCCAGTCGTAACAATCATAGAGGTGCTCCCTTTACCCTCTAGCCGAACAATCGGGAACGTAGAGGGTAAGCACAGGAGTGAGGCAACCTAGCTTGGCAAAGTCTTAGTTCTAATTGATGCATATGATGGCTTAAGCGCGGCAAAGGAAACATGTGTACACAAGAAGTGTGAATAAATGCTTATAATATAAAAGCGTTGGCTTCGAAAAGAAGCCCCTAGGTGTCGTGTTCGGATTTGACACTTAACGGTGTAAGCCGAGAATCTTAGTAAAAGATCGGTTGAACCGAACATAGAAAGAAAAGGAAAAAATTAAATCCTACCAAACAACAGAGTGGGAGGGGAAAGAAAAGGAGAAAGAAAATTAAAAACAAAAAGGGGAAAGAGTGTGATGACACCGGTTTATCCGTAGAAGCGTCGAGGACGAGCTGCGTTCCATGGGTTTGGTTCAAGGCGATTGTCCAAGTGGTTCCGAAGACGGTAAGATCCTCCCACGAGTACTTCATCGATTATGAAGGGGGCCTCCCATTTGTGGTTGAGTTTATGCTTCTACTTCTCCAGGAGCCGTAAGACGAGTTCGCCCATGTTGTACGCTTTTACCCTGACCTCCCTACTCTCATAACGTCGGGCCTGCTGTTGGTAAAAAGTAGAGTGAGCCCGAGCTATGTCGCTTTCTCCTTCTAAGGAGTCCAGGCCGTCGTGTCGATCTAACTTGGCTTCATTTTCCTCATACATGCACACCCTTGGTGCGTCATGAATGATATCACAGGGCAGGACTGCTTCTGCCCCATAGACCATGAAGAATGGCGTGTATCCCGTTGATCTGTTCAGGGTGGTGCGCATGCCCCATAGAACGGAGTCGAGCTCCTCCACCCAATGACAGTCGGACTCATGAAGTGATCGGACCAAACGTGCCTTAATGCCGCTCGTGATGAGACCGTTTGCTTGTTCGACTTGTCCGTTGGTCTGTGGATGATACACTGATGCATAATCGAGCCTGATGCCCATTTTTGTGCACCAGTCCTTGACCTCTTGGGGCGTGAAGTAGTATCCATTGTCTGTTATTATATGGTGCGGGACACCGTAACGGTGTACCAAGCCGGATATGAAGTCGATTACTGGTATGGACTTGGCCAACTTAACGGGCTTTGCCTCTATCCATTTGGTGAACTTGTCAACCATGACCAGTAAATATTTATTCTTCTTGATCCCCCCTTAAGTGGTCTGACCATGTCCAGCCCCCAGACCGCAAAAGGCCAGGTGATTGGAATAGTACGAAGAGCTATTGGGGGCATGTGACTTTGATTTGCGAAAAGTTGACAGCCCACATAGTGTTTGACAAGTGATTGGGCGTCCCCCCGAACAGTGGGCAAAAAGAAACTAGCTCGGAAGGCTTTGCTGACCAAGGCTCTTGCTGTGACATGATGACCGCCCATCCCAACATGGACTTCAGCCAAGAGTTGTCGTCCTTCTTCCTCAGATATGCACCGCTGTAACATTCCGAAGTTGCTTTTCTTATATAACTCACCCTCGTGTACCTTGTAGGTTTTGGATCGCCGAATTATGCGTCGCACCTCTGTCTGATTGTCGAGGAGTTCTTTGCGAAGAAGGTAGGCGAGAAAGGGCTCGGTCCATGGCGCGATTACTGCCATGACCTCATAGGCCGAAGGCGTTTCATCCATTATGGAGTCGCCGATGATTTGGTCGTCTGGTTCGTTTATAGGGGGAACAACCTCTTCCGCCGTATTTAGACCAGCGCCCTTATGATTGTCCTGCCAAACCACGGATGGCTTAAAGAGCCATTCTAGGAAAGTATTTTTTGGGATAGGGTCGCACTTAGCCCCCATGTGGCCCAGTACGTCAGTGGCTTGCTTGTTGTCGTGTGCGACATGGTGGAATTCTAACCCCTCGAAACGTGCAGATATCTTTAGGAAGACATTTATATATGCCGCCATCTTCGGGTTTTTGACGTCGAATTCGCCATTGATTTTGGAGGTGGCCAAGTTGGAGTCTCCTCGTACCTCTAGCCACTGTATGCCCATTGATACTGCCATACGAAGACCATGAAAGAGTGCTTAATATTCGGCTACATTGTTGGAGTCGGCATGCATGGTCTGCAACACGTATCAAATGTTGTCACATGTGGGGGATGTAAGGATAACTCCAGCCCCCAGTCCGGCCAAGGTTTTGGATCCATCAAAGTACATTGTCCAATGTTAGTACGTACTATATTCCCTGGGGAGCTCAGCCTCCGTCCACTCGGCCAAAAAAATCTGCCAGTACCTGAGATTTTATGGCATGTCATGGCTTGTAGGTTATTTCAAAGGGAAGGAGCTCAATAGCCCATTTGGCTATGCGGACGGTGGCGTCCCTGTTGTTGATTATGTCGTTCAAGGGTAATTCGGATGCCACCATTACCGAACACTCTTGGAAGTAGTGTCTGAGTTTCCGTGATGCCATAAATACTATGTAGGCTATCTTTTGGTAGTGCAGGTATCTGGACTTGCATTGCGTTAGTACCTCTGACACGTAATAGACCAAATTTTGTGTCTGGAATTTGTGTCCCTCCTCCTCTCATTTGACGACGAGCATTGCGCTAACGACTTGGTTGGTAGCCGATATGTATAATAACATGGGTTCACCAGCGCTTGGTGTTGTGAGTATGGGATTGCTTGCCAGCAGTGTTTTAATTTCTTCCAACGCGGCCGCTGCTTTGCTGGTCCCCTTGAAATTGTTGGTCCGTTTCAGCAACTTATTGAGCGGTAGAGCCTTTTCTCTGAGGCGAGAGATAAAGCGGCTTAGCGCTGCTATGCAACCAGCCAACCTCTGGACATGCTTTAGCTCTGTGGGAATTGCAAGTTCTGATAGAGTGCGGATCTTTGCCGTATTTGCTTCTATTCCTCTATGGGAGACGATGAATCCAAGCAATTTACTGGCAGGAACTCCGAATACACATTTTTCCGGATTGAGTCGTATGTCATACTTGCACAGGCTGGCAAAGGTTTGTCGTAGGTCGTCAATCAACTGGCTGACGTGTTTGGTTTTGATTACCACATCGTCCACGTATGCCTCGACTGTATTACCGACTTGTTTTGGGAGACAAGTCTGGATCATGTGCTGGTATGTAGCCCCAAGGTTTTTTAGCCCAAAGGGCATCATGTTGAAGCATAATGGCTCGTAGGGGTGATGAATGTGGTTGCAGATTAATCGGATTCCTTCATTTTAATCTGATGGTATCCAAAATAAGCGTCGAGGAAACACAACGAGTCATGTCTGGCTGTGGCGTGGATGATCTGGTCTATGCGTGGTAAAGGGAAAGGGTCCTTAGGGTAGGCCTTGCTGAGGTCTTTGAAATCGACGCAAAGCCTCCAAGATTTGTCTATATTTGGTACCATCACCAGATTTGCCAACCATTCGGGTGCTTAATCTCCCGAACGAATCCAACCTCTAGCAGTTTAGCTAATTCTTCACCATAGCTTGTCGTTTGGGTTCGGAGCGGCGCAGAGTCTGCTTCACGGTCTTGAAGCCTGCCATGACGTCCAAACTATGTTCTGCTAGCCGCCGAGGGATTCCAAGCATATCGGAAGGATGCCAGGCGAAGATCTCCCGGTTTTCCCGTAAAAATGTCTTCAATGCTTCGTCCACAATGGGATCGAGATGAGCTTCGATGGACGTTGTCTTGTTGGGGTTCGTCGGGTGTACTTGAAATTTAATGATTTCATCCGCGGGTTTAAAGGACGTGGGCTTGGGCCTTTTGCTAAGGATCACGTCGTCCTTGCCAACTGTTGACCGAAGTGCGATCAGTTCTTCTGTAGTGAAGGTCTCGGCTAGTGCCTCGAGGGCCAGTGCTACTGTTTTGTTTTCATCCCGGACGGCTATGTTCGGATCACTAGCAATTGTGATTACTCTATTTGGTCCTGGCATTTTGAGTTTCATATACCCATAATGGGTTATAGCCTGGAATTTTGTGAAGGCATCACGTCCCAATAGGCGTGGTAGCCATTAGGGAAGGGTACGATGTGGAAGAGGAGCTCTTCAGATCGGTAGTTTTCAGGCATGCCGAACACTACGTCCAGGACGATACATCCCGAACATCACGCCTCTTTCCCTAGGATGATTCCCCGAAAAGTCGTGTTCCTATGTTTGATGCGAGATTGCTCGAACTGCATTTTTTCCAGGGTGTCTTTGTAGACCAGGTTTAAACCACTGCCAATGTCCATTAGCACCTTGTCCAACCTATAGCCATCGATGATGGGGTTCATGACTAGTGCGGCCGGTGAGTGGTCGGGAAGAATGGCTGGTCGGTTAGTATCTTCGAAGGTAATGGGGATGTCTGCCCGTGCGCTTGTTGCTACCACATGGTAGACCTGTTCGAGTTCTTTAAGAGCTCTTTTCCTTCTGTTCCTTGAGGGGAACGTTTCGTAGATCATCAGGACTTCAGCTTTGTATTCGGATGATGATGTGGAGCGCCTATTCGGCGGCAGTGCCTCAAGAATGGCCTCACTGCTTTTTGTGACCTACCTGACGACCCAATAAGCTCTAAGGTTGTGAGTCGGGTTTGTGTGCAGCAACAAGGAATGTATAGGGCATGGTTTTTCCAATAGCCCGTCAAGGACAGTACTGACCGCCGTCAGGGTCATGTTCCTCTTTTCGGCGGGTTCGAATCTGGCTGGCCGCTTTGGAGGTATCCTCTTTTTCAGAACTCCTCTAGGATGTTCAGTAAATGTTGGTTCTGAAAATAACTGTTCGGCTTGCCAAGCGCTTTCCATGGCACAATATTTCTATACCAAGTCTGACAGCTCGGCAAAGTCACGAATGTGTCAACGAGCCAGGGCGTTAAGAATCCCTTCTTCATGGCAATTGCGTTTGAACGTTGCCATTATCTCTTGATCGCTAAGACCTTTTTCTCTGCTTCTAGCGAGTAGGAGTCTAGCCAAAAAATGATGAATTGACTCTCCTGGTAATTTTGTAATATCACGTAAGTCCAAAGACTTGGGCTTTGGTGCGATACTGGAATGATTTGCTTGGGTGGTGGGTGGGAAATTTTTTGACTCCACGCCAAGTTGTGAGTTTAGAATCGCGGACTCTGAACTATGTGCAAAATCAGGGACCGACACCGGTCTGTCTCCACAGCGAACTCTGACGTCTGGGTTACAGACGAGGTCTCGATGAGCGGAGACCGGGGTACAAACCATTTTTAATTCCGGTCGCTGGGGGGATGAGCCCCCAGCCAGACACTCAACGGTGGCGACTAGGTGGGTGACCATGGGGACATAAATCTCCCTATCGTCGGGTCTAAGATCGAGCCGGTCATAGACCAGAACCTGGTCATCAGACATACTCATGGTCTCAATCCGATCGAATAGCTCGTTTAAAAACGAGGCGATGGTAGGATGCATGTCGCTAAAGCGAGTGGAGTCGATATGAGACGTCGCAGTTCCGGAGCTACATGAGAGGGGATCCGGGTTCTGTTTGACCGTGGTAGATTCAGTCACAACGGCCGGTTTGGGCGTTCTAGATAGCCTGGGGGTGATGATTTCGTCTAAAGAGGGGCCCAATGTCTTCGGCATCGAAGCGTTGGGACCTGTGGGCCTCTTCATGAGAGTTGAGGGTTCTATCAAAATGAGTTCTCCCCATGTATCAGCAACGAACTCTAGGGTTCCAAACTTTATTCTTTGACCAGGGGAAAAGTGTCCGATCTGGACAAGGTGGCAGATCGGGACGACGTGCGACAAGGTGCCGTTGCTCGTGAGAATCTGATCAGAGGTGAGAGTCCTTCGGTAATAGATCTCGTTGCTTGTGGCAAAGCAAGCAATCGATTCCTTTGGCGATCACAAGAGAACTCTCAATGAAAACACCAATGTCGGTGTCAAAACCGGCGGATCTCGGGTAGGGGGTCCCGAGCTGTGAGACTAGAATCAACAGTAACAGGAGACGAAGGAGACGATGTTTACCCAGGTTCGGGCCCTCCTATGAAGGTAATGCCCTATGTCCTGCTCGATTGTATTGACGATATGTAGGTTACAGAGTCGATCTACCTCGAGATCAAAATGACTATACCCTAGATCAGTTATCCTCTCTACAACCTAAAACCCTTTGGCTTATATGGATGCCAAGGGTACCTAGGGTTTACACATGGTCGGTTGCACATCGAAGGAAAAACATGCATATCTACGGTCGACAACTTGGAGGACACGCAACGGCTCCTTGAAGCTTCCACCCTGGCAACGGGGCCCTTGATCATCCAATGCTCACCCTGCGGCCCATATAGTCCGGCCCATGATAAACAGGTCAGGTATCCAAGGACCCCTTAATCCAGGACTCCCTCAACCAACACCTGCATTCTTGGGTTACGTATGTCTATTCATGTACGGATGTGCCACTTGGATTCTATGACTAGTCATGTCGACCCAGGTTCTCTGACATTTGAATGCTAGCGACATATTCACATATGTGAGACAAAAGACGCAAACGGTCCCGGCCCAGGTAAGGTGACAACCACGGAGATAACCATGCGTGAGGCCGCAAAGCTATGTGATGTGTTACATGCTAGATTCTTATGGCTTAGGATTGGGGTCCCGACAGCGTTGGTATCAGAGTCGAACTATTTGTAGGTTTACCAAGCCAAACTAGTCGATGCCGAGTCTAGTAATGCTTTAGTTATATAAGGGAATTGATTGTGGAAGGGAACGTAAGGCTCTTTTTACTCCTTTCCTCATGTCACTCTATTCTAAGTCACCCTCTTATTTTCTACAGGGGTTAAGGACTAGGCTTGTTGCCTATGTGCTAGGATCATGAGCTATTGGATCTGTAGGCTTATAGGATGGTTGCTCTATGTCAAATCATGTTTCCATCAGAGTCTTGGGAAGCGATGCCTATGTTTTTGCTGTGCCTTGAACCCATGATGTTGAGTTGTTATGCTACCCAAATCTTGTGCATGTTGCCTCATATTTCATGCCCGTACGACCGTTATGTTGTGCGAGTTATCCTAGGTTTTGTCTTATCCAAGTGTTCTTCCTTGATTCTGAACCCTGGTTTTTTCCTTCAGGATGTCGCCAGTTACTCGGAGATCTGCTGGTCGTAGTTAGGACCATGGAGGTGGTAGGGACGAAGAGGATCCTCCTGACCAACCTTCGTTGGCAGAGGTTATGCTAGAAGTTGAGAGGAACAAGCATGCTGCCAACCATTTGTTGGAGCACACCGAGCAGAATACAACCCATCGGTGCAATGAGCTAGTATCCATCAGAGACTTCATGAAATTGCAGCCACCCATCTTCTACCATTCCATTGAGCTGTTAGATGCAGATGATTGGCTCTGTACGTTCAGTAGTAAGCTATGCTATGCAAATGTGGCTGAAGGAGACAAGGTTACCTATGTCATATATCACCTTGAAGGATCTACCGGTCTGTGGTGGGAGAACTTCGAGGCCATGCGACCTGCCATCCAAGTTACGTCATGGAGGGAATTATGTGAGTCTTTTCGTGAGCATCATATTTCAAAGGCCCTGATAGATTATTAGCAAGAAGAGTTTTGCAACCTGGCCCAAGGCAAGATGGATGTGGATGCCTATAGTCGTGAATTTGGACGCCTTGCACGTTATGCACCCAAACAAGTATCCACAGATTCCAAGAAGCAATCAAGGTTCAGGAAAGGTCTCGACCTAGAGCTAAGTCGTGACCTCAATTTGCATGAGTTTGCTACCTTCCAAATTCTTGTGAACAAAGCCATCCAAGCAGAAACTAGTAGGATGACCTATGAGGAATCTCGCAAGCACAATTGTGATTTTGGGTCATCTTCAGTCTCTATATCTCAAAGTCGTAGAATATCGATTCTGAACACCGCTCTTCCTCCGGGATATGCATTGAGGCCATCCTATGTGGTGCCTCGCCTGCTAATGCCATGTGTTCCCCAGAAGAACCTCATCAACCAGATAATCAGCCCAGATCCACATCCCATTCATGGGGCATGCTTCAAGTGCAGTCAGCCTGGACATTATTCAAAGAATTGTCCTTTGCGAGCTAATGTTCCATCCTCTTCAAGAAATGTTGCCGGTCGTGGCAAGCCCCCAATCAAGAAGCTTAATGGCAGGTCAGTTGTTTATACCCATGGATGTGTGAACCATGTAAGTGTAGAAGAAGCTGAAGATGATGCTAATGTCCTGCTTAATAAGCTTCTTGTCAATTCTCATCCAACTTCAGTTCTATTTGACTATGGAGCATCCCACTCTTTCATTTCTGAAAGGTATGCTCTGTTGCATGATATGTCATTTGATATTATGCCAACTCCTTTGGAAGTTCAAACTCTAGGTTCTAGATGGCAAACTGCTAGAGCGAGCCATGTAAATCAAATCCTTGTTGATGGTTTGGTGTTCCTTGCTTCACTGATAGCTCTCAAGTCCTCGTACATCAATATCATTCTAGGGATGGACTAGATAACAGTTCATCATGCCAAGATTGATTTTCTCACTAGGTTTGTTCATCTTACCCATCCTTCTGGTTAGATAGTCAATGTCCAAACCCGCATTCTAGAGGGCATGATTTATTCCCTCAATGTCAATCCTCCTCCATACCTTGAAAACATCCCGGTAGTCCGTGACTTTCCGGATGTCTTTCCAGAAGAACTACCAGGTGTTCCACCAGACAGAGAAGTAGAGTTTGTCATAGACCTTATTCCAGGAACCGGTCCAATTGCCACAAGACCCTATAAGATGTTCCCTCAAGATCTAGCTGATCTTAAAATCCAACTCAATGAATCTTTGAAGAAAGCTTTCATCCGTACTAGTTCTTCTCCATGGGCTTGTCCTATGCTCTTTGTCAAGAAGAAGGATGAATCAGATGGTTTTCGATTATCGACTGGTTAATCTGGTCATGATAAAAAACAAATATCTGCTCCCCAAGATCAACAATTTGTATGATCAACTCACTGGATCTGCAGTATTTTCCAAGATGGTTTGAGATTAGGTCATCATCAAATCAAAATCAGGAACGGGGACATTCCTGAGACGTCCTTTGTCACTCGTTATTGCCGATACGAGTACACCGCCATGTCCTTTGTTCTAACCAATGCCCAAACCACCTTCTCCCGCTTAATGAATTCAATCTTCATGAAGTATTTGGATAAATTCGTCGTGTTTTACCTCGATGATATTCTCATTTATTCGAAGAATGAAGAAGAACATGTTGAGCATCTTAGGCTGGTATTGATGAAACTTCGAGAGCACCGCCTTTACGCCAAATTCTCCAAGTGCCAATTATGGTTGCCAGTAGTGACCTATCTAGTCATGTAATTTCTATGAAGGCTATTTCTATCAACCTCGAGAGAGTTCGGGTTGTTCTTGATTGGACTCCACCTGAATCGGTGAAGCAAGTTAGAAGTTTCCTTGGCTTAGCGAGCTATTGTCGTCGCTTCGTTTAGAATTTATCCAAAGTTGCCAAACCTCTAACTGAACTCCTCAGGAGAGATAAGAAGTTTGAGTGGACTCCAAAGTGCGAGGAAAGTTTTATGAGTTAAAAAATGACTGACTACTACCCCGGTACTTGTGCCTCCGGATTTCACAAAGGACTTTGTTATTTACTGTGATGCTTCGCGACAAGGTCTAGGTTGCATTCTTATGCAAGACCATCATATGATTGCCTACGCATTTCGATAGTTGCGTCCACAAGAGGAGAATTATCCAACACATGATCTGGAACTAGCCACTATAGTCTATGCACTTATCACTTGGTGACAATACCTTCAAGGTAATCGTTGCGAAATATAAACTGATCACCATAGTCTCAAGTATATATTCACCCAACCGGATTTGAATCTCAGGCAAAGACGGTGAGTTGAGTTGATTAAGGATTATGACTTAGGAATATCTTACACCCCAGGCAAAGCCAATGTCATGGATGATGCACTAAGTCATAAATCGTATTGTAACAACCTCACATTGTTACAAAGTCAACCACTTCTCCATGAGGAATTTTGTAAGCTTAATCTTCACACTGTTCCTCGAGGATTTCTTTCTACCTTGGTGGCGAAACCGACTCTTGAGGATGACATCATAGAAGCCCAAAAATGTGATCAGGGTATTTCTCGAATCAAGAGGAATATTGCTAATAGAGCTGCTAGATGTTTCTCTATAAATGATCAAGGTGTCGTATTCTTTGGGAATCGCTTGTTGGTTCCCAAGGTACAATACTTAAGGCGGTTGATCCTTAAGGAAGCTCATGAATCTCCTCTCATGATTCATCCTGGTAGTACCAAGATGTATTAGGACCTACACCAGAGGTTTTGATGGACCCGGATGAAGCGAGAAATAGCTCAATTCATTGCTAATTGTGACATTTGTCATCGTGTTAAGGCAGAGCATCAAAGGCTTGTTGGCACCCTTCAACCCTTGGATATTCCCGAGTGGAAATGGGACAAGGTCGGTATGGATTTCATCACCGGCTTTCCAAACACTAAGAAAGGGAATGATGTCATCTTCGTGGTCATCGATCGCCTTTGGAAAGTTGCTCATTTCCTTCTAGTTCGAGAAAGTATAACTCCTAGTCCGTTAGCAGATCTATATATTCCTCGAATAGTTTCTCTTCATGGTGTTCCTCTAGAAATCAATTCAGATCGTGGAAGTCTTTTCACCTCCTGATTATGGGGAAGTTTCCAGAATGATATGGGAACCCATCTCTCCTTTATCACCGCTTATCACCCTTAGTCAAGTGGTCAAGTCGATAGAGTCAATCAAATTCTCGAAGATATGCTCAGAGCCTGTGTTATCTCATTCGGAATGAAGTTGGAGAAATGTCTTCCATTCACCGAATTTGCTTATAACAACAACTTCCAGTCTAGTCTGGGCAAAGCTCCTTTCAAAGTTCTGTATGGATGAAGATGTCAAACACCATTAAACTGGTCAGAAACCGGTGAAAGACAATTCTTTGGACCGGATATGATTTAGGAAGCAGAAGAGCAAGTTTGCATCATTCGTGAAAATTTGAAAACCATTCAATCTCGTCAAAAGAGTCAATATGATCGTCGTCATAAGGACGTAAGATATGAAGTTGATGAGAAGGCTTACCTTCGGGTTTCACCTCTGAAGGGTACCCATCGCTTCGATATCAAAGGCAAATTGGCACCTCGTTACAATTGTCCTTTTTGCATTCTTGCTAAACGAGGAGAGGTTGCCTACCAATTGTTACTACCCCCATAGATTTCCAAAGTTCATGATGTATTCCACATTTCTCAACTCAAGCGTTGCTTCAAGGATCCTATCCGCGAACTAGACCACGAAACGCTTGACCCTCAAGATGACCTCTCATATTGAGAATATCTTGTTCATATTCTCGATGAAGCCGTGCGCAACACTTGACGTTGCAACATCAAGTTTCTCCAGGTTTAGTGGTCCCATCATTCAGAGGATGAAGCAACCTAGGAGCGTGAAGATCGTCTTCGGCTCGAGTACCCCGACCTCTTCCCGACTACTCCTGAATCTCGGGACAAGATTCTTGTTTAGTGGGGGTGAGTTGTCATAGACCTAGGTTAACTATGCTTGCTAATTCATTCATGCATGCATTTTTATTTTATTTTAAAAATGAAACAGGCAATGATCAAGCCTCAAAATTCATTTTTTTGTCAAATAAGCAATATAAAAATTGCTTCAAATAGATCCAAGAAAATGTCCCTGGTATTCTAATAAAATATTGGCATGAGTTAAAAATGCCAACTAATATTTTAGAATCAAAGAAACATTTTATATTGGGCTTTTGATTTAATCAAACTATTATTTGCAATGGAATTGTATTTACTATATATATAATATAGCTTCATATATTCTGAAATTTATTATGTCGCATTGGGTAATTCCACTTAGTTCACATATACATGTTGAGAATTTTACTAAATGTTTGGTATATTCTTTTCAAAACCAAAACAAATGTCAGAAAATAGAAAAGAAAACAAAGTAGAAAAAAAAAGGCAGAGACTTAGCTGGGCTTACCTGAGCCAGGAGAGGCCCAACCAAGAAGAGCAGGCTCGTCTTCTACCTCACCCAGTAGGCAGAGGCGAAGCCAAGCACGACGAGCATCATGCCAGCTCCTGCTTCACCCTGTCGGGCTCCGACGTCCCTATCCAGCCCCAAGGAGACGTCCTCGACACCCCGATCTTATTCCCCCTGTTGCTCTCTCCCACGCTGGCCGAACGACTCTGTCGCCTTCGCCGCAGTTTATGCGCCGGACTGTATGGGCGGCAAGGTGAGCATCGGACGATCAAAGACCACCTACGCCAGATGGAAGCTTTGAGGAGCCATAGCGTACTCTCCAAGTTATTAGTTGTAGTTAGGCATGTTTATCTCTTAGGCATGTAACCGACCATGTGTAAACTCCAGGCACCCTCAGCGTCTATATAAGCTGGAGGGTTTTAGGGTATATGGACAGAATAACTCATCTAAGATTAGCTATTTGATCTCGAGGTAGATCAACTCTGTAATTCCCCATATCATCAATATAACCAAGCAGGACGTAGGGTATTACCTCCATAGGAGGGCTTAAACCTGGGTAAATCTGTGTCCCCTTCGTCTCCTGGTACCATCGATTCTAGTCTCACAGTTCAGGACCCCCTACCCGAGATACGCAAGTTTTGACACCGACATTGGTGCTTTCGTTAAGAGTTCCTTTGTGAGCACCAAAGGAATCGATGGCTCACCTCGGCGCAAGTAGCGAGATCTGCATCCAGGGGACTCTCGCCCCCGATCAGAGTCTCATCGATGATGACATCTTGTCGCATGCCAGCCCGATCAGCCATCATGGCCAGACCGGAAGCTTTTCCCCCAATCAGAGTATCAAGTTTGGAACCTTAGAGTTCATGGCTGATTCACGAGGAATACTTGTTCTAATGGAACCTTCTCCCCTTAAAGAGAAACCTGTAAGTCTGGACGCCTTGATGCCGAAGACATCAGGTCTCATGGTTGGATGGAACACAGATTCGCTTCGGTGTGGCTCTGGAACCGTCACACCGCTCGATGAATCCACTCGTCTCGGCGACACGCATCCTACCATCGCCTTGTTCTAAACGAGTTGTTCGATCGGATCGAAGCTATGCGTATATCGGATGACCGGGTTCTGATCTATGATCGGTTCCGGATCAGACCCGATGATGGGGAGATTCATGTCCCTTCGGTCACCCACCTTGTCTCTACTATCGAGTGTCCAAATGCAGATTCGTCCCGACAGTCGGAATTGATAACAGTCTATACCCCAATCCTTGGTTACCGGGCCAAAGGTAGGGAATCACACTAAAGCCAGACCATCACCGGTCCGGGATCCACAACATGATTCGGAAACTGTAATTACAAACACTCAATGCGGCATGGAATCGAATTTTTCCCACCCACCACCCAAGACGATCATCCTAGTATCGCACCAAAGCCTGTGTCTTTGGACTTTTGGGATATTAAGCAACTACAAGGAGAATCAGTGCATCACTTTTGGGACAGACTCCTACTCGCTAGAAGCAGAGTAAAAGGTCTTAGTGACCAAGAGATGATGGCAACTTTCAATTGCAATTGCCATGATGAAGGGATTCTTAATGCCCTGTCCCGCCAGCACATTCGTGACTTTTCGGAGTTATCCGATTTGGTACAAAAGTATTGTGCCATGGAGAGCATCTGGCAATCCGAATAGTTGTTCTCGGAACCAATTTTCCCCAAACACCCTAGGGGAGCTCAAAAAAAAGGATACCTCCAAAGTGGCCAGCCAGGTACGAACCCGTCGAAAAAATAAACAAGCTCCTTTCAGGGACCGGCACTGTCCTCAATGGACTATTGGACAAACCTTGCCCTATACATTCTGTGTTGTTGAACACAAACCCGACTCACAGCCTTAGAACTTGCTGGGTCATCAGGCAAGTCGCAAAAAGTGGCGAGGCCATCCTTGAAACACCTCCGTCGAGTAGGCGATCCTCTTCGCCGCCCGGATACAATGCCGAAGTCCTGAAGGTCTACGAGACCTTCCCCTCAAGGAACAGGCGTAAAAGGGCTCTTAGGGAGCTCGAACAAGTCTACCATGGGGCAGCCACTAGCCCATGGGCAGACATACAGATTACTTTCGAGGACACTCACCAGTCGGCCATTCTTCCCGGTCACTCACTGGCCGCACTAGTCTTGAACCCCATCATTGATGGATACAGGCTACATGAAGTGATAATGGACGGCGGGAGTGGTAAACCTTATGTATGAAGCCACCTTGGAAAAAATGCAGTTCAACCGATCTCGCATCAAACATAGCAATACAACCTTTCGGGGAATTATCCCAAGGAAAGAGGCACGTTGTTCTGGATGTATCGTCCTGGACGTGGTGTTCGGAATGCCCGAAAACTACCGATCTGAAGAACTTCTCTTCCACATCGTCCCCTTCCCAAGTGGCTATCACGCCCTACTAGGACGTGATGTCTTTACAAAGTTCCAGGCTATACCCCATTACGGGTACATGAAACTCAAAATGCCAGGACCAAATGGAGTGATCACGATCTCCATTGATCTAAACATAGCCCTTCGGGCCGAAAATAAAATGGTAGCGCTCGCCCTCGAGGCATTAGCGAAGACTTTCACTGCTGAACAATTGACCGTGTTATGGTCGACAGTTAATAAGGACGACGTGATCCTTAGCAAAAGGCCCAAGTCCATGTCCTTCAAACCCGCAAAGGAAATCGTCAAATTTCGGGTACATCCGACGGACCCCAATAAGACAGCGTCCATCGGAGCCTAGCTTGATCCCCTCGTGGATGAAGCACTGCAGAATTTCCTTCGTGAAAATTGGGACATTTTTGCCTGGCATCCTTCCGATATGCCTGGAATCGCACGACGGCTTGCTGAACACAGTCTAAATATTACCCTAGGATTTAATCCCGTGAAACAGACTCTATGCTTCTTCTCCGAGCCCAAACGGCAAGCCATGGGTGAAGAATTAGCTAAACTTCTCGAGGCTGGATTTATTCGGGATATTAAACACCCCGAGTGGCTGGCAAACCTGGTGATGGTACCTAAGAAAGACAAGTCATGGCGGTTGTACGTCGATTTCAAAGACCTTAACAAAGCCTGCCCCAAGGACCCTTTCCCCTTACCACGCATAGACCAGATCATTGATGTAACAGCCGGACACGATTCGTTATGTTTCCTTGACGCTTACTCCGGATACCATCAAATTAAAATGAAGGAATCCGATCAAGTGGCTACCGCATTCATCACCCCCTACGGGCCATTCTATTTCAACAGGATGCCTTTTGGGCTTAAAAACACTGGGGCCACATACCAGCGCATGATCCAGACCTGTCTCGTGACACAAGATGGTAAAACTATTGATGCATACGTAGAAGATGTGGTAATCAAAACCAAACACATCAGCCAGTTGATCAACAACCTACGGCAAACCTTTGCAAGTCTACGTGAATATGATATATGACTCAATCCGGAAAAATGTGCATCCAGAGTTCCCTCTGGTAAACTGCTTGGATTCATCGTCTCCCATAGAGGAATAGAGGCAAATTCAGCTAAAATCCATGCTCTATCGCAACTTGCAATTCCCACAGAGTTGAAGCACGTCCATAGGCTAGCTGGGTGCGTAGCGGCGTTAAGACGCTTTATCTCCCACCTCGGAGAGAAGGCTTTGCCGCTCTATAAGCTGCTAAAGCGAACCAACAAGTTTGAAGGGACCAATGAGGCAGCGACTGCGTTAGAAGAAATCAAAACACTACTAGCAACCAATCCAATACTCATAGCACCAGGCGCCGATGAGCCCATGTTATTATACATATCGGCCACTACCAAAGTTGACAGCATGGTGCTCGTCGTTGAACGAGATGAGGAGGGACACAAATTCCGGACTCAGAAACCGGTATATTATGTGTCAAAGGTGCTAATGCAGTGCAAGTCCAGATACCCGCATTACCAAAAGATAGCCTATGCAGTATTTATGGCGTCATGGAAACTCAAACACTACTTCCAGGAGTGCGCGGTAACAGTGGCATCTAAGGTCCCCCTGAATGATATAATCAACAACAAGGATGCCACAATCCACATAGCCAAGTGGGCCATTGAGCTCCTTCCCTTTGAAATAACCTACAAGCCATGTCGTGCCATTAAATCTCAGGTATTGGCAGACTTCCTGGCTGAATGGACAGAGGCCAAGCTCCCCAAGGAATACAGTGCATACTCCCATTGGACAATGTACTTTGATGGATCCAAGACCCTGGATGGATTGGGGGCTAGAGTTATCCTCACATCCCTCACAGGAGACAACGTGCGATACGTGTTGCAAATCATGTATGCCGACTCCAACAATGCAGCCGAATACGAAGCTCTCCTTCATGGTCTTCAAATGGCGGTATCAATGGGCATACGACGGCTCGAGGTACGGGGAGACTCAAACTTGGCCATATCCCAAATTAACGGCGAATTCAATGCCAAAACCCGAGGATGGCGACATATAGAAATACCGTCCTTAAGATATCTGCTCGGTTCAAGGGGTTGGAATTTCACCAAGTCGCTCGCAACAACAACCAAGCCACCGACATACTGGCCCGTATGGGAGCCAAGCGTGATCCTATCCCAAGAAACACCTTCCTTGAGTAGCTCTTTAAGCCATCCGTAGTGTGGCAGGACGATGACAATGGCGGCGGTCCAAATACGGCGGACAAGGTTGTTCCCCCCATAAACGAACCAAACGATGGCATTATCGGTGGCTCCATAATAAATGAAATGCCTTCGTCTCATTAGGTAATGGCAGTAATAGCGCCATGGACAGAGCCCATCCTCGCTTACCTTCTTCGCAAGGAACTCCTCGACAATCAAACCGAGACACGGTGCATAGTTCGGCGAGCCAAGGCCTACAAAGTACACGAGGGTGAGTTATACAAGAAAAGCACAACCGGAATATTACAGTGGTGTATATCCGAGTAAGAAGGACGAGAGATACTCGCCAAAATCCACGCAGGCATGGGCGGTCATCACGTCGCGGCAAGAGCCCTTGTCGGCAAGGCCTTTCGAGCTGGTTTCTTTTGGCCTATAGCTCGGACGCACGCCCAGTCACTTGTCCAACATTGCATAGGGTGTCAACTCTTCGCAAATCAAAGTCACATGTCCCGAACAGCTCTTCGGACTATTTCAATCACTTGGCCTTTCGCGGTCTGGGGCCTGGACATGGTCGGACCCCTTAAAGGGGGACCAAGAAAAATAAATACCTACTGTTCATGGTTGACAAGTTCACCAAATGGATAGAAGCAAAGCCCATCAAGTCGGCTAAATCCGGACCAGTGATCGACTTCATATCCAGCATGGTGCACCATTACGATATCCCGCATTGTATAATAACGGATAATGGATCCAACTTCACGGCCCAAGAGGTCGAGGACTGGTGCACAAAAATGGGCATAAAGCTCGATTACGCATCAGTATATCATCCGCAGGCCAATGGATAGGTCGAACGAGCAAACGGTCTCATTATGAGCGGCATTAAGCCATGTTTGGTCCGATCTCTTCATTGGGTGGAGGAACTTGACTCCATTTTATGGGGCCTACACACTATC
Source organism: Hordeum marinum (assembly GCA_022496015.1). NCBI lineage: Eukaryota > Viridiplantae > Streptophyta > Magnoliopsida > Poales > Poaceae > Hordeum > Hordeum marinum. Next base: position 432,380,161 of record CM039674.1, on the reverse strand, counting down.
CCGAACAGATCAATGGGTTACACACCGTTCCTTATGGTCTATGGGGTAGAGGCAGTCCTCCCTTGCGACATTATTCATGACGCGCCAAGGGTGCGCATGTACGAGGAAAAGGAGGACGAGTTAGATCGGCAAGATGACTTAGACGCCTTGGAGGGAGAGCATGACATAGCTCGGGCTCGCTCCACTTTTTACCAACAGCAAGCTCGACGTTACCAAAGTAGGGAGGTCAGAGAAAAAGCATACAACATAGGCGAACTCGTCCTACGACTCCTGGAGAAACAGAAGCATAAACTCAACCCCAAATGGGAGGGTCCTTTCATCATGGACGAAGTACTCGCGGGAGATGCCTATCATCTTCAGAGTCCATCCGACAACCGCCTTGAACCAAACCCATGGAAAGCATCTCGTCTTCGGTGCTTCTACGGATAAACCGGTGTCGTCTAACTCCCCCATATTTTTTCTTTTTCCCTCTTATTCTTTTTACCTTTTTCTTCTTCCCTTCCCATTTTGCTGTTTGATAGGGTCAATTTATTTTTTCCCTATGTTCGGTTGAACCGATCCTGTACTAAAGATTATCAACATACACCATAAAGTGTTAAATCCGAACACAACATGTGGGGGCTTCTTCTAGAAGCCAACGTTTTTATATTACAAGTATTTGCTCACACTTATCGTGCGCACACATTTCTTTTGTTACGCTCAAGCCATCATATGCATCAATTCGAACTAAGACTTCACCAAGCTGGATTGCCTCGTTCCTGTGATTACCCTCTATGTTCCCGATTGTTTGGCTAGAGGGTAAATGGAGCACCTCTACGATTGTTACGACCGGGTCATCCGGACACGTACCTCAGACGGGTGAAGCCAAAAGCTAGCTATCTTACGTAGACAATTGGTCGGCTATGACGGAAACACCTTATATGGCTCTGGTCGTTATCACCATTGTTTGGGTCTTCTCTTCCAAAGCACAATTAGCCGCATACTAAAAGTATGCGGACTTCTACCTACGACCTGCGTAGAGCCCCGATGAAAGGTATCGATAGAGGTACTATTTTCCTCAGAAGATGTTTCTTACGCTAAGAAGTAATATAACATATCTTTCTGTGTGCTTTCTGTCTGTTTGCACCGCATGTCCGGATTGACTGGTTCCCCGAATACAGTTCGCCCTTTTGGAGTGGCAAATAAGGAGGAACACTTCCGAGCTCTTCGCATGGAAGGGAGAAGCCGATGGCTTGTTAAGACAAAGTTTAAAACACGGATTGTTTCTACAACAATTACATATAAATTTCATGTACGGATGTTGATCGAGATTATCAATTATGGTGTCAAGGGGGCATTGCTCTTGTGAAAGACGGGCGACAGGCATCACCTGGTCATACACCAGGTGGAGTGGCACTTATTTTCCACCATCTCCCACGGGACCAACCCGCACCATATGCTCGGGATTAAGTCCCGTGTAATGGGTCTTATCATTTCCCATGCTTCCCGTGCTCCCTCACCGCAAGCCAGAGTCTTCCACAGCTCGAACCTATTCTGAGCCCCCTTGAATCGATCCACCAGTTTGGCTAGCCCTTTAGGCGGCTATTCAGCAGGCCATAGTGCCTTTACCATGCCTTTCATTGCTTTCCGCACACGCCCATGGGAGCGGTCAGCTCTTTCAGCAGGTTCCCCTGGTATGATCTGATCTCCTCTTCAGGATGCCCGGATAGGAGACCTGTACATGAGGCAACAGCGTACTTACTTTTACTCCCTACATAGGAAATATTTGTTTATAAAAGAATCACACTTACCGAACATGCCCCTCTGAAGTTTTTGGTTTTCTTCTTGAGCTTGGGCCAACTGAATCTTCAAATTCTTAATTTCTTCAGCCTGCTTTTGCACAACAAGGCAGCCAGCCTCGTGCTGGGACTCGGCGTACCGTTGATAGTCTCGGGCTTCCTCCAATGCCTTTGCATGTGCCCTATTGATTCAGCTGCTACATGGAATCCGTGCATCAGGCACAATAATACATTAAGATTAGCATTAAATGTACAATAACCATGGGCCTCCCGGGTGAAGCTCTTCACTTGCGCCAGTTCGGCCTTCACATATTGCACTTCTGTGCGGCTGTCCTCTAGCTCCTTGGCCAATTGCTCGGCATGTTGATTTGAAGCATGCGTCAGCAGTTAAACAATGTAGAGATCCTTAATTCGTTTGTTCCAAATCAAATTATGGCTCAGGGGCTACAAGGTTTACATGAGTATGCGGACTCTATAAAAGCCAACCACTTACCTGCCTACTGGCTAATATCAACTTCATAGCCTCACCGAACCTGGCTCGGCAGCTCCAATGTGCGCATCCACTGAGTGTAGGGCACCAAACTCTTGTTCACAGAATATTGGATGCCACATGGCCTCCCATCGTTGCCGGTGATTCATGGCGCTTCCCACCTCTGAGTTGGTAATGGAAACACCATCACCAGAATCGGCACATGCTGGATTGGCCATGGGCTTCTTTAGTAGGAGATGCATGAGATGTAGCTCGGGAATTTCGGACGTCTCTGAACACCCTGGTAACCTCTTCAATGGGAGAGGACTGGGCATTTCGCCTAAATATTTCAATAAAACAAAACTGCCTTAAGACTATATTTATTGATAATGAGTGGATAGTCGGACATTGTACCTCCGGGATGAGTGGGCAGGTGGATTCGTCCCCATGGACGGCTCTTTTGCAGGATCCTTTTTGGCCTCTGAATTGACTGCGGCTTTGATTGTCAGTGTATGGCACGCGGATCGACGGTGTTTGGGAGTCGGGGTCGGCACGTCTGGGGCGTTGTTGGTAGCTGGCCTCTTGTTGGACGAGCTTTTCTTCTTGCTCGTTGCAGGGATGGAGAATGACCCGGGGTAATCAACTATGATAGCCACCGAGAATTGGTTGATGCTATCCTAGAGATAGACTCCGTCTTCGAAGTCAAGTAGAAGATTCAGGTCCTCATTGAAACTAGGATCATTGTCGTGTGAATGGTTCTCGGGATGAGGAGTCGGGCAGTTGACTGTCTCGATGAAACTCCTCCATTCCTGCTCACGCAAGGCTTCGGTCAAATAAAGTGTGGAACGGAAACCCCAAACTATGTTCATGTTAGAGAGAGAAAAGCTTACCCATAGGAGTGTGGGTCGAATATCCTTCCTTGGTTGTCTGCCGAACAAAGTCCTCTTGCTCTCCTTTATACATGTTGGCAAGTGCGGCGGCCAATGCTGTCGGATTGGTGGGCCCTAGCTTTTGGGAGCGCGTGGTGTCGCTCGTCCCGTTGTATTGCCACAAGTGGTGTACCCTCTATTGAAGGGGCTGCACAAACCAGGAGATGGCGGCATCCATGACATCAATCATGGTCAGTTGGTGGTGGACGAGCATCCGCACCTGAGATGCTAGGCGCCGCACTTCTACGCTTTCCTCCTAGGACGAACTCCTTGGCCGCCAGTTGTATCTCTTCTTCGGGAGGGCGTCGGAGTATTCGGGAAGACCTGTCCGAGTTGGCATGAATAGGGGGACGTCTTCAATATAAAACCATTTCGAAGTCCACTCTTTGGATTTCTACAGTGTGCCCACCAGATACCCTGTCCCCGCTATGCGGCACACTTCGGTTCCGCCAACCTCCAAAATTGTCTTGTCCCGAGTTCGGGACGGGATAGAAGTATTTTGTCCACAAATCAAAGTGCGCCTCGGACCCCATGAACATCTCGCAGAGAGCGATGAATCCCGAGATGTGCAAGATGGACCCTGGAGTAAGGTGGTGGAGTTGGATCCTGCAGAACTCCAGCAACCCCCTCAGGAATGGATGCATTGGAAACCCAAGGCCCCGAAGGAGAAGGGGGACAAAGCATACACGTCCCCCTTGTTAGGATTGGGGAAACGCTCAACGAAAACTTGGTCATTGTAACAAAACAGACCTGTGCAAGTCACCGCCAGAGCTGAAGAAGGGAGATACCCCTGGGTCTCCTATATTGGTCAAATGGACTTCACTTAATTTTGGATAGTGGTTTCATCTTAAACCAAAAACATGTTAACATGTAACTATCATGCATCATTGTGAAGCATTTGTCATGCTTAATTTGTACCTTGTTTGATCTTGTCAACAGACTTGCGAGCTGTAGTTATCGACGACATCGAAGAACAGCTAAGTTTTTCTGATATTCAGGCAAGCAAGCCACCCTTGAGAATTTCGATACAATCCCACTCTCTCGCTCTTGCTCTCATTTCAATGCGTTAGGACAATGCAATTTTCAACTGCAAACTTGTCTCGCGGTAGATGAATCCATTCCTCTGCATGACCTGTCATTGTCCTAGTAAGTAGTTGATCCAAGCAACCTAGCATACCTGGTAGATGCTTGAGCCATGTTGTGCCATTACCCTGTTATGCTTGCTATGCTTAGAGTTGTGTCAGGTTTGATTCATCTGGGTGATGAACTGGAGTGAAATGGATATGTTCTCGTGATGAGAGTTAAGTGTTGAACTTGTTTTGGTAAAGTTAGCAATGAGAGGACTGGTAGGAGTACATGGTGGGTTGTCTTATTGAAGCCGCTCATAGGAACTGAGTTACATCTTTGTGTTCCAAGACTAGTTACTACCACACATTGGGCCCAAAAGCAATGGAACTCACGGCCTATTAACCTACTCTGTTCTTTGCCCAGGAGTCGCACTAGTTCGAAATGTTGATAGGATGTGGTCGGGCCTACGAAGTGAATGAACGGCCCAACCGGGACCGGCTTGGGGCCTTGCACACAAGTTCTGAGTCCAAATCATGAAACACGACCGGATTCTCGATTGTGGTAACCAAATCAGTTAGGTGACTGCCTTGGGATAGAGTCGTTATAAGTTAACGTCCGTGTCCGACTCCCTCACTATGCTTCCGCTTCAAGGTTTTCGAGGTGCCTTTCTACGCGCACATGGCGATAAGTGGCAGGAGCATATGTGATGAAGTACACCCCTGCAAGGTAAACTATCTATTCAAATAGCCGCTTCCGTGGATATGGACTACTTGGAGACTTGCATTGTTCATAGTTAACTTTAAATGGATGCTCTAAAATACTCCAGATAAGTGTGAGTTCTATGGATGGCCTTCTCATAGGAAGATGGGAGAGGATCCATAGTGGTGTATTGATGTGGTGGATATGTGGACTTGTGTGTGCTATCTCGTAGGGAGACGAGAGAGGGAAGATACATTGCCGTAGTTTAGATTAGCCAAAGGTCAAAGCTGGTATTCTATAGTAAATCCCATAACCCCGTTCATTGATACATGATGCATAAGTAGATAGTTCTGATGTAAGACTCACTAAGTACCTTCGTACTCACTGTTGCTTATTTACATTCTTATAGAGATAGACATTGTTCAGTTTACATTTCTTCTTAACGTTGATATCGATAGAATAGCTAGGAAACCAAGACAGGAGTATGGCTCCTTGGTAGGGTTGTAGCTTTTAAGGCTCTTCCAGCCGCTTTTAGTAGATGTTTGTACCCAGACATGTATCTTCCGCTTGTTGTTTGTATGCTCTGAATGTTGGGTCATGTTACCCCCTTTGCTTGTAACATTATACTATGTTGGCTCTTCGGAGCCTCCTAAATAAATGTTGCGTTGGAGAGTTTGGTTGTATGCCATGTTGTATCTATGCATATCGTGCATATTGTGTATATGTTTGAAATGCGTTGGTATGTGTGGTGTTCGACACCTAATTGTGTGCCTATGGTAGCCTTATTTACAGGAAAATGTCTCCTTTTGCTTCCACTGAGCCTTGGTAGCTTTCTACTCCTCCAGACACATTGATTGACCAGCGTGTATCCTTCTTTACTGATGTGTCTGTCCCTTCGGGGAAATGTCTCGCGGTGTAATGGAGTCCATGTAGCCTGCTATGACTCGTCTATGCACAGTTGATGATAGAGATGTCTCACGATGTAATGGAGTCCTTGTAGCTTGCTATGACTCATCTAGACACGCTGATGACCGACACCTACATTGTTGGGTTACGTATGCATGTTCCTGTATGGATGTGCCACGTGGGTTCTACGACTAGTCATGTAGACCCGGGTTCTCTGACATTTGAATGCTAGTGACATATTCACATACGTGATCCAAAAGACGCAAATGGTCCTGGCCCAAGTAAGGTGTCAGCCGTGGAGATAACTGTGCGTGAGGCCGCAAATCTATGTGATGCGTTACATGCTAGATTCTTATGGCTTAGCATCGGGGTCCCGACAACTTCGTGCAAGCTATATTGTGTTTGTATCTTGTGCTTGCATTTATTGTTGTTGTTAAGCTCTTCATATAGGTTGTCTACCTAATTTCATATCTAGACAACCTATTTTATTGTTTTTCCTAAATTGCAAGGATAAGCTAAAGATTGCTAGTCATCTATTCACCCCCTCTAGCCGACCATATAGATCCTTACAACAAGCAAGCAATATGACAAAGTCCTTCTCAACACTCTTGACGACAATCCTCACATTGCGTTACCAATCATAAAGTTTTAACTAAATTATTTACAATTATTAAATTTATACTAGGAAGTTTGACACGTGAGCCAATATTCTACAACTATAATGCAAATCACACTTAGACAATGTTCAATAACTAATAGCACTGAGAATGAAACAATTTAATTCTGAAGTGTGCTCCGACTCAAACCAATATCTCTCGTAATTTGTAGTGTGTGATCCAAGATCCATATTTCAATTCAAATCCATGGAATAGTCATCTCATGACAAGGCCAACTTGCCGATCATATCTCTATGTAACACTTGTTCATGTTTCAATGGGCGTGTTACGAGCTCAGGACGACCTTGCCCGATCATCAAGACAACCAAGTAATCTTAAAGTGAGGTATGACCATCACCCACCTTATACTCTCAATTTTTTTGTACCCATGCAAATCGTGTGGCACCCTAAAAAGATACATATTTCAGTCGGTGCTACACTTGGGAGAACACTAACTACTTGATATCTTTAAGTGAGAGATCACCCTAATAAAAGTTAATACCACACAATCAAAAGGGTGCAAATATAAGGGGTAATAATCTTAGGTAATTCATAATATAATGATCTGGTGTAGCCCATTCTGATGGATAAGCACTCATCGTATTCATAGAATTTCAGCCGAAAGGATTGTCGTGGCAGCAGTTTCAAAAACTATTGTCGTGACATAACTTTTCCGCCAAGGCTTGTTTCTTTATATTTTCCTCCTTCGTCTTCCTGTACGGATTTTGCACCAATGTTCACCTCCACAAAACTTGTCACCACCATGTTGATGCACTAAATAGTATTGCTATCTATATAGCTCATAAAAATGCATTACAACAAGGTTGACACACATGTCATTAAAGTGACAATCATATGGCTCCAGCCATCATGTCGAATCATTACACCCACGTCATGTTAAGTACATCATATATTCACCTCATACGTAATGTTATTAATATGACGAAGGCTATACCACATCACGTGTACATTCTTCAAAACCAAGTTAGACGCCTCTAATCGGTTCATACAAGATCTTATTGTACATGGTTTCTAAGGTTTCGACACAAACCATAGCTACCAACATCCATCATAAAGTATGATCATCCAAGTTTGCTGGATTAACTTTGTGCGGTGTATGGCACATGAGACTTCATGAAAAATCTCGAGTCCCATACTAAACTTCATCATACACATGACCCCCATGCAGATCATATCTACATGTATGCAAAAAAATCATCTTTCTTAACTAAGGTGGAACCCAAAGAACTATGATAGCACGTCGTTGATCTATCAACCAGCATACTCATGAACAGGGTAGAAGGATTGCGGATAGTCAGAACTTTGTAGCATAATTCCATAATGCCATCAAGATCAGAATTGTGCAAATTCAAGAGAAGCAACAAGAACATCAAGCAATATATTTAATATACTACTCGCCTATATATTATTTATCAATAGATCTGTCGGGACCCCGATCCTAAGTCATATGAATCCAGACTATAACATATCACATCACTTTGCGGCCTCTGCACGGTAAACTCCACAGCTGCAGCCTTACCTTAGCTAGGATCATTTGCGTCTTTTGGCTCACATATGTGAACATGTCATTGGCAATCAAACGACAGAGAACCCGGGCTGACATGACTAGTCATAGAACCCAAGTGGCACATCCATACGGAAACAGGCATAAGTAACCCAACAATGCAGGTGTCGGCCTCAAGCGTGTGTAGACGAGTCATAGCAAGCTACAAGGACTCCATTACGCCGTGGGACATAAATGTCGTCACTGCAGGCTACAGGGACTCCATTACACTGCGAGACATTTCCCCGAAGGGACAGACACAACAGCAAAGAAGGATACATGCCGGTTAATCAATGTGTCTGGAGCAGTAGCAAGCTACCAAGGCTCGGTGGAAGCACAAAGAGGCAGTTTCCCGTAAAGAGTACTACTAAAGGCACATGACTAGGTGTCGGATCCCATACATACTGTTGCAAGTCACACGTATGCATGACATGCCCGATATGCATAGATACAACTATGACATCACAACATAACCATACATCAACACAACTTTTATTTAACAGGCTCAGAAGAGCCTTGCATAATATGTTCTTATAGGTAGGGGTCACATGACCCGACACTCAAGTCATAAAAGCAAGTTCATACAAACCAAGCGGAAGCATAAAGCTGCCTGAGTACAGACAGTTGAAAGGGATAAAAAGGCACATGACACATGACTTGACTATCTACAGCCCGCCACACGGCATAAGGTCATAGCTGGGACACTAGCTATTCGGCATTGTCAACATCTAGATAGAACCCACCTGATGGGTCCTGAGTATCATCTGCAACATTTATTACACAAACGTGAGTAAAAACGTACTCGGTGAGTCTTTAAAACAGACCTAGACTATTCATGCTCATGTATCAACAAGGGGAGTGGTGGAGTTTATGCAGCAATGCTAGCTTTGACTCATGGCTAACCTATACTACACAATTTTAACTCTTTGTTTAAATTTTATATATCACACACGAGTCCACTAACTCCACAACAATACACCACCATGGATTCACTTCCCTCTCCTAGGAGAGTGCCATCCACGATACTCAGACTTGTGTTGATATTTTTATGAGTATCCATTTAATTATCTATGAACAGTATAAGTTTTCCAAGTAGTCCATATCCGAGGACGCGGCTATTTGAATAGTTTTATACTCTACAGGGGTGTACTTCTTCACACATGCTCTCGCCAATTATCATTGTGTGCTCATAAAACCATGCACCTCGGCAACCTTCAAGCGGAAGCCCAGCGAGGGAGTCGGCCACGACCGTTAATCACGTAAGACTTCTAGGTTGCAAGGTAAGCATCTACCATGTATGCTAGGTTGCAAGGTTTAGCTATTTACTGTGACAATGACAGGTCATGCGAAGGAATGGTTCATCTACCGTGTATGACAGACAAGTGAACGTTTGTCCTAATGCAACAAACAAGAGCAGGAGCGAGAGAATGGGATGTTATCGGAATGATCAAAGGGGTGCTTACCTTGCTAGGTAGCGGGAAGGTTCTCTCTTTCGTTGGAATACTCGAAGGTATCCTCAGAAGCAGGGCCTACCGCAATGCAGATAGATAGCAATCAATACACGGCAAGTGCAACAATATGATGCATGATCATGACATGGCAACATGTATGGATGAGCTAATGCAACTACTGTCCAAGTTAAATGAAGTGATTTTGAATATAGGTTCAAAATCATTCTCCATTTCATATTCCATATGTTAACCTATTTGTAGATATCAATTTTCATCTACTTAGGTTCCTCTAACATGCATGATAACAGCACCATTGGATTCATTGGATTTTTCTGATAAATTTTCATATATAAATTATTTCAATCTGAGTTATAGATTAATTTCTATGGATTTTCTAAGTTTTAAATAGTTTCTGGAATTAATTTAATTCAGAAAATTCATTATTGCATCAGCCTGACATCATCATGACGTCAACTCGTCAATGGACCGTTGATAGGTCAAACCTAGCCAATGGGGCCCACTGGTTAGTGACCCAGCCGCTAATAGAGTTAACTAACTAACTAATTACCAATTAGTTTAGGGTAGGGCCCACTATCAGTGGGCCATTAACTTAATTAAATTAGTTAATTAAATAATTAATCAAGTTTTAATTAACAGGGCCCGGCCTCACTTGCCAGTGACCCAGGGTGTCAAACCCTCGTGGTTAACGCCGGCAAGACCCACCGGCGTTGAGCCGTCGGTGGCTCCAGAGACGGCGGAGGGGTTGGGTTCCCTCCTCCGGCAACCAAAAGGATGGCGGAGGGCACCGATCTGCTTTGCTTGCTCGCGCACATCGAGCCCGACACCTCCTAGGGGCTGGGATGGCCGGAATCGGCACCGACGATGAGCACGGTGGCTACCGGAGCTCGGGCGAGCACGGGCTCATCGAGCCGGAGCTCGGATGACCCAACCAAAGGCTCCTACAGCTAACTAGGTTCCTCCTGAGCACGACTACGTGCTTAGGTGCAAGCTTGGGCTGCTGCAGCGACGGCCACGTCCTTGCCGGCAGCGAGGAGCTCTCTGACCCGAGCAGATCCAGCGCTAGAATGTGCTATCGAAGGGGGAAAGAGGGGGGAAAAGAAGCAGGATCTCACAGCGGACGCAACGACGATGAGAGCAGGCTCAAGGAGGCCTTGCTTGCGATGCACGAGCAGCGGCGGTCTCCGGTGATCGGGGAGGAAGAAGGCGGCGAGGTCAATGCTAGGGGGCCTCTGGGCTTGATTCTTCCGGCGAAGAGGACCGGCACGTCACGGCGGAGCTACAGAGGGGCTCGGGAGCGAGGGTGAGTGGCTAGAGCGGTAGCTACGGCAGCGGAAAGACCGCGGCCATGGCGGGCAGAGGAGAGGAAGAAGGCAGGGGGGCGAATGGGCGAGAGAGAGCGAGATGGGGACGGTAGCGGCATCCTCATCCGCTCGCCAGCGTGGTGGCGGAAGTAGGCACGCACGAGGCTACGTAGCAGCACCAGCGCAAGCCCACGGCGAGCTCACGCTCGTCGTCCTGGCCGCGAGGAGGACAACGACGGTGCTGGGCCAGCTGGGCCGGCCCAGGTGCTGCCTCCTTTTCCCTTTTTTGAATTTCCAGTTTCTGCTTTAACTTTCTGACATTTGTTTTATTTATTTTTAGGCACAATTGCTAAGTATAAAATATCCCAAATATTTTATAGAACTAAGTTTGAATATTTCAAACTTCTATAAAAAGTTTCAGAATATTTTAAAATCTGAAATAATGATAATGCTTTATTGGCATTTTTTCAGCAGCTTTAATATTTATTTTTAAATTTCTATAAATGTTCAAATGTTTAAAATGACCCCTTGTATAATCATGTCTGCATTTATCATACATAGGGAACATTTTAGATGGGCATCTTGAATTTGTTGGTTTTTCACAATCTTTAAATTGGTTTGATTCAAATGAGGGTTTTGGGTTTCTGTTAATCCCCATTTCAAGTTGATGCAAAAAGTAAAATATGATGCACACACATGTTGTCCTAAGAAACTAGCTAGGGATGTGACAACTCACCCCCACTCAAAAGAATCTCGTCCCGAGATTTGGAAGTCATCGGGAAGAGCACGGGGTACTCTAGTCGAAGACGATCCTCTCTTTCCCATGTGGCCTCCTTCTCAGAATGGTGTGACCACTGAACCTTGAGAAACTTGATGTTCTGACGCCGAGTGGTACGCTCGGCTTGATCCAGAATACGAACGGGTATTCTCGATATGTAAGGTTATCTTGGAGATCAAGCGCTACGTGGTCTACTTCACGGACAGGGTCCGAGAAGCAACGCCTGAGTTGCAAGACGTGGAAGACATCATGAACCTTGGAAAGATGCGGCGGAAGTTCCAATTCGTAGGCAACCTCTCCTCGTTTATCAAGAATGCAAAAAGGTCCAATGTAACGAGGAGCCAACTTGACCTTGATACTGAATCGGTGGGTACCCTTGAGAGGTGTAACCCGAAGATAAGCCTTCTCGTCAACTTCATAGATCACAGCCTTATGATGGTGATCATATTGGCTCTTTTGATGAGATTGGTCCATTTTCAACTTTTCACGAATAATGCGAACTTGCTCCTCTGCATCCTGGATCATATCCGGGCCAAAGAGTTGCCTCTCTCCGGTTTCTGGCCAGTTAAGAGGTGTTCGACACCTTCGTCCATAGAGAACTTCAAAAGGGGCTTTGCCCAAGCTTGATTGATAACTATTGTTATAAGAAAATTCGGCAAATGGAAGACATTTCTCCCAATTCATACTGAAGGATATAACACAAGCTTGGAGTATGTCTTCGAGGATTTGATTGACTCGCTCAACTTGACCACTTGATTGCAGGTGGAAAGCAGTTCTAAAGGATAGATGAGTCCCCATAGCGGTTTGAAAACTTTCCCAAAATCGGGAAGTAAAGATACTTCCGCGATCTGAGTTAATCTCCAATGGAACACCATCAAGAGAAACTATTCGAGAAACATATAACTCTGCTAGCTGGCTAGTAGTTATACTCTCCCGAACGGGAAGAAAATGAGCCACTTTGGAAAGGCGGTCTATGATCACAAAGATAGCATTATTCCCTCCCTTAGTCCTGGGAAATACGGTAATGAAATCCATACCGACCTTATCTCATTTCCATTCAGGAATAGCTAAAGGTTGAAGGGTGCCAGCAGGCTTTTGATGTTCTACCTTAACGTGACGACAAATGTCACAGTTAGCAACGAACTGAGCAATTTCTCCCTTCATCCTAGTCCACCAGAACCTCAGGCATAGGTCCTGATACATCTTGGTACTACCCGGATGAATTGTGAGAGGAGAATCATGAGCCTCCTTAAGAATTAGCTACTGAAGATGTTGGTTCTTGGGAACCACCAAACGGTTTTGGAAGAACGCCACACCTTGATCATCAATAGAGAAATCCTTAGCGATACCGCTAACGAGGTTCTCTTTGATCCGGGAAATACCCTTATCACGCTTTTGGCCAGCTATAATTTGATCCTTAAGAGCAGGTTTCGCCACCAGGTTGGAAAGGAATCCTTGAGGAACAATGTGGAGGTTCAACTTCCGAAATTCCTCATAGATAAGTGGTTGACCTTGTTGTAACATAATGGTTGTTACAATAAGACTTACGACTTAGTGCATCAGCCATGACATTGGCTTTCCCCGGGGTGTAAGTTATCCCTAAGTCGTAATCTGTAATCAACTCAACCGACCGTCTTTGCCTGAGATTCAAATATATTTCGCAACGATTACCCAGAAGGTAATGTTGCCAAGTTTTCAGTGCATGGACCACACCTGCAAGCTCAAGATCATGTGTTGGATAATTATCCTCATGTGGGCGCAACTGTCAAGATGTGTATGCAATCACATGACGATCTTGCATGAGAATGCAACCTAATCCTTGTCGCGAGGTGTCACAATAGATAACAAAGTCCTTAGAGAAGTATCGTGGCACCAGAATGGGAGCAGAGGTCAGGCGTCTTTTCAACTCCTGAAAACTATGCTCACATTGTGGAGTCCACTTGAAAATTTTATCTTTCTTGAGGAGTTCAGTCAGAGGTTTCGCAACCTTGGAGAAATTCTTGACAAAGCGGCGACAATAGCTCGCTAAGCCAAGGAAACTCCAAACTTGCTTAACTGATTCAGGTTGAGTCCAATCAAGGACGGCCTTAACTCTCTCGGGATTGACAGCAATACCTTTACGAGAAATCACATGGCCTAGGTAGGTCACTTCTGGCAACCAAAATTCACACTTGGAGAATTTGGCATACAGACGATGCTCTCAAAGTTTCATCAATACCAGCCTTAGATGCTCGGCATGTTCCTGTTCGTTCTTCGAATAGATGAGTATATCGTCGAGGTATACCATGACGAATTTATCCAAATACTCCATGAAGATCGAATTCATCAAGCGGGAGAAGGTGGCTGGGGCATTGGTTAAACCGAAGGACATGACGGTGTACTCGTATTGGCCATAACGAGTAACAAAAGCCGTTTTTGGAATGTCCCCGTTTCTAATTCTGATTTGATGGTATCCCAACCTCAAATCCATTTTGGAAAAGACAGAGGATCCAGCGAGTTGATCATACAAATCGTTGATCCTGGGAAGCGGATACTTGTTCTTTATGGTGACCAGATTCACTGGTCGATAATCCACAACCATCCGATCCGAGCCATCCTTCTTCTTAACAAAGAGGACGGGGCAAGCCCAAGGAGAAGAACTAGGACGGATGAAATCTTTCTTCAAAGCCTCATCGAGTTGAATCTTAAGTTCGGCTAGTTCTAAGGGTGCCATCTTATAGGGTCTTCTGGCTATTGGGATAGTCCCTGGGATGAGCTCTATCACAAACTCAACATCTCTGAGAGGTGGAATTCCTGGCAGTTCTTCTGGAAAGACATCCGGAAAGTCACGGACTACCGGGATATCTTCTAATTCTGGAAGAGGGCTAGCATTGAGAGAATAGAGTTAGCGCTTGGCTGCTCGAGTGGAGACATTAACTATCTCACCCGAGGGATGTGTAAGTTGAACATTCCTAGTATGAGTATCAATCTTAGCATAGTGGGCTTTCATCCAGTCCATGCCTAAAATGATATTGATGTCCGAAGACTTGAGGGCTATCAAATATGCTAGGAAGACTAGCCTATCCACAAGAATCTCATTGTCATGGCTCACTCTAGAAGTTTGCCATTTTGAACCAGGAGTCTGAACTACTAAAGTAGTAGGCATATCACAAAAAGACATGTTATGCAATTGTGCATAAATTTCTGAGATGAATGAATGAGATGCCCCGGTATCAAATAGAACAGATGCTGGATGACTATTGACAAGAAGCATACCTAGGATAACATCAGGATCCTCAAGGGCTTCTTCAGCAGAAACATAGTTCACTCGACCATGAGCGGGAGCTGGCTTCACATAGAAGGCTTTTCCTGGCTTCCCATGTCCAGCCAGCTTAGCATTGTTCTGAGGACACTCACGGGAGTAGTGTCCTGGTTCTCCACATTTGTAACAGACAACAGTGGCATGGGGAGCAGCATGGGCAGGAGGACCTCCGAATGGCCTGGCTGGAGGGTTGGGCTGAGCTGGGCGAGGCGCCTGGAAGCATGGCCTCATGGTATATCTTGGCGGCAGAGCTGCGTTGGGCACCCACACCTGGCTTTGTTAGAGCCCGAGCCACATGTGGGGCTGAAGTCACGGGTGTGCTTCCTAGTTGCCTCATAGTCAGTCTGTCTAGTCTCGCCATTGATAGCCTTGTTGACGAGAGCCTGGAAGGTTGTGCACTCATGCAGGCGTAGATCTCGACGAAGCTCGGGACTAAGTCCCTTGCGGAACCTAGCTTGTTTCTTGGCATCGGTTAACACTTCCTCCAGAGCATATCGAGAAAGATTGCTGAACTCACAGCTATAGGCATCCACTGTCATTCTGCCTTGCGTGAAAGCACAGAACTCCTCTCTCTTGCGATCCATCAGCCCTTCCGAGATGTGATGGGTACGGAATGCCGCACTAAAGTCTGCCCAAGTTGGTGCGGGGCCTGTAGGACGCATAGCTTCATAATTTTCCCACCACAGATTGTCGGGTCCCTCCAGAAAGTATGCAGCAAAGGTCACCTTGTTGGCCTCAGATACATTGGCAGCCCAGATTTTGAGGGACATGCTAGTCAGCCAGTCATTCGCGTCGAGCGGGTCGACCGAATGGTGAAACTTAGGTGGGCACAACTTGACGAAGTTGTTGAGAGACACACCATCATTGCGATCATTGTGGGGAGCATGCGCTGTGTTCTGCTCAATACGTTCCAACAACGTGTTGGTCTCCCTTTTGTTCCGTTCAGCTTCAAGCATCACTTCTGCCAAAGAGGGCGCATGTGGCAGGTTCTCTTGCCTTGGCTGGCTTCCCTTGCCCTGCTCGGGGGCAGGCACGGGGTTATTCCTAGTTGCCACCATCCTGGGAAAACAAACCCACAACTTAGACATGGAAGACACCAACTCTAAGGAAGGAGATAAAGAATGTACTAGACAACATGGCATGCAGGGGTAAACACCCGAACAACATGGTAATAACAACTGCCATATGAACACCATGATTCATACACACCATGACATAGTTCAGTACAAGCCCAAGCTGAAATACAAACTATGGAGAGATGACACAACTCATCGGAGGCATTACAAGCTTCCTATACATTATCTATCTACACCTCCGGAACTCAACTCTCAACCTCAGTCATATCCCACAAGACACGCAGGACTGTGGCAATACGACTACTACCATACTAGTACTAACATCCACATACTCAAGCATCGCCGTAGAATGCCTCATATAGGTTACCCCCGTGGCCTGGGAGCTGAACCTGAGGATCTAGAAACACTCTAGCCTGTGATCCCTGGAAACCGTAAGGGCACGGATGTGGCCTTGGTCCCCTTGCTAGTGGCAACAGCGGTCCTCGAAGAGGAGTGATGCCTCCAACATTAGGCCAGTCTACGTGTGCTGGCAGATGAGTCTGCGATGGGTTCAGCATCTCCAAATCTCCATAGCCTGTCTGTACGATAGGTGCTAGCTGCATCAGGACTGTCCAAAGACGTGCACGGGTAGCATATAACTCCATGCGAAGGGCACATGCATCACGATCCCTGTTCTCCAACAATTGAGCGGTCACCTGCAGCCTAGGGTCCTCATGAGAATGATCATAGTAGGCTGCACTAAGATAGCTATCCTCTCCTCCCAAAGAAGCAGGAACATAATAGAACTCTGTGTTCTGAAGAAGACCATGGTGAAACCTCATGATAGTCAGCATGGTGTAGGTGGCCTCTTGAACTGCCATGTCTATGGTGACACCTAACCCATAAGTACAATAAAGCGGTTCTACAGCTCCAGTATATGATGGATATATCTTAACAGTACACAGATACTGACTCTCCTTGAAATCTCGATACTGCTCCTCCACTGTGTACTCTGGGTACCAACGGTATCCAGCCTCCATCATAACTCTAACCAACATGGTCGTGTGACCCGGTACATCGATGCACCTGGTCAGACGGACCACCTGACGGGAAGGACGAGGGGGCATCTGAAATAGAGAATGATGCAAGACATTAGAGACTCTAGCAGAAATTGGACAGCATAACGGCTATAATTGCTCAAAAAGGATTTTGAGACAACTGTAAAAGATTGGAAAGCATAACCACTCAACTATCTAGACTCAAATCTCTTCTCCAACTGTTTGTCACACCAACAATACTTGAATACCGAATTCACTTGCAAAGAAGCTAGCTAATGGTCCGTGGTTCGTAGCTCGTCATCCTAAGCAATAGATGAGAAGCCTAGTTCTTAACCCCATAGAAAAGATGAGAATGACTCAGAATAGAATAACTTGGGAAGAGGAGTAAAAAGAGCCTTATGTTCCCTTCCACAATCAATTCCCCTACTTTTCTAGAGTGTATCTAGACTCAACTTTGACTGGTTTGGCTTTGTAGTCCTACAGTTAGTCAGGCTCTGATACCAACGCTATCGGGACCCTGATCCTAAGTCATATGAATCCAGACTGTAACATATCACATCACTTTGCGGCCTCACGCACGGCAAACTCCACGGCTGGATCCTTACCTTAGCTGGGACCGTTTACGTCTTTTGGCTCACGTATGTGAACATGTCACTGGCAATCAAATGACAGAGAACCCGGGCCGACATGACTAGTCATAGAATCCAAGTGGCACATCCGTACGGAAACAAGCATACGTAACCTAGCAATGCAGGTGTCGGCCTCAAGCATGTGTAGACGAGTCATAGCAAGATACAAGGACTCCATTACGCCATGGGACATAAATGTCATCACTACACGTAGACGGGTCGCAGCAGGCTACAGGGACTCCATTACACTGCGAGACATTTCCCCGAAGGGACAGACACAGCAGCAAAGAAGGATACATGCTGGTCAATCAATTTGTCCGGAGCAGTAGCAATCTACCAAGGCTCGGTGGAAGCACAAAGAGACAATTTCCCGTAAAGAGTACTACCAAAGGCATATGACTAGGTGTTGGATCCCATACATACCATTTCACATCACATGTACGCACGACATGCCCGATATGCATAGATACAACTATGACATCACAACATAACCATACATCACACAACTTTTATTTAAGAGGCTCAGAAGAGCTTTGCATAATATGTTCTTACAGGTAGGGGTCACATGACCCGACATTCAAGTCATACAAGCAAGTTCATACAAACCAAGCGGAAGCATAAAGATGTCTGAGTACAAACAGTTGAAAGGGGTAAAAAGGCGCATGGCATGACTATCTATAGCCCGCCACAGGGCATAATGTCGTAGCTGGGACACCAGCTATTTGGCATCATCGACATCTAGATAGAACTCACCTGATGGGTCCTGAGTCTCATCTGCAACATTTATTAAGTAAACGTGAGTACAAACGTACTCAGCAAGTCTTTAAAACAGACCTAGACTATTCATGCTCATGTATCAACAAGGGGAGTGGTGGAGTTTATGCAGCAATGCCAGCTTTGACTCATGGCTAACCTATACTACACAATTTTAACTCTTTGTTTAAATTTCAGATATCGCACACGAGTCCACTAACTCCACAACAATACACCACCATGGATTCACTTCCCTCTCCTAGGAGAGTGCCATCCACGGTACTCAGACTTGTGTTGATATTTTTATGAGTATCCATTTAATTATCTATGAACAGCATAAGTTTTCCAACTAGTCCATATCCGAGGACGCGGCTATTCGAATAGTTTTATACCCTACAGGGGTGTACTTCTTCACACACGCTCTCGCCACTTATCGTTGTGTGCTCATAAAACCATGCACCTCGGCAACCTTCAAGCGGAAGCCTAGCGAGGGAGTCGGCCATGACCGTCAATCACGTAAGACCTATAGTCCAGGCTATCGCCTATTTGAGACAGAACCCGCACAGAAGTCTGGCCGAAGTTTCCACTACGGCCCCAAACGATGTGCGCAGGGTTCCCAAGCCCACCATTCGGGAGACCCTTGGTACACCTGCCACTACCTACCATGTCGTAACCCACCCCTAGGGTCAGCGCTACGCGTGGCCTCCAGCATGCTATAAACACCAGAAACTACTTGCAATTCCTGGACCAAGGACTAAGCGATTGATAAGTCGAGCAAGGTCATATTTCAGGGCCCAGCATGTGGTAGTAACTAGTCTTGGATCACAAACACGGTACTCGGTTCCTAAGGACGGTCCAAATGAGACAACCCGCTATGTACTCCTACATAGCCTCTCATCGCTACCTTCACCAAATCGGGTTCATAATAAGCTTATCACATTTGACAACATTGTTTCACTCCAGTTCATCACCCAGATGAATCAGACCTGACACAACTCTAAGCATAGCAGGCAAAGTAAGCAAAGCACATCATGGCACAAGCATCTACGAGGTATGCTAGGTTGCAAGGTTTAGCTATTTACTGTGACAATGACAGGTCATGCAAAGGAATGGGTTCATATACCATGTATGACAGACAAGTGAACGTTGGTCCTAATGCAATAAACAAGAGCAGGAGCGAGAGAATGGGATGTTATCGGAATGATCAAAGGGGTGCTTGCCTTGCTAGGTAGCGGGAAGGTTCTCTCCTTCGTTGAAATACTCGGAGGTATCCTCAGAAGCAGAGCCTACCGCAATGCAGATAGATAGCATCAATACACGGCAAGTGCAACAATATGATGCATGATCATGACATGGCAGCATGTATGGATGAGCTAATGCAACTACTGTCCAAGTTAAATGAAGTGATTTTGAATATAGGTTCAAAATCATTCTCCATTTCATATTCCATATGTTAACGTATTGGTAAGTGTCAATTTTCATCTACTTAGGTTCCTCTAACATGCATGATAACAGCACCATTGGATTCATTGGATTTTTTGATAAATTTTCATATATAAATTATTTTAATCTGAGTTATAGATTAATTTCTATGAATTTTCTAAGTTTTAGAAAGTTTTTGGAATTAATTTAATTCAGAAAATTCATTATTGCATCAGCCTGACATCATCATGACGTTAGCTGGTCAACAGACCGTTGATAGATCAAACCTGACCATTAGGGCCCACTGGTTAGTGACCCAGCCACTAACAGAGTTAACTAACTAACTAATTACCAATTAGTTTAGGGTAGGGCCCACTATCGGTGGGCCATTAACTTAATTAAATTAGTTAGTTAAATAATTCATCAAGTTTTAATTAACAGGGCTTGGCCCCACTTGCCAGTGACCCAGGGGGTCAAACCCCTGTGGTCAACGCCGGCAAGACCCACAGGCGTTGAGCTGCCGATGGCTCCAGAGACGGCGAAGGGGTTGGGTTCCCTCCTCCTATGACCAAAAGGACGGCGGAGGGCAACGATCTGCTCTGCATGCTCGTGCACATCAAGCCCGACACCTCCCAGGGGTTGGGATGGCCAGAATCGGCACCAGCGATGAGCACGGCGGCTGCCGGAGCTCGGGCGAGCATGGGCTCATCGAGCCGGAGCTCGAATGACCCAACCAAAGGCTCCTAGATCTGCCTAGGTTCCTCCTGAGCACAACTACGTGCTCAGGTGCAATCTTGTGCCGCTGTAGCGACGGCCACGTCCTCGCCGGCGGTGAGGAGCTCTCGGACCCGAGGGGATCCGGCGCTAGAACGCGCTATCGAAGGGGGAAAGAGGGGGAAAAGAAGAAGGAGCTCACAGCGAACGCAACGGCGATAAGAGTGGGCTCAGGGGGCCTTGCTTGCGACGAACGGGCAGCACCGGTCTCCGGTGACCAAGGAGGAAGAAGGCGCCGAGGTCGATGTTGGGGGGCCTCCGGGCTCGATTCTTCCGACGAAGAGGACCGGCACGTCACAGCGAGCTACAGAGGGGCTCGGGAGCGAGGGGGAGCGGCTGGAGCGGTGGCTACGGCGGCGGGAAGACGGCGGCCATGGTGGGCAGAGGAGAGGAAGAAGGTAGGGGGTGAATGGGCGAGAGAGAGCGAGATGGGGACGGCAACGGCGTCCTAATCCGCTCACCGGCGCGGCGAGGGAAGCAGGCACGTAGGAGGATGTGTGGCAGCACCGGGGCGAGCGCACGGCGAGCACACGCTCGTCCTCCTGGCCGCCAGGAGGACGACGACGGTGTTGGGCCAGCTGGGCCGGCCCATGTGCTGCCTCCTTTTCCCTTTTTTTGAATTTCCAGTTTCTGCTTTAATTTTCTGACATTTTTATTTATTTATTTTTAGGCACAATTGCTAAGTATAAAATAACCCAAATATTTTATAGAACTAAGTTTGAATATTTCAAACTTCTATAAAAAGTTTGAGAATATTTGAAAATCTGAAATAATGATAATGCTCTATTTGGCATTTCAACAGCTTTAATATTTATTTTTAAATTACTATAAATGTTCAAATATTTAAAATGACCCCTTGTATAATCATGTCTATATTTATCAGACATAGGGAACATTTTAGATGGGCATTTTGGATTTGTTGGTTTTTCGCAATCTTTAAATTGGTTTGATTCAAATGAGGGTTTGGGGTTTCTATGAATCCCCATTTCAAGTTGATGCAAAAAGTAAAATATGATGCACACACATGCTGTCCTAAGAAACTAGCTAGGGATGTGACAAGATCTTGTCAACTAAAATAATTATATTGCGCAATACTCATACATCTCACGTATTCTAGATCGTAACTCGCATCTATGCATAGCACGGCTCATGATACCCTATAGGATAACACAACAAAAAACAAAATATTCTATCATGTGCACTAGCCCATGACCACTATGAAGATGCATATAAGGTTAGATCATATCATTATCAACTTTTAGCACGACGAAAGAAGAGTTGGCAAAGATAGTTGATGCAGATTCTCGCAGCTAGGATTTACAATCTCCCAGCAAAGAGAATGTTTCCCATCGAATAATCCCTGGGACAGTCTCTCGAACAGAAGATCAAACGTACAATATCTCTACCGAGTTGCAAAAATATGGTTTCAACTATCCAGCAGCATTTTTACGTCTAGAACTAATCGCTACTAGACACTAGGAAGCCTTGCGGTAGAATGAAACTATTTCGTGGAGGGTGAGATAGAGAAGGGTAGATCATGGCATGCCATCGGTGGTTGTCGATGTCAAAATCGGCGGATCTCGGGTAGGGGTTCCCGATCTATGGATCTTGGATCAATGGGGAACATGGAACACAGGGACAATATTTACCTAGGTTCGGGCCCTCTCAAAGAGGTAAAATCCTACGTCATGCTTGATTATATTGATGTGTGTATGATGATTATTGAGTCGATTTACCATGGTATCAAATGACTAAACCCTAGATGAGTAGGAATAATGGTTCTCCCCTATGAACTAAACCATCTGGTTTATATAGACACCAAGGGTACCTAGGGTTACACATAGTCGGTTACCATCAAGGGATAAACATGTCGATCCTACCATCTTGACTTGGAGGACACACCAAGGCACCGAAGGTTTCCTCCCCAAACACGAAATCGTCTCATAGCTCGGCCTTCAAGCAATAGCCACAAAGCGGCCCATGTGTCTGACCCATAAGAGATAGGCCAGTGGCCCGAGGACCCCTTGGTCCCGGACTTCCTAGTAGCCCCTGAACTAGCCTCCAACGTCGGGGGTCCATGATTCTTAGCAGCTTCACGTGCCCAAGGTCTTCGCCTTTCAAGGGCGAGTTCTTCTCCCCTTCTATGTTCGTCTGACACTAGTTCGGCCACCGATGACTTCCCGATTGTCCAAATGTTGTGGGGCCCACAATATTAACTTTCCTGCTTGAGGTTAATGACATCCTTCAATTCCCGTGTAACGACGGGAGGTGGCTGTAGCGGCCAAGTCATTAGATCCTTCGTGAATTTCTTCAGTTTGGGCTAGGGACTAAGGAATCTGTGACAGAGGAGTGGTCATTGGGGAATTTGGGTGAGCAACTTCCCAATATTCACCATTGATGACAGGAGTTGTATTGCCAATGTCCACGTCCTCATCAATTTCTTCAACACTGGACTCTTCAGCAGTTAACTGAGGCTGGGGCGATGATACCTTTGGAGTTGAAGCATTTGCTTCTACTTCAATTTCTTCATCGATCTGCTCTAAGGTAGCAGTAGATTGATCCTTTTCTTCTCGAGCTTCATTCGGGATGATGTAGTCAACACCAAATGGCACAATTTCATAGGCTGGCACGGAGCTGATAGGCGTTGCATCAAATGGTTTGGTTGAAGAACTTGGTTGTGCCTTCAATTTCTTTGCAGCTGAGGAATCTGAAGTTGATGCTTTCCGTTTCAGTGCCCTATTCTCAGCAGCCTTGGTCTTCTTCGCTTCTAATGCAGAAGGAAGGTTGATAGTCTTCACCCTTGAAGATTTTGTGATTTCAGCGGAGGGTGAAGGGGTAGCAGTTTCTTAAGGTACGACTAATGTAGTCGTCCTTGTGGGTTCAATTTCATCACGCGTAGTAGTGAAGGTTGCCCTGGGAGGTTCTTCAGCAGTCTGACTTTCTTCAGCTGCGTTGGCAGTTTCTTCAACAGGCCGAGCAGATTCTTCAGCCTGAGGAATTTGTGGTTGCGAACGAGCTGCAACCCTTGAGTTGTGATCATTGATGACTTTATCAACTATATTGATGAAGTGAACCTTGGATCCTTGCCAATCAACATAGTATCTATTGAATTCCTCACTGAGGTTTTTGATCTTAGGCTGCATCTTCACAAGTTCCTCATGAGACAATTGGGACCCTGAAGAAGGATACCAGAGAGTGAACCTTGAAATGGTTTTATATTGAGGACGTCCCCCTATCCGATCCAGCTCGGAGGGTTCTGCCCGAATACTCAGACGCTCCTTTAAAGAAATGGTTTAACTGATGACCGAAAGGCCCTTCCCAACAAGAGAGCGCTGAAGTAAAGCACCTACCCACTCAGGTGAGGTTATTAGCTCACAACAAGTTAACCATCATTGACGTGATGGTCGTTGCTATTACTCGATGTGTCCAACCTCTTCAACAAAGGGTGCACCCCTTATGGCATTACAACGGGACAAGCCACATGACCCGCTACAAACATAAAGGTCCTACCAACCAGCAAGCAATGGTTTTCATACTGACCGATATCTTTAAAGGAGAAAAGGAAGAGTTTTCCCACTTGAGGACCAGGTGCGGCTACTCGAGCTATAACCCTATTGAATGGGAAGCTCAGTTATATTTTCATAGTCCGGATGTTATATCCATTTTTTGTTGATTGAATCTTTTAACTTTCCAAACATAACCGGAGGAGCTGGATCGAGACAGTCAACTGCCCCCTCATCAACCGAAGAGTTATTCCCACGATGATGGCCCAGGATTCCTTGATGTTCCAGAAATGTCAATCAACTTTGAGGACGGAGTCATCTACCAGGATAGTCTTGACGACTCTAAGGTGGACCTTTTGGTCGATCACCCTAGGACACTCCCTTCCTCTGCCATAAGTAACAAGAAGGCCACTTCCCGAAAAGGGCGCTTGCCTTCCGTCATTCTGAGTATGCTAGCTTCTACTCCCAAGGGTAGTCGCACCCCACACTGAATACCGGTGAGAGCGACACCGACCGTTTCCACATGAAACAACGGTAGGCCTCCCAAGCGTGCGGTGTCCACGGGAGCAACCTCAACCGCGCCCCGACCAAGAGGTAATATATTGAACTCATAGTTCGGTTATTGTTATAGCCTCTACGGGTCACTAATAACCTTTGCCGAGTTATGCAGGAGACGGGTACAATTGAAACTGCATTATATCGACTAGAGGGGGTGAATAGGCATTTTTTACAAATTCATCACTTGAGGAATTTCAACTTGAGGAATTTGAAATGTGATGAATAACTCGCAGCGGAATAACTACTCAAGTGCATGAGAAACATAGCAACAGCATAGTCATGATGATGAAATGAAACATGCACAGATTACAAGTAGCGTGATACAGGATAAGTAGGTGAGGAACAAGGTAACTTGAAAAAATTGAGGTTAGAAAATTGTGAAAGTCTTTAGCCAAATTCTTCAAACAGTAACAATCAATTTCATTAACAAGTATACGAGGAAATAGAGGGGTTGAGGAAATAGAACCAGGTAGCTCGATGAAGACAATGGTTTGATGACCCAATTCCAACTGTTGTGGTAGTCGTACGTCTGGTTTGGAGCGGCCTGGTATTTAAACCATAGGACACATAGTCCCAGGACACACAGTCCTTACCGTATTTTCCTTGAGATAAGGTCACAAAGTCCTCGCCCAAAACTCGTGGTAAGTCTTCAGGGTAGACTTCCAAAACCCTCACAAACTGGTCACCCGACGATCCACAATTTACTG
Source organism: Hordeum marinum (assembly GCA_022496015.1). Classification (NCBI taxonomy): domain Eukaryota; kingdom Viridiplantae; phylum Streptophyta; class Magnoliopsida; order Poales; family Poaceae; genus Hordeum; species Hordeum marinum. The sequence goes on along the minus strand of CM039674.1, from coordinate 432,354,781 downwards.
TTGGATGCTCTAGAACAAGATCACTCCATGATCCCCAATTGATTGCAGGATTCACTAGACCATGACGCCTAACCGTCTGGAGGATGCACACTCCTCAAAGGTAACAAGTGTCGGTTCCACACAGGAACAATCTCTTCAGTGATGCTCAATCACTTTGGGTTTGGTGGTTTGGATTTGGGTTTTTCCTCACTGATGATTTTCTCCCAAAGTCCTTGGAGGATGGGTTGCTCTCAAATGACAAGTGTAAGTTCTCTCTCGGAGCAGCCAACCAACTAGTGGTTGTGGGGGTGGCTATTTATAGCCAGGGTGCAACCTCACGTGATAAGACATAAATGCCCCCAATGATATGACTGTTATGTGGATAAGATGATTGGGGACAGCTGGCGCTAAGCACAGCCACGGTCGGAATTTCGAACTGTGAAAGTCCTCAGGCTTATCATGTTCCTCACTTGTAGGCAATTCGCACTGGCGAAATCCTAACTCCTCAGTCAGATCAATTTCATCAGAGACCAGAAGAACACCGTCTCCTTCACTAAAGAACTTGACTGAACTGCAAGAGATTTCCAAAGGCTTCACTCGAAGGATCGGATAGGTTGAGGCTTTTAGAGTTGAGCATCAGTTGGAAATTTTCCTTAGTATTACCTCGGCCCCCTTTAACAGTATGGTGTTTCCTATGACTCAAAGAAAGGAAATGAAACTACAGAAACAAAAGTCTCCATGCTTCATAGTCCTCGTTCATATCTTCAAGGTCACACCAACTTCCTCATTTTCAAAGTCTTCAGGGAATACCAAAGTCTTCAGCAAATTCTTCAACAAAGTCTTCAGTTGAAGACATACATTTTTAGGGTCGATAATCTCCGAATATATCAAACTCCTCATTGACTTATAGAGCGTGTGTACACTCACAAACACATTAGTTCCTTAACCTATAAGTCTTCAATACACCTAAATCACTGAGGGGCACTAGATGCACTTACAATCTCCCCCTTTTTGGTGATTGATGACAAATAGGTTAAGTTTTCAACGGGGATAAACATATAAAGTGTAAGTACAGAGTTTGAGGAATTTGATTGCAAGATATAGAAGAACTTCCCCTGAAGATGTGCATAATTGAGGAATTTGCTTTGGACTGCAAATGCACATGGCAGGTTAAAAACATGGAGAAATCCCCCTATATCTTGTAATTCATACACGCATTTAACATATTATATGAAGAATTTGAGATGCATGATGAAAATGGTGTCTGACGAAATTCAGTATGCATGCATTAAGGTAGTTGAGGAGATAAGCATGCGGAAAGCAGTTCAAAAGAGTCACCACCATCGAACTTAAGTTTACAACTCAACCAACAAAAGCTTTAGAAGAGCGAGAGTTGTAACTTAAACAAAAATAGCCCATATATAGAGACCCACTTGAAGACTAACTCAAATTTTCTCCCCCTTTGTCATCAAAGACCAAAAGGGACGAAAAAGTGAGGACTAACACCCCTTGAAGAATTTCATCTTGTTGGTGAGGAAGGAGCGCCAGCGTTGTCGGGGTCGTTTGTCGATGCAGGGCCTGCCGCAGTGTGGTCAATGTCCTCAGCTTCATCCATATCACGCGATGAAGAATATGAACTTGTAACCATCCGAGGAACTTGAACCTTCTTGAATTTCTTCTGAGGAGGATGAGACCAGTCAAAGTTTTGCTGAAAGTCCATGTCCTTGAGTTCCTGAGGAGTCTTGAGGTGTGCGAGAATGGCCCATGCGCGATTGAAGATTTCATGCACATAGTAGTGATTTTTCCTCACAGGGTTCTGCATCACAGTCATGTTCTGAACAATGGAAGCCAACTAACGCTTCACCCACTTGTGATTGCGATCAACCTTCTAATGAAGACTTGTGAGAAGCTCACGATCAGTCATCACACAAGGGGCAGACTCTTAAGGTTTTTGCGTTGAGGCTTTTGCAGCAGAATCCTAGGTAGTAGTGTCATCATTGGTGGAGTAAGATGTAGCTTTGCGAAACTGACCATCCAATGGAAGAGTACCTTCATTAATGACAGCTTTGCCTTTTCCTTCAACTGAGGCAATTATGCTTTTGAGGACTTCAATCGGGGGTAAAAAGCCAAAGTGATTCTGGAAGTCGCCTTGAAGGGAACTGAAGATCTTGATCTGATGAACGTCATGATCCAGGGAGCATAAGGCTTCAGTTCAAATGGGGCTAATGCTGCATTTGCCAATGTCCTCATGAAGAAATCATGGAAGTTGATGGGAATCCTATGAATGATGTTGAATGGCATGTTCTTCATGACTCCCTCTACTTCTTCTTCTTCAGAGTTGTGGCCCTTCTGAGGACATAGGGTGTTGGTGAGAATGTGATAGCCAAATACTTCACCTTTCTAATTTTTGAAGAATTTGTAGTTGGAGTCAAGTGACTCATCAGAGGAATATGAAGTTTCACAAGTAAAGCCAGATAAAGTGGATGGATCTACAGGAGGTCCTTTTGCAGCAACCCATGAGGTTTTGGGGTACTGCTCAGGTGTCCAGTAGGATCCATCAGCGTTGAGTTTCCTCTCAAAGGCAATACCCTCTTTCCTAGGGTTCCTATTCAGAATCTGCTTTTTGAGGACATCGCAAAGGGTTTGATGCCCTTTGAGACTTTTGTACATGCCTGTCACATACAATTCCTTCAACCCTGCATTTTCGTCGGTGATGCTTGTGGTATCCTGAGATGAGGAATTTGTGACCACTGGAATAGTTGAAGAATTTGCAGCAATAGAAGCATTTGAACATTCAGGTGAAGAATTAGCTGTTTCACGTTCGATGCATTTCAAACAAGGTGGAACAAATTCTTCCTGAGCGGTACTGATATGTTCAGCCAGTAAGGAATCGTTTTCCCTTTGGAGATCCTCATGTGACACCCTTAGTTTCTCAAGATCTTGCTTTCTTTGAAGAAATTCATAAGAAAGCTTCTCATGATCGGCTAAGAGAGCATTATGATGACTCTGAAGGTTATCATACTTTGTCTGAAGACTTTTGGGATCATCAGACAGAGTTTGAGTCTGATCCACTTCCTCATTCAACAGATCATCGCTTTTGTCTAGCATTTTCTGAAGCTTTTCAAGTGCACTTTGTTGCTTAGTGGAAATATTAGCAAGTTTGGCATAGCTAGGTTTCACATATTCATCAGATTCACAATCACTTGATTCAGAGGAGGAGTCATGCTTATGTACCTTGAAACCTTTTGCCATGAAACAATAAGTAGGAGCATAGTCATCATTGACTCCGTCAGGGTCGTTGAAGATGGACTTGCTGAGCAAGGCAGTAGCGAGAGCAAGGCTAGCGACAATAGATTCAGATTCCACCTCAGATTCTTCCTCTTCTTCATATTCTTCAGATTCTTCTTCTGAGTCCATTTCCTTGCCAATGAAATCCCGAGCCTTTCTGGAACCATTCTTCTTGTGCATTGAGGACTTTGAAGATGAGGACTTTGAAGATTTCTTCTTTTTCTTTGAGTCATCAGAACTGTCGTCCTTGTACTTCTTGTCTTCTTCTTTGATTCTTTTTCCCAAAGAGGACATTCAGAGATGAAGTGACCAGATTTCTTGCATTTGTGACAAGTTCTCTTCTTGTACTCATCTGAGGAATCTAATTTCCTCAAACCACTGTTTGATGACTTTTGAAATCCACCTCTCCTTGAGAATTTCTGGAGTTTCCTCACGAGCATTGCTAGATCCTGACTCAGCTCTTCAGGATCACCAAGGCTACTATCATAATCTTCGCCTTCGGATGAGGAAATTGCTTTTGCCTTCAGAGCACGAGATCTTCCATAGCTTGGCCCATAGAGGTATCTCTTCTCATCTTGTTGGAATTCATGAGTATTGAGTCTCTCAAGAATATCAGCAGGATCAAGTGACTTGCAGTCTCCACGTTCTTGAATCATCAAAGCCAGAGTATCGAATGAGGAATCAAGAGATCTTTGCAGTTTCTTCACCACTTCATGGTCGGTGATATCAGTGGCACCCAGTGCTTGAAGCTCATTGGAGATAACAGTGAGACGATCAAAAGTTTGCTGAACATTTTCATTGTCGAGTCTCTTGAAGCGGTTGAAGAGATTGCGAAGAACATCAACACGAGAGTCACTTTGAGTGGAAACACCTTCGTTGACTTTGGACATCCTATCCCAGATAAGCTTAGCAGACTCCAAAGCACTCACTCTGCCATAATGACCTTTGCTCAGATGGCCACAGATGATATTCTTCGCTTGAGAGTCGAGTTGCTTGAATTTCTTCATATCAGCAGCAGTGATAGACGGAGAAATGCAGGGAACACCATTTTCCATAACCTACCAAAGATCGTTGTCAATAGCCTCAAGATGCATGCGCATCTTGTTCTTCCAGTAGGGATAGTCCATCCCATCGAAGGTAGGGCATCCTACGGAAACCTTGATCATACCTGCAGTTGACATAACTAGAACTCCAGGTGGTTAAACCAAAATCACACATAACAAGGGAGTACCTTGCTCTGATACCAATTGAAAGTGCCTTATATCGACTAGAGGGGGGTGAATAGGCGATTTTTACAAATTCATCACTTGAGGAATTTCAACTTGAGGAATTTGAAACGTGATGAATAACTCGCAGTGGAATAAGTACTCAAGTGCATGAGAAACATAGCAACAGCATAGTCATGATGATGAAATGAAACATGCATAGATTGCAAGTAGCGTGATACAGGATAAGAAGGTGAGGAACAAGGTAACTTGAAGAATTTGAGGTGAGGAAATTGTGAAAGTCTCCAGTCAAATTCTTCAAACAGTAACAATCAATTTCATCAACAAGTATACGAGGAAATAGAGGGGTTGAGGAAATAGAACCAGGTAGCTCGATGAAGACAATGGTTTGATGACCCAGTTTCAACTGTTGTGATAGTCGTACATCTAGTTTGGAGCGGCCTTGTATTTAAACCAGAGGACACACAGTCCTTATCGTATTCTCCTTGAGCTAAGGTCACAAAGTCCTCCCCCAACACTCGTGCTAAGTCTTCAGGGTAGACTTGCAAAACCCTCACAAACCGGTCACCCAGCGATCCACAATTTACTGCTAGATGCTCTAGACCAAGGTCACTCTATGATCCCTAATTGACGGTAGGATTCACTAGACCATGACGCCTAACCATCTGGAGGATACGCAGTCCTCAAAGTTAATAAGAACAATCTCTTCAGTGATCCCTAACCGTCGGTTCCACACAGGAACAATCTCTTTAGTGATGCTCAATCACTTTGGGTTTGGTGGTTTGGATTTGGGTTTTTCCTCACTGATGATTTTCTCTCAAAGTCCTCAGAGGATGGGTTGCTCTCAAATGACAAGTGTCAGTTCTCTCTCGAAGCAGCCAACCAACTAGTGGTTGTGAGGGTGGCTATTTATAGCCAGGGTGCAACCTGGCATGATAAGATATAAATGCCCCCAATGATATGATCATTACGTGGATAAGATGATTGGGGACAGCTGGCGCTAAGCACAGCAACGGTCAGAATTTCGAACTGTGAAAGTCCTTAGGCTTATCATGTTCCTCACTTGTAGGCAATTCGCACTGGCGAAATCCTAACTCCTCAGTCAGATCAATTTCACTTGTAGGCAATTCGCACTGGCGAAAATCCTAACTCCTCAGAACTAGACTGAACTGCAAGAGATTTCCAAAGGCTTCACTCGAAGGATTGGATAGGTTGAGGCTTTTGGAGTTGAGCATCAGTTGGAAATTTTCCTTAGTATTACCTCGGACCCCTTAATAGTATTGTGTTTCCTATGACTCAAAGAAAGTAAATGAAACTACAAAAACAAAAGTCTTCACGCTTCATAGTCCTCGTTCATATCTTCAAGGTCACACCAACTTCTTCATTTTCAAAGTCTTCAGGGACTACCAAAGTCCTCACCAAAGTCTTCAGTTGAAGGCATACATTTTTAGGGGTCAGTAATCTCCGAATATATCAAACTCCTCATCGACTTATAGAGCTTGTGTACACTCACAAACACATTAGTTCCTTAACCTATAAGTCTTCAATACACTAAAATCACTAAGGGGCGCTAGATGCACTTACAACAACCACCTCCTTCCAAGGACAAAGAGACCTCGGGTGGTTATCCCGAACCAAGGTGTTCAGCTAAGGTCCCAGCTGCAGACCATCGCACGCGAGAGAGGAGTCACTACATCACCCCGCGTTTACCGAACATGAGTTTAAAGCTTTAAATTCGGTGGATGCATATCTCAAAGCCGCCCGAGTAGGACTTGAGAAAGACACCAACCTTATGTGTACCATCCTGCACGTGAGTGATTGGTTTTGACAACCGAACACAAATCCTAACCCAATAGCCCCAAGCCTTAATTTGGTCGGGATGACCAAGTTTAAGGGTTTGAATATTGTTGCAACATGGTGTAGGCCTTGAGGGAAGAAAACAAAAAGTTGTGTGAGGACCTTGAGTTAAACCAAACACATTTTTTTAGTTAAACCAAACACAGTTGCGGCTGCGAAGGCCGAATTAGAGGTTGTTAAGAAGTTCACCAAGGAGGCACATGGTGAGTAAGAAGGTTTAATATGCACAATTGCTTGGGGAACCTTTTCTAATGAAAGATTGCCTTATAGCAGTCGAGTCCATAGGTCAACTGCGGAAAGACCTGTATGCGATTAGAGAATCTCAAAGGTATGCCAAATCACAACACGAAGCTGGCAGCCGGGTACTGATCTGGAATCGTAAGGAAATGAACAAGATCAAAGTGGAAAACCAGTGACAAGCCAAAGAAACTGAGAGTTGGAAATCTCAACTAGCACAAGCCCATGAGGAGAACCAAAGATTGAAAGGTAGCATATTTGGTGAGTGAAATTTCAACTTGAAATTCCATAGAATGTGTGTATTGTACTAAAATAATAAACATGCCATGTCTCTTGTTTAGCTCTCCTGACCGGGCGCCCCGAGGAAGAAACCAGCTCGTTTGGAAGGAACCTTCTAAAGGAATTGTCCACCATGCATGAGAGAGCTCGGGAAGCTACGAAGAGCATGGTCAAGGCATTATGGCCGACTGAGACGCCTCCGGAAGGGATGGTCGATTTGGCTAATTAATTTAAAGGGGCTCAGCGTTGCTTTGAGCTATGGAAGCCATTAGCTTGTCAAGAAGGAGCACATGAGGCATGGGCACTGGTGGAGACCTACTTTACCAAACTTGACCCAAAGCATTTGGCTCGGGTTGGGCCGGTAGGGCTAGATGGTCAAGAAGTGCCACTTCACTTGGTGTATGATCAGCTGATGCCAGCCACTCGTATCTCGCAAGAAGGCTGCACCCTGGATACCATGGTAGATAATCTTGGCAAGCAATCGGTTGTTTGATTCTATGTAACTATGTACTTTACATCAAACATACTCCGGCCGTGTTGTAAACATTGTCTCAACCTGCTATCAGCTTCTAGCTCCCCCTCCAGTGGCTGGGGAGTGTTCCGTACTATGTGACCTGAAGTAACAGGAAATCACTTCGGGGAACCAGGCAATCCAGCCATTTGGTGCAAACAGACAAAACGTGTAAGGGGAGTTATGTTATATTACTATTTAAGGTCAGAAACATCTTCCGAAGAAAATAGTTCCTCCATTGGTTCCTTTCTTCGGGTTGCTACATTAACCATAGACGTTATAACCGAATACATGTAGTATGTGGGTGATGGTTACTTCAGGAAAAATAACCCCAGGTTCTGGTGATGATAACCAATTATTTTCACTTCCCTCGTGGCCGACCAATTGTCTTCTTAAGAACACTAGGTTTCGGCTTTACCCGTCTGAGGTACGTATCCGGGTAATCCGGCCGTAACAATCAAAGAGGTGCCCCCTTTACCCCCTAGCCAAACAATTGGGAACGTAGAGGGTAAGCATAGGAGCAAGGCAACCCGGATTAGCCAAATCTTAGGTCAAATTGATGCATATAGTGGCTTAAAAATGATGCTAGAAGGGTGCACACACGACAAAGGTGAATAGATGCACGAATATATTGATCGGCTTCGTTAAGAAGCCCCTAGGTGAGACCGGGTAGTACATTTGAATATGACTATTGAGGAAAACTTAACGTAGCATCTGAAAAAAGCAAAAAGGAAGGGAAAACTATAAAAGAGAAAAGCACCAGTGAGGGTGACGACACCGGTCTAGCCGTAGAAGCACCAAAGATGAGCTGCGTTCCATGGATTCGGTTCGAGGTGATTGTACGGTGGGTTGCGGAGGCGATTTCTCCTCCTACAAGTGCTTCATAACTTATGAAAGGACCCTCCCATCTGGGTGAGAGTTTATTCTTCGGCTTCTTCAGGAGGTGTAAAACAAGTTCGCCCACATTATAGGCCTTCGCTCGAACTTCCCTGCTCTGGTAGCGCCCGACATGTTGTTGATAAAAGGTAGAGCGGGCCTGAGCTATATTGTGCTCTCCTTCCAGTGCGTCTAGGTCGTCCTGCCGATCTAGCTCAGACTCCTTTTCTTTCTACATGTGCACCCTAGGTGCGTCATGGATGAGGTCGCACGGGAGGACGGATTCTGCCCATACACCATAAAGAATGGTGTATATCATGCTGATCGATTCGGGATGGTGAGCATGCCCCATAATACGGTGTTGAGCTCCTCCACCCAATGGTAGTCAGATTCTTTTAGGGAACGGATCAGTTGAGGTTTGATACCGCTCATAATAAGACCATTGGCCCTTTCAACATGTCCATTGGTTTGTGGGTGATATACTGAGGCGTAATCAAGCTGATGCCCATGTTAGAGCACTAGTCCTTTACCTCCTGGGCTGTGAAATTGGATCAATTGTCTGTTATTATACTGTGGGGTACATTGTAACGGTGAACCACATCGGAGATAAAGTCGATGACCGGTCCGGACTTAGCTGAAATTACCAGTTTTGCTTCAATCCACTTGGTGAATTTGTCGACCATAACCAGTAGATATTTCTTTTCCTTGGTCCCCCCTTTAAGTGGTCTGACCATGTCCAGCCCCTAGGCCGCGAAAGGCCAAGTTATTGGTATTGTCCAAAAAGCTGTTGGGGGCATGTGCCTATGATTTGCAAAGAGCTGACAACCAACACAATGTTGGACGAGTGTGTGGGCATGTGTGCGAGCATTGGGCCAAAATAATATGCTTGAAAGGCCTTGCTTACTAGGGCCCGAGCTACTGCGTGGTGACCACCCATGCATGTGTGTATCTCGACCAATAGTTGCTTTCCTTCTTCTTTGGATATGCACCATTGGAGGACTCCGGTGGTGCTTTTTTTTGTATAGCTCACCCTCATGGACCTTGTAGGCCTTGGAGCGACGAATTATGTGTCTTGACTTGGTCTGGTCATCGGGGAGTACTTGGCGGAGAACATAGGCGAGGAAGGGTTTGCTCCATAGCATGATTACTGCCATTACTTCGTGAGCCAAAGGCGTTTCTTCAAGTTCCAAACTGCCGATGACTTGTTCATCTGGTTTGATGACAGGAGGGATGATCTGTTCTGGACCACTGACTCCAGCGTCCTTATCCTCATCCTGCCATACCATGGATGGCTTGAAAAGTCGTTCCAAAAACGTGTTCTTAGAGACGGGGTCGCGGTTGGCGCCCATGCGGGCGAGGACGTCAGCAGCTTGATTGTTGTCTCTAGAGAAATGGTGGAATTCTAATCCTTCGAATTGTGTGGATATCTTAAGGACGACATCTCTATATACTACCATCTTTAGGTTTTTGGCGTTGAATTCGCAATTGATTTTGGAGATGGCAGGTTAGAGTCTCCCTGTACCTCGAGACGTTGTACGCCCATTGATGCCGCCATCTGAAGCCCATGCAACAGAGCCTCGTATTCGGCCGCATTGTTGGAATTGGTGTACATGATCTGCAAGATCTACCAGATGTTGTCGCCAGTGGGGGATGTAAGTATAACTCCAACCCCTACTCCGAAAAGTGTCTTGGATTCGTTAAAGTACATCGTCCAATGGGAGTATGTGATGTATTCCCTACGGAGCTCGACCTCCTTCCATTTGGCAAGAAAATCATCCAACACCTGAGATTTAATAGCTCAGCGTGGTTTGTACGCAATTTCGAAGGGGAGGAGCTCAATGGCCCATTTGGTTATGCGGCATGTGGCGTCCCTATTGTTGATTATATCATTCAGTGGTACTTCGGATGCCACCGTGATCGAACACTCTTGAAAGTAGCCTCGAACCTTTTGGGATGCCATGAAAACTGTGAAGGCTATCTTTTGGTAATGTGGATACCTTGATTTGCATGGGGTGAGCACTTTTGATACGTAGTAGACTGGCTTCTAAACCCGGAACTTGTGATCCTCAGCCTCTCGTTCAACAACGAGAACCGTTGTGGCCAGTTGGTTTGTGGCTGAGATGTACAACAGGATTGGTTCACCTATGCCGGGCGCTGCTAGTATAGGATTGCTGGCCAGTAACATTTTGATTTCTTCCAATGCAATTGTTTCTTCATCAGTCCACTTGAAGTTTTTGGTCCGGTTGAGCAATCTGTAGAGTGGCAGTGCCTTTTCACCAAGGCAGGAGATAAAGCGGCTCAAAGCCGCCATGCAGCCCGCCAGTTTTTGAATGTGCTTCAGCTCCGCAGGGATTGCTGGTTGAGATAGAGCTCAGATTTTAGCCGGATTGGCCTTTGTTCCTCTATGGTAGACAATGATTCCGAGCATTTTACCGGTAGGAACTCCGAAGACGCATTTATCTGGGTTGAGCCGTACATCGTAAGCGTGCAGATTGTCAAAGGTTTGCTAGAGGCCGTCCACCATCTAGCTGGCGTGCTTGGTCTTGATGACCACATCGTCCACATATGCCTTGACTGTTTTGGTGATTTGATTTTCTAGGCATGTCTGAATCATGCGTTGGTATGTGGCGCCTGTGTTTTTTAACACGAAGGGCATTGTGTTGAAGCAGAATGGACCATAAGGGGTGATGACCGCGGTTGCGGCTTGGTCGGACTCCTTCATTTTGATTTGATGATATCCGGAGTAGGCATCATGGAAGCACAGTGAGTCGTCTCCGGCGGTGGCATCGATGATCTGGTTAATGCGGGGTAAGGGAAATGGATCCTTAGGTCAGGCTTTATTTAGGTCTTTGAAATCGATGCACAACCGCCAGGATTTGTCTTTCTTTGGCACTATAACCAGATTTGCCAACCACTCGGGGTGTTTGATTTCTCGGATGAATCCGGCTTCGAGTAATTTTGCTAGTTCTTTGCCCATAGGCTGATGCTTGGGTTCAAAAAAATCGGCGTAGTGCCTGTTTGATTGGCTTGAAGCATGTGATTATGTTTAGGCTATACTCCATCGGTCTTTGTGGGATTCTTGGCATATCTAAGGGGTGCCAGGAAAATATGTCCCAATTTTCACGTAGGAATGTGCGCAGCGCTTCGTCAACTGAGGGGTCGAGCTGAGCTCCAATGGACGTTGTTTTATTGGGGTCCGTTAGATGCACATGAAATTTGATGATTTCATCTACTGGTTTGAAGGATATGGATTTGGGCCTCTTGCTGAGGATTACATCATCCCTATCTACCATTGCGCGGAGTGTGCTTAATTCTTCTGCCACGGGAGTCTCGGACAGTGTCTCGAGGGCGACCGATGTTGTTTTGTTTTCATCCCGAGAGCTTTGTTCGGTTCACTTATAATTGTGATCACGCCATCGGGCCCTGACATTTTGAGCTTCATATATACCCATAACGTGGTATGGCCTGAAATCTTGGGAAAACGTCACGCCCCAATAGGGTGTGATAACCGCTATGAATGGGCACAATATGGACGAGAAGTTCTTTGGACCTGTAGTTCTCAGGGGTGCCGAATACCACATCAAGAGTAACTCGTCCAGTGCAACGTGCCTCTTTTCTAGGGATGATCCCTCGAAAGGTGGTGTGGCTTTGTTCGACGCGAGATCTATCGAATTGAATTTTGTCCAGGGTATCCTCGTAGATGAGGTTTAAACCGTTGCCGCCATCCATTAGCACCTTGTGGAGTCTGAAGCCGTCTACTATGGGATTAAGGACCAGGATGGCAGGTATTTGGTCGGGGTGGATTCTTGGCTGGTCTTCCTCGTCGATGTTGATGGGTGTGTTCATCCATGAATTCGTCGTTGCCACCAAGTGTATTTGGCCGAGTTATCGAAGAGCTCTCTTCCTTTGATTTGTTGATGGAAACATCTCATAGATCATTAGGATCTTAGCGTTGTTATCTGGTGGAGTTGCTGATCGTCTGCTTGAGGGTGACATCCCGAGGATGGCCTCTCCTCTCTTTGCGACTTGCCTGATGACCCAACGAGCTCGAAGGCTTTGAGTCGGGCTCGTATTCAGCAGGACGGAATGTATGGGGCATGGCTTATCCAATAAGTCATCCATGATAGTTCTAGATCCTGTAAGGTGTTTATTCTTTTTCTCGGCAGGCTCGTGTTTGGCCGGTCATCGTGGGTGTACGTGCTTCCTCTGACCACTTATGGGTTCCCCGACACGGATTGACTCCGTGTGCATCTGTTGAGCCTGCCAGGTACTTTCCATGGCGTGGTATTTGTGTACCAAATCTGATAGCTCGGCGAAGTTTTGAACATGGTGACGGGCGGGGGCATTTAGGATTTTTTTCGTCGCGACAATTGTACTGGAAGGTTGCTATGATGTCCTGACCGTTGCAATTTGCTATCCTGTTTTTGACAAGGAGGAATCTAGCCCAAAAGTTGTGGACCATTTCCCCTTGTTGTTGTTTGACGTACAATAGGTCCCATATGTCAGGCTTCCCCGAATTACTTGGAGAGTACTCGACCTGGGGTGGGTGGGGAAAAACTTTGTATACCAATAGGATGTTAGCCCGAAGCATTGGTGGTCGTGTCCCGTACCATTGTAGAATCCGGCACGCCGGGTTCGGGGTCCGAATTATCAACCGGACACCGCCGCCATACCCTAGGCCGTGTGTTGAATCGGGCTCGATCCTGCACTTTTTCCGGGGAAAGTCTGTATTCCGAACTAGAGGAGCGATCCTGGTAATCGGAAACCCGAACACAAACCGTTCTCAACTCCGGTGGTTGGGAGGGCGAACCTTCGGTCGAGTCCTTGATGGTTGCGACCAAGTGTGTGATGGGTGGGGCGTGAATTTCCCTGACGGGTTTAAGCCTGATAACCCACAAGTGTAGGGGATCGCGACAGTATTCACGGGTAGTATTTCATCCTAATTTATTGGTTCGATAGAAGGGGAGCCCAAGAATATTTATTGGCCTTGACAGTTGAATTGTCAATTTAATTACGCATGGGGATCAAGCCCTATCAAACTTAATTCGATTACATGATTAGTCTCTTTTATTTTATTTTATTTGCTTTGTGTCTTATTTTTTTCGTTTCTTTGTATTTTCCAAATGCATGAGATTTTTTTTCATAATTCATGACTATTTTCTAATTCGTGGCAATTTTTAAAAAATCATGATTTTCAGAATTCAATGATGTTTTTTGTAGTTCACTAACATTTTATAATTTTTGAACATTTCATTAAATCCGACATATTTTTAATTTTTTTGAAAAGGTCTCATGAAACATTTTTTAAAATCAAGATTTTAAAAATCAATGAACAATTAGTTTGAAAATTGAATGCATTTTTTTGAATTTTATTGTTTTCAAAAATTCAAGAGCATTTTAAAAATTCATATTGTTCTCTCATAACATTTGTTAATCTGTTAAAACCGTATTTTTCAGTGCTATTAAGTGCTGGTTTTTTCAACCAATTTATTTATTCAGAGTAAACAACGCCTAATTTAGAGATCCTTGTGCTCTATTAGGTCTGGCTCATGTTGGAGATCCAGAAGTTGTCCACTTTAGAATACTACCCTAATGAAATAAAAGAAAGCAAGTATAGAAATTGCCCACTTTAGAAAATGCAAAAATGGTTTGTCTCTGATTTCGGCCAGTGGATTTACTTCTGGATGTTCCTAGTTAGTAAAGTTTTTTTCTTTTCAACTTCTTTACGTTTAATTTGGTTATATTTTTGTGTTTTTCATTATTTTATAGGGCTTTTTAAGAGGGTTTGTCTCTGGTTTTCCATTTTTCTCCAATTCTTTCCTTTTTTGATTTTCAAACCCAATGTATTATTAATTCAAAAGGAGTTTTATATTCTTGAACATTTTGAATATCTCCCGAATTTTTAATCGTTTTAGAAGTACTGAATATTTTTAAATTCATGAGCATTTATTTTTTAGTATGAATAACATATTTCAATAATTCACGAAAATTTATTAAAGCTATGAATATTTTTTAAACCTGTGAAAGATTTTTAATCCCGTGAGCATGTTTTGGATGCCCAAATTTTCAGATCTGTCGAAAAACCTACAATTGTTTTTTTTTGGCTTGAGCCAGTAGCTGATGTGTTTTTAGACGGAAGAGCGCCGTGATGAAAATAATTAAATAAGCGAAACAACCACTGCATGGGCCGGGCGCATTAAAGAAAATCCTATGGACGTTCGCTGCGGCAACTAGTCGGGGTGACGCCGCCCCGTTATAACGTTTGAGCAATTCCGGTTTTCAGAATCTTCTAGGTGGTTCCCAGACGGTATTTTCTTGTTTTGGGAACCTTTTAGGGTGTTCCTCAACCGGTTTTTCTATTTCATCTTTTTGCCCTTTTTTGTTTCTTTTCTTTTTCTTTTTCTTTTTCTTTTCTTCTTTGCCCTTTCGGGTTTTTTCATGTTTCTTTGTTTGAATTTTTTTTAATATTTATTCGGCTGTTTATAACATGCTCTTCCATACAAAAATTGCTCCCAATAAAAATTACTCAGGAATTAAAAAAAGTTCCTGTTTTCAATTTTGTTCAAATTTTCAACAGTTCAGGAATTTCAAAAAATGCTCCTGTCTTGAATTTTAATCTGATTTTCAAATTTTGTTCAAATTTTCAAAAATGATCGTGTTTCCAATGGTATTTCAGAAATTTCAAAAAATGTTTACATTTTCAATTTGTGTTCAAAAATTCAAAAATGTTCTCGTTTTCACAATTTTGTTCACGTATGAAAAATGATGTTCTTGTTTCGAATTTGTTTGGGATTTTCAAAATTGTTCTCCATTTTGAAATCTGTTATAAATTTGCAAAATATATTCATGATTTTCAATTTTGTTCCTGTTTTTAAATTTTCTTCCTAAGTTCAGAAAATGTTCAGGTTAACGGAAAATGTTCAGGAATTTCAAAAATGTGTTCGCCATTTCAGAAAGTTGTTCGGGTTTGTCAAAAATGTTTCATAATTTCAAAAAATAACTCAAATTTGGTAATATTGTTTGGGATTCTTCTAAATATTGTCTAATGTGCTACCGATTTGAAGTTTTGAATTCTCGTGATGCATTTTTGTCACGAGCCCTCTTTAGTCGTAGTTGCTAGCATGGAAAACAAAAGATAATGTTTCAAAAAATGTTTGCAGTTTCAACATTTTTTTCGCAATTTCAACAAATATCATGTTTCAAATTTTGTTTGCATTTTAAAAAAAGCACACAATACAAATTTTGTTGGTATTTAAAAAAAATACTGTTTATAAAATGTTCTGAATTGAAAAAAATGTTCCTGTTTTCCATTTTTTCAAAAATAAAAATCTTTTCTTGATATCAGAAAATATTCCAACATTTCAAAAATTATTTTCTTTCTGCATAATTTGTTCATTTTTGCAGAAAATGTCAAAAAAAATAACTTATCCGTGGTTAGGAAACTGTTTGGGATTTGCAAAATTTGTCCGTGTTTCCTTTTTTGAATGGAAATTACAAGAAAATCTTTACTGCTCCAAAAGAATGTTCGAATATATAAATATTGGGACATTTTGAAACTGCCTGCAATTTCAAGAAATGTTTTCCAAATCACAACGCTAATGTGTGCTCTCATAAGGTTTTGCACCTACTGCATTCTGGTAAACTGTGTGGTGTACTCCCTCCGTTTTTGAATATAAGTCTTTTTAGAGATTTCACTATAAACTACATACGAATGTATATAAACAAACTTTAAAATGTAGATTCATTCATTTTACTTTGTATGTAGTCTATAGTAGAATCTCTAAAAAGACTTATATTTAGGAACGGAAGGAGTAGTTGTTAATGGCTCGCGGTAAGTTTTCCTTGGTGTTTCCCTTGTGCGTGGATGTCCTCTATGACGCACTATGCGTCATATAGGAGGTCCCATTTCGCAGAGGCATGCACTGTGTAGTTTTGTCGACCTTTAGTATAGAGCTGAAGCGAGGGAGAGCTAAACTGGGCCAGCCCATATAACAATGAGTGAGTGAGTGGTGAATCCGGCCTTTCGAACCTCCTACAAGGTTCCTAAACCGCCGTTTCTCGCTTTTTATTATTTCTTTTTTACTTCGTTTGCTTTAATTTCTTTTTTTCTTGTATTTTTTTCCAAAAAATGTTCAGCACGTTAAATAAACGTTCTTGTGTCCAAAATTTATTGAAAAATTCAGAAAATGTATACATTTTGGGAAAATCAAGTTTTTTATATATATAATTGTTTAAAAAAACATAATTTCAGTAATTCCCGTCTTCAATTTTTTTGGGATAATAAAAAAACTGTTTATAATTTTCCTGACAATTTAGAAAATATTCAGGATTTTTTTAATGATTTCTTTAAAATAGGTAGCTTAGAATTTTTTTAAAAGTTACTCTTATTTGGAATTTTCAAAAATTGTTCATGCTTATCAAAAATGTCTAGAAAAGATCCATATATGCTTCTGCAGTTAGTTCTTACATGTTCATGTTGCCTAATGTTCACTAGCACCCATCAGCTCCAGTGGCTAGCTACATGGGTCACTATGGTGCGACCCAATGAGCTGTCCCACTACTGTTGAATTCTATTGCGCCGCACCGCCTACTGGACGCAATGTACGCCCCTATTTGAGGGGGAGCTCCCTCTCAAATTGGCGACATCCCAGGCAGATTTTTGCGGGGCCAATGACTGAATTGTGAGGACCATTTAGCTAGGTTAATATTCTTTTTTTCTCTGTTACTTTTGTCTTTTCCATCCCATATAACTAGGTTCTCAATCTTGATTTTTATGTTACCAGTTGTTTTCTATATATCTTTTGGACTTTTCGTTTCCTTTTCACGTTTAATTAAATTCTTTTTAAAATAAATATTCGCAAAAAATATCTTTAGAAATGTTTGATGAAAAAGTTTGTTCATAGTTTTCAGTTGTTAACTCTTTCATTTAATTTTATTTAGTTTGATTTAGTTCTATTTAAAAAGTTAAAACAACGTTTACTATGATTTTTTGAAAATTTCTATAATGTTGCCTTTTTTGTCGAAAACCATATTAAAAACGGCTTCTGTATGAAAAGAAAATTGTTCAGCTGGGTTAGCATCAAAGCTAACGCTATTAAATGCGCCTGCCCACCCAAGTGATGCTTGTGCATTTGATGGACATTTGATGCGCAATGCGTCAAATAGGCAGACACAAATTTAATGGCACAAGGTGTAGAATATGAGTTCCTAAGCTTTTTGTCGACCATCTTGGCAATGACGATATGTATTGCTTGTTGTGAGCGATAGGACCAAATACCTCGCATCGCTCCTTTGGTGGGCTGGAAAAATAATCACAATATATTTTTTCTGGCAAATTTTAAAAACGTACATGCTTTTGAATAATGTTTACAAGTCTGAAAAAGTTCAGGAATTAAAAAATATTCTTAAATTATAAAAATCATCAGGATTTGGAAATATATGCGCAAACTTGAAAAATGTTTGCAATTTTTTTAGAAAATCTTGAACTAAAAAAATGTTTGTGAACTTCAAAAATTGTTCATGAGTTTGAATTTTTCGAATTTTTTCAAAAAGATCACTCTTTTCCATGCCCATATGTTCTTTTGGGGTTTTATGGCTGGCTATGGAAATAAGATGCTCCCTCTTTAGTTTATTCTAAATGCACAACCTAAAATTTTACTTAGTAGACTTTTGAAAAAAAAAATTAGATTGAGCTTTCATAATAAGCTGGGAGGGGACAACTTATTTCCGCAACCATCCATAACCCTAAAAGAACTGACCCTAAGTTTGCTATACCACATGGCACGCTTAGAAATCAGCTGTGACAAGCGATAGTTATTGCTCAGTACGAGCGATACATATCATTGTTTGATCCTGACATCATTAGAGAATACTCCCTTCATTTTTAACATAAGTCATTCAGTTTCACACAATACTCCGTTGTTATAGGCCATAGGGTTTGTAACAAATGGGTATAAGATGTGAGCCCATTTAGAATGCACTCGTAGCCTCTCTTTCCCCCTTAAAAGAACAGTACTACTACCGCTAGAAAAAGAGCATTGCTATACTCTCTTGACTCTGAAGATAGACATTATTATTTTTGAAACGAGATAAAAGATTTGCAATTTGAAGATAGACAACGTTATGTTCACACTGGATTAGGGCAGGACATCTTATTCGATCGTGGTATAACAGTACACTAAACCAGACTTAGTGAAATGCAATAATATCGTCGTCACCCGTAAAAAAAAAATCGTCCCAAGAAAGGCAATATGGCATCTACTGCATTGACGAGACAGCATTACTCTAGGCAGTCATCTAGAAAGCCAGATGTTTCCTTCACGTTTAGCTGAGGAGCGTAGCACTAGTAGGAAACATCGGCAGTAAAGAGAAGATAAGGGGAATGAAAGGCAGGGGATCAATTAGAAGTAGCCACTGCTATGCTGCCGGCTTAGGTTAGGTGTGGATGGACGGGAATAGATGCCGGGCTGGGCGTCGACGTCAGGACGCAGTGTCTGCCGCAAGTCCCGACGAGGCCCACCACCGGATTGGATTGGCCGAGGCCACCACCATGATCACAGCTCACAGCTCAGATTCACTCGCTCGATGCCCCCTCCTCTCCTAGGAGTAGTAGTCGGGACGGATCGATGGACCTGCTTGGTACGACGCCTTCAATTGGAAATGACGGCCACTGTTATCCTCATCATATTCCTCGGTACTCCTACTGTGCCTTGCCTCTTCCACTACCACCTGAATCTGGAACCCCACTCCCAACTCCACGGCTGCAGAAAGCAAGAGGCGCAACTGCATTTCTATGCAGTGCGCCCACGGCGCTTTTCCAAAAGGACAAAGGCGTGCTTTCTAGCCCCGCCCGACCTTTTCCAGGTTTCCAAATCCGAAACCCTAAAAAATGCAGCAAGGGGACCCCGTTCTACCCCCTTTGGCGTCCGAAAGCCCGGTGAAACCCCCCCTCCGGAAACCCAAAGGTCAAAGCGCTGCATTTGTTTACTCATCACAGGTAGGCAGGCAGGCAGGCCGTGCACCACACCGCACCACACCAGCCTGTTCCTTGAGAGCCGCATCGGGCATGCATCATCAGACAGAGTCTTGAGAGATGGGTGAAGAGCTCGCTGTGGGTGGGATGGGGATGGTTCAGCGGCAGAATCCACCGATGCCCGTCCAAAACCCCGTTAATAATGAGCGCCATGATTGCCCAGATCGATCGATCGATCCGTCGTCGCTGCTGCTGCTTCTGCTGCTCGTGCGCCTTGCTTTCACAAGCCAACAGTGGGTCTAAGGTTCCCCATCCCCGCCCGGGTTGCACTGTACCGCTGCCGTCCTACTCTACTCGCTGCCTGGCGAGACAGCGTCTGGGCCGGGGATCCCGTCCCGTCGCCCATGCGGCCAGCGCTTGTTTGGGCCCGACGCCGCGAGGCTGGCGCTGGCAGTCCGGTTCGTTTGTTCGTTCCGGGAAGCCATCGCGGAACAGCGAGAGATGGACGCCGGTCGCCGGTTCCACGATAAAATCTCGTTATTGATCCGGAGCAGCAGCGCAACAGTGACTGCGCGCGAGAGACGACGATGGGCACGAGGGAGGGCGCCCACCACACGAATGTTCGTCCACACGCGCAATGCTCTGTCACGGTCGTCCAGCGGAGGGACCCGGATACGACCTCGATCCCATCCCGTGCGTGCGCTCGTAGCGCACCGCACGGAGTCGCGAGTCCCGGCCGTTCGATCCACACGAGTGAGTCTGAATAACCCTGTCTTCGTACGCTCCGTCGGATTTAAACCCTCACCTTCTAATCCTTGAAACCTGCACCCCACCTCTCCAATCCTGGTCGTCAACGCCCTTAACCTGGTTTAAGGGTGAGATCAGTGACGTGGCACTGCAGGCGGCGGGGTTGACCACACGAGTGAAGTCTGAATAACCCTGTCTTCGTACGCTCCGTCGGATTTGAACCCCCGCCTTCTAATCCTTGAAATCTGCACCCCCACCTCTCCAATCCTGGTCGTCAGCGCCCTTAACCTGGTTTAAGGGTGGGATCAGTGACGTGGCACTGCGGGCGGCGGGTTGACCCCCCCTCCGCCCCCCCTCCTCTCTCTCTCACTCAGTTTCCCTCTTTTTATCTTCAATCGTCTGAGGCGGGGAGCAAAACTCCGGCGGCGGGGTTCGTCTACGATTGAGATAGCACGGAGATCGATTGAGAGAGGGCGGGGGTTGGCGGCGACGCACCTGATGTCGGGGTCGACTGCTTCGTCTTACTCCGACGGTGGTCGGATTGGAAGGAAAGGCGGGCCTGTTAGGTCGTCGGTGCCCTACAGAGAGCAGCCAATGGACTACGAGCCGGCGAAGAACTACGGCTTGTGCGGGAAAAAGGCGCCAAGGTGGATCTCATGGAGTCCAGCTAATCCTGGAAGGAAGTATTATGCATGCGTGGAAGCTCAGGTAAGCTCGAACTCTGCTATGTTCCTCTTTCTTTTCTCTGTTCTGTTCGAACTCTGCACCAAAACATTTGAATAAACAGTGTGATTTAATTGGCCAGCATGGTTTTGTGGAGTGGCATGACGGTCCAACAACGCCATTTCTTCGTGATTTGCTTGGAGATCTTCGGGACAAAGTGTGGAGGCTGGAAGAGGAAGCTACTAAGAAGCAAACTGAGAATGATGTTGCTGTGTTAAGAAAGGAATTGGAAAAGAAGAATGTAGTAATTTCTGAAATTGTTGCTAGGTGTGAGAAGAAAGTTGAGAGTCAGATGTACAAATCTGTGGTTTATGCTTTGATGATCTTCTTGGCTGGATTAGTTGCAGGCATGATATTATCCTAGTTTTAGAAGAGGAATGCAATGTAATGCATTTAGTGAGCTAGCAGGGATTGCAATGTAATCGATCTCAACCATGTATGATGGAAATTCCAAATGAAAATGAATGAAGTGATCTGAACAGCAAGTAGAGCTCAAAAAATTCAGATATGGTGCTTTATTGAACAACAACAACATTTGTAAATTTTTGACAGCAAGAAGAGTTCTAAAATTTAGCTATGGTGCTTCATGTAAGAGCAACAACTTTTGAAATTATTTTGACAGCAAGAAGAGTACTTTTTTGACAGCAAGTATAGTACTTTATTTAACAGTACAAAAGAGCAGAGTAGCAGAAACACATGTCCAATACAAAAGGTAACTCCATAAATACCAGTACATATTAATATTAACTAGTGCAGACTGATAGTAGCATCCAAAAGGCAACTCCATCCACCATAAGCTTTAGTAATTCCCACTAGCTGTAAAATAGGACATAAACCCAGTTTTTGTCCCAGATCCTCTCCCACTTCCTCTGCCAGCTCCTCTCCCAGTTCCTGTCCAAGACCCTCTTCCTCTCCAAGTTCCTGTCCCAGATCCTCTCCCACTTCCTCTGCCATTGCTACCTCCAGGGACAACATTGTTAGTTGTTGATGAGCTTCTAGGAGGTCTGAACTTGGATGTTGTAGTTTGAGAGCTTGCTGCAGCTTGAGAGGGTGCAGCTTGAGACCTTGTTGCAGCTTGAGATTTTGTTGGGCCTGAAGCTCTAGCTGCTGCAGCCCTGCTTGTAGATGCATCTGTATGTGCTTGCTGCAAGGAAAATAGATCAATCAAACAAGAATTGTACTTTTTGTAAAATAGCAACACAACAAAAATAAAATTACCTCTTTTCCCCTCACTTTTCTCCCTCTCTTCCCAAGATATGACTTTGTTTTTTTGGTGTTATCCAAATTCTTTTTACAGCCAGTTTTATTGTGCCCCTGAACACCACAACTTCCACATGTGATCTGTATGCCATGCTTGCTCAGTTTCTTCCCCTTGGGTGCTTCCCCCTCTTCTCTCTTCCTATCATTATTCTTTTTTCCTAGCTCCAGGCATGGAAATGTAGCCAGGTGCTATGTAACATCCCAAACTTTGGAATGTTATAATAAATATAGAATGATTGTTTGTTTGTTTGAGTGATTGAAAGTGAGTGCAATTTGAAACTTTTGAAAATTTTGAAAGTTTGATGAGAGGGAATGAAATGACTTTCCCAAAAATTTTAATCTGCATTTTGATCACCAGGAATTCAAATTCATTTCATCACAAAACCCTAGAGTGAAGATGACATGACTTCTTCCATTTAAAGAAATGAAAAGGGATTTGAAAATGATTTGAATTTCCATTTTGAAAATATTTCAAATTCAGAAAACTTTAAGCAACTAAATGATTTTCATGAGAGAAGATAAAATGGTTTCTTCAAATTATATGAAATATGAGTTGGAAGTTTACAATAAATCTTTGAATAGTGAATGTGAAAATCTCTGGATTTTCTTTTGGAATAATTTCATATTTGGTTCCTATTCCAATTTTCAAAGTATTCAAACCCCTGACAAAAAAATTTGAGAGGAGTAACATGACACTCCACACCAGGGACTTCTTGGTGATTTATTTGAATAATAAAAACCAGGGGTTATTCTGAAAAATATTTGCAAAGGGATTTAAAAGCAAAAGGGCAATTTCTGAAAATAATATTTTTTCCAAAGTGTTCAAATGCCAGAATAAAAATGTCCATTAAATGGCATTTATTATTCTGTTAATTTTGACATAAAATTTGACTATATTTGGAATTTATTCGAATGCATTGAACAAGTTTTATGGCTCTGGTAAAATCATAAATAGCAAAACGGTAACGGTTTATATTAAAACGACCAGCCCAACGACTTAAATGCCGAGAACGTTACGAGCCGGTCGCCCGTCGATCACGCCCCCCTCTCTCCCTATGACATGTGGGGCCCGCTGTCCGAATCAAAGCCGCCGCGGTCATCTCTTTCCTCCCCCTCACCCGAAGACCATGCCGGCAACCCCCGCCGTGACCACCTCCTCCGTTACTCCCAAGGCGCCCCACGGCCTCCTATAAATACCCACCGCTCCCCTCCCTCCATTCTCGTTGTTTCCCCCTCTCCCCAAGCCATCCCCTCGCCGGAATCACTCGCCGGACTTCACCACGGCCGTCGCGCCATTTCTGCTCCACAGCTCCACTCCGACCTCCCCGAGCGCCACCGAACCCTCCTTCGACCTCACCGCACCCGTGCGCACCACCCCACCCCTCTGCTTCGCTGGAGACCCCCTGGAATGCCCTAACCTACGACCTCGCCGGAGCCCCACCTCCACCGAGCCGCCCCGGAGCTCGTGCCGCTCGCTCCTGTCGCCTTCGAGCCTCGCCGACGCCACCATCGTCATCGCCACGCTCGCCGCCGTCGACCGGACCCTTTCCCCGACACCAAAGACCACCGGAGGCGCATCCCCGGCGACCTCGACGCCTCTGCCGTCGCCGGAACCCTCGCCGGAACCAGCAACCACCACGGTGAGCACCCTCCCCGTCCGATCCCTAATCAACGGCGTAGATTAGATCCCCGTACCCCTTCGGTTCTCTTAGAAAGAACCGGCCGGTTTTCTTTTAAAATAAATTGACCGAACCGTTTTCTGTTATGTCTCGGTCGTCCGCCCGAAACTCCCTAGCACACGCACACTTAGACCAATCAGGAGATGCCACGTAGTCCACCTATCCGTTCGAAACAAAACTTTTTCTTTTGTTTTAATTTTTGTTACCAGAATAGTTTCAAATTTGTTTTGCTTATATCTTTTATGTTTTTAACTATTTTAAATTGATTCTTTTTGCATTAGATCAAAATTTTTATCTAGTTTCTGTAGATACCAAATTTGACCATGTTTGAACATTTAAATTTGAATTTGAACAGATTTGATTTAAATTTTGTTTTCTAAATATCTTGAGTTCTAAAATGAATTTTTGAATGATTCTTTTTCCTACTTGTCACTAGTGACCATAGCTATCATTTGGTAGAGTTTGAGAATTTTTATAATAATTTTAAATAGTATTTTCAAACCAAACAGAATATGTTTAGTTTCTTATTAGTTTAATTAAATTAATTTATTTGTTTTATTTTGAAAACCTGAATATGATTTATATTAAGTCTCAGATTTCATTTAGTTTTGTTGTTTCAAACCTTAGTAATTTACTTGCTGTTAACAAAAGTTAATTTGTTTAGTTTATAAATTTTGTTGTAGGGATCTTTACCCTCTTTCAAATAGGTATAGTTGTTTTAAAAGCAAATTTGTTAGTAACAATTCTTTTAACTAAAGTTATAAGTAATTAGATTCTGTTTTCAAATAAAATTTGTAGTAATCTTTTCCGTTAAGAAATGTTTGTCAATAAAAATGGTTTAGTTTTACTCTATTATAGGAAACTATATTCTCTATCATTAGGTAATGTTTTATAAAACAACTTAGTTTTAGTAGAGATTATTCTCACAAAGTTTTTGATGATCTAATTATGTTTTGTAATAAAGGTTTTTATAAATTATTTTCTGTTAACTTAGTTATTTTACAAAATGTTTTCTTTTAGTTTATAGTTGTGCTTGTAGTTAAATTCATTAGGCAAACACTCTTGTTGTTTAGGATAATGTTTTCATAGTTTTACTTGTTCTTCAAAAGTAATTCTTTTTGCTAGTAAAATATTTACTAAAATCCTTTTGATTATTTTACTTTGTCTTTGTTTTGTTACTAGTTGTTGTAGAGGAAAACTACCTTAGTTGTTTTTTATGAAAACTTTCTTGGCTTTGAGTTTTGTCTTAAGTGTTTCCTTCATCAACCTTGTTGCTTTTGTTCTTGTGTTACATTGTGATTGTCAGTTTTGATTGCTAGAAGTGTTTGCTTATGAATGCAATGTTTGTTATATAGATTTTTCATCGGAGAGTGACGAATAGTCTATCAAGTTATTTATGAGAGCAATCTTTATCTTCATCAACAGTACAGGCAAGTTCACTTTGACCATCTTTTCATACCTATGTTTTATTGCATGTAGTGACACCATTCAACAGATCCCTCCCGTAGTGTTATTGAAATTCTTGTAGTTGAGTAGAATGCATGAGGTAGGAACCCACCACTTGTTACTAAAGCCCTGGGAACGCTAGTTAGTGCAATGCTATGCTAAAGTAGATGGGGTCTGGTATGAGTGTTCGTGAGTGGTGTGGAGAAGGACTCCACGTCAAAACGACGACTTCATGAAGACATCTTCAAGTCCTGCATCTTCAAGACCTCAAGACTTCAAGACTCGAGAAGACAAGTTTTCAATACACACTACTGGGTGAAGGATGGTTGATTGGGCATCCCTGGAGAAACCAGTGGATGGCCGGGATGCATGGAGAAGCGCCATGACATCTTGCGGAAAGCTTCACCCAGACTCAAAGAGAAGGATGAATACTTCATGCCCGGAAGCTTACCTGTGTAGCCACAAGTCATTATGGGCTCTGGCTTGGTTGATCTTTGTTGTGACTCTGCTGGGCAGTGCTACGAGATGTAGTCGACGTTAGGATTGGGATGGGCACTGTCGGACAGTCAGGGAAGCACTCTGAAAGACCATGTTTCTTTCATCCTGTTCTCAAACACCAGGCAGTGCGAGGACTTACCAGGAGGGAAAGAATCTTGTGGGTAAAGTACACAACACTCTGCAGAGTTAAACCTAATCGATTAGCCGTGTCCCCGGTTACGGACAATTTGAGCTTCTAGACTTGGATCTATCTCTGAACTCTCAACACTGGACTGATAACTTAATTGTGGGCAACTTAAGATACTTGTGGGTATTGAGACATTGGTTGGCGGAACCATGTCATGATAGGTAATTCCATAGTGAAATTCCTGATATTCCTTTTGTTGTAGGAAAAATAAAATCAGCTTTTACGCAAAAACTTAGACACAGAGCCATAAAGCCTTTGCATATAGAGTAGTCTTTATTCTTCTGTTCTACTATGGTGATCTTGCCAGTACATTCAATGTACTGACCTATATGGCTGCAACGTATTATGTTGCAGATTCTCTTCTACGACGGGTAAGAGTACGATTCAGGGTTACGGTCCGCACTCAACTTGCCGTTGGTGTTATTGGGACTCTCCCGTTGACTGTATCCGCTGCTATTTTAAGGTATATATCAGTTTTACGCTATTTACATGTGATTGCACTTTGATATATACATTGATGTACTGTGTGTGCCAGCATACTGATCCAGGGATGGCACAGAAAACACAGAGGCTTTGACTCGTTTTGAGTCGGGTCGCTACATGCTACCGGCCTAGGGTTTTGAGACACATGCCAGCTTTCTTCTCCTTCAACTGGTTGCAGACAATGCTCATAGATTTTTTTAAAAGTATCAATGTAGTAACACTTGTCAATGAAATCATCTACTTTTCTTCCACTCTTATGGATAGCACAAACTGCATGACAGCAAGGAAGGCCTGCAAGCTGAAAGTAACCACATGAACATGTCCATTTCTCAAGGTTAACTGTGTACCTCCTTCCTCTTGTATTCAAATGCTTCACCTCAAAACCATCCTTTCCATTCTAGAGCACCTCCAAGAATTGAGTTCTCTTGATATTGGCCTTAATCTTTTTGAATATGTTTGGGCAAATTATGCCATTCCACTTCTCACTCTTGGTTTTCTGCTCTTGAATTCTAGCCATCATTTTTTTCCTAATCTTTTCTTGCTATGAAATAATGGGGTAGAACCTAGCTTCTATTATGGCATTGTTAAATGATTCACAAAGGTTGTTGTCAACTGACTCACAATTTGCTCCTGTTGGAAAGAAAGCCCTAGCCCAATGCTTTGGGTATGTCTTCATGATGTCTTTTGCACCTTCTGGAGTTAGTTGAGCAAGCTTGGCCTTGTGGTAGTTGAAGTCTTCTCTGTTTGCAGACTTGGCAATTGCCCAAAACTTTTTCTGCAATTGATGATCTTTGTGCTTCTTTCTCCAATTAGCATAAATGTGCCTAACACACATCCTATGCTCTGCCCTAGGCAGATAGTCTCTCATGCTGTTAATTAAGCCATGTATTACATAAGTATTTATTAGTGAACCTTTTTGACATGACTAAATCTTTTTGACAAGTAAATAAGGCAATAAATAAATCTAACCCTTTGCTTATCAGAAATGAAGACCCATCCAACACCTTCATCATTAATGTCCAAGTCTTTGATTAAAAGACCAATGAACCACGCCCAACTCTCGTTTGTCTCCTTCTCCACAACAGCCCAAGCTACTGGATACATTTGGTTGTTTGCATCCCTAGCTATTGCAGCTAGTAGCTCACCTTGGCAGGCCCCCTTGAAGAAACAACCATCTAGTCCAATCACTTTCCTACACCTAGCTTTAAACCCTTGTTTCATAGCATTGAAACATACATAGAATTGTTGAAAAATATTTTGCTCCATCTCTTTTGGATCCAAGCAAACAGCCACAGTACTCCCAGGGTTGCTCCTAAGAAGGTCCAACTGGTAATCAAACACCTTGTTGTACTCACTTTGCATACCAGTCATCAGCTTGTCAAGTACAAGTTTTTTTGCAGCCCTGCACTTTGAAATGGACACATCAGCAAACATGTCTTTCATCACTGTGGATTTCATATTATCAATCTTCCACAAAAGATTTTCCAGGATGAAGTGCTCATACCTTTTGGCAATGACCTTAGCAGTAACCAGTTTGTTGTCTCTGTTTTGTGCACATTGGTGTTCATCTTCAAATGTGATGATTTGAAACCTAGAACACCTACGGGTTTTAGCTGCATATAACATCTAGGGACACCCAGGCCAATCACATTTTGCTCTAACTCTGACCTCCTCTAACTTCAAGAATGAAATGCTTCTTTTGGTAGCAAGCCCATATCTCTTGATAGCTCTAGTCAACTGTTTCTTGCTTTTGAAAACCATTCCAAGACTAAAATGAGGAATGTCAGATCTTGAGTTAAACCTCACAAACTGGCTCTTCCTCCTAACCATGTTGCCATCTTTATCCTCATCATAGGAGTAGTCTTCATCTGATGACTCAAACTCCATGTCCTCCACAACTTCCTCCACATTTGCTACCAAATCAATGGGCACTGCCCCTATTGCATCTGTATCAGCCCACATCTTGGAATCTCTCATCTTTTTCCTGAATTTTCTTGCATGTTTTCTCATCTCAACAACCTCTGATTCTTCCCCACTATCATCACTATGTGGAACATACTCATAGTCCTATGATTCCTCTGAATCTGAACCATGTTGTGGCACCTCAGCAGTATCTTGTGCCCCCTCTGCAACTGAAAAAGATATGTCTTGTGTTGCTTCACATGGTTGTGTTGGATGAACAGCTTGAGAACTCTGACTGGGATAAGCAACTCTCACATTTTGCTTCACTGGACTACTTATCACTTGAGTGATCACACCACCTACATCAGGAACAAGTATATGCTCAAGAATTTCTCCTGCAACACCACTCTGTTCAATGGCATTCAGAATATGATCAGGTTCTTGTGTTGTGATAATTACATCAGGTTCTTGTGATGTGATAAATGCATCCGGTTCTTCTACTGTGATAACTGCATCAGGTTCTTCTTCACTGCCCAAGTTCATCACTTCATCTAGCTCATCTTCAAAATCTGAACCACTGTCTATTTCTTCCTTTTCATCTTCTTCACCATTATACTCCACAAATATGTCAGCAACTCCTCCATCTGTAATATAGTCAGACATTTTGATGCAGCGAACATCATCATATAAAAAGATCAATCCATCTTCCAAATCTCTGCCAGGCAACAAGAAATAATACTTCATGCTCTCCTTCACTGTCATATGATCTCTTAAAAACCCTTTCACCTCCTGTAAAGAGAGCTTGTCACGCTCGATCTCTGACAGTCCAGAATCTCCCCCCACATAGTCAAGACTTGGACCAATCCTGATGAACTTGCCCCCAAAGTGGAATCTGATATTCAAGATCTCTGTCGCGTCCATGATTTGAATGACAAACACCTACATTACAATCAAAGTAACTGATGCATCAGTGATAATCAAAAACCTAACTAATGCCCACCCACAAAAACCACAACTTTTCCTCATTGTAGAACCCTAAACCTAGCATCCATACACAGAAAAAAACACCAAATGCTCAGAATGGATGCATATTGCGTACCTGATTCTGCTCTGCCGTACTGCTTGTCGAAGAGCCGCGGGATCAGTCGTCGTTTGCCATGGCCGTCGTGGAGATGTTGATGCGTCCAGCCATTGGGAACAGAGCGAGGGGGAGGGGAACAGAGCGAGGCGAGGCGAACAGAGCAAGGGGGAGGCGAGCTGGTCTGGCTCAACCAGTTTTCTTCAGCGCACCTGGCATATTCATCGATCCCGGCCTCGCCCAATGCCAGGTCCGAAATCCCTTGTTTGGGAACAAGCTGAAGGGCGCTGACGACCGGGATTGGAGAGGTGGGGGTGCAGATTTCAGGGATTAGAAGGTGGGGGTTCGAATCCGACGGAGCATACGAAGATAGGGTTGTTTTCAGACTTCACTCATCCCAGACCGTGACGGACCGTCGACACAAACCGATCAGGATCGGTGCATGTGCACACTCGGGTTGTCTGGACCATTTGGCCGCACGCCAAGGGAGCTTGGTGCTTTGCCCGTTGGAGTCGTGCGCTCCATCGACCCCTCGGTTTCTCTTCTCCACCGACACCATCATGTCGAAGAAAACGGGTGCTCGAACCCTGGAGTCCAAGCACTTGAGACCGAATTGATTTTTCGCCGCTTGCTTCTGTCGCACTGCTAGCGGTACAAGTTTTCTATCACCTTCAAGTCTTGTGTAATCATGCCCACCCCGACGCAACACACATGGCAGTCGGTTGGTCATCGCAGCCCACGGAAGAGTCTGAGATAGCGTTCAAAACCTTGGATTGAATATGCGGTGATTTGTGAATAGTTTGTCAAAAGATTCGCGGTGTGGTTGCCGGTCGCTCTTGGGGGGGCAGACAGTGACGTGGGTCAATTGTAATTAGAGGCCAAGGTGATAGGGTTTTAATAGTGCCCGCAGGGCAATCTTCTAGCCTACTAGTGATTCTTTTAGCTTAGAACATGCTCAACTTTGTTCTGTAGCTAGCTGTTAAACTAATCCTCCTATATTGATTGCTACAAGACTATATTAACCAATGCATCGTAAGCAATTTAACAACCTAGCAAACGGCATGGACTCTCCTCATTTCTCAAGTCGGACGACCATGCCACAGATGCTCCTCTCACATGCCCTTTCATTTTTAGCAATGTCCACATGCTTTCAGACAAGAGAATAGGGCTATCTCTAACATGAAAACTTGACACATCCCCTAGCTTATAGGGATAATGAACCTTTAGGCCAACTTCAATGCCCAGACCAATTATATGCCGACACAAACGAACGCGTGTTCGTTTTGATGTCCGCTTGAACTCATTTTTGGTCTAAATTTGGATTGGGTTTGAGTCCTTGTGGACACGCAACGGTCCTCCCTGGCCCACTCGTTGATTTCTTTCCTTGGTGATACGGAAATGGAGCAGAAAGGATTCTCGTATTTTTCTCCACAGATGACCCCGAGTTATTGAACCAACGTGAGGAAGGGCCCCTTTAAGCTAGGGTCTTAAGCAAGCTTTTGTCAACGAACAATTTCAACTTTTGGCTGGATCAAAATCAAACAAACCGAAGGGGAACACTTATAATAAAATAGGCATGGGTATAAGGTCTTAATGTTGCATGGGTATGAGGTCTTAATGCTTACAACCATATATTTGTATTGAGACTAAATATGATCTTAGTCTATGCGTTGGAAGTCACCCATCAAGATGTGCTTGTTACAAATAAAAATGGGGGATGTGTCCAAATTACGTTTTGACCGACATGCGTCCTGCATCAAGAGTCAGTTGTCCAACCAAAGGCCCCATCCCTCTCATGGGGTTGCCTCAATAATTAAGATTGCGATAATCAGATAAGAGCTTTTGACGTTTAATGACTACACCTCTTGAATCTCCAGAGATAAGACCCGTGTTACCACACTAAACCTTTCTGTCATTGGTGTTCAGAATAATACTTCACGGTCTCCCTGCCCTTAGCCTCTTTGTGGCTCGTTCTCCATGATTCCGGGTGCCTACAGGTATGAAGAACGCGAAAGAGACAAGAGACATCTATGGAACACTTTTATTTCACACATACGGGATGTTAATTCAAATCCCTTCCAGTGATCCCCACACCAAGTACATCAGGTTACAAGGTTGTTACCTCAACTCATACCTTACTTAACTAATCACACATGAAGTTAAGATCACATGAAGAACACATCATAAAGGTAGACTAATTGATAGTATGTCTTACAATGAATGTAGTGTGTGATACATGATTACAAGTATGATCTAGTGGAAGAAGAACTATGGTGGAGATGGAGATAATGGCTATGGAGATTGGGAATCGCAGCGGCTAGAATTGGTCGAGATGGAATGAAGATGACTTGTTCGGGCTTCACATGAGGCTCTTTTGTTAACATTCCCTATGAAATATGTTCAGGTGGACGAGGAGCCTCGATTTCCACGCCATATGAACGCCCATGCGAGTGGTCACAGTCGCATGAAGTGTTGTCTTCTGCTCTAGAATTGTTAGGTTTTGGTTCACTTACGGTTAGTATGCCTAGATAGCCCTCTGCTTCTTGACCTCAAAACTTAGTATGGCCGTAGCGGTGGCATGGTTATTATGCAAGTGTTAGTGAAGCAAAGATAACCAACTCAGAGTTTTTGATCTACTAGATAAAACAACTTTGCAACACTAAATTAAATTTCTTCTAGTTAACACTTGTTTGTCGGGAGTGCAGGGAAGCGTTTTCCTTTGATGGAGCCGCGAAAAGATAAATTAGGGAGTGAAAGGCATGTAAAGATAAATATGATACTAGAGTACTCATTATCATGCCCATGAATGTCTTGATAATTAAAACAAAGCCTTGCTCATTAACATCACACATACTACTACTACATATATTCTAAGTATTCCAAGTGCAAAAGACAAGAGTCATAGGACATACTTCACGGTCATGAATGTACACACTTCTCTTCCTTATGCTTGCAATCCTCGTTGTCCGGTGTAGATCAACTTTTCTGAGATATAAACAAGAATGCAAATGGAATCCAAGGGGCAAAAAAGAAGAACAAAGCAACACTTTTTTTTATTATTTTTGTGTTTTTGAAAAATAACTTGCAAACAAAAAATAATAACAGGGAAAAGAAAAACGAAAGCACATAAAAGCAAAGTTATGGAACATACCAACACGAGTGTTTTGAAGCTCAATGAGCTGAAGTACAACTTTATTACAATTTTTTCAAATAATACTGCCACATCTTGACGTAGACGTGGTAGTGACCTCCCCCAAGCTTAATCTTTTGCAAGCCCAAACCGGCAGGGTCATTGTGGTGGTTGGTCAGGAGCCCATCCTTACCTCCAGTTGGAGAAGCTAGTGTTCATGTAGCGGTCGTGTATCGAAGGGACTCGACGAGGTTGTTCATATGATTGATAGAACCCTAGACACTACAGAGGTCTCTTGGTGCTACTCCTCCTCTTCGTCAGGCGAGAGTTCTTGTTCATTTACTTGTTCAGGTTCTAGGCCTTCTTGGTCAAAAGCTGCATCTCCTTCCCGTGACACATAATTCAACCATCTATTTTATTTGGAGAAATGATTAGGCATAGGAGTAGGCAACAATTACCCAACTCGAGGAGTTTTAGTGCAATGATGACCACGACTGACTACTACCATTCCAGTGCTAGTAAGAACATAAATATTAACAAGGTTGTTACCGACAATGGAGCAAAGGTGATTGTAGTTGAGGCCAAGGGAGCTGGCCAACATGGTGATTACTCCTCCACACGTGATATCTGCATGATTTGTTAGATGCGCGAGGTGTAGGGAAAATACTTCCCCTAAGTTGAATGAAAAATCGACATCAAGGTTTGTTGCTTTCTCGAGAATTAGCATGTTGTCATCATTCACCTTACAAACTTCTCCTTGTGCTTGCAATGAGTTGGTTATAACATAATAGAAATAACGTATAGCAAGACTTTTAATGCAACTGGCTCTTTGCTCATGCCCATGGTTACTCATTTGAGAGAACGATTGCCTTGGGTGTGATTCTGTAGAATCATAAACATAGCGAATTTCATCATTATTGCTAGGGAAGCAAAAATGAGCACACCACTCATCAAGAGTAATGTTGATGTCTTGGTCCAAAATACGGAAAGTGATCTGCTGTTCCTCATGTGCATTTGGCATTAACCCAACATTATGTGAGAGAGTACTACGAAACTCAAGTTTCATGTGTTCATATGTTTTACATCTCTGATAAACAAAATTATGCAACCCGATATTATCACAAAGCAAATTGAAATAACTAGTAAAATCTAACTTGGCGAGTGTGGATGCAGAAGCCCATTTTGTGATCTTCATCTTTCTTGCATGAAACTTCTGGTATTTATTCCTTGCATCACGGTTGGTGAAGATGATCCCCTGAGTGAAAACTTGTTGTTGTGCGGGGTTCATGGGTGAATTCGATGCATCACCACGAACGCGAGTGGACCTCCTCGTGAACATCTACAAAATAATCTTTAGTCCAATACAATGAAACAATATTGATCATGTGGTAGTCACAACATCATACTCCTCTAAAAGCATCAATGAATCCAAGCCAAACTCAAAATTTAGATAAAAACATTCATACTCTAGTCATGGCAATGCTAGGCATGTAGAACATGGATTGGCGAAAAATAATTTGGGGATCGTAGGAGAAACATATCGTAGATCGATCACACGGAAAGATTTGAACTGAAATCGAACGAGTAGGTAGATTGGGCGAAGTTGTGATAGGGTTTCAAGAGGTTTGGAGGAAGAAGAAGGAAAGATATGGGGATGAAATACCTTCCTCCTTGGGTTGTTTTTAGCTGCTAGAGATCAATATGACCGGCCATGCGAGCATGAGCGCTCTTATGGAAGGCCTTCGTTCACTCTGTCAACACAGTTGTTTCTGTGCATACCTCATACGACTGCTGATGTGACCGACAAGGCTTGCATGGAACGTCATCATTCACTCTGTTCTTATTTCTCATCTGGTCGAGGGTGCCATAGGACAGATTATGCGAGCAGGAGCGCTCGCACGAAACAACGCCAAACGCTCTGGGTCCTTTCTCTGTTCCTTTGAAGAGTTCATACGACCGTGTATACGAGCGTTTGCACTCGCATAATACACAGTCGATCACTTTGTTGCCTCTTGTTGTTTTCTGCTGGATCTGCTAGGAAGACATATGACTGACCATATAACCCTAGTGGTTCCATGGTAGGATGCCTTTTGTTCTATTTCTTCCCGAACTTCTCTTTTTCTTCAAATTCCTTGGCGGTTAATTCCAACACAATACATATGCATATATCCAGGCATTCTGTAGCGACCCGACCTGAAAGGTCAAATCTCCGGTGTTTCTGTACCATCCCAAGATCATGCTGGTACACACACGGTACATCAATGTATATATCAAAGGGAAATCACACATCATTAATTAATCAAAATCTCATATCGAGTTCTTTATTACAATAAGAATTACAATAAAGTGGCTGAAGGCCAACTCATGAGATAAACTAAACCAAAGTCTTGCGGAAGCTTCAAAGGTAGTTGAGTCCATTTGACTCCAAGGGCATCTCACCGAGCATAGAGCGTATCCTCACTCCTGGTCGAAAAAGTACTCTGCAACATGATACGTTGCAGCCGTATAGTCAGCATATTGAATATGCCAGCAATGTCACAAAAGAGGGGTAAAGTAATCATCTATTCTATATGCATATATGGCAGGTGGGGGTAGTAAGTTTTTGCATAAAGCAAAATTTTTCCTACAATAAGAGGGGGCAAAAGCATAATTACTACAATGTTGGTTGATTAATGAGATGGTTCCACCAACCAATTCTCATACCCAAGTTGACATTAAATACCCACATCAATGTAATTAATTGTGTTGAGAGTTCCAGATAGTTTCAGTTCCTTTGGTTCAAGCTGTCCATGACCGTGGACACGGCTAATCGATTAGGTTTTGGGTACTCTGCAGAGTTTTGCACACGTTCCCCACAAGATTTGATCGCCTCCGTTGGATTTCTCGCACTTTAGGGTGTTTGAGAAACGGATGACCAAAATATGGTCTTCTAAAGGGTTTCCCTGAGACTCTGTCGGTGCCCATCCTTTCCTACCGTTCTTCTACATCTCGTAGCACCGCCTGTCCAGGGTCACTGCGATATCCAACCAAGCCAGAGCCCATAATGGCTTGTGGCTGTGCAGGTAAGCCTTGGGTCTTGAAGCATCCATCCCTCTTTGTGCCTGGGTGGACCTTTCCGCATGAATACTGGCACTTCTCCAACATCACCTAGGCTAACCACTGGTTTCTCCAGGGCGCCGTTCAACCATCATCCACCCAGAGGTATGTTGAAAACTTGGAGTCTTGAAGACTTGATCATCTTGTAGGTCTTGAAATTATTAACTCACAACTCTCATGAATCACACAACCAACCCCGTCTACTAATAGCATAGCAAAATTTAAATCAGCGTTTCCCGGGGCCAATGTGTCAAAGGGTTGAGGGGTGCCTACCACATGATACTACATCAAGTAACCAAGTTTCCAAATTACCTACTTTACATGCAATTGGGGAGATGGTAGAACTAATGCAATAAAAACATAGGTATACATGGTCAAAGTGACTTGCCTTGCTGACGATCCTCGTAATCAAGTGACTCTAGATAACAAGCTTCGCACTCCGAATGATCTAACGAAACAAACAAGAGCACACCATAAGCATAAACACAATACATTTCATTCAACAGCAAGGTAAACAAATGCTTCAACAAACAATAGCACAATCAAAAAGAAGAATCACTTAAAGTATAAGACTCTAAAAATTTTGGTGTCAAAATCTCTACTAAGACATAACAAGTCAAAATTTGTTTGGAACAACTAGGCATTTTGATAATATAAAAGTAAATACAAAATTTTATTTGAAAACATAAAGTATTTTCATTATAAAAATTTTGTGCAAAAAGAGTTACTACAAAACTTTTTTCTAAACAATATAAATGGTGAAAACAAGATGTACCTATTCAAACTAGAGCACTAAACAATTTGAAAAAAAATTATTAACAGAAAATAATACACCTAATGTTGAATCAACAGAACCTAACAAAATCTAAAAACAAAAGTTAAACTAATTCAGGTTCAAATTAAATTAAAATCAATTTAATTAAAATCTAATAAGAATTAAACAGATTCTGTTTTTGATAAAAACATTAACCAAATTTATTCTAAAAATTCTCAAACTATGTAGGATGATGGGTCTAACTAATACAAACCAGTGGCAAAAAGATTCACTCAAAAATATATTTTTAAACTCTAGTTATACGGATTTTAGTAATTTAAACAAATTTGATTAGATTCAAAATTTAAAGGTCAAATTTGAAATCTAAGCGTACTGTCATAAACTACAACAAATTTGTGAACTAATGCAAAAAGAATTAACTAAAAACACCAAATATTTTAAAAGATATGATAAAAACAAAAACAGAATACATTATGTTTTCTAAAACAGAAAAGAAAAAGAAAAACTTCCTATCGATCGGACAGGGTCTACGTGGCATCCTGTAATTGGCCGCGAGGGCGTGCGCGTGAGAGCTAATGAGCGGTTGGCCGAGACTTAACGCGTACCGATTCATCTATTAAATTGATCTAATCTCGCGTGTTGGATTGGGATCGGACGGATACGGCGAGGTGCGGTGACTTACAGAGAGGGGGTCGAGGTCTCCGGCGAGATCAACGGCGGCCGGTGGTCGGAGGTGCTCGGGGACGACGGTGCGGTGGTTGGGGGCGGCATCCGAAGGCTTCAAACGGCGGCGGCGAGGCTTCGGCGTCGATTGGTGGCGTCAGAGGGGGCTGGGGGTGAGTGTGGCGACGGGCACGAGCTCGGGGAGGTCCGGTTGGGTGCCGAACTCTGGCGAGGTCTGGGGCAGCGTTCCGGCAAGGGAAGAGAGGGTTTTGGGTGTGGAACGAAGAGAGGAGAGGTTTGGGGTTTATATAGGGGCGGTGCGGTGGTCGGGGAGGGCACGAGGGGCGAGATCCGCGGAGAGGGATCTCCGGCAGCGGTGGTCGGGCGCGGGGAAGGGGATGACCGCGCTAACACTGCGGCCGGACTGTGAGTCCCGCACGTCAGTGAGGGTGGGCGGCGTGGTTAGCGCGTCGGTGGCCGACCCGGAGTAGTTTCGGGAATTAAAGACTGTGGGCCGGCCTTGTTCGGTTTAAATACTTTCCTTTTCTATTTCCAGAGCGATAAAACTCTTTTAATGCATTCAAAATATTTCCAAACATAGGAAATATATATATCAAAATGATTAGGAGAATTATTTCTATATAATGAACATTTTTCCTCTGTCATATTGAATATCTTTTTAAAATTTATTTTCAGAAAAATGTCTAATTGATTTTAAATCCTTTTGAAATAAACTTTCAAATAACCCCCTGGTTTTATTGCTCAAATATTTCACCAAGATGCCCCTGGTGTGGAGTGTCATGTTACTCCCCTCTTTCTTTGAACATTTCCAAAGGTTTTCAAATAGGTGAAACAAACACATGGGAAAAATGAAATGCCCTTTCAGAATTTCAAGAGAAGTACTTCAACAAATTCATTACATTGAAACAAAGTGATGATGATGCAAAGCTATATTTCATAACATTCCAAAATGAAATTTTAGGATGTTACAAACCTACCCACCTTAAGATGAATCTCGCCCTCAAGATTCGGGTTGGCTAGAAAATAGGTGCGGGTGGTCTCTACGAAGATCTTCTTCGCGCTCCCAGGTGGCTTCTTCCTCGGTGTGGTGACTCCACAGAACCTTACAGAACTTGATGGTCTTGCTTTGGGTAACTCTGTTGGTAGTCTCGAGGATTCTGACAGGCTTCTCCTCGTAGGTCAGGTCACTGTCAAGTTGTATGGCCTCTAGGGGCACTGTGTCTCTCAAAGGAATATCAGCCATCTCAGCATGGCATTTCTTCAGTTGGGAAACATGGAAAACATCATGGACTCCGGACAGTCCTTCTGGTAATTCCAGCTTGTATGCAACTTCGCCTCTACGTTCAAGAATTTTGTAGGGGCCTATGAATCTGGGTGCTAACTTTCCTTTAACACCAAACCTCTTGATTCCTCGAAGTGGGGACACACAAAGATACGCTCGATCTCCCACTTCATATGTCACCTCCTTGCGTTTGTTATTAGCATAGCTCTTCTGCCTGGATTGAGCTATCTTGAGTAGGTCTCAAATCAGTTTGACTTTCTCTTCAGAATCTCGGATAAGATCGGGACCAAAGAGTTTTCGGTCTCCAACACCATCCCACATCAATGGTGTTCTGCACCTCCTTCCGTATAGAGCTTCGAAAGGGGCCATCTTCAGACTGGTCTGATAACTGTTGTTGTACGAGAACTCTGCGTATGGTAAGTTGTCATCCCAATTGGACCCATAGTCTAGCGCACAAGCTCTCAACATGCCCTCCAGAATCTGGTTGACTCTCTTAGTCTGTCCATCGGTCTGCGGATGAAAAGTTGTACTGAACTCCAGCCTTGTACCCAAAGTTTCATGTAACTGATGCCAAAACTTTGAGGTAAATTGTGTTCCTCTATCTGATACGATACTCCTCGGAACTCCATGCAGACATAAGATCCTGGTCATATATATCTTGGCTAACTTAGCACTGGTATAGGTGGTCTTCACTGGAATGAAATGAGCCACCTTGGTCAAGCGATCGACCACTACCCAAATGGAATCATATCCTAAACGGGTCCTAGGTAGTCTTGTGATGAAGTCGATACCAAGCTTATCCCATTTCCACTCGGGTATCAGCAAAGGTTGGAGTAACCCTGCTGGTTTCTGATGTTCCGCCTTTACTCGCTGGCAAACATCACATACCGCAACATGTTCGGCAATATCCTTCTTCATTCCTGTCCACCAGCAACTTTCGTTCAAATCCAGGTACATCTTGGTGTTGCCTGGGTGTATCGAGTATGGTGAATCTTGGGCTTCTTGAAGTATCAACTTCCTGAGCTCTGGGTCATTGGGCACATAGATTCGGTTCTCAAACCATAGAGTACCTTGTTCATCTTCACGAAAGTCTTTAGCCTTTCCTTCCTTCATTCTCTGCTTTATCTCAGCTATCTCCTTGTCCGATTTCTGGGCTTCACGAATTCTCTCGGTCAAGGTGGACTGAATCTCTAGTATGGCAACATATCCTCTTGGAACTATCTCTAACCGAAGCTCTCTGAGATCATTGGTTAACTCCTGGGGTAATCCTCCGGCTATGAGTGTGTTCACATAACTCTTCCGACTCAAAGCATCTGCCACAACATTTGCCTTTCCTGGATGGTAATGCAGTCTCATGTCATAGTCCTTGATTAACTCTAACCATCTCCTTTGTCTGAGGTTCAACTCCTTATGTGTGAACATATACTTCAGGCTCTTATGATCAGTGTAAACATCACAACTATTTCCGATAAGGAAATGTCTCTAGGTCTTGAGTGCGTGCAGTATGGCTGCTAGTTCCAAGTCATGGGTGGCATAATTCAACTCATGTGGTCGTAGCTCTCTGGATGCATATGCTACAACTTTTCCCTCCTGCATGAGTACTCCTCCAAGTCCTTGACGTGATGCGTCACAATAAACCTGGAAGTCCTTCCGAATGTTTGGCAGTATCAACACTGGGTTGTGACCAAACGTTTCTTCAACTCCTGGAAACTGGCCTCACATTCCTCAATCCAGATATACTTAGACTCTTTCTTCAACAACTCTGTCATGGGCTTGGCAATCTTTGAGAAATTCTCAATGAATCTCCGGTAATATCCGGCAAGTCCGAGAAAACTGCGGATCTCCTTAACTGAGGTGGGTGACTTCCACTCAGTGACTGCTTCAACCTTAGCGGGGTCTAATGCTATTCCTTCTCCGGAAATAATGTGTCCAAGGAATCCGACTTCCGTCAGCCAAAATTCACATTTACTGAACTTGGCATATAACTGATGCTCTCTAAGCTTCTCCAGAACTAAACGCAAGTGTTCCTTGTGTTCTTCCTCGCTCTTGGAGAATATCAAAATGTCATCGATGAACACCACGACAAACTTGTCCAAATATTCCATAAACACTTTGTTCATCATATTCATGAAGTAGGCAGGAGCATTAGTCAAACCAAAGGACATGACCGTATACTCATATAAGCCATACCTTGTGGTGAAGGCTGTTTTGGGTATATCCTGTTCACGAATCTTCAGTTGGTGATACCCTGATCGAAGATCGATCTTGGAGAAAAATACTTTGGTGCCTACTAGCTGATCAAACAGGTCATTAATCGTCGGCAAAGGGTACTTATTCTTGATAGTCACCTTGTTCAATGCACGATAATCGACCACCATCCTCAAGGTTTTATCTTTCTTCTCCACCAAAAGAACCGGGGCTCCCCAAGGTGAAGAACTTGGGTGAATATATCCCTTATCCAATAGCTCCTCAATCTGCTTCTTGATTTCTACTAAATCATTTGCGGGCATCCGATAGGGTCTCTTGGAAATTGGGGCAGTTCCTGGTAGTAGCTCTATCAGAATCTCAATCTCCCTATCTGGTGGCATGCCTGGTAATTCCTCCGGGAATACATCTGGAAAGTCTTGTACAACCGGCACTTCTTCCTGAACAACTCCTGTGAAGGAATTTAACCGAGCACTCATCTGTGTGCCTCGGGATACATACTTAATCCTCTTGTTCTCCGGAGTGGTGAGTGAAATAGACTTGCTAGGGCAATCAAGGTTTCCTTCATACTTGGTCATCCAATCCATGCCTAGGATTACATCCAATCCCTGGGATTCTAAGACGATGAGGTCGTTAGGAAAAACATGGTTTCCTATGTGGAGTTTTAAGGCGTGGCATCCTATCCCTGCCATCATCATACCTCCTGGGGAATTGACCTTAATGGGCTGACTAAGGGTTCTGGTGGGTAAACCATACTTTTCCACAACTACCCTTGATATGAATGAATGAGTTGCACCATAATCAAAAAGTACCATAACTGGACGTGAATGCAATAAAAACTTACCAACCACAGTCTCGGGCTGATCATAGACTTCTTCCACATCAAGGTGGTTCACCTGAGCACGAGGAAAAGGATTTGGCTTCTTAGCTGCGGAGTTGCCGTTGTCGTTGCCGTTTCCATTTCCTTGCTTGTTCTGAGGGCATTCAGTGCCATAGTGCCCTGTCTTCTGGCACTTGAAACAGGTGATATGGTTCAGATCCTTCTGAGCTGGAGCAGGATGGTGTTGGTTGCCATTCCCACTTCCATTACCATTCTTGAAGTTGCCATTGTTGGGACGATTTTTCCCATTTCCTCCATGGTTATGGCCTCCATGGTTGTGCACGGGATGAGTGTGTCCTCCATACTTACCGGTCCCTGATCCGGTATTTCCTGAGTACGAGGAATAGCGGGGCTTCTGTTGAGCTCCAGAGTGAGACTTCCCCTGGGCATACTTCCTCTTGCGATTCTCGAGTTGCTGCTGCTTCCCCTCCAAAATGAGGGCCTTGTCTACCAGCTCCTGGTAGTTGCTGAAAGTAGCCACCATCAGTTGCACGCTCAACTCATCGTTGAGTCCTTCCAAGAACTTCTCTTGTTTGGATGCATCATCGGCCACATCTCCTGGTGCATAACAAGCCAACGTGCTGAAATCATCCACATACTGGGCCACAGAATGGTTCCCCTGGCGTAAGTTGCGAAACTCACGCTTCTTCAGACTCATGGCTCCAGCTGAGACATGAGCAGTGCGGAAAGCTAGCTTGAACTGCTCCCAAGTCACACCAGCAATGGGGTACATGGTGGTGTAGTTCTCCCACCATGAAGTTGTTGGTCCCTCCAGTTGATGGGCAGCAAAACGCACCTTTTCAGCCTCAATGCATCCCACGGTGGTGAGTTCCCTCTCCATCTTGTGAAGCCAATCATCTGCCACAATGGGCTCAGTGCTGCTGGAGAAAGTTGGTGGATTCAGCCTCAGAAAATGGGTGAGGTTGTCGCCTTGAGGTGGAGGGTGGTTGTTGTGATTGTTGGTCTGATTCTGAATCAACAACTACATCAGGGCATTCTACTACTGGTGAAGTTGTGTGAGTTCCGGCGGGAAAGTGAAGTCGGGCTCACGTCGCGGAGGCATCTTGCTGTTTTCAGAGGGTGAGAATTAGAATAGAACAATGACCTAAAAGGAAATTCACTACCCATATGCAATGCAACAAACATATCACACCAAACACTCATTCATTTATTCAACTCAAGGTTCAAACATCGAGATACAAATCTCCAAATCAAACTAAGCATCGACCTACGCTTTAACGGCAAAGATACATGGGGCGTAACTAAAGCTCTCCTCAAAAGTACATGGTGAAGTGGCCTCCTCCGGTGGTGCTCTCCTCATAGTCATCATCGTTGCTGATCAAGGGAGCCATGTCTCCTTCTGGATGAAGATTTTCACCCATGTCCATATGTTCCTCCAGAGTTGCAATGCGAGTGTTCAGCTTATCGATCCTCTCTAAGAGATCCTTCACTTTGTACTCATGCTCGTACTTGGCTTCCCGTAGGTCAGCTTCGAGGTCAATCTCATGGTTCATCAGCCTCTTGATCGTCTTCGTGTCGACATGTAACCGAAGCTCCAAGGTCCTGATGTGCGTCTCCGAAGTCTGGATATAGGAAATGGTGGTGTCTTCAGTGGGAGTGGTTATGATATTTCCATTGGCATCCTGGCGACAAATCACGCTGAGTCCTTGTGAAATGGGTCCACCCCTGTATTCCTCCTGAATACGTACAAGGGCACGGTGAATTGCCATGTCTCTCCCAAGTATCCAACTGTGTGCCACAAACTTGAAGTCGATGGGTTCCTTACGATTTCCAAAGGTCTTCCCGGGGATGTGCACCTCAATCCTATAGCGTCCGTCTTGTGGAAAAGACATGATAGGAGTCCCGGTGATGCTTGGCAAGGCAATCCTTACGTCCCTGACGATCCTCATCAGCTCCTTGCCAAAGGGCATCGTCGCGTCAGGCTGACAAAACTCCGTGATCAAAACTGGGATGAAGGTGGCCATCTATAAATTTTGAAATAAATCGGAGGGAAGTCAGAAACAAGTAGATGAGAGTATAAGAATTTTAAAGACAAAAGAGAAAACAAATCCTAAGGCTTTTCCAATCCTAGAGGTTACGTCCTACGGTCAGTGTGTGCTCTGATACCATTTCTATAGCGAC
Organism: Hordeum marinum; assembly: GCA_022496015.1. NCBI lineage: Eukaryota > Viridiplantae > Streptophyta > Magnoliopsida > Poales > Poaceae > Hordeum > Hordeum marinum. The sequence goes on along the minus strand of CM039674.1, from coordinate 432,311,359 downwards.
CCGACCTGAAAGGTCGAATCTTCGGTGTTTCTGTACCATCCCAAGATCACGCTGGTACACACACGGTACATCAATGTATATATCAAAGGGAAATCACACAACATTAATTAATCGAAATCTCATATCGAGTTCTTTATTACAATAAGAATTACAATAAAGTGGCTAAAGGCCAACTCATGAGGTAAACTAAACCAAAGTCTTGCGGAAGCTTCAAAGGTAGTTGAGTCCATCTGACTCCAAGGGCATCTCACCGAGCGTAGAGCATATCCACACTCCTGGTCAGAAAAGTACTCTGCAACATGATACGTTGCAGCCGTATAGGTCAGCATATTGAATATGCCGGCAATGTCGCAAAAGAGGGGTAAAGTAATCATCTATTCTATATGCATATATGGCAGGTGGGGGTAGTAAGTTTTTGCATAAAGCCAAATCTTTCCTACAACAGGAGGGGGCAAAAGCATAATTACTACAATGTTGGCTGATTAATGAGATGGTTCCACCAACCAATTCTCATACCCAAGTTGACATTAAATACCCACATCAATGTAATTAATTGTGTTGAGAGTTCCAGATAGTTTCAGTTCCTTTGGCTCAAGCTGTCCATGACCGTGGACACGGCTAATCGATTAAGTTTCGGGTACTCTGCAGAGTTTTGCACACGTTCCCCACAAGATTTGATTGCCTCCATTGGATTTCTCGCACTTTAGGGTGTTTGAGAAACGGATGACCAAAACATGGTCTTCTAAAGGGTTTCCCTGAGACTCTGTCGGTGCCCATCCTTTCCTACCGTGCTTCCATATTTCTAGATCTTCCATCTAGCATCTTCACATCATTTGTTATTCCAATAATATTACCAGTCAATAGATAAGTAAGTTTTCATGGTTCTTAATTTTTTTGAAGTTACCATTCTACTTAGTTTGACTAGCAATAATTTTTTTAGAGTATCTTCAAGAGTATTTATATTGCTATTGCTATTGCTAGCTCCATTAAAATTATTGGGAGATCCACTATTATTAGGATAACGTAATCTAGAAGCATACACATTATTATTCTAGTTGGGATTTTAGCTATGGAGAGCAATGGAATTCACGTAATTAATTTCTTCATTGGTGGCGATCTCCTTGCCCATACAAACTTCTTGGTTCAACTCCACAACACGAAGAAGGTATTGGAAATATGCCCTAGAGGCAATAACAAAGTGGTTATTATTATACTTCCTTGTTCATGATAATCGTTTATTATCCATGCTATAATTGTATTGATTGGAAACTCAATTGCATGAGTGGATACATAGACAACACTGTGTCCCTAGTATGCCTCTAGTAGACTAGCTCATTGATCAAAGATGGTCAAGGTTTCCTATCCATAGACATGAGATGTCATTTGATAACAGGATCACATCATTAGGAGAATGATGTGATGGACAAGACCCAAACTATGAACATAGCATATAATTGTGTGTGTTTATTGCTATAGTTTTCTGCACGTTAAGTATCTGTTCCTATGACCATGAGATCATGCAACTCACTAACACCGGAGTACCTTGTGTGTATCAAACGTTGCAATGTAATTGGGTGACTATAAAGATGCTATACAGGTATCTCCGAGGGTGTATGTTGAGTGGGCATGGATCAAGACTGAGATTTGTTACTCCATGTGATGGAGAGGTATCTTAGGGCCCACTCGGTAATACGACATCACAACAAGCCTTGCAAGCAAAGTGACTAAAGAGTTAGCCACAAGATCTTGTCTTATGGAACAAGTAAAGAGACTTTCCGGTAACGATATTGAACTAGGTATAGAGATACCGACGGTTGAATCTCGGGCAAGTAACATATCAAAGAACAAAGGGAAGAACATACGGGATTAACTGAATCCTTGACATAGAGGTTCAATCAATAAAGACCTTCATAGAATATGTAGGAACCAATATGGTCATACAGGTCCCGCTATTGGTTATTTACCATAAAGGTGTCTCGGTCATGTCTACATAGTTCTCAAACCCGTAGGGTCTGCACACTTAATGTTCGGTGACGTTTTGGTAGTATTGAGTTATGTATGATGGTGACTGAAGCTTCTTCCGAGTCCCGGATGAGATCCCGAACATCATGAGGAGCTACGGAATGGTACGAAGGTAAATATTGATATAGGAAGTCCCGTTTTGGTCATCGAAAAAGTTTCGGGTACTTCGGTAGTGTATCGGGAGTGTCGGGAGGGTTCTGGGGGACCATTGGGAGGGGCCACCCACGTCGGGAGGCCACATGGGCCATGCGGCTAAGGTGAGAGAAAAGGAAAAAATCCTAAGTGGGGAAGGATTCCAAGTGGAATCCTACTCGGAGTAGGATTGGAGGTGGACTCTCCCACCTCCACCACTTCGACCGACTCCTAGGGGGAACCCTAGGGGCATCGCTACTGGAAATATGCCCTAGAGGCAATAATAATATGGTTATTATTGTATTTCCTTGTTCATGATAATTGTCTATTGTTCATGCTATAATTGTGTTAACCAGAAACCGTAATACATGTGTGAATACATAGACCACAACATGTCCCTAGTGAGCCTCTAGTTGGCTAGCTCGTTGATCAATGGATGGCCACGGTTTCATGACCATGGACATTGGATGTCGTTGATAACGGGATCACATCATTAGGAGAATGATGTGATGGACAAGACCCAATCCTAAGCATAACACAAGATCATGTAATTCGTTTGCTAAAGCTTTTCAATGTCAAGTATCGTTTCCTTAGACCATGAGATTGTGCAACTTCCGGATACCGTAGGAATGCTTTGGGTGTGCCAAACGTCACAACGTAACTGGGTGTCTATAAAGGTGCACTACGGGTATCTCTGAAAGTGTCTGTTGGGTTGGCACGGATCGAGACTGGGATTTGTCACTCCGTGTGACGGAGAGGTATCTCTGGGCCCACTCAGTAAGACATCATCATAATGAGCTCAATGTGACTAATGAGTTAGCCACGGGATGATGTATGACGGAATGAGTAAAGAGACTTGTCGGTAATGAGATTGAACAAGGTATACAGATACCGACAATCGAATCTCGGGCAAGTATCATACCGATAGACAAAGGGAATTGTATACGGGATTGATTGAATCCCCGATATCATGGTTCATCCGATGAGATCATCGTGGAGCATGTGGGAGCCAACATGGGTATCCAGATCCCTATAGCGACCCGACCTGAAAGGTCGAATCTCCGGTGTTTCTGTACCATCCCAAGATCATGCTGGTACACACACGGTACATCAATGTATATATCAAAGGGAAATCACACAGCATTAATTAATCGAAATCTCATATCCAGTCCTTTATTACAATAAGGGTTACAATAAAGTGGCTAAAGGCCAACTCATGAGATAAACTAAACCAAAACTTGCGGAAGCTCCAAAGGTAGTTGAGTCCATCTGACTCCAAGGGCATCTCAGCGAGCGTAGAGCGTATCCTCACTCCTGGTCGAAAAAGTACTCTGCAACATGATACGTTGCAGTCGTATAGGTCAGCATATTGAATATGCCGGCAAAGTCACAAGAGAGGGGGTAAAATAATCATCTAGTCTATATGCAAATATGGCAGGGGGTAGTAAGTTTTTGCATAAAGCCAAATTTTTCCTACAACAAGACAGGGCAAAGGCATTACTATAATGTTGGTCGATTAATGAGATGGTTCCACCAACCAATTCTCATACCCAAGTTGACATTAATAACCCACTCCAATAATTAATTGTGTTGAGAGTTCCAGATAATTTCAGTTCCTTTGGCTCAAACTGTCCATGACCGTGGACACGGCTAATCGATTAGGTTTTGGTACTCTACAGAGTTTTGCACACGTTCCTCACAAGATTTGATCGCCTCCGTTGGATTTCTCGCACTTCATGGTGTTTGAGAAACGGATGACCAAAACATGGTCTTCTAAAGGGTTTCCCCGAGACTCTGGCGGTGCCCATCCTTTCCTACCATTCTTCTACATCTCGTAGCACCGCCTGTCCAGGGTCACCACGATATCCAACCAAGCCAGAGCCCATAATGGCTTGTGGCTATGCAGGTAAGCCTTGGGTCTTTAAGCATCCATCCATCTCTTTGTGCCTGCGTGGACCTTTCCGCATGAATACTGGCACTTCTCCAGCATCATCTAGGCTAACCACTGGTTTCTCCAGGGCGCCGTTCAACCATCATCCACCCAGAGGTAAGTTGAAAACTTGGAGTCTTGAATACTTGATCATCATGTAGGTCTTGAAATTATTAACTCACAACTCTCATGAATCACACAACCAACCCCGTCTACTAATAGCATAGCAAAATGTAAAACAACGTTTCCCGGGGCCAATGTGTCAAAGGGTTGAGGGGTACCTACCACATGATACTACAACTAGTAACCAAGTTTCCAATTTACCTACTTTGCATGCAATTGGGGAGATGAAAGAACTAATGCAATAAAACATAGGTATACATGGTCAAAGTGACTTGCCTTGCTGACGATCCTCGTAATCAAGTGACTCTAGATAACAAGCTTCGCATTCCGAATGATCTAACGAATCAAACAAGAGCACACCATAAGCATAAACACAATACAATTCATTCAACAACAAGGTAAACAAATGCTTCAACAAACAAAAGCAGAATCAAAAGAAGAATCACTTAAAGTATAGGACTATAAAAAAATATTGGGGTCAAAATCCCTACTAAGACTTACAAGTCAAAAAAATTGGTTTTGAACAACTATACATTTAGATAACAGAAAAGAAAATATACAATTTTATTTGAAAACAAAAAGTATTTCATAAAAGTTTTGTGCTAAAAGAAGTACTACAAAACTTTTTCTAAACAATATACATGGTGAAAACAAGATGAACCTATTCAAACTAGAGCACAAAACAATTTGAAAAAACATATTTTATTAACAGAAAAGAAAATACACCTAAAGTTGAATCAACAGAACCTAATGAAATCTAAAAAAAAAAGTTAAACTAATTCAGGTTCAAATTGAATAAAAATCAATTTAGTTAAAATCTATTAAGAACTAAACAGATTCTGTTTTGTTAAAAACAGTAACCAAATTCATTCTAAAAATTCTCAAATTATGTAGAATGATAGGTTTAACTAATACCAAACAGTGGCAAAAAGATTCAGTCAAAAATATATTTTTAAACTCTAGTTATACAAATTTTAGTAATTTAAACAAATTTGATTAGATTCAAAATTTAAAGGTCAAATTTGAAATCGAAGCATATAGACATAAACTGCAACAAATTCTGAACTAATGCAAAAAGAATTAACTAAAAACACCAAATATTTTAAAAGATATGATAAAAACAAAATCAGGATACATTCTGTTTTCTAAAACAGAAACAGAAAAAGAGAAACTAATATCGATCGGTTAGGGGCCACTTGTCAGGTTGTGATTGGTCACGAGGGCATGCGCATGAGAGCTAACGAGCGGACGACCGAAGCGTAGAGGAAAAATGTTTCGTTGATTAAATCTTATAATCGGGAGCGTTGGATCTACATCTAACGGTCCAGGGGGGTCCGGTGGCTTACAGAGGGGGAGGAGGAGGTTCCGGCAAGGTCGATGACGGCCAGAGGTCGAAGGTGGTCGGGGGCGACGGTGCGGTGGTCGGGGGCGATGTTCTAAGGGCTCAGGCGATGGCGGTGAAGCTCCGACGTCATTTGGCGGCGTCGGACGGGGCTGGGGACGATGGAGGCGATGGCCTCGAGCTCGGGAGGGTTCGGTTGGAGTCCGAACTCCGGCGAGGTCGTGCATGGCGTTCTGGCGAGGTAGAGTGGGGGCTCGGGGTGGAATGGAGCGCGGCGAGGGTTGTGGCTTTTATAGGCCAGGTGCGGGGTCGGGGGAGGGAGAGAGGAGGGAGATCCGGAGAGGGAGATCTCCGGCGACGACGGTGCGCGCGAGGAAGGAGACGGGCATGCGGATGACGTCGTCGGTCAGTGGGTCCTGCTTGCCAGTGAGAGGAAAGGCGAGGTTAGCGCGTCGGTTGACCGATTCGAATTGCATTCGAGAGTTAAAGCCTGTGGGCCGGCCCGATTCGTTTTAAAAACCTTCCTTTTCTAATATCTAGTACAGTAAAACTCTTTTAATGCATTCAAAACTATTCCAAACTTAGGAATTATATATATCAAAATGATAAGGAGAATTAATGCTATTTAATGAACATCTTTCCTCTGTCATATTGAATATCTTTTAAGAATTTATTTTCAGAAAATGACTAATTGATTTTAAATCCTTTTGAGGAAAAATTTCAAATAACCCCCTGGTTTAATTGCTCAAATATCTCACCAAGATACCCCTGGTGTGGAGTGTCATGTTACTCCTCTCTTTCTTTGAACATTTCCAAGATTTTCGAATAGATGAAACAGATACATGGAAAAATAGAAATGGCCTTTCAGAATTTCAAAAGAGCATTTCAACAAATTCATTACATTCCAACAATGATGATGATGCATAGCTATATATATCATAACATTCCAAAATGAAATTTTGGGATGTTACAATCCCGCTGTTGGTTATTGACCGGAGAGGTGTCTCGGCCATGTCTACATGTCTCCCGAACCCGTAGGGTCTACACACTTAAGGTTCGATGACACTAGGGTTATAGGGAAATGGTATACGTGATTACCGAAGGTTGTTCGGAGTCCCATATGAGATCCCGGACGTCACGAGGAGCTCCGGAATGGTCTGGAGGTAAAGATTGATATATAGGAAGTCCAGTTTTGGTCACTGGAAAATTTTCGGGCTCATCGGTAGTGTACCGGGAGTGCCGGGAGGGTGCCGGAGGACCCCCGGGAGGGGTGTGACGACCAAAGGACTTTGTGGGCCCTTAGAGGAGGTGTGCCATCCCTTTTTGGGCTGGCCAAGACCTTATAGAAAGGCCCATGCGGCTGGGGTAAAGAGATATAGGGCAAAAGGATTTAAAAGGAGGAGATCCACCTCCCTTGTGGGAGGTGGACTCTTCCCCACCTTCGGCCGAACCTCTCCTCCTTGGAGGAGGGGCCAAGGCAGCCCTCCCTATCCCTCCTCCTATATATACCCAAGGGTTTGGGATGATTTGAGACATGACTTCTCTCTCTCTCTCTCGGTGCAGCCCTGCCCTTCCTCTTCCTCGTTCTTCGTAGAGCTTGGCGAAGCCCTGCCGGAGTTCACGTAGCTCCACCGTCACCACGCCGTCGTGCTGCCGGAGCTCTCCCTCAACCTCTCCCTCCTCCTTGCTGGATCAAGGTGCGGGATACGTCACCGGGCTGTACGTGTGTTGAACGCGGAGGCGCCGTTGTTCGGTGCTGAGATCGGAATCCACCGCGATCTGAATCACCGCGAGTACGACTCCACCAACCGCGTTCTTGTAACGCTTCCGCTTAGCAATCTTGAAAGGTATGAAGATGCAATCTATCCCCTCTCGTTACTGGTTTCTCCATGGATAGATCTTGGTAATCGTAGGAAATTTTTTGATTTACTACTACGTCTCCCAACAGTGGCATCATGAGCTAGGTCTATGCGTAGAATCTATGCACGAGTAGAACACAAGTTGTTGTGGGCGTCAATTTTGGTAATATGCTTACCACTACTAGTCTTATCTTGATTCGGTGGTATTGTGGGATGAAGCGGCCCGGACCGACTTTACACGTATGCTTACGTGAGACTAGTTCCACCGCGTGACATGCACTTGTTGCATAAGGTGTCTAGCGAGTGTCTGTCTCTCCCACCTTAGTCGGATTGGATTCGATGAAAAGGGTCCTTATGAAGGGTAAATAGCAATTGGCATATCACGTTGTGGTTTTGGCGTAGGTAAGAAACGTTCTTGCTAGAAACCTATAGCAGCCACGTAAAAACTTGCAACTGCAAATTAGAGGACGTCTAACTTGTTTTTGCAGCATATGCCTTGTGATGTGATATGGCCAAATAATGTGATGTGATGCATTGTGACGTATGAGATTGATCATGTTCTTGTAATAGGATTCACGACTTGCATGTCGATAAGTATGACAACCGGCAGGAGCCATAGTAGTTGTCTTATTTTATTGTATGACATGCGTGTCAATCATAAACGCTATGTAATTACTTTACTTTATTGCTAAACGTTAGCTATAGTAGTATAAGTAATAGTTGGCGAGACAACTTCATGAAGACACGATGATGGAGATCATGATGATGGAGATCATGGTGTCATGCCGGTGACAGTGATGATCATGGTGCCTCGAAGATGGAGATCAAAGGAGCAAGATGATATTGGCCATATCATGTCACTATATTGATTGCATGTGATGTTTATCATGTTTACATCTTATTTGCTTAGAACGACGGTAGTAAATAAGATGATCTCTCAATAAAATTTCAAGAAAAGTGTTTACCCTAATTGTGCACTGTTGCTAAGGATCGTTGTTCCGAAGCACCACGTGATGATCGGGTGTGATAGGTTCTAACGTTCGCATACAATGGGTGTAAGCCAAATTTACACACGCGATACACTTAGGTTGACTTGATGAGCCTAGCATGTACAGACATGGCCTCAGAACGCGGAAGATCGAAAGGTCGAACATGAGTCGTATAGAAGATACGATCAACATGGAGATGTTCACCATGGATGACTAGTCTGTCTCACGTAATGATCGGACACGGGCTAGTTGACATGGATCATGTGCCACTTGGATGACTAGGGAGATGTCTATCTAAGTGGGAGTTCATTAAATAATTTGATTATGTGAACTTAATTATCATGAACTTATTCTAAAATTGTCTTTACAATCTATATTGTAGATCCAATGGCCAACGCGAATGTCACCCTAAACTTCAACGCGTTCCTAGAGAAAACCAAGCTGAAAGATGATGGACGCAACTATGCGGACTGGGTCCGTGGCTTGAGTATCATACTCATAGCTTCCAAGAAATTGTATGTCCTTGATGCACTACCAGGTGACCCACCCCTTCTCCTAGCAGAGCAAGACGTTGTTTCTGTGGAGCCTGCACCGACTAGAGAGGAAGTTAATGATGATGATCATGAAACTTCAGATCAAGTTACTATTGAACATCGAAGGTCCACTAGGACACGTTCCGCACCAGATTGGTACGGCAACCCTGTCCTAGAGATCATGTTGTTAGACAACGGTGAACCTTTGAACTATGAAGAAGCGATGGAGGGCCCAGATTCCAACAAATGGCTTGAAGCCGTGAAATCCGAGATAGGATCCATGTATGAGAACAAAGTGTGGACTTTGGTGGACTTGCCTGATGATAAGCGAGCCATTGAAAATAAATGGATCTTTAAGAAGAAGACTGACGCGGATGGTAATGTGACCGTCTATAAGGCTCGGCTTGTCGCTAAGGGTTATCGACAAGTTCAAGGAGTTGACTATGATGAGACTTTCTCACCCGTAGCGATGCTGAAGTCTGTCCGAATCATGTTAGCAATTGCCGCATTTTATGATTATGAGATCTGGCAAATGGACGTCAAAACGGCATTCCTTAATGGCTTCCTCAAGGAAGAACTGTATATGATGCAGTCGGAAGGTTTTGTCGATCCTAAAGATGCTAACAAGGTATGCAAGCTCCAGCGCTCCATCTATGGGCTGGTGCAAGCATCTCGGAGTTGGAACATTCGCTTTAATGAAGTGATTAAAGCGTTTGGATTTGTACAAGTTTATGGAGAACCCTGTATTTACAAGAAAGTGACTGGGAGCTCTGTAGCATTTCTCGTATTATATGTGGATGACATATTGATAATGGGAAATGATATAGAACTCTTGGAAAGTATAAAGGCCTACTTGAATAAGTGTTTTTCAATGAAGGACCTTGGAGAAGCTGATTACATATTAGGTATTAAGATCTATAGAGATAGATCGAGACGCCTCATAGGTCTTTCACAAAGCACATACCTTGAAAAGATATTGAAGAAGTTCAATATGGATCAGTCCAAGAAGGGGTTCTTGCCTATGTTACAAGGTGTGAGATTGAGTACGACTCAATGCCCGACCACGGCAAAGGTTAGAGAAGAGATGAGTGTCATCCCCTATGCTTCAGCCATAGGCTCTATTATGTATGCCATGCTGTGTACCAGACCTGATGTGAACCTTGCCATAAGTTTGGTGGGGAGGTACCAAAGTGATCTCGGAGCAGAACACTGGACAATGGTCAAGAATATCCTGAAGTACCTAAAAAGGACAAAGGACATGTTTCCCGTATATGGACGTTCCGAAGAGCTCGTCATAAAGGGTTACGTCGATGCTAGCTTCGACACAGATCTGGACGACTCCAAGTCGCAAACCGGATACGTGTATGTTTTGAATGGAGGGGCAGTCAGCTGGTGTAGCAGCAAGCAAAGTGTCGTGGCGGCATCTACATGTGAAGTAGAGTACATAGCTTTTCGAAAGCAGCAAAGGAAGGAGTCTGGATGAAGGAGTTCATCACCGACCTAGGAGTAATTCCAAGCGCGTCGGGCCCGATGACTCTATTCTGTGACAAAACTGGAGCTATTGCCCTTGCGAAGGAGCCCAGGTTTCACAAGAAGACAAGACACATCAAGCGCTGCTTCAACTCCATCCATGATTACATTCAGGAGGGAGATATAGATATTTGTAAAGTGCATACGGATCTGAATGTCGCAGATCCGTTGACTAAACCTCTCTCACGAGCAAAACATGATCAACACCAGAATGCTATGGGTGTTCGATTCGTCACAATGTAACTAGATTATTGACTCTAGTGCAAGTGAGAGACTATTGGAAAAATGGCCTAGAGGCAATAATAAAATGGTTATTATTGTATTTCCTTGTTCATGATAATTGTCTATTGTTCATGCTATAATTGTGTTAACCGAAAACCATAATACATGTGTGAATACATAGACCACAACATGTCCCTAGTGAGCCTCTAGTTAGCTAGCTCGTTGATCAATGGATGGTCACGATTTCATGACCATGGACATTGGATGTTGTTGATAACGGGACCACATCATTAGGAGAATGATGTGATGGACAAGACCCAATCCTAAGCATAGCACAAGATCGTGTAGTTCATTTGCTAAAGCTTTTCAATGTCAAGTATCGTTTCCTTAGACCATGAGATTGTGAAACTCCCGGATACCGTAGGAATGCTTTGAGTGTGCCAAACGTCACAATATAACTGGGTGACTATAAAGGTGCACTACGGGTATCTCTGAAAGTGTCTGTTGGGTTGGCACAAATCGAGACTGGGATTTGTCACTTCGTGTGGCGGAGAGGTATCTCTGGGCCCACTTAGTAAGACATCATCATAATGAGCTCAATGTGACTAATGAGTTAGCCACGGGATGATGTATTACGGAACGAGTAAAGAGACTTGCCGGTAACGAGATTTAACAAGGTATACATATACCGACGATCGAATCTCGGGCAAGTATCATACCGATAGACAAAGGGAATTGTATACGGGATTGATTGAATCCCCGACATCGTGGTTCATCCGATGAGATCATCGTGGAGCATGTGGGAGCCAACATGGGTATCCAGATCCCGCTGTTGGTTATTGACCGGAGAGGTGTCTCGGTCATGTCTACATGTCTCCCGAACCCGTAGGGTCTACACACTTAAGGTTTGATGACGCTAGGGTTATAGGGAAATGGTATACGTGATTACTAAAGGTTGTTCGGAGTCCCGGATGAGATCCTGAACATCACGAGGAGGTCCGGAATGGTCCGGAGGTAAAGATTGATATATAGGAAGTCCAGTTTTGGTCACCGGAAAGTTTTCGGGCTCATCGGTAGTGTACCGGGAGTGCCGGGAGGGTGCCGGAGAACCCTCGGGAGGGGTGTGACGACCAAAGGACTTTGTGGGACCTTAGAGGAGGTGTGCCAGTCCTTTTTGGGATGTCCAAGACCTTCTAGAAAGGCCCATGTGGCTGGGGTAAAGAGATATAGGGTAAAAGGATTTAAAAGGAGGAGATCCACCTCCCTTGTGGGAGGTGGACTCTTCCCCACCTTCAGCCGAACCTCTCCTCCTTGGGGGAGGGGCCAAGGACGTCCTCCCTCTCCCTCCTCCTATATATACCCAAGGGTTTGGGCTGATTTTAGAAACGACTTCTCTCTCTCTCTCTCCGTGCAGCCCTACCCTTCCTCTTCCTCGTTCTCCGTAGCGCTTGGCGAAGCCTTGCCGGAGTTGACGTAGCTCCACCGTCACCACGCCGTCGTGTTGCCGAAGCTCTCCCTCAACCTCTCCGTCCTCCTTGTTGAACCAAGGTGCGGGAGACGTCACCGGGCTATACGTGTGTTGAACGCGGAGGCGCTGTTGTTCGGCGCTGGGATCGGAATCCACCGCGGTCTGAATCGCTGCGAGTACGACTCCACCAACCGCGTTCTTGTAACGCTTCCGCTTAGCGATCTTGAAAGGTATGAAGATGCAATCTCTCCCCTCTCGTTGCTGGTTTCTCCATGGATAGATCTTGGTGATCACAGGGAATTTTTTGATTTACTACTACGTCTCCAAACAGTCGCCCCCTCGCCTCCCTCCTATATATATTGGAGGGGAGAGAGGGCATCCGCACCAAACCCTAAGCCACGATGCAGCCCTCTCTCCCCGATAGATCATATCCTCTAGTTTTCGGCGAGGCTTAGGCGAAGCCCTGCCAGAATTGTTCCACCACCACCGCCGCCGCGCCGTCGCGCTACCGGAGAACTCACCTACCTATCCGCTCCCTCTTGCTGGATCAAGAAGGCGGAGATCGTCAGCGAGCTGTACGTGTGCTGAATGCGGAGGTGCCATCCGTTCGGCGCTAGATTGGGATGGATTGTGATTGGATCGCAGGACGGCTAGCGATTTGGATCGCAAAGATGTTCAACTACATCAACCGTGTTTCTTAACGCTTCCCGCTTAGCGATCTACAAGGGTATGTAGACCCACTCTCCCTCTCGTAGATGCTCATCACCATGGATAGTTATTGCATGTGCATAGGATTTTTTTTGTTTCCCCTACAATGGAAACAAAAAGGAGCCCAATGTGGCATCATGAGCTAGGTCTATGCGTAGATGAGATCACGAGTAGAACACAAAGGAGTTTGTGGGCGTTGATGCTCAGATTGCTTCCTCCCTTGGTCTTTTCTTGATTCGGCGGTATTTTGGGATGAAGCAGCCTGGACCAACCTTACTCGTATGCTTACAAGTGACTGGTTCCATCGACTGACATGTGACTCTGTTGCATAAATATGGCTGGCGGGTGTATGTCTCTCCTACTCTAGTTGAATCGGATTCGACAAAGGTGGTCCTTGAGAAGGTTGAATAGCAATTTGTGTATCGCCGTTGTGGTTATGCGTAGGTAAGAATCATTCTTTCTAGATACCCATAGCAGCCACGTAAAACATGCACCAACAATTAGGGGACGTCTAACTTGTTTTTGCAGCAAATGTTGTGATGTGATATGGCCAATTACGTGATGAGATATATGTGATGTATGAGATGATGATGTTTTGTATAGAATATAGCGACTTGCATGTCGATGAGTATGGCAACCGACATGAGCCAAAGGGTTGTCTTTAATTATTTTTGCCGTTTTTGCCTTACTTTATCACTATGAGTTAGCCATAGTAGTAGAAGCAACAGTTGGCGCAACAACCTCATGGCAACATGTTGATGGACATCAAGATGATGGAGATCATGGTGTTGTGCCGGTGATGATGGAGATCATGTCGGTGCTTTGGATATGGAGATCAAAAGCACAAGTTCATGACCATATCATGTCACTTATGATTTGCATGTGATGTTAATCCTTTTATGCACCTTGTTATGCTTAGGATGACGGTAGCAGTATAAGGTGATCCCTCACTGAAATTTCAAGATAAAATTGTGTTCTCCCCGAGTGTGCACCATTGCGAAAGTTCGTCGTGTCGAGACACCACGTGATGATCGGGTGTGATAGACTCTACGTTCACATACAACGGGTGCAAGCCAGTGTTGCACGTGCAGAACACTTGGGTTAAACTTGACGAGCCTAGCATGTACAAACATGGCCTCGGAACACAAGAGACTGAAAGGTCGAACATGAGTCATATAGTAGATATGATCAACATGATGATGTTCACCATTGAAACCACCTCAACTCACGTGATGATCGGACTTGAGTTGGTGAATTTGGATCATGTATCACTCGGATGACGTGAGGGATGTCAATTTGACTAGGAGTTTTTAAGTAATTTGATTAACTAAACTCATTATCTTGAACTCTAGTCTTAGTAATCTTTGCATATTTATGTTGTAGATCAATGGCTCGCGCAGTAGTTCCCCTTAATTTTAATGCGTTCCTAGAGAAAGCCAAGTTGAAAGATGATGGAAGTAATGTCCGTAATCTGAGGATTATCCTCACGGCTTCCCAGAAGGCTTATTTCCATGATGCACCGCTTGGTGATCCACCCGCTCTCGTGTCGTCCGAATACGTTAAGAATGCTTGGGAGGCACGTTGTGGAGATTACTCAATAGTCCAATGTGCAATGTTGTATGGCTTAGAACCATGACTTAAAAGATGTTTTGAACGTCATGGAGCATATGAGATGTTCCAGGAGTTGAAGTTTATCTTTGAGAAGAATGCCCGTATTGAGAGGTATGGGACCTCCGATAAGTTCTATGCTTGCAAGATGGAGGAGAACGGGTCTGTCAGTGAACATATACTCAGAACGTCTGGGTATTCGAACCATCTGGCTGAGTTAGGGATGCTCCTTCCGCCAGAGGAAATCATTGACAGAGTTCTTCAATCATTGCCACCAAGCTACAAGATCTTTGTGATGAACTATAACATGCAAGGGATGAACAAGTCAGTTGCCGAGCTATTTGCGATACTGAAAGTCGCTGAGTCTGAAATCCAAAAGGAGCATCAAGTGTTGATGGTCAATAAAACCACTAGTTTCAAGAAGAATGGCAAGGGCAAGGGTAACTCCAAGAAGAGTGGCAAAGCAGTTGCCCCTCCCATGAAGAAACCCAAGGCTGGACCCAAGCTAGAAACTGAGTGCTTTCATTGCAAGGGAACTGGTCACTAGAAGCGGAACTGCCCCAAGTATCTGGCCGACAACAAGGCGGCTAACACCAAACAAGGTATATATGATATACATGTTATTGATGCATACCTTACCAGCTCTCGTTGTAGTGCTTGGGTATTTGATACCGGTTCGGTTGCTCACATTTGCAACTCAAAGCAGGACCTACGGAATAGACGGAGGCTGGCTAAGGACAAAGTGGCGATGCACGTGGGAAATGGTTCCAAGGTTGATGTGATCGTCGTCGACACGCTCGGTCTTCGATTACCATCGGGATTACTGATGAACCTAAAAATTGTTATTTAGTGCATGCGTTAAGCATGAACATTATATCTTGATCTTGTTTATTGCGAGACGGTTACTCATTTAAATCAGAGAATAATGGTTGTTCTATTTATATGAGTAATATCCTTTATGGTCATGCACCCAATGTGAGGGGTTTATTCTTTTTGAATCTCGATAGTGATGATACACATGTTCATAACATTAATGCCAAAAGATGTAGAGTTGATAATGATAGTACCACTTTCTTGTGGCACTACCGCTTAGGTCATATTGGTGTAAAACGCATGAAGAAGCTCCATAATGATGGAATTTTGGAGTCACTTGATTTCGAATCACTTGACACATGTGAACCATGCCTCATGGGCATGATGACTAAGACCCCGCTATCTGGAACAATGGAACGGGCAAGTAACTTGTTGGAAATCATATATACTAATGTGTGCGGTCCAATGAGCATTGAGGCGCGCGGTGGATATCGTTACTTTCGCACCTTCACTGATGACTTAAGTAGATATTGGTATATTTACTTAATGAAACACAAGTCTGAAACGTTTGAAAAGTTCAAGCAATTTCAGATTTAAGTTGAGGATCATCGTAACAAGAATATTAAATTCCTCTGATTTGATCGAGGAGGAGAATATCTGAGTTATGAATTTGGCAGTCACTTAAGACAGTGTGGAATTGTTTCAAAATTGACACCGCCTGGAACGCCACAGCGTAATGGTGTGTCCGAACGTCGTAATCAAACCTTATTGGATATGGTGCATTCTATGATGTCACTTGCTGATTTGCCACTATCAGTTTGGGGTTATGCATTAGAGACAACTGCATTCACTTTAAATAGGGCACCATCAAAATCCGTTGAGACAATGCCATATGAACTGTGGTTTGGCAAGAAATCAAAGTCGTCGTTTCTCAAAGTTTGGGGATGTGATGCTTATGTCAAAAAGCTTCAGCCTGAAAAGCTGGAACCCAAAGTGGAGAAATGCGTCTTCATAGGATAACCAAAAGAGACAGTTGGGTATACCTTCTATCTCAGATCCGAAGGCAAAGTGTTTGTCGCTAAAAATGGAACATTTCTTGAGAAAGAGTTTCTATCAAAAGAATTGAGTGGGAGCAAGATATAACTTGATGAGGTTGTTGAACCTTTGTTTCAACTAGAGAGTAGCACGGTGCAGAAAGATGTTTTTGTGGAGCCTACATGAGTTCAAGAGGAAGTTAATGATGATGAACATGAAGCTTCGGATCAAGTTACTATCGAACCTCATAGGTCGACAAGGAAGCGTACTGCTCCTTAGTGGTATGACAACCCTGTCTTAGAGGTCATGTTTTTGGGTAAGAATGAACCCACGGGCTATGGAGAAGCGATGATGGGCCTGGATTCCAAGAAATGGTTAGAGGCCATGAAATCCGAGATGGGATCCATGTATGAAAACAAAGTATGGACTTTGGAAGTATTACCTGAAGGGCATAAGGCCATTCAGAACAAATGGATCTTTAAGAAGAAGACGAACGCGGACGGTAATGTCACCGTCTATAAAGCTCGACTTGTGGCAAAGGGTTTTTCACAAGTTCTAGGAGTTGACTATGATGAGACCTTCTCACTCGTAGTGATGCTTAAGTCTATCAGAATCATGTTAGCAATAGCTGCATTTTTCGATTATGAAATTTGGCAGATGGATGTCAAAACAACGTTCCTTCATGGTTTCCTTAAGGAAGAGTTGTATATGATGCAACCAGAAGGTTTTGTTGATCGAGAGGATGCTAACAAAGTTTGCAAACTCCAGCAATCCATTTATGGACTGGTGCAAGCATCTCAAATTTGGAATCTTCGCTTTGATGAGGTGATCAAAGCGTTCGGGTTTATACAAGTTTACGGAGAAGCTTGTATTTACAAGAAAGTGAGTGGGAGATCTATAGCGTTTCTAGTATTATATGTGGATGACATATTGCTGATTGGAAACAATATAGAAATATTGGAAAGCGTGAAGGAATATTTTAACAAGAGTTTTTCAATGAAGGACCTAGGAGAAGCTGCTTTCATATTAGGCATCAAGATCTATAGAGATAGATCGAGACACTTAATAGGACTTTCACAAAGCACATACCTTGACAAAGCTTTGAAGAAGTTCAATATGGATCAGTCTAAGAAGGGGTTCTTGCCTGTATTGTGCTACCTCTTGAGCTTGTGTTGGTTTTCCCTTGAAGAGGAAAGGGTGATGCAGCGAAGTAGATAAGTATTTCCCTCAGTTGTTGAGAACCAAGGTATCAATCCAGTAGGAGGAACAAGCAAGTCACAAATGGTTGCACCTACACAAACAATCAAACTCTTGCACCCAACGCTATAAAGGGGTTGTCAATCCCTTCACGATTATTTGCAAGGATTAGATCCTATAGATATAGATGTAAACGAGAATGGAAAGTAAAAGGTAAATAAATTGCAGCAAAGTATAGATATGAAGGTATATAATGGAAGGTAGACCCGGGGGCCATAGGTTTCACTAGAGGCTTCTCTCTTGAAGGCAAATATCATGATGGGTAAACAAATTACTATCAAGCAATTGTTAGAAAAGCAAATAATCTTGTAGTTATCCAAGGCAATGATCATGCATATAGGCATCACGTCTGTATCAAGTAGACCAAAACGATTCTGCATCTACTATTATTACTCCACACATCGATCGACTCCTGCCTCCATCTAGAGTATTAAGTTCATGAAGAACATAACACATTAAGAAAGATGACGTGATGTAGAGGGATAAACTCAAACAATATGATGAAAATCCCATCTTGTTACCCTTAATGGCAACAATACAATACATGCCTCGCTACCCCTACTATGTCACTGAGTGAGGACACCGCAAGATTGAACCCAAAACAAAGCACTTCTCCCATTGCAAGAATTACCAATCTAGTTGGCCAAACCAAACCAATAACTCGAAGAGACTTGCAAGGATATGAAATCATGCATATAAGAATTCAGAGGAGATTTAAGTAAGATTCATGGATAATCTGAACATAAACTCACAATTCATCAGATCTTGAAAAACACACCACAAAAGAGGATTACATCGGATAGATCTCCATGAAGATCATGAAGAACAAAGTATTCAAGATCAAAGAGATAGAAGAAGCCATCTAGCTACTAGCTATGGACCCGTAGGTCTATGGTGGACTACTCACGCATCATCGGAGGGGCAGTGGAGTTGATGTAGATGCCCTTCATGATCGAAACCCCCTCCGGCAGATTACCGAAAAAGGCTCCAAGATTGGATCTCTCGAGAACGGAGGCTTCTGGTGGCATAAAAGTATTTGCGTGTCTCCTTATGATGTTGGGGGAATATTTTGGTATTTATAGGCCAAGAATTAGGGTTAGGAGACCTGCCGGGAGGCGACAAGCCTGCTAGGCGTGGCCAGGGGGGCCCACACCTAGCAGGCTTGTGGCTCCCTGGCACCTCCCCTGTCATGCACTCCAAGCTTGATCGATTTGTTTCTTTACAAAAAAAATCCTTCCAAATTTTTTATTTCTTTTGGACTCCGTTTAATGTTCCATATCTGCAAAACTCTAAAACAAGGAAAAAACAGAAACTGGCACTAGGCTCTAGATTAATAGGTTAGTCCCAAAAATAATATAAAATAGCATATTAATGCATATAAAACATCAAAACAGATAATATAATAGCATGCCATCATAAAAAAATATAGATATGTTGGAGACGTATCAGCATCCCCAAGCTTAATTCCTGCTCGTCCTCGAGTAGGTAAATGCTAAAAACAGAACTTTTGATATGGAGTGCTACCTAACATATTTATCCATGTAATATTCTTTATTGTGGCATGAATATTCAGATCCATAAGACTCAAAACAAAAGCTTAATATTGATATAAAACAATAACATTTCAAGCATACTAGCAAAGCAATCGTATCTCTTCAAAATATAATGGAAAAAAGAAAGTTATCCCTTCAATATCATATGGTTTGCCTATGCTCCATATTCCCCACAGAAAGTATTTATATCATGCACAACCCTGATGAAAAGTTAAGAAATTGTTTTCACACCTTTATGTTCTCAAACTTTTTCAACTCTCACGCAATACATGAGTGTGAGCCATGGCTATAGCACTATAGGTGGAATAGAATGTGGTGGAGGTTGTCAAGGAAAGGGAGAAGATAGACTCACATCAACAAGGCATATCAACAGTCTATGGAGATGCAGATCAATAGATATCAATGTGAGTGAGTAGGGATTGCCATGCAATAGATGCACTAGAGCTATAAGTGTATGAAAGCTGAAAAAGAAACTAAGTGGACGTGCATCATGAAGAAAAAATCCACTACCTATATGAAAGTGACAAAATAGGAAACTCTCTATCATGAAGATCATGGTGCTACTTTGAAGCACAAGTGTGGAAAAAGGTAGTAGCAATGTCCCTTCTCTCTTTTCTCTCATTTTTTTGCTGGGCATCTAAGACCTCTTTTATTCACTTTTTTATTTGGGCTTCGTTGGCCTCTTTTTTTCATAAAGTCTTGAATCTCATCCCCACTTGTGAGGGAATCATAGCTTCCATCATCCTTTCCTCACAAGGGACATGCTCTAATAATGATAATCATCACACTTCTATTTACTTACATCTTAAAAGAAAATTACAACTCGATATCTATGACAAAATATGACTCTATATGCAATATGGAAGTGATGGTGCATGTCATAAAAGGAAACAGTGGAAGTTACATGCAAATATATCTCGGACTGGCTATGGAAATGCCATAATAGGTAGGCATGGTGGCTGTTTTGAGGAAGGTATATGGTGTCTATTTGGAGGAAGGTGTGTTGTACCGGCAAAAGTGCACGGTACTAGAGAGGCTAGCAAAGGTGGAAGGGTGAGGGTGTGTATAATCCATGGACTCAACATTAGTCATAAAGAACTCACATACTTATTGCAAAAGCCTATTAGTCATCAAAGCAAAG
The DNA here is from genome assembly GCA_022496015.1 of Hordeum marinum. NCBI lineage: Eukaryota > Viridiplantae > Streptophyta > Magnoliopsida > Poales > Poaceae > Hordeum > Hordeum marinum. The sequence continues at coordinate 432,291,094 of CM039674.1, read as the reverse complement.
TATTAAATGCATGCTCCTAGGGCGGAGGTTGGTAGGAGTTAACCATCGCGCGCCCTCGACCCTCACACAAAGGTCGACAATCTATAAATAAGTCATGCTCCGACTTCCTTACATAACTGTTCACCATACGTGCATGCTACAGGAATCACAAACCTTTACACAAGTATTTTTACCAAATCACAATTAGTTCCTAACATGTCTCTTAACATTACCATCTTTATATCTCAAAACTTTATGCAAGGAATCAAACTTCTCATAAAATACTCAATGCACTTAATATGGAAGTTTCTATTATATCCCTTTTGGATGCCTATCATATTAGGACTAAATTCATAACCTAGACCAATTAACATGCTGTGTTAGAAACTCTTAAAATAATATAAGTGAGGTACGAGAGTTCAAGTATTCCTATAAAACGCAAATACCACTGTGGTCTAAAACATATAAGTGAAGCACATAGAGCAAAATTGCCTAACTCAAAAGATATAAATGAAGCATATAGAGCATTCTAACAAATTCACGATTCAGCGTGTATCTCTCAAAATATGTATGCAGCAAGGATGATTGTGGCAAAATAGCAAGCAAAGACTAATATCATACAAGACGCTCCAAGCAAAACACATATCATGTGGTGAATAAAAATATGCCTCAAGTAAATATACCGATGGATTGAAGATGAAAGAGGGGATGTCTTCCGGGGCATCCCCAAGTTTAGGCTCTTTAGAATCCTTGAATGTGACTTGGGGTGCCTTGGGCATCCCCAAGCTTAGGCTCTTGTCGCTCCTTACTCCATAGTCCATCAAATCTTTACCCAAAACTTGAAAACTTCACAACACAAAACTTAACAGAAAACTCGTGAGATCCGTTAGTATAAGAAAATAAGTCACCACTTTAGGTACTGCTGTGAACTCATTCTTTATTTATATTGGTGTTATACCTACTATAATCTAAATTCTTCATGGTTCATACCACATGATACAACTCAAAGATTCATCAAAATAGGCAAACAACTCAAAGAAAACAGAATCTATCAAAAACAGAACAGTCTAAAGCAATCTGGAAACTTCATATACTTATGTAACTCAAAATATTATGCAAAAAATAGGAAAACCTGGGAAATTTATATATCAATCTTGTGTAAACATTTCAGACTCATTCGATGCTTTGATGTTTTCTAGAAAATTCCTGGACTGAGCGCAAAAGTTTCTGATTTTCAGCAAGATCAAATCAACAACTACCATAGATCACCCCAAAGGTTTTACTTGGATCAAACTCTAATTGAAACACCAAAACACAATTACTAAAGAAGTAATAATGTGGGAAACACTAAAAAATAGAAGCAAAAAACAGAACACAAAAATAAAAGTGGGTTGCCTCCCAACAAGCGCTATTGTTTAACGCCCCTAGCTAGGCAAAACACAATAGATCTAGGTATTGTTATCTTTGGTATGCAATCCAAAAGTAGTGCTCATAATAGATTCATAAGGTAATCTTATTTTGTTTCTAGGAAAGTGTTCCATGCCTTTCCTTAATGGAAATTGGGATCTAATGTTTCCTTTTTTCATGTCAATAATTGCACTAATCGTTCTAAGTAAAGGTCTACCAAGAATAATAGGACATGTAGGATTGCAATCTATATCAAGAACAATGAAATCTACGGGCACATAATTCCTATTAGCAACAATAAGAACATCATTAATCCTTCCCATAGGTTTCTTAATAGTGGAATCCACAGGATGCAAATTTAGAGAGCAATCATCAAGATCATGGTAACCTAGCACATCACATAAAGTTTTCGGAATCGTGGAAACACTAGCACCCAAATCACACAAAGCATGGCACTCATAGTATTTGATTTTAATCTTGATAGTAGGTTCCCACTCATCATGAATCTTTCTAGGAAGTGAAACTTCTAACTCAAGTTTTTCTTCAAAAGATTTCATCATAACATCAACTATATGTTTAGTAAAAGCCTTATTTTGACTATAAGCATGAGGAGAATTCAACATGGATTGAATCAAGGAAATACAATCAATCAAACAACAGCTATCATAATTAAATTCCTTGAAATCCAAAAGAGTGGGTTCGTTGCTATTTAAAGTTTTGACCTCTTCAATCCCACTTTTATCAATCTTAGCATTAAGATCTATAGACTCCGAATCATTGGGGATCCTTTTAACTAAAGTTGACTTATCTCCAGTCCCATCATTATCAAGATTTAAATTGGAAAACAAAGATTCAATAGGAGTCAAACCAATCACTTTAAGATCGTCATCATTATTATCGTGAGAAAACACTTTTTCAAGCCATTCATGCGTAGCACGTATTCTAGCAGTTCTTTCCTTACTTTCATCAATAGAAATTCTCATTGTTTTTAAAGACCCATTAATATCATGCTTGGGTGGAGTAGATCTAACTTTCACAGAATTAATCTCAAGAGAAATTTTATCAGCGTTCCTAGCCAAATCATCAATCTTAAGCACTTTTTCTTCAATAGAAGCATTGAAAAAAATTTGCGAACCAATAAATTCTGTAACAATATTCTCAAGATCAGAGGGAATATTATTACAATTTCCATAGGGATTATTGCAGGAATTACCATAATTATTAGAGGAATTACTAGGAAACGGCCTAGGGTTGAAATTACCTTTATACGCATTGTTACAAAAATTGTTCCTACCAACAAAATTCACATCCATAGATTCATTATTATTTCCAATCAAAGAAGACAAAGGCATATCATTGGGATCAATAGAACCACTCTTACTAGCAAACAATTTCATCAATTCATCCATCTTTTCACTCAAAGTATTTATTTCTTCAATATCATGCACTTTTTTACTAGTAGGAGATCTTTCGGTATGCCATTGAGAGTAGTTTGTCATAATATTATCTAGGAGTTTAGTGGCTTCTCCTAACGTGATTTCCATAAAAGTACCACCCACAGCCGAATCTAAAAGATTTCTAGAAGCAAAGTTCAATCCCGCATAAAAAATTTGTATAATCATCCATAAACTCAAACCATGTGTGGGACAATTCCTAATCATTAATTTCATCCTTTCCCAAGATTGTGCAACATTCTCATGATCAAGTTGCTTAAAATTCATTATATCGTTCCTAAGGGAGATGATCTTAGCGGGCGGAAAGTAATTGGAGATGAAAGTATCCTTACACTTATTCCAAGAATCAATACTATTTTTAGGCAAAGATGAAAACCAAGTTTTAGCATGATCTCATAGTGAGAACGGAAATAGATTCAATTTCACAATATCATTATCCACATATTTCCTATTTTGCATATCACACAACTCAATGAAAGTATTTAGATGGGATGCGGCATCTTCACTAGGAAGGCGAGAAAATTGTTCTTTGATAACAAGATTAAGCAAGGCAGCATTGATTTCATAAGATTCTGCACTAGTGGCGGGAGCAATCGGAGTACTAATAAAAGCATTATTGTTAGTATTGGAAAAATCACACAACTTGGTATTTTTAGACATCGTGACAAGGCAAGCAATCAAACACACAAGCAAATGAAAGGCAAACGAAAGAGGGGCGAATAAAAAGGCAAATCTTTTTGGTATTTTCTGAAAATCATTTTAGAAGTGGGGAAGAGGAAAACGAGAGGCAAAAGGAAAATATTGTACATGCAAGAGATGAGTTTGTGATGGGTACTTGGTAGGCTTGATGTGTATCCTCCCCGACAACGGTGCCAGAAATCCTTCTTGCTTCCTCTTGAGCTTGCGTTGGTTTTCCCTTGAAGAGGAATGGGTGATGCAGCGAAGTAGATAAGTATTTCCCTCAGTTGTTGAGAACCAAGGTATCAATCCAGTAGGAGGAACAAGCAAGTCCCCAATTGTTGCACCTACACAAACAATCAAACTCTTGCACCCAACGCTATAAAGGGGTTGTCAATACCTTCACGATTATTTGCAAGGAGTAGATCCGATAGATATAGATGTAAACGAGAACGGAAAGTAAAAGATAAATAAATTGCAACAATGTATAGATCTGAAAGTATATAATGGAAAGTAGACCCGGGGGCCATAGGTTTGACTAGAGGCTTCTCTCTTGAAGGCAAATATCATGATGGGTAAACAAATTAATGTCAAACAATTGATAGAAAAGCAAATAATCATGTAGTTATCCAAGGCAATGATCATGCATATAGGCATCACATTTGTATCAAGTAGACCGGAATGATTTTGCATCTACTACTATTACTCCACACATCGACCGACTCCTGCCTCCATCTAGAGTGTTAAGTTCATGAAGAACATAACGCATTAAGAAAGATGACGTGATGTAGAGGGATAAACTCAAGCAATATGATGAAAATACCATCTTGTTACCCTTTATGGCAACAATACAATATGTGCCTCGCTACCCCTACTATGTCACTGGGTGAGGACACCGAAGATTGAACCCAAAACCAAGCACTTCTCCCATTGCAAGAATGACCAATCTATTTGGCCAAACCAAACCAATAACTTGAAGAGACTTGCAACGATATTAAATCATGCATATAAGAATTCAAAGGAGATTCAAATAAGATTCATGGATAATCTGAACATAAACTCAGAATTCATTGGATCTTGACAAACACACCACAAAAGAGGATTACATCAGATAGATCTCCATGAAGATCATGAAGAACACGGTATTGAAGATCAAAGAGAGAGAATAAGCCATCTAGCTACTATCTAAGGACCCGTAGGTTTGTGGTGGACTACTCACACATCATCGGAGGGGCAATGGAGGTGATGTAGATGCCCTCCATGATCGACCCCCCCTCTGGCAGATTACCGAAAAAGGCTCCAAGATTGGATATCTCGAGAACGGAGGCTTCTGGTGGCGGAAAAGTATTTTTGTGGCTCATTATGATGGTGGGGGAATATTTGGGTATTTATAGACCAATAATTAGGGTTAGGAGACCTGTCGTGAGGCGACAAACTTGCTAGGCGCGGCTAGGGGAGTCCACGCCTAGCAGGCTTATGGCTCCCTGGCACCTCCCTTTTCGTGCACTCCAAGCTTGATCGATTTGTTTCCTTCCAAAAAATTTCCTTCCGAAGGTTTTATTCCATTTGGATTCCGTTTAATATTCCATATCTGCAAAACTCAAAAACAAGGAAAAAACAGAAACTGGCACTAGGCTCTAGATTAATAGGTTAGTCCCAAAAATAATATAAAATAGCATATTAATGCATATAAAACATCCAAAACAGATAAGATAATAGCATGCCATCATCAAAATTGTAGATACGTTGGAGATGTATCATATTGCAAGGTGTGAAGTTGAGTAAGACTCAATGCCGAGTGACTGCAGAAGAGAGAGAGAAGATGAGTTTCATCCCCTATGCTTCAGCCATAGGCTCTATCATGTATGCAATGTTGTGCACAAGACCTGATGTCAGCCTTGCCATAAGTATGGCCGGAAGGTTTCAAAGTGATCCAGGAGTGGAGCACTGGACAACGGTCTAGAATATCCTGAAGTACTTGAAAAGGACCAAGGAAATGTTTCTCGTTTATGAAGGTGATCAAGAGTTCGTCGTAAAGGGTTGCGTCGATAAAAGCTTTGACACTAATCCGTATGACTCTAAGTCTCAAACCAGATACGTATTTATTCTTAATGAGGGAGCAGTAAGCTGGTGCAGTTCCAAGCAGAGCGTGGTAGCTGATTCTACATGCGAAGCGGAGTATATTGTTGCCTCGGAGGCAGCAAAGGAAGGTGTCTGGATGAAGGAGTTCATGACAGATATCAAAGTAGTGCCCAGTGCACTGAATCCAATGATTCTGTTATGTGACAACTGTGGGATCACTAGAAGAGTATGTCTAGAGGGGGGGGTGAATAGACTACTAGCAGGAATTTAAAATCTACACAAGGTGCAAAGTTATGTGTTGGCAGATTTTAGCAATTATAGCAAGTCTAGCACACCCTACACATGCAAGTCATCAAGTATAGCTGCGGAAATAAAAGACATTGCACATGGAAGTAAAGAGTTGAGATAGGGAGATCAAACGCATGAATGACACAAAGATTTTTCCCGTGGTTCCGATAAGTGGTGCTATCGTACGTCCACGTTTATGGAGTCTTCAACCCACGGATGGTAACGATCACGAGAGTCCATGGATTTTACCAATTAACTCTCTTTGTGAATAAGGTTGCATCAATTTTACCAATTTCAAAACCTTATTCAATGAGAAACTTTGTTAGGCATTTATACCAAGCACATGGAGCTTGCTTAAGACCATAGAAAGCTTTGCGAAGTTTGTAAACATGGTCAGGTTTCTTAGGATTTACAAAACCAGGAGGTTGATCAACATAGACGTCTTATTCAATCTCACCATTTAAAAATGCACTTTTAATATCCATTTGGTAAAGAGTGATGTCATGGTAATTGGCATAAGCAAGAAGAATTTGAATGGCTTCTATTCTAGCAACGGGGGTGTAGGTCTCACCGTAGTCCATACCTTCGATTTGCGTATATCATTGCGCTACGAGGCGAGCCTTGTTGCAAACGACTTGACTGTCTTCATCTTGCTTGTTCTAAAATACCCATTTCATGTCGATGATGTTTTGCTCATCCTTGGGCTTCTCCACGAGTGTCTACACTTTGTTCCTCTCGAAGTTGTGAAGATATTCATGCATAGCGTTCACCCAATCCTTGTCTTCAAGAGCTTGTTCAACCTTCAAGGATTCAATGCTAGAGATGAAAGAATAATGCTCATAAAAGTTATCCTAGTGAGTTTTAGAGCGAGTGATCCTCCCTGTTTGTATGTCACCAAAGATTTGGTTTAGGGGATGATTCTCGGTCACTTGTGCTCGAACTTGGGGTAGCTTTGGCTTGTTAGTTGGAAGAGCTTCTTCTTCATCATCATCTCCTTCATCTCCGTTGTTTTCGAAGTGGTTGTCTCCTTGAGGTGGTGGTGAAGAAGGTTGTGGTGGATCTTCATGATGTACTTCCTCCTCCTCTTCATCTTGTTGTGTACCACTTTTCGATGCTTCCATGTTGTTTTTTCGGTAGCCTTGATCCGAAGTAGGAGCTTCCACTTGGGTTGACGAAGTACTTTCCTTCACCTTCATGGGATGAATCTTGCCGATGGGAAAATCTTGGATAGCTTCCGAAGGATCTTTATCACCTATATCATTTGGCAATTGTTCGACTTGCGAACCATTAGACTCATAAAACTTCACATCTACCGTCTCTTCAACTTTTCGAGTGAAGTTGTTGTAGACAAGGTAGGTGTGAGAGTTCGATCCATAACAAAGTAGGAAACCTTCATGAGACTTGGGAGCAAATTTAGAACGGTGATTCTTATCATGAATGTAACACTTAGAGCTGAATACCCGAAAGTATCCAACTAGGGGTTTGTTACCGGTGAGAAGCTCGTATGTCGTTTTACCGAGAAGCTTGTGCAAGTAGAGTCGGTTTGTGGCATGACATGCCGTTTCCACGGCTTTTGCCCAAAAGTGTCTTGGCATCTTGTATTCGTCAAGCATCGTTCTTGCCATCTGAATGAGGGTTCAGTTCTTTCTGTCAACAACTCCATTTTGTTGAGGCGTGTACGTAGCCGAGAACTCATGTGAGATACCCTCTTCATCAAGAAAGGTATCCACATGGGCATTCTTGAACTCCAATCCGTTATCGCTTCAAACCTTCTTGATCTTCACTTCAAATTGATTTTTCACTTTGCGTGCAAGGTTCTTGAAGATCTTTTGTGCCTGTGACTTATCATCAAGAAAGAATACCCACGTAAATATGGAAAAATCATCAACTATAACTAGACCACAAGAGTTTCCATAGAGACTCTTGTAAACATTGGGACCAAAAAGATCCATATGAAGTAACTCGAGTTGTCTCCTAGTGGTCATGATGTTTTTGACCGGATGACTTCCACCTAATTGCTTTCCTGCTTGACAAGCGCTACAAAGCCTATCTTTGTCAAAGATAACATCTTTAACACCAAGAATGTGATCGCCCTTGATAAGCTTAGCTAGATTGTACATGCCTACATGTCCTAGTCTTCTATGCGATAACCAACCTTTAGATGATTTTGCAATGAGACAAGTACGAGGTTGGGCCTTTTTAGTGAAATAGACAATGTATAGATCACCTCTATGGATACCGGTAAAGACAAGTTTATGATTATCAAATCGAAACACTTGGTAATCTACTTTAGTAAATAGCACATTGAAACCGAAGTCTGTTGTTCTAGATACGGAAAGAAGATTGTAGCCAAGGGATTCAACAAGCATAACATTTTGAATGGAGCTATCATGAGATATGTCCACCTTACCAAGGCCAAGTACCGTACCCTTACATTTGTCTCCAAAGGTCACGTACCTCCGAGGACCTTGATTAGGCGTGATCTATTAGAACATGTCTTTATCACCACTCATGTGATCCGTGCATCCATTGTCGAGAATCCACTCTTTTCCACTAGACATGTAATCCTTGAAGTTTTCCATTAGACTTAGATACATCATGATCCTTTCATGCTCGATGTCGAACAACTCATCTTCATCATAGTAGCCATGTTCTTCATTGTCATCATTTGGTGGAATATCCTCATCATAGAAACCAAGAGACTCATTAGAATCGTAACCATGACAATGTTCAAGTTGATGAATGTGAATGGCTTCAATAATAATTTTGTTGATAGTTGTGACATCTCCTTTAGCACGCATTAGATCACGAAGCTCAAATAGGCATTTATCGAAGTTTGGATCACTAGACTTCATTTTGTGAAAAGCAACAGTTTTATGAAGAATTTCATCAAGATTACTTAATGTAAGATTTGGAAATCGTTTCTCCAAATCATTCCACCAAGTATAAGCACATGAAAAGTTCTTCAACGGAGAAAGCACAAATCTTGGTAAACCTTTAACAATTAGATTAACAGTTCTAAGGTTGCCAATCATGTTAATTTGCTCTTATTGTGTGGGATGCAATTCATCAATGGGGAGCACATAGGGATTCTCAATATGTTTTCTCAAGTGGAATTTGCCAAATATATTAATCATGGCATTCTTCCATCGACTATAGTACTCTCCATCCAAAATGGGCACTCTACAATACAAACTCTCGACACTAGACACATCCATATTCCTCCACGGTGATGAAACCGAAGCAATGGAGACCAATGCTCTGATACCAATTATGGGATCACTAGAAGAGTATGTCTAGAGGGGGTGAATAGACTACTAGCAGGAATTTAAAATCTCAAAAGCTACAAAGTTATGTGTTGGCAGATTTTAGCAATTATAGCAAGTCTAACACACCCTGCACATGCAAGTTAGCAAGTATATCAGCGGAAATAAAAGACATTGCATGTGGAAGTAAAGAGTTGAGATAGGGAGATCAAACATGTGAAGGACACGAAGATTTTTCCCGTAGTTCTGATAGGTGGTGCTATCGTACATCCACGTTTATGGAGTCTTCAACCCATGGAGGGTAACGGTTCCGAGAGTCCGCGGAGGGCTCCACCCATTAGGGTCCACGAAGTAGCAACCTTGACTATTCTATAACAGCTTCTGTCGACGAAGGACTAGCCTCACTCGGGTAGATCTTCACGAGGTAGACGATCTCCTTGCCCTTACAAACTTCTTGGTTCACTCCACAACATGAAGTAGGAGCTCCCAAGTGACACTGTAGGATCGAAAGTAGGTCTAGAGGGGGGGTGATTAGACTACTTGACCAAATAAAAGTTTTGCCTTTTTCCCAATTTTAGTTCTTGGCAAGTTTTAGCATTCATAGCATATCAAGTAACACCCTACACATGCATGTCTAAGAGTGTAGCAACGGAAAGTAAAGACATTACACATGTAAGTAAAGAGAGGGTTAGGAAAGCAAACACAAGTGATGACACGATGATTTTTCCCATGGTTCCTATAGGTCGTGTAATCGTACGTCCACGTTCATGGAGTCTTCAACCCACGGAGGGTAACGGTCATGAGAGTCCACAGACGGCTCTACCCACGGAGGGTTCCATGAAGAAGCAACCTTGACTATTCCATGCGGCTTTCGTCCATGGAGGACTAGCCTCACTATGGGTAGATCTTCACGAAGTAGGCAATCTCCTTGCCCTTACAAAGTTCTTCGTTCACTCCACAACACAAAGTAGGAGACTCCCAAGCGACACCTAACCAATCTTGGAGGCACCACCCTCCAAAAGGTAATAGGCTCGGTAATGATGATGAACTCCTTGCTCTTGTGCTTCAAGATGATAGACTCCTCAACACACAATCACTCTCTCACAGATTTGGCTTGGTAGAAGTGATGGGATTGGTGGAAACCAACTTGGGGAGGCTAGAAATCAAGATCCATATCGTAGGAGTGGAAGATCTTGATCTCAACACAAGGGTAGGTGGTTCTCTCTCAGAAAACTAAGTAGGATAGGTATGGAATAGTTCTGAGTGCTTCTGTTTCGAGTGGGTGGTGGTTAAGGGGTATATATAGGCATCCCCAAAAATCCAACCGTTACACACAATAAGTCAGACTAGGTGACACTGATGTGTAAATCTTGGTGGTACCGAAGTGACCAAAAGTGGCAACTTTTGAATCTCGGAGGGACAGATATACAATTCTCAGTTGCACCGACAAGGTGACCAACGGTCAGATTTACCAATCTCGGTGACACCCCACCATTCTCGGTCAGACCGAAAATGAGAACTTGCGTAACAGAATCTTGGCAACCCAACTCGGTGGCACCGAGTGTAGTGTCGACTGCACCGAAGTTGTAGGGTTTGGCTGAGTATGTCTAGGGTTTAGAATCGGTGGCACCGGGATAGGAATATTGGTTGCACAAATTTTTCATAGTTGGCTTAGGACGGACTTTGGTGGGAGAGTTTGTGGATGTTTTGGTGACTGTCACTTGTGCACGTTGAGCATATTGTTCACCATCAAAACTTTACCCCCTTTTAATAATATTGGCTTTCCTATGGACTCAAAGTGATTTCTCACAAATGTAAAATGTAGAGTCCTCTTGCCTGAAGCTTGGCCAACCTATTTCCTTGAATCTTGGGGTAATTCCACAATCCTTTGGCCATCCCTATCATTGAACTTGTCCTGAAATATACTTGGTGAAAGCATTAGTTCAATGACTTATATATTGTTATTATTTACCAAAACCACCAAGGGAGCAAGTGTGCTTTCAGTCTCCCCCTTTTTGGTAATTGATGACAACATATAGATCAAATTTTCGACAAAGATATAATCATGGAATATAATCGTCAGTTTGAGAAGTATGTGATAAGGAAGAGTTGCCCCTAAATTTGTGTAGTATTTTAAATTTTGCATTTGAATGCAAATGCACAATCGATTAGTTACATGGGTCACTTCTTACATGTCACATGCCACTTGTTGGTGTGCGAGAGTAATTGGAATGAATATCATAGCACAACACGATCAATCAAAGATGAAAACTCATCACATAAGCATTAAGATGATAGGAAATAGTAGCATCATACATCAAAGCGTATGATCAAACATCATCAAGTGTGTATCACAAGCAAAAAAAGAGTTTCAGGCAACCAAAAGCAATTGTTTTTGAAAAAACAACAAACACCAAATACTCTCTCACTCGAAGCCTAATGATCTATATACACTTCTCCCCTTTGGCAACAAGTTACCAAAAAGTTCAAAGGCATATAACTAATCGTTCTTGGGTTGATCTCCTCCGGTTGTCGATGAAGGAGTCGAGATAACGGCGTCGGCGAAGATCTCTGCAGATGTCGTGGATGGAGCAGGAGTGGTCACGATAGGAACTGGAGCTGATGGAGTAGGAGTTATGCTGACAGTAGAAGGAGCTGATGAAGAGGGCCTCAAGTCTAGTGCAGGCACTGTGGCTAATCTCGTCTGAGTAGTGAACTGGGTGCCCAGCCCGAGAGGTGATCCATCCTCCTCCTCCTCATCATCATCATCTGAAGAAGTAGAAGAAAGCCGAGGGATGTGCATGGAGTCAACTTCCTTCTGAAGCTCTATAACTGTCTTCGACAACTTGTCCACCTTATCACCAAGAACCTTGATTCTTGTCTCAAAGATCGTCACTAGATTGTTCTGGTTGTCCAGAATCCATTAGTAGGAGAAACCTTATAGACAGGAGCCTACTAGTAGCGCTGGAAAAATAAAACCGCTGCTGCTAATTACTAGTAGTGCTGTATTTCGGCAGCGCTACAACTAAGGGATTAGCAGTAGCGCTGGGTGCTAAGAAAGCGCTACTGCTAAGGTGGCCCCGACGACCCCACCGACACTATTTATAGTAACCGCGCTAGGAGGGAGAACGTGCTACTGCTAAGACCACTACCAATAGCGCTTTCTGACTTGCAAGCGCTACTTCTAATGTGCCACACATAGTAGTAGCACTTTTCCAGGAAAGCGCTACTACTAAGTACCATAGTAGCAGTGCGTTTTTGTAAGCAGCACTACTGCTAGTTGCGGCGGCTACCACCTTTTCACCACCTCTCCCCCACTTTGCCCTCTCCCCCCCTTTCCCCTCTCCACTCTCCACCATTGTTGCTCTTCTTCTCTCTTCCTCCTACCTCTCTAATTCTCTCCTCATTAATGTCCCCCTCCACCATAACTCTCCTCCATAAATGGCCTCTCTCACATTATCTCTCTTTTACCTACCTCTCTTCCTCTCCCCCCATTAATGTCCCCCTCCAACATAACTCCCTCTCCACTAGTTAGCTAGCTAGATTCACCTCTCCTCCCCAAGAACTAGATCTAGCTAGCTATTTAGCCATCCACACGTCTTGATCGGTCTCTCTCATCATCTAATTAACGACGTGCTCCCTCGATCGGTATCGCTCTCGGGAGATATATAGGTGAGTAAAAGTTGTTCATTTCAAGAATGGGAATATGTGTGTGAATGCGAATATGTGTGTTTGGGATATATGGAGAGATTTGTGTGAGTGACATGCCCTCGAGTTGCTTATGTTTCGCCGAGATGTCGATTTATTTCCGTTTCGGTGAATTTCGAGCAATCTCAATATGTCCTATTTTTAGATAAGGTCATGCCAAAATTTATATGACTTAGAAGCATGCATGCATTATTTATTTTATAACCCTTTTGCTTGTTATACTGTGCAGTCGGTCATGAAGGTGAGTGGATGAAAGGTGGAGCGGTACATGCAATCCGTGGTGATGGACATGTACGCAAATAATTGGACTAGGATTAGATGTCCATGTGCAAGATGCAAGGAAGGGGTCCTTTTGGACCCTTTTGATCGTGGTACTTTGATGTCACACCTGCTGAAGAATGGTTTCATGGATGGCTATACTCAGTGGATAAGTCAAGAAGCTGATGATGATGAGGACGTCCACATGGCAGGGAATAACGACATGCGGCTCGACAAAGAGATGACCGATCGACACGACGATGGCGCCGGGGAAGAGTCTGGAAATGACAGCATCGGAGAAGATTCGAGACACGGTGAAGAAGAGTCTGGATATGGCGGAGAAGAGGTCACGCCGCAGTCTTCAACGCTACTAAGTGTAGTCGTGCAAGACCCTCATGTTCAAGACCTCCTTCGCAAGAGTACGACTAGCGAGAGAGCTGCTTCTAGAGAGGAGGCCAAGCTGGCGCAACTTGATGTAGACTCGAAGACTCCATTGTATGATGGTTGCGATCCCGAGGTGACCCGCTTGAGTTTCACGCTCGAACTTCTGAGGACGAAGGCCAAAAACAAATGGACAAACAAAAGCCTCGATGAGCATTTGAAGTATCTACATAATAAAGTTCTTCCCGCGGGGAACCTGTGTCCTACTAGTGTCTAGGAGGCCAAGAAAATCGTTTTCCCTTTTGATTTGCCGCACATTAGGTACCACTCATGCATCAACGATTGCATCATTTATCGGGGGGAGCACACGGAAAAAACCAGATGTCCGGTGTGCAATGCTTCTCGATACAAGAAGGCAGGAAAGAAAGCTCCTCAGAAAGTTGTATGGTACTTTCCGATCACTCCCTGTCTACAACGGTATTTCGTAGATCCTAAGGAAGCAAAGCTCATGCGCTAGCATGCAGAGAGGAAGAAGCCCGACGATGGAGATGATCCGAAGCTGAGACACCTCGTAGATGGTAGCTAATGGATGATACAACGTCTCAGCAGCTTACGTCAACGAAAGATGGAGGGTCCGGGAAAATCATATACATGGGGCATCGTAGATGGCTCGAGAAGGATGACCCGTAGAGAAAGCATGGATATCTATTCAATGGGTTGGATGAGCTTCGAGTACCTCCATGTAAGAGGAGCGACGCAGAAATCAACAAGCTGCTGAGAAACTGGGAACAATGCCCTGCGCCGGGAAAGATCAAAAAGGCGTCGGAGCCGCTGCTGAAGGTATGGAAAACGAGGTTTGTTTTCTAGAACTTGGAGTACTGGCCCAATCACGACATGCCTCATTGCCTTGATCAAATGCATATCACTAAGAATGTCCTTGGGAGCTTGCTTGGCACACTGATGAACATGCCGGAGAATACCAAGGATAGGCCGAAGGCAAGGAAAGACTTGGAAGATTTGAAGATCAGGAAAGATCTCCATCGTAAAAAGTCAACAGAGGAGACGGAGACAGAGACGAAGGAGGGGGAAAGGGGCAGAAAATTCAACAAGAATGAGGAGAATTATTGCCCCCCTTCTTGCTTCACCTTAAGTGCGAAGGAGATCGATCAATTCATCAAGTGCCTTGTGGGAATCAAAGTCAGTTCTGGTTACTGTGTGAAGATAAGCAGATTTCTAGACCCCAAGAAGAAAAGGTTCAGCGGGATGAAGTCTCATGACTGTCATGTGATGATGACGCAGATACTCCCGGTTGCCATTAGAGGGATAATGGAGAAGCACGTCCGTGACATGCTTACTGGTCTCTGCAACTTCTTCGACGTTATCTCCCGAAATTCCATAAGTGTGAAGCAGCTCCGAAGGCTACAGGAAGAGATTGTTGTCGTACTATGTGAGCTTGAGATGTACTTCCTGCCCGCGTTCTTTGACGTCATGGTGCATCTATGTGTCCACATTATGGATGACATCATCGACCTCGGGCCGACATTCCTTCACAGCATGATGCCGTTCGAGAGGATGAATGGGGTCATCAAAGGATTCGTTCGTAATGTGTCCCGTCCCGAAGGGAGCATCGTCCAGGGGTATCTGACGCATAAGTGTGTCTCCTTTTGCGAGAATTATATAGGCATCGGAGACCCTGTTGTTGGTTTGCCCATCAAGAAGCACGATGGGTAGCTTGAAGGAGATGGTCATAACAACGGCCGGAGGGAATTGCACGTGGACTACTCGGATCGACGAAACGACTTTGACATGGCTAACTTAGTAGTGCTACAACGCCTAGATGTGGTAGATGATTATGTGGCATGGCACAAAGAAAGCATCACAAAGAAGTAACATGATAAGGGGAAGCTCAAGACGGACGACGAAGTTACTGTAGATCACAACGCCACTTTATTGCGTTGGTTCACAAAGCAGGTTCTTGAAAATCCCCCGGAAGAGGGGCAGTTCGAACGGATTGCTAATACACGCCTTAGCACATGGCCCTGCGCCCAAGCTCGCGACCTATCAGTCCTACGATATCAATGGGTACACGTTCTACACGGAGGCCAAAGACATGGACAGTGATTACCAGAACTCCGGGGTGACAATTCAATGCGTGACCGACGCCAACGACACAACTGAAAGATTCTACGGAAGGGTCGAAGAGATCTGGGATCTTGACTATGCTGGGATGCACGATGCGATGATGTTATGTGTTAGATGGGCCAAGGACATCGTAAGAGAAAACAAGTATTTCACCACCATGTCTATACCCGACGCGAAGAGCACTCCCAAGAATGTTAACGTCATTGCCAAAACTGAGCCATGGGTACACGCTAAGCACGTGACACAATGCTTCTTCATAACCGACCCAGCCAATCCCAGCCGTGTTGCCGTGAGGAGATCCAAAAGGAGCATCATCAGAATGGATGGATTCGCCAACGAGGAAGACTATGACCAATACGGCAACCCAATGAGGGAAGATGACAATGACGCTGAAGCATACGTGAAAAGAAGAATAAATACTACATTACCTAAGAAAGATCGTACTCCATGCCTCCGGAAAAGTCACAAGGAGGGGGTTCAATTACTCGGCAATGAACAAGAAAGGGAAGAAGCTCAATGTGAAACGTCGTCGACGCAGCTGATCAGAAACCATCATTGATATATATATATATATATGTATATATTTTGTGTACGCACTTAAGTAACCGTTATCAGTCAACTAATATGTTACCACCACATGCATGGTTCCAGTGATAATATTTGCGTAGTGTGCGAGGGAGACGCCATCGTCAGGAGAAAAACAAAAAAATAAAATTAGAATATTTAGCAGTAGCGCTGGTTTAGGAACCAGCGCTATAGCTAGTAGCTATAGCGCTGGTTCCTAAACCAGCGCTACTGCTATTTGGGGTTAACCCCCACGCGGGCTCAAAATTTCCCTAGTTCCCATTCTCCCCCCCCCCACTCCCACCTCTCCTCTCCTTGTGCTGTCGTCACCCGCGCCACCGTCGGCCTTGACGCCGGCCTCCTTCGGCCTCCTCCTCATCCTGAACCGTGATGCCGGCCCGAGCCCTTGCCCGCTCTCGGCCTTGACGCCTGCCTCCTCCGGCCTCCTCCTCGTTCGTGCTGCTCTAACGTCCTCCTCGTCCATGCTGCCGCCGCTCCGACCTCCTCCTCGTCCGTGCTGCCACCGCTCCGGTCTCCTCCTCCTCCTCGTCCGCTCCGGCCTCCTCCTCAGGTACTGCCCCCTGCCCCCACCTCCTCCTCAGGTATTGATTCAAGTCAAATTAGCAGTTGATTGAGAATGCCAATGTATAATAATACATCTAAAAATGTCAAGTACTAGCTCAATTTCTAAATATATGTTATTTTTAGACATTTCAATACGGACTAGATATATATATTTTAAAGTACATTCATTCACTGTACCCCGTATGTAGTCTATATCTAAAACTCTAGAAAGACAAAAAGTCTCTCTTCAAGCAATCCTTGCAGGAGATGCCTCCAGATGCCGCCTCTACCCAGCAACCCCCCGAGGCCCGTCCAATGTTTAGCCCGACGACACTTGGGGGGGTTAGGGAAGGTAGCGTCGTGGACCCTTCTATATGCACGAGAGCTACTTGGCTGTTTGCAAAGAGCACAGTGACTATGCAAGCAAGTACCTCGGCAGATTAATGATCGCTAATAAGGACAAGGAAGCACTTCTCCGGCCTTATCATCCCACATAAGTCATCCGCGCATATCCTTTCGTAAGTGTTAATCATTCCTTTGCAAGCATGGAGGCTAAGTAGAGTGTACTTCATTTGCGCAGCGGGGGCGGCGCCGTCCTCATCGTTCTGTACCCAGGATACTCCCATGCTATATACTTGAACTCATCGAAGAACATCAAGAAAAAGGATTACACGCACGTAAAGAGAGTTCTCAATAGTGCCATGTTTACCTTCAGCATGTCTGGTGGATATATGAAGGTGAAAAGGAACATGAAGGACGAGCTGGTTTTCCGCCATAAGACCGACTTCTGCTGCATCCAGCAACCGCACACCAGTCAGGATGATGGATTCTACCTCATGCATCACCTACTCGAGTACAGAAGGGATAATCAACGCCTTCGCATGTCACCTACTGCCAAAGATGCCGAGATTATCAGCTGGGCCACAAGCATAGGACAGACACCAAATCATCGACTCCGAGCTGAGTTTTATCACATACAATGTGAACTTTCCCAAGTGATGATGAAGCAGGCCCTCGAACCAACAGGGATGTTCTACCATGGGCCAACAATGACACAGGACGATGTACGAGCACTGCTACTCGCTCAGCGTCTGGACCTTAAGCCTTTCACGAAGGTCGGGTGCTTCATCCCTGACTATGAAGATTGGACCGCCGACATGGAGGACTGATCGCTCTAGCTAGTTAATTAGTTTGGGTACATATGAGGAACTTCATCACTTATGTTTACTATAAGTTGCTTGTATTTTGCTAATTATGCCTCTTTGTTTTATTAAGTACATTATGTTGCATATTATCATTCAATTGATCAACTGTCGATGCAGGTACATAGATCAGAGATGGCGAAGGACTGGCACGTCGTGTTTGTTGGGAGGGTTCCAGGAGTCTACGACCACTAGCCACACACGCAAGACCAGGTGTACAGGTACCCGGGTGCTAGCCACAGAGGGTTTGATGGCAGAGTCGAAGCGGAAAGTAGTTACTTGAGGTGGACACTCCGGCATGAGCAGGGGCGGGACCACCGGTGCCTCAAGTACTACATAGTCGTGCTCTTGCTCATGCTCATCTCTCTTCTCCTCTACATCATGGTTTAGATAGAGATGATGAAAACTTGTGTTTGTGCCATGACCATGCATTTGCACTTATTCGAGACATGACATGATCACTCTTGTGTATTGCTATTTTCGAGATGTGATGATATTTGTGTTGAATGATGATGATGGTATGACGAGAGTACTGTATGTATATGATATGATGATAATAGTGTATGTTTAGTATGATCTGATGAAACTACTATATAGATCATGTATAAATACATCACAAATACGTAGACGGTGTAAATCTGCGAAAGCAGGAATACTAGCAGTAGCGCTGGAAATCAACTAATAGCAGCGCTGGATTAGCAGCAACGCTTCGTTTGTCCAAGCGCTACAGATAGTTAGCAGTAGCGCTGGCCTAGCAAGCGCTACTGTTAACAACACATAGTAGTAGCTCTTTCCAGGCCAGCGCTACTCCTAAAACTTAGTTGTAGCGCGATAGCAGTAGCGCTGGACCCAATGCTACTACTATGCGTATTTCAAGCGCTACTACTAGGGTTTTCCCTAGTAGTGATCCCCTGATATCCTTCTGCATGCCCTGGACGGATGAGATCAGAAGATCCATTTTCTTGTTTCTGGATCTGGGGGCTTGAGCACTAGCGGCTCGAACAACTTCTGCCTCTGCTTGTGCTATAGCAGATGTGGGATGATTTGGGTCCATCACCACAACATTATCCTCAAGTTCTGGCTGTAGGGACAGATGTGGACGATCTAGAGCAAAGATGTGCTTCTCCAACTCAGAGTTGATAAGCAGCTAGATGTAGGGTGCATAACAGCAAGAGCGCTTTTGATCAACAACAACCCTCTTGATTGTCTCCACAATCAAATCCATGACTCTAATCCTAGTGTTCCTGTCAAGGTGGATCAACATGTTGTTGGAGTAGCCTCGGATCATCTTGTCATCTCCTGACTTGGGCATCAAGGTATGCCACAGAATAGTGTTCATGGTACGGAGGCATGCTTGCAGATAGTAGATGGATCCTAGCTTGTGTGATTGCACCTTGTCTGCAGGGATAGGAGTACACATATCCTTCATGGCATTGTGACTTGCCTAGGGTTCCGAGTATACATCCAGATCACCTTCCTGAACGTCTGGAACTTCTATAAGTGTAGCCCACTCCTCAACAGTGGATTCATACCTTGCACCTTCAGTCATCCATACAATTCTACCATCTCCATAGAAATGAGTAGTGGAGTAGAATTGCATGATCATCTCGTCGTTCCATGCAGTAAGCTCTCTACCAATGAACTTGTCCACACCAATGCAATGGAAGTTATCTTGGACACTTGGGAAGTAGTCCACATTATCCTTAATGAATTTCCAATCGACATATCTCATGTCGCTAACAGCTGGGCTCTTGTCAAGCAACACTGTCTCATAAAAATCTTGTTGCTCTCTTGTGTAGAACGTGTAGTCAACAACAGTTTTCCTCCTCTGAGCATAAGGATCTATGGCTCTCCAGGCTCTCAATCCCGAGTCTTTCCTCTTCTTTATGTCTTCAACAACTAAGTGGCTGGCATGATGTACTGGAAGTTGTGGTCTGAGCTTCATCGAAGTAGTCAAGTCATCATCATCTTCAAGTCTGGAGGCAGTCCCCTTGTTCTTCTCAGAATCTGGAGTGTCTCTAGTAGTCCTCTTGGACTTCTGTGCAGTAGCTTTCTTGGAAGTAGGCTTGGTGCTCTTGGAAGTGCTAGTCTTTGGCATAGCATCAGCCATCATCTTATTGGCTTTCTTCTTGGGAGGGGCTTTCTCAACATGTTCTTCCTCCTCTTCCTCAGCAGCAGCACCAACAGCCTCCTTTGGATCTTCAACATAGAGGTAGGCCTGTCAATCACATGGATAATCCTCTTTCTGGATTTGTTCTCCCCTGCCTTCTTAGGCATAGGCTTCCTTGGGGGATCTATAGTCATTGTGGCTCTAGCACTCTCAGGTGCTCTCATAGCTACAGAAGGTGCATATACTTTGCTAACAACCCTTCTGGAAGAAGTAGCTTCAGTTGTTGACTTCTTAGCAACCTTTTCTTGCTTCTTGGCAAGAATCTCCTTAGGAATGAAGTCAAAATCTTCTTCGTTAGAGTTTAACTTCTTCCTGGTCTTGGTGGCAACCTTGGGCAACCCATGAGAGCTGGGGGTGCCTGGATTTGAAAAATAACTAGGCTCTGGGATTGTGCCTGAACTCATATCAACTCTCTGCTCTGGCAAATTCTGTCTGTCCTCTAAGCCTGACATACTGACCCTGTGAATAGAGTATAGGAGAGAAGAAGTAGATGAGTCATCACAAAATGAGGCTGGTTTTTGAAATTTGAACAATGAATTTTCAAGATTTTTGCATTCTGTCAAATAAATATATGTACAGCCGAAACAATTTTTTCGGTGGGGCTGAGACTGACTGACTCTCTAACGAACCTTGGCACCCTTTTCGGTCAGACCGAAAAGAGGAACTCGGTTCCACCGAGTCAGTTCTCAGCCACACAGAAAATCACATCGGTGAGACCGATATGTCAATTTCGGTTCCACCGAGATTTATCGGGCAGACGACAAAACCCTAGAAAATTCGTTATTTGCTAGACTTTGGAGATTTGAGTGGATAGGAACTCGTGCAAAAGGGTTATCAAAGATAAACATGAATCTAATGCGCAAGAATCGGACAAGGAGCGCAATAGTGATCGAATCCATACCATAGCTTGGCGTGGATCCTCTACGGCAGCGACGAGGGAGAGGATTTCGTCGGTGACGGTGATTCCCAGCAGTGGAGGAGCGCAGGGAAACAAGGGCAATGACCAGGGGTCTCGTTGGCGGCAGCTTAGGGTTCTTAGGCGCGACGAATGAGATTGAATTTCAAAGCGTCGGGGTCCACAGCATATATACCCACCACTATCGGTGACACCGATTTTAACTTTTCGATGTCACCGAGTTCCTCAACTGTCAGTTGACAGTGAAACTCGGTGTAACCGAGAACATGGAATCGGATTGAAAACCAGATCAACCCTAGGCAATCGGTGAGACCAAGATTTTGTGGTTGGTTCCACCGAGATGCACTTGGGAGGTTTTAATGGTCAGTCCTTGTCGATACGGAACTCCGAGTGGTCCACGCATAGAGGGATCGAAAAGCACTTGTTCAAATATTGTGATGCAGCATGAATAGAGTATGAGGCGAGAAAGCATAGATAGCTAAAGAAGTGGTCCTAGGCATTCTTGTATATCCAATTGGCAAAAGATAAATCAAAAGCCAAATAGCAACAATTGGATATCCTCGAATGAGAAAATAAATGCAGACCAACATGTTCACACAATAAGACGTCAAATGAAATCATGGCAAACATGCACAAACACTCTAGCATCTAACAACCACTTTGGCGATGATGAAGTCATCTATATATGAGTATTTGACTTAGGAGCCAAGTAAGAGTACTTGATCATAGGTCATACACATCATTTAAGCACAAGTGGGGTTACCACTTTTACATAAATCATTTAATGCTGTCACATACTAAGTGAAGCTTTAACTCAAGTCTTAGAGTAAAGCTCCCCCTTGATGTGACAGCTCCCCATAAGAGGGATAAACTAACCTTGGGTTTTGTCGATAAAGACTTCATGTTTTTGAGGTAGTGGTGAAAGCTCAAGGTTGATGAAGATCACAAAGAGTTGGGAGCATCCTTGTTGATTCCTTACTCTTCTCACCTACATGGGTTAGTCCCAACACACAAGAGACAAACACAAGGATATCTATGGACATGGAGTGCAAAGCATGTGTCCCTTGATGCCCATTAATTTGTTGATTACCTTGTCCCTTGCTGTCACATCCCTAGCTAGATGTCATAGGACAACATGTGAGAGCATCATATTTCATTTTTGCATCAACATGAAGTGGGGATTAAAAGAAACCCCAAACCCTCATTTGGATCAAACCAATTCAAAGCATGTGAAAAACCAACTAATTCAAAATGGTCATCTAAAATGTCCCCTATGTCTGATAAATATGGACATGAATATATCATTGGCCATCTTAAATATTTGAACATTTATAGAAATTTAAAAAAAATAACAAAGCTACTGAAAATGCCAAACAAAGCATTATCATTATTTTAGATTTCAAAATATCCTGAAACTTTTTACAGAAGTTTGAAATGTTCAAACTTAATTATATAAATATTTGGAATATTTTATAATAGCATTTGTACCTGAAAAAGAAATAAAACAAATGTCAGAATTAGAAAATAGAGAGAAAAAGGAAAAAAAGAGGAAGAAGCCCAGGGGGAGCCGGCCCAACTAGCCCATGCCAGTCATCCTTGTCCTCTCGCCAGGAGGACAGGGGCACGCGCTTGCCACGCGTGGGCACACGCCTGGCCAGCTCCTCCCTGCCTGGCTGCTCCTGGAGGGCTCCGAGAGCACCAGCACGAGGCCTCTCGCCATGGCCCTCTTCTCCTCCCCTCTCTCCCCTGCGCTCTCTCTCTCTCGCGCGCTCTCTCTCCCCCTCTGCTCGCCATGGCCGATGGTGCCGAAGCCTCGTCACCGTAGTTCCAGCCACCCCCGAGCCCTCCTGAGACCGCCAAAATCTCCGCCGTGACCCCCTCATCCTCCCCGTGGACCTAGTAGCCGCCAGGAGCCCCTCTAGGCCGAGGTTGCCGTCGTCTTCAAGCTCCGGCTCCGGCGCTCCTCTCCGGCGATTCGTGGCCGTCTACGCGTCCCCGAGCCCGCCATCTTCCTCAACCACCTCGTGGTGAGCCCCTGCGTCAATCCCCCAATCCTTGCGGCCTGCCCCTCGCTGTAGGCGCCGTCCCCTTGCTACCCGAAACCCGCCGCCGCTCGGCTCGTCGCCGGCTGTAGCTCCGGTGACCCCCGAGCCCCCTCTACCGCCCCTTTGGATGCGCGTGTGCGCGGGCTACCCTCCGGTACCCTCCGTGCACTAAATGGCCACCGAAAGAGCAAGTCCGACGAGTTGCCACCGCGCCCTTTGGTCGCCGTCGGCTGGCCTCGGGCGGGGTGACGTGGCAGGGCCATCAGGGGCTAATCACCCTACTAACCAGCCCCCCAGCCATTGACACTGGGCCCCAGCTACGGGTCAAACCCCAGTCAGCGCGGGGATTAGCCCCGTGTCACTAACGTGCAGGCCCCGCACGTCAGGTTTGACCTGGCCTGGTCAACCGATTTGCTGACGTCACAGTGACGTCAGGCTGACGCTCTAATTCAATCTCTAGTTTTAAAACAATTCCAGGAAATGTTTAAAACTTGAAAAATTCATATAAATTAATCTGTAAATTAGATGAAAATATAATATATATATATATATGAAAATTTATCAGAAAAATCCAATAAATATAATGGTGCTATTATCATGCATGTTAGAGCAACCTATGTAGATGAAAATTGACATTTACTAATAGGTTAATATATGGAATATGAAATGGAGAATGATTTTGAGCCTATATTCAAACTCACTTCAAATTAACTTGGACAATAGTTGCATTAGCTCATCCATACATGCTGCCATGTCATGATCATGCATCATATTGTTGCACTTGCGTGTATTGATTGCTATTTATCTGCATTGCGGTAGGCCCTGCTTCTGAGGATACCTTCGAGTATTCCAACGAAGGAGAAAACCTTCCCGCTACCCATCAAGGCAAGCAACCCTTTTGATCATTCCGATAACATCCCACTCTCTTGATCCTGCTCTTGTTTATTGCATTAGGACAAATGTTCACTTGTTTGTCATACACGGTAGATGAACCTATTCTTTTGCATGACCTGTCTTTGTCACAGTAAATAGCTAAACCTTGCAACCTAGCATACCTGGTAGATGCTTGTGCCATGATGTGCTTAGCTTACTTTGCCTGCTATGCTTGCTATGCTTAGAGTTGTGTTAGGTCTGATTCATTTGGGTGATGAACCGGAGTGAAATAATGATGTTCCGATGTGATAAGCTTATGATGAACCCGAGTTGGTAAAGGTAGCGATGAGAGGCTATGTGGGAGTACATAGCGGGTTGTCTCATTGGACCGTTCTTAGGAACTGAGTTCCGTGTTTGTGATCCAAGACTAGTTACCACCACACATTGGGATACTTAATTGACCCTCTCGACTTATCGATCGCTTAGTCCTTAGTCTAGGAGTTGCAAATAGTTTCTGGTGTTTATAGCCTGCTGGAGGCCGTGCGTAGCGCTGACCCTAGGGGTGGGTTACGATGCGGTAGGCAGTGGCACGGTGTACCAAGGGTCACCCGGATGGTGGGCTTGGGAACCCTGCGCACGTCGTTTGGGGCCGTAGCAAAAACTTCGACCGGACTTCCGTGCGGGTTTAGTCTCAAATAGGCGATAGCCTTGACTAGAGGTCCTATGTGATTGAAGTCCGTGGCCGACTCCCTCGCTGGGCTTCCGCTTGAAGGTTGCCGAGGTGCATGCTTTTATGAGCACACATCGATAAGTGGCGAGAGCATGTGTGAAGAAGTACAGCCCTGCAGGGTAAGAAACTATTCGAATAGCAGTGTCCTCGGATATGGACTACTTGGAAAGCTTATGCTGTTCATAGATAATCAAATGGATACTCATAAAAATATCAAGACAAGTGTGGGTACCGTGGATGGCACTCTGTCGGGAGAGGGAAGTGAATCCATGGTGGTGTATTGTTATGGAGTTAGTGGACTCGTGTGCGATATCTAAAATCTGAACAAATAGTTAAAATTGTGTAGTGTGGGTTAGCCATGAGTCAAAGCTGGCATTGCTGCATAAACTCCACCACTCCCCTTGTTGATACATGAGCATGAATAGTCTAGATCTGCTTTAAAGACTTGCTGCATACATTTGTACTCATGTTTGCTTAATAAATGTTGCAGATGAGACTTAGGACCCATCAGGTGGGTTCTATCTAGATGTTGACGATGCCGAATAGCTGGTGTCCCAGCTACGACCTTATGCCCTGTGGCGGGCTGTAGATAGTCAGGCCATGTGCCTTTTCACCCTTTCATCTATCTGTACTCAGATAGCTCTATGCTTCCACTTGGTTTGTATGGACTTGTTTGTATGACTTGAGTGTCGGGTCATGCGACCCCTATCTGTATGAACATATTATGCAAGGCTCTTCTGAGCCTCTTAAATAAAAGTTGTGTTGTTGTATGGTTATGTTGTGATGCCATAGTTGTATCTATGCATATCGGGCATGTCGTGCGTACGTGTGACGTGCAACGGTATGTATGGCATCCGACACCTAGTTGTGTGCCTTTAGCAGTACTCTTTACAGGAAACTACCTCTTTGTGCTTCCACCGAGCCCTGATAGCTTTCTACTGCTCCGGACACATTGATTGACCGACATGTATCCTTCTTTGCTGCTGTGTCTGTCCCTTCGGGGAAATTTCTTGCAGTGTAATGGAGTCCCTATAGCCTGCTATGACTCGTCTACGTGCAGTGACGACATTTATGTCCCTCGGCTAATGAAGTCCTTGTAGCTTGCTATGACTCGTCTACACACGCTTGAGACCGACACCTGCATTACTGGGTTACGTATGCTTGTTTCCGTACGGATGTGCCACTTGGGTTCTATGACTAGTCATGTCGGCCCGGGTTCTCTGTCGTTTGATTGCCAACGACATGTTCACATACGTGAGCCAAAAGACACAAACTTTCCCGGCTAAGGTAAGGCTACAGCCGTGGAGCTTACCGTGCGTGAGGCTGCAAAGTGATGTGATATGTTACAGTCTGGATTCATATGACTTAGTATCGGGATCCCAACAGTGTTGGTATCAGAGCCTGACTGACTGTAGAACTACCAAGCCAAACCGATCGAAGTTGAGTCTAGAAACACTATAGAAAAGTAGGGGAATTGATTGTGGAAGGGAACGTAAAGCTCTTTTTACTCCTCTTCCCAAGTTATTCTATTCTAAGCCATTCTCATCTTTTCTACGAGGATAAGAACTAGGCTTCTCATCTATTGCTTAGGATGACGAGTTACTAACCATGGACTATTAGCTAGCTTGTTTGCAAGTGAATGTCGGTACTCAAGTATTGTTGGTATGACAAACAGATGGAGAAGACATTTGAGTCTAGAAAGTCGAGTGGTTATGCTTTTCCAATCTTTTGCAGTTGTCTCAAAATCCTTTTTGAGCAATTACAGCCATTATGCTGTCCAATTTCTGTTAGAGTCTCTAATGTCTTTCATCATTCGTTGTTTCAGATGCCCCCTCGTCCTTCTCGTCAGGTGGTCCGTCTGACCAGGTGCATCGATGTACCGGGTCACATGGCCATGTTGGTTAGAGTTACGATGGAGGCTGGTTACCGTTGGTACCCAGAGTACACAGTGGAGGAACAGTATCGAGATTTCAACCAGAGCCAGTATCTGTGTATTGTTAAGATATATCCTTCATATCCTGGAGCTGCAGAGCCGCTTCACTGGACTTATGGATTAGGTGTCACCATAGACATGGCAGTTCAGGAGGCTGCCTACACCATGCTGACTATCATGAGGTTTCACCATGGTGTGCTTCAGAACCCAGAGTTCTGTTATGTTCCTGCTTCTATGGGAGGAGAGGATAGCTATCTTAGTGCACCCTACTATGATCATTCTCATGCGGAACCTAGGCTACAGGTGACCGCTCAAATGTTGGAGAACAGGGATTGTGATGCACGTGCCCTTCGAATGGAGCTTTATGCTACCCGTGCAATTCTTTGGACAGCCCTGACGCAGTTGGCACCTGTGGTGCAGACATGCTATGGAGAATTGGAGATGTTGACCCCATCGTGGACTCATCTGGCAGCATGCGTAGACTGGCCTGGTGTTGGAGGCATCACCCCTCTTCGAGGACCGCTATTGCCGCCAACAAGGGGACCAAGGCCACATCCGTGTCCTTACGGTTTCTAGGGATCACAGGCTAGAGTGTTTCCAGATCCTCAGGTTCAACTCCCGAGTCATGGGGGTAACCTATAGGAGGCATTCTACGGCGATGCTTGAGTACGTGGATGTTAGTACTAGTATGGTAGTAGTCGTATCGCCATAGTCCTGCGTGTCTTGTGGGATATGGCTGAGGTTGAGAGTTGAGTTCCAGAGGTGTAGATAGATAATGTATAGGAAGCTTGTAATGCCTTCGATGAGTTGTGTCATCTCTCTATAGTTTGTATTTCAGCTTGGGCTTGTACTGAACTATGTCATCGTGTGTATGAATCATGGTGTTTATAGGGCAGTTGTTATTACCATGTTGTTTGGGTGTTTACCCTGCATGCCATGTTGTCCAGTACATTCCTTATCTCATGTCCTAGAGTTGATGTCCTCTATGTCTTAGCCATGGGTTTGTTTTCCCAGGATGGTGGCCACTAGGAATAACCCCGTGCCTGCCCCCGAGCAGGGCGAAGGAAGCCAGCCAAGGCAAGAGAACCTGCCACACGTGCCCCCTTTGGCAGAAGTGATGCTTGAAGCTGAACGGAACAAAAGGGAGACCAACCGGCTGTTGGAACGAATTGAGCAGAACACAGCGCGTGCTCCCCGCAATGATCACAATGATGGCGTGTCTCTCGGTGATTTCGTCAAGCTGTGCCCACCTAAGTATCATCATTCGGTCGACCGACTCGACGCGGATGACCGGCTGACCAGCATGTCTCGCAAGATCCGAGCTACCAACGTATCCGAGGCCAATAAGGTGACCTTTGCTACTTACTTTCTGGAAGGACCCGCCAATCTGTGGTGGGAAAATTATGAAGCCATGCGTCCTGCAGGCTCCGCATCAATTTGGGCGGAATTCAGCGCGACATTCCGTACCCATCACATCCCGGAAGGGCTGATGGATCGCAATAGAGAGGAGTTCTGTGCCTTCACCCAGGGCAGACTGTCAGTGGATGCCTATAGCCATGAGTTCGGCAATCTTGCTCGCTATGCTCTGGAGGAAGTTTCAACTGATGCCAAGAAACAAGCTAAGTTCCGCAAGGGACTTAGTCCTGAGCTCCGTCAAGATCTGTGCCTACATGAGTGCACAACCTTCCAAGCTCTTGTCAACAAGGCTATCAATGTCGAGACTGGATAGTCTAACTACGAGGCCACTAGGAAGCACAACCGTGACTTCAGCCCCGCATCTGGCTCGGGCTCCAACAAACGCCGGGTGTGGGTGCCCAACGCAACTCTACCACCAAGGTACACCACAAGGCCATCCTTCCAGGCGCCTCGCCCAACTCAGCCGAACCCTCCAGCCAGGCCATTTGGAGGTCCTCCTGCCAATGTTGCTCCCCTGCAACCGTGGTCTGCTACAAATGTGGGGAACCAGGACACTACATCCGTGAGTGTCCTCAGAACAATACTAAGCCAGCTGGACGTGGGAACCGGGAAAAGCTTTCTATGTGAAGCCAGCTACTTCTCGTGGACGAGTGAATTATGTTTCTGCTGAGGAAGCTCTTGAGGACCCTGATGTTATCCTAGGTATGCTCCTTGTCAATAGTCATCCAGCATCTGTTCTATTTGATACTGGGGCATCTCATTCTTTCATCTCAGAAAGTTATGCACAGTTGCATAACATGTCTTTTTGTGATATGCCTACTCCTTTAGTAGTTCAGACTCCTGGTTCAAAATGGCAAACTTCTAGAGTGAGCCATGACAATGAGATTCTTGTGGATAGGCTAGTCTTCCTAGCATCCTTGATAGCCCTCAAGTCTTCAGACATCAATATCATCTTAGGCATGGACTGGATGAAAGCCCACTATGCTAAGATCGATGCTCATTCTAGGAATGTTCAACTTACACATCGCTCAGGTGAGATAGTTAATGTCTCCACTCGAGTAGCCAAGCGCCAACTCTATTCTCTCAATGCTAGCCCTCTTCCAAAATTAGAAGATATTCCGGTAGTCCGAGACTTCCCGGATGTCTTTCCAGAAGAACTGCCAGGAATTCCACCTGTTAGAGATGTTGAGTTTGTGATAGAGCTCATCCCAGGGACTGTCCCATTAGCAAGAAGACCCTATAAGATGGCACCCTTAGAACTAGCCGAACTTAAGATTCAACTTGATGAGGCTTTGAAGAAAGGTTTCATCCATCCTAGTTCTTCTCCTTAGGCTTGCCCCGTCCTCTTCTTCAAGAAGAAGGATGGATCGGATCGGATGGTTGTGGATTATCGGCCAGTGAATCTGGTCACCATAAAGAACAAGTATCCGCTTCCCAGGATCAACGACTTGTATGATCAACTCGCTGGATCCTCTGTCTTTTCCAAAATGGATTTGAGGTTGGGATACCATCAAATCCGAATTAGAAATGGGAACATTCCAAAAACGGCTTTTGTTACTCGTTATGGCCAATACGAGTACACCGTCATGTCCTTCGGTTTAACCAATGCCCCAGCCACCTTCTCTCGCTTGATGAATTCGATCTTCATGGAGTATTTGGATAAATTCATCGTGGTTTACCTCGATGACATACTCATCTACTCGAAGAATGAACAGGAACATGCTGAGCATCTAAGGCTGGTGTTGATGAAACTTTGAGAGCATCGTCTGTATGCCAAATTCTCCAGTGTCAATTCTGGTTGCCAGAAGTAACCTATCTGGGCCACGTGATCTCTGGTAAAGGTATTGTTGTCAATCCCGAGAGAGTTCAGGCCGTCCTTGATTGGACTCAACCTGAATCGGTTAAGCAAGTTCGGAGTTTCCTTGGCTTAGTGAGCTATTGTCGCCGCTTTGTCAAGAATTTCTCCAAGGTTGCGAAACATCTGACTGAAGTCCTCAAGAAAGATAAAAAGTTCGAGTGGACTCCATAATGCGAGCAAAATTTTCAGGAGTTGAAAAGACGACTGACCTCTACTCCCGTTCTGGTGCCACCAGATTTTTCTAAGGACTTTGTTATCTATTGCGACGCCTCACGATAAGGATTAGGTTGCATTCTCATGCAAGATCATCATGTGATTGCATATGCATCTCGACAGTTGTGTCCACGTGAGGATAATTATCCAACACATGATCTTGAGCTTGCAGCTGTGGTCCATGCATTGAAAACTTGGCGACACTACCTTCTGGGTAATCGTTGCGAAATTTATATTGATCACCAAAGTCTGAAACATATTTTCACCCAGCCGGATTTGAATCTCAGGCAAAGATGGTGGGTTGAGTTGATTACAGATTCTTAGGGATAACTTACACCCCGGAGAAAGCCAATGTCATGGCTGATGCACTAAGTCGTAAGTCTTATTGTAACAACCTGATGTTACAACAAGGTCAACCACTTCTCTGAGGAATTTCGGAAGTTAAACCTCCATATTGTTCCTCAAGGATTCCTATCCAACCTGATGGCAAAACCTACTCTTAAGGATCAAATAGTAGCTGTCCAGAAGTACGATAAGGGTATATCTCGGATCAAGGAGAATATTGCTAGCGGAAATGCTAAAGATTTCTCCAAGGACGATGAGGGTGTTGTGTTCTTCCAGAACCGTTTGGTGGTTCCCAAGAGCCAACATCTTCGGCAGCTGATTCTTAAGGAGGCTCATGATTCCCCTCTTACAATTCATCCTGGTAGTACCAAAATGTATCAGGACCTATGCCAGAGGTTCTGGTGGACTAGGTTGAAGAGAGAAATAGCTCGGTTCGTTGCTAACTGCGACGTTTGTCATCGCGTAAAGGCAGAACATCGAAGGCCTGCTAGCACCCTTCAACCTTTAGCTATTCCTGAATGGAAATGGGATAAGGTCGGTATGGATTTTATTACCGGATTTCCTAGGACTAAGAGAGGGAATAATGCTATCTTTGTGGTCATCGACCGCCTTTCCAAAGTGGCTCATTTTCTTCCTGTTCGGGAGAGTATAACCGGGAGTTATATGTTTCTCGAATAGTTTCTCTTCATGGTGATCCATTGGAGATTAACTCAGACCGCGGAAGTATCTTTACTTCCTGATTTTGGGAAAGTTTCCAAACTGCTATGGGGACTCATCTATCCTTTAGCACTGCTTTCCACCCGCAATCAAGTGGTCAAGTTGAGCGAGTCAGTCAAATCCTCGAAGACATGCTCCGAGCTTGTGTTATATCCTTCGGTATGAATTGGGAGAAATGTCTTCCATTTGCCGAATTTGCTTATAACAATAGTTATCAATCAAGCTTGGGCAAATCCCCTTTTGAAGTTCTCTATGGACGAAGGTATCGAACACCTCTTAACTGGTCGGAAACCGGAGAGAGGCAACTCTTTGGCCCGGATATGATCCAGGATGCAGAGGAGCAAGTTCACATTATTCGTGAAAAGTTGAAAACAGCCCAATCTCGTCAAAAGAGCCAATATGATCACCATCATAAGGCTGTGACCTATGAAGTTGACGAGAAGGCTTACCTTCGGGTTACACCTCTGAAGGGTACCCATCGAATCGATATCAAGGGCAAGTTGGCTCCTTATTACATTGGACCTTTTCGCATTCTTGCTAAACGAGGAGAGGTTGCCTACCAATTGGAACTTCCACCGCATCTTTCCAAGGTTCATGATGTCTTCCACGTCTCACAACTCAGGCGTTGCTTCTCGGACCCTGTCCGTGAAGTGGACCACAAAGCGCTTGATCTCCAAGATAACCTTACATATCGAGAATACCCTGTTTGTATTCTTGATCAAGCTGAGCATACCACTCGGTGTCAAAACATCAAGTTTCTCAAGGTTTAGTGCTCACACCATTTTGAAAAGGAGGCCACATGGGAAATAGAAGATCGTCTTCGACTAGAGTACCCCGCGCTCTTCCCGACGACTTCAAAATCTCGGGACGAGATTCTTTTGAGTGGGGGTGAGCTGTCACATCCCTAGCTAGATGTCATAGGACAGCATGTGAGTGCATCATATTTCATTTTTGCATCAACATGAAGTGGGGATTAAAAGAAACCCCAAACCGTCATTTGAATCAAACCAATTCAAAGCATGTGAAAAACCAACTAATTCAAAATGGTCATCTAAAATGTCCCCTATGTCTGATAAATATGGACATGAATATATCAGGGGCCATCTTAAATATTTGAACATTTATAGAAATTTAAAATAAATAACAAAGCTAGTGAAAATGCCAAATAAAGCATTATCATTATTTTAGATTTCAAAATATCCTGAAACTTTTTACAGAAGTTTGAAATGTTCAAACTTAATTATATAAAATATTTGGAATATTTAATAATAGCATTTGTACCTAAAAAAGAAATAAAACAAATGTCAGAATTAGAAAACAGAGAGAAAAAGGAAAAAAGAGGAAGAAGCCTAGGGGGAGCCGGCCCAACTGGCCCATGCCAGTCATCCTTGTCCTCGCGCCAGGAGGACAGGGGCACGCGCTCGCCACGCGCGGGCACATGCCCAGCCAGCTCCTCCCTGCCTGGCTGCTGCCTAGAGGGCTCCGAGAGTGCCAGCCCAAGGCCTCTTGTCGTGGCCCTCTTCTCCTCCCCTCTCTCCCCTGCGCGCTCTCTCGCGCGCGCTCTCTCCCCCTCTGCTTGCCATGGCCGACGACGTCGAAGCCTCGCTGCCGTAGTTCCAGCCACCCCCGTGCCCTCCTGAGACCGCCAAAAGCTCTGCCGTGACCCCCTCGTCCTCCCCGTGGACCTAGTAGCCGCTGGGAGCCCCTCTACGTCGAGGCTGCTGTCGTCTTCAAGCTCAGGCTCCGATGCTCCTCTTCGGTGATTCGCGGCCGTCTGCGCGTCCCCGAGCCCGCCGACTTCATCAACCACCTCGCGGTGAGCCCCTGCGTCGATCCCCCCTATCCTTGCAGCTTGCCCCTCGCTGTAGACGTCGTCCCGTTGCTGCCCGAAACCTTCCGCCGCTCGGCTCGTTGCCGGCCGTAGCTCCGATGACCCCCGAGCCCCCTTTGCCGCCCCTATGGATGCGCGCGCGTGCGGGCTACCCTCCGGTGCCCTCCACGCACTAAATGGCCACCGGAAGAGCAAGTTCGACGAGTTGCCGCCGCGCCCTTTGGTCGCCGCCGGCTGGCCTCCGTCAGGGTGACGTGGCAGGGCCATCAGGGGCTAATCACCCTGCTAACCAACCCCCCAGCTGCTGACACTGGGCCCCAGCTGCGGGTCAAACCCCGATCAGCGCGGGGATTAGCCCCGTGTCACTAACGTGCGGGTCCTGCATGTCAGGTTTGATCTGGCCTGGTCAGCCGACCTGCTGACGTCACAGTGACGTCAGGCTGACACTCTAATTCAATTTCTAATTTTAAATAATTCCAGGAAATGTTTAAAATTCAAAAATTCATATAAATTAATCGATAAATCAGATGAAAATAATTTATATATGAAAATTTATCAGAAAAATCCAATGAATCTCATCGTACTATTATCATGCATGTTAGAGCAACCTATTTAGATGGACATTGACATTTACTAATAGGTTAATATATGGAATATGAAATGGAGAATGATTTTGAACCTATATTCAAACTCACTTCAAATTAACTTGGACAATAGTTGCATTAGCTCATCCAAACATGTTGCCATGTCATGATCATGCATCATATTGTTGCACTTGCATGTATTGATTTCTATTTATCTACATTGTGGTAGGCCCTGCTTCTGAGGATACCTCCGAGTATTCCAACGAAGGAGAAAACCTTCCCGCTACCCAGCAAGGCAAGCAACCCTTTTGATCATTCTGATAACATCCCACTCTCTCGCTCTTGCTCTTGTTTATTCCATTAGGACAAACGTTCACTTGTTTGTCATACACGGTAGATGAACCTATTCTTTTGCATGACCTGTCAATGTCAAAGTAAATAGCTAAACCTTGCAACCTAACATACCTGGTAGATGCTTGTGCAATGATGTGCTTAGCTTACTTTGCCTCCTATGCTTGCAATGCTTAGAGTTGTGTCAGGTCTGATTCATCTGGGTGATGAACGGGAGTGAAATAATGATTCTGATGTGATAAGCTTATGATGAACCCGAGTTGGTAAAGGTAGCGATGAGAGGCTATGTAGGAGTACATAGCGGGTTGTCTCATTGGGACCGTTCTTAGGAACTGAGTTCCGTGTTTGTGATCCAAGACTAGTTACCACCACACGTTGGGATACTTAATTGACCCTCTCGACTTATCGATCGCTTAGTCCTTAGTCCAGGAGTTACAAGTAGTTTCTGGTGTTTATAGCATGCTGGAGGCCGTGCGTAGCGCTGACCCTAGGGGTGGGTTACGACGCGGTAGGGAATGGCACGGTGTACCAAAGGTCACTCGGATGGTGGGCTTGGGAACCCTACGCACATTTTTGGGGCCGTAGTGGAAACTTCGGCCGGACTTCCGTGCGGGTTCAGTCTCAAATAGGCGATAGCCTGGACTAGAGGTCTTATGTAATTGACGGCCATGGCCGACTCCCTTGCCGGGCTTCTGCTTGAAGGTTGCCGAGGTGCATGGTTTTATGAGCACACATCAATAAGTGGCGAGAGCGTGTGTGAAGAAGTACACCCCTGCAAGGTATGAAACTATTCGAATAGTCGCGTCCTCGGATATGGACTACTTGGAAAGCCTATGCTGTTCATAGATAATCAAATGGATACTCATAAAAATATCAAGACAAGTGTGAGTACCGTGGATGGCACTCTCCCGGGAGAGGGAAGTGAATCCATGGTGGTGTATTGTTTTGGAGTTAGTGGACTCGTGTGCGATATCTAAAATCTAAACAAAGAGTTAAAATTGTGTATTGTAGGTTAGCCATGAGTCAAAGCTGGCATTGCTGCATAAACTCCACCACTCTCATTGTTGATACATGAGCATGAATAGTCTAGATCTGCTTTAAAGACTTGTTGCGTACATTTGTACTCATGTTTGCTTAATAAATGTTGTAGATGAGACTCAGGACCCATCAGGTGGGTTCTATCTAGATGTCGACGATGCCGAATAGCTGGTGTCCCAGCTACAACCTTATGCCCTGTGGCGGGCTATAGATAGTCAGGCCATGTGCCTTTTCACCCTTTCATCTGTCTGTACTCAGACAGCTCTATGCTTCCACTTGGTTTGTATGGACTTGTTTGTATGACTTGAGTGTCGGGTCATGTGACCCCTATCTGTAAGAGCATATTATGCAAGGCTCTTCTGAGCCTCTTAAATAAAAGTTGTGTTGTTGTATGGTTATGTTGTGATGCCATAGTTGTATCTATGCATATCGAGCATGTCGTGCATACGTGTGACGTGCAACGGTATGTATGGGATCCGACACCTAGTCGTGTGCCTTTAGTAGTACTCTTTACGGGAAACTGCCTCTTTGTGCTTCCACCGAGCCCTGGTAGCTTGCTACTGCTCCGGACACATTGATTGACCAACGTGTATCCTTCTTTGCTACTGTGTCTGTCCCTTCGAGGAAATGTCTCGCAGTGTAATGGAGTCCCTGTAGCCTGCTACGACTCGTCTACATGCAGAGACGACATTTATGTCCCACGGCGTAATAGAGTCCTTGTAGCTTGCTATGACTCGTCTACACACGCTTGAGACCGACACCTGCATTGCTGGGTTAAGTATGCCTATTTCCGTATGGATGTGCCACTTGGGTTCTATGACTAGTCATGTCGGCCCAGGCTCTCTGTCGTTTGATTGCCAGCGACATGTTCACATACGTGAGCCAAAAGACGCAAACGGTCCCAGCTAAGGTAAGGCTGCAGCCGTGGAGCTTACCGTGCGTGAGGCCGCAAAGTGATGTGATATGTTACAGTCTGGATTCATATGACTTAGGATTGGGGTCCCGACACTTGCTTACCTTTGAGGGAATGTGTGACTCCTTGATCTATTGAATAGGGTTGATGTTCATTGTAAATAGATATTGCCAATAATGAACATGAGTGAACTTCATCGGCGGAGTCACCCCTCAAGAACTCTCTAGTTCTTCTTCTTGGGAATCCACATCAAGTTGATGGGGATCCTTGGTGTTGAAGTAGCACTTGTAGAAGTTGATCTTGTAGTAGCCTTGGGAACCCACTTCACCAAAGCTTGGGGTTCATCTTCATAAGAGTCAAAGTTCTCTTGGAGCTTGTTCTTGCCCTTGAGCTTGGTGTCTTGTGGTGGAAGGTCATCTTGAGTGTTTGTCCCCTTGGGAAGAGTATTTTCATACTTCTCCTTTTGAGGAACAAACTTGGGCTCAGGATATTAACCTTCTTTCCATTCAACTCCATTAGCATTGAAGTAGCCAACACCACGATTCTTCTGGTATCCTCCATGCTTGCGTACAATCTCATCAAATTGTTTGTACCCTTAAGGACTCTTGTAGATACCTTTCTCTATAATTCCTTTCAATAAAACATTTTATTGCTCAAGTGTAACTTGGTTAAGAGAATGATCATTAGTGGAATCAATAGAACTACTAGGAGCAACATCATTGGGTTTAGCATTTTTATTGTTGCTACTAGATGAAGAACCTTTCTTTCCTTTGTTACTAGATTTCTTAGATTTGACTTGTGGCATGAATGTAGACAAGAGTAGTCATTTGGCAATATAAGATGAAGTCTTCTTTTGGAGATCATCATTGATAGCTTTAAGAAATTC
Organism: Hordeum marinum; assembly: GCA_022496015.1. Taxonomy (NCBI): domain Eukaryota; kingdom Viridiplantae; phylum Streptophyta; class Magnoliopsida; order Poales; family Poaceae; genus Hordeum; species Hordeum marinum. The sequence continues at coordinate 432,254,302 of CM039674.1, read as the reverse complement.
ATTTTCTTGCTCCAAATTGAGCTTCTCGAAGCGTAGATTCTCATGAGTTCTTACAAGCTCTCTATGATCTTCAAGAGTAGATTCATGATCTAACTTAAGAGTGTTGAGTTCTTTAGTTAGTTCTTCTATTTTCATCTTATCATCGTCAATTGACTTATCTTGACTAGTACGAGAAACATCAAGTTCATTATGATTAACATCACTAGTTTTATCACATAGCAAGTCATCATCATAAAGCAAATCATCTTCATCACTATCGAAATCAAGATATTCGGGGCATGATACCTTGGGGCCTTTAGCCATGAAGCAACTTCCACCTCCTTCATTTGGTGAATCAAATAGATCATAGGAGTTGGTTGTCACTAGTGCAATTCCGGCAACACCATCATCTTGACTATAGTCAGAGTTGGAGCGATAGCTTCTCTCGGAGTGGTTGTCGGAATCGGAGCCAGAAACCCATTCACCAACATGAGCTTGATGATTTATTCTTGAGTAGCTCTTGGTGTGCTTGTCCTTCTTCTCTGAGTCCCTACTTCTCCTTGAGGGTCTTCATTCATAACGATCATCTCTACTCCTTCTCTCTCTTCGAGGTGATTTGTCTCTTGAGCTTTGTCTTCTTGGTGACTCTTCTCTTCGTTTGTAGGGAGCCGAGCACTCATTGGAGTAGTGTCCGGGCTTCCCACAATTGTAGCAGTTTCGGTCACGACTTGACGAACGCTTCTCTTCATATCTTGAGTTGGAGCTACGATCTTTGCTTCTATTCTTGTAGAACTTGTTGAATTTCTTGACCATGAGGCTTATCTCTTCATTTGTGACAAGGTTGTTGCTTGAGGTAGCGGGAGCATCATTTGTGGCTTTGTAAGCACCGCTAGACTTGTGATGAAGGTCTTCCTTGTCTTTGAGTGTCATCTCATGAGCGACAATTCTACCAATCACTTCCGTTGGTTTGAGATCTTTCTAGTTGGGCATCATTTGGATCAATGTGCACACAGTGTCATATCTCTCATCCAAAGCTCGAAGTATCTTCTTGATGATGAACTTGTCAGTCATTTCTTCGCTTCCTAAGCCAGGAATCTCATTTGTGATGAGAGCTAGGATAGAGTACATTTCAGCGACCCCTTCACCATCCTTCATCTTGAACTTGTCAAGTTGACCTTGAAGAACATCTAACTTGGATTCTCTCACGGACTCAGTTCCTTCATGCATATCAACCAAAGTATCCCAAATCTCTTTTGCGTGTTCAAGACGGCTGATTTTGCTGAATTCTTCAGGACATAGGTAGTTGAAGAGAATGTCACATGCTTGAGCATTGAGTTGCAACATCTTCAATTCATCCACAGACGCTTCACGATCCGGTTCCTTTCTATCCGCAAAGAATTCACCTTGCAAGCCAACACGAACAACAGCCCAAACGACAGGATTATGACCAAGCAAATGCATTTTCATTTTATGCTTCGAACTAGCAAAATTAGTGACATTAAAGTACGGACCTCTACGGTGGTAATTTCCCTCACTAGATGTCATACTTGTCCTAGGTTGTGAAACCAATGCAATGGAGACCATAGCTCTGATACCACTTGTAGTATCGAAAGTAGGTCTAGAGGGGGGTGATTAGACTACTTGACCAAATAAAAGTTTTGCCTTTTTCCCAATTTTAGTTCTTGGCAAGTTTTAGCATTCATAGCATATCAAGTAACACCCTACACATGCATGTCTAAGAGTGTAGCAGCGAAAAGTAAATACATTACACATGTAAGTAAAGAGAGGGTTAGTAAAGCAAACACAAGTGATGACACGATGATTTTTCCCGTGGTTCCGATAGGTGGTGCTATCATACGTCCATGTTCACGGAGTCTTCAACCACGGAAGGTAACAGTCGCGAGAGTCCACGGAGGGCTCTACCAATGGTGGGTTCCACGAAGAAGCAACCTTGACTATTCCATGCGGCTTCCGTCCACGAAGGACTAGCCTCACTATGGGTAGATCTTCACGAAGTAGGCGATATCCTTTCCCTTAGAAACTTATTGGTTCACTCCACAACACTAAGTAGGAGGCTCCCAAGCGACACCTAACCAATCTAGGAGGCACTGCCCTCCAAAAGGTAATAGGCTCGGTAATGACGACGAACTCCTTGCTCTTGTGCTTCAAGATGATAGACTACTCAACACACAATCACTCTCTCATAGATTTGGCTTGGTAGAAGAGATGGGATTGGTGGAAAGCAACTTGGGGAGGCTAGAAATCAAGATCCATATGGTTGGAGTGGAATATCTTGATCTCAACACAAGGGTAGTTTGTTCTCTCTCAGAAAACTGAGTAGGATAGGTATGGAATAGTTCTGAGTGCTTCTCTTTCGAGTGGGTGGTGGTGAAGGGGTATATATAGGCATCCCCAAAAATCCAACCGTTACACACAATAAGTCAGACTCGGTGACACCGATGTGTAAATCTCGATGGTACCGAAGTGACCAAAAGTGGCAACTTTTGAATCTCGGAGGGACCGATACAATTCTCGGTTGCACTGACAAGGTGACCAACGGTCAGATTTACCAATCTCATTGACGCCGATTCACCATTCTCAATCAGACCAAAAATGAGAATTTGCGTAACAAAATCTTGGCAACCCAACTCGGTGGCACCGAGTGCAGTGTCGGCTGCAGCAAAGTGTTAGGGTTTGGCTGAGTGTGTCTAGGGTTTAGAATCGGTGGCACCGGGATAGGAATGTTGGTTGCACCGATTTTGCATATTTGACTTAGGACAGACTTTGGTGGGAGAGTTTGTGGATGTTTTGGTGATTGTCACTTGTGCACGTTTGAGCATATTGTTCACCATCAAAACTTTACCCCCTTTTAACAGTATTGGCTTTCCTATGGACTCAAAGTGATTTATCACAAATGTAAAATGTAGAGTCCTCTTGCTTGAAGCTTGGCCAACCTATTTCCTTGAATCTTGGGGTAATTCCACAATCCTTTAGCCATTCCTATCATTGAACTTGTCCTGAAATATACTTGGTGAAAGCATTAGTTTAGTGACTTATATGTTGTTATTAATTACCAAAACCACCAAGGGATCAAGTGTGCTTTCAAACACCTAACCAATCTAGGAGGCACCACCCTCCAAAAGGTAATAGGCTCAATAATGTCAATGAACTCCTTGCTCTTGTGCTTGAAGATGATAGACTCCTCAATACACAATCACTCTCTCACAGATTTGGTTTTGGTGGGAGAGATTGATTGGGTGGAAAGCAACTTGGGGAGGTTAGAGATCAAGATTCATATGGTTGGAATGGAATGGCATGATGTCAACACATGAGTAGGTGGCTCTCTCTCGGAAAATTTGATAGGATAGGTGGGGATCTGTTCTGAGTGCTTCTCTTACGAGTGAGTGGTGGTGGAGGGGTATATATAGGCATCTCGAAAAATCCAACCGTTACACCTAATAAGTCCAACTTGGTGACACCGATGTGTTAATCTCGGTAGTACCGAGTTGCCTAAAAGGTAGAAACTTTTGAATCTCGGTGAGACCTATACATAAAACTCGGTTGCACCGATAAGGTGACCAGCGATCAGATTGCCAAACTCGGTGACGTCGATTCAACAAACTCGGTGGGACCGATTTTGTGAATTTGCATAACACAAAGTTGGCAACCCAAACTTGGTGGCACCAAAGTAGAATCGGTTGCACTAAAGGGATAGGGTTTGGGCGAGTCTGTGTGAGGTTGAGAATCGGTGGCATTGAGTGGAAAGTGTTGGTTGCACCGATTTTGGGAATTTGTCTTTGGACAGACTTTTGTGGAAGAGCTTGTGGGTGTATGTGGTGACTATCACTTGTGCATGTATGAGCTTTTTATTCACCAACATTATCTTACCCCCTTTTAATAGTATTGGCTTTCCTATGGACTCAACGTGATTTCTCACAAATTAAAATGTAGAATCCTCTTGCTTGAAGCTTTGCCAATCTATTCCTTCTTCTTCTTCATGGGGATACTCTCCACACTCCTTTTTGCCAACCCATCTCTCTCCATGGACTTTACCTAAAATATACTAGATGAAAGTATTAGTCCAAGAGACAATGTATGTTGTCATGAATTATCAAAACCACCAAGCGAGCACATTGTGCTTTCAACAACATTGGTGCCATTGCTCTGGCCAAGGAACCAAGGTTTCACAAGAGGACCAGATATATGAAAAGGGCGCTTCAATTCCATCCGCGATTAGATCAAGGAGGATGACATAAAAATTTGCAAAGTGCACACTAATATGAATGTCGCAGACCTGTTGACTAAACCTCTTCCAAGGGCTAAACATGATCAACACCAGAACTGTATGGGTGTTAGATTCATTACAATGTAAATCACATAGTGATGTGAGCTAGATTATTGACTCTAATGCAAGTCAGAGACTATTGGAAATATGCCCTAGAGGCAATAATAAAGTGGTTATTATTATATTTCCTTGTTCATGATAATTGTTTGTTATCCATGCTATAATTGTATTCATTGGAAACTCAATTACATGTGTGGATACATAGACAACACTCCGTCCCTAGTATGCCTCTAGTAGACTAGCTCGTTGATCAAATATGGCCAAGGTTTCCTAGCCATAGACATGAAATCTCATTTGATAATGGGATCACATCATTAGGAGAATGATGTGATGGACAAGACCCAAACTATGAACGTAGCATATGATCGTGTTAGTTTATTGCTATAGTTTTCTACATGTCAAGTATCTGTTCCTATGACCATGAGATCATGCAACTCACTGACACTGGAGGATTACCTTGTGTGTATCAAACGTTGCAACATAATTGGGTGACTGTAAAGATGCTATACAGATATCTCCGAGGGTGTCTGTTGAGTGGGCATGGATCAAGACTGGGATTTGTTACTCCGTGTGACAGAGAGGTATCTCAGGGCCCACACGGTAATACAACATCACAACAAGCCTCACAAGCAAAGTGACTAAAGAGTTAGCCATGGGATCTTGTATTACGAAACGATTAAAGAGACTTGACGGTAATGAGATTGAACTAGGTATAGAGATACCGACGATCGAATCTTGGGCAAGTTACATACCGAAGAACAAAGGGAACAACATACGGTACTAACTGAATCCTTGACATCGAGGTTCAAACAATAAAGATCTTCATACAATATGTAGGAAAAAATATGTGCATTCAGGTCCTGCTATTTATTATTGACCGTAGAGGTGTATCGGTCATGTCTACATAGTTCTCGAACCCACAGGGTCTGCACACTTAACGCTCGGTGATGTTTTAGTAGTATTGAGTTATGTATGGTGGTTACCGAAGGGTGTTCAGAGACCGGATGAGATCTCAGACGTCACGAGGAGCTCCGGAATGGTCTGAAGGTAAAGATTGATATATAGGAAGTCCCGTTTTGGTCACCGGAAACGTTCCGGGTACTTCGGTAGTGTAGCAGGAGTGCCGAGAGGGTTTCGAGGGACCATCGGGAGGGGCCACCCACGTCGGGAGGCCACATGGGCCTTAGGAGTGGCTCACCAGCCCTTAGTGGGCTGGGCAAGCCAGACCCTAAGGGCCCATGCGGCTAAGGTGAGGGAAAAGGAAAAAAACCAAGTGGGGAAGGATTCCAAGTGGAATCCTACCTGGAGTAGGATTGAAGGTGGACTCTCCCACCTCCACCACTTCGGTCGACTCCTAGGGGGAAGCCTAGGGGCGCCGACACCATCCCCTCCCTCCTATATATATTGGAGGGGAGAGAGGGCAGCCGCACCAAACCGTAAGCCATGGTGCAGCCCTCTCTCCCCGATAGATCATATCCTCTAGTTTTCGGCGATGCTTAGGCGAAGCCCTGCCGGAATAGTTCCACCGCCGCCGCCACCGCACCGTCGTGCCACCGGAGAACTCATCTACCTCTCCACTCCCTCTTTCTGGATCAAGAAGGCGGATATCGTCATCGAGTTGTACGTGTGCTGAACGCAGAGGTGCCGTCTGTTCGGCGCTAGATCGGGATGGATCGTGATTGGATCGCGAGATGGGTAGCGATTTGGATCGCGAAGACGTTCAACTACATCAACTGTGTTTCTTAATGATTCCCTCTAAGCGATCTACAAGGGTATGTATATCCACTCTCCTTCTCGTAGATGCTCATCACCATGGATAGATCTTGTGTGTGCGTAGGAATTTTTTTGTTTCCCATGCAACGTTCCCCTACAGAAGGAGGCTCCCAAGCGACACCTAACAAATCTAGGAGGCACCACTCTCCAAAAGGAAATAGATGTGGTGACAATGATAAACTACTTGCTCTTGTGCTTCAAAAGATAGTCTCCTTAACACACAATCACTCTCTCAGGGATTTGGCTTGGTAGAAGAGGTTGATTGGGTGGAAAGCAACTTGGGGGGGGGGGGTTAGAAATCAAGATTCATATGGTTGGAGTGGAAGGTCTTTATCTCAACACGTGAGTAGGTGGTCTTTCAACATGCCTTTGGGATGGTTCTCTTGCATATTATCAGGTAGCTTCTTGACATCATCTATGGGTTTTCACATGATTGTTCTTCCTGCAACTATATCAAGCATAGTTTTTGACATAGTTATAATGCCTCTAGTTAAAGCTAGAAGTCATTATTTTGCTTTTCATCTCTAAGAGAAAGGAAATAGACACAACTTCAAAGCGTCAAGGTCATAATCTCTATGTCATTTTGCACATTTTAATAAAATTATGCAAGTGCATGCCGACATCTTCAGAAGCAGAGCCTCCAAGTTGGTCATGTTGAACCATGGAGACTAGGTTCGGTTTTATCTCATCATCATCGGTACCAACATTAGGTTGTGCTACTTCACGCATAAAGTTACTACCAGGAGTAGTAAAACTTCCAATATTATGAGCCATAGTAATATTTTTGGGGTTTTCAACTGAAGACTTGCAACAAAAAGTAAAATTAAAACTTAAACAAAAACTGTACGTAAAGTTTAACAAAACCCTAAACACAAAAACTAGGAACACTCAAATCCTCTGCAACAACGGCATCATAAAAAGGTTTGATTACTTCCTTTGGTGATCCGGAAATGGAGCAGAAAAGATTCTCATGTTTCACCCTGATTTATCGAACCCATGGGAGGACGACCCCCTTTAAGCTAGTGTCTCAAGCAAGCTTTTGTTAAGGAACAATTCCAGCTTTTTGCTGGATAAAAATCAAACAAAATGAAGGGGAACACTTATAATAAAAATATGCATGGCTATGAGGTCTTAATGCTTACAACAATATATTTGTGTATGGACCAATATGATCTTAATTTGGGCACTAGAAGTCACCCATCAAGATGTGCTTGTTACCAACCGAAGTGGGGGATGTGTCCAAATTATGTCTTGACCAGCATGCGTCCTGCATCAAGAGTCAGTTGTCCAACCAAAGGCCCTATCCGTCTCATGAGGTTGCCTCGATAATTAAGATTGCTATAATCAGACAAGAGTTTTGGGTATTTAATGACTACACGTCTTGCATCCCCCAAGAAGGATATGTGTTATCGTACTTAACCTTTTTGTCGCTAGTGTTCAAAATAACACTTCACGATCTCCCTACCCTTAGCCTCATCGTGGCTTGCTCTCCATGATCCTAGGTACCTGTAGGGATGAAGGACGCAAAAGAGATAAGAGACATCTATGAAAAAAATATTCACACATACGGGATGTTAACTAAAAGTCCTTCCATTGATCCCCATCGGGTTGCAAGGCTCTTGCTTCAACCCATACCTTACCGAACTACTCACACATGGAGAGCAAATCACATGAAGAACTCATCATAGAACACATCGTAGAGCACATTATGCAGGTAGACTGATTGATAATATGTCTTACACGATTACAAGTATGATCTAGAGTAAGAAAAACTATGGTAGAGATGGAGATAGTGGCTATGGAGATGGGAAATGGCGGCAGCTGGGGTTGGTGCATATGGGATGATGATGACTCTTTTATGGCTTCACACACGACTATTTTGTTAACATTTTAGCCTCGAACCCTTTATAAACTATGTTCATGTGGACGAAGAGCCTCTATTTCCCTGCTATACGACCGCCCATGCAAGCGATCGTGGTCGCATGAAACATCCTATTCAGCTCTCAAATTGTTGGCATGCCTCCTCCTGATTTCTTATATATCTCTAAAAGGACGTGGATGTCGCCTAGAGGTGGGTGAATAAGATCTTTAAAATAATTATGGTTTAGGCTTGAACAAATGTAGAAGAAAACTAGCGTTTAATCTGTCAAGAACAAAACCTAAAACAAGTAGGATCACCAATTTGCACCAACAACTTATGCTAAGCAAGATAAATAACTAAGTGATAGCAAGACATATAGAATGAAACAATATGGATATCACAAATTAAAGTGCATAAGTAAAGGGCTCGGGTAAGAGATAACCGAGGCACATGAAGACGATGATGTATCTCGAAGTTCACACCCTTGAAGATGCTAATCTCCGTTTAGAGCGGTGTGAAGGCACATTGCTTCCCAAGAAGCCACTATGGCCACCGCCATCTCCTCACGCCCTCACATAATGCAAGATATCGTGATTCCACGAAGGGACCCTTGAGGGCGGTCACCGAACCCATACAAATAGCAACCCTTGGGGGCAGTCACCGAAAACGTACACTTTGGTAACCCTTGGTGGCGGTCACAGAAAACGTACACATTGGTAACCCTTGGGGGCGGTCACCGAAACCTGTACAAATTGCTCGGGGCAATCTCCACAACCTAATTGGAGACCCCGACACTTACCCGGAGCTTTACACAATAATAATTGATCTTTGAGACACCACCAACCAACTAGGGCGCTAAAGCACCCAAGAGGAACAAGCTCTAGGGTTCCCAAACACCCAAGAGTAATAAGCTTCTCAACTTTTCACCTCCATGTATCACTGTGGAGAACTCAAACCGATGCAACTAATGCAATGGAAAGAACATACGAAGTGGTCAAGTCCCTCACTCTCAAATCCCACCATAACAACAAAAGCTATGGAGAAATATGAGAGGAAGAACATGGAGCTCACGAAAAACTCCAAGATCTAGACCCAAGGGGTTCCCCTCACATAGAGGAGAAAGTGATTGGTGGAAATGTGGATCTAGACCGACTCTCTATTTTCCCTCAAAAAGGAGCAAGAATCATTGGAGGGATTGAGAGTTAGCAAGCTCGAAGAAGGTCAACAATGGGGGAAGAACATGAACTCAAGAGATGGGGACCACTAGGGAAGAACCTCCCTTAAATAGCCTACCCAAATCCAACTGTTATGTGCACTGGTCGTGCACAAGCGTTACGGCCGCTCGGGCCAGCGGTACTACCGCTCAGGCATGCTCTCTACAACTGCTAATGAGAAACGGGCATAGAAACCAGCACAGAAGAAAATCCTAAGCGGGACTAGGAGCGATAGTAGAGAGCAGAAGTACCGCTTAAGCGGTACTACCAGGCTACTACCGACCTACTACCTTGGAAGCAACTAAGGGTAACAAAACCTTCAAATAAGCGGTAGTAGCAGCAATAGTACATAGCGGAAGTACCCGACTGAGCGGTACTACCGCCCGAGCACCGAAAACTGGCATGAGAATGAAACTGCCAAACGAGCTTCGAATTGAGAAAACTCAAGCTTGTTGTATTGAGGACAACAAGAGCTATCCAACAACGACCTTGAGCTTAATAAATATTATCCGGCAATGAATAATAAATGCCACTAGGATAAGGAAGATGACCTTCCCAAATATTATCCCGCAAAATCTCCAACACTGAAAACACAAAGATAAGCATACGAAATCTGTTTTCGATGAACTTGAGCTTAACACGATGAAGATCATAAGCTCCAAAACTCACATAGAGAAAAGGCAAACAAGAACCAACAAAGATGATGATGCCAAGAATGCAATGGTTTGAGCTCTGAATAAATGATACGATCAAGCTACTCACATGAGAGCCCCCCTTGATATGAAATACCACCATGAGACCAGTAAAATAGAAAACCTTTCAAGGTCAAACCTTTTTCTTGCGCATAGTACACTTGAGCTAGATGATGACTATCTTGTCCTCCTCTAGATGGACCACCTTACTTGATTGCGTCGGCTCGATGAAGACTAGTAGATTGCTCCCCCATACTCCACTATGGGTGAGCCTCTCTTCGACACATCTTCACATGTCCATTATCACCACAATGGGCAGCAAGCTTCAACCATGTGATCTCTTTGCGATGCTTCACTTGAACTTGCACACCACAACCTTAATGGCGATCACCACTTGATGTCATCCTCCATGTGACATATGAGATCTTCCTCTTGATATACAAGCCCATGGAAAATTACCTAACCCCTCATAGAATGACCGCACAAAAAGATCATGGGTTAGTACACAAAGCGCAATGGACAATGCTTATCATACGTGAGATCACTTGATCCCACACGGTGCATCTTCTACGCTTTGTGTGTTGATCAACTTGAATCCACTCTTTGTATTTATTTCTTGATCAACCTCGTATCTTATATTCTATTCATAACGATGATGTCTTGAAGGTAAACATGAATATTCACATAGTCTTGTTCTTCAAGACATGCTTGCAATAAGCTCAACTCTCACATGATGTTGACACCAGATTTTGACATGGGAGAAAACATGATTAAAATGGATTCAAATGAAGAACTGCTCTACATGGAAAAAATTCATAGTGTTGGCATGAACATCTTTGAAGTTCAGGCCATCATTGTCCAATCTCATCTCGAAGGCTGAAACTATGCTCAAAGTATCGATATTTCATATTAAGAGTACTATTCGGCCGATTAAGCCCCCAAGACGACCTCATAAGAGAAAATGTTCAACATGATTGTCAATCGATTTTGATATAAAAAGCATCTCAATCGGAGATCGTATGCAAAAGTGAGAGCCATCAGAGTGCAGCCCTACCACGAGGCAAAAACTGGACGCGAGGGATCAGACACCCATCGAGGTGATGTCTGATGGGTTGCGTAAGCTATTCGGCCCTCAAGACGGCCTAGAATGTAAAAACATACAACATGAAAAACTTTTGTCTCGTTGAGCCGATCGATTTTGATATATATATTGTCTCAATCCGAGGTTAATTGCAGATTGTGTGGCCCGAGCAAGGATCAAGACAGAAGTTTGGGCCAGATTCGGATTGAATCCGAGTTAGACTAGAGCTAGGACTCTAGGGCATGAATTGATGTAATTTTCTTGTAACGAAAGCCTAGATGAATCCTTTGCTTGTACGAGAAGTCCAGCCGCCTCTTATATATATTGGAGGTGACGGTCGATTGAGACAACACACAATTGAACAAATCAATCTATACTACGTTTTCATCTATGTTCTATCTCTCCATCGTTTTCTCTCTCTCGTTCTTCGTTGTTCCTTGAGTTTGAGAGCTGCGGATCCCGAGGCTCCAAGGGAGAGCGAATCAACCTAGGGCATACCATAGCCGCCGCACTCCTTGACGGGGTCCCTCCCAAGTGTGTGGGGTTTCTGGTCTACAAACGCACCCACCGACTATCTTGCATATTGTGCTATCGACTAGGTCTCTTTCGGCGTGAGCTGCGATGCATCACCCCCGGTGTCGAGGGTACACGTGACGTGTTCGTGTGTCAACACATGACCTATATTTTGGATAAATCATTGAATGTTGCCTTGGTCATCACATGGACTCCTTGAAACCAACAAATGGATTCAAGAAATGCCTATGGATAAATCCTTGAAGTAAAACTCAAAGCAACCATGAGTCTATAGGGATTGTCATCAATTGTCAAAACCACATTGGAGAAATATGTATAACAACCCCCCTTTACTACTTTCCAATATCTCACTTGATTTTGTTCATATTTAGCCCATTTCCTGTAAAAACACAATGAAGAGAGGATTTGTTGAATCATATGCATTTATTAGTCAATAGTTGCAATATCGGAGAGAATATCTCAGTTTTAAAGAAATATATTGGTTTAAACAAACGGGAGAGGAATGTAAAAATATCACTCATCACCCGTCTGTGGAACACAAACCATTCTCCCCCCCCACACACACCAAAGTACACCCTGGCATTTTTGCCATCGCTATCACGAGCCCACTTCCAGCCTCAGCACCACCGCCCCAGTCCTCACTGCGGCATCCGCCGACAGCCCCGCTACCGCGGGATCCATCGACGCCCACTTTGCCAAGGTGTTTGGCCGTTTGCTCGATCCGGACGAGGCTCGTCCACGCCTACCTTCGTCTTGTGAGGTACGGATTCATCACTCCAAAGGATCATGGAGGACAGCTCGGATGAGTGTTTTTTAGAAACATCATATGTTCATCATCGTCCGAAGAATTGTTGAACGATGATGATGTTGTGGTTACTACTTGGGTTGTCAATGAGCACATCTCGAGGGAGCGGCCATTGTTTAGGGGATTGATCCTGGGCTATGATCTAGGGTTGAATCGCAACAAAGAAAACGACCATAGCCTACTGTACATCGTGTACTTTTAACTCACAGATCCACTATTCTTGGCCAAGCTTTTCCTACGACACTTCCGGATGGTGAGATATGTGTTCAACAGTCGTAGGGAGTGATGGGGTATGATGATAAGTTCAAATGCAAGCATGATGCCCTTGAAAAGGTTGCCTTCTCCTCTTACCAGAAATGCACTACAACTATTCGGATCCTTGCATACAGAATTCCCCATGATCTTGTTGATGATTATGTGTACATGAGTGAGTCCATATGCCTCATGCCATTGTACATGTTCTACAAAGATGTGGCCAGAATGTTTGGCCTAGATTACTTGAGACAACCAAATGTTGCGGATACAACCCGATTGTTAGCAATCAATGAAGGCTTTCTAGGAATGCTTGGAAGCATAGTTTCTATGCATTGGAAGTGGAAGAACCGTCCATTTGCTTGGCAGGGGAAATATAAGAGACATGTTAAAACCTCCATGATCCTACTTAAAGATGTGACGTCACAAGATCTCTCGATTTGTTACTCTTTTTTCGGCATGGCAGGTTCTCACAATGACATCAACATTCTTCGACGCTCTTCGGTGTTCGCAAGGCCTTCGGAAGGCAACTCCCCAAAGGTCAACTTTGAGATCAGTGACCACCAATAGAACAAGAGATATTATCTACCTGATGGTATCTATCCTTAGTGGTCAACTATTACGAAGATAATGACCGCACCACCCAAGGGGAGAGAGGGCTAGATTTCTCCAAGAACAAGAGAGTGATAGGAAGGATGTTGAGCGTGCTTTAGGTGTGCTCTAATATCAATGGGCTATTGTTCGACACGCTGCTAGAAAATGGAGCGCCCAGAGGATGTGGGAGGGTGAAGACTGTTTGCATGATCACGCACAATATGATTGAGAGGGTGAGCGTGAGGACAATCTCTTTGACCAAGTGTGGGATTTCAAGGGTGAAAATGTTGAGTCTGAGTATGGAGCGACAACGTAAGCATAGTTCACCCAATTACATCGAGAAATACATGATTGGACAACTCACATTCAATTTTAAGATAATTTGGTTGGGTATATGTTGACTCGCATAGGAAACCAATAGTTGTGGCTACTCTTTTTCTTCCAATGTATTTGCTACAATTTTGAATTAAGTTGGTTGTAAACTATGTGACTTTTATTTGTTTAATAGTGTGCAATTTGATTTCGGTTGTTTGGTTGTGAATGATAATTCAAACAAAAAAAAAGAACGGGACGAACCAAATGGGCCGACCGAGTGGACGCACCGGGAAAAACTCACGGACATGAAAGGACACCGGCCAAACTAACAACCCAAACAGATAAAACTCATATTCGTTTGGGTCGGCACATTAGAATTATCCACTTGTCCTTACCCACTGGCTGATGATGGATGTCCTGAGTAGCCAGCTTGTTTGGAGAACGGGGTTGCAAAAACCGAGCTCCATGGAGCTTACTTTTTAATAAAAAATTAAAATATATTTAGAAGTTCAGAAAATGTCAGTGTATTTTTTACAAGCATAAGCATATTCTTCAAGTATGTGTACATTTTTATGAACTAATTTTATCATTTACATGCTACACAAAAAAGACAAATATCTGGCCCAAATACAAAAAATAAAAAGCCCACTTTAGTACGTATGTGTAATTGTCCTTTTGGTGTACATCACATATGAATATATATATATATATATGTCATGAAATTTTATACATGTTTACCACCAATATACGTCTACATGTATACCTTTTTCAGATATTTTTGAAGATGTGGAAAAAGTATTTTCGCTGAAAAATAAAATAAAAAACTCGATGGAGCTCGGCCTCTTCTAGCCCTTTTCGGCCTGTTTGCCTCTTCTTGGTAGAAGAACACTGAAGGTGATGGCTGACGTGAAAATAATCAAACGGAAGAACGAGCAATATGGGTCATGCTTGTTAATCAATTTACTGCATCCATCACTCGACATGATGGCATGGCCGGACTGGACGACTGGTGCTTGAACTAACAGTACTTTCGCACACTAGAAATGGCCCACGTTGCGAGTGAGATGGGTCGGCCAAATAATCCTAGGCAAAAAATAAAACAAGTAAGAAAAAACACGATCGATCTGCAAAACGGAACCATTTCATTCTGCCACCAAAAGCAGCCTCAAGACATCCTCCACTGGCCAGAGACTGAACTGACAGCGGTTGTTAAATGTCAAGTTTTTGGTTGCTGTCAAACAAAATCCAAGTCCCAAAGCCCGATCATCTACACGTACACCGGGCTCCAGTAACTGTCACTTTGAAAGCCATTAGCTCTTGCTTCCCGGAGGTTGGTTTCCATGCTCTCACATCCCCTCAATCAAATCCTGCTGCCGCTTGCTTGTATGCATGGCATGCGTGCAGAGGAATGACGACGCAAGTCTGGCACATTTGCACTACGCCCGCGCTTTCTTGCCTCAGTGGGTATAAACGTTTTCACCATCACCCGGCGGGCCGGCGGGCATCGGATACCTTGGGCTTGGAGGATGTTTTATGTCTGGTTTCAAGGAATTATGTGACACCCGCTGTATCTTATCCTGGCGTGGCAGCAGGCAAACGCACACCAATACGCCTTTCCACATTTCTCGTACAGAAATAGTAGAGCTTTTTACGCGGATGGTGAACTTGCACATCAATAGCGGATTGTCTTCCGTCGGATTTGCATCGGAATATTTGGAGTTCCTCTCAAGGATGGCGGTACATATTCGGCGTATTTGACAGGCATTTTCCTCTCGTTTTCCCTTGTCCTTTTCCTCAAATATATTCCTCACGATAACAAACGCCTTTTCCCGTCACCATGGGTCTCCTCTCCTGAAGTGCGTACGTACGTACGTACTGAACTACTAGTGATGAGTGCATGTAATGCACGTGTGTCAATCTCGGCCGTCCACTAAATCGGCCCTGCGCGCGGTTAACGAAAGAAATATGAGCCGGCACGCACCAACCAGCACCATGACGCCGGCATGACGGCCACCACCACCGTGTATATCCTCGATCACCGGCGCAGCGAGCAGCACGGCGTCGTGGACCGGCCCATCGCCTCCCGTTTCGGTGCGCCGGTGCGCCCTAAAACACGTACATCCACCGGGGAAACGCAGCCTGATTGGCCGTCTACACCACTTTATCCACCCAACACCCGAGCCTGTGGAGCCACCGGGTAGGCCGGTGTGTTCGTGAGCTGCGCACGTATCGACCCATCTCACCGCGCGCTTGGCTGCTTTAGCAGCGTACCCTACTGGGCACTACGGACCAAAGACGATCCCAGATAGATACTACTCTACTTAGATGTGGGTAGAGTGTGGCAGTGGCCAGCCAGGCCAGTGGAGGTGACATGTTCTTGCCCAGTGAGTGCAAGCAATGATGATCCGTCGTCCAAGCCATGGCGGCATCGGGATCCCCCAGGGGCAGACAGGAGGGAGACAGGCCATCGTAGTGGAGCTGGAGCGGGTGGTGTGCTGTGCTGTGCTGTGCGTGTAGTGTTTGTTTTGTTTCTATGGCCGTCGGCATTGGCGCTGCCGCTGCATGCGGCATGCAACTTGCATGCTGCTGGAAGCGTGTAGTGTGGTGTAGTGTACTCCTAGATAGGTAGCTTCACGCACGCATGGGCATCGTTTGCGGTCAATTTGGTGGTGTCTTCTCACCTCACCTCCCCACCCACACCCACACTATCTCGCTGCTAGTGCAACATCTGCGTGTGTGCTGTGTGGTAGCACCGGCCGGCAGCGGCGATGTGCACCGGCGAGCTAGCTTTTGCCCAGGCGGGGAGGGAGGAAATCTAGGCACCAGCTTGAGAAGCCTTTTCGGGAGTGCGTGGTGGAACTGGGAGGGAGGAGAATCATGCGAATCTTCTCTCAAGGAAATAAACTGCACTGTGTCCCCCGGGAGCAAAGTGATCTTCGGATGGTTGCGGGCGCTGGTCCATGTACAATGGTTGCTTCTCTGGAGTACACAGAATCATCGCGTGTTTCAACCCGTCATGATTTCCCTTTATTGCATGTTCACAGGTCACCGTTCGCCTGTGATATCATGCTTCCGCGTACGTGTCGGAGCCACTGGTTCTGAGAGCGAGAGGCGCCTGGAAGCATTTGATCTGACGTGGTAGTAGGAACGTGAAGTTCAGTCGATGGCTCTCCAAATTAAGGTTGGTGCACGGTCGTCCGTTGAAAAGGCACGAAACGGAGGGCGCTCCTGTCTTTTTTTTTTTTTTTGCTTTTCTTCGGGCAGGTCATGTACTGAAAATCTCCCTGAATAAAGTCAAGTCCTGAAAACACATTCTCTTCTGGTTCGTTGGAGCCTGGTCTGGCTGCCTAGTGACCTACTGAGCCCGTGGGCTTTTGCGTAGCTGCAGCCTACAGAGAAAAACAAGGGCAACTGGCCTCTGGCCAGCTGCATCCAGGCACGCAAAGTGAGCAACTGAGCATGCATGCAGGATATCCTGCAGGTAAACTAGGCGCTCGTCCGAAAGTCGTTCCATGTAGCCCGGCCGTGCAACAGAGTCTAGTTAATTTAGACTCTTGACTTTCGGCCCTGTAATTTTTCCTTCGACATATCAGACCAGACCAGACCAGACCTAGGTAGAGTAGGGTATATGCTTCGGTACAAGTCCTAGCCACTACCCCGCACAAAAAAAAAGTCCTAGCCACTACAAGGTCCGGCAGTAGACTGTACACACCAGAAGTACGTCCAAAAAGTCCACCGATGCGCGGCCCGTTCGATACGCAACAAAAGAAGAAAAAACACAGAGATAGCGTCCACTGTGCGCGGGCCATGCATGCATGGTGGCGCGCTCTGTCCGCACCGCACGGCGCGGCGCGCGCGCGGGGCGAGCGCAGGGCGTGCTGGTTCGGCCGGATGCCGGATGCATGCACCAGCGCATGCATGCATGCTTGCCAATGGCCCATGCCATGTCGCCCATATGGATGCGCAACCATGCCGACGGGTCGTAGAGGCGACGACTTCCGCGCGCGCGCGGCGCCGGCTGCGCGCTCTTCAAGGGAAGGGCGAGCGAGGTCGCCGCCCGCTCCGCGAGCACGTGCCGTGGCTTCGGGAGCGGGAGCGGGAGCGCGCGCAGCTATCTCTCTCCGAGAAGATTGCGCGGCTCGCAAACGTAAGTACTCCACGTATGGCGAGAGGCCCGGTCGGTTTGATCTGCTTCGCCTCGCAAACCCAAAGCTGGACCAAGTTGGCTGTACCATGGGCGCCGCCTCATTCTTCCCCAGCCTGGACCTGCTTGGCCTTCCTTGGCTAGCCCGTCACCCCCACCAAGTCGCAGCTCTGGACGTCGGTACGAGCCTTGTTTAATCATGGGTGTAGACAAAGCAAAGTGCCGATTCCTTCCCCTGCGAGAAAAGAACGCAAGGTTACGGGCAAATCGAATCCGTGCATTCCATGGGTGCAGCATGTGTGACACGCAGCCTGCTGCATTCCCCGCATTCTTAAAAATCAAGAAATACCATGAGGCCGGCCAATTAAAACGAGAGAAGAATATTTAAAAGTACCAGTATTCCACAAAGTATCTGATTCCCTGAAACATCTTGGTCGCCCAATTTTGTATATGAGCAATATCACAGGGACAGTGGACAAGTAGTCAACTTCTGCTACACAACGGCTAGATGCTCGTGCGAGGTCAACTCCAGCTCAAACTCCCCCACGGAAAAATGAAAAGAAAAGAAGAAGAACTCCAGCACAAACTCATCTGCATTTCAATTACAAGTTTACAACGGCTTGCTAATCTGGTCAACAAGTACGTACGACGGATGAATCAGGCATAGCCTCGCTTTGTTTACTCATGACCTAGCCATGGATCGCATATTGGTCTACCGACTTTACTTCCCACACGAAAAATGTCAGTGCTGATCTGGTCATTAATGCACTGGCGGGTTTTGTTGGTTATTTTTAAACCGGATGGCCCAAATGAATATATTCCACGGATTCATCAGACAGCAGTTGACTCCCGATTAAGATTAGATCACGGTTGCTTATACTTCATCCATTCCAACGTTCGAAACAATCAACGGAAAGTGACCCATCCCACGTGCAACTTGGCAAGTAAGCAAATTCAAACAAGTTGTACAAAAAAAGAAAGAAAAAGAATCTCGATCATTTGCTGTATTTTATCATTTAGCTTGGTCGTTCATTACTTCACATACGAGCCCTGCTTCCCTGCTTCCCCCTCGTTTGGTTTCGGAGGGGTATTTTTACCCCCGTTAGTTTTATTTTGTCCACCCGGTCGTAGCCCATATCCAAACCCGTAGAACCCAGATTCATGTCTCGTATAACTTATAAAATCCATACCGTATAGATACAGTACCATCCTCCGGAAAAAAATGACCCCACGACCACGTATGACCTGCCACTCATCATTAACTGAGCCCCCTCAATCACACAACTCCATCATTCACGCGTTACCCTAGTTGAGAGAGGTTTGAATATCGGCGACGGCGATCTCGTCGGCAGCGATCTCGGCAGACAGCGCGCGGCAGCGTCGTCAACCTCCAGCGTTCCCAGGTACCACATCTCGCTCGGGACCCCCTCCCCACCCCCCCCCCCACACATTTCTCTCGCTGGCGGCGGCAGCATGGGACGATCTGCCGTCGTTTTCGTGCTAGCGGGTAACCTAGCTACCGGGAGGCGCACGCGATCGCGAATCTTGTTCCTGTAGAGCTGCTCCCCGTCTTACAAAGTGATCACTCCGGCTCAAGTAGGTTCCTTCTGTCTAGGGTTAACGTCTGTTGTGTGCACGACGACTATCGTTATTTGCTGCGGCAGCCAACCTAGGTATACGGCGGCGCATGCTATCACTTATCTGCTTTCGGTAGTGCTCCTGCTCCTCCTCACGATCCCATAGATGCATATGTTTGAGTTACGGCCCACCTAGATAGATCCAAAGTGATCAGGATGGGTGGCGTGGGCATCTTCCTAACTAGGGTTCACGTACCTTATGATGATACTTATTATTTGTTGTAGGAAAAATGGCGGACAGTGAGTTAACTAATATCATGGTAGATATGGAGTTTGGAGAACTGCTGAAAGACTGGATACATGATTGGTCAGATGATGAAAATTCAGATCGTGGAGATTGGGCAGAGAATGGGAATGTAGGGGAAGATGCTAATGTGAGTGGCATTATCCTGTTGTAAATTTTTTTGTGGCATCCAACAACATTATATTTCTGTATTGGAAATTTATAAATTGACGTGGATGATGTTGAGGAAAACAACTCCGAGGTCTCGAATGAAGATTACATTAGTCAGGTGGGGGAGTGGAATTTTTTGTTGGGGCATGCAAATCGAATAGTTTGTGGAATACTATATGATAATTAATTATGTATTTCTGTTCATTATTTCAGCTAATTTCAGGATCTCATAACGCGTACGACTATTATGGTGAATCCGACGTGGAGACAAACCTTGAAGACGAATGAGTAGATGCACCTGATTCTGGAGAGTCGCAGTCGTCGGTCAACATGAGTGAGGTATGTATGAGCTCAATGTTGTATGGAAGTAATGTTAAACCATGTAAAAAAATCATGGCTATGTTTTGATTGTTCAGGTGACAGAAGATGAGGGGAAAGAGAATGTCCAAGATAGTATGCATGCAGATGATCAGAGGGATATGTTCATGAAGATAAGAGAAATGACTTTTGTGTCTGCAGAAGCTGCGTTCGTCTACTACAACAGCTATGCTAAAGATAATGGTTTCAGCATTAGAAAGGATAAGGTTAGTTATAGCAAAACAGAGTCACATCATATGCGTTCGCGACGGTATGTTTGTTCTAGAGAAGGGAAACGTGACAGCAGATTGCTAACCGAGGAAGGAAGCAGCCGTAGTCTCAGACCCGAGTCACGCTGCAACTGCAAAGCACAACTGACCATGAAGCTTGACGAAAAGCGTGGGCTTTGGTATGTTGGAAGTTTCGAGGACAAGCATAGCCATATGTTAGAAGTTTGAGATAATGTCCATGGATGCCGCAGGGATAAGAATTCACACTATTATGGATTCCTTCATCAGTAAACATGCATGGTATGGCGGTGTTGGTTTTACGAGGCGTGATATATACAACCTTTGCTCCAGGGAGAAGAGGAAGCTGCTTTCAAAAGGAGATGTTGCCACCACCATAGGCATCATGGCCAGTAGGAAAGAGAAGGATCCTAGCTTCTTTTTCGAGTACGTGCTAGATAAAGAAGGACATATGAATAGAATGTTATGGTGTGACTCCCAGTCTCGTCAGGACTACGAGGACTTCGGCAACGTGGTTGTATTTGACAGCACGTACAAGATGAGTCGCTATGGTATGCCATTCATACCTTTTGTTGGTCTTAACAATCACCGGAAGACTACTGTTTTTGCTTGTGCCATAGTTTCGGACGAGACCGAGGAGACATATGTCTGGCTGCTGCAAACATTTTTGAGGTCCATGTGTCAGAAGCTGCCGAAGAGTGTAATCACGGACGCTAATGCTGCGATGATCAGGGCAATTCATGAAGTCTTGCCAGATGTGTGGCACCGTATATGTACGTGGCATATAGAAAAAAATATGAAGATTCACCTTAGTCACAAGTCCTTGAACCAGTTCAGAACTCTCATGTACTACACCACGTCCACCTCCACGTTTGAGGAGAGATGGCACGCGTTTGCGAAAAGATGGCAGTCAGAAAACACAGTAACTTGGTTGAGAAGGATGTATAAGAAACGGAGACTGTGGGTCGCAGCTTATCTGATAGAGGGGTTTTCGCTTGGCATGAAAAGCAACCAGAGGAGTGAAAGTTTGAACTCATGCCTTCACCTCCACCTAGACGGTGAAATGACCCTGGTGGATATGAGTTTGCACTATGAGAACGTCGTTGTACATATCCATGAGAACGAGGCATGAGATGACTGCACAGCATCACAGACTGAACCGGTGCCAGTTACTAGCTCCAGGGAACTTGAGGTAGCTGCTTCTCACGTCTTCACTCTAGCAAACTTCTATATGTTGCAAGATGATCTTAGAAAGGTTGGCAGCATGGAGATTGTAGAACAAATGGTTGGAGACGAATCACAGCAGTTCATCGTGTGCTGGAAGAATAACCGGCAGAGCCATTTTTTGGTGGAGTATACACCAGTAAAGTCCACATAAACTATAAGGTGCAGCTGTAGAAGAATGATTCGCAAGGGTCTACCTTGCAAGCACATATTCCATGTACTTAAGTACATGAATATATCTGAGATACCAAACTGTTTAGTTCTTGTTCGGTTAACTAAACAAGCAAGGCTGGGACTACCCGCGAGGCGCACAAGCGATTTGTTGGGATTTGGTTGGACTGGGCTAGAGGAAAGATTGACATATAGCCAGGTCAGTGTGTTAGCGTCAGAAGCTATGCATGCAACATGCAAACACCCAGCTCTGTGGGATCAGTTACAGGATAGTTTGAAGGCCGTCATAGCTAAGAGCAATGAGTATGATCTTCTACAGAAAAATTTGAGTAACAAAACGTCTGATCTCAGTAAGTGTGCAATTGAATATGTAGAGGGTGGTGAAGGCAATGTGATTGCAATTAAAGATCCTGTGAAAGTATCAAGCAAAGGTGCAACAAACTTAGATGAGAAGCACCCGGTGTCGAAAAATGGTAGACCACTTTCTTACGATGAGATACAAATACGGTGTGGGGCTTGCAAATTGCTAGGACACACTAAACGCAGCAAGAAATGCAAACTTAATAATAAGTAAGTGTTTGTATGCATTGTCTATTTTTTGTAACCTTACCATTCATTAAGTTAACTTGTGTGCTATCATGTGCAGAATTATAGGGCAGGAAGAAGAGTAGAACACCTGCATAAGTCAAATGATCACTCCTGAGTATCTACTTCTCTTTTTTAGCTAAAGAGGGGCTTTTATGCCCTCCTGATTTCCATTACTAGAAACCACAGGGTCTTTGAAACTACAAGCACCAAATTGACAGCTAAGACCTAGCATGTACTACTACCACCAGCATGAACTTTCAGAAGGTCAGATAAGTAGCAAACCAGCTGCTACCACAAGCAAGCCAGCTATAGCTAGCAAAAACAAAGTCTAACAATGCTGCTAGATACATAGAGGAAGCCAGGACCATGGAGCAAGGAAAGAAGAACCAATCGACATCCTGCAGCAGTAGTTTTTTCTGGCTCCTTTATCTGCAAGATACAATGGCAAACAATTTTGATTACTATATACCACTTTTTGTGCGACAACTACAGGATGAATACGGATTTCGATTCCCCTAAACTCAACATAATCATCCTGATATACACTTGGTCCATGCTGTGTAAAGTGCCTCTGATATCAGTATAGACTTATCCAATCCCACCTTCAATCTCACAAAAATCAGTAGAAACATAGATAACTCAATTGACATCAATCAAGTTGTAGAAACATAGATAACTCAATTTTGTTCCAAGCTTCTAGTTCACTTAATTTTTAACAGTTAACATAGTTAACTGAATTTTGTTCAATGCTACTTACACAACAGCAAACCAACATCTAAGCAAAGCAATGTAGCTGCAATGACACACCTACACACATGCATGCACAATAAACAGAGTAGTGCCATTCAAGTATTTGTTATGGTTTGAGAATTTACCATAGACGACGGAGCCAACCAGAGATAATCCTATTGCTGGCTGGAGAGGGCCAACAGCCGCGGGGAACGCCTCGTGAGATGCGGGGACCTCTTGGGAGGGAGGAGACCGACGCCTTGGGAGGAAGGAGAGCGATGCCTTCGATTTCTTCTTCCTGACCGATGCCCTGGGTTGGGAGACCAATTGGCACTTCCGCCACCGGCAGCGGCACCTGTGTGAGCGGATCCGCCCGATATCGCATCGATTTGAAGAGCTTCCACTTGTTCCTCTTCACCGGATCCGGGGACTCGGCCTCCATCATCGTCGGATCCTTGACCACTAACGCGACATCGTTGAGCTGCTCCTTGCGTGGGAACCAGAAATCGATCTCCCGGAGCCGCCCCAACTTCTCCTTGTTGCCGCCCGCCAGCGCCGCTATCTGTTCCTCCCTGGTGGACCGCTATCTACTGGATCTGGTGGTTTTAGTGGGAGAGGCAGAGGAGGCGGAGGAAATTGCAGTGACGCCTGAAACAGAGTCAAACTGACCAGGTCCCTTGGTACTAGTAGTGGTGGGCTCGCGAACGTGTCGGGTACGGTCCTGTGCGACGTATTAGAAGGAATTTTACTTGGGCCCATGGGACATGTTTTACTTGGGCCCGTTTTACTTGTGTCAGCTCATAGAAAGATTGCTTCTTTTAACGTTTCAAAAATTTTGTTACTTGTTTTTGTTCATGGAATAATGTAAATCAAAATGTTCATGAAGTAATGTAAATCAAAATGCGGCAAAATGCAAAGAGGTAGCACATGTTTTACTTGTCATAAACTTTTATTATTTTAACCTTTTAAAAATAATACTTCTGTTAAGTGTTGAATGGTTCATGGAAATATTTGTTACTCCTACACAAATGTTGTTCCATTCGGTGTTACTTGCATGACTCATAATATTTGAAAATAATGCTTCTGCTTAGTGTTGTTCCATATGGTGTTACTTGCATGACTCGTAAAAATTTGATCTGAACGAAACATACATATATTAGCACAGAACAACGGATAACATAGATAACATATATATATATATATAGTAGCCCCCCCTACAACTCATTACTAATAATTATCAGCCCTCATAACTTGGGCTCTCACTACATGGATTGATAGCTCACGATAACACACTCTTAGAATAGGCCCCTCTAGAACATGGGCGGCAATAGCTTGCACATCATCAACCATGAGGGGGAGTTGTCAACATGAAGACATTCACTCCTCATCTTTTGGCAAGTTGGGGAAGGTGAGAGAGTGCATGTGTCCCGGGGTGGGGAAGATGTAGTCAAGCTGGCTGAAGATGTTGTATGTTGAGAACGCGATGAACTCGCACCCACAGAAGAAGGACCGGCCAAGGAGATGGTATGCATCAAAGGGATTGGTGAAGCGGACGATGAGGCCACTTCCTCCGATGCGAACCTCCCTGATGTTGAACATCAGCGGAGAGCCGAGAGGTAAGTGATGGTAACCGGCCCTAATGAACACGATGGCAAACTCCATTGGACCCCTCCACCTTGAGATTGCCCACACCCGGAGCTCGTTCTCGACCATGACCCCGGAGGGGTACTCCCTCTCCGGCACGATGTTCGGCATGAGGAAGGTTGGCCCGACGAACTGCATGGTGCCGGTAGGGGTGTGGCTTGGATCTGAGATGCAAGAGGATGCGAGTGTGTAGTTTGGGGATTGAGAGGGGAGAGAGGTGCGGGTTAGAGGTAGAAGAGTTGGGTTTAAATAGGGGATTCATGACGACGTTTGCCCTTCATCATGGTGGGAAAGGGCCTGGTGTGAAACGTGTTGCCATTCATCATGGTGGGAAAGCGGCTCGGTGGGAAATGGCCGGGTTGGAAACGAGTCGTGACAACAATTTACTGCTACAAATACTTCATCACTCAATTTCAGCCAGGAATCCTGGATCTTCCTTATCTTGGCCATAAGTTTTGCATAAGTAAAATATTCAACAATAACAAATGTGAAGTGAAGCAAAACAAATTATTGGCACGAACTTACTGTCTCACAGCATGACACATAAACATGTATGTGTATGCAACATAAAATCCACGAAATAGGTAACGCATGAATTCTTGCATCACGTATGCAACCTAAAATCCAAAAAAATGTCTCAAACCAAAATTACTCATGCCCCGGAAACATGCTTCCGGTCTAAACTCCAACCATTTAAACTTCAATCTTGCGTCACTTATGCAGTCTTTACGCCTGGATTTTCTTTGCGATGTTGCAAATTTTGTTTTTCACCGCTTCTAGCTGGTTGGTAGGTGACAAAATCAACTCGGCGATGAGTCATCTTCTCCTTGCATTAACCGTATCCTGCAAATTTTCATTTAAATGCATAGTGAATAATAGTTGTTACACGATCACACCATCGAGTCTACAAACAGAAATATTAATCAACCTGGTTAAAATGGCCGGTCATTTGGTCACCGTCCCAATGCTCCAAAACTTCTATCACAAAAAGGCCGCAAGAGTTGCTGACATATATGCAAACATTAGTGACGGTCCATACCAACATGTGTGGTTATTATAATACGATGTACGTTAACTCACCCATCCTTTTGTGGTGGCATGGGGTACTCTTTGATAGGCCAGTTAGACACGTCCGGATGTTTTCCAGGTGTAATATGGTTTGCCTCAAGAAAATCGTTTGCTATAGCAAGTCACTATATGAAGGGTAATGTTAATGGAAATGAATACAACAATTAGTAGGAACAAAGCTAAAAGGGGTAATGGAAATGGAAATGAATACAACAATTAGTAGGAACAAAGCTAGTAATGGTGACAGTACCAGTGCTTTCACAGTGTCGATAGACTGCTCAAGAGGATAGAGCGAATCCATAACTTGGAATTCTTTCTTGCGCATGTGCATTACCACAGTAATCCAGTGGGAATTATCGACATTCAAGGCCACATACATCTACGGTGTAGGAAAACATCATGTACCATATGAAGTGCATTTCAAAATGTCATATACTGAACAAGTATAATAAGATAACTAACCTTATCACGCAGAGTATACTCGTCGTTGACTCTATGAACTGCTCCAGATCTTGACAACACACTATCCATGTTGTAGGGTGACGGCAATGGATTGTCTCGTGCCAGAGCCCGATCAACAAGGTATCTCGACCTCCACGGTGGACGGAGGTGACAATCATGACCAACGCGCAACGCCAAATGTGCCTGGTAACAATCAATAACCCGCATACAATATGACAAGACATTTTATGTTCAAAAGTGGCCACATGTCATACAATTTAATAACAGGATATGCTAATAGTGCTTACACCATCCGACACCCATCTATGTTCGAGTATCGGCCGAAGCATCTCCGAAGAGAGTGCGTTAAGACTTCCATTGTAGTAAACTCTTTTTGTCTTATTCTTTTCAGACCTACAAGCTATCTCCACAAACGTAATAGCTGCATCAATTAGTTCTGGCGTCAACTCATCTGCCACAACCTCTGGCACGATGTTCTCAGAAAACAGAGCTGCATGGAAAATTATGAATGTCAATAATGGTGACTACATTAGTTACTAGCATATATTACAGTAAGAAAGCTAGTAACGGTACCTCTACTTGCGGAGGTAGTTCCCGAAGGTTTAGTACCACGGGCGGAACGCCTGCTTGGCTTATCAAGTGCAGATGGGGATTCAAATTTCTTGGGAACTGTCCGCTTCCTATTTCCCGACAAAACTTCGTCATCCTTTCCGAATGTCGGCAACTTTTGCCCCTTGGCATTATGCATGAACTTGGTAGCATAAGATGGCATGATGTCTATGTCCGAAGAACTAGACCGAGGAGAATTACTAACGATCCAAAGGTTTCCGGTGTTGCACCATTGTCATCATTAGCCTTCTTTGGTGAACCACCGTTCTGGACATTGATCTTAGGTGGTGTTTTCTGGTTGGGAAAAAAATATCATGAAGCTTCATTTTTCCAAACTTAAAAACCTTAAACGAGAAAATTAAAGACAAACACACATACTTCCTCAGCTTCTTTTTCTCCTTGTGAAATGCCTCCTGAGTATGGGTCAAATCAATGATCGGATCCAGACTATCTTCAGAGTGATTGTCTTCCTTGTACATGAATTCCTTTTTTTCATGCAAGCCATTGTCAAATGAATCCACTTCATCATCACCATCATTGTTATAGGATGGTACGGCAGCCGTCGGCTTGTACATGACACCTTCTTTGTTCATCTTCTCCAACAGTTTCTGGAACAGAAATATAAATGCATTAATGCTTGCATGGTTTTGAAACTTGGTTATCTGCTTCTTCTCAAAAAGTATGGGTGTGTCACTTCAGCAACTTGATCAGGGATTTGCCTCATCTGCCTGTTATGTAATCAATACCCCTGTTCATGAAAACATCCATCATCTCGTCCGGGTTAAAAGCTGGCTTCGACTTCCTTGTGGTAGCACTGGTCGGCTTGGGTTTTTGCTTCTGTGTAGTCCCATGATCTGGGACTTTGGGCTCCTGCACCCTATATTCTTGGGTTATATTATCTTCGACCTGCATGCGATATACAACAAAATGTGATCAATAAAATATTAGTGAACTAGGATTAGCTACATGTGATATACAAGTACAATTGATACACACCTAGACGTGATTAACTACATGTGATATAAAACTACATGTGATGAACTAACAGGATTACCTTGACGTTGCCACGCCCACGACCATTGTCATAGTCAAACCGATCTCTCCTGGTGGCTGCTGCTTCGGTCCAATTCCTCATCATAGGTTGTAGGGAACAATTAGGATTAAAAGTGCAATCATCTTCCAGAGGTTGCACCTTCTCCCAATACAAGTATTGCAGGAAAATCAAGATGTGCGCTTAGTACTATAAACCATATAAATTTTAAGTGATTACCTATTTTACATTGATATATGTCTCATAGTAGTACCTACAACAGAGCTAAATTGCCTTTCGGCCATTGTCAGAGGTGTTTGCCTTTCTTCACAACGCGAAGGCATTCGAAGAGAACATGAAGGGTGAACACATTCCAATTGATCTCGGAAATACATTTGACATCATCTACCAAGGAATAATACTGCTTTGGTACAATCTTGCTCGACATGGGAGCAATAACTATTCCTAGTAGGACAAGGACCACTTTCCGAAGGAAGTCATCGTCGGCGGATTTATTTTTTATGATGTTCGCAATGACATCATCAATCACTATATTACCTGTAGATTTACTTAGAAATTGAGGCGGCACCCTATCTTTCATATCCTCACCTTCTTCGATGAGAATATCTGCAGCCGACAGTCCTTCATTGTCCAAGTTCAAGATGCACTCTACATCCATAGCACGGAGAGACACCTCCCCAACTAGGTCTTGTACCTTGAACCTTGTCATGCTTGGGTCAAAAATCTCGACCATGTACCTTATCAATAGCATACACATCTTTAGTGATGGTATCTGAAGCATGCTATGCAAAGTAGTTTCATAAAGTCTAGCTCTTTGAGCGGAAGATAAAGCGCCAATGAGCTTGCACCATTTTTCAACGACGCACACAATTTCTTCGTTGAGTTCATCCATCCTGTTGACAAAATATAACATTTTCTCACACAGTAGCTAATAGTAAAGCAAAAAAACACTAGCTAGAAAAATCTACTAAAGTGGTACATGCTCAAAGTGAGTTGGTATAAACCTAACAAATGATAACTAGAAGTCATCAATTAATTTACAACCATGTGATCAATTACTTTCTAAATCAAAAGTTACATAAGTTATATAATGAATTTGAGGTTCATGAACAACTAATGTAAAAATTATTAATGTTGTATTTGCACCTAAAAATACCCATGACCGGGTGAAACATAAAAATAACCAATCTATAGAGAGTGGTTTTTCTACACCCACGCTCGATGCACCCACGGTGCACCCATGCAAGAAAACTTATCAAAACACTTTGAAAAAATCTGAAACTTTGTGGGAATGATCTTCACACAGCGGGGGTATAGCCACTACTTTCCCCCAATCTATAATAACACCGATTTACAAATCTTGTTGATTTAGCCGTATGCCAACTAGTTTGTTTATCATTGTATGAAAGAACAAAAGATCTATTTCATCTATGCCATCTGGTTAGAATGCATCTTATTAAACGGACCTAATTTGAAAATATGTAGCCATCCTAGGTGAATCCTACCGGGTGAATCAAAGCTAATACACGAACAATTTAGTTTCGTATCGAAGCAGTATGGCGGGCATCATACTTGAACGGTCGATGAAGATGAAAGTAGTGGGCGATGCGGTCTCGACGTGCTTCGTCGAGGGCGTCCTCCACGTGCAGGCGGATGTTCTCCAGGTTCTTGATGGGTTTCGGCGTATGCAGCGGAGGGAGTTGCCATCGACTCGGCGATAGGATGACATCTACGGCGGAGGGAGTGGTTATATAAGATTGAGATCTCGTAGGTCATCACAACTTCCAGGGAGCATATCTTGCTCCACAATTAACGGGATTAGGACATGCGGGATTACCACACGATCCGGGATTGCCACGCGATCTTGTATGTCATCGCAACTCCTCCTGTGATCGACGTGGGATCCGACATTTCCGGTATGGACCGGTCCACGAACATACATTTGTACTCACAAAATATTGTTTCAAGGGTATTTGTTTTCAAATTTTATTTTATGATTGTTTATTTTTTAATAAATATACACTGTATCCCAAGTTTATAGGTCTTTTGTTCACAATCATACACTGTACCACACCATCTATTAAGAAGAATTATACACTGTATAACTTGTATCATACCATGTATTAGGGAGAAATACCATGTAGAACCAATGAGAAGATTCATTGGCATGTAATGAATCAACCATGTGCCAAATCTGAGGCCATTTTGAGCAATGTATGCCATGGCCATGGTCATGAGCCACTTCCTTTGCTTATGAAAACCATGAACCTTCCACCTACTAGATTAAATTTGTGAAGAGACATTTGAATTATTTACTATATTACAAGTTTCAAAAATTTCATGGGTTCTAGGTGTCAAACAATGGAAGTGTGCCATGTTCTACATTTCTTTGGTTTTTTTAAAAATTACAGTGCCTTGGTTAAACTTTGGCCAACACAGATGTCTGCCTAACAAGTGTGCTAGGTACAATGCTTTTTCACTCATGAAACAACTTAATTCAAATTCTCATGTGGTGTAATTTGTCACCACAAATGCTTGTACAACAATAGTAGTGTATTGTTGGTACATCCTTTGCAAAAAAGACCATGCATGCATTGAGGATAAATAATAAAAGTCCCCAAGTTTTCTCCCACATCTATAGGTAGGACCAATGAGAAGATTCATTGGCATGCAATGGATCAACCATGTGCCAAATCTGAGGTCATTTTGAGCAATGTATGCCATGGCCATGGTCATGAGCCACTTCCTTTGCCTATGAAAACCATGAACCTTCCACATACTAGATTAAATTTGTGAAGAGACATTTGAATTATTTACTGTATTACAAGTTTCAAAAATTTCATGGGTTCTACTTGTCAAACAATGGAAGTGTGCCATGTTCCACATTTCTTTGTTTTTTTTAAAATTACAGTGCCTTGGTTAAACTTTGGTCAACACGGATGTCTGCCTAACAAGTGTGCTAGGTACAAAGCTTTTTCACTCAGGAAACAACTTATTTCAAATTCTCACATGGTGTACTTTGTCACCACAAATGCTTGTACAACAATGGTAGTGTATTGTTGGTACATCCTTTGCAAAAAAGACCATGCATGTATTGAGGGTAAATAATAAAAGTCCCCAAGTTTTCCCCCACATCTATAGGTAGGACCAATGAGAAGATTCATTGGCATGCAATGAATCAACCATGTGCCAAATCTGAGGCCATTTTGAGCAATGTATGCCATGGCCATGGTCATGAGCCACTTCCTTTGCCTATGAAAACCATGAACCTTCCACCTACTAGATTAAATTTGTGAACAGACATTTGAATTATTTACTGTATTACAAGTTTCAAAAATTTCATGGGTTCTAGGTGTCAAACAATGGAAGTGTGCCATGTTCTACATTTCTTTGGTTTTTTAAAAAATTACAGTGCCTTGGTTAAACTTTGGTCAACACAGATGTCTGCCGAACAAGTGTGCTAGGTACAAATCTTCTTCAATGAGGAAACAACTTATTTCAAATTCTCATGTGGTGTACTTTGTCACCACAAATGCTTGTACAACAATGGTAGTGTATTGTTGGTACATCCTTTTCAAAAAGGACCATGCATGTATTGAGGATAAATAATAAAAGTCCCCAAGTTTTCCCCCACATCTATATGTAGGACAAATGAGAAGATTCATTGGCATGCAATGAATCAACAATGTGCCAAATCTAAGGCCATTTTGAGCAATGTATGCCATGGCCATGGTCATGAGCCACTTCCTTTGCCTATGAAAACCATGATCCTTCCACCTACTAGATTAAATTTGTGAAGATACATTTGAATTAGTTACTGTATTACAAGTTTCAAAAATTTCATGGGTTCTAGGTGTCAAACAATGGAAGTGCTCCATGTTCTACATTTCTTTGGTTTTTTTAAAAATTACAGTGCCTTGGTTAAACTTTGGTCAACACGGATGTGTGCCTAACAAGTGTGGTAGGTACAAAGCTTTTTCACTTAGGAAACAACTTATTTCAAATTCTCACGTGGTGTACTTTGTGACCACAAATGCTTGTACAATAATGGTAGTGTATTGTTGGTACATCCTTTGCAAAAAAGACCATGCATGTATTAAGGAGAAATAATAAAAGTCCCCAAGTTTTCCCCACATCTATAGGTAGGACCAATGAGAAGATTCATTGGTATGCAATGAATCAACCATGTGCCAAATCTGAGGCCATTTGAGCAATGTATGCCATGGCCATGGTCATGAGCCACTTCCTTTGCCTATGAAAACCATGAACCTTCCAAATACTAGACTAAATTTGTGAAGAGACATTTGAATTATTTTTTGTATTACAAGTTCCAAAAATTTCATGGGTTCTAGGTGTCAAACAATGAAAGTGTGCCATGTGCTATTTGAATTATTTACTGTATTCCAAGTTTCAAAATTTTCATGGGTACTAGGTATGAAACAAATGAAATGTGCCAAGTTTTTACATTTTTTTTGAATTTTCAGTGTTTTATCTCTCTTTCATTTCATAAAAAAAAATTCCATATAATCCATTCACGTACAACATGTAGTCCGCTGCCACGGTTGTAGTTATTATTAGTCAAAAAGAATATTATGAAAAAAAGAAAGACAACTTAAATGGCATTGACGGTCAAAGCCGGTTTGGCGGCCCAATCATAAAGCACCACCAGCTCCCTCGTGGACGAGGATCCCCTGTCGTGCGGCACCCTGCCGTTCGGCCACTAACACGTGGACCCACGCGGCAACCTGACCCACATGCCAGTTGCCGAACGACATGCTGCGTCACGTCAGAGGAGCCGGCTCTCGTCCATTGTTAAACCGCCGCCACATGTTCCTCTCTCATTTCCTATTAGAAACCAACCCCTCCTCTCCTTCTTCCCCATTCGAGAAAACCCTCGCTCCTTCCTCTTCTTCATTCTAGAAAACCCTTGCTCCTTCCTCTTCTCCATTGCAGATCCACCGTCTCTCATCTCCTCGTCCAAAGCCAGCACCGCTCCTCTCCTCATCCCGCTAGAAGCATATCCATGTCGCTGCGCGACAAAATCGCGACCATCGCCGGCGGCGACCAGGCGAAGTTAGCCAGGTTGAGGGAGATCCTCTCCTGGTTTGACAACGACTGGGAGGTGGCAGCAATGGTGAAGGCCATGTGCAAGTATCTCAAAGACAGCGAGAGGGCTGAGATCTACTCCCGAGATGGAGTCCAGCAGGAGTCCCTCCAGTACATCGAGTTTCTCCTCTAGGCGATGGAGCAGACAGACTTGAAGGAGCGGAGAGTCAGGCGCAGGTGGTGGGCATACAGATCCAAGATCGAGCATCTAGAGGATGACCCCAGGATCAGATACGTGGTGCCGTTCGTGAGGGTGTTGTACCAGACCGTGCCACTGGAGTGGATGCGCGCCATGCGCAAGAGGAGGGGTATGCTGCCCGCGACGTCGCTTCCTTGCCGTTCTCCATGGTTCCCTCGATGATCTCCTCGTTTCAACGGCGATGGTGGCGTTTAGGGTAAGCTTCGCAGTCGAGTTGATTTTACATGTGGTCATGCTTACAATCAGCAAGTTGGATTAGTCAGGTTGCAGTGCAGTTTAACATTTTATTTCACTGCAGTCTAGCCTTTTCAGTTCTAGTAATTTATCCATGCCAACTCAAAAATCTATTTGCTGTGTGGATTGGTAAATTTCATCATTTTTGTGGTAATTTAGTGTAGTTTAGGCCCTGTTTGGAACCACGATAGATTATATCAATCTGAATTATGAAGATAGATTATATAATCAGGTTTATAAAATGATAATGGGTCATCATTTAACCTGTACATTAAATTTATCCATGTTAAATTTATACATGGAACACATCATTTAACCTGTACATTAAATCAGAAGGTGAATTAAATGAAGTTTGATCAATTTTCTGTGGGCTAGCTCCATGATGTTTGAAACTTAGAAATGGAGAGATGTTTGATAAGTCCAAGGTGGTTAATCCCTCTGTTCCATGTTAACTTCCTCTTGCATGTCTTTTTATTATTTTCAATTGAGCATTATAATTGTGCTGGTCATATGAACCCATGTTTTTAATTACTTCCTAAATTGCAGCAATAATTTTGCAAGCTGCCAAATTCATATTAATTCGACAGGTAGTTTTCTCAACTTGGTATTCAAATTTGAATGTGTGTGTGCTTGTGACAGATTACCGTGTGATTTTGAAATTACCATATTGTGAGATTTGAAACACACTCATATGCACACTATCTAATGAACACATCATTTAACCTGTACATTATATCAGTAGGAGCATTATATGAAGTTTGATCCGTTTTCTGTGGGCTAGATGATGCTTGCATTCATCATATTTTATGAAATTGTCTATCCAAATCCATTCTCCTTTTTATGAGAGTAGTTTCTGTACACCCATCTTGATGCACCCATGGTGGTTTGCACCCACCTTCCGTGCACCCACCCAATAAAACATAGCAAAACATTTCAAAAGATTCTGAAACTTTTGAAATAGTTTGCTATGTTTTTTGTGTGGGTGCACAGTGGGTGCATAGAGCTTGGGTGTAGAAAATCTACTCTCCTTTATATGTACTTGTGAAACTGTCTATCCAAATGCCTTTCTTTATATGTATTGCGTCTGAAATTTTCCATTTTCATATGCTATAGGTGGGAGCATGGATGCGTTGTGGAAGATGATGGACCTGAAGATTAGAAGATTCTTTAGTTTTACGCCTTATATTATCAAAACTTGTTATATGCTATGGGACCATATTAAGTTATGTATTTGATGATCAAAACTTTTTATGTATGTAAATTATGTATTTGATGAAATCACTCTTATGTGTTTCATGATGGGCGACATTAAGATACCAGAAAGATGAACTGAGTGACAAACAATACACAAGTACATCGAATCACATAGATTTAGATTAAAAGAAGTTGCCACATTAAGATATCATGTCGTATACCAAACTAAGAACAATTTATGTAGGGTGCAATGGAAACAGTCCATGCTTTTAGGTTTTCACCCTACTCAATATGTTAGCCAACTTAGCAGGTTTTGCCTTAAGACGCCACCTCTTTCTGTAAGCTGCAATTGCTTGGGTTTTTGAATGCTAGTTCGCTTTCCTGTAGAACGGGCATTTATAGCGCCCGTTACGCCGGTACACAATCTTTGCGTCCATGAGCCACTTGTACATTTTCTTCAAACAAGTTTCCCTCAG
The DNA here is from genome assembly GCA_022496015.1 of Hordeum marinum. Classification (NCBI taxonomy): domain Eukaryota; kingdom Viridiplantae; phylum Streptophyta; class Magnoliopsida; order Poales; family Poaceae; genus Hordeum; species Hordeum marinum. The sequence goes on along the minus strand of CM039674.1, from coordinate 432,219,322 downwards.
GTGTTGGCAGCATTTCCATTGTTCCGAATATGCAATGAGCTATTAGAAGAACAAAAAATCTCATGTTAGCGAATTCAACATTATATCAAAGCCAGCAATAAAATGGGTTGTTTTTTCTTTGCATTGGTTCCATGAAAGTTTCGTTGTACGAAAGGCAGACATAATATATGAGAATACAAATGATCTATTCATTTCATTTTGCAAACAACGAAAGACGGACTGATAAGTGTATGATTAATCTAAAAATCAAGCGGTTGGATAGATTTTAGGAACATCAAAGAATAACAAGAGAGCAGTTTATAGGGTTAATCACGAGATGGCAAATTCTAGGGTTAATCTCTGATGACACTAACCGATTCATCGTCGTTGATGATGTCTTGGACCAGCTCCGGCTGCGGATCGGCGGCGACTAGTACATGCATGGCGTCCACATTCGCTGAATGAAGCACACCACCAACGCCCCTCCCCGGCAGGTTGGATCATCATCGCCAGCAAGAGTTTAGGCGTTGGGGCGGCGGCGAGATCTACGCCCGGCGGTAGAAACGTGGGTGGATATATAGGGAGAGGCGATCTAATGCTGCAGGCGGGAGCGAGATTTGGGGTGGGGGGGATTCAAGGTTTTCGGGAGAGAGAGGTGAAGCCGGCGCGCACTTGGGAACTCTAGAGAAAAGCCCGCCTTCGTCCCAATTTTTTAATGTGCGGAAGAATTGGCAAATTATTTTTGAATTTGCAGGTGAGTCATTTGGAGATGGTCCAAAAAACTGGATGCCCCAAGTCATTTTTTTATATTCATATTTTTTCCTTTCAGACACTTATTTGTGTATATTTTTTTGTACATTCATATATTTTCCTTTCATAATTTTGGTACATTCATAAGTTTAAATAATTCAATTTTTCTATTTTATTTAAATTGAAATTAGAAATTTGACAAAACTTGAAAAATGTTCGGACCACACATTGCCACCATGTGAGGATGCCCCAAGTCATTTTTGTACATTCATATATTTTCTTTTCACACACTTATTTGTGTATATTATTTTTGTACATTCATATATTTGCCTTTCATAATTTTGGAACATTCATAAGTTTGAATAATTCAATTTTTATATTTTATTTAAACTGAAATTAGAAATTTGACAAAATTTGAAAAATGTTCGGACCAAACATTGCCACCATGTGAGGATGCCCCAAGTCATTTTTGTACATTCATATATTTTCCTTTCACACACTTATTTGTGTATATTATTTTTGTACATTCATATATTTGCCTTTCATAATTTTGGGACAATCATAAGTTTGAATAATTCAATTATTCTATTTTATTCATAATTGAAATTAGAAATTTGACAAAATTTGAAAAATGTTCGGACCAAACATTGCCATCATGTGAGGATGTCCCAAGTCATTTTTTTACATTCATATATTTTCCTTTCACACATTTATTTGTGTATATTATTTTTGTACATTCATATATTTGCCTTTCATAATTTTGGAACATTCATAAGTTTGAATAATTCAATTATTCTATTTTATTTATAATTGAAATTAGAAATTTCACAAAATTTGAAAAATGTTCGGACCAAACATTGCCACCATGTGAGATGCCCCAAGTCATTTTTGTACATTCATATATTTTCCTTTCACATACTTATTTGTGTATATTATTTTTGTACATTCATATATTTCCCTTTCATAATTTTGGGACATTCATAAGTTTGCATAATTAAATTTTTCTATTTTATTTAAAATTGAAATTAGAAATTTGACAAAATTTGAAAAATGTTTGGACCAAACATTGCCACCATGTGACGATGCCCAAAGTCATTTTTTTACATTCATATATTCACATGTGTGATCATTTCAGCACATACATTTAGAAATTATACACTAACAAACCATAGCAGAGCAAATAAACATTCATATAATAAACATTGAGATAGCAGCATAATTAAAATCAGATGGTTTTAACTGACCAAACTTAGACAGATTCATAGCTTATATGCTGAAATATAATTGTTGGAAATATGCCCTCGAGGCAATAAATAAAGTGTTTATTATTATATTTCCTTGTTCATGATAATCGTTTATTATCCATGCTATAATTGTATTAATTGGAAACACATTACATGTGTGGGTAAATAGACAATACTTTGTCCCTAGTATGCCTCTAGTGAACTAGCTTGTTGATCAAAGATGGTCAAGGTTTCCTAGCCATTGACATGAGATGTCATTTGATAATGGGATCACATCATTAGAAAAATGATGTGATGGACAAGACCCGAACTACAAACGTAGCATTTGATCGTGTCACTTTATTGCTACTGTTTTCCGCATGTCAAGTATATGTTCCTATGACCATGAGATCATGCAACTCACCGATACCGGAGGAGTGCCTTGTGTGTATCAAACGTCGCAACGTAACTGGGTGACTATAAAGGTGCTCTACAGGTATCTCCGAGGGTATCTGCTGAGTTGGCATGGATCAAGACTGGGATTTGTTACTCCGTGTGACGGAGAGGTATCTCAGGGCCCACTCGGTAATACAACATCACGATAAGCCTTGCAAGCAATGTGACTAATTGTTAGTTGCGGGATCTTGTATTACGGAACGAGTAAAGAGACTTGCCGATAACGAGGTTGAACTAGGTATGGAGATACCGACGATCGAATCTCGGTCAAGTAACATACCGAAGAACAAAGGGAACATCATACCGGATTAACTGAATCCTTGACATAGAGGTTCGACCGATAAAGATCTTCGTAGAATATGTAGGAACCAATATGGGCATCTAGGTCCCGCTATTGGTTATTGACCGTAGAGGTGTCTCGGTCATGTCTACATAGTTTTCTAACCCGCAGGGTCTGCACACTTAAGGTTTGGTGATGTTTCGGTAGTATAGAGTTATGTATGGTGGTGACCGAATGTTGTTCGGAGTCCCGGATGAGATCCCGGACGTCACGAGGAGCTCCGAATGGTCCGTAGGTAATGATTCATATATAGGAAGTCCTGCTTTGGTCGCCAAAAAAGTTTTGGGCTCATCGGTAGTGTACCGGGAGTGCCGGTAGTGTACCGGGAGACAATCGGGAGGGGTATTTCGACCCAAGAGGCTCCATGGGCTGTGGTAGAATTTTTACCAACCCTTAGTGGGCTGGTGGAAGTCCCACACAAGGCCCATGCGGTTTAGGAAAAATGGCCTAAAGAGAAAAAGTGGAAAAAGGCAAAAATAAGGTGAATCCTAGTCCTACTAGGATTGGAGGTGGAGTCCACCTCCTCCATAAGGTTCGGCCGACTCCTTGGAGGCTTGGCCCTTGTGACAAGCCTCCTCCTCTCTTCCTCTTATATATACTGGAGGTTTAAGGGTTTTTGCACAGAATTTTCAGCCACGTGCTGCCCGTTCCTCCAGTGCATAGTTTCTCCTCTAGATCGGTTTTCTGCAGCGCTTAGGCGAAGCCCTGCCGGAATAGATCCACCACCATCGCCAGAGCGCCGTCATGCTGCCAGAGAACTCTTCCTCCTCTCCGCTCCTTATTGCTGGATCAAGATGGCGGAGGTGCCGTCCGTTCGGTGCTAGATTGGAAGGATCGTGATCAAGTTCGTGGGACGGATCGTGATTGGATCGTGGGACAGATCATGATTGGATCGCGGGACGCACGGCGATTTGGATCGCGAAGACGTTCGACTACACCAACCGCGCTTCTTAACGCTTCCCGCTTAGCGATCTACAAGGGTACGTAGATCCACTCTCCCTCTCGTAGATGCTCATCACCATGGATAGATCTGCGTGTGCGTAGGAAATTTTTGTTTCCCATGCGACGTTCCCCAACAATAATAGCATACCGAACATAAAAATATGCAGACAAGTGCTACTTCTTCAGATAAACTGAAGTGCTTACTTCTTCAGTTTATTCAGGCGGGGGAGCGGCGCACCGGAGTCTTCTTCTCCTTGTTCTTCTTCTTCTTCACCTGGGTGAGCTGCTCTTCGGCCACCTCCTGCACCTCTATCTTGACGATGTCAGGGACATCCGCAAGGAGGTCGATGTCGATGGGCATGGTCCTCCCACCCTCGATGGCGAGCGGGACAACCATCTGCACGGCATCCTTCTCATCGTCTTCAGGAATGACCACAACCTCCATCTTCTCGGGGATGACGGGCACTGGGACGGCGAGCTTGACGTCAAAGTCGCGCTCAGCCGTCGACGCGACGTGCGCAGGGTCCAGCTGCTGCGGCAGAGAGGATGTCGAGCGGTACATCTACCACCTTGCGCGTTGACGAGGGTCAGCAATTAGGGTGGCTTCCCGCATTGCCCAGACGTGGAGGATGGCCGGCGGCATGCCACGGCTGTCGGGGAAGGCGCGCTTCTTCTCGCCGTCCGTCAGCACCTTGGCGAGGCCACGCGCATGGTTGACCAGCATCTGGGTGCTGGGGAACCAGTTGCACACCTCCCTGAGCTGCGCACGCCACACCTCATCTCCGCCGATGAGTTCCTCCATGGCTTGCTACCAGCCAAGGCTGCTCTCCATCGCCGTCGACGAGGGTTTTCTCAATCTAGTGGAAGTGGGAGGGGGAGAGGGAGGGGAGTCCAAAGCGACGCGGGGCAGTCCATGAGCGAGTGGGTGAGTGGGCGGTTGCAGTCCGTGGCAGTTATAGTGGGAGTGGACTCGACGGAGCCGGCTCCTCTAACGTGCGGCAGCCTGCCGTTCGGCCACTGACATGTAGGCCTGGTTGCCTCACGGGCCCACGTGCTAGTGGCCGAACGGCACGGTGCCGCGCGACAGGGATCCTCGTCCCATTTTGCTGACGGAGCCGGCTCCTGGGTGCTCGGATTGGGAGTTTAGTCCCACCTCGCCTAGCGAGAGAGCCCCGCACCTGCTTATATACGTGGGTGCGAGTGGATTGGCATGAGCCTCTCTCACCAGCCAAACAATGCACAACTCTGTTACCTCTATGCCCTGTGGGGCCTATTGGCAAGACTTGTTCCTGCACCACGGGCCTGTGTCCTGACCCATTTGTCTGGGTTTCTAGTCGTATGTAGGCCGAGGTGTTAGGAAATATCCTACCTAGGTGAGCCATTCTTTTTCCACGATTATTTTTTGACACACATTTGTACTTTAAATATAATACAAATGGAAATATATGTAGTACAGAGATAGGTTTTCACACATGATGTCCTAATAAAAAAGGAAATCTTTCATATTCTTTCTATTTATATCAAGGAAATCATGCCTACAAAAATTAAGGTCATTTGGAGGTGGTGGGAAAAATAACCTTGCTACAAAAACTGGCTTAGGTGAGACCAAACGGTCCGTCCGAAATAAGGTCATTTTTTGACCTCCTCCAAATAACCTAAAAATTTGCACACATGACTTCCTACTAAAACATAGATAGGTTTCCAAGGTTTCACAATTTTTTGATTTTTTTTGAATTTTTTATGCCCTGGCCAATGCCAGTTCGAAACATGCGGCTTCACTGAGCCACTATAAATGGTAAAAAATTATAAAAAAGGAAATCTTTCATATTATTTCTATTTATATCAAGAATATCATGCCTGCAAAAATTGAGGTCATTTGGAGGTGGTGGGAAAAATGACCTTGCTACAAAAACTGGCTTAGGTGAAGAAGACCAAACGGTCCGTTCGAAATGAGGTCATTATTTTGACCTCCTCCAAATGACCTAAAAATTTGCACACATGATGTCCTACTAAAACATAGATAGGTTTCCAAGTTTTCACAACTTTTTGATTTTGTTTGAATTTTTCATGCCCTGGCCAATGCCAGTTCGAAACACACGGCTTCACCGAGCCACTATAAATGGTAAAAAATTATAAAAAAGGAAATCTTTCATATTCTTTCTAATTCAAATGTTATTTTTCCTTTTTTACCAAACATTTTCTTACACTACTATTTTTCTTTTTCCTTTTTTTTCAAATTTTCCCTTTTATTATTTATTACAGTTTTTAAATTCATGAATGTATGATAATATGTTGTCTTATATTTCAGTCATTTCATACAATAATCCCTTATTTTTAATTACAGTTTGCAATCACCATTTTTAACAACTACTTTCTTACACTTCTATATTTCACTCCAAGATTCACACACTTTTTTAAAAATGATGATTCATTGTGTAATCTAATAAGAAGGAAGCATACCTCAAAAATAAATTCCATGAGATAGAAATTTAGATATCTTCCTACATTAATACCATCCAGGTCATCTAAACAGGGCATCAAGTTCAAAGACATATTGCATTAGATCCATATATAATACAAAAGCAAACGAAATTTCCAACGGTTCACAACCCCATGCATATTAACAAAAGTAAAACATCATCACATATATTGATGATGAGTGGCACTTGCAGCTTCAGATGAGAAAGATTATGTAGGCCTAGTTGGGATACACAGCCTTCAGGAGGGCACCATGCTGTCCTCGGACCTTGTAGTCATCGGAACCAATGGATGCATCCTGTGCACGCGAGATAAGATGGTCATAGAGACCATCCTTGGGCTTTCTCTTTGTGGTACAGTAGGGGCACATGAACTTCTTCCACTTGGGGTACAAAGAGGATCCCTTGGCCTTGATCTTCTCGACTTCCTTCGCTATGAAGGACTCTATGTTCCCAGCGTCCACATCATCATCAGAGTGATACTGCACACACAAATAAATTACATTAATACATTATGCATTCATATAGTAAAACATGTGAAAGGAACTAAATGAACAAATGGAATTTCAACTAGGCAGGAGCCTCATAGGGTTCGTCATCGTCATAGTTTGGATCATACGGTTCACGGAAACCAGTCATGTCCAGCTTCCTCTTCTTGTCCTGCAATGGGATAGTGCACTGCCTTAAATTGTAGTAGTATTAACATAAATCTCCAGATCCTTATACCAGATCTTTATACCAGATCCTTACATGCAGTGGTGGTGCCAGGACTCAAATATTACCACTCAAGCCGAATACATATGATTATCAACACATTTTGCACAATTTCCTGATGTGTTACCAATTAAATTTGTTGTTTAATAATCCCGCGTTGGAATATTTACTTCACGGTTTACAAAATTTTGTACAAGAACAATCTTTCTAGGCCATGTTAATGTTTTTGCAACTCATATGAATGCTATTGAAATTATGTCAACATACTCATACTTCTTGTTCTTGAAATATCCCCTATAGCCATTTTTTCTTAGTCTCAGTTCTGAATAAGCACTGATAGGTCATAATGAGTGAAATAGTGAACCCTAACTCCTATATCTAATTAAAATACCTTAACTCCAACATCTAATTAAATAACACGTACTCTTACATCCACTAGATCATTGAATCACAAATGCAGTATGGTATGACCAGTTGTGAATGAGCACTGATAGGTCACAATGAGTGAAATGATGGACCCTAACTCCTACATCTATTAAAATACCCTAACTCCAACATCTAATTAAAAAACACTAACTCCTACATCCACTGGATTGTTGAATCACAAAGTTTAGTTACATATAGCATTGGATATGAACTAATCCAGTACAAATAACCCTAACTAATACATCTAATTACAAAACTAACTCATACTTCTACTGTATCATCCAATCACAACATTTAATTACATATATCACTAGCTATAAATCAATCCTACAAAATAAAAACCTAACTAAACATCTAATTAAAAAATACTAACTACCACATGTACTGGATGATTCAATCACAAAATGTATATATCACTAGCTATAAATGAATCTAGTACAAAAAAACATAACTAAACATCTAATTAAAAAACCCTAACTACTACATCGATTGGATGATTCAATCACAGAATGTATATATATATATATCACTGACTATAAATGAATCCAATACAAAAAAAAACCTAACTAAACATCTAATTAAATAACCCTATCTACTACATCTACTAGACGATTCAATCACAGAATCTATTTATCAATGGCTATAAATAAATCCAATACAAAAAAAACCTAACTAAACATCTGATTAAAAAACCCTAACTACTACATCTACTGGATGATTCAATCACAGAATCTATCCAAGATTTACCATTAAGCACTGATAAATCAATCCAATATAAAAAAACTAATTATCAGAAGGGGATGCAGCAACTATCAACAAAAAATAACACTAACACCTACATCTACTGCTTAACAGGAGTAACTAGCAACAGAGGGACTGCTGGAGAGGATTACCTGCAGGTCCACGTGCTCGCCGCCAGCCTTCGCAGGTCCATGTGACGCGCAGCTCGACGCCGTCACTCCTAGCTCTGGCACGGCGGAGTCCGACACGATCACCTTCTTCTCCTCCAGATCCGCCGTGACAGCGACCGGAGATCCAACTCATGGGGATGCAGCACCTCCCGCACTCGCAGCGCCGACGCAGGCCTGCACGGCATCTACCGCGGTCTCCGTGCCCGTCTTCTTCACATCTCCCTCCGCGATGACGGCTTTGCCACGGCCTTGCTCCATCGAAACCACAAGCAAGCAGGACGAGAGAGGGAGGCAGTGGTGGTGAGCGAGCAGGTCGGGTGGCCGATGAGGGAGACGATGAGGCAGGGGAGAGAGGAGGGAGACAGAGACAATTTGGATGGATTCGGATTTAGGGGAAATGGGTGGGCGATGCGGTCGGTGCCGGTTCCCCTCCTCTTATACCGTCGGTCTTTTTTTGGAAGTTATCCACGCACACGTACACGCATACGACCGTGGGGAAACGCAAACGCCACCGTATAATACACGTACACGCCCGGCATACAATAGTACACGGGCCGGCGCGGGCTCGTACAGGGCTCTACGTCTGGTCTACGCGCGCTCTATGCCCATCTAAAATGACCATCGTGCCCCTCGTTACGAACGGCCATTGACGCATCTGTGCCGTCCTTGTGTTTCTCGCGCTGAACGTTCACTTCAAGGGAAGCACCAGAGAAGAAACGTTCAAATACACTACAGCGCCAATATGGTCCAAACTCAAATATGATCAATTTATTTGTTGCTTCACTTGTTGTGCATGGAGTACTACGCTACACACTGCAAGTAGCCAAAGTAATTCCCTTGCGCTGATTGGTGGGGCGGTTCTGAGCCAAATACAATATACACGTATTTTCTTTCTCGCGGTCCTACGTATGTACGCAGGCAGATCCACCAAAACTGTGAAGCAACAGAACGTGTATAATAGTATATCTGAACATTTGGATAAGATATGATAATACCAGGATGATCTCTCGCCACCTACTGCCGTGCAATGCCCTGAAACTAGGGAAGCTGGCCGCCTCAAATGATTCATCCAAGTATGATGATCTCATTTTAAACTTCCCTTTTTTGCATTGCTTGCATCCGCAAATTCTCCGGCTAACATGTACTTAAGATATTTTCAAGTAGAAGACGGGTCGCTCTTGCAGTCTTACTTGCACAAGATAGCTGTAGGCAAGTGGAAATTTAAGTGCCAAGTGGCCTCCGTTTATTCACCAGACATGTTCCTAACCCTCAGTTTTGGCAGTTTTCCCCTAAAAAATAGTAGGTCTTGCTTGTTTATGTTAGAAACACCGTAATACGCCTACGGGAATATTATGAATGCCCATGTGTTGATGATATGATGGCTGTCAACTCATGGTGGGCTGCCAACTACTACTTCGACTAATTATTGTATGGTGTACGTTTAACTTCAGCGACGCACTCTGTATTAGCAACGAACAATTGAAAATATCAGGTGGACAAATTTTGGGGACCAGGTCTATTTGCATGGTATATGACTCCACGAAAATGAACTTGAGACAGAAAAGCATAATGTCACAACAAAAGGGCCGCGATATTCACCACATGTGTGAGCTTTAAGGGGTCTTGCCACACATCCGTGTGGTATCTATGTAAAACAGCCCGCACGCCTACGTTTCGGCAAAACAGGTAACCACCGCACGTACGGGCATCCCGCACATCTGGCGTCCCACCTGACGACCCGCACGTGCAATGGCTCCTTGCTCCCCACAAACTAGAATGGGTCCTGTTGGAAAATGCCCCAGAGGCAATAAATAAAATGTTTATTATTATATTTCCTTGTTCATGATAACCGTTTATTATCCATGCTATAATTGTATTGATTGGAAACACATTACATGTATGGGTAAATAGACAACACTTTGTCCTTAGTATGCCTCTAGTGAACTAGCTCGTTGATCAAAGATGGTCAAGGTTTCCTAGCCATTGAGATGTGATGTCATTTCATAACGGGATCACATCATTAGGAGAATGATGTGATGGACCAGACCCAAACTAAAAACGTAGCATATGATCGTGTCAGTTTGTTGCTACTGTTTTCTGCATGTCAAGTATATGTTCCTATGACCACGAGATCATGCAACTTATGGACACCGGAAGAGTGCCTTGTGTGTATCAAACGTCGCAACGTAACAGGGTGACTATAAAGGTGCTCTACAGGTATCTCTAAGGGTGTCTGTTGGGTTGGCATGAATCAAGACTGGAATTTGTTACTCCGTGTGACGGAGAGGTATCTCAGGGCCCACTCGGTAATACAACATCACGATAAGCCTTGCAAGCAATGTGACTAATTGTTAGTTGCGGGATCTTGTATTACGGAACGAGTAAAGAGACTTGCCGATAACGAGGTTGAACTAGGTATGGAGATACCGACGATCGAATCTCGGGCAAGTAACATACCGAAGAACAAAGGGAACATCATACGGGATTAACTGAATCCTTGACATAGAGGTTCGACCGATAAAGATCTTCGTAGAATATGTAGGAACCAATATGGGCATCCAGGTCCTGCTATTGGTTATTGACCGTAGAGGTGTCTCGGTCATGTCTACATAGTTTTCGAACCCGCAGGGTCTGCACACTTAAGATTTGGTGACGTTTCGGTAGTATAGAGTTATGTATGGTGGTGACCGAATGTTGTTCAGAGTCCCGGATGAGATCTCGGACGTCATGAGGAGCTCCGGAATGGTCCGGAGGTAAATATTCATATATAGGAAGTCCTGTTTTGGTCGCCGGAAAAGTTTTGGGCTCATCGGTAGTGTACCGGGAGTGCCGGTAGTGTACCGAAAGACCATCGGGAGGGGTATTTCGACCCAAGAGGCTCCATGGGATGTGGGAGAGTGTTTACCAGCCCTTATTGGGCTGGTTGAAGTCCCACACAAGGCCCATGCAGTTTGGGAAAAAAGGCCTAAAGAGAAAAAGTGGAAAAAGGCAAAAAGACCAAAATAAGGAGGAGTCCTAGTCCTACTAGGATTGGAGGAATCCTCCTCTCCTCCTTGGTTCGGCCGAAGCCTAGATGGCTTGGCCCTTGGGACAAGCCTCCTCCTCTCTTCCTCTTATATATACTAGAGGTTTTAGGGTTTTTGGCACTTGATTTTCAGCCACGTGCTACCCGTTCCTCTAGTGCATACTTTCTCCTCTAGATCGGTTTTCTGCAATGCTTAGGCAAAGCCCTGCCGGAATTGCACCACCACCATCGCCGCGGCGCCGTCACGTTGCCGGAGAACTCGTCTACCTCTCCGCTCCCTCTTGCTGTATCAATAAGGCGTAGATCGTCATCAAGCTGTACGTGTGCTGAACGCGGAGGTGCCGTCCGTTCGGTGCTTGATCGGGACGGATCGTGATTGGATCGCGGGATGCTCGGCGATTTGGATCGCAAAGACGTTCGACTACACGAACCGCGTTTCTTAACGCTTCTCGCTTAGCGATCTATAAGGGTACGTAGATCCACTCTCCCTCTCGGAGATGCTCATCACCATGGATAGATCTTGCGTGTGCGTTGGAATTTTTTTTGTTTCCCATGCAATGTTCCCCAACAGTGGCATCATGATCTAGGTCTATGTGTAGATGAGATCTCGAGTAGAACACAAAGAGTTTGTGGGCATTGATGCTTAGATTGCTTCCTCCCTTGGCCGTGTTTTGGTTCAGCAGTATTGTGGGATGAAGCGGCCCAAACCAACATTACTCGTACGCTTACGAGAGAACAGTTCCCTCAACTGCAACTTGTTGCATAGATGGCTTGCGGGTGCCAGTTTCTCCTACTTTAGTTGGATCAGATTCAACAAAGGCGGTCCTTGAGAAGGTTGAAAAACAACTAATGTATCACCGTTGTGGTTTATGCGGAGGTGAGAATTGTTCTTGCTAGATACCCGTAGCAGCCACGTAAAACATGCAACAACAATTAGAGGACGTCTAACTTGTTTTTGCAGGGTATGTTGTGATGTGATACGACCAATTACATGATGTGATATATGTGATGTATGATATGATCATGTGTTGTATAGAATATCACGACTTGCATGTCGATGAGTACGACAACTGGCAGGAGCCATAGGGTTGTCTTTAATTATTGTATGACCTGTGTGTCAATCATTAAGCGCTATGTAATGCTTTACTTTATAGCTAAACGATAGCAATAGTAGTAGAAGCATGATGGGCGCGACAACCCCAATGGCGACATATTGATGGAGATCAAGATGATGGAGATCATGGTGTCATGCCGGTGACGATGGAGATCATGCTGGTGCTTTCAAGATGGAGATCAAGAGCACAAGTTCATGGCCATATCATGTCACTTATGATTTGCATGTGATGTTATTCCTTTTATGCACCTTGTTTTGCTTAGGATGACGGTAGCATTATAAGGTGATCCTTCACATAAATTTCAAGATGAATTGTGTTCTCCCCGAGTGTGCTCCGTTGCGAAAGTTCGTCGTGTCGAGACACCACATGATGATCGGGTGTGATAGACTCTACGTTCACATACAATGGGTGCAAGGCAGTGTTGCACATGCAGAACACTCGGGTTAAACTTGACGAGCCTAGCATGCACAGACATGGCATCGGAACACAAGAGACTGAAAGGTCGAACATGAGTCATATAGTAGATATGATCAACATGATGATGTTCACCATTGAAACCACCTCAACTCATGTGATGATCGGACTTGAGTTGGTGAATTTGGATCATGTGACACTCAGATTTCCTGAGGGATGTCAATTTGAGTGGGAGCTTTAGTAATTTTATTAACGAAACTCATTATCTTGAACAATAGTCTAAGTAATCTTTGCATATTTATGTTGTAGATAGATGGCTCGCGCAGTAGCACCCCTGAATTTTAATGCGTTCCTAGAGAAAGCTAAGTTGAAAGATGATGGAAGTAACTTTGTTGACTGGGCCCGTAATCTGAGGATTATCCTCAAGGCTTCCTAGAAATCATATGTCCTTGATGCGCCGCTTTGTGACCAACCAGAAGACATATCGTCCGAAGACGTTAAGAACGCTTGGGAGGCACGTTCTGGAGATTACTCAATAGTTCAGTGTGTAATATTGTATGGATTAGAACCGGGACTTCAAAGACGTTTTGAATGTCATGGAGCATATGAGATGTTCCAGGAGTTGAAGTTTATATTTCAGAAGAATGCCCGGATCGAGAGGTATGAGACCTCCGATAAGTTCTATGCTTGCAAAATGGAGGAGAACAGGTCTATTAGTGAGCATATACTCAGAATGTCTGGGTATTCAAATCGTCTAGCAGAGTTGGGAATTACCCTTCCACCAGAGGCGATCACTGACAAAGTTCTTCAATCACTGCCACCTAGTTACAAGAGCTTTGTGATGAACTATAACATGCACGGGATGAACAAGTCAGTCGTGGAGCTGTTTGCGTTGCTAAAAGTCACTGAGTCTGAAATCCAGAAAGAACATCAAGTGTTGATGGTCAATAAAACTACTAGTTTAAAGAAGAATGGAAAGGGCAAGGGCAAGAAGGGTAAAACCAAGAAGGAAGGCAAAGCAGTTGCTACTCCTGTAAAGAAGCCCAAGCATGGACCCAAGCCAGAAACTGAGTGCTTTCATTACAAGGGAGCTTGTCATTGGAAGCAGAACTTCCCCAAGTACCTGAATGACAAGAAGGCGGCCAACGACAAACAAGGTATATATGATATGCATGTTATTGATGTGTACCTTACTAGCTCTCGATGTAGTGCCTGGGTATTTTATACCGGTTCGGTTGCTCACATTTGCAACTCAAAACAGGAACTACGGAATAGACGAAGGTTGGCAAAGAATAAAGTGACGATGCGCGTGGGAAATGGTTCCAAGGTTGATGTGATCGCCGTCGGCACGCTCTCTCTTATATTACCATCGAGATTAGTGATGAACCTGAATAATTGTTATTTTGTGCCTGCGTTAAGCATGAACATTATATTTGGATCTTGTTTATTGCGAGACGGTTACTCATTCATAACATTGATGCCAAAAGATGTAGAGTTGATAATGATAGTACCACTTTCTTGTGGCACTGCCGTTTAGGTCATATAGGTGTAAAACGCATGAGGAAGCTCCATGTTGATGGACTTTTGGAGTCACTTGATTTTGAATCACTTGACACATGTGAACCATGCCTCATGGGCAAGATGACTAAAACACCGTTCTCTGGAACAATATAACGGGCAAGTGACTTATTGGAAATCATACATACTGATGTGTGTGGTCGAATGAATGTTACAGCGCGTGGTGGATATCATTATTTTCTCATCTTCACTGATGACTTAAGTAGATATGGGTATATTTACTTAATGAAACACAAGTCTGAAACGTTTGAAAAGTTCAAGCAATTTCAGAGTGAAGTTGAGAATCATCGTAACAAGAAGATTAAATTCCTGCGATCTGATTGAGGAGGTGAATATCTGAGTTATGAGTTTGGTAGTCACTTAAGACAGTGTGGAATTGTTTCACAATTGACACCGCCTGGAACACCACTGTGTAATGGTGTGTCCGAACATCGTAATCGAACCTTATTAGATATGGTGCGTTCTATGATGTCTCTTGCTGATTTACCACTATCGTTTTGGGGTTATGCATTAGAGACAGCTGCATTCACTTTAAATAGGGCACCATCGAAATCTGTTGAGACGATGCCATATGAACTATGGTTTGGCAAGAGGCCAAATTTGTCGTTTCTTAAAGTTTGGGGATGTGATGCTTATGTCAAAAAGCTTCAGCCTGAAAAGCTGGAACCCAAAGCGGAGAAATGCGTCTTCATAGGATACCCGAAAGAGACAGTCGGGTATACCTTCTATCTCAGATCCAAAGGCAAAGTGTTTGTCGCTAAGAACGGAACATTTCTTGAGAAATAGTTTCTCTCGAAAGAATTGAGTGGGAGGAAAATAGAGCTTGATGCGGTTATTGAACCTTTACTTCAACCAGAAAGTAGCGCAGTGCAGAAAGATGTTTCTGTGGAACCTACGATAGTTGAAGAGGAAGTTAATGATGATGATCATGAAGCTTCAGATCAAGTTACTATTGAACCTCGTAGGTCGACAAGGGCGCGTACTGCTCCTGAGTGGTACGGCAACCCTGTCTTGGAGGTCATGTTGTTGGACAACAATGAACCTACGAGCTATGAAGGAGCGGTGATGGGCCCGGATTCCGAGAAATGGTTAGAGGCTATGAAATCCGAGATGGGGTCCATGTATGAAAACAAAGTATGGACTTTGGAAGTATTACCCGAAGGGCGAAAGGCCATTCAGAGCAAATGGATCTTTAAGAAGAAGACGGACGCGGACGGTAATGCCACCGTCTATAAAGCTCGACTTGTGGCAAAGGGTTTTTCACAAGTTCAAGGAGTTAACTAAGATGAGACATTCTCATCCATAGTGATGCTTAAGTCTGTCAGAATCATGTTGGCAATAGCTGCTTATTTCGACTATGAAATTTGGCAGATGGATGTCAAAACAGCGTTCCTCAATGGTTTCCTTGAGGAAGAGTTGTATATGATGCAACCAGAAGGTTTTGTCAATCCAGTGAATGCTGGCAAAGTTTGCAAACTCCAGCGATCCATTTATGGGCTGGTGCAAGCATCTCGGAGTTGGAATAAGCTCTTTGATGAGGTGATCAAAGCGTTTGAGTTTATACAAGTTTATGGAGAAGCTTGTATTTACAAGAAAGTGAGTGGGAGCTCTATAGCGTTTCTAATATTATATGTGGATGACATATTGCAGATTGGAAACAATATAGAAATGCTGGAAAGCGTGAAGGAATATTTGAACAAGAGTTTTTCAATGAAGGACCTAGGAGAAGATGCTTTCATATTAGGCATTAAGATCTATAGAGATAGATCGAGACGCTTAATAGCACTTTCACAGAGCACATACCTTGATAAAGTTTTGAAGAAGGTCAAAATGGATCAGTCCAAGAAGGGGTTCTTGCATGTTTTACAAGGTGTGAAGTTGAGTAAGACTCAATGCCCAGTGATTGCAGAAGATAGAGAAAAGATGAGTGTCATCCCCTATGCTTCAGCCATAGGCTCTATCATGTATGCAATGCTGTGCACAAGACCCGATGTCATCCTTGCCATAAGTATGGCCGGAAGGTTTCAAAGTGATCCTAGAATGGAGCACCGGGCAGCGGTCAAGAATATCCTTAAGTAACTGAAAAAGACTAAGGAGATGTTTCTCGTTTATGGAGGTGATGAAGAGCTCGTCGTAAAGGGTTACTTCGATGCAAGCTTTGACACTGATCCGGATGACTCTAAGTCGCAAACCAGATACGTATTTATTCTCAACGGGGAAGCGGTAAGCTGGTGCAGTTCCAAGCAAAGCGTGGTAGCCAATTCTACGTGCGAAGCGGAGTACATCGCAGCCTCGGAGGCGGCGAAGGAAGGTGTCTGGATGAAGCAGTTCATGACAGATCTTGGAGTAGTGCCTAGTGCACTGAATCCAATGAACCTGTTCTGTGATAACGCTGGTGCCATTGCTCTGGCTAAGGAACCAAGGTTCACAAGAGGACCAGACACATAAAGCGATGCTTCAACTCCATCCACGATTACATCGAGGAGAAGGACATAAATATTTGCAAAGTGCACACGGATCTGAATGTTGCAGACCCGTTGACTAAACCTCTTCCAAGGGATAAACATGATCAACACCAGAACTGCATGGGTGTTTGATTCATTACAATGTAAATCACATAGTGATGTGAACTAGATTATTGACTCTAGTGCAAGTGGGAGACTGTTGTAAATATGCCCTACAGGCAATAAATAAAGTGTTTATTATTATATTTCCTTGTTCACGATAATCGTTTATTATCCATGCTATAATTGTATTGATTGGAAACACATTACATGTGTGGGTAAATAGACAACACTTTGTCCCTAGTATGCCTCTAGTGAAGTAGCTCGTTGATCAAAGATGGTCAAGGTTTCCTAGCCATTGACATGTGATGTCATTTCATAACGGGATCACATCATTAGGAGAATGATGTGATGGACAAGACCCAAACCACAAACGTAGCATATGATCGTGTCAGTTTATTGCTACTATTTTGTGCATATCAAGTATATGTTCCTATGACCATGAGATCATGCAACTTCCGGACACCGGAAGAGTGCATTGTGTGTATCAAACGACGCAACGTAACTGGGTGACTATAAAGGTGCTCTACAGGTATCTCCGAGGGTGTCTGTTGGGTTGGCATGAATCAAGACTGGGATTTGTTACTCCGTGTGATGGAGAGGTATCTCAGGGCCCACTCGGTAATACAACATCACAATAAGCCTTGCAAGCAAAGTGACTAAGTGTTAGTCACGAGATCTTGTATTACGAAACGAGTAAAGAGACTTGCCGGTAACGAGGTTGAACTAGGTATGGAGATACCAACGATCGAATCTCGGGAAAGTAACATACCGAAGAACAAAGGGAACATCATATGGAATTAACTGAACCCTTGACATAGAGGTTCGACCGATAAAGATCTTCATACAATATGTAGGAACCAATATGGGCATCCAGGTCCCGCTATTGGTTATTGACCGTAGAGGTTTCTCGGTCATGTCTACATAGTTCTCGAACCCGCAGGTTCTGCACACTTAAGGTTTGATGACGTTTCGGTAGTATAGAGTTATGTATGGTGGTTACCGAAGGTTGTTCGGAGTTCGGATGAGATCCCGGATGTCACTAGGATCTCCGGAATGGTTCGGAGGTAAAGATTGATATATAGGAAGTCCTATTTTGGTCGCTGGAAAAGTTTCGGGCTCATCGGTAGTGTACCGGGAGTGCCGGTAGTGTACTGGGAGACCATCGGGAGGTGTATTTTGACCCAAGAGGTTACATGGGCTATGGGAGAGTGAATACCAGCCCTTAGTGGGCTGATGGATGTCCCACATAAGGCCCATGCGGTTGGGAAGAAAAGCCCAAAGAGAAAAAGGTGGAAAAGGGCAAAAAGACCAGAATAAGGAGGAGTCCTAGTCCTACTAGGATTGGAGGAGGAATCCTCCTCTCCTCCTTGGTCCGGCCGAAGCCTAGATGGCTTGGCCCTTGGGCCAAGCCTCCTCCTCTCTTCCTCTTATATATACTAGAGGTTTTAGGGTTTTTGGCACTTGATTTTCAGCCACGTGCTACCCGTTCCTCTAGTGCATGGTTTCTCCTCTAGATCGGTTTTCTGTAGTGCTTAGGCGAAGCCCTGCCGGAATTGCTCCACCACCATCGCCGCAGCGCCATCACGCTGCCGGAGAACTCGTCTACCTCTCCGCTCCCTCTTGCTGGATCAAGAAGGCGGAGATCATAATCAAGCTATACGTGTGCTGAACGCGGAGGTGTCGTCCGTTCGGTGCTTGATTGGGACGGATCGTGATTGGATCGCGGGACGCTCGGCGATTTGGATCGCGAACACGTTCGACTACACCAACCACATTTCTTAACGCTTCCCGCTTAGCGATCTACAAGGGTACATAGATCCACTCTCCCTCTCGTAGATGCTCATCACCATGGATAGATCTTGCGTGTGCGTAGGAAATTTTTTGTTTCCCATGTAACGTTCCCCAACAGTCCCCGCGAGAGAGTCGCAACCCCAGACCTCGCTTAACCCCTCTTTCATCTCCCAGCTCCCGATCGGCTCCTTCCCCTACCTCCCTCCTCGTGTTTCCCAAGTTGCCATGGCAACCACAACAAAATCCTAGCGCTGCCTAGCCGAAAAACACGGCAACGAATTCCAGAATGTGAGAAACCTCATGGATCCGGCCGTTATCCTCTCCCCTCCCCTTACAAATTTTGTACAAATTTGCTAACAAATCTGACACAAAGGTGTGTCATTCAGAATTGCCATGCCTGCAGATCACGACTCATTGGTAGAATCTAGATCTACGAAATTGCCATCATGTTGTCCTAAATTTTATGTGCATCTTAGTTGCCATCAAGTTGGTAGAAGTTGGAACTTTCGAGTTGCCATCAAGTTGATCTACTTGAAAGTCACATCAGATGCATTTAGAATCAAAGGGAGGGTGGGGAAATAGGTGGGTATGGGGAGGGGCAAGTGAAATCAGAGTTTTTCATCAAGGGATTGGGGAAAAAATTGCCGCCCATCTTTGATGGTAGTGGCCACCCGGTTATAGAAGTGGTTTCCACCAAATGCACCGAAACTAGAACTTTGCCATGTAATTACACTGAAAATTGCCGCCAATACTTCATGGTAGTTGCCACCCGGTTCTAAAAATAGTATGGAGAAGGATGCATTGTTAAAAAGTTGCACGGGTACAATGTTTTAGTTGCCATCATATGCTAGGGATGTATGCAATTCATATATAAGGCTGCCATGTCTCTTTTAGTTGAACTAACAAAAGAGTATGGGGAGAGTAATGCATACTCATGCATCTGGTAATTGATCATTCTACAAGAGTTGAAAAACACGGGAAGAAGCAAATAGATCCTTGAGACGGGTCTAATCCTTGGTTTTTCGGACAGCCGCAAGTGCCCCCTTGGAATGCGCTAGGGTACAATGAACTCATTTCAGCAGGTCCATTGCTACTACTACGACAATACACAGACATGGGTAGGATACACGAAGGAAAAAGTCAGATTTTCCATGTTTGTAGAAATAAAATGGCATACATTTTGTGTTTATGTTGACATGTTCGCAGGGTCTTAGGATAGAATCACACCGCCAGGAGTCCCATGGCAAGCTGCACCACAAGGATCTATTGGTACTACAGATGCAGGACACCGACTACAACTAACACGTGTGGCGAATCAAGGCATTGTGAACCCCAAAAAGCATGTGGACAAATTAATGTGACAAATAAGAATTAGGCCAACAACAAAATTTGAACTCATCAAAACAGTAAAAGAGCATCATAGATGATGAATCGTCAAACTTACAAATTTCAAAAACGCAGGAACATCATGTAGCATGTGGCAACAACTGGCAATAGGAGACCTGCCATCAATATCTTATGCAGGTGAGACATAAAAAATTTGACTGCACACATAATGTATCAAAGGAAACTAAGAAAATATGTAGCAATTACCAGGGGGTGAAAAATGAAATGACTGACACTTGCATCTAAAACTGATATCAGAACTGTGATCGGCTGCAGTTGCCAAGCCTGGTCAACTGCATTTACCATCTATGGACAACTGCAGTTGTCATCTCTGATCAATCGCATTTTCCAAGACTGGTCAACTGCAGTTGCCATCTCTGGTCAACTGTAGTTGCCATGGCTGCTCAACTACAGTTGCCATGTCTGGTCAACTACAATTGCCATCTCAAGTCAACTGTAGTTTCCATGCCTGTCAACTGCAGTTGCCATGATTTATCAACTGGAGTTGCCATGCCTGGTCAACTACAATTTCCATGATTTATCAACTACACTTCCTTGTCTTAAAAACAGTTATAATTGACATATGTGGTCAACTGCATTTGCCATATGTGAACAACTGCAACTGCGATGCCTCAATTTAATGCATTAGCCATGCATGGTCACCCGCATTTTCCTTGTGGAATCAATTGCAGTTGCCATATAGTATCAACTGTAGTTTCCATATGTGATCATAAAAAGTTGCCACTCAAAAATACTGATTACACACATACTTGATAAAAACTGCAGTAGCTTTGACTACATTTAGTAGCGTCCCACCTACATCTGCTACGGGTACCTCGGAGCACACAAAAGGGTCGTTCCACGAGCCGGTCAACCAACCCATCATGAACAATGCAGAGTCAGTGTCAGAACTTCCCATCATTGCAACAAGGATGACAAACAAGCATGTGCGCACCAGCACGAGAAATGTCCAAACAGAAGAAACAACCACCAATACAGAAGTGAATGAGGAAACTGGTGACGAAATGCATGAGGAAGAAGAAGAGGGACAGTTAGAATTCATGCCAGCTCAAACACCTTATATTGGATAGAGATTTAGTTCATTTGAAGATGCCAAGAAATACTATTAGAGTTACGCCATGTTCCATGGCTTTGCTGTAAACGTGGAATACCATATGAAAATAGAAAAAACTAAAGATTACATTAGAGGTGAGGTGAGATGCAACAAGGCACGAAAGAACAAGAACGTTAAAGGTGTTGTGCCAGTCATGCCAGAACAAAGAATAGGTATCATTCTCAAGACGGGATGCCCTGCCAAAATGAGGCTAAACATAGATGGAGCTTGGTGTGTGGTCATAGGGTTTGTCGGCTAACACAGCCATGATATGGTCAAGAAGTTTGACCTAGTAAAATTTCTGAGCGCCCATCGAGGATTCAATCCTTAGGAGAAGCAATTTATAAAATTGTTGCATCATTGAAATGTCAATACTTTGAGAATGGTCCAGATTATGTCCCTGATCCACAACAAAGATGGGCAATTGAGTAGCATGCCCCACCTACCAACAAACGTCACAAACCTAAATGCAAAGTAGCACAGAGAAAGCAAGTTGGCTGATATAAAAGACACCACTGCCTACTTCGACGAGAGAGCAAAAGAAGATCCTGATTTTTTCTACAGAATAAGACTCGACGACAAGGACCATGTCAAGAACATGTACTGGGTGGATGGTGCAGCTAGGAGAGCCTACAAGCATTTTCGTGACTGTATTTCCTTCGACGTGACATATCTCGCGAATATGTACAAGATGCCATGTGCTCCATTCATAGGCATAAATAACCACAACCAGTCCTTATAGTTCGTTTGTGGCCTTGTGCGGAACGAAGATATCGATGGGTACACGTGGTTGTTCAAGACCTTCTTGGAGTGCATGGGTGGACTTCCTCCAATGAACATAGTAACTGACAAGGACTTTAGCATGCGCAGAGAAATAAATGAGGTCTTCCCCACGGCAGTGCACAATTACTTCTGGTGGTGTATTATTAGGAGGCAGAGTAGATTCCGGGTCTGTTCTTTGCTGGCCTTCTTTATCTACATAAGGTATTCGAGTTGTGCGTGGACCACATCTTGACAATGGAAGAGTTTGAACGGAGCTAGATGGTCATGATTGAAAAATACCAAGTTCAGGGCAATGATACCCTTTAAAACCTATGTGATAAACAAATGTATTGGGTTCTAGCCTACTTTATGTAGTGCTTCTATCCATTTCTACAAACTACGCATCACAGTGAGGGTTTCAGTGTTGTTTTCAAGCGTTACGTGAGCCCCGACAACTCATTCTATAGTTTGCCAAACAATATACAACTTTGCAACAGAAAATACCGAGTTTGGAGTTGTAGCAAGAAGCGGACACAACACTTAAGCAGCCTAAATTGCTCACATACTTACCGATGGAGAAGCAGATGAGCAAAATATACACCAACAAAATCTTTTTCAAGTAAGTGTATGCTCGTACGGTCTTAGTTAGTGTGTATCGCAGAATGCATTCACCATCATACTTAATAAAAAATGGGTATGGAAAAGCAAGAACCATGGTGCATGCTATGTGTTGGAAAAGTAACAAACAAATAACAAATATGTTTGCCATTGGTAATGGAATGAAGCAGCCATGTAGAGTAAACTATGCATGCAAGATGAAAATGGACTACAAATGACTAATTGGAAAACAATCATAGTTACCGTGTGCTAAGCAAAATGTAGTTGACATCTTGAATATAATGTAGTTGCCATGAGAAATGTAGTGTAATTTCCATGTAGAATCCAATGTAGTTGCCATGTAAGATGAACTATGTTTGCCATGTGTAGAAGTTAGTGCAGTCGCCATATTAAAACAACCATAATTTTCATGTGTATTACACTTTGTTTGCCATGTTGAATGCACTATAATTGCCATGTTTTACCTACTATGATATGGCATGTACACCTACTAGATTCACATGTGCAGAAGATGCAAGAGAGCAAAATGATTACCGCGCATCACACTTTGACTACCATGTGAAATGAACTATAGTTGCCATGTGGAAACAATCAAACATCCCATGTGTAGTATGCTTAGTTTGCCATGTTGAAATTAGTATGGTTGCTATTTGTGTCCTATTGCAGAACAATCAAATACTCCTAGAATGTAATGCGAAATTAATGAGAACAAAACATGTAGGTTCTAGTAAGAAATAAAGTTGTCCTCCTCATATGCGGCTTATCAGATTGATGAATGGACATTCAAGGTGTATAATCTAAGGAAGATGCCTGATTCAGAACCAGAAGATTCAAACAAAGGAAGAAACTACTTTGTGAAGGCCAACATAAATGACGGTGAGTACTATTGCGAATGCTGCAAGTATGAACATGACGGGATTGTGTGCTGCCACATACTCAAAGTTATGGATGTGCACAGAGTAAAACATTTGTGATGCCATTTCATACACCGACGATGGACTTGGGATGCTGATGAGGCATTAGGGCCACAAACATTGCATGTAGTCTTGGTCATGCATGAGGATAGACCGGAGGCAACCATGGACTCTGTGAGTCACATAGTCTTGACTAAGAACCATGCCGAACTAGTAGAAGACACATGCAAGAGTGATGAGATGTCAAGGGTAGCAGACAAACAGAGAAAGGCCCTAAAAAGAGAGCTCGGTGTGATAAAAAAAGGAAGGTTGAGGAGGCCTTACACAGATTCCCATGTAGTTATAATGAACCTACATCCACAAGGCCGTCTTCTAAAAACCCAGAAATAGGGTGTGGAGCATCAAACACACAAACACATGTCAGGAACCCGCCACACTTCGTCACAAAAGGGCGTCCAAAGGAGGTGAGATACAAGTCAGGGTTAGATATTAAAGCAAAGCACAAGAAACCAAGGAAAGGAGGTGGCAACCCGTAGGCAACCGTAGGGGATGGTAGATTTGTGGTTAGTGACAATTTTTTGACGCGGATGATGATGGGTTAGAAATGTCAGCAGTACTGGCGTTGGCTTACAAGAAATGAAAAAAGTGCCATATATCAACTACTAAATGGGATAGCTTGTCTGTTTGGAGTGCACACATTCTTGGAAAAATAATAATTGCCATATAGGTACTATTGAAATTAGGGCTCCGTAGACCCGATGAGGCTCGAACACTAGGGTGCGCCTGTTCTCCAATCCCGCTCAACCTCACTACTTCTTGGGGACTCTCCGGCGATTCTCACAAGGGAAAGAGAATGAAGTCACTCAGTTTTACCTAGGTTCAGGCCACCTTGCGGTGTAAAACCCTACTCCTGCTTTGTGGTGGATTTGCCTCACGAGGAGGTTAAGGATGAACTAGGACAGTGGTTGGGTGGCCTCACGAGGGCTCTAAGTAGTGGTGAACCTGTGTCCCCCTTGATGGTGGGAGCTCATCCCTATTTATAGGGGCCATGGCCCTCTTTCCTTATCGCACAGGCGGGAAGGGATCCCACAACGGATAAATTTGAAAGGGGACAAGAGATACATCCTATCCTGACTAAAGGTGGTCTTCGCTTGCAAAGCTTCTAGGTGTGACACAGTGGTGGGCTCGGCGATGACATCCGTCCTGCCGAGCATGTGGTCTTGATCCTGTTGCACCAGGAAGGAAACTTTTGGGGATTCCTTGGGAACTCGCTTATGTACTTTCCTCCTTAGCACGAAATAGGAAATTGTCCTTCCTCTGCGCCCGCCTGGCTCTGCCGTCAGAACCCATGTCACCCCAGCCTTGGGAGGCTGGGCACCTGCATAGGAATCTGCACTCCTCAGGAGGCAGCCTAAGGGATGCCGCTCCTCTAGAGCTCTTCGCGTTGTCCTCCCCATGAGGTAGGATCTCTCGCGAGGGCCTAGACTTGGGAGGCTTTTTGTGGGGCCACATCAGGCCATTGTGGTGGGCCACGCGTTGGGCCGAAGGCACGCAAGTTTGGGTACCCCCAGTCCCAGAACGCCGATAGTAGCCCTCGGGCCCAAGGCACGCTCGGGTTGGCTTCGGGCAAAGCCAGGGAAGGAAGGCTGAAGCGCCATGGGTCCCAATTGCATGCAGGCCAGACTCGATGCATCACACACAACAAGGCGTGGACACCTCCACCATCGCACGTCGCCTTGGCAACCACCCTTGCTGACAAAAAGCCTGGCGCGCGCGGCGGAACCATCATTGCCCCTCTACACGCCTGCCTTATACCACTCCTTCCTCTATGGCTCTCACGATGCGCGTCTCTGAATCCTTGTTCTCCAGGCCCCCTCCTGCCATGGTGAAGAGCTTGCCTTCGCCACCGCCTCCCGTGGATGTTGGGCCCGTAGTGGCCCTACACCTCATGAGGCACGAGACGGTGCATGAAGAGACACCCATCTCGGGGCCCAAGCTGTCCCTAGGGGACCTCTGGCCCGAGCTTGCAGCGTCTTCCTTTAGGCTAGCCCCCCAACCAGCGGAAGCGGGGCTAAGGCCTCCCCTGGTAGTCCCTTTCGGCATTAGGGCGCCCAGCGTGTCGGCGCCCCCTTTGAGTGGTGGGGTGAGTTCCAATGAGGCCCAGCCCCGGACTAGGGGGCCAGTCCATGGAATCTTGGCCCTTGAGTCCCGGCCGGAGGCGAGTAGGCCTTCACGTGCTCTTCCTGCCGCCCAAAACCTAGGTAGGGCATTGGAGCTTCCTTCTGCTCGCAGCGCCGTTCGACATGGTCTCCTCGAGGAAGCAGTGAACATGCTGGGCCGTCTCGGGACATCGACTCATACCTTGAGGCGGAGCGCCAGTGCCTAGCGCACGAATGGCACTGGCTGGAGGTCACCATCAACTTAGGTCATCTGTAATGCGAACACGCTCATGCGGAAGCCGAGGAGTCCCTTGCCGTGGCGAGGGGTTCCCATGATCATGCCCTTGAAGAGGCCTAGGCCGCGGATAGCCGGCACGAGGCTGCAGAGAGGCCTGGGAAAGAGCTCCGGGCTTCCAATGCCACAACTGAGCGGCAAGTTCAGGCCCACAAGGCCATGCTAGCCGCCTCGACGGGCACGCCGTCCATGGGCGAAGCGAGGCTCCGCACCCTTGAAGATACGTTGAAGCTGGAGGAGATGGAGCGCGAGTGGCTCGAGGTGATGGAGCATCAGGTGACCGCCGCCGAGGACTCTCTCGCCGCTAGTGAGGCGAGGGTCCGTGAAGAGGTTGACGACGAGGTGGCACAGACCTGCATGACCCTCGCCAAGGACTACCACGAGAAGCTAAGGCTTCAGGAGTCCCGTTTCTGCAAGCAGCGGGAAGATTTGAAAGATGAGGCAGACGGCCTCATGAAAAGGTTAGCAACGGCGGAACGATGGGAGAAGGTTGCGATGGACGCCTAGACCACCGCTGAGGCCGAGCTGTCTTTCCTCTATGTGCAGGTGCAGAACGCTGCTTCTCGCGTGGTAAAGGCCTCGGAAGAGGAGAACAGGGCGCAGGGGTTGCAGCACACATGCTCCAATATGTTCTAGGCTCTTGAGGGGAGGGCCAACCATGCCCTAAGCAACATCTGCCGCGAGAGTGTTTCAAGCCTGCTCGTTGCTGATGACACTGGCTAACTTTGCTTCTTCACCAGGGTCATGGAGTGCCTTGAGGATGGCGCAGAGAAGGTCTGCCAACTTGTGGAGGAGAAGATCAGTGACCTCCTTGCGCGGGCGTCTTCACGTGTCTTCAGTCACCTTCTTCGCCTCGATCCCAACTTTGACTTCGAGTCCATGACAGCCCCGAGGTGATCTAAGGTGCCCTAGAGGACTGGGTGGAGGATCACATGGGCAACTTGATCGTGGAATTCTCCCCTGCTGAAGGCGAGGACCAATCCGCCATCGAGGGGCGCGAGTCCGACGGTGGTGACAGCGATGGCGACAACGGG
This sequence comes from Hordeum marinum, assembly GCA_022496015.1. Lineage (NCBI taxonomy): Eukaryota > Viridiplantae > Streptophyta > Magnoliopsida > Poales > Poaceae > Hordeum > Hordeum marinum. The sequence goes on along the minus strand of CM039674.1, from coordinate 432,192,332 downwards.
GGCAGCGATGGCGCATTTCCTTAAGTTGTCCGTACCTGTTCTCCTGTAAAGATTTTGTACATGACCCCGCGGGGCTGTGAATGTACCTCGGAGGAAACTCCTTTATGATGTATTAAGTAACATTGTACTCCCTTGCTCCGTGTTCACTTGCCTATCATGCGCTCCAGGCCCTGAAGAGGGGCGATCATTTCTGACAGACCGGGCCATGGTCGTCTGACCAAGCCTAGGGGTGCACATGTTCGATGAAGCCCCCAAGCCACGTGCGCTGGCTCGATCACTCGAGAGAGTCATGCGGAGACTGAGCGCCAAAGCTTAGCGAGGCATGTGTGTGGGACGACCCACAATCATCATGTCTTGGTCCCTCAGACGGGGGACCCTCGATGCTGCCCTTGATGCCGCCGGGCTGGCTCAAGTGTGTGCATCGTGCCCAACCCCCGCCTGTGAGGCACACGAGAGGAAGGAGGCTAGCATCTGCCAACCTCTTAAAAACAAGACTCAAGACACAAACACCGCACGGAGAAAAGTCCCCCTTTTTCAAATAAGATGCAAAAACTTCAACTTCATTCCGAAAAGTGGAAAATTCGGTTACAGAAAAGAGCTAGGAACGGCCACGTCCGGCACCTAAGCTAGTCTTCAGTCTTCCCCCAACATGGATCATGGGGCATTCATTGGGCGTGGGCATAGTCATTGAATGACAGTGTCGTCCACCAGCACGAAGCATGGGGCTTCCACTTGGGCGTGGGTGAGAGCCCCTCCGCGGCCTCGTACGTCGCTCCTTGGGGGGCTCCGGGCGTGTACAACCCACTCATTCTTACGTGAGAGTGTCACGGTTGGACATAGTTGGGCGGGCACTCCAGGTGCGAAGCCTTGGAGTTCCTGACTGGGTTCTTGAGTCACCCCATGCATTGCGGCACGGTTGCGTGCCCCTATGTCCCAAACATGAGTGCATTGCTCCCCGCGCGACCGCGGGATTGCGCTCTCGCAGCCCAAACATGAGCGCAACACACCCCCGCGCGACCGTAGGAGTATTGTGTTGGTGCCTTGGGAGGCGTTGTGGTGCCGACCGAGCCGTGCCCCCGAGGCCTCGGGAGCCCCCAAGCTTACCAGGCCGTGCTAGCCACTGGGTACAGTGCAGGCGCTCCCCAAGCCGTGGGGCATGCGAGGCCCCATGAAGCGTGACCCTGCCAGTGCAGTGCCCTCGCGGTGCCGGTCGTGGGTGTCTCGTGCTGCTTGAGCCTTGCCGATCCTCTGGGCGATGAGTCCCTATGCCCCATTGCTCGGTGCCGTGTCCCCTGCTCGTGAGGGTGGCCATGGTGGCACGACCACACATGACCCCGGGCGCCCCTCCATCATGCCGACCGGATCAGGTGCTCCCATGGTGGGAGCCCCCAGGCTTGGTTTAACATGGGGTGCCGTGTGTGTCCTCCTACGCCGAGAAGGTGCAGGTGCCAGCGGCGGGTACGAGACCCACGATGCTGGCGTTCACCGCGGTACCACTTGGAGCGTAGGCCTTGACGCCAGGGCTTGAGTCCCCTCCTAGCACTTCGCTGGATACCCCGTAGAGGATTTCCTTGGGTAACAGCGTGAGGCTGTCCTGGGCGCATGGCCCATAGACGTGCCTGTGCTGAGCATCTGCCTAAAGATGGCTGCCTCCTACACCGCCACGAGGTTGGTTGTGCCTGTCTTGACGTGGGCGGCCTCCGTGGTCATCCCTCGTGCCCCCACCATGATCTCCTCCATGCGCGACGACACGAGCCGTCCTGTCCCTGCGCCAGTTGGTGTGCTTGCGTCAAGGGGGGACGAGCGGGCGGTGGTCCTCCATGTTGTGGGCTTGCGCGCTGCACAGGACATTCCATCATTTCCCTCAGGCATGCCGCTGCTAGGGTTGGGCGGCGATCCCAAACTGGTCACCGGAACCCTGAGGAGAAGGAGCACGGCATGGGGCAGACCCTTCTCGTGCTCCTCGGGTTGGGGGTCATGTGCATTGACGCTCGGCGGCGGAGGCGGCTCACTGGTTGAGCCTTCTACTCCTTGTGCCAGGGTCCGTAGATGAAGGTAAGGAGCCAGGGCCCTCCTTGCAACAGCGACCATCTCGACGATATGGTCGGCCCAGGTGTCATGACCCCCTTCCGCCGGGCGATGGAGAAGGGGCTCACTCACCATGAGCATCGCGTCCTACACGCTCAGGTCCCCCACATAGATAGAGGCTGCGAGTGGCGTGGCAGAGCGGTCTCTAGGGCGCTGCTGCAGTTGCGGAGGGCCTTGCCGTGTGTGAGCAGTACGAGCGGTGGTGGTGATGGCGACAATGCTGGTGGCCTGGTAACGGCCGTCCGACACAAGACCCTCAGGTTGCGAGCATCCGGAGCCCGCCATGGTGTCGATGAAGCAGCAGTGGGAGGTGGGCGACCGGCGGTGAAGCAGTAGTCGACGGAACTGAAGGACGTCTGTGCACCCCTACCTCGAGCGCCAAATGTCGGAATTAGGGTTCCGTAGACCCGTTCTCCAATCCCGCTCAACCTCACTGCTTCTTAGGGACTCTCCGGCGGTTCTCACGAGGGAAAGAGAATGAAGTCACTCGGTTTTACCCAAGTCCGGGCCACCTTGCGGTATAAAACCCTACTCCTGCTTTGTGGTGGATTGGCCTCATGATGAGGCTAAGTATGAACTAGTACAGTGATGGGTGGCCTCATGAGGGCTCTTGGTAGTAGTGAACGTCTGTCCCCCTCGACGGTGGGAGCTCGTCCCTATTTATAGGGGCCACAATCCTCTTCCCTTATCGCATAGGCGGGAAGGGATCCCATAATGACCAAATTTGAAAGGGGACAAGAGGTACATCCTATCCTGACTAAAGGTGGTCTTCACCTGCAAAGCTTCCGGGCGTGACACGGCGCTAGGCTCGGCGATGACATCCGTCCTGCCGAGCTCATGGTCTTGGTCATGTTGCACCAGGAGGAAACCTTTGGGGGATTCCTTAGGAACCTGCGTACGTCCTTGCCTCCTTAGCACAAAAGAGGAAACTGTCCTTCCTCTTCACTCGCCTGGCTCTGCCATCAGAACCCATGTCACCGCATCCTCGGGAGGCCAGGCACCTGCATAGGAATCTCCGCTCCTCGGGAGGCAGCCCGGGGGATGCCACTCCTCCATAGGTCTTGGCGTTGTCCTTCCCGCGAGGTAGGGTCTCTCGCGAGGGCCTTGACTTGGGAGGCTTGTTGTGGGGTCGCACCGGGCCGTTGTGGTGGGCCACACAATGGTCTACAGACAGGCACGTCTGGGTACCTCCAGTCCCAGAACGCCGACAGGTACTACTGTATCTGCCATGTGGAAAGTATTGTATTGGCCACATACGAATCGTTGGAAAAAAATAACTGCCATCTATGTACTACTAAAATTGACGTGGGAGAGGTACCACATTTGCGAATGTATGAAGTAATATACTTGATGTGTTAAGTGCGCAATAATTAAAACAAAGTCATATGTAGTTAATGGACATGTGGTGAGTAGTATGTTTGCCATGTTTTCAAAAAGTGTTGCAGTTTCCATGTGAACAATGTTTAGAAATTGCAACATGCACAACACTATATTTGCCGCACGCTATTAGTTAAAGTTTCCATGTGTGTTCACCTATAGTTTCCATGTGTCATGTATTATAAACGACATGTGAGATAAACTACAATTGCCATGAGGAAAATATCTCATAATGAACTACAATTTTCCGGTAGAAAATCACTCGACACACCAACTCGAGACTCAAAAATGTATTTGCCCTGTAAACATACACATAAAAAGAATTGAACAAAGTCCATATTCCTTTTACGTGCTCAAACTATCAAGAAAATACTAGGTGGACTTAGTGTGCCGTCTGCAATTTACTGAGTTCTAAATATAAGAAGTTGAAAAATGAACACAAGTTGTTTGTTAGAATTTCGAACCAACTGCCACATCCCCTAAAAATGCATAAACAAGCTAATAGATTACAACATAATTTCAAAACACATTTAAGACTAGCGCAAAAACGATACGAGCAACCGTACCCTTTTAAACATTAGTACATTCACAACACGAGAAATATAGGTAGTAGTTGTTATACCTAACAGATTCAACACAACACTTAGATTGCATGATTAAACAAGGCATGTAAGCCATCACCAAAAAGTACGGTTATGATGAAAGACATAACGTAGCACATGGATATGGTTTCGAAGAGCAGATGATACCTGACATTCATCTGGCAAAGAATGTAAGGTAGACATGGGCATCGACCACCACATGATCAGTGATACTTCTTGTTGGTTGTTTTGACAGCCCCATCGATGAAATTCCATGCTCCATGTTGCCTATTGAAATCTCCGTTCATCACCCAGTTCCATGTCAAGACTTTACGAAACTCGGCTACACTTGCGTCTGTGATAACATGAACCCTTCATCCTTCCCACTTAGCAAGGTATTCTAACATGTAGTAGCCGCAGTCACACCTATGACAAAAAAGCAATGGAACAAATGCAACAAACAAAAACTCTCAGGAAAATTGGAAGTCAAATGAGGTAGAAGACCCACGGGCGTTGGGTTAAAAATGCTTTACCCGTTACCTTGCTTGGCCGTCGTGACGTACTTGATTGGAAAATGATTTATCTTCACCTTTGCGCTTCCGTAATGACGGCTCCATGTTTCTTTGAGGTTAGCGATAAAGAATTCAACATGAGTAGTGAGGCTGACATCATCTCCTAAAAGCACTGAATCAAGCACCTCAAACCGTTGTTGCTTCAGGTCAATTCATATGGTGTAGTGGTGACCACACTTGTCTACTTGGTTATCTGGTGCAAGAAGTTGGAACATGGGGAACATGATCTGCAACAAAGAAAGGAATTGACATGAAAACATCTGGTTGAGGTTACCATGTGTTATGCAGTAAACTTACAATAAACTGTCTAAATGAACCAGACATCAATCGCCAGTTCAACCTAACAAGCGTAGTTGATACAATGTTTTTTAAAAGAGTTATAGTTTCCATGTGTAACTTATTAAAGTTGCCATCTATGTTTCACTAAAGTTGCCATCACTTTTTCAGTACAGTTGCTGTGTGCGTTTCAGTAAAGTTTCCACATGTGTTGAAAAACAGTTGCCATAAAGGTACTAAATAATAGATGGAATATAACTATGTACAAGCACAACATGTAAAAAACATCTGGAAGGTGAAACACTCACGATTTTTTAACGTGAGCTTTAAATAACCATGTGGGGCAAAAAGTTTCCCGACGATGGCATGGTAGAAGTCACCATCGGATATTTTTCTAGTCACGCGGTATTGAGGATATACCCCACGGGTATGACCCACTCAAAATATGACCCGACAACTACTTGGCAGCCCATAAGGAGGAATACTACTAGAGGCAGAAGACCAAGAAGGTGGCTTATGTTATAGCCGACTCATGGGACATCATGTGGCGGGCCGACTCACGAGAGAAGACATAGGAATATTCCTTTACTTGAAGAGCAAGATGAGTAGGTAAAGTTAGATTGGGTCATGGGTTGTACTTCAACCCGGATTCCACTGTACCGTCGAGGCCTCGACCTGTATATAAGGTGGAGCCCCCGAGGTAGAAAGGGGGGGAGAAGAATTCCTCGAGAGCTAGGTTAGCGATTCCACACCCTTGTAATTGAGATCATCATCAATACATGCAAAGCAGGATGTAGGCTTTTACCTCCATCGGAGGGGCCGAACTTGGGTAAACTTGTCTCTCGTTCCCGATCAACCCCTTCAAGTTGCCACCTAGTTGTGATGGCCTCACAGTTAAGTGTTTGGGAATGTTGCATGGGAAACAAAAAAAATTCTACGCGCACCCAAGATCTATCCATGGAGATGCATAGCTACGAGAGGGGGAGCGTATCTACATACCCTTGTAGATTGCTAAGCGGAAGTGTATATAATGTGGTTTATGTAGTCGTACTCTTCACAATCCAATCGCGATCCAAACCGATCTAGCGCCGTACGGATGACACCTCTGTGTTCAGCACATGTGCGGCTCGATGCGTCTCCACCTTCTTGATCCAGCAAGCTAGGGCGGAGAGGTAGATGGTACCTCGATCAGCACGACGACATGGTGGAGATGGTGGTGGAGCAATGCCAGTAGGGCTTCATCAAGTGCCTCCAGAGCTACGGACGAGGAAGAATGGGATAGACGGGAGGGACAGGGCTTCCTCAAGGGAGAGGACTTGTTGTGTATAGCCCTCCCCTCTCCTCCACTATTTATAGGAGGCTAGGGGAAGGAGGGGGTGCAGCCCTAACCCCTCCTCCAAGGGAGGGGGCGGCGGCCAGGAGGGAGGAGTTCTCCCTCCCCAAGGCACCTCCTAGGTGCCTTCCCCTTTAGGGTTTCCTACCCCTAGCCGCATGGGCCCTTGGGGCTGGCCCAACAAGGCTTGGAGGACCCCTTACAGACCATGCATGTCCTAGGAGCAGGAGGGACCCTTCCGGACTCCTCCGGAACCCTTTGGAAGCTTCTCGGTGCAATACCAGTAAAACCCGAACCTTTTTCGGTAGTGAAAATATGACTTCCCATATATAAATATTTACCTCTGGGCCATTCCGGAGCTCCTCCTGACTTCTGGGATCTCACCTGGGACTCCGAACAACATTCGTCACCAATGTACATATCCCAATACTACTCTAGCTTCACCGAACGTTAAGTCCATGGACCATACGGGTTTGAGAATCATGTAGACATGACCGAAACACCTCTCCAGTAAATAACCAATAGCGGGACCTGGATGCCCATATTGGTTCCTACATATTCCATGAAGATATTCATCTGTTAAACCACGACGCCAACGATTCAATCAATCCCGTATGCAGTTCCCTTTGTCCAGCGGTATGTTACTTGATCGAGATTCGATCATCGATATCTCCATACCTAGTTAAATCTCATTACCTGCAAGTCTATTTACTCGTTCCGCAATACAAGATCCTGTGACTAACTCCTTATTCACATTGCTTGCAAGCTTCTTGTGATGTTATATCACCGAGTGGTCCCAGAGATACCTCTCCATCATACAGAGTGACAAAACCCAGTCTCAATCCATGCCAACCCAACAGACGCCCTTGGAGATACCTAAAGAGCATCTTTATAATCTCCCCGTTATGTTGTGACGTTTGATACACACAAGGCATTCCTTCGGTATCAGGGAGTTGCATGATCTCATGGTCATAGGAACAGATACTTGACATGAAGAAAGCAGTAGCGATAAACTAATACGACCAAATGTTATGCTTATAATTGGGTATTGTCCATCACATCATTCTCCTAATGATGTGATCCCATTATAAAATGACAACTAATCTCTATGGTTAGGAAACCTTAACCATCATTGGTCAACGATCTAGTCTAGTAGAGGCTCACTAGGGAGACAGTGTTGTATATGTATCCACACTTGTATCTGAGTTTCCAATGAATACAATTATAGCATGGATAATAAACGATTATCATGAACAAGGAAATATGATAATAACCAATTCATTTTGCCTCTAGGGAAAATTTCCAACAGTTCCCCACTTGCACTAGGGTCAATAATCTAGTTCACATCACCATGTGATTAACACCCAATGAGTTCTGGGGTTTGATCATGTTTTGCTTGTGATAGAGGTTTTAGTCAATGGGTCTACAACATTCAGGTCCGTGTATACTTTGCAAATCTCTATGTCATGTTGTACGTGCTGCTACTACGCCCCACTTGTAGCTATTCCAAATGTTTGCTCCACTATATGTATCCGGTTTTGCTAGTCAGAGTCATCCAGATCGGTGTCATAGCTTGCATCGATGTAATCCTTTAAGGCAAACTCTTTATCACCTCCATAATTGACAAACATTTCCTTAGTACTCCAGTCACTAAGGATAATTTTGACTGCTGTCCAGTGATCCACTCCCCAATCACTCTTGTAACCCCTTGCCAAACACGTGGCAAGGCACATGTTAGGTATGGTACACAACATGGCATACCGTATAGAGCCAATTGCTAAGGCATATGGGACGACCTTCGTTCTTTCTGTTTCTTCTACCGTGGTCGAGCTTTGAGTCCTACTCAACTTCACACATTACAAATTAGGCAAGAACTCCTTCTTTGACTAATCCATTTTGAACTTCTTCAAAATCTTGTCAAGGTATGTACTCATTGAAAGTCCTATCACGCACCTTGATCTATCTTTATATACCTTGATGCCCAATATTTAAGTAGCTTTATCCATGTCTTCCTTTGAATAACTCCTTTCAAACAACCTTTTATGATTTCCAGAAAATTCTACATCATTTCCAATCAACAATATGTCATCCACATATACTTATCAGAAATCTATAGTGCTCCTACTCAGTTTCTTGTAAATACAAGTTTCTTATAAACTATGTATAAACCAAAAATCTTTGATCAACACATCAAAGCGCATATTCCAACTCCGAGATGCTTACACCAGTACATAGAAGGATCGTTGAAGCTCGCATGTCTTTTAGCATCCTTAGGATCGACAGGACCTTCTGGTTGTATCACATACAACCTTTCGTCACGGAAACCTTTAAGGAAACTACGTTTGGACACCAATCTACCAGATTTCGTAATCAAAAAATGCAACAACTGCTAACATAATCCCAACAAAAGTTAGCATCGCTATGGGTGATAAAGTAGCATTGTAGTCAACTCCTTGAACTTGTCAGAAACCTCTTTGCGACAAGTCGAGCTTTATAAATGGTGACATTACCATAAGCATCTATCTTCATATTAAAGATCCATTTGTACTTAATGGCCTGCCCTTCATCGGGCAAGTCTACCTCCATACTTGGTTTTCATACATGGATCTCGGATTTCATGTCTCCTAGCCATTTGTTGGGATCCGGGCCCACCATCGCTTATTCATAGCTCGTAGGTTCACTTTTGTCTAACTACATGACCTCCAAGACATGATCACCGTATCGCTCGGGGCAGTACGTGTCCTTGTCGACCTACAAGGTTTGGTAGTAACTTGATCCGAAGTTTCATGACCATAATTATTAGCTCCCTCTTCAATTGGTTTACGCATTACAGGAGCACCTTTTTGTGCTGCGCTACTTTTCCAATTCAAGTGAAGGTTCGACAACCTTATCAAGTTTTTCTTCTTCCCACTCACTTCTTTCGAGAGAACATCCGTCTCTGGAAAGGATCCATTCTTGGCAACACAGACCTTGCCTTTGGATTTGTGATAAAAGTTATACCCAATTGTTGCTTTAGGGTATCTTATGAAGGTGCACTTTTTCTCTTTGGTTTCGAGCTTATCACACATAAGTGTCACATTCGCCAACTCTAAGGAACGAGAGCTTAGGTTTCTGCCAAACCATAATTCATACGGTGTCATCTCAACGGATTTAGATGGTGCCCTATTAAAGTGAACATGGTCATCTCTAATGCATAACCCCAAAATGATAGTGAAAAATTGGTAGGGGACATCATAGTACGCACCATATCCAATAGAGCACGACTACGATCTTCGGACACATCATCACACTATGGTATTCCAAGCGGCATGAGTTGTGATTTTTTTCCACATTTGTCTTAAGTTTGATACCAAACTCGTAACTCAGATTGTCACACCCTATGTTTTGCCTCTCATGACTAAGTTAACATGACTCAAAAATTAGGGCCAATTAAATCTTTTCTAGTACACTTGAATGTTTGAATTGTGTGCTATTTGCTTGCTTGTTTGATTGCTTGCTAGTGCTCTATAATTCATAAAACTCTCTCCTACTCTCAAAACTCTTTTACTTGACTTAGAACTCTTGTCCAATGATCATGCTATGTGTATAGGACTTAAAAATATTTTTAATCAAATATTATTTTGGCCAAAAAGCATTTATTTAAATTAGGTTTTCAAAAAACCCTGATTTGAGATTTGCACTACAAGTTCCCAAATTGGGTGGACCTATATTTCCCAAATGATTTATTTGGGACCTACTATATATATAACTTCCCCAAAACACCAAATATTATTTTTAAAGATTATTTTACTATTTTATTTAAAGGCTTTTTCTTAAGGCCAAAAATGGTCTTTTATAGGGAAAAATTATTTAAATGAGTTAAAAATATTTGAGAAAATTTAGGGAAACTCAGTGGACATATATTATTCATATATAAGAGTTTCAACACATGGTCATGCTAAATATACTCGACAAAACCCTTCAAAACCATTTCTACACATTTCAAGGATTTGAAATATTTCTATAAGAAATATTCTCAAATAAATCCAGGAAAATTCTAGCATGCCACATATGATATATGTGGTCATATTGCAAAATTTTCATATCAATCCCAATTGTTTTGGTTCACAAAAATATCCCGAAACCCTCTTTGTCCAGATCCAAATTTGAGCAACTCTACATTACCAACTGTCTTCCCTTAAGATCAAACTTTGTTGACATGTTATAATCCTCCAATAATGCATCCACACCAAGTGGTGCATCAAGGAGATAATATTAACTTGTCCAAATCCCCTCAAAACCATTTCTGTTGATTTCAAGAATTTGGTAATATTACACTGCCTAGTTTCCCCATTGGGCGCCAAACCTTTTATGCATGTTATAGTCCCTAAAATATGTCACCACATCAAGTGGTGCATCAAGGGGAATGGATTTGCATAGCTAGATCTAAGCAAATGCATTTCTGCCCATTTCAAGGATTTACCATGTTTACATGGGCAACCTTCTTCAAATGAGTTCAAATTTTGTGATCAATCTCACTTATACCTATTATCAAGTCCTGTTAATTTTCATAGTGATGAGAATCACTTTGCTATCTCAAACTTGCATCAAACACTTTCTGCAACAATTTTGTGATTAATGATTGGAGCACCATATGTGTTCTCCTTGACCCCCAATTTTTACCACAGCCCCTTGTAGGTACCCTGCACCCCCACTAAAGTTTTCATGGTCATTTCTCAAAGGTTGATGTGATAAAAAAACCATTTATACCCTGGACAGGAAGATTCCACCTCTCTCACCATTTCCTCTCTAGTCTATTGAACCCCTAGGGAATCCAAGGCCACCTAGACCTTGTTTATTCCCCCATAGATACCCTAGACGCAAGAGGACACACCAAAGGGGATGCGGACAATGCCATGGCATGCAAAGCTCTCGCTCTAGAGCATGCTACAGTGCATCCACGCACTGTAGCTTGCCCAATCACAGGCACCCGACAGCTTTGGGCGCTGGGGTCATGTCTCCCGAGGTCGCCTCGGCGTCCTCGACACGCCGGACGGTCGGGACACTCCTCCCTGGCCCTCCTCTCTCCCCTGTCAAGCACGCCCGAGCATTGCCCATGGACTCCGTCCATGGTGCGCCTCGGCAGGGCTACTTAAACCCGCACCTGAGCACCCTGCTACCTCCCTTCGCTCTTTCCCTCCCCCGTGGACTGCCCGTGTCTCCCCATTGCTCCTCCCGAGCCCTCCGTCTCCTCCTCCGCCTGGCGACACCCGCCACACCCACCGCTCGGGTTCGAACTCCCCCGTGCCTCTCCTTTCCCTTGAACCTCACCGAGCCACCTCCCAGCACTGCCACACTCCCCACCCGCTCTCCCTTCCTCCTTTTCGGTGGCCGGAGAGCTACTTCCACGGCCGCCCGTCGCTGCACTCCGCCCCGGCCAAGGCCAACCTCCATGGTGCCCCCGACAAGAATGGGGCACCTAGGCCGATGCGGGGCTGCATCCCGAGCCCTCCGATGGTCGGGGCGTCGCGGACGGTGGCCGGAGCGACCGGAACGACGCCAACGGGCGCTCGGTCTCACCTCCCCTGCTCTCCCTGTTCGGGCGGGAGGAGGGGGAGGACCCTGACTGGCGGGCCCCGCCTAGAAGCGACCCAATGGCCGGGCCCGGTGTTTAAGTGGAGGCGCCCTCCCCGCCGACCCGCGTTCCTGTGGAGAAGGCGCACTCGGCAGGGGGCGGCTTCGATGTCGCCAACCCCACCGCGCGGCCAGGCTGATGGGCCGCCCGTCTGCTTATCCTGCGCCGTGTGCGCTAAATAGCACACATGTATGTGCCTTTCCCTTTTTGATTTCTCTAGAACTTGTAAATTCTAAATAAAACCATTTGAACTCCAAATTAGATGATTCAAATTCCTGGATGTCCCTAAAATCAAGATTTATCCAAATATGTGCATTTCACATTTTCCCACAAAATTTTCTGTAGAGTTCAAATTCAAATTCAAATTTGAACTATGAAATGGCCCACTTGTAAAATAGAAAGAACTCTCATATAAACTCCAAATCCAGTGAAAACCACTTCCCTCATGTTTCTAAAATCATGCCCTATTTGGTGAGTACCTCCACTCATTTTTATGAAAATATTTCCTATTGACATCTTAAAGGACCATCATTTCCATCATTCCCACCATTCAAAGCTTCCCCTTGATCCGCATCCTATGAAACCTCCTTGGTATTTTTTCTTGTGACCAGAGGTGTTCAAGAAAAATTGAACTCCTATTTATAGAGCAATTTTATTTTCTGCTTGTTCTGTTGCTTATTGCGGTTGTTTCCGGCCATAGTTGACAAAGTAGATGAAGTGCTCAGATGGACGAGAAGCAGGTGAAGACCTCGAAGACATTGCTAAGCCAGGCAAGCAACCCTTTGACCATGTTAAGAAACTTTTTCATGCATGACATATGGCACTTGTTGTTCCGATAATTGATCATGATGTGGTGCTCCCCCTTCAGTGGGGTGCCTCCGATGCTTTTACCTTTTTACACTTGCATCGTGCATGACCCTACCACCTTATGAGGGTTATGCGGGTGGGTGTAGTTAGGATGCTAGTAGATGCTACGAAAGTGGGTTCGGGATTATGCATAGTGATGGGAAGGAATAAATGATTTCAAAGACTTTTCGAAAACCCCGTCGGGTGCCACTAATTCCCGAGGGAGCTGAGGATGAGATGGGTGACCACTCGAGAAAGAAGTGGTGTGCCAGAACAAGTTGAGGGTGTGTTTTCAAAAACGGATTAGATTTAAGATTTGTCAACCGTCCTAACCTTACATGCACAACCACGATACCCCTTATGGGACGGAGCTTTATGGATTACCTTGGTGGGTACTGGCAAAGAGCCCTCATTACTAGTGGCGGGAGTGGCGTGGTGACTCTCGATACGGGGTCGTACCGATATGTATGATCGTGCCCTGTCTTCATAGGCACCGGGCGCACCGTTGGTCCCCCATGGATGGTACAATATGGAGCAAGGCTCGTGTGATGTACATCGTGAGGGCTGGGTACCAATTGAGTGGACTCTTTGTTTAGTATCGCCAGGGGAAAGGCATTGTTCGGGTGCTTGCCTCGGGTATGTTATATACCGCGAGTCGTGGATGAGACGGAAGTTCCCCGAGTCTTGTGGGTGAAGTGTGCAACCTCTACAGAGTGTAAAACTATTTGAATAGCCATGTCCATGATCAAGGACTGTTGGGTGGTGCTGCTTAAACTATGTCCAGATGTTTTCACAGAACTTGGTGCGTGTGTGTGTGGTTAACACAGAGATGGTACTTGAGACAAGTTAGAGGACTTGATGTGATGGATGAATATGAGAGGTTCAACCCCTGCTTGTGAGTATATATGTAACTTGTTCATATGGATATTTGCCAACTGTTGAAGCGTGCTTAAGTAGTTACTTGATCATGACATTGCATTCAAAATTGGCTTTCCGCAAATTACCTACTTAGTGTTATATCATGCATCATTATTACCTTGTTCCACAACTTGGGTTGCTTGCGAGTACATTCAAAGTACTCATTGGCTTGCCACTGGTTATTTAATTGGCCAGGCATGGAAGAACGGGAGTATGTTAAAGAGTTCGTTGGTGACGAACATGTGAACTAGGACGCTTCCCAGTCAGAATGCCTGTAGGGTTAAGGCAGATGGCATGGGTTCACGCTATCGTTGAAGATTTCTGCTGCAATCATATGCAGTCTTGGCCATGAAGGCATAATTTGAGTAAACCGGTATGTAATGGATGTAAGACTCTTGTTATTCAGTTTCTGTGTGTTCAGTGAGCATTGATCTCTGGGATCACTGTGCACGTACATTCGGTGATCACGACTCATGAGTCGGGGTCCCCACACAGATATTCACCTCCATGATAATATCATAGACATTTTTATCTTCTTGTCACGATGATCATCAAATTCACTCTGAAATTGCTTGAACTTTTCGAATGTTTCAAGACTTGTGTTTCATTAAGCAAATATACCCATATCTACTCAAATCATCAGTGAATGCAAGAAAATAACGATATCCACCGCACACTTTAAGACTCTTTGGACCAAATGCATCAACATGTATCATTTCCAATAAGTTACTTGCCCGCTCCATCATATCAGAAACTGGGGTCTTAGTCATTTTTCCCATGAGGCATGGTACGCATGTCTCAAGCAATTTGAAATTGAGTGAGTGCAAAGATCCATCAGCGTGGAGTTTGCTCATGTGCTTTGAACCAATATGACCCGAGCAGCAGTGCCACAAATATGTGGTACTATCACAATTAACTTTGCATATTTTGGCATCAATATTATGAACATGTGTATCACTACGATCGAGATTCAATAAACCATTTACATTGTGCGCATGAACATTGAAGGTATTATTCATGTAAATAGAATAACCATTATTCTCTGAGGTAAATGAATAACTATATTGCAATGAACACGATCTAATCATGTTCATGCTCAATGGAGACACCAAATAACATTTATTTAGGTTAAACACTAATCACTAAGGTAGGGGAGGTGTGCAATAGTGATCACGTCAACCATGGAAACACTTCCAATACACATTGTCACCTTGCCCTTAGCTAGTCTCTGTTTATTCCGTAGGTTCTGTTTCGAGTTACCAATATTACAAACTGAACCGGTATCTAATACCCAGGTGCTACTAGGAGTACTAGTAAGGTACACACTAATAACACGTATATCAAAATATACTTTTGTTGAAGTTGCCATCCCTCTTATCTACCAAGTATTTGGGGTAGTTCCGCTATCGGTGAACGTTCCCTTTACAATGTAAGCACTTTGGTTGGAGTTCACCCTTGGGTTTCTTTACTAGAATGGCAACTGATTTGCAATTCTTGAAGTTTCAGTTCTTTCCCTTTCCCTTCTTGAAACTAGTAGTCTTACCATCAACACTTGATCCTCCTTCTTGATTTCTACCTTTGAGGGTGTAAAACATTGTGAATAGCTCAGGGATCATCTTCTCCAACCCTAGCATATTATAGTTCATCACGAAGCTCTAGCATCTTGGTGGCAGTGACTTGGAGAACTATGTCAATCACTATCTTATCTAGAAGATCAACTCCCACTTGATTCAAGCAATTGTAGCACCAAGACAATGTGAGCACATGCTCACCGATTGAGCTATTCTCCTTCATCTTGCACGCAAAGAATCTTGTTGGAGGCCTCATACCCCGCAACACGGGCACGAGCCTGAAATCCCAATTTCAACTCTTGGAACATCTCATATGCTCCGTGACATTCAAAACGTCTTTGGATCCTCAATTGTAAGCCGTAAAGCATGACACACTGAACTATCAAGTAGTCATCAAAAGCGTGCATGTATGATGTTCTCAACACCCACAAATGACATTTGAGGGGGCGGCACAACGAGCGGTGCATCAATGACGTAAGCCTTTTGTCCAGCAATGAGCACAATCCTTAGTTTATGGACTGATACGTCCATTTTGCATCATGGTTTCCTACTATAATTTATAATGTTTTTATGCATAATAATGCTTTATGGAGTAATTCTTATGCCTTTTTTCTCATAATATGCAAGGTTTACACAAAGAGGGAGAATGCCGCCAGCTGGAATTCTGGACCTGAAAAAGCATATTGGAGACACCTATTCTGCACATCTCCAAATAAGCTGAAACTTCATAGAGAATTATATTGGAACATATAAAAAATACTGGAACAAATAATTATCGAAGGGGGCACTTGGTGACCACAAGACACCTGGGCGTGCCACACCCTGGTGGGTTGTGGTCAGCGCAACCCATCTCTGGTGCCTACCTTCTGGTACTTAAGGTCTTTTGACCGAGAAAACAAATCAAGAGGGGACTTTCGGGACGGAATGCCGCCATCTCAAGGTGGAACTTGGGCCGGAGCACTTTTGCCCTCCCGCGGAGCGATTCCGCCGGGGGAACTTCCCTCCCGGAGGGGGAAATCGAAGCCATCGTCATCACCAACAACCCTGTTATATTTGGGAAGCCAATCTTCATCAACATGTTCAACATAACCATCTCCTCTCAAACCCTAGTTCATCCCTTTTGTTGAATCTTTGTACCGGAACCTCAGATTGACCTGTGGGTGACTAGTGGTGTTGATTACATCTCGTAGTTGTTTACTATATGGTTTATTTGGTGGAAGATTACATGTTCAGATCCATTATGCTATTTAATATGCCTCTGATCTTGAGCATGAATATCATTTGTGAGTAGTTACCTTTGTTCTTGAGGTCACGAAAGAGGTCATAGATAAAATTTTCTTTGAACAACAACCTCTCCTAAAACACAATTTGCCTATTGAAACTCTAGGAGGCTGACCTCCACCTAAAGGTGATCTTGTGTTTGAATTAAAGCAATTTCCTGACACTTTGAAGTATGCTTATGTTGATGAGAAAAATATATGTCCTATTATTATTAGTGTTAACCTTTCAGAACATGAAGAAGAAAGATTATTAAAAATTCTGAGGAAGCACCGGGCTGCTATTGGATATACTCTTGATGATCTTAAGGGCATTAGTCCCACTCTCTGTCGCCACAAGATTAATGTGGAACCTGATGCTAAACACGTTGTGGATCACCAATGATGATTGAATCCTAAGATGAAAGAAGTGGTAAGAACTGAAATATTAATGTTTTTGGAAGCAGGTACAATTTATCCCATAGCTGGTAGTAGATGGGTAAGTCCCATTCACTGTGTCCCTAAGAAGGGAGGGATTACTATTGTTCCTAATGATAAAAATGAACTTATCCCACACAGAATTGTCACTGGCTATAGAATGGTAACTGATTTTAGAAAATTAAATAAAGCTAAAAGAAAAGATCATTACCCGCTGTCTTTCATCGATCGAATGCTAGAATGATGATCTAAGCAGACACACTTTTGTTTTCTGGATGGATATTCCGGTTTCTCTCAAATACTTGCATCACAACCTGATCAAGAGAAAACAACCTTTACTTGTCCTTTTGGAACCTAGGCTTATAGACGTATGCCTTTTGTTTTTGCAATGCACCTGCTACTTTTCAAAGATGTATGCGCACTATATTCTCTGATTTTTGTGAAAAGATTGTGGAAGTTTTCCTGGATGATTTTTTCCGTTTACAGAACTTCTTTTGATGATTGATTAAGCAACCTTGATCGAGTTTTGCAAAGATGTGAACTAACTAATCTCGTCTTGAATTAGGAGAAGTGCCACTTTATGGTTAATGAAGGTATTGTCTTGGGGCATAAAATATCTGAACGAGGTACAAAGGTGGAGAATGCTAAGGTTGATGCAATTGAGAAAATGCCATGTCCTAAAGATATTAAAGGTATTCAGAGTTTTCTTCGTCATGCTGATCTCTATAGGAGGTTTATTAAAGACTTCTCTAAAATTTCTAGGCCTCTTACTAATCTTTTACTAAAGGATATTCCTTTTATTTTTTTATGATGGTTATGTAGAAGCCTTTGAAACACTTAAGAAATCCTTAACTTTTGCACCTATTACTCAATCACCTGATTGGAACATGCCTTTTAAAATTATGTGTGATGCTAGTGATTATGTTGTTGTGTTGTTTTAGGCCGAGTTGATAAAAAATTAAATGTTATCCATTATGCTAGCAAAACTCTAGACAATGCCCAAAGAAATTATGTACTATTTAAAAGGAATATTTAGCAGTTGTGTTTGCTTGTGATAAATTTAGATATTACATTGTTGATTCCAAAGTTATTGTTCACACTAATAATGCTGCTATAAAATATCTTACGGAAAAGTAAGATGCTAAACCTAGACTCATTAGGTGGGTTCTCTTGCTTCAAGAATTTAATTTACATATCACTGATAGGAAAGGAGCTTAGAACCCTGTAGCTGATAACTTGTCCAGTTTTGGAAATATTCTTGATGACCCACTACCTATTGATGATAGTTTTCCCGATGAACAGTTGGCTGCAATAAATGTTTCTCGAAACACTCCTAGGTATGCTGATTATGCTTATTACGTTGTTGCTAAATATATACCACCTAGTTTCACATGCCAACAAAAGAAAAAAATTCTATGATTTAAGACATTACTTTTGGAATGACCCGCATCTTTATAAAGAAGGGGTAGATGGTATTATTCGACGTTGGTTACCTGAGCATGAAAAGGAACGTATCCTATGGAAATGTCATTCCGAAGCCTATGGAGGACATCATGCGGGAGATAGAACTACTCACAAGGTATTGCAATATGGTTTTTATTGTCCTACTCTCTTCAAGGATGCCTGTAAGATTGTCTTGTCTTGTGATGAATATCAAAGAATTGGTAATATCGGTAAGCGTCGGGAAATGCCTATGAATTATTCACTTGTTGTTGAACCATTTGATGTTCGGGATTTTGACTATATGGGACCTTTTCCTTCCCCTATGGGTAGACTCATATTTTGGTTGTTTTTGGTTATGATACTAAGTGGGTAGAATCTATTCCAACTAGTAGTGCTATCATAACACCTCCATTAAAATGCTTAAAGAAGTTATTTTCCCGAGGTTTAATGTCCCTAGATATTTAATGACTGATAGTGGTTCACACTTTATTCATGGTGCTTTCCGTAAAGTGCTTTCTAAATATGATGTTAACCATAGAACTGCATCACCCTATCATCCTCAATCTAGTGGTCAAGTTGAAATTAGGAGTAGAGAAATACAATTAATATTAGAAAAAACAATCAATAGGTCCCGAAAGAATTAGTCTAAGAAACTAGATAATGCACTTTGGGCCTATATAACATCTTATAAAAATCCTATGGGTATGTCTCCATACAAAATGGTATATGGGAAAGCTTGTCATTAGCCTTTAGAGTTAGAACATAAAGCATTTTGGGCAATTAAAGAACTCAATTATGATTTTGAACTTGTTGGTGAAAAGAGGTTATTTGATATTACCTCGCTAGATGAATGGAGAACCCAAGCTTATGAAAATGCCAAACTATTCAAAGAAAAAGTTAAAAGATTGCATGACAAAAGAATTCGGAGAATATGTTCTTTTGTACGACTCTTGTTTTAGTTTTTTTGCAGGAAAACTTCTTTCCGAATGGGAAGGACCATATGTTATCAAAGAGGTTTATCACTCCGAGCTGTCAAAATTAATAATGCCGAAGGTACTAACCCGAAGGTGGTCAATGGACAAAGAATTAAACACTATATCTCAGATACGCCTATTAATGTTGAAATCAATATTATCCAAACCATGACACTGGAGGAACACATAAAAGAAACCTTCCAGAACACTCCAGAATCCTGAAAAAGAGGAGGTATGTGATACGGTAAGTAAACGGACTCCGAAAATCCACAAAAATATTTTCTGTTAGTTTTGCAATATTACAAAAATTAGGAAAATAAGAAATAAATAGAAAAGCAATCGAGGTGAGCATGATACACTAGGGCACGCATGCCCTACCTGGCGCGCCCTGGTGGGTTGTGCCCTCCTAAGGCACCTTCTCGGCGCCGTTTTCCTTCTATATTCTTGTTTACCAAGATAAAAAATATTTATATGTACCACCAATTGTTTTAACCACCGCATCGTGGAAAAATTCTTTCTTCTTGTTTTGTGTTGTTTTCTCGTCAGATCTAGATCTCCATGGCTCCACCAAGCTCCTCCAAGGGAAAGTTCTTCGAGAAGGTCATCAACCCATACTTGTCGAAGGTGATGAAACATCCTCAAGCAATCGAGATGCATGAGGGGGATGCTTCACATCCAAGATGTTCACCGGCCAAGAGGATGGGAAGCATGAAGGCAGGCTTGAGGCGGTGGAACAAGACATCTTGAAGTGCGAAGGGATGGTTGAACGTGGACTTTTTGACAATCACTTCATGATCACGGAATTCACCCATGATCACATGGTGTATGGCCGGTCCATGAAGGACATCATCTTCAACTTCAATGAGAAAATCAATTTTCTGCAAAGTCAAATCTATGATCTTCAAAACCAAGTTTTTGAGTATGAAGCAAGATTTAAAGGTATGAGTTTAGCTGCCAGTTGCAGGACTCGGGAGACTCGTGCATCATCTTTTGATGGTGAGACCTTGCCCTGGAAGCCGGACGACAAACCTACTATTTCATCACCACCACCTTCATCATCTTCCCCACCTGAGTACACGGGTATGGGCACTCCCCTTGGCTTGAGCAAGCTTGGGGGAGATTCCCCGATATCGTATCACCATTACTTTTATTCACCTTTACTTCTTTTATCCTTAGCTATTTCGTGACTTAGTTGAATAAAAGTTTAGTATGATCTATTTTTGAGTGCTAATTTAGTGATCTATCTATCTATATAATCGAGTGAGAGCTATATAATAAAGTTTAGTTTGAGCTTTTGCTTCTTCACTTTCTTGTTGCAGCAAAAATAATAAGAAAACAAATGAAAAGGATCATATGCTAATCTTATGGTAAGTAATGACATCACATAATGAAAAGTATAAGTGGTAAATTTATTGGAGATTGACAAACATAGCATTGGTCAATGATGCAATTCATGAAAGAATTAACAAGGGAAGAGAATATTCACTCGCAAATATACTATCTTGGATAACTTTTATGATTGTGAGCTCCCATTAAATATTATATGCCAAAATTGTTGACGCTGGACAAGGACAACAACGTAATGATTTATGTTTGTTCATATTCACATAGAAATTATATTGTCATAGAGCCTTCAACATGTGGTTCTTTCTCAATATCTTTGCTAGCCAAAAATTACGCACTAAGTAAAGATACTACTTGTGCATCCAAAAACCCTACACCCAAACTCTTGTTTTGAGAGTCTACCATACCTACCTATGGATTGAGTAAGATCCTTCAAGTAAGTTGTCATCGGTGCACCAAGGCAATAAAATTGCACCTAAATGTGTTTGATCAATTAGTGTAAGAGAACATTGAGCGTTGTACGGACTTGTGATGGTAGAGTAATAAAAGCGACGGACTGCATAATAAAGGTTGATATCATAAGGGGCAATATAACGTGACACTTTTTTCACTAAGGGATTTGGCATACAAACCAAAAAGCGCATGACAACCTCTGCTTCCCTCTGCGAAGGGCCTATATTTTAGTTTTATTTATTTAATTTTATGCAAGAGTCAAAGTATTCTTCCCTATTTCTTTTTACTTTTTGCAAGCATCATGTGGCGAGGAATGATCTAGGCACATATATCCAGTTGGATATGAGTGAGCATGAGTTATTATTGTTGACATCACCCTATAGGTGAATACGTTGGGAGGCGAAACAATAAGCCCCTATCTTTCTATGTGTGTGGTTGAAACTTTTTGCTCACGAGTATGCTATGAATATGTGGACTTGCCAAAAGGCTCCGACACGAGACCCTTCCTGAAAATATGATTAATTGTAGTTGTAAAGTTGACCGAGAACATAGTTTTTTGGATGTCAATAAGGTTTATGCATTATACTTCTAGTTGTGATGAATTGTTAGTTGTTCATGAGAATTTATATGATGAAGTTATATAATAAAATTTATATGAAAAAGTCCTATGACAAAGTTTGTTGCTGCTATCATAATAGGCATGATGCTAATATGTCTGCATTTTGTTTATTGACACCTCTCTCTCAAACCATGTGGACATGTCCTTCGATATCGACTTTCACTTGAGGACAAGCGAGGTCTAGGCTTGGGGGAGTTGATACGTCCATTTTGCATCACGATTTCCTACTATTATTTATATTTTTTTATGGATAATAATGCTTTATAAGAAATTCTTATGCCTTTTCTCTCATAATATGCAAGGTTTACGCAAAGAGGGAGAATGTGGGCACCTGGATTTATGGACCTGAAAAAACATATCAGAGACACCTATTATGCACATTTCCAAATAAGATGAAAATTCACAGAGAATTGATTTGGAATATATGAAAAATACTGGAGCAAATAACTACAGGAGGGGGACCACCTAGTAACCACAAGACATCTGGGCGTGCTAGGCCCCCCAGGCATGCCCTAGTGGGTTGTGGTCAGCCCAACCCACCTCCAGGTCCTATATTCTGGTACTTAAGGTCTTTTGACCTACAAAAAAAAATCAAGAGAAGACTTTCTTGATGGAACGCCACCGTCTCGAGGTGGAACTTGGACAGGAGCACTTTTGCACTCCGACGGAGCGACTCCACCGGGGAACTTCCCTCCCGGAGGGGGAAATCAAAGCCATCATCATCACCAACAACCCTCTCATCTTTGGGAGGCCAGTATTCATCAACATCTTCAATAGAACCATCTCCTCTCAAACCCTACTTCATCATTTGTGTTCAATCTTTGTATCGGAACCTCATATTGGTACCTCTGGGTGACTAATATTGTTGATTACATCTCGTATTTGATTAGTATATGGTTTATTTGGTGGAAGATTATATGTTTAGATCCATTATGCTATTTAATACCCCTCTGATCTTGAGCATGAATATCATTTGTGAGTAGTTACCTTTGTTCTTGAGGTCACGGGAGAAGTCATGTTGCAAGTAATCATGTGAAGTTGATATGTGTTTGATATTTTGATGATATAAATGTTGTGATTTCCTTAGTGGTGTCATGTGAACGTCGACTACATGACATTTCACCATCTTTGGGCCTAAGGGAATGCATTGTGGAGTAGTTACTAGATGATGGGTTGCTAGAGTGATAGAAGCTTAAACCCTAGTTTATGCGCTATTCTGTAAGGGGCTGATTTGGATCCAAATGTTTAATGCTATGGTTAGATTCTATCTTAATACTTTTATCCTAGTTGCATATGCTTACGAGGGAGTTAATCATAAGTGGGAGATTTGTTCAAGTAAGAACAGCACCCAACCACCGGTCCACCCGCATATCAAATTATCAAAGTAGCAAAGCAAATCAAACCAACATGACGAAAGTGACTAGATGAAATTCTCGTGTACCCTCAAGAACGCTTGCTTATTATAATAGTATTTTCTGGCCTGCCGTTTGCTACAAAAAGGATTGGTCTACCTTGTTGCACACTTGCTACTATTGTCACTTGTTACTGCTTACGAATTATCTTGTTACAAAACTATCTATCACTGTTACTAAAAGCACTTGCGGAAATTACCTTGCTAAAAACTGCTTGTCATTTCCTTCCGCTCCTCATTGGGATCGACACTCTTGCTTATCGAAAGGACTATGATTTATCCCCTATACTTGTGGGTCAACATGGAACCAGTCCGCATAATTCTACTACCATCTTTCAACTTAGTTTGTTTCTAGGAACGTATGAAAATATTGGGGAGTTATAGCATGACCTTTTGATCTACAACATAATTTGCAAAGATATTTTGAGTATGTTCATGATAAAGAGTTCAATTAATCATATTACTAAATAACTCCTACTCAAATCAACATCCCTCAGGTTGTACGAGTGTAACATGATCCAAATCTACCAACCCAAGTCCGATCATCACGTGAGATGAGGTGGTTTCAATGGTGAATATCTCCATGTTGATCATATCTACTATATGACTCATGTTCGGCCTTTCAGTCTCCTGTGTTCCGAGGCCATGACTTTACATGCTAGGCTCGTCAAGTTTAACCCAAGTGTTTTGCATGTGCAATACTGGCTTACACACGTTGTATGCGAACGTGGTGTCTATCGCACCCGATCATCACGCGGTGCTTCGAAACGACGAACCTTCGCGAAGGTGCACACTTGTGGAGAACACAATTTTATCTTGAAATTCTAGTGAGGGATCATCTTCTAATGCTACCATCATCCTAAGAAAAATAAGATGCAGAAAACGATTAACATCACTTGCAAATCATATAAGTGACATGATATGGCCATCATCATCTTGTGCTTTTGAGCTCCATCTCGAAAGCACCGACATGATGTCCATTGTCACCGGCATGACACCATGATCTCCATCATTGTATCATCACGTGGTTGTCGCACCAACTACTGCTTCTACAACTATTTCTAACTCATGGCAACAAAGTAAAGCAACTGGTACAAAAAAATAAAGACAACCCTATGGCTCCTGCCGATTGTCATACTCATCAACATGAAAGTCGTTATAATCTATAAAAAACATGATCATCTCATACATCACATATATCACATCATGTCTTTGGCCATATCACATCCCAACATACCTTGCAAAAAAAAGTTAGACGCCCTGTAATTTGTTTGTTGCATGTTTTACGTGGCTGCTATGGGTAACTAGCAAGAACTGTTCTTACCTACGCAAAGCCACAACGTTGATAATCAAGTTGCCTTTTAAACTTCTACAAGGACCACCTTCGTCGAATCTGATTCAACTAAAGTGGGAGAGGCAGACACCCGCCAGCCATCTTTATGCAACAAGTTGCATGTCAGTCGATGGGACCGGTCTCTCGTACGTGGACGAGTAAGGTTGGTCCGCTACACTTCATCCCCAAATATCAACAACAACAACAACAACAACAAAACATTTAGTCACAAACAATTTGGGTGGGCTAGAGGAGAAACCCATAAGATCTCGCGACCCACTCATGGTTCTGGCACATGGATAGAAAGCTTCCACACACCCCTGTCCATGGTTAATTCTTAGGTGATGCTCCAATCCTCCAGATCTGTCTTTACGGACTCTTCCCACGTCAAGTTTGGTCTACCCCGGCCTCTTTTGACGTTATCAGCATGCTTTAGCCGTCCGCTATGCACCGAAGCTTCTGAAGGCCTGCGTTGAATATGCCCAAACCATCTCAGACGATGTTGGACAAGCTTCTCTTCAATTGGCGCTACCCCAACTTTATCTCATATGTCATCATTCTGGATACGGTCATTCCTTGTGTAGCCACACATCCATCTCAACATGCGCATCTCCGCCACACCTAACTGTTGCACATGTCGCCTTTTAGTCGGCCAACACTCAGCGCCATACAACATTGTGGGTCAAACCACCGTCCTATAGAACTTGCCTTTTAGCTTTTCTGGCACCCGCTTGTCACAGAGAATGCCAGAAGCTTGGTGCCACTTCATCCGATTGGCTTTAATTCGATGGTTCATGTCTTCATCGATATCCCCATCCTTCTGCAACATTGACCCCAAATATCGAAAGGTGTCCTTCTGAGGCACCACCTGCCCATCAAGGCTAACATCCTCCTCCTTGTGCCTAGTAGTATTGAAAGCGCACCTCATGTACTCGTTTTTAGTCCCACTAAGTCTAAAACCTTTCGATTCCAAGGTTTCCTCCATAATTCCAACTTCCTATTGACCCCCGTCTGACTATCAACTAGCACCAAATCATATGCAAAGAGCATAAACCATGGGATATCTCCTTATATATCCCTTGTGACCTCATCCATCACCAAGGCAAAAAGATAAGGGCTCAAAGCTGAGCCTTGATGCAGTCCTATCTTAATAGGGAAGTCATCAGCATCGCCATCACTTGTTCGAACACTTCTCACAACATTATTGTACATGTCCTTGATGAGGGTAATGTACTTTGTTGGGACTTTGTGTTTCTCCAAGGCCCACCACATAACATCCCATGTTATCTTATCATAAGACTTCTCCATGTCAATGAACACCATATCCAAGTCCTTCTTTTGCTCCTTATATCTCTCCATAAGATTTCGTACCAAGAAAATGGCTTCCATGGTTGACCTCCCAAGCATTAAACCAAACTGATTTTTGGTCCCGCTATTCATTCTTATTAAGCGGTGCTCAATGAATCTCTCCCATAGCATCATTGTATGGCTCATCAGTTTAACTCCACGGTAATTAGTACAACTATGAACATCCCCCTTGCTCTTGAAGATTGGTACTAATATACTCCATCTCCATTTTTCCAGCATCTTGTTTCCTGAAAATGAAGTTGAAATGTTTGGTTAGCCATACTATCGCTATGTCCCCGAGGCCTCTCCACACATCAATGGGGATACAATCAGGGCCCATCGCCTTGCCTCCTTTCATCCTCTTTAAAGCCTCCTTGACCTTCGACCCCTAGATTCGCCGCACGAAACGCCTGCTAGTATCATCAAAGGAATTGTCCAAATCAATGGTAGAGCTCTCACTCTCCCCATTAAACAGTTTGTCAAAGTACTCCTGCCATCTATGCTTAATCTCCTCGTTCTTCACCAGGAGTTGATCAGCTCCGTCCTTGATGCACTTGATTTGGTCAACATCCCTCGTATGCCTCTCTCGGATCTTGACCATCTTATAGATGTCCCTTTCGCACTCCTTCATGTCTAACCGTTGGTAGAGGTCCTCATATGCCCGACCCCTTGATTCACTCACATCTCGCTTTGCGACCTTCTTTGCCATCTTGTACTTCCCCATTTTGTCTGCAGTCCTATCCAGATATAGACGTCTAAACCAATCTTTCGTCTCCTTAATTGCCTTCTAGACATCATCGTTCCACCACTAGGTATCTTTAGTTTCTCTTCTACTTCCCCTAGACACTCCAAACTCCTCTGAGGCCACCTTATGAATGCAAGTCGCCATCTTCATCCACATGGTGTCTGCATCACCTCCTTCCTCCCAAGGGCCCTCCTTAATGACCCTTTACTTGAATGCCTGAGCTACCTCCCCCTTAAGCTCCCACCACTTCGTTCTAGCGAATTTGGCACGCTTATCCCGCTGGACACAAATCCGAAAGCGGAAGTCAACAACCCCAAGAGTCATGCTGAGGGAAAACACTCTCTCTAGCTATCACCTTATAGTCTAGGCATGCACGCCTATCTACTCTTCTCGAGAGGATGAAATCAATCTGGCTAGAGTTTTACCCACTATTGTAAGTCGCTAGATGTGATTCTCTCTTCTTGAAGAGGTTGTTAGCTACAATCATGTCGTAGACTAGAGCAAACATAAGACATCTTCTCCTTCTTTATTCTTGATGCCATAGCCAAATCCCCCATGCACCCCTTCAAACCCTATGTTAGATGTGCCCACGTGGCCATTAAGGTCTCCTGCTATGAAGAGCCTCTCGCCAATCGGTACCCTCCTAACCATGTCTTCCAGGCCTTCCCAGAACTCCCTCCTGGTGTTCTCATTGTGGCCTACTTGCGGGCAATACGCATTGATAATGTTGAGAACCAAGTCCCCAACTAACAGCTAGACCAGGATAATCCAGTCCCTACCTCTCTTGACATCTACCACTCCATACTTGAGCCTCATGCCGATCAAGCTGCCAACTCCATTTCTGTTTGCAACTGTCCCCGTGTACCACAACTTGAAGATGGTACCCTCCACCTCCTTCGCCTTCTGTCCCCTCCATTTGGTCTCTTGGACACAAAGGATATCAACGCCTCTCCTCACCACTGCATCAAATACCTCCCGAAGCTTACCTGTCAAAGACCCTACGTTCCAACTATATCCCAAAATACCGTTGTATCAAAATAAGACTAAGGAGGAAATAAATATGAACATCAACGCCCACAAACTCTTGTGTCGTACTCGTGCATATCATCTACGCATAGACCTAGCTCATGGTGCCACTGTTGGGGAACGTTGCATGGGAAATATAAAAAAATCATACGTGCACCCAAGATCTAACCATGGAGATGCATATCTACGAGAGGGTGAGTGTATCTACATACCCTTGTAGATATCTAAGTGAAAGCGTATATAACGCGGATGATGTAGTCGTACTCTTCATGATCCAATCACGATCCAAACTGATCTAGCGCTGAACGGATGACACCTCCGCGTTCGACACACGTGCGGCTGAATGACCTCTCTACCTCCTTGATAGAGGAAGCACGGGCAGAGAAGCAGATGGGATCTTGACCAGCACGACGGCATGGTGGATCTTGTGGTGGACCAGTGTCACCAGGGCTTCGCCAAGCACCTCCGGAACTGGGAACAAGGAAGAACGAGATAGACGGGAGGGAGAGGGCTGCCTCAAGGGAGAGGAGTTGTTGTGTACAACCCTCCCCTCTCCTCCACTATTTATAGGAGGCTAGGGGTTGGAGGGGCGCAGCTCTAACCCCTCCTCCAAGGGAAGGGGCGGCGGCTAGGAGGGAGGAGTCCTCCCTCCCCAAGGCACCTCCTAGGTGCCTTCCGATACTCGTGATCTACGTTGGGTTTTCCATGAAGTGGAATGGGTAATCGCAACACAAAGTGCATAAGTAATTCCCTCAGTTATGAAACAAAGGTTTATCGAACCAATAGTAATACCAATCATCAACCGTCTTCATCGGCTGCACACAAAAGAACAAACAACTTGCACCCAACGTCGACAAGAGGGTTGTCAATCCCCTCGATCTCGTTATTTGCAAGCAAGTGAGTTGTGTAGATAATTTTAGATGATAGTAAAGAGCAAAATAAAATAAAAGGTAATAAATAACAGAAATGTAATGGTAGCATTTGGGAATTTATAAGTGAATAGACCCGTGGGCGTAGAGTTCTCTAGTGGCATCTCTCATAAGCAAAGCATACAATGGGTAAATAAGTTACTGTTGGGCAATTGGTAGAAAAGCGAATAATTATGCGATGTTCACGATAATCATCATGTGTATATAGGCATCACGTCGATAAGCAAATAGTCTGACTCCTGCCTGCACCTACTACTATTACTCCACTTCAAGAGCGCTTCTATGCTTGCCTCTCTATGCATTAAGTTCATGACAAACAGAGTAATGCTTTGAGAACGATGACATGATGTAGACAAAGTAAACTCAACTAATATGAATAGACCCCATCGTTTTATCCTTAGTGGCAACAACTCAAAGATGCAGCTTGTTCCCTTTTATCACTGGGATATAGAAACTCGTTAGGTTGAACCTACTACAACACACCACTCCCACCAAAGAAATGTCAATCTATTTGGCCAAACTATCTCAATATATCGGAGAGCATTACGAAGCTATGATGATCATGCACATAAGAATCATAATATTTCAGAAGTGACTCAAATACTTTTCATGAATAATCTAAACATAGACCCACAATTCATGGAACATTGTATTGAAGATCGAGAGATAGAGAGAGAGATATTTCCATCTAGGTACTAGGTACAAACCCATAAGTCTCTGGTGAACTAGTCACACATCATGGTGAGGGCAACAAGGTTGATGAAAAGGCCCTCCGTGATCGATCTCCCCTCCGGCAGGGTGCCAGAACGGAGGTGTAGATGGCCTCCCGTCGGAACAGAGACTTGCGGAAGCGTAAAAAGTATTTTAGGAGCACTTATGGTCTTTCTAGGGTATATGTGTATTTCTGTGCCAGAGAATGACATCGGGAGACGCTCCAGGGGGCTACCAGATATCTGGCTTCGGCCCCACCCCTGGGGTAGTGGCTGGATGTGTGGTGGGCCCCTAGTGCTCGTCCTGGCCCTGCTCTGAAGCTTCTAGGTCTTGTATTGTTCCAAAAAATCACCAAAAAATTTCGTGGCAATTGGACATCGTTTGGTATTGTAAATCTGAAAAGGCAAAAACACACAGAAAACAGGAACTGGCACTGGTTAGTGGGTCAATAGGTTAGTGCTCAAAACTGTTATAAATTGGTAAATAAGTACCCAAAAAGTATCCTAGAATTATAATATGTGAGCATGGAACAATGAAAAATTATAGATATGTTGGAGACGTATCACCTTCCCCTTAGGGTTTCCTAACCCCTAGCCGCATGGGCCCTTGGGGGCTAGCCCAACAAGCCTTGGACGCCCCCTTATAGCGCATGCACGTACTAGGGGCTAGAGGAACCCTTCCAAACTCCTCCAGAACCCTCTGGAACCTTCCTGAAACTTCCCCATACAATACCGATAAAACACAAAACTTTTCCGGTAGCCAAAATATGACCTCCCATATATAAATATTTACCTCCAAACCATTCCGGAGCTCCTCATGACGCCCGGGAGCTAACAGATGACAACATAATTTCAAAACACATTTCAGACTAGCACACAAACGATACGAGCAACCGTACCATTTTAAACATTAGTACATTCAGAACATAAGAAATGTAAGTAGTTGTTGTTATACCTAATAGATTCAACTCAACACTTACATTACATGATTAAATGAGGCATGCAAGCCATCACTAAAAAGTACGGTTATGGTGAAAGACATAATGTAGCACACGGATATGGTTTTAAAGAGCACATCATACCTTACATTTATCTCGCAAAGAATGTAAGGTAGACATGGGCATCAGCCACCACATGATCAGTGATACTTCTTGCTGGCGGTTTTGACAGGTCAGGCCGCCTATTAAAATCTTCGTTCGTCACCCAGTTCCATGTCAAGATTTTACGGAGCTCGGTTACACTTGCGTATGTGATAATAGGAACCCATTGTCTATTCCACTTTGCAAGGTATTCCACCATGTAGTAGCCGTAGTCACACCTACGACAAAAAAGCAAGGGAACACATGCAACAAACAAAAACTCTAAGGAAAATGGGAAGTCAAATGAGGTAGAAAACCCATGAACGTTGGGTTAAAAATGCCTTACCCGTTGTGTTGCTTGGCCGGCGTGCCGTACTTGATTGGAAAATGACTGATCTTAACCTTTGAGCTTCCGTAATGATGGCTCAACGTTTCTTTGAGGTTGTCGATAAAGAATTCAACATGAGTAGTGAGGCTGATATCATCTCCTGAAAGCATTGAATCAAGCACCTCAAACCGTTGTTGCTTCAGGTCAATGCATATGGTGTAGTAGTGACCACACTTGTCTATTGGGTTATCTAGTGCAAGCAATTGGAACATGGGGAACATGATCTGCAACAAACAAAGGAATTGACATGAAAACATCTGGTTGAGGTTGCCATGTGCTACGCAGTAAACTTACAATAAATTGTCTAAATGAACCAGACATCAATCGCCAGTTCAACCTGACAAGCATAGTTGGTACAATGTTTCTTTAAAAATAGTTATCATTGCCATGTGTAACTTACTAATGTTGCCATCTATGTTTCACTAAGGTTGCCATCCCTTTTTCAGTAAATGTGTTGTGTGCGTTTCAATAAAGTTGCCACATGCTTTAAAAATAGTTGCCTTAAAGGTACTAAATAGCGTCGGGATGGGTGGCGACGGCAGCCAGGGCTCGAGGTCCAAGCAAGATGTGATCAGGGACTGGGAGGCACTAGCGCGCGTCCCAACCCTTCCGGCTCCCTTGACAGGTGGCCCGGTCCCCACGTCCGGGAGCTGGGGAGCGTCCTGGATCGGTGCCGCCAGGAGCTGGCCCGGTTCGCGGAGGCGGTCGACACTGTCCTGCGGCACGCGGAGGTAAGCGTTGTTGTCTTTGTCAAAATTTTCAGTGGGGGCGCACAAGGGCACCCACTGGGTGTAGCCCCCGAGATGCAGGCCGGTTGATATGCTGACGGGCAACTGGGCCGGATCTCTTTGTGAGTCTTTTGACTTTGGCTTTTATGTGGCAGGAGGGCAACTCCCAGCAACAGAAGCTTTTTGAGGAGGCGGTCTCCATCCATGACCGCGGCAAGCACGGCTTCTACCGGCTAGAGGAGGAGCAGGCACGAGTGCAAGGTACGATTGGTATTGCAGAAGGGGGGCGTAGCCCCCGGGAGCCGGCAATCGGCTGCCTGGCAGCCGAGAAGTGGTCTTGAACGCTCGGCTAACGCCGGCTTTTACTTCGTAGGGGAGCTGGCCACCCTCCAGTTGGAGAAGGCCGCGGTGGTCTCTGAGCAGAACCGGATGGCACAGAGCGTCCAAGCGGTCACTCAGGAGAGGGACCAGCTCAGTGCCCGGCTGGCGGATGGGCAGGCGGTCCAAGACCGCCTGAAGGCCGACGTGGCGCGGGAGGTGGCGGCTAAGGAGAAAACCGTCAAGGAGACGGCCGAAGCCGCCCAACTCACCGCCGCCCTCTAGAACGAGGTGACCTGCCTTGAGAGGACGATCGAGGAGCACAGGGAGGCTCTTACCAAGGTGGAGGCGGCGTTGGCGTCGGAGTGGGACTCCTCGCTCCACTTTGCCATCGAGATGGACGACTCCATCGAGCGTGAGTGTCCAATTTTCTTTTTTCAGCCAGTTGCCTTTTTTCTTGCCGGTTCTTGTTTTTGGTTTGCCTTCCTCTCCTTCTTCCCTTTCCTCCTCACGGCACTTCCCAAAGACCCAGCGCCACGCCGAGCATGCCGTCGAGGAGCACCGGGAGTATCTCCGGGCGCGCGGCCACTCCATCGAGGAGGATGCTGCGTGGAGTATGGCGGAGCTTGGGCTGGCCATAGAAAATCGGCTGATCCACCTCGAGCGGAGCATGGAGCAGTTGAAGACGGCCGGCAAGGAGATCACTGCTTCCTTCTGGCCAGGCTATAGAGGGGCTCCGAAGAACCGCGTGGCCTTGTGGCTGGAGCACACCGTGGCCCGACTCGAGGTCTGGAAGGTGTTGGCGGCTCAAGCCGGCACGCACATGGCGCTCCAGTTCGACACTTCGTGGTACCGCATCATGGACTTGGAACGGCTGGCCACTATGCGGGACGAGCCGGCCGAGGAGCGCGCGGCCCGCAAGCCGGTCCTTGTCCACCGAGCCAACAAGCTCTCGTCGTACGTCAACCCGGATGAGCTCCTGCTAGCACTTGGCGAGGACAGTGAGCCGGCGGCCGAAGACTCTTTTGTCATCCCCCAAGGTCCGGAGGACGGGGAGGTTGCCGATGAGAGTACCGACTCCAGCGCTAAGACGGCTGGGACTCCGAAGGCTGCCTCAAAGGCTAAGGAAGCCGACTCGAAGGCCGCAACCACCTCCGGGACGGGAGTCGAGCCGCCCAGTGATGCGCCGGCTGGAGATGGGCCAGT
This sequence comes from Hordeum marinum, assembly GCA_022496015.1. Lineage (NCBI taxonomy): Eukaryota > Viridiplantae > Streptophyta > Magnoliopsida > Poales > Poaceae > Hordeum > Hordeum marinum. Next base: position 432,159,409 of record CM039674.1, on the reverse strand, counting down.
GTCCTGAGCCCCCGGGCATCTTATCTTGCTCCCTTGTTAAGTTTCCTGCATGTTAGACTTAAGTCCACCCACTAGGGGTGTAATGTAATGAACCGTGATGGCCGTGGGCCTTTTTTATCTTAAAATCCGTATTCTGAATGTTTGATGTGTTTGGCTATCACGCGTGCATGCTCGTCCTTACCCTTTTTTGCCCCTTTGGTTCCGTCTGTTCGGTCCCTTTTCCCCTTTGGTTTCGGCCCCGCCAGCCCGACAGCCAAGAGTCGGTTTGTAGCTGGGTCGGGGCATCCGCCTCGAGGGAGCTGGTTCTGAACTTAGGAACCGCGAGAGATTTTTTGGGTAAGATGAGTGGCAGATGCGAGGCGGTGGTCTCGCTGGACCTAATTGGCAACCCCTTTGCGATCGAACTTTCGTGTGTGCTAAGTTTTGCCACCCCGAGGCCCTGTCAGCTGGACTGCCGGGAGCCCGTCTGTAGCTGGGAGGGGTGGGAGGGCTTGCTCAACTCACACTACTTGGTCGATTTTGGGAGAGCCAACCGAGGACCAGCCGGAGAGCCCCCAGGCCCGGGAGCCGGGTCGGGGAGCCGGTAAGTGAGGAGACCTTTGAGGGAAACGAAAAGGGCGTGCCCCAAGAGCCAGCCTGGGGCACTCATTGCATTCATAAGCCCAAAAGGGGAGGGATACATACATACACTGGTCTTTTCAGCAATAAACGGACGGAGGAGTGCCGCGGTCCATGGGTGCTTGGTCTCCTCGCCGGAGGCGTATCTTTTGCGCTTCTGCGGCTTCTAGGCGTCCATTAGGCAGTACACGTTGTTGTGTAGCGCCTTGCTGACGATGAACGGGCCCTCCCATGGGGAGGACAACTTGTGTTGTCCGGCTTTCCGCTGGATCCGCCTGAGCACCAGGTCCCCTTCGTGGAAGGAGAGTGACCGGATCCGCTTGCTCTGGTAGTGCTGGGGCTTCTGCTAGTAGATTGTCGTCCGGCTCAAGGCCAGCTCGTGGGCTTCTTCGAGTAAGTCGATGTTGTCTTCTCTTGCCTCCTTTGCGTCCTTCTCCTTGTATAGGGCGACTCGAGGCGAGTCGAACTCGATATCGATGGGGATGATCGCCTCCGACCCGTACACAAGGAAGAAGGGCATGTAGCCGGTTGATCAGTTGGGGGTGGTCTTGAGGCCCTAAAGGACAGCCGGTAGCTCGTTAACCCAGCAGCGGTCTGACCTCACTAGCGGCGTTACGAGACGGGGCTTGATGCCGGACAGGATTAGGCCGTTTGCCCTCTCGACCTGGCCGTTTGACTTTGGATGAGCGATGGAGACCAGGTCGAGCCGGATGCCCTGCTTGGAGTAGAAATGCGCGAGCGCGCCCTTGGCGAAGTTCATGCCATTGTCGATGATGATGCTATGGGGGACGCCGTAGCGAACCGTGATGTCTTCGATGAACCGGACGACCGTGGGGCCGTCCAGCTTATTGATTGTCCAGGCCTCGATCCACTTGGTGAATTTGTCGACGGCCACCAATAGATGTGTCATGCCACCTCGTGCGGTCTTGAAGGGACCCACCATGTCCAGCCCCCAGATGGCGAAGGGACACGAGAGTGGGATGGTCTGGAGGGCCGACGCCGGCAGGTGGCTCTGCGTGCTGAAGCGCTGGCAGCCCTCGCACTCGTTGACCAATTTCTTGGCTGCCTCTAAGGCAGTGGGCTAGTAGAAACCATGGTGGAAAGCCTTGGCCACCAGGGTCCTGGAGGCGGCATGGTTCCCGCACTCACCCTCGTGGATGTCGAGGAGGATCTCTAGACCCTTCTCTGGCTCGACGCACCATTGGAAGACGACGGTGGTGCTGCGGTGGACAAGCTCGTGATTAATGATGTTGTAGGCCGAAGCCCGATGCTGAATTTGCCTTGCCATGGCCTCGTCCGGGGGGGATCTAGCCACGTAGAAGGAAAGCCAGGATGGGCTGGGCCCATGAGGGAGCCGAGACGGGGACCGGCTGAGGAGCCCCCGGGCTTGGATGATGAGTCCTTGAGACCATCTCGCCAGCACTTGGGACCGACTCGTCAGCCCCCGAGTCGGGTGCAGCCGGCTTGTCCGGTGCCAGCGAGACAACCAAGGTCGATGGAGCCGGTAGCGAAGATGCCGAGGGGCAGCCAGAGCCGCCGATGGGCCGGCGGCGTCTGCTGGCACGAAAATGGATTCTGATTCTGGGGAAGGCTTGATCGGTGGCTTGAGCAGCCGCTCGAGGGAGACGCCGGCTGGGATGGCCTGTCGGGTGGAGCCGATCTTTGCCAGTGTGTCGATTGCCTTGTTGTCCGCCCGTGGGAGGTGGTGGAACTCACAACCCTCGAAGGAGCTGGTCAGTTGTTGTACGAGGAAGCGGTAGCTGGCCATGGTTGCGTCCCTAGGGTCCCATTCGCCAAAGACCTGCTGTACCACGAGGTCGGAGTCGCCGAAGCATAGGATGCGCCTGATGCCGATCTCCTTGGCGAGCCGGAGGCCATGGACAATGGCCTCATACTCGGCCACGTTGTTGGAGGCAGCAAAGTGGATCTAGAGCGCGTACTTGAGCTGGTCGCCTTTCGGGAAGGAGAGGACTATGCCGGCATGCAGGCCGGTCCTCATTTTTTGAGCCGTCAGAATGCATGCACCAATGCGTGGAGTCTAGGGAAGGCGGCACGAACTCGGTCTCCGGTCAGTCGACGAGGAAGTCGGCCAATGCCTGCGACTTGATGGTGGTACGAGGTTCGTACCGGATCTCATGGTCGGTGAGGGCGATGACCCATTTGGCGATGCGGCATGTGGAGTCCCAGTCGCTCATGATCTCGACAAGCAGGGCCGTGCTCACCACAGTGATGGTGTGCTCCAGGAAGTACTGCCTAACCTTCTTGGCGGCGAAGTATATGCCATAGCACATCTTTTGGTAGTGGGGCTAGTTCTACTTGGACGTGAAGAGGACCTCTCTGAGGTAGTAGATGAGACGCTGGTGTCATGCCCAAGATGCGCGCTTATCCATATTAAGGCACGGGGGCCTTGCAAGGGTTAGAGGTGCATCTTGTCGTTCGCAAGTATAGCATCATTACATCACACATTACAGAAGAGATGAGTATATGCGTTGGCTTACACTCGCCACATACTAAATGACAATTTCACACAGAGTTCAAACATCAATATGAAGACAGGGTCTGCCTACGGACGAAAATAAACGATAAAAGCAGACGCAATGATACTATCTCGCTATCCCAAATATCACGACCATGGTCCTCTACTCATCCGGATAAGTCACATACATCCTGCCCCTTTCGTCATCATACTCCCACTGGAGCTGCGTCAGATCATCCTGCATGAACTCATCTGTACATGTACCTGGATTGTTGTAGTAATCTGTGAGCCACAAAGACTCAGCAATTATGCGCCCAGTACTGAGACTATTCAAGCTTAAAGGTTGGGATGGGGTATGTGTTTAGTCTGCAGCAGCACTAAGCATTTATGGTTGCTAAACTTACGTAACATGAAGATAAATATGTGGCCTACGATGAACGATCGAATCTAAAATGACCTCTAAGAGATCCTAAACACTTACTTACGTCAATCATAACCCCACCGTGTTTTCTCTCGGATCATGTTCACGAGTAGAGACGTTCACGGTTACTCACATAGTTGGTGCATTTTATTAGAGTTTACTTCAAGTTAACTATAACCGGGTGTTAAACAAATATCCAAGTTGCCACATAACCACGGGCACGGCTTTCCGAAAGGTTTGACCCTGCAGGGGTGCTCCAACTAGTCCATCACAAATTAACCACACTCCGCGGGAATAGCCTTGACCACGGATCTCGTGATCATCCTAGGCAACTCCAAAGGGATTCGAACACCTCGAGATAACCCGAAGAAAGTCAGAGCCCACACGCAAGACACTCCATAAAGGTAAAACAAGTCCAGCAAGACCTCCTGGTGAGCCAGATCCGCTTCTAGAGCCATGCGCTCTCTATCAATACGCATCATCCGTCTATGTAAATTGGACGGTTTCCAGAAAACACCTCGAGTTGCCCCGAGGTGGCACCGCCGACTGCTAGGTGGGTGGACCAACACTCATGTGCAGCACTGGCTCGGGGGTTGATTAATTATCCTCGGGGTTGCAAAGCCTTATGCAAATTTTATTAAGTTATTAAGCAAATGTAGTACCAAAGTTGGGTCTTGCCAGACAAGTTTTAATCTTAATCGAATTAACAAGGGGGTCCCCATAACAACCCCGAGCATGTTAGGAGCGCAAAGTATGGAAACATAAGACCGGTAACAAGAAACTATGGCGGTAACAGCGGAACAAAATACCAAGCAAAAGGCCAGGCCTTCCACCAACACCAATATATATATATATGTGTGTGTGTGTGTGTGCATTAAATTAAATGACAGGTAATATTGTGATATGCCAAATCCATGCTATCACATGGAACAACCTGTACCTGCAACTAAGCTGCGGTAACTTAGCTAATCAAATGTTTGCTAGGATGTGGAGGGTTAGAGGCTATAATGGCAATTAGGAGGCTGACATTCAAGTGGTAGGTAGCGCAATTGTAACGATAATAGCAAGACAACTAGCAAGCAAAAATAGTTTCGGGATCCTGGTACGATCATCTTGCATGTTGGTTCTTAAGTGGAACAAGTAGCGGGATCCTCGTAGTTGTACTCGCCTTGCTCTTCGTACTCAGGTTCAGCATTCGTGTTTACCCAAATAAACAGCAAGAATAAACGAACAACTATGGTGCAATGCACAAGCAAGTATGATGCATGCTTAGGTGAAGAGTTTTAACGTGGCAATCCTAACTAGTCATGTTTCATATGCAAAGGATTGGTTATTAATGAATCTGGACAGAATATTATGTTAAGTTATTTATACATGCATGAACATGGAAAATATGGATGCATCATCCAAAAACGATAAAAATGCATATGAAGAACGTAAGAAACGGAGTTACGGTTCTCACGATACGCTCAAAACAAGGTACGAAGGCAAAACACAAGACAAGAAGGACTTGGGCTATTCCTTGGCATCCAAGGTAGCCACTGGATAGGCAATGAAAAACCATACACAATGGAGCCAAAGATCAAGCAATTCCATGGAGTATAGCTCCCACAAGTCACAAAACAATAAAACAAACAATCTGCCACAAAACAGCAACATAGCAACTTTCACAGCCAACAACTTGAGCTACAAGAATCTTTCAACAACAAACAAGGTATTGACAGAAACTACATAACATGCTTATCAACTTATCCACCTACACAATCTGAAAAGGAGGCACACATCAATAAGCATGAAGCTCACAAGTTGGCATGATGAAACAAATTTCTGGGACTTAGTGAAAATAACACTTTTCTGGAATCTGAGTTAACCTGATGGCAAATTGACAGCAGAAACTAATGGTGATAGAGACCACCTCATGGCAACAGGATGCTAGAAGACAACATATACTTCAAAACACTAGCATTGAGCTTGACCTAATTCACCACATATCACAAGATAGCAACCACTCTTCATGGCATACAAATATCTAGCATGGTGAAAACAGTAACATTAAGTTAGCTACTTTGCAGCAAGTTTCCCACTCATATAGGTGGTTCTCATGTAAAACAAAAATACCATAGCATAATAGGCATAAAACACTAGCACTTCCATGTTGGTACATGCCCCAAAGCAAGCATGGATTAATTCATGCATAAATGAGAAAGTGGCATCACAGCAGAAAATGACAGATTTATAAACTTGCTCCAAAGTGAAATCTAATTGCACCAATGGATTCCTTGGATCTTTCTACCCTAAATTCATGTATTAAACCCACATGGTCACATGAAGCATCATGGCACAAACTATACTAGCAAAACAACCACCTCTCTTATGAGTGAAAACTTACTTAAAATGCACATGAGCATATTTGAACATGGCCAGATTTGGAATCTTAGCTATAAATGGAAATCTAATTACCACTACAAACATGGCACATAAAAAAATGAATAGTGTATGACAAGTGGGCCATGGCCCACTTGTCACACACACACACAATCACCCAAACCTACACACACATACATGGCATGCACATACACACATACACACATAGCCACATATGCACAAGTGCACATGGGAACTCCCACACTCATGAGACACACACCTATGAGTGTGGGTGTTCATCACACACACACATATGCACACATATATGCACAAGTGCATATAGGCACATACACATGCACGTGATATCACACTCGCACACATACACCAATATGCACATATCCACACTCACATATATGCACTACACACACATATATATCTAAACAGAAACAAAATGCAATCATCTAGCATGTAGGTAACACATAGACACACATGCATACACTGAACATAAAAGAAAGAAAATAAAACAAAGAAAAGAAAAAAAACGCAAAAGGGGGAATGGGGATCAAACCCCAGACCTCTCGGTCTCACTCCTGAGCACTTACCACTGTGCTCCTGCTTCGACTGCTAACAGGAGAGGGAAGCAAGCCCTCTACTTCTACCCTGCACTGCTCTAACTGACGAAACTGAATGATCGACACCGGCGACACTACGACGACAGCACCGCGTGACGATTCCGGCGAGCAGAGGACCCTAGCGGTCGACTGCTCCGGCATGGGGCTAGAGGCGACTACGAGGAGTCCATTCCTATGCCTAACACATGACAAGACCCACGGCAGCAGGCACCTACATCTGCGGCGGAGCTATGGCGGAAGCGAGCACGGGCTCGTTGAAGGTGACGACCATGCGGACGCACCAGAGCAGAGGGGAAGCTGCGACAAACGGCTACTCACCACGGGGTTGCTGCGGAAGAAAACGACGACGGAGGGGGTCGGAGACGAGCGCCGGAGTGGAAGCAGGGGGATCGACGGAGCGAAGCGCCGCCAACGAAGAAGAAGAAGGGGTCATTGCTGCGGAGCTTCTCCGGGTCTCCTAGCGGCGGGAATGGAATGCAGGGAGGGTCCCTGAGCCCTGGATGCCATGGCCGTCGATGAGGTCGACGGAGACGACGAGCAGATGCCGGTGATCTTCTTTGCCTCTCTCTCAATCTCTCTCGGCTAGAAACTCTCCTTGGGGAGGAAGAAGAAAGGAGGAGGAAGAGAGGGTGGCGCGGCACGAGGAGGGAGAGGGGAAATCCTAGAGGGGCACGCACGTCGAGGGGGAGATTAAAAAGGGGGAAGCTAACGGCGTCGCGATGGGGAAGGACACAATGGCGACGCGCTCTCTCTGCTCCCTCCTTGCTTTACTAACGGATAAGAAACGGGAGCAGGTAGCCGCTAGGCACCTGGGCTGGTTCGCGCGGGGAGGAACCGACCCACTCGCACACTCTCTCGCTGGAAAAAAAGCCAGCAAGTTTTCCCCTTTTTTAAATAAAAGAGAGGCAAACAATTCCTTTTGAGATAAAGAAAAGGACTAAATACAAAACAAAATTACTTTAGTGATGAGAAGAAAATCCCCTATTTTATAAAAATGAGAAGAAGATTTTTAGAGCAACTATTTTAAAGGGTTTTAAAAGCAACAACCCCCTTATTAATTAAAACCCCAAATTCATTTAGGTCAAAACAACAAAAGAAACACACACACAATTTTAAAACAATGCAAACTACCTCCTAAACATTTTAAACAATTTGTAAAGCAAGTTAATTCTGCTGATAAAATGCCAAAGGGATAAAGGGTTGTTAGGTTGGGTTTTGTTGAAAAGAATAAGAGAGGGGGAAGGAGAAGGAGTGTTGCACCATATACACTCAGATCACATCACCCAACACAAGAACACACCCAACAACAACAAGGTCACATCACAACCAAGGCATGGCACGATGAATGATATTATGCATGATGCATGAATGCATGAACAAGACATGGCATAACAAGGTTCAACTCATATCATTAATCTCATGACAACAAGGTTCATATAAGATACATGCCATAAAAGGTAGGGACAGCACTTGGGCTGTCACAGCTGGACCGGCAGGGACTTGCCCTCCTCCGGCCGCTCGACCACCAAGACAATGCTGATGATGCGGGTGGTCGCCATGATGTAGGCTAGCAAGGGTTCCTTCTCAGTAGGCGCGGCTAGTATGGGCGCGTGGGTGAGAGCCTTCTTGAGGCCGTGAAAGGCCTCGTCTGCCTCGTTGGGCCAATGGAACATGCCTGGCTTCTTGGTGTGACCTGGCTCGACTAGAGCCATCTTGCGAAGGAGCCTATAGAGGGGCAAGGCTTTCTCCCCCAGCCCGCTGATGAACGGGCTGAGCGAGGCGAAGCAGCCAGTGAACCTGTGGATGTCACCGAGCCGGGTCGGCTTGGGCGGGCGGACACGAAGAGACCCAGGAGCTGGCCGGCTGGGACGCCGAAGACACACTTCTCCGGGTTGAGCTTGATCTTGTACTCGTGCAGGTTCGCGAAGGTCTCCCGGAGGTCGTCGAGGAGGCTAAAGTGCTTCTTGGGTTTGACGACGATATCATCGATGTAGACATGGACATTCCTACCTATCTGGCAGGAGGCACTTCTGCATGTACTCCTCGAAGGTGGCGTCTGCGTTCTTTAGGCCAAAGGACATGGTGATGTAGCAGTAGGCCCCGAAGGGCGTGATGAAGCAGGTCTTAAGCCGGTCCTCCGGATCCAGCTTGACCTGATAGTAGATGGAGTAGGTGTCCAAGAAGGACAACAAGTCGCAGCCGGCCATGGAGTCGATGACTTGATGGATCCGCGGAAGGGCGAACGGGTACTTGGGGCATGCCTTGTTCTGGCTGGTGTAGTCGATGCACATGCCCTAGGTCTTGTTCTTCTTCAGCACTCGGACGGGGTTGGCCAGCCAGTCCGGGCGGAAAACTTCCATGATGAAGCCGGCTGCGAGCAGCTGGGCGATCTCTTCTCCTATAGTACGCTGCTTCTCCTCAGAGAAATGGCGCAAGGGTTGCTTGACCGGCTTGACGTCCGGCCGAACGTGTAGTTGTGCTCGGCGAACTTCCTTGGAACAGCCGGTATGTCCTTGGGGGACCATGCAAAGATGTCCCGATTCTCATTGAGGAAGTCGACGAGCTCGCTTTCCTATTTGCTGTCGAGGCGGGAGCCATTGGTGACACACTAAGCGTGGTTGGCCGGGTCGAGCAGGATTTGCTTGGTGTCCTTTGCCGGCTGGAAGGAGGCCTCGCCGACGGATTGCAAGGGAGGAGCCGGCACGGCCGGCTGGCTAGCCGCGAGGACCGCGAGCCGATCGAGCTGCCGCTTTTCCTCGGCGATCTCCAGGGCCTCGACCAGCCGACTGCCATCTCGAGCGCACTCGAGCGACATCTTGCAGTCACCCACGATGGTGATGTTTCCCTTGAGGCCCGATATCTTGAGCTTGAGGTAAGCATAATGGGGGACCGTCATGAACTTGACGAGGGCCGGCCGGCCCAACAGAGCGTGGTAGGGACTCGCAAGGTCCACTACCTCGAATAGCACCGGCTCACGGCAGAAATGGCCGGGACCGCCGAAAAGGACATCAAGCGTGATCTTGCCGACAGGGGAGCAGGACTTTCGAGGCACGATGCCATGGAAATCCGTCCGGCTCGCCTGCAGGTCTTCTATCTTCAGCCACAGCTTGCACATCGTGTCGAGGTAAAGGATATTGATGCTGTTGCCACCATCTATCAGCATGCGTGAGAAGCGGTAGGTGCGCTTCTCGGTGGCGATGGTGGGGTCGTGGACCAGGGCATAGCTGCTGGGATTTGGCATCACGACGGGGTGATCTGCCCGGCTCCAGGTGACCGGCTTCTCCGACCAGTGCATGAACTGGGGAGTTGCCGGCATGGTGGCATTCACCTCACGATGGAGCCCGCGTTGAGCATGATTTCTCATCTCTTCACTGTGAAGACGACGCAGCAACCATCCTGGTTGGGGAACTGGTCATGTAGATGACCGTCATTTTGCGTCGGAGCCAGAGCCAGCGCTGGGGTAGTAGCTGGGGCCAGAGCCGGCGCGCGGGCAGGTGGCGTGGGAGGAGCCGGAAGGCCGTCCCCCTGGGCCAGGCGCTATGAGAAGATGCACTGCGGAAGCGTGTGCGTGGAGGGCTTGGCCCCGGAGTGGTTCTTGCACGGAAGGTCGAGCATCTGCTCGAAGGTGAGCTTCGACTTCCAGGCAGCCTTGCCGGTGTGCTGGCGCTGGCTGGAAGACTGGGTAGCCGGCTCCTGTTCCTCGATGGTGGCGACCTGTCGGCTCCCGTAGCGGGAGTTAGGGTGGTAATTCTTGCGCTTGTTGTTCTACGGCTGCCGGTTGTCGGCAGCCAGTCGGGATGCCACCGGTGTCGATGTTGCCTTAGTGGGCGGGGTCGTCTTGAACCGAATGGGTGAATCAGTCATGGCGTACTTGTCCGCCTTGGTCATGAGCTTGGAAAGCGTAGCTGGCTCGGAGGATAGAAGCTTGTGCTTGAGGCGGGTGCCGTCACGATAGCCTTCAATGAAGTATTGTATGGCTTGCACCTCATGCACCCCCTTGTAGGAGTTGTGGAGCTCGGTCCATTGGGTGGGCTAGTCGCGGAGGAACTCGTCCGGCCCCTGAACACACATGGCTAGTTCATGGGGCCAGCCAGGCCGCTTGTAGGTGCCGGTGAAATTGTGGACGAATTCTTCCTCGAAGTCCGTCTAGGTGTTGATGCTGTCGGCCACCAGGCTGTTGAGCCAGGTGCAGGCCGAGCCGATCAACATGAGGGGAGCATAGTGAACAACTATGCGCTTGTTCCCCCTAGCGATGCCGACCGCGGTGGTGTAGTCGATCAGCTAGTCTTATGGCTTGGAGGCCCCGTTGTACTTCAGGGTGTCTCAGGGAGCGTGAAACCGGTCGGGAACGGCTCATTGTGGATCCGCAGGCCGAAACAGGTTGGGCCAATAGAGCCCTCCTCTTCGAGGAGGGCCGACTGTGCGAGCTGGTCGATGTGAGTGTGGGTGCGTTCTCACTGCGGGGGACGCGTGGTCCGAGCCGAGTCGAGAGCTCGGGGTGAATGACGGGCGGAACCGACCGTTCAGGCTCACGCCGCGGGGGCGGTGTGTGCCCGCGGCTGCGCCGGTTGCCGGCTGCCGGCACCTCGCGGTGGCGGCCGCTACGAGGCGGGTCATTGGTGCATCGACTGTTTGCAACCGGTTGTTCGTTCCCGGCAACTGAGAGGGCCGGGGGTTGCTTGCCTTGACCCGGCGGCCGAAGACACGAGGGGAGCAGGAGTGCTGAGCCGGCTGAAGGCTAGCAGTCCCCGTGCCCTTTTGATCGAGCCGAGGGCCTTCAAGGGCGGCGCCGCCTCCCGTGAGCAGATGCTGCTGCGTGTTAGCGGCGTCGATGAGCTCCTTGATGTGACGCTCATGGGCAACACGTTCTTCGCCCTCCAAGGTAGCCAAATCCTCGTAGGCCACCTTGGCGGCCTGCAGGTTCGCTGCGGGGGTGTCGTAGACGGGCATGTTGCCACCCAGGATTTCGGCGACCACGTGGCCGCGGTCGCGCACAGCCCCACGCCGGCTGGGCTTGGTGCAAGCTGGGGTGAGACCTTAGACGGAAGTGTATTCCCGTTGGGCGGCCTCCATGCGTTGTCGCATGGTCACGAGTGCGCTAGCGTCCTTCAATAGGAGGAGGCGAGCCGCCTTGAGCTCGGCCGTGGCGGTGTAAGGGTTTGTCATCGGGGCAATAGGAGTTCTCAAGCCCCGGAGGGCCGCACCGAGCGGGTTGGAGGTACCGACAAGGGCCATAGCGGCGTCAGTATCGGCACGCGCATGTCGGGAGGAGGTGGAGGAGATGATGGCCATTGGCCCCACGCAATCGTGGGAGCCGCTAGACTAGGTCGCAGCGAGTGCACCCACAGCCGTGGCCGGACCGGCATAGACGAGCACCTTGCTAGGATACTCGTTGGCGATTGGAGCTTCGGCAAGGCTTAGCCTACTGAAGTGCTCGGTGAGCGCGTCGATTTCGAGCGCGAGGTCGAAGGAACTGCCCGCAGGGCCTGTCGGAGCAACCCCCACGAGCCCGTGGTTTCGCTTGGACGTGCGGCGACGACGGGGAATGGCGAGGGGTCCCGCCGGAAGCATGAATCCATCGGCTCCGCGTATAGCCCCATGATGGGTGCAAACTATCGTCGTTTTCTCACGACAGATGCCATGGGTAGGCTTATCGTAGGTGGTTGGGGCTGGAGGATGACGATGGGCTCTTGGAGCAGGATTAGGTACAAGCGGTGGTGACACTCGATGTACCCAGGTTCAGGGCCCTCTGTGGGAGGTAACACCCCTAGTCCTGCTTGGTCTAGTTTGATGGATGGGTATGTTTACAAGGTTGCTCCTGGAGTTGTATCTAGGGGAGGAAGAAGGAGTAGCCAGCTCGCCTTCCTCCGTTATGAAGTGTGAGAGTGTGAGGGAAGTATCCCGTAGGTGTGTGCGTGAGACTTGTCGTCCCAATTGCATGGCGGGCTCGGGAGGTTTTATAGGCCAATCCCCCGGCTTACAATATTCCTGAGGTACATAAGTGGGGGGACCCGGCTAGCAGCCTCTCCGCCTGACCAGGGGGTCCTGCCCTTTGAGCCGTCTCGTCGCCCGTAGGTTCCATCGTCTGCATGGTCCCATCGCCCCCTAGTGCCCGCCATCCGGCTCCGCGATTGGCCCCCGCCCACCTGCTACGACATGGGCTGCCCGAGTGGCGTCGTCTAGCGCTAGCCGGCCGAGGTCTTCGGTCTGGCCGGCTGCACTTTAGCCACGCCAGGGCAGGTAATCGAGTGGGTGGGGGCGTGCCTGCACTGTTTTCCCGCTCGGTCATGGTCGCCAAGGTCAGCGGCCCGGACGGCCGAACTGTTGCCACGCGTGCCCGTGCGTCAGCGGCCACTATGGCTACAACGGCGCCTGTCGTGGCGGTCACGTCATGTTGCCGTACCCGTGCGCAAAGGGATGGGACGTTTCTTGTCCACCCCGGGGTCAACGGAGGAGGCGGCCCAAAGGCAGACGGTCACGCCCAGCCGACCGAGGGTCGAGCCGGCACCTTGACCAGCCGTCCCCGAGCCAGCCGACGATCGCTCGAGCCGGCTGCGCTCCAGCCGGCTATGGGAAGCCGGTCGCGTACTTTTTCTTCAAGGCAGGGAGGAGAAACCCGTTGCTTTGGCCTACCCAGGGGTAATAACCCCATCAAGTGCATAGGTCTATGTAGAAATTTCGTGGTAAGTAAGGTTCGTCAATCCCACTGGGAACAAATAGGATGGCATGACAATCCCTGCAGCTGTGTTTTCACTAACATAATCACACGCACACCCAAACTCAAGTTTGGCAATAGTTCGCTTAAGTAGGTTGCTAAAGGAAACAGTAATAAGTGGGGATTAAAGTACGGTACTGTAGAGAATGGATAAGTAAATACTAAATTGAACAAATAAAATAAACTAAGAGAGGTATGTGATGTTTTAGATGAGATTGGTGGCATCTAGGTGAGGTCTTCAATACGGGCATATAATGGATTTAAGTTTTATAACTATGCCATGTGGTGGCTAAGTTAGTACCTGCATGATGGGATATGATAATCTACGGATGGTGGGAAGTCCCTCACATAATGCTATCCCTCAAGGCATGTTGTATTAAGATAACTCATTCATCCTACTTCTTGTGTCATACCTGAGGCGGGTAACGCCAAGATATTAAGGTCCTCGTGGTTTAAGGACCGGACGAAGGCATTAGGTTCTATGGACAATAGTTATTCCTAGATTAATTGTGTTCCCCTCATGATATCTAAACCTCTCACATCACAAGTCTATCAGTTTGCACAATCCTCTATCTGCTTGATGTGTGGCCTAGGAGTTGAATGTCTCCAACTACACCAATCGATTGAATGTCTCCAATCACTAAATTAGCGCATAGGTAAATAAGCAACACACATAAATAGATGAAACATATAAAACAACCACTTACAAATCGACCTAACTATATCCAACAACTACTGAAATAACATAACATAAGAGGGGTTCAACGGTTATAACAACCCATCAAGGAGACTGTGGTGTGGGAGGAAAAAGGGGTGATGATGATAGTGGCGATGACGGCACGACGGGGATGATGGTGGTGATGGTATGGTGGCTCCCTTCCGGTCTTCCTAATTGTTGTCCCCTTGGTGATTTTGATGTGGTGGTGGCTTGACATGGAGATGATGCTTGATGAATACGGGAATGAAGATGGATGATGGAGGCGGCTAGGGATGGAGGAGTTTATATAAGGGTTGTCCCTATGCCTCCTCCCTTGAGGCGGCATCTGTCCTTTGATCCATGGGCTCTAGATGAGCCTAATCTGCTCCCAAATCATCCATTGAAAGCCAATGAAGTCATGGGAACAAACGGGGATGAAACCCACAAAGAATCCCATCACCATAGGCAACTTCGGTGACGTGTGGATGTCAAACGACTGCCGAAACAACCATGTGCGGTCGTTTGTAAGGTTGTCTTTTGCCATGTCCTCTTCTAGTAAAATGGCCATCATTTCTTCACACAAACTCAGAAATTAACGTTCTTGGGATTGTTGAATTCGTTTGAATGATGCGGATCAATTTACGAGTTTAGATCTTAATTTGGAGCACTTTGGAAAAATGAATTTTTCCACCTTCAAAATGGCCAAGTCTGGAGTCTGGATGTCGTCCGTTTGAACTCCTTTCATCGTTCTAAGTACATGGGAAGTCCATCTCACCTAAAAGACGCACAAAGACAAAGAAATATAATAAAAAATAACAAAAAATAAAAAAATATGCAATGCTCGTGGAAAAAAGGACAAAAACTGGAAATCATGCATATGGACATGTTATTGGCTCAAAGCAACATGATATGACTTGATATATAGAGATAGTATGGAACAAATGAGATCTAAAGATGCGTAAAATATGCACCCATCAACCTCACCAATCTGAAACCTTGCTCCTCCTCGAGTAAGAAGGTTGACTATCTAAGATCATTGTTGCTAACCCTAAGCACACGTTGGAAACCAAAGTCCAAATGTGATATCCATATTCATCTTGCAAGTATGCAAAAGGTAGCTAGCATGGGAGTAATACTCGCAATCCCCTTAGTTCTATTGCCATGGAGGTCAAGAAAGAGGAACTATTTTTGCGGAGCATAAATTCCCATTGCCAAAGGTTTAGAAAGAATGTCAGTATTATGTTGGGAACCTATCAATGACTATCATAGATAAGGAGATCATGCATCAACAATCGCTTCAAAAAGATCAACCCGAGGCATAGCAGGTATAATAGCAAGATCGTCTGTCTATGTTGTTAAACTACTCAACTACTTATGCAGAGCTGAGCACAAGCCTCTGCCTCGCAATTAAATGGAAAATAGAATAATGATTCGTATTTTAGAAGACAAAAACAAAGAAATTCTTGCGTCAACGTGCGTGACCATTAGGTAATGGAGAAGGCCTTATGATCGATGTTAATGCAAGGAGTAGGGATCGCCATGCAACACATGCACTATAGCTATAAGTGTATGAAAGCTTTACTAATGTAGCTAAGTGGGTATGCATCCAACTTGCTTTATCATGAAGACCTCGAACATTTGAAGAATATTTTTTTTTAATCTTATTCTTTTTCTCTCATTTTTCAGAATAGTTTCATGGCACTCATCCCCATTTTTTCAAGAAATCATAAGTCTCCACCATTATTTTCTCACTTGGGCATGCTCTAATAATGATGATCATCACACTTTCATTTACTTACAATTCGGTGAACTGAAAAAGATGAGCACATATGAATGCCTCTAGCGATGAGCCACGAAGTGCAATCATATAGAGTAATATGTAACATTGATGAACGGTGGTTGTGCCACAAATATCATGTCAACTTTATATGATCAAGCAAAGCAAATGAAAAACATGTCTCTTAGTCATGTATTGTAACAATGATGGTAGTGCAAGGCGATATACTCACAATGGGTGTGAAAATGCCATGGTAGGTAGGTATGGTGGCTATTTTGACGAGATTGGCTGTTTTATGTTTATTCAGGAGCTTGATCAAACCAAGCTTCCACAATTTCCGAGTCACCCTCTAGACTCGCATTTTCTCCTCAGTCGGAATAAGCAATTCCTTCCCTTAGAACTATACTTGAGAGTTTCCTACCTCATATGACTCAAAAAAATTGCTATCTCAATTTCCTCTATCTTAACTAAATTCAGTTTATCACAAATTTATCTAATTTGTTCTTGGTTTGGAGAACAATGCGAAGTCCTCCCACGGGTTTGGATGTACTTGTGAAGTATGTGTCGAGTGTCTTTGTGAGAGTGGGCAATGCACGATACTGATACGTCCATTTGCATCATGTTTACTATTGTTATTTATAATGTTTTTATGCACAATAATGCTTCGAGGAGTAATTCTAATGTCTTCTCTCTCACAATTTGCAAGGTTTATATCAACAGGGAGAATGCCGGCAACTGGAATTTAGCACCCTAAAAAATCACGTCAGAGATACCTATTCTGCACAACTCCAATGAAGCTGGAAATTTACGGAGATATTTTATGCACTAAAGAAAAAATACTGGAGCTGAAAACTACCGGAGGGGGCCACGAGGTGGCCACCCTCTACCAGGGTGCGCCAGGCCCCCTAGCCGCGCCCTGGTGGAGGGTGGGCACCCAGACCCACCTCCGGAGCCCATCTTATGGTATAAAAACCCAAAAAACCTAAAAACAATAGAGACGAACTATCGGAACGAAGCACCGCCGCCATGAGGCGAAACTTGGGTAGGAGCACTTTTGCCCTCCGGTGGAGCGATTCCGCCGGGGCAACCTCCCTCCCGAAGGGGAAAATCGAAGCCATCGTCATCACCAACAACCCTCTAATCTTGGGTAGGCCATTCTTCATCACCATCTTCAACAGCACCATCTCCTCTCAAATCCTAGTTTATCTCTTGTGTTCAATCTTTGTACCGGAACCTCAGATTGGTACCTGTGGGTGACTAGTTGTATTGATTACCTTGTGTAGTTGATTGCTATATGGTTTATTCAGTGGAACATCATATGTTCAGATCCATTATGCTATTTAATACCCCTCTGATCTTCAGCATAAATATTATTTGTGAGTAGTTACCTTTGTTCTTGAGTTCACGGGAAAAGTCATGTTGCAAGTAATCATCTAAATTTGATATGTGTTCGATATTTTGATGATATGTATGTTGTGATCCCCTTAGTGGTGTCATGTGAACGTCGACTACATGACACTTCACCATCCTTGGGCCTAAGGGAATGCATTTTGGAGGAGTTATAGATGATGGATTGCTAGAGTGGCAGAAGCTTAAACCCTAGTTTATGCGCTACTTCGTAAGGGCTGATTTGGGTCCACATGTTTAATGCTATGGTTAGACTTTGTCTTAATACTTTCCTCATAGTTGAGGATGCTTGCGAGGGGGTTAATCATAAGTTGGTTGTTATTTCAATTCAGAACAGCACCTTAGCACCGGTCCACCCACATATCTAATTATAAAAATAGCGAACACGAATCAAACCAACATGATGAAAGTGACTAGATAAATTCCCATGTATCCTCAAGAACACTTTGCTCGTCATATGACATAGTTTTGGCATGTCCGTTGCCACAAAAGGATTGGGATACCTTGCTGCACCTTACCTATTGTTACCGTTATTTGCTCATTACAAATTTCCTTGCTATCAAACTACTTGCTACTTACAATTTTAGTGCGTGCAGAAATTACCTTGCTGAAAACCGCTTATTATTTCCTTCTGCTCCTCGTTGGGTTGGACACTCTTACTTATTGAAAGCACTATAATTTACCCCCTTTACTTGTGGATCATCAAGACTCTTTTTGGGCACCGTTTCCGGGGAGTGAAGCACTCTTGGTAAGTGGAAATCGGTAAGGAAAAAACTTACACTACATGCTGAAATTTATTGTCACTTGTTACTATGGAAAGTAATCCTTTGAGGGGTTTGTTCGGGGTATCTTCATCTTGACCGGAACCACAATTAGTTTCCCCTCAACCTCCAGCACCTACTGAAAATATTGGTTATGAAATTCCTTTGGGTATGTTCGAACAACAGGTAGCTAGTCCTTATGCATGAGATGGAACTGAACATCCAGACATGCACCTAATACATGCGGAAGAAATTTGTGGACTATTTAAGCTTGCAGGTTTATCCAGAGATGAAGTAAAGAAGAAGTTTTTCCCTTTATCTTTGAAGGGAAAACTATTGACATGGTATAGCCTATGTGATGATATTGGATCTTGGAACTGGAATCGTTTGAAATCAGAATTCCACCAAAAGTTTTATCCTATGCATCTTGTTCATCGTGATCGGAATAATATATATAATTTTTGGCCTCGTGAAGGAGAAAGTATCGCTCTCGCTTGGGGGAGGCTTAATTCAATGTTATATTCATGGCCCAATCATGGTACTCCGAGAGAAGTTATCATTCAGAATTTTTATGCTCGGCTTTCTCATAATTATCAAACCATGCTCGATACTTCTTGTACTAGTTCTTCTATGAAGAAGACTATTGAATTCAAGTGGGATCTCTTGGAAAGAATTAAACGCAACTCTGAAGATTGGGAACTCAACTAATGTAATGAGTCAAGTATTAAGCTTGAATTTGATTGAGTTAAATCTTTTATGAATACCGATGCTTTTCACAAGTTTAGCACTAAATATGGACTTGACTCTGAGATAGTAGCCTCTTTTTGTGAATCATTTGCTGCTCACGTTGATCTCCCTAAGGAGAAGTGGTTTAAAAATTACCCCCATATTAAACAAAAAATTAAAGAACCGGTCATAGCTAAAGAAGAAACTATTGTTTACATTGTTGATCCAGTTGTGCCTACCGCTTACATAGAGAAACCAACTTTCCCTGTTAGGATAAAAGAACATGCTAAGGTATTAACTGTGGTTCGCAAAAGTAATATTATAGCACCTAAGCCCTGTGAACAAAAATAAAGTAGAACCTAGTGTTTCTATGGTTAAAGATCTCTTGGTGGGAAATATTGATGGGCATGTCATTTACTTCTGTGATGAAGCTGCCAGAATTGCTAAACCCGATGAAAAAGACAAACATATAACCATAGTTGGCTTGCATGTTGTCTCAGTTAAAATAGGAGATCATTGTTATCATGGCTTATGTGATGTGGGTGCTAGTGTGAGTGCTATTCCGTTTACTTTATATCAAGAAATTATGAATGACATAGCACCTGCTGAAATACAAGATATTGATGTTACTATTAAACTTGCTAATAGAGATACCATTACACCACTTGGGATTGTTTGAGATGTTGAAGTCTTGTGTGGGAAAATAAAAAATCCTACTAATTTTCTCGTTCTTGGTTCCCCACAAGATGACTTTTGTCCCATTATCTTTGGTACACCTTTCTTGAACACTGTTAATGCTAAGATAGATTGCCAAAAATAAACTGTTAGTGTAGAGTTTGGTGATGTGTCTCATGAGTTTAATTCTTCCAAGTTTAGTAGACAACCTCGTGATAGAGAATTACCTAGTAAGGAAGAAATAATTGGTCTTGCTTCTATTGCCGTTCCTCCTACTGATCCACTAGAACAATATTTGCTAGACCATGAAAATGATTTGCACTTTCGTGAAAGAAACAAAATGGGTAAATTTTTCTTCGAACAACAACCTCTACTAAAACACAATTTGCCTATTGAAACTCTTGGAGGTCCTCCTCCACCTAAAGGTGATCCTGTGTTTGAACTAAAATAATTGCCAAACACTCTGAAATATGCTTACCTTGATGAGAAAAAGATATATCCTTTGATTATTAGTGCTAACCTTTTAGAACATGAAGATGAAAGATTTTTAAAAATTCTGAGGAAGCACCGGGATGCTATGGGATATACTCTTGATTGACCAAAGAAATTATGCCACTACTGAAAAATAATTTTTATTAGTCATGTTTGCTTGTGATAAATTCAGACCTTACATTGTTGAGTCCAAAGTTATTGTTCACACTGATCATGCTGCTATAAAATATCTTATGGAAAATAAAGATGCTAAACCTAGACTCATTATGTGGGTTCTCTTGCTTCAGGAATTTGATTTACATATCGTTGATAGGAAGGGAGCTAAGAACCCCATAGCTGATAACTTGTCTAGGTTAGAAAATATTCTTGATGACCCACTAGCTATTGATGATAGTTTTCCTGGTGAACAACTAGCTGCAAAAAATGTCTCTCAAAACACTCCATGGGATCCTGACTATGCTAATTACATTGTTGCTAAATATATTCCACCTAGTTTCACATACCAACAAATGAACAAATTCTTCTATCACTTAAGACATTACTTTTGGGATGACCCACATTTTTTATAAAGGATTAGATGGTATTATTAGACATTGTGTACCTATCATGAATAGGAACAAATCTTACGGAGATGTCATTCTGAAGGTTATGGAGGATATCATGATAGAGATAGAACTGCTCAGAAGGTATTACATTCTGGTTTTTATTGGCCTACTCTCTCAAAGGATGCCGTAAGTTTGGCTTGTCTTGTGATGAATGTCAAAGAATTGGTAATATTGGTAAGCATCGGGAAATGCCTATGAACTATTCACTTGTTGTTGAACCATTTGATGTTTGGGGTTTTGATTATGTGGGACCTTTTCCTTCCTCGAATGGGTACACTCATATTTTGGTTGTTGTTGATTATGTCACTAAGTGGGTAGGAGCTATTGCAACTAGTAGTGTTGATCACCATACTTCCATTAAAATGCTTATAGAAGTTATTTTCGCAAGGTTTGGAGTCCCTAGATATCAAATGACTAATGGTGGTTCACACTTTATTCATGGTGCTTTCCATAAAATGCTTGCCAAATATGATGTTAACCATGGAATTACATCAACCTATCATCCTCAATCTAGTGTTCAAGTTGAACTTAGCAATAGATAACTAAAATTGATATTACGAAAAACTATTAATAGGTCTCGAAAGAATTGGTCTAAGAAAATAGATGATGCACTTTGGGCCTATAGAGCAACATATAAAAATCATATGGTTATGTTTGCATATAAGATGGTCTATGGGAAAGCTTGTCATGTGCCTCTAGAATAAGAACATAAAGCATTTTGGGCAATCAAAGAACTAAACTATGACTTCAAACTTGCTAGTGAAAAGAGGTTATTTGATATTAGCTCATTAGATGAATGGAGAACCCAAGCTTATGAAAATTCTAAGTTATTTAAAGAAAAAGTTAAAAGATAGAACGACAAAAGAATCCAAAAGTGAGAATTCAAAGTTGGAGAATATGTTCTTTTGTACAATTATCGTTTCAGATTTTTTGCAGGAAAACTTCTCTCCAAATGGGAAGGACCCTATGTTATCAAAGAGGTTTATGCTCTAGAGCTATTAAGATTAATAATGCCAAAGGTACCAACCCGAAGGTGGTCAATGAACAAAGAATTAAGCACTATATCCTAGGTACGCCTATTAATGTTGAAATCAATGTTAACCAAACCATGACACCAGAGGAGCACATAAAAGAAACCTTCAGGAACGCTCCAGATCATGAAAATAAATAGGTACGTGATACGGTAAGTTAACAGTCTCCGGAAAATTTGCAAAAATATTTTTTATAATTTTTGGAATATTTAAGAATTTTAGGAAATAAAAATAAACCGGAAGGTAACCGAGGAGGGCATGGCCCACCAGGGCGTGGTTGCCATCCTTATCGCGCCCTGGTGGAGCATGGCCACCTCGGAAACCTTCCTGGCCTGTTTTCCTCTCATTTGCTTGGTTTCCAAGAATAAAAATTCCCTATATATATCCTTGATTGTTTTGACCACCGCATCACGAAATTTTCCTCTGTTCTTGTTTCGTGTTGTTTTTCTGGTAGATCTGAAAATATGTTGTCCCAAGATTCTGAGGGAGAGAGCTATGTGTCCAATTATTTTGTTGGTCCAAAGATATTTGGGGACATTTATCCCTACTTGTGGGCTTCGGAGGAAGAAGAATACATAGATCTGGAGGAAATAGAAGACGCTGGGCCAGACGGTGGCTCAGATGAAGATGAACCTCCACTACCTCAACTTGGAGATATGCACGTGGAGCTCAAGAAGTAACGCCTCCATAATGGTAGGGGCACACCCAACACTCCTTTTATCCCTTCCCATTTTCTGCAGGAGAGCAAGGCAGCTCTATGCAAGGGGATATTGAAACTGGAGCAAGAGAATGATGATTTGAGGGAAGAGAATTTCATCCTCAAGCGTAAACTGGCAAAGAAGAATAACACTTCATCACCACCACCTTCATCATCTTCACCACCAAAGGAGACTTGAGTACACGAGTATGGGCACTCCCTTTGGCTTGAGCCAAGCTTGGGGGAGGTGCCCCGATATTGTATCACCATCACTTTTATATTTTATTTTTATTTCAATCCTTACCCTTTCCATGATTTAGTTGAATAAAAGTTTAGTGTGATCTATTTCCGGGTGCTAGTTTCTTGATCTATCTATCTATGTAATCGAGTGCGAGTTATATAATAAATGTCTAGATTGAGCCTTTGCCACTTTACTTTCTTGTTGCAATCTTGATAAAAGAAAATAAATGAGAAAATATCATATGCTAATCTTATGGTGAGTAATGACATTACAATAAAGAAAAGTATAAGTGGTAAAATTTATTGGAGATTGGCAAACATAACATTAGAAATGATGCAATTTGTGAAAGAATAAATTAGGGAAGAGGAGATTCACGTGAAAATATATTATCATGGACATTTTTTATGATTGTGATCCCCCATTAAATATTATATGCCAAAATTGTTTATGTTGGTCAAGGAAGACAACGTGATGATTTATGCTTGTTCATATTCACATAGAAGTGATAGTGTCATAGATCCTTTAAATGTGGTGCTTGCCCAATATCTTTGCTAGCCAAAAATTCCGCACTAAGTAGAGATACTACTTGTGCATCAAAAACCCAAAACCAAACTCATGTTTGAGAGTCCACCATACCTACCTATGGATTGAACAAGATCCTACAAGTAACTTGTCATCGGTGCATCAAGGCAATAAAATTTGCTTCTAAAAAGTGCTGGATCAATTAGTGTAAGAGAAAATTGAGCATTGCACGAACTTGTGATGGAAAAGTAATAAAAGCGATGGACTGCATAATAAAGGTTGCTGTCACAAGAGTAAATGCAACCCGACGTTCTTTTGCACTAAGGGATTTTGCTTACAAACTAAAAAGCACATGAAAACCTCTACTTCCCTCTGTGAAGGTCCTATCTTTTACTTTTAGGTACTTACTTTTATGCAAGAGTCAAAGTATTCTTCCATATTCCTTTTTATTTTTCTCCTTTGGCAAGCATCATGTGGTGAGGAAAGACCTAGGCACATACGACCAGTTGGATATGAGTGAGCATGAGTTATGATTGTTGACATCACCCTTGAGGTGAATATGTTGGGAGGCAAACTATAAGCCCCTATCTTTCTATGTATTCGGTTGAAACTTTTTGTCCATGGGTATGCTGTGAGCGTTAGCAATCGTAGAAGACTAGATGATGGCTGAGTATGTGGACGTGCCAAAAGGCTCCTACATGAGACCCTTCCTGAAAATAAGATGAATTGTAGTTGAAAAGTTGACCGAGAACATAGTTTGTTGGTTTCCAATAAGGTTTATTCTTTATACTTCCACGTTGTGATGAATTGTTACTTGCTCATAAGAAGTTATATGATGATGCTATGAAATAAAAAATTATGAGAAAGTTTTATGTTAGTTTTGTTGTTGTTATAATAATAAGCATGATGCTACCATGTCTACATTTTGCTTTTATCGACACCTCTCTCTCAAACCATGTCGACATGTTCTTTGATATCGGCTTCCGCTCGAGGACAAGCGATGTCGAAGCTTGGGGGAGTTGATACATCCATTTTGCATCATGTTTTACTACTATTACTTATAATATTTGTATGCATAATAATGCTTTGGGGAGTCATTGTAAGTCCTTTTCTCTCAAAATTTGCAAGGTTTACATCAAGAGGGAGAATGCCGGCAACTAGAATTCAGCACCCTAAAAAGCACATCAAAGATACCTATTCTGCACAACTCCAATGAATCTGGAAATTTACGAAGATTTTTTATGCATTAAATAAAAAATAATGGAGCTGAGAACTATCGGAGGGGGCCACCCTCCACCAGGGCCTGCTAGGCCCACAAAACGCGCCCTGGTGGAGGGTGGGCACCCAGGCCGATCTCCAAAGCCCATCTTCTGGTATAAAATACCAAAAAAATAAAAAATATAGAGGGGGACTTTCGGGACGAAGCTCCGCCGCCTGGAGGCGGAACTTGGGCAAGAGCACTTTTGCCGTCCGGTGGAGCGATTTCGTCGAGGGAACTTCCCTCCCGTAGGGGGAAATCGAAGTCATCGTCATCACCAACAACTCTCTCATCTTAGGGAGGCCATTCTTTATCAACATCTTCACCATCACCATCTCCTCTCAAACCCTAGTTCATCTCTTGTGTTCAATCTTTGTACCGGAACCTCAGATTGGTACCTGTGGTTGACTAGTAGTATTGATTACCTTGTGTAATTGATTGCTATATGGTTTATTCAGTGGAAGATCATATGTTCAAATCCATTATGGTATTTAATACCCCTCCAATCTTGAGCATTAATATTATTTGTGAGTAGTTACCTTTTTCTTCAGGGCATAGGAGAAGTCATGTTGCAAGTAATCATGTGAATTTGTATGTATTCGATATTTTGATGATATGTATGTTGTGATTCCCTTAGTGGTGTCATGTGCACGTCGACTACTTGACACTTAATATTTTAATGCTATGGTTAGATTTTGTCTTAATACTTTTCTCGTAGTTGTAGATTCTTGAGAGGGGGTTAATACTAAGCAGGTTGTTAGTTCAAGTAAGCACAGCACCTTAGCACCGGTCCACACACATATCGAATTATCAAAGTAGCGAACATGAATCAAACCAATATGATGAAAGTGACTCGATGAAATTCCCGTGTACCCTCAAGAACACTTTGGTCCTCATAAGAGATAGTTTCGGCATGTCCTTTGCCACAAAAGTATTTGGCTACCTTGCTGCACCTTACCTATTGTTACCGTTACTTGCTCGTTACAAATTGCCTTGCTATCAAACTACTGGCTACTTAAAATTTCAGTCCCTGCAGAAATTACCTTGCTGAAAATCGCTTATCATTTCCTTCTGCTCCTCGTTGGGTTCGACACTCTTACTTATCAAAAGGACTATGATTGATCCCCTATACGTGTGGGTCATCAGGTACCATAGAGGATAGCAATAAAAGATGAAACGGAAGTGGACGGCTTCGAACTCACATTATTTATAAAGAACTCAAACACTACACAAGAGCATCGTTGTGTCATGTCGCATAAGACTCAAAATGTAAGTTCCCCAAGTGGATAGCTTCGCAGGGGTAAACCCTGTTGTACGTCCCGGATCAACCAAACATGTTGGGTTCATCAGCAAAAAGCCTCTACAATTACGCAATCTCTACTCAAATTTGTCGGTCCGTGGATACCAGGGTACCATGGCCCAACTTTTGGGCGCCCAGTGAGCAATGCTCATAGGTCCCAACTCCAAGAGGAGCCCACTTCAGGGTTCTACACTCCCAAGCCATCTCACTAGGCGCTGGCCCCGCGAGGCTTCCCTCTTTACAAGAAGGGGCGCCACCAAACACTTCATCCCAAGTTGCAAGTGACCTCGTGAGCCCCCCTCCCCTCGATAGGCCGGCTCCCGTGAAGCCCTTGACCTGTAAGTTTTTTTGTGCTTTTGGAGTGGTAAAAAAATAGATGCCTCATAAAGATCCATTCATCAACCTAAGTACCTCGCTTAAGTCAGCAAACTAAGTCTAGGAGTGGCCTCCCTAGATTCGAATGAAGAGTATGTGAGAGAAAATATGAAACACGAGTTCACTGCACCTAAGGGCAATTTCAAAAGGAAAGCAAACCTCACTGGAAATCACCAAATCATTGCAAAAGATTAACGATTTAAGTACGATTACCAAAAAAATTGTCTTTACACCCCCATCATGCCATTGTTGAATCAAAACTGGTAAAGATAAAACTCAAGCAAAGGAGGCGCCATCTTCACCGCCTTGGCCAGAGGATCCATGCTCGGGTTCTTCCTAAGAGGATTCAAGAGCATGCGCGTACGGCTCGAGCAGGGTATCCATGTGGTCGCGCACCCCCCCCAAGATGGCGATATCAAAGAAAGGATTGGCACGAATGAGGTTGTTCAAGATGTGCGTCGCAGCCCGGCCCCGAAGGTCATAGGACTCATCCTCAATGACCACATCTTGCCCCGAGACACCCTTCTCCAGTGCCTCCACCACTTTGGTGAACAAGTCGAGGTAGCCACAGTTGTACTCCGTGATAGGGAAGTCCGGGATCTCCTCAATGAAGCGATGGATTGTACCATGAGCGTGCGTCATGAGCTAACAAAACAGCTTGATGCGCTTCGACTACATCATTCACGCCTACATGGCATCGTCCCTGGCCTTCCTGACAACCTCGGAGGCATCGCCAACCTGCACCTGGAGCGGCCCCGGCTTCCTCCTTGCCCTTGAGGGCGAGTTGGAGGTCGGTCTCAGCCTGCCGGAGCTGCTTCTTGAGCTCGTCGATCTCCTTCTAGAGCTCGATGTGCTTTGCCTTGAAGCATGTGTTCTGCTGTTGCCACCTGTCGTGGTGGATCTGCTGGATCTCTTCTCACTCCTTTATATTGGAACCAGTGTCCTCCTGGATCTTCTGCTCCTTCTTCATGAGTCGCGCCTTGGCCTTGGTGCGTGATACATCTCCAACGCATCGATAATTTATGAAGTAATGATGCCATATTTGCATATGTTTAGAATACTTTTATATGGTTTCGATGCACTTTATATGATATATTTGGAACTAACCCAGACTAATGTTGTTTTCAGCAGAATTACCGTGGTGTTGTTTTTGTGCAGAAAATAAAAGTTCTCGAAATCGCCCGAAACATTTTTATGAATTTTTCAAGAGAAAAAAAGAAATACTAGAGCGACGAACCACCAAAGGGGAACCACCTATTTGCAACAGGCAAACAGGGCATGCCCTGTTAGCTTGTGGGGCCCACATGGCTCCGTTTGATATGATTCCAACACTAAAAAATCCTATAAATCCAGAAACCCCTGAAAGTTAACCTAGAACTTCCGCTCTGCCACAACAACTCTCTGTATTGAAAAAAAACCATCTGTAGCCTTTCTAGTACCTTGCCAAAGGGGGGAATCATCATTGGTGGCCATCTTCATCATCCCCGTTGTGGCCATGACGAGGAGGGAGTAGTTCACCCTCGAGGATGAGGGTATATACCAGCAACTATGTGTTTAATCTCTCTCTCTATCTCTCGTGTTCTTGAGATGGCAAGATCTTAATGTATCGCGGGCTTTGTTAATATAGATGGATCATATGGTGTTCTTCCGTTGCTATCTTGTTGTGATGAATTCAATATTTCCCATTGAGATTTTTTTATGACGGATTGAATATTGGATTTGAGATCACTTGATGTATCTCTTGGTTGTGGATACCTTTGGTGACAATGGGGTGTTCTATTGATTAACTTGATATATATTTTGGTACTCAACTTGTGGATTCTCGTGGTGAAAATGGGGTAATCTATCCATATGGGTTGATACACGTTCCTGTCCTACTTTCTACGATAGAAATCTTGGGGTACTCTTGTAAGTTTTTTGTGTTGGATTCAATATGATGAATCTGAAATTGTTTGATGCATGTCAAATAATTAACTCACGAATAATTGTGGTGACATTGGAGTATCTATGTGACAATAGAGTTGATTGATATGTATCATAGGTGTTATTTTACTACAAAATTTAGCTATGTTTGTGATACTTATAGGAATAGCTCAAAATATTGATGGGAAGAATAACTTTGAGGAGGTTCTACTACCTACTCCAATTTCATCTTATGTTCTCTGCTACTTACGAACTTTGGAGTGATTCTTTATTGCATGTTGAGGGATGATCATATGATTCTATTATGTTGGCATTGTTAAGAGATTGCACTAGTGAAAGTATGCAGCCTAGGCCTTATTTCCAAGCATTGCTATACCGTTTTCTATTGTTTCATATTTGTTACCTTGCTATTTTTACAATTTCAGATTATAAAAACCTTTATCTACTATCCATATTGCACTTGTATGACCATCTCCTCACCGAACTAGTGCACCTATACAATTTGTCATTATATTGGGTGTGTTGGGGACACAAGAGATTTCTTGTATTTGATTGCAGGGTTGTTTGAGATAGACCATCTTAATCCTACACCTCCCATGGATTCATAAACCTTAGGTCATTTACTTGAGGGAAAATTTGTTGTTGTCCTACAAAACTCTACACTTGGAGGCCCAACAACATCTACAAGAATAAAGTTGCATTGTAGACATCAAGCTATTTTATCCCGTCGTTGCCGGGGAGGCGAGTGCTTGAAGGTATATCTATAGATTTTGCAATAAATCTTTTAATTTCTTGTTTATCACTAGTTTGGTTTATAAAAGAAAACTACAAAAAATGGAGTTTAGGTTGCCTCAAATGCTTCATATTTATAGTGTCCTTCGTGAAAATGATGGCTCGGAAATTTGTGCTCAACTGTTAGAGGAAGAATTTATAAAAATTCTTAATGTGAAATCATTGAATGATGAGAATGATAGCAATATTGTTAGTATGAATTCTTTGGATATCTATGATGCTAATGATATGAAAAGCCACAACCTTGGGGATGCTATGTTTGATGAAGATGCTATTTTTAGTCCCCCAAGTTTGGATGAGCAAAACTATTATGATGATAGCATGCCTCCTATTTATGATGATTATATTGATGAAAGTGGGTTTGGAAGAGTGTCAACTCTAGGTATTTATCATCCCACTATTTTGGAGGGTGTTCAATCTTATTGTAATAATGATAAAAATGGACTTGGAGAGGTCATGGCTCTATTTAGTGATGAGTCCACTATTTTGGAAGAGGTTTCAATTGCCTACGACAACAAAGTTGCTATCTATGATGATTATGGTGATGAAATGTATTCTATAAAGAGTAATAATAACCATGAAACTTGTCATCATGGTTTTAATATTCAATTTTCTTATGTCAATAAAGTGTTTCATGATAGTTATTTTGTTGACCTTGCTCCCACTATTATGAATGAAAAGAAGTTTGCATGTGGGGAGAGTAAAAAATTTCTATGCTTTTGAATCTTGAATATAATTCTTTATGTGATAGTTATATCGTTGACTTCCTTCATGATGCTACTAAAAATATTATGAGATAGTGTGACAACCAAGTGTTGTCCCTACCTTATTTGGCATGTAACCCCATGTGTGAACCTTGTGTCATGAACTATGAGGTGTATGGTTTCTCCTTGCCATTCAATGTGTTTGCATTCATGCATCATTATGCATCATTCTCATTTCAACTCTATGTGCATGTTGGTTTCTTGTGCTTGCTATGATGTATGGTGGTGAGGTGTGGTTTTGTGATGTGTGAGATGTTTGTGAGTGGTTGGATTCATGGGTGCAACTTATTCCCTTCCCCTCTCTTTTCCTTTGCAACATCCCCTCCAAACCCCCTTTTCTCCTATTATTTTCATCTTCAGATTTAAGTTGTTTTAAAAATGGTTTAAAAATGTTCATGAGGTGGCCACAAGTGGTTTATGAAATGTGAGTATGTTGGATTTACTGTTTGGGGTTTGTTTGAATTGTGGTTTGAATTAACAGGAGCTATCATTTTAAATATTAAATAAAATACTTGTTTTATAATTCAACTTAATATTTGTAATAATAAGTGCACATTATTTCCTCCTCAGAATTATTTTTGTTTTGCTCAAAACAATTTTAATTTGCCCTGGGAATTAACTTGATGATATAATTTGAGTGACATTGTAAGTTAGCATGTGGCGAGTGTAAGACAACTTGTATACTCTTCTCACTCAGTATTGTATGTTGTGATGATACTATTCTTGCTAACGGCAAGATGCGCATATATCCCTTGCGAGGCCCTCGTGCCTTAAATGGATAGGCGCGCATCTTGGGCATGACAAGTTGGTATTCAGAGCCATATGACCATAGGAGCCTTTGCTTGTTCGAACTTGGCCGAGTCGTGTCTAGTAAAAACTATTTTGAGCTTAGTTATATTGGAGAGTAGGATTATTTTTACTCCTCTTCTATGCTCTGGTGAGGTTTCCAACTTAGGAATTTTGTTTCTACTCCTCTTCTCACTAAAAAATTTTAGGATCACGCAGGTATTTTGGTGCCTCCTGTCTGACTTGATTTCTTCTGGGGAGTCGAGATCCAGGGAATGTTCGCACATCGTTATCATTCAGCTTCCTTGATATCTCAGGACGGAGAATGTTCGAAATTACTTCAATACGTATCGTGGTGAGATAAGATCGGAGTCACCCAGTACTGGGGAGGCGTCCGAGATACCACCATGGTTTAGTATCGTTGTGAGTTCGAGGATTCGAGATTAGATGAGTTTGCGGAAGTTTCTTGAGTTATGGTGTGGAAGGTTGCGGATGCAGTTGCAGCTGATTGCCTAGGGCAGGTTCCTGATTCCGCAACCCAAGTCGCATAAACAAGAAAGTTTTCGGAAGTTCATAGGTGGGAAATCTGTAGTCATCTAGGATCATCTTCTTCAGATGTATATGGGCATGTACATTTGATCCGAGCGCTTAGCTCAATACTTTCGTGTTACTACAAGTGGCTTCTAATTTCTGATTATGTCATCATAACCGAAGAAGCATTCTTACTAATTTTTCAGTAGGAAGGCTATGTTATTAATTGTTCACTTTCTTTCAAGCATTTGATTCATCTTATCAATGAGGTGCTGATGCGTTTTGTCCATCTTCATGATGGCTCCACCAACTCACAGCAATCCGGGTCGTGGTGAGGAGCAGACTGATGTTCCACCACCACCACCGCCACCGCCTCCTCCGCCTCCTCCTCCAGAAGCTTGGCAAGCTGTGATGGCCGCGACCAATGCGAACACCCAGATGTTGCTCAGCCTGTTGCAAGAAAGGGAGCAGGGTCAGCAAGGTTTTCAAGGCAATTTTCAGAATCAATTGCAGTTTGCGACTCTTAATCAGTTCCTTGCCAACCAGCCCAGGACTTTCACCTATTGTGAGGAGACTCTAGAAGCTGATGATTGGCTTCGTGATATGACTAAGCATTTTGAGAGCAGCAATGTCTGGCCAGAGCAATTTGTCAGCTTTGCATCGTTCCAGCTAAAGGGTCAAGCAGCTGATTGGTGGCAGCAATACAAGGATTCCAGGGGCGATCGTGTTGTTACTTGGGACGATTTCCGTCATGACTTCAGGGCTCATTACATTCCAACAAGCTTTGTCAAGGAGATGCATGAGAAGTTCAAGCACCTGAAGCAGGGAAGTAAGTCTATCTATTAGTACAACGTCGAGTTCCGGAATCTAGCCTGTTATGCCAAGCAAGATGTTCCAGATGATAAAGCTATGATCTATCAGTTCAGAGGTGGTCTCAAGGATGAGCTTCTGCCAGGCTTAGTTCTTCAAGAGCCTCGTGAGGTTGATCAGTTCTATAACATGGCTTTGAAGATTGAAGCAGCTCAGCTCAAGTTTGAGAACTCCAAGAAGCGTTCAAGGGATTCTTCTTCTTCTTCCAGCTCTCAGATGGTTCCTAAGCAGCAGAAGTATTGGGCGCCAAATCTTCTTCCGTTTCGTCCTCCTCAGCAGCAGAAGCAGTTTGGTGGTCGTGGTTCTTCCCACCCACCCAACCCAGGGTTCCAGCAGAAGACCCAGGCGTCCAAGGCTGTTCTTGTTCCTCCTCCAGGCAATGTTCGTCCGCTTTCTGAGGTGACTTGTCACAAGTGTGGTCAAAAGGGACACTATGCAAACAAGTGCAACCAGCGGCGTCTTTCGCCTCCTCCTCATGTGAAGCCTCCAGGCAATGCTATGGTGAAGCATAATCCCAAGGCCGCAAGAGTGAATATGGTGAATGCAGCAAAGGCAGAGGATTCTTCTCAAGTGATCATGGGTAATCTCTCAGTTAATGATTTTCCTGCAGAAGTATTGTTTGATTTTGGTGCATCACATTGTTTCATGTCAAAGCCATCTTTCATTAAGCATGATTTATCGTCTGCATCATTGGGTAGACCTTTGGGTATTGTATCTCCGGATGTTTCCATGAGGACCAATTCTATTGTTCTGGAGGTTTCTCTCAAGATGGGTAATTATTCTTTCTTGGCTTCTCCTTATGTGCTTGGGAATTCTGATATTGATCTCATCCTGGGCATGGACTTTCTGGCTATGAACAAGGCTCATATTGATTGTCAAGCAAAAGAAGTCAAGCTGACTCATCCTTCAGAAGACGTGATTATTTTCGCAGCTCGCGATGACACAATTCGTCTCTTTGCTCTTAATGAGAAGGGTGAAATCTCGGCGATTTATCAAATTCTGGTGGTGAGTGAGTATGAAGATGTCTTTCCAGAAGAATTGCCAGGAATGCCTCCGCAACGGCCAGTTGAGTTCGTGATTGATCTCGAGCCTGGAACTGAACCGGTCTGCAAGAGCCCGTATAAACTTGGCCCCAAAGAGCTGAAAGAGTTGAAGAAGCAGCTAGATGAGAAAGAACGTCTGGGTCTGATCAGACCAAGTTCATCTCCATGGGGTTGTGGTGTTTTGTTTGTCAAGAAGAAAGATGGCATGGATCATCTTTGTGTTGATTACCGGCCATAGAACAAGAAGACAATCAGAAACAAGTATCCACTCCCTAACATCAATGAGTTGTTTGAACAACTGAAAGGTGCCAAGGTTTTCTCCAAGTTGAATCTTCGAATGGGTTATCATCAGATTCGCATTCGCGAAGAAGACATTCCCAGGACCGCTTTCAGGACGAGTTTTGCCTCTTATGAGTACACCATCATGTCGTTTGGTCTTGCTAATGCTCCTCCAACCTTCTCAAGAATGATGAATTTCATTTTCTCTCCTTTCAAGAATGAATTCATCGTGGTCTATTTGGATGATATCCTTGTGTTCTCGGAGACAGGAGAAGATCAGGCAGACCATCTCCGCCTTGTGCTTGACAAGTTAAGGGAACATCGGTTCTATGCCAAGTTTTCCAAGTGTGAGTTCTGGCTCAATGAAGTGGTGTACCTCGGGCATGTCATCTCTGCCGAGGGAATTAAAGTGCACCCTGAGAAAGTTGAGGCAATCTTGAAGTGGGAACCTCCTCAGAACATCAAGCAGCTTCGGAGTTTCCTCGGGCTTGCTAGCTATTGCAGAAGATTCGTGGAGAACTTCTCTCAAATTGCTAAGCCTCTGTCCAATCTCCTCAAAAAGAGCGACAAGTATGTTTGGTCTCCTGAGTGTGAGGTGGCGTTCAATACACTCAAGAAGAGACTGACTTCAGCTCCAGTTCTTGTTCCTCCTAAGCAGTCCAAGCCTTTCCAAGTTTTCTGTGATGCTTCTCTCCAAGGTCTTGGTGGTGTTCTAATGCAAGACAAGAAGATTGTGGCCTATACCTCGCGTCAGTTGAAACCTGCCGAGAAGAACTACCCCACTCATGATCTTGAGTTGGCGGCAGTTGTGCATGCTCTAATGACTTGGAGGCATTTGTTGTTGGGTAGACCAGTTGAGGTGTACACCGATCACAAGAGCTTGAAGTACATTTTCACTCGGCAATCTCGTTGGGTGGAAATGCTTGAGGACTTCAATCCAAACATTGAGTATACTCCGGGGAAAGCAAATGTCATTGCAGACGCGCTCAGTCGTAAGGCGAACTGCAATAGTCTCATTCTGAAGCCTCTTCAGCCCGAGCTTTGCGAAACCTTCCGCAAGCTCAACCTTCAGATGATTCCGCAAGGATTCCTTGCCAATCTTCAAGTCTCTCCGAATCTGGAAGATCAGGTTCACCAAGCGTAGCTTCTTGACGCTATGGTGAAGAAAGTGAAGATAGGTGTGGCCAA
This sequence comes from Hordeum marinum, assembly GCA_022496015.1. Lineage (NCBI taxonomy): Eukaryota > Viridiplantae > Streptophyta > Magnoliopsida > Poales > Poaceae > Hordeum > Hordeum marinum. The sequence goes on along the minus strand of CM039674.1, from coordinate 432,125,443 downwards.
GAGCATTCCGAAGTATAAGTGCTTTCATATTGATGACAAAGATACCTTGTTCTTTGAGGACCGTCTTGTGGTTCCAAAAGGTGACCTCAGAAAGGTTATCATGGACGAAGCACATAATTCTCTTCTATCCATTCATCCACGCAGTTCAAAGATGTATCAGGATCTCAAGCAAACCTTCTGGTGGACTCGCATGAAACGTGAGATTGCTCAGTTCGTGAACGAGTGTGATGTTTGTCGCAGAGTAAAGCCGGAACACCAACGTCCAGCAGGTCTTCTACAGCCTTTGCCTATCCCAGAGTGGAAATTCGATCATGTTGAGATGGATTTCATAACTGGGTTTCCCAAGTCCAAGAGAGTCAATGATGCCATCTTTGTGGTTATCGACAAGCTGTCAAAAGTTGCTCATTTCCCGCCAGTCAAAGAATCTATCTCGGCAGCTCAGCTTGGAGAGTTGTTTACGTCAAGGATAGTGTCTTTGCATGGTATTCCCTAGCTCATTTCTTCTGACCGTGGAAGTCTCTTCACTTCCATGTTTTGGGAGTCCTTCCAGACTGCTATGGGTACTAAGATCCATTTCAGCACGGCGTTCCATCCCCAGACAAGTGGTCAAGTGGTGAGAGTCAATTAGATCCTTGAAGATATGCTTCGAGCCTGTATGATTTCATTCGGCATGAAGTGGGAAGACTGCCTTCCATATGCTGAATTCTCATACAACAATAGCTTTCAAGCAAGCTCAGGAAAGGCCCCTTTCGAGATTCTCTACGGCAGAAAGTGTCATACCCCGCTTAACTGGTCTGAAACCGGTGAGCGACAGATATTGGGCAATGACATGATCAGTAAGGCAGAAGAAATGTGCCATGTCATTCGTGAGAATCTCAAAGCAGCTCAATCTCGATAGAAGAGTTATTACGATAACAAACATCGGGATGTTTCTTTCCAAATGGGTGATCTAGTCTATCTCAGAGTCTCTCCCATGAAAGGCACTCAACGGTTTGGAATTAAAGGGAAGCCAGCTCCTCGTTTTGTTGGTCCTTTCAAAGTTGTTGGCAAGAGAGGTGGTCTTGCTTATCAACTAGAGCTTCCTCCAAATTTCGCAGATGTGCACGATGTCTTCCATGTTTCTCAGCTCCGTAAATGCTTCAAGACTCCTGAGCGGACCATTGACCTCCAAGACATCGATCTCCAAGAATATCTCTCTTATTGTGAGCATCCAGTTGCTATTCTTGAAGAAACTGAGCGTAAGACTCGCAACAAGTCTATCAAGTTCCTCAAGGTGAAGTGGTCTCATCATTCCGACAAAGAAGCTACTTGGGAACACGAGGACCTTCTCCGTTCCGAATTTCCACACTTCTTTCATTCCTAGATCTCGGGTCGAGATCCTCTTGTAGTGTGGGAGAGTTGTGACAGCCCAAGTGTTGTCCCTACCTTACTTGGCATGTAACCCCATGTGTGAACCTTGTGTCATGAACTATGAGGTGTATGGTTGCTCCTTGCCATTCAATGTGTTTGCATTCATGCATCATTATGCATCATTCTCATTTCAACTCTATGTGCATGTTGGTTTCTTGTGCTTGCTATGATGTATGGTGGTGAGGTGTGGTTTTGTGATGTGTGAGATGTTTGTGAGTGGTTGGATTCATGGGTGCAACTTATTCCCTTCCCTTCTCTTTTCCTTTGCAACATCCCCTCCAAAACCCCTTTTTATCCTGTTATTTTCATCTTCAGATTTAAGTTCTTTTAAAAATTGTTTAAAAATGTTCATGAGGTGGCCACAAGTGTTTTATGAAATGTGAGTATGTTGGATTTACTGTTTGGGGTTTGTTTGAATTGTGGTTTAAATTAACAGGAGCTGTCATTTTAAATATTAAATAAAATACTTATTTTATAATTAAACTTAATATTTTTAATAATAAGTGCACATTATTTCCTCCTCAGAATTATTTTTGTTTTGCTCAAAACCCTTTTAATTTGCCCTGGGAATTAACTTGATGATATGATTTGAGTGACATTGTAAGTTAGCATGTGGCGAGTGTAAGCCAACTTGTATACTCTTCTCATTCAGTATTGTATGTTGTGATGATACTATTATTGCTAACAGCAAGATGCGCATCTATCCCTTGCGAGGCCCTTGTGCCTTAAATGGATAGGCGTGCATCTTGGGCGTGACAGATAGTAACATATGTTTGTAGGTATTGCAATAATATTAAGTTTCCTCTCAATGTATTCAAAGTTTTGAAGTCATGCTTGGTTTGTCTTCTTATGCAAATTGATTCTTGCTACAATAAATTGTTTGCTCTCAAATTCCCTATGCATTGGAAATGGGTTAGACTTAAAAGTTATTTTCATGTGATCCATCATGCTCTTTTGCATGTCTCAAATACTATTCCTATGCGAGCATCATTGAAATCATCATGCCTAGCTAAAAGTCTTTAAAGAAAAGCGCTTGTTGGGAGACAACACAACACTTCTCCTTTTTGTTTTTGTGAGTTCACATGATTAAGCTATTGTAGAATTCATGTTTTAGGTCTTTTATTTTAATAATGTACAAGTAAAGCCCTTGGGATAGTGTGGTACTTGTTGTTTGATTGTGTGCAAAAACAGAAACTTTTACGTCTAATGGAGAGTTTCTATGATTTTACTGGAGAGTCAAAACTTTTACAAATTCTTGATATGCAAATTCTCTCTGTTGTCCTAATTTTTGATATTTTTTAGAGATAGGGAAATATGGATTTCATCCAGATCTTCAGAGAATGTTCTCTTTTTGACAGATTCAGTATTGCATGCATAGTTTGCTTGTTTTAGTGTTTCCATAGCTTAAATTTACTAGTATAAATTATAGGAATGGTAGAATATAGTAGGTATTATGTGATAAAAATTATGAATCTTTTCTTGACAGTACCTAAGTGAATGATTTATCTTTATTACCCTAACCCATCTCACGAAGTTCTGTTGAGTTTTGTGTGATTAAAGTTATCAAGTTTTGGGTAAGACACCAATATGAGGAGAATAAGGAGTGGTAATACCCTATGCTTCAGGATGCCCAAGGAACCCACAAGGTGATATTCAAGGAATCATCAAGTGTCTAAGCTCGGGGATGCCTCAGAAGGCATCCCCTCTTTCGTCTTCAACACTATCAGTATCTCTTACTTGGAGCTATATTTTTATTCGGCACATAATATGAGTTTTGCTAGAGCATCATTTTATTTTGTTCGTATTTGCTTCATTTTATTTATTATCTTGATTTTCAATAGAAATTTCCAAGAATTGCCTTCTAGGATGCTTGAATTGCATGTTTGATGTGTGTTGTGTAAAAACAGAAAATTTTGATAGAGTGTTTGAATTTTCATATTTTACTAGAACGCAGAAAGTTTTTGAAATTTGTACGTAGTATTTTATAAAAAAAATTATAGTCTCCTAAGTTTTCATAAGTTTTGGAAATACATAAGTGCACTTTGTAAATTAGTTTCTACAAACTATCATGTTTAGACAGATTGTTGTCCCAGTGTTGTTATCTAGTTCTCCTATAGTTTTCATGACTTATATTGGTAGATATAAATTGTGGAATGATAGTATAACATAGACAATGTTTGAAAACATTTATGCAACTTGTCTTGGCAGCACATAGAGAGTTGATTTACTCTTATGTGAACTAACCTATGTCATGATTTCTTTTCAAGTTTTGTGTGGATGAAGTTTTTGAGACCTAGGTGATACCATGATATGGGAGGAATTAACGAGACACAAGATCTCAATCTTGGGGATGCCCAAGGATCCAAATTTTAATATTACAAGAAGTCTCAAGCATCTAAGCTTGGGGATGCTAGGCATTGTAAGTGCATCTAGTACCCCTTAGTGATTTTGGTGTCTTGAAGACTTATAGGTTAAGGAACTAATGTGTTTGTGAGTGTACACAGGCTCTATAAGTCGATGAGGAGTTTGATATATTTCGAGATTACCGACCCCTAAAAATGTATGTCTTCAACTGAAGACTTTGGTGAAGACTTTGCTAAAGACTTTGGTATTCCCTGAAGACTTTGAAAATGAAGAAGTTGGTGTGACCTTGAAGATATGAATGAGGACTATGAAGTTACCTTGGTCTAGAGCATTCAATAGTCAATTGTGGATCGCCGGGTGACCAGTTTGTGAGGGTTTTGGAAGTCTACCCTGAAGACTTACCACGAGTGTTGGGCGAGGACTTTGTGACCTTAGCTCAAGGAAAATACGGTAAGGACTGTGTGTCCTAGGACTATTTGTCCTCTGGTTTAAATGCCAGGCCACTCCAAATCAGACGTACGACTGTCACAGCAGTTGGAACTGGGTCATCAAACCATTGTATTCATCGAGATACCTGGTTCTATTTCCTCAACCCCTCTATTTCCTCGTATACTTGTTGATGAAATTGATCGTTACTTTTTGAAGAATTTGACTGAAGGCTTTCAGAATTTCCTCACCTCATATTCTTCAAGTTACCTTGTTCCTCACCTCCTTAACCTATATCACGCTACCTGTAATCTGTGCATGTTCATTTCATCATCATGACTTTGTTGTTGCTATGTTTATCATACACTTGAGTACTTATTCCGCTCCTAGTTATTCATCACATTTCAAATTCCTCAAGTTGAAATTCCTCAAGTATTGAATTTGTAAACATTGCCTATTCATCCCCCCTCTAGTCGATATAACGCACTTTCAATTGGTATCAGAGCAAGGTACTCCCTTATTCTGTGTTATTTTGGTTTAACCACCTGGATTTCTAGTTATGTTGACTGCATGTATGATCAAGGTTTCCGTAGGATGTCCTACCTTCGATGGGACGGACTATCCCTACTGGAAGAACAAGATGCGCATGCATCTTGAGGAAATTGACAACAATCTCTGGTACGTTGTGGAAAATGGTGTTCCCCGCATTTCTCCGACTGTTACTGCTGCTGATACGAAGACATTCAAGAAATTCAATTCTCAAGTGAAGAATATCATCTGTGGCCATCTAAGCAAAGGTCACTATGGCGGAGTGAGTGCTTTGGATTTTGCTAAGCTTATCTAGGATAGGCAATCCAAAGTCAATGAAGTTGTTTCCACTCAATGTGACCCTCGTGTTGACGTTCTTTGCAATCTCTTCAACCGCTCCAAGATACTTGACATTGAAAATGTTTAGGAAACTTTTGATAGTCTCACTCATATCTCCAATGACCTTCAAGCATTGGGTGCTACTGATATCACCGACCATGAGGTGGTGAAGAAACTGTTAAGATATCTTGATTCCTCATTCGATAATCTGGCTTTGATGATTCAAGAATGTGGAGACTACAAGTCACTTGACCCTGCTGATATTCTTGAGAGACTCAATACTCATGAATTCCAACAAGTTGAGAAGAGAGACCTCTACGGGCCAAGCTGTGGAAGATCTCTTGATCTGAAGGCAAAAGCAATTTCCTCATCTAAAGGCAAAGATTCTGATAGTAGCCTTGGTGATCCTGAAGAACTAAGTCAGGAGCTAGCAATGCTCGTGAGGAAATTTTAGAAGTTCTCAAGGAGAGGTAGATTTGGAAAGACATCAAAAAGTGGCTTCAGGAAATCAGATTCGTCACACGACTACAAAAAGAGAACTTGTCACAAATGCAAGAAATCTGGTCACTTCATCTCTGACTTTCCCCTATGGGAAAAAGTATCAAACAAGAAGAAGAAGTACAAGGACGACAGTTCTGGTGACTCAAAGAAAAAGAAGAAATCTTCAAAGTCCTCATCTGCAAAGACCTCATCTTCAAAGTCCTCAATGCACAAGAAGAATAGTTCCAGAAAGGCTCGGGCTTTCATTGGCAAGGAAATGGACTTAGAAGAAGAGTCTGAAGAATATGAAGAAGAAAAAGAATCTGAGGTGGAATGTGAATGTGGTGTCGCTAGCCTTGCTCTCGCTACTGCTTTCGTCAGCAAGTCCATCTTCAACGATGAAGAAAGTGACTACTCCAACGACTCTGACGTCAGCAATGATGATTATGCTCCCACCTATTGCTTCATGGCTAAAGGTTCCAAGGTACATAAGCATCAATCCTCCTCTGAATCAAGTGATGGTGAATCTGATGAATATGTGAAACCTAGCTATGCCAAACTTGCTAATATTGCTACTAGGCAACAAAGTGCACTTGAAAAGCTTCAGAAAATGCTAGACAAAAGCGATGATCTGTTGAATGAGGAAGTGGATCGGACTCAAACTCTGTCTAACAATCTCAAAAGTCTTCTGACAAAGTATGATAACCTTCAGAGTGATCATAATGCTCACCTAGCCGATCATCAGAAGGTTTCTTATGAATTTCTTCAAAGAAAGCAAGATCTTGAGAAACTAAGGGAGTCACATGAGGATCTCCTAAGGGAAAGCAATTCCTTACTGGCTCAACCCTTGTTTCACCTTGTTTCAAATGCATCGAATGTGAAACTGCTAATTCTTAACCTGAATGTTCGAATGCTTCTATTGCTGTAAATTCTTCAACTATTCCAGTGGTCACAAATTCCTCATCTGAGGATACCACAAGTATCACTCACAAAAATGCAGGATTGAAGGAATTGTATGTGACAGGCATGTACAAAAGTCTCAAAGGTCATCAAACCCTTTGTGATGTCCTCAAAAAGCAGATTCTGAAAAAGAACCCTAGGAAAGAGGGTAATGTCTTTGAGAGGAAACTCAACGCTGATGGGTCCTACTGGACACCTGAGCAGTACCCCAAAACCTCATGGGTTGCTGGAGAAGGAACTCTTGTAGATCCATCCACTTTATCTTGCTTTAGTTGTGAAACTTCATATTCCTGTGATGAGTCACTAGAATCCAACTATAAATTCTTCAAAAATCAGAAAGGTGAAGTATTTTCCAGATTTGTTGGAAATAACCATAGGAACGGTTCACATAAGAAGAAAACCTATGTTCCCAAGAGCTGCGTACAAAATCTTCAAGTGAATGTCCTCACGACACCACTCATGAAGAACAGGAACCCCAGATCAAATTCCTCATATGGACCAAAGTCTTCGCTTGGACCAAATTCCTCAAATGGTAGAAAATATCATTCCCGTGCTAATGCCTCTGTTTTGAAGGGAAAATATAAGAGTTCTGAATATGTGCATTATTCTACAAATCATTATGTTCATAAGTCCTCGAAGAATTTCTCTGCTTATTCATATGAGTACTCTGACCCGCATCCTGTAAAACAAAGCGCACTAGCTTCAATGCCTCCGTTCTGATATGGTGCTCGTAGAATGATGAACTCTTTGCCACCCCTTCAGATGTGGGTGGTGAAGAAATTGAACTAATTTCTTATGCAGGGTCAGGTCTCCAGATGAACTTGAACATCTGATGAATTTGCTGGAGACCTCAGAAATGCTTGAAAGGACGCAAGCTAACCATGTAGAAATGAATTCCTCATTTCTCAACTCCTCGCACTGCTTTACTTACTACGTTGTGTGATGAAATTCTGTCTGGTGAAATTGATGTCATATTCTTCACTCTGAAGCATATGAGTTCGTAAGTTGTACTAATTCATTTGTAGGATGAACCTCCAAAAGCCACTGAGTGGGTCCTCGATAGTGCATGCACAAACCACATGACTGGTGACAAGAATCTATTGATTAATTTGCCACTTGCTCCATCTCACTGAAGCATATCACCTATGCTGACAAAGGAAAAAAAGCAAGGTATTGAGTCTAGGTAAGGTTGCAATCTCAAAGGACCGAAACATGGATAAGGTGATGCTTGTCGAATCCCTCAGGTTCAATCTTATGTCTGTCTCAATGCTTTGTGATCTTGATATGGTCGTCGTATTTGGAAAATATCGTTGTGTTGTCATCATGGAATCTGGTAATTCCAAAGTCGTCGAAGACTTTAGGAGAGGAGACTTGTATATTGTTGATTCCTCTACAGGTCCTCAACCTGCCACATGCCTACTTGCAAAGTCCTCACAAGGCTGGTTGTGGCATCGACGACTTGGACATGCTGGTGTGAGGAACTTGCACACGCTCGTGAAGAAAAAGCACGTCATTGGCATTGAAGGTGTAAAATTACTCAAGGACCACCTTTGTGGTGCATTTGAGTCTGGGAAGATGACCAAATCCAAGCATCCCTAGAAGACAATCGTGACCACGACTCGACCCTTTGAATTGCTTCACATGGACCTCTTTGGCCCTACTCATTACTCCACACTAAAAAATTCTTCAAGTTTGTATGGCTTTATCATTGTTGATGATTACTCTCGTTACACTTGGGTGCATCTTATTCTGTACAAGTCTGAAGTGCAGGATGTCTTTAGACGATTTGCTTCAAGGGCCTCCACGAACTTCGGCGTCAAGATTAAGCATATCAAGAGTGATAATGGGACTGAGTTCAAGAACACCAATCTTGATGAATATATTCATCAACTTGGTATTACTCATGAGTTATTTGTCCCATATACTCCTCAGCAGAACGTTGTCCTGGAGCGCAAGAACAGGACTCTTGTTGAGATGGCTTGCACTATGCTTGATGAATACAAGACTCCTCGTTGCTTCTGGCCTAAGGCAATTGATACTGCATGCCACATCATCAACGGGGTATATCTTCACAAATTCTTCAAAAAGACTTCATATGAACTTATGACTGGCAAGAAACCCAATGTAAGTTATCTCAAAGTCTTCAGTGCAAAATGCTGGATTAGAGATCCGCACCATAGTTCTAAATTTGCACCGAAAGCACATGAAGGATTTATGCTTGGTTATAGAAAGGACTCGCACACCTACAAAGTATTCAACAGCAATCACCACAAGGTTGTTCAAACTGTAGATGTGTTGTTCGATGAAACTGGCGGCTCGCAAAGAGAGCACCTACCTTCTGTGTTAGATGAGCAGTCTCCTGAGGAATCCATTAAGCTGAAGGCTACTAAAGATATCATACCCACCGTGTCACAACCTTTGTTTGTATCACCTTGCTATGTTTGGATTTATAAAATTTGGAGCCAATTAAAACGTTTTTTCTATGTGTGTCCTTGGTTGATTTGTTGCATGCTTGCTTGTTGAATTGATGTGTGTGGCACTCTTAGATTCTATCCCTCTTCATATTCATCTTCCTTGATCCAAACTTCTTGCCCAATGATCATGCCATGTGAATAGTGCCCAGAACTATTTTTATCAAATTTATCTTGACCAAAAAGGATTTATCCGAATTAAGTTTTCAAAAAACCCTGAAATGAGGTTTGCACTACAAGCCCTCAAATTGGGTGGAACCTTCTTCCCTAAAGGCTTTACTTCAAACCTACTATATATAAGACTTTCCAAAACCACCAAATATTAATTTTAAAGATTATTCTTATATTTTATTTAAAGGCTTTTTCTTCAGAACAGAAATGTTTTTTCACAGGGAAAAATTATTTCAATGCTTTCAAAATATTTTAGAAAATTTAGAGAAACTCAGTGGACATATATTTTCTATATATATATGAGTTTCACCACATGGGCATGTTCAAATCATGGGCAAAACCCCTCAAAACCCTTTCTGTAGAAATAAAACTTTTGGAATATTTCTATAAGGAATATTCTCAATAAATTCCAGGAAAATTCCAGCAAGTCAACACTATCATAGGTCATGATCGTGCAAAGTTTCATCTCAATCAAAGTTGATTTGATTCATCAAACCATTCCCAAACCCTCCCTGTCCAGATTCAAATTTGAACAACTTTACATTGTGAAGTTTTTCCCCTTAACCCCAAACTTTGTGGACATGCTCTAATCACCAAATAATGATGCTACACTAAGTGGTGCATCAAGGGTAAAAGCTTATCATAACTGGATCTACAGAAACACGATTATGTTAGTTTCTAGTGTTCACAAGATTTCCATTGTCAACTTTGCTCATTTGAGCCCAAACTTGGTGATCCAGCCTATTTATAACCACCATTTGATCCTATCAAATCTCATGGCAAGCAAGGTCCATTTTCTTCTCCTAAACCCCATCAAACACCTTCTGGTCATTTCAAAAACCTGCTATTTTCACCACTTTCACTCTCCCCCTTGCTCTTAATTTTTTACCACAACCCCTCATGGTTACTAGCTACCTCCAGTAAATTTTGTGTGCCCTCAGCTCAATCATAGATGGGGTAAAAACCCCATTTGTACCTCTATTTCACCATGACAGGAGCTTCCTCCCTCCTATTTCTTTTCTCCCTAGCTCACCCTAGCTCCATAGCACCCAAGAGGCATCTCCAAACGCCCCAAGGAGCTACTGCACAAGATAGGACACCCAGAGCGCACGGGCAACGGCCATGCCAGCCATTTGGGCGCTCTGGAGCACGCTACAATGCACCACCGCACTATAGCAGGAGCATCTCAAGGCCCCTTGATCGCCTTGGGATGAGGGAGCTTGTCCCCCTGGTCGGCCTCGACGTCCGCAGCACGGCAGGCGGTCGGCCCCCTCTCCTCTCTCTCTCTCCTCCTCCCTCCTCCACGTGTGCCCGACGCTACCCACTTTGACCACTCCCTGCCCGAGCTGTGGGACCCCCTCTGAGCTCGTCTCGCTCCCCCTCTTGCCCCTAGCTTCCTACTCCTCTCCCGAGAACACCGCACAGAGGCCCCGGAGCCCTCCTGTGGCCACTAGAGCCTCTCCGGCGGCCGCCCGTGCGCTCGGTCCACGGCGAGCCCCGGCCCCCTATAAAAAGGACCTCCCCGAGCCCCGCTCTCCTCTCCGGACCACTCCTCATCCTCCCACTCACCCTCCAGAGGCCCAGCTCGACCTCCCCGTGCTCGAGCACTCGGGATCGACCAGAGATCGCCGTAGCGTTGCCACCGTCGATCTCCTGGTAGCGACCCCCTCAAGCCCTCCTTCTCCACCTAATCCTCCCTTGTCGTGCTGAAACGAATCCCCCTCATTTCCATCCCCCTTGCAGCTCGAGTCAGCCCTGATGACCCCCTCCCGAAGCTGCTCCGTCGCACTCTCTCACCGCCGGTGACTCCGGCCACTTCCGGTGCCCCCTCCACCTCCAGGGGACCGGTGGCTCAGCCCCGAGCCCATCACTGATCTTGCCTTCCTTTGACGTGCCCCGTGCTGCCACCGGTGAGCTCTCCCCCTTCCTATCCTAAGGTGGGAGAAGGATCCAACAGGGGGGCCACCCTGTCACCCTCTGACCTCTCCCCTCCCATGCTCTCTCTCTCTCGCTGGCCACAGGGCCCCGCACGTCAGGTTTGAATCCTGATGCGCACGAGGGCTCCAGCGCGCCTGGCCTGGTTTGCATGGGCCGGCCCAGCAGTTGGGTACCTCTGGCCCAGGGCATAGTGCCTTTTCCCTTTTTCTTTTTCTCCCTGCTTCCAAAAATCTCACAGGATTAAATAATATTCCAAACCCAATAATATTTCCACCTAAATTCCTAGAATATTCCATAGAATTTGTTAGTGCCACTTGTAAGAATATTTCAAAACTTTTTATGTACAGTTTTATTTTAAAACCATTTTTGGCATGTTTAGCCACTGTTAAAAATAGATTTGAAAACCTTTTTCATGACAAAAACTTTGGAGGATATTTTTAGTATAGATTCTTATATTTATTAGAGTAGGGTGGCATTTTTAATGTTAGCTTGAGTGCTCTATTTTTGTGCGGTACTTATTTTTACCCTTATTTATCGCGATGATAGATTGCGCTATTGACGAGGGAGTTGGACCCGAAGACTTTGAAGACCCCGAAGACTTTGTTGAGCCAGGCAAGCAGACCTTTGACCATGTTAAGGAACTTTTTACATGCATGACATATAGCACTTGTTATTCCGATGATTGATGATGACGTGATGCTCCCCCATTCGGTGGGTTGCCTCCGATACTTCTACCATTGACACTTGCATCGTGCATGACCCTACCACCTTATGAGGGTTATGCGGGTGGGTGTAGATAGGATGCTAATAGATGCTACGCAAGTGCGATGGGATTTATGTTGGAAATATGCCCTAGAGGCAATCATAAAATGGTTATTATTGTATTTCCTTGTTCATGATAATTGTCTATTGTTCATTCTATAATTGTGTTAACCAGAAAACGTAATACATGTGTGAATACATAGACCACAACATGTCCCTAATGAGCCTCTAGTTGGCTAGCTCGATGATCAATAGATGGTCATGGTTTCATGACCATGGACATTGGATGTCATTAATAAAGGGATCACATCATTAGGAGAATGATGTGATGGACAAGGCCCAATCCTAAGCATAACACAAGATCGTGTAGTTCGTCTGCTAAAGCTTTTCCAATATCAAGTATCGTTTCCTTAGACCATGAGATTGTGCAACTCCCGGATACCGTAGGAATGCTTTGGGTGTGCCAAACGTTCACAACATAACTAGGTGGCTATAAAGGTGCACTATGGGTATCTCCGAAATTGTCTGTTGGGTTGGCACGAATCGAGACTGGGATTTGTCACTCCGTATGACGGAGAGGTATCTCTGGGCCCACTCGATAAGACATCATCATAATGAGCTCAATGTGACTAAGGAGTTAGCCATGGGATGATGTGTTACGGAACGAGTAAAGAGACTTTCCGGTAATGAGATTGAACAAGGTATAGGGATACCGACGATCAAATCTCGGGCAAGTATCATACCGGTAGACAAAGGGAATTGAATATGGGATTGATTCAATCCCCGACATCATGGTTCATCCGATGAGATCATCATGGATCATGTGGGAGCCAACATGGGTATCTAGATCCAGCTGTTGGTTATTGACCGGAGAGGTGTCTCGGTCATGTCTACGTGTCTCCCGAACCCGTAGGGTCTACACACTTAAGGTTGGATGAGGCTAGGGTTATAGGGATATAGTGTACGTGGTTACCGAAGGTTGTTAGGAGTCCCGGATGAGATCCCAGACGTCACGAGGAGTTCCGGAATGGTCCGGAGACAAAGATTGATATTTAGGAAGTGAGGATTTGGCCACCGGAAGTGTTTCGGGAATTACCGGTAACGTACCGGGACCATCGGAAGGGTTCCGGGGGTCCACCAAGTGGGGCCACCAGCCCTAGAGGGCAGCGTCGGCCGAGAGTGGAAGGGACCAGCCCCAGAGTGGGCTTGTGCACCCTCCACCCTAGCCCAAGGCACAGGAAAGGTGGGAGGGAGGGGAAACCCTAGACCCAGATGGGCCTAAGGCCCACTAGGGCTGCGCCCTCCCCCTCTCCCCTCTGTGGCCGCCGGCCGGAACCCATCTAGGGCTGCCGCATCACCCTAGGGTGGGAACCCTAGGGGTGGGCACCCTCCTCCCTCTCCTCCTATATATAGTGGTGGTTATTGGGCTGCCAAGAACACAAGTTTCTTCCTCTCTCGATGCAGCTGTACTCCTCCCTCTCCTCGTTCTCCGTAGTGCTTGGCGAAGCCTTGCCGGAGACCACGCAGCTCCACCATCACCACGCCGTCATGCTACCGGAGCTCTCCCTCAACCTCTCCTTCCTCCTTGATGGATCAAGGCATAGGAGACGTCACCGGCCTGCACGTGTGTTGAACGCGGAGGCGGCGTTGTTCGACGCTAAGATCGGAGTCCACCGCGATCTGAATCGCTACGAGTACAACTCCACCAACCACGTTCTTGTAACGCTTCCGCTTAGCAATCTTCAAAGGTATGAAGATGCAATCTCTCCCCACTCGTTGTTGGTTTCTCCATAGATAGATCTTGGTGATCATAGGAATTTTTTTGATTTACTACTACGTCTCCCAACAATTTATGCATAGTGATGGAAAGGAAGAAATGATTTCAAAGACTTTTCAAAAATAGGTTGGTGTAAGTTGTGACCGTTATTCCAACCTTACATGTATGACCACGATACCCCTTATGGGATAGGGCTATGTTGTGTTTGGCCCTTGTGGCTCTATCTATGTAAGACTAGACCTTCATGGTCTTTATTTTGTGTAAGACGCTAAATGTGGATGTAAGACTCTTGTTATTTAGCTTATGTGTGTTCAGTGAGCATTGATCTCTAGGATCACTCTATATGTGCATTCGGTGATCACGACTTATGAGTCAGGGTCCCCACACACCAAGGAAGTCATTCCGACGAATGAAGACATTCATGCTGATACACCTGAAGAAAATGGTGCTGGAAAAAATCGACACCCACGTCAACCTGTTCACCCAAGAGTTGCAAATGAAGTGCGGATTGACAAAGTCATCGATGACATCATTGCACTAGGTCCCCTCACTCGCTCAAGAGCTTCACATTTGAATAACTTTTGTGGGCACTTTGCTTTTGTCTCTATCATAGAGCCCACCAAAGTTGATGAAGCATTCAAAGAGCCTGAGTGGATTCAAGCTATGCAAGAGGAATTGCATCAATTCAAGATGAACAACGTGTGGGAACTTGTCAAGCGGCCAGATCCTCGCAAGCACAACATCATAGGTACCAAGTGGATCTACCGCAACAAGCAATATGAAAATGGCCTTGTGGTAAGAAATAAGGCTCGTCTTGTAGCTCAAGGCTACACACAGGTTGAAGGAATTGACTTTGATGAAACTTTTGCACCTATTGCTAGACTTGAAGCTATGCGCATATTGCTTGCTTATGCTAACCATCATGATATCATCTTATATCAAATGGATGTGAAAATTGCAATCCTCAATGGTAAGCTTGAGGAAGAAGTATATGTTGCTCAACCCCTTCGTTTTGAAGATCCTAAGCATCCTGACAAAGTCTTCAGACTCAACAAGGCCCTCTATGGCCTCAAGCAGGCCCCTCGGGCGTGATACGACACTGTAAAGGAAATCCTCATGAAGAAAGGCTTCAAACCCAGTTCACTCGACCCAACTCTTTTCACAAAATCCTATGACAATGAACTGCTTATATGCCAAATATATGTAGACGATATTATCTTTGGCTGTACTGACAAACAATACAGTGATGAATTTGCCTATATGATGAGTGACGAATATCAAATGTCTATGATGGGAGAATTGAAATTCTTCGTAGGCCTTCAAACTCGTCAGCAAGACAATAACATCTTTATCTCTCAAGAGAAATACCTCAAGGATGTTCTGAGGAAATTTGACATGCAAGATTGCAAAGGTGTCAAAACTCCAATGCCTTCAAAAGGCCACCTCTACACTGACGAAAATGGTAATGATTTTGATCAGAAGGTATACCGTTGCATGATTGGTTCTTTCTTGTATCTATGTGCATCTAGGCCTGATATTATGTTGAGTGTTTGCATGTGTGCCTGATTCCAAGCAACACCGAAGTAATCACACCATAGGGCTGTGAAACATATTCTTCGATACTTAGCCCACACACCAATGCTTGGATTATGGTATCCCAAGGGCTCAAATCTTCACCTCGTCGGATACTCTAATGCTGACTATGTTGGAGATCGTGTGGATCGCAAGTCAACCTCAAGCACATGTCATTTCCTCGGACGATCCTTAGTCTGTTGGTCCTCGAAGAAGCACAACTGCGTGTCACTATCTACTGTTCAAGTTGAGTACATTGTTGTTGGTTCATGTCATGCTCAGCTATTGTGGATGTAGCAAACCATCAAGGACTATGGCATCAAGGTGAAGAATGTGCCTCTCTACTACAACAACGAGAGTGCCATCAAGATTGCTTACAACCCAGTTCAGCATTCCAAGACCAAGCACATCCTGATTCGTCATCATTTTCTTCGAGATCATGTACTCAAGGGTGACATCTCCATTGATCACATTCCCACTAAAGAAGAACTGGCCGATATCTTCACAAAGCCCTTGGATGAAAAGAGATTTTGCAAGTTGCGATGTGAGCTAAATACCATAGAATCTTCGAATGTTCTTTGAAAAAGCACACACATCCTAATACTTATGCAAAATTGATGACTTAGATGTGCAACACACAAAGTAATGTTGTTCTTCAATCAATGAATAATAACCCTCTAAGTGTGAAGAAATTAATGAAGCATTTGATTCTCAGAACCCTACAACAATTGTACGCGGTGTCTGAAGTCATCATTCTTATACGGTGGGTCACGCCACCAACCAGAGTTGAAATTCTTCAAAGTTAAGTTTTTCGTCATTTTGCAAATTCTTCAAATTTTCAAATTCCTCAAATTCAAAATTGCTCAACTTTTCAAATTCTTCAAAACTATGAAACTCATGTTCTTTATTGACTATATATATATATATATATGAGTTTTCAATGTCCTCAACAGCATTCACTTATCGCTAATTCTTCAAGTTGATTTTCATCTAAGTGAATGTGATCGGACCCTTTCCCCCTCTATGCTAAACTCAACCAGTCTGTTCACAAATTCTCCATATACGTTCTACTTTGAAACTCGTTCAAAGTCTTCACTGTGTCCTTGACAGTTGAAGAATTTGTGAACGGAAAATTTAAAAAAATTCACTATCAAAAATTTTGGCGTTTCCCGCTAAACTATTCTGATTCCCATGACTGGATAACCCATGTTCCTCCACTATCGCCACTACTCAGAACGTGGGTGACACATGTCGCGTGGAGAGCAAGGGTCAGGGGAAATCTTGTCCAAAATCTTCAGACAGATTGGTTTTCACCTTCGCTATAAATACCCCTTCCCTTTCATTGTCCTCGCTTACTCCTCACTCCTACTCTCTCCCAAGCACAAACCTAGCGCCGCCGCTAAAATCATCGCTGCCGGTTTGGAAGAGCTTCACTGCCTCGACCTCGCCATCTTCGTACTCGCATCGGCCACGGAAGTCTTCACCCTGCTGCCGCTGTAGCTATCTCCCTCTGCCAAGCTAGGACGTGGGAGATCTGGACGGACGAACTTCCTCAATTTCTTCTCACTGTTCATCATGTTCTTTATCAGGGTAAATAAAATTTGTGTTTACTGCCCTTGTTTGATCTTCGAGTTTTTCTCAATTTTCTCAAAGTTGTTTATTCTTCAAGAATCTCACTCTAAAGCACCTTACATGTTCATACACTTGATGTTTTCCCCTAAGTTATGATTTTCTTCAAGATTCCTCAATTGTGTGAATCCTCAAAATTTGCGCAACTCTGGAACCTAAGACAAACAATACTTAGTGAAAATCCTCAAGAACCAATGGTCAAATTCCTCACACTTGATGTTTTTGAAAAACTTCCGACAACGCATATGACCTCTTAAAATTCCTCCCACCTATACTTTGTTCACAGGTACAAACATGTCCACTGATGAATCACTAGGTTCTCATCAACTTAATTCATTGCAGAATTTCTTGCGGAAAAATTGTGCACTTCTTTAGAATCTTCAAGAGTTCAGAATGCTCAGCCAAAGAAAATGGCTGATGGGAAGAAGCCGTAGAAAGGTGGAAAGAAACCAGAAGTGCAGACTGCTTTTGACATACCTGATGACTTGTATGAGGAATATTGCATGTGAGATGAAGAAATTCAGGTCAAAGAAACAACAAAGCAGAGAAAGATCCGCTTACAGAAAATTGAGAGGAGATGGGCAAAGGAGTGGAAAGAATATCGCTATGTCACTTCCAAGTTTATGATGAAATTCGCAGTTAAACCCCCTTGCAGCAGGCCACCCTTGGCTCCAAATCAAACAGCTGATCCCACTAGTCTCAAGACTGGTAATGACTTTCCTCATAGATGGGAAAAACAGCAAGCCAAGCTGGCAAAGAAAGCAAAAGAGGCTGTTCAGAAATTCAACAAAGACTTTGCTACTGTTGTGACTACAGGAGCCACTGCGAGTGCTCCGAAGAAATCATTTGTGAAGAAATCCGCTATGAAATCAAATCCTTCAACTTCAGAATCATCACTTCAGATTCCTCAAGCAAGGCCTTTAAAGGCCTCAGCCACTGACTCTGTACCTGCTCAGTCCTCTACTACTGCCACAAAGTCCTCAACACCTGTGCACTTTGCATCATGTTAGAGTACGGAGGGCTTCCAAATTACTTCAAGGGTCTCTACAAGTCCCTCTGCTCAAGCACTATCTTCAACTAGTCCTGCTCTCTTAAAGCTGAAGAAAACTGCTGGACGAGGTCAAAGACCAAGTCCTCACACCAGCAAAGCTATAGTGAATGTACCCTCGGGATCTGAGGATGATGATGAGGCTGATGATGAAGAACTGGAAGAAATCATCAGAGAAAGTCAGCAAAAGGCTGCAATAGCCAAAGGCAGCTCTGTTCCTCTTATGTTGGATCCCAAGATGATCCTCAACTTCATTGACATATGACAAGAGGATCCCAGCACCCCACTTTCCTCACTAAACCTGCGTCTTGGTGTGGACCATGTCCTCGCCCACTTTATTGCTGAGGAAAAATGGAAAAGAGATCAACCTCAGAGAGCTAAGAGGAACAAGGCTTGATAAGAAAAAAAATCTGAGGAATTACGCATGAATTTGACTCCAAATCAACTCATCACTGTTCAGTCTAAAATTCGCTGCCTCTTTGAGGAACAAGACAAATATGATGCTGAATGGAAGGGCACCAAAGTGAGATTCGTCAGGGCATCCCAAGCTGTTGTTAAGGACCATAATTCAAGGGTTGCATCTCGATCGCAACCACAAATTCCTTAGGCTAGAGAATCTGCTCAGCCTGCTGATGAAACTGCTCCCGCAGCTGAAGAAACTCAGGCTGCTGAAGAACATGCCAGGACAACCTCCACTTTTGTGCCTGAAGAAATTGCTAGGCCAGCTGAAGCTTTTGCTGGGCCTGAGGAAATTGAGACCACAAGGGCGACTGCGTCAGCTGATCCTGAAGAAAATGCTCCTCCTTCACCCTCTGTAGAAACAGCAAAATCATCAAGGGTGAAGATCATCAACCTTCCTTCTGGATCAGAAGCGAAGAAGACCAAGGCTGCAGAGAAGAAGGCATTGAAAAGAAAAGCATCAACGTCAGATTCCTCAGTAGTGAAGAAATTGAAGACACTGCCAAGTTCTTCAACAGAACCGTTTGATGCAACGCCCATCAGCTCCGTGCTAGCCTATGCAATAGTGCCATTTGGTGTTGACTATGTCATCCCAAATGATGATCAAGAAGAAAAGGATCAATCTGCTGCTACCTCATAGCAGATAGATGAAGAAATTGAAGTGGAAGCAAATGCATCAACTCCAAAGGTATCATCGCCACAGCCTTAGTTGACTATTGAAAAGGCCGGCGTTGAAGAAATTGATGAGGACGTGGACATTGGAAACACACTACCTGTTATCAATGATGAATATTGGGAAGTTGCACACCCAAATTCACCAATGACCACCCCTCTGTCACAAATTCATACAGGATCTGATGACATGGCCGCAACTGCTACTGAGGACACTGTTGTGCAAATTCCTCAGTCTAAAGAAGTTCCTCCTATGCCTAAGGAGATTGTGGGCTGCTCCAAGCCAAACCTTCAGCCAAAGCCTCGAATGCCATTCAAAGGCTCAAAGCGCCCCAAACTCATCAAGACCAATTTCTTCGATGAGCACATTTTCTTCACTTGACCCAATCTATATGACTCGGCTAGGGCCGGTCGCACCAGATTCTGGACTCCTACATAGATGAACTATTATGCATCAGTATTGTTTAACAAGAAGAAAGTCTTCGAGCACCATCAAATTCCTCACGCGGATATGGAAACAATCCCTTCCTTCACACCGGTGCTTGCAGTTCTTCACGATGCAGGAATTCTTCCATTCTGTGTGGAAATCTGCGATTGGAATGAAGAACTAATTCTTCAATTCTATGCCACTCTGCACATCACAGATGATACTTCTCACATCAACTCATGGGTCTTGGATTGGATGATTGGATCAACCCATTACGCTGCACCAGCCTCTGAATTGCTTTGGTCAGTCCCAGTTCCAATTCCTTCAGAAGAAGCACACTGTCTGTTTGATGAACCTGCTCTGCCCGACCATATGATGCAAGTGCTAATCAAACTTCTGGCTCCGAGAAAACCTCAACGGACCATCTTCCTTGTGAAGGATTTGCTCTATGTGCCCAGGACAGGTTATCGCATCCTCACCAACACCCTTTGTCCTTAGAAGGGTCACAACTTTGAAGAAGAAGAAGTTGAGGGAGTCATGAAGAACATGCTATTCAACATCATTCATGGGATTCCCATCAACTACCACGATTTCGTCATGAGGACATTGGCCAATGCAGCATTAGCCCCTTTTGAATTGAAGCCTTGTGCTCCCTAGATCATGAAATTCATCAGATCAAGTTCGTCAATTCCCTTCAAGGCTAACTTCCAAAATCACTTCAGATTTCCGCCTTCGATTGAAGTCCTCAAAAACACAATTTCCTCAGTTGAAGGAAAAGGCAAAGATGCCATTGATGAAGGTACTCGTCCATTGGATGGTCAGTTCCGCAAAGTTGCATCTTACTCCACCAATGATGACACTGATACCCAGGACTCTGCTGCAAAAGGCTCAGCGCAAAAGCCTCGAGAGTCTGCCCCCGTGTGATGACAGATCATAAACTGCTCATAAGTCTTAATTAGAAGGTTGATCGCAATCACAAGTGGGTGAAGCGTCAGTTTGCTTCAATTGTTCAGAACATAACTGTGACGCAGAACTCAGTGAGGAAAAATCACTACTACGTGCATGTAACATCCCAAAATTTCATTTTGGAATGTTATGATATAGCTATGCATCCATCATCATCATTGTTTGAATGTATGTGTTTGTTGAATTGTTCTTTCTAAAATTCTGAAAGCCCTTTCTATTTTTTCCCTAACATGCTTTCACCTATTTGAAATTTTGGTTAAATGTTCAAAATAAGAGGGGAGTAACATGACACTCCACACCAGGGTCATTTTGGTGATCTATTTGAACAAAAGTAACCAGGAGTTATTTTGAAAATATTTGCAAAAAGGATTTAAAAACAATTAGGCAATTTCTGAAAATATTATTTTCTTCAAAGTGTTCAAATGACAGAATAAAAATGCTCATTAAATAGCATTTATTATTCTGTTAATTTTGATATATAATACCCCTATATTTATAAATGGTTTGAATGCTTTAAAAGCTTTTGAATGTCTCTGGAAAATCATTAAAGGAAAAAACGGTAACGGTTACTGTATTAAACGGGCCGGCCCACGGTAGTTACTCGCGAATTTATTACCGGTCGGCCGACCGACGCGCAATGGACGCCTTACCTCTCACTGCCACTGGACCCCACCCGACCGACCGTTTCACCTGAACGGTCATCTCCTTCCTCCCGGCACGCGCCGGACTTCGCCGACAGTTACTCCCTCTTCCCCAGATCTCTCTCCCCTCTCCTCCCCCGCACCCCTCGAGCACCCTATAAGTACCGGCCAGCCCCGCCTTTCATTTTCCCCCCCGAGCCACCCTCTGTCCCTCGCCGAGGCGCTACCCAATTGCTCGCCGGAGTAGCCACCCCACCGAAGCTCCCGTCGACCGTAGCCGTCGATTCCGACCACCGTTCCACCCACACGTGCCACCAATCGACTCCGGAGACCCGTCGTAGTCGCCCGGACCACTTCGCTGCCTTCCCCGACCACCGAAGCACCTCGCCGTCGTCTTCGCCGCTTCCGGACTCGCCGGAGACCTCCGACGCCGGCCACCTTTCCCCCGTAAGCTCACTCGACCCTCGGATCCAGAATCAACACCTGAGATTAGATCGGAAATAAATCCGAACCGGTATCCTCTACCGACCGGACGCCCGCCCGAAAGCGCTCGCGCGCACACCCTAGCCACCAATCAGACAGCGCCACGTAGCCCCCCTGGCCGTTGCAAATCATTTTCCTTTCCCGTTTTTGTTTTAATTAACAGAATGATTTCAAATTTTGTTTTGCTTATAACTTTTAACCTGTTTAATATTTTGAGTTGATTCTTTTTGCAATAGCTCAAATTTTTCATGTAGTTTCGCCCTGTACTTTTAAATTTCAAATTTGACCTATAAAATTTGAATTTAATCAAATTTGCTCAAAATCTTCAAATCTGAATAACTAGAGTTTGAAAATAGATTTTGATATGAATCTTTTTGCTACTGTTTCATATTGGTTAGGACTATCATCATGTTTAGTTTGACGATTTTTACGATGATTTTGAATAGTGTTCTAACTATAAACAAAATCTGCCTAGTATTACAATATAGTTTTATTTACTTAGTTTTAGTTAGTTCAATTTAGATTTAGTTTTAATTTGTCTAGTAGGTTCTATTGTTTATACATTTAGTGTATTACTTATTGTTAATAAAAATATAAAAATTGTTTAGTTTATTTCTTTGTTAATGTAGGAATCACAACTTCGTTTCAAATAGGTTTATTTTGATTAAAACAGCTAGTTAGTAATAGTTTTGCTTTCAAACAAAGTTTTATATAATTTAATTTTTTTTTATAAAACAAGTTTATTTGTAAATTCTTTTCTGTTAAGAACATGTTTTGCTAATAAATAATAAGTTTAGTTTTTCATTCTTTTTGTTAGTATAACTATAGTTGATTCATATAGTGCTTATCAAAACTTTTATAAACTTTACTAAACTTTTCCCAACAAACTTAAATTGATTTTATTCTGTTTATTAATAAAATATTCTATTGTTTCCTTGCTGTCAAAAATTGTTTTGTTATTTCAAAATAGTTTTATTATGATAGTAGTGTTTTATCAATGACCTCCTAGTAAACAAAACTGAGTGTGTTTTCTTGCTAGTGATTTGTGTGCATTGTTGCCTTGATTGTTAATACTTCTTTGCTGAATGTTATGAGTTGTTATTTTGTTGTATGCTTATTGAGTGCTTTGTTTGCTTCGTTAGATTATCTGGAGTGCGAAGCTTGTTACTTAGAGTCACTCACGTACGAAGATCATCAATCAGGCAAGTCACTTTGATCATGATTACCCATGTTTTATATGCATTAGTTCTACCATCTCCCCAATTGCATGCAATATAGGTTAGTTGGAAACTTGGTTACATTGTAGTAGTATCATGTGGTAGGTACCCCTCTCAACCCTTTTGTAAACATTGGCCCCGAAAACGTTGTTTTACTTTTGCAATGCTAATAGTAGACGGGGTTGGTTGTGTGATTCATGAGAGTTGAGAGAGTTAATAATTTCAAGACCTACATAATGATCAAGATTTCAAGTCTCCGAGTTTTCAACATACCTCTGGGTGGATGATGGTTGAACGGCACCCTAGAGAAACCAGTGGATTTGCCTAGGTGATGCTCGAGATGGCCAGTATTCACGCGGAAAGGTCCACCCAGGCACAAAGAGATGGAGGGGTGCTTCAAGACCCAAGGCTTACCTGCACAGCCACAAGTCATTATGGGCTCTGGCTTGGTTGGATATCGTGGTGACCCTGGACAGGCGGTGCTACGAGATGTAGAAGAACGGTAGGAAAGGATGGGCGCCGACAGAGTCGCAGGGAAACCCTTTGGAAGACCATGTTTTGGTCATCCGTTTCTCAAACACCCTGAAGTGCGAGAAATCAAACGGAGGCGACCAAATCTTGTGGGGAACGTGTGCAAAACTCTGCAGAGTACTCAAACCTAATCGATTAGCCGTGTCCACGGTCATGGACGACTTGAGCCAAAGGAACTGAAACATTCGGAACTCTCAACACAATTAATAATGAGGATGTGGGTATTAACAATTTGGGTATGAGAATAGGTTGGTGGAACCATCTCATTAATCAACCAACTTAGTAATATTTTGCTTAGCCCCTTTCTTGATGTAGGAAAAATTGGCTTTACGCAAAAACTTACCACCCCACCTGCCATATAAGCATGTAGACTAGATGATTATCTTTTCACCCCTCTTTTGTGACTTTGCCGGCATATTCCATATGCTGACCTACACGGCTGCAACGTATCATGTTGCAGAGTACTTTTCCGACCAGGAGTGAGGACACGTTCTATGCTCAGTGAGATGCCCTTGGAGTCGGATGGACTCATCTACCTTCGACGCTTCCGCAAGATTTAGATATTCTCATGAGTTGGCTTTTAGCCACTTTATTGTAATTTTTATTGTAATAAAGGACTCGAAATGAGATTTCGATTAATATATTTGCTGTGTGATTTCCCTTTGATATATACATTGATGTACCGTGTGTGTACCAGCATGATCTTGGGATGGTACGGAAACACCGGAGACTTGACCTTTCAGGTCGGGTCGCTACATTGCATGAAATCTTCGATCGTGCATGGGCCATTCTCGCACATCTCAAGACTCCTGAGGAAGTCAAGGACATGGACTTTCAGCAAAACTTTGACTATCCTCCTCAGAAGAAATTCAAGAAGGTTCAAGTTCCTCAGCTGGTTACAAGTTCATATTCTTCATCATGCGAAATGGATGAAGCTAAGGATATTGACGACACTGCGGCAGGCCTTGCATCAAGAAATGACCCCGACACTGTTGGCGCTCCTTCCTCACCAACAAGATGATATTCTTCAAGGGGCGTTAGTCCTCATTTTTCGTCCCTTTTGGTCTTTGATGACAAAGGGGGAGAAAATTTGAGTTAGTCTTCAAGCGGGTCCCTATATATGGGATGTTTTCTGTTTAAGTTACAACTCTCGCTCTTCTGAAGCTTTTGTTGGTTGAGTTGTAAACTTAAGTCTGATGGTGGTCTGACTCTTTTCAACTGCTTTTCACATGCTTATTTTCTCAAGCACCTTAATGCATGCATGCTGAATTTTGTCAGACACCATTTTCATCATGCATTTCAAATTCTTCATATCATATGTTAAATGCGTGTAAGAATTACAAGATATAGGGGAGTTCTCCATGTTTTTAACCTACCATGTGCATTTGTAGTCCATCTTCAGGGGGAGTTCTTCTATATCTTGCAATCAAATTCGTCAAACTCAGTACTTACACTTCATATGTTTATCCCCGCTGAAAACTTAACCTATTTGTCATCAATCGCCAAAAAGGGGGAGATTGTAAGTGCATCTAGTGCCCCTTAGTGATTTTGGTGTATTGAAGACTTATAGGTTAAGGAACTAATGTGTTTGTGAGTGTACAGAGGCTCTATAAGTCGATGAGGAGTTTGATATATTCGGACACTACTGACCCCTAAAAATGTATGTCTTCAACTAAAGACATTGGTGAAGACTTTGCTGGAGACTTTGGTATTCCCTGAAGACTTTGGAAATGAAGAAGTTGGTGTGACCTTGAAGATATGAATGAGGACTATGAAGCGTGAAGACTTTTGTTTTCGTGGTTTCATTTCCTTTCTTTGAGTCATAGGAAACATCGTACTGTTAAAGGGGGCCGAGGTAATACTAAGGAAAATTTCCAACTGATGCTCAACTGAAAATCCTCAACCTATCCAATCCCTCGAGTGAAGCCTTTGGAAATATCTTGTAGTTCAGTCAAGTTCTTCAGTGACAGAGACGATGTTCTTCTGGTCTTTGATGAAATTGATCCGACTGAGGAGTTAGGATTTCTCCAATGCGAATTGCCTACAAGTGAGGAACATGATAAGCCTGAGGACTTTCATAGTTCGAAATTCCGACCGTTGATGTGCTTAGCGCCATCTGTCCCCAGTCATCTTATCAACACAATGGTCATATCATTGGGGGCATTTATGTCTTATAATGTCAGGTTGCACCTTGGCTATAAATAACCACCCCCCACAACCATTAGTTGGTTGGCTGCTCAGAGAGAGAACTGACACTTGTCATTTGAGAGAAACCCATCCTCCGAAGACTTTGTGAGAAAATCATCAGTGAGGAAAAACCCAAATCCAAACCACCAAACTCAAAGTGATTGAGCATCACTGAAGAGATTGTTCCTCTGTGGAACTGATGCTTGTTACCTTTGAGGACTGTGTATCCTCTAGATAGTTAGCCGTCATGGCCTAGTGTATCCTGCAGTCAATTGGGGATCATGGAGTGACCTTAGTCTAGAGCATCCTGTAGTTGATTGTGGATCGCCGGGTGACCAGTTTGTGAGGGTTTTGGAAGTC
The DNA here is from genome assembly GCA_022496015.1 of Hordeum marinum. Taxonomy (NCBI): domain Eukaryota; kingdom Viridiplantae; phylum Streptophyta; class Magnoliopsida; order Poales; family Poaceae; genus Hordeum; species Hordeum marinum. The sequence continues at coordinate 432,099,625 of CM039674.1, read as the reverse complement.
TACCCTGAAGACTTACCACGAGTGTTGGGCGAGGACTTAGGGACCTTAGCTCAAGGAGAATATGGTAAGGAATGTGTGTCCTGGGACTGTGTGTCCTCTGGTTTAACCAGGCCGCTCCAAACCAGACATACGACTGTCACGATCGTTGGAACTGGGTCATCAAACAATTGTCTTCATCAAGCTACCTGGTTCTATTTACTCAACCCCTCTATTTCCACTTACACTTGTTGATGAAATTGATCTTTACTGTTTGAAGAATTTGACTAAAGACTTTCACTATTTACTCACCTCAAATTCTTCAAGTTACCTTGTTCCTCATCTGCTTATCCTGTATCACGCTACCTGTAATCTGTGCATGTTCATTTCATCATCGTGACTATGATCTTGCTATGTTTCTCATGCACTTGAGTACTTATTCCGCTGCTAGTTATTTATCACATTTCAAATTCCTCAAGTTGAAATTCCTCAAGTGATGAATTTGTAAAAATTGCCTATTCACCCCCCCGGCTCTAGTCGATATAACGCACTTTTAGGCATCCCACCTCTCTTCATCAACAATTATCGGTTAGCCTATGTTGATCTTAAGTTTTTATTCGTTCATGTGATATGTGTTTTTCTTGGTGTGTATTTTGTTTTGTTTGATGTTTAAATAAAATAATTATATCTTAAAGTATTTGTTGAGAGAGTGAGTCCTCACATAGCTACTTAATTGTTTGACTACTCGCTGACCTTCACTTGTATCTTTTGAGAGCAGTTTGATGTTTATTCTTGTGTGTCACTTCTATCCTAAGAGTAAATTGTGAATGAATGAAATATCATAAATATTAAATTATCAATGTGGTCTATTCTTATAAGTAGGTTCACATTTTGTTTAGAAAGTAAAATCTATTGAAGTTTGACAATCATAATATTGGTCATACAAGCAATTCATGAATGAGTAGTATAAGAAAGAGAACTTTCACATAAAAATATATTATGTTGGACATCTTTTATGATTGTGAACACCCATTAATTATTTTCAACCTTGATTAAATAGTTGAGATTGGACAAGGAAGACAATGTAATGGTTATGTTTGGGTATATTTGCATAGAAGTTATATTGTCATGGATCCTCCAACATGTGGTGCTTGTTTAGAACACTTTTGCTAGCCAAAACTTCGCATTAATTAGAGATACTACTTGTGAATCCAAATCCTTGAGCCAAGTTTCTTCCATGAGAGTCCACCATACCTACCTATATATGGTATTTCACTGCCATTCCAAGTAAATTTGCACGTGCCACCTCAAAACATTCAAATAAACATATGTTTTGTATGCTCATACCGCACATGGAGCGACGGGGCGGTCATTAACGTCCATGCTAAGCAAGTTATTCTTAAGATGCGTGTTTATTCACTTGTCATTGCATGAGAGAGGCTGGTAAAAAGAATGCCCAGACCTACATAATACAAAAATAAGTAAACAAGAACTCCCCCTAGAAATTTGATTGTTTGGATGGCACTCATGGATTCGGTCAGCCATGGAATGTCTTTGAATGGTGGAGGAGGAGCAAAATTTCAGTTATGTTTGGGAACCGCCAATAATATGTTTAGAATGGAAGATATTGAAAACTTTTTTGTGAAGTTGACAGGCAAAGTATACCACTCAAAATTACATATTCATCTTTGTTTTAAACAATGATCTCTGGCACCTCTGCAAATCCATGCTTCCCTCTGTGAAGGGACAATCCATTTATTTTTATGTTATTTACTTTCATGTTATTTACTTTCCATGTTGAGTCAACTTCTTATTCCAACCTGAATCTATTAATTAGCAAGCATCATGTGGTGGGGAAAGATCAAAACACATATATCCAGTCAAATATATGTGATATTGATTCATTATTGTTGACAGTTATCTTCATGATAAGTATGTTGGGAGGCTAAACATTAAGCCCCTATCTTTCTATGTGTTCGATGGATGTTGTTTGTTCTAAAAATATGCTTTGAGTACTAGCAATCATAGAAGACTATATGATAATTGACTATGTGGAGCTTTTACTTAAGCTTTGTTCAAACCAAGATTCATTGAAATTGTTTGGTGACTAAGAACATAGGTTATTAAGTTTCAAGAGAATGCATTGTTTGAGCCATGACATGTGAATTGCTTGCTAGTCTATCATGATGATTTTTATGAGAAAAAGTTGTTGGTTATGATGCTAGAATAGTGACAAAAATTATCAATGATCAAAACTATTCACTATGCTATCATTAACACTCCATAAATTACTTCTTTTATCATTTACCTACTCGAGGACGAGTAGGAATTAAGCTTGGGGATGCTGATATGTCTCAAATGTATCAATAATTAATGAAGTATTCATGCCATGTTTGCCTATGTTTACAATACTTTTATATGGTTTTGATGCACTTTATATGATTTATTTAGAACTAACCCGGACTGACGATGTTTTTAGTAGAATTACCATGGTGTTGTTTTTGTGCAGAAAATAAAAGTTCTCGGAATCGCCCGAAACATTTTTATGTTTTTTTCTAGAGAAAATAAGAAATACTGGAGTGAAGAACCACTGGAGGGGATCCACCTGTGGGCCACAAGCAAAAAGGGGTAGCCCATCCCCCTAGGCATGCCATGTTAGCTTATGGGGCCCACATAGCTCTGGTTGGTGTGATTCCTACGCTGAAAAATCCTATAAATCCATAAACCCCTCAAAGTTAACAAAAAACTTTTGCTCCACCGCCGCAACTCTCTATGTCAAAGAAAAACCCATCTGGAGCCTTTCTAGTATCCTGTCGGAGGGGGAAATCATCACTGGTGGCCATCTTCATCATACCGGCAGTGGCCATGACGAGGAGGGAGTAGTTCACCCTCGGGGATGAGGGTATCTACTAGTAGCTATCTCTTTAATCTCTCTCACTCTTGTCTTCTTGAGATGGCACAATCTTGATGTATCACATGCTTTGTTAATATAGTTGGATCATATGGTGTTGTTCCGATGTTATCTTGTTGTGATGAATTGAATAATCCCTTCAATATTTTGTTACGTTGGACTGAATATTGGATTTGAGATCACTTGATGTAAGTCTTGCATGTGGATGCCCATGGTGACAATGGGGTGTTCTATTGATTCACTTAAAATATGTTTTGGCACTCAACTTGCGGATTCCCGTGGTGATAATGGGGTTATGTATGCATATGGGTTGATACCCGTTCTTATCCTACTTTCTCCAATAGAAATCTTGGGGGTACTCTTGTAAGTTCTTTGTGTTAGATTCAATATGATGAATCTTAAATTGTTTGGTGCATGTCAAATAATTAACCCACAGATACTTAAGGTGACATTGGAGTATCTAGGTGACATTAGGGTTGATCGATATGTATTGTAGGTGTTATTTTACTACAAACTCTAGCATTGTTTGTGACACTTATAGGAATAGCTCAAAAGATTGATCGAAAATAATAACTTTGAGGTGGTTCTAGTACCTACACCAATTTCATCTTATATTCTCTGCTACTTATGAACTTTTGAGTGATTCTTTGTTGCACGTTGAGGGATGATCATATGATTCTATTATGTTAGCGTTGTTGAGAGATTGCACTAGTGAAGGTATGAACCCGGGCCTTATTTCCAAGCATTGCTATACCGTTTTGCTCGTTGTTTACTACTTGCTACCTTGCTGCTTTTATAATTTCAGATTATAAAAACATATATCTACTATCCATATTGCACTTGCATCACCATCTCTTCGCCGAAGTAGTGCACCTATACAATTTGGCATTGTATTGGGTGTGTTGGGGACACAAGAGATTTCATGTATTTGACTATAGGGTTGTTAAAGAGATACCATCTTCATCCTACGCCTCCCACGGCTCTGTGTGACATCCGCCTCAGCCTACGATGGCGGTGTGCGATGCAGGCTTGGGGCAGCAGCCTTTGGGGCATGGCGCACCAGCGAGGCGTGGGGGCTCGTGATACATCCATTTTACATCATGATTTCTTACCACTATCAATCTTATTTTTGTCCATTATTCCACATTATCATACAATTCTTATGATTATTCTCTTTGAATATGCAAGGTACATCACAAGGAGGGAAATATTTAGAAATTGGAATTCTAGACCGGAAAACCGAGAAAAAGGCAGAAAAAACACCAGTCTCGGAATGACATGAAAATTTATGGAGAATATTTTCGGAATATTTAAGAATTTTTGGAGCAAAAATATACTGGAGAGGAGCTGCTAGCTCGCCACAAGACAACAAGCTGCGCCCCCCCTATGCGAGGGTTAAATGGATTGTGGGCCCCTTGTTGGCTCTCCGATGCCCCTCTTCTCCTATATAGTGTGTTTTACCCTTGAAAAAAATCATAAGAAACCTTTTGGGATGAACGCCGCCATCTCAAGGCGGAAACCTGGAAAAGGCCCTTTTGCACTCCGGCAGTCACATTCTGTCGAGGAAATCCCTCTCTGGAAGGGGGGATCGAAGCCATCGGCATCACCAACGCTTCCTCCTTCGTGGGAGGACTAGTCTTCATCAGCCTATTCTCCAGCACAATCTCATATCCACCCTAGTTCATCTCTTGTATTCAACCTTTGTCCCAAAACCTTAGATTGGTACCTGTGGGTCACTAGTTGTGTTGATTACATCTCGTAGTTGATACTTGTTGGATTACTTGGTGAAATATATTATGTTCAGATCCTTCATTATCATTATTACTCCTCTGATTTTGAACATGTTGATTATGTGTGAGTAGTTACTATTGTTCCTGAGGACATGGGAGAAGTCTTGTTATAAGTAATCTTGTGAAGTTGGTATTCATTCGATATTTTGATTATATGTATGTTGTTACTTCTCTTAGTGGTGTCATGTGAACGTCGACTACATCACACTTCACCATGTTATGGGCCTAAGGGAAGTCATTTTGGAGTAACAAGTAGATGATGGGTTGCGAGAGTGAGAGAAGCTTAATCCCCAGTTTATGTGTTGCTTCATAAGGGGCTGATTTGGATCCACATGTTTCATGTTATAGTTAGATTTATCTTAATTCTTCTTTCGTAGTTACGGATGCTTGTGAGAGCGGTTAATCATAAGTAGGTTTTTAGTTCAAGTAAGAACAACACCTTAACACCGGTCCACCCACATATCAAATTATCAAAGTAGCGAACGTGAATCAACTCAACATGATGAACATGACTAGACAGAAATTCCCATGTGTCCTCAGGAGCACTTGCTTAATATAAGAGTACTTTCAGGCTCGTACTTTGCTACAAAAAGTATTGGGATACCTTTCTGTAGCATTGTTACTATTATTACTTGTCACCTGTTACGATTACCTTTCTACAAAACTATCTATTATTATTACTCACAGTACTTGCAGAGAATACCTTGCTGAAATTTGCTTATCATTTCCTTCTGCTCCTCCTTGGGTTCGACACTCTTACTTAACGAAAGGACTACGATTGACCCCCTATACTTGTGGGTCATCAAGACTCTTTTCTGGCGTTGTTGCCAGGGAGTGAAGTGCCTTTGGTAAGTGGAAATCGGTAAGGAAACATTTTCTATACGTGCTGAAATTTACTGTTGCTTGTCACTATGAGCAGTCACCCTTTGAGTGGCTTGTTCAGGGCATCTTCGCCCCAAACAGAAGATGATCAAACTGTTCCTCCACATACTACACCTACTCAAAATATTTATTATGAAATTCCTTCGGGTATGCTTGAAAAACTATTGTCTGATCCTTATGATGGTACGCCTCATCCTGATTTCCATTTGATATTCGTCGATGAGGTTTGTCGATTGTTTCAGCTTCCAGGTTTGTCTAGGGACAAAGTTAAGAAGAAGATTTTCCCTTTATCTTTGGAGGGAAAATGCTTGATGTGGTATAGTCTATTGGATAATTTTGAATCATGGGACTGGAATCGTTTGAAGCTGGAATTTCATCAGAAGTTTTATCCAATGCATCTAGTTCACTGTGATCAGAATTATATATATAACCTTTGGCCTCGCAAAGGAGAAAGCATTGCTCAAGCTTGGGGGGCTTAAATCTATGATGCACACTTGCCCCAACCATGAGCTTCCAAGAGACATGATTATACAAAAAAAATATGCTCACCTTTCTAACGATGATAAAAAATTATTGGATTCTTCTTCCTATGGCTCATATATGAATGAAACTATTGAATTCAAATGGGATCTTTTGGAAGGAATCACTATTCAAAATTCTTCCGATATAGCGATTTATCATCAGATTTATCACTAGTCATGGGGTGACCGATAAGATTATGCCTTATCTTCACTGTTTATCTTTTGGGGCAATTTATCACTATCACAAGCAATTTACCGGGAATCTACCAATAAATTACGCCTATTCCTAGCACTATGTTTGCAAAAAACTATATTTATTTGTGTTTTTGTCAACCTTGTTATGCAATGTGTACTATTGCCCTATTTTTGTCATCATACGAGGATTCAAGGGCTAGGAATCAAGATAACACTTCTATTCAATATTTATTTTGGTGTTGAATATAACATATTTCAGTGTTGTGAACCTGGCATTTGCAAAAAATGGCTGATTAACAGTCGACCGATAAAATAGATTAATCGACCAATTTTTGATTAATATCTTATCCCCATCTAATTGAGACACTAACTATAAGCAATATCCTCAACATTGGAAAGAATTAAACGCAATTCTAAAGATTGCGAACTCTACAAAGGTAATGAATCAGGTATACAAAAAAATTGGTTATGTTAAATCTTTTATGGAATCCAACAACTTCCATGAGTTTAGCAACAAATACGGTATTAACTCTAAATAGTGGCTACCCTCTGTGAATCATTTGCTACTCATGTAGATCTTCCCAAAGAGAAGTGGTTTAAATATCATCCTCCCATCGAACCACCATTATAGGAACCTATTAAAATTGAAAAAGAATAAATAATTGTTAGTCATGTTGATCTGTTCTTCCCACTTCTTACATTGAAAAACCCTCCTTTCCTGTTAGGATAAAGGAACATGCTAAGACTATGACTATGGTTAATAAGAGTCATATTAGAACACCTATACCTTATGAACAAATAAATGTTGAACCTAATGTAGCCATGGTCAAAGATCTTCTAGATAACAATGTCAAGGGCCAGGTTCCCTATTTTTGTCGGGAAGCTGCTAGGATTGTGAAACTCACTAGAAAGGAACATGATAAGCTAGATAAAAATAATACGGTGGTTGGCATGCCTGTTGTTTTGGTTAAAATTGGAGAACATTGTTATCATGGTTTGTGTGTCCTCGGTGCTAGTGTTAATGCTATACCTTATACCTTATATCAAGAAATTATGAGCGACATAGCTTGCAAACTGAGAAACTATTGATGTTACTACGATGGAAGATATTGATGTTACTATTAAGCTTGCAAACTGAGCAACTATTTCACCACTTGGGATTGTTAGAGATGTTGAGCTTCTTTGTGGGAAGATCAAGTACCCCGCTGATTTCTTAATACTTGGTTCAGATCAAGATAACATTTGTCCCATTATATTTGGTAGACCTTTCTTCAACATCGTTAATGCTAAAATCAATTGTGTTACTAATAAGGTTAGAGTAGGATTCGGTGATATGTCTCATGAATTTAATTTATCTACGTTTACTAATCAATCACATGAGAAGGAATTACCTAGTAAGGATTAAATTATTGGTCTCGCTTCCATTGTCATACCTCCTACTGATCCTTTAGAGCAATATTTAATAGACCATGAGAACGATATGCAAATTAATGAAAGGAACGAAATAGATAAGATTATCCTTGAACAAACACCTATACTCAAACAGAACTTACCAATTGATATTTTAGGGATCCTCCTCCACCCAAACGAGATCCCGTGTTTGAATTAAAGACCTTACCGGATACTCCAAAATATGATTATCTTGATGAAAAGAAGATATATCTTGTTATTATGAGTGATAAACTTTCATAGCATGAAGAAAGAAGATTACTTAAAATTCCGAGGAAGCACATGGCTGCTATTGGATATACTCTTGACGATTTAAAAGGCATAATCCCTACTCTATGTCAGCACAAGATTAATATGGAACCAGATGCTAAACCTGTTGTTGATCATCAATGCCGCTTAAATCCTAAAATGAAAGAAGTGGTAAGAACTGAAATACTAAAGCTTGTGGAAGCAGGCATAATCTATCCTATTGTTGATAGTAGGTGGGTAAGTCATCTTCATTGTGTCCCTAAGAAAGGAGGTATTATTGGTGTTCCTAATGATAAAAATGAGCTTATTCCGCAAAGAATCGTAACTGGTTACAGGATGGTGATTGATTTTATAAAATTAAATAAATCTACTAAAAAGGATCATTACCCCTTACCTTTCATTGATCAAATGTAAGAAAGATTATCTAAGCATACACACTTTTGTTTTCTTGATGGATATTCTGGATTTTCTCAAATACTTGTATCAAACGAAGACCAAGAGAAAACTACCTTTACTTGTCCTTTTGGAACTGATGATTATAGACGTATGCCTTTTGGTTTATGCAATGCACCAGGTACATTTCAAAGATGTATGACTGCTATATTCTGTGATTTTTGTGAAAATATTGTTGAGGTTTTCCTGGACGATTTTTCTTTTTAGGGGACTTCTTTTGATGATTACTTGAGCAACCTTGATCGAGTTTTGTAGAGATGTGAAGAAACTAGTATTGACTTGAACTAGGAGAAGTGCCACTTTATTGTAAATGAAGTTATAGTGCTTGGGCACAAAATTTCTGAACGAGGCACTGAGGTAGACAAGACTAAAGTTCATGCGATAGAGAAGATGCCATGCCCGAAAGATATCAAAGGTATAATAAGTTTCCTTGGTCATGGTGATTTTTATAGGCATTTCATTAAAGATTTCTAGGTCGTTAACTAATCTACTTCAAAAAGATATTCCTTTTGTTTTTTATGATGATTGTGTAGCACTTTTGAAATACTTAAGATGGCTTTAATTTCTGCACCTATTGTTCAACCACCTAATTGGAACCTACCGTTTGAAATTATGTGTGATACTAGTGATTATGTTGTTGGTGCTATTTTAGGGCACAGAGTAGATAAAAAATTAAATGTTATTCATTATGCTAGTAAAACTCTAGACTCTTCTCAAAGGTATCATGCTACCACTTAAAAGTAATTTTTAGCAGTTGTTTTTGCTTGTGATAAGTTTAGACCTTGCATTGTCGATTCCAAAGTAACTATTCACACCAATCATGCTGCTATTAAATACCTTATGGAAAATAAGGATGCTAAACCTACACATATTAGGTGGGTACTTATACTTCAAGAATTTGACTTGCATATCATAGATAGAAATGGAGCTGAAAACCCTGTAGCAGATAACTTGTCTAGGAAGGAAAATGTTCTTTATGACCCACTTCCTATCGATGCTAGTTTTCCTGATGAACAACTTGCTGCTATAAATACTTCACGAAGTGCTCCTTGGTGTGTTGATTATACTAATTATATTGTAGATAAATACATCCCACCTAGTTTCACATATCAAGAAAAGAAAAAATTATTTTATGACCTATGACATTACTTTTGGGATGACCCGCATCTTTAGAAAGAGGGAGTAGACGGAATTACTAGATGATGTGTACTTGAGCATGAATAGGAACATATTCTACAGAAGTGTCATTCTGAAGCTTCTGGCGGACACCATGTCGGTGACCGAACTGCACAGAAGGTATTACAATCTGGTTTCTATTGGCCAACTCTTTTCAAAGATGCTCGTAAGTATGGCCTTTCATGCAACGAATGCCAGAGAGTTGGCAACATCGGTAAGCATCAAGAAATGCCTATGAATTATTCACTTTCTATTGAACCATTTGATGTATGGGGCTTTGACTTTATGGGACCTTTTCCTTCCTCAAATGGGTATACTCATATTTTAGTAGATATTGATTACATTACTAAATGGGTAGAAGCTACTCCAACTAGTAGTGTTGATCATAACACCTCTATTAAAATGCTTAAAGATATTATTTTCCCGAGGTTTTGAGTTCCTAGATATTTAATGACAAATGGTGGTTCACATTTTATTCATGGTGCTTTCTGTAAACTTCTAGCTAAATATGATGTTAACCATAGGATTGCATCACCTTATCATCCCTAGTCTAGTGGTCAACTTGAATTAAGTAATCGAGAAATGAAATTAATATTGCAAAAGACTGTTAATAGATCTAGGAAGAATTGGTCCAAGAAACTAGATGATGCACTTTGGTCTTATAGGACTGCTTATAAGAACCCTATGGGTATATCTCCGTATAAAATGGTCTATGGGAAAGCTTTTCATTTACCTCTTGAGTTAGAACACGAAGCTTATTGGACAATTATGGAACTTAACTATGATTTTAAACTTGCCGATGAAAAGCGGTTATTTGACATGAGCTCACTTGATGAATGGAGAACACAAGCCTATGAAAATGCTAAGTTATTTAAAGAAAACGTTAAGAGATGGCATGACAAAGAGATTGCATATAATAGATCACAAGGCAGAATCTAATCTCTAAAGTTACAGAGTTAGAGCATTAGGAAGACTAACCTAATCTCAAGGAGGTAAAAAGGAAACCCACTTTAGTAGGTCATCCCTATAGCTAGCCTTAATTCTATGAGCTAACAAGGATATATCAGTAACAAAAGTTGCCTTCCATCTCCTGAAGGTGGGTCGTTCATTCCTGAAAACCCTATCGTTTCTGATGATCTAGATGTTCCAGTAGGCAATGAAGACAACTTCAGTGAAGAAAGGTTGATTAAAAACTCTTTTGGCTGCAATTACAGTTTCCCCCATGGATGCACCCTGCCATTGTATTTGTAGGTAATTCCAAACCCTGGTGCTAAACAAGCAGTTGAAGAAGAGATGGTCCCGGTCCTCTTTAACTCTGGCATGACAGAGAACGCAGAAATTGGATTCTGATACTTTCCAGTGTCTGCGCTGAAGCATATCTTGAGTATTCAGTCTGTCGATAACAAGCATCCATGCAAACACCTTGATTTTCATGGTGCAGCAACTTTTCCAGATCCAATTGAGAAGGGGGTTTGAAGGTGGACACGCAAATAGAATTTCTTGGCTGAGTATCCCTTACCATCAGCTGCCCACAACCAAATATCATTCATGGATTGGTCCCTTGGCAATTGCTGTAGGAGGCCCTGAAGGGTCTTCAGTTCCTGGAAAGCTCTTTCAGAGAGCAGCAGATGGAACAACCCAGTCATTTCATTGGCATCAAAGGCAGTAAAGACTTCTTCAGCTGTGGAGAAGGTAGCAATGGCAAAGGAAAACAACCATTGGAATCTGTGTGCTAGGGGTGTATTTGAACCTCCAACCATCCAGGAATCAGACCAAAAGAGGAATGTGTCTCCCTTATTTGGTGTGATAGAGGTGATAGCTCTGTAATTGTCCATCCTCTTACAAATATCCTGCCACCAAAAAGAACCACACAAAGATGTTCCTTGAGGAATTCTGCCATGGTAGTATGCATTCCAGATCACATTGACCCAAGGCACATCAGTCTTGTTAAAAAACTTATCAGCATGTTTAAGGAGTAAAGCATCATTCTGAACTGATAGATTCAAAATACCAAGGCCTCCTTTCTTTTTAGGTCTGCAAACAAAGTTCCAGGCAGCAAGTGCAGGAGCTTGGTCCTGACCATTTCTTCTCCAAAGACACTGCCTTTGTAATCTCTCCAACTGCTTCATTATTCCTGGGGGGATATCCAAACTGCATAGATAAAATATAGGTACTGAGGATAGAGCAGAGTTTAGATATTGAAGTCTCCCCCCTGAGCCAAGAAGGAGGAGCTGGCAAAGAGTCTCCTTTCCATATTGTCCACCAATGGCATCAAATTTGCAATCTTTGGCCTAGTGATGCCAATAGGTAGACCTAGGTATGTAAAGGGCAAAGTACCAACTTTGCAACCCATAGAGCCAGCTAGCCTCTGCAGGTCATCCTGAGATACATTAACTGGCAACATAGCAGATTTATGGTAGTTGATATGGAGCCCAGTGGACTGAGAGAACATGAGAAGAATTCCTTTTAATTCCATCAACTGAGACTCCTCAGCAGGCATAATAATAAGGGTGTCATCAGCATACTGGACAATGGGAAAGTCTGTATCATGGCAAGGGATTGGCAGCTTGATTTTTCCAGCCAGCAGCAAATCATTAACCAATGTTTGAAGGAAATCTGCTACAATAGCAAAGAGAAGGGGAGACATAGGATCTCCCTATCTAAAACCCTTTTTACATTGAAATTTTCTGCCAGGAACTCCATTGAGCAACACTGAGGATGATCCAGAGGAAAGGAACTGTTGGACCCAAAGAATCCATTTATTATTGAATCCTTTTTTCCTGAGTACCTGAAAGATGAATTCATGTTCAATGGAGTCAAAGGCTTTTTCAAAATCAAGCTTGATAATAACAATTGGTCTTCTGGATTGGTGGCACTAGTGCAGGTATTCCAAAGTCCAACCAATACAGTCTTGAATTGTCCTTGATTTAATGAAGCCATATTGGTTCTTATGAATGCACTTCATAATGTGCAGCTGGAGCCTGTTGGCCGTCATCTTGGAGAGAAACTTCATCCCCATATCAGTTAAAGAAATGGGCCTGAAATCCCCAACCTACTCAGGGGAGCCCTTCTTGGGTACCAAGGTGATGTAAGAAGAATTCATATTTTCAAGTCTAGTGTGTCCAGCATGGAATTCTGTCGCAAGAGTATAGAAGTCCTCACAGATGATATGCCAACATTTTTTTAAAAACAACCCGTTGAAACCGTCAGGGCCTGGTGCTTTGTCAATGGGCATTTCCTTGACGGTCCTGTCCATTTCCTCCTTAGTGAAAGGCAGTGTCAGATCATCCAACCCATCTACCTTGTGTAACAGTGATTGAAGATAAAAAACAAGATTGATTCCATGTGACTGACCCATCCTGGCTTTATAAGCTGACCAGAAGCATCCGGAAATTTGTGCATGATCAGAAGTCGTAGTTCCATCATCAAGCTTCAAGGAGGAAATAGAATTTCTCCTATATCTCTGTGTGGCCATAGCATGAAAAAACCTAGTGTTCTCCTCCCCTACTTTGACAGACCGAATGGTAGCTCTCTTTTTCCAGTAGAGAAACTGCAAATGAAGTAGGTGTTCCAAGTGCAACTTAGCAATCACTCTGAAATTAGCTTCAGGCCTAAAGAGTGGTCTGATCTCTTCCAGATTGTCCAGGGACAAAATCATATGATTGCAATTGCCAATCAGATGTTTGATTCTTGAGAGTCTAGTCTGCCATTTCTTAAGTGCCTGCCTCAAAGCCTTAAATTTGTCCATGATGATGGCAGTGATGTGCCCTTTCTTAGAGGGTACTTTCCAGGACTTCTCCACACACTCCAGGAAACCAGAAAGCTCAACCCAATAATTTTCAAATCTGAAAAGATTGCTTTTGGGAATGGCTGTGTTGATAGACACCACACATGGGACATGATCTGATGCAGTTTTGGCCAAGGGCAACACCTGTGTTAGAGGGTAATAGGAAATCCAATTGGCAGAAGTAAAAAACCAATCCAATTGTTCAAGGAGGGGTGAGTCCTGCATGTTTGACCATGTATAGGATCTGCCCTTAAGGGGTAACTCTAATAAACCCAGGTGACCTATGATCTCATTAAAGATGAAAATATCATTTATATCTGCACCAGGCTTGTTCCTATTAGAGGTGGATCGAATGAAATTGAAATCCCCTAGCAACAACCAATTTTCATCAACAGGTATGATCAGGTTGTATAGCCAACTGACAAAGAGGTCCCTGTCTTTGCCTTGGCATGGTCCATACACATTAACCAAAGTCCATTTCTCATTATTGTGCTTGGAAGTAAAAGTGATGATGAGACCAAATCTCCGAGTGTCCAGGAGCACACCATTTAGAACCGATGAATTCCAAGAACAATCAAACCACTAGAGGCTCCAGAAGATGGACTATACACAAAACGATCAAAACGCTTAGAACAAAAACTCCTAATAATGCGGTGATCAGTGTGTTGCATTTTGGTTTCCTGTAGGCAAACTACAGCGGCTGAACTTTCATCAATCTTGTTTCTAACAGCTCGTTGGCATGCATCAGAATTTAATCCCCGAACGTTCCAACAGAGTACCCGCCAGCTTCTAGTTGAACGACTATCCATAACAACATAGATTTGTAGCAGCAAAAGCATAGTCGCACAGCGATCGGCGCATACATAGTTTAGGGTAACCGAGTACAGAAAAACCAGCGGAAGTGCAAACATAACAAGTTCTGAGATAGCAATTTAAAAGGGGATTCAGACCCAAAAACAAGTACCCAGAAGGTGTCCTAATCATCATTCTTGCTTGGGGACAGTTTGGCTGGATCTTCCATAAGAAGATCCACAGTCAGCTTCTCCGGAGCAATGCCAAGGCCTTCACCGATAGCTTGTATCACTTTGATGGGCGTGGCGGGTGGGAGGTCTTGATGCTGATCACCTTCTCCAGATGGTACTGCCTCTACATCCTCCTGCTGAAGTGGCCTGGAGCATGGTTTCCTCTTCTTTGGGAGCGGCACCGGCAGCTCCTGTAGTATAGGCTTAAAGCCATCCCGCTTTGTAGATCCCCTCGTGCACCTACGGACGGCAGAGTCGACAACTGGTGTTGGCTTCTTGCGAGTGCCCTTTTTTCGAGCACACTGAGCTGAGAAGGAGAACTACTCGTCGGTAGAGTCCACTGAGTTAACTGTAGGAGTGACAGTACCTGCATTATCAGAAAAGAGGGCCCTGGCGACAGCCGGTTCCCAGCCGAAGTAGAGGACGTAGCCGTATCATCTGGCAGGAGGGTTATGTTGGAGACCCAGTTGACATCATCAAAATCAATAGACCATGACCGCTTGCATAAAACCAGAGGCAGGGCAGGGAGGATGGAAAGACCCCTGGGAATTTGCGTGGTGGTACAGACATTCATCAAGGTTTCAAAAGTCCTCTTCCAAGCTAACACTGGTGGTAATGGTGGACCATAAACCACTCTTATCATACCAACCATCAGATTCATAGGCTGAATGATGGGTTGCTGGTAAGGTATAATGGCCAGGGGATTGAACTCCGGCACTTGTGGCTACACCTCCTGAATTGCAACAGGGTTTTGTTGGGGGTTGATTGGCTGCGTCACTTGGACAGACTCTGAAAATTCAGGTTGATCAATAACCATGGATTCTTGATCCTGAGCCGGAGCCTCCTGATGATCCACGGGTGCATCCTCATTCCAACCCCATCCATCCGCTTCATGCTGATTGTTCTGCTCCTGGTTGTGCTTAGGCATCGGAGGGAGCGGGGCATCATTCCACCCAATAGCTGGATATGGGGGAAGGGCAAACATCAGGTGGTCATTTACTAGGTTCCCCGGCAGAGGATGTGGCTCACCATTGAGGGGCATAGGATCTTCATCCTGGGGCAACTGCTCGGCAAAGTTGGCGCCAAGAATGTATAGAGCAGCTGACCAGGAGACCCTTGTCCAACCCCATGTAGCATATTAAGAGAAAGTGACACTGCGGGGCACCACAACATCATCAGGGAAAGATGCAAAGAGCACTGATCTCATAAGATATGGGTCATCACTGACCCAGTGGTGAAACTCTCCAAAGATGTTGACAGCCGCTCGGAGGTCTTCCGTGTTCCGCAAATCTAGTGGAACTCCTAAAAACATAAGACATCCCTCACGAAAACCCGAAGCAGCACGAAAACCCTCGCCCTCATTATGCTTCATGAAGCGGACAAAAGAATCGTTCCCAAGGTCCTGCAGGACCATCTGAACGGCGGCAAATCTCTCGCCAGCATCCCTTAACTCCAAAAGACCCACGCCCACAATCCAAGGTTGGGCTAAGCGAACATGAAAACCCTGATTGTTCAAGAGCTCGACAACTTGCTGGCATACCTGACCAATCTGATTGACGGGTGGTGGAGGCATTACTTCTCCCACTAGGTATTGCTCATGCCGACGGGCGATAGGAGTTACCGGTGTGACATAATTCTGGGGCAAATGGTGAGGACCGTCGTCGATGATGTTCTACCCATGGGGGACGTAGCACTCCGGATCAAGCTTGAAGTTGGCCATGGGAGGAGGGTAAGCTGGAGGCGGAGGCGTCAATGGAGGCGGCTCCGATGGCGTGCTTGGAGAATGCGATGGGACGGGAGAGGGCGGTTTTGCAGCACGCGTAGTATCCTCGGGACAGGTAGAGGTTCCCGAAAAATCCGAAACAAGGGGGGACTCTTCCGTTTCCAAGCTAGTCCATTTTCTATTGCAAAAGAAACACATTCAGATTTGGTGTGGCCCACCCGGCAGCAGGAGGAGCAAATCTCTCTAGTTGGGCAGTTAGAGGCCATGTGTCCCTGACGGCGGCAAACGGTGCAAGAGAGTATCTCAGCCACCATGTCATTAATCATATTATCAAAAAAATTCCAGGCCTCCTGTGAAGATGGGAGCGAGAGCCCATGCTCCAGATCAGCAGACCTCTCAAGGGTCGGCCCATTTGCAGAGCTTTCATTCAAACCGGGTGTAACATCCATTGGCGAAATATTTGGAAGGATAGAGTTCCCGCCCCGAAGAGCTGGTGTGACGGGTGTCGCAGAACCAATCATGCCATCACCGGCGACCAAATTCCCTAAAAAATCATTGGGTGAAACCTGAATCCCGAAAACCGCGGTGACTGGCGGGAATTGAGGAACCGTTCCAAAGGTGTTGTGCGGCGATGCGATCGTCCATCGGAGTTCTGCCAGCGGCGATGGATGACTGACCACGTTCTCATGTTGTGGCATGTTGTAACCAGCATATTGCAGGGCAGAAATCTCATCGGACGTGGCAGGGCACCGATAGCCTTTGCAAACTTCATACTGATGCATAGTTGCAAAAGAAAGTTTCTTACAAGTGGAAGATCCAGACTTGAACGCAGATTTGACCGGTCTGGAATGCATTGCCATCAGACCAAGAGCAGAGCGTCGCTTGGATGGGCTCACTAGAATCCACTCCGCATCACATTGCTTCTTCCATAATTTGAATTCACGCCACCAGTTTGGCCCACCATTACCCCAAAGGTGGAAGAAACATTTGAAACTAGAGCACTTATAAGAACGTAGATCAAGAATGAGAAAACCAACTTGTTTATAGGAAACCCTGAATGAGAAAACCTTGTCCTTGATGCATTCCACCATCAAATCAATGGCCGAACCCCCAAAAGCTGACTCAAGAGCGGCAGCCACAGCAAAAGAAAACATCAAGGAAATCTTCCAGAACACTCCAGAAACCTGAAAAGGGGATAGGTATCTGGTACGGTAAGTAAACCGACTCCCAAAATTCCATAAAAAAAATTCTATCGTTTTGGGTATTTTAGAAAAATTGCAAAAAAACGGAGTCGAGGGGACCCACGAGGGAGCCATAAGCCAACAGGCCGTGGCCCCCGTGGGGGGCGGCCAGATGGCTTGTGGTCCCCTCATGTGGCCTCCGGACTCCGATTTATTCTGGAACATGTATTCTGACCTATAAAAATCATTATATATACTCCCGGACATTTTGACCACCGCATGGCGACATTTTCCTATGTTCTTGTTTCGGGTTATTTTTCTGGCAGATCTAGATCGCGATGGCTTACCTTTCGCCAACCAAGGATGAGTTCTTTGAGAAGGTCATCAATCCCTACCCCCCAAAGGTGACGAAGCACCCTCAAGCTATTGAGATGCATGAGGGAGTGCTCACAATCCAGGATGTTCAAGGCCCCAAGAAGGAGGGAAGCGAGAAGGCCAGGCTGATAAAAGTGGAGCAAGAAATCTTCAAGTGTCAAGGGATGGTTTAATGTGGCTTGAGTGCTTATCACTCTATGATCATGGACTTCATTCATGAAAACAAGATGGACACCAAAAGCGTGGGGGAAGCCCTCGCCAAGCTTCAAGATCAAATTGAACACCTCCAGGATCAGCTCTATCAACTCCAACTCCAAAACTGTGAGTATAAATCCAGGTTTAAAAGGATGAGCCTAGCTACTGATTTCAGGATCCTGGAGACAAGGGTTTCTTTCTTTGATGGAGAACCAATGCCTTGGAAGATGGAGGACCACCAAACACCACCACCATCACCAAAGAACACTTGAGTACATGAGTATGGGCACCCTCGTTGGCTTATTCCAAGCTTGGGGGAGGTGCCTCAGTAACGTATCACCATAACTTTTTGCCACTACTATCTATCTTAGTTTGATCTTTAGTTTTTCGTGAACTAGGGAGTTAAATTTCAGATTTTCTTTGTTTAGAGTTTTTGATTTGAGTTCTACTTATCCTTGTAATCTAGTGTGAGAGTTATATAATAAAGTTAATTGAGATCGTGTGCCCCTTTTTCACTTGCACCCGTCATGTTATCAAGGCCATAAAAATAATATAAAAATATCATGTGCCTATCTCTTGAGAAGTAATGACTTCACATAGAAAACAAGGTATAAGCAATAAGAAGTGTTGGAAACCAACAAACATAATATTGGTAATTCATATAATCTATGCAAAAGTGTGGTAGAGAAGAGGAGATTTACATATAAATATACTATCATGAACCCCTTATATGATTGTGAGCTTCCATCAAAATATAATATAATGATCAAGTGTTAAAGTGGGACATGGAAGACAACATAATGATCATGTTTGTCTACATTTGCATAGAAGTTATATGGTATTGAATCCTTTAACATGTGATGCTTTCTTAGGACCTTCTGCAAGCCCAAAGATCCGCACTAAGTAGAGATACTACTTGTGCATCCATAAACATTAAACCCAGTTTCTTGCCATGAGAGTCCACCATACCAATCTATGGACTGAATAAGATCCTTGAAGTAAGTTGTCATTGTTGCACAAGGCAATAAAAATTGCCTCTAATCATGTATGATCTTTTATTGAAAGAGAAAGTAAGCTTTGTACGATCTTGTGATGGTGAAGTAATAAAAGCGACGGAATGCATAATAAAATTCGCTATCACAAGGGGCAATATAAAGTGATGTTCCTTTATGTTAAGATATTAAACATATCAAACAAAAAAAAGCTCATGACAACCTCTGCTTCCTTTTGCGAAGGGCTTATCTTTTACATTCTTACAAGTTTTATTTTCACGCAAGAGTCAATAATATTTCCCTTGTTCTTATTATCCAAACTATTTAGTGGCAAGCATTATATGTTGAGGAAAGATTCAAACAAATTTATCCAGCTAAATGTAAATGATCATGTTCCATTTTTGTTGACACTACCCTTGAGGTAAATAAGTTGGGTGGCAAGAACATTTAAGCCCCCATCTTCCTATGTGTCCCGCATAGTCAATTGTTCCAAAAATATGCAATGTATGTTAGCAATCATAGAAGGTTACATCATAGTTGAATATGTGAACTTGCTAGAAATATAAGCTCTTAAATAGACTCTTCTCTCTATTGCAAAAGCTATGATTATCTCAGGACTAATTGCATTGCTTGTTGGTTCTCAATAAACATTGTGCTCTATATTTCTTCAGTTGTGAATATATTGTTACTTGTTCATGAGAGGTTCTATTATTGAAAACTTGCTGCTATGACAATATTCATGATGCTTTCGTGTTTGTATTCTGTTTTATCGACATCTCTCTCTCAAATTATGTGGTCATTATTTCCGAGTTCGTCTTTCGCTTGAGGACAAATTAGTTCTAAGCTTGGGGGAGTTGATACCTCCGTTTTGCATCATGATTTCTTACCACTATATATCTTATTTTTGTCCATCATTCCACATTACCATACAATTCTTATGGTTATTCTCCGTGAATATGCAAGGTACATCACAAGGAGGGAAATATTTGGAAACTGGAATTCTTGACTGGAAAACCGAGGAAAAGGTAGAAAAATCACGAGTCTCAGAAGGACCTGAAAATTTATTTTTGGAATATTTAGGAATTTCTAGAGAAAAATATAGCGGACAGGAGCTGCCAGCTGGCCACAAGACAATGCCCCTCTTCTCCTATATGGTGTGTTTTACCCTAGAAAAAATCATAAGCAACCTTTCGGGACGAAGAGCTGCCATCTCGAGGCAAAAACCTGGGCAGAGGACCTTTTGCACTCCGGCAGTGAGATTTTGTAGGGGAAATCCCTCTCCGGGAGGGAAATCGAAGCCATCTTCATCACCAATGCTTCCTCCTTCGTGGGAGGACCAATCTTCATCAAAATCTTCACCAGCACCATCTCATCTCCAACCCTAGTTCATCTCTTGTATTCAATCTTTGTCGCTAAACCTTAGATTGGTACGTGTGGGTCACTTATTGTGTTGATTACCTCTCGTAAGTGATGCTTCTGGATTACTTGGTGGAAGAGATTATGTTTAGATCCTTAATTTGTTGGAAATATTCCCTAGAGGCAATAATAATTTGGTTATTATTATATTTCCTTGTTCGTGATAATCGATTATTATCCATGTTGTACTTGTATTGATTGGAAACTAAATACATGTGTGGGTATATAGACAACATTATGTCCCTAGTATGCCTCTAGTAGACTAGCTCGTTGCTCAAAGATGGTAAAGGTTTCCTAGCCATGGACATGATATGTCATTTGATAACGGGGTCACATCACTAGGAGAATGATGTGATGGACAAGACCCAATCTATAAACGTAGCATATGATCGTGTCAGTTTATTGCTATAGTTTTCTGCATGTCAAGTATCTATTCCTATGACCATGAGATCATGCAACTCACTAACACTGGAGGAGTATCGTGTGTGTATCAAACGTCGCAACGTAACTGGGTGACTATAAAGGTGCTCTACAGGTATCTCTGAGGGTGTCTGTTGGGTTGGCATGGATCAAGACTGGGATTTGTTACTCCGTGTGACGGAGAAGTATCTTGGGGCCCACTCGGTAATACAAGATCACAATAGCCTTGCAAGCAATGTGACTAAGTGTTAGCCATGGGATCTTGTATTACGGAACGAGTAAAGAGACTTGCTGGTAACGATATTGAACTAGGTATAGAGATACCAACAATCGAATCTCGGGCAAGTAATATACCAAAGAACAAAGGTAACATCATACGGGATTAACTGAATCCTTGACATAGAGGTTCAACCGATAAAGATCTTTGTAGAATATGTAGGAGCCAATATGGGCATCCAGGTCCCGCTATTGGTTATTGAACGTAGAGGTGTCTCGGTCATGTCTGCATAGTTCTCAAACCTGCAGGGTCTACACACTTAACGTTTGGTGACGATATATTTATAGTGGAGTTATTATGTTGGTGACCAAAAGTTATTCGAAGTCCTGGATGAGATCCCGGACATGACGAGGAGCTCTAGAATAGTCCGGAGGAAAAGATTGATATATGGGATAATAGAGTTTGGTCTCCGAAAGGGTTCCGGAATTCACCAAAAAGAATTTTGGATGTTTCCCGAAATGTTCAGGGTACAACAACACTTTATTTGGGCCAAGGGGTAAAGCCCATGAGGCTTTAGGAACGTGCAAAGGGTGTTTTGCGGAGGCCAGGGGCCAGACGCCGAGGACCGTGGTGTCTGGTCCTGGAGTGCGAGGAGGACTCTTGCCATGCGGGCAAACTGACCTTGAGGAGGACTTTTCTCCAAGTTTCGACCCCAGGGCTTAGCATATAAATAAAGGGGCGGGGCTAGCACCTCGAACACATCAAGAAACCCTAAGCCGTGTGCTGGGAACCCCGTCCCTCTAGTTTATCCTCCATCATAGTTTCCGTTGTGCTTGGCAAAGCCCCATGGAGATTGTTCTTCACCACCATCGTCACCATGCCGTTGTGCTGCCGGAACTCATCTACTATTTCACCATCGCTCGCTGGATCGAGAAGGTGAAGGCGTCATCAAGCCGCACGTGTGTTGAACGTGGAGGTGTCGTCTGTTCGGCGCTAGATCGGAAGCGACCATGATCAAGATCGCGAGACGGGTCGTGATGGGATCGCGGGACGGATCGTGATTGGATCGCGAGAAGGATCATGATGGGATCACGGGACGCTCAGCGATTTGGATCGCGGAGAAGTTCGACTACATTAATCGCATTTGTTAACGCTTCCGCTTAGCAATCCACAAGGGTATGTAGATCCACTCTCCCTTTCATAGATGCTCATCACCATGGATAGATCTTGCGTGTGCGTAGGAAATTTTTTGTTTCCCATGCAACGTTCCCCAACATAATTATAATTATTACTCCTCTCATTTTGAACATGTTGATGATGTGCGAGTAGTTACTATTGTTCCTGAGGACATGGGAGAAGTCTTGTTATAAATAATCTTATGAAGTTGGTACGCGTTCGATATTTTGATGATATGTATGTTGTTACTTCTCTTAGTGGTGTCATGTGAATGTTAACTACATGACACTTCACCATGTTATGGGCCTAAGGGAACTCATTGTGGAGTAATGATACATATCCAACGTATCTATAATTTTTGATTGTTCCATTCTATTATATTATCTGTTTTGGATGTTTTATATGCATTAATATGATATTTATATTATTTTCGGGACTAACCTATTAACCTGGAGCCTAGTATCAGTTTCTTTTTTTCCTTGTTTCTGAGTATTGTAGATAAGGAATATTAAATAGAGTCCAAACATAATAAAATATTCGCGATGATTTTTCTTGGACCAAAAGATATCTACGATACTTGGAGAGGAAGGCAGGATACCTGCCAGGAGGTCACAAGCCACCCTGGCGAAGTCAGGGGGGTTGTGCCCCCTTGGCTTGTGGCCCCCCTACAGGTCCTCCAACCCTAATCTTTGGCCTATAAATTCCCAAATATTCCCCCAATACCAAAGAGAGCAACGATAATACTTTTCCGCCGTCAAAAGCCTCTGTTCAAAAGAGATCCAATCTTGGAGCCTTTTTCGATAATCTGCCGGAGGGGGGTTCGATCACGGAGGGCATCTACATCAACTCCATTGTCCCTCCGATGATGCGTGAGTATTCCACCACAGACCTACGGGTGCATAGCTAGTATCTAGATGGCTTCTTCTCTCTCTTTGTGCTTCAATACCATGTTCTCCATGATCTTCATGGAGATCTATCTGATGTAATACTCTTTTGCGGTGTGTTAGTCGAGATCCAATGAATTCTGGGTTTATGATCAGCTTATCTATGAATATTATTTGGTTATTATCTGAATTCTTATATGCATGATTTCATATCTTTGTAAGTCTCTTTGAGTTATTGGTTTGGTTTGGCCAACTAGATTGGTAATTCTTGCAATGAGAGAAGTGCTTAGTTTTGGGTTCAATCTTGCGCTGTCCTCACCAAGTGACAAAGTAGGGGTAGTGAGGCATGCATTGTGTTGTTGCCATCAAGGGTAAAAAGATGGGATTTTCACCATATTGCTCGAGTTTATCCCTCTACATCATGTCATCCTACTTGATGTGTTACACTATTCTTCATGAACTTAATACTCTAGATGCAGGTAGGAGTCGGTCGATGTGTGGAGTAATAGTAGTAGATGCAGAATTGTTTCGGTCTACTTGACACGGACGTGCTGCCTATATGCATAATCTTTGCCTTGGATATCATCATAACTATGCATTTTTCTATCAATTGCTCGATACTAATTTGTTCACCCACCGTGTTATTTTCCTTCAAGAGAGAAGCCTCTAGTGAAACCTATGGCCCCCGGGTCTATTTTCCATATTATATTTTCAGGTCTATATACCAAAAATATGAAAAATACCTTGCTGCAGTTTATTTACCTTCTTTACTTTCCGCAATCTTTTACAACTATCTCTATCAGATCTAATCCTTGCAAGTAATCGTGAAGGGATTGACAACCCCTTTATAGCGTTGGGTGCAAGTGTTTGATTGTTTGTGTAGGTGCATCTATTGGTGATTTGATTGTTCCTCCTACTGGATTGATACCTTGGTTCTCAACAACTGAGGAAAATAATTATCTACTTTGCTGCATCACCCTTTCCTCTTCAAGGGAAAACCAACGCAAGCTCAAGAAGTAGCAAGAAGGATTTCTGGCGCTGTTGCGAGGGAGGATACACATCAAGCCTACCAAGTACCAATCACAAACTCATCTCTTGCATTTACATTATTTGAGATTTGCCTCTCGTTTTCCTCTCCCCCACTTCTAAAACGATTTTTAGAAGAAAAAAGATTTGCCTTTTTATTTGCCCTTCTTCCGTTCGCCTTTTCGTTTGCTTTTTGTTTTCTTGTGCGCTAGATTGCTTGCTTTGTCACGATGTATGAGAATACCAAATTATGTGACTTCTCCAATACTAATAATAATGATTTTATTAGTACTCTGATTGCTCCTGCCACTAGTGAGTAATCTTATGAAATTAATGCCGCTTTGCACAATCTTGTTATGAAAGAACAATTTTCTAGCCTTCCTAGTGAAGATGCCGCATTCCATCTAAATACTTTCATTGAGTTGTGTGACATGCAAAATAAGAAAGATGTGGATAATTACATTGTTAAATTGAAGCTATTTCTGTTCTCCCTATGAGATTGTGCTAAAACTTGGTTTTCATCTTTGCCTAAAAATAGTATTGATTCTTGGAATAAGTGTAAAGATGCTTTTATTTCCAAGTACTTTCACCCGCTAAGATAATCTCCCTTAGGAATGATATAACAAATTTTAAGCAACTTGATTATGAGCATGTTGCACAATCTTGGGAGAGGATGAAATTAATGATTAGAAATTGCCCCGCGCATGGTTTGAGTTTATGGATGATTATACAATTTTTTTATGTGGGATTAAATTTTGCATCTAGGAATCTTCTAGATTTTGCCGCGGGTGGTACTTTTATGGAAATCACATTAGGAGAAGCTACTAAACTCTTATTTAACATTATGACAAATTACTCTCAATGGCATACCGAAAGATCTCCTACTAGTAAAAAAGTTCATGTTGTTGAACAAATAAATACTTTGAGTATGAATTAATGAAATTTTTTGCTAGTAAGAGTGCTCCTATTGATCCTAATGATATGCCTTTGTCTTCTTTGAATGGGAATAACAATGAATCTATGGATGTGAATTTTGTTGGTAGGAACAATTTTGGTAATAACACGTATAGAGGTAATTTCAAACCTAGACCATTTCCTAGTAATTCCTCTAATAGTTATGGTAATTCCTACAATAATTGTTATGGAAATTATAATAAGATGCCCTATAATCTTTAGAACAATATTAAAGAACCTATGAGTTCGCAAAAGGTTTTCAATGCTTCTATTGAAGAAAAATTGCTCGAGATTGATGATTTGGCTAGGAACGTTGATAGAATTTCGCTTGAGATTGATTCTTTGAAAATTATATCTACTCCACACAAGCATGATATTAATGAGTCTTTAAAATCTATTAGAATTCTATTGATGAGTGTAAGGAAAGAACCGCTAGAATACGTGCTAAGCGTGAATGGCTTGAAAAGGTGTGTTCCTGTGATAATAAGGATGAAGATCGTAAAGTGATTGATGTGAATCCTATTGAATATTTTTTTTCTAATTCAAATCTTGATAAAGATTGGACTGGAGATAAGTCAACTTTAGGTAAAAGTCATCCCAATGATCCGGAGTTTATAGATCTCAATGCTAAAATTGATAAAAGTAGGAATGAAGAGATCAAAACTTTAAATAGCAATGAACCCACTCTTTTGGATTTCAAGGACTTATATTATGTTAGATGTTCTTTGATTGATTGTATTTCCTTGTTGCGATCCATGTTGAATTCTCCACTGCTTATAATCAAAATAAGGCTTTTACTAAACATATCGTTGATGTTGTGATGAAATATTTTGAAAAAAAAGTTGAGTTGGAAGTTTATATCCCTAGAAAGCTTCATGATGAGTGGGAACCTAATATTAAGATTAAAATTAAATATTATGAGTGCCATGCTTTGTGTGATTTGGGTGCTAGTGTTTCCACGATTCCGAAAACTTTATGTGATGTGCTAGGTTTCCATGAACTTGATGATTGCTCTTTGAACTTGTATCTTCTGAATTCCACTATTAAGAAACCTATGGGAAGGATTAATGATGTTCTTATTGTTACAAAGAGGAATTATGTGCCCGTAGATTTCATTGTTCTTGATATAGATTGCAATCCTACATGTCCTATTATTCTTGGTAGACCTTTCCTTAGAACGATTGGTGTAATTATTGATATGAAAGAAGAAAACATTAGATTCCAATTTCCATTAAGGAAAGGTATGGAACACTTTCTTAGAAAGAAAATAATATTGCCTTATGAATCTATTATGATAGCTACTTTTGGATTGCATACCAAATATGGCAATATCTAGATCTATTGCGTTATGCCTAGCTAGGGGCGTTAAACAATAGCGCGTGTTGGGAGGCAACCCAATTTTATTTTTATGTTCTGTTTTTTGCTTCTGTTTTTGAGTGTTTGACACATTATTACTTCCGTAGTAATTGTGTTTTGGTGTTTTAATTAGTGTTTGAGCCAAGTAAGACCTTTGGGATGGTCTATGGTGATTGTTGATTTGATCTTATTGAAAAACAGAAACTTTTGTGCCTAGTCCAATAATTTTATAAATTTATCAGAGTGTCTAATGAGTCTGAAATTATACACATGATTGACATACAAATTTCCCAGGTTATCCTAAGTTTACATATTTTTTGGAGTTACATAAGTATACGAAGTTTCCAGATTTCTACGGATTGTTCTGTTTTTGATAGATTCTGCTTTCTTTGTGTTGTTTACCGATTTTAATGTATCTATGGGTCGTATCAGGGGTATGAACCATGGATAAGTTGGAATACGGTAGATATTACACCAATATAAATAGAGAATGCTTTCACAACAGTACCTAAAGTGGTGATTTATTTTCTTATACTAACGGATCTCAAGAGATTTCTGTTGAGTTTTGTGTTGTGAAGTTTTCAAGTTTTGGGTAAAGATTTGATGGACAATGGAATAAGGAGTGGCAAGAGCCTAAGCTTGGGGATGCCCAAGGCACCCCAAGGAATAAATGATGCCAAAAATCCTAAACTTGGGGATGCCCCGGAAGGCATCCCCTCTTTCGTCTTCAATCCATCGGTAAATTTACTTGAGGCTATATTTTTATTCACCACAGGATATGTGTTTTGCTTGGAGCGTCTTGTATGATATGAGTCTTTGCTTTTTAGTATGACACAATCATCCTTTCTGAACACATCTTTTGAGAAAGACACGCATGAATCGTGAATTTATTAGAATACTCTATGTGCTTCACTTATATCTTTTGAGCTAGGCAATTTTGATCTTGTGCTTCACTTATATCTTTTGAGCTAGGCAATTTTGCTCTTGTGCTTCACTTATATCTTTTTACAGCACAGTGGTGTTTTGTTTCATAGAAATAATTGAACTCTCATACCTCACTTATATTATTTTGAGAGTCTTTAAACAGCATGGTAATTGGTTTAGGCTATTAGTTTAGTTATAATATAATAGGCATCCAAGAGGGATATAATAAAAACTTTCATATAAAGTGCATTGAATATTATGAGAAGTTTGATTCATTGCATAAAGTTTTGAGATATAAAGATGGTGATATTAGAGTCATGTTATGAAGTAATTGTGGATTGGTAGAAATACTTTTGTAAAGGTTTGTGATTCTCGTAGCATGCACGTATGGTGAACCATTATGTAAGGCAGTCAGAGCATGATTTTTTTATTGATTGTCAACCTTTGTGTGAGGGTCGGGAGCGCGCGATAGTTTACTCCTACCAACCTCCCCCCTAGTATCATGCGTCTAATACTTTGCTTTGATGAATAATAGACTTTTGCAATAAGTATGTGAGTCCTTTATGACTAATGTGAGTCCATGCATTATACGCACTCTCACCCTTCCACCTTTGCTAGCCTCTCTAGTACCGCGCAACTTTCGTCGGTGCATTAAACCCACCATATATCCTTCCTCAAAACATACACCACACCTGGCTATTATGGCATTTCCATAGCCATTCCGAGATATATTTCCATGCAACTTCCACCGTTCCATTTATTATGACACGCACCATCATTTGCATATTGCTTTGCATGATCGTAAGATAGCTAGCATGATGTTTTCATGGCTTGCACATTCTGGTACACCGCCGGAGGCATTCATATAGAGTCATATTTTTTTATATATCGAGTTGTAATTCTTGAGTTGTAAGTAAATAAAAGTGTGATGACCATCACTATTAGAGCATTGTCCCATGTGAGGAAAGGATGATGGAAGCTATGATTCCGTCACAAGTTGGGATGAGACTCTGGAATTTATAAAAATAAAATAGGCTAGGGAAGCCAAAAAAGTGGCCATTGATGCCCACCAAAATAAAAATAAAAAGCAGAACAGAGAGAAGGGACAATGCTACTATCTTTTTTCCACACTTGTGTTTCAAAGTAGGATCATGATCTTCATGATAGAGAGTCTCCTATTTTGTCACTTTCATATACTAGTGGGATGTTTTCATTATATAACTTGGCTTGTATATTCCAATGATGGGCTTCCTCAAATTTCCCTAGGTCTTCATGAGCAAGCAAGTTGGATGCACGCCCACTTAGTTTCTTTTTGAGCTTACATACACTTATAGCTCTAGTGCATCCGTTGCATGGCAATCCCTACTCACTCACATTGATATCTATTAATGGGCATCTCCATAGCCCGTTGATATGCCTAGTTGATGTGAGACTATATCCTCCATTTTCTTCACAACCTTCACCATATTCTATTCCACCTATAGTGATATATCCATGGCTCACGCTCATGTATTGCGTGAGAATTGAAAAGGTTTGAGAACATAAAAGGTGTGAAACAATTGCTTGACTTGTCATTGGGGTTGTGCATGATATAAATACTTTGTGTGGGGAAGATGGATCATAGCCAGACTATATGGTTTTGTAGGGATAACTTTCTTTTGGCATTACATTTTGAAGAGACACAATTTCTTTGTTAGTATGCTTGAAATATTATTGTTTTTATGTCAACATTAAGATTTTGTTTTGAGTCTTATGGATCTGAAAATTCATGCCATAATAAAGGATATTACATGGATATATATGTTAGGTAGCATTCCACATCAAATATTTTGTTTTTATCATTTATCTACTCGAGGACGAGCAGGAATTAAGCTTGGGGATGCTGATACATCTCCAACGTATCTATAATTTTTGATTGTTCCATGCTATTATATTATATATTTGGATGTTTTATATGCATTAATATGCTATTTTATATTATTTTTGGGACTAACCTATTAACCTAGAGCCTAGTGGCAGTTTCAGCTTTTTCCTTCTTTTGAGTAATGTATATAGGGATTATTAAACGGAGTCCAAACGGAATAAAATCTTCGCGGTGATTTTTCTTGGACCAGAAGACATCTACCATACTTGGAGAGGAAGGCGGGAGACCTGCCAGGAGGTCACAAACCACTCTGGTGCGCCAAGGGGGCGCGGCTTTTGGCCCCCCTGCAGGTCCTCCAACCCTAATATTCAGCCTATAAATTCCCAAATATTCCCCCAATACCAAAGAGAGCAACGATAATACTTTTCCGCCATCGGAAGCCTCCATTCCCGAGAGATCCAATCTTGGAGCCTTTTTCGGTAATTTGCCGGAGGGGGATTCAATCACGGATGGCACCTACATCAACTCCATTGCCCCTCTGATGATGCGTGAGTAGTCCACCACAGACCTATGGGTCCATAGCTAGTATCTAGATGGCTTCTTCTCTCTCTTTGTGCTTCAATACCATCTTCTCCATGATCTTCATGGGGATCTATCCGATGTAATACTCTTTTGTGGTGTGTTTGTCGAGATCTAATGAATTGTGGGTTTATGATTAGCTTATCTATGAATATTATTTGGTTCTTCTCTGAATTTTTATATGCACGATTTCATAACTTTGCAAGTCTCTTCAAGTTATTGGTTTGGTTTGGTCAACTAGATTGGTAATTCTTGCAATGGGAGAAGAGCTTAGTTTTGGGTTCAATCTTGCGGTGTCCTCACCCAGTGACAAAGTAGGGGTAGCGAGGCACGTATTGTATTGTTGCCATCAAGGGTAAAAAGATGGGGTTTTCATCATATTGCTTGATTTTATCCCTCTACATCATGTCATCTTACTTAATGCTTTACTTTGTTCTTCATGAACTTAATACTCTAGATGCAGGCAGGAGTCGGTCGATGTGTGGAGTAATAGTAGTCGATGTGCAGAATCGTTTTGGTCTACTTGACACGGACGTGATGCCTATATGCATAATCATTGCCTTGGATATCGTCATAACTATGCACTTTTCTATCAATTGCTCGACGGTAATTTGTTCACCCACCATGTTATTTTCCTTCAAGAGAGAAGCCTCTAGTGAAACCTATGGCCCCCGGGTCTATTTTCCATATTATATTTTCATATCTATATACCAAAAATCAATGTTCAAGAAATTGGTAACTTGTAGCTGCTCGGTGAGATTGGGAGTAGCGATTAATTGTTGAATCGGCCTATTAACTGGATTAATCGGTAGATTAAATAGAAACTTTCCAACTTATATCTAAAAAAATTATGTCTTAAAGCATACTTCCATGCACTTAGCTATGTAATATAGCAAAATATTCTATTGTAGGCATATAAGAAATAGACAAGAGGTAAAATTCATAATATAAAATGTCAAAATTCAAAATTATGAATTAAACGTTTAAACTTGTGCATATACTAGCTAACATACATCACACAAGATACTACAAATAACAACCAAAACCAATACTTACATCCACTAATCTACAAAATCGTAATTTATAATCTACTAATATATGAATGTTGGATTCTCCACTAAGATAGGGGGAAAAGATGGTAGTACCTTGCCTGCTGGTGATGACATGGACGACGAGATTGGGGAGCATTCCATGGAAGAGGATTGGGAGTAGGTAGGGGTGGGGTCTAGTTAGGCAACCAGAGTGGCAGAGCAGCTAGATCTTGGAGGTGTATTGTTGTGGCTCGAACCAGTGAGGACCTGGCTAGCCACCAACCAGGTTAGGAGGGGATGAAAGAAGCATGTGGGAGCAGGAGGAGGGCCAAACCCTGGATATTTAGTAGCAAGAGGGGTGGGAGGGGTTATGTGTCAAGATTTTGGGATTGGTGCAACGTGACAGTAGTGATTAATAGGTCTGGCAACTGATTAATTAGTATGACAATTGATTAATCGGTATGACAACTGATTAATCGGTCTAACTCGCAAGTTAATCAGGCTGACAAGTTAACGCGGTGAATAGGTGCTATTCGATTCGGTCACCCTACGAGTAGCGATTAACTGGCAAGTTAACTGGTTAATCGGACGAATTCTTGATCAATGCCAAAAAATACCCAAAATACCTTGCTGCAATTTATTTCCCTTTTTTACTTTCCGCAATCTTTTACATCTATCTCTATCAGATCTAATCCTTGCAAGTAATCGTGAAGGGATTGACATTCCCTTTATAGCGTTGGGTGCAAGTGTTTTATTGTTTGTGTAGATGCATCTATTGGTGACTTGCTTGTTCCTCCTACTGGATTGGTACCTTGGTTCTCAACAACTGAGGGAAATACTTACCTACTTTGCTGCATCACCCTTTCCTCTTCAAGGGATAACCAACGTAAGCTCAAGAAGTAGCAAGTAACAAGTATATGATGGGTTGCAAGAGTGAAAGATGCTTAAACCCCCAGTTTATGTGTTGCTTCATAAGGGGCTGATTTGGATCCACATGTTTCATGTTATGGTTAGATTTATCTTAATTCTTCTTTCGTAGTTGCGGATGCTTGCAAGAGGGGTTAATCATAATTGGTTTTTAGTTCAAGTAATAACAACACCTTAGCACCGGTCCACCCACATATCAAATTGTCAAAGTAGCGAACGCGAATCAACTCAACATGATGAACATGACTAGACAGAAATTCCAATGTGTTCTCGGGAGCACTTTCTTAATATAAGAGTACTTCCAGGCCTGTCCTTTGCTAACAAAGGATTGGGCTACCTTGCTGCACCATTGTTACTATTATTACTTATCACTTGTTACGAATTACGTTGGTACAAAACCAGCTATCACTGTTACTCATAGCACTGGCACATAATACCTTGTTGAAAACTGCTTACCATTTCCTTCTGCTCTTTGTTGGGTTCAACACTCTTACTTATCGAAAGGACT
Source organism: Hordeum marinum (assembly GCA_022496015.1). Taxonomy (NCBI): domain Eukaryota; kingdom Viridiplantae; phylum Streptophyta; class Magnoliopsida; order Poales; family Poaceae; genus Hordeum; species Hordeum marinum. Next base: position 432,067,466 of record CM039674.1, on the reverse strand, counting down.
ACGATTGACCCCCTATACTTGTGGGTCATAAGCTAGCTGCAGTTCCCCCAGCCAGCGCAGATTGTTCATGCGGGACTGGCCCGCCAGCCTCACCTATCACCATGGTGCCATCGGCATCACATGCCTCTGGAGGCACCACCTCCTCCGCCGAGGGCTCCACCTTTGGCTTGCTTCCCCCACCATAGGAAGGCAAATCCTCCGACGGCGTACGAGTCGCCTCTCTCTCCTCCGCCTCAGTACATCCCGCCTTGTCCTAAGGCTAGCGGGGAATCTCCCCGCGCCCCTCAGTACGCGTGGGCGAGGGCATCGCAGGCATCATGGCCCTATGCTTCTTGGGCATGGGCGCCCTAGAAAACTGATGACTCGGCCCCAAGCCAAGGAATACGAAAAGAAGGAAATAGGAATTTCGATAAGCTACAGGAAGTTGGGAGACTTACTCGTCAATGGTGACCCAGCGCCTGTTCTACAACTTCCCGGAGTATTGGTCGTCGTCGTTGCTTCCTCGGGGCTCGCTAGAGCTCCCTCCTGAGGGCGCTCCTCGAGGCCTGCCAGAGCTCATCCTAGCTACGCCTACATGCTTGGAGTGAGCGACAACAAACCGGAGGTCGTCATCGTCATCGGCGTCATCGCTAGCCGCCAGCAGCAACGTGTGGTGGCTCGGCAGACGCGTCTGCCTACTGCTTGCGGTGCTAGTGCTTGTCGAGGGTCCGTCATCCTCATGGCCTGTGAGGTGGGCATCGCGAGGATGGGATTGTTGTGGGGGACTTCATGGCTAGTGGGGACCAAGCCCCATTCATCAAAGACTGGCATTAGAGCCTGGATCTCCGCCCCATTGTCAAGGCAGTACAGAGTGAGCCTCACCGCCGGCAGCTCCTCTAGTACTTCCTCTCTAAACAGGATCTACATGATCCCTTCTAGCACAGGTGCCTCCAGACAATCAGTGCACAGTCTGGTCTTGTCCATGCAGCCCTTGTACTCCCACACGGGGTGCAAGCGCTTTTGGAGCGACACGGTGTGCGTGCGCACGAACTCTCGCACTACCATCGCCCGCATGAAGCCTGTCACGCGTAGCTCCTAGATCCAGGCGGCGATTTTCCCGAGCTTGGCCTCCATCATCTTGGAGTGCTCCCAGACCGAGCTCTTGATGGTCGGCTTGGTGGGAGGCACAAACAAGGGGCTGCTCTAACCTACGTCCATGTAGATCTAGCGCAATCTGAAGTTCTCCACCTTCTTGAGAATCTTCATGTTGATGATGCAGTCTGCCATTCCTTCAACCACCCATAAGGAGGCGCATCCCGCGCTCGGCCTCTATTTCCTCAAGTTGTAGAAGGTGCAAAAGAGGGCCACCAAGGGCATCACCCACAACAAAACCTCGCAAAAGAAGGCGAAGATGGTGAGGATGAGGACGGAGTTCACTTGGAGGTGAAGAGCATGGATCTGATAATGCTCCAAGATGGTGTTGATAGTGCGCGGGACGGCTGCGAGCCAGACCAAATCTTGGTGGCCCCATTCTTGTTGTGAGCATTGGTCGTTAGGGGAATGAGATTCTTCATCCCCTTGTGGTTCTTGATGGTAGAGGGCAACAAGTTTGGCTCAAGGTGCGCTCTGGTGACGGCGGTGGCGCTCCTATTATTGGGAGCCACCGCGGTAGCGCAAGCGTGAAACTATGAGGAAGGAGGAACAGCGCAAGCAAGTAAGTAGGAGCGGTGCAGAGAGGAAGCATGTGAGGCAAGGAAGGCAATGATGGTGTCGGTTCAGCATGCAGGATAGTCTTAAGACCGTGCGTGTGCAGTTATCGAGGCATCATGGGGAAGTGGGGGTGTCCTATCCCATCATGCTAATATGTGTCTCCGCCTGGGCCCCGTAGTCTATTCTGGCCCCATGGCATTTTGACCCGCGTCGTTTCGTTCTCAACGGGTGGAACATGCACATCGGGGGCCTGGGGGCTAGTCACAGTCCAGTGGATACGAGGGTACCACGGCCCATCTACTAGCGGCCCAGCCAGCAACGCTTAGTGGTCCCAACTCCAGGAGGAGCACACTTTGGGGTTCTATAGTCCCAAGCCATCTCGCCAGGAACTGGCTCCGTGAAGCTTCCCTCTCTACATGAAGGGATGCCAGAAGATACTTCCCCCGAGCTGCAGGTGACCTCGCGAGGCCCCCCTCCGTGATGCCTGCTCCCAGGAAGCCCTTCGCCTGCAAGGGTCGCGCGGCGTTGGCCTCACGGTCACGTGATCGCCATGTGGATGACATCATGCACTGGCAGAGGCGGCAAGGACCGCACAAGTGGGTGTGTACACAGAACCTTTCCTTCTCCAAGGCGAGACCCGAGGACTGTTGTTTAGGTGCAAGGAGACCAACTGACGCTGTCAGCCAGTACGAGCGTCATCAGCGAGCCCAGGAGCACGTCATGGGCGGTGCCTTTGCAGTGTGAAGACCATCTTTTGTCAGGATGGACTGGGCGCTTGTCCCCCTTTGAATTGCCACCATGTGGCTGTCATTTTCCCGCCGATATTTCTGGGGAAAGAGGACCAAGGCACGGATAAGAGGGACATAGTAGTTCACATAGATGGGGATCGGACCATCAACCATTCAAAATCATTGAGCTCTTGCTCTTACTGGAAGCCATCTTCCACCTCGAGCGTTCTAACACTTGGGCAACTCTGAGATCAAATCCACAAAGCAGGAGTAGTTTTTTACACCACACGGTGGCCCGACCCTGGGTAAATCTGCGTGTCTGTCTTCTACTCTGCATGTTTAGCCTCGCCGTCATTATGGTCAGGTTGTAGACTACGAACCACTCCCCAATGTTCGAACCAGGGTTCATGGAGGGTTTCCCTTAGGCCCAAAACCAATCTCGAACAAAAGCACCACTAGAGTCCCCAACTTAAGTTATTAGGTGAAAAAACACATCAGTTCAAAGGACTCCTTTATTGGGTTTTGGATAAAAAAGAACATGATAATGCATTCCAGAGGGTCACAAGATTTCATCATGCTAGGTGAAACTAAAGCAAAACAAGCATGTCAAATTAGCGGGATACACGATTGCTCAAAAAACTTATGATAATGAACATTGCATAAGCCCCAACACATGCAAACATAACCGCCCCAAGCTTATAACTTTGCACCAAAATTGAGAAAAACACAAAAGAAAACAGTAATTGCAGTTTTTAAAGGAGAGCGCGAGAAGTGGTTACCTTCCCAAGCTTAAGTTAAAGCAAGGGTTAGACATTTTTACCGTTGAGGTTCAAATAACCTCTCCTTTAATGGACATTGACCTTGCTTCTACGATCTCCTAGTTGTGGTCCGGTGGTTACCCTCCGGTAGAACCTACTAAAAACAAACTAAAAATAAAACAAAGTATTTTTGTGCTTATTGAGTTATATTTTTTATAGCACAAAGGATTAGCAACATAAGTGATGAAAAAACATCTACCTCATAAAGATATGTTCATCAACCTAAGAACCTCGCTTAAGTCAACAAACTAAGTCTAGGAGTGGCATCCCCTAGGTTGGAATGAAGTGTATGTGAGACAAAATATGGAACACAAGTGTGCTGCACCTAAGTGCCTAATTTAAAAGAGGATTCTCGCATAAGGTGAGAAACTTACAACTAAGCAACTTTTATTTGAGCAAGGTTCAAATTGGAAAACATTACCAGTCACTTGTAGTTGAAACTTATCGAATGGAAGGAACAAAGTGGCTTGTATGGATCTTCATACGGTTGGCACCATATCATACACATCACCACATAAGGTTCAAGTCCCTGCGAAAATAGCATACAAAATAAAAGCATCGATTCGGTATACAAACGAGTTTGTATACCCAACCAGAAAGAAAACATATGTTGCTAAAGATTTATATTACTCAAGGAGCTTTGAAGGTAATTAAATGAAAGTACAAAGCAAATCATCGTTTAGAAAATAGCCAATCGACCCGAGATGTCGAAAATGAATCAAATGGGGGTATTTTTGCCCTCATACGAGTGCACGAACAACCGGGTGCGGTCGTACAGTACAACCGTCTTTTGCTTTGTAAGTCCATGGCCAGCATCACGTTCTCATATGGGCACCCATACGAGCGCTCGTATGGAACGTCCTCATTTGCTCTGTAGGGATGCTCTTTGTGGCCACCAGGTCATACGACCACGCATACGACCAGGTCGTATGGTAGGTTGTCTTTCGTTCTGGTCTTTTTCTTCTCAAGGCCACGAGCTCATACGAGCACAAATACGACCGTAGCGGTCGTACGATACATCATATTTTTCCCTGGAGTTGTAGAAGTTCGCAAAATTTTGAGTCTAGTTGCATACCATATTCGCATAATAAATAAGAGGAGGTTTGTGGCGAAACATTGGGATACCGACACACTAAATTTTTATTAACAAAGATTGTTCTAACACCAATTATAATAGCATTTATGCAAAACAAAATAAAAGTGCCAATGCAAACATGATTGCAAATAGACTCAAATACAAAAATCAAAGAAAGACACCTACTTACTTTTGGGCTGCCTCCCAAGCAGTGCTTTCTTTATAGCCATGTAGCTAGGCTTCGGTGCTCCATTCGGTCATCTACCCGGATCTCGAGGGATATCAACCCTGAGCGTGAGACGTGACTTCGACCGGGGTTTGGAGCATGTCATAGCAGAGTGCGGTCGGAGTCGTACATGCTTGCGGTGCATTGGTATCATGTTGGCAAAGAGATTCTCGCTCTCAAGCGAGAACCGATGCACCAAGATAGATAGGCATGTCTTCTTATAGTTGTGCAACAAGAGGGTTAGAGACTTATACATAAACTTTAAGAGATTACCTTGGCTACCTTTGTAGGGGGACACTTCATAAAATTCTTTGTTTGGAGTGGGTTGGTCATCAATCCCTAATGGTTTCCCCTACATAAGAAGATCGTCCACATTAGTACAGTCAAATCAAAAGTATTTTCCTCCTCTAGTTCATCACATTTGCTAACACTAGACATATCGACCAAAGGGTGACAATCCTGCCAGTCAAGTTCATTAGCTTCAAGTTCCTCCAAACTAGAGTCATCATCATACTCTTGTTCCTGCACGTTAGTTTCTTTTTTATCGAAAAGATATTCCCCATAATAATAATTGATAGAATCCACCACATAATATATCCAATCAAGAATTTCATCTTTCGTCTCGGCTTGAACATCTTCGGTCTCAGCAATTAATTTACATGCACTTGTGCTTAACACATACCGCATCATTTCCTTGGTGGCATTCTTACTACTATTGTAGTGTGCTACCACCTCATCATAGTTTTTTGTGCACTGGAAGTCAAGATGTTTTGGAGACCGGAAACATCTACAAGAAACTTCATACACATAACATAGCATATAGGCACATGTATTTAAAAATTCTAGCAATTCTAATGTGTTCATAGAATTTATGCTCTTCTTGAGAGTTGCATCATTGAAGAAATCACTAAGTGTGTACAAAAGTTTACTCTTGAGAGTGGGAGGTGGGCTTTCATCCACTTCTTCTTCATGATGTTTTATTCTTCCAGGCACACTTGTTCATCCATGATAATTTGTTCTTCGTGATCCCCTTTTGTTGGTTGCAAGTGAATTTGGTGTAGGGGTGTTTCTGGCTCTTCTTTTGCATCCTTCTTTTTATCCTTCCACGGATCCTGCAAAAGGCTCATTTCTGTTGAGGTGGCTAACCTCTCCGGAATAGTCATAACAAAATCCTATCATGGAAGTTATCTCTGCAAGCATGGTAAATAGGATGCAATTTCCTATAAGAACTACAAAGCACCATATCATTTATCCATGTGTCTTCCATGTAATGTAAAACTTCATCCATGCCATAATAAGTACTTACTGAAGAACTTCAATACTAGCATTGCATTTAATACTCCTATTATAAAGCGCTAGCATGGGATCAACATTGTACTTACATTGATAAGTGTAGTGCCCTTTCATTTTACAGTCTTTGTACGTTACAAACTACTCATCGCGTGTAATTGGTGCACATTCTTCAAGTAGTGCTATCCATTCTTTTTTCTTCTCATTGTTGGTAGTCGTAGGTGTAATATAGTGTGTCTTCTCCTCCATTGTAGATTTCAGATTTTCCCGAGTAGACATATTAGAAGACATGATTACTATATTTTTTGAACAAACAAAAGTAAACTAAATATGAACTGAAAAGTAATAGCCAAGCGTTATGCTCCTCGACAACCGTGCCAGAAAAAGCTTGATGTCCTCCAAGTGCACAAGGCTATGTACCAATTTCATGATAAGGTAGTTTTCCCGATCCCACAGGGAGCGAACAGGATGGCACCATAATCCCCACAGTTGTGTTATCACTAACACAACCACGCTCATAGCCAAACCAGAGTTTGGAAATAGTCCACTTAATTAGGTTGTTGAGGGAAACAGTAAAGAGGGGAAATTAAACTATGATATTATAGAGAACGGAAAATTAAATACTAAAGTAAACAAATAAAATCAACTAAGAGAGGTATGTGATGTTTTAGATGAGATTGTTGGCATCTAGGTACAGTCTTGTACAGTACGGGCACAGAATGGAGTTAAACTTTACGACTATGCCACGTGGTGGCTAAGTCGGTACCTGCATCTACGGATGATGGGCGGTCCCTCACATAATTTTATCCCTCAAGATGTGTTGTATTGAGATGACTCATTCATCCTACTTCTTATCCCATACCTGAGGCGGCTAACGCAAAGATACTAAGTTCCATGTGGTTCGAGGACCGGATGAAGGCATTAGGTTCTATGGACAACTGTGATTCCTAGAGTAATTATGTTCTGCTCGAGATATTTGCACCTGTCATGTCACATGTCTATCGGTTTGCACAATCCTCTATCTACTCCATGTGTGGCCTAAGAGTTGAACGTCTCCAACTACACCAATGGGTTGAACGTCTCCAATCACTAAATTACCGCATAGGTAAATAAGTAACATTAAGCAACACAGATAAATATATGAAACATATCAAACAACCACTTACTAATCTACCAACCCATATCCAACAAGTACCAAATAACATCGCATAAAGAGGGGTTCAAGATTTATTACAACCCATCATGTAGACCCATGATGGGGGAGAAAGAAGGGGTGATGATCATGGTGGTGATGGTGGCACGGTGGTGATGCCGGTGGCGGCTCCCTTCCGGTCTCCCTCTTGGTTGTCCCCTTGGTGTTCTTGATGTGGCGGCGGCTGGATGTGGAGATGATGCTTGATGAAGATGAGAATGAAGATGGATGATGGAGGCGGCTAGGGTTGGAGAAGTTTATATAAGAGCTCTCCCTATGACTCCTCCCTTGATGTGGATCTCTCCTTTGATCCCATGGCTCTAGATGAGCCCAGTCCTCTCCCAAATCATTCCTTGAAAGCCAAGGAAGTCGTGGGAACCAATGGGGATGAAATCTACGAAGAATCCCGTCACGAGAGGCAACTTTCGATGTTGTGTGGATGTCAAACGACCGACAAAATGACTGGGCGTGGTCGTGCGAAATGGACATGTTATTGGCTCAATGGAACATGATATGACTTGATATATGGAGATAATGTGCAACAAATGAGCTCTAAAGATGCATAAATTATGCAGCCATCACGTGGTGGTTTTCCAGGACCTTTGGCCCCATTTATACCCGCATTCATTAGCCATAGTCTCTTCAACCTTTACGATCGTGACCCACGACACAATAAGCACACCCACAACGACACATACAAAAAGGATATCCGGCGGCGCTCCAATGGAGTTTGGCATGTATCATGTTGCACACACATCAGGAAGACAGACCTCTTTGTGGTGTACACCAACGACCCAGACATGGGGAGGACTCCGTCAACACTATGGAGCAGTTGCTTGCTAAGGATGACAAGTACAAAATGGTCGGCTTCGACCTCACGTACATCGACGGTCATCCCAAGCATGATCAGAAGGTTGTCGTCACCCAGTTGTGTGTGCACCATCACGTCCTCCTCTACCACTACTGTATGGCCACAATGCCTTGCGAGCATTTCGACAGGTTTGTCAACAGCCCCGACTACAGGTTCGCTACGATGGACACCATCAATGAATTAAAGGTGCTCTAGACTTCAAGCTTGGTCTGCCAGAAGCTTGTCGACATCCACGACCGCTACATGGTTTGGGGGAGCAAGAAGGAGACATCGTGGTTGACCTCACTATGGACATCATCGACCCCTAATACGGAGACATGATAGCTAAGTACGATAAGAACAAGGTTCTCTGGAACAAGGCCCGGGTGAGGAGACTTGATGAAGATCACCTCCAATCCATGGCCAAGGATGCGTACACATGCTACAAGACATTCAGGCAAATCGTTGACATGAGGAAGTGCCTCCTACCAGAAGACGACAAGGGCTTGAGCCACAAGAAGAGCGATGGTAGCAAGCATCGCAGGAAGTAGATGAGTTGATAATCGTTTCTCATAGTTTATTATGCATGTAATAGTTTACTGAGATGTGTCAATGTTATGTCTGTAGTCACTTATGTATTTGGATGCATAATTAGGTTATGAAATCATGTTGTTATGTGTGTAATAGTTTATTGAGGTGTGCCAATGTTATGTGTGTAGTCACTTGTGTATTTGGATGTTTAATTTGGTTATGCGATCATGCTAGTCTGTGCACAGGGCATAGATGTGTGTGCAGACTAAGAAAGACACATGGCATACGGATTAAACTACCGAACCCGTCGGTGATGATTTCATCATTCGCTGACAATTCCTTACCAGGAACCGTTTGCCCACAATGCACACAACCTAATAGAAGGAATCGTATGTGTTATTATCGATCTTACAACACCATTCTTATTACTCACCTGTTTACCTCGCAGCAGGCACACATCTTGTTAATATGAATCGCTTGTGTTATTTTTTGCTCATCGCACGCGGTACATCAGAGTGACCAGTATGTGCACACCTTGATCTGGCTAACCATTTCGGTTGTTTGGGCTAATCACAAATAGTTCATTCGAGCGACATGTATGCCATCTATAGCACACACCCTGATCTGTCGAATCGTTTTTCTTGTTTCGGCTTATCACAAACAGTTCATCCGAATGACATGGATGTCGTCTATCACACACATCTTTATCTCAGTAATCGTTTGTGTTATTTTGGCTCATCGCAAATAGTTTGTATGGATCAACTGTATGCCATGTGTCACACACGCATCTCTTTTCTCAATCGTATTTGATGTATCCGCCATCGCACACATCTCGTCTTATTGGCGACGGATCTAGAACTATAGCATTTGTGATTCATGCATCACACATAGTTTGGTCAAAGGGTCTCAAATCCATGTGTCATCTTAGGACCTTCCTGCAGTACAGGGACCTAAGAGAATATTCATCTTACCTTTAGCTCCTTATGGGTTCAACACTCCACACTTACCACCTCCATCGTTGGAAAGAGCTATGATGATTCCTTGCACTTGGGGATTATTAGGGAAGTTGACATTTCTTGTACACAAATAATGCTTGAGTGTTCTTAAACATCTTTCATGAGGCACTTGTTTCATAGTAAGGAGAGCCCCAAAAATCATGGCCATGATATCTTGCGAATGATCTTCACCACCTACATCACTTAAATCAACTTGTTCCCCGTGGGAGCCTTTAAATTCATAAAACACCACTTCACAAATCTCTACAACAAAACCATTGGATTTGATGTAGATCCTATAGGCATGAGAGTGTGATTCGTACCCAAAAAATATACCTCAATTGTTTTGGATTGAAATTTAGCTAACCAATCTTTCTTGTTGAGAAGGAAACACTTACAACTGAATACTTTGTAGTATTTGATATTTGGCATGTTCCTTATTAGGATCTCATAAGGGCACTTATCCAAGATCTTGTGAATGTAGAGCCGGTTGGATGCATGACATGCGATGTTGATGGCTTTGGCCCAAAAGGATATATGTTGACTTGAAATCCTGCATCAGGGGCCTTGCCATCACCACAAGTGTTCGGGTTTTTTTTTCCTTTCAGTACACCATTTACTAAGGGGTGTATGGTGTAGTTTAATGCTCAATCCCTCATCACTACGAAACTCTTGTAAGGTGTAATTTTTGAAATCAGTTAAATTGTCCCTTTTTATTGCCAAAATCTCATTGTTGAACTTGCGTTTAGCTTGCTTGGCGAAATCAACGAAGTTTCTCTTCGTCTCACCTTTGAATTTGAGAAAGAACACGGCTTCCTCTCAACTAGGAAAGTGTTGGGCCCCAAGTGCAAGGGTTTGCTGCAAGCAGCAGTTTCCCTCAGGTGACCTCAAGATTTATCGAATCCACAAGATCTAAGATTCCAACTAGTGAGTGGTACCTGCACATAGAAAACAAAACAAAACGCCATACACATGTCCAGTGGTTGCAAGGTGACGCGGTTGGGGGCTAGCATGGATCGAATCAACACGACTTGGTGGCAATCCAGTTGGCTGCGACTTGGGGCGAAGTGGCAGTCGATGAAAACCGAGCTCCGACTTCGATCATGACGGGCGATGGTGGTGTCCATGTACCATTACCTTGTTGAAGTTATCATCACCGCAACCATCGCAATCACCGTCATCTCGCTCGGGCAGTTCCGTGGGGAAACACTTGATCCGTGTTTCCTAGATCGGACGATGGCGACGTAGTCGGTGTCATTTTCCCTCTTGAGGGCGTCATTTTGGAGCTGATGCTTGCTGGAGATGTCAGAAGGTGGATTAACGTGGCATCTACGGTATCGACAATGGAGGTTATCGACAGCATAGCGCATTAGAGTCTAGGCAAGGAATGTGTCTTGATGGACGAACACATGGCGGTGGCTTTGTTTGGTGTCGTGGCGGCATCAATAGCTGGTCTAGCAAGGTTAATGCAGATCTCTACCCTCAAGATAGGTCAAGTGTTTGATGGTTGTGGTGGCTTTCGAAGCGTGTGCATGTGGTACATGTTTTGGGTCTACAAGATCGGATGTGTTCTCCATGTACATCATGTGGTCGACTCGGCAATCATCCTGGTTCTAGATGGTGGGGGCGTGGTGGCATGCCCATTGTTGAGTTTGTAGGCATGGAGTGGTGGTTTAGGGTTGTTTGATGTATGTTCTTGTCAAACCTTTGTTGGATACTTTAATAAAGATGGATGTGTGCATCTATTGATGTAAAGGTCGGGGATTTGAACCTCCTTTTCAAAAAACTTGCAAAGAAGAGGTGAGGCGACGTTCAAGTTATGTGGCCATATGCCCATACAACATTTTGGCAGAACTCTTAAATACAAGTAAAAATTGTGGAAAAGATGGTATTAATTTGTAAATACATACGTATTTGACACTATAATGTTTAAATTAACATCACATACTTGAACTAGCAGCACTGACACAGTTGCAAAGTACTAAGAGTTAAGTTCCTACCACACATTCTTAATCTAAGATGTCTAATAATGATATTTGATAGATTTCATATTAAGACATAAAGACTATACCCTCCGTCACAAAGTAAGTGTCAACGATTTAGTACAACGTGTAGACGAACGGAGTACAAAATAGCAAAATGGAATTAGTCTGATTACCTTAAATAAGAAGCAAACTTCAACAATTACATTGAATGCTTCGATGCTTCACTAAAAAACTTTTTTAGAAATTTCTTGATGCAAGATCATTGACACCAACATTTCCCCCTTAAATTATGATCATGTTCCTACTCGGGATCAGTTCCCGCCTTTGATCTTCATTGACATCAACACTACTTGAAGGTGATAAGAACTTATTTAAAGCCTCCCTTTGTGATTCAATAAACTAATCTTCTTGTTTATTCTTCTTTTTCCTCTTCTCGTTCAAGATTTGCTTTTCCAGAGTACCAAAAGAAAGCATGCCATCATTTTCAACACCTGCTTCTTAGGCGACATTCTAGCACCTATTTTGTATGGAGAGTAAATATGTTGACTTAGAATATTAGAAACTATAACCCTTAAAATATAACATGTGTCGGTGTTTGCTCAACTTAAGCCCCTAACTCAATTCTGAAATACCAAATTAAGGGCCTCTTTGATTCGTAGGAATTTCAAAACGCAAGAACACAAAATAGATCGGAATGATATGCACACTTGAATCATATAGGGTTAGCAAACCACATGCATTTGAATGAGAGAGTGTTTGATACGACACGAAAAAACAAAGAAAAATTGAAAATGGTTGGTGTGCAATGTTAGGTTTTTTATGGAATGTAGTACAAATGATTCCTAGGTAAATATCCTATAGGATTCAATTCCACAAATCAAATGAGCAATGTAATATAATTCTAGAGGAGGCCAAACTTTAGGTTACAGCGGGCGCCGAAAAGCTAGGGCATATTATGCCCTGCGAGTAATTGTCATGTTGTGAGTGTGTGCTCTTTGTAAAACTCTATTCTTTCCTTATTTGATCGATGAGGCAATTCTTATGCCTTTCTTTCGAAAAAATTGACCAATGAAGAAAAAAAATCGCAGAATTCTAATTCTTAAAGAATCCAATGAAATTCAGAGTCAAAAATCAAACGAGAATTAAGTTTTGTTTCTACTTTAAAAAGATTATGCTGATCATCGAACAGCAAGATCGTGATCGACTAGGCCTTATGATGGATATGATTTTGTTGCCGCTCGCCGACTTGCCTCACGGCAGGCCTTCTAAATCTACTACGAGCACTTGGTAGTTTTTTTTTCTCATTTCTTTTATGCTTTATTTGGATGTGTTTGTGTTGATGCTCAACCTGACTATTTTATTTTATTGCACTTTAACAATGATGATTTATAAAGCAAGGTGAAAGCTTATTTCAAGCTGGTCATCAGAGTACTTTGGTGTTTTGTATGGAAAGGTATTCTTGTTGTTGTTTCAAGTTACCGAGTAGCCTAATTTTTTTTTTAAATACAATACAGACGCAAGTGTTTAAATACATATGTATACATTTATCCATATGAATGCATACACGCACATCTTATCTTTATAAGCCCTTCGAAAGTCTAAGCCGGCATGTCATCCTGAGATTTACAAAGTCACCATAGACGTCTCGTTATCGACAAAAACTTCTCATTTCAATAAATATGCATCGCTGAAAATACTAAAATAATACAAACACCAGAACTTAAGCCCTGATGTTTCTCTAACCATCCAATCACGGATTGATTCGTAACACGCCACGGCTTCAAAACGCAGGAAAGTCACGCAGCACGATGACGATTGCGGGTCGCGTGGATCAAAGTCGGATTCGGCGCACCACATTTTATCGGATCTCGCGTCCAAAGGAAATCGCTTCCCCGTCCTCCCAAGCAGGCACGCACCACATCGCCTGCACATGCAAGTTTTCGATCGTTTCTCTCGAGTGAAACGGCCAACGCGGATGAACATTAGTTTAAGCAGGCAGTACAGTGGACTCCGGGACTGAATCGTGTGCAGGGAGCGAAAAAGTCTTCTGCTAGGGGGTTGGCGCCGAATCTGTGAGATTGCTGCATGTCCATGACTAACAGACGTACGGCCACTGACGATAGTTGCGCCTAATAATTGTTCTACATGGCCTTCTTAATCATGGTAACTCCCTACTTCTGTATATTTTAACGAAATTGTTGTGCGTCCTGTCTTTTAAGTACAAAGCATACTAATATACCAAAAATTACATCGAGATCCCAGTCCAGCGAACGGCTATTGCACCCGTCGACGCGTCGCTCCAATACCTGGACCGGCCTAACCTTGTCAATGAAAAAAATCATGCATGTGCCTCTATGGACCAGTGTCTTGAATTCGCAGTCATTATCATTGAACTCTTGAATCACTGCAGTGTGTGAACGTGCAAGAGCTTATGACATTTGGATGCAGCCGATTGGAAACGGTTGCATGGGTTTTGTTCAACTAGTTTGACGGACGTGTCAGTAACAATGTGAATGAGCTATGTTTTGTCTTGACGCCAATGATATGCTAGTTCTCGACCCCCATCGATCTCATTGCGGTGTAAGAGATTCTTCAATTCCTTGGCAACATCTTATGTATGGGCACTAACTTCCGCAAATGCCCCGCCTCTCCGATTCGTTGCTCGGATGAGCAATCTTCTGTGGTTTTTCAGATCTTGAGCTGCCCAATATTTCAATTCCCCATCACTTATCTCAGGTTGCTTCTCTCGACGCGGAAGGTGCTCATGTCAGCGCTTCTCCCTCTCATCGAAGCTTGAGAATAAGCTTTCTCCATGGCATGGCTTCATGCGTTCTCGCTGAGAGAGATTGGCATTTGTTCGCCATGTCCTTTCTGCAATGCCCACCTGCCTTCTCATGGCTTTTGCTACTCTACACAAATATGTTATGTGTCAGGCCAACAAGATCATTGAAAGCTTTCTTTGGATTGGAGCAAGGATGTCCGCGGTGGCCAATGCATTGTTTCCTAGCCACATGTGTGCCTCCCCCTTTCCTTGGGTGCGAGAGCTCCAATGTGTTGGTGTTGCCCTGCAAGTGTGGTGGCTTTGTCTTCAGTGAACCGATGACGCCACGCCTTGGCGATACCTTCACCTTCCCAGTGATCCACAGGTGCACACCATCTTCCGTGCTTCGACTATCTGGTCCATTGGCGGTGGCCGCTTCTGGACAAACCATTGGATTAATGGTCGTTCTTCCACTCACATTGCCCCGCCCGTCTTGCTTTGTTCGCAACGGGTTGCACTTGTGTGCCTGGGTTCAGGACATCCGCGATGCTCTTGGCCCTATGTCACTTGTCTAGTGTGTCGATATGTGGAGGTAGGTCAAATTCATCACTCTCCCAGATCACCCTAATGAATTGTGTTGGCGATGGACCAGTTCAGACATGTATATCCTACTATGACAAGCTCTTCGTGGGCTCTATCCTCGACCCCTACTGTCGTCTCACCTAGAATACTTGGTCCCCGCTTTGGGTCAAGGTATTCCTTTGGCTTGCTCTTCAGGAACAATGTTGGACTGCCGACAGACTTGCATGCCGACGATATGTTCCTGGGTTGGTGGGGCAAACTACCGGTGCTTGATACCTCCTTCCGTGCACAAGGGCCTGAATTCCCTAATCTCAATAATGGCTGAGAGATTTGGAAGCACCGCAATGGTTGTACTTTTAATGGCCTATGCCCTTCGATCGACCGCATCGCCGAAACCATCCGTGAGGAGGCAAGACTTTGGCGAGAGTGGGTGCCTCTGGTCTACACAGGATCATCGAGGCTAGCTAGCGTGTGCATTATGTGGGTTGAGCATCCCACTTCCTTGTTCTGCCCAGAGTGTTTACTTGCGCCACGCCTACCTTTTTTGTTTCTTCCATTCTATCTATCAAAGGAAGACACGCAAGCTTTGCATATTCGTAAAAAAATGAATGAGCTAAATAATCTTGTTTCCGACTGACATGGTCATATGTTCTTTTACACGTTTTGGTACTCAGTGACTTGGACATGTTTTATGCTCAATAAATGGTTGTGTGCATCATACTATGCAGAGGATGGGGTTATCCCTTTTCAAAGAAGAAAGTCTTACACTAAATCTCGCTGTCACATACGCACAGCAAGAAACCCTAACATTGTCGCCCCGAGGAGCCGACATGAATCTATGTCTAAGCTCCGGTTAATCTGTTCCAATGCACGAACTCCAGAAGGATCGGAGCGTTGAAGAATGACCCAAACATGAAGCGCCCCATCAACCTGAGCATCATCCCTGCGAGGACTAAAATCCTAACTATCTGCTAGCTGGAACTGATCCACCGGGAAAAATATTATATGCAGACTTCCATGCTCATGTGCACACTACTCATGAATATTGTTACTCCCTCCAATAGTTTTATAAAGCCATATTAAGTCGTCAATAGTTGTATAAAGTTGCACTAGGTCGGCGACAATTAATATGGATCAAAGGGGTATTATATTCTTGTTCTACCAAAATTTACATGTAGGTTTTCTTCTTGTACCAAACTTACGTTTCTTTTTTACAATTTTTAAAATTTATACATCTAGTTTCGAGTTAAGTTACTTTCAAGTAGTAGCATTTTGGCAAGCTTGATATGCCTTTCAAACTCTGTAGGAGCTGCACAGTGCGGTGCATCTGGCCGAGTGCCAAACAGAAAAGGACACGAGAGGCCACCCGTGTGCACATGGCATGATGATTAAGTTTGCTCCTTAATTATGCCATTAGGGTCTTTGAGGGATGGATCGGATGGACTTGCCACTGCCAAAAGTCCATCAGTGTAATCATTAGGCGCCGGATTAGACTGCCGAAACCTGGCCGGTGTGTGGTGGCTCTCACTTGCTAATCTACTATTTACCAACACCGGATCCAATCCAATCCGATCCAGCCCACTAGCTAAAGCAAGGCGATGACTTCTTTTCTGCTTGGTTGCATCAATTAGCTTGTTATTTATCGCCTCCACTAGCGATATATTAGGCACTCAGTAGCTACCTAGGTTCGTACTGTATTTCCCTCCTAGCTACTAGCCTATGGTGCATGTTTGTTTAATCAGAGGGCAGTTAGCTGGCTAATTGCATGTGCTTATGCCAACATGTATGTGCAGTTAAGTATTTAATGACTGGTAGAAGTTTGACTGTAGTTTCTAATTCGTGGTGGGTGTGAGTACTTTTTTACACAGGTTCAGCTCAGGCATATACTCCTATTGAATGAACAGCTAATTGTAGCTACGGTATGCCCCTAACAAGCTAGTCCTTTTCCAATTCGAATTGGGAAGAAAAAGTTCATCGCACACAGTTTGTTCGATTGTTGATTTTGACCACTGGATTTGGGCAAGATCCGATGATTTGTTCTCATTCGTTTGTCTTCTTCCCATTTCAAAACGAAACAGATGGAGTACCGGCCAGCGCGTACGCGCACGGGGGCCAGAATGAAAGGAAACACGACGCACCAAGGCAACAAAAACCCCGTATGGGCGGGGCGAGGGGCCGATGCGCCCGCGTCGCCATGGCTACGTACCCGGGTCGGGGACCGGACGGCCACCCTCACCTTTTCTTATCCTCCCTCATCATATAATTATAAGTTGTTTTTGCACTTGGTTCCGTCCTAGATTCCAACCAATCGCCCCGTCCCCCAGGGTTAGGCTCCGAGCATCGTGCTTATCCGCCTCGTGTCAATTCATCGCCTAATTAAGTGGTTTTCTCATCGTTCTTTGAGGGGAATTATTGAGTGATTTTGGTTAATTAACCACCAAAGGAACAATATATTTTGCAATATACATGCCATGTGTACATAGAAAATCATCGGCACACCAGGACGGCCAGCCGGCTCGCTACATGCTATGCTTGCCGCGGTAGCTTGCGTATGCCGCTGCATGCGCCCATAGTCGGCCACCGATCACGGTGGCTAGCTACACGCTGCGCGCACGTACGCACGCATGGCGTACATGGTGATGCAAGTCTCTTTCGGTCGGGTGTCAAGGGCCCGGGGAGGAGAATCCGATCAAGGAATTGAGCCGATTCCGTGGAAAAGGCCTCTGAAACTAGGGAGGATAAATATGGACCCATGCATATCTCGTTTCCAACCCAAGAAGCATAATCTTGGTCTTATAATTTCCTCTCTTTTTCCAAGCTAAAGGTTGATGACTAGCTGCGGGTTTGGGTTCACCACGATTGCCCGACTTGTGTTCCACTCATACAAGGATCTTACTCGTTTGGGGTACTAAGTTTTGTCTGTGTGAGAAACGAGAGAGATTAATAATGTTAGAATATTCTGCAAAATAAAAATATAAAATGATGATATAGAGTCTCATGCGGACTCTCTAGATGGAGAATGGTGGGAATATTACTCCACTATGGGTAGATATGCTAGTACCAATGAAAATCCTTGATTTGATATAAAATAAAAGTTTGATGTGGAAGGAAAACTAATGATGTAGGTATCAGCGGTCAGCTTAGAGTCTCCACTTGTTGGCCAGGCAAAAAATTGATATTCTCTTAACAAAATGTTTATCGTCATCTTTGTTTGTATAAGATTGAGGAACGTGGAAATAGAATAGTCTTATGAGTTATATGTATGACGTGATATGTCGGATCATCCGGTAACTGAAAACACATGAATGTATAATATTATTGACTTATTGTTTGGTTGCGTCATGAGAAAAGCACATGATTTTTTTCTCAAGGATTGAGTGTATGGCATAGTTGCTATTGAAACTTAGTGAAAATCCCCTTAGAACAACTCTAGCAGACCCCACCAAAGCCGCGAACCCGTAAAATTCCGACGAGTATGCAGGCTCGGCCCAAATTTCGGACCAGAACAGAGCCCGCATACTCGCCCGGCCCGTAATTTTTTTTGCCGTGGCCCGCAAACTGCATGCCCCGATCATTATATCTGCGAGTTCGCGGCGCGTTTGCGGGTCGAAACCCTATCCCCCCCTTCCCCGCCGCCGAGCTACGTAATTCCCCACCCACCCCCTCTCCACATTTCTCGCCGCCGGCGACCCCCTTCCGCCTCCAGCCACCATGTGGGGCCGCATGTGGAGCTCCGGACGTGGCTCCGGCAGCAGATCCGGCGGCGGCAGCGACCCTGAGCGCGAGCGGCGCGTTCGGTCAGACGGCGCGAGGAAGCGCGGGGCGAGGAAGTGGACCAACCGCGGCCTCTTGCCGCCGCCGAGCTTCCGCGTTCGCGAGACGGACGAGTACGACCATCGACACGGCCGTACCCCGTCCTCTGTTGCGTCCTTCTCCTCCGCTGCGAGATCTTCCTACGCCGGGAGCTCCTCCTCTTCCCGTGCGGGCCTTCTCCCCGTGAAGAGGGAGTGGTCGGAGGAGCCCGAGGAGCCGGAGGACGTCGAGTTCGTCCCCGTCAAGGAGGAGCCCGAGGAGCCCAAGGGGCTCGGCCACCGCGGAGTCGTCGGGCCGAAGGACTTCGTCGCCGATGTCGACGCTGTTGCGGCCGCCATTGCCGAGCTGAGCGTGCGCGAGGAGGCAGAGCGCCGCCGTGAGATCCCCACCCCTCTAGTACTAGTATTGATGTAGTATGTAGTATGACCTACTGTTTGTAGTGTTTGATCATGTAAAATATATATATAGTACGTGATGAACTACGAGGTGCAATTTCTTTCATGAAACTGTTTTTTAAAATTATGCAGTTTCATCTATGGTTTCTGTTCGGCCGCGCTCGTTCTCGACCCGCAAACGAGATCTTCGTCGAACTGCAAACGCGTTTTGTGGATCAGAGATTTTGTGGGGTCTGCTAGAGTTGCTCTTAGTCTAGACCCGATGAAAAAAATCTTTAGAATTGCATGCAAAGTAGACCATAGGAATTCCTAATCCTAAAAACCAAACAAGCATAATATGTTCTTTCCTAAGAAACAAAACCGTCGATAAACCATTTAAGGTCATCTACAGTGCAGGTGCTTATAAACATAATCTTGTTTTTCCTTAAGCACCGATGCTTGTTTCTATAATAGATGTGCCGAATTAAGCATATATGCTCTATTAAGAAACAACAGTACTTAAAAAACTGGGTTTATTGTTGTAAGCAACGCTTGGCGCACCTTGCATTGTATATGGCCTAATATTCCTATAAAATTCCTTATCAAATAGGCCCTCGAACTATATAGACGCTAAAAAATAATTAAAATATATGGAAACATAATCGTGCGCACACAAACGCATATGTGTCCCTTGCACACACAAAAATCATCAACATGTGTAGATTCTCATGATGTTCAAACCTAGGTATTACCGTGACAGAAAGAAACAACTTCGCTCCATGAGACCACACATCGGTTTTATTTAAGATTTTTGGATGGTCCTTGAATAAGAAGAATACTTGCATCTAACTTATTGAAGATGTGCAATGAGATTCCAGTTCTTACATGTATTTGGTTTATGGATACTTTGTAATCTATTAGTTTTAGAAAGCTAAGTAAGGACCATGCATGATTGAAATATTATGGCTTGCTGGTCCTACGAAAGGACAAACCCCATGAGTTGCACATAACAGATATTTGGATAGTGGGAAATGGAACATTGAATAGTTAGGGCATGTACAATGGTGTCATCTGTCGAGTTAGAAGAAAGAGAAACGAAAAAAGGTTTTCCTTCTCTTAATAATGGAGATATACAAATTCTCTCAATTTTACAAGATGGCATCTCTTGGTTAAATATTCCCCTACTATTTTTAGGAGAAAGAAAATATTTATTATACATAACACCAATACATAATCCATGGTATATCATGTCTTTTATCTTATTTAGGTGACATGGATTTCATAAAAAGGTATTGTATTATCAACATTGTACATGCCCTTGATGGAAAAAAGGTGGAGAAAACAGTTAATTATCATGCAGTAAAACTCGGAGACATTAGATGTTCAACCGTGTTTGGTCGTTTTATCCAAACTATTATAGGAATCATGTGCCACAAAAATTTCTTGATGCATTGCCACTATCCAAACAATTTGTTTATTACCTTCTTTTGGGCAATATCTTTTTTCGCTTTTCTAAAATCATATTGCACTAAAGTAGTTTTGTTTACCTACTAAAGTGTTTTTTTAATTTGATTGGACATAGGAATTTTCTAGAATTCTAGGTTCCATTTGAAAATGACACTATTCCCAAATTACATATGAAACAAGCAGTGCCATTTGAAAGTCCATTGAGATTTACGAGTCTCAAATAGTCAGTTATAGTAATGTTGCAAGGAACCGACATGTTGCAACAGAACCTCAAGAATTTTCACCATTCATGTTGAAAAGAAAGCACACGGTAGGTTAGGTGGTTAGGGTATGACGGTATGTGTAATGGTGATATCTTGATAGTACTGTACCACGAATGATGATTACTAGTTTGGAGAGAGAGGACGAAAAAAGGTTTGCTTTCTCTTTGATAGAGATAATTCTTAGAAAGGAAGATAAGACATTTCTCTTCATTGTACAATTGTCATCTCTGAATTAAATATTTCTCTAGTTTATTTTTTGTCACCACATGTTCTTAAGAGCGTGCGAACATTCATCATTAACATGATAGTAAGACATAATTGAATGTATAGCATGTTTTTTAGTCTTCTCTAGGTGACACGTGTTGCATTCAAAAGACCGTCTTATCAACCAGTTCGCATGCCGTTGGTGGGAGAAGAGTATACACTAGATTGCATACCCTGTTTGCTGGTTTTATCCAAATTATTATAGGATTATCTATCACAAAAAAATTCTTGTGCAATACCACTATGTGAACAATGCAAAGAAAATACGACCTTCTTTCGGGTCGCAATTTCTTTTATTTCTTTTCTAAAATCATTTTGTATTAAAGGAGTTTTGCTTACCTACTGGTGTCTTTTACCTTCATTGGACATATGGATTTTCTTGAATTCAAGGGTTCGTGTGTAACATGATACCGTTCTCGTTAGTGCAGAACAGACCTATAATCGCGGGCCGTAAGGACCTTTATTGTCGGTTCTCGAACCGGCACTAAAGGGTGTGAACTAAAGCATACCCCCCCTTAGTATCGGTTCAACACGGCCCGGCACCAAAGGTCCTTCACGTGGCATCCGACGGCGCCGTGGCATGGGGGACCTTTAGTCCTGGTTGATAACACCAACCGGGACTAAAAGTATTTAGTTTTTTTAGTTTTGTTTTATTTTTCCTTTTGATTCTTTAGGGGTTTATGAATTAATTATGGTTTAATTTTCCTTTTAATTTTATGTTTTTCATTTAATTAATTTTCATTTCAAACATATATTACGCTACTACGTACATACTGTACACACACGTTATGCATGCACATATATATAAATATAAATAGAATTTCTCGTAGAACAGCGGTCATATATATGTATGTATATATATATATATATAATTTCTCCTACAATTTGAGGATCATTACATATATATGTGCAGGCTTTGCAAAAATCCAGCTAATTCCTGCAGATCTTGTAATGGTATTCTCCTTTGTGATTTATGACCTGGTCGAACAGAAATCCAGCTAATTCCTCTTGAATTGCTCGTACCCGAGCCTCTGGTATGAGTTGGCCCCGCATCTCCGTCAACTACAAAATGGAGATCAAGATGAATATATTAGTTGTGTGTATATATATATGATAGATCATGATAAAAAAAATATGGATAGTGTTCTGACAAACGTACCCAAAGATTTTTTTCGTGTCTCCTTCTTTCAGACGTGATTATGCGAATGTTCTCGCAAACGTAGTATCCGCATAAACTATTCCCCTGCTCCTGCACCATGCACTTTACGAGAATAAAATTCAATCAGGTAATAATTAATCAAGCATGATAATGGTATTGAAACTAGAATTAAAAAGATACACGGACGTAGCTAGCTAGCTAGTAGTACTTAATTACCTTGGGTCGCACCATTTCAGTTGTTGTGCCCAGTCGCCTGAGAGCTGTTTGATGAACTTGGCCCAAGCCCTGCCCGCCAACAAAGAAAATAAATAAATGAGTTATTAACTAGTTGATATCAGAAAATGAAGTAATTAAAGAGGCCGACATAGTACGATAATGATTGAAATTACCTGTCAAGCAGCCCCTCACGATTGCGTATTCGGATGGATACTTTAATAGCGAGTCGGGTACTTCAACTTTTTCCTTGTCAACTTCAATGATTAACAAGATCCAGTGGTAATTGCATAACTCATCAACAATACTTATTAACATCTAGTAAGCAAAAATAGAATTTGTAATACAAGATATATATATATGTATGTATGTATGTATGTATGTATAGTAACACTCATCCGAAATTTTAAGGAGGTAGTATTTCTGGTTGGCTGTTTAGATGGATTAAAAATTCTAGCATTTTTTTCTCTATGTCTTTTCTTAAATATGAAGTTTTCATATCTTTTGATTAATCGTATTTGGGTCAATGAAGCCAATGCCATAGCGTTCAGCTTGTTTCATTTCATACATCTTCATTCTCCACGATACCACAGAAATGAATATAGTGAGGATAATTCCAGGTAATGAACGAGAGCACAACTAGCTAGGGACTTAAATTATAGAAAGAAATCACTTATAGACAATAGCAACTGACTAAAGATTTGTCGAGTGCGTCTTGATTGAATAACTGAAACAACTCTGCATAATGGATCCACACATCTTTTTTATGGAAGTAATGCGTCTCTTGGACTCTCACCATGAGGGACTCTTCAGTGCTATTTGCTGTTATTTGCATGTACCACGTATGCAATTCATACATTCTCGTTGGTCGAAGCTTGACATCTTCAGGCCTGACCAGAGGTTTGCCGCAGGCATATTGATATTTTACTTCTGACTCTTTAAGCACGGGCATTTCCTCAAGGCATAGGAGTTGTTCAACAGTGACACCGGCCTCTTGAGCCATCCTATATGTTCTTCGGTCACTTCTGGCCAACCGGAAGTACTCATAGGTGTTTGTACAATGAGCGGGGGGTCGATTGCACTGCCTGTTCTCCCAACTAGGGGGTAGTTTTCCCGCTTTTTTTCAACTCCTTGGCTCGAGCTCGAGCTCGACTCCTTTTGTCCTACAAGATATGACTTCTTGATAGACCGCACATAGTCGATGTCCTTCTAAGTCGGTCGAGCCATATCAATGAAGTGTTGTGAGACATGCTCAGGTACTTTCTCCTTTGGCGGCTGGGGCGGTTTTGGGCCAAAATGGGCCTTCAAATTGACATCCACTCCATTGTCGAGTTCCTCGTCGGTCAGATGGTAAGGCAACTTCGGAAGAGGCTTGAGGCTTGGACCATATCTCAATTTCTTGCTTGTTGTACCGCTAGGCATCATAGCTGTAGCCTCTCTCTTCCATTGTTGCTTAGGCTACGAAGCACGCTGAGTCGACGCAGCACGCTAACACCGTGCCGGACCTGGAGGAGGAGGAGGCTGACGTGGTGCCGGACTTGGAGGAGGAGGAGTTGGCTGACGTCATGCCGGACTTGGAGGAGGAGTCGGCTGACGCGGTGCCGGACTTGGAGGAGGAGCCGCAGTCGACTGACGCGGTGGCGGACTTGGAGGAGGAGGAGTCGGTGGCCTTGGAAAGACGATGCAATCCTTTTACATAGAATGATACGATGTATGGCCTCTCCTAGTGTTCTCTCCTCGTCACCTCCAGCAACGTCAAGTTGTAGCTCATGATATTGTTGGAAAAATGCCCTAGAGGCAATAAATAAAGTGTTTATTATTGTATTTCCTTGTTCATGATAATCGTTTATTATCCATGCTATAATTGTATTAATTGGAAACACATTACATGTGTGGGTAAATAAACAACACTCTGTCCCTAGTATGCCTCTAGTGAACTAGCTCGTTGATCAAAGATGGTCAAGGTTTCCTAGCCATTGACATGTGATGTCATTTGATAACGACATCACATCATTAGGAGAATGATGTGATGGACAAGACCCAAACTACAAACATAGCATATGATCGTGTCAGTTTATTGCTACTGTTTTCTGCTTGTCAAGTATATGTTCCTATGACCATGAGATCATGCAAATCACGGACATCGGAGGAGTGCCTTGTGTGTATCAAACGTTGCAACGTAACTAGGTGACTATAAAGGTGCTCTACAGGTATCTCCAAGGGTGTCTGTTGAGTTGGCATGGATCAAGACTGGGATTTGTTACTCCGTGTGACGAAGAGGTATCTCAGGGCCCACTCGGTAATACAACATCACAATAAGCCTTGGAAGCAATGTGACTAAGTGTTAGTCACGGGATCTTGTATTACGGAACGAGTAAAGAGACTTTCCGGTAACGAGGTTGAACTAGGTATGGAGATACCGACGATCGAATCTCGGGCAAGTAACATACCGAAGAACAAAGGGAACATCATACGGGATTAACTGAATCCTTGACACACAGCTTCGACCGATAAAGATCTTCGTACAATATGTAGGAACCAATATGGGCATCCAGGTCCCGCTATTGGTTATTGACCATAGAGGTGTCTCGGTCATGTCTACATAGTTCTCGAACCCGCAGGGTCTGCACACTTAAGGTTTGGTGACGTTTCGGTAGTATAGAGTTATGTATGGTGGTGACCAAAGGTTGTTCGGAGTCCCGGATGAGATCTCGGACGTCACGAGGAGCTCCGAAATGGTCCGGAGGTAAAGATTCATATATAGGAAGTCCTGTTTTGGTCGCCGGAAAAGTTTCAGGCTCATCGGTAGTGTACCGGGAGTGCCGGTAGTGTACCGGGAGGCCTCCGGGAGGGGTATTTAGACCCAAGAGGCTTCATGGGATGTGGGAGAGTGAATATCAGCCCTTAGTGGGCTGGTGGAAACTCCCACACAAGGCCCATGTGGCTAGAGGAAAAAACCCAATAGGGAAAGGTGGAAAAAAAGGCAAAAAGGAGCAATCCTAGTCCTACTAGGATTGGAGGAGGAGTCCTCCTCTCCTAGTAGGTTCGGCCGAACCAGCTTGGCTTGGAAGCCAAGGCTGCCTCCTCTCCTCCTCTCCTCCTATATATACTAGAGGGTTTTGGGGTTTTTGCACTAGTTTTTCAGCCACGTGCTACCCATTCCTCTAGTGCATAGTTTGTCCTCTAGATCGGATTTCTGTAGTGCTTAGGCGAAGCCCTTGCCGGAATTGCTCCACCATCATCGCCGGAGCGTCGTCACGCTGCCGGAGAATTCTTCTACCTCTCCGCTCCTTCTTACTGGATCAAGACGGCGGAGATCGTCATCAAGCTGTATGTGTGCTGAACGCGAAGGTGCCGTCCGTTCGGTGCTAGATCGGAAGGATCGTGATCAAGTTCGTGGGACGGATCGTGATTGGATCGCGGGACCGGTCGTGATTGGATCGCGGGACGCACGGTGATTTGGATCACGAAGACGTTCGACTACACCAACCGTGTTTCTTAACGCTTCCCGCTTAGCGATCTACAAGGGTACATAGATCCACTCTCCCTCTCGTAGATGCTCATCACCATGGATAAATCTGTGTGTGCGTAGGAAAATTTTTGTTTCCCATGCGACGTTCCCCAACAGATATGCTGACATCACTTCATCAACCCTGACATGAGCATAGCCAGCTGGAATGGGATTGCAATGGAAGGTTGCTTCTGGGGGATTTGCTAAAGCATAGCCGTCCGCCACCTTCATGGATAAGTTCTTGACTTTCATGTGTAGCTCAAAGTTAGTCCTGTCTTTGATATCATCCATAGGGTACATAGCTAGCATTGCATCATCATCGATATCGACCGGGGTGGAACCCACGCTGCTTCTTGGCATAGATGGGACGGTGACATCCAATGCTGGATCGATCTGCTCATGCTGCTGCTGAGATGCCCTTTCCTGGCTGAGCGAGTCGATCTGCTCCTGCTGCCGCTTGACTATGGATTCCAACTCCAGGTGCTTTGATTCGAGGCCTTCAAGGCGGAGTGCTTCCTCCCTCTTCTTTCGCTCCTCCTGCATCTTCTTTCTCGCACGGCTTCTGTAGTCCTCGTTCCAACCAGCAAACCCCTCAAACCACGGAACAACGCCTTTCCCTCGTGTTCTTCCCGGGTGTTCAGGATTCTTCAGGGCATGCGTAAGCTTGTCGTCCTCTATGTTGGGCATGAACACCCCCGTTCGAGCTTCTTCTATTTTCATCAGAATTTCATCTGTCACTTTTTAAGACTTTCCTTCACCATAATAGCCCATGTCTTTGGGTCCAACTTCCCCTCATGCACGTAAAACCATGTCCTGCACCTCGGGGGCCAGGTCACTGTAACTGGAGTGACCCCTGCACTAATCATATCTTTTTTGGATTGATCTCACTTAGGTAGGGCCATCTGGTAGCCACCTGGCCCTAGAGTATGGTGCCACTCCTTTTTCACAACATTAATCTTGTTCTTTCTCGACCGTTCCTTAGCTACTTCCGATTCCTTGAACTTCACGAAATCGTCCCAGTGATATTTTGCCTTCACCAGTGCTCCCTCGAATTATGGAGTCGTCTTGTTTGCTTTGACGTACGCGGCCCATGCATTTTTCTTGAAGGTGTTGAAGGCGATCGCCATCTTTTTAAGAGCATAGTTTCTGACTTTATTCAGATCTGCATCTGTCAAGTTATCTGGTAGTGTGAAATGTGACATCAGCTCGGTCCAAAGCACATCTTTTGCTCTTTCATCGACAAAAGTAACTCTTTGTTGATCTCCCTTTGCTGGCTTTTGTTGGAAATATGCCCTAGAGGCAATAATAAAATGGTTATTATTGTATTTCCTTATTCATGATAATTGTCTATTGTTCATGTTGTAATTGTATTAACCGGAAACCGTAATACATGTGTGAATACATAGACCACAACATGTCCCTAGTGAGCCTCTAGTTGGCTAGCTCATTGATCAATAGATGGTCACGGTTTCATGACCATGGACATTGGATGTCATTGATAACGGGATCACATCAATAGGAGAATGATGTGATGGACAAGACCCAATCCTAAGCATAGCACAAGATCATTTAGTTCGTCTGCTAAAGCTTTTCTAATGTCAAGTATCGTTTCCTTAGACCATGAGATTGTGAAACTCCCGGATACCATAGGAATACTTTGGGTGTGCCAAATGTCACAACGTAACTGGGTGGATATAAAGGTACAGTATGGGTATCTTCGAAAGTGTTTGTTGGGTTGGCACGAATCGAGACTGGGATTTGTCACTCCATGTGACGGAGAGGTATCTCTGGGCCCACTCGATAAGACATCATCATAATGACCTCAATGTGACTAAGGAGTTAGCCACGAGATGATGTGTTACGGAATGAGTAAAGAGGCTTGCCGGTAACGAGATTGAACAAGGTATAGGGATACCGACGATCGAATCTCGGGCAAGTATCATACCGGTAGACAAAGGGAATTGTATACGGGATTGATTGAATCCCCGACATCGTGGTTCATCTGATGAGATCATCGTGGAGCATGTGGGAGCCAACATGGGTATACATATCCCGCTGTTATTTATTAAGCAGAGAGGTGTCTCGGTCATGTCTACGTGCCTCCCGAACCCGTAGGGTCAACACACTTAAGGTTCGATGACGCTAGGGTTATAGGGAAATAGTGTATGTTGTTACTGAAGGTTGTTCGGAGTCCCGGATGAGATCCCAGAAGTCACGAGGAGTTCTGGAATTGTCCGGAGGTAAAGATTCATATATAGGAAGTGAGGTTTTGGTCACCGGAAGTGTTTCAGGCATCACCGGTAGCGTACCGAGACCACCGAAAGGGTTCCGGGGGTCCACCAAGTGGGGCCACCGGCACCAGAGGGCTGCATGGGCCACAAGTGGGAGGGAACCAGCCCCTGGGTGGGTTGGTGCACCCTCCACAAGGGCCCAAGGCGCAACATGAGGTGGGACGGGCCAAACCCTAGAGGCGGATAGGCCCTAGGCCCACCTAGGGCGCCGCCCCTCCCACTCCCTCTCCTAGCCGTCGCACCAGATGGCATCTGGGGCTGCCGTCGGCTCCTAGGCTAGGAACCCCAGGGCTATGCCTTCCCTCCTCCTCCTCCTCCTATATATAGTGGAGGTTTCGGGGCTGCAAAACGCATGAGTTTCTTCCTCTCTCAGCACAGCCCTACCCTTCCTCCTCCTCGTCCTCTGTACTGCTTGGTGAAGCCCTGTCAGAGTACCATGCAGCTCGACCGTCACCATGCCTTCGTGCTGCCAGAGCTCTTTCTCAACCTCTCCTTCCTCCTTGCTGGATCAAGGCGTAGGAGACGTCATCGGGCTACACGTGTGTTGAACGCGGAGGCGCCGTTGTTCGGCGCTTAGATCGGATTCCACCGCAATCTGAATTGTTGCGAGTACGACTCCACAACCGCGTTCTAGTGCTTCCGCTTTGCGATCTTCAAAGGTATGAAGATGCACTCTCCCCTTACGCGTTGCTGGTTTCTCCATAGATGGATCTTGGTGGTCATAGGAATTTTTCGATTTACTACTACGTCTCCCAACAGTGGCATCATGTGCAGGTCTATGCATAAAATCTATGCACGAGTAGAACACAAGTATTTGTGGGCGTTGATCTTGTTAATTTGCTTACCGTTACTAGTCTTATCTTGATTCGGCGGTATTGTGGGATGAAGCGGCCCAGACCAACTTTACACATACGCTTACGTGAGACCGGTTCCACCGCCTGACATGCACTTGTTGCATAAGGTGGCTAGCGGGTGTCTGTCTCTCCCACCTTAGTCGGATCGGATTCGATGAAAAGGGTCCTTATGAAGGGTAAATAGCAATTGGCATATCACGTTGTGGTTTTGGCATAGGTAAGAAACGTTCTTGCTAGAAACCTATAGCAGCCACGTAAAAACTTGCAACAACAAATTAGAGGACGTCTAACTTGTTTTTTTGCAGCATATGACTTGTGATGTGACATGGCCAAAGGATGTGATGTGATGCATTGTGATGTATGAGATTGATAATGTTCTTGTAATAGGATTCACGACTTGCATGTCGATGAGTATGAAAACCGGCAGGAGCCATAGGAGTTGTCTTAATTTATTGTATGACATGCGTGTCAATCATAAACGCCATGTAATTACTTTACTTTATTGCTAATCATTAGCCATAGTAGTAGAAGTAATAGTTGGCAAGACAACTTCATGAAGACATGATGATGGAGATCATGATGATGGAGATCATGGTGTCGTGCCAATGACATTGATGATCATGGTGCCCCGAAGATGGAGATCAAAGGAGCAAGACGATATTGGCCATGTCATGTCACTATATTGATTGCATGTGATGTTTATCATGTTTACATCTTATTTGCTTAGAACGACGGTAGCTAAATAAGATGATCTCTCACTAAAATTTCAAGAAATGTGTTCACCCTAACTGTGCACCGTTGCTAAGGATCGTTGTTCTGAAGGACCACGTGATGATCGGGTGTCATAGGTTCTAACATTCGCATACAACGGGTGTAAGCCAGATTTACACATGCGATACACTTAGGTTGACTTGACGAGCCTAGCATGTACAGACATGGCTTCAGAACACGGAAGACTTAAAGGTCGAACATGAGTCGTATAGAAGATACGATCAACATGGAGATGTTCACCATGGATGACTAGTTCGTCCCACGTGATGATCGGACATGGGCTAGTTGACGTGGATCATGTGTCACTTGGATGACTAGAGAGATGTCTATATAAGTGGGAGTTCATTAAATAATTTGATTATGTGAACTTAATTATCATGAACTTAGTCTAAAATTGTCTTTAAAATCTATATTGTAGATCCAATGGCCAACGCTAATGTTGTCCTCAACTTCAACGCGTTCCTAGAGGAAACCAAGCTGAAAGATGATGGAAGCAACTATGCGGACTGGGTCCGTGGCTTGAGGATCATCCTCATAGCTTCCAAAAGATTATATGTCCTTGATGCACCGCTAGGTGATGCACCCATTTTCCCAGTGGCTCAAGACGTTATGAATGCCTGGCAGTCGCGCTGTGATGATTACTCCCTGGTTCAGTGAGGCATGCTTTATAGTTTAGAACCGGGGCTCCAAAACCATTTTTAGCAACACGGAGCATATGAGATGTTCCAAGAGCTGAAATTGGTCTTCCAAGCTCATGCCTGGGTCGAGAGATATGATGTCTCCGACAAGTTCTTCAGTTGTAAGATGGAGGAGAATAGTTTTGTCTGTGAGCACATACTCAAAATGTCTGGGTTGCACAACCGCTTGTCTCAGCTGGGAGTTAATCTCCCGGATGACTCGGTTATTGATAGAATCCTCCAGTCGCTTCCACCTAGATACAAGAGCTTTGTGATGAACTACAATATGCAGGGTATGGAGAAGTCCATTCCTGAGTTGTACTCGATGCTGAAATCAACGAAGGTCGAGATCAAAAAGGAGCATCAAGTGTTGATGGTGAATAAGACCACTAGTTTCAAGAAAGGCAAGGGTAAGAAGAACTTCAAGAAGGACAGCAAAGCAGTTGCCGCACCCGGTAAGCAAGTTGTCGGGAAGAAGAACAAGAATGGACCCAAGCCTAAGAGTGAGTGCTTTTATTGCAAGGGTACCGGTCACTGCAAGCGGAACTGCCCCAAGTACTTAGCGGATAAGAAGGCCGGCAACGTTAAAGGTATGTGTGATATACTTGTTATTTATGTATACCTTACCAGCGCTCGTAGTTGCTCCTGGGTATTTGATACCGGTGCAGTTGCTCACATTTGTAACTCCAAGCAGGAGGTGTGGAATAAGTGGAGACTGGCAAAGGACGAGGTGACGATGCGCATCGGGAATGGTTCCAAGGTTGATGTGGTCGCCGTCGACACGCTACCTCTACATCTACCTTTGGGATTAGTTTTAAACCTCAATAATTGTTATTTAGTACCAGCTTTAGGCATGAACATTGTATCTGGATCTCGTTTGATGTGAGATGGCTACTCATTTAAATCTGAGAATAATGGTTGTTCTATTTATATGAGAGAAATGTTTTATGGTCATGCCCCGCTGGTCAATGGTTTATTTTTGATGAATCTCGAACGTGATGTTACACATGTCCATAGTGTGAGTACCAAAAGATGTAAGGTTGATAACGATAGTCCCACTTACATGTGGCACTGCCGCCTTGGTCATATTGGTGTCAAACGCATGAAGAAACTCCATGCTATTGGACTTTTGGAGTCTCTTGATTTTGAATCATTTGACACGTGCGAACCATGCCTCATGGGAAAGATGACCAAGACTTCATTCTCCGGAACAATGGAGCAAGAAACTAACTTGTTGGAGATAATACATACCGATGTATGCGGTCCAATGAGCATCGAGGCTTGCGGTGGCTACCATTATGTTCTCACCCTCACTGATGACATGAGCAGATATGGGTATGTCTACTTAATGAAACACATGTCTGAAACCTTTGAAAAGTTCAAGGAATTTCAGAGTGAGGTAGAGAATCAACGTGACAGGAAAATAAAGTGTCTACGATCTAATCGTGGTGGAGAATATTTAAGTCACGAGTTTGGCACGCACCTAAGGAAATGTGGAATTGTTTCACAACTCATGCCGCCTGGCACACCTCAGCGAAATGGTGTGTCTGAACGTCTTAATCACACTCTATTGGATATGGTGCGATCTATGATGTCTCTTACCGACTTGCCGCTATCATTTTGGGGACATGCATTAGAGACTGCCGCATTCACTTTAAATAGGGCACCATCTAATCCCGTTGAAACGACACCTTATGAATTATATTTTGGAAAGAAACCTAAGCTATCATTTCTAAAAGTTTGGGGATGCTAAGCTTATGTGAAGAAACTTCAACCTGAGAAGCTCGAACCCAAAGCGGAAAAGTGCGTCTTCATAGGACACCCCAAAGAAACTATTGGGTATACCTTCTACCTCAGATCTTTGTTTCCAAGAATGGATCCTTTCTAGAGAAAGAGTTTCTCTCGAAAGAAGTAAGTGGGAGGAAAATAGAACTTGATGAGGTAATTGTACCTCCACTCGAACCGGAGAGTAGCGCAGCATAGGAAGTTGTTTTTGTGGATCCTGCACCGGCTGGAGAGGAAGTTAATGATGATGATCATGAAACTTCAGATCAAGTTGCTATTCGAAGGTCCACTAGGACATGTTCCGCACCAGAGTGGTACGACAACCCTGTCATGCAAATCATGTTGTTGGACAACGGTGAACCTTCAAAGTATGAAGAAGCAATGGCGGGCCCAGATTCCAACAAATGGCTTGAAGCCATGAAATCCGAGATAGGATCAATGTATGAGAACAAAGTATGGACTTTGATGGACTTGCCTGATGATAAGCAAGCCATAGAAAATAAATGGATCTTTAAGAAGAAGACTGACGCGGATGGTAATGTGACCGTCTATAAGGCTCGGCTTGTCGCTAAGGGTTATCAGTTCACCAGACCTGATGTGAACCTTTCCATAAGTTTGGTAGGGAGGTACTGAAGTGATCCCAGAGCGGAACACTGGACAGCGGTCAAGAATATCCTGAAGTAACTGAAAAGGACAAAGGACATGTTTCTCGTATATGGAGGTGCCGAAGAGCTCGTCGTAAAGGGTTACGTCGATGCTAGCTTCGACACAGATCCGGATGACTCCAAGTCACAAACCGGATACGTGTATATTTTGAACGGAGGGGCAGTCAGCTGGTGCAGCAGCAAGAAAAGCGTCGTGGCGGCATCTACATGTGAAGCAGAATACATAGCTGCTTCGGAAGCAGCAAAGGAAGGAGTCTGGATGAAGGAGTTCATCATCGACCTAGGAGTAATTCCCAATGCGTCGGGCCCGATGACTCTACTCCATGACAACACTAGAGCTATTGCCCTTGCCAAGGAGCCCAGGTTTCACAAGAAGACAAGACACATCAAGCGCCGCTTCAACTCCATTCGTGATTACATTTAGGAAGGAGATATAGATATTTGTAAAGTACATATAGATCTGAATGTCGCAGATCCGTTGACTAAACCTCTCTCACGAGCAAAACATGATCAACACCAGAACTCTATGGGTGTTCGATTCATCAAAATGTAACTAGATTATTGACTCTAGTGCAAGTGGGAGACTATTGGAAATATGCCCTAGAGGCAATAATAAAATGGTTATTATTGTATTTCCTTATTCATGATAACTGTCTATTGTTCATGCTATAATTGTATTAACTAGAAACAGTAATACATGTGTGAATACATAGACCACAACATGTCCCTAGTGAGCCTCTAGTTGGCTAGCTCGTTGATTAATAGATGGTCACGGTTTCATGACCATGGACATTGGATGTTATTGATAAGGGGATCACATCATTAGGAGAATGATGTGATGGACAAGACCCAATCCTAAGCATAGCACAAGATCGTGTAGTTCGTCTGCTAAAGCTTTTCTAATGTCAAGTATCGTTTCCTTAGGCCATGAGATTGTGAAACTCCCAGATACCATAGGAATACTTTGGGTGTGCCAAAGGTCAGAATGTAACTGGGTGGCTATAAAGGTACACTACGGGTATCTCCGAAAGTGTCTGTTGGGTTGGCACGAATCGAGACTGGGATTTGTCACTCCGTGTGACGGAGAGGTATCTATGGGCCCACTCGGTAAGACATCATCATAATGAGCTCAATGTGACTAAGGAGTTAGCCACGAGATGATGTGTTACGGAACGAGTAAAGAGACTTGCCGGGAACGAGATTGAACAAGGTATAAGGATACCGACGATCGAATCTCGGGCAAGTATCATACCGGTAGACAAAGGGAATTGTATACGGGATTGATTGAATCCCCGACATCGTGGTTCATCTGATGAGATCATCGTGGAGCATGTGGGAGCCAACATGGGTATACATATCCCGCTGTTGTTTATTAAGCGGAGAGGTGTCTCGGTCATGTCTACGTGCCTCCCGAACCCGTAGGGTCAACACACTTAAGGTTCGATGACGCTAGGGTTATAGGGAAATAGTGTACGTGGTTAAGGTTGTTCAGAGTCCCGGATGAGATCTCGGGCGTCACGAGGAGTTCCGAAATGGTCCGGAGGTAAAGATTCATATATAGGAAGTGAGGTTTTGGTCACCGGAAGTGTTTTGGGCATCACCGGTAGCGTACCGGGACCACCGGAAGGGTTCCGGCGATCCACCAAGTGGGGCCACCGGAACCGAAGGGCTGCATGGGCGACAAGTGGGAGGGAACCAACCCCTGGGTGGGCTGGTGCGCCCCTCACAAGGGCCCAAGGCGCAGCATGAGGTGGGAGGGGGCAAACCCTAGAGGCAGATGGGCCCTAGGCCCACCTAGGGCGCCGCCCCTCCCACTCCCTCTCCTGGCCGCCGCACCAGATGGCATCTGGGGATGCCTCCGGCTCCTAGGGTGGGAACCCTAGGGATATGCCCTCCCTCCTCCTCCTCCTATATATAGTGGAGGTTTCAGGGCTGCCACACGCACGAGTTTCTTCCTCTCTCGGCGCAGCCCTACCCTTCCTCCTCCTCGTCCTCCGTAGTACTTGGCGAAGCCCTGCCGGAGTACCATGCAGCTCCACCGTCACCATGCCATCGTGCTTCCGGAGCTCTTCCTCAACCTCTCCTTCCTCCTTGCTGGATCAATGCATAGGAGACGTCACCGGGTTGCACGTGTGTTGAACGCGGAGGCGCCGTTGTTCGGTGCTTAGATCGGATTCCATCGCGATCTGAATCGCTGCGAGTACGACTCCACCAACCGCGTTCTAGTAACGCTTCCACTTTGCGATCTTCAAAGGTATGAAGATGCACTCTTCCCTTACTCGTTGTTGGTTTCTCCACAGATGGATCTTGGTGATCGTAGGATTTTTTTTGATTTACTACTACGTCTCCCAACAGCTTTTTCCATTCTTGTGTGGAGATCGGGATTTGGTCCCTGACAATAACTTTGCATTGATTCTTGATCTTGGTCGCATTTTTCTTAGGTTCAAGCGGTTTGCGAGTTGATGTATTGATGGAATCGATGCTGAACTTTACACCAGGGTCCAACTTTTTGGCCAGACCTCGCTTTACCCTGTAGCTTGTAGAAGATTTGCTTGATCCGGAGTCCTAAAAGAAGAAAGATCAATTCGCTAATACATATACAACTCAATTAAGACATGTAATGATCACCGGATGGCTTATATATAATAAATATACCTCGTCGGTCTTTGTTATTTGAAGAACATTTTCTTCGTTAACATCGTTGTCGAATTCATCTATTCTTTCATCTTCATCAAACATACAACCCTCACCGGAATTGTTCAGATATTTGCGAGCCGTCATCATCTTCATGTTTATGTTGTGGGCTCGTGGAGCGTATGATGTTGAACAGAGCCTCTTCTCCTTCTCTGTCGGTATTGTCCATAGCTTATATTTAACTAACCCAGAAGAAAGATAAAACAATTTAGTATTCAAATTAGTATGCATGCAATCAATAAGGAAAACTGAATCATAGTACATAATATGCATCATCGAATATAATCTCGAATAAATCGTCTCGAATATTATCGAATATAATCTCGAATACATCTTGAAAATTATTACAAATACATCTGGAATATTATTGATTATATAATATCACTACTACAGATCCAGTTGACGTCTCGCGCGACAGGCGGTGGACACCCAAAGAGAAGGAACTATGACAGGATCATAGCTCGGGTGAGATCCCTGAAGAACCTGCCAGGTATTAGAGAACCTGACGTCCAACGCATCCATGTACCGACAGACGTGCTCGTCCTCATCCCTGACACGGCGACATACCACCTCCGGCGGGGCCGGCTGCCTCCGCACCGAAAGTGGCCCAAGCGAACGCCACCAAAGAAGCTCCGGGTCGACGATGGGACGCGGGTTCCACACCAAGGTGCGCGCCCCTGAAGGTAGCACCTCCCAGTGCCAGCCTGGCGGGGCCCAGTCCCGAACGTTGCCCCTTTGAAGCAGGATGTCGTCGCGAATGAGTCGACAATGAGGATGGGGGCCAGGCATCGTTGACTCCGAGAAAAAAATTCTTATGAAATTTTTTTCCTAGGTTATAACTACCCTAATAATATTCCTTGGTTATAACTACACTAATTATAGAAAAACAACATTATATAAAAAATCAAAATTTATCTAATTGACATTCATATTTCTAAAATTCATCTAACATTTCTATACATCTAATTAACATCTAAAAATTCAAAATTCATCTAATTAACATTCATATATCTAAAATTAACATCTAAAAATAACATTATATATTTCTATACATCTAATTGACATCTAAAATTAACATCAAAATTCATCTAAAATTAACATCAAAATTCATCTAAAAATAACATTATATATTTCTATACATCTAATTAACATCAAAATTCATCTAAAATTAAAATTCATCTAAAACAACATCTAAAAAATCCATGGGGACAGGGACTCAGAGCGAGGCGACGGTCGGCGAGTCGTCGGCGACGGCGACAACACGCAAGATCGAGGAGGCGGGGACGGTGACGGGGGGCAGGGGGCGGTGCTTCAGGGGCGGCGTGTCGGGGCGGCGACGGCGTCGGGGCGGCGACGGCGTCGGGAGCGCGCGGGTGGCGATCTCCTCGGTGGTCAAAGCTAGAGACGAAGAAAGCACAGGGAATGAAAAAAATTCAACTCCCGCTTATATAGGAGGACCTTTAGTCGCGGTTGGTGTCTTCAACCGCGACTAAAGACCCCCTTTAGTCGCGGTTGGAGCCACCAACCGCGACTAAAGGGTTTCGCTTTCCGCCGCCCGCGCCCGCTAAAATTCACCTTTAGTCGCGGTTGGTGGCTCCAACCGCGACTAAAGGGGGTCTTTAGTCGCGGTTGGAGCCACAAACCGCGACTAAAGGTTTGTTTCTGGCACGGCGCACTGCGGAGAAGTTTAGTCCCACCTCGCTAGTCGAGGGGAGCCTCGACCAGTTTATAAGACCCGGCGCGGGCACTGCATTGAGCTCCTCTCTAATGCACGCCTTCTAGGCCTACCTGTGTTGCGATTCCCTGTGGGCCTACTGGGCCTTGCGGGCCTGCATCCTGGCCTAAGTTGGGTTTCTAGTCGTATGCACGCCGTGACGGCCCCGTAGGCAGGATTTTTTAATTTATTTTTCATATTTTATTGTTTTTGCTTTATTTATTTTCTTTTGTTTCTGAGTTTTTGTGTGCTTTATTGAGAGTTAATGAGTGAATCTTTTTGCGTTAGGTCAAAAAATTATAAACTTTCTGTTAGTGGCAGTAGTTTTCAAATTCGAATAATTTAAATTTGAATTATTTGAAATTTGTGTGAATCACTAGTTTGTGAATAACTTTACTTTAAAAATAGATTTTCCAGTGATTCTTTTTTCTAATGTTTAATAGTATCGTGTTTTATCATTATATCCAATTTGGTAAATCTTAGGTTGTTTAAAAAATGAAATGCCTTTGTAATAGGCGAGTTTTCATTCGAAACTCTGATACTTCGAAAGAGACTGTCCATTTTGTACACGAAGTGTATCCAGTTTTTTCCGTAACCCTCTCAACTTTTTATAACATGTTATGTAGGCAAAATGGTGATACCATGCCAACTTTCAACCTTTTCATAGTTCATTTAAAGTGCTTTTCAATTTCAGGGTTATTTAGCTGAAAAAATCAGTAAGTGTATGAAAAATAGCAAATGAAGTCAGAAAGGGTTGCAAATTGATGATGTGGCTTTGAATGGTGAATTTTGAACACATAAAAAGTATGGAGTTTAAATAGGTTAAAAAATTAAATGCCTTTGTAACAGGCGAATTTTCGTCCGAAACCCTGATACTACGAAAGAGATTGTCCATTTTGTACACGAAGTGCATCCAGTTTTTGCCATAACCCTCTCAACTTTTTATAACATGCTATGTGGGTTAAATGATGATAGCATGCCAACTTTCAACCTTTTCAGACTTCATTTGATGTGCTTTTCAATTTCAGGGTTATTTAGCTGAAAAAATCAATAAGTGCATGAAAAATAGCAAATGAAGTCAGAAAAGGGTTGAAAATTGATGATGTGTCTTTGAATGGTGCATTTTGAACACACAAAAAGTACGGAGTTCAAATAAGTTAAAAAATGAAATGCCTTTGTAATAGGCGAGTTTTCGTGCGAAACCCTCATACTTCGAAAGAGATTGTCCATTTTGTACACGAAGTGCATCCAGTTTTTGCCGTAACCCTCTCAGATTTTTAGCACATGCTATGTGGGTTAAATTATGATACCATGCCAACTTTCAACCTTTTCGGAGTTCATTTGAAGTGCTTTTCAATTTCAGGGTTATTTTGCTGGAAAAAATCAGTAAGTGCATGAAAAATAGCAAGTGAAGTCAAAAATGGTTGAAAATTGATGATGTGGCTTTGAATGGTGAATTTTGAACAAACAAAAAGTATTGAGTTCAAATAAGTTAAAAAATGAAATGCCTTTGTAACAGGCGAGTTTTCGTCCGAAACCCTGATACTTCGAAAGAGATTGTCCTTTTGTACACGAAGTGCATCCGGTTTTGCCGTAACCCTCTCAATTTTTTAGCACATTCTATGTGGGTAGAATGATGATACCATGCCAACTTTCAACCTTTTCAGAGTTCATTTGAAGTGCTTTTCAATTTCAGGGTTATTTTGCTGAAAAAAATCAATAAGTGCATGAAAAATAGCAAATGAAGTTAGAAAGGGTTGAAAATTGATGATGTGGCTCTGAATGGTGCATTTTGAACACTCAGAAAGTATGGAGTTCAAATAAGTTAAAAATGAAATGCCTTTGTAACAGGCGAGTTTTCGTCCGAAACCCTCATACTTCGAAAGAGATTGTCCATTTTGTACACGAAGTGCATCTAGTTTCTGCCGTAACCCTCTCAAATTTTCAACACATGCTATGTGGGTGAAATGATGATACCATGCCAACTTTCAACCTTTTTAGAGTTCATTTGAAGTGCTTTTCAATTTCAGGTTCATCTTAGCTCAAAATAAATCGTGAAATGCATGAAAAATAGCAAATAAAGTCAGAAAACGGTTGAAAAGTGTTGATGTGGCTTTGAATGGTGCATTTTGAACACACAAAAAGTATGGAGTTCAAATAAGTTCAAAAAAATGAAATCCCTTTGTAAGAGAAGAGTTTTCGTGTGAAACTGTGATACTTCGAAAGAGATTGTTCATTTTGTACACGAAGTGGATCCAGTTTTTGCCATAACCCTCTCAACATTTTAGCACATGCTATGTGGGTGAAATGATGATACCATGCCAACTTTCAACCTTTTCAGAGTTCATTTGATGTGCTTATCAATTTCAGGGTCATTTAGCTCAAAAAAATTAGTAAATGCATGAAAAATAGCAAATGAACTCGGAAAGGGTTGAAAATTGATGGCCTCCCTTCGAATGGTGCATACTGAACGCACAAAAATTCTGGAGTTGAAATAAGTTAAAAAAAATGAAATGTCTTTGTAACAGGCGAGTTTTCGTCTAAAACCCTAATACTTCGAAAGAGATTGTCCATTTTGTACACGAAGTGCATCTAGTTTTTTCCGTAACCCTATCAACTTTTTAGCACATTCTATGTGGGTGAAATGATGATACCATGCCAACTTTCAACCTTTTTAGAGTTCATTTGTAGTGCTTATCAATTTCAGGATCATTTAGTTCAAAAAACACAGTAAATGCATGAAAAAATACCAAATGAAGTCGGAAAGGGTTGAAAATTGATGGCCTCCCTTCGAATGGTGCATACTGAATGCACAAAACACATAAGTACACTACTATTATGGCCCTTCGAGATGCTTCCTTCTGGCCTAGCACGATTATGAACATATTGTACCATCGTATTCATGGAACCCATGGCCAGCATAGGTGTCATCATCCTCTTCTTCTTCATTTTCTTCCATTAGGACCCCTCTTTCTCCGTGCTTGGTCCAAAAGTTATAGCCGGACATGAAACCGGACTCAAACAGGTGGACGTGAATGGTTCTTGAGTTAGAGTAACTTTAATCATTCTTACAACCAGCACATGAACAATACATAAAACCATCCGGCCGCTTGTTTGCCTCAGCCGCAACCAGAAAAGTATGCACGCCATTAATGAACTGGGGAGAGCATCGGTCCTCGTACATCCATTGCCGGCTCATCTTCATTACACAACACTGAAAAGATCAAATTAATGCATGCTATGTGGATGAAATGATGATACCATGCCAAGTTTCAATCATTTCAGAGTTCATTTGCAGTGCTTTTCAATTCAGAGTCATCTTAGCTCAAAATAAATCATGAAATCCATGAAAAATAGCAAATGAAGTGAGAAAAGGTTTGAAAAGTGATGATGTGCCTTGAAATGCTGCATATTTAATGCATAAAAAGTCTTGAGTTGAAATATGTTTAAAAATTTGAAATCCTTTTGTAACTGATGAGTTTTCATCCAAAATCCTCACACTTCGAAAGAGATTGTTCATTTTGTACACGAAGTGCATCTAGTTTTTGCCGTAATCCTCTTAACTTTTTAGCACATGCTATGTGGGTGAAATGATGATACCATGCCAACTTTCAACCATTTGAGAGTTCATTTGCAGTGATTTTCAATTGAGGGTCATTTTAGCTCAAAATAAATCATGAAATGCATGAAAAATAGTAAATGAGGCCAGAAAAGGGTTGAAAAGTGATGATGTGGCTTTAAATGGTGCGTATTGAATGCAGAAAAAGTCTTAAGTTAAAATATGTTTAAAAATTGAAATAACATAAATAATAGCAAAAATTAACATAGATGCGCTTATATAGGAAAAGTTCGACCTGAAATCAGACTGAAATTCAGTTTGATTTGAGGTCAAATTTCACATATAAGGGCATTTATTTTCAATTTGAGAGAAACTCAACAAGTCAGAGATGGATGGCCTTATAAACCGGTGCGATCGCCCCTCGCTTGGCGAGGTAGGACTAAACTCCCACCACAACCAGGACCAACCCTTTAGTCCCCAGTTAGTGGCTCCAACTGCGACTATAGGCTCCCGTGGGGCCCCAGGCTGACGCCAGCCTGCGACCACACCTTTAGTGCCGGTTCAAAAAACAATCCCGATTAATGAGACGGACGAAAGGTCTGTTTTCTACTAGTGTCCCCAAACCACGGAAGAAATAAACCATCTCATCAGAAATTCCAAAGAGACTCATGAGCCCCAAATAGCCCACCATAGTAACTTTGCAACGAAATAACATATTGCGATAGAACCTCAAGAAAAAATCACCTTTCACCAGGAAAAGAAATTCCACCTTCCAAATGAAGCCACATATATCAATCCTAATTTATATCCCATATGGAGATGCACCTAACACGGCTGTAGGAAACACTCACCTAACCATAAGCCAAAGCTCCAAACACTCAAATGCCATGGGTCCATCCAGATCCTTAAGTATGTTTACTCCCCCCTTACTTTCTCACCAAAAGCAGGATTAGCCCTCAGCCGGCCTAGCTAAACGATCCAAGCATTTCCTTTTTCTTGGAAAAAAGTGGTGGTACGAAAGAACAACTTCGATGAGGCACTCGATGATACCTAGCTAACCTAGATGATTAGCTTAGCGTGCTAACCAATCCCCCGCCTC
Organism: Hordeum marinum; assembly: GCA_022496015.1. Classification (NCBI taxonomy): domain Eukaryota; kingdom Viridiplantae; phylum Streptophyta; class Magnoliopsida; order Poales; family Poaceae; genus Hordeum; species Hordeum marinum. Next base: position 432,025,571 of record CM039674.1, on the reverse strand, counting down.
CGCCGATCTTTTATCACAATTCCACCCTCTTTTCCGCACGGCGGGCATTAAACAAGGACGGGGTTTCCTCCGCCACCGATCGATCACATCATGATTATTTTGGTTCGCCGCTGGCGTCGACGGCGGCCTATCCGTCCCGGTCGACCAATCCATCTCCCACGCCGGGGAGAGATCTTTCGGGAAATTCGCCGGCGAGTGGAGCCGGAGCGCTCGAGTGCGTCGCCAATGACGACCTTTGCCGCGGCTCCGGCGTGGACATGTTTACTCCCGATCGACGTCGCGTCGCGTCGCTTGGAGCCGCGTTAAGGCCACGCCACCAACCTCGCTGCCTGCTCCTTTACTGTGGACTCCACGCCTGCCTGCAGCATGCGTTATCACAGCGAACGGCTGGTCACTGGCACGCTCCCTGCCTCTGTTTCAAGGAGTGGCCTCTTTGCTCTGAGGCTATGTTCCATAGCAGCTGGGCTGCTGTTGCAGCATGCATGCATGCTGGCATGGTGTGTTACTGCTGTGCAGTTCTTGGTGGACAAGAATGAGGCTGCAAGTGAAAAAATAAATAAGCAAAAATGCGCGTGAGCTTGGTGTGCAACGGCAACAATAATTTGCTGGGATGGGGTGGTGGGCTTGATCTCTTAACTTGACCAGCACCTGAACAGCGGAGCAGGGGATTATCATACTTAGTATTATCAAGTAGACAAAGATGCCAAGCTCCAACAGTTCAACAAAATCAGGGTCCATTTTAATATGCTTGATCAGGACGTGCTGCTAGACTGTACTACTATAAGGCAGGCCCATAAATTCATGATAATGTCACAACATCTATCAGCTTAATAACGAGGCAAAAAAGAGAGAGAAATGATCTACAACTACCTCTCACACAACCATTATAAGAAAACCACAGGTCACTAAATATAGTTGCTAACCTGGCAATTGACTATCATTTCTCCATTTGGCAACCGCTGCTACATGGACATGGTGCGTCTCTTAATAAAAAAAGAAGTGCTCATGGCACACTCATTTTTGAACCAATTTGTTTCGCTCCTTCTTTATTTCTTTCTTCCACGCGCGCCGTTTGGAAAGAACCCCGCGGGATGGATGCGGGATTCTAGCTGGACAGGCCGTGCAAAAATCAAATCAAATCAAAGCACTTCCTTGGAGGCAAAGAAGAATTTCTTGCTTGTGTGGAGAAGCTTTTGCATTTATGCTCCACTCAGGTGGCATGGCATGATGATATCACTTGATGGTTGAACAGTGGCAGACATGCTTGATGTGCATCAGAGTAGTAAACCTCCTTGTGAATCAGTGCAGCAGCAATATATCACCAGTGTTCTTGCAAGAAATGCAATGGAGATGACATACATGACTGTACGATGGCGTCATCGGGCTGACTTCTCCGCTCCTAAGCTTACTGGGCAGCACTGCCAGCTTGCCACGCTGTGACTTGCATCCATTTGCTCATATTTCACCTTTAACAGTTTAATTTGAAAATCATTGCAAGGACAAATTGAGAGGCCGGTACAGAGTAGTAGTACCACGAAATGTGTAAACCAAGCATACAACGTGAGCGTTTCAGTGACGAACTGCATGATCGCGCCTCCATGTGCTCCGGTACGTAGGATATGATCACACACAACTCTGTTATGGAAACTCATTAGCACGAACAGAAACCACTCAAGACTCGTGAGCCATGGCCGTTACGAGATTCCTTTTACTAGGAGCGTTTGAGTGCAAGAATTAAACAGGCATAACGTATTTGTCTTGTTTCAGCTGTGTGTTGCATTTTAAAACCCACAATCAGCTTTTTTTCACTAGTATATGTTTTTAAAGAGTGATTTTAAAACTCCCTGGTACCTCTTTTGTTGAACAAGGGTAAATATACACGAGATGAATTAATTGACCTTAGCCATATGCAGATCAAGAGTAAATATGTCCCGAGTAAACATTTCACACATAGCAAGTTAGGAAAGGATTTTCTTTGAAAAAAGCAAAACAAAATGATTTGAATGGTTGACTCCCTTCCCCGGCGTCGGCGCCCACTTTTCTTCTCGTTGCTCACACTCGTGGAAGCATAAAAATGGAGTCGTCTTCAACGATCTGCCATAGTCCCATGCCTGCCACCGGAAGATATTCTTCAATGACGTGGTCATGTGGCAGCCGTGCTCCCCACAAGCGTCGCCTTTCAAGGGTCGCATGATATATTTGGACTTGCATTTCTTTTCATCTATGCATGTTTATGCAATGTCAAACATCCTAATTGAGCCGGTTTCAATGGTTGATAATTTGGGCATGAACTTTTTTTTGGACGAAACCTCGTCAGAGGGCGTGGTGCTCCCGCAATTTCACTACGAAGAAAAGAGTTAGGCCGATTTATAAGAAAAACTTGAACAAAAACCACACGACTGCATGGTTGATTATAGGTCAACCTTGCAAAAAAAAACCGATGAACACAAGCATCCCTAAACGAAGCTAGACTCTACCACCAAGCCCATGCCACCAACCGAGGGTTAAAGAGACCTGGTATGGGGAGAAGAGGTTCTTTGACAACGCCTATAAGAAGTAAACGATGCTCAGGGGCGCCAACGTCACTGGCATCGACTGTTGGGAAACGTTGCATGGAAAACAAAAAAATTCTTACGCACACACAAGATCTATCCACGGTGATAAGCATTTACGAGAGGGAGAGTGGATATCCACCGCACGCTACAACACTCATTGGACCGCATACATCAACATGTATCATTTCCAATAAGTTACTTGCCCCGCTCCATCATATTGAAAATGGGGTCTTAGTCATCTTGCTCACGAGGCATGGTCTGCATGTCTCAACCGATTCGAAATCGAACGAGTCCAAAGGTCCATCAGCATGGAGTTTCTTCATGCGTTTTACACCAATGTGACATTTAGCGGTAGTGCCACAAGTATGTGATACTATCATTATTAACTTTGCATCTTTTGGCAACAATGTTATCAACATGTGTATTACTACGATCAAGATTCAATAAACCATTCTCATTGGGTGCATGACCATTGAAGGTATTATTCATGTAAACATAATAACCATTATTCTCTAACTTAAATGAATAACTGTATTGCAATAAACACGATCTAATCACGTCCATTCTCAACGCAAACGTCAAATAACATTTATTTAGGTTCATCACTAATCCCGAGGGTAGAGAGACGTGCGATGGTGATCACATCAACCTTGGTAAACACTTTCAACACACATCGTCACCTCACCCTTAGCTAGTTTCTGTTTATTCCGTAGCTTTTACTTTGAGTTACTAACGTTTAGAAATCAAACCGGTATCTAATACCCAGGTGCTACTAGGAGTACTAGGAAGCTACACATCAATAACATGTATATCAAATATACTTCTGTCGACGCTGCCAGCCTTCTTATCTGCCAAGTATCTAAGGTTGTTCTGCTTCAGCGGTCGTTCCCCTCGTAATAGAAGCACTTAGTCTTGGGTTTGGGTTCAACCTTGGGTTTCTTCACTAGAGCAGCAACTGACTTGCCATCCATGAAGTTTCCCTCCTAGCCCATGCCCTTCTCGAAACTAGTGGTTTCACTAACCATCAACACTTGATGCTCCCTCTTGATTTCTACCATCGCGATGCCAAACATCGTGAATAGCTCAGGGACCATTATTTTCATCCCTGGCATTTTATAGTTCATCACGAAGCTCTAGTAGCTTAGTGACAATGACTTGGAGAACTATATTGACGGGGTTATTACCCTTGGGTAGGCCAAAGCAACGGGGTCCTCCCCTTTTACGCTTCGAAGAAAAACTAGACGGCCGGCTGGACGAGGCCGGCTGGCGCCCCGGACGGCCGGTCAGGGAGCCGGCCCGACTCTCGGCCGGCTGGGCATGACCGGCTGCTTCTGGGCCGCCTCTTCCGTTGACCTTGGGATGGACATGTGACGTTCCGTCCCTCTGTACGCGGGTACGGCGACACGACACGACCGGCACGACGGGCGGCCCTGTGGCTACAGTAGCCGCTGACGCACTACAGAGCGTGACTACAGTCCGGTCGTCCAGGCCGCTCACCTTGACGAGCGCGATCGGGCAAGGGAATAGTGCCGGCACGCCCTCGCCCACTCGATTACCTGTCCCGGCGTGGCTACAATGTCGTCGGCCGTACCAGAGACTTCGGTCGGCTAGCGCTAGGCGACGCCAACCCGGCGGCCCGTGCCGCGGTAGGTGGGCGAGGGCCGATCACCGGGTCGGCTGGTGGGCCCCAGCAGGAGATGGGACCGCTCAGCCGGTGGCCCCTACAAGTGACGAGACGATGCGAATGGCAGGACCCCCTGGCCAGCCGGAGAGGCTGCCAGCCGAGTCCCGTCGCCCTTGTACTTAGAACATATTATAACGAGGATGGACGATCACCCCCGCCCACACACAGAGCTCTCAAGCCCCCTCTAGCAATGGAGGAAGACGAGCCGGCTGCTCCTTGTTCCTCCTCCAAACACATCTCCAGGAGCACCCTTATTTACATACTCATCCATCTAACTAAACCAAGCAGGACTAGGGGTGTTACCTCCCTCGGAGGGCCCTGAACCTGGGTACATCGTCGGTCGTCACCACTTGTGCCCAATATCGCACCCGGAGCCCGTCGGCGTCCTCCGGCCTCAACCACCTGCGATAAGCCATCCTATGGCATCTGTCGTGAGAAAACGACGACAGTTGGCACCCACCATGGGGCCGTACGCGGCGCTGATGGATTCATGCTCTGGGCGGGACCCCTTGCCATTCCCTGCCGTCGCCGCACGTCCAGGCAAAACCGCGGGCTCGTGGGGCTTGCTCCGGCACGCCCTGCGAGCAACTCCGTCGGCCTCACGACTGACATTGACGCCCTCACCGAGCGCTTCGGCAGGCTCAGCCTCGCCGATACTCTGGCCGCTGACGAGTACCCCGCGCAGGTGCTCGTCTGCGCCGGTCCGCCCATGGCCGTGGGTGCACTCGCTCTGACTCAGTCCAACGGCTCTCACGGTCACGTGGGAGTAATGGCCATCACTTCCTCCACCGCTTCCGGACGGGCACGGGTCGCGTCTAGCGCTGCCGCTGCCCGCGTCGGCACGTCCGACCCGCTCGGCGCGGCCCTCCGAGGCTTGAGCACTCCGATCGCCCCGGCGGCAAACCCTGATACTGTCGCGGTCGATCTCGAGGCGGCTCATCGCGTCCTGTTCGAGGACGCCATCGCCCTCGCGACCACGCGGCGCCGCATGGAGGCGGTACAGCGGGAGTACGCTTCCGCCTAAGGACTCACCCCGCCTAGCACCGAGCCCAGCCGGCGTGGGGTTATGCGCGATCGCGGTCGCGTGGTGGCCAAAATCCTCAGCAGCAAGATGCCCGTCTACGACATCCCCGCAGCCAACCTGGAGGCTCTCAAGGTGGCCTACGAGGAATTGGCCACCTTGGAGGGCGAAGAGCGTACCGCCCACGAGCACCACATCAAGGAGCTCATCGATGCTGCTGATGCGCAGCAACATGTGCTCGCGACGGGCGATGCTGCCACTGAAGGTCCTCGGCTGAAGCGCGAGGGCACGGGAACTGCCGGCCGCCAGGCAGCCCAGTACTCCTTCTCCCCTCGCGTCTCCGGCTGCCAGGACGAGATGAACTACCCCCGGCCCTCTCAGTCGTCGGGGAGCGAGCAGCCGGCTGCTAACAGCCGGCGCACCAACAACCCGCCTTGAAGCAACCACCATCACGAAGCGCCGGCATCCGGCATCTGGCAGCCGGCGCAGCCGCGGGCACACGCCACCCCCGTGGCGCGAGTCGAGACAATCGGTCCCACCTACCGTCCGCCCCGAGCTCTTAGCTCGGCTCGGACCACGTGTCCCCCGCAGCGAGAACGACGCCCGCAACCGCATCGACAAACTCGCACAATCCGCCCTCCTTGAGGAGGAGGGCTCGATTGGTCCGACTTGCTTCGGCCCCCGGATCCGCACCGAGCCTTTCCCATCCGGCTTCACGCCCCCTCGGGACACCCCGAAATATAACGGGGCAGCCAAGCCCGAGGGCTGGCTGATCGACTATACCACCACGGTTGGCATCACTAGGGGGAACAAGCGCGTAGCCGTTCGCTACGCCCCCCTCATGTTGATTGGCTCGGCCCGCACCTGGCTCAACAGTCTGGCAGCCGGTAGCATCAACACTTGGACGGACTTCAAGGAGGCCTTCGTCCGCAACTTCACCAGTACTTACAAGCGGCCTGGCCGTCCCCGTGAACTCGCTATGTGCGTTCAGGGGCCGGACGAATCCCTTCGCGACTACCTCACTCGGAGGACCGAGCTCCGCAACTCCTGCGAGGGGGTGCACGAAGTACAAGCCGTGCAGTACTTCATTGAAGGCTGCCGAGATGGCACCCCCTCAAGCACAAGCTTCTATGCTCCGATCCGGCCATGCTTGCCGAGCTCATGACCAAGGCGGACAAGTACGCCACGGCCGATTCGGCCATCCGAGTCAAGACGACCCCGCCTGCCAAGGCGACGACGACACCGGCCACGACCCGGGCGGCAGCCGACAACCGGCAGCCGCAAAACAACAAGTGCAAGAATGAACAGCCGGATCCCCGCTACGGGAGCCGGCAGGTCAACACCATCGAGGAGCAGGAGCCAGCTGCCCAGCCTTCTGGCCAGTGCCAGCGCACTGGCAAGGCTGCCTGGCAGCCGAAGCTCACCTTCGAGCAAATGCTCGACCTCCCCTGCAAGAACCACTCAGGGGCCAAACCCTCTACGCACACGCTCCAGCAGTGCTGCTTCTCACAGCGATTGGCCCGGGGGGACGGCCTTCCGACTCCTACCGTGCCGCCAGCCCATGCGTCGGCCCCCGCCCAGGCTGCCACCCCAACACCGAATCCGGCTCCGGCCTAGAACGATGGTCGTTTGATCGACCAGTTCCCCAACCAAGACGGCTATTACGTTGTCTTCACCAGTGAAGAGACGGGCAAACATGCCCAACGTCAGCTCTGACGTGAGGTGAATGCCACCATGCCGGCAACTCCCCAGTTCATGCATTGGTCGGAGAAGCCGGTCACTTGGAGCCAGGCCGATCACCCCACTGTGATGCCGAATCCCGGCAGCTACGCCTTGGTCCTTGACCCCACCATCGCCACCAAGGAACGAACTTGTCACTTCTCGCGGGTGCTGATAGATGGTGGCAGCAGCCTCAACATCCTCTACCTCGACACTATGCACAAGCTAGGACTGAAGATAGAAGACCTGCAGGCAAGCCGGACGGTCTTCCATGGCATAGTGCTTGGAAAGTCCTGCTCCCCTGTCGGCAAGATCACACTCGACGTCCTCTTCGGCGGACCCGACCACTTCCGCCGCGAGCCGGTGTTGTTCGAGGTCGTGGACCTCGTGAGCCCCTACCACGCGCTGTTGGGCCGATCGGCTCTTGTCCTCAAGCTCAGTATGTCGGGCCACAAGGGAATCATCACCATCAAGGGTGACTACAAGATGTCACTCGAGTGCGCTCGAGACGGCAGCTGGTTGGCTAAGGCCCTGGAGATCGCCGAGGAGAAACGGCAGCTCGACCGGCTCGTGGCCCTTGCTGCCAGCTAGCCGGCCATGCTGGCTCCTTCCTCGCAATCTGTCGGCGAGCCTTCCAGCTGTCCAAAGACACCAAGCAAATCCTGCTCGACCTGGCCAACCCGGCTCAGTGCATCACCATCGGCTCCCGCCTCAACAGCAAATAGGAAGGCGAGCTCGTCGACTTCCTCCGTGAGAATCAGGACATCTTTGCATGGTCCCCCAAGGACATGTCGGGTGTTCCGAGGAAGTTCGCCGAGCACAAACTCCACGTCCGGCCGGACGTCAAGCCGGTCAAGCAACCCCTGCGTCGCTTCTCTGAGGAGAAGCGGCGTACTATAGGCGAAGAGATCGCCCGGCTGCTCGCAGCCGGATTCATCATGGAAGTGTTCCACCCAGACTGGCTAGCCAACCCAGTCCTGGTGCTGAAGAAGAACAAGACCTGGCACATGTGCATCGACTACACTAGCCTGAACAAGGCATGTCCCAAGGACCCATTCGCCCTGCCTTGGATCGATCAATTCATTGACTCCACGACCGGCTATGATTTGTTGTCCTTCCTGGACGCCTACTCCGGCTACCACCAGATCAAGCTGGACCCGTGTAGCGACCCGACTCAAAATGAATCAAGCCTCTGTGTGTTCTGTGCCATCCCTGGATCAGTATGTTGGCACACACAGTACATCAATATATATATCAAAGTGCAATCACATGTAATTAACGTAAAACTGATATATACCTTGAAAATCTCAGCGAAAACAGTCAACGGGAGTGGAGTCCCAATAACACCAACGGCAGGTTGAGTGCAGATCGTAACCCTGAATCGTACTTTTACCCGTCGTAGAGCTTATCTGCAACATAAGACGTCGCAGCCGTGTAGGTTAGTACATTGAATGTACCGGCAAGATCACCATAGAAGAAATAGAAGATAAAAAGTATTCTATATGCAGTAAGGCTTTGTGGCTCTATGTCTGAGTTTTTGCATAAAAGCTAATTTTATTTTTTTTCCTACAACAAAGGAATATCAGGAATTTTCACTACAGAGTTACCTAACATGACATGGTTCCACCAACCAATGTCTTAATGCCCACAAGTATCATAAGTTGCCCACAATTAATTATTAGTCCAGTGTTGAGAGTTCGGAGATAGATCCAAGTCCAGAGGCTCAAATTGTCCGTAACCGGGGACACGGCTAATCGATTAGGTTTAACTCTGCAGAGTGTTGTGTACTTTACCCACAAGATTCGTTCCCTCCTGGTAATTTCCTCGCACTGTCGGGTGTTTGAGAACAGGACGAACGAAACATGGTCTTTTAGAGTTTTTCCCTGACTACTGTCAGTGCCCATCCATTCCTAACATCGACTACATCTCGTAGCACTGCCCAGCCAGAGTCACATCAAAGATCAACCAAGCCAGAGTCCATAATGACTTGTGGCTACACAGGTAAGCTTCCGGGCATGAAGTATTCATCCGTCTCTTTGAGTCTGGGTGAAGCTTTCCGCAAGATGTCATGGTGCTTCTCCATGCATCCCGGCCATCCACTGGTTTCTCCAGGGATGCCCAATCAACCATCCTTCACCCAGTAGTGTGTATTGAAAACTTGTTTCTCGAGTCTCGAAGTCTTGAGGTCTTGAAGATGCAGGACTTGAAGATGCCTTCATGGAGTGGTCGTCTTGACATAGAGTCCTCCTTCTCACACCACTCACGAACACTCATACCAAACCCCGTCTACTTTAGCATAGCATACAAATAACTAACGTTCCCGGGGCTTTAGTAACAAGTGGTGGGTTCCTACCTCATGCATTCTACTCAACTACAAGAATTTCAATAACACTATGGGAGGGATTTGTTGAATGATGTCACTACATGCAATAAAACATAGGTATGAAATAGATGGTCAAAGTGAACTTGCCTGTACAGTTGATGAAGATAATATCGCTCTCAGAAAATTACTTGATAGACTATTCGTCACTCTTTGGTGAAAATATATATAATCAAACATTTCATTCATATAAGCAATCATACTAGCAATCAATACTAACAATCAAAAAAACAAAACAAAATTAAAAACAACAAGGTTGTGATGAAGGAAATAATTAAGACAAAACTCGAAACAGCAAGACTTCATCAACACAACCAAGGGTTGGTTTTCTCTACAAATAATCCTATTTTCAAAAGTACCAAAACAAAAACAAAGTAAAATATAAAAAAAGTATTTTGGTAAATATTTTACTTAGCAAAAAAGAATTACTTTTGAAGAGCAACTAAGAACTAAGAAAACAATACTCTAGCAACATAAGTTTTTTAACTACTAGAACATATCAGCAAGAAAACACCAAGTTAATAAAAGAAAAACAAAATTTTAAAGCAAATAATTAACAAAAAGTATTTTCTCATAAAACTTTGTTTTGCAAAAAGAACTAATTGAAAAGCTTTTATAAAGATTCTTCTTTTGATATAAAACAAGGTCATCCTTGGTTTAAACCACAAACAATCTCAACTATAATACAAATTGTTTCTGGTCTAAACTTAGATTAACAGAAAATCAATCTTATAAAACACTTTGTGGAAACTATTTTCAAATAGTAGATCAAACTAGCAGTGAAAATCAAATTGCAAGTTATAATTGAACTAGAATTGATTTTCATGCAATCAACTAATAAAATAATATTTGTTTGAAGGGCTACTGTTATCCAACATAAAACTTTATAAAATCTATCACTAATATAACAGAAAATAATTTAAAACAATTTAAAACAAAAGGAATATAAATAAACCTAAAAACAACTAAAACAGAATCTGTTTTGCTAAAAATACTAATTTAAAATTTTCAGAAAAATTCTAAAAATTTACCTACTGATAACTAAGGTCACTAGTGACAAGTAGCAAAAAGAATCAACTCAAAATAAATTTTTAAACTCAAGATATTCAGAAAAATAAGATTTGAATCAAATCTGTTTGAATTCAATTTTAAATTATTCAAATATGATCAAACTTTATATCTACAGAAACTACATAAAATTTGTGACATAACGCAAAAAGAATCAAATTAAAACAATTAAAAACATAAAATATATAAAGAATATAAAAACAGAACTATTCTGTTTTTAAAACAGAAACAGTAAAAAAAAGGAAAACTCTAACTAATGGACAGGGTGGCGTGGCGTTCTCTGATTGGCTACAGGGTGTGCACGTTCTAGTGATTCGAGCGGACGGCCGATATTTACAGAAAATGGTTTGGTTAAACTAAACTGAGGAAAAACCGTCCGGTTCATTTAAAATAAACCAAAGGGGTAATTTGGATCTAATCGTGGCCATTCAACCAGATCGGATGGAGGGGAGAGGCTCACCGCGGCGGGAGGTCAACTCCGGCGAGTTCGACGGCGGGCGGCAGCGCGGGCGTGGATCGGGGCGTTGCTCCACGGGGTCTCCGGCGTTGGCGAGGGCACCAGTCGACGCAGGCGAAGATGGCGAGTCCGTTGGTGGTCTTGGCGTCGTCGCAGGTGGTCGGAGGCGTCGACGACGAGCTCCGGGCGGCGGGGGCGCTCGGAGGTTGACGGGGATTGGGGCTCCGGTGGGCGCAGGGCTCGGGCGAGGGCACGGGGAGGTGCGGGCGAGGGTGGGGCGAAGCGGTTGGTGGTGGCGGTGGTGGTTGGGGAGGTCGGGAGCGAGACGTGGATCGGAAATGGCGCGACGGTGTCCAAGAGCTCCGGCGAGCTATTACGGCAGCGAGAGGGCACAAGCAGAGGGGGAAATGGGCGGAATGGGTAGAGGAGAGGGCAGGGAGCTTTTATAGGGACTCGGGGTGGTCGGGGAAGGAAGGGGGAGGGAGATCCGGCGCGATGATCTCGCCGCGTGAAGAGGGGAGCGGGAGGAGGGAGGTGACCGCGGAGATGGCTCGGTCGGGCGGTGGGTCCCATGTGTTAGTGAAGGAGAGGGCGGTGTTAGCGGCGTCGGTGACCGATTCAGAGGGGTTTCGGGAGGGGTTAAAGGTAGGTGGGCCGGTGGACTTTCCTAATTATAACATTTTTCCTTTTATTAATTTCTAGAGCATTGAAATCTCATTTATGGCCATCAATATATTTCCAACAAATAAATATATATATATATATATATCAAATTGATGAGGGAAATAAATGCTATTTAATGAACATTTTTCCTCTGTCAAAATTAATACTTTAAAAAAACTTATTTTCAGAAAATGCCTAAATTGGTTTTAATTCTTTTGCAATAAATTTTCAAATAACCCCCTGGGTTTTATGATTCAAAAACTTCACAAAATACCCCCTGGTTTGGAGTGTCACATTACTCCTCTCAAATTTTTGTCAAGGGGTTTTCAAACTTCAAATAGGAATTCAAATATGAAAGGAACTCCATATCAGAAATTTCAAATAGTTTTCAAATTCACTTTTCAAATATTTTTATTTTGAAGAAGTCATGTCATCTTCTCTCACTAATTTGAAATGTAAGAATTTGAGTTCAAAAGCACATGGGAAAGTCATGTCATTTCCTCTCATTCAAAAGTTTTAAAAAGTTTCAAATTTCACTCAATTCAATCACTCAGGCAAACAAACACTCATTCTAATATTTATTATAACATTCCAAAATTTGGGATGTTACAACCCGGAAGACCGACTCAAGACCTCCTTCATCACGCCCTTTGGGGCCTACTGCTACATCACCATATCCTTCGGCCTGAAGAATGTAGGCGCCACCTTCCAACGGTGCATGCAGAAGTGCCTCCTGCCTCAGATAGGCAGGAATGTCCACGTCTACGTTGACGACGTCGTCGTCAAAACCAAGAAGCATTTCAGCCTCCTCGACGACCTCCGGGAGACTTTCGTGAACTTGTGTGAGTACAAGATCACGCTCAACCCAAAGAAGTGTGTCTTCGGTGTCCCGGCCGGTCAACTCTTGGGTTTCTTTGTGTCCGCCCGCGGTATCAAAGCTAACCCCGAGAAGATCAGCGCGATCGAGCGCATGCCCAAGCTGACCTGGCTCCGCGACGTCCAGAAGTTCACCGGCTGCCCTGCCTCACTCGTCCGGTTCATCAGCCGGCTGGGGGAGAAGGCCTTGCCCCTCTACGGGCTCCTTTGCAAGACGACTCTGATCGAGCCGGGCCAATTCAAGAAGTCGCGCCTCAAGAAGGCTCTCACCCATGTGCCCATCCTGGCCGCGCCGGCTGAGAAGGAACCCCTGCTCGTCTACATCGCGGCAACCACCCGCGTCATCAGCGTCGTCTTGGTGGTCGAGCGGCCGCAGGAGGGCAAGTCCCTGTCGGTCCAGCGACCCATCTACTACCTCAGCGAGGTCCTCTCCACGTCCAAGCAGAACTACCCCACTACCAAAAGTTGTGCTACGGCGTATACTTTGCCGCCAAGATGGTCAAGCAGTACTTCCAAGAACATGCCATCACCGTGGTGAGCACAGCCACGCTCGGCGAAATCATGAGCGGCCGGGACTCCACCGGCCGGATCGCCAAATGGGTCATCGCCCTCGCCAATCACGAGATTCGGTATGAGCCAAGAACTGCCATCAAGTCACAGGCGTTGGCTGGCTTCCTCGTCGACTGGGCGAAGATGGAGTTCGTGACGCCTCCCCCAGATTCCACGCATTGGCGCATGCATTTTGACGGCTCGAAAATGAGGACCGGTCTGGGTACCGGCATAGTCCTCTCCTCCCTGAAGGGTGACGACCTCAAATACGCCCTCCAGATCCACTTTGCCGCCTCCAACAACATGGCCGAGTACGAGGCCATCGTCCATGGCCTTCGGCTCGCCAAGGAGATTGGCATCAGGCGCATCCTCTGCTTTGGCGACTCCGACCTTGTGGTGCAGCAAGTCTTTGGCGAATGGGACGCCAGGGATGCCAACATGGCCAGCTACCGCTTCCTCATACAACAGCTCACCGGCTCCTTCGAGGGCTATGAGTTTCATCACGCCCCACAGGCGGACAACGAGGCGGCGGATGCGCTGGCGAAGATCGGCTCCACCCGGCAAGCCATCCCAGCCGGCGTCTCCCTCGAACGGTTGCTCAAGCCGTCGATCAAGCCTTCCCTAGAATTAGAGTCAATCTTCGCGCCAGCGGGCGTCGCCGGCCCATCGACGGCCCCGGCCGCCTCTCCGGCACCTTCACCACCGGCTCCCGAACCATTGGCCGCCCAGTCGGCTCCAATCGAGCCAACGGCATCCGAGGCGGCCGGCTCCAACGACGCGATCGTCATGATGACCATCGACCAGCCAGCCCCGGGGGCGGGCGAACTGGTCCCGAGGACTGATCATCCAGTCCTAGGGGCTCTCGAGCCGGTCCCGGGGGCTGGTGCGCCGGTCCCGGGGGCTGGTCATTCGGCCCCGGGGGCTCCCGAGCCGGTCCCCATCACGACCCCCTCATGGGTCCAACCCATCCTGGTGTTTCTTCTATGGGGCGAGCTGCCCTCGGATGAGGCTTTGGCAAGGCAAATCCAACGCCGGGCCATGGCCTACGGCACCATCAACAACGAGTTCGTCCACCGTAGCACCACCGGCGTCTTCCAGCGATGCGTCGAGCCGGAAAAGGGTCTGGAGATCCTCCTCGACATCCACCAGGGTGAGTGCGGGCACCACGCCGCCTCCAGGACCCTGGTGGCCAAGGATTTCCACCACAGTTTCTTCTGGCCGACTGCTCTCGAGGCGGCCAAGAAATTGGTCGACGAATGCGAGGGCTGCGAACGCTTCAGCACGCAGAGCCACCTGCCGGCAACAACCCTCCAAACCATCCCCCTCTCGTGGCCCTTCGTCGTTTGGGGGCTAGACATGGTGGGCCCATTCAAGATCGCTCAAGGCGGCATGACGCACTTGGTGGTGGCTGTCGACAAATTCACCAAGTGGATCGAGGCACGGCCAATCAAGAAGCTGGACGGCCCCATGGCCGTGCGGTTCATCGACGACATCATAGTGCGCTACAACGTCCCCCACAACATCATCACTGACAATGGCACGAACTTTGCCAAGGGCGCACTCGCGTGTTTCTGCTCCAAGCAAGGAATCCGGCTCGACCTGGCCTCCATCGCTCATCCGTAGTCGAACGGCCAGGTCGAGAGGGCGAACGGCCTCATCTTGTCCAGCATCAAGCCCCGGCTCGTGACGCCGCTGGTGAGGTCGGCCGACTGCTGTATCGACGAGTTGTCAGCGTCCTTTGGAGTCTCAGGACCGCCCCGAATGTTCAACCGGCTACACTCCCTTCTTCCTTGTGTATGGGTCCGAGGCGATCATCCCCACCGACATCGAGTTCGATTCGCCTCGGGTCACCCTATACACGGAGAAGGACGCAAAGGAGGCAAGAGAAGACGGTGTCGACCTACTTGAGGAAGCTCGCGAACTGGCCTTGAGCCGGACGGTAATCTACTAGCAGAAGCTCCGGCACTACCATAGAAAGCGGATCTGGCCACTCTCCTTTCGCGAAGGGGACCTGGTCCTCAGGCGGATCCAGCGGACAGCCGGACAACACAAGTCGTCCTCCCCATGGGAGGGCCCGTTAATCATCAGCAAGGCACTGCACAACAACGCATACTACCTAATACACGTCGAGAAGCCCGGGAGCGCAAGAGAGACACCTCCGGTGAGGAGACGGAGCGCTCGTGAAATGCGGCACTCCTACGCCTGTTCTACTGCTGAGAAAAACCAATGTATGTATGTATCCCCACCCTTTTGGGCTTATGAATGCAATGGGCGCCCCAGGCCGGCTCTTGGGGCGCGTCCTGTTTTTGTTTTCCTCAAAAGTTCCTTCACTACCGGCTCCCCGACCCGGCTCCCGGGCCCGGGGGCTAGCCGGCAGGACCTAGAATGCTTCTCTAGAAACTGGCTAAGTAATGTGAGCCGGCCAAACCTCCCCACCCGTACCAGCTACAGAACCGGCTCCCGACTGTCCGGCTGATGGGGCCTCAGGGCGGCAAGGTTTGGCTCACACGAAAGGTCAAACGAAGGGAGACCCCGGCTAGGCCCAGCCGGACCATCGCCGTGTCTCTACCACTCTACTTATCCCGAAAAGCCCTTGCGATTCCTAAGTTCCGAACCGGCTCCCTAGAGGCGGACGCCCCGACCCAGCTACAGACCGGTTCCCAGCTGTCGGGCTGGCGAGGCCAAAACCAAAGGGGAAAAGGAGAAGGACCGAAGAAAGTCAAGCGGGAACAAAGGATAAGAACGAGTCGACATGAGAAACAAGGCGAAACATGCCAAATATTCATAGCATAAATGTTAAGACAAAAGCGGCTCATGGCCAGCATAGTTCATTACATCAAACACCCCCAGTGGGTGGATTCGAGCCTAATTTGCAGGGAGAAAAAAGAGAAAGATAAAAAAACGCCCAGGGGCTCAGGCCACCGGCGCGTCGCCAGCCGGCGTGGCCCCAGACGGCGCGTCGCTGGGCGGCTCGGCTCTCGCCTCGGAGGTGGTCGCGGCCATTGGGTCGGCCTCCTTGGCCTTCGAGGCGGGCTCCTCGGTTTCGGCCGTCTTGCCGCTCGAGTCGGTGCTCTCGTCGGCAACCTCATTGTCCGCTGGGCCTTGGGGGACGCCGAAGGAGTCCTCGAGCAACGGCTCGCCGTCCTCGCCAAGGGCCGGCAGGAACTCGTCCGCGTCGACATATGACGCAAGCTCGTTGGCCCGGTGGACAAGGGTCGGCTCGCGAGCCTCCCACTCTGCGGCCAGCACGTCCCACATGGTCGTTAGCCGGCCCAGATCCACGCCGCGATACCACGACGTGACGAACCGAAGCGCCATCTGTGCCCCAGCTCGGGCGGTCGACGCCTTCCAAGCTTCGAGGCACGGGACAGCATGCTCCAGCCACTGGGCCACGCGGTTCATCGGAGCTCCCCCGCGACCCGGCCACAACATGGCAATAACCTCCTTGCCGGCTGTCTTCAGCCGGTCCACACTCCGCTCAAGATGGGTCATCTGCATCTCGATGGCGAGCCCGATCTCCTCGACGTCCCACGGGGCCTCCTACTCAATGGAGCGACCCCATTCCTGAAGGTACTCCTGGTGTTCCTCAACAGCGCGACGCTGAGTTTCTGGGAAGCGCCCTAAGAGAAAGAAGAAGGAAGAAATACGAATCAAAACACAAGAATCAGCAAAGGGAAAAGTGACCAGCTTGAGAAGACAGGGAAAAGCACTTACCCTCAATGGCGCCGTCCACCCCAAGGGCGAAGTTGAGCGTCGCAGTCCGCTCCGCCTTCACAGCTGCCGCCGACATGGCAAGGGAGCCCCAGACCTCCTCGAGCGTCCTCTCGAGGCGGGTCACCTCGTCTTGGAGGGTGGCGTTCCTCTAGGCAGCATCAGCCGCCTCCTTGTTGGTCGTCTCCCGGGCCGCCACCTCCTTCGCCTCCTCGGCTTTGAGCAGGTCTCGGACCGCCTCCTCGGCTTTGAGCGGGACTCGGACCGCCTCCCCGTCCACCAGCAGCACGGCAAGCCGGTCCTTCTCCTGTGTGGCCACCTAGACGTCTTGTGTCAGCCGGTCCCGCTCGGAGACGAGCCCGACCTTCTCCTCCCGAAGGGTGGCCAGGTCACCTACAAGACATGACAGGCATCAGCCGGCTCTCGAGGGCTACGTGCCCCTCCTGCGAAGTTCAACTGACCTTGCACGCACGCCAACTCCTCCTCCAGGCGGTAGAACTCGTATTTGCCGCGGTCGTGGATGGCGACCGCCTCCTCGTATAGCTTCTGCCGCACGGAGGTTCCCTCCTGTCGAAAGGAGGAACAAGATCAAGACGCGCTCAAAAGAGATCCGGCCCGGCTGCCCGTCAGTGGCCAGCCGTTCCGCATCTCGGGGGCTACGTCCAGTGGGTGCGCTAACGCGCCCCCACTAAAAACTCTAAGACAAAGCCATCGGGCTTACCTCTGCACGCTGCAGTGCGGCGTCTGCCGCCTCCGCGAATCGGGCCAGCTCTTGCCGGCACCGGTCCAAGACGGTCCCCAAGTCCCCGAAGGAGGGGACCGGGCCGCCCACCTGGGGAGCCGGCAGGGATGGTGCATGCGCCAATGCCTCTCAGTCTTAGAGCACCTCTTGCATCGATCGCAGGGTCCTCCGGGCCCTCCCGCCACTGCCACCCGGGCTCGCCGCGGAGCCAGCCGCCGGGGGCGGGTTGATGACGGTAAGGGGCCGGGAGTCGCTTCCCGCCAGGCCCCCGCCCAACACCGTCACCGCCTCCGCTTCCTGCAGCTCCAGCGCATCGATCAAGACGGAGGGCACCTCCACCTCCATGGCCGCCACCTCCCGCGTCGCCTCTGGGTCCATCGGGGCCTCCGACACCTCGACCCAATCCGGCTCGGCCGCAGGCAGGGTTACCTCTGGCACCTCGGGTCGGGCCGCCTCGGGAGCCGGCTCCGCCGTCGTCGCCCCCACTTGGGCCGCCTCCTGCGTGCATGGGGGCGCTGGTGGATCCATGGCCACTCCTCGCGGCTCGCTCGACGGAGACCTCGACATGCGAGTCGACTCCGCCGCCGAGTCTGACGCTCGCGGGGGATCCACCGACCTCCTCCGCCTTCGGTTGCTCAAGGTCCCGCAGTGCGAGGCCCCTCCTCGCGTCCCGGACTTGGAGGCTCGCAGCTCCGTGAGCCTCCTCTTCTCCTCCCACTAGGTGGCCGCGTGCTCACGGGCCAGCCGGCTGGCGGCATCCGTCGGCTCCCCCGCCGGCTCCTCCTTGTGCAGCTCGATGGGGTCACTGCAACGCCCAAGGATTGGTCATTTACCGGCTCGCAACCCAGAAGAAAACTCACATAAGGAAAAAAACTTACCCGATGACAAGGGGCAAGGCCCGCTTGGCACGTGGCGGCGGCTTCCACGTGGACACCTTCACCCGCTTCGGGCCAGCGGCGGGGCCGCCGGCCCCCCTGAACTGGCCTCTTCCCCCGGTTGGCCGCTCCGGCCTCCGGGGCTTGAGCCGGCCGCTCCTCGCTCCTCCAACCCTGGCGCGCTGAGGGAGGAGGCTCGTTCTGAATCATTAATTCATCATCATAATCATCGTCATCGTCCGTCCAGTCCCTGATCGTGGGGGCAGGAGGGAACTCACCCGCTCCGTTGGGCTCCCCGGCCGCGTCGGACCCTCTGGCTCCGCTAGGAGTGCCAGTTCGCGGGTCTACCGGCTCGTCGACTCCACCCGAGGAGTCCACCCCCTCCTCCGGTGGGCCTCCTGTCTCGTAGTCTTTGGAGTCAGGGTTTTCATGCTCCGCCTCGAAGATCTGAGGGTGCGGGCCGTCCGGCGTGTTCTATCGCACCAGCAGCTGCGGTCAACACATCAAAGTGGGAATATCAAACAAAAAGAAACCGCCTCAACGAAAAACTTACCAGGGAGGCCGGTTGATGCGGTCATACGGCTTCATGCCAAAGGACCATGAGGTGGGCTTCAGCTTGAACGTCGTAAGGGCGTTCATCCGCTTCGCCACCTGAGCCGGTGTCAGCTCGACAGTGGACAGCCGGCAGGGGTCGCGCCGGCCGGACATGTCGCAGATCCGGTGTGCCCTCGGCTGGAGTGGCGACACCCGGCGCGAGATAAAGGCCGCCACCAGGTCAGCAGCGACCAGCCTCTCGGAGCTCTTCAGCTGTGTGAGTCGGCCAAGCTCCTCCAAGGCCGCGCCGCGCGGGGCAGCCCCCAGCCAGTTTAACTAGGTGGACTGCCTGTCATCAAATGGCGGCAGCCAGATGTAGTCCATCTTCGGGTCAGCATTCTTCACGTAGAAGAACGTTCGATGCCACCCCTTGACGGAGTCGATGAGAGACAGAGGGGGGAAGCGCGCGACGCCGCAGCAGCACACCATCGGCCCCCCACAGGTGTCGCTTTTTAAAGGCTTGAGGTAAAAAAGAGCGTTGAAGAATTCGATGAAGTGAAGAATGCCGAGGTACCCCTCGCACAACGTCACGAAGGCGGAGAGATATAGAATTGAGTTCGGGACAAGATTATGCGGCTGGAGGTCGAAAGTATCAAGAAAGAGGCAAAAAAAGAGACTCACCGGGAGCCTGAAGCCCCGGGAGAAGTGCCAGAGGAACACGACGTGTTCCCCTGGCCATGGCGCCGGCGCCATCTCGTCGCCCGGCGCGCGTGCGACCACCCGTTCCTCCGGTGGTAGCATGCGCGCGCGGTGGAGCTCGGCGATGTCCGCCTCAACCACAATGGAGCCAGCCCATCTTCCGCCGCGTCCATCGGCCATCGCGGCGGCGGTGCGGCGTTCGAGCTCGGTTGCGTGTTCGGGAGTTGTGTCGCACGGGGAAGGCGAAGAAGCAACGAAGACGGGCAGCAAGGGGGCGAGTGAGATGCGGGTATCTCCGCCCCTACCCTTCATCTCCTTTTATAGGGTAGGCAACGACCGGGGGACGTGGGATTAACTACGCCCACTCCCCAGGAAACTCCGCACGCGCGTGGGTGGCCCAGGGCCATAACGGCCGCTTCGGGGCGCAGAGGATCCCGGCCTGCACCCCGAGGCCTACTGGGCTACGCTTGGGGTCCTAGCGGGCTAGGCCTAGGCAACGTCCCGTCTCCCCGCGTGTGCGGGACCCACAGAATCATCACTCACCGCATGGCGCGCTGCGTGCCAGCACGGGTCCTGGGGCGGCACATCGGTACCCGAGGCGTCGGGTCCAACGGCCGACCTGGCTGCCCTTTCGGCTTCGAGCCAGAGGCGGGTTTAGCTGGGGAAGCCGTCGGCTCCCCTCCGTCTGCCGGACGCGAGCCCCCGCCGGCTTCGGGGACTACTGATGGGGTTATTACCCCTGGGTAGGCCAAAGCAACGAGGTCCTCCCCCATTACGCTTCAAAGAAAAACTACACGGCAGACTGGACGAAGCCGGCTGGAGGATGTCCGGCTCGAGCTGGCGCTGGCTGGCGCCACGGACGGCCGGTCAGGTAGCCGGCCCGACTCTCGCCCGGCTGGGTGCGACCGGCTGCTTCTGGGCCGCCTCTTCCTTTGACCTTGGGACAGACATGTGACATCCCGTCCCTCTGCGCACGGGTACGATGACACGACGCGACCGGCACGACGGGCGGCCCTGTGGCTACACTGGCCACTAACGCACTACAGAGCGTGGCTACAGTCCGGTCGTCCAGGCCGTTGACCTCGACGAGCGTGACCGGGCGAGGGAATAGTGCCAGCATGCCCTCGCCCACTCGATTACCTGTACCGGCGTGGCTACAGTGCCGCTGGCCGTACCAGAGACTTTGGCCGGCTGGCGCTAGGCGACGCCGACCCGGCGGACCGTGTCGCGACAGGTGGGCGAGGTCCAATTACCGGGCCGGCTGGCGGGCCCCAGCAGGAGATGGGATTGCTCAGCCGGTGGCCCCTACAAGTGACGAGACGGCCAACCAGAGAGGTTGCCAGCCAGGTCCCCCCGCCCTTGTACTTAGAATATATTATAAGAGCCAGGGGGTTGGCCTATAATCCCCTCCCCCGAGCACCCCCATGCAATGGGGACGGACGATCACCCCCGCACACACACACAGAGCTCTCAAGCCCCCTCTAGCAGTGGAGGAAGACGAGCCGGCTGCTCCTTCTTCCTCCTCCAAACACAACTCCAGGAGCACCCTTGTCTACATACTCATCCATCTAACTAAACCAAGCAGGACTAGGGGTGTTACCTCCCTCGGAGGGCCCTAAACCTGGGTACATCGTGTGTCGTCACCGCTTGTGCCCAATCTCGCACCCGGAGCCTGTCGGCGTCCTCCGGCCCCAACCACCTGCGATAAGCCACCCTATGGCATCTGTCGTGAGAAAACGATGACATATATCAATCAGTATCTTATCTGGAAGATCAACTCCTACTCGATTCAAGCGATTGTAGTCCCTAGACAATCTAAGCACATGCTCACTGATTGAGCTATTCTGCTTCATCTTGCAGGCAAAGAATCTTGTTGGAGGTCTCATACCTCTCAACATGGGCACGGGCCTGAGATCCCAATTTCAGCTCTTAGAACATCTCATATGTTCTGTGAAGTTCAAAACGCTTTGAAGCCTCAATTCTAAGTCGTGATGCATGACGCACTGAACTATCAAGTAGTCATCAGAACGTGCCTGTCAGATGTTCACAACATCTACAGACGACGCTTGAGGGGGTGGCGCACCAAGCAGTACATTAAGGACATAAGCCTTCTGTGCAGCAACTGAGGACAATCCTCTGATCACACACCTAGTCTGCATAATTGCTACCATTATCTTTCAACTCTATTTTCTCTAGGAATGTATTTAAAAACACAGGGGAGCTACAGCGCTAGCTATCGATCTACAACATAACTTTGCAAAGACAACTTTAGACTATGTTCATGACAAATGAGTTCAATTAATCATATTACTTAAGAACTCCCACTCAAATTGACATCCCTCCGGTCATCCGAGTGCTACATGCTCCAAATTCACCAAATCAAGTCCAATCATCATGTAAGTTAAGGTGGTTTCAATGGTGAACATCATCATGTTGATCATATCTACTATATGACTCATGTTCGACCTTTCAGTCTCTTTTGATCCGAGGCCATGTCTGTACATGCTAGGCTATTCATTTAGCCCGTGTGTTCTGCATGTGCAACCATGGCTTGCACCTGTTGTATGTAAACATAGAGTCTATCACACCCTATCATCATGTGGTGTCTCGACACGACAAACTTTCACAACGGTGCACACTGTTGGAAATATGCCCTAGAGGCAATAATAAATTAGTTATTATCATATTTCCTTGTTCATGATAATCATTTATTATCCATGCTATAATTTTATTGATCGGAGACTTAGATGCATGTGTGGATACATAGACAAAACCATGTCCCTAGTATGCCTCTAATAGACTAGGATTTGTTACTCCGTGTGACGGAGAGGTATCTCAAGGCCCACTCGGTAATACAACATCACAATAAGCCTTGCAAGCAATGTGACTAAGTGTTAGCTACGAGATCTTGTTTTATGAAACAAGTAAAGAGACTTGCTGGTAACGAGGTTGAACTAGGTATGGAGATGCCGACGATCAAATCTCGGGCAAGTAACATACCGAAGAACAAAGGGAACATCATACGGGATTAACTGAATCCTTGACATAGAGGTTCGACCGATAAAGGTCTTCGTAGAATATGTAGGAACCAATATGGGCATCCAGGTCCCTCTATTGGTTATTGACCGTAGAGGTGTCTCGGTCATGTCTACATAGTTCTCAAACTCGCAGGGTCTACACACTTAAGGTTCGGTGATGTTTCGGTAGTATAGAGTTATTCATGGTGGTGAACGAAGGTTTTTCGGAGTCCCAGAAGAGATCCTGGATGTCATGAGGATCTCCGGAATGGTCTGGAGGTAAAGATTGATATATAGGAAGTCCTATTTTGGTCGCCGGAAAAGTTTCGGGCTCATCGGTAGTGTACCGGGAGTGCCGGTAGTGTACCGGGAGACCATCGGGAGGGGTATTTCGACCCAAGAGGCTACATGGGCTGTGGGAGGACGAATACCAGCCCTTAGTGGGCTGGTGGAAGTCCCACACGAGGCCCATGTGGCTGGGAAGAAAAGCCCAAAAGGAAAAAGGTGGGAAAAGGCAAAAAGGGCTAAATTAGGAAGGAGTCCTAATCCTACTAGGAGTGGAGGAGGAGGACTCCTCCCTCCTGGTTCGTCCAACCCAAGGGCTGCCTCCTTGGGAGGCAAGCCTCCTCCTCCTCTCCTCCTATATATACTAGAGGGTTTTAGGGTTTTGGCACAAGATTTTCAGCCACGTGCTACCCGTTCCTCTAGTGCATAGTTTCTCCTCTAGATCGGATTTCTGCAGTGCTTAGGCGAAGCCCTGTCGGAATAGCTCCACCACCATCGCCGGAGCGCCGTCACGCTGCCATAGAACTCTTCTACCTCTCCGGTCCCTCTTGCTGGATCAAGAAGGCGGAGATCGTCATCGAGATGTACGTGTGCTGAACGCGGAGGTGTCGTCCGTTCGGCGCTAGATCGGAAGGATCCTGATCAAGATCGCGGGACGGATCATGATGAGTTCGCGGGACGGATCGTAATGAGTTCGCGGGACGGGTCGTGATTGGATCGCGGGACGGATCATGATGAGATCGCGGGACGCTCAGCGATTTGGATCGCGAAGATGTTCGACTACACCAACTGCGTTTCTTAACGCTTCCCGCTTAGCGATCTACAAGGGTATGTAGATCCACTCTCCCTCTCGTAGATGCTCATCACCATGGATAGATCTGCGTGTGCATAGGAAAATTTTGTTTCGCATGCGACGTTCCCCAACACACACTCGGGGAGAACACAACTTATCTTGAAATTTAAGTGAGGGATCACCTTATAATGCTACTGTCGTCCTAAGCAAAACAAGGTGCATAAAAGGATTAACATCACATACAAATAATAAGTGACATGATATGGCCATGATCTTGTGCTTTTGATCTCCATCCTTAAAGCACCGGCATGATCTCCTTCGTCACCGGCATGACACCATGATCTCCATCATCTTGATCTCCATCACCGTGTCGCCATCAGGGTTGTCGCGCCCACCATGCTTCTATTACTATTGCTACCGCTTAGCGAAAAAATAAAGCATTACAAGACGCTTAATGATTGACACGCAGGTCACACAATAATTAACGACAACCCTATCGCTCCTGGCGGTTGCCGTACTCATCGACATACAAGCCGTGATATTCTATACAAAACATGATCATCTCATACATCACATATATCTCATCATGTAATTGGCCATATCACATCACAACATACCCTGCAAAAACAAGTTAGACATCCTCTAATTTGTGTTGCATGTTTTACGTGGCTGCTATGGGTATCTAGCAAGAACGATTCTTACCTATGCAAAACCACAATCGTGATACACAATTTACTACTCAACCTTCTCAAGGACCACCTTTGTCGAATCCGATCCAACTAGATTAGGAGAGACAGACACCCGCCAGCCATCTTTGTGCAACAAAGTTACACGTCTGTCGATGGAACTGGTTTCTTGTACGTGGGCGAGTAAGGTTGGTCCGGGCCGCTTCATCCCACAATATCGCTGAATCAAGAAAAGACCAAGGGAGGAAGCAATCTGAGCATCAACGCCCACAAACTCCTTTGTGTTCTACTCATGATCTCATCTACACATAGACCTAGCTCATGATGCCACTGTTGGGGAACGTTGCATGGGAAACAAAAAAAATTCCTACGCACACGCAAGATCTATCCACAGTGATGAGCATCTACGAGAGGGAGAGTGGATCTACATACCCTTGTAGATCGCTAAGCGGGAAGCGTTAAGAAGCGCGGTTGATGTAGTCGAACATCTTTGCGATCCAAATCGCAAGCCGTCCCATGATCCCATAACGATCCGTCCCGTGATCCAATCACTATCCGTCCTGCGATCTAATCATGATCCTTCCGATCTAGCGCCGAACGGACGGCACCTCCGCGTTCAGCACACGTACAACTCGATGACAATCTCCGCCTTGTTGATCCAGCAAGAGGGGGCAGAGAGGTAGATGAGTTCTCCAGCAGTGCGAAGGCATGGCGGCGGTGGCGGTGGAGCTGATCCGACAGGGCTTCGCCAAGCACTATGGAATCAATCTAGAGGAGAAACAGATCTAGAGGAATAAGAGGGAAGCACGTGGCAATTAGGGTTAGGGGTTGCCCCAAAAATCCAACAATATATATGGGAGGAAGGGGAGAGGAGGCAGCCTTGGCACCTATCCAAATAGGTTCGGCCGAACCAAACAAGGGAGGAATCCACCTCCCACAAGGGAGGTGGAATCCTATTAGGACTCCTTCCTAATTCTGATTTTCCTTCCCCCTTTGGGGTTTTTCCTTTTCCACTCTTTCCTAGCCGCATGGGCCTTGTAGGGCTGGTTTGCCCAGCCCACTCAGGGCTGGTGCAACACCCCTCAGGCCCATGTGGCCTCCCGGCATGGGTGGCCCCTCCAGATGGCCCTCCGGCACTCCCGGTACACTGCCGGAAATACCCGAAACTTTTCTGATGGCCAAAACGGGACTTCCTATATATCAATCTTTAATTCTGGACCATTCCAGAGCTCCTCGTGACGTCCGGGATCTCAACCGGGACTCTAAACAACCTTCGGTCACCAACATACATAACTCAACTATATTGAAACGTCACCGAACCTTAAGTGTGCAGACCCTACGGGTTCGAGAACTATGCAGACATGACTGAGACACCTCTACGGTCAGTGACAAATAGTGGGAACTGGATGCCCTTATTGGTTCCTACATATTCTACGAAGATCTTTATCGGTCGAACCTCTATGTCAAGGATTCAGATAATCCCGTATGTTGTTCCCTTTGTTCTTCGGTATGTTACTTTCCCGAGATTCGATCATCGGTATCTCTATACCTAGTTCAATCTCATTACTGGCAAGTCTCTTTACTCGTTCCGTAATACAAGATCCCGTGGCCATCTACCGCAACGCCTCTCCATCACACCACATCACGAAAGATACTAGTTTGCCCAGAGACAACCTGCACTACCGCAGATGGAACACAGCTACGATGACATTGACAAAGAGAGGCACAAGCCGTCACCACCGAGCTCCACCACAATGTCCCCATACATGCCTCGTGACATGGCCAGAGCACGCCAACGACGTATCTGGGCGAGACCCCAAACCCACAACAAAGAACCATCCTTCGAATGCCATCGTACGGTTGCTACACTATCGGAGGAATGAGGGTTGTCTCCACCGTCATCGGGAAACATGGACACGGCCGCCACATCCACTACCACAAGCCATAACCCATTCCTCGAGCCCGCAACACCACAACCACGCTTGCAGGACACCGCTGCCACATCCACTACCACAAGCCACGACCCCTTCCTCGAGCCCGCAAAACCACAACCACACTTGCAGGACACCGCTGCACGAGTTTTCCCAAAGGCACAACCTTGCGCAGGATCCAGGACCTCCGTGTCGCGACGACAAAAGCAGCATGTCATGTCGCCGCAGCCCCTAAGACTCAATGGCATGCTATTTATTCATCACTTAGGGCATCTCCAATGCTGACCCTCAAACCTCCCGCAATCGTCTAGACTGCGGAAGCCATCCAACGCGAACCTGTATCCATCTACGGCGCGGTCCGGACGCGATTTCTCTCGCAAACCAGAGACAAATGTGGGGGGCTTACGGGAGTCCATACACAAGAAACATTGCTATCTAGCCCCCTGGCCCACCCAAAAGGAAGGTGAAGCCCGCCCTTTTATAGCATCACACAATGTTTCCGTGACAAAATCCCCCACTTCTTTTCTTCCATTCCCTGCCACTCTCTGCCCACTTCCCGCTATTTTTTCCCACCCTCTCCTTCCTTTCACCGCCAATGCATAGAGTTTTTGGAGCTGGAGCTGGTCGAGGTGCCGGAGGATCCACACATCATGCTCTCCCGGAAGATCAACATTGCGACGCGGCAAACTCGTCGCGTCAAAGCGAAGGCCACAAAGGAGGAGAAGCTTAAGAAGTGGTTGACCGCCGATGGGCCTCGTGGTGACGATGGGTGTGGGGGTTGTGGCGTTCGCCGCGTGTCGTGCTTTTATCACGGCAGATGTCCGGGTGAACGGACTTGGATTCGAGGCCATTGCTAAGGTGATGGGACTCAAAGGGGTTGATCGGGACGAAAGACACGAGTTTACCCAGGTTCGGCCCCTCAGGTTGAGGTAACAGCCTACGTCATGCTTGTGTTTGTATTGCTTGGTGTATCTATTACAAGGGAGCTATTGCTTGACCTAGTTCTCGATAGCCTGATCTCTAAGTCGCCCCGGGTCTCACCTTTATATAGGAGGTCAAGACCATGGGTCATACAAGTTGTAGCCGACTCTCATTGCATGTCCGAGTCTATCTCTACCTTAGTTTGCCTTCCTTACCAAGTTGTCTCCGGACGGCTTACTCGCCCGGGTCTTCTCTATTCGGGCCTCGCTTTGGCCCATCCTGTCAAGCTGCCAAACGTCTTGGGCTTCGGTCTTTGCAGCCCACTCTTGGATTAACGTACGAGCTGCCTAGTGTGACCCGGAGCCTGTAGGGTGGGTCTCACCGTGGGGTTATATCCCCAACATTAGGCCCCAGGTTGATTTGAGCTTGCTCACTTCAGCCTCCTTCTTAATCATCGGCGAGTTACCCTGAAAATAATGACCCACCGTGACGTCATGCCAGACCTGACAGAAAGATTCCCTGATGCACGCAATGGATCTTCCCTTATTAAATGGATAGTCCAGGAATCGAGGCGTCCGCCTCGGTCAAATGACAACCGGTGCCTGGATTTTCGCGCCCGTTTCCGCCTTTTCCTATTAAATAGGACCACGAGAGGCAACATTTGCCTTCCTCCCGCTCACTCTTCATCTCCTTCCTTCCGACAGCTCCGCTCCAGCGCATCTTGCTCCGGCACCGTTTCCTCATCGTCGTCAACAAAGGCCGCTGCATCAACCTATTTCATTCCAGAGCTCTTTTCGCGTCCGTCGCGCCGTCTTCGATGAGTCCTTCTTCCCCTAGATCCATAGTTATCTCAGTAGGGTTTCATGGAGCTCCTCCTGCCGCGTAGAACACAAACTTTCTTCAATGTCGGCCATGCTTAGCCCATAAATACTTGACGATAGCTTGTCCCGAGGCGACGTTATGTAGGAGATCGATAGTGATACTGCGCAGATTTGCAACAGCTCCGCCTACCGTTTTTAAAATTTCCCCGCTTTCATCAGTTCATCTCTAGGTATGAAATAGGAACATTTTCTTTGTTTTGTAGATCCGCAATCTTAGTGATACCTTGCGAAAACTGTTTTCCGGACATAGCCATATTTTCGCCTTGTCTTTTCATAACCTTGACCCGTCATGTACTCCGGCTCTCACCAACCGGGCTCTGGCGGCTCAACCTTAAGGTCTTAAGCTTTTAGCTGCCCATAGATATCTGCCAATCCTTGACTCTCCATATATGTTTACTTTGCGTAGTTTTAAGCCGCCGTCATGTCTCGCGCATCCAAGTCCTGCAACTGGGTCGGCTCTTGCATCACCGAAGAGTTCCTTATGGACTTTGTACACGCGGGCACCCTTCCCGTCAAGGATGTAATCAATTGGTGGGTTCCAGGCGATGAACTGAAGCCCATTCCTCGGGAGGGCGAAGTAGTGGTGTTTTCAGATCACATCGAGCGTGGGTTTGTACCCCCGGCTCAAAATTCTTCCGGGATGTTCTTCACTTTTACAAGTTGCACCCTCAAGACCTCGCCCCCAATTATGTCTCCAACATCTGCAACTTCCAAGTGCTCAGTAAAGTTTATCTGCAAGCCGAGCCATCTGTTGGTCTCTTTCGAGAGTTCTTCTATGCAAATCACCAGACCGAGGTGAAGGCCGGCCCAAGCTTAGAGCTCGGCGGAATTTCAATACAGAGGCTCCGGGACATAACCTTTCCGACTGTTTAGATGCCGAGTCACCCAAAGGATTGGAATAATACCTGGTTTTATTGCAAAGACACTTCTCCACAAGGTGAATGTCCGCTATCGGGTTACCGCCCGTCCCGGCTCAAGACGACCTCCGAGTTTCCTGGCCGACTGTCCACTGCTGAACGGTCGAGGCACGGGCCGGCTCATGCCAAGATTAAGGCCCTCACGGCCAATGGGCTGATTGGGCTAGACTTGATCCATTGCTGGATCTCTTGGAGGATTATGCCCCTGAGCCGGAGAAATCGCCTTATGTGCGAGTATCCGGGTCAGTACGATGATTCCATATGCTTCAGTCGGACGACGTTAACAAAGGATGATATTACAACTATCATCCGGAGCCTTGTCCACGAGACTTCCGGTGCTTATGGTGCTATTGGGCTGGCACCTTTCTGTGCTATTAACCCGGCCCCGGAAGTAAGGCGTTTCTCCATAGTCTCTGATGTTTATTTAGTTATGACTTTCGCACTTCCTTACTACATGCCGGTTTGCCTTTTCAGGCCGACTCTGACTTCTGGAAGAAGAAATACGTCCCTCCTCTCAAGAAGGCCAAGAAGAAGGCCCCGACCAAGAAGACAAAGAAGACCACTCCTCAAGAAGAATGGTTTGAACCACCGGAATCAGACTGCTCAGAGGTATGACTTGACTACTTTTTGCTGCTTTTACTCACTTTATTGACAACAAGCATTCACAGGACGAGGCAGAGATGAGCCGCACCAACGCCCCTGAGGTAACTTATATTTCGTCCGACTCAGAATATTTTGTGCCCCAGAAGATACGGCGGATCGTTCGAAAAGTTCCCCTTTCTCATCCTCTTGCTTATTTGGATCCTCAATTTCTTTTGAAAAAGCAACAACAAGCCAACCGACGCCAGACCCGGAGTGCCGGCTCTACTGATCTCATGTCCAGGTTACCGAACTCCCCGGCTCAGAAGAAATGCCCCACAGAGGTATATATTCCTTCTCTATTTGATTTTACTAGCTCTTACTTTGTAATTCCAACAGTACCTTACATTATCTGAACTGTCTTTCAGGGGTCTTCGCCTTCATCTGGCGACTCTACGGCCACCGCTCTGCCGCCTCCAAAGATTAACCCGCTGTATGTGTTTTTTCAAACCTTGCATTCAACTCTTTGGCGGTTGTAAACTTCTGGCTTTAATTTTATGCTTTTCCAGGGCTCAAGCCAAGCGAAGGAAAACCAACAAGTCCTCCCCTAGTCGTACCGCTCAAGACCTGGAGCTTGCCAGGCCAGACGCTCCTATGCCGGACGCAAACCGTCCAGCGGCTTCTGTAGAGCGGGCAGCTGATGACAGTATTCTAGAGAGCCCGCAAAGGGACCATTCCAAGCCATCGAGCCCTGCCAGGGCTGCTGATGACACCACTGCTCCGGACGTCGTGATTACCGGTGCCGGCTTCCGCTCTCCTTCTCTTCACGTGTTGACGAAGCATGCTGAGATGGCTGAAGCCTCCAGGAAGCTGGAGTTTGAGCTCCCCGCCCTCGAAAAGATGACAGCCGATGAACTTCATGCTGGCTATATGAACCGGCTGTCCACAAGCCGGGATCTGGAGCTCACACTTGTCAACCTAATGAAGAAGAAATATGAGGTATTCTGTTTCCTCTTTATAGTCTTACTCAGCCCCCAAGAACCGGGTTAACATTAGCTCATGATAATACGGTTCTTCCATCTTGGTAGAAGTAGAAATACTTAGCACGTAGGTCTCATCTTACTTAGGAGTAACCTCAAATCATCGTTGTCAGCCCCCCAAGAGTCGGCTCAAAGTTGGTAACATTGAGTCGGAGCTTTATAGAATATAGATAATAGAACCAACTGTAGCCCCCAAGGACCGGCTCAATCCTGTCAAAGTTGAGGTGGGACTTCATTGAGCATGGGTAATAGAACCAACTGTAGCCCCCAAGGGCCGGCTCAATCTTTGTCAAAGTTGAGCCAGGACTTTCATTCTTAACAGCTTTGAAAAACCAATATGTAGCCCCCAAGTTCCGGGTGAACTTGATAAAGATGATCCGGAATTGTCTTGAAAATAGACATTAGCCCCCAAGTGTCATGCATATTGCTTGCAATCTGTTCGATACTTGCTCCATCTTTGAAATTTCTCCCCCTGTCAGTTTATGCCATGCCTTTATATGTCGCAGGAAGCTTTAGTCGAAGCCGGGTTAGAGCTGGCCAGCTTAAAAAGCAATCTAGCTGCTCAGCAATCCGCCTGGAGTGAAGCTGATGAGAAATGTCGGCTCCTTTGTGAAGAGCTGACCAAAATCAAGGCCGACTTCGCCACTTTCAAGGACTCCGCTAAAGCTGAACAAGCCGCCTTGACCAAATGGGCGGATGATGCTGATCAGCGGCTTATGATTTGTATCCGACGAACTGCAGTCCTTGAACCCCATATCATGAAGATGACAGCCGCCCTCTTTGGTAAGTATCTGACGACTTAACTCAATTTCTGTATTGTACTTGCGTTGGCGACTCACAACGAAGCATCCGTCTTATGTAGGTCCTAGGATCCGCCAACTTGCTTCCGAGAGTTTGCTGCCCCTGAAAGCCATATACACTTTGACAAAACAACTCTACTGCAGCGTTGTATGCACAATCAAGGATGTGCGGTACAAGGAAAATATCCCTTCAACTCTCAAAGGGGTCTTAGAGCTTCTGTCAATGATGCCGAAACAGATTGTGGAGTTGAAGAGATCAGCCGCCCGCCAGGGGGCGATCGCGGCCATAAGTCGGGCGTTGGCTTCCGCTCCGGAGCTAACTCCGGCTGATATGATGGACGGCTTTCCCTCCAAGAAGGATGATGACTCTGAATTCACAGACGCTGACTATGCCCGGTGTGTGAAGGATTCCAAAGTCCTAGCCTCCGTCTTAGCAGAAGAGGTCAATCTGGCGACTTACCAGGCGACTTACAGCGCAGATCAGAAAAGGATCCGTGGCCCTCTCTTTGAATGCAAGGATTTGACACCCGCCCGCAGTAAGAATCTTTTCGCCTCTGAACTTGACCTGTCCCCCTTCTTTGAAGAAGGAACCTTTGCGGCTTTAACCAACTGCAACTGGGACTTGGAAAATCTCCAGATCAAAACAGCCGAAGACTCAAAGCAGGGTGACCCACTAGCCAGCTGATCGCGCAATAGATACGTGTTGATAGACGGATCTTTATGACCCGCCATGAGCAGTGTAAAAAACTTGATGATATTTTTGGGCTCCACAGAGAGCGTATGTAATAGACTAGTAGTAACTTTTACCTTTCTTTGAATAGTGCCATCACGCAAATATGAAAAGTCTGGCTTAACAAATATGTCATCCTCTTTGTTCTTCTCATTATATGCCTTACCGGCTCTTAGGAGCTTCATTTCCTGCAAGAATAGATTTACCGTTACGAGGGCGGCTTAAAAGCATAACTCGAAGATGCTATGTCTTCCTAATGCGTTTGACGGAGTCAATTGCTTGGCTTAAGAGCCAGCCGATAGGATTTGATGAACTGCACCCGTAGGGCAGGAAGCCCCTGTATGGTTATGTTGACTTGTCAACATTTTTGGCGTAAGAGCCGGTTGTTAGGGTTAGATAAGCTACACCTGGAGGCGGGAATCCCCCTTCGACAACCAAAGTTGACTTGTCAACTTTTTTGGCATAAAGCCGGCTGTTAGGGTTAGATAAGCTATACCCGAAGGTAGGAAGCCCCCTTCGACAACCAAAGTTGACTTGTCAACTTTTTTGGCATAAAGCCGGCTGTTAGGGTTAGATAAGCTATACCCGAAGGTAGGAAGCCCCCTTTGACAGCCAATGTTAACTTGTCAACATTTTTGGTGTGAAAGCCGGTTGTTAGGGATAGATAAGCTACACCCGGAGGTGGGAAACCCCCTTCGACAACCAAAGTTGACTTGTCAACTTTTTTGGCATAAAGCCGGCTGTTAGGGTTAAATAAGCTACACCCGAAGGTAGGAAGCCCCCTTCGACAGCCAATGTTGACTTGTCAACATTTTTGGCATGAAAGCCGGTTGTTAGGGATAGATAAGCTACACCCGAAGGTGGGAAGCCCCCTTCGACAACCAAAGTTGACTTGTCAACTTTTTTGGCATCAAGACAGTTGTTAGGGTTAGATAAGCTATACCCGAACATAGGAAGCCCCCTTCGATAGCCAATGTTTTGGATTTTCCTTGCATCGGTGAATATACGCGAAATGGCATAGGCCCCGGCTTGCAGAGATGCTACTTTATTCATATATAAATATGATATGTACAATGATAGTGTATAGTGGTGATTCTAAACAATCTCAGGTGTAATAAGGCCGTAGATGTGCTATGTTCCACGGCCGGCGGGTCTCCTGACCCGAAGTATCTGAGTTGTCCCAGATGTCAGTGAGGTAATACGACACGTTGTTAAGATTTCTGCTGACCACAAAAGGTCCTTCCCATGGAGGAGATAACTTATGCATATTTGTCTGGTCTTGAATTAGCCGCAGCACTAAGTCACCATCTTGAAACGTCCGGGTCTTGACCCTACGGCTATGATAGCGGCGCAAGTCTTGCTGATAGATCGCCGAACGGGCAGCCGCCAGCTCTCGTTCCTCCTCCAAAGCATCCAATGCGTCTTGACGCGCCGTATCATTGTTCGTCTCAACGTAAGCCGCCACTCGTGGCGAGTCATGCTGGATGTCACTTGGTAACACGGCCTCTACACCGTAAACCATGAAGAAAGGTGTATACCATGTGGATCTGTTGGGGGTAGTTCTGATGCTCCATAAGACGGACGGCAACTCTTCCACCCAACAACCCGGTGTCCCCTGTAAAGGGACCATAAGCCGTGGCTTGATACCTCTCAAGATTTCTTGATTAGCCCGTTCCACCTGACCGTTGGACTGTGGATGAGAAACCGCCAAAACATCAAGCCGGATGTGCTCCTCGTCGCAGAATTTTTTTCATAGCCCCCTTGGACAAGTTTGTGCCATTGTCCGTGATGATGTTGTGAGGGTAACCAAAATGGTAGATCAGCTTTTTAATAAACTGAACCGCCGTAGACGCGTCACACTTGCTGACCGGCTCAGCTTCTATCCACTTGGTGAACTTATCAACCGCCACCAAGAGGTGTGTTTTCTTATCCTTGGATCTCTTGAAAGGCCTGACCATATCAAGTCCCCAAACTGCAAATGGCCAAGTAATTGGTATCATGCGCAATTCTTGAGCCAGAACATGAGCACGCCGACCGAATTTTTGACAGTCGTCACACTTGCGGACCAGATCCTCTGCATTCTTATGAGCCATCAACCAGAAGAAGCCGTGCCGGAAAGCCTTGGCCACTAGAGACTTTGAGTCGGCGTGGTGTCCGGAATCTCCAGCGTGAATTTCATTCAAAATTTCCTTACCCTCCTCTGGTGAGAAGCAACGTTGAAACACCCCGGTAATGATGCACTTATGCAATTCACCATTAACTATTGTCATGGACTTAGATCGCCGGGTGATCTGTTTGGCAAAATTTTCATCCTCAGGTAACTCGCCTTGAGTCAAATATGTCAAGTAGGGCACAGTCCAATCCGGAATAGCATGTAGAGTAGCCACCAATTGCCCCTCTGGGTCGGGAATAGACAAATCTTCTTCTGAAGGTAACTTGACAGTCGGGTGATGTAAGACATCCAGAAAGACATTGGGCGGCGCCGGCTTTTGCTGAGAGCCTAACCTTGACAAGGCATCAGCTGCCTCATTCCTGCGATGATCAATGTGATCCACCTGATAACCTTTGAAGTGACCAGCAATGACATCCACCGCCTGACGATAAGCCGCCATCCGCGGGTCCTTGGAATCCCAAGTGCCTGAAACTTGCTGAGCCACAAGATCTAAGTCGCCAAAACACCTTACCCGGCTTAAATTCATCTCCTTAGCCACTCTGAGGCAATGAAGCAGGGATTCATATTCAGCCGCGTTATTGGTGCAAGGGAACATCAGTCGGAGCACATAATAGAACTTATCACCTTTGGGAGATGTTAGAATAATTCCTGCCCCTGATCCTTCCAGCTGCTTGGATCCATCAAAGTGTATAGTCCAGTACGTATTATCCGGCTTTTCCTCAGGAGCTTGACACTCTGTCCAATCGTTTATAAAATCCATAAGGGCTTGGGACTTGACAGCCGTACGAGGAACGTATTTCAGATTGAGGGGCCCCAACTCCAGTGCCCACTTCACGATCCTACCAGTGGCTTCTCTGTTTTGAATTATGTCCCCCAATGGAGCAGAGCTGACCACTGTGATCTGGTGCCCTAAGAAATAATGTTTTAACTTGCGGTTGGCCATAAACACCCCATACACTAGCTTCTGCCAGTGTGGATATCTTTGCTTAGACTCTGTCAGGACCTCATTGACGTAATAAACCGACCTCTGGACCGGATACTCCTTCCTTGCTTCCTTGCACTTGACCACAATTGCAGTGATGACAGCCCGGTTGTTAGCCTCCACGTACAAGAGCAAAGGTTCCTTCTTAGCCAGAGCAGCCAATACCGGCGGCTTAGTGAGCTGCTTCTTGAGCGCCTCAAATGCTTCACCCATCGTCGTACTCCATACAAAATTGTTTGTCTTTTTCATCATTTGATACAGCGAGATAGCTTTCTCACCAAGGCGGCTTATGAACCGGCTCAACGCAGTGATTCGCCCTGCCAGCCGTTGGACATCGTTAATACAAGCCGGCTCTGCCAGGGAGGTGATAGCTTTGATCTTATCCGGGTTAGCCTCAATGCCACGTTTGGAAACCACAAATCCCAAGAGCTTGCCAGCCGGAACACCAAATATGCACTTTGCCGGGTTAAGCATCATCTTATAGATCCGAAGATTGTCAAAGGTTTCCCTTAAGTCATCCAAAAGGGTCTCCTTCTTCCTTGATTTGATCACAATATCATCTATGTAAGCGTGAACATTGCGCCCGATCTGACTGTGAAGGCAATTCTGCACACAGCGCTGATAAGTCGCCTAGGCACTCTTGAACCCAAAAGGCATAGACACATAACAGAAGGCTCCAAAAGGTGTAATGAAAGCCGTCTTCTCTTGGTCCTTAACTGACATCTTGATCTGATGATATCCAGAACAAGCATCCAGGAAGCATAGGCTTTCACAACCCGCTGTAGCATCAATGATCCGATCAGTACGAGGGAGAGCAAAAGGATCAGCCGGACAAGCTTTGTTAAGGTCCGTATAGTCCACGCACATATGACACGTGCCGTTCTTCTTGAGTACCAGCACTGGGTTAGCAAGCCACTCCGGGTGAAAAACCTCAACAATAAACCCCGCCACTAAGAGCCGGGCAACCTCTTCTCCAATGGATCCACATTAAGGTTGACAGGTTTAAACTTAGGATCCACATTAAGGTTGTGCTCAGCGAACTCTCTCGGTACAACCGGCATGTCAAAAGGTTTCCATGCAAAGATGTCCCGATTCTCACGGATGAATTCGATGAGCACGCTTTCCTATTTGGGATCCATGTTAGCCCCAATGATGAATTGTTTGGATGAATCGCCCAGAGTGAAATCTATTGCCTTGGTATCATCCGCCGAAAACTTGAGGGGCGGATCAACCTCTGTTGTGGGCTTTTTCAACGGGGTCGTATCCTACGGGTCAACATTCTCCTTATAAAACTTAAGCTCCGCCTGAGCACAACTGGATTCTGCATAAGCCGCATCTCCTTCCTCGCACCCAATAGTCATATTCCGATCACCATGAACGGTAATCGTACCTTTTAATCCGGGCATCTTGAGCTGCAAGTAGACATAATAGGGCCTAGCCATGAACTTAGCATAAGCCGGCCGCCCAAACAACGCATGGTAAGGGCTCTTGATCTTAACCACTTCAAACCACAAGGACTCCACCCTGTAGTTATATTCGTCACCAAAGGCGACTTCCAAAGAAATCCTGCCCATCGGGTAAGCCGACTTGCCCGGCACCACACCATGAAAAATGGTGGATGAGGGTTTAAGATCTTTGTCAAGCAGCTTCATCCACCGGAAGGTATCATAATAGAGGATGTCGATACTGCTGCCTCCATCCATGAGTACCTTATTCACCATATACCCTCCCACTTGGGGGGCAACAACCAAGGCCAGCCACCCCGGGTCATCAACACGCGACGGGTGATCCTCCCGGATCCACGTTATGTCATATTCAGACCACTTCAAGTACTGCGGCAGAGACGGCGCAACTGCATTAACCGTCCGCTTACGCAATTTCTGATCTCGCTTGTTAAGGCTGGTTATGAAAACATGATACTAGCCCAAGCTGAGCTGCTTCGGATTACTCTGATACCCAGATTGGTTATGCTGCTATTGATTGTTGTTACCAGGGTTCTGAGGATGTCCTCCTTGATTGCCCTGACCATGATGACCGGATCTTGAGCCGCCGGGTCCAAATCCGGCTCCTGACTCGCCTGGTCCTGAGCCGCCAGGCGGGCCACCGTCATGGTTGTTGTGTTGCTGCATGTGGTAATTTTTAAACTTCTGCATGATATGGCAATCACCCCATGTGTGCGTTGAAGGCTTATCGGGCTAGCTGTGTTCCGGACAGGGCTTTTTGAGCATTTCCTCCAAATTGAAAGGAGTCCTACTTTTATTAAAAGGCGGCCTGAACTTCCCATTGCCTTTAGGAGGATTCTGGCCGGTGCTCGCATTGGCCACCAGTTCTGACCCGCCATCCGGGCTTTTCCGCTTACTCTGGTTACCATTGTTCGCCGCACCCTTGCCCGGGTTGTTCCTCTTACCTGGGCCGGCCTTGTCCTCATCAGAGCCTGGATCCTTCGTGATATCAGAGTCAGCGTATTTTGTAAGAGCCGTCATGAGTTCTCCCATGTCCTGACACGTACGCTGGAGCCGGCCAAGCTTCTGTTTTAGAGGGATGAAGTGGCAGTTCTTCTTTAAGATCAGCACTGCTTGAGCCGCCGTGATCTGTTTAGATGAGTGGATGATGGTTGACACCCATCGGATCCAATGATGAGCCGACTCACTCTCATGTTGGATGCAATGATCGAGATCTACGATGGTCATAGGTTGTTTGCAAGTCCCTTGAAAGTTTTAGATGAACCTTGCCCTCAACTCAGCCCACGAATTGATGGTGTTGGGCGGCAACCCTTTTAACCATGTGCGAGCCGGACCTTCAAGCATCATCATGAAGTACTTAGCACACACCGCCTCACTGACATCCAGCATCAACATAGCCAGCTCATAACTTTCAACCCAGGCCTCCGGAGGTAAGCCAGCAGTGTAATTCAGAACCTTGCGAGGCCCTTTGAAATCCTTTGACAACCGTTCACTTCGCAGAGCCGGTGACAAGCATGGCACTCCCACGGCCCTGGTGGTTACTCCCGCCCCTACTGATATAGAGGGCGCGGGCTCTTGGTGAGTCGTCGTGGACAAAGCTGCTGCCTCTTGCTGGTTTCTCGCCCGGTTTATGAGAGCTTACGCATCGAGAGCCGATTGATCGTCCCTTGGAGGTCCTCTGTGCCGATCGCTACTGGAAACCGCCGGCGACTCATAGCACCGGCTAAAGCTCCGGCTGGGGAGAGGGGTTGAATGAACGCGGCTCCGGCTATGAGCATACTTCTCCTGTTGAGCCATCGCCGTCTGAAGGTATCCAATGGCATTTCGTACCTCTTCCGCAAAAGGCGCTTCATCCGGAATAGGGGTCGTTTCAAGCCGGGTGGCCGCGGCCACCATGTTCTCAGCTGGGTTAGAATAATGACGTGCCGATGTTGGAAAGACCACTGGTGAGGCCTGGTTTCGTCGGGCCGGGTGTGGCGTTGGTCTAACCGTCGGCCGGCTTCCAGGTGCATCCGCTGCCCGTCCCGTTCTTGGCGTGTTGAAGAGATTCCTGGCCTCATAACATTCTGGTAAGCGGGATTGATGCCTCATCCGATGCACCGTAGCCGCCGATTGCTGTTCCAGCCCAAGGCGGAAGGCCTCCGTCTTAATACATTCTGCCTCTTCCTCCATCTAAACCTTTAGCTCAGCTATCCTCTGTTGCTCCTCCGTCATCCGGTCCTTGAGCCTCACAATCTCTAAGTTCCGAGCGGCCTGGTTATCTGGTGTAACTTTAGTGCCCATCAAGGCCGTGAGCTTGTTCATCAGATCCAGAAGAACTTGAGCCGGTGGTGGCGGGTCAGCCCCCGAGGCTGCTGCTCCAGCGGCTGTGCCGCTTGCACCCGGGGCTGACCCTGCCATGAACACTGCCGCATGAACCGGCGGCCCAAGACCGTCCGGCTCAGAGCGATCCGACTCAGGGTAAAGCTCGTCATAGCCCCCGAGCCCACCGTTGTGAAGCTGGTAGATCGACTCTGTTTCCCCGCTCGAAGATTCATCCTCTGAACAGACAAGAGTCTCCTGTGATGCAGAAACTTCAAGATCCATACCTTGGGTGAAGCCTACAAAGACGTGCTTCCGTCCCGGGTTAACACGGGCGGGTTGCACGCGCCGAGCCAGCTCGACGATGTTGGTGCAGACGTCCGGCCCGGGTGTAGATCCATCAATCCTGCCGATGAAGACATGGATCCCGCCGAAAGGAACCCGGAATCCATATTCCACAGAACTGGCATCAAGCCCCCAGCCGTCGTCGTCGATGTAGAGCCGGCCGCAGCGACTCTTGTTCATCCTTTCGACCACGTATCCCTCGAGCCCTCGGAGAGAACCCTTCGAGAACTCAACACCACCGAGAGCAGGCCCCACGGTGGGCGCCAACTGTCGTGGTTTTATCACGCCAGATGTCTGGGTGAACGGACTTGGATTCGAGGCCATTGCTAAGGTGATGGACTCAAAGGGGTTGATCGGGACGAAGGACACGAGTTTACCCAGGTTCGGCCCCTCGGGTTGAGGTAACAACCTACGTCCTGCTTGTGTTTGTATTGCTTGGTGTATCGATTACAAGGGAGCTATTGCTTGACCTAGTTCTCGATAGCCTGATCTCTAAGTCGCCCCGGGTCTCACCTTTATACAAGAGGTCAAGACCACGGGTCATACAAGTTGTAGCCGACTCTCATTGCATGTCTGAGTCTATCTCTACCTTAGTTTGCCTTCCTGACCAAGTTGTCTCCGGGCGGCTTACTCGCCCAGGTCTTCTCTATCCGGGCCTCGCTCCGGCCCATCATGTCAAGCCGCCAAACGTCTTGGGCTTCGGTCTTCGCAGGCCACTCTTGGATTAACGTACGAGCCACCTAGTGTGACCCGAAGCCTGTAGGGCGGGTCTCGTCGTGGGGTTATATCCCCAACAGCGCGGCCATGGCGGACACCGCCAAAAGGGCGCGCGCAGAATGCAGACGGGGTCATGGCCGGAGTCTTACAAGCCTCTATACTACTACGCCACCAAGCAGCTCGGTACCCCAGTTGTTATGCTGCCTTACATCGTCAACGTTAACGTGACGCCGCTCTTCTTCGGGTATTCTTCATTGCATCTCGTCCGGTCGTGGCTGACAACTGAGGAATAGATGGGTTCTCACATGTTGTTCGCTTCAATGCCTAGGGCTAGGGAGCCGACGCATGACGCGGACAGGGAGATGTTCAACATCATCCACGGCCATGAGGACAAGCGGGTGGAAGACTCGAATCCCACCCAGTCCAGCAACTACCAATGGTAGTCCTACGCCCGGACGGCCATGCAACAAACGTACACCCAGATCGGCGATGGCACACAGCAACAACAACATTCGGCCGCCGGAGAGCAGCAGCCCGATGGGGAGGAGGAAGGCGACGACGATGATGATCCAAATGATATAGTCGGCGATCTGAAGAAGATGGGAAGAAGAGAAAGCTTCAACATGCGGGAGGAATATCTATTGTGCGAGGCATGCCTGGCCGCTAGCCTCGATCCTTTTCGTGGCACAGAGCAAAATGGCACAACCTTTTGGAGGAACATTCATGTATGTTCCATAGACACAAGCATTCCGCGCCCTACTCCGACGCGGTCATCCGCAACCGTGAATGGAAGTTTCTCAACCATCCATGGTACACCATCCAAGAGGTCATGCCCAAGTATTGCGGGCACTTAAAGCATCTCATCGCACGGTGGCCTAGCGGTTCACAAATCACCGAGCAAGTAAGTTTTGTTGATCAGTAGCCGGATGTGCTTTTGTTTTGTTGATCACTAGCCGGACATGTATTTTTTTTTGCTTAGTAGACGGATATGTATTGTTGACATTGTTTCACTTTGCAGCTTACTCATGCTTGTGTGGTGTACAATAAGTTGGAGAAGAAGTCCTTCACCCTCATGCATTGTTGGTTGAAGTTGAATGGGCAACCGAAGTGGAACCTTTTCATTTTCAAGACCGCGGGCCAAGCCAACGAGGAAGAAACCGACGACTGTACCGACCCAACCCAACAACTGCCGAAGAAGGTTAGAAAAATTCTACGGGGGAAGAAGTGGGAGGAGAGGGCGAAGTGAGAAGGTGCGGCGGCCAAGCTGACGGAGAGGTTCGAAGACATCTTGGCGAAGAAGGAGGAGGCATGCGCGAGGCCCTCGAAGATCAAGGAGGAGAAGGAAAAGAGGTTCAAATTGTCGACGGATGCAATGGACAAGAAGCTCAAGCTCGAAGAGAGGACGACCATGATCGAAGAGAGAAAGGTCGCGCTCAAGGAAAAGAGGGTGAAGATCGCCGTCAATGCATATGATGCCAAGATGTTGACCTTGAATATCAACTCTTTGGATGCCAATGCAAAAATGATCGTGCAATCCGTCCGCTTTCAGATGTTGCAGGGGCAAAAGATGCGTTGGCGACGGCTGATTATGAGGACGTGACGGGCGCGGATGCGGATGCGGAGGCTGGCTACGCAGGGGCGACGACACCTCCTTGATCGAGGAACAACTAGTTGAGATTGCCAGTCCAGT
The DNA here is from genome assembly GCA_022496015.1 of Hordeum marinum. Taxonomy (NCBI): domain Eukaryota; kingdom Viridiplantae; phylum Streptophyta; class Magnoliopsida; order Poales; family Poaceae; genus Hordeum; species Hordeum marinum. Next base: position 431,983,787 of record CM039674.1, on the reverse strand, counting down.
AGGACAGAAATGCACGGACTGTCGGGCTGATGTTCTTTTGGATTCAGACATGTAGAAACTAAGCATATTTGCCTCTTTTATTATGATCGGGCATGCAATCCGACGCGTTGTGTGGACTGGATCGAAGTACATTTAAAGTCGAATTTACTGACAAATATATACAAGCTAGCGTTGGATGTCGTCCTCCTAAACTATACTTCGGTGCCTTAAGGCATCTACCTTTATGTCTATGACATATGGACCCAACAGGTGGTTGATCCACATGTCAAGAACCTAAAGACAGGTGCCTTTACGACACCCAAGCTGTGTCTCATTTTCCTGCATCCGTGACCGCAGACTGGTCTTCGGACCGTACGGAGAAAATTTGAAGGTGTCGTGGGAGATGGCCATAGAACACAAGTACTGAATTTTAGAGATACGGATCTTGGTACAATAGACCCCACTGAACTAAGAGCATGCAAGTGCAATTAGACGGTGAATAGTAGTACACCCTCAAAGAAAAAAATGACGAACGGTAGTATACTTAATGATAGTTTTCCTCCAAAATTCAGTGGTCATTTGATGGATCAAATCTACAAACACTCATGCCCCGTATTATCATCACCCAAGCACTGTCTTTCCAGTAGGACGTACGGCCTGCGGTGTCCAAGCAAGCAAGGCTCAGGCTCGTGCAGCAGCAGACGATCCCCTACGGGCGGCCGGGCCCCGGGCTCACCCACCCGGAGACGCCAATATTCAATCCCAGCGTCAGTCACCATGAGTAGCTTCAGTACACACACACAACACACAGACACAGATGTTCTTCTTTCGCACCCCCATCTCTGAGCAAAATAAAAAGCGAGGGATCCAGCAGCAGGGAGTGAGGGCGAAGACTTTCGAGTTTTGACACGATGCCAGCAGTTAATACGGCCGGCCTCCCTCCCTCCTCACCTCACAGCCTCTGTGCCTGCCGTTGCCTCCAGCGCTACACTCCTCGTCCCTCCTCCCTGAGGTGAATTCTTTAATCCGATCAAGTCACCGCCATAAAGAAGGCCCACGTCGGTCGAGCGAGATTTACCACCGCTCCCACCCACTGTTCTTTACCTTCCACTGCACCCACGAAGCGCAGGCGCAGGGACGCAGAGAGAGAGAGAGATAAAGGATTTAAGAAAGAATAGACAGAATGGAAGAGAGGGCGAAATGCAAAAGGGGAGTGAGCGAGATAATCAGGGGGGGAAAGTGGGGCGTTGGAAACGAACGCCGAGCCGAGCAGAGCAGAGCGCTCGTTCGTTGTTATAAAGCCGCGGCTTGTTCCCTTCCCCCTCCCTCCCCATCTGCCTGCGCTCCTCCTCCCTCTCCCTCTCTCTCTCTCCCGGCCGCCGGATCACCCGCCGGCCTCGGCTCTCTCCCCCCCTCCCTCTCTCTACACACCATCGCCTACGAGCTAGGGGTAGCCCGCAACCCTCCTCTCCCTCTCTGTGGCCCACCATTACTCCATCCATCATAAAGGAAGAAGAGAGCAGGGGAGGGGGAAGAAAGAAGCAGGACGGGAAAGGGCGCGCCGGCAGGCAGGCAGGCAGAGAGCAATCCTTGAGCTTTGCGGCCGTACCTTCACCCGGGCGGCGCGGCGGCCACCACCACCACGCTCCTAGCTAGCTAGGCACTGTAGTAGCTGCGGGCGAGCAGAGACAGAGAGCCCACTCCTGCATCCATCGCACAGTAAATTCCGGGGCACCCTGCATTCACTGCCCCGTCCGTCCGGCCGGCCGCGATCTCCACATCTTTTCTGCTCCTCCTCCTCTCCGTGAGAAAAGGTTCGTCTCTCTTCTCTTCTATTCTGTTGGTGCCGGTGTTTCAGAGGCCGCCGCCCCCGTTTGGCCGTTTCGTTTTTATATTGGCCTCTGGCACTCGTATTGGGCGGAGAGTCCGTCTGTGCCGTGCCGTCCTCCTGGATCTTGATCCGACCTCTGCTCTGCTCCGTCCGTACACAGCACACGGCAGCAGCGCAGCCGCGTGGTGAGAGAACGGGAGAGAGGCGAGGATGGTGCCGCGCGAGCATGGAGACGAAGCCATCGTGGCGGACGGGCACGGCAAGGAGGAGGAGGTCGGGGTGATGGGCGTGAGCAGCGGCGGCGCGGACGGCGACGAGGAGCAGCACGGCGGCGGGGGCGGCAAGTTCAGCGTCACCAGCTTCCTCTGGCACGGCGGCTCCGTGTGGGACGCCTGGTTCAGCTGCGCATCCAACCAGGTACGTTCCCCAGTAGAAGAAGAAGAAGAGCATCATATCGGTCGACACGATCATGGTGATGATTCACTCACTGATGAATGGAAATGGATTCTTGTTGGTTGCAGGTTGCGCAGGTGCTGCTGACGCTGCCCTACTCCTTCTCGCAGCTGGGGATGCTCTCGGGCATCCTGCTGCAGCTCTTCTACGGCTTCCTGGGCAGCTGGACCGCCTACCTCATCAGCGTCCTCTACGTGGAATACCGCTCCCGCAAGGAGAAGGAGGGCGTCAGCTTCAAGAACCACGTCATCCAGGTACCCATCCATGGTCCATCCACCTCCCCACCTCCCCTGCCATCCATGGCGTGCTCCCCTCCCCTCTTCATCTCCAACGGATTGCAGTTCCCGGCTTTACCAAACGGCCACGCCTTTCTGTCGGCCGCTGCCGATCCGTCCCAGCCCTGGGCTGCAAAACTACGAAAAATGCTCTCCTTTTCCGAGTGAAAAAACAAAAACCGCCATGCTTCACGCGCTTGACATGCAGTCTCCTCAAGTTGCTTGTCCAACGAAAAAGTGTGAACCGCATCCTTAATCCTTCCCGTTCTAGTCGCAAAACCAAAACCACATTTGCTCCCGAGTAATCACTACGCTTAATGATTACTACGTATTAAAGTAGCAGCAGTATACAGTTTTTGTACATGTACCAGAAACATACGTAGTAGTAGTAGTACATGATGGAGTGACTAGTGAGCAGCAACTGTGGTTGATTAATGGCGAAGGAAGAAAGCAAGGAAAGCAAGAATGACTCCTAATCAAGATTAGCTGCGATGTTCACCTGCAGTGGTTCGAGGTGCTTGATGGGCTGCTGGGGCCCTACTGGAAGGCGGCCGGGCTGGCCTTCAACTGCACGTTCCTGCTCTTCGGCACCGTCATCCAGCTGATCGCCTGCGCCAGGTCAGTCATCCATCCATCACCCTCATCATCTCATCGTACTAGTACTACCAGTTACTGTACCAGCTGAGCCGAGATGAGATGAGCTAGTAGTAGTAGTAAACTAGTAATAGTAAGTAAATAAAAAAGAAAGAAATTATTCATATGCAGCAACATCTACTACATCAACGACCGGCTGGACAAGCGGACGTGGACGTACATCTTCGGCGCGTGCTGCGCGACGACGGTGTTCATCCCGTCGTTCCACAACTACCGGATCTGGTCCTTCCTGGGGCTGGGCATGACCACCTACACCGCCTGGTACCTCGCCATCGCCGCGCTCATCAACGGCCAGGTCGAGGGCGTCACCCACACCGGCCCCAACAAGCTCGTCCTCTACTTCACCGGCGCCACCAACATCCTCTACACCTTCGGCGGGCACGCAGTCACTGTGTAAGCACCTTTCTTTTTCACAGTTTATTTATTTACCTATCTGTTCAGTAAGTAAATTACTACTACTAGTGCTCTGATGAAGAAGAAGAAGAAGAAGGGTGGTGAACTTTCCGCCGGGCTGCAGCTTTTGCCCGGCGATCGGGAGGACATGTCTGGATCGGAAACCCGGTTCTAGTTTCCATTCCAATGGTCCCCCGACCCCGGTCCATGCTACTTGCAGCAGCAGCAGTACCACACTAACAGTGGTACTCTCCAGTCTCCACAGTAGTACTAGTAGTAGTATAAGTTAATCCTGATTACTGAACTAAACAAGACTGTAGCAGCACGTACGTAGCCTTGCATCTAGCCAGCCCCATCCATGATCCAACCCATGGGGCACAGATCCCAACGCACAGTTAGGGGCACTTGAAAACTTGCATCTAGCTAGCCTTTGGTTTAGCTTAACTAGTACTCCTAGCTTCTTAGGTTGCGGCCATTAGCCGGTCCGGTCCGGTCCGATCGAGCTCGGTGCGCTCATGTGCGGTGATGCATCCAAAACCAAAAGCTCATCCCTACCAGTACTAGCAGCGCGCACACACACACACACATGATACAGTCTAGTCTAGAGGAGAAAAGAATTGGGTGTATTTTAGATCTCCGGCCACCATGGATTAGATTAGAGTAGACCCCTTTATTCCCATTGCTCATCTGCCGCGATTAATTAACTAATCCGTTGCTCGGATCACCGGTGTCTCCTGCTAGCCAGCTAGCCTAGCCCAGCCATGATTTGAGGCCATGCGGGGGAGGAATAATTAGCTCCCCTCTTCACTGAGTGCGGTGTTCAAAGTTCAAACACCCTGGTCGCTCGCTAGTGGCCGCCGTTGGGCCGGAGATATTTGAACGATTTTTATACTACTAAGTAAGATAAAATCTCGTAGCCTCGTCGACCAGGGCACTACTTGTTCTTCTTATTATTATTATTATTGAGCAGCAGCACAGTAGTGCAGCAGCTGGTGGTGGCGTAAAACGAGAATGCTTGGTGTCGATGGGGGTGGAAGAAAGGGACGGGCCCTGGCCGGCTTCACTGAACTGAGCTGAATTGAATTCAGCTAGTGCAGAGTTCACATCAAGACATGGAATTCCGTCCTGGCTGGACCGACCGGGACATGCATGAATGTTGTGGCACGCACATCATCGTCTCTTGGTGATGATTCTCTTCCGTTTATCTTTGCCATCTTGATGGTTGTCTTAGCCTGGTGGAGTGAGGGGGACGCAGACCTGCTGCTGCTGCTGCTGCCTTTAGGAGTTGCATCCCCAAGAGAAAGAGAAAGAGAAAGAGAAAGAGAAAGAGGAAGATCTGGTGGTGAATGTCCTTGTTGGGCTTGGATGGATGGATGGATGGCATTTTCCACTCACCGTTTCTGATAATCTCCGACAAGTTGGAAGTCCAGTTAGGTGGTTACTGCAACTAGCTCCGAGTGGAGTGGCATGATTAAATTGATTGATTATCAGGCGATTATAGTACGTACTGTATATATAACTCGCAACGGACTTATTTGGCCGTATTTGACGGGATCCTCTATTATTTGACCGGGGGTCAGGATCGAGCTTGCTAGCTCGTGCACGCATGTGTTGTTGAGTGAGTGAGAGAGCAGAGCTCGTCCGCAAGATTCCCTCTGCCGCCACGATCGATCTTCTTCGTTGCAACCCAACTGCGTGATCAATAATCTGACCAACAAACTGAAGCATTTGGTCTCCGCGTCCATCACCATTGACCCAAATGCATGTGCAGAGGCTGTTTTGTCCGTTAATTTCCTCCTTCCCTCCCTGATTAATAATGATGATGATGCAACTTCTATGATTACAAATAAACCTTTCATAATAATAATGTTGGTTGCATTGCATGCGTGGATTGGCAGGGAGATCATGCACGCGATGTGGAAGCCGGCCAAGTTCAAGTACATCTACCTGCTGGCGACGCTGTACGTGTTCACGCTGACGCTGCCGTCAGCGTCGGCCATGTACTGGGCGTACGGGGACGAGCTGCTGGCGCACGCCAACGCCTTCTCGCTGCTGCCCAAGACGGCGTGGCGGGACGCCGCCGTGATCCTGATGCTTATCCACCAGTTCATCACCTTCGGCTTCGCCTGCACCCCGCTCTACTTCGTGTGGGAGAAGGTGATCGGCATGCACGACACCAAGAGCGTCTGCCTCCGCGCCCTCGCCAGGCTCCCCATCGTCGTCCCCATCTGGTTCCTCGCCATCATCTTCCCCTTCTTCGGCCCCATCAACTCCGCCGTCGGCGCCCTCCTCGTCAGCTTCACCGTCTACATCATCCCCGCCCTCGCGCACATGCTCACCTACCGCTCCGCCTCCGCCCGCGCCGTAAGTTTACTTTACTCTTCTCTTCTCTTCTCTTCTCTTCTCTTCTCTTCATTGCATTGCATTGCATTTCCACTGTGCTGGCTTTAGGAAGAAGAAGAAGAAGCTTAGCATGTTCTTGCTAGTAAATGCTTGACGCTGCCGTGCGCCTAATTTCTTTCCGATCACTGTAGGAAGAGTACTGATGATCGAACTGCTTTTTCTCTCTTTATTAGATTAGAGATCCGACCAGCTTAGCCAATCATTGCCAGTAGGATCCATGATTAAGGATGGGATGAGTGAGGCCGTGCATTGCCAGCTCCAGCTCCCAGCCGCATGCATGGCCCGGTTCGCTTCATCCACCCCTTTGCTCCTCTTGGTAGCAGCAGCAGTAGTCCGGTAGTACCACATCCACGGCCTGGCCCATCACGCGCCAACAGTGGCCCGATTCATCCATGGTCCACGGCGCATGAACAGTGAGCCCGATGGCAACGCGACACGCAGCAGAGACGTGCGATGGAATAGACAGTGGAGCTCCGTGCACGTACCACATGCACTGTTGACTGCACGGCCAGGGGTAGAGAGTAGTCCTACATCTACATGGGCAATTGGGGCGACGGGCGAATCCCCAATCATTGAACCCGGCCAACGACCACATTAATCCGCCCCGACAACGATATGGATCCTCGATCCCTCTCCTCTCCTCCATCCGCGGCGTCCGTCCGGCCGTCGGTTCGTTCGGCCGTCGCTGCTGGATAGATGTATACGTAGCTGCTATGGCATGGCGATTAGCGCCTGGCCATCGCCCGTCGTTTGTGTCAGCTCCAAGGGTTGGTATCCCGAATTAGGAGGTTTCTCCTAGGCTTAGTACCATCCTACATATGGTCCATCCCGTAGGTGACCCGGCAGCTAGCCGGTCCCCCGGCCGCACAGGAGCAGAGGGGAAGCATCCAAACCGGCAGACACTTTCGGGCGACGGGGTCGATCGTGGGCTCACCGCCGGCCGGCCGGGCCGGTACAGACAGCAACCGTTGACATGGAGGGATCGTATCCATCTCCTGTTACTTTGGGCAAGTTGCCCATGGTGCTGCTGTCACGAGTCCCCGGAAGCCGGCCGAGCTGCGGGGGCGCCGGCCGGTCGCCGTCGCGCCGTTGGCCCGGCTTTTCGCACGGGGTGATGGATGGATGGATGGATGGATAATCGATGACAGCATGCGGCGCCGCTGGAGACGGACGTCGATCGATGGAGATTTCGTGGCGTGGGTTGCGGGGTCCCTTTCTTTCCCGCTCGATTCCTTCCTTTTCTTCCAGCTTTGTGAAAGGAAGATCGGATGTGGCTGGCTTGCCGTACGGACGACAGATAGCGCGGCGGCGAATCTAGTCTAGTCTAGCAAGCAAAACACGCGCAACATTCATTTATTTTTGCGCGACAGTGTGCCGTGGCTCCATCTCATTCCATTTCCATGCATGCATCAGCATCACCCATCTTGTTGTGCACATATTGTTGTTGGTAGTAGCAATGATGCTCTGTTTTCTGCTGACGACTTGTGATTTTTTTTTCTTGTGGTTTTGCAACAATTAATTGAACAGAACGCCGCGGAGAAGCCGCCATTCTTCCTGCCGAGCTGGACGGGGATGTTCGTGCTCAACGCCTTCATCGTGGTGTGGGTCTTCGTGGTGGGCTTCGGCCTCGGCGGCTGGGCCAGCATGGTCAACTTCATCCGCCAGATCAACACCTTCGGCCTCTTCGCCAAGTGCTACCAGTGCCCCAAGCCCGGCGCCGCCGTCCTCGCCCCGGGCCCCTCCTCGATGCACCACTAGCTCCATCGTCGTCGCCGCCCGGACCGTTCCAGTGCCATGCCGCCGGCCGGCGGGCGGGAGGTCCGCAAGGAGAAGCTTCTCTCCCGGCAGCCGGCACGGCGGATCCAGTACTGTTGCTTGCTAGGTTTTGGTCGCCTTGTAACGTACAGGCCTCTCCTCTCCTAGGGTGTCCGTCGGTGTCGCACCGCACCGTAGTAGAACAGGGTGACCGGGTCCCTAAGACCTCGCGCCCGACCCGTCGATCGGCACGTTCGTACGTACGTACGTACGTGTCCTTGTGTTTGTGTTTGGCTTGCCTTGCCCCCCGATATATATGTGATGGTCGTCATGGCTTATAAGATTTGCATGCAGCTCATGGGACATTCCATATGATGATGAACTGAACTGAATTGAATTGAATTGAATTGATGATGGCATTAACATAGTAGTGATACTATATCCTGTAGTAGTAGGGTTTCTCGACCTGTTCCTTTGCTTCTTGTTTTTACCCCCGTTTCCCCGCTGGAGCTTGGTTCATGCCTGTAATGGAGACGGTCGATGCTGATTCCTCTTGCTGGCTAAAGGCAAAACATTTAGGCCTTTGTTTATCGGATGTTCTCGGTGTAAATGTGGCGACTCCTCGCAGTTGGCGGGCTCGCGCTTTTGGCCCGTGCTGCGTCGCTGCCTCTGGCCCCGGCCGGCCGAGCGACCATCAGATCTTTCCCGGCGAAAATTCCGAAAGGGGCGGAGATACGGTGGTGGTGGAGCGCGGCGTGGGCCGGCGCGGGGCATGGGCATGATGATGGCGCGCACAACCAAAACCGAAACACGCTTGCTTGTGAGGCTGGAACGCAAACCTAAAGATGGTGCTACTGCTGGCTTTGCATTGTCACGGAGACGACGGCGACCCTGACTAGCGGCGCGTCTCGTCGCACCACAGCCTCGGCGTACGACGCCGGTGGGTGAGCCTCGCTTTCTTTTCTTTCCAGGATTGGACTCCACTCCACTACTGACTGCTATTGCAGTACGAACCACGTACGTACAGCACGCAAGATCGTTGTTATTATTATTGGCTTGTGCGTCGCGGCATCTTGACGAACTTTGATCGCAGAGGAGAGGAGAGAAGATTGCGCTTTAATTGGGCCATGTGTGTGTGTGAGAGAGAGAGCGCTTGCAAATGGGGGATTCTCTAATCACCTCGGGCATCAGGCAGGCAGGCAGGCAGGCAGGCTTCCATCCTTCACATGGGTGGCGGTGGCATGTGCCATCTTGACTGGTACCCCGCTCCAGATTTTCTCCCCTTTTGCCAGTGGTATCTTCCGACCGTCCTTGAGACCGGGGGTTCAGCATGTGCTTTCTATGAGTAGCTCACAGCGCGGATGTCCTAATCTAACGCCAAGTTGCCCGGGGTTCCTCTTAGAGCATGGTTAATAGTATAGCCAGCTGGCTATAAGCTAATGTCATGTTATATATAGCCCATCTTATAACCAACATGTACGATAATTGATTAAAAGAGTGTACTATTTTTTAATTGTGTGGTTCATATTTTACTATTATAAAGTGTAGGAGCATGTGGTAAAACTGTCTCTTCACGAAGAGTCCGCTTACCTTGTCTCTTATCTTCTCTTTTCTCCAACTAAACAAAAATATACTAGTTTATTTTTTATAGTCCGCTGACTCAGCTTTATTGTACTTGCTCCTATTAATCATATGGCAATGGCATGCTGCAATTAATACTACTTGCTTCGCCCTATTAATATCTGCCACTATCCGTTGAATGGAATGGAATAGGCGAGGGGAGAATACTCGTAGCAACCGTACCTATCTACGGAGCTGTGCTTAGTGCGGACTGCTGTTTGCGTCCAAACTGTAGGTGATGCCAACACATTCATACCCATAATAAACCAGTTGTGGCTGACGCGCCGGGTTTCCCAGGTCGCGTGTGCTGTCTGGCTATTTTTACCGAGCCTTTCGTTTCGGGTAAAGGTGGGCGATAGCTTTCTTTTTAGGTACAAATCTAGATTCCAAAGCACAGATCGAAAACACCGTAGGCAAGCATAACATCCATTATCCAAGCAAATAATCATGTCAGGGAGGAGGACCGGCTAAAACACATCCACATCTTTTGCTCGCAACACGGGGAAAGCGTCCCAGGATAGCAACAATGCATCTTTCCAAAAGATCGCATGCTTTTGAACAACGAAAGTATCATTGCAGATCGCGAGAGAAAGCCCACAAGATATCTGATAGGCCAATAGTTGAAACATACGCCAGTGCCCAGACCAATGGTCAATAGGGCAGATACTTCTTTTTTGGATGTCAAATACGGCAGATACTGATGTAAAAGAAAAGCCATATTTCAACTATTGGTATGGGCACCTGACTCGTCATAGAAAAGCCATATTTCAGATTCACTGATGTAAACACGGTTGGAACTAATCGTAGACAAACATTTAGGAAAGTACGCGTTTGCTCATATAGGGAGGGCACAATTTGTTGTAATCTGTTATAATGAAGCTGAGTAGTTCATCTAACAAGCAGTTTGAATCCCAATGAACAGCGTCAACACAGTAAATCATGTTAAGAGCCACATGTCACAGAAGTACTTGAATGAAGGGGAAAGCGGTGAAACTTTTACTTTGAAACAGCAGAACCACCAACATATATAGCATGTTTTAATACCCATCAAGCAGACCACCAAATGTCCATCCAGGATTTAATCAACTTAACCAAAACCTTGGAATTCCTGAGTCACGCTCAGCCGCGGTACTATTGTTGGGCAGTCTCTGTATTCTGTTTGAGAACTCGTTTGCCTGTGAACAAATGGGGGAAAAGAAAATCAATAATGATTTTGCATCAGCCGATCCGACCAACTAATCCCACCAAATAAGCACTGTTAAAAGAACATACGCATACAACACCAAACCTAACAAGTGAAGAACAAAAAATTGGAACCAAGTTTCTCTTATTCCATTCAAAGAAAAGATTTCACCAAAACCATGAAAGGTTGGTATTGCGGAAAAAGCAGGATTCCACAGAACAGTACATGAAGATACAGGGATAAGCTTCCAGGATTTGCTCAGAGGCAACATTCTATCAAACAGTGTGTCCACACAGGAATCAAGTTCCTAAGCTCAACTGCAGGATTCTATTATATCATAGCACAAAATAATGGAAAAAACTATTCTGTGTCATATCAGCATTATTGGTAGCGCCTATATTCTCAAAATGTAGGACTGTAGGGATGCAGAAGGTATATATTGGAGAAATAGACGAATCAATGAAAAATATCAGCCGAGCACAATGCAAGCTAACACCTTCAGAACACATCAGAAATTACGGAACAAAAACAGAAAAAGTAGCACAATTGTTTTTTGTTACCCCCACATGTAACTAAAATTTGCAAGCAGAGCATGTGGATGTGATGAACAGAACATTGAACTGGTCTAAAACATTTTAAAGACAAAATAAATTAAGATAACCCCTGAACTTTCCCGGCAAGATAATGAAACTTCAGCCCCCTGAGATGGCTTTGCACCGCAGTTTAGACTTCCTAAACTTTTTTTTTCAATAAATAAGCACCCAAAACCGCCTCGAGAGGTTAAACTATGGGTTTTGTAGTATGTTCAGGAGGTTGGGTATCTCATATCATAGTTTAAGAAGTTATGTAGGCCAAGCATCAAAGTTCAGGGAGTAACCTGGGCTTTTTCCAACTATTAATGAACAAACAGTAACAAAAAGGAAACCTGACCTTTTCGTCAATCCACATTAGAGAGCGCAGTTGATTATCCAGTATTCGGACAGCAACATCAAATGGTGCCATGGTATCTGTAGCCTCAAGCTCACCACCCTGCATTGGATAAGGAGACTCAAGCAATGCTCATGACAAGGCAAATGTTACAATCTGAATATTTACCTGAGTAGAATTCATGGTCTGAATGATGGATTTTACTTGTTCTGTCATATGCTGCAACTCATTCTCCACAACTTCACCTTGCTCGTACCTTTGCATTGCCAAAAAAATTGGTTAGAGATTTTCTTTCTGAAATAAGTTGTATTGTTTGTTTACTGAACCCAAGACTAAAATAAGAAGCTAAAACAGCCAAAATACATTGAACTAACATTATATCCCTTGCCGAAGCAGCCTCATCTTCACGAAGTAAGACCCGTTCATCCTGGAATATACGTTCGGCTTCCTCCTCCATGCTCTGCAGAGCCTTGTCCACCTGCAATTATAAAACATGTAGGTCGTAAGTACAAAGCTGAACAATTAATCTCTGCAGGCTCACCCTATATGGATAAATCGCTAAAAAGACTAATCTGGAAGTCTGGTAGTCTTGGTGACCAGAAAATTCCAGCACATATGCACTCACAAAGTTCTATCAGATTATCAATATTGTGCCAACAGAGTAATCTGTTTCCCTCCAAAATCATGCGACAGTCCAACATTATTATTGTAGGGAAAATCTAACTAGAAGCGCCGCACAATGGACTTGCCGTGCGGCGGGCGCGCGCAATGCATGCGGGCACCCGGCCACGCGCTTACTGTTCTTCTGCATGCGTCGCTGTCGTGGCTACAGTACTTTTGCTAATCACTACAAAAGTCATGCAAACACATGCGTCCGGTGTGCTACAATGCTCGACTACGCTGTGTTTCAGTCCTTTACTAATAATAGTATTTTGCTAAGTGAGGAAGCTGAACTAGCTGCAATTTTTGAACAGTGACCGTATTTAATTTGTCATTTTTCACCTGCTGCCTTTTTAGACACTGTAATATCACTTCTCAATCCGCATGCATATCAAAGGTAACTTTAATATTCTACATGATACAATACCATGTCATAGGTTATGCTTGCCAGTTTAACTATGTCAAATTGTCATTTTTACACACGATTTGCTACAAAAGATTTGTTGTGCTTTGCTAGTTTAACTATATGATTTTGTCATATTTACATATGATTGTCAATAATGATTTGTTATGCTTGAAGCTGTAAACATAATGAGTTGTCAGTTATTTTACATGTAATTGACAAAAAATGATTTGTTGTGCTTGTCAGTTTCATATATGATGTTTTTTACATGTAATTGTCAAAAAAAGATTTGTTGTGCTTGCCAGTTTTAAATATGACAAGTTGTCAAATACTCCCTCCGTTCCAAAATATAAGACTTTTAGAGATTTCACTATGGACTAGATACGGATGTACATAGACATATTTTAATGTTTAGATTCATTCATTTTGCTTCGCATGTAGTCCATGATGAAATCTCTAAGGCTATGTTCGGTTATCCCCACCCCCGCCAGGATCGTGTCGAAACCCCGCCGATCCCCGTGGGTTTCACCCCGGCTGGGGTTGGATCCCAGTCTGGCTTATAACAGCCTTCGGTTAGAACCGGTCGGGATTAGTTCCCTCCCAAACCCCGTGGAAATCGCCGGGAAACGACCCACGCGTCCAGCCTTGTGGAACCAAACCTCATCTTTCTATCTCTCACGAAACGATACGCTTTCTCTCGCCTGACTTTTCGTGTGTGGTGGCGGCACTGGCGGCGGCGCCGGAGGAGGGACCACAGCAGCAGTGCTACTGGAGAAGACTGCGGCGACGTGCTCCTCATCAGTCATCACCCCCTCCCCCCGCGCCCTTCTCCCTCTCCCCTGTTCAACCGACGCTGCCGGCTTCTCCGGGTCGCCGCCGAGCTTGTGCTGGGATCTAGACTTCCAGATCTGGCGATCAGTAGCCCGCTCCCTCCGACCTGCCTCTGTCGGTCGTGCGGGTATGGCCCCAACTCCCAGCTGCAATTCCGCTGGTTCAGCTGGTCCGGTTGTCCAGCTCGTCGGCTGGGCGCTGAGCCTACAAGCCCCCAGAAGACCCATCTGCTGATTGCAATTTCACCCACTGCTCTACGATTGTACAAGGTAATTTCTGCTTTGCCTTTTTAACAGACGACAATCTGATGAACTAATTGCTACTTCTTGTAATTGTCGCCGATTGCTTCTACTAATGAAAAAGACTTGTATTACTCCCGTTGTGCTGATGTGTTGTTGTATACTGCTGTTGTGCTGCTGTATTAACCGAACAGAGATTAGGTGAGAGGGATTAATCCCCCTAGTGGAATGATTCCACGTGGGGGTTGGATGGTGACACCAAAACCCTGCAGGGATTAGATCCACTAGTGGATATAACCCCTTGGAACCGAACATAGCCTAAAAGGTCTTATATTTACGAACGGAGGGAGTATTTACATGTAATTGCCAAAAAATGATTTTTATGCTTCTCAGTTTTAAATATGATGAGTTGTCAATTTTTTACATGTAATTGCCAAAATAATTTATTTATGCTTGTCAGATTAATTATGTCAAGTTGTCATTTTTTACATGCAATTGTAGAACATGGCAATTTAGTTATATTTTACCAGGAAAGTAAGTATTTACAAATATGACAAGTGCGTGCAGCAATGTGGCAAATATGGACGGAAAAACAAAGTTGCCAAAACATGTCAATATGGGATCTAGTTTCGAAGATCTCATCGCGACTAAGTCAATTGTGAAAACAGATTATCGATCAAATTAACCGTTTTAGAGATAAAACTTTTTGAATTTCAAACATTGAAGGGAATCTTGATGACGTCATTGAATGCATGCCTGGTAGAGAGAGGGGGATTTGCCGCAGCATGTCCAAGCTATTTGAAGTACTACGAGTATGGAGTAGAGGGACACACTAATTTTGCATGCACACTAATGTTGCATTAGCTGGGCCGCCGCATGGCAAGACCCAGGTGCGGCGCCGCTACGTAGTGGGGTTCATTATTGTATATATAAGAAACATTTACTTCTTGAGAAGTGTGTAGTAAATAATTTCATAGACAACCTAGCTATAAGTCAATTCAATGTGTTAAGCTATCTGCAATGCAAATTCTGAACAAGCATGACAATCCTCACTCAACAGAACGTCCAATTAGTAAATTGACAGACTCAAATGGACAATCAATTAAATGACTGTGTGATGGCTAACTAACATAGTAAGTAAATAACACATTTAAGATTTAACAGCAGGCCTAATTGATTATGCAATTAAATCGCATGATGGGAGCTGTGCTAAAAATCACAACAAAATGTGGATCTAACCCTTAATCCGGTGGCTCTGTCGTTGACATCACTTAAAAACCATCGATTCCATGACTTTAAAACATCAGAAATTATTAGAAAGATGCACAAAATTCTTGTAAAGATAAAACCTCAATCTGGCAATTCTGTATCGTCTTTATTATAACTATAAACCACAAATCTTAGGCACAATCTATGAAATATTTAAACACGCAAGATTAGGCTATCAGGCATAAAAATATCTCTGGTCGGCATATATCTCAAACCAATTTTATCCAACGTAAGTCCATGATGTACTAGAAAGAAGGAATGATCTCTCCCTGTGCAGCTTATAAATAGTACAGTATATATCATATAGAGGAAAGTAACTCAATGCCATTTAGAGATCAAGTAGAATGAGAAGCAAACCAAACACAGACAAAACTAACGTATAGCTAATATATAAGCAGACAAGAAAACATTCACACCACAACCCACCTCTTTCTGATGAGTTTCTATCAACTCAAGTTGCCTCTCCAAGCTTGTTTGTGTTTCAACAACTTTGGCCACATCAGCCTGCAAGAGGTAAGCATTCAGGATGAAACATAACGATGAAATTTACTGTGAACACCATGATTCAAGAGAGGATCTGCTGTGTACTGATCTGAAACGCATCAAATGGACTCTAGATAAATAATTAGAGTTGATTAAGTACTGGTTTCTATTCCTTTTCGTTTCTAATCAACTACTTCCTCCCATCCATATTAACTGTCGCTGATTTAGTACAATACTAAATCACTGACAATTAATATGGATCGGAGGGAGTACTGATATTTTAAATTACTTATTTCAATGATGGAACTAATTTACTTATTAAGGCCCCATCTGTAGATCTAAATACTTGTTATGTTAACTCATGGAACACAAAATAATGAAACTGATACTACTAATGTAGCACAATGCCATGTTTACCCTGGTTAATGATAAAACCATCAGTACTTGGCATTGGTCCTATTGGAACAAGACAAGTGGTTGGAGAGAACGTGTATGGCTGTCAATAATTTGAAATTTACCTACAAGGTGCATACTGACAAGTATTGAAATAAATCCAAGGAGCTGAAACAATAAATAAGTTGAACCGAAGGTAGCATTGACATAGGAACAATCAGATCATCCAATAGTATGTTTTCACGATTTAACATTCACTCATAAGTCATAGCATCTGGCTAGAAACCTGGATAAGCCTGAATTGCATTACATGATACTCCCTACATCCTCAATGTAGGTCGTTTTGGCCATCATCAATGTAGCGCTTTTAACATAAAACAATGGAATGTGTTACATTTGTGTTAACCACTATCTTCAACAAATGCATTAGTTGCCAAACTATAAAATCAGTAAGTATATGTACTCGCTCCAATCCAAATTAATTGTCGAAGCTTTAGTACAAAGCTGTGACAATTAATTTGGATCGGAGGGAGTATATGCTTTAAAGGACTTCAGGTAGACCTAAAAGCAAAAGCTTGCATGAACTGAACTAGAAAACAGAACTGTAATGATACATACTGTCCGTTCTCAGTTCATGTTATAATTTAGTAAGAGAGCTAGCGCTCCAACACATAACATGAATGGAAGTTTAATACATATAAAATTGGCTAGAACCTAGAAGACATACCTCAAGCCTTATAAGAACATTCCTGTTTTGCAGAATTCTCCTGTCCCATTCAGATATGGCAGTGGCATGCTTCCGGAACTTTGCAGTGCGGTCTTGAAGCCCATTGTTCCAGTCCCTAATAATCTATAATAGGTACTTCCATGAGAGTTCAATATTAAAACATCACTAGCTTACTGCACATCTAAGGTAAAGATGTTCAGAAAGCACAATAGAAGATCAATCCAGCCTGGAAGAAACGACAGTATTTGAAAAAGTTAAGTGCAATACCTCCTCGACACATTTACCAACAATTTCTGACGGAAGTTTAGCTGCTTGAGGTGCTGCTGGAGTGATGGCACTCGTACTAGCTCTGCAGAAAGAATACAAGAGGAATGTTGTAGAAAATGTTAAAATCTTACTACGCAAGTTCAGTAACAAGTCACAGTAGAAATAAAATGAGGGGGGATGCACAACCCAGTGCTACTAGCTTGAATAGCTGAGGAAGTCGCCTGACTTGTGGTGGCGATGGTGGCTAGTGTGCTTGCAGCTGTGGTAGAACCGCCTGTGGAATACACGCACTTAATCAAGATTGCCAAAGTTATCACTTAGGAATTTAGTAAACAGACATAGTGGAACAAAAACGGCCAAGGTTACAAAACAAAAAGGGGTACTGCATCCAATAAGTAGTTCAGGATATGTATATTGTGCACTATTGAAACCTAATTGTTCGAACTCCCCAAGACCCTGAATCAAATACAAAGGTATACTGTATAGTATGCCTGACCTAATCTAAAACAAGACACCGAATTGCAAAAGGTACTGAGGATGAAGAAATGTGTCTCACCAAGCAGTGTGGACTGAGTTGCCGAAGTTGAGGCAGCAGCTGGTGTGGCCGCTTGCAAGCTAAAACTAGGAAATGCAGTTGTTGTGGTAGAAGGAGTTGTGGCTGCGGAAGTAGTGATAGTGGTGGCAGTGGTTGTAACTGCTGCAGCTGATGACGCCGGCGGTACTGTAAAGCTGAAACCGCTACCGGAGAACAATGATGACCCCGAGGTTGCAGGGGCAGCCGTAGCTGATGGCACAGCGGATGCGCCCGTTGCAGAAGCAGAAGCAAATGTTGGTGTGGGAGTAGAAAAAGATGCACCAAACGGGGAGCTAAGAGAGCTCGCTGACGAGCTTGCAGCTGCACCAGTAGTACTAGAGAACAATGACGGGGCAGATGCAGCTTGCGAAGTTGCCAAGGAGAAACCACCGGCGGGCGCAGAGGCAGGCGTGGTGGGGGCAGCGGATGCACTGTTGGAGAACGAGAAGGCCGAGGCTGAGGGGGCACTCGAGAACAAGGAAGGGGTGGTGCTGGCCGTCGTCGTGCTTCCTGATGACGGCGTGAAACCAAACGACGGAGCAGAGGCAGTAGCTGCTGGCGCTAATGAAAATCCAAGGGATGGCGCGGTCGTGGCAGTGGTTGCTGCAGACGAGGCCGCGGCGTTGCCGAACAACGGCGCGGAGGTGGTGGATCCAAACAAGGACGAACCAGTGGCGGACCCAAACAGAGTCGGTGCCGAAGCCGAGGTAGTAGCGGTACTAGATGCGGCGGGCGCGCCGAAGCCGAATGATGGTGTCGAGGCGGCGGCGGAGCCTGATGCCGATGAGCCAAAGCCGAATCCCGTGGCGGCGCCAGAGAAAAGGCCAGGCGCGGACGGAGCGGAAGAGACGGCGCCGAATATACTGGGGGTGCTGGCGGCGGCGGTGGTCGCACCGAAGAGACCTGGTGTGGCCGCGGTGGAGGAGACGGCGCCGAAGAGGCTCGGGGTGGTGGCCGCTGACGAGGCGGCCGGTGCGCCGAAGGGGCTGGGGGTGGTCGTGGCGGCCCCGAATATGCTAGGCGTGGTTGCCGCGGCGGAGGTGGCGGGTGTGCCGAAGAGGGGCGAGGCGGACGAGGTGGCCGCGGGCTGAGAGAACCCGAAACCGGTGGCCCCGAAGCCGAAAGAGGACGGGGAGGAAGCGGTGGCGGTGGCCGGAGCGGACGCGGAGGCGGGGGCGGATCCGAAGAGGGATGAACCAAAAGCCGGAGCAGGGGAAGCGGTGGTCGCGGAGAAGGGAGAAGAGCCGAATGCGGGGGCGGGGGACGAGCCGAATGCGAGGGCGGGGGACGAGCCGAACGCCGGGGCGGGGGACGAGCCGAAGGCGGATGGGGCGGTCGAGAAGGAGAAGGGGGAGGACGAGGTGGATCCTGCCCCGCCGGAATTGCCGAACGCGAAGGAGGTCGCCATGGCTGCGACGGCGTGCGTGCGGTCGCCGATTTGGGGCGGATTGGCTAGGTTTTAGCGTGGTTTTGCCGCTGACCCCTCAGCGATGCGGCTTGAGGGATTTCCTTGTAGGTGCCTTTTGAAATATAGGGTTTACGAGGGGGGAGGGGAAGTAGATTTAATTTATTTATTTTGAGTGGTGTTACCACGTTTTATATTCAACCAGAATACCACTCCCCCTTTCCTAAAAACCAAGTGTCTTAACTTTGTATTAGCTCTAGTATAAAGTTTTTTTAGAGGATTTAAGAAAAAACTCCGGACTCATTTTATTAACGAGACAAGAAAACACCAAAACATCATGCAAGGCATGTCTTAGAGGGAATGAAACGGAAAAAAAAACGATAGACTAAGATGGCACCAAGGTCTACCGTTAAAATTATTACAAGCTAGATAGCATTCTTAGTTTTGACCAGATGGAGGACATCCATAGAGAACATCCACTACTCAAGCGTCGTGAACCACTTCAGCATACGTCCCTCAAAGGCGTTTCAGCACCTGTGCATCAGGAGAGCAAGGCAGCTCCAAAGGTGTGGCAGGACTGAGGATGCTTTGCTTGGTGGTCCACTTCCCACGGCTTCTTGGTGGGGAGGTGGGGAAATCTGAGCCCCCTTCACATCTTGAGTTTCCCAGGTTCAGCTTGGATTGTAGCAGCTGACTGAAAACGCCACATCGAGTCGTAACCCTCTCAACGACGCGTCACATCGGAATCCCGGGTGTGGTGTCAAATGGGCAAGGGTCATCACCCCTTGGTGGCGCGTCGTATCGTGATCTGGATACAGTGGCAAGTGATCAAGGATCGGGTCGTCACATCCTTAGTAGCGCGCTACAACAACACCCGGGTGTGGTGGAAAATGAGCAAGATCTTCGCATTTGACTCGACGAGTGCGAAGGGTAAGGAAGCTAGCCGAGCCTAGGAGGATTCGCTTAGGTAGCTAGAACATAGGGTCTTTGACTGGTAAGCTTCGGGAGGTAGTTGATACAGTGGTGAGGAGAGGTTTTGATATCATTTGTGTCCAAGAGAACAACGATGAAGGGTACCGGCTTCAAGCTGTGTCACACGGGGACAGATGCATACAGAAATGGAGTATGCATCTTTATCAACAAGAGCCTCAAGTATGGAGTGGTAGACGTCAAGAGACGTGGGGACCTGATTATCCTGGTCAAGCTGGTAGTTGGGGACTTAGTTCTCAATGTTATAAGCACATATGACCAAGTATGCCACAATGAGAACACCAAGAGGAAGTTCTGGGAAGACTTGGAGGACATGGTTAGGAGTGTAACGATTGGCAAGAGACTTTTCATAGGAGGATATCTCAATGGCCACGTGGGCACATCTAACACAGGTTTTGAAGGGGTGCATGGGTGCATGGGGGATTTGGCTATGGCATCAGGAATCAAGAAGGAGAGGATTCTTTAGCTTTGCGGTAGCTTAGAACATGATTTTAGCTAATACCCTCTTGAACAAGAGTGAATCATGCTACTTGTGGGTTGTGTTAGGTTTTATCCCCGAAGATGAAGGATGAAACAATATAGTAGCGATAAGTATTTCCCTAAGTGAGAACCAATGTTATCTAACCAGTAGGAGAATCAAGGCAAACTCTCGTTGTCGGCACCTACACACAAAACCAAACAATTGCATCCAATTCGGGTAAGAGGGTTGTCAATCCCTTGAACACGTTACTTGCAAGGATTAATTCTGATAGAGATAGATATATAAACAGGTAAAGGTAAAAAAAGTAAATAATTGCAGTAAGGTATTTTTGTTTTTATCAATGGAATTAAATAGACCTGCAGGCCATAGTCTTCACTAGAGGTTTCTATCTCGAACGCATAACATAAGATGGGTAAACAAATTACTGTTGGGCAATTGATAGAAAAGCGCATAGATGATGTTATTCATGGCAATGATCATGTATATAGGCATCACGCCCATGACAAGTAGACCGAAACAATCATGCATCTACTACTACTGCTCCACCAATCGACTAACTCATGCCTGCATCTATGGTATTGAGTTCATGACAAACAGAGTCAATCTAGTTGGCCAAACCAAAAAGATAGATAGGAGAGAATTACAAAGCTATAACAATCATGCATAATAAAGTTCAGAAAAGACTCAATTACTTTCAATGAATAGTTTGGTCAGAAACTCACAATTCATCGGATCCCAACAAACACACCACAAAAAGAATATTACATCAGATAGATCTTTGCGAGGATCGCGAAGAACATGGTATTGAAGATTAAAGAGATAGAAGAAGCCATCTAGCTACTAGCTATGAACCCATAGGTATGTGGTGAACTACTCACGCATCATCATGGAGGCAACAAGGTTGATGCAGATGGCCTCCATGATCGATTCCCCCTCTGGCAAAGTACCGGAAAAAGACCTCCAGATGGGATCGCTGAAGAACAAAGGCTTGCGGCGGCAGAAAATTGTTTTGGGTGTCTCTTTGTTGGTTTTGCTGTATATGTGAATATATGGAAGTGGAATTAGGTCAAAACAATGTATGGGTGGGACACAAGCTCGGGGGGTGCCCTACTCCCAGGTGAAAGGACGTGGATGTCGCCTAGAGGGGGTGAATAGGCGCTTTAAAATAATCATGGTTTAGGCTTGAACAAACGCAGAATAAAACTAGAGTTTAATTAGTCAAGCACAGAACCTAAAACAACTAGGCTCACCTATGTGCACCAACAACTTATGCTAAGCAAGATAAACAACTAAGTGGTAGCAAGATATATAACAAGAAACAATATGGCTAGCACAAAGTAAAGTGCATAAGTAAAGGGCTAGGGTAAGAGATAACCCGGGCACAAGGAGACGATGATGTGTCCCGAAGTTCACACCCTTGCGGATGCTAATCTCCATTTGGAGTGGTGTGGAGGCACAATGCTCCCCAACATTACACTAAGGCCACCGTAATCTCCTTACGCCCCCGCACAATGCAAGATGTCGTAATTCCACTAAGGGACCTGATGAGGTCACCTACCTGAGGTAGGGTCAAGAACCAGACATTTGGGGTCCGCCTAAGGGCCTCGCTATCATAGGAGTCCCTGGACTATGTTGGCATTCGGGCCTTCCATGCATATCCACTCGGATCCTCAGGAGTCACCCGGACATGTTTTGGTTGTGCCACGACACTCGGTCGGGTGGAAGCAAAGGTGGAGCAGGTGCGACAACGTTTGAGGGACTTAACTAGCATAAATAAGCCATGAATATGGTGTTGCCTATAATGCTAGTAGTTAACTCAGTCGTTTCCAGTAACTCTAGCCGTTACTGGCATTTATTGCCCTAGTGATGGCATTCGACCAGTAGTGGCACACTCTATATAAGCCACCCCTGGGCTCCAGAGCGAGGGTTACGAACTCTTTGTAATCATATTCATACGTCAAGCAAACACTAAACTTTAGGGCTCGAGACGTAGGGTCTTTACCACTTCCGAGTGGGGCCCGAACTCGTACATCCAAGTGTTACGCTTGCGCTGTAGCTAGGCTCCGCCCTCACTCATTCGTACCCCCCGTACTACTGTCAGCATTACTCCCATGACAGTTTGCGCCCATTACGGGGCAGCACATCTAGCAAATTCCAACATAAGTGGGATCCCAGCTTTTCCATTCATCATGTTGGCACTCGGCGGTGAGATCCTCTCCGTCACCCTTTGCTTCATCGTCGACGGATCAGCGTGGTTGCACGAGGCATCGCTGGATCCGGATGCATTCCTCGCTCGTGGGGGCGACGCACTTAAGTGCGGCAACGCATGGCGTACTTATTCGGCAGCCATCGGAGCCTTACGTCTCCCCGTCCGTCTTCCTCTCTGGAGGTCGTCGCAAGAGTTCCGGACGCTCTTGGCTGCGGTGATGGATTGAGCATGCCGTGACGCGCCAGTCTTCGGTCGGTCAGGTGGATGTGCTCGACTCCGATGATCCCACCGCTGATTTGTTCCCCTCTTAGGGTGATGAGTTGACCGATGAGTTGGAGTTCGAGAGCAACGGAGACACCACGGAGTTTTTGATGGCCAACACCACCAACAGCGGACCTCCCGGATACTCAGCGGGTGGTTCCCGCGGTCGAGATGGTGACCGCCATGGCGGCGATACCGGTGGCTACCTCTCACTCAGGAGTAGTGGGAAGAAAGAAGGAGGAAAGACGACGAAGTCCTCCTCATTCTGATCATGATAACTACCCCAAAAGAGATAGCTCTGGAAGGCCTCGCGTCAAGCCACTCTGGCTGAGCGTGAGCTGCTCGAGCGACTCCAGCAGTCACTCGATGACTAAGCAGCACGAGAGAGACCAAGCTCCAGTCAGCTACGGCGTCAGTTGTTCCAGAACAACCAACCGCCCGAGATCCCGGTGATGCGCACACCAATGGAGAACCTGGCTGCTGCCACTCAGATCGTTGAGTCTATTCAGACATCCGGGTTGGCAGACGGAGAAGGTATTCGGCAGATCCAGACTCTGCTGAAGACTGCACTGAGGTAGAATTCGGAAGTCTCGCAGTCACAACAATGGATACACATCAAGTCCGCGCGGGCAGATACGGTCCAATCTACACATAGTTTGCATGCGTACGGGAAGCGCACTCTCCTCCTCTTCCAAGAGGCCAACACGAAGAACGCTGGCGTGATGATCGCGACGTCAGTCGGACACCCCCTCCGAGGGGCAATTCGTACGGCAAGCAGACTTACGATGGCGGTCGACCTCATTGGGAGGACCACGAACAGAGTCCACACTGGCCCAGAGGCTACGAAGAAGGTGGCTGGTGACCCCCATAGCTCAACGCCAAATCGATCATCATGCAAAATATGGCGGACAAGAGAAGGTTGATCACAAACCGAGTGGGCGGTTATGGGACTTCAGGGCTCGAGTGTTTTAGCAGGTACATCAAAGAGGCAGATATCCCCGCCAACTATCATTGGCGACGGGAATCGGAAAGTTCAACAGTGAGTTTAAGCTGGAGACCTGGCTCGGGGATTACCGAGTGGCCGTCCAGATCGGCGGTGGCGATTACGTTGTCACCATGAAGCATCTTCCTCTCATGTTGGAAGGTTTGGCACGAGTCTGGCTCAATCAGTTGCCCTCTAGTAGCATCTACTGCTAGAAGACCTTACACGTGTGTTCATCAACAACTTTGAGGGCACATACAAGCGTCCGGGCGGGCTGACAGAGTTGCACCACTGCGTCCAAGAGAGCAACAAAACTCGCCATGAGTACATTCAGCGCCGGACTACGCTGCACAACACAGTTGAGAACGTTACCGTTCATCAGGCGGTCTGCGCCTTCAAGGCAGGCACTCGGTATCAGGAGCTCATATTGAAGTTCGGTCGATCAGGAGATATATATCTCAGTCGGGCCATGGAGATCGCCAACAAGTACGCTAATGGTGAAGAAGACCGCCTTCGTAGCAGCAAAGGGCGAGCTGGGACACCCCTTAGTCGAGAGGGAATGTTGGCAAGAAGCAAAAATGGAAAGCCGATCCACCGGAAAAGGCAGAGGTTGCTGCGGTTCCTGGTCAAGGGAAACCTAAGCCAAAAAAGAAGAAATATTGGGCCAACAACAAGAAGCCCGAGTACAAGTTGGGAGTGTTGGATCAACCTTGTGTTGTCCATACTAAAAAGATGAGGAGGGCAATATAATTTACCTGAAGCACACCACTCGGGAGTGCAGGATGCTCAAGCACGAGATGGGTAAAGAGGCCTCCGTAGAGAACGACGATGATGAGGATGCTTCCAAGTATCCAAACGCTGATAAGGTCCTCAACATGATCTTTACTGATGTCGAAAGCAAGAGACGATTGAAAGTCATAAATCGAGAGGTGAACATGGCGGCCCCAACTGTCGTCAAATACCTCGATTGGACGAAGAACATGTTACGTCCGGCCAGTCAGATCATCTGGCGCACATAGCTAGCCCTCGGAGGCAGGCGTTGGTTGTAGACCCAACAGTCAATCGAGTCCGACTACGCAAGGTCATGATGGATGGTGGCAGTGGGCTCAATATAATTTATGCTAACACGCTCAGAGCAATGGACATTCCGATGTCCCGATTGAGTAAGAGCAACATGCACCTCCACGGAGTCATCCCCGAGAAGAAGGCTGAGCACCCAGCCAAATCGCTCTGGACGTCGTGTTCGGAGGCGAGAAAAATTTCCGAAAGGAACGCTTGATGTTTGAAGTGTTGGAATTTCGCAGTGCCTACCACACCATTATGGGCAGACCTGCCTATGCACGCTTCATGGCCCGTCCATGTTACGTGTACCTTAAGATCAAGATGCTCGGACCAAAGGACATTATCACATTAACTGACGATCGGAAGGTCGCTGAAGAGTGCTTCCAACAGGGCTCCAGAATCGCAAACGAGCAAGTACTCATAATCGAACTCGACGGGGGCAAGAAGGCGGTAGACGCAACGGACTTGCTCAAGTCCAAATGGATAGCGATGGAATCCGCTTTCCAGTCGGTCGACGAGACGAAGCAAGTTCACATCCATCCGAATGATCCAAATGATACCCCTATGAACATCTCGTCGACACTCGGGGAGAAATAGGAAGCCGAGCTCATCTAGTTCCTCTGTGAGAACTCGGATATTTTCGCATGGAAGCCATCTGACATGTCGGGAGTTCCCAGGGGGCTGGCTGAGCATCGACTCCAAGTCGATCCGAGTACTAAACCGGTTAAAGAACACATGCACCGATCCTCCGTCGAGAAGCGCAAGGCAATTGATGAGAAAATCGCTCAGCTCCTAGCTATCGAGTTCATCCGTGAGGTGTTTCATTCCGAGTGGCTCGCCAACCCTGCGTTGGTTCCCAAGAAGGACGAGTCACTCCGAATGTGCATCAATTTCAAGCACCTCAATCGGGCCTGTCCTAAGGACCATATTCCTCTTCTGGATGTGAACGCCTATCATTCCTAGATGCGTACTCCGGGTACCACCAGATCCGAATGTATGGACCCGATGAAATAAAAACAGCCTTCATAACCCCATTCGAGTTTTCACTATATCAGGATGCCATTCGGTATAAAAAATGCGGGGGCGACCTTCATGCGTATGATCTAGAAATGTTTGCAAGAGCAAATCAGTCGGAACGTGGAGGCGTATATGGATGATATCGTGGTCAAGTCCATGAAAGGTTTCGACCTTCTGGCTGATCTCGCTGAAACTTTTTCCAATCTTCGGTGCTTTCAGATAAAACTAAACCCTGCAAAATGTACATTCAAAGTGTCGTCGGGTAAACTACTCGGTTTTCTCTTTTCCGAACGAGGGATCGATGCCAACCCTGAGAAAATCGGTGCCATTGTCCTAATGAAAACACCAGCTCGCTTGCACGACATGCAAAAGCTCACAGGTTGCCTCGCGGCCCTGAGCAGATTCATCTCTCGACTCAGTGAGAAGGCATTGCCTCTTTACCGATTTATGAAGAAGTCTGGCAACTTTGAGTGGACTCCTGAAGCGCAAGATGCATTTGACGAACTCAAGGCCTTGCTTTCCACCCAGCCGGTGTTAGCTGCTCCGAGCAACAGAGAGCCTTTACTCTTGTACGTCGCGGCTAGTAGCCGAGTGGTCAGCACTGTCCTTACGGTAGAGCATGAGGAATTAGAAAAAGTGTTCAAAGTGCAAAGACCCGTCTAATACATCTTAGAAGTCTTGACCCCTTCCAAGCAAAGGTATCCACATTACCAGAAGATGGTCTACGGTATTTACCTCATTGTCTAGAAGGTGGTGCATTATTTTCAAGAGCACTTGGTCACAGTTATCAGTGATGCCCCCCTATCATAAATCTTGCACAACAGAGACACCACGGGCCAAGTGGCGAAATGGGCAATTGAGATCCTTCCGTTGGAGATCAAGTTTGAAGCCAAGAAAGCAATCAAATCTCAGGTGCTAGTGGACTTTTTGGCCGGGTGGATTGAGCAAGAATAGCCCACTCCGAGTATACCTGAACATTGGACCATGTTCTTTGACGGGTCCAAGATGCTCCAAGGATCCGGTGCCGGAGTGGTTCTCGTTTCCCCAAGGGAGACCGACTGAGCTGCGTCCTCTAAATTCACTTTGATTCGTCTAATAATGAGGTTGAATACGAAGCCCTCCTATACGGGCTCCGAATATCCATCTCACTCGGGATCCGACGTTTGATGACATTCGGTGATTCGAATCTTGTCGTCAATCAGGTGATAAAGGAATGGGATATCCGGAGTCCTTCCATGACTGGATACTACAATGTGATACGTCTCCAGCGTATCTATGATTTATGAAGTATGCATGCCATGTTTACAACAATTTTATATGTTTTTGTTATGATTTGATTAGAACTAACCCGGACTGACGCTGTTTTCAGCAGAACTACAGTGGTGCCGTTTTTTGTGCAGAAATAGAAGTTCTCGAAATGGGCTAAAATTTTACGGTGATTTTTTATGGACCAAAAGAGACTCCCGAAGCACAAGAGCTGGGCCAGGAAGTGGACAAGGAGGCCACAAGCCCTCTAGGCACACCCTACCCCTAGGGAGGGTTCTCCAGGCTTGTGGGCTCCTCGGGGACCCCCTTGACATGAGACCGATGCCAAAAAATTCTTATAAATACCCAAACCTCCGAAAACAACCCAATATCGAAAGTTCCGCCACCGCAAGCCTCTGTAGCCATGAAAAATAATCTAGGCCCTCTCTGGCACCCTGCCAGAAGGGGGCCATCATCACCG
Source organism: Hordeum marinum (assembly GCA_022496015.1). Lineage (NCBI taxonomy): Eukaryota > Viridiplantae > Streptophyta > Magnoliopsida > Poales > Poaceae > Hordeum > Hordeum marinum. The sequence goes on along the minus strand of CM039674.1, from coordinate 431,956,335 downwards.
GAGGCCATGGAGGAGGAAGCCAGAGGGGGCCATCATCACCATGGAGCCCAAGGACCAGAGAGGGAACCTCTCGCCAGCTAGGGGGAGGCCATGGAGGAGGAAGCACAAGGGGAGACCCTCTCCCCCTCTCTCTCGGTGCCACCAGAGTGCCACCGGGGGAACTATTGGAAATATGCCCTAGAGGCAATAATAAATTAGTTATTATTATATTTCCTTGTTCGTGATAATCGTTTATTATCCATGTTATAATTGTATTGATTGGAAACTAAATACATGTGTGGGTATATCGACAACACTGTGTCCCTAGTATGCCTCTAGTAGACTAGCTCGTTGATCAAAGATGGTTAAGGTTTCCTAGCCATGAACATGAGATGTTATTTGATAACGAGATCACATCATTAGGAGAATGTTGTCATGGATGATGTCTACTACACAACCTTCTTCTTGTAGACTCGTGTTGGGCCTCCAAGCGCAGAGTTTTGTAGGACAACGACAAATTTCCCTCAAGTGGATGACCTAAGGTTTATCAATCCGTGGGAGGTGTAGGATGAAGATGGTCTCTCTCAAACAACCTTGCAACCAAATGACAAAGAGTCTATTGTGTCCCCAACACACCCAATACAATGGTAAATTGTATAGGTGCACTAGTTAGGTGAAGAGATGGTGATACAAGTGCAATATGGATGGTAGATATAGGTTTTTGTAATGTGAAAATATAAAAACAGAAAGGTAACAAATAGTAAACAACGAGCAAAACGTTGTATAAATGCTTGGAAACAAGGCCTAGGGTCCATACTTTCACTAGTGCAAGTTCTCTCAATAATACTAACATAGTTGAATCATATTTAAATCTCTCACGTGCGACAAAGAGTTCACTCCAAAGTCACAAATAGGTGAGAACAAACGAATAAATTATTGTAGGGTACGAAACCACCTCAAAGTTATCTTTTCCGATCAATCTTATGAGCTATCCCTATAAGTGTCACAAATAGCCCCAGAGTTCGTACTAAAATAACACCTTAAGATACACATCAACCAAAATCTTAATGTCACCTAGGGACTCCAATGTCACCATAAGTACACATGGGCTTGATTATACGATATGCATCACATAATTTCAGATTCATCATGTTCAGTCCAACACAAAGAACTTCAAAGAGTGCCCCAAAATTTCTACCGGAAAGTCAAGACAAAAATGTGTGCCAACCCCTATGCATAGATTCTCAAGGTCACGGAACCCGCAAGTTGATCACCAAAACATACATCAAGTGGATCGATAGAACATCCCATTGTCACCACAGATATCCCATCGCAAGACATACATCAAATGTTTCTCAAATCCTTAAAGAATCAATCCGATAAGAAAACTTCAAAGGGAAAACTCAATTCATCACGACAAGATAGAGAGGGGAAAACTCCATATGATTCATCTATATCAATAAGGCTCGCGGTACATCAAGATCATGCCATCTCAAGAACACGAGAGAGAGAGAGAGATCAAACACATAGCTACTGGTACATACTCTCAGCCCCGAGGGTGAACTACTCCCTCCTCGTCATGGAGAGCGCCAGGATGATGAAGATGGCCTCCGGTGATGGTTTCCCCCTCCGAGAGGGTGCCGGAACGGGCTCCCGATTGGTTTTCGTGGCTTTGGAGGCTTGCGGCGGCGGAACTCCCGATCTGGATTTCTTTTCAGGGGTTTCTGTATTTATAAAAGTTTGTGGCGGCGGAAACAAGTCCAGGGGGTCCATGAGGAAGTCACAAGCCAGGGGGCGTGCCCTAGGAGGGTGGGCACGCCCCTATGGCTTGTGGCTTCCTCGGCCTTCCTCTCCGATGACTCTTCGCTCCAGTATTTTTTATACTTTCCAAAAATATTCTCCGTAAATTTTCAGCTCATTTCGAGAACTTTTATTTCTGCACAAAAACAACACCACGGTAGTTGTGCTGAAAACAACGTTAGTCCGGGTTAGTTTTAATAAAATCAAACCAAAATCATATAGAATTATTGTAAACATGGCATGAATACTTCAGAAATTATAAATACGTTGGAGACGTATCAGCATCCCCAAGCTTAATTCCTGCTCGTCCTCGAGTAGGTAAATGATAAAAGAAATAATTTATGAAGTGTGAATGCTAGCAAGTGCACAAGTTTGATCAATGATAATTCCAAACACTTTTCCTTGCATCATTTTATATCATAAACAGTAGCTCATCTCATAAACCTTCTCATGATGAAATAACAAGCTATCCACATGTTAAAGTATAGACTAACAAACTATGCTTTCAGTCACCACACAATTGCAATTCATCTTATTTTCAGGAAGGGTATATGTAAGAGCTTTGATTTAGGAAATTCCGCATACTCAACTATCATATAGTCTTCCATGATTGCTAACACTCAAAGCATATTTTTTAGAACAAATAACATTCATCGAACACAGAGAAATATAGGGGCTTAATGTTTCGCCTCCCAACTTATTTATCATATATATAATTCTCAACAATAATAATTCACGATCAAATATATTTGAATGGCCACATATGTTTGTATCTTTCCCCAACACATGACGCTTGCCAGGAGAAAAAGGCGAAATATAGGAAGTGATGAAGACCACCATGACTCTTGCATAAAGGTAAGTACTAGAAAGTAAAAGATAGGCCCTTCGCAAAGGGACATCATTGATTTGCAGAGGTGCCAGAGCTCTAGCTTTTAAAATAGAGATGAATACTAATTTTGAGCGGTATGCTTTCATTGTCACCATAACAACCGAGAGATCTCGGTATCTTCCATGCTAGATACATTATAGGCAGTTCCCAAACAGAATGGTAAAGTTTTTACTCCCCCCACCAATGAATCACACTCCACGGCGAGCCGAATCCACGGGTACCGTCCATACCAACAACATTCCTGGGGGAGTTTTTTTTAATTATTTGCATTTTTTCTTTGATTTCGGGACTGGGAATCCCTATTACCAGCCACTTTCTCGTGAATGATAGTTAATCAACACATACCGTGAAAATAACCCACCTAGCATGGAAGATACTGACAGACCCTAGTTACTATATGAGCAATTGGGCATACAAAACATAATATTATTTGAAGATTTAGAGTTTGGCACATGCAAATTTACTTGGGACGGCACGTAAATACCGCATATAGGTAGGTATGGTGGACTCATATGGAAGAACTTTGGGTTTAAGGGTGTTTGGATGCACAAGTAGTATTTCTACTTGGTGCGGAAGTTTTGGCTGGTATGAGGTGGAATCAAGCACCACATGTTGGAGGATCCATAACAATATAACTTCTATACAAATATACCCAAGCATAACTCATTACATTGTCTTCCTTGTCCAACTTCAACTAATTTGCTCAAGTTTGAAAATAATTAATGGGTATTCACAATCATAGAATATGTCCAAGATAGTAAATTTATATGTGAAATCTCTCTTCCTACAATATTCTTTCATGAATTGTTCAAGTGATCAATGCGGTGTTTGCTAACTTTCAATAAATTTTACTACATATACTTCTTATATGTGAAGTCACTACTCCCCATGGGATAAGCATATAAAACATATATAATTTCATATTTGTGATATTCAATTCATTCAACCATTTACTCATAGGATATAACTGAAGCACAAGAGTAAATGGCAAAACTACTCCAAAACATATAAGTGAAGATCAATGAGTAGTCGAACAATTAAGTAGCTATGTGAGGACTTTCTCTCTATATCTCAATAAAGATTTTCAGATCTGAGCATTTTATTTAAATATCAAGCAAAAAAATATCACTTCAATAATAGCACACATCATGTGAATGAATAAAAATTTAGGCTCAGCATAGGCTAACGGATAGTTGATGAAGAGAGGTGGGATGCGTAACATCCCCAAGCTTAGATGCTTGCGAGTTCTTAAGATATTTACTTGGGGTGCCTTGGGCATCCCCAAGCTTGAGCTTTTGTATCCTGTTCAATCCTCTCATATCCCGGTTTCACCTATTCTAGAAAACTTCATCCACACAAAACTCAAAAAGAACTCGTGAGATAGGTTAGTACACATAATAATAAATCAACTCTTTATGTACTGCCAAGACAAGTTGCATAACAATTTTAAAACATTAGGTACTGTATATTATAATTTCCAAAATTTATATCTACCAATATAGGCTACGGAAACTGTAGGATAAGTGGATAACAAAACTATGACAGCAATCTATCTAAACAAAATAGTCTGTAGAAATGTATGAAAACAGTCTATTTATGTAACTCAAAAAATTATGAAAATTTAGGACATGCTATAAAATTTATATGAAATAACTTTGTAAAAATTTAATAAACTTTTCACGTTCTAGTAAAATACGAAAATTCAAACACTACAGCCAAAGTTTCTGTTTTTTACACAGCACACATCAAAACATGCAATGCAAGCATCCTAAGGCAATTCTTGGAACTTTTTATTGAAAAAAAAGATTATAAATAACACCTAAAAGAGAAAAACAAAATAAAATGACGCTCCAATCAAAACTCATATTATGTGATGAATAAAATATAGCTCCAAGTAAGATATACCAATAGTATTGAAGACGAAAGAGGGGATGCCTTTCGGGGCATCCCCAAGCTTAGACGCTTGATTCTTCCTTGAATATTACCTTAGGGGTGCCTTGGGAATCCCCAATCTTAGGTTCTTGTCACTCCTTATTCTCCTCATATCGGTGTCTCACCCAAAACTTGAAAACTTCAATCACACAAAACTTAACGGAACTTCATGAGAAGGGTTAGTGTATTAAAGATAAATCATTTTCACTTAGGTACTATCAATACAAGATTAATAATTGTTCTCACATGATACCTATTGTACTACATCATTCCCACAATTTATATTACTCAATATAAGCTATAGGAACACTTGAAACAAGCAAACTATGCATGCAAAATAGAATCTGTCAAAAACAGAACAATTTGTAAAGATCTGAATGATCACCATACTTCCCTGACTCTAAAAATTCTGAACAATTATTAAAACTCAATGAATTTTAATATAAACTTTGTGTAAAAATTTAAGAATTGTTTGACGCTCTAGTAAAATCAGATAATTCATATACTGGACGCAAAACTTTCTGTTTTTGTACAGAATCAAACACGCAAGTATCCACACTATCCCAAAGGCTTTACTGTTGGGAAACGTCGCATGGGAAACAAATTTTTTCCTATGCACACGTAGATCTATCCATGGTGACGAGCATCTACGAGAGGGAGAGTGGATCTATGTACCCTTGTAGATTGCTAAGCGGGAAGCGTTAAGAAATGTGGTTGGTGTAGTCGAACGTCTTCGCGATCCAAATCGCCGAGCGTCCCGCGATTCAATCATGATCTGTCCCGCGATCCAATCACGATACGTCCCACGAACTTGATCATGATCCTTCCCACGAACTTGATCATGATCCTTCCGATCTAGCGCCGAACGGACGGCACCTCCGCGTTCAGCACACGTACAACTTGATGACGATCTCCGCCGTCTTGATCCAGCAAGAAGGAGCAAAGAGGAAAAGAGTTCTAGAGCAGCGTGACGGCGCTCCGGCGATGGTGGTGGAGCTATTCCGGTAGGGCTTCGCCTAAGCACTGCAGAAATTCGATCTGGAGGAGAAACTATGGACTGGAGGAACGGGCAGCACGTGGCTGAGAATTCTGTGCAAAAACCATAAAACCTCCAGTATATATAAGAGGAAGAGAGGAGGAGGCTTGGCACAAGGGCAAAGCATCCAAGGAGTCAGCCGAACCAGGTGGAGGAGGTGGACTCCACCTCCGATCCTAGTAGGACTAGGATTCAATCTATTTTTGCCTTTTTCCACTTTTTCTCTTTGGGCCTTTTTTCCCCAAACCGCATGGGCCTTGTGTGGGACTTCCACCAGCCCACTAAGGGCTGGTAAACACTCTCCCACGGCCCATGGAGACTCTTGGGTCGAAATACCCCTCCCGATGGTCTCCCGGTACACTACCGACACTCCCGGTACACTACCGATGAGCCCGAAACTTTTCCGGCGACCAAAACAGGACTTCCTATATATGAATCTTTACCTCCTGACCATTCTGGAGCTCCTCGTGACGTCTAGGATCTCATCCGGGACTCCTAACAACCTTCGGTCACCACCATACATAACACTATACTACCGAAATGTCACCAGACCTTAAGTGTGTAGACCCTGCGGGTTCGAGAACTATGTAGACATGACCGAGACAACTCTATGGTCAATAAACAATAGCGGGACTTGGATACCCATATTGGTTCCTACATATTCTATGAAGATCTTTATCGGTCGAACCTCTATGTCAAGGATTCAGTTAATCCCGTATGATGTTCCCTTTGTTCTTCGGTATGTTACTTGCCCGAGATTCGATCGTCGGTATCTTCATACCTAGTTCAATCTCGTTACTGGCAAGTCTCTTTACTCGTTCCCTAATACAAGATCCCGTGACTAACACTTAGACACATTGTTTGCAAGGCTCATTGCGATGTTGTATTACCGAGTGGGCTCTGAGATACCTCTCCGTCACATGGAGTAACAAATCCCAGTATTGATCCATGCCAACTCAACAGACACCCTCGGAGATAACTGTAGAGCACCTTTATAGTCACCCAATTACGTTGGGACGTTTGATACACACAAGGCACTCCTCCGATGTTCGTGAGTTGCATGATCTCATGGTCATAGGAACACATACTTGACATGCAGAAAACAGTAGCAATAAACTGACACGATCATATGCTATGTTTGTAGTTTGGGTCTTGTCCATCACATCATTCTCCTAATGATGTGATCCAGCTATCAAATGACATCACATGTCAATGGCTAGGAAACATTGACCATCTTTGATGAACGAGCTAGTTCACTAGAGGCATACTAGGGACAAAGTGTTGTCTATTTACCCACACATGTAATGTGTTTCCAATTAATACAATTATAGCATGGATAATAAACGATTATCATGAACAAGGAAATATAATAATAAACACTTTATTTATTGCCTCTAGGGCATATTTCCAACAGTCTCCCACTTGCACTAGAGTCAATAATCTAGCTCACATCACTATGTGATTTACATTGTAATGAATCGAACACCCATGTAGTTCTGGTGTTGATCATGTTTAGCCCTTGGAAGAGGTTTAGTCAATGGGTCTGCAACATTTAGATCCGTGTGCACTTTGCAAATATTTATGTCCTTCTCCTCGATGTAATCGCGGATGGAGTTGAAGCGTCGCTTTATTTGTCTGGTCCTCTTGTGAAACCTTGGTTCCTTGGCCAAAGCAATGGCACCAGTGTTGTCACAGAACAGGTTCATTGGATTCAGTGCACTAGGCACTACTCCAAGATCTATCATGAACTGCTTCATCCAGACACCTTCCTTCGCCGCCTCCGAGGCTGCGATGTATTCCGCTTCGCACGTAGAATCAGCTACCACGCTTTGCTGGGAATTGCACCAGCTTATCGCTCCCCCGTTAACAATAAATACGTATCCGGTTTGCGACTTAGAGTCATCCGGATCAGTGTCAAAGCTTGCATTGACGTAACCCTTTACGACGAGTTCTTCATCACCTCCATAAACGAGAAACATTTCCTTAGTCCTTTTCAAGTACTTAAGGATATTCTTGACCGCTGCCCAGTGTTCCATTCCAGGATCACTTTGAAACCTTCCGGCCATACTTATGGCAAGGCTGACATCCGGTCTTGTGCACAGCATTGCATACATGATAGAGCCTATGGCTGAAGCATAGGGGATGACACTCATCTTTTCTCTATCTTGTGCAGTCACTGGGCATTGAGTCTTACTCAACTTCACACCTTGTAACACAGGCAAGAACCCCTTCTTGGACTGATCCATTTTGAACTTCTTCAAAACTTTATCAAGGTATGTGCTCTGTGAAAGTGCTATTAAGCGTCTCGATCTATCTCTATAGATCTTAATGCCTAATATGAAAGCAGCTTCTCCTAGGTCCTTCATTGAAAAACTCTTGTTCAAATATTCCTTCATGCTTTCCAGCATTTCTATATTGTTTCCAATCAGCAATATGTCATCCACATATAATATTAGAAACGCTATAGAGCTTCCACTCACTTTCTTGTAAATACAAGCTTCTCCATAAACTTGTATAAACTCAAACACTTTGATCACCTCATCAAAATGCTTATTCCAACTCCGAGATGCTTGCACCAACCCATAAATGGATCACTGGAGTTTGCAAACTTTGTCAGCATTCTCTGGATCGACAAAACCTTCTGGTTGCATCATATACAACTCTTCCTCAAGGAAACCGTTGAGGAACGCTGTTTTGACATCCATCTTCCAAATTTCATAGTCGAAATAAGCAGCTATTGCCAACATGATTCTGACAGACTTAAGCATCGCTATGGGTGAGAAGGTCTCATCGTAGTCAACTCCTTGAACTTGTGAAAAACCCTTTGCCACAAGTCAAGCTTTATAGACGGTGACATTACCGTCTGCGTCTGTCTTCTTCTTAAAGATCCATTTGTTCTGAATGGCCTTTCGCCCTTCAGGTAATACTTCCAAAGTCCATACTTTGTTTTCATACATGGATCCCATCTCGGATTTCATGGCCTCTAACCATTTCTCGGAATCCGGGCCCATCACTGCTCCTCCATAGCTCGTAGGTTCATTGTTGTCCAACAACATGACCTCCAAGACAGGGTTGCTATACCACTCAGGAGTAGTACGCGGCCTTGTCGACCTACGAGGTTCAATAGTAGCTTGATCCGAAGCTTCATGATCATCATCATTAACTTCCTCTTCTACCGTCGTCGGTTCCATAGAAATATCTTTCTGCACTGCGCTAATTTTTGGTTGAAGTAAAGGTTCAATAACCTCATCAAGCTCTATATTCCTCCCACTCAATTCTTTCGAGAGAAACTCTTTTTCTCAAGAAATGTTCCGTTCTTAGCGACAAACACTTTGCCTTCAGATCTGAGATAGAAGGTATACCCGACCGTCTCTTTCGGGTATCCTATGAAGACACATTTTTCCGCTTTGGGTTCCAGCTTTTCAGGCTGAAGCTTTTTGACATAAGCATCACATCCCCAAACTTTAAGAAATGACAACTTTGGCCTCTTGCCAAACCACAGTTCATATGGCGTCGTCTCAACGGATTTCGATGGTGCCCTATTTAAAGTGAATGCAGTTGTCTCTAATGCATAACCCCAAAACGATAGTGGGAAATCAGCAAGAGACATCATAGAACACACCATATCTAATAAGGTTCGATTACAACGTTCGGACACACCATTACGTTGTGGTGTTCTGGGCGGTGTCAACTGTGAAACAATTCCACACTGTCTTAAGTGACTACCAAACTCGTAACTCAGATATTCACCTCCTCGATCAGATCACAGGAATTTAATCTTCTTGTTACGATGATTCTCAACTTCACTCTGAAATTGCTTGAACTTTTCAAACGTTTCAGACTTGTGTTTCATCAAGTAAATATACCCATATCTACTTAAGTCATCGGTGAAGGTGAGAAAATAACGATATCCACCACGCGCTGTAACATTCATTGGACCGCACACATCAGTATGTATGATTTCCAATAAGTCACTCGCCTGTTCCATTGTACCAGAGAACAACGTTTTAGACATCTTGCCCATGAGGCATGGTTCACATGTGTCAAGTGATTCAAAATCAAGTGACTCCAAAAGTCCATTAGCATGGAGTTTCCTCATGCGTTTTACACCAATATGACCTAAACGGCAGTGCCACAAGAAAGTGATACTATCATTATCAACTCTACATCTTTTGGCATAAATGTTATGAACATGTGTGTCATCACTATCAAGATTCAATATGAATAAACCCCTAACATTGGGTGCATGACCATAAAAGATATTACTCATATAAATAGAACAACCTTTATTCTCTGATTTAAATGAGTAACCGTCTCGCAATAAACAAGATCCAGATATGATGTTCATGCTTAACACAGGCACTAAATAACAATTATTCACGTTCATCACTAATCCCGATGGTAATCGAAGAGAGAGCGTGCCGACGGCGATCACATCAACCTTGGAACCATTTCCCACGCGCATCGTCACTTCGTCCTTTGCCAACCTTCGTTTATTCTATAGTTCCTGCTTTGAGTTGCAAATGTGAGCAACCGAACCGGTATCAAATACCCAGGCACTACTATGAGAGCTAGTAAGGTACACATAAATAACATGTATATCATATATACCTTGTTTGTCGTTGGCCACCTTCTTGTCAGACAGGTACTTGGGGCAGTTCCGCTTCCAGTGACCAGTTCCCTTCCAACAATTCTCATCTACCGATTGAAGAACTCTGTCAGTGATCTTGATTTCTGAAGTGTATCACCGTTGTGGTTTTTATATAGATGAGAATTGTTCTTGCTAGATACCCGTAGCAGCCACGTAAAACATGCAACAACAATTAGAGGACGTCTAACTTGTTTTTGCAGGGTATGTTGTGATGTGATATGGCCAATTACATGATGTGATATATGTGATGTATGAGATGATCATGTGATGTATAGATTATCATGACTTGCATGTCGATGAGTACGGCAACCGGCAGGAGCCATAGGTTTGTCTTTAATTATTGTATGACCTGCGTGTCAATCATTAAGCGCTGCGTAATGCTTTACTTTATCGCTAAACGGTAGCAATAGTAGTAGGAGCATGTTGGGCGCGACAACCCCAATGGCGACACGTTGATGGAGATCAAGATGATGGAGATCATGGTGTCTTGTCGGTGACGATGGAGATCATGTCGGTGCTTTCAAGATGGAGATCTAAAGCACAAGTTCATGGCCATATCATGTCACTTATGAATTGCATTAGATGTTAATCCTTTTATGCACCTTGTTTTGCTTAGTACGAAGGTAGCATTATAAGGTGATCCCTCACTTAAATTTCAAGATGAATTGTGTTCTCCCCGAGTGTGCACCGTTGCGAAAGTTCGTCATGTCGAGACACCACGTGATGATCGGGTGTGATAGATTCTACGTTCACATACAACGGGCGCAAGCTAGTGTTGCACACGCAGAACACTCGGGTTAAACTTGACGAGCCTAGCATGTACAGACATGGCCTTGGAACACAAGAGACCGAAAGGTCGAGCATGAGTCATATAGTAGATATGATCAACATAATGATGTTCACCATTGAAGCCATCTCAGCTCATGTGATGATCGGACTTGAGTTGGTGGATTTGGATCATGTGACACTCAGATGACCTGAGGGATGTCAATTTGAGTGGGAACTTTAGTAATTTGATTAACTAAACTCATTATCTTGAACAATAGTCTAAGTAAACTTTGCATATTTATGTTGTAGATCAATGGCTCGCGCAATAGCACCCCTGAATTTTAATGCGTTCCTAGAGAAAGCTAAGTTGAAAGATAATGGAAGTAACTTTGTTGACTGGGCCCATAATCTGAGGATTATCCTCAAGGCTTCCCAAAAATCATATGTCCTTGATGCACCGCTTGGTGACCAACCAGAAGACATGACCTCCAAAGATGTTAAGAACGTTTGGGAGGCACGTACTGGAGATTACTCAAAAGTTCAGTGTGCAATATTGTATGGCTTAGAACCGGGACTTCAAAGACGTTTTGAACGTCATGGAGCATATGAGATGTTCCAGGAGTTGAGGTTTATCTTTCAGAAGAATGCCCGGATCGAGAGGTATGAAACCTCCGATAAGTTCTATGCTTGCAAGATGGAGGAAAGCGAGTCTATCAGTGAACATATACTCAGAATGTCTGGGTATTCAACTCGTCTAGCGGAGTTGGGAATTGCCCTTCCGCCAGAGGCGATCACTGATAGAGTTCTTCAATCATTGCCACCTAGTTACAAGAGCTTTGTGATGAACTATAACATGCACGGGATGAACAAGTCGGTCGCCGAGCTGTTTGCGATGCTAAAAGTCGCTGAGTCTGAAATCCAGAAAGAACATCAAGTGTTGATGGTCAATAAACCACTAGTTTCAAGAAAATGGCAAGGTCAAGGGCAAGGGCAAGAAGGGTAAAACCAAGAAGGATGGCAAAGCAGTTGCTACTCCTGTAAAGAAGCCCAAGCATGGATCCAAGCCAGAAACCGAGTGCTTTCATTGCAAGGGAACTGGTCATTGGAAGCGGAACTGCCCCAAGTACCTGGCTGACAAGAAGGTGGCCAACGACAAACAAGGTATATATGATATACATGTTATTGATGTGTACCTTACTAGCTCTCGTAGTAGTGCCTGGGTATTAGATACCGGTTCGGTTGCTCACATTTGCAACTCAAAGCAGGAACTACGGAATAAATGAAGGCTAGTAAAGGACGAAGTGACGATGCGCGTGGGAAATGGTTCCAAGGTTGATGTGATCGCTGTCGGCACGCTCTCTCTTCAATTACCATCGGGATTAGTGATGAACCTGAATAATTGTTATTTAGTGCCTGCGTTAAGCATGAACATTATATCTGGATCTTGTTTATTGCGAGACGGTTACTCATTTAAATAAGAGAATAAAGGTTGTTCTATTTATATGAGTAATATCTTTTATGGTCATGCACCCAATGTTAGGGGTTTATTCATATTGAATCTTGATAGTGATGATACACATGTTCATAACATTGATGCCAAAAGATGTAGAGTTGATAATGATAGTACCACTTTCTTGTGGCACTGCCGTTTAGGTCATATTGGTGTAAAACGCATGAGGAAGCTCCATGCTGATGGACTTTTGGAGTCACTTGATTTTGAATCACTTGACACATGTGAACCATGCCTCATGGGCAAGATGACTAAAATGTCGTTCTCTGGTACAATGGAACGGGCGAGTGACTTATTGGAAATCATACATACTGATGTGTGCGGTCCAATGAATGTTACAGCGCGTGGTGGATATCGTTATTTTCTCACCTTCACTGATGACTTAAGTAGATATGGGTATATTTACTTAATGAAACACAAGTCTGAAACGTTTGAAAAGTTCAAGAAATTTCAGAGTGAAGTTAAGAATCATCATAACAAGAAGATTGAGTTCCCGCGATCTGATCGAGGAGGTGAATATCTGAGTTATGACTTTGGCAGTCACTTAAGACAGTGTGGAATTGTTTCACAGTTGACACCGCCTGGAACACCACAGTGTAATGGTGTGTCCGAACGTCGTAATCGAACCTTATTAGATATGGTGCGTTCTATGATGTCTCTTGCTGATTTGCCACTATCATTTTGGGGTTATGCATTAGAGACAGCTGCATTCACTTTAAATAGGGCACCATCGAAATCCGTTGAGACGACGCCATATGAATTGTGGTTTGGCAAGAAGCCAAAGTTGTCGTTTCTTAAAGTTTGGGGATGTGATGCTTATGTCAAAAAGCTTCAGCCTGAAAAGCTGGAACCCAAAGCGAAGAAATGCATCTTCATAGGATACCCAAAAGAGACAGTCGGGTATACCTTCTATCTCAGATCCGAAGGCAAAGTGTTTGTCGCTAAGAACGGAACATTTCTTGAGAAAGAGTTTCTCTCGAAAGAATTGAGTGGGAGGAAAATAGAGCTTGATGAGGTTATTGAACCTTTACTTCAACCAGAAAGTAGCGCATCACAGAAAGATGTTTCTGTGGAACCTACGACGGTAGAAGAGGAAGTTAATGATGATGATCATGAAGCTTCAGATCAAGCCGCTATTGAACCTCGTAGGTCGACAAGGCCGCGTACTACCCCTGAATGGTACGACAGCCCTGTCTTGGAGGTCATGTTGTTGGACAACAATGAACCTACGAGCTATGAAGGAGCAGTGATGGGCCCGGATTCCGAGAAATGGTTAGAGGACATGAAATCCGAGATGGGATCCATGTATGAAAACAAAGTATGGACTTTGGAAGTATTACCTGAAGGAGTTGACTACAATGAGACTTTCTCACCCGTAGCGATGCTTAAGCCTGTCAGAATCATGTTAGCAGTAGCTACTTATTTCGACTATGAAATTTGGCAGATGGATGTCAAAACAACGTTCCTCAACGGTTTCCTTGAGGAAGAGTTGTATATGATGCAACTCGAAGGTTTTGTCGATCCATAGAATGCTAACAAAGTTTGCAAACTCCAGCGATCCATTTATGGACTGGTGCAAGCATCTCGGAGTTGGAATAAGCGCTTTGATGAGGTGATCAAAGCGTTTGAGTTTATACAAGTTTACGGAGAAGCTTGTATTTATAAGAAAGTGAGTGGGAGCTCTATAGCGTTTCTAGTATTATATGTGGATGACATATTGCTGATTGGAAACAATATAGAAATGCTGGAAAGCGTGAAGGAATATTTGAACAAGAGTTTTTCAATGAAGGATCTAGGAGAAGCTGCTTTCATATTAGGCATTAAGATATATAGAGATAGATCGAGACGCTTAATAGCACTTTCACAGATCACATACCTTGATAAAGTTTTGAAGAAGTTCAAAATGGATCAGTCCAAGAAGGGGTTCTTGCCTGTGTTACAAGGTGTCAAGTTGAGTAAGACTCAATGCCCAGTAACTGCAGAAGATAGAGAAAAGATGAGTGTCATCCCCTATGCGTCAGCGATAGGCTCTATCATGTATGCAATGCTGTTCACAAGACCCGATGTCAGCCTTGCCATAAGTATGGCCGGAAGGTTTCAAAGTGATCCTGGAATGGAGCACTGGCAAGCGGTCAAGAATATCCTTAAGTACCTAAAAAGGACTAAGGAAATGTTTCTCGTTTATGGAAGTGATGAAGTGCTCGTCGTAAAGGTTACGTCGGTGCAAGCTTTGACACTGATCCGGATGACTCTAAGTCGCAAACCGGATACGTATTTATTCTTAACGGGGGAGCGGTAAGCTGGTGCAGTTCCAAGCAAAGCGTGGAAGCTGATTCTACGTGCGAAGCGGAATACATCGCAGCCTCGGAGGCGGCAAAGTTAGGTGTCTGGATGAAGCAGTTCATGATAGATCTTGGGGTAGTGCCCAGTGCACTGAATCCAATGAGCCTGTTTTGTGACAACACTGGTGCCATTGCTCTAGCCAAGGAACCAAGGTTTCACAAGAGGACCAGACATATAAAGCGACACTTCAACTCCATCCGATATTACATCGAGGAGAAGGACATAAATATTTGCAAAGTGCACATGGATCTGAATGTTGCAGACCCGTTGACTAAACCTCTTCCAAGAGCTAAACATGACCAACACCAAAACTGCATGGGTGTTCAATTCATTACAATGTAAATCACATAGTGATGTGAGCTAGATTGTTGACTCTAGTGCAAGTGGGAGACTGTTGGAAATATGCCCTAGAGGCAATAAATAAAGTGTTTATTATTATCTTTCCTTGTTCATGATAATTGTTTATTATCCATGCTAGAATTGTATTAATTGGAAACATGGATACATGTGTGGATACATAGACAAACACAATGTCCCTAGTATGCCTCTAGTGAACTAGCTCGTTGATTGAAAGATGGTTAAGGTTTCCTAGCCATGGACATGAGATGTCATTTGATAATGGGATCACATCATTAGGAGAATGATGTGATGGACAAGACCCAAACTACAAACGTAGCTTATGATCGTGTCAGTTTATTGCTACTGTTTTCTGCATGTCAAGTATATGTTCCTATGACCATGAGATCATGCAACTCACGGACATCGGAGGAGTGCCTTGTGTGTATCAAATGTTGCAACATAACTGGGTGACTATAAAGGTGCTCTACAGGTGTCTCCGAGGGTGTCTGTTGAGTTGGCATGGATCAATACTGGGATTTGTTACTCCGTGTGACGGAGAGGTATCTCAAGACCCACTCGGTAGTACAACATCACAATAAGCCTTGCAAGCAATGTTACTAAGTGTTAGTTACGGGATCTTGTATTACGGAATGAGTAAAGAGACTTGCCAGTAACGAGGTTGAACCAGGTATGGAGATATCGATGATCGAATCTCGGGCAAGTAACATACCGAAGAACAAAGGGAACATCATATGGGATTAATTGAATCCTTGACATAGAGGTTCAACCGATAAAGATCTTCATAGAATATGTAGGAACCAATGTGGACATCTAGGTCCCGCCATTGGTTATTGACCGTATAGGTGTCTCGGTCATGTCTACATAGTTCTCGAACCCGCAGGGTCTGCACACTTAAGGTTTGGTAACGTTTCGGTAGTATAGAGTTATGTATGGTGGTGACCGAAGTTTGTTTGGAGTCCCGGATAAGATCTCGGACATCACTAGGAGCTCCGGAATGGTTCGGAGGTAAAGATTCATATATAGGAAGTCCTGTTTTGGTCGCCGGAAAGGTTTCGGGCTCATCGGTAGTGTACCGGGAGTGCTGGTAGTGTACCGAGAGGCCACCGGGAGGGGTATTTCGACCCAAGAGGCTACATGGGCTGTAGGAGGGTGTAAACCAGCCCTTAGTGGGCTGGTGGAACATCCACAAGAGTCCCATGCGGCTGGAGGAAAAAGTCCTAAGAGAAAAAAGTGAAAAAGGCAAAATAGGGTGAATCCTAGTCCTACTAGGATTGGAGGTGGACTCCACCTCTCCCTCTCTCCTTCGGCCGAAGCAAGAAGTCCTTGGCCCTTGTGACAAGGCCTCTCCTCCTCTCCTCTTATATATACTGGAGGTTTTAGGGGTTTTGCACTAGAATTTCAGCCACGTGCTACCCGTTCCTCCAGTGCATAGTTTCTCCTCCAGATCGGATTTGTGCAGTGCTTAGGCGAAGCCCTGCCGGAATTGCTCCACCACCATCGCCGGAGCACTGTCACGCTGTCGGAGAACTCTTCTTCCTCTCCACTCCTTCTTGCTGGATCAAGACCGTGGAGATCGTCATCAAGCTGTACGTGTGCTGAACGCGGAGGTGCCGTCCGTTCGGCGCTAGATCGGAAGGATCGTGATCAAGTTTGTGGGACAGATCATGATCAAGTTCGTGGGACGGATCATGATCGGATCGCGGGACGGATCGTGATTGGATCGCGGGACGCATGGCGATTTGGATCGCGAAGACGTTCGACAACACCAACCGTGTTTCTTAATGCTTCCCGCTTAGCGATCTACAAGGGTATGTAGATCCACTCTCCCTCTCATAGATGCTCATCACCATGGATAGATCTGCGTGTGCGCAGGAATTTTTTTGTTTCCCATGCAACATTTCCCAACAGTCTAGGGGGTCCACGAGGAAGTCACAAGCCAAGGGGCGTGCCCCTATGGCTTGTGGCTTCCTCGGCCTTCCTCTCCGATGACTCTTCGCTCTAGTATTTTGTATATTTTCCAAAAATATTTGCGTAAAATTTCAGCTCATTCCGAGAACTTTTATTTCTGCACAACAACAACAACACGGTAGTTCTACTGCAAACAACGTCAGTCCGGGTTAGTTCTAATAAAATCATGCCAAAATCATATAGAATTATTGTAAAGATGGCATGAATACTTCATAAATTATAGATACGTTGGAGACGTATCAATGGACAAGACCCAAACATAAACGTAGCATATGATCATGTCAATTTATTGCTACAGTTTTTTGCATGTCAAGTATCTGTTCCTATGACCATGAGATCATGCAACTCATTGACAACGGAGGAGTACCTTGTGTGTATCAAACATTGTAACGTAATTGTGTGACTATGAAGGTGCTCTACAGGTATCTCCGAGGGTGTCTGTTGGTTTTGCTTGGATCAAGACTGGGATTTGTTACTCCTTGTGATGGTGAGGTATCTCGAGGCCCACTCGGTAATACAACATCACAACAAGCCTTGCAAGCAAAGTGACTAATGTTTTAGCCACATGATCTTGTATTACGGAATGAGTAAAGAGACTTGCCGGTAACGAGATTGAACTAGGTATAGAGATACCAACGATCGGATCTCGGGCAAGTAACATACCGAAGAACAAAGGGAACATTATACGAGATTAACTGAATCCTTGACATAGAGGTTCAACCGATAAAGATCTTCGTAGAATATGTAGGAACCAATATGGGCATCCAGGTCCCGCTATTGGTTATTTACCGTAGAGGTGTCTCGGTCATGTTTGTATAGTTCTCGAACCCATAGTGTCTACACACTTAACGTTTGGTGATGATATAAGTATAATTGAGTTGTTATGTTGGTGACCGAAAGTTGTTCGGAGTCCCGGATGAGATCCCGAACATGATGAGAAGCTCCGGAATAGTCCATAGGTAAAGATTAATATATGGTATAATAGTGTTTGGTCTCCGGAAAGGTTCCGGAATTCACTAGAAGAGTTTTGGATGGTTCCGAAAAGTTCAGGGTACAAGAACACTTTATTTGTGCCAAGGGGTAAAGCCCATGAGGCTTTAGGAAGGTGCAAAAGGTGTTTCGCGGAGGCCAGGGGCCAGACGTCAGGGACCCTGGCATCTGGGGCCAGATGCCAAGGACCCTGGCGTCTGGTCCTGGAGTCTGAGGAGGACTCTTGCCTTGCAGGCAAACCGACCTTGAGGAGGATTTTTCTCCAAGTTTTGACCCCAGGGCTCAGCATATAAATAAAGGGGTGGGGCTAGCACTTGGAACACATCAAGTTTCCTCAAGCCGTGTGCCGACAAACCCTTCCCTCTAGTTTATCCTCAATCATAATTTCCGTTGTGCTTGGCGAATCCCTATGGAGATTGTTCTTCACTACCACCATCACCACGTTGTTGTGCTGCCGGAACTCATCTACTACTTCACCATCACTCGCTGGATCGAGGAGGTGAAGGCGTCATCAAGCCGCATGTGTGTTGAACGTGGAGGTGCCATCTGTTCGGCGCTAGATCGAAAGGAACATGATGGGATCGCAGGACGGCTCATGATGAGATCGTGGGACGACTCATGATTGGATCGCGAAGATGTTCGACTACATCAACCACGTTTCTTAATGCTTCCTTTTAGCAATCTCCAAAGGTATGTAGATCCACTCTCCCTCTCGTAGATGCTCATTACCATGTATAGATCTTGTGTGTGCGTAGGATTTTTTTGTTTCCCATGCAACGTTCCCCAACAGTGGTATCAGAGCTAGGTCTATGTGTAGATGAGATCATGAGTAGAACACAAAGGAGTTTGTGGGCGTTGATGCTTAGATTGCTTCCTCCCTTGGTCGTGTTTTGATTCAGCGGTATTGTGGGATGAAGCGGCCCGGACCAACCTTACTCGTACGCTTACGAGAGACAGTTCCATTGTAACAGCCCGGGACCAACACTCTAGAAGATTCCCCTTTTATTTCCATTCTCGTCTGTGTTTCGTTTGGTTATTGCGTTCATCATCGCATCATTCGCATCATCTGCGTAGCATCGTCACTCGTTTTCGAAAACTTGCATCCGTTCGTAGTTGTCGGTTCTCTCCGTTCTCGTCGCTGACCATTTTGAGCCCAACCACACGCCCGCGCCCGCGACATCGTTAAAAAACCCGTTTTTAAAGAGCGCGGAAAATATTCTCGGATTGGGTTGAAACCTGGCGTGCGGTCTTATTATAGTGTAGGTAGACCGCCTGCCAAATTTCGTCCCAATCAGAGTCCGTTTGATACCCCAATGGCCAGTCATAGTAGTGCGGTCATCGATTATTCGTTAGACGTTTTCGATGTTTTAAATCCTCGTGTGACGGGCCGCAAACTTCCCTCTTATCTCCCCCTAGCCCATCTACACAGCCATTGCAGCCCACCTAGCCCCCATCCGCTTCCGGGCTGTCTGATCAAGATCGAACGGTCCGAAAACGGACAAAAACTGCTAACCCTAGCCATAATTAGTATAAATAGACCCCCTCCCCTTCCTAATCTGGCTCCTCCCCTCTCCTCCTTGAAATCCGTGCCGCCGCCAGCCTCCCCCAATCCTCGCAGCCGCCAGATCCCTCTCTCCAGCGCCGCGGCCCGCCCGAGACCGCGCGAAGACCATCTGGGCCCGGATCCCGCTGCCGCTCCAGGGAGGGCGTCCCCTGCGCCCGAGCCAGATGGAGGGGAGGAGCCCCTCGATCCGGCGCGCCAGCCATCGCCAGCCCGTGTATCCATCGCCCGACGGCTGGAGCCTCGCCACCGGCGACCTTGCGTCGCCCTCTGCTCCTCTTTCCGCCGAATCTCCCTCTCCCTTCCTCTCTTCTTCCTTCCTCTCCCTCTCCTCTCCCTAACCCCGACCTCTCTCTCTCTCCCGCAGGTCCCCGCCAACATGGATGCCCAACCGCCGCCGCCGCCGCCGCTCGCCGAATCTGGCCTATTCCGGCCCGGATCCACC
Source organism: Hordeum marinum (assembly GCA_022496015.1). NCBI lineage: Eukaryota > Viridiplantae > Streptophyta > Magnoliopsida > Poales > Poaceae > Hordeum > Hordeum marinum. The sequence goes on along the minus strand of CM039674.1, from coordinate 431,936,103 downwards.
CTTGCCGCCCTCTGCCGCCGCCCCTTGCGGTTGTCCGCCGCCGCCGCCCCTTGCCCCGATCCAGCGGGGTCGGGAGGGCGACGACCCCAGCCTCGCTCGATCTCCTCGCCCGGGCCGCGCCTCCGCCCGTGTGGGCCTCAGTCCCCACCGAGCCGGCCCAGCAGCTCCTTGCCCCGGCCAGGCCAAGCCCAGCCACGAGGTGAGCTCCCCCCGCCTATCTATCTCCCTGAGCATCTGTTATTATGTTGCGCTCAAGTCCGGTTTCAGCCCATATGCATGATTCGGCCCAATTCGTTTTTTTTCGGTCTGGTGAATTTGCTAATTACCTGTGATTTACAGAATTTCAGAAAAAAAACTCATGATTTAAAATTGCTAATAACTAGTTGTCCGTGCATCGTATGAAAATAAATTAGATATGTAAAATGTCTAGAATTTCGTGTAGTTTACTAATATTTAGCTTTCATGCATGTTAAAAATATTTAAACACGTTGTTTGCATGGATTGGCGTGATGCCTTGTTTTTTTAAAAATGAATTAATTCTTAGCAACCTAACCGTGCCTCGGATCGAAATGCTTTATACATGAAAATTGACTAGAATTTCGCATAGATTAATAATTTTCAACTTTCAACCATGTGTAAACTGTTTAAACTTGCTGTTTGCATTGTTATGCGTGAATGACATGCTAAAATGATTTATTTCATAACTACTAAATAGTAGCTCCGATAAAAATGTTCCACATATGTAACTTAGCTAGAAAAACTTGTAGAATCACATGGTGACATTTATTTTCTGGTTTAGCAACTCTAAAATATGGTTAGTACAGATCTGGACCAAATTCATAATATGCATATGGGGTTGTTTCGGAGATGATATATATTGCTTTCGGCCTCATTTAAAATGCCTAGATGGTGTAGTTGTTTGTGCTTCACCGTTTGCCATGTTAAATAACAGTTAATATTGAGGAGTACCTAAACGAGGGTGAACTAAATAATTCGAACGTGGAGTTTCGTCAAATTGCAACTCGTTGCATATTGAGCTTCACTTTAATGTGTAGTAGTTGTTTGATGTGATTTGTCATGCCTTGCATATTTAAACCGGACATGCATCATAATTGTCTACGCATCATATCATGCATATGTTGTGGTGTTTTGTGTGTTGATTGTTGTTTCTGGTTTGCTTCTTCTCGATAGAGTTCCGAAAGCGTTCGGAGTGTGAGGATTCATTCGACTACGTTGGCTCATCTTCTTCATGGACTCGTTCTTCTTTCGAGCGGGATCTCAGGCAAGATGACACATTTCCCTGGATACCATTACTATCATTGCCATGCTAGATGTCTCGTTTTCTATCGCTATGTCTCGCTACCTACCACCTGTTTGACAAGCCTCCCAACATTGCCATGAAAGCCTCTAACCCCTCCACATCCCAACAAACCTTTGTTTGGCTATGTTACTGCTTGCTCAGCCCTTCTTATAGTGTTTCTAGATGCAGGTGCAATTGCTTCCATGTGTCAACATGGACATTCTTTTGTTATCACAATATTATTGCTATTTAATTTAATGCACTTATACACTTGGTAAAGGGTGGAAGGCTTGGCCTTTTGCTCGGTGTTTTGTTCCACTCTTGCTGCCCCTAGTTACTTGTGAACCGATGTTATGTTCCATAATTGAGCGCTCCTAACATGCTCGGGGTTGTTATGGGGACCCCCTTGATTTTCGTTTTGGGATAAAACTCTTCTAGTAAGGCCCAACTTTGGTTTTACCATTCTCCAACCTAATAAATTGCATAGGGACTTTTCGGACCCCAAGGATCTTAATCAACAACCCGGGCCAGTGCTCCTCATGAGTGTTGGTCCAAAATGGCAGTAGCCGGGGCCACCAACGGGTGTGCCAGCCGGAAACTTAGCAAATCTAGTCGTATCCTGAGAACGAGAGACGCGACTCTTGTCGGGTTCGTCGACACGTCGGGCAGCCTTGCTAGATTTGTTTTACCTTTCTCAAATGTCTTGCGTGAGGAACTCTGATCTTCTTCGGGCTATCTCGAGGTGTCGGATTTCCTTTGGAATTGCCTAGGATGATCACGAGATCCGTGGTCGAGGTTATTCCCGTGGCGTGTGGTTAATTTGTGATTGATGAGTTGGAGCACCCCTGCAGGGTTAAATCTTTCGAAAAGCCATGCCGCAGTTATGTGGCAAACTTGGATACTTTGTTTAACACCCGGTCATAGCAAACTTGAAGTAAACTATAATAAAATACACAACTGTGTGCGTAACCGTGACCGTCTCTTCTCGTGAGTCCTTATCCGGGAGAGAACACGGTGGGGTTATGTTTGACGTAAGTAGGTGTTCAGGATCAGTTAGTGATCATTTCTAGTTCACGTCCGTTATGCGTAGACCACCATACTTTATTTTCTGTATTCGTAAGTTAGCCACTCAAATAAATGCTTAGTCGCTTGCTGCATCCTCACCACTTAACCATACCTCACCTATTAAGTTTTAATAGTCTTGATACCCTTGGAAATGAGATTGCTGAGTCCCTGTGGCTCACAGATTACTACAACAACAGTTGTAGGTACAGGTAATGCGATGATTGAACGTGAGCGTGATGCTTGTTTGTTTGGAGTTCTTCTTCTTCTTCATCAATCTAGGATGGGTTCCAGGCGGCAACCTAGGATAGCAAGGATGGGTGTCGTTTTGTCGTTTATTTTCGTCTGCAGTCGGACCCCGCTCTTTTGTATGATGTTTGAGTATGTTGTTGTATTGATGTGATCTTGATGTAGCTTGTGGCGAGTGTAAGCCAATTCCATATACTCATCTCTTCTGTACATGTACTTGTAATGATATCCATTCTTGCAACACGACGAGATGCGCTTCTATCCCTGTCGAGGCCCTCGTGCCAAAATAAGGATAGGATCGCATCTTGGGCATGACAAGTTGGTATCAGAGCCTGTACCGACCTAGGAGCCCCCTTGATTGATCAAACTTGGCCGAGTCGAGTCTAGAGAAAAAACTATTTTGAGTCTACTTATATCGGAGAGTAGGTTTCTTTTTACTCCTCGTCTATACTCTGGTGAGGTATTCTACTTAGGAATTTTGATTATACTCCTCTTCTCGCTCAAATTTTTTTTAGGATCACGCGGGTATTTTGGAAACTATATGATGCCGATGTGATGGAGTTCTGTCTTGGTGCCTCCTGTCTGACTTGATTTCTTCCGGGGAGTTGAGCTCCAGGGAATTCTTGGCACATCATTATCATTCGGCTTCCTTAGTATCTCAGGACGGAGGGTGCTCGAAATTGCTTCAATACTTGTCGTGGTGAGATAAGGTTGGAGTCACCCAGTACCGGGAAGGCGTCCGGGGTACCACCATGGTTAGTATCATTGTGCTTTCGAGGATCCAAGTTAGATGGATTTCCAGAAGCCTCTGGTTATGTGTTGAAGGATGGATAAAGTTGGGGTGTAGGTTTGTTAGTTGTGTGAGATATTTCCTCCTTATATCCCCAACACCCGATTGCATAACCAAGAAAGTTTTTGGAAGTTCTTAGGTGGGAATTCAAGTAGTTACCTAGGCTATCTTCCAACAGATCATGATGTGAGGTTGGGGTTCGACATCTAGTGGATTTTTTTGTTCACGGTCTTTCTTACAGAGGACAATCTCGATTATGCTTCGTCAAGCCTTGTAGTTCACTACGCCTAGGGAGCATATTCGAGCGTCATTTCAATATGACAATCCAATGTACGATCGAGCCCGTGCAAACCTTACCACGAAAATATCGAGCGAAATCTCTGTTATGCATTTGTTTCTGGCTTGTTTCATATGCCCCATCCTTTGTTTTGTTTTGTATATGGTAATTCGGGTGCTTCGATGCCAAGTGGTGATTTAATATCTTTCCCAAGAAGTGTTCTCATATTTCTGAGAGAATGTTAATTCTTTTTCCAATCAAGTTGTCATATCAATTCTTGTCATCCGGTGTGCTCTCTTCAAGTGAATTCAATCCTTTCAATATTTGCAAGTTCAATCCTTATATTTCGTTCCAGAGTTTGTCTCATTTGTTCCAAGTTTTCTTTGTTTTCCCCACCCTCCCGCCCTTTTTGTTCAATGATTAAATTCTCATCCAAGTGTCTTTTCTATTCATGTAATGCTTCCACAATCTTTTCTTCTATCTTGTTTCCAGTGATTCTTTGTGAATATTCTCAAGAGTTTCAATTTCAAGATCTATCCTCATATCCCTTGTTCTCATTGTTATTCTTCTCCGGTGGATTCAATTCAAGTTCTTGGTGTTCATCATATCATTTTCATTCTCTATTTGCTCTCCCATGTTGGAATTCTTTATCAAGCCTCTCTTGCTTATTCTTATCTCTATTCTATCCGGAGTGCTGAAGTTATCTCAGAAGACTTTCATTTCCATTCACAATCCTTTCAAATCATTTCAAGGGTCTCATATCATCAAGTTCTTAATTGTACCAGTGCAATCTCTCTTTCTAAGCAATTGTTTCAACGGTGGTTTCTTTTAAGTGGGCCCATAACCCACAGGTTTTTCCCCAGGATCTTACCTGGCTCTTCTATTCTTTCTGGAGATGTTCTCAAGTTCTCTTCAAATATGACGTAAGAATGAATTTCATCAGTCATATGCCTTCTCGAAGATCGCTTCGAATCATTTTCATTGTTGGCTCCTTATTCATTATTCCGGAGTATCTTTATAATTCATGGTGTTGCTTCTCGTCATTATTCTCGGTTTTGAAGACCGAAGGAGAGTTCTCTTAAATCTTAATCCATTCTCCTAGAGATTCATGGTCTCGCCCTCGTGCTGCCATCTCAAATTGTTTTTGATCATGAATAATTCCATTTTTATCTATCCGGTGCATTTCGTAATCGATTCATTTCTCGATCCTCCGAAGGCCATCGTTCAGAAGATTTCTTCGTTCTCAGCTTTCAGCTTTCGTTCTCAAATTATTCTCAATTGTTGTTCCTTCATGTTGGGGAACGTTGCATAGGCAACACAAAATTTCCTACGCACACGCAAGATCTATCCATGGTGATGAGCATCTACGAGAGGGAGAGTGGATCTACATACCCTTGTAGATCGCTAAGCGAGAAGCGTTAAGAAACGTGGTTGATGTAGTCGAACGTCTTCGCGATCCAAATCACCGAGCGTCCCGCGATCCCATCACGATCCGTCCTGCGATCCAATCACGATCCGTCCCGCGGTCTCATCATGATCCATCCCGCAATCCAATCATGAATCGTCTCGCGATCTTGATCATGGTTCTTCCGATCTAGCGCCGAACAGACGACACCTCCGTGTTCAACACACATACAGATCGATGACGATCTCTGCCTTCTTGATCCAGCAAGAGGGAGCGGAGAGGTAGATGAGTTCTCCGACAGCGCGACGGCGTTGCGGTGATGGTGGTGGAGCAATTCCAGCAGGGCTTCGCCTAAGCACCGCTGAAACCGATCTAGAGGAAAAACTACGAACTAGAGGAGAGGTAGCACGTGGCTTAGGGTTTCTTGATGTGTTCCAAGTGCTAGCCCTGCCCCTTTACTTATATCCTGAGCCTTGGGGTCGAAACTTGGATAAAAATCCTCCTCAAGGTCGGTTTACCCGCAAGGCAAGAGTCCTCCTCGGACTCCAGGACCAGACGTCACGGTCCTTGGCGTCTGGCCCTTAGCCTCCGCAAAACAGCTTTTGCACCTTCCTAAAGCCTCATGTGCTTTACCCCTTAGCCCAAATAAAGTGTTCTTGTACCCCGAACATTTCGGGAAACATTCGAAACTATTGCCGGTGAATTCCGGAACCCTTTCAGAGACCAAACACTATTATCCCATATATCAATCTTTACCTCCGGACCATTTCGGAGCTCCTCGTGACGTCCGGGATCTCATCCGGGACTCCAAACAACCTTCGGTCACCACCATACATAACTCTATACTACCGAAACATCACTGAATCTTAACTGTGCAGACCCTGCGGGTTCGAGAACTATGTAGACATGGCCGAGACACCTCTATGGTCAATAACCAATAACAGGACCTGGATGCCCATATTGGTTCCTACATATTCTACGAAGATCTTTATCGGTCGAACCTCTATGTCAAGGATTCAGTTAATCCCGTATGTTGTTCCCTTTGTTCTTCGGTATGTTACTTGCCCGAGATTCGATCGTCGGTATCTGTATACCTAGTTCAACCTCGTTATCGGCAAGTCTCTTTACTCGTTCCGTAATACAAGATCCCGTGGCTAACACTTTAGTCACATTACTTGCAAGGCTTGTAGTGATGTTGTATTACCGAGTGGGCCCTGAGATACCTCTCCGTCACACGGAGTAACAAATCCTAGTCTTGATCCATGCCAACCCAACAGACACCCTCGGAGATACCTGTAGAGCACCTTTATAGTCACCTAGTTACGTTGCGACGTTTGATACACACAAGGTACTCCTCCGGTGTTAGTGAGTTGCATGATCTCATGGTCATAGGAACAGATACTTGACATGCAGAAAACTATAGCAATAAACTGACATGATCATATGCTACGTTCATAGTTTGGGTCTTGTCCATCACATCATTCTCCTAATGATGTGATCCCGTTATCAAATGACATCTCATGTCAATGGTTAGGAAACCTTGACCATCTTTGATCAACGAGCTAGTTTACTAGAGGCATACTAGGGACACAGTGTTGTCCATATACCCACACATGTATTTAGTTTCCAATCAATACAATTATAGCATGGATAATAAATGATTATCATGAACAAGGAAATATGATAATAACTAATTTATTATTGCCTCTAGGGCATATTTCCAACAGTCTCCCACTTTCACTAGAGTCAATAATCTAGTTCACATCACCATGTGATTCACATTGTTATGAATCTAACACCCAATGAGTTCTGGGGCTCGGTCATGCTTTGCATGTGAGAGAGGTCTGTTAGTCAATGGGCCTGCGTCATTCAGATCCGTGTGTACTTTGCAAATCTCTATGTCACACTGTAGACACTGCCACCACACTCCACTTGGAGCTATTCCAAATGGTTGCTCCACTATACGTATCTGGATTGCTACTAAAAGTCATCCGGATTGGTGTTAAAGCTTGCATCGACGTAAATCTTTACGACAAACTCTTTATCACCTCCATAATCGAGAAACATTTCCTTAGTCTTTTAGTTACTAAGGATAATCTTGACCGCTATCTAGTGATGCACTCCTGGATCACTCTTGTACCCCTTGACGGAGTCATGGCAAGGCACACACAAGTGCGGTACATAGCATGGAATACTATATAGAGCCTATGGCTAAAGTATAGCGGACGACCTTCGTCCTTTCTCTTTCTTCTGCCGTGGTCGAGCTTTGAGTCTTACTCAACTTCACACCTTACAAATCAGGTAAGAACTCTTTCTCTGATTGATCCATTTTGAACTCTTTCAAAATCTTGTCAAGGTATGTACTCATTGATAGTCTCATCAAGCATCTTGATCTATCTCTATAGATCTTGATGCTCAACAACTAGGTAGCTTTATCCAGGTCTTCCTTTGAAAAACTCTTTCCAAACAACCCTTTATGCTTTCCAGAAATTCTACATCATTTTTTATCAACAACATGTCATCCACATATGCTTATCAGAAACTCTATAGTGCTCCCACTCACTTTATTGTAAATACAAGTTTCTAATAAACTTTGTATAGACTAAAAAACTTTGATCACCTCATCAAAGCGTATATTGCAACTCCGAGATGCTTGCTCCAGCCCGTAGAAGGATTGCTGGAGCTTGCACACCTTTTAGCATCCTTAGGACTGACAAAACCTTCTGGTTGTATCACATACAACCTTTCCTTAAGTAAATCGTTTAGAAAATGATGTTTTGACATCCATCTGCCAGATTTCATAATTGAAAAATGCAGCAATTGCTAACATAATTGCAATAGACTTTAGCATCGCTACGGGTGAGAAAGTCTCATCGTAGTCAACTCCTTGAACTTGGCGGAAACTTCTTTCCGACAAGTCGAGCTTTATAAATGGTGACATTTACCATCAGCGTATGTCTTCATCTTAAAGTTCCATTTGTACTCGACAACTTGCTGTCCAATAAGCAAGTCTACCAAAGTCTATACTTGGTTTTCATACATGGATCCTTTCTTGGATTTCATGGCCTCGAACCATTTGTCGTAATCCGGGCCCATCATTGCTTCTTCATAGCTCGTAGGATCATCGTTGTCCAACAACATGACCTCTAAGACGGGGTTGGCATACCACTCAGGAGCAGTACGCGTCCTTGTCAACCTACGAGGTTTGATAGTAACTTGATCTGAAGCTTCATGATCATCATCATTAACTTCCACTTCAACTAACGTATGCTCCACAGAAACAATTTTCTGCGCTACGCTACTCTTTGGTTGAAACAAAGGTTCAACAACCTCATCAAGTTCTATCTTCCTCCCACTCAATTCTTTCGAGAGAAACTCTTTCTCGAGAAAGGACCCGTTTTTAGCAACAAACACTTTGCACTTGGATTTGAGATAGAAGGTATACCAAACTGTTCTTAGGGTATTCTATGAAGATGCATTTGTCCGCTTTGGGTTCAAGCTCATTAGGTGAAAACCCTTTTCACATAAGTGTCGCAGCCCCAAACATTAAGAAATGATAGCTTAGGTTTCTGCCAAACCATATGGTCTAATCTCAACAGATTTAGATGGTGCCCTATTTAAAGTGAATGTAGTTGTCTCTAATGCATAACCCCAAAACGATAGTGGTAAAACGATAAGAGACATCATAGTTCGCACCATATCCAATAGAGCACAACTATGACATTCGAACACACCATCACACTATGGTATTCCAGGTGGCGTGAGTTGTGAAACAACTTTCACATTGTCTTAAGTTTTATACCAAACTCGTAACTCAGATATTCACCTCCACGATCATATCGTAGATATCTTATCTTCTCGTAATGATGATCTTAAACTTCACTCTGAATTAGCTTGAACTTTTCAAATAATTCAGACTTGTGTTTCATTAAGTAAATATACACTATTATCTACTAAAATCATCAATGAAGGTAAGAAAATAACGATATCCACCGCACCCTACAAGACTCATTGGATTGCATACATCAACATGTATCATTTCCAATAAATCACTTGCCCGCTCCATCAAACTGGAAAACGGGGTCCTTAGTCATCTTGCCCAAGAGGCATGGTTCGCATGTCTCAACCGATTCGAAATCGAATGAGTCCAAAGATCCATCAACATGGAGTTTCTTCATGCGATTTATACCAATATGACATTTAGCGGCAGTGCCACAAGTATGTGGTACTATCATTATTAACTTTGTATCTTTTGGCATCAATGTTATGAACATGTGCATTACTACGATCAAGATTCAACAAACCATTCTCATTGGGTGCATGACCATTGGAGGTATTATTCATGTAAACAGAATAACCAGTATTCTCTAACTTAAATGAATAACCGTGTTGCAATAAACACGATCTAATCATGTTCATGCTTAACGCAAACACCAAACAACATTTAGGTTTGTCACTAATCTTGAAGGCAGAGAGAGCGTGCGATGTTGATCACATCAACCTTGGAAACATTTCCAACACACATCGTCACCTCACACTTAGCTAGTCTCTGTTTATTCCGTAGCTTTTACTTCGAGTTACTAACATTTAGCAACCGAACCGGTATCCAATACCAAGGTGCTACTAGGAGTACTAGCAAGGTACACATCAATAACACATATATCAAATATACTTCTGTCGACGTTGCCAGCCTTCTTATCTACCAAGTATCTAGGGTTGTTCTGCTTCAACAACCGCTCTCCTCATAATAGAAGCACTTAGTCTCGGGTTTGGGTTCAACTTTGGGTTGCTTCACTGGAGCAGCAACTGACTTGCCATCCATGAAGTTTCCCTCCTTGCCCTTCTTGAAACTAGTGGTTTTACTAACCATCAACACTTGATGCTCCTTCTTGATTTCTACCTTCGAGGTGTCGAACATCGCGAACAGCTCAGGGATCATTATTTCTATCCCTGGCATTTTATAGTTCATCACCAAGTTCTAGTAGCTTAGTGACAGTGACTTTGAGAACTATATCGGTCACTATCTTATCTGGAAGATCAACTCCCACTCGATTCAAGCGATTGTAGCACCCAGACAATCTGAGCACATGCTCAACGATTGAGCTATTCTCTTTCATCTTGCAGGCAAAGAATCTTGTTGGAGATATCATATCTCACAATAGGGGCACGAGCCTGAGATCCTAATTTCAGCTCTTAGAACATCTCATATGTTCCGTGACGTTCAAAATGCTTCGGAGCCTCAATTCTAAACCGTAATGCGTGACACACTAAACTATCAAGTAGTCATCAGAACGTGCCTGTCAGATGTTCACAACATCTACAAGCGACGCTAGAGGGGTTGGCGCACCTGTTGGAAATATGCCCTAGAGGAAATAATAAAATGGTTATTATTGTATTTCCTAGTTCATGATAATTGTCTATTGTTCATGCTATAATTGTGTTCACCGAAAACCGTAATACATGTGTGAATGCATAGACCACAACATGTCCCTAGCGAGCCTCTAGTTAACTAGCTCGTTGATCAATAGATGGTCACGGTTTCATGACCATGGACATTGTATGTCATTGATAATGGGATCACATCATTAGGAGAATGATGTGATGGACAAGACCCAGTCCTAAGCATAGCACAAGATCGTGTAGTTCGTGTGCTAAAGCTTTTCAATGTCAAGTATCGTTTCCTTAGACCATGAGATTGTGCAACTCCCGGATACCGTAGGAATGCTTTGGGTGTGCCATACGTCACAACATAACTGGGTGGCTATAAAGGTGCACTACGGGTATCCCGAAGGTGTCTGTTGGGTTGACACGAATCGAGACTGGGATTTGTCACTCCGTGTGACGGAGAGGTATCTCTAGGCCCACTCGGTAAGACATCATCATAATGAGCTCAATGTGACTAAGGAGTTAGCCACGAGATGATGTATTACGGAACGAGTAAAGAGACTTTCCGGTAACGAGATTGAACAAGGTATAGAGATACCGACGATCGAATCTCGGGCAAGTATCATACCGATAGACAAAGGGAATTGTATACGGGATTGATTGAATCCCCGACATCGTGGTTCATCCGATGAGATCATCGTGGATCATGTGGGAGCCAACATGGGTATCCATATCCCACATTTGGTTATTGACCGGAGAGGCGTCTCGGTCATGTCTACGTGTCTCCCGAACCCGTAGGGTCTACACACTTAAGGTTCGATGACGCTAGGGTTATAGGGAAATGTTGTACGTGGTTACCGAAGGTTGTTCAGAGTCCCAGATGAGATCCCAGACATCATAAGGAGCTCCGGAATGGTCCGGAGGTAAAGATTGATATATAGGAAGTCCAGTTTTGGTCACCGGAAAGTTTTCGGGCTCATCGGTAGTGTACCGGGAGTGCCGGGAGGGTGCCGGAGGACCCCCGGGAGGGGTGTGACGACCATAGGACTTTGTGGGCCCTTAGAGGAGGTGTGCTATCCCTTATTGGTCTGTCCAAGACCTTCTAGAAAGGCCCATGCGGCTGGAGATCAAGAGATAGGGCTGAAAAGATTTAAAAGGAGGAGATCCACCTCCCTTGTGGGAGGTGGACTCTCCCCCTAGTTCGGCCGAACCTCTCCTCCTTGGAGGAGGGGCCAAGGCATCCCTCCCTCTCCCTCCTCCTATATATATGCAAGGTTTTGGGATGATTTGAGACACGACTTCTCTCTCTCTCGGCGCAGCCCTACCCTTCCTCTTCCTCGTTCTCCGTAACGCTTGGCGAAGCCCTCCCAGAGTCCATGTAGCTCCATCGTCACCACGCCATCGTGCTGCCAGAGCTCTCCCTCAACCTCTCCTTCCTCCTTGTTGGATCAAGGCGTGGGAGACGTCACCGGGCTGCACACGTGTTGAACATGGAGGCGCCGTTGTTCGGCACTGAGATCGGAATCCACCGCGATCTGAATCGCTGCGAGTATGACTCCACCAACCGCATTCTTGTAACGCTTCCGCTTAGCGATCTTCAAAGGTATGAATATGCAATATCTCCCCACTCGTTGCTGGTTTCTCCATGGATAAATCTTGGTGATCGTAAGATTTTTTTTGATTTACTACTACGTCTCCCAACAGTGGTATCACAGCTAGGTCTATGCGTAGAATCTATGCACAAGTAGAACACAAGTTGTTGTGGGCGTCGATTTTGTTAATATGCTTACCACCACTAGTCTTATGTTGATTCGGCGGTATTGTGGGATGAAGCGGCCCGGACCGACTTTACACGTATGCTTACGTGAGACTGGTTCCACCGCCTGACATGCACTTGTTGCATAAGGTGGCTAGCGGGTGTGTGTCTCTCCCACCTTAGTCGGATTGGATTCGATGAAAAGGGTCCTTATGAAGGGTAAATAGCAATTGGCATATCACGTTGTGGTTTTGGCATAGGTAAGAAACGTTCTTGCTAGAAAACTACAGCAGCCACGTAAAAACTTGCAACTACAAATTAGAGGACGTCTAACTTGTTTTTGCAGCATATGCCTTATGATGTGATATGGCCAAAGGATGTGATTTGATGCATTGTGATGTATGAGATTGATCATGTTCTTGTAATAGGATTCACGACTTGCATGTCGATGAGTATGACAACCGGCAGGAGCCATAGGAGTTGTCTTATTTTATTGTATGACCTGCGTGTCAATCATAAACGCCATGTAATTACTTTACTTTATTGCTAAACGTTAGCTATAGTAGTAGAAGTAATAGTTGGCGAGACAACTTCATGAAGACATGATGATGGAGATCATGGTGTCGTGCCGGTGATAGTGATGATCATGGTGCCCCGAAGATGGAGATCAAAGGAGCAAGATGATATTGGCCATATCATGTCACTATATTGATTGCATGTGATGTTTGTCATGTTTACATCTTATTTGCTTAGAACGATGGTAGTAAATAAGATGACCTCTCAATAAAATTTCAAGGAAAGTGTTCACCCTAATTGTGCATCGTTGCTAAGGATCGTTGTTCCGAAGCACCACGTGATGATCGGGTGTGATAGGTTCTAACGTTCGCATACAAAGGGTGTAAGCCAGATTTACACACGCGATACACTTAGGTTGACTTGACGAGCCTAGCATGTACAAACATGGCCTCAGAACACGGAAGACCGAAAGGTCGAACATGAGTCGTATAGAAGATAAGATCAACATGGAGATGTTCACCATGGATGACTAGTCCGTATCACGTGATGATCGGACACAGGCTAGTTGACATGGATCATGTGTGACTTAGATGACTAGAGAGATGTCTATCTAAGTGGGAGTTCATTAAATAATTTGATTATGTGAACTTAATTATCATGAACTTAGTCTAAAATTATCTTTAGAATCTATATTGTAGATCCAATGGCCAACGCGAATGTCACCCTCAATTTCAACGCGTTCCTAGAGAAAACCAAGCTGAAAGATGATGGAAGCAACTATGTGGACTGGGTCCGTGGTTTGAGGATCATCCTCATAGATTCCAAGAAATTGTATGTCCTCGATGCACCGCTAGGTGACCCACCCCTTCTCCCAGCAGAGCAAGACGTTGCGAACGCTTGGCATTCTCGCTGCGATGATTACTCCCTTGTTCAGTGTGACATGCTTTACAGTTTAGAACCGGGGCTCCAAAAGCGTTTTGAGCAACACAGAGCATATGAGATGTTCCAAGATCTGAAACTGGTTTTCCAAGCTCATGCCCGGGTCAAGAGATATGACGCCCCCGACAAGTTCTTCAGCTGTAAGATGGAGGAGAATAGTTCTGTCAGTGAGCACATCCTCAAGATGTCTGGGCTACACAACCGCTTGACTCAGCTGGGAGTTAATCTCTCGGATGACTCGGTCATTGACAGAATCCTCCAGTCGCTTCCACCTAGCTACAAGAGCTTTGTGATGAACTACAACATGCAAGGGATGGAGAAGTCCATTCCTGAGTTGTACTCGATGCTGAAATCGACGGAGGTCGAGATAAAAAAGGAGCATCAAGTGTTGATGGTGAATAAGACCACTAGTTTCAAGAAAGGCAAGGGTAAGAAGAACTTCAAGAAGGACGACAAAGCTGTTGCCGCGCCCGGTAAGCAAGTTGCCAGGAAAAAGAAGAACAAGAATGGACCCAAGCCTGAGACTGAGTGTTTTTACTGCAAGGGTATCGGTCACTGGAAGCGGAACTGCCCCAAGTACTTAGCGGATAAGAAGGACGGCAACATTAAAGGTATATGTGATATACTTGTTATTGATGTGTACCTAACCATCACTCGTATCAGCTCTTGGGTATTTGATACTGGTGCAGTTGCTCACATTTGTAACTCCAAGCAGGAGCTGTGGAATAAGCGGAGGCTGGCAAAGGACGAGGTGACGATGCGCGTCGGGAATGGTTCCAAGGTCGATGTGATCGCCGTCGGCATGCTACCTCTATATCTACCTTTGGGATTAGTGTTAAACCTTAATAATTGTTATTTAGTGCCAGCTTTGAGCATGAACATTGTATCTGGATCTCGCTTGATGCGAGATGGCTACTCATTTAAATCTGAGAATAATGGTTGTTCTATTTATATGAGAGAAATGTTTTATGGTCATGCCCCGCTGGTCAATGGTTTATTTTTGATGAATATCGAACGTGATGTTACACATGTCCATAGTGTGAGTACCAAAAAGTGTAAGGTTGATAACGATAGTCCCACTTACATGTGGCATTGCCGCCTTGGTCATATTGGTGTCAAACGCATGAAGAAGCTCCATACTGATGGACTTTTGGAGTCTCTTGATTTCAAATCATTTGATACGTGCGAACCATGCCTCATGGGCAAGATGACCAAGACTCTGTTCTCCGGAACAATGGAGCGAGCAACTGACTTGTTCGAAATAATACATATCATGTTATGCGGTCCAATGAGTGTCGAGGCTCGTGGTGGCTACCGTTATGTTCTCAACCTCACTGATGACTTAAGTAGATATGGGTATGTCTACTTAATGAAACATAAGTCTGAAACTTTTGAAAGGTTCAAGGAATTTCAGAGTGAGGTAGAGAATCAATGTGACAGGAAAATAAAGTGCCTACGATCTGATCGTGGCGGAGAATATTTAAGTCACGAGTTTGGCACGCACCTAAGGAAATGTGGAATTGTTTCACAACTCACGCCACCTAGCACACCTCAGCGAAATGGTGTGTCTGAATGTCGTAATCGCACTCTATTAGATATGATACGATCTATGATGTCTCTTACCGACTTACCGCTATCATTTTGGGGATATGCATTAGAGACTGCCGCATTCACTTTAAATAGGGCACCGTCAAAATCCGTTGAGACGACACCATATGAATTATGGTTTGGAAAGAAACCTAAGCTATCATTTCTAAAAGTTTGGGGATGCGATGCTTATGTGAAGAAACTTCAACCTGAGAAGCTCGAACCCAAAGCGGAAAAGTGCATCTTCATGGGATATCCCAAAGAGACTATTGGGTATACCTTCTACCTACGATCCGAGGGCAAAGTCTTTGTTGCCAAGAATGGATCCTTTCTCGAGAAAGAGTTTCTCTCGAAAGAAGTAAGTGGGAGGAAAATAGAACTTGATGAGGTAACTGTACCTCCACTCGAATCGGAGAGTAGCACAACACATGAAGTTGTTTCTGTGGAGCCTACACCGGCTGGAGAGGAAGTTAATGATGATGATCATGAAACTTCAGATCAAGTTACTGTTGAATGTCGAAGGTCCACTAGGACACGTTCCGCACCAGAGTGGTACGACAACCCTGTCCTGGAGATCATGTTGTTGGACAACGATGAACCTTCGAACTGTGAAGAAGCAATGGCGGGCCCGGATTCCAACAAATGGCTTGAGGCCATGAAATCCGAGATAGGATGCATGTATGAGAACAAAGTATGGACTTTGGTGGACTTTCCTGATGATAAGCGAGCCATTGAAAATAAATGGATCTTTAAGAAGAAGACTGACACAGATGGTAATGTGACCGTCTATAAGGCTCGGCTTGTCGCTAAGGGTTATCGACAAGTTCAAGGAATTGGCTACGATGAGACTTTCTCACCCGTAGAGATGCTAAAGTCTGTCCGAATCATGTTAGCAATTGCCGCATTTTATGATTATGAGATCTGGCAAATGGACGTCAAAACGGCATTCCTTAATGGCTTCCTTAAGGAAGAACTGTATATGATGTAGCCGGAAGGTTTTGCCGATCCTAAAGATGCTAACAAGGTATGCAAGCTCCAGCGCTCCATCTATGGGCTGGTGCAAGCATCTCGGAGTTGGAACATTCGCTTTAATGAAGTGATTAAAGCGTTTGGGTTTGTATAGGTTTATGGAGAACCCTGTATTTACAAGAAAGTGAGTAGGAGCTCTGTAGCATTTCTCATATTATATGTGGATGACATACCGATAATGGGAAATGATATAGAACTCTTGGAAAGTATAAAGGCCTACTTGAATAAGTGTTTTTCAATGAAGGACCTTGGAGAAGCTGCTTACATATTAGGTATTAAGATCTATAGAGATAGATCGAGACGCCTCATAGGTCTTTCACAAAGCACATACCTTGACAAGATATTGAAGAAGTTCAATATGGATCAGTCCAAGAAGGGGTTCTTGCCTGTGTTACAAGGTGTGAGATTGAGTATGACTCAATGCCCGACCACGACAAAGGATAGAGAAGAGATGAGTGTCATCCCCTATGCTTCATCCATAGGGTCTATTATGTATGCCATGCTATGTACCAGACCTTATGTGAACCTTGCCATAAGTTTGGTAGGGAGGTACCAAAGTGATCCCGGAGCGGAACACTAGACAGCGGTCAAGAATATCCTGAAGTACTTGAAAAGGACAAAGGAGATGTTTCTCGTATATGGAGGTGCCAAAGAGCTCGTCGTAAAGGGTTACGTCGATGCTAGCTTTGACACAGATCCGGACGACTCCAAGTCACAAACCGGATACGTGTATGTTCTGAACGGAGGGGCAGTCAGCTAGTGCAGCAGCAAGCAAAGCATCGTGGCGACATCTACATGTGAAGCGGAGTACATAGCTGCTTCGGAAGCAGCAAAGGAAGGAGTCTGGATGAAGGAGTTCATCACCGACCTAGGAGTAATTCCAAGTGCGTCGGGCCCGATGACTCTATTCTGTGACAACACTGGAGCTATTGGCCTTGTCAAGGAGTCCAGGTTTCACAAGAAGACAAGACACATCAAGCGCCACTTCAACTCCATCCGTGATTACATTCAGGAGGGAGATATCAATATTTGTAAAGTGCATACGGATCTGAATGTCGCAGATCCGTTGACTAAACCTCTCTCACGAGCAAAACATGATCAACACCAGAATGCTATGGGTGTTCGATTCATCACAATGTAACTAGATTATTGACTCTAGTGCAAGTGGGAGACTGTTGGAAATATGCCCTAGAGGCAATAATAAAAGGGTTATTATTGTATTTCCTAGTTCATGATAATTGTCTATTGTTCATGCTATAATTGTGTTAACCGGAAACCGTAATACATGTGTGAATGCATAAACCACAACATGTCCCTAGTGAGCCTCTAGTTGACTAGCTCGTTGATCAATAGATGGTCATGGTTTCATGAGCATGGACATTGGATGTCATTGATAACGGGATCACATCATTAGGAGAATGATGTGATGGACAAGACCCAATCCTAAGCATAGCACAAGATCGTGTAGTTCGTCTGCTAAAGCTTTTCAATGTCAAGTATCGTTTCCTTAGACCATGAGATTGTGAAACTCCTGGATACCGTAGGAATGCTTTGGGTGTGCCAAACGTCACAACGTAAATGGGTGGCTATAAAGGTGCACTACGGGTATCTTCGAAGGTGTTTGTTGGGTTGACACGAATCGAGACTGGATTTGTCACTCCATGTGATGGAGAGATATCTCTGGGCCCACTCGGTAAGACATCATCATAATGAGCTCAATGTGACTAAGGAGTTAGTCACGGGATGATGTATTACGGAACGAGTAAAGAGACTTGCCGGTAGCGAGATTGAACAAGGTATAGAGATACCGACGATCGAATCTCGGGCAAGTATCATACCGATAGACAAAGGGAATTGTATACGGGATTGATTGAATCCCCGACATCATGGTTCACCCGATGAAATCATCGTGGAGCATGTGGGAGCCAACATGGGTATCCAGATCCTGCTATTGGTTATTGACCGGAGAGGTGTCTCGGTCATGTCTACGTGTCTCCCGAACCCGTAGGGTCTACACACTTAAAGTTCGATGACGCTAGGGTTATAGGGAAATGTTGTACGTGGTTACCGAAGGTTGTTAGGAGTCCCGGATGAGATCCCGGATATCACGAGGAGCTTTGGAATGGTCCAGAGGTAAAGATTGATATATAGGAAGTCCAGTTTTGTTCACCGGAAAGTTTTCGGGCTCATCGGTAGTGTACCGGGAGTGTCGGGAGGGTGCCGGAGGACCCCCGGGAGGGGTGTGACGACCATAGGACTTTGTGGGCCCTTAGAGGAGGTGTGCCAGCCCTTATTGGGCTGGCCAAGACCTTCTAGAAAGGCCCATGCGGCTGGAGATCAAGAGATACGGCTCAAAAGATTTAAAAGGAGGAGATCCACCTCCCTTGTGGGAGGTGGACTCTCCCCCTAGTTTGGCCGAACCTCTCCTCCTTGGAGGAGGGGCAAAGGCAGCCCTCCCTCTCCCTCCTCCTATATATATGCAAGGGTTTGAGATGATTTTAGACACGACTTCTCTCTCTCGGCGCAGCCCTACCCTTCCTCTTCCTCGTTCTCCGTAGCGCTTGGCGAAGCCCTGCCGGAGTTCACGTAGCTCCACCGTCACCATGCCGTCGTGCTATCGGAGCTCTCCCTCAACCTCTCCTTCCTCCTTTCTGGATCAAGGCATAGGAGACGTCTCTGGGCTGCACGTGTGTTGAACGCGGAGCCGCCGTTGTTCGGTGCTGAGATCGGAATCCACTGCGATCTGAATTGCTGCGAGTACGACTCCACCAACCGCCTTCTTGTAACGCTTCCGCTAGCGATCTTCAAAGGTATGAAGATGTAATCTCTCCCTACTTGTTGCTGGTTTCTCCATGGATAGATCTTGGTGATCGTAGGAATTTTTTTGATTTACTACTACGTCTCCCAACACAAAGATGGTCAAGGTTTCCTAGCCATTGACATGAGATATTATTTGATAACAGGATCACATCATTAGGAGAATGATGTGATGGACAAGACCCAAACTATGAACATATCATATGATCATGTCAGTTTATTGTTACAGTTTTCTACATGTCAAGTATCTATTCCTATGACCATGAGATCATGCAACTCACTAACACCGGAGGAGTACCTTGTGTGTATCAACGTCGCAACGTAACTAGGTGACTATAAAGGTGTTCTACAGGTATATCCGAGGGTGTCTGTTAGGTTGGCATGGATCAAGACTGGGATTTGTTATTTCGTGTGACAGAGAGGTATCTCAGGGCCCACTCGGTAATACAACATCACAACAAGCCTTGCAAGGAATGTGACTAAAGTGTTAGCCACGGGATCTTGTATTACGGAACGAGTAAAGAGACTTGCCGGTAACAAGGTTGAACTAGGTATACAGATACTGACGATCGAATCTCGGGCAAGTAACATAGCGAAGAACAAAGGGAACAACATACGGGATTAACTGAATCCTTGACATAGAGGTTCGACCGATAAAGATCTTCGTAGAATATGTAGGAACCAATATGGGCATCTAGGTCCCGCTATTGGTTATTGACCGTAGAGGTGTCTCGGTCATGTCTACATAGTTCTCGAACCCGCAGGGTCTGCACACTTAAGGTTCAGTGACGTTTCGGTAGTATAGAGTTATGTATGGTGGTGACCGAAGGTTGTTCAGAGTCCCGGATGAGATCCCGGACATCATGAGGAGCTCTGAAATGGTCCGGAGGTAAAGATTGATATATGGGATAATAGTGTTTGGTCTCCGGAAGGATTTCGGAATTCACCGGAAATAGTTTCGGATGTTTCCCGAAATGTTCGGGGTACAAGAACACTTTATTTGGGCTAAGGGGTAAAGCCCATGAGGCTTTAGGAAGGTGCAAAAGCTGTTTTGCGGAGGCCAGGGGCCAGACGCCAGGGACCCTGGCATCTGGGGCCAGACGCCGATGACCTTGGCGTCTAGTCCTGGAGTCTAGGAGGACTCTTGCCTTGCGGGCAAACCGACCTTGAGGAGGATTTTTCTCCAAGTTTTGACCTCAAGGCTCAGCATATAAATAAAGGGGCAGGGCTAGCACTTGGAACACATCAAGAAACCCTAAGCCACATGCTACCTCTCCTCTAGTTCATAGTTTCTCCTCTAGATCGGTTTCAGTGGTGCTTAGGCGAAGCCCTGCTGGAATTGCTCCACCACCATCACCGCAACGCCGTTGCGCTGCCGAAGAACTCGTCTACCTCTCCGCTCCCTCTTGCTGGATCAAGAAGGCAGAGATCATCATTGAGCTGTACGTGTGATGAACGCGAAGGTGTCGTCCGTTCGGCGCTAGATCGGAAGGACCGTGATCAAGATCGTGAGATGATTCGTGATTGGATCGTGGGACGGATCGTGATGAGATTGCGGGACGGATCATGATGGGGTCGCGGGACACTCGGCGATTTGGATCGCGAAGATGTTCGACTACATCAACCGCAGTTCTTAACGCTTCCCGCTTAGCGATCTACAAGGGTATGTAGATCCACTCTCCCTCTCGTAGATTCTCATCACCATGGATAGATCTTGCGTGTGCGTAGGAATTTTTTTGTTTCCCATGCAACGTTACCCAATAGTGGCATAATGAGCTAGGTTTATGTGTAGATGAGATCTCGAGTAGAACACAAAGAGTTTGTGGGCATTGATGCTTAGATTGCTTCCTCCCTTGGTCGTGTTTTGGTGCAGCGATATTGTGGGATGAAGCAGGCTGGACCAACCTTACTCGTACGCTTACGAGAGATAGGTTCCATCGACTGACGTGTAACTTTGTTGCACAAAGATGGCTGGTGGGTGTCTATTTCTCCTACTTTAGTTGGATCGGATTCGACAAAGGCGGTCCTTGAGAAGGTTGAAAACCAATTTATGTATCACCATTGTGGTTTTGCGTAGGTGAGAATTGTTCTTGCTAGATACCCGTAGCAGCCACGTAAAACTTGCAACAACAATTAGAGGACGTCTAACTTGTTTTTGCAGGGTATGTTGTGATGTGATATGGCCAATTACATGATGAGATATATGTGATGTATGAGATGATCATGTTTTGTATAGAATATCACGACTTGCATGTCGATGAGTACGGCAACCGGCAGGAGCCATAGGGTTGTCTTTAATTATTGTATGACCTACATGTTATCGATAAACGGTAGCCATAGTAGTATGATCATGGTGGGCGCGACAACCCCGATGGTGACACAATGATGGAGATCATCGTATTGTGCCGGTGATGATGGAGATCATGCCGGTGCTTTCAAGATGGAGATCAAAAGCACAAGTTCATGGCCATATCATGTCACTTATGATTTGCATGTGATGTTAATCCTTTTATGCATTTCGTTTTGCTTAGGATGACGGTAGCATTATAAGGTGATCCCTCACTTAAATTTCAAGATCAATTATATTCTCCCCGAGTGTGCACCGTTGCGAAAGTTTTTCATGTCAAGACACCACGTGACGATCGAGTGTGATAGACTCTATGTTCACATACAACGGGTGCAAGCCAGTGTTGCACATGCAGAACACTCGGGTTAAACTTGACGATCCTAGCATGTACAGACATGGCCTCGGAACACAAGAGACCGAAAGGTCGAACATGAGCCATATAGTAGATATGATCAACATGATGATGTACACCATTGAAACCACCTCAACTCACATGATGATCGGACTTGAGTTGGTGAATTTGGATCATGTATCACTCGCATGACCAGAGGGATGTCAATTTGAGTGGGATTTCTTAAGTAATATGATTAATTGAACTCATTAACATGAACATAGTCAGTAGTGTGTTTGCAAATTATGTTGTAGCTCACGCTGTAGCTCCCTTGAATTTTTATATGCTCCTAGAGAAATAGAGTTGAAAGATTATGGTAGCAATATTGCGGATAGGCTCCAAGATTTGAGGATTGTCCTCATTGCTGCACATAAGGCTTATGTCCTTAATGCACCAATCGGTGATGTTGGGAGACGTAGTAGTAACTCAATTTTTTTCCTACGATCACCAAGATCTATCCATGGAGAAACCAGAAACGAGTGGGGAGAGATTGCATCTTCATACCTTTGAAGATCGCTAAGCGGAAGCGTTACAAGAACGCGGTTGGTGGAGTCATACTCACAACGATTCAGATCGCGGTGGATTCCGATCTCAGCGCCGAACAACGGCGCCTCTGCGTTCAACACACGTGCAGCCCGGTGACGTCTCCTATGCCTTGATCCAGAAAGGAGGAAGGAGAGGTTGAGGGAGAGCTCCGACAGCACGACGGCGTGGTGACGGTGGAGCTACGTGGACTCCGGCAGGGCTTCGCCAAGCGCTACGGAGAACGAGGAAGAGGAAGGGTAGGGCTGCGCCGAGAGAGAGAGAAGTCGGGTCTCAAATCAGCCCAAACCCTTGCATATATATAGGAGGAGGGAGAGGGAGGGCTAACTTGGCCCCTCCTCCAAGGAGGAGAGGTTCGACCGAACTAGGGGGAGAGTCCACCTCCCACAAGGGAGGTGGATCTCCTCCTTTTAAATCTTTTCAGCCCTATCTCTTGATCTCCAGCCGCATGGGCCTTTCTAGAAGGTCTTGGCCAGCCCAATAAGGGCTGGCACACCTCCTCTAAGGGCCCACAAAGTCCTATGGTCGTCACACCCCTCCCGGGGGTCCTCCGGCACCCTCCCGACACTCCCGGTACACTACCGATGAGCCCAAAAACTTTCCGGTGACAAAAACTGGACTTCCTATATATCAATCTTTACCTCCGGACCATTCCAGAGCTCCTCGTGACGTCCGGTATCCAGGAGTTTCACAATCTCATGGTCTAAGGAAACGATACTTGACATTGAAAAGCTTTAGCAGACGAACTACACGATCTTGTGCTATGCTTAGGATTGGGTCTTGTCCATCACATCATTCTCCTAATGATGTGATCCCGTTATCAATGACATCCAATGTCCATGGTCATGAAACCATGACCATCTATTGATCAAGGAGCTAGTCAACTAGAGGCTCACTAGGAACATGTTGTGGTTTATGCATTCACACATGTATTACGGTTTCCGGTTAACACAATTATAGCATGAACAATAGACAATTATCATGAACTAGGAAATACAATAATAACCATTTTATTATTGCCTCTAGGGCATATTTCCAACAGTCTCCCACTTGCACTAGAGTCAATAATCTAGTTACATTGTGATGAATCGAACACCCATAACATTCTGGTGTTGATCATGTTTTGCTCGTGAGAGAGGTTTAGTCAACGGATCTGCGACATTCATATCCGTATGCACTTTACAATTATTGATATCTCCCTCCTGAATGTAATCACAGATGGAGTTGAAGCGGCGCTTGATGTGTCTTGTCTTCTTGTGAAACCTTGACTCCTTGACAAGGGCAATAGCTCCAGTGTTGTCACAGAATAGAGTCATCGGGCCCGACGCACTTGGAATTACTCCTAGGTCGGTGATGAACTCCTTCATCCAGAGTCCTTCCTTTGCTGCTTCCGAAGCAGCTATGTACTCCGCTTCACATGTAGATGTCGCCATGATGCTTTGCTTGCTGCTGCACTAGCTGACTGCCCCTCCGTTCAGAACATACACGTATCCGGTTTGTGACTTGGAGTCGTCCGGATCTGTGTCAAAGCTAGCATCGACGTAACCCTTTACGACGAGCTCTTTGGCACCTCCATATATGAGAAACATCTCCTTTGTCCTTTTCAAGTACTTCAGGATATTCTTGACCGCTGTCTAGTGTTCCGCTCCGGGATCACTTTGGTACCTCCCTACCAAACTTATGGCAAGGTTCACATAAGGTCTGGTACATAGCATGGCATACATAATAGACCCTATGGATGAAGCATAGGGGATGACACTCATCTCTTCTCTATCCTTTGTCGTGGTCGGGCATTGAGTCGTACTCAATCTCACACCTTGTAACACAGGCAAGAACCCCTTCTTGGACTGATCCATATTGAACTTCTTCAATATCTTGTCAAGGTATGTGCTTTGTGAAAGACCTATGAGGCGTCTCGATCTATCTCTATAGATCTTAATACCTAATATGTAAGCAGCTTCTCCAAGGTCCTTCATTGAAAAACACTTATTCAAGTAGGCCTTTATACTTTCCAAGAGTTCTATATCATTTCCCATTATCGGTATGTCATCCACATATAATATGAGAAATGCTACAGAGCTCCTACTCACTTTCTTGTAAATACAGGGTTCTCCATAAACCTATACAAACCCAAACGCTTTAATCACTTCATTAAAGCGAATGTTCCAACTCCGAGATGCTTGCACCAGCCCATAGATGGAGCGCTGGAGCTTGCATACCTTGTTAGCATCTTTAGGATCGGCAAAACCTTCCGGCTACATCATATACAGTTCTTCCTTAAGGAAGCCATTAAGGAATGCCGTTTTGACGTCCATTTGCCAGATCTCATAATCATAAAATGCGGCAATTGCTAACATGATTCGGACAGACTTTAGCATTGCTACGGGTGAGAAAGTCTCATCGTAGTCAATTCCTTGAACTTGTCGATAACCCTTAGCGACAAGCCGAGCCTTATAGACGGTCACATTACCATGTGTGTCAGTCTTCTTCTTAAAGATCCATTTATTTTCAATGGCTCGCTTATCATCAGGAAAGTCCACCAAAGTCCATACTTTGTTCTCATACATGCATCCTTTCTCGGATTTCATGGCCTCAAGCCATTTGTTGGAATCCGGGCCCGCCATTGCTTCTTCTTAGTTCGAAGGTTCACCGTTGTCCAACAACATGATCTCCAGGACAGGGTTGCCGTACCACTCTGGTGCGGAACGTGTCCTAGTGGACCTTCGACATTCAACAGTAACTTGATCTGAAGTTTCATGATCATCATCATTAACTTCCTCTCCAGCCGGTGTAGGCTCCACAGAAACAACTTCATGTGTTGTGCTACTCTCCGGTTCGAGTGGAGGTACAATTACCTCATCAAGTTCTATTTTCCTCCCACTTACTTCTTTCGAGAGAAACTCTTTCTCGAGAAAGGATCCATTCTTGGCAACAAAGACTTTGCCCTTGGATCGTAGGTAGAAGGTATACCCAATAGTCTCTTTGGGATATCCCATGAAGATGCACTTTTCCGCTTTGGGTTCGAGCTTCTCAGGTTGAAGTTTCTTCACATAAGCATCGCATCCCCAAACTTTTAGAAATGATAGCTTAGGTTCCTTTCCAAACCATAATTCATACGGTGTCGTCTCAACGGATTTTGATGGTGCCCTATTTAAAGTGAATGCGGCAGTCTCTAATGCATATCCCCAAAATGATAGCGGTAAGTCGGTAAGAGACATCATAGATCGTACCATATCTAATAGAGTGCGATTACGACGTTCAGACACACCATTTCGCTGAGGTGTGCTAGGTGGCGTGAGTTGTGAAACAATTCCACATTTCCTTAGGTGCGTGCCAAACTCGTGACTTAAATATTCTCCGCCACGATCAGATCGTAGGCACTTTATTTTCCTGTCACATTGATTCTCTACCTCACTCTGAAATTCCTTGAACCTTTCAAAAGTTTCAGACTTATGTTTCATTAAGTAGACATACCCATATCTACTTAAGTCATCAGTGAGAATGCCAAGCGATCGCAATGTCTTGCTCTGCTGGGAGGAGGGGTGGGTCACCTAGCGGTGCATCAAGGACATACAATTTCTTGGAAGCTATGAGGATGATCCTCAAACCACGGACCCAGTCCACATAGTTGCTTCCATCATCTTTCAGCTTGGTTTTCTCTAGGAACGCGTTGAAATTGAGGGTGACATTCGCGTTGGCCATTGGATCTACAATATAGATTCTAAAGATAATTTTAGACTAAGTTCATGATAATTAAGTTCACATAATCAAATTATTTAATGAACTCCCACTTAGATAGACATCTCTCTAGTCATCTAAGTGACACATGATCCATGTCAACTAGCCTGTGTCCGATCATCACGTGATACGGACTAGTCATCCATGGTGAACATCTCCATGTTGATCGTATCTTCTATACGACTCATGTTCGACCTTTCGGTCTTCCGTGTTCCGAGGCCATGTTTGTACATGCTAGGCTCGTCAAGTCAACCTAAGTGTATCGCGTGTGTAAATCTGGCTTACACCCGTTATATGCGAACGTTAGAACCTATCACACCCGATCATCACGTGGTGCTTCGGAACAACGATCCTTAGCAATGATGCACAGTTAGGGTGAACACTTTCCTTGAAATTTTATTGAGAGGTCATCTTATTTACTACCGTCGTTCTAAGCAAATAAGATGTAAACATGATAAATATCACATGCAATCAATATAGTGACATGATATGGCCAATATCATCTTGCTCCTTTGATCTCCATCTTCGGGGCACCATGATCATCACTGTCACCGGCACGACACCATGATCTCCATCATCATGATCTCCATCATCGTGTCTTCATGAAGTTGTCTCGCCAACTATTACTTCTACTACTATAGCTAACGTTTAGCAATAAAGTAAAGTAATTACATGGCGTTTATGATTGACACGCAGGTCATACAATAAAATAATACAACTCCTATGGCTCCTGCCGATTGTCATACTCAGCGACATGCAAGTCGTGAATCCTACTACAAGAACATGATCAATCTCATACATCACAATGCATCACATCACATCCTTTGGCCATATCACATCACAAGGCATATGCTGCAAAAACAAGTTAGACGTCCTCTAATCTGTAGTTGCAAGTTTTTACGTGGCTGCTATAGTTTTCTAGCAAGAACGTTTCTTACCTACGCCAAAACCACAACGTGATATGCCAATTGCTATTTACCCTTCATAAGGACCCTTTTCATCGAATCCAATCCGACTAAGGTGGGAGAGACACACACCCGCTAGCCACCTTATGCAACAAGTGCATGTCAGGCGGTGGAACCAGTCTCATGCAAGCGTACGTGTAATGTCGGTCCGGGCTGCTTCATCCCACAATATCGCCGAATCAAGATAAGACTAGTAGTGGTAAGCATATTAACAAAATCGACACCACAACAACTTGTGTTCTACTCGTGCATAGATTCTAAGCATAGACCTAGCTCTGATACCACTGTTGAGAGACGTAGTAGTAAATCAAAAAAATTCCTACGATCACCAAGATCTATCCATGGAGAAACCACCAACAAGTGGGGAGAGATTGCATCTTCATACCTTTGAAGATCGCTAAGCGAAAGCGTTACAAGAACACGGTTGGTGGAGTCGTACTCGCAGCGATTCAGGTCGCGGTGGATTCCGATCTCAGCGCCGAACAACGGCGCCTCCGCGTTCAACACACGTGCAGCCCGGTGACGTCTCCTACGCCTTGATCCAGCAAGGAGGAAGGAGAGGTTGAGGGAGAGCTCCGGCAGCATGACGGCATGGTGACGGTGGAGCTACGTGAACTCCGGCAGGGCTTCGCCAAGCGCTACGGAGAACGAGGAAGAGGAAGGGTAGGGCTACGCCGAGAGAGAGAGAAGTCGTGTCTCAAATCAGCCCAAACCCTTGCATATATATAGGAGGAGGGAGAGGGAGGGCTGCCTTGGCCCCTCCTCCAAGGAGGAGAGGTTCGGCCAAACTAGGGGGAGAGTCCACCTCCCACAAGGGAGGTGGATCTCCTCCTTTTAAATCTTTTCAGCCCTATGTCTTGATCTCCAGCCGCATGGGCCTTTCTAGAAGGTCTTGTCCAGCCCAATAAGGGTTGGCACACCTCCTCTAAGGGCCCACAAAGTCCTATGGTCGTCACACCCCTCCCGGGGGTCCTCCGGCACCCTCCCGACACTCCCGGTACACTACCGATGAGCCCGAAAACTTTCCGGTGACCAAAACTGGACTTCCTAAATATCAATCTTTACCTCCGGACCATTCAAGAGCTCCTCGTGACATCCAGGATCTCATCCGGGACTCTAAACAACCTTCGGTAATCACGTATACCATTTCCCTATAACCCTAGTGTCATCGAACCTTAAGTGTGTAGACCCTACGGGTTCGGGAGACACGTAGACATGACCGAGACACCTCTCCGGTCAATAACCATCAGCGGGATCTGGATACCCATGTTGTCTCCCACATGCTCCACGACGATCTCATCGAATGAACCATGATGTCGGGGATTTAATCAATCCCGTATATAATTCCCTTTGTCTATCGGTATGATACTTACCCGAGATTCGATCGTCGGTATCTCTATACCTTGTTCAATCTCGTTACCGGCAAGTCTCTTTACTCGTTCCGTAATACATCATCCCATGGCTAACTCTTTAGTCACATTGATCTCATTATGATGATGTCTTACCGAGTGGGCCCAGAGATACCTCTTCGTCACACGGAGTGACAAATCCCAGTCTCGATTTGTGCCAACCCAACAGACACTTTTGGAGATACTCGTAGTGCACCTTTATAGCCACCTAGTTACGTTGTGACGTTTGGCACACCCAAAGAATTCCTACTGTATCCGGGAGTTGCACAATCTCATGGTCTAAGGAAACGATACTTGACATTGAAAAGCTTTAGCAGACGAACTACACGATCTTGTGCTACGCTTAGGATTGGGTCTTGTCCATCACATCATTCTCCTAATGATGTGATCCCGTTATCAATGACATCCAATGTCCATGGTCATGAAACCGTGACCATCTATTGATCAATGAGATAGTCAACTAGAGGCTCACTAGGGACATGTTGTGGTTTATGCATTCACACATGTATTACGGTTTCCGGTTAACACAATTATAGCATGAACAATAGACAATTATCATGAACTAGGAAATACAATAATAATCATTTTATTATTGCCTCTAGGGCATATTTCCAATAGTTTGATCAACGAGCTAGTTTACTAGAGGCATACTAGGGACACAGTGTTGTCTATATACCCACACATGTTTTAGTTTCCAATCAATACAATTATAGCATGGATAATAAACGATTATCATGAACAAGGAAATATGATAATAAATAATTTATTATTGTCTCTAGGGCATATTTCCAACGCTTCGTTCGTATTTCAATTATTCCGGTGCTTCGTTCAAGTTTTCTATTAGGTGGATCATGCTCTCTTCGTTCTCATGTTATATCATTCATTTGTATTGTCCTCTTTAGTTTCTAATTCTCACCGATGTTCTCATTCAAGACTTCTTCAAGTTTGTGATCTATCTATCTCTTCAATTCCTTGCAAGAAGAATAAGTGGTGTGTGAATCCGTTGCTTGTCATCAATTTAACTTGATAAAGGATAAGCATAACATAATTCTTATTCTTGTTGGTAAAAGTGATCTCAATCCTTCTTTCGGAGATCCTTCTTTCGGAGTTGTTCATGATATCAAATTCCTTATCCCAAGTGGTCATCTTTCTTTTTCGGAGTTCCTAGTTTTGCTCAAGTATCTTGTCCCGAAGCTTCTTCTAAATCATGACAAGCCTTCCATCTTATTCTTTCCAACCTTCATTCTTTGATCATCACTTGTTTCCGGAGTTCTTCAAGATGCTTCTTCATGGTGGTTTGCTAAGGATGTAATTCTTCTTGAAGTGTTCTTCAAGATTCTTGTTGGAGGTCCTCAAGTGTTCCTTATCTCTAAGTTCAATTCCTTCTCCATTGTCTTCTGAGATGGTGTTATTAAATTGTTGGTTATGAGGAGTCTTGAAGGAAATTGTCAAGGATGAGATAAGTAAACCCATCATGTCTTTTTTTGAGTTATCTTGGGTTGAATATCATCTAAAGCAATTCCTAAGGATTGTTGCTAACATGGTGTCATAAATGATCCAAGTTTCCTCCTCTTGGTGAAAGAAGTTTTGCATATCTTGTTGCTCTCAAGCAAGCAATTGTTTCTGTTGTGGCAGGTTGTCACCTCATAATTTTGAGATGTTTTCCATAAGCCCATAACAATCTTATTCTGTTCGTTGTTGATTCTCCATCAACTCCATTCAACCATGCTTTTCAAATTTAGTGGTGGTAGAAGTTGTTATTTTCTTCTCTGTTCTTTCCTTCCAATGTTCTAGTTTCTATTCTTTTGTTCCGGAGGCATAGTGGTGTTGCTCTCTTTCAACCATCATATAGTTTGATTAAGATCATGTTCTTCCCTTGCTTATCAATTTGACCTGAGTGTTGTGTTTTCTTTTCAAGTTCTCCCATCTTATTAAATTTTGCCCCTCTATCCTACCGAAGTGCTGCCGAAATTTCTGTCGAATTCTTGCTTGTTCCTTGTGTCATTCTTCATGTCTTGCAATCCTTCAAGTTCATGTGGTTTCACTCGTTTGTCAAAGAAGCAACTAAGTTTTACCTCTTCCTTCCTCTTGCTCTTTCTCTTCCCCTTCTCATTCTTAGATCTCGGGATGAGATCCTCGTGTAGTGGAGGAGAGTTGTAACAACTCGGGACCGACGCTCCAGAAGATTCCCCTTTTATTTCCATTCTCGTTTGTGTTTTGTTTGGTTATTGCGTTCATCATCGCATCATTCGCATCATCTGCATAGCATCGTCACTCATTTTCGAAAAGTTGCATCCGTTCATAGTTGCCGGTTCTCTTCGTTCTCGTCGCTGACCATTTTGAGCCCAACCACACGCACGCGCACGTGACATCATTAAAAAGACCTGTTTTTAAAGCACACGAAAAATATTCTCGGATTGGTCGAAACTTGGCGTGCGGTCTTATTATAGTGTAGGTAGACCGCCTGCCAAATTTCGTCGCAATCAGAGTCCGTTTGATACCCCAACGGTCAGTCGTAGCAGTGCGGTCATCGGTTATTCGTCGGACATTTTCGATGTTTTAAAACCTCGTGGCATGGGCCGCAAAATTCCCTCTCATCTCCCCTAGCCCATCTACACAACCATTGCAGCCCACCTAGCCCCCTTCCACTTCCGAGCTGTCCGATCGAGATCGAACGGTCCGAAAACGGACAAAAACTGCTAACCCTAGCCATAATTAGTATAAATAGACCCCCCTCCCCTTCCTAATCTGACTCCTCCTCTCTCCTCCTTAAAATCCGCACCACCGCCAGCCTCCCCCAATCCCCGCAGTCGCCAGCTCCCTCTCTCTAGCGCTGTGGCCCGCCCGAGCCTGCGTGAAGCCCATCTGGGCTCGGATCCCGTTGCCGCTCCAGGGAGGGCGTCCCCTGCGCCCGAGCCAGATCGAAGGGAGGAGCCCCTCGATCCAGCGCGCCAGCCGTCGCCAGCCGGCGTCCCCGCCGCTCGACGATCGGAGCCTCGCCGTCGGCGACTCCGTGTCGCCCTCTGCTCCTCCTTCTGCCGGATCTCCCTCTCCCTTCCTCTCTTCTTCCTTCCTCTCCCTTTCCTCTCCCTAACCCCGACCTCTCTCTATCTCCCACAGGTACCAGCCGCCGCCGCCGGTCACCAGATCCGGCCTCCTCCGGCCCGGATCCGCCCTCCGCCGCTGCCCCTTGCGGTTGTTCGCCAACCGCCAGCCCCTGCCCCGATCTAGCGGGGTCGGGAGGACGACGACCCCAGCCCCGCTCGATCTCCTCGCCTGGGCCATGCCTCCGCCCGCGTGGGCCTGAGTCCCCACCGAGCCGGCCGAGTAGCTCCTTGCCCCGGCGAGGCCAAGCCCAGCCGCGAGGTGAGCTCCCCCCCGCCTATCTATCTCCCTGAGCGTCTGTTATTATGTTGTGCTCAAGTCCGGTTTCAGCCCATATGCATGATTTGGCCCGATTCGTTTTTTCCGGTCTGGCGAATTTGCTAATTACCTGTGATTTACAGAATTTCAGAAAAATCCATGATTTAAAATTGCTAATAACTAATTGTCTGTGCATCATATGAAAATAATGTAGATATGTAAAATGTCTAGAATTTCGTGTAGTTTACTAATATTCAACTTTCATGCTTGTTAAAAATATTTAAACATGCTGTTTGCATGGATTGGCGTGATGCCTTAAAAAATGAATTAATTCTTAGCAACCTAACCGTGCCTCGGATTGAAATGCTTTATACATGAAACTTGACTAGAATTTCGCGTAGATTAATAATTTGCAACTTTCAACCATGTGTAAACTGTTTAAACTTGATGTTTGCATTGTTATGCGTGAATGACATGCTAAAATTATTTATTTCATAACTACTAAACCGTAGCTCCGATAAAAATGTTCCACATATGTAACTTGGCTAGAAAAACGTGTAGAATCACATGGTGGCATTTATTTTGTGCTTTAACAACTCTTAAATATGGTTAGTACAGATCTGAACCAAATTCATAATGTGCATATGGGGTTGTTTCGGAGATGATATATATTGCTTCCGGCCTCATTTAAAATGCCTAGATGGTATAGTTGTTTGTGCTTCACCGTTTGCCATGTTAAATAACATTTAATATTGATGAGTATCTAAACGAGAGTGAACTAAATAATTTGAACGTGGAGTTTTGTCAATATGCAGCTGGTTGCATGTCGAGCTTCACTTTAATGTGTAGTAGTTGTTTGATGTGATTTGTCATGCCTTGCATATTTAAACCGGACATGCATCATAATTGTCTGCGCATCATATCATGCATATGTTGTGGTGTTTCGTGTGTTGATTGTTGTTTCCGGTTTGCTTCTTCTCGATAGAGTTTCGAAAGCGTTCGGAGTGTGAGGATTCGTTTGACTGCATTGACTCGTTTTCTTCATGGACTCGTTCTTCTTCCGAGCGGGATCTCAGGCAAGATGACACATTTCCCTGGATACCATTACTATCATTGCCATGCTAGATGTCTCGTTTTATATCGCTATGTCTCGCTACCTACCAATTGTTTGACAAGCCTCCCAACATTGCCAAGAAAGCCTCTAACCCCTCCACATCCCAGCAAACCTTTGTTTGGCTATGTTACTGCTTGCTCAGCCCTTCTTATAGCGTTTCTAGATGCAGGTGCAATTGCTTCCATGTGTCGACATGGACATTCTTTTGTTATCAAAATATTATTGCTATTTAATTTAATGCACTTATACACTTGGTAAAGGATGGAAGGCTTGGCCTTTTGCTCGGTGTTTTGTTCCACTCTTGCCGCCCCTAGTTACTTGTGAACCGGTGTTATGTTCCATAATTGAGCGCTCCTAACATGCTTGGGGTTGTTATGGGGACCCCCTTGATTTTTGTTTTGGGATAAAACTCTTCTGGCAAGGCCCAACTTTGGTTTTACCATTCTCCAACCTAATAAAATTGCATAGGGACTTTCCGGACCCCGAGGATCTTAATCAACAACCCGGGCTAGTGCTCCTCATGAGTGTTGGTCCAAAATGGAAGTAGCCGGGGCACCAACGGGTGTGCCAGCTAGAAACTTAGCCAATCCGGTCGTTTCCTGAGAATGAGATACGCAACTCTTATCGGGTTCGTCGACATGTCGGGCGGCCTTGCTGGATTTGTTTTACCTTTCTCGAATGTCTTGCGTGAGGAACTCTGATCTTCTTCGGGCTATCTCGAGGTGTCGGATTTCCTTTGGAATTGCCTAGGATGATCACGAGATCCATGGTCAAGGTTATTCCCGTGGCATGTGGTTAACTTGTGATGGATGAGTTGGAGCACCCCTACAGGATTAAATCTTTCGAAAAGCCGTGCCCGCGGTTATGTGGCAAACTTGGATACTTTGTTTAACACCCGGTCATAGCAAACTTGAAGTAAACTCTAATAAAATACACCAACTGTGTGCGTAATTATGACTGTGTCTTCTCATGAGTCCTTATCCGGGAGAGAACATGGTGGGATTATGTTTGACGTAAGTAGGTGTTCAGGATCAGTTGGTGATCATTTCTAGTTTACATCTGTTATGTGTAGACCACCATACTTTATTTTCTGTATTCGTAAGTTGGACACTCAAATAAATGCTTACGATGTCATCTATCCGGCAAGGCTTCACCGTCCAGAACTATTTCCTGCCGGAACCTAGACAACCTTTCGACTCTACGAAACTATTTCGCTGGGAGGGAGAGAGAGAGCCAGATCATGCATGTAATTTGTATGAGAGTAAGAGTGAGTTTTTGGGATGCCTCCTCACCCCTATTTATAGGGTGAGAGACTATGGTAAAAATACCAAAATGCCCTCAGATATTTTCACTATTCATAATAGTGATTCCACTATTCATATATAGTGTTTCCCACTATTCACAATAGTGTTTTCCACTATTTCGTAATAGTGTTTTCACTAGTCATGAGATATTTTCTCCCAATAGTGTTTCCCACTATTCATAATAGTGTTTCCACTATTCACGAGATATTTTCTCCCAAAAAGCACTTTCACTATTCACGACGACATTTTTCAGCGTCCGGTCGAACTGAAAATATTTATGTGGGCTTAG
Organism: Hordeum marinum; assembly: GCA_022496015.1. NCBI lineage: Eukaryota > Viridiplantae > Streptophyta > Magnoliopsida > Poales > Poaceae > Hordeum > Hordeum marinum. The sequence continues at coordinate 431,901,528 of CM039674.1, read as the reverse complement.
AACATTTCCAGTACCCCACTAAAATAATTTTTAATGCGATCGGGAACAATTCCGGATTAGTGATTTTCATCTGTGAAAAGCATCTGAAGCGGTTCCGGCAGCTCTGGAACATTTCCGGTTTATCTTCCGGAAAATTCCCAGAAGTTTCCAGAATGATTCTGGCACCCTCCAAGAATTATCAGGCATGTGCCGAAACCAATTTAACTTAATGGTATCCCCTGAAACAACTTTTCAGTTTTACCGAAACTGTTCCGGTGTTCTCTCTGCGGAACTTTTCCGCTGTCGGAAACTTTTCCGGTGTCCGAAACTTTTTCGGTGATTTTCTCTCACTCTCCCTGTCTAGTATTCAGCAGATAGATGACCCTTAAGCGTGTGACCCTATAGGTTCAGTGAAGCATAGACATGACCCAGAACCCCTTCCGATCAATGATCAACATTGGAGCCATGGACACCCATATTGACCCCTATACCCACACGAATGAATATTCGAGTGAACCTCTAGTTGTCGTGTGCTATTCCTGTTGCTTCGCAATATGTTACAAATACTCGAGGTGAGACATGTTGGCATCCCCGTGGATCAACAACTTGTCCACTATGCCAGTTACCTCGTTATCGGTATTGTTCTATTTTCTCGTTCCCGTGTTCCGGCATCCCCGTGATCAAATCACAAAGTGTTTAGCCAGACGATGATGGATACCGTAACACCGAGAGGACCCAGAGATATCTCTCCATCGTCGGAGGAGCAAATCCCAATCTTGATCTATCAAGTTACTTGACATACTTTTCCATGAACCCGTAAGCCGCCGTAATACCCACCCATTTACGGATGACATTTAACAAACCCCAAAGTTCATGAAGCAAGCATGAAGAAACTCGATACTCTCATGGTCTAAGGAATTATGTAAACATTAACTTCTCTGTGTTATTAACCATTAACTTATGATGAATGTATCTCATAGCATAACATCAATTCGGGTCGATTCAACACAAATGTTCGTCTAACATTGTGCCCTCAAAATTGCCGGCATAGCCATGCCCATGATCAGGAAAACAGGATCATCATGCAATACTTGAGCCAGTCTTAGAGGCCAGACTAGGAATATATTTTATCATTTATTATTCCACACATGCATATGAGTCTTCCTTCAAGCCTCGTGGTTATAGCAGACTCGAGAACCATAGCAGTTATAGCATGGAACATAAACCTAATTATGAACAGGGAGATAATCAATAACATTTATTATTGCCTCTAGGGCATATCTCCTACAGATAGAACTTGATGAGGTTGTTGAACCTTTGTTTCAACAAGAGGTAGCACAGCTCAGAAAGATGTCTCTGTGGAGCCTACGTCAGTTGAAGAGGAAGTTAATGATGATGATCATGAATCTTCAGATCAAGTTACTATTGAACCTCATAGGTTGACAAGGATACTTACTGCACCTGAGTGGTACGGTGATCCTATCTTGGAAATTATGTTGTTTGACAATGATGAGCCTATGAACTATGAAGAATCGATGGTAGGCCCAGATTCCAACAAATGGCTAAGAGCCATGAAATCCGAGAAAGGATCCATGTATGAAAACCAAGTATGGACTTTGGTAGGCTTGCCCGTTGAACGGTAGGTCGTTGGGTACAAATGGACCTTTAAGATGAAGACATATGCTAATGGTGAATGTCACCATTTATAAAGCTCGACTTATCGCAAAGAAATTTACGACAAGTCCAAGGAGTTGAATGCGATGAGACTTTCTCACTCGTAGCGATGCTAAAGTCTGTTGGAATTATGTTAGCACTTGCTGCGTTTTTCAATTATGAAATCTGGCCGATGGATGTCAAAACTGTTGGAAATTGGCCCTAGAGGCAACAATAAATTGGTTATTATTATATTTATTTTTTCGTGATAATTGTCTATTGTTCATGCTATAATTGTATTAACCGGAAACCGTAATACATGTGTGAATACATAGACCATACCATGTCCCTAGTGAGCCTCTAGTTGACTAGCTCGTTGATCAATATATGGTCATGGTTTCCTAACCATGGACATTGGATGTCATTGATAATGAGATCACATCATTAGGAGAATGATGTGATGGACAAGACCCAATCCTAATCATAGCACAAGATTGTGTAGTTCGTCTGCTAGAGCTTTTCTAATGTCAAGTGTAATTTCCTTAGACCATGAGATTGTGCAACTCCCAGATACCGTAGGAATTCTTTGGGTGTATAAAACGTCACAATGTAATTGGGTGACTATAAAGGTGCACTACAAGTATCTCCGAAAGTGCCTGTTGGGTTGACACGAATTGAGACTTGGACCGTGTGACGGAGAGGTATCTCTAGGCCCACTCGGTAATACATCATCATAATGAGCTCAATGTGACTACGGAGTTAGTCACGGGATTATGAGTTATGGAACGAGTAAAGATACTTCCCAGTAACGAGATTGAACAAGGTATAGGGGTACCGACGATTGAATCTTGGGCAAGTAACATACCGATGGACAAAGGGAATTGTATACATGATTAATTGAATCCTCGACATCGTGGTTCATCCGATGAGATCATCGTGGAACATGTAGGAGCCTATATGGGTATCCAGATCCCGCTATTGGTTATTGGCCGAAGAGGTGTCTCGGTCATGTCTGCATGGTTCCCGAACCCGTAGGGTCTACACACTTAAGGTTTGGTGACGCTAGAGTTGTAATGGGAATTGTATGTGGTTACCGAAAGTTGTTCAGAGTCCTGGATGAGATCCCGGATGTCACGAGGAGTTCCGAAATGGTCCGAAGGTAAATATTTATATATGGGGAGTCCTATTTTGGCCACCGGAAAATGTTTGGGATTTTTCGGTATTGTACCGGGAAGGTTCTAGAAGGTTCCGGAGTGGGGCCCACCTGCATGGGGGGACCCACATGAACGTGGGTAGTGGGGGCAAGGCCCCACACCCTTGGTCAAGCAGCACCAAGATGTCCCCTTAGAAGAAATAACATCATACCCCAAAGGGATAAGATCAAGATCCCTAAAAAGGAGGGATAACAATCGGTGGGGAAGGGGAAGGATGGGATTTCTTTGCTCCCACCTTTGCTAACACCCCAATGGACTTGGAGGGCAAGAAACCAGCCCCCTCCACCCCTATATATAGTGAGGAGGCGCATGGGAGCTGCAACCCCTTGCCCCTAGCGCAGCCCTCCCCCTCCTACACCTCCTCCTCCTCCGTAGTGCTTGGCGAAGCTCTGCCGGAGAACCACGAGCTCCATTGCCACCACGCCATCGTGCTGACGGGCTCTCCCTCAAATTCTCCTCCCCCTTTCTGCATCAAAAAGGAGGAGAAATCCCCGGGCTGTACATTGTTGAACGCGGAGGCGCCCTCCGACCGGCGCTTGGATCGGATCTTCCGCGAGTACGACTCCATCAACCGCGTTCTTTGCAACTCTTCCACTTAGCGATCTTCAAGGGTATGAAGATGCACTCCCTCTCTCTCATTGCTAGCATCTCCTAGATAGATCATGGTGACATGTAGGATTTTTTTGAATTATTACTACGTTCCCCAACAAAAACATCATTTCCTTCCTTGATGAAAGGTTATATGAGATACAACCAGAAGGTTTTGTCAGTCCTAAGGATGCTAAAAGGTGTGCAAGCTACACTGATCCTTCTATGGGCTGGAGTGAGCATCTTGGAGTTGGAATATACGCTTTGATGAGGTGATCAAAGTTTTTGAGTCTATACAAAGTTTATGAGAAACTTGTATTTACAATAAAGTGAGTGAGAGCACTATAGAATTTCTGATAAGTATATGTGGTTGACATATTATTTATCGGAAATGATGTAGAATTTCTGGAAAGCATAAACGGTTGTTTGAAAAAGGTTTTTCAAAGGAAGACCTGGATAAAGCTACCTAATTATTGGGCATCAAGATCTATAGAGATAGATCAAGATGCTTGATGAGACTTTCAATGAGTACATACCTAGACAAGATTTTGAAAAAGTTCAAAATGGATCAGTCAAAGAAGGAGTTCTTGCCTGATTTGTAAGGTGTCGAGTTGAGTGAGACTCAACGCTCGACCATGGTAGAAGAAAGAGAAAGGACGAAGGTCGTCCCCTATGCTTTATCCATATGCTCTATGTAGTATGCCATGTGGTGTACCGCACTTGTGTGTGCCTTGCCATGAGTCCGTCAAGGGGTACAAGAGTGATCCAGGAATGGATCACTGGACAACGGTCAAAATTATCCTTAGTAACTAGATGACTAAGGAAATATTTCTCGATTATGGAGGTGATAAAGAGTTTGTCGTGAAGGGTTATGTCGATGCAAACTTTAACACCAATCTGGATGACTCTGAGTAGCAATCCGGATACGTATAGTGGAGCAGCCATTTGGAATAGCTCCAAGTGGAGTGTGGTAGTAGTGTCTATAGTATGACATAGAGATTTGCAAAGTACAAACGGATCTGAATGTCGCAGACCCGTTGACTAAAGACCTCTCTCACATGCAAAGCATGATCAAACCCCGAAACTCATTGGGTGTTAGATTCAGAACAATGTAAATCACATGGTGATGTGAACTAGATTATTGACTCTAGTGTAAGTGGGAGACTATTGGAAATATGCCCTAGAGGTAATAATAAATTAGTTATTATTATATTTCCTTGTTTGTGATAATCGTTATTATCCATGCTATAATTGTATTGATTGGAAACTAAATACATGTGTGGGTATATAGCCAACACTGTGTCCCTAGTATGCCTCTATGAGACTAGCTCGTTAATCAAAGATGTTTAAGGTTTCCTAGCCATGAACATGAGTTGTTATTTGATAACGGGATCACATCATTAGGAGAATGATGTGATGGACAAGACCCAAACTATAAACGTAGCATATGATCGTGTTAGTTTATTGCTACAGTTTTCTGCATGTCAAGTATATGTTCCTATGACCATGAGATCATGCAACTCACTGACACCGTAGGAGTACCTTGTGTGTATAAAACGTTGCAACGTAACTGGGTGACTATAAAAGTGCTCTATAGGTATCTCTGAGGGTGTCTGTTGGGTTGGCATGGATCAAGACTGGTTTTGTTACTCCGTGTGACGGAGAGGTATCTCAGGGCCCACTCGGTAATACAACACCACAACAAGCCTTGCAAGCAAAGTGACTAATGTGTTAGCCACATGAGCTTGTATTACGGAATGAGTAAATAGACTAGCCGGTAACGAGATTGAACTAGGTATAGAGATACCGTCGATCGAATCTCGGGCAAGTAACATACCAAAGAACAAAGGGAACATTATACGAGATTAACTGTATCCTTGACATAGAGGTTCAATCGATAAAGATCTTCGTAGAATATGTAGGAACCAATATGTGCATCTAGGTCCCGCTATTGGTTATTGACCATAGAGGTGTCCTGGTCATGTCTGCATAGTTTCCAAACCCGTAGGGTCTACACACTTAACGTTTGGTGACGATATAAGTATAGTTGAGTTGTTATGCTGGTGACCGAAGGTTTTTCGGAGTCCCGTATGAGATCCCGGACATGACGAGAAGCTCTGAAATAGTCCGGAGATAAAGATTGATATATGGGATAATAGTGTTTGGTCTCCGGAAGGGTTTCAGAATTCACCGGAAGAGTTTTGGATGTTTCCCAAAATGTTCGGGGTACAAGAACACTTTATTTGGGCCAAGGGGTAAAGCCCATGAGGCTTTAGGAAGGTGCAGAAGGTGTTTTGCAAAGTCCAGGGGCCATATGCGAGGGACCCTGGTGTCTGGGGCCAGATGCCAAGGACCCTGGCGTCTGGTCCTGGAGTCCGAGGAGGACTCTTGCCTTGCGGGCAAACCGACCTTGCGGAGGATTTTTCTCCAAGTTTCGACCCCAAGGCTCAGCATATAAATAAAGAGGCAGGGGTAGCACCTGGAACACATCAAGTTTCCCCAAGCCGTGTGCCGGCAATCCCATCCCTCTAGTTTATCCTCCGTCATAGTTTCCGTTGTGCCTGGTGAAGCCCTGCGGAGATTAACTCCATCGCCACCACGCCATTGTGTTGTCGGAACTCATCTACTACTTAACCATCGCTCGCTAGATCGAGGAGGTGAAGGTGTCATCAAGACGCGCGTGTGTTGAACGTGGAGGTGTCGTCCGTTCGGTGCTAGATCGGAAGGAACATGATGGGATCGCAGGACAGCTCATGATGAGATCGTGGGTCGGGTCGTGATTGGATTGCGAAGATGTTTGACTACATCACCGCGTTTCTTAACGCTTCCGCTTAGCGATCTACAAGGGTATGTAGATCTACTCTCCCTCTCGTAGATGCTCATCACCATGGATAGATCTTGCGTGTGCAAAGGAATTTTTTTGTTTCCCATGCAACGTTCCCCAACAGGAATCATCGCCACGGTGATCGTCTTCATCAACATCACCATCTTCATCACCTTCCTCATCTCTTTTAAGCGATCCACTCTCTCGCACCCCGCTGTAATCCCCTACTTGAACATGATGCTTTATGCCACATATTATGATTCAATTATGTGTTGCCATCCTATGATGTTTTGAGTATATTTATTTTGTATTTTGGGTTGATTGATGATCGAGATTGGTTTGAGTTGTATGTTTTATTTTGGTGTTGTCCTATGGTGCCTTCCGTGCCGCGCACACGTGAAGGATTCCCGTTGTAGGGCGTTGCAATACGTTCATGATTCGCTTATAGTGGGTTGCTAGAGTGACAAAAGCTTAAACGCGAGTAAGGGGGTTGTTGCGTATGTGATAAAGGAGACTTGATACTTTAATGCTATGGTTGGGTTTTACCTTAATGATCTTTAGTAGTTGCGGATGCTTGTTAGAGTTCCAATCATAAGAGCATATGATCCAAGTAGAGAAAGTATGTTACCTTATGTCTCTCCCTCATATAAAATTGCAATAATGATTACCGATCTTGTTAACAATTGCCTAGGATAATACCGCACACCGATCCATCATTATTCCACACTCGCTATTTATAATATATAGTAATATATTCTAACTTTATGTTAACAGCACCTATTTTTATATTTTAGTTCTCCGATATCATAAAAAGCTATCCTCTCCATACCCACAATGTAGTTTTATTTCTCGTTTCCAGATGGAAGCAAACGTTCAGTGTACGTAGAGTCGTATCAGTGGTAGATAGGACTTGAGAGAATATTGATCTTACCTTTATCTCCTTGTGGGTTTACACTCCATACTTATCACTTCCACCTCTGGAAATTGCTATGATGATTCCTTGCACTTGCGGATTATCACAATGCAGTCAGAAAATTAGAAAACAATTTTGAGGGTTTAGAGTTGCATCATATACCCCGAGCGAAGAACCAAACAACAGATGACCTGGCAAAGATCGGCCCCACTCAGAAAGTCGTGCCAAAAGGCATTTTCCTCGAGCACCCATGCTCCCCCTCAGTCAAGAAAATCCTTTCACTAAGAATCCCCCACAAGTAGTTGGACCTTCTAATCTGACTGAAGTCAATGTGCCAGCTGTGGTGGATCTTGTCCATGAGATGTTGGTGATCCCTCCCAAGTAGACCCAACCATATTTGTCATACTTGCTCAAGCAAGAACTCCATGAAGATGAGGAGGAAGCCCGACGGATTGTCTGATGATCCAAATCCTTCAAAGTGATTGGAGAATAGTTATACAAGAAAAGCACGACAGGTGTGACCCAGAAATGCATTTCCCTAGAGGAAGGGTTACAAATCTTACACGAGATACACTCGGGAACTTGCTGTCACCATGCGTCCTCTCGGACATTGGTCGCTAAAGCATTCCGCGTAGGATTTTATTGGTCCTGAGCCAACGAAGCAACAAAAGACTTGGTTTATATCCGTGTTGGATGTCAGTTTTACAAGAATCAGACACACAAACCTGCATCAGCACTGAAGACCATCCCGCTCACCTAGATGTTCGTCGCGTGGGGTCTCGATATGGTCGGCCCTCTACGGACCAGGACGAGTGGGTTTACCTATCTGCTAGTAGCAGTGGATAAGTTCACCAAGTGGGTTGAAGCTAAGCCCATCAAGAGTTTGGATGCAAAGACTGTCGTTAGTTTTATTCGGCATATTGTCTTCAGATTCAGAATCCCGCACGATATCATCACTAACAACGGGGAGAATTTTGATTTAGATGAATTCCATGAGTTCTGTTATTATCAAGGCACTCGGGTCAACCATGCCTGTGTGGCTCACCCGCAGTCTAATGGACAAGTAGAGCAGGCGAACAGAATGATTCTGCAAGGATTAAAACCCCGACTGATGAGGGATTTGGAGTACGCCGCGGGAGCTTGGGTTGAAGAGTTACCATCTATCCTATGGGGCATTCGAATGACCCCGAACCGCTCAACCAAACGCACTCCGTTCTTCATGGTATACAAATCTGAAGCAGTATTGCCGAGTGACATCCAGCACAATGCTTCCCAAGTGGAGCTTTACAACGAAGCTGAAGATGAAGCAACACGTTAAGACGGCCTGGACCTCTTGGAGGAGGAAAGAGAATTAGCTCTAGTGAGATTGGCGTTGTATCAGCAAGACCTGAGGCGCTATCACGATAGGCAAGTCAAGGGGCGAGCTTTCCAGGTAGGAGACCCTGTCCTCCGACTGGATCAACAAAAGCCACACAAGTTGGCACCCCCATGGCAAGGTCCTTTTGTGATCTCCAAAGTCCCGAACAACAAAGCTTACCGACTATACAACATCAACGATGATGTAGAAGTACCCCATGCATGGAACGCGGACCTGCTCTACAAGTTCTACGCTTAAGATAGTAAACACTCCATCATTCCTTTAATGAATTGTCGAGTGATTGTGCTGAATAAAAGCATTACTTTTTAAACACGTTGTCAAAACCTTTCACACTTTTCACCCCGATGATAATTACGATCTTCCGAGTGTGGACCCGAACCACGCTGGGAGACTTAGATGTGATCTCGTATTCACCTGAGTAAAAACTACTCCGAGTGAAGACACAATCTTCTACACTTGGGGGCTTAGCTGCGGCTCCGTGCTTGCCTAACTGCTAATATGCCGAGTGGAGGAACAAGCTCCACTCAGATATCAAGATGGACAGGACCATCATTGTTCCCAGGAACTACCTCCATTTTTATTCGTTAGCTGTGAACTTGTTTTCGCCTAAGTGTAAAAATGTTCCGAGTGTGGACCCGAACCACGGTCGGGGACTTAGATGTGATACCGTATTTTCCTAAGTATAAACTACTCCATGCGAAGACACAATCTACACTCGGGGGCTTGGCTGCGGCTCCGGGCTTGCCTAAGTGTAGATACGCCGAGTGCAGGAACAACCTAGACTCGGATATCAAGATGGACAAGACCATCATTGTTCCCAGGAACTACCTCCATTTTTATTCGTTAGTTCCAAACTTGCCACCTAAGTGTAAAAATGTTCCGAGTGTGCACCCGAACCACGCTCGGGGACTTAGACGTGATCACGTATTTGCCTAAGTAGAAACTACTCCGAGTGAAGACACAATCTACACTCGGGGGCTTAATTGTGGCTTCGGTCTTGCCTAAGTGTTGATACATTGAGTGGAGGAACAACCTCCACTAGGATATCAAGATGGACAGGACCATCATTGTTCCTAGGAACTACCTTCATTTTTACTCATTAGTCGCGAACCTATTTTTGCCTAAGTGTAAAAATGTTCTGAGTGTGGACCCGAACCATGCTCGGGGACTTAGACGCGATCTCATATTCTCCTAAGTAGGAACTACTCTGAGTAAAGACACGATCTATAGTTGGGGGGCTTAGCCGCAACCCCATGCCTGCCTAAGTGTTGATGCGCCGAGTGCAGGAACAACCTCCACTCGGATATCAAGATGGACAAGACCATCGTTCTTCCTTCCAAATAGAGATAAAACATCAAAGTCAAATAGAGAAAAAAGCTGCATAATGTTCCAAGCAAAATAGAAGATAACTACGACCATCGAGTCACGTCAATTGTATGGTTACATAAACCACTCGGCATTCCGAGGAAAATCGCGATTAAAGTTTTCATCCAAGCATCACTCGATGGGAGAAGAAGCCGCACCATCGTTGAAGGTGTCGAGGTCGATGATGTCTGCGATCCGAGTGACAGGTTCTAGGAACATCTCCATGAAGTCCTCGATCTTGGCTAGGGCTGTCTCCAGAAATTCGAGGCCCCTGTGAGAAATGCAAAATGGGGCCTGTTGGGGATATAACCCCACGGTATGACCCGCCCTAAGGGCTCCGGGTTATACCTGACGGCTCGTGCACCGGCCCAAGTGTAAGCTGTAGGCTTAGAGCCTAGGGCGCTTGGCGGCTCATAGGATGGGCCGGAAGGTGGCCCGGACAGAGAAGACCCGGGTGTGTAAGCCGCCCGGGGACAACTTGGACAGAGAAGATGGAGGAAGACTCAGATAGGCAATGAGAGTCGGTTACAACTTGTATGACCTGTGGTCTTGACCTCCTATATAAAGGTAGACCCGAAGCGACTTAGAGGTAGATGATTGAGAACTAGGTCAAGCTTTAGCTCCCTTGTAATCGATACAACAAGCAATACAAGCACAAGCAGGACGTAGGCTATTACCTCGACGTGAGGGGCCGAACCTGGGTAAACTCGTGTCCTTCAACCCAATCAACCCCTTTGAATCCATCACGTTAGCGATGGCCTCGAACCCAAGTCCGTTTTATCGGACATCTGCCATGACAAAACCATGATAGGGCCCAAAAGTTTAGAAAGAACCTTGTAACGAAAGTCTAATATAGCTAAGCATACTCACGGATAATTGTATAATTTCAAATGACTGGTATTTGATATGCTATTTAGTAATATATTTAATACTAATGATAAAAGAGTAAAGGTAGTACTACAGCAGAATTTTGACCTCATCTTGCAAAAATGGTCATCCCTCTTGTATTTCTCGAAAGAAGAATTCACTTATATCTTCATAAATAATTCTCTTCAAGATACCATTTCCACCGTTATTGTTACCAATACATTCGGTCTTTGAAATGAAATCTGCTAGTATAGCTAGCTAGCACACAAGTATAAGAATTGGTAGTAGAACAAAAAAATGGATTACGGGCAGTGTATCACATTAATCCTATTAATTTGATTTAGAACTAATTAGAAACCTAACTGAGTAGTACTACTGTACTATTAGGGATGGCGTTTGCTTTACCATGAAAATACAGAAATAATCACAAAGAGAAAAGATTGTATACAAAATTGACCTAATGCAGTGTTCATCACCAATCGATTTAGATCAGAATTATATGACTTACGGCTTGCCTGGGAGTATATGGGGATGATCGGACAAGGTGCTGTAGTCGCAAAGCCGGCAACGACGGACAGATGCACGGTTGACTCGCCAAGGCGATTGCGATCTATCTCGAGTTCTCAACGCGGCAGGCGGCGCCTCGCTATTCTCGCTCATGAAATCGTGGAGAGACAAGCACCTAGTTTAGCGAATAGGCTTGCGTTCGTTTTTTTCTACAAACAGGCCCAAACAGAGTGGGCACCAATACTGGTCGAACTGGGCTCATACTCTCTTTTTATCGGAAAGTCCAATCACGGTTTCTCTTGATCGTGAATCACAGAGCGCCAATGCACCGTTGAACCGGGATGGTTTTCACGATTTGGGGGCCCTGTGCGATTGCACCGCTCGCACACCCTTGTCAACGGGCCTGATCTTGGCACTCTTCCGATTGACGACCCTGAGTGACTTCAACTTCTCCTCGTCCACGCCCTTGCAATGGGCTTGGACAAGTGAAAGTGTGATGTCAGCTTCGGCACGTGCCGCAGATTTCTTTTAGGTTTGCACTTGACGAGAGACGTCCTGCAGACGATGCATAAGGGCATCCAAATAACCCGAGACTTCTTCTTTGGGAGAAATCTCCTGATCTATTTCCTTGGCAGCTTTGTGTAGTCGGTCGAACATGACCATCATCTCTCTGATACGTTCCTCCAGGCAAAGAAGAGTGAGGGATGAATTGTCACGAAGAAGGTTTGCGGCTGGATCCAACTCCTTCTCGATCTTAGATGTCTTTTCTTCGAAGTCCATGTAGAACCCCGTCGAAGCAAAGGGAGGAAAGAGTTGTTGAAATACGAGTGAAATATCATCTTAACTCAGAGCTCATTCGGAATTTAGACATACCTTTGAGCTTCTCATTCATTTTGTTGCCCTAGTCTTCGATGAACTTTTCCAGCTAGGCTCTCTTAGCTGTTGCTTACCTTAGCTTCGACTCGGCCTCAGTGGCTTCCTCCGTAGATTTCTTAGAGACACCCTCCAACTTCTTCTTCTCCTGATCCCACTTCTCAAGGGACTTCAGCTTGTCTTCAGCTTCTTTCATCTTTCGATTGGCCTCCTTCTGAGCGAGCGCCAGTTTGGCGTCCTTCTTCTGCAGGGCCTCTTTCATGGAGTCTATAGAAATGGAAGCTTGAAGCCTCTTAGTAAGTTGAAGATTTTCACTACGTACATGTGGTAAAATAGTCTTAGTCGGCCAGGGAAAAAGGACAAGCTCTATAGCAATCAGACAGATACCGTTTACCTCCGAGTGATTGTTTCTCCTACTCCAGTCGAGCGCTTTTGATCTTCCCAGCTTCAAGGTTGAGGCATAGGTCCTACACCTCCTTCTCGAGAGCACTGTAATGGGTTCCATGCTCACACACGCTCTATGGACAAAAGACATATGATTCATCAATCGGATAAAAGATAACAACTCATTCGGTTAAGTTTCAAAGTTCTAAGATGCCCACCTACTGCTTCAGTCGAAAAAAGTCTTGGGGACTACACCCAGTGGCTGTGCTCAGCGTGCCCCCACTAGAATTATGAGGAAGACAAAGTATTTTTACAAGACATTGAGACTCTAAGACTCCCGCCGACTGCTTCAGTCGATGTTAGTCTCGGGGACTACACCCAATGGGTGCGCTTAGCGTGCCCCCACTGGAAACAGAGAAAACCCAATGGGTGTGCCTCCGACGCAAACCCACTGGGGATTCAAAAGAAATAGATACAATACAAGACAAATTTTTTGGATTGAAGACGGTACTTACAAGAGTACTTACTAGGATGTTCTTCTCTAGTGCCCTCCTAGCATCATAGGCCTCTTTCAGCCTGTCGTCCATTAGCTTCAGCTGGATCAGTGCTTCCTTGCTAATGACCACCTAGTCTTTCGGGACGTGGTGCGGCGTAAAAATGTTAGCTGCACAAGGAGTTGGCAAAGGAGGTCCGAGCACTGCCCTAGCACCCGAAGAATCTCCCCGAACAGTTTTTGGTGTTTTGATGGGAGTAACATCCATCACAACGACACCCACATCGGCAAAGGGGTTCGGCGGATTAATCTCTATTACTTCATGCGGTCCTGAAAACAGTCAAAGGTTATTCGGAAATGAATGCGACAAAAGACACACAAAATATTATACAATTTCCGAGAAGATTCAAGGGATACCTTTCGAAGACACAACATGACGTCAGCTTTGTTCTTCTCCAGGTAAGCACTCAAAGTGTCGGCTATGCAACAAGTTATTAGAAATATCACTACATTCGCCCAATCAATTATAATGGAGAACAGTGAGGGAGTCCTGGATTAAGGGGTCCTCGGATAGCCGACCTGTTTCTCATGGGCCGGACAGTATGGGCCACAAGGTGAGCATTGGATGATCAAGGGCCCCGTCGCCAGGATGGAAGCTTCAAGGAGCCGTGGCGTGTCCTCCAAGTTGTCGACCATAGATAGGCAGGTTTTCTCCTTCGGCATGTAATCGACCATGTGTAAACCCTAGGTACCCTCAGCGTCTATATAAGCCGGAGGGTTTTAGGTTGTATATAGAGGACAACTCATCTAGGGTTAATCTCGAGATAGATCTGTAACAGCCCGGGACCGACGCTCCAGAAGATTCCCCTTTTATTCCATTGTCATCGTGCGAGTCATCTGGTTGTCGCATTCATCATTGCATCATTTGCATAGCATCGTCACTCATTTTTGAAAACTTGCATTCGTTCGTAGCTGCCGGTTCTCTCTGTTTGTGTCATTGACAGTTTCGAAACCAACCACACATGCACGCGCTCGCGACATCTATTAAAATATTGTTTTAAAAGTGCGCATAAAATATTCTTGGATTGGGTCGAAACTTGGCGTGCGGTCTTGTTTTATTGTAGGTAGGCCGCCTGCCAAATTTCGTCGCAATCAGAGGTCGTTTGTTATTCAAACGGTCAACTGTAGCAGTGCGGTCATCGGTTTATTCGTCGGACGTTTTTCGGCGTTTCAAAACTCATGTCATGGGACGCAACTTCCCTCTCATCCCCACCTAGCCCAACTACACAAACCACTAGCCCAACCTAGCCCCTCCCTCCGATTGAGGCCATCAGATCACCATCAGACGGATGAGGTCCAACCCACCCTAGTCCATACCCTATATGTCGGGGATATACCCCGCGGTATGACCCGGCCTGGCGACTCACAGGAGACCCGTTAAAGACATGACATCTATTAATGACCCGACGGGTGGGTTGCAGGATGACCAAGCCCAAGACCCGGCGGGTGAGCCGGCGCCTGGCGGCTCACAAGAGAAGGCCCGAAGAGAGAAGGATTCCCTTAAAGGAAATAAGATCCAGAGTAGGATTCATGAGAGGCTAGTCCTACTCCTACTCCTAGTAGGACTCTATTTGTAAGCCTACCCTCTCCACCTATATAAGGAGGGGTAGAGCACCCCTAGAGGGACAAGATTGACAAGTCCACAAGTTTAGACAACACAAGAGATTAGAGATAGATAGATTAGAGGTAGGAGTTAGCACCCTTGTAACCGAGAGATCTTCATCATCATCAATACAAGACAAGCAGGACGTAGGCTTTTACCTCCATTGGAGGGGCCGAACCTGGGTAAACTCCGTGTCTCTCGATTCCGATCAACCCCCTCAAGCCGCCACGTAGTTGCGTCTCGCCCCAAACCTAAAGTCCGTTCACCCGGACATCTGCCGTGACAAATCCACGACAGTTGGCGCACACCATGGGGCTTAGTACGGTGGTATGTGTTCTTGAAGGGATCTCTCCCAGGGATCGAGAGGATTATGACCCGCCGGATTCGAAGGGCCGGCTTAAAGGGATCTACATATGTGCGGTTTGAATTTTGATGGATCCAACCTACGCCAACAAACGCCGGTGCATCGCCGTACCAACACGCAGGGGCTCGACATCAACACTGCCCTCGCAGGTTTCAGTAAACTGCATCTGTACCGAGTTTTCTGCGCTTCGTCCGAAGACCGCGCTCGCACCGGTTTCCAGCGTTCTAGCCGACATACGGGACCAGAGAAAAAAAATCAAAGGCACGATGGTGGATTCGCCTTGAGCTGAACACGATCCAGAGACAAGCACGGTCACGATTCGGTCTCCACCTGCCGCCTGCTGCACCTTGCTCCGAACCAACTGGATCCCACCGACGCACGTCCGAGCGGCTCACCAACCGTGCACTCGTGACACCCCGCCTCCAGCACGCCCTCGCCAACTCTCACCAGCGGCAACATCGATTCTCCCTGGCTGGCCTCTCCCGCGTCCGCCTCTTGCGCCGTCGACTCTCCCCGGCTGGCCTCGCCTCCGCCCCGTGTCGCTGCTCCCCGCTGCGCCTCCTAGCCGCCCTGTCCGCATCCCACCATCGCCGTGGCGAGTCGCCGCTGTATCCTCCGCTTCTGCTATGGGCCGGCACCTCCAGGCCGCTGAGACTGCAACCCGCCGCCGCAAGCCCAGCCGCTGTACCGGCTCATGGCACAGCAAGACACGGAAGATGACAGGGGCCGACTCGGACCTAAGGTCAATTCCCAAACGTAGCTGCCCCTGCGGTCCTCCGCCTACTGCCCGCACACGCACCAGCCGCGCCGCGTTTCGGCCGGCTTGCCTCCGCCGGCGCCTCTCCACGGTTCGGCCGGCTTGCCTCCGCCGGCTTGCGACCTTATCTCCAAGCCGGAGCCGCTGCAGCGAGTCGCCGCCCCGGTCATCGCCCGTCTCAGACTCGGCCCCATCTTGAAAACAGCATGTGTTCACCTATCAGTATGAGCCGCCGAATGAGTGCGGCAAGCCGCCGTACCCGCTTAATGGTCTTCACCAACAATGCCGTGGCCGCCTCTCGTCATCCTCGCCGGCTTACAACGCCTCTGGCGATTCGCACGCCCATACTGGCCTACAACGCCCTGGCGGCTCACCGTCCATGCCGGTGTCCAATGCCACGGGCGACTCACCGTCTGCGCGGACCTACAACGCCGTGGCCGTCTCTCGCGACCACGCCGGCTTACAACGTCGTGGCCGTCTCTCGTCATCCGTGCCGGCTTACAACGCCGTGGGCGTCTCTCATCATCCACGCCGGCTTACAACGCCATGGCGTCTTTCACAAACAACACCAGTTCACAAAGCCGTAGTTGACCTCTGCGTCTACATCAACACGCCAGGGGGCGCATTTACCAGTATGAGCTGCCCAATAGACGGTTCTAAATTGCCACCCGGTGGGCCAATCTACATTGACATATCGATGCACTGCTCGCCTATATGAGCCGCCCAACGGATGCGCGTAAGACGCCACCCACAGTTCGATCTATATTAGTATATCGGTGCAGTGCTCATTGATATGAGCCGCCTGATGGACAGGCGCACAAGTCGCCGCCATTATAATTTGGTTCATGTCAACAAACAGCCGAGACGAACTATCGACCGGATCATTGAAACAAATCATGTGGGATCATATATAACCTGCCACGACCAATCTCAACTTTCGGTGGAGATTCTCAAGCCGCGTCTTCGAGTCAACTTAAGACTCGGGGGCTACAGATATGGTGAGACACATTTGGTTGTTTTCAACAAGAACCCCGGGTCTTTGCAAGAGAAAATCCAATCCTGGGGGCTATTACATTACTGGCGGAAGATTAAAAATTGCCCAAGAGGACGAACCGCCATGATACACCATTCAAACATAGGTGCCCGAATTTATTGGATCATCACTTGGAGCTTTTGCTGTTTCTTTATACAAGATGGCGGCTTACAAAATTGTGCAAAAGGTTGACTCCATCAAAAAGATCGGCCGAATTTTTACCAGTTACTCTCGCCTAGAGACCCTGAACCGTTCAAGGAAATTGACGACCACTCTCGATAGAGACCCTGAACTGGTCAAAATAAAACTGGCTTGCAGATCCGCCGAACTCTTACCAGTTACTCTCGCCTAAAGACCCTGAACCGTTCAAGGAAATTGACGGCCACTCTCTATAGAGACCTTGTACTGGTTAAAGTTAAAACCGGCGATGAGGGATACTCATGCCCTGCTGTGTCTCTAGCTGGGATGCTGCGCTCATCAATCCTCGCCTGGAAAACGAGCATTGTTATGAGTTCAAGTAGCGAATCCTCTCGGCGGAACCAACGTCCGTGTCTCTTTCTAGGGCGTTGCGCTCATCAATTCTCGCGTGGAAACCGAGTGCTACTCTGAGTTCAAGCAATGCGTCCACCCAGCAAAACCGGTAGATTGTCTCTTTTTTGGTTCGTTGCGCTCTACCAGAAAAATCTCATCGAGAGATCCTGCACTGGCATGAGTTCAAGCATCGAGTCCAGCCAGGAAGAACCATCATATGAGTTTTGGAAGACAAGAAGGAAAGCAAGATCATCATACATTGCATCATGCATAGCATCATACATTGCATCATACATTGCATCATATTCACATGTCATGCCGGCTTATCAAGCCGGGTCAGAACAAGATTATGAAAAAAGGAGCAATGTTATGAAAGATATAACATCTCCGGGTTGTGATTTTTAAAGCCGCCCTTACAGCAACACGAAACATATTCTGTCTTGTTTTTTGCAGGTCTTGTTTATTAAAGATGAGCCGCCGTTATATTGGAAAGTTGATTATTCTTGAAGAGCCGCCCTATCAGATATAATGTTGTGTCATATAATTGACCGGTTCTCGGATTTCTTCAATTGTGCTCTGTAGTAATCTACAACACTCATGGATTTCTTCAAATATATATTTGCCGGGTTGCATCGCAACCACGAGCAGGGATTTCATGTCAAAGACAAAGGAATTATTCAAGGATATTCATTCCGGGTTATATTGCAACCACGGTCAAGGATTCATTCAACGAATTGTGGTGAGTCATATTATTCTTGCGTAGTCCCGAGTCGTCGCAAGCAGACGACCCGTCACTTGGGGGCTACACTATTCAAAGCCAGTTTATATCAATTATGCAAATCCCCTGTCGTTGCAAGCACGCACCACGGAACTTGGGGCTAATGCAAGCCAGTTTTCAAATCACTATTATCAGCAAGACCATATTTTCACAAAAAGATGAGTTGACCTTTCTATATTTTCTAAGTCCCAGCCCAGTAATTCTTACTGACCCGGCACTTGGGGACTACACCGCTCAGATCAAATTATATAACGTCCCAAGTCGCCACAGGTGTGCGACCCGTCACTTGGGGGCTATAGTATTCAGCTGTTTAAACAGATTATGAGGTTCAAATTGAAGAGCCGGCGCATCACATTCTGATGAGCCGGCCCTTGGGGGCTACACCCGCCAAAGCTTTCTGATGAGCCGGCCCTTGGGGGCTACACCCGCCGAAGCTTTATAAGGTATAAGGCAATTATAAGTCCCATGCTGCTGCAGGCAGAACAACCCGTCACTTGGGGGCTACACAGTCCAAAATGTTATTTGCAAAGCACCAAGTTATCATGGATAATCTCGGAGCTTGGGGGCTATAGGTAATATGGACATATCAAAAACTTTGAGGAGATTTTCAAGATATTAAGTATGGAGTTCAGTTATTAGACCCGGCGTCACCAACACTTATGACCCGGTGTTATCAAAAGATCATAACCCGCCAGATTTTATAAGCCGCCCTGCTTCACAACAATGGAAGTCTGGTTTACATCAGATGGGTTTTCATCCCAATATTTTTATCAAGTCAGCTGGGTTCTAGTTATTTGACCCGGCGTCATCAACGATAAATGACCCGACATCATCAATGATTATGACTCGGAGGCGATGACCCGCCAAGAGTATTGGAAGCCGATTCAATGGCATATGGGTGTTCTATTCTCAATATTTTTCGAAGGACATTGACAAGCAAGACGATTTTCAAGACGGCTCATTCATATGCAGAAAGACCTGGATTTCTGAGAAGCCACTTCATAAGCCGGCCAAAGGAGCAAGCCGGTCACTTAACATATTTGTTACTCATATTTCAGGAGCTTACCATGAATAAATTCAATCTAATCTGGGGGATAATGTCAGGGATATACCCGGCGGTATGACCCGGCTTGGCGACTCATAGGAGACCCGTTAAAGACATGACATCTATTAATGACCCGGCGGGCGGGTCACAGGATGACCAAGCCCAAGACCCGGCGGGTGAGCCGGCGCCTGGCGGCTCACAAAAGAAGGCCCGAAGAGAAAAGGATTCCCTTAAAAGAAATAAGACCCGGAGTAGGATTTGTGAGAGGCTAGTCCTAATCCTACTCCTAGTAGGACTCTATTTGTAAGCCTACCCTCTCCACCTATATAAGGAGGGGTAGAGCACCCCTAGAGGGACAAGATTGACAAGTCCACAAGTTTAGACAACACAAGAGATTAGAGATAGACAGATTAGAGGCTCTCGAGATTAGAGGTAGCAGTTAGCACCCCTTGTAACCGAGAGATCTTCATCATCATCAATACAAGATAAGCAGGACGTAGGCTTTTACCTCCATTGGAGGGACCGAACCTGGGTAAACTCCGTATCTCTCGATTCCGATCAACCCCTTCAAGCCGCCACGTAGTTGCGTCTCGCCCCGAACCTAAAGTTCGTTCATCCGGACATCTGTCGTGACAAATCCACGACACTATATATAACCACCCCATGGAGAAAGCACCTTCACTCTCTAGGGTTTCCGCCATGTAAAATTGCAGCCACCCCCTACCAAACTCCACCTTCTAGCCCCACATCCCTTCAATCCCGAAATCCACCCCTTCCCCATCAGTTTCAGCTCTTAGATTCGGAATTAGGGGTCCAATTCGTCCAAATCCTCACCTACCGGACAATGTCCGCGGCCAACCCAAACATGTCCGGCCGACTGCGGAGCCCCGTAGCAGCCGAGCCTCCCCACGGCCGACCTCCTGATACGTGCCGCCACGGGAGCCGAGCTCCCCCTCGCCGGATCGCCTCACTGGAGACCCTAGGCGAGCTCCCCTCGCCCCCCTTCCTCCTCTCCTTCTCTTCTTCCCCTAAGCTCTCTCTCTCCCCTCCATGTGCAGAGCCGCCATGGCCGTCGTGAAGCTCTCCTCGCCAGTCACCAAGCTCCGTCAATCGCCGGATCGGAAGAGCCGTGGTCAGATCCGCCGGCACCGCCCATCCCTGCCTCCTCCGGCCTCCCCCGGCGCGCCCTTGCCCCCTCCCTCAAGCCGTCACCGCCATGGCTGCCGCCTCCATCGGGAGGAGCAGCGCTCCCGAGCGCTCGTGTTGACCCGCTATGGGCCGCCTCGCCCGCTATGGGTTGCGCCTCCCCCTAGCCCAGGTCCGTGCCAGGAACAGGCACAACTGCCCCACCGACCGGCCCACAAGGCCCTAGGTGAGCCCGTGCAGTCCCTCGCTATATCGTGCCCTGTGCGCTTGGTAGCTATCCAGCGCCCATGTCCTGTTGGGCTAGATCCCAGATTTGGCCCGTTACCTTTTTTTTTCTGTTAACGAATTTGCTAATTAACCAGTGAATTACAGAATTGCAGAACCCCCCGTTCTTCATGCATTTAGTAACTTTTCAACCGTGCATCGCATGTAAATACTTTATACATGGAAAGTGACTAGAATTTCGTGTAGATTCACAATAACCAACTCTCACATGTGTTTAAAATGTTTAACATTATGTTTTCATGTAATTTGCGTAGATGTCATGCTAAAATGATTTATTGCATAACTAGATAACCGTAGCTCCGTTTAAAATGTTTCATATATGTAACTTGACTAGAAAAACGCATAGAATCTCATGGTGACATTTATTTTTATGTTTAACAACTCTAAAATATGGTTAGTTCAGATCTGGACCAAACTAAAAAAATGCATATGAGGTCATTCCGGAATTGTTATTCATTGCTTCCGGCCACATTTAAAGTGCCTAGGTGTTGTAGTTGTTTGTGTTTCACCTCTTGCCATGTCTAACAACATCTAATATTGATGAGTACCTAAACAGGAGCAAACTAAATAATTCAAACATGGAATGTGTAGTAGTTGTTTGTTGTGCTTACCATGCCATGCCATGCGTGCATTTTAAACCGGACATGCATCATATTTGTATGCGCATCATCTCATGCATATGTTGTGGTGTATCTTATGTTGATTGTTTGTTTCGGATTGCTTCTTCTCGATAGAGTTCCGAAAGCGTTCGCAGTGTGAAGATTCATTTGATTACGTTGGATCGTCTTCTTCATGGACTCGTGCTTCTTCCAAGCAGGATCTCAGGCAAGATGACACATTTTCCTGGATACCACTACTATCATTGCTATGCTAGTTGTCCCGCTTTTATTGTTATGTCTCGCTACCTACCACTTGTTTGTCAAGCCTCCCAACATTGCCATGATAAACCTCTAACCCCTCCACATCCCAGCAAACCATTGTTTGGCTATGTTACCGCTCGCTCAGCCCTTCTTATAGCGTTTCTAGTTGCTGGTGCAATTGCTTCCATGTGTCAACATGGACATTCTTTTGTTATCACAATATTATTGCTATTTAATTTAATGCACTTATACACTTGGTAAAGGGTGGAAGGATTGGCCTTTTGCTCGGTGTTTTGTTCCACTCTTGCGGCCCTAGTTACTTGAGAACCGGTGTTATGTTCCATAATTGAGCTCTCCTAACATGCTCGGGGTTGTTAAGGGGACCCCCTTGATTTTCGTTTGAGGATAAAGCTTGTCTGGCAAGGCCGAACATTGGTACTACATTTTCCTAATAATTAATAAACTTGCATAGGGAGTAAATAACCCGAGGATGTTTAATCAACAACCCAGTCCAATGCTCCTTATGAGTGTTGGTCCAACCTGTCAACTGCCGGTGGCTACCAGGGGCAACTCTGCGACTGGCCTACCAAAAGTTTGGACAATCCATCGTGTCCTGAGAACAAGATACGCGGCTCCAGTCGGGATCGTCGACACGCCGGGCGGCCTTGCTGGATTTGTTTTACCTTTCTCGAATGTCTTGAGTGAGGAATTCCGAAAATACTTCAGGCTATCTCGAGGTTGCGGTCTTCCAATGGAATTGCCTAAGAAATCACGAGATTCGTGGTCGAGGTTATTCCCGCTACGTGTGGTTAATTTGTCATGGACGAGTTGGAGCACCCCTGCAGGGTTAAATCTTTCAGAAAGCCATGCCCACGGTTATGTGGCAAACTTGGATACTTTGTTTAACACCCGGTCATAGCAAACTTGAAGTAAACCCAAATAAAATACACCAACTGAGTGCGTAACCATGATTGTCTCTTCTCGTGAGTCCTTATCCGAGAGAGAACACGGTGGGATTATGTTTGATGTAAGTAGGTGTTCAGGATCAGTTAGTGATCATTACTAGTTCACGTCCGTTATGCGTAGACCACCATACTTTACTTTATGTATTCGTAAGTTATCCACTCAAATAAATGCTTAGTCGCTTGCTGTAGCCTCACCACTTAACCATACCTCACCCATTATGCTTTAATAGTCTTGATACCCTTGGAAATGAGATTGCTGAGTCGCTGTGGCTCACAGATTACTACAACAACAGTTGCAGGTACAGGTAATGTGGTGCTTTCACGTGAGAGGGATGCTTGTTTGATTTGGAGTTCTCTTCTTCTTCTTCATCGATCTAGGATGGGTTCCAGGCGGCAGCCTGGGATAGCAACATGGATGTCATTTTATCGTTTGATTTCGTCCATAGTCGGACCCTGCTCTTTTGTATGATATTTGACTATGTTGTTGTATTGGTGTGATATTGATGTAGCTTGTGGTGAGTGTAAGCCAATTTCATATACTCATCTCTTCTGTAAATGTACTTGTAATGATATCCATTCTTGCAACACGACGAGATGCGCTTTTATCCCTGTCGACGCCCTCGTGCCAAAATAAGGATAGGACCGCATCTTGGGCGTGACAAGTTGGTATCAGAGCCAGTACCGACCTAGGAGCCCCCTTGATTGATCGAACATGTCCGAGTCGAGTCTAGTGAAAAACTATTTTCAGTCTAGTTATATATCGGAGAGTAGGATTCTTTTTACTCCTCTTCTATGCTCTGGTGAGGAATTACGACTTAGGCATTTTGTTACTACTCCTCTTCTCGCTTAATTTTTTTTAGGATCACACGGGTATTTTGGAAACTATATGATGCCGATGTGATGGAGTTATGTCTTGGTGCCTCCTGTCTGACTTGATTTCTTTCGGCGAGTTGAGCTCCAGGGGATTCTTGACACATCGTTATCGTTCAGTTTCCTTAGTATCTCAGGACGGAGGATGTTCGAAATTACTTCAATACTTTTTGTGGCGAGATAAGGTCGGAGTGACCCAGTACTCGGGAGGCGTCCGAGGTACTGCCATGTTTGGCATCGTTGTGTTTTCGAGGGTCCGAGATAGATGGAGTTCGGAACCCCTGGTTATGTGTTGACGGATGTGTTACATTGGAGCGTAGTATTATTGTTAGGAGTTGAGTGATGGATTTTGCTCCTTGTATCCGTGGACCCGATTGCATAACTGGAAGATTTCGAAAGTTCTTAGGTGGGAATTCAAGTAGTTACCTAGGTTATCTTCCAACAAATGTGTGATGTGAGGTTGGGGTTCGACATCTAGTTGATTCATTTGTTCACGGTCTTTCTTACAGAGGACAGTCTTGATATATGTCATCAGATATGCTTCGTCAAGCCTTGTAGTTCGCCACACATAGGGAGCATATTCGAGCGTCACTTCAATATGACAGTCCAATGTACGATTGAGACCGTGCGAACCTTACCACGAACATATCGAGCGGAATCTCTTTCATGAATTTGTTCTGGCTTGTTGCGTAAGCCTCATCCTTTGTTTTGTTGGAGTATGGTAATTTGAGTTGCTTCGATGTCAACTGCTGATCTCATATCTTTCCGAAGCGGTGTTCTCATATTTTGGTGGGAATGCTAATTCTTTTGCTCAATCAAGTTGTCATATCAATTCTTTTATCCGGCGTGCTTCTCTTCAAGATAATTCAATTCTCTCTAATATTTGCAAGATCAATCCTCATATTTCTTTCCGGAGTTCATTTCATTTGTCCCAAGTTTTCTTTCTTTTCCCCACCCTCCCGCCCTTTTCTTCAATGATTAAATCTCATCCAAGTGCCTTTTTTCTTATTTGATGCTTCGCTATCATTTGTTTTGTATTGTATCCGGTGATTTCTTGTGGAGATTCTCAAGAGTTTCAATTTTAAGATCTATCCTCATATTCCTTGTTCTCGTTGTTATTCTTCTCCGGTGGATTCAATTCAAGATCTCGGTATTCTTCGTATCCTTTCCAATCGCCAAATGCTTCTCCATGTCGAAGATTCTGTCCAAGTATCTTGTTTTTCGTCTCTCTCTATTCTATCTGGAGTGCTGAAGATATATCAGAAGATTTGGTTTGCATTCCTTTCAAAATATTCGAGGTTCTCTCCTCATCGAGTTTTTCATTTGTACCGGTGCAATCTCTCTTTCTAAGCAATTGTTTCAATGGTGGTTTCTTTTGAGTGGGCCCATAACCCACAGGTTTCCCCAGGATCTTACCTGGCTCTTCTATTCTTTCCGGAGATGTCCTGAAGTTCTTTTCATATGATGTAAGAATGATTTTCATCAGTCATATTCCTTCTCCATGTTCGCTTCTAAATCATTTTCATTGTTGGCTCAACCTTCTTTATTCATTATTCCGGAGTGTCTCAATAATTCATGGTGTTGCTTCTCGTCATTATTCTCAGTATTGAAGACCGAAGGAGAGTTTCTCTTAATCTTGGTCCATTCTCTCGAAGATTTGTCATCTCATCTTGATGCTTTCCTCTCAAATTGTTTCTGTTCATGAGAAATTTGTCCCATATCTATCCGGTGCATTTAGAGTTGTTTTCATTTCTCGATCCTCCGAAGGCCATCATTTTAGAAAAAAAATCGTTCCCAGCTTTCAGCTTTTGTTCTCAAATTCTTCTCAATTGTTGTCTCTTCGTTCCTATCTCAATCATTCCAGTGCCTTGTGAAGTTTTCCATTAGATCATGCTCTCTTTGTTCTCATGTTATATCACTCATTTGTATTATCCTCTTTGTTTCTAATTCTTACCGGTGTTCTCGTGCAAGACTTCTGCAAGTTTGTGCTCTATCTATCTTTCCTATATTTTTTTCCAAAATAATAAGTGGTATGCTAAATCCGTTGCTTGTCATCGATTTAACTTGATGAAGGATAATCATAACATAATTCTTATTCTTGTTGGTCAAGGTGATCTCAATCCTTCTTCCGGAGTTGTTCATGATATCAAATTCTCGATTATAAGTTGTTCAACTTTTCTTTTCTGGAGTTCCTAGTTTTCTCATATATATCTCCGTGAAGCTTCATCTAAATCATAACAAGGCCTCAATCTTGTCGTTTCACAACCTTCAATGTGAAGCTTCATCTTTTCATTTCGGAGTTCATCACGATGGTTCTTCATGGTGGTTTGTTTAGGATGTAATTCTTCTCAAATTGTTCTTCAAGATTCTTGTTGGGGGTGCTCAAGTGTTCTTAGCTTGGATTGCTAAGTTCAATTCCTCTCCATTGGTTTTTGAGATGGCGTTATTAAATTCTTGATTATGACGAGTCCCGAAGGAAAATTGTCAAGAATAAGATTCGTAAACCCATCTTGTCTTCTCAGAGTTATCTTGGGTTGGATTTCACCTAAAGCATTTACTAAGGATTGTTGCTATCATGGTGTCATAAACGATTCAAGTGTCTCCTCCACCTCTTGGTGAAAGAAGTTTTGCATATCTTGTTGCCCTCAAGCAATCAATTGGTTTTGTTGTGGTAGGTTGTCACCTCATAATTTTGAGATGTTTTCCACAAGCCCATAACAAGCTATTATTTTTGTCGTTGATTCTCCATCAACTCCGTTCACCCTATGCTTCTCGAGTTCAATGGTGGTAGAAGTTGTTATTTTCTTCTCCGTTCTTTTCCTTCCAATGATCTAGTTTTCATTCTTTTCTTCCGGAGGCGTTGTCATGTTGCTCTGTTTCAACCATCATCTTGTTTTATCAAGATCATGTTATTTCTTGCTTATTCATTTTACCGGAGTGTTGTGTTCTATGTTCAAGTTCCTTCCATCTTATCAATTTTGCCCCTCTATCCTACCGAAGTGCTGCCAAAATTTCTTTTGAATTCTTGCTTGATCCTCATTTCATTCTTCATCTCTTGCATCCTTCATGTTTCATTGGTTTCACTCATTTGTCAAAGAAGCAACTAAGTTTTACCTCTTGCTTTATTATTCCTCTTCCCCTTCTCATTCTAAGATCTCGGGTCGAGATCCTCGTGCAGTGGAGGAGAGTTGTAACAGCCCGGGACCGACGCTCCAGAAGATTCCCCTTTTATTCCATTGTCATCGTGCGAGTCATCTGGTTGTCGCATTCATCATTGCATCATTCACATC
Organism: Hordeum marinum; assembly: GCA_022496015.1. Classification (NCBI taxonomy): domain Eukaryota; kingdom Viridiplantae; phylum Streptophyta; class Magnoliopsida; order Poales; family Poaceae; genus Hordeum; species Hordeum marinum. The sequence goes on along the minus strand of CM039674.1, from coordinate 431,874,903 downwards.
ATCTGCATAGCATCATCACTCGTTTTCAAAAACTTGCATCCGTTCATAGCTGCCGGTTCTCTCTGTTCGTGTCCTTGACCGTTTCGAGACCAACCACACATGCACGCGCCCGCGACATCAATTAAAATATTGTTTTTAAAGTGCGCATAAAGTATTCTTGGATTGGGTCGAAACTTGGCATGCGATCTTGTTTTATTGTAGGTAGGCCGTCTGCCAAATTTCGTCACAATCAGAGGTCGTTTGTTATTCGAACGGTCAACCGTAGCAGTGCGGTCATCGGTTTATTTGTTAGACGTTTTTTGGTGTTTCAAAACTCATGTCACGGGCCGCAACTTCCCTCTCATCCCCACCTAGCCCAACTACACAACCCACTAGTCAAACCTAGCCCCTCCCTCCGTTCGGGGCCATCGGATCATGATCGTACGGTTGAGGTCCAACCCACCCTAGTCCATACCCTACATATAACCACCCAGTGGAGAGAGCCCCTTCACTCTCTAGGGTTCCCCCAAGTAAAATTGCAGCCACCCCTACCAAACTCCACCTTCTAGCCCCACATCCCTCCAATACCAAAATCCACCCCTTCCCATCATTTTCAGCTCTTAGATTCAGAATTAGGGGTCCAATTAGTCCAAATCCTCACCTACCATACAATGTCCACGGCCAACCTGGACATGTCTGGCCGACCGTAGAGCCCTGCAGCAGCCGAGCCTCCCCGCGCGTGACCTCCCGATGTGCGCTGCCACTGGAGCCGAGCTCCCCCTCGCCTGGGCGCCTCGCCGGCGACCCCAGGCAAGCTCCCCTCGCGCCCCTTCCTCCTCTCCTTCTCTTCTTCCCCTATGCTCTCTCTCCCCTCCATGTGCAGAGCCGCCATGGCCGTCGTGAAGCTCTCCTCGCCGGTCACCAAGCTCTGCCACTCACCGGATCGGAAGAGCCATGGTCAGATCCGCTGTCCCCGCCCGTCCTCACCTCCTCCGGCCTCCCCCAGCGCGCCCTTGCCCCCTCCCTCAAGCCGTCACCGCCATGGCTGCCACCTCCATAGGGAGGAGCAGTGCTCCCGAGCGCTCGTGTTGACCTGCGCCTGGGCCGCCTCGCTCACTATGGGCCATGCCTCCCCTAGGCCTAGGTCCGCAAAAGGAGCAGGCCCAACTGCCCCACCGACCAGCCCAAGAGGCCCTAGGTGAGCCCCTGTAGTCCCCTGCTATATCGCGCCCTGTGCGCTTGGTAGCTATCCAGCGCCCATGTCCTGTTGGGCCAGATGCCAGATTCGGCCCATTACCTTTTTTTCTGCTAAAGAATTTGCTAATTAACTAGTGAATTACAGAATTGCAGAAAACCCCTCGTTCTTCATGCATTTAGTAACTTTTCAATTGTGCATCGCATGTAAATGGAAAATGACTAGAATTTCATGTAGATTCACAACAACCAACTCTCACATGTGTTTAAAATGTTTAACTTTCTGTTTTCATGAAATTTGCGTAGATGCCATGCTAAAATGATTTATTGCATAACTAGATGACCGTAGCTCCGTTTAAAATGTTCCATATATGTAACTTGACTAGAAAAACACGTAGAATCTCGTGGTGACATTTATTTTGCTGTTTAACAACTCTAAAATATGGTTAGTTAAGGTCTGGACCAAACTAAAAATATGCATATGAGGTCGCTCCAGAATTGTTATTCGTTGCTTCCGGCCTCATTTAAAGTGCCTATGTGTTGTAGTTGTTTGTGTTTCACCTCTTGCCATGTCTAACAACATTTAATATTGATGAATACCTAAACGGGAGCGAACTAAATAACTCGAATGTGGAGTTTCGTCAATATGCAACTCGTTGCATATTGAACTTCACTTAATGTGTAGTAGTTGTTTGTTGTGCTTGCCATGCCATGCCATGCGTGCATTTTAAACCGGACATGCATCATATTTGCTTGTGCATCATGTCATGCATATGTTGTGGTGTATCTTGTGTTGATTGTTTGTTTCGGATTGCTTCTTTTCTCGATAGAGTTTCGAAAGCGTTTGGAGTGTGAAGATTTGTTTGACTACGTTGGCTCATCTTTTTCATGGACTCGTGCTTCTTCCAAGCAGGATCTCAGGCAAGATGACACATTTCCCTGGATACCACTACTATCATTGCTATTCTAGCTGTCCCGCTTTTATCATTATGTCTCGCTACCTACCACTTGTTTGTCAAGCCTCCCAACATTGCCATGATAAGCCTCTAACCCCTCCACATCCCAGCAAACCATTGTTTGGCTATGTTACCGCTCGCTCAGCCCTTCTTATAGCATTTCTAGTTGTAGGTGAAATTGCTTCCATGTGTCAACATGGACATTCTTTTGTTATCACAATGTTATTGCTATTTAGTTTAATGCACTTATACACTTGGTAAAGGGTGGAAGTCTTGACCTTTTGCTCGGTGTTTTGTTCCACTCTTGCGGCCCTAGTTACTTGTGAACCGGTGTTATGTTCCATAATTGAGCGCTCCTAACATGCTCGGGGTTGTTATGGGGACCCCCTTGATTTTTGTTTTAGGATAAAGCTTGTCTGGCAAGGCCTAACATTGGTACTACATTTGCCTAATAACTAATAAACCTGCATAGGGAGTAATTAACCCGAGGATCTTTAATCAACAACCCAGGCCAGTGCTCCTCATGAGTGTTGGTCCAAACTGTCAACCGCCGGTGGCTACCAGGGGCAACTCTGCGAGTGGCCTACCGCAAGTTTGGACAATCCCTCGTATCGTGAGAACGAGATACGCGGTTCCTATCAGGATCGTCGACACGTCGGGCGGCCTTGCTGGATTTGTTTTACCTTTCTCGAACGTCTTGAGTGAGGAATTCCGAAAATACTTTGGGCTATCTCAAGGTTGTGTAAGACACTAAATGTGGATGTAAGACTCTTGTTATTCAGCTTCTGGGTGTTCAGTGAGCATTGATCTCTAGGATCACTGTACACATGCATTCGGTGATCACGACTTATGAGTCGGGGTCCCTACATCTCTTTTCCCTCAAAAGGGAGCAAGAATCATTGGAGGGATTGACAGTTAGCAAGCTCTAAGAAGGTCAATAATGGGGGGCAAACACGAGCTCAAAGATAGAGAACCATTGGGGAAGAAGACCCCCTTAAATAGGTCCCCACGAATCTGCCCGTTATGTGTAGAATAGCACAGGGGCGGTACAACCGCTATGCGTGTCGGTACAACCGGTCAAGGCAGACAAAACCTACATATAGGAAAAGCAATAGGTGGTACAAACGCCCAGGGCACCTGTAGTATCGGTTAAATAGGAACAACCGGCCCACAACCCCCAAGAACCACTCCACAATAGAAACTAGTCCGGTGGTAGAGCAGTACATGTCCGGTACAACCTTCGGACCAATTCCGGAGCGGTAAAACCGCTCCAAACACCGGTTGTACCGGTCGACTGGTACAACCTCTCTATGAACCGGTACAACCTCTCTATGTAAAATAGGTAAGACTAAAACAACCATAACTTTGCGCATACATGCTTCGATTTGAGCAAACTCCAGCTTGTTGGATAAAGGACAACATGAGATATCCAAGAATGACTAGTTATATTAAGAACAATCAATGGAGAATAAATTCCACTAGGATAAGGAAGATGACATTCCCAATAATTATCCGGAAAAATCTCTAGCATTGAAAACATTATAGAAGATGCATATGGACTCCGTATTCGATGAACTCGAGATTGTCATGAAGATGACCATAAGCTCTAAAACTCACAAAGAGAAACACCAAACAAGAACCAAGAAAGATGATGCAAGGATGCAAATGCTTTGAGATCTCAATGAACTATACAATCAAGCTACTCACTTGAGAGACCCCTTGGTAGTACGACAATCGATCATGTAACCCGGTCTCACAACTAGCACAATGAGGATGGTAAAATAGAAAACCTATCAAGGACAAACCTATACCTTTCTTATGGTCCAATTGAGCTATATGATGATGATCTTGACTTCCTCAAGATGGACCACCTTTCTTGATTGCGCTGGCTTGATGAAGACTAGTTGATTGCTCCCCCATACTCCATTATGGGTGAGCCACTCTTCGGCACATCTTCACAAGTCCATTGTTAACACAATGGATGATAAACTTCAACTATGATATATCCGTGATGCTTCACTTGAACTTGCACACCGCAACCTTGATCATGATCACCTCTTGATGTCATCCTCCGTGGGTTGTATGGGATCTTCCTCTTGATGCAAGCCCATGGACACATACCTAACCCCACAAGGAACACTCACAAAGATCATGGGTTAGTACACAAAGCGTAATGGACAATACTTACCATATCATGAGATCACTTGATCCCACTTGGTACATCTTCTATGCTTTGTGTGTTGATCAACTTGAATCATTCTTTGTAATTAGTCTTGATCAACAATGCATCTTATGTTCTCTCTTCATAAATATGATGTTTTGAAGGTAAACATGAATGTTCACACAATCTTCTTCTTCAAGACATACTTGCAATAAGCTCAATTATCTCATAACCAATCTTTGCATAAATCCTTATACCACCTTGATCACCATATAAACTCCTTGAAACCAACAAATGGACTTCAAGAAGTGCCTATGGACAAATTCTTGGAATATAACTCAAGGCAACCATTAGTCCATAGGGATCGTCATCAATTACCAAAACCACATATGGAGAAATATGCTCTAACACCAGGGCAAGCCCTGTGAGCTCGTCGCTCACCCGTACGCGTTCTAGTCTCCTCTCGAAGATTTTAGGGTCTATTTATGTCCAAAAATAACCACTGTAAAGTTTCATCCAATTTGGACTTCGTTTGATATTGATTTTCTGAAAAAGTCCAAAACAGGCAAAAAACAGGAAATGGCACTAGGCACTGGGTTAATAGGCTAGTCCTAGAAAATGATATAAAATAGAATATAATTGCATATAAAGTATTCAATATTAATAATATAATAGTAAAAGCACATTTGCTCCCTTGGTGGTTTAGGTAATTAATAACAACATATATATCATTGGACTCATGTTTCCACTAAGCATATTTCACGAAAAGTCCAAGGATGGGATGGCTATAAATTGTGAGGAGATACCCCAAGATGCAAGGAATGGATTGGCAAAGCTTCAATCCAGAAGACTCTCTTTTTACTTTTTGAGAAATCACTTTGAGTCCATAGGAAAGCCAATACTATTAAAAGGGGGTAATGTATTGTTGCTGAACGAATTGCTCCATCTGCACAAGTGCTAGCCACCAAAAACACCTACAAACTCTCCCACAAAATACTGTGACAAAACCCTATCACAAAATCGGTGCCACCAAGTTTTCCCATCCGGATCTATCGATTTTCTATCCAAGACAGATGAGCCAAACCCTACCATCTCGGTACAACCGAGATTAGTGGCAACCATTCTGTTGACCCAGTTTAACAAATCAGAATTTCTGAGTTTTATGAATCGGTGTCACCGAGTTTTGGTAACTACCCTCGGCCACTCATATCAGTACTACCGAGAATCATATATCGGTCTCACCGAGATTCCGAAAGTTGCCACGTTTTGAACAGATAGGTACGACCAAATTTTGCGTCGGTTTCACCAAGTTGGTCAATAGTGTATGTAACAGTTGGATTTTTGGAGATGCCTATATATACCCCTCCACCACATCCCACTCACAAGAGAAGCACTCAGAACAGTTGCCCACTTCCCACATCCAAATTTCTGAGAGAGAACCACCTACCCTTGTGCCCCACTTCCCACATCCAAATTTCTGAGAGAGAACCACCTACCCTTGTGTTGAGATCAAGATCATCCACTCCAACCATATGGATCTTGATTTCTAGCCTCCCCAAGTTGCTTTCCACCCAATCAATCTCTTCTACCAAGCGAAATCTATGAGAGAGTGATTGAGTGTTGAGGAGTCTATCATCTTGATGCAAAAGAGCAAGGAGTTCATCATCACTATCAAGCCTATTACCTTTTGGAGGGTGGTGCCTCCTAGATTGGTTAGGTGTTGCTTGGGAGCCTCCTAATTCGTGTTGTGGAGTTGAATCAAGAAGTTTGTACGGGCAAGGAGATCGCCTACTTCATGAAGATCTACCAATAGTGAGGCTATTCCTTCATGGACGGAAGCCATTATGGAATAGACAAGGTTGCTACTTCGTGGACCGTTATTGGTCATGGACCCTTATGGGCGGAGCCCTCCGTGGAATCTCATGACCGTTACCCTCTGTGGGTTGAAGACTCCATAAACATGGATGTACGATAGCGTCACCTATTGGAACCACGGGAAAATTCTTCGTATCTACAATTGCATTTGATCTTCTATCCCTACCCTCTACTACATGTGTTTGTCTTTACTTTCCGTTGCCATACTCTTAGACATGCATGTGTAGGGTGTGCTTGAATTGCTATCATTGCTAAAATCTGCCCACAACTAAAATTGGGAGAAGGTAGAATTTTTTGGGTCAAGTAGTCTAGTCACCCCCCTCTAGACCTACTTTTGATCCTACAAGTGGTATCAGAGCATTGGTCTCCATTGCATTGGTTTCACAACCTAGGAAAGTATGCCGTCTAGTGAGGGAAATTATCACCGTAGAGGTTCTTACTTTGATGGTACAAATTTTGCTAGTTGGAAGCATAAAATGAAAATGCATATTCTTGGTCATAACCTCGCCGTTTAGGCTGTTGTTCGTGTTGGTTTGCAAGGTGAATTCTTTGGTGATGGAAAGGAACCAGATCATGAAGCGACCGCAGAAGAATTGAAGATGTTTCAATACAATGCTCAAGCATTTGACATTGTTTTCAACTGCCTATTCCCCGAAGAATTCAACAAAATTAGTCGTCTTGAGAATGCAAAGGAAATTTGGGATACTTTGGTTGATATGCACGAAGGTACCGATTCCGTCAGAGAATCTAAGTTGGATGTGCTTCAAAGTCAAGTTTACAAGTTCAAGACGAAGGATGGCGAAGGAATCACAGACATGTACTCTAGGCTAGCTCTCATTACCAATGAGATTTCTGTCTTAGGAAGCGAAGAAATGACTGACAAATTCATCATCAAGAAGATACTTATAGCTTTGGATGGAAAGTATGACACAGTGTGCACCTTGATCCAAATGATGCCAAAATAAAAAGATCTCAAGCCTACAAAAGTGATTTGGAAGGATTGTTGCTCATGAGATGTCACTCAAAGACAAGGAAGAACTTCACAATAAGTCTATCGGTGCTTACAAAGCCACAAGTGATGCTCCCACTACTTCAAGCGAAAACCTTGTTACCAATGAAGAGATAAGCCTCATGGTCAAGAAGTTCAACAAGTTCTACAAGGGTAGAGGCAAAGAGAGGAACTCCAACTCAAGTTATGAAGAGAAGTGTTCATCTAGTCATGACCAGAATTGTTACAATTGTGGAATGCCCGAACACTAATCAAATGAGTGCACGCCCCCACAAAAGAAGGGAAGAGTCACCTAGACGAAAGAGCTCAAGATATGAGTCACCTCGAAGAGAGTGAAGGAGTAGAGATGATCGTTATGAACAAAGACCCTCAAGGAGAAGTATGGAATCGGAGAAGAAGGAAAAGTACACCAAGAGCTACTCAAGAAGAAGACATCAAGCTCATGTTGGTGAATGGGTTTCCAGCTCCGAATCCGACAACTACTCCGAGAGAAGCTATCACTCCGATTCCGACTATAGTCAAGATGAAGGTGTTGCCTGACTTTTCCTCCAACTCCTATGACATATTTGATTCACCAAATGAAGGTAGTGGAAGTTGCTTCATGGCTAAATGCCCCAAGGTATCACACCCCAAGTATATTGATTTCAATAGTGACGAGGATGACCTACTAGGAGATGATGACTTGCTAATTGAAAAATCTAGTGATACTAGTAAAAATGAACTTTTTAATAACCACTCTAGTCAAGATAAGTCGTGTGATGATAATAAGTTGGAAATAGACCGTCTAACTAAAGAACTAAACACTCTTAAGTTAGCCCACGAGTGTACCCTAGAAGATCATAGAGAACTTGAAGGACTCATGAGAAACTCCGCTTCGAAAAGCTCAATTTGGAGCAAGAGCATGAATTCCTTAAAGCTATCAATGACGATCTTCGAAAGAAGACTTCCTCTTATCTAGCCAAACAAATTCTCTTGTCTACATTCATTCCACAAGTTAAGGCTAAGCAAACTAGTAACAAAGGCAAGAAAGGTTCTTCAACTAGTAGCAATAAAAATGATAAATCCAATGATATTGCTTCTAGTAGTTCTATTGATCCCACAAATGACTCTCTTAGCCAAGTTACACTTGAGCAATAAAATGATCTTTTGAAAGGGATTATAGAGAAAGGTATCTACAAAAGTCTTGCCCGATGTAAGCAATTTGAGGAAATTGTACGCAAGCATGGAGGATACCGGAAGAACCATGACATTGGCTACTTCAACGCAAATGGAGTTGAATGGGAAGAAGGTCCATACCCCAAGCCCAAGTTTGTTCCTAAGAGGGAGAAGTATGAACATATTCTTCCCAAGGGAACAAAAGCTCAAGATGATCTTCCACCACAAGATCACAAGCTAAAGGGCAAGGACAAGCTTCAAGCGGAGATTGACTCATATGAAGATGAATCCCAAGCTTTGGTCAAGTGGGTTCCCAAGGCTTCTACAAGCTCAACTTCTACAAGTGCCACTTCAACACCAAGGATTCCCATCAACTCGATGTGGGTCCCCAAGAAGAAGAATTAGAGAAGTTCTCGAGGGGTGACTCCACCAATGAAATTCACTCATATTTATTATTGGCAATAACTAGTTGCAATCAACATCAACATTATGCAATAGTTCAAGGAGTCACACATTCACTCAAAGGTAAGTAAAGGACAAGGTAGTTAATGAATCCATGGACATCATCATGTATGCTTTGAACTCTGTGTCCATAGATATCCTTGTATTTGTCTCTTGCGTTTGGGACTAACCCATGTAGGTGAGGAGAGTAAGAAACAAAAAGGATTTCTCCCAACTCAAGACGATCTTCATCAACTATGAGCATCCACAACTACATCACCCACATGAAGTCTTCTATGACAAAACCCAAGGTTAGTTTATCCCTCTTAGGGGGGAGGTCACATCAAGGGGGGCTTTACTCTAAGACTTGAGTCAAAGTATCTCTTGGAATGTGACAACATTAACAAGCTTTATGTAAAAGTGGTAACCCCACTTGTGCTGAAACGATGAGTATGACCTATGATCAAGTATTCTTACTTGGCTCCTAAGTCAATATACTCATATATAGATGACTACGTCATCGCCAAAGTGCTTGACAGATGCTAGAATGTATGTGCATGTTTGCCATGATTTCATTTGATATCTTATTGTGTGAGCATGTTGGTGTGCATATCTTTTATCATTCAAGGATATCTAATTGTAGCTATTTGGTTTTTCTTTTTGTTTTGCCAATTGGATATACAAGAATGCCTAGGACCCCTCTCTAGCTATCTATGCTTTCGCACCTCAAGTTCTATTCATGCTACATCACAAAAACTTGAATAAGCACTTGTCAAACCCTCTGTGTGAGGAGTACTCGGAGTACCGTTTCGTCAAGGCTGACCTCCAAAACCTCCCTAAAGTGTAACTCAGTGCAACCAACCAGAAAATCTTGGTTCCACCAAATGCCTAGGGTTGATCTGATTTTGCACCTCGGTACCACCGATACCATGATCTCGGCTTCACCGAGTTTCCCTGTCAACACATAGTAGTGGAACTCAGTGGCACCAAATTTTTTGTATCAGTGACACCGACAGTTAAGGGTACTTAATTCGGCGGACCCAACATTTTGAAATTTCATCTTCAAACGCTAAGTCCCCAACCCTAAGCTGCCGTACCAGGACCCCTTGGGCGTCGCCTTTGCCTCCCCGAGTGCCTCCACCATTGGGATCCATGCCGTCGACGGAAATCTCCACTTCCCGTCGCCGTCTAGTCGAACCATCATGGAGTTAGGGTATGGATTCGATCTCCTCATGCATTCAACGTCCGCGCATTAGGATATTTGCATCTATATGCCATAGTGTGAAATCGATCTATCCCACAAGAATCATCCATAGCTTAGAAAACGAGGAAATTCTAGATCTGAACTCCCACAACATGCATCTTGGTGATACCGAGTTGATAGAATCGGTTCCACCGATTCAGTTTTTAGGGTTTCTAAGAACCACTTCAGTGAGACCGAGTAGTTTTGGTTACACCGAAAAGGCTGCCCAAGTTTCTGTTAAGGCAGTGGTCAGTCTCGATGACTCTGGGAACTTCAACCCGATTGTACCGAAATATATTTTGCAGTAGTTCATACCCAAATTTTTTGAGTTTAAATTTTGAAAAATATTTGTGTTTTTGTGATGCTCAACCTTTCTTCTCTTGCATACTCTATTCACACGGACAATATGTTAGCTTCAGGTGATAGTCAGAATGACTCCAAAGATCCTAGCATTGATGCAGATCCAGGCACTAGTCCTGAGCCCAGCTCATCTTCAGAAGATCCAGGTACACCTAGCTCTCATGGTTTACCTGGATCTTCTGAAGATGAGCTGGGTGTACCTGGATCTTCTGAAACTAGAGCCAGGAAGAAATTGAACTCAGATGAAGAAGACTCTGATTTTGTGCCAGAGGAAGTTCTTGCCAAGCAAAGGCAAGACAAAGCAGATAAAGCTGCTAAGAAGTCTGCTATAGAGGCCACCTCATCCAGGAGGCCAGACATGAAGGAGTATGCCAGCTTAGAGGCAATGAAAGCACCTGAGAGTGCTAGGGCTTCCGTGTCTATAGAGCTAGCTAGAATCTCTATGCCTAAGAAGACAGATGAGAAGAAGAGGGTTAGGACAAGGTATGTCAAAGCAACAGTGCTCCCATCTACTCCTGAGTACCTTGATGAATCTGAGGAAGAAGAGAATGTGCCAACTGCCAAGGCACCTGCTAAGAAGAAGAAGAAGTTGCTTGCTAATGCCATGACTAGTCAGGCCCCATCCAAAAGCAAGGTAGCTCCTCCCAAGAAGCCCACATCTCCTGAGTCCAAGAGGACTAGTAAGGATATTCCAGTTGTAGCCAAGAACAAGGGATCCTCCTCCAGAGCTGTTGCTGAAGATGAAGATATGACAATTTTGAGGAAGTTAAGACCTCACCTTCCACAACACAATGATAACTATCCACTTGCTGAGGATATGAAGAAGAGGAGGGACTTAGGGCTGAGAGAATGGAGAGCTATAAATCCTTATTCTGAGATGAGAAAGACCGTTGCAGACTACATATTCTACACCAAGGAGCAACAAAATTTCTATCAGACTGTTCTGCTAGACAAGAGCCCAGTTGTAAGTGACATGAGATATGTAGACTGGGGCTACATTAAGGAAAATGAGGACTACTTTCCCCATGTGCAAGAAAACTTCAAGGCCATTGATATTGATGCATTTGTTGGTAGGTAGATGACTGATGACCCACAAGTATAGGGGATCTATCGTAGTCCTTTTGATAAGTAAGAGAGTCGAACACAACGAGGAGCAGAAGGAAATGACAAGCGGTTTCCAGTAAGGTATTCTCTGCAAGCACTGAAGTTACCAGTGATAGATAGTTTTGTGATAAGATAATTCATAAAGAGTAACAAGTAACAAGTGTAGCAAAGGTACAACAAGGTAGACCAATCCTTTTTATGGCAAAGGACAGGACTAGACAAACTCTTATATGAAGCAAAGTGCTCCCGAGGACACATGGGAATTTCTGTCAAGCTAGTTTTCATCATGCTCATTTGATTCATGTTCGTTACTTTGATAATTTGATATGTGGGTGGACTGGTGCTTGGGTGCTGCCCTTACTTGGAAAAACCTCCCACTTATGATTAACCCCTATCGCAAGCATCCGCAACTACGAAGAAGAATTAAGGTAAACCTAACCATAGCATGAAACATATGGATCCAAATCAGCCCCTTACGAAGCAACACATAAACTAGGGTTTAAGCTTCTGTCACTCTAGCAGCCCATCATCTACTTATTACTTCCCAATGCCTTCGCCTAGGCCCAAATAATGGTGAAGTGTCATGTAGTCGACGTTCACATAACACCACTAGAGGAGAGACAACATACATCTCATCAAAATATCGAACAAATACCAAATTCACATGATTACTTATAACAATACTTATCCCATATCCTCAGGAACAAACGTAACTACTCACAAAGCATGTTCATGTTCAAGATAAGAGGGGTATTAATTATCATAAAGGATCTGAACATATGATCTTCCACCAAGTAAACCAACTAGCATCAACTACAAGGAGTAATCAACACTACTAGCAACCCACAGGTACCAATCTAAGGTGTTGAGACAAAGATCAGATACAAGAGATGAACTAGGGTTTGGAGAGAAGATGGTGCTGGTGAAGATGTTGATGGAGATTGAACCCCTCTCGATGAGAGGATTGTTGGTGATGATGATGGCTTCGATTTCCCTCTTCGGGAGGGAAGTTTCCCCGGCAGGACCGCCCTGCCGGAGCTCTAGATTGGTTATGTGCAAGTTCCACCTTGAGTCGGCGGCGCTTCGTCCCGAAAGGTCTCTTCTGATTTTTTTCAGGTCAAAATGCTTCATATAGGAGAAGATGGGCATCGGAGGAGCCACCAGGCCCCCACAAGTCTGGTAGGCTTGACCACGGGGGTGGCCGCGCCTAGCAGGCTTGTGGCCTGCTGGTGGCCCCCCTCTGATTGATTCTTGCGCCAATATTTTTTATTAATTCCAAAAATATTCTCCGTAAATTTTTAGGACTTTTGGAGTTGTGCAGAATAGGTATCTTAGATTTCCTCCTTTTCCAGTCCAGAATTCTAGATGCCGGCATTCTCCCTCTTCATGTAAACCTTGTAAAATAAGAGAGAAAAGGCATAAGTATCCATAACATGTAATGACACCCCATAATGCAATAAATATCAATATAAAATATGATGCAAAATGGACGTATCAACTCCCCCAAGCTTAGACCTCGCTTGCCCTCAAGAGAAAGTCAAGATCGATGAATATGACCACATGTTTAGAGATAGAGGTGTCGATAAAAGAAAATACGGACATGAGGGCATCGTGATCAACTTTAGAACAACAATACTCATTGTATGAGATTCTTTATATTAGATTAACAATTCATTCACAAGGTAAAGTATGAGCCAAGAACTCTAATGATAAGCAACAAACTATGATCTCAGTCATTGAAGCAATTGACAATTTATCATAACATCGGAAAGAGTCAATATAAGAGCTTGTAAAGCAAATCCACATACTCAATCATCTTTTAGTCTTTCACAATTGCTAGCACTCATGCGGTACCCACGAGGTCAAAGCTTCAACCAAACATAGAGGAAGATAGGGACTTATAGTATTGCCTCTGAGGGAGTCCTGGATTAAGGGGTCCTCGGATAGCCGACCCGTTACTCATGGGCCGGACTATGTGGGTCGTGAGGCAGTCATCAGATGATTGATGACTACCTGTGCCAGACGGAAGCTTTGAGGAGTCAAGACGTGTTCTCCAAATTATTAGCTATAGTTAGGCAAGTTATCTGTTCGGCATGTAACCGACCATGTGTAAGCCAAGGGCACCCCCGACATCTATATAAGTCGGAGGGTTTTAGGGCATAGGGACAGAACAACTCATCTAGGGTTAGACATACGATCTCAAGGTAGATCAACTCCGTAACCCCTTACACCATCAATACAATACAGCATGACGTAGGGTATTACCTCCATAGGAGGGCCCGAACCTGGGTAAACTCGTGTCCCCTTCGTCTCCTATTATCGTCGATCCTAATCTCACAGTTTGGGACCCCCTACCCGAGATCCACCGGTTTTGACACCGACATTGGTGCTTTCATTGAGAGTTCCTCTATGAGCGCCGAAGGAATCGATGGTTTGCCCCGTCGCAATTAGCGAGATCTGTACCGAGGAGGCTCTCGCTCCCGATCAGAATTTCACCGACAACAACGTCTTGTCGCATGCCGGCCCGGTCAGCTATCATGGCCACATCGGGAAGTTTCCCCCCAATCATAGCATCAAGTTTTGGAACCCTAGAGTTCGTGGCTGATTCACGGGGAACACTCGTTCTAATGAAACCCTCAACCTTCACAGAAAAACCTATAAGCCTGGATGCTTCGACGTCCGATACATCAGGTCTCACGGTGGAACGGAAAACAGATCCGCTTCGGCGTAACTCTAGAACCGCCACACCGCTTGACGAACCCACTCGCATTAGTGACATGCACCCTGCCATCGCCTCGTTCTTAAATGAGTTGTTCGATCAGATTGAAGCTATGCGTATATCTGATAATCAGGTTCCGATCTATGATCGGCTCGGTGTCATACCTGATGACAGGGAGATTCATATCCCTTCGGTCACCCACCTTGTCACAACCATCGAGTGTCCGACCGCAGATTCTACCCGACAGCCAGAATTGAAAACCGTCTATACCCCCATTCACGATCTCCAAGACCCCGTCGGGGAATCAGAGGCAGAGAATTGCTTTAAAGCTGGACCGTCACTGGTCCAACACTCGTCGTGTGATCGGGAAACAACAATTCCGAACATTTGTCGCGGAGGGGAGCCAAATTTCTTCCCACCCACCACCCAAGACGATTATCCAAGTACCGCGCCAAAGCCCATATCTTCAGATTTTCGGGATATCAAGCAAAGTCAAGGAGAATCAGTCCACCACTTTTGGGAAAGACTCCTTCTCGCCAGAAGAAGAGCCAAAGGTCTTAGTGACCAAGATATAATGGCAATTTTCATTCGCAATTGCCATGATGAAGGGATTCTTAATGCCCTGGCCCGTCAACGCATAAGAAAATTATCGGAATTGGCCGAACTATTACAAAAGTACTGTGCCATGGAGAGCGTGTGGCAACCCGGGTGGCTGTTCTTGAAACCAATTTTCTCCGAACACCCTAGAGGAGCTCGAAAGAAGAGGATACCTCCAAATTGGCCGGCCAAGCATGAACCCATAGAAAAAAAGAAACAAGTCCCTTTCCGGGACCGGCACCATCCTCGACGGAATTTTGGATAAACCATGCCCCATTCACTCCGTATTGTTGAACACAAACCCTACTCATAGCCTTCGAGCTTGCTGGGTCGTCTAGCAAGTCGCAAAAAGTGGCGAGGCCATCCCCGACACACCTTCACCAAACAGGCGTTCTCCTTCGCCAAACGGATTCGACGACGAAGTCCTGACGGTCTATGAGATCTTCCCCTCAAGGAGCAGGCGTAAAAGAGCTCTTAAGGAGCATGATCAAGTCTATCACGTGGCAGCTACCAGCCCATGGGCAGACGTACCGATTACATTCAGGGGCACTGACCAGCCGCCCATCCTCCCCGGTCATTTACCAGCCTCTCTAGTCTTGAATCTCATCATTGATGGATACAGACTACATAAGGTGCTCATGGACGGCAGCAGTGGTCTAAACCTCATATATGAGGCCACTCTGGAGAAAATGCAGTTCGATCGATCTCACATCAAACATAGCAACACAACCTTCAGGGAATTATCCTAGGGAAAGAGGCACGTTGTTCCGGATGTATCATCCTGGACGTTGTGTTCGGCACACCCGAAAATTACCGATCCGAAGAACTTCTCTTCCACATCGTCCCCTTCCCCAGCGACTACCATGCCCTATTAGGACGCGACGCCTTCACAAAGTTCTAGGCTATACCCCATTATAGGTACATGAAACTCAAAATGCCAGGACCAAATGGAGTGATCACGATCGCCAGTGATCCGAATATAGCCCTTTGGGCCGAAAACAAAATGGCAACGCTCGCCCTAGAGGCATTAGCGGAAACTTTCGCCACCGAGGAGTTGACCGCTCTACAGTCGACAGTAAATAGGGACGATGTGGTCCTTAGCAAAAGGCCCAAGTCCACGTCCTTTAAACCAGCAAAGGAAATCGTCAAATTTCAGGTGCATCCAACAGACCCTAATAAAATGGCGTCCATCGGAGCTCAGCTCGACCCCCTTCTGGACGTGGCGTTGTGAAATTTCCTCTGCAAAAACTGGGACATTTTCGCTTGGCATCCTTCCGATATGCCCGGAATCCCACGTCGGCTCACCGAACACAGCTTGAACATTATTCTAGGCTTTAAGCCCGTGAAGCAGACCCTGCGTCGCTTCTTTGAGCCCAAACGGCAAGCCATGGGTGAAGAATTGTCCAAATTGCTCGAGGCCAGATTTATTCGAGATATTAAACACCCCGAGTGGCTAGCAAACATGGGGATGGTACCTAAGAAAGATAAGTCCTGGCGGCTATGTGTCGAATTCAAAGACCTTAACAAATCATGCCCCAAGGACCCTTTCCCCTACCACGCATAGACCGGATCATTGATGCCATAGCCAGACACGATTTTTTGTCTTTCCTCAATGCTTACTCCAGATACCATCAAATCAAAATGAAGGAATCTGATCAAGCGGCCACTGCATTCATCACCCCCTACGGGCCTTTCTGCTTCAACACGATGCCCTTCGGGCTAAAAAATGTCGGGGCCACATACCAGCGCATGATCCAAACCTGCCTCGCTACACAGGCCAGAAAGACTGTCGAGGCATACGTGGACGATGTGGTAATCAAAACCAAACACGTCGATCAGATGATCGACGACCTATGCCAAACTTTTGCTAATTTGCGCGAATACGATATACGACTCAATCCAGAAAAATGTGTATTCGGAGTTCCCTCGGGTAAGTTTCTTGGATTCATCGTCTCCCATGGAGGAATAGAGGAAAATCCAGCTAAAATCCGTGCTCTATCAGAACTTGCAATCCCCACAGAGCTGAAGCATGTCCAAAGGCTAGCCGGATGCGTGGCCGCATTAAGCCGCTTTATCTCCCGCCTCGGAGAAAAAGCTTTGCCGCTCTATAAGCTGCTGAAATGGACCAACAATTTTGAATGGATCGATGAAGCAGCGGCTGCGTTGGAACAAATCAAAACCATACTGGCAACTAACCCCATACTCACAGCACGAGGCACCGGTGAGCCCATGTTGTTATACATATCGGCCACCAACAAAGTCGTCAGTGCGACGCTTGTCATCGAACGAGATGAGGAGGGACGCAAATCCCAGACTCAGAAACCGGCATATTATGTGTTAGCGGTGCTAATGTAGTGCAAGTCCAGATACCCACATCATCAAAAAATAGCCTATACAGTATTCATGGCATCGAGGAAACTCAGACACTACTTCGAGGAGTGTGCGGTAACGGTGGCATCGGAAGCCCCCTTGAACAATATAATTAACAACAAGGATGCCACCGGGCGCGTAGCCAAATAGGCAATCGAGCTCCTCCCCTTTGAAATAACCTATAAGCCACGTCGCGCCATTAAATCCCAGGTACTGGCAGACTTCGTGGCTGAATGGACAGAGGCCAAGCTCCCCAAGGAGTATAGTGCATACTCCCATTGGACAATGTACTTTGATGTGTCCAAGACCTTGTCCGGTCTGGGGGCTGGAGTTATCCTCACATCCCCCAGAGGCGACAACGTAAGATACGTGTTGCAAATCATGTATGCCGACTCCAACAATGCCGTCAAATATGAAGCTCTTCTTCATGGTCTTCGGATGGCGGTGTCAATGGGCATACGACGGCTAGAGGTACGGGGAGACTCAAACCCGGCCATATCCCAAATTAATGGCAAGTTTGACGCCAAAAATCCAAAGATGGAGGCATATGGAGACACTATCCTCAAGATCTCTGCTCGGTTCGAGGGGTTGGAATTCCACCACATTGCTCGAGACAACAACCAAGCTGCCGATATATTGGCCCGTATGGGAGCCAAGCACGATCCCGTCCCAAGCAACACTTTCCTGGAGTAGCTCTTCAAGCCCTCCATAGTGTGGTAGGTCGACGCAAATGGCACTGGTCCAAAAATAGTGGACGAGGTTGTTCCCTCTATAAACGAACTAGATGATGACATTATCGATGGCTCAATTATGAACGAGACGCCTTCGGCTCATGAGGTCATGGAAGTACTTGCACCATGGACAGAGCCCTGCCTCACTTACCTCCTACACAAGGAACACCCCGACAATCAAACTGAGGCACGACGCATCGTTCGGTGATCCAAGGCCTACAAAGTACACGAGGGTGAGTTGTACAAGAAAATCACCACTGGAGTATTATAGAGGTGTGTATCCGAGGAAGAAGGACGGGAGCTCCTCGCCGAAATCCATGCAGGCATGGGCGGGCATCATGCCATGACAAGATCCCTTGTTGGCAAGGCCTTCCGAGCCGGTTTCTTTTGGCCTACAACACGGACGAACGCCCAATCACTTCTTCAACATTGCACAGGGTGTCAACTCTTCGCAAACCAAAGTCACATGCTCCCAACAGCTCTTCGGACTATCCCGATTAACTGCCCCTTTGCGGTCTGGGGGCTGGACATGGTCGGACCCCTTAAAGGGGGAACCAAGAAAAATAAATACCTACTGGTCATGGTCGACAAGTTCAACAAATGGATAGAGGCAAAGCCTGTTAAATCTGCTAAATCCGGACCAGTGATTGAATTTATATCTAGCATAGTACACTGTTATGGTGTCCCGCATAGTATAATAACGTATAATGGATACAACTTCACGGCCCAAGAGGTCAAGGACTGGTGTGCAAAAATGGGCATAAAGCTTGATTGTGCATCGGTCTATCATCCATAGACCAATGGACAGGTCGAGCGAGCAAACGGTCTCATTATTAGTGGCATTAAGCCACGTTTGGTCCGATCTCTTCACGAGTCCGACTATCATTGGGTGGAGGAACTCGATTCCGTTCTATGGGGCCTACGTACCACCCCAAACAGATCAACAGGTTACACACCGTTTTTATGGTCTATGGGGCAGAGGCAGTTCTCCCCTGCGATATTGTCTACGATGCACCAAGAGTGTGCATGTACGAGGAAAAGGAGGCCGAGTTAGATCGGCAGGACGACTTAGACACCTTGGAGGGGGAACAGGACATAGCTCTGGCCTGATCCACTCTTTATCAACAGCAAGCTTGGCGGTACCAAAGTAGGGAGATCAGAGCAAAAGCATACAATGTAGGAGACCTTGTCCTATGGCTCCCGGAGAAACAGAAGCACAAACTCAACCCAAAATGGGAGGGTCCTTTCATCATTGCCAAAGTCCTCATGGGAGGGGCCTATCATTTGCGGAGACCATCCGATAACCGCCTTGAACCAAACCCATGGAATGCGGCTCGTCTTCGGCGCTTCTACGGATAAACCGGTGTCGTCTAAACTCCCCTACGTTTTTTCCTTTTTTCTTTGCCTTTTTTCGCCCTTTCCCTCCCCACTTTGCTGTTTGGTAGGGATAATTTCTTTTCTTACCCTATGTTTGGCTGAACCTATCTTGTACTATAGATAATCGGCATACACCATAAAGTGTTAATTCCGAACACAGCACGTGGGGGCTTCTTTCAATAGCCAAGATTTTATTTTGTTCATACTTACTGGGCGTCCATGTTTCTTTTGTCATGTTTAGCCATTATATGCATGAATTCGAACTAAGATTTTGCCAAACTGGGTTGCCTCGCTCCTGTGGTTACTCTCTATGTTCCCGGACTGGGTCATCTCTGTGATTGTTATGACTGGGTCATCCGGACACGTACCTCAGACGGGTGAAGCCGAAAGCTAGCTATCTTATGTAGACAATTGGTTGGCTACGACGGAAACACCTAATGCGGCTCTGGTCGCTATTACAATTGTTTGGGTCTTTTTCTTCCCAAAGGACATTTCACCGCATACTACAAGTGTGCGGACTTCTATCTACGTTCTTCGTAGAGCCCCGATGAAAGGTATCAATTGAGGTACTATTTTCCTCGGAAGATGTTTCTTATGCTTTGACGTAATATAACATATCTTTCTGTGTACTTTCTGTTTGTTCGCACCACATGGCCGGATTGCCTGGTTCTCCAAATATAGGTCGCTCTTTTGCGAAGGAATAATAAGGAAGAACACTCCCGAGCTATTCGCACGGGAGGAAGAAGCCGATGGCCAGTTATGACAAAGTTTACAACACGGATTGTCTATACACATGTTCATATAAATTACATGTGCGACTACTAATCAAGACCATCAATTATTGTGTTGAGGGGGTAGTCTGCTTGAGAAAGACGGGCGGCTGGCATCACCTAGTCATATACCAAGTGGAGTGGCACTTCTTTCCCATCTGATCACAGGACCAACCCACGCCATATGCTCGGGCTTAAGTCCGGTGAAACGGGTCTTGACCATTGCCCACGCCTCCCGTGCTCCCTCGCAGTAGGCCAAAGTCTTCCACAGCTTGAACCTATCCCGAGCCCCCCTAAAGCGATCCACAAGTGCGGCTAGCCCTTCACGTGGCTGTTCGGTGGGCCATAGAGCCTTCACCATCCCTTTCATCACTTTTTGCACGCGCTTATGGAGGGAGGTCAGCTCCTTTAGCAGGTCCCCTTGGTATGATTCGATCTCCTCTTCCAGATGTCCGGACAGGAGACCTGCATATGAGATAACAAGCGCGATTACTATCATTCCCTAAATCGGAAAGAATTTTTGCCCATAGCGGAATTGTACTTACCAAATATGCCCCTCCGAATATTTTGATTTTCTTCCTGAGCTTGGGCCAATTGAGTCTTTAAACTCTTTATTTCCTCGGCCTGCTTTTGTATAGTAAGGCAGTCGGCCTGATGATGGGATTCCACATACCTTTGAGACACCCGGGCTTCTTCCAGCTGCCTTTCCATATGTCATATTGATTTGGATGCTACACGGAATCTATATGTTAGGCACAATAATATAAAAGATTAGCAGAAGCAGCATACTCACCATGGGCCTCTCGCGTGAAGCTCATCACTTGCGCTAGTTCAGCCTTCACGGACTGCACTTCCCTCTGGCTCTCCTCGAGGGCCTTGGCCAATTGCTCGGACTATTGCTTTGAGGCCCGCGTCAGTAGTTAAACAGTATGGAGATCCTTAATTCATTTATTCTAAATCAAATTAAGGCTCGAGGGCTACTAGGCTTATACAAGTATTCGAATTCTATAAAATCCGATTTCTTACGTGAATGTTGGTTGTTATCAGCTTCATAGCTTCATCGAATCCAGTTTGGGCGGTCCCGAAGTGTGCATCCACCGAGCGTAGGGCGTCAAACTCGTGGCCAAAGAAAATTGGGTGCCGCATGGCCTCCCATCGATGCCGATGATGCATGGCGCTCTACACCTCAGATTTGGTGACGGATACTCCATCGCCAGATTCGACGGGCGCCGGATTGGCCATGGGGGCTTCCATAGCGGAAGCCGCTTGGGTCGTGGCCCTAGGAGCTTCGGGCATCTCCGGACACCCGGGCAGCCCCCTCGATAGGAGAGGATTGGGTGTTTTGCCTAAGTATAAAGTGAGCGTCTATAATGATAAAATGGACATCCGAGCAATGTACCTTCGCGATGAGCAGCCGGGTGGATTCGTCCCATGTTCGGCCCCTTTGTGGGGTCTCGGGGGGGCTCTAACTCGCCTGCGGTTTCGGCTGCTGGCGCATGGTGCGCTGATCGGCGGCGCTTGGGGGTCGAGACCGGCGCGTCTGGGGCGCACTTGGTAGCGGACCTCTTGCAGGAGGAACTTTTCTTCTTGCCTGTGGATGGAATGGAGAATGATTCGGGGTAATACATTATGATAGCCACCAGAGTCTTGACGATCCTGTCCTGGTAATAGACTCCGTTTCCGAAGTCAAGGAGAAGATCTAGGTCCTCGTTGAAGCCCGAATCGTTGTTGCGTGAATGGTTCTCGGGTTGAGGGGCCGGGGAGCTGACTACCTCGACGAAACTCCGCCATTCCTGTTCACGCCAAAACCTTGGTCAAATAGAGTGAGGAATGAAGCCCTGAACTATTTCATGATGGAAGAAAAAAGGCTTACCCGTTCGATGGGATTGTGGGCCGAACAGCCTTCCTTAGGTGGCCGCCGAATGAAGTCATCTTGCTCTCCTTTGTATAGGTCAGCAAGGGCGGCGGCCAATGCTGTTGGATTTGCGGGGCCTAATTTTTCAGAGTGCGTGGCGTCGCTTGTCACGTTGTACTCCCATAAGGGGTGTACCCTCTGTTGGAGGGGTTGCACACATCGGGATATAGCGGCAGCCATGACATGAATCATGGTTAGTCCGTGGTGGGCAAGCATCTGCACTTGTCCGGCCAGGCGTCGCACCTCGGCGCTTTCCTCCTGAGACAAGCTTTGAGGTCGCCAGTTATACCTTTTCTTCGGGAGGAGGTCGGAGTATTCGGGCAGACTCGTCCGGGTTGGCACGAACAGGGGGACATCTTCAATATAGAACCACTCCGAGGTCCATTCTTCGGATTTCCTCGGTGTGCCAGCCGAATACTCCATTCCCACTATACGACATACTTCGGCCCCGCCGACCTCTAAGATTGTCTTATCCCGAGTTTGGGGGACGAGATAGAAGTATTTCTTCCACAGATCGAAGTGATCTTCACACCGTAAGAACATATCGCAGAGGGCGACAAAGCCCAAGATGTATAGAATTGATCCTGGAGTGAGATGGTGGAGTTGGATCCCATAGAATTCTAGTAACCCCCTCAGGAATGGGTGGATGGGAAATCCAAGACCCCGGAGGAGGAAGGGGACGAAGCAGACGCGTTCCCCCTTGTTTGGATTAGGGAAGCGCTCGTCGAAGACCTCGTCACCATAAGAGAACAGACCTACGCGGGTCGCCGCCAGATCTGACGATGGGAGATATCCCTGGGTCTCCATGTTGCGGAGCCGCAAGAGGGTGACGGAGCAGCTGGCCCAGTCCCCTGGGCGTAGGCCATAAGGGCGTGCTGAGGTGCTGGGAGCATTAGCCATGTTTTGCGTCGAGCTTCCGCTAGGAGTTTTTGACGAAAGGGAGAGAAGAAGAAGATGTGGTTTGAACCACGATTTTTGTTTGATTAAATGGTTTGGTGCCTTCGTTGCAGGGGGGTAATATTGTAAAAATCGTTGCCCATTCACCTCCCCGCGATGCACGAAAGTCGAGGAACTCATGCAATTATTGTGATAAACCCGCACCGGCGACGTTTGGGATCTTACCGAAGACTGGTCGATTGCCGAACGAAGAAGGATGAGGGACTCGCTTTGCAAGCTGAAGATGACGATGTGAAGAGATCGACTGACTATATATCAGCGTTGAAGGCCAGTCCGGGGGCTATTAAGGGAGTCCTGGATTAAGGGGTCCTCGAATAGCCGACCCATTACTCACGGGCTGGACGGTGTGTGTCGCAAGACAGTCATTGGATGATTGAGGACTACATGTGCTAGACGGAAGCTTTGAGGAGTCAAGACGTGTTCTCCAAGTTATTAACTGTAGTTAGGCAAGTTATATCTTCGGCATGTAACCGACCATGTGTAATCCAAGGGCACCCCCTACATCTATATAAGTCGGAGGGTTTTAGGGCATAGGGATAGAAAAACTCATCTAGGGTTAGACATACAATCTCAAGATAGATCAACTCTGTAACCCCTTACACCATCAATACAATCAAGCAGGACGTAGGGTATTACCTTCATAGGAGGGCCCGAATCTAGGTAAAATCATGTCCCCTTCGTCTCCTGTTGCCATTGATCCTAATCTAACAGTTCGGGCCCCCCTACGCGAGATCCACCGGTTTTGACACCGACAGCCTCCCAACTATTAACCTCAAGGGTGATGTCAACTATAATAACCCATGGTCACCCACATCCGAGTGGCTATATAAGTCTAGATCATTCCACATCATATAATGCTTGCCAAGAGAGGTGAAATATAGGAATTGATGAAGACCACCATGACTCTTGCCTAAAGGTAAGTACTAAAAAATAAAAGTAACAGATAGGCCCTTCGCAGAGGGAAGCAGAGGTTCTCATGCGCTTTTTGTTTTTGGATACACAAGCTCTTAGTGCAGAGGAACGCTGCGTTGTATTGCCCTTTGTGATAGCAACCTTTATTATGCAGTCTGTCGCTTTTATTTCTTCACTATCACAAGTTTGTACAACGCTTATTTCCCTTACAATAAAAGATCACATATATTTAGGAGCAATTTTTATTGCCTTTTTGCACCGATGACAACTTACTTGAAGGATCATATTCAATCCATAGGTAGGTATGGTGGACTCTCATGGCAAAAACTGGGTTGAGGTGTTTGGATGCACAAGTAGTATCTCTACTTGGTTCGGAAGTTTGGCTAATGTGAGGTGGAAGCAAGCATGACATGTTGGAGGATCTAAAACCATATAAATTCTATACGGATGCAAGCAAACATAACCTATTATGTTGTCTTCCTTGTCCAACATCAACTTCTTGGCATGTAATATTTTAATGAGTGGTCACAATCATAAAAGATGTCCAAGATAATATATTTATATGTGAATCTCTCTTTCTTTATCACTTCCTTTCAATTGCACCAATGACCAATTACTATGTTTGTTAACTCCAAACAAATTCCAATCACCATACTTTTTGTATGTGAAGTCATTATTCCCCATAAGATCATTATGTATTCTATTTGCTTTAGTTCTATTATACTTTATTGCTTTTAAGAGCATAGTGATCTAGCAAAGCCCTCTTATCAAAACTACTTTTTATTATATAACTCTCGAATTTGCTTACATAAGGGGAGTTCTACTAGATCAAAACAAAACAAAAAGGATCGAGCTAGGAAAGATAAAAACAAAAGGAAAAAGGAAAAAGGTGTGGTGTGACACGATATCGGGCACCTCCCCCAAGCTTGGCACAAGCCAAGGGGAGTGCCCATACCCATGTACTTAGGTGTCCTGCTTCAGGGTTGATGGTGGTGGAGTTGTTGATGAGGTTGGAAGCTTGTCCTTCGTCTTCCAAGGCATAGGCTCACCATCGTAAAAAGATGAACGAGTCTCTGGAATCCTCAAATCTGCAGCCAAACTCATTCTCTTAAATCTGTATTCATACTCACAGTTTTGGTTTTGCAGATCATAGATCTGGACTTGGAGATGCTCAATTTTCTTGTAAAGCTTAAAGATGTGCTCTCCGATGTCCTTGGTGTCCAGCTTGTGTTTATGGGTAAACTCCGAGATCATCATATGATTGGCATTGAGTCCACAGTCCACCATCGCCTGACACTTGAAGACTTGCTGCTCCATTGCCTCGAGCGTTGTTTCCACGCTTCCGGTCTTCTTCGCCCCCTCAACTTCACGGATGTGCAGCACCCCCTCATGCATCTCAATGGTTTGAGGGTGTTGCAGCACCTCCGCAAGTTAAGGATTGATGACCTTCTCAAAAAACTTGTCCTTCGAAGCACCTGGGGACGCCATGACAATCTAAATTTGCTACAGAAACAACTCAAAACAAAAACAAGAGGTATTGTCATGATACAAGAGTCGAAACTTCGGGAGATTATATAATGAAATTTTGCCAACCCGAAGGGATGTTCCACAAGAAAACGGAGTCCGGGGGCGCACGGGGTGGTGACAAGCCCCCTAGGCGTGGCCAGGGGGTGGCCGCACCTAGCAAGCTTGTCGCCTCCCCATGCGTCCTTTGGACTCCTTTTTATTTTCCTAATTTTTTAAATATCCCAAAACAGAATAAAATTGCTACTGGAAAACTTTTGGAGTCGGTTTACTTACCGTACCACGTACCTATTCCTTTTCAAAGTCTAAAATGTTGTGGTAAGTCTCCCTAATATGCTCTTCGGGAGTTATGGTATTGATAACATTGGTTTCAACATTAATGGGAGTACCTGAAATATAGTGTTTGATTCTTTGCTCGTTTACCACCTTTGGATTTGTGCCTTCAGCGTTATTGATCTTTATGGCACCAGAACGTTGTACCTGCAAAAAATCTTAGCCGAGAATGGTATAGCAAGACATTATCACCTACATTAAATTCACGCTCTTGTATCCTTTATCATGCCATCTCTTAACTTCTTCTTTAAACAGCTTGGCATTCTCATAGGCCTAGGTTCTCCATTCATCAAGTGAGATAATGTCAAATAACCTCTTCTCACCAGCAAGTTTGAAATCATATTGAGCTCTTTGATTGCCCAAAAAGCTTTATGCTCTAGCTCTAGAGGTAAGTGACATGCTTTACCATAAACCATTTTATAAGGAGACGTGCCCATAGGATTCTTGTAAGCAGTTCTATAAGCCCATAATGCATCATCAAGTTTCTTAGACCAATTCTTCCTAGATCTATTAACCGTCTTTTGCAAGATCAATTTAATTTCTCTATTGCTTAATTCTACTTGACCACTAGACTAAGGATGATAAGGAGATGCAATTCTATGATTAACATCATACTTAGCAAATAGTTTACGGAAAGCATCATGAATAAAATGTGAACCACTATCAGTCATTAAATATCTGGGGACTCCAAATTTAGGGAAAATAATTTCTTTAAGCATCTTCATAGAGGTGTTATGATCAGCACTACTAGTTGGAATAGCTTCTACCCACTTAGTAACATAATCAACAACAACTAATATATGAGTATACCCGTTGGACGTTAGAAAAAGTCCCATATAATCAAAACCCCAAACATCAAATGGTTCAATAACAAGAGAGCAATTCATAGGCATTTCCTGACATCTACTAATATTGCTAATTCTTGGACATTCATCACATGACAAGACAAACTTACGACCATCCTTGAAGAGAGTAGGCCAATAAAAACCAGATTGTAATACCTTATGTGCAGTTCTATCTCCAGCATGGTGTCCTCCGTAGGCCTCGGAATGACACTTCCGTAGGATCTGTTCATGTTCATGCTCAGGCACACAACGTCTAATAAAACCATCTACTCCTTCTTTATAAAGGTGTGGGTCATCCCAGAAGTAATGTCTTAAATCATAGAAAAACCTTTTCTTTTGTTGGTATGTGAAACTAGGCGGTATAAATTTAGCGACAATGTAATTAGCATAATCAACATACCAAGGAGCATTATGAGAAGCATTTATGACAGCTAATTATTCACCAAGAAAGCTATCAGCAATAGGTAGTGGGTCATCAAGAACATTCTCTAACCTAGACAAGTTATCTGCTACGGGGTTATCAGCACCCTTTCTATCAACAATATGCAAATCAAATTCTTGTAGCAGAAGAACCCACCTGATAAGTCTAGGTTTAGCATCTTTCTTTTCCATGGGATATTTAATAGCAGCATGATCAGTGTGAACAGTTACTTTAGAATCAACAATATAGGGTCTAAACTTATCACAAGCGAACACAACTGCTAAAAATTCCTTTTCAGTGGTAGCATAGTTTCTTCGAGCGTTGTCTAGAGTTTTGCCAGCATAATGAATAACATTTAATTTCTTATTGAATCTTTGTCCTAGAACAGCACCAACAACATAGTCACTAGCATCACACATAATTTCAAAAGGTAGGTTCCAATGAGGTGGTTGAACGACAGGTGCAGAAATCAAAGCATTCTTGAGAATTTCAAAAGCTTCTACACAATCATCTTAAAAAATGAATGGAACATCTTTTTGCAAAAGATTAGTGATAGGCCTAGAAATCTTTGAGAAATCTTTAATACATCTCCTATAGAAACCAGCATGACCAAGGAAACTTCTTATACCTCTCGTATCCGTAGGACATGACATTTTTTCAATAGCATCAACTTTAGCCTTGTCAACTTCAATACCTCTTTCAGAAATTTTATGTCCCAAGACAATGCCTTCATTCACCATAAAGTGGCACTTCTCCCAATTCAAGACAAGATTAGTTTCTTCACATCTCTGCAAAACTCGATCAAGGTTGCTCAAACAATCATCAAAAGAAGTTCCATAAACGGAAAAATCATCCATGAAAACCTCAACAATCCTTTCATAGAAATCAAAGAATATAGCAGTCATGCATCTTTGAAAGGTAGCAGGTGCATTGCATAAACCAAAAGGGATATATCTATAAGCAAAGGTACCAAAAGGGCAGGTAAAGGTGGTCTTTTCTTGGTCCTCTTTTGACACAGGTATTTGAGAGAAACCAGAATAACCATCTAGAAAGCAGAAATGTGTGTGTTTAGATAATATTTCTAGCATTTGATCAATAAAGGTCAAGGGTAATGATCTTTCCTAGTAGCTTTATTCAATTTACTAAAATCAATCACCATTCTATATCATGTAACAATTCTCTGCGGGATCAATTCATTTTTATCATTAGGAACTATGGTAATACCTCCTTTCTTAGGGACACAATGAACTAGACTAACCCATCTACTATCAGCAATAGGGTAAATGATATCTGCCTCCAGAAGCTTTAATTTTCATTTCTAACCACCTCCTTCATTTTAGGATTCAACCTTCGTTGGTGATCAACAACTGGTTTAGCATCAGGCTCCATTTTAATTTTGTGCTGACATAGAGTGTGGCTAATGCCTTTATGATCATCAAGAGTATATCCAATAGCAGCACGGTGCTTCATCAGATTTTTCAATAATCTTTGTTCTTGATGCTCTGAAAGGTTAGCACTAATAATAACAGGATATATCTTCTTTTCATCAAGATAAACATATTTCAAAGTATCTAGTAATTGTTTAAGCTCAAACACGGGATCACCCTTGGGTGGAGGAGGATCCCCAAGTATTTCAACAGACAAGTTTTGTTTCAGAATAGGATACTGATCAAAGAAAATCCTATGTATTTCATTCCTTTCATTCATATGCATGTCATTTTCATGGTCTAGAAAATATTGCTCTAAAGGATCAGTAGGAGGCACAACAATAGAGGCAAGACCAATAATTTCATCCTTACTAGGAAGTTCTTTATCATGGGGTTGTCTATGAAATTTAGAGAAATTAAACTCATGAGATGTATCCCCAAAACTTATGGTAATTGTTTCCCTCTCACAATCTATCCTAGCATTAACGGTGTTCAAGAAGGGTCTACCAAATATAATGGGACAAAAATTATCTTGTGGACAACCAAGAACAAGAAAATCTGTAGGATACTTTAATTTCCCATACAAGACCTCAACATCTCTAATAATCCCAACAGGTGATATTGTGTATCTATTAGCAAGCATAATTGTAACATCAATTTCCTCTAACTCAGCTGGTGCAATATCAGTCATAATCTCTTTATATAAGGAAAAGGGAATTACACTCACACTAGCACCCATATCACATAAGCCATGATAATAATGATCTCCAATTTTAACAGAAACAACAGGCGTGCCAACAACGGGTCTATGTTTACCTTTAACATCAGGTTTAGCAATTCTAGCAACTTCATCACAAAACTGAATAACATGCCCATCAATATTATCAACCAAGAGATCCTTAATCATAGCAATACTATTCTCAACTTTAATTTTCTCAGGGGGTGTAGGTGTTCTAGCACATCTCTTACGAACCACAGTTGAAGCTTTAGCAGGATCCTTTATTCTAACAGGGAAAGGTGGTTTCCCAATATAAGCAGTGGGAATAACAGGATCAACATTATAAGTAATAGTTTTCTCTTCAACTTTAATAGGTTTAACTACTTTCACTTCAATGGGAGGATGATATTTATACCACTTCTCCTTAGGGAGATCAACATGAGCAGCAAAAGATTCATAAAAAGAAGCTACTATCTCAGAGTCAAGTCCATATTTAGTGCTAAATTCATGAAAAGCATGGGTGTCTACGAACGATTTAACACAATCAAACTTAAGGTTCATACCTGACTCCTTACCTTCATCGAGTTCCCAGTCTTCAGAGTTGCGCTTAATTCTTCCCAATAAATCCCATTTGAAGTCAATCGAGCATGGATTGATCGTTACGAGAAAGCCGAGCATAAAAATTTCGAATAATAATTTCTCTCGAGAGATCATGATTGGGGCATGAATATAACATTGACTTAAGCCTCCCCAAGCTTGAGCGATTCTTCCTCCTTCACGAGGCCAAAAATTATAAATATAATTCCAATCATGATGAACTAGATGCATAGGGTAGAACTTCTGATGAAATTGCATCTTCAATCGGTTGTAGCTCCATGATCCAATATCATTACATAGCCTATACCATGTCAATGCCTTTTCCTTCAAAGATAAAGGAAAAACCTTCTTCTTAACGTGATCCTCGGGCAGACCTGCAAGCTTAAATAATCCACAAACTTCATCCACATAGATTAGATGTAAATCAGGATGTAGTGTTCCATCTCATGCGTAAGGATTAGCCAGCAGTTTCTCTATCATACCCGAAGGAATTTCATAATAAATATTTTCAGTAGGTTCAGTAGGTTGAGGGACAACTCTTTGTGTTTTCGGTCGAGGTGAAGATACCCCGAACAAGCCCCTCAAAGGATTACTTTCCATAGTGACAAGTGACAGTAAATTTCAGCACACTACATAAAATTTTCCTTACCAAATTCCACTTACCAAAGGCGCTTCACTCCCTGGCAATGATGCTAGAAAAGAGTCTTGATAACCCACAAGTATAGGGGATCTATCATAGTCCTTTTGATAAGTAAGAGTGTCGAACCCAACGAGGAGCAGAAGGAAATGACAAGCGGTTTCCAGTAAGGTATTCTCTGCAAGCACTAAAATTATCGGTGACAAGTAGTTTTGTGATAAGATAATTCATAACGAGTAACAAGTAAAAAGTGTACAAAAGGTGCAGCAAGGTAGCCCAATACTTTTTATAGCAAAGTACATGCCTGGACAAACTCTTATATGAAGCAAAGTGCTCTTGAGGACACATGGCAATTTTTGTCAAGCTAGTTTTCATCATGCTCATTTGATTCACGTTCGTTACTTTGATAATTTGATATGTGGTTGGACCGGTGCTTGGGTGCTGCCCTTACTTGGAAAAACCTCCCACTTATGATTAACCCCTATCGCAAGCATCCGCAACTACGAAAGAAGAATTAAGATAAACCTAACCATATCATGAAACATATGGATCCAAATCAGCCCCTTACGAAGCAACACATAAACTAGGGTTTAAGCTTCTGTCACTTTAGCAACCCATCATCTACTTATTACTTCCCAATGCCTTCCCCTAGGCCCAAATAATGGTGAAGTGTTATTTAGTCGACGTTCACATAACACCACTAGAGGAGAGACAACATACATCTCATCAAAATATCGAACAAATACCAAATTCACATGATTACTTATAACAAGACTTATCCCATGTCCTTAGGAACAAACATAACTACTCACAAAGCATGTTCATGTTCAAGATCAGAGGGGTATTAATTATCATAAAGGATCTGAACATATGATCTTCCACCAAGTAAACCAACTAGCATCAACTACAAGGGGTAATCAACACTACTAGCAACCCACAGGTACCAATCTGAGGTGTTGAGACAAAGATCGGATACAAGAGATGAACTAGGGTTTGGATAGGAGATGGTGCTGGTGAAGATGTTGATGGAGATTGAAACCCTCTTGATGAGAGGATCGTTGGTGATGACGATGGCTTCGATTTCCCCCTTTGGGGAAGTTTCCCCGGCAGGACCGCCCTGCCGAAGCTTTAGATTGGTTTTGTGCAAGTTCCACCTCAAGACAGCGACACTTCATCCTGAAAGGTCTCTTTTGATTTTTTTCAGGTCAAAACTCTTCATATAGGAGAAGATGGGCGTCAGAGGAGCCACATGGGCCCCACAAGCCTGCTAGGCCCGACCAGGGGGGTGGCCGCGCCTAGTAGGCTTGTGGCCTGCTGGTGGCCCCTCTCTGGTTGATTCTTGCGCCAGTAGTTTCTGTTAAATCCAAAAATATTCTCCATAAATTTTCAGAACTTTTGGAGTTGTGCAGAATAGGTATCTCAGATTTGCTCCTTTTCCAGTCCAGAATTCCAGCTGCTGGCATTCTCCCTCTTCACGTAAACCTTGTAAAATAAGAGGGAAAAGGCATAAGTATTGTACCATAGCGTGTAATAACATCCCACAATGCTATAAATATCAATATAAAAGCATGATGCAAAATGGATGTATCAATGACCCCCTGGAATGGTGAGATGATCATGCAGTTCTATTCCACTGGACACTTCTATCCAAATGGCAGGATAGTGTGGATGACTGAGGGCACAAGATATGAATCTTCAATGGAAGAGTGGGATACCATCTTAGGAGCTCCACAAGTACAGGATGATGACTTGGATGTGTACTCAGAGGCCAAGATGAATCATAATTCTATGGCTAAGATGTACAAGGAGATCCCTGTTGACTATGTGCATTCACATAAGTTTGGTTCAGTGTACTACCTGTAGGCAGGTTTGCCAACCGCCAACATCATCTTGAGGTACACTTTAATGCCCAAGTCAAGAGATGACAAGATGATCCAAGGATACTCCATCAATATGTTGCATCACATTGACCTTCATACCAGATTCACGGTCATGGACTTGATAGTAGAGACTGTGAAGAGGGCTACTGCTGACCAAAAGAGATCATGTGGATATGCTCAATACATTTAGATGCTTACCAATTCAAAGCTTGAAAATAATGTATATGCACTTGATAGACTTCATATGCCACTCTAGCTTGAGTTCAAGGATAATGTTGTGGTGATGAACCCAGATCATCCCACTTCATCTACTGCACACGTAGTAGCTGAGGCAACCAAAGCCAGTAGTGCTCTAGTGCCAAGGACAAGGAATGAGCAGATGTACCTCATTCTTAGCTCAATCCAAGGCATGTAGAATGACATCACTGAGATTTTGAAGAACCAGAAGAGTTTGGAAAGGATTGTTGAAGACAAGTTGCATACTTTGAACAACAAGGTGGATGGGCTGACAAAGACAGTTGATGAGATCAAGAAGGAGGTGGACTCAGTAGCCCTTCCCCACTCCTCAGAGGATGATGATGATGATGAAGGTCACCCTCTCCAGCCTATCACACAATTCAAGACACAAGCCAGATCTATGTTAGTGCTAGCTTCAGAGTTGAGACCCTCTTCGTCAGCCCCTGCTGCAACTCCTTCAGTCCCACCAGCTCCATCAACACCTCCAGTGTCTACACCAACCCCTTCCATGACATCTACAGAAGTCTTCGCAGAAGCATCTCTCTTGACTCCTACATCGACAATCGGAGGAGATCAGCCCTAGAGAGAAGATTTTTCCTATACCTTTGAACTTTTTGGTAACTTGTTGCCAAAGGGGGAGAAGTTGTATAGATCAATAGAGCTTCGAGAGAGAGAGATAGTGTGTTGCTTTTTATCGCTCTCCAAAACTTTAAAATCTTTTGGTTGATCGTTTGTGTTAAACTTATTAGTGCTTGATCGTGCACTTCTTATGAGTTGATACTACGTCTTATCTTTTGAGATGCTTATGAGATGATCATTCACTTCTTGCTTGATGTGTTGTGCTATGTTGTTCATTCATATTATTCTCGGACACCACCAAGATGTATGTGACATGGAAGAGTGCCCCATGAACCTAATTGATTGTGCATTTGCATTCAAACGCAAATTCATAATAGTGCACAAATTTAGGGCGAGCTCTTGTTTATCACATACTTCTCAAAGCGATGATTCAATTCATTGATTATATCATATGTCGAAGCTTTGATCTATACGTTGTCATCAATTACCAAAAGGGGGGAGATTGAAAGCACATTTGCTCCCTTGGTGGTTTTGGTAATTAATAACAACATATATATCATTGGACTCAAGCATATTTCAGGATAAGTCCAATGATGGGATGGTTATAAACTGTGAGGAGATACCGTGAGATGCAAGGAATGGATTGGCAAAGCTTCAAGCTAGAAGACCCTCTTTTTACCTTGTGAGAAATCACTTTGAGTCCATAGGAAAGCCAATACTATTAAAAGGGGGTAAGGTACTGTTGGTGAACAAAATGCTCCACGTGCACAAGTGCTAGCCACCAAAAACACCCACAAACTCTCCCACAAAATATTCTGTCAAAACCCTATCACACAAAATCAGTGCCACCAAGTTTTCCCATCCGGGTCTACCGATTTTCTACCCAAGACAAATCTGAGCCAAACCCTACCATATCGGTACAACCGAGTGCCTTATCGGTGCAACCGAGATCAGTGGCAAACATTCTGTTGACCCAGTTTACAAAATCAGAATTTCCAAGTTTTATGAATCGATGTCACCGAGTTTTGGTAACTACTCTCAGCCACTCATATCGGTACTACCGAGAATCATATATCGGTCTCACCGAGATTCTGAAAGTTGCCACATTTTGAACAGATCGGTACGATCGAGTTTTGCTTCGGTTTCACCGAGTTGGTCAATAGTGTGTGTAACGTTTGGATTTTTGGACATGTCTACATATACCCCTCCACCACATCCCACTCGCAAGAGAAGCACTCAGAACAATTCCCCACTTCCCATATCCAAATTTCTGAGAGAGAGCCACCTACCCTTGTGTTGAGATCAAGATCATCCACTCCAACCTGGATCTTGATTTCTAGCCTCCCCAATTTGCTTTCCACCCAATAAATCTGTTCTACCAAGCCAAATCTATGAGAGATTGATTGAGTGTTGAGGAGTCTGTCATCTTGAAGCACAAGTGTAAGGAGTTCATCATCACTATCAAGCCCATTATCTTTTGGAGGGTGGTGCCTCCTTGATTGGTTAAGTGTTTCTTGGGAGCCTCCTACTTCGTGTTGTGGAGTTGAACCAAGAAGTTTGTACGAGCAAGGAGATCGCCTACTTCGTGAAGAGCTACCCATAATTAGGCTAGTCCTTCGTGGACGGAAACCATTATGGAATAGTCAAGGTTGCTACTTCGTGGACCCTTATGGGTGGATCCCTCCATGGACTCTGCGACCGTTACTCTCCATGGGTTGAAGACTCCATAAATGTGGATGTACGATAGCGCCACCTATTGGAACCACGGGAAAAATCTTCGTGTCTACAATTGTGTTTGATCTTCTATCCCTACCCTCTACTACATGTGTTTGTCTTTACTTTCCGCTGCTATACTCTTAGACATGCATTTGTAGGGTGTTCTTGACTTGCTATTATTGCTAAAATCTGCCCAAAACTAAAATTGGGAAAATGTAGAATTTTTATTTGGACAAGTAGTCTAATCACCCCCTCTAGACCTACTTTCGATCCTACAAATAGCATGAAGCAATTAAAACTTATAGATAACTGTCTTTTAGTAGTGGTCAACACTCTAGCCAGATTGATTTTATCCTTTGGAGAAGAGAAGACATACATGTGTGCCTAGACTGTAAGGTGATACATGGAGATAGTGGTGTCCCTCGGCATAAGCTTGTGGTTGCTGACTTTCGCTTTTAGATTCATGTCTAGCGGGACAAGCATGCCAAAGTTTCTAGAGCAAAGTGCTGGAAGCTCAAGGGGGAGGTAGCTCAGGCGTTCAACAAGAGGGTCATTAAGGAGGGCCCTTGGGAGCAAGGAGGTGATGTAGGCATCAGGTTGATGAATATGGCGACTTGCATTTGTAATATGGCTTGAGAGAAGTTTGGAGTTTCCAGGGGAAGTAGAAGCGAAGCTAAAGAATCACGGTTGTGGAGTGATGATTGATACGTCCATTTTGCATCATGCTTTTATATTGATATTTATTGCATTATGGGCTGTTATTACACGTTATGGCACAATACTTATGTCTTTTCTCTCTTATTTTACAAGGTTTACATGAAGAGGGAGAATGCCGACAACTGGAATTCTGGACTAGAAAAGGAGAAAATATGAGAGACCTATTCTTCACAACTCCAAACGTCCTGAAAAGTTACGGAGAATTATTTTGGAATAAAAAATATTGGGCGAAACAAATGCCAGAGGGGATCCACTAGGAGGTCACAAGCCTGTTGGGCGCAACCTAAGCCCCTGGCCGCGCCCTAGTAGCCCCCTGACAGGCCTCCGACGCCCATCTTCTGCTACATAAAGGGTTTTGACCTAGAAAAAATATATAAAAAGAGAGCTTTCGGGATGAAGCGCCGCCGTCTCGAGGCGGAACTTGGGCAGAACCAATCTAGAGCTCTGGCGGAGCTGTTCTGTCGGGGAAACTACCCCCTTGAAGGGGGAAATCGAAGCCTTCGTCATCACCAATGATCCTCTCATCGAGAGGGGGTCAATATCCATCAACATCTTCACCAGCACCATCTCCTCTCCAAACCCTTGTTCATCTCTTGTATCCGATCTTTGTCTCAAAACCTCAGATCGGTACCTGTGGGTTGCTAGTAGTGTTGATTACTCCTTGTAGTTGATGCTAGTTGGTTTACTTGGTGGAAGATCATATGTCCAGATCCTTTATAATAATTAATACTCCTCTGATTATGAACATGAACATGCTTTGTGATTAGTTACGTTTTTTCCTGAGGTCATGTGATAAGTCTTGTTATAAGTAATCATGTGAATTTGGTATTCGTTCGATATTTTGATGAGATGTATGTTATCTCTCCTCTAGTGGTGTTATCTGAACGTCGACTACATAACACTTCACCATTATTTGAGCCTAAGGGAAGGCATTGGGAAGTAATAAGTAGATGATGGGTTGCTATTGACACAAGCTTAAACCCTAGTTTATGCGTTGCTTCGTAAGGGGCTGATTTGGATCCATATGTTTCATGCTATGGTTAGATTTATCCTAGTTCTTCTTTTGTAGTTGCGGATGCTTGCGAGAGATGTTCCAAGTAAGGGCAACACCCAAGCACCGGTACACCCACATATCAAATTATCAGAGTAACGAACGTGAATCAAATGAGCATGATGAAAACTAGCTTGACAGAAATTCCCATGTGTCCTCGGGAGTGCTTTGCTTTATATAAGAGTTTGTCCAGGCCTGTCCTTTGATACAAAAAGGATTGGGCTACCTTTCTGCACCTTTTCTACACTTGTTATTTGTTACCCGTTACAAATTATCTTATCACAAAACTATCTATTGCCGATAATTTCAGTGCTTGCAAAGAATACCTAACTGAAAACCGCTTGTCATTTCCTTCTGCTCCTTGTTGGGTTCGACACTATTACTTATCAAAAGGACTAAGATAGATCCCCTATACTTGTGGGTCATCAATACTATTTTCTGGCATCATTGCCGAGGAGTGAAGCGCCTTTGGTAAGTGGAATCTGGTAAGGAAAAAAATTATATAGTGTGCTGAAATTTACAATCACTTGTTACTATGGAAATTAATCCTTTGAGGGACTTAATCGGGGTATCTTCTCCTCGACCGGAAGCGCAAAGAGTTTCTCCTCAACCTACTGAACCTACTGAAAATATTTATTATGAAATTCATCCGGGTATGATAGAGAAACTGCTAGCTAATCCTTATGCACGAGATGGAACACTACATCCAGATTTGCATCTAATCTATGTGGATGAAGTTTGTGGTTTATTTAAGCTTGCGGGTTTGCCCGAGAATGATGTCAAGAAGAAGGTCTTTCCTTTATCTTTCAAGGAGAAGGCATTGACATGGTATAGGCTATGTGATGATATTGGATCATGGAAATACAACCGATTGAAATTGGAATTTCATCAGAAGGTTCATCCTATGCATCTGGTTCATCGTGATTGGAATTATATTTATAATTTTTGGCCTCGTGAAGGAGAAAGAATTGTTCAAGCTTGGGGATGCTTAATTCAATTTTATATTCATGCCTCAATCATGACTCTCAAGAGAAATTATTATTCTGAATTTTATGCTCGACTTTCTCGTAATGATCAATCCATGCTCGATACTTATTGTACTAGTTCCTATATGAAGAAAGATATTGACTTCAACTGGGATTTATTGGAAATAATTAAATGCAACTCTGAAGATTGGAAACTCGGCGAAGGTAAGGAGTGAGGTATAAACTTCAAGTTTGATTGTGTTAGATCCTTCGTCGACACCGATGCTTTTCATGAATTTAGCACTGAATATGGACTTGACTCTGAGATAGTAGCTTCTTTCTGTGAATCATTTGCTACTCATGTTGATCTCCCTCTGGAGAAGTGGTTTTAATATCATCCGCCCATTGAAGTGAAATTAGTTGAACCTATTAAAGTTGAAGAAGAAACTATTACTTATAATGTTGATCCTGTTATTCCTGCTGCTTATATTGAGAAACCACCTTTCCTTGTTAGAATAAAGGAACATGCTAAAACTTCCGTGGTTCGTAAGAGCTATGTTAGAACACCTACACCCCCTGAGAAAATTAAATTTGAAACTAGTATTGCTATGGTTAAAGATCTCTTGGTTGATAATATTTATGGGCATGTTATTCATTTCTGTGATGAAGCTGGTAGAATTGCTAGACCTGATGCTAAAGATAAACATAGAACTATTGTTGGCATGCCTGTTGTTTTTGTTAAAATAGGAGATCATTGTTACCATGGCCTATGTGATGTGGGTGCTAGAGTGAGTGCAATTCCCTTTACCTTATATAAAGAAATTATGAATGATATTGCACCAATTGAATTAGAACAAATTGATGTTACCATTAAGCTTGCTAATAGAGATACTATAGCCCCAGTTGGGATTATTAGAGATGTTGAAGTCTTGTGTGGGAAAATAAAATATCCTACTAATTTTCTTGTTCTTGGTTCCCCACAAGATGATTTTTGTCCCATTATATTTGCTAGGACTTTCTTGAATACTGTTAATGCCAAGATAGATTGTGAGAAAGAAACGGTTACTGTGAGTTTTGGGGATGTGTCCCATGAGTTTAATTTCTCTAAATGTCGTAGACAACCCCATGATAAAGAATTGCCTACTAAGGATGAAATTGTTAGTCTTGCTTCTATTGATGTGCCTCCTACTGATCCTTTAGAACAATATTTGCTAGATCATGAAAACAATATGCATATGAATTAAAGGAATGAAATAGATAGGATTTTCTTTGATCAACATCCTATTTTGAAACACAACTTGCCTGTTGAAATACTTGGGGATCCTCCTCCACCAAAGGGTGATCCCGTGTTTGAGCTTAAATAATTACCAGATACTCTGAAATATGCTTATCTTGATGAAGAGAAGATATATATATATACTATTATTATTAGTGCTAACCTTTCAAAGCATGAAGAAATGAGTTTATTGAAAACTCTCAAGAAGCACCTTGCTGCTATTGGATATACTCTTGATGATCTTAAGGGCATTAGTCCCAATCTATGTCAGCATAAAATAAATATGGAACCTCATGCTAAACCAGTTGTCGATCACCAACGATGGTTAAATTCTAAAATGAAAGAAGTGGTAAGAAATGAAATACTAAAGCTTTTGGATGCAGGTATAATTTATCCTATTGCTGATAGTAGATGGGTTAGTCATGTTATTTGTGTCCCTAAGAAGGGAGGTGTTGTTCCTAATGATAAGAATGAATTGATCCCGCAAAGAATTGTTATAGGATATAGAATGGTAATTGATTTTAGGAAACTAAATAAAGCTACAAGGAAAGATCATTACACTCTCCCTTTTATTTATCAAATGCTAGAAAGACTATCTAAACACACACACTTGTGCTTTCTAGATGGTTACTCTGGTTTCTCTCAAATACGTGTATCAAAAGAGGATCAAGAAAAGACAACTTTTACTTGCCCTTTCGGTACCTTTTCTTATAGACGTATGCCTTTCGGTTTATGCAATGCACCTGCTACCTATCAAAGATGTATGACTGCTATACTCTCTGACTTTTGTGAAAAGATTGTTGAGGTTTTCATGGATGACTTTTCCGTTTACGGAACTTCTTTTAATGATTGCTTGAGCAACCTTGATCGAGTTTTGCAGAGATGTGAAGAAACTAATATTGTCTTGAATTGGGAGAGGTGCCACTTTATGGTTAATGAGGGCATTGTCTTGGGACACAAAATCTCCGAAAGAGGTATTGAGGTGGATAAAGCTAAAGTAGATGCTATTGAAAAAATATCGTGTCCCATGGATATCAGAGGTATAAGAAGCTTGGTCATGCTGGTTTCTATAGGAGATTTATTAAATATTTCTCTAAAATTTCTCGGCCTCTCACTAATCTCTTGCAAAAGATGTTCCTTTCGTTTTTTATGATGATTGTGTAGAAGCATTTGAAATCCTTAAGAATGCCTTGATTTCTACACCCGTTGTTCGACCACCTGATTGGAACCTACCCTTTGAAATTAAGTGTGATGCTAGTGTGTCACATCCCTAGCTAGATGTCATAGGACAGCATGTGTGTGTGCATCATATATCATTTTTGCATCAACATGAAATGGGGACTAAAGGAAACCCCAAACCCTCATTTGAATCAAACCAATTCAAAGTTTGTGAAAATTCAACAAATCCAAAATGCCCATCTAAAATGTCCCCTATGTCTGATAAATATGGACATGATTATACAAGGGGTCATTTAAAATATTTGAACAACTTTAGCAATTTAAAAATAAATGATAAAGTTCTGAAAATACCAAATAAAGCATTATCATTATTTTATATTTCAAAATATCCTGAAACTTTTTATTGGAGTTTGAAATATTCAAACTTGATATTATAAAACAATTGGGATATTTTATCAAAGCAATTGTACCTGAAAAGAAAATAAAACAAATGTCAAAAATAGAAAACAGAAAGAAAAAAAGAAAAGCGGAGGCCCAGGGGGGAACCGGCCCATCTGGCCTGTGCCAGTCATCCCTGTCCTCTCGCCAGGAGGACAGGGGCGTGCGCTCGTCGCGCGCGGGCACACGCCGAACCACCTCCTTCCTGCCTGGCTGCCGGCCTGGAGGGCTGGGAGAGCGCCAGCGCGAGGCCTCCTCGCCGTGACCTCCTTCTCCTCTCCCTCTCTCCCCTGCGTGCTCTCTCTCTCTCGCTTTCTCCCCCTCCCTGCCGCCATGGCCGAGCCTTGCTCGAGCTCGCCGCCGTCGTTCTAGCCGCCCCGCGCCTTTTTGAGCTTGCAAAAGCCTCACTACGACCTCCTCATCCTCCCCGTAAAGCCAGTCGACGCCGGGAGCCCTCCACGACGCGTCGTCGCCGTTTCTTCCCCGCCGGCCACCGAAGGTTTCCTCCGGTGATTCGAGGTCGTCTGCGCGTCCCCGACCTCGCCGTCTCCCCCAGCAACCCTGTCGTGAGCCCCTGCTCCGTTTCCCCCTCCTCTAGCGGCCTGTTCCTCACCGTAGGCGTCGTTCCCCTTGCTGCCCGAAGCTCGCCACCGCTCAGGTCGTCACCGGCCGTAGCTCCGGTAGCCCCCGAGCCCCCTCTGCCGCAGTGTTAGATGCGTGCGTGCACGGGTTTCCTCCCGGTGCCCTCCGCGTGCCAAATGGTCGTCGGAGGCGCAACTCCGGCGGATCGCAACCGTGCTGTTGGTCGCCACCGGCCCCGCTCCGGTGGGCACCGACGTGGCCAGCATCAGGGGCTAATCCCCTGATTAATTAGGCCTCTGCCACTGACCAGTGGGACCTAGGGTGGGCCAAACCCCTGGTCAGTGCGGGATTAGGGCATGTGTCACTGATGTGCGGGTCCCGCACGTCAGGTTTGACCAGGCCTGGTCAGCCGACCAGCTGACATCATATTTCATTTTCCAGTTTTAAAATAATTCCACAAATTGTTTCAAACTTTAAAAATTCATATAAATTAATCTGTAAATCAGATGAAAATAATTTATATATGAAAATTTATCAGAAAAATCCAATGAATCCAATGGTGCTATTATCATGCATATTAGAGCAACCTATGTACAAGAACATTGACATTTGCTAATAGGTTAAAATATGGAATTTGAAATGAAGAACGATTTTGAACCTATATTCAAACTCACTTCAAATTAACTTGGACACTAGTTGCATTAGCTCATCCATACATGCTACCATGTCATGATCATGCATCATATTGTTGCACTTGCGTGTATTGAATGCTATTTATTTGCATTGCGGTAGGCCCTGCTTCTGTGGATACCCCCGAGTATTCCATCAAAGGAGAGAACTTTTCCGCTACCCAGTAAGGCAAGCAACCCCCTTGATCATTCCAATATCATCCCACTCTCTCGCTCCTGCTCTTGTTTATTGCATTAGGACAACTCCTCACATGTTTGTCATACACGGTAGATGAACCTATTCTTCTGCATGACCTGTCATTGTCACAGTAAATAGCTAAACCTTGCAACCTAGCATACATGGTAGATGCTTGTGCCATGATGTGCTTAGCTTACTTTGCCTGCTATGCTTAGAGT
This sequence comes from Hordeum marinum, assembly GCA_022496015.1. Classification (NCBI taxonomy): domain Eukaryota; kingdom Viridiplantae; phylum Streptophyta; class Magnoliopsida; order Poales; family Poaceae; genus Hordeum; species Hordeum marinum. The sequence goes on along the minus strand of CM039674.1, from coordinate 431,832,871 downwards.
TGTGGCAGGTCTGATTCATCTGGGTGATGAACTGGAGTGAGACATTGTTGTTCTGATGTGATAAGCTTATGATGAACTCGATTTGGTAAAGGTAGCGATGAGAGGCTATGTAGGAGTACATAGCGGGCTGTCTCATTGGGACCGTTCTTAGGAACTGAGTTCCGTGTTTGTGATCCAAGACTAGTTACTACCACACATTGGGTTCCGGTAACTCGACCCCTCTTGACTTATCAGTCGCTTAGTCCTTAGTCCAGGAGTTGCAAGTAGTTTCTAGTGTTTATAGCATACTGGAGGCCGTGCGTAGCGCTGACCCTAGGGGCGGGTTACGACGCGGTAGGAAGTGGCACGGTGTACCAAGGGTCACGCGAATGGTGGGCTTGGGAACCCTACGCACATCGTTTGGGGCCGTAGCGGAAACTTCGGCCGGACTTCCATGCGGGTTTAGTCTCAAATAGGCGATAGCCTGGACTAGAGGTCTTATGTGATTGATGGTCGTGGCCGACTCCCTCGCTGGGCTTCCACTTGAAGGTTGCCAAGGTGCATGGTTTCATGAGCACACAGCGATAAGTGGTGAGAGCGTGTGTGAAGAAGTACACCCCTGCAGGGTATGAAACTATTTGAATAGCCGCGTCCTCGGATATGGACTACTTGGAAAGCTTATGCTATTTATAGATAATCAAATGGATACCCATAAAAATATCAAGACAAGTGTGAGTATCGTGGATGGCACTCTCCCAGGAGTGGGAAGTGAATCCATGGTGGTGTATTGTCATGAAGTTAGTGGACTCGTGTGCGATATCTAAAATGTAAACAAAGAGTTAAAATTGTGTAGTGTAGGTTAGCCATGAGTCAAAGCTGGCATTGGTGCATAAACTCCACCACCCCTTTGATGATACATGAGCATGAATAGACTAGGTCTGCTTTAAAGACTTGCTGAGTATGTTTGTACTCACGTTTGCTTAATAAATGTTGCAGATGAGACCCAGGACCCAGCAGGTGGGTTCTTTCTAGATGTCAACGATGCCGAATAACTGGTGTCCCAGCTACGACCCTATGCCCTGTGGCGGGCTGTAGATAGTCAGGCCATGTGCCTTTTTACCCTTTCATCTGTCTGTACCCAGACAGCTTATGCTTCGCTTGGTTTGGAAGAACTTGTTTGTATGACTTGAGTGTCGGGTCATGTGACCCCTATCTGTAAGAACATATTATGCAAGGCTCGTCTGAGCCCCTTAAATAAAAGTTGTTGTATGGTTATGTTGTGATGCCATGGTTGTATCTATGCATATCGGGCATGTCGTGCGTACGTGTGACGTGCAACGGTATGTATGGGATCCGACACATAGTTGTGTGCCTTTAGTAGTACTCTTTACGGGAAACTGCCTCTTTGTGCTTCCATCGAGCCATGGTAGCTTGCTACTGCTCCGGACACATTGATTAACTGGCATGTATCCTTCTTTGCTGCTGTGTCTGTCCCTTCGGGGAAATGTCTTGCAGTGTAATGGAGTCCTTGTAGCCTGCTACGACTTGTCTACGTGCAGTGATGGCATTTATGTCTCACGGCGTAATGGAGTCCTTGTAGCTTGCTATGACTCGTCTACACACGCTTGAGGCCGACACTTGCATTGCTGGGTTACGTATGCCTATTTCCGTACGGATGTGCCACTTGGGTTCTATGACTAGTCATGCCGGCCCGGGTTCTCTGTCGTTTCATTGCCAGCGACATGTCCACATACGTGAGCCAAAAGACGCAAACGGTCCTGGCTAAGGTAAGGCTGCAGCCGTGGAACTTACCGTGCGTGAGGCCGCAAAGTGATGTGATATGTTACAGTCTGGATTCATATGACTTAGGATCGGGGTCCCGACAGCGTTGGTATCAGAGCCGGACTGACTGTAGGACTACCAAGCCAAACCAGTCGAAGTTGAGTCTAGAAACACTATAGAAAAGTAGGGGAATTGATTGTGGAAGGGAACGTAAGGCTCTTTTTACTCCTCTTCCCGAGTTATTCTATGTTGAGTCTCTCTTATATTTTCTACGGGGATAAGAACTAGGCTTCTCATCTATTGCTTAGGATGACGAGTTAGTAACCATGGACCACTAGCTAGCTTGTTTGCAAGTGAATGTCGGTATTCAAGTATTGTTGGTGTGACAAACAGATGAAGAAGAGATTTGAGTCTAGGAAGTCGAGTGGTTATGCTTTTACAATCTTTTGTAGTTGTCTCAAAATCCTTTTTGAGCAATTACAGCCGTTATGCTGTCCAATTTCTGCTAGAGTCTAATGTCTTTGCATCATTCTCTGTTTCAGATGCCCCCTCGTCCTTCCTGTCAGGTGGTCCGTCTGACCAGGTGCATCGATGTACCAGGTCACACGGCCATGTTGGTTAGAGTTATGATGGAGGCTGGCTACCGTTGGTACCCAGAGTACACAGTGGAGGAACAGTATCGAGATTTCAACCAGAGTCAGTACATGTGTACTATTAAGATATATCCTTCATATCCTGGAGCTGCAGAGCCGCTTCACTGGACTTATGGACTAGGTGTCACCATAGATATGGCAGTTCAGGAGGCTGCCTACACCATGCTAACTATCATGAGGTTTCACCATGGTCTGCTTCAGAACACAGAGTTCTGTTATGTTCCTGCTTCCATGGGAGGAGAGGATGGTTATCTTAGTGCAGCCTACTTTGATCATTCCCATGAGGACCCTAGGCTGCAGGTGATCGCTCAGATGTTGGAGAACAGGGATCGTGATGCACGTGCCCTTCGCATGGAGCTTTATGCTACCTATGCACGTCTTTGGACAGCCCCGACGCAGTTGGCACCTGTCGTGCAGACAGGCTATGGAGATTTGGAGATGCTGAACGCATCGCGGACTCATCTGCCAGCACGCGTAGACTGGCCCGATGTTGGAGGCATCACCCCTCTTCGAGGACAGCTGTTGCCGCTAGCAAGGGGACCAAGGCAACATCCGTGTCCTTACAGTTTCCAGGGATCACATGCTAGAGTGTTTCTAGATCCTCAGGTTCAGCTCCCGGGTCATGGGGGTAACCTGTATGAGGTATTCTACAGTGATGCTTGAGTACGTGGATGTTAGTTCTAGTATAGTAGTAGTCGTATCGCCACAGTCCTGTGTGTCTTGTGGGATATGATTGAGGTTGAGAGTTGAGTTCCAGAGGAGTAGATAGATAATGTATAGGAAGCTTGTAATGCCTCCGATGAGTTGTGTCATCTCTCTGTAGTTTGTTTTCAACTTGGGCTTGTATTGAACTATGTCATGGTGTGTATGAATCATGGTGTTCATATGGCAGTTGTTATTACCATGTTTTTTGGGTGCTTACCCTGCATGCCATGTTGTCCAGTACATTCCTTATCGCATGTCTTAGAGTTGATGTCCTCTATGTTTAAGCTATGGGTTTGTTTTCCCAGGATGGTGGCAACTAGGAATAACCCCGTGCCTGCCCCCGAGCAGGGCGAGGGAAGCCAGCCAAGGCAAGAGGATCTGCCACATGCGCCTTCTTTGGCAGAAGTGATGCTAGAGGCTAAAAGGAACAAGAGAGAGACCAATAGGCTACTGGAATGAATTGAGCAGAACGCAGCACATGCTCCCCGCAATGATCTCAATGATGGCGTGTCACTCGGTGATTTCACCAAGCTGTGCCCACCTAAGTATCATCATTCGGTCGACCCACTCGACGCGGATGACTGGCTGTCTAGCATGTTCCACAAGATTCGGGCTGCCAATGTGTCCGAGGCCAACAAGGTGACCTTTGCTACCTACTTTCTGGAAGGACCCGCCAATCTGTGGTGGGAAAATTATGAAGCCATGCGTTCTGCAGGCCCCGCACCAACTTGGGCAGAATTCAGTGCAACATTTCGTACCCATCACATCCCGGAAGGGATGATGGATCGCAAGAGAGAGGAATTTTGTGCTTTCACCCAGGGCAGACTGTCCGTGGATGTCTATAGCTGTGAGTTCGGCAATCTTGCTCGCTATGCTCCAGAGGAAGTTTCAACCGATGCCAAGAAACAGGCTAGGTTCCGCAAGGGACTTAACCCTGAGGTCTGTCGAGATTTGCGCCTGCATGAGTGCACAACCTTCCAAGCTCTTGTCAACAAGGCTATCAATGCTGAGTCTGGACAGACTGACTATGAGGCCACAAGGAAGCACAACCATGACTTCAGCCCTGCATCTGGCTCGAGCTCCAACAAATGCCGGGTCTGGGTGCCCAATGCAGCTCTGCCACCAAGATACACCGCGAGGCCATCCTTCCAAGCGCCTCGCCCAGCTCAGCCCAACCCTCCAGCCAGGCCATTTGGAGGACCGCCTGCCAATGTTGCTCCCTGTGCCACCATGGTCTGCTATAAATGTGGAGAACCAGGACACTACTCCCGTGATTGTCCTCAAAGCAATGCTAAGCCCGCTTGACGTGGGAAGCCAGGAAAAGCCTTCTATGTGAAGCCAGCTCCTGCTCGTTAAAGAGTGAATTATGTCTCTGTTGAGGAAGCCTTTGAGGATCCTAATGTTATCCTAGGTACGCTCCTTGTCAATAGTCATCCAGCATTTGTTCTATTTGATATTGGGGCATCTCATTCTTTCATCTTAGAAAGTTATGCATAGTTGCATAACATGTCTTTTTGTGATACGCCTACTCCTTTAGTAGTTCAGACTCCTAGTTCAAAGTGGCAAACTTCTAGAGTGAGCCATGATAATGAGATTCTGGTGGATAGGCTAGTCTTCCTAGCATCTTTGATAGCCTTCAAGTCTTCGGACATCAATATCATTCTAGGCATGGATTGGATGAAAGCCCACTATGCTAAGATTGATACTCATACTAGGAATGTTCAACTTACACATCCATCGGGTGAGATAGTTAATGTCTCCACTTGAACAGCCAAGCGCCAACTCTATTCCCTCAATGCTAGCCCTCTTCCAGAGTTAGAAGATATTCTGGTAGTCTGTGACTTTCCGGATGTCTTTCCAGAAGAACTGCCCGGAATTCCTCCTGTCAGAGATGTTGAGTTTGTGATAGAGCTCATTCCAGGGACTGTCCCAATAGCCAGAAGACCCTATAAGATGGCACCCTTAGAACTAGCTGAGCTTAAGATTCAACTCGATGAGGCTTTGAAGAAAGGTTTCATTTGTCCTAGTTCTTCTCCTTGGGCTTGTCCCGTTCTCTTCGTCAAGAAGAAGGATGGATTGGATCGGATGGTTGTGGATTATCGGCCAGTGCATCTGGTCACCATTAAGAACAATTATCCGCTCCCCAGGATCAACGATTTGTATGATCAACTCGCTGGATCCTCTGTCTTTTCCAAAATGGATTTGAGGTTGGGATACCATCAAATCAGAATTAGAAACGGGGACATTCCAAAAATGGCTTTTGTTACTCGTTATGGCCAATACGAGTACACCGTCATGTCCTTCGGTTTAACCAATGCCCCAGCCACCTTCTCTCGCTTGATGAATTCGATATTCATGGAGTATTTGGATAAATTCGTTGTGGTTTACCTCGACGACATACTCATCTACTCGAAGAACGAACAGGAACATGCCGAGCATCTAAGGCTGGTATTGATGAAACTTCGAGAGCACCGTTTGTATGCCAAATTCTTCAAGTGTGAATTTTGGTTGCCAGAAGTGACCTATCTGGGCCACGTGATCTCTGGTAAAGGTATTGCTGTCAATCTGGAGAGAGTTCAGGCCGTCCTTGATTGGACTCAACCTAAATCGGTTAAGCAAGTTTGGAGTTTCCTTGGCTTAGCGAGCTATTGTTGCCGCTTTGTCGAGAATTTCTCCAAGGCCGCGAAACCTCTAATTGAAATCCTCAAGAAAGATAAAAAGTTCGAGTGGACTCCACAATGCGAGCACAGTTTTTAGGGGATGAAAAGACGACTGACCTCTGCTCCCGTTCTGGTGCCACCAGACTTCTCTAAGGACTTTGTTATCTATTGCGACGCCTCGCGACAAGGATTAGGTTGCATTCTCATGCAAGATCGTCATGTGATTGCATACGAATCTCGACAGTTGCGTCCACATGAGGATAATTATCCAACACATGATCTTGAGCTTGTAGCTATGGTCCATGCACTGAAAACCTGGCGACATTACCTTCTGGGTAATCATTGCGAAATTTACACTGATCACCAAAGTCTGAAATATATTTTCACCCAGCCGGATTTGAATCTCAGGCAAAGACGGTGTGTTGAGTTGATTATAGATTATGACTTAGGGATAACTTACACCCTAGGGAAAGCCAATGTCATGGCTGATGCACTAAGTTGTAAGTCTTATTGTAGCAACCTAATGTTACAACAAGGTCAACCACTTCTCCATGAGGAATTTCGAAAGTTAGATCTTAATGCCTAATATGAAAGCAGCTTCTCCTAGGTCCTTCATTGAAAAACTCTTGTTCAAATATTCCTTCACGCTTTCCAACATTTCTATACTGTTTCCAATCAGCAATATGTCATCCACATATAATATTAGAAACGCTATAGAGCTCCCACTCACTTTCTTGTAAATACAAGGTTCTCCATAAACTTGTATAAACCCAAACGCTTTGATCACCTCATCGAAGCACTTATTCCAACTCCGAGATGCTTGCAATAGTCCATAAATGGATCGCTGGAGTTTGCAAACTTTGTCAACATTCTCTGGATCGACAAAACCTTCTGGTTGCATCATATACAACTCTTCCTCAAGGAAACCGTTGAGAAACGCTGTTTTCACATCCATCTGCCAAATTTCGTAATCGAAATAAGCAGCTATTGCCAACATGATTCTGACAGACTTAAGCATTGCTACGGTGAGAAAGTCTCATCGTAGTCAACTCCTTGAACTTGTGAAAAACACTTTGCCACAAGTTGAGCTTTATAGACGGTGACATTACCGTCCGCGTCTGTCTTCTTCTTAAAGATCCATTTGTTCTGAATGGCCTTTCGCTCTTCAGGTAATACTTCCAAAGTCCATACTTTGTTTTCATACATGGATCCCATCTCGGATTTCATGGCCTCTAACCATTTCTCGAAATCCGGGCCCATCACCGCTCCTTCATAGCTCGTAGGTTCATTGTTGTCCAACAACATGACCTCCAAGACAGGATTGTCGTACCACTCAGGAGTAGTACGTGTCCTTGTCGACCTACGAGGTTCATTAGTAACTTGATCCGAAGCTTCATGGTCATCATCATTAACTTCTTCTTCAACCGTTGTAGGCTCCACAGAAACATCTTTCTGTGCTGCGCTACTCTCTGGTACAAGCAAAAGTTCAACAACCTCATCAAGCTCTATTTTCCTCCCACTCAATTCTTTCGAGAGAAACTCTTTCTCAAGAAATGTACCATTCTTCGCAACAAACACTTTGCCTTCGGATCTGAGATAGAAGGTATACCCGACTATCTCTTTCGGGTATCCTATGAAGACGCATTTCTCCGCTTTGGGTTCCAGCTTTTCAGGCTGAAGCTTTTTGACATCAGCATCACATCCCCAAACTTTAAGAAACGACAAGTTTGGCCTCTTGCCAAACCATAGTTCATATGGCGTCGTCTCAACGGATTTCGATGGTGCCCTATTTAAAGTGAATGCAGCTGTCTCTAATGCAAAACCCCAAAACGATAGTGGCAAATCAGCAAGAGACACCATAGAACGCACCATATCTAATAAGGTTCGATTAAGACGTTCGGACACACCATTACGCTGTGGTGTTCCGGGCGTTGTCAACTGTGAAACAATCCCACACTGTCTTAAGTGACTGCCAAACTCATAACTCAGATATTCACCTCCTCGATCAGATCGCAGGAATTTAATCTTCTTGTTACGATGATTCTCAACTTCACTCTGAAATTGCTTGAACTTTTCAAACGTTTCAGACTTGTGTTTCATTAAGTAAATATACCCATATCTACTTAAGTCATAAGTGAAGGTGAGGAAATAATGATATCCACCACGTGCTGTAACATTCATTGGACCGCACACATCAGTATGTATGATTTCCAATAAGTCACTTGCCCGTTCCACTGTTCCAGAGAACGGCGTTTTAGTCATCTTGCCCATGAGGCATGGTTCACATGTGTCAAGTGATTCAAAATCAAGTGACTCCAAAAGTACATCAGCATGGAACTTCCTCATGCGTTTTACACCAATATGACCTAAACGGCAGTGCCACAAGAAAGTGGTACTATCATTATCAACTCTACCTCTTTTGGCATCAATGTTATGAACATGTGTGTCATCACTATCAAGATTCAATATGAATAAACCCCTAACATTGGGTGCATGACCATAAAAGATATTACTCATATAAATAGAACAACCTTTATTCTCTGATTTAAATGAGTAACCGTCTCGCAATAAACAAGATCCAGATATAATGTTCATGCTTAACGCAGGCACTAAATAACAATTATTCAGGTTCATCACTAATCCCGATGGTAATCGAAGAGAGAGCGTGCTGACGGCGATCACATCAACCTTGGAACCATTTCCCACGCACATCGTCACTTCGTCCTTTGCCAGCCTTCGTTTATTCTGTAGTTCCTGCTTTGAGTTGCAAATGTGAGCAACCGAACCGGTATCAAATACCCAGGCACTAGTAAGAGAGCTAGTAAGGTACACATCAATAACATGTATATCATATATACCTTGTTTGTCGTTGGCCGGCTTCTTGTCAGCCAGGTACTTGGGGCAGTTCCGCTTCCAGTGACCAGTTCCCTTGCAATGAAAGCACTCAGTTTTTGGCTTGGGTCCATGCTTGGGCTTCTTTATAGGAGTAGCAACTGCTTTTCCATCCTTCTTGGTTTTACCCTTCTTGCCCTTGCCCTTGCCCTTGCCATCTTTCTTGAAACTAGTGGTTTTATTGACCATCAACACTTGATGTTCTTTCTGGATTTCAGACTCAGCGACTTTTAGCATCGCAAATAGCTCGGCGACTGACTTGTTCATCTCGTGCATGTTATAGTTCATCACAAAGCTCTTGTAACTAGGTGGCAGTGATTGAAGAACTCTGTCAGTGATCGCCTCTGGCGGAAGGGCAATTCCCAACTTCGCTAGACGAGTTAAATACCCAGACATTCTGAGTATATGTTCACTGATAGACCCGTTCTCCTCCATCTTGCAAGCAAAGAACTTATCGGAGGTTTCATACCTTTCGATCTGGGCGTTCTTCTGAAAGATAAACTTCAACTCCTGGAACATCTCATATGCTCCATGACGTTCAAAACGTCTTTGAAGTCCCGGTTCTAAGCCATACAATATCGCACACTGAACTATTGAGTAATCTCCAGTACGTGCCTCCCAAGCGTTCTTAACATCTTCGGAGGTCATGTCTTCTGGTTGGTCACCAAGCGATGCATCAAGGACATATGATTTCTGGGAAGCCATGAGGATAATCCTCATATTACGGGCCCAGTCAAGAAAGTTACTTCCATCATCTTTCAACTTAGCTTTCTCTAGGAACGCATTAAAATTCAAGGGTGCTACTGCACGATCCATTGATCTACAACATAAATATGCAAAGTTTATTTAGACTATTATTCAAGATAATGAGTTTAGTTAATCAAATTACTAAAGCTACCACTCAAATTGACATCCCTCAGGTCATTTGAGGGTCACATGATCCAAATCCACCAACTCAAGTCCGATCATCACGTGAGTTGAGGTGGCTTCAATGGTGAACATCATTATGTTGATCATATCTACTATATGACTCATGTTCGACCTTTCGGTCTCTTGTGTTCCGAGGCCATGTCTGTACATGCTAGGCTCGTCAAGTTTAACTCGAGTGTTCTGCATGTGCAACACTGGCTTGCACCCGTTGTATGTGAATGTAGAGTCTATCACACCCGATCATCACGTGGTGTCTCAACACGATGAACTTTCGCAACGGTGCACACTCGGGGAGAACACAATTCATCTTGAAATTTAAGTGAGGGATCACCTTATAATGCTATTGTCGTTCTAAGCAAAACAAGGTGCATAAAAGGATTGACATCACATGCAATTCATAAGTGACATGATATGGCCATGAACTTGTGCTTTTGATCTCCATCTAGAAAGCACCGGCATGATCTCCATCGTCACCGGCATGACACCATGATCTTCATCATCTTGATCTCCATCAACGTGTCGCCATCGGGGTTGTCACGCCCAACATGCTTCTACTACTATTGCTACCGTTTAGCGATAAAGTAAAGCATTACATATTGCTTAATGATTGACACGCAGGTCATACAATAATTAAAGACAACCCTATGGCTCTTGCCGGTTGCCGTACTCATCGACCTGCAAGTCGTGATAATCTATACATCACATGATCATCTCATACATCACATATATCACATCATGTAATTGGCCATATCACATCACAACATACCCTGCAAAAACAAGTTAGACGTCCTCTAATTTTTGTTGCATGTTTTACGTGGCTGCTACGGGTACCTAGCAAGAACAATTCTCATCTACGCAAAAACCTCAACGGTGATACACTATTTGCTTTTCAACCTTCTCAAGGACCACCTTTGTCGAATCCAATCCAACTAAAGTGAGAGAAACTGGCACCCGCAAGCCATCTATGCAACAAGTTGTGGTCGAGGGAACCGGTCTCTCGTAAGTGTACGAGTAATGTTGGTCCGGGCCGCTTCATCTCACAATACCGCTGAACCAAAATCCGACCAAGGGAGGAAGCAATCTCAGCATCAATGCCCACAAACCCCTTTGTGTTCTACTCGAGATCTCATCTACACATAGACCTAGCTCATGATGCCACTATTGGGGAACGTTGCATGGGAAACAAAAAAATTCCTACGCACACGCAGATCTATCCATGGTGATGAGCATCTACGAGAGGGAGAGTGGATCTATGTACCCTTGTAGATCGCTAAGCGGGAAGCGTTAAGAAACACAGTTTGTGTAGTCAAACGTCTTCGCGATCCAAATCGCCGTGCATCCCGCGATCCAAACACGATCTGTCCCGCGATCCAATCACGATCCGTCCCACGAACTTGATGATCCATCCCACGAACTTGATCACGATCCTTCCGATCTAGCGTCGAACGGACGGTATCTCCGCGTTCAGCACACGTACAGCTTGATGATGATCTTTGCCGTCTTGATCCAGAAAGAGAGAGTGGAGAGGTAGAAGAGTTCTCCGGCAGCGTGACGGCGCTCCGGTGATGGTGGTGGAGCAATTCCGGCAGGGCTTCGCCTAATCACTGCAGAAATCCGATCTAGAGGAGAAACTATGCACTAGAGGAACGGGTAGCACGTGGCTGTAAAATCTCGTGCAAAACACCCAATACCACCAGTATATATAAGAGGGAGGGAGGAGGAGGGCTGGCGCATCAAGGCTGCCCTTGCGCAAGGAGGAGAGGAGGAATCCTCCTCCAACACCCACTAAGGGATGGTTTCCACACTCCCACAGCCCATGTAGCCTCTTGGGTCGAAATACCTCCCCCGATGGTCCCCTGGTACACTACCGGCACTCCCGGTACACTACTGATGAGCCCGAAACTTTTCCGGCGACCAAAATAGGACTTCCTATATATGAATCTTTACTTCCGAAACATTCGGGAGCTCCTCGTGACGTCCGGGATCTCATCCGGGACTCCAAACAACCTTCGGTCACCACTATACATAACTCTATACTACCCAAACGTCACCAAACCTTAAGCGTGCAGACCCTACGGATTCGAGAACTATGTAGACATGACCGAGACACCTCTACGCACAATAACCAATAGCAGGACCTGGATGACCATATTGGTTCCTACATATTCTACGAAGATCTTTATCGGTCCAACCTCTATGTCAGGGATTCAGTTAATCCCGTATAACGTTCCCTTTGTTCTTCGGTATGTTACTTGCCCGAGATTCGATCGTCGGTATCTCCATACCTAGTTCAACCTCGTTACCGGCAAGTCTCTTTACTCGTTCCGTAATACAAGATCCTGTGGCTAACACTTAGTCACATTGCTTGCAAGGCTTGTTGTGATGTTGCATTACCGAGTGGGCCCTGAGATACCTCTCCGTCACACGGAGTAACAAATCCCAGTCTTGATCCATGCCAACCCAACAGACACCCTCGGAGATACCTGTAGAGTACCTTTATAGTCACCCAGTTACGTTGCGATGTTTGATACACACAAAGCATTCCTCCGGTGTCAGTGAGTTGCATGATCTCATGGTCATAGGAACATATACTTGACATGCGGAAAATAGTAGCAATAAACTAACACGATCATATGCTACGTTAGTAGTTTGGGTCTTGTCCATCACATCATTCTCCTAATGATGTGATCCCGTTATCAAATGACATCTCATGTCCATGTCTAGGAAACCTTGACCATCTTTGATCAACAAGCTAGTTCACTAGAGGCATACTAGGGACAGAGTGTTGTTTATTTACCCACACATGTAATGTGTTTCCAATCAATACAATTATAGCATGGATAATAAACGATTATCATGAACAAGGAAATATAATAATAAACACTTTATTTATTGCCTCTAGGGCATATTTCCAACAATTATGTTGTAGATCAATAGCTTGCGCTATTGCTCTCCTGTATTTTGATACGTTCCTAGAGAAAATAGAGTTGAAAGATGATGGTAGCAATAATGCGGACTGGGTCCGTGATCTGAGGATTTTCCTCATTGCTGGACAGAAGGCTCATGTCCTTGATGCACCTCTTGGTGCGCCACCCCCTCAAGCGTCTTTTGTGGATGTTGTGAACGTCTAGCAGACACGTTCTGATGACTACTTGATAGTTTAGTGTGTCATGCTTTACGGCTTAGAATCAGGGCTTCAAAGACGTTTTGAATAGCATGGAGCATATGAGATGTTCCAAGAGCTAAAATTGGTATTTCAGACTCATGCCCATGTTGAGAAGTATGAGACCTCTAACTAGTTCTTTGCCTGCAAGATGGAGGAGAGTAGCTCAGTCAGTGAGCATGTGCTCAGAATGTCTGGGTGCTACAATCGCCTGAATCAAGATGGAGTTAATCTTCCAGATAATATAGTGATTGACAGAGTTCTCCAGTCACTATCACCAAGCTACTAGAGCTTTGTGATGAACTATAACATGCAAGGGATGGAGATGATGATCCCGTAGCTATTCGTGGTACTTAAGGCCGCGAAGGTAGAAGTCAAGAATGAGCATCAAGTGTCGATGGTTAAACCACTAGTTTCAAGAAGGAAAAGGGCAAGAAGGGAAACTTCATGAATGGCGAGACAGTTGCTGCTCAAGTGAAGAAACCCAAGGTTGAACCCAAACCCGAGACTAAGTGATTCTATTGTAAGGGGAATGACCACTCGTAGCGGAACTACCCCAAATGCATGGTAGATAAGAAGGCTCACAACATCAACAAAAGTATATTTGATATAGTGTTATTGATGTGTACCTTACTAGTAATCCTAGTGGCACCTGGGTATTAGATACCAGTTCAATTGCTAATATTGGTAACTCGAAACAAGAGTTGCGGAATAAACGGAGACTAGCTAAGGGCGAGGTGACGATGTGTGTTATAAGTGTTTCCATGGTTGATGTGATCAGCATCCCACGCTCCCTCTACCTTCGGGATTAGTGTTGAACCTAAATAAATTTTATTTGGTGTCTATGCTTGAGAATGAACATGATTAGATCGTGTTTATTGCAATACGATTATTCATTTAAGTCAGAGAATAATGATTGTTCTGTTTACATGAATAATACCTTCTACGGCCATGCACCCAATGTGAATGGTTTATTGAATCTCGATCATAGTGATACACATGTTCATAATATTGATGCCAAAATATGCAAAGTTAATAATGATAGTACCACATACTTGTGGCACTGCTTCTTAGGTCATATTGGTGTAAAGCGCATGAAGAAGCTCCATGATGATGGATCTTTGGACTCACTCGATATTGAATCGCTTGAGACATGCGAACCATGCCTCATGGGAAAGATGACTAAGACCTCGTTTTCGGGTACGATGGAGCGGGCAAGTGATTTATTGGAAATAATACATATTAATGTATGCAGTCCAATGAATGTTGAAGTGCGGTGTATACCGTTATTATCTTACCTTCACAGATGATTTGAGTAGATACAAATATATTTACTTGGTGAAACACAAGTCTGGAGTTTTGAGAAGTTCAAGCAATTTCAGAGTGAAGTTGAAGATCATCGTGACAAGAACATAAAATGTCTACGATATGATCGTGGAGGTGAATATCTGAATTACGTGTTTGGTATATAATAAAATGTGGAAATTGTTTCACAACTCATGTCACCTGGAACACCAGTGTAATGGTGTGTTCGAATGTCATAATCGTACTCTATTGGATATGGTGCGATCTATGATGTCTCTTCCTGATTTTCCACTATCGTTTTGGGGTTATGCATTAGAGTCAACTACATTCACTTTAAATAGGGCACCATCTAAATCCGTTGAAACGACACCGTATGAATTATGGTTTGGCGAGAAACCTAATGTGTCGTTTCTTAGAGTTTGGGGATGCGACACTTATGTCTGATAAGCTCGAACCCAAAGCGGAAAAGTGCATCTTCATAAGATACCCTAAAGCAACAATCGGGTATGCCTTCTACCACAGATCCGAAGGCAAGGTCTTTGTTGCCAAGAATGGATCCTTTCCAGAGAAGAAGGTTCTCTCGAAAGAAGTGAGTGGGAGGAAGGTATAACTTGATAAGGTTATCGAACCTTCACTTGAATTGGAAAGTAGAGCAGGATAGAAAGGTGTTCCTATAATGCATACACGAATTGAAGAGGAAGCTAATGATGATGATCATGAAACTTCAAATCAAGTTACTACCGAACCTCGTAGGTCGACAAGGACACGTACTTCCCCTGAGTGGTATGGTAATCCAGTCTTGGAAGTCATGTTGTTAGACAACGATGAGCCTACGAACTATGAGGAAGCGATGATGGGCCCGGATTCCGACAAATGGCTAGAGGCCATGTAATCAGAGATAGGATCCATGTATGATAACCAAGTGTGGACTTTGGTAGACTTGTCCGATGACCGGTAGGCCATTGAGGATAAATGGATCTTTAAGAAGACATACGCTGGTAGTAATGTGTCTATATATAATGCTCGACTTGTTGCAAAGAGGTTTCCGACAATTTCAAGGAGTTGACTACTATGAGACTTTTGTTGGGGAACGTTGCATGGGAAACAAAAAATTTCCTAAGCACACGAAGATCTATCCATGGTGATGAGCATCTATTAGAGGGAGGGTGGATCTACATACCCTTGTAGATCGCTAAGCGGGAAGTGTTAAGAAACGCGGTTGGTGTAGTCGAACGTCTTCGCGATCCAAATCGTCGTGCGTCCCGCGATCCAATCACGATCCATCCTGCGATCCAATCATGATCCGTCCCGCAATCCGATCACGATCCTTCCCACGAACTTGATCACGATCCGTCTCACGAACTTGATCACGATCCTTCCCATCTAGCACCGAACGGACGGCACCTCCGCGTTCAGCACACGTACAGCTTGATGACGATATCCACCGTCTTGATCCAGCAAGAAGGAGTGGAGAGGAAGAAGAGTTCTCCGGCAGCCTGACGTCGCTCCGGCGATGGTGGTGGAGCAATTCCGGCAGGGCTTCGCCTAAGCACTGTAGAAAACCGATCTAGAGGAGAAACTATGCACTGGAGGAACGGGTAGCATGTGGCTGAAAATCTTGAAAAAACCCCTCAATACCACCAGTATATATAGGAGGAGAGGAGGAGAGGAGGCAGCTTTGCCTCCAAGCCTTCTAGGCTTCGGCCGAACTAGGAGAGGAGGAGTCCACCTCCTCCACTCCTAGTAGGATTAGGATTCATTCCTTTTTTTTCCTTTTTGCCTTTTTCCACCTTTTTCCTTTTGGGTTTTCTTCTCCAGCCACATGGTCCTTGTGTGGGAGTTTCCACCAGCCCACTAAGGGCTGATATTCACTCTCCCACAGCCCATGAAGCCTCTTGGGTCGAAATACCCCTCCCGGAGGTCTCTCGGTACACTACCGGCACTCCCGGTACACTACCGATAAGCCCGGAACTTTTCCGGCGACCAAAACAGGACTTCCTATATATGAATCTTTACCTCCGGACCATTCCGGAGCTCCTCGTGACGTCCAGGATCTCATCCGGGACTCCGAACAAACTTCGGTCACCACCATACATAACTCTATACTACCAAAACGTCACCAAACCTTAAGTGTGCAAACCCTGTGGGTTCGAGAACTATGTAGACATGACCGAGACACCTCTATGGTCAATAACCAATGGCCGGACCTGGATGTCCACATTGGTTCCTACATATTCTACGAAGATCTTTGTCGGTCGAACCTCTACGTCAAGGATTCAATTAATCCCATATGATGTTCCCTTTGTTCTTCGGTATGTTACTTGCCCGAGATTCGATCGTCGGTATCTCCATACGTAGTGCAACCTCGTTACTGGAAAGTCTCTTTACTCGTTCCGTAATACAAGATCCCGTGACCAACACTTAGTCACATTGCTAGCAAGGCTTGTTGTGCTGTTGTATTACCGAGTGGGCCCTGAGATACCTCTCCGTCACACGGAGTAACAAATCCCAGTCTTGATCCATGCCAACTCAACAGACACCCTCGGAGACACCTGTAGAGCACCTTTATAGTCACCCAGTTACGTTGCGACCTTTGATACACACAAGGTACTCCTCCGATATTTGTGAGTTGCATGATCTCATGGTCATAGGAACATATACTTGACATGCAGAAAACAGTAGCAATAAACTGACACGATCATAAGCTACATTTGTAGTTTGGGTCTTGTCCATCACATCATTCTCCTAATTATGTAATCCCGTTATCAAATGACATCTCATGTCCATGTCTAGGAAACCTAGACCATCTTTCAATCAACGAGCTAGTTCACTAGAGGCATACTAGGGACATTGTGTTTGTCTATGTATCCACACATGTATCCATGTTTCCAATTAATACAATTATAGCATGGATAATAAACAATTATCATGAACAAGGAAATACAATAATAAACACTTTATTTATTGCCTCTAGGGCATATTTCCAACAGTCTCCCACTTGCACTAGAGTCAATAATCTAGTTCGCATCACTATGTGATTTACATTGTAATGAATCGAACACCCATGCAGTTCTGGTGTTGATCATGTTTAGCCCTTGGAAGAGGTTTAGTCAACGGGTCTGCAACATTCAGATCCGTGTGTACTTTGAAAATATTTATGTCTTTCTCCAAGATGTAATCGCGGATGGAGTTGAAGCGTCGCTTTATGTGTCTAGTCCTCTTGTGAAACCTTGGTTCCTTGGCCAGAGCAATGGCACCAGTGTTGTCACAGAACAGGTTCATTGGATTCAGTGCACTCGGCACTACTCCAAGATCTGTCATTAACTCCTTCATCCAGACACCTTCCTTCGCCGCCTCCGAGGCTGCGATGTATTCCGCTTCGCATGTAGAATCAGCTACCACGCTTTGCTTGGAACTGCACCAGCTTACCTCTCCCCCGTTAAGAATAAATACGTATCCAGTTTGCGACTTAGAGTCGTCCGGATCAGTGTCAAAGCTTGCATCGACGTAATCCTTTACGACGAGCTCTTCATCACCTCCATAAACGAGAAACATTTCCTTAGTCCTTTTCAGGTACTTAAGGATATTCTTAACCGCTTGCCAGTGCTCCATTCCAGGATCACTTTGAAACCTTCCGGCCATACTTATGGCAAGGCTGACATCGGGTCTTGTGCACAGCATTGCATACATGATAGAGCCTATGGCTGAAGCATAGGGGATGACACTCATCTTTTCTCTATCTTCTGCAGTTACTGGGCATTGAGTCTTACTCAACTTCACACCTTGTAATACAGGCAAGAACCCCTTCTTGGACTGTTCCATTTGGAACTTCTTCAAAACTTTATCAAGGTATGTGCTCTGTGAAAGTGATATTAAGCGTCTCGATCTATCTCTATAGATCTTAATGCCTAATATGAAAGCAGCTTCTCCTAGGTCCTTCATTGAAAAACTCTTGTTCAAATATTCCTTCACGCTTTCCAGCATTTCTATATTGTTTCCAATCAGCAATATGTCCTCCACATATAATGCTAGAAACGCTATAGAGCTCCCACTCACTTTCTTGTAAATACAAACTTCTCCGTAAACTTGTATAAACTCAAACGCTTTGATCACCTCATCAAAGCGCTTATTCCAACTCCGAGATGCTTGCACCAGTCCATAAATGGATCGCTGGAGTTTGCAAACTTTTTCAGCATTCTCTGGATCGACAAAACCTTCGGGTTGCAACATATACAACTCTTCCTCAAGGAAACCGTTGAGGAACGTTGTTTTTACATCCATCTGCCAAATTTCATAGTCGAAATAGGCAGCTATTGCTAACATGATTCTGACAAACTTAAGCATCGCTACGGGTGAGAAAGTCTCATCGTAGTCAACTCCTTGAACTTGTGAAAAACCCTTTGCCACAAGTCGAGCTTTATAGACGGTGACATTACCGTCCGCGTCTGTTTTCTTCTTAAAGATCCATTTGTTATGAATGGCCTTTCGCCCTTCAGGTAATACTTCCAAAGTCCATACTTTGTTTTCATACATGGATCCCATCTCGGATTTCATGGCCTCTAACCATTTCTCAGAATCCGGGCCCATCACTGATCCTCCATAGCTCGTAGGTTCATTGTTGTCCAACAACATGACCTCCAAGACAGGGTTGCCGTACCACTCAGGGGTAGTACGCGGCCTTGTCGACCTACGAGGTTCAATAGCTGCTTGATCTGAAGCTTCATGATCATCATCATTAACTTCCTCTTCTACCGTCGTAGGTTCCACAGAAACATCTTTCTGCGTTGCGCTACTTTCTGGTTGAAGTAAAGGTTCAATAACCTCATCAAGCTCTATTTTCCTCCCACTCAATTCTTTCGAGAGAAACTCTTTCTCAAGAAATGTTCCGTTTTTAGCGACAAACACTTTGCCTTCGGATCTGAGATAGAAGGTATACCCGACTATCTCTTTCGGGTATCCTATGAAGACCCATTTCTCCGCTTTAGGTTCCAGCTTTTCAGGCTGAAGCTTTTTGACATAAGCATCACATCCCCAAACTTTAAGAAACGACAACTTTGGCTTCTTGACAAACCATAGTTCATATGGTGTTGTCTCAACGGATTTTGATGGTGCCCTATTTAAAGTGAATGCAGCTCTCTCTAATGCATAACCCCAAAACGATAGTGGCAAATCAGCAAGAGACATCATAGAACGCACCATATCTAATAAGGTTCGATTACGACGTTCGGACACACCATTACGATGTGGTGTTCCGGGCGGTGTCAACTGTGAAACAATTCCACACTGTTTTAAGTGACTACCAAACTCATAACCCAGATATTCACCTCCTCGATCAGATCGCAAGAACTTAATCTTCTTATTCTGATGATTCTCAACTTCACTCTGAAATTGCTTGAACTTTTCAAACGTTTCAGATTTGTGTTTCATTAAGTAAATATACCCATATCTACCTAAGTCATCAGTGAAGGTGAGAAAATAACGATATCCACCACGCGCTGTAACATTCATTGGACCGCACACATCAGTGTGTATGATTTCCAATAAGTCACTCGCCCGTTCCATTGTTCCAGAGAACAACGTTTTAGTCATCTTGCCCATGAGGCATGGTTCACATGTGTCAAGTGTTTCAAAATCAAGTGACTCCAAAAGTCCATCAGCATGGAGCTTCCTCATGAGTTTTACACCAATATGACCTAAATGGCAGTGCCACAAGAAAGTGGTACTATCATTATTAATTCTACATCTTTTGGCATCAATGTTATGAACATGTGTGTCATCACTATCAAGATTCAATATGAATAAACCCCTAACATTGGGTGCATGACCATAAAAGATATTACTCATATAAATAGAACAACCTTTATTCTCTGATTTAAATGAGTAACCGTCTCGCAATAAACAAGATCCAGATATAATGTTCATGCTTAACGCAGGCACTAAATAACAATTATTCAGGTTCATCACTAATCCCGATGGTAATCGAAGAGAGAGCGTGCCGACGGCGATCACATCAACCTTGGAACCATTTCCCACGCACATCGTCACTTCGTCCTTTGCCAGCCTTCGTTTATTCTGTAGTTCCTGCTTTGAGTTGCAAATGTGAGCAACCGAACCGGTATCAAATACCCAGGCACTAGTAAGAGAGCTAGTAAGGTACACATCAATAACATGTATATCATATATACCTTGTTTGTCGTTGGCTGCCTTCTTGTTAGCCAGGTACTTGGGGCAGTTCCGCTTCAAGTGACCAGTTCCCTTGCAATGAAAGCACTCAGTTTCTGGCTTGGGTCCATCCTTGGGCTTCTTTACAGGAGTAGCTACTGCTTTGCCATCCTTCTTGGTTTTACCCTTCTTGGTTTTACCCTTCTTGCCCTTGCCCTTGACTTTGCCATTTTTCTTGAAACTAGTGGTTTTATTGACCATCAACACTTGATGTTATTTCTGGATTTCAGACTCAGCGACTTTTAGCATCGCAAACAGCTCGGCGACTGACTTGTTCATCCCGTGCATGTTATAGTTCATCACAAAGCTCTTGTAACTAGGTGGCAGTGATTGAAGAACTCTGTCAGTGATCGCCTCTGGCAGAAGGGCAATTCCCAACTCCGCTAGACGAGTTGAATACCCAGACATTCTGAGTATATGTTCACTCATAGACCTGTTCTCCTCCATCTTGCAAGCATAGAACTTATCGGAGGTTTCATACCTCTCGATCCGGGCGTTCTTCTGAAAGATAAACTTCAACTCCTAGAACATCTCATATGCTCCATGACGTTCAAAATGTCTTTGAAGTCCCGGTTCTAAGCCATAAAATATTGCACACTGAACTATTGAGTAATCTCCAGTACGTGCCTCCCAAGCGTTCTTAACGTCTTTGGAGGTCATGTCTTCTGGTTGGTCACCTAGCGGTGCATCAAGGACATATGATTTCTGGGAAGCCGTGAGGATAATCCTCAGATTACGGGCCCAGTCAACAAAGTTACTTCCATCATCTTTCAGTTTAGCTTTCTCTAGGAACGCATTAAAATTCAGGGGTGCTACTGCGCGAGCCATTGATCTACAACATAAATATGCAAAGTTCACTTAGACTATTGTTCAAGATAATGAGTTTAGTTAATCAAATTACTAAAGCTCCCACTCAAATTGACATCCCTCAGATCATCTGAGTGTCACATGATCCAAATCCACCAACTCAAGTCCGATCATCACGTGAGTTGAGGTGGCTTCAATGGTGAACATCATTATGTTGATCATATCTACTATATGACTCATGTTCGACCTTTCGGTCTCTTGTGTTCCGAGGCCATGTCTGTACATGCTAGGCTCGTCAAGTTTAACCCGAGTGTTCTGCGCGTGCAACACTGGCTTGCACCCGTTGTATGTGAACGTAGAGTCTATCACACCCGATCATCACGTGGTGTCTCAACATGACGAACTTTCGCAACAGTGCACACTCGGGGAGAACACAATTTTATCTTGAAATTTAAGTGAGGGATCACCTTATAATGCTACCGTCGTACTAAGCATAACAAGGTGCATAAAAGGATTAACATCACATGCAATTCATAAGTGACATGATATGGCCATGAACTTGTGCTTTAGATCTCCATCTTGAAAGCACCGGCATGATCTTCATCGTCACCGGCACGACACCATGATCTCCATCAACGTGTTGCCAACGAGATTGTCACGCCTTGCATGCTTCTACTACTATTGCTACCGTTTAGCGATAAAGTAAAGCATTACATAGCGCTTAATGATTGACACGTAGGTCATACAATAATTAAATACAACCCTATGGCTCCTGCCGGTTGTCGTACTCATCGACATGCAAGTCGTGAAATTCTATACGTCACATGATCATCTCATACATCACATATATCACATCATGTAATTGGCCATATCACATCACAACATACCCTGCAAAAACAAGTTAGACGTCCTCTAATTGTTGTTGCATGTTTTACGTGGCTGCTACGGGTTTCTAGCAAGAACGATTCTCACCTACGCATAAACCACAGCGGTGATACATAATTTGCTTTTCAACCTTCTCAAGGACCGCCTTTGTCGAATCCGATCCAACTAAAGTGAGAGAAACTGACACCCGCAAGCCATCTATGCAACAAGTTGCGGTTGAGGGAACTGGTCTCTCGTAAGCGTACGAGTAATGTTGGTCCAGGCCGCTTCATCTCACAATACCGCTGAACCAAAATCCGACCAAGGGAGGAAGCAATCTAAGCATCAACGCCCACAAACCTTTTGTGTTCTACTCGAGATCTCATCTACACATAGACCTAGATCTGATACCACTGTTGGGGAACATTGCATGGGAAACAAAAAAATTCCTATGCACACGAATATCTATCCATGGTGATGAGCATCTACGAGAGGGAGAGTGGATCTACATACCCTTGTAGATCGCTAAGCGGGAAGCGTTAAGAAGCGCGGTTGGTGTAGTCGAACGTCTTCGCGATCCAAATCGCCGTGCGTCCCACGATCCAATCACGATCCGTCCCGCGATCCAATCATGATCCGTCCCGCGATCCAATCACGATCCGTCCCACGAACTTGATCACGATCTATCTCACAAACTTGATCACGATCCTTCCGATCTAGCACCGAACAGACGGCACCTCCGCGTTCAGCACACGTATAGCTTGATGACGATCTCCACCGTCTTGATCCAGCAAGAAGGAGTGGAGAGGGAGAAGAGTTCTCCGGCAGCCTGACGGCGCTCCGGCGATGGTGGTGGAGCAATTCCGGCAGGGCTCGCCTAAGCACTGCAGAAAACCGATCTAGAGGAGAAACTATGCACTAGAGGAACGGGTAGCACGTGGCTGAAAATCTTGTACAAAAACCCTCAATACCACCAGTATATATAGGAGGAGAGGAGGAGAGGAGGAAGCTTGGCCTCCAAGCCTTCTAGGCTTCGGCCGAACTAGGAGAGGAGGAGTCCACCTCCTCCACTCCTAGTAGGATTAGGATTTATTCCTTTTTTTTCCTTTTTGCCTTTTTCCACCTTTTTCCTTTTGGGTTTTCTTCTCCAGCCACATGGCCCTTGTGTGGGAGTTTCCATCAGCCCACTAAGGGCTGATATTCACTCTCCCACAGCCCATGAAGCCTCTTGGGTCGAAATACCCCTCCCGGAGGTCTCCCGGTACACTACCGGCACTCCCGGTACACTACCGATAAGCCCGAAACTTTTCCGGCGACCAAAATAGGACTTCCTATATATGAATCTTTACCTCCAGACCATTCCGGAGCTCCTCGTGACGTCCAGGATCTCATCCGGGACTCCGAACAAACTTCTATCACCACCATACATAACTCTATACTACTGAAACATCACCAAACCTTAAGTGTGCAGACCTTGCGGGTTCGAGAACTATGTAGACATGACCGAGACACCTCTACGGTCAATAACCAATGGCGGGACCTGGATGTCCACATTGGCTCCTACATATTCTACGAAGATCTTTATCGGTCGAACCTCTATGACAAGGATTCAGTTAATCCCGTATGATGTTCCCTTTGTTCTTGTGTAACATCCCAAAATTTCATTTTGGAATGTTATGATATATAGCTATGCATCATAATCATATTGTTTGAATGAATAGAATGGTTGAAGTGCCCCTGGTTCTGAATTTCTGAAATGTCACTTTCGTCTTTCTCTTTTCTTGTTTCACCTATTTGAAAACCTCTGGAAAAGTTCAAAGAAAAGAGGGGAGTAACATGACACTCCACACCAGGGGCATCTTGGTGAAATATTTGAACAATAAAACCAGGGGGCTATTTGAAAAATTGTTGCAAAAGGATTTAAAATCAAATAAGCATTTTCTCAAAAAAATATTTTTTCAAAGTATTCAATATGACAGAGGAAAAATGTTCATTGAATAGCATTAATTCTCCTGATCATTTTGATATATATATTTCCTATATTTGGAAATGTTTTGAATTCTTTTAAAAGAGTTTTACTGCTCTTGATATTAAAAAGGAAACGAATTAATTGAAACGGGCCGGCCCACCTGCGTTTAATTCCCGAAACCGCTCTGAGCCGACCGACTGACGCGCTGATGCCGCCCTCTCTCTCTCTCTCTCTCTCTGACGCCTCGGCCCCACCGCCCGATCCCGATGATGTCGCGGTCACCCTCCTCCTCGCGCCAGACAGAGCTCGCCGGAGATCCCTCCTCTCCGGATCTCCCTCCTCTTTCCTTCCCCGACCACCGCACCGGCCCTATAAATAGCTCCAACTCCCCGCACCCCGTTCCACCCGTTTCCCCCTCGTCCGACCCCCTCCCCTCACCGGAAACCCACGCCAGAGCTCCACCCCCCATCCGAAGCTCCAGGAGCTCGAGGAGCTCGCCTCTGTCGTCCCCACTCCCCTCCGACACCACCAGAGTACGCCGGAGACTCACCGCCGTCGTTTGAAGCCCTCACACACCGTCCCCAACCACCGGAGCGCCGCCCCCGTCGACTCGCCGCCTCGGCCTCACCGGAGAAGCTCCACCGCCGGCGACCCTCTCTCTGTAAGCCACTGAACCCCTCCGTAACCGTCCGATCTAGATCCGACACGTCAGATTAGATCATTTTAAAACCGAACCGGTATGCGCTAAGCTTCGGTCACCCGCCCGCAAACGCTCGCACGCATGCCCTCTTGGCCAACCACAACCCGCCACGTAGCCCCTGTCCGATAAGTTTTATTTTCCTTTTTTTGATTCTGTTTTAGAAAACAGAATGTTTTCTGTTTTTGTTTCCGTTATATCTTTTAAACTATTTAGTGTTTTTAGTCGATTCTTTTTGCATTACTTCACATATTTGATGTAGTTTATGTCTGTATGATTAGATTTCAAATTTGAGCTTTAAATTTTGAATCTAATCAAAAAATTTCAAATTACTAAAATCTGCATAACTATAGTTTAACAATATATTTTTGAGTGAATCTTGTTGCCACTGTTTGGTATTAGTTAAACCTATCATTCTACATGATTTGAGTATTTTTGAATAAATTTAGTTACTGTTTTTAACAAAAACAGAATCTGTTTAGTTCTTAATGTAGTTTAGTTATCTTAATTTTAATTTAATTTGAACCTGAATTAGTTTAACTTTTGTTAATAGTTTTCATAAGTTTCTGTTGTTTCAAATATTTAGGTAACATTACTTGCTAATATTTAGAATGATTGTTTAGTTTTATACCATGTTGTTATAGGAATCTTTATATCTTTTTTTTCATTAGGTATAGTTTCATATAACAATAAGTTTTACTTTCACAAACTAGTTAGATGATTAAATTATATTTCTAATAAATAATTTTAGTAATTCTATTCTGTTAAGTAATATGATGATAATAATATTAGTGTTAATAATATTATTGTTTTGGTTTCCTATTCCAAAGTTATAGGAACATTCTAGTTATTTTCATTTTAGTAGTGTTTCTTTACACAAAAGTTTTAGTGAATTTGATTCTGTTTACTAAAATTGATTTTCTTTACTATTTCTTTTCTACTATTTATTGCTTGGTTGTTTGTCTTAAAGTAGTAGTAGTAGTAGTAGTAGTAATAGAAGTTTTGACACTAAAAATTTTTGTGAGTCAATTTTTTTTTTGATTTCTTTCTCTTGATTGATACTATTGAATGGTTTTAGTATTGTTTGTTTAAACTTGCTGAATTGTGCGAATTGTTTTGTGTTTATGCTTATGGTGTGCTCTTGTTTGATTCGTTAGATCATCCGGAGTGAGAAGCTTGTTATCTAGAGTCACTTGATTACGAGGATCGTCAGCAAGGCAAGTCACTTTGACCATGTATACCTATGTTTTATTGCATTAGTTCTTCCATCTCCCCAATTGCATGCAAAGTAGGTAAACTGGAAACTTGGTTATTTTTGTTGTAGTATCATGTGGTAGGTACCCCTCAACCCTTTGACACATTGTCCCCGGGAAACGTTGTTTTACATTTTGCTATACTATTAGTAGACGGGGTTGGTTGTGTGATTCATGAGAGTTGTGAGTTAATAATTTCAAGACCTACATGATGATCAAGTCTTCAAACTCCAAGTTTTCAACTTACCTCTGGTTGGATGATGGTTGAACGGTGCCCTGGAGAAACCAGTGGTTAGCCTAGATGATGTTGGAGAAGTGCCAGTATTCATGCGGAAAGGTCCACTCGGGCACAAAGAGATGGATCGATGCTTCAAGACCCAAGGCTTACCTGCATAGCCACAAGCCATTATGGGCTCTGGCTTGGTTGGATATCGTGGTGACCCTGGACAGGCGGTGCTACGAGATGTAGAAGAACGGTAGGAAAGGATGGGCACCGACAGAGTCTCGGGGAAACCCTTTAAAAGATCATGTTTTGGTCATCCGTTTCTCAAACACCATGAAGTGCGAGAAGACCAACGGAGGCGATCAAATCTTGTGGGGAATGTGTGCAAAACTCTGCAGAGTACCCAAACCTAATCGATTAGCCGTGTCCACGGTCATGGACAGTTTGAGCCAAAGGAACTGAAACTATCTGGAACACTCAACACAATTAATTATATTGATGTGGGTTATCAACTTGGTTATGAGAATTGGTTGGTGGAACCATCTCATTAATCAACCAACATTGTAGTAATTATGCCTTTGCCCTCTCTTGTTGTAGGAAAAATTTGGCTTTCTGCAAAAAAAAACTTACTACCCCACCTGCCATATTTGCATATAGACTAGATGATTACTTTACCCCCTCTCTTGTGACTTTGCCGGCATATTCAATATGCTGACCTATATGGCTGCAACGTATCATGTTGCAGAGTACTTTTCCGACCAGGAGTGAGGATACGCTCTACGCTCGGTGAGATGCCCTTGGAGTCAGATGGACTCATCTACCTTTGGAGCTTCCGCAAGTTTATGGTTTAGTTTATCTCATGAGTTGGCCTTCAGCCACTTTATTGTAATCATTATTGTAATAAAGGACTCGATATGAGATTTCGATTAATTAATGTTGTGTGATTTCACTTTGCTATATACATTGATGTACCGTGTGTGTACCAGCATGATCTTGGGATGGTACAGAAACACCGCAGATTCGACCTTTTAGGTCGGGTCGCTACATCTTCGGTATGTTACTTGCCCGAGATTCGATCGTCGGTATCTCCATACCTAGTTCAACCTCGTTACTGGCAAGTCTCTTTACTCATTCCGTAATACAAGATCCCATGACCAACACTTAGTCACATTGCTTGCAAGGCTTGTTGTGATGTTGTATTACCGAGTGGGCCCTGAGATACCTCTCCGTCACACGGAGTAACAAATCCCAGTCTTGATCCATGCCAACTCAACAGACACCCTCGGAGACACCTATAGAGCACCTTTATAGTCACCCAGTTACGTTGCGATGTTTGATACACACAAGGTACTCCTCCGATATCTCTGAGTTGCATGATCTCATGGTCATAGGAACATATACTTGACATGTAGAAAACAGTAGCAATAAACTGACACGATCATAAGCTACGTTTGTAGTTTGGGACTTGTCCATCACATCATTCTCCTAATTATGTGATCCCGTTATCAAATGACATCTCATGTCCATGGCTAGGAAACTTTAACCATCTTTCAATCAACGAGCTAGTTCACTAGAGGCATACTAGGGACATTGTGTTTTTCTATGTATCCACACATGTATCCATGTTTCCAATTAATACAATTATAGCATGGATAATAAACAATTATCATGAACAAGGAAATACAATAATAAACACTTTATTTATTGCCTCTAGGGCATATTTCCAATAGTCTCCCACTTGCACTAGAGTCAATAATCTAGTTCACATCACTATGTGATTTACATTGCAATGAATCGAACACCCATGCGGTTCTGGTGTTGATCATGTTTAGCCCTTGGAAGAGGTTTAGTCAACGGGTCTGCAACATTCAGATCCGTGTGTACTTTGCAAATATTTATGTCTTTCTGCAAGATGTAACCGCGGATTGAGTTGAAGCGTCGCTTTATGTGTCTGGTCCTCTTATGAAACCTTGGTTCCTTGGCCAGAGCAATGGCACCAGTGTTGTCACAGAACAGGTTCATTGGATTCAGTGCACTGGGCACTACTCCAAGATCTGTCATGAACTGCTTCACCTAGACACCTTCCTTCGCCGCCTCCGAGGCTGCGATGTATTCCGCTTCGCATGTAGAATCAGCTACCACGCTTTGCTTGGAACTGCACCAGCTTACCACTCCCCCGTTAAGAATAAATACGTATCCGGTTTGCGACTTAGAGTCGTTCGGATCAGTGTCAAAGCTTGCATCGACGTAACCCATTACGACGAGCTCTTCATCACCTCCATAAACGAGAAACATTTCCTTAGTCCTTTTCAGGTACTTAAGGATATTATTGACCACTTGCCAGTGCTCCATTCTAGGATCACTTTGCAACCTTCCGGCCATACTTATGGCAAGGCTGACATTGGGTCTTGTGCACAGCATTGCATACATGATAGAGCCTATGGCTGAAGCATAGGGGATGACACTCATCTTTTCTCTATCTTCTACAGTTACTGGGCATTGAGTCTTACTCAACTTCACACCTTGTAATTCAGGCAGGAACCCCTTCTTGGACTGTTCCATTTTGAACTTCTTCAAAACTTTATCAAGGTATGTGCTCTTTGAAAGTGCTATTAAGCGTCTCGATCTATCTCTATAGATCTTAATGCCTAATATGAAAGCAGCTTCTCCTAGGTCCTTCATTGAAAAACTCTTGTTCAAACATTCCTTCACGCTTTCCAGCATTTCTATATTGTTTCCAATCAGCAATATGTCATCCACTCACTTTCTTGTAAATACAAGTTTCTCCGTAAACTTGTATAAACTCAAACGCTTTGATCACCTCATCAAAGCGCTTATTCCAACTCCGAGATGCTTGCACCAGTCCACAAATGGATCGCTGGAGTTTGCAAACTTTGTCAGCATTCTCTGGATCGACAAAACCTTCGGGTTGCATCATATACCACTCTTCCTCAAGGAAACCATTGAGGAACGTTGTTTCTACATCCATCTGCCAAATTTCATAGTCGAAATAGGCAGCTATTGCTAACATGATTTTGACAGACTTAAGCATCGCTACGGGTGAGAAAGTCTCATTGTAGTCAACTCCTTGAACTTGTGAAAAACCCTTTGTCATAAGTCGAGCTTTATAGACGGTGACATTACCGTCCGCGTCTGTTTTCTTCTTAAAGATCCATTTGTTCTGAATGGCCTTTCGCCCTTCAGGTAATACTTCCAAAGTCCATACTTTGTTTTCATACATGGATCCCATCTCGGATTTCATGGCCTCTAACCATTTCTCGGAATCCGGTCTCATCACTACTCCTCCATAGCTCGTAGGTTCATTGTTTTCCAACAACATGACCTCCAAGAAAGGGTTGCCGTACCACTCAGGGGTAGTACGTGGCCTTGTCGACCTATGAGGTTCAATAGCTGATTCATCCGAAGCTTCATGATCATCATCATTAACTTCCTCTTCTACCGTCGTAGGTTCCACAGAAACATCTTTCTATGCTGCGCTACTTTGTGGTTGAAGTAAAGGTTCAATAACCTCATCAAGCTCTATTTTCCTCCCACTCAATTCTTTCGAGAGAAACTCTTTCTCAAGAAATGTTCCATTTTTAGCGACAAACACTTTGCCTTCGGATCTGAGATAGAACTTATACCCGACTGTCTCTTTCGGGTATCCTATGAAGACGCATTTCTCCGCTTTGGGTTCCAGCTTTTCAGGCTGAAGCTTTCTGACATAAGCATCACATCCCCAAACTTTAAGAAACGACAACTTTGGCTTCTTGCCAAACCATAGTTCATATGGCGTCGTCTCAACGGATTTTGAGGGTGCCCTATTTAAAGTGAATGCAGTTGTCTCTAATGCATAACCCCAAAACGATAGTGGCAAATCAACAAGAGACATCATAGAACGCACCATATCTAATAAGGTTCGATTACAACGTTCAGACACACCATTACGCTGTGGTGTTCCGGGCGGTGTCAACTGTGCAACAATTCCACACTGTCTTAAGTGACTGCCAAACTCATAACTCAGATATTCACCTCCTCGATCAGATTGCAGGAACTTAATCTTCTTGTTACGATGATTCTCAACTTCACTCTGAAATTGCTTGAACTTTTCAAACGTTTCAGACTTGTGTTTCATTAAGTAAATATACCCATATCTACCTAAGTCATCATTGAAGGTGAGAAAATAACGATATCCACCACGCGTTGTAACATTCATTGGACCGCACACATCAGTGTGTATGATTTCCAATAAGTCACTCGCCCGTTCCATTGTTCCAAAGAACAGCGTTTTAGTAATCTTGCCCATGAGGCATGGTTCACATGTGTCAAGTGATTCAAAATCAAGTGACTCCAAAAGTCCATCAGCATGGAGCTTCCTCATGCGTTTTACACCAATATGACCTAAACGGCAGTGCCATAAGAAAGTGGTACTATCATTATCAATACTACATCTTTTGGCATCAATGTTATGAACATGTGTGTCATCACTATCAAGATTCAATATGAATAAACCCCTAACATTGGGTGCATGACCATAAAAGATATTACTCATATAAATAGAACAACCTTTATTCTCTGATTTAAATGAGTAACCGTCTCGCAATAAACAAGATCCAGATATAATGTTCATGCTTAACGCAGGCAATAAATAACAATTATTCAGGTTCATCACTAATCCCGATGGTAATCGAAGAGAGAGCGTGCCGACGGCGATCACATCAACCTTGGAACCATTTCCCACGCACATCGTCACTTCGTCCTTTGCCAGCCTTCGTTTATTCTGTAGTTCCTGCTTTGAGTTGCAAATGTGAGCAACCGAACCGGTATCAAATACCCAGGCACTAGTAAGAGAGCTAGTAAGGTACACATCAATAACATGTATATCATATATACCTTGTTTGTCGTTGGCTGCCTTCTTGTTAGCCAGGTACTTGGGGCAGTTCCGCTTCAAGTGACCAGTTCCCTTGCAATGAAAGCACTCAGTTTCTGGCTTGGGTCCATCCTTGGGCTTCTTTACAGGAGTAGCTACTGCTTTGCCATCCTTCTTGGTTTTACCCTTCTTGGTTTTACCCTTCTTGCCCTTGCCCTTGACTTTGCCATTTTTCTTGAAACTAGTGGTTTTATTGACCATCAACACTTGATGTTATTTCTGGATTTCAGACTCAGCGACTTTTAGCATCGCAAACAGCTCGGCGACTGACTTGTTCATCCCGTGCATGTTATAGTTCATCACAAAGCTCTTGTAACTAGGTGGCAGTGATTGAAGAACTCTGTCAGTGATCGCCTCTGGCGGAAGGGCAATTCTCAACTCCGCTAGACGAGTTGAATACCCAGACATTCTGAGTATATGTTCACTCATAGACCTGTTCTCCTCCATCTTGCAAGCATAGAACTTATCGGAGGTTTCATACCTCTCGATCCGGGCGTTCTTCTGAAAGATAAACTTCAACTCCTAGAACATCTCATATGCTCCATGACGTTCAAAATGTCTTTGAAGTCCCGGTTCTAAGCCATAAAATATTGCACACTGAACTATTGAGTAATCTCCAGTACGTGCCTCCCAAGCGTTCTTAACGTCTTCGGAGGTCATGTCTTCTGGTTGGTCACCAAGCGGTGCATCAAGGACATATGATTTCTGGGAAGCCGTGAGGATAATCCTCAGATTACGGGCCCAGTCAACAAAGTTACTTCCATCATCTTTCAGCTTAGCTTTCTCTAGGAACGCATTAAAATTCAGGGGTGCTACTGCGCGAGCCATTGATCTACAACATAAATATGCAAAGTTCACTTAGACTATTGTTCAAGATAATGAGTTTAGTTAATCAAATTACTAAAGCTCCCACTCAAATTGACATCCCTCAGATCATCTAAGTGTCACATGATCCAAATCCACCAACTCAAGTCCGATCATCACGTGAGTTGAGGTGGCTTCAATGGTGAACATCATTATGTTGATCATATCTACTATATGACTCATGTTCGACCTTTCGGTCTCTTGTGTTCCGAGGCCATGTCTGTACATGCTAGGCTCGTCAAGTTTAACCCGAGTGTTCTGCGCGTGCAACACTGGCTTGCACCCGTTGTATGTGAACGTAGAGTCTATCACACCCGATCATCACGTGGTGTCTCAACACGACGAACTTTCGCAACAGTGCACACTCGGGAAGAACACAATTTTATCTTGAAATTTAAGTGAGGGATCACCTTATAATGATACCGTCGTACTAAGCATAACAAGGTGCATAAAAGGATTAACATCACATGCAATTCATAAGTGACATGATATGGCCATGAACTTGTGCTTTAGATCTCCATCTTGAAAGCACCGGCATGATCTTCATCGTCACCGGCACGACACCATGATCTCCATCAACGTGTCGCCAACGAGATTGTCACGCCCTGCATACTTCTACTACTATTGCTACCGTTTAGCGATAAAGTAAAGCATTACATAGCGCTTAATGATTGACACGTAGGTCATACAATAATTAAAGACAACCCTATGGCTCCTGCTGGTTCTCGTACTCATCGACATGCAAGTCGTGAAATTCTATACATCACATGATCATCTCATACATCACATATATCACATCATGTAATTGGCCATATCACATCACAACATACCCTGCAAAAACAAGTTAGACGTCCTCTAATTGTTGTTGCATGTTTTACGTGGCTGCTACGGGTTTCTAGCAAGAACGATTCTCACCTACGCATAAACCACAGTGGTGATACATGATTTGCTTTTCAACCTTCTCAAGGACCGCCTTTGTCGAATCCGATCCAACTAAAGTGAGAGAAACTGACACCCGCAAGCCATCTATGCAACAAGTTGCGGTTGAGGGAACTGGTCTCTCGTAAGCGTACGAGTAATGTTGGTCCGGACCGCTTCATCTCACAATACTGCTGAACCAAAATCCGACCAAGGGAGGAAGCAATCTAAGCATCAACGCCCACAAACCTTTTGTGTTCTACTCGAGATCTCATCTACACATAGACCTAGATCTGATACCACTGTTGGGGAACATTGCATGGGAAACAAAAAAATTCCTATGCACACGAATATCTATCCATGGTGATGAGCATCTAAGAGAGGGAGAGTGGATCTACATACCCTTGTAGATCGCTAAGCGGGAAGCGTTAAGAAACGCGGTTGGTGTAGTCGAACGTCTTCGCGATCCAAATCGCCGTGCGTCCCACGATCCAATCACGATCCGTCCCGCGATCCAATCATGATCCGTCCCACGATCCAATCACGATCCGTCCCACGAACTTGATCACGATCTGTCTCACGAACTTGATCACGATCCTTCCGATCTAGCACCGAACGGACGGCACCTCCGCGTTCAGCACACGTACATCTTGATGACGATCTCCACCGTCTTGATCCAGCAAGAAGGAGTGGAGAGGAAGAAGAGTTCTCCGGCAGCCTGACGGCACTCCGGCGATGGTGGTGGAGCAATTTCGGCAGGGCTTCGCCTAAGCACTGCAGAAAACCGATCTAGAGGAGAAACTATGCACTAGAGGAACGGGTAGCACGTGGCTGAAAATCTTGTACAAAAACCCTCAATACCACCAGTATATATAGGAGGAGAGGAGGAGAGGAGGAAGCTTGGCCTCCAAGCCTTCTAGGCTTCGGCCGAACTAGGAGAGGAGGAGTCCACCTCCTCCACTCCTAGTAGGATTAGGATTTTTTCCTTTTTTTTCCTTTTTGCCTTTTTCCACCTTTTTCCTTTTGGGTTTTCTTCTCCAGCCACGTGGCCCTTGTGTGGGAGTTTCCATCAGCCCACTAAGGGCTGATATTCACTCTCCCACAGCCCATGAAGCCTCTTGGGTCGAAATACCCCTCCCGAAGGTCTCCCGGTACACTACCGGCACTCCCGGTACACTACCGATAAGCCCGAAACTTTTCCGGCGACCAAAACAGGACTTCCTATATATGAATCTTTACCTCCGGACCATTCCGAAGCTCCTCGTGACGTCCAGGATCTCATCCGGGACTCTGAACAAACTTCGGTCACCACCATACATAACTCTATACTACCGAAACGTCACCAAACCTTAAGTGTGCAGACCCTGCGGGTTCGAGAACTATGTAGACATGACCGAGACACCTCTACGGTCAATAACCAATGGCGGGACCTGGATGTCCACATTGGTTCCTACATATTCTACTAAGATCTTTATCGGTCGAACCTCTATGTCAAGGATTCAGTTAATCCCGTATGATGTTCCCTTTGTTCTTCGGTATGTTACTTGCCCGAGATTCGATCATCGGTATCTCCAACCTAGTTCAACCTCGTTACTGGCAAGTCTCTTTACTCGTTTCGTAATACAAGATCACGTGACCAACACTTAGTCACATTGCTTGCAAGGCTTATTGTGATGTTGTATTACCGAGTGGGCCCTGAGATACCTCTCCGTCACACGGAGTAACAAATCCCAGTCTTGATCCATGCCAACTCAACAGACACCCTCAGAGACACCTGTAGAGCACCTTTATAGTCACCCAGTTACGTTGCGACGTTTGATACACACAAGGTACTCCTCCGATATCTGTGAGTTGCATGATCTCATGGTCATAGGAACATATACTTGACATGCAGAAAACAGTAGCAATAAACTGACACGATCATAAGCTACGTTTGTAGTTTGGGTCTTGTCCATCACATCATTCTCCTAATGATGTGATCCCGTTATCAAATGACATCTCATGTCCATGGCTAGGAAACCTTAACCATCTTTCAATCAACGAGCTAGTTCACTAGAGGCATACTAGGGACATTGTGTTTGTCTATGTATCCACACATGTATCCATGTTTCCAATTAATACAATTATAGCATGGATAATAAACAATTATCATGAACAAGGAAATACAATAATAAACACTTTATTTATTGCCTCTAGGGCATATTTCCAACAACTTTCTCACCCGTAGCGATACTAAAGTCTGTTGGGATTATGTTAGCAGTTCCTACACTTTTTGTTTATGAAATCTGGCAGATGGATGTCAAAACATCGTTTCCTTAATGGTTTCCTTGAGGAAAGGTTATATGTGATACAACCATAAGGTTTTTTCGATCCTGGGGATGCTAAAGGCATGCGAGCTCCAGCGATCCTTCTATGGACTGGTGCAAGCATCTCGGAGTTAGAATATGCGCTTTTATGAGGTAATCAAAGCTCTTTTGGGTTTATACAAAGTTTATAAGAAACTTGTATTTACAAGAAAGTGAGTGAGAGCATTGTAGCATTTCTGGTAAGTATATGTGGATGACATATTGTTGATCGGAAATGATGTAGAATTTTTGGAAAGCATAAAGGGTTGTTTGAAAGGATTTTTTCAAAGGAAGACCTAGAAAAAGCTGCTTAAATATTGGGCATCAAGATCTATAGAGATAGATCAAGACGTGTGATAAGACTTTCAGTGAGTACATACCTTAACAAGATTTTGAAGGATTTCAAAATGGATCAGTCAAAGAAGGAGTTCTTGCCTATATTGTAAGGTGTGAAGTTGAGTAAGACTCAAAGCTCGACCACGGCAGAAGAAAGAGAAAGGACGAAGGTCGTCCCCTATACCTTAGCCATAGGCTCTATACAGTATGCCATGTTGTGTACTGCACCCGGTGTGTGCCTTGACACGTGTTTGGCAAGGGGGTACAAGAGTGATCCAGGAGTCGATCACTAGACAATGGTCAAAATTATCATTAGTAACTAGAGGACTAAGGAAATATTTCTCGATTAGGAGGTGATAAAGAGTTCGTCGTAAAGAGTTACGTTGATGCAAGCTTTGACACCGATCTGAATGACTCTGAGTCGCAAACCAGATACGTATGGTGGAGCAGTCATTGGAATAGCTCCAAGTGGAGCGTGGTAGAAGCATCTAGAATATGACATATAGATTTGCAAAGTACACACAAATCTGAATATTGTAGACCCGTTGACTAAAACCTCTCTCACAAGCAAAACATGATCAAACCCCAGAACTCATTGGGTGTGAATCACATGGTGATGAGAACTAGATTATTAACTCTAGTGCAAGTGGGAGACTGTTGGAAATATGCCCTAGAGGCAATAATAAATTGGTTGTTATCATATTTCCCTGTTCGTGATAAACGTCTATTATCCATGCTATAATTGCATTGGTCAGAAACTCAGATACATGTGTGGATACATAGACAACACCGTGTCCCTAATGAGCCTCTACTAGACTAGCCGGTTGATCAAAGATGGTGAAAGTTTCCTAACCATAGACATGAGTTGTCATTTGATAACGAGGTCACATCATTAGGAGAATGATGTGATGGACAAGACCCAGCCGTAGGCATAGCATTTGATCATATTAGTTTATTGATACTGCTTTCTTCATGTCAAGTATTCGTTCCTAAGGCCATGAGATCATGCAAATCCCTGGCACCGGAGGAATGCCTTGTGTGTATTAAACATCACTTCGTAACTGGGTGATCATAAAGGTACTCTACAGGTATCTACAAGGGTGACTGTTGGGATGGCATGGATCGAGAACGGGATTTGTCACTCCGTATGACGGGGAGGTATCTCTGGGCCCTCTCAGTAATACAACATCACAAGAAGCTTGCAAGCAATGTGACTAAGGAGTTAGTCACAGGATCTTGTATTACTAAACGAGTAAATATACTTGCCGGTAATGAGATTGAACTAGGTATGGAGATACCGACGACCGAGTCTTGGGCAAGTAACACGATGCTGGACAAAGGGAACTGCATACGTGATTGATTGAATCCTTGACATCATGGTTCGATCGATGAAGATCTTTGTGGAATATGTAGGAACCACTATGGCAATCCAGGTACCGCCATTGGTTATTGGCCAGAGAGGTGTCTCGGTCATGTCTACATGATTCTCGAACCTACACGGTCCGCGCGCTTAACGTTCGATGACGCGATAGTAGTATTAGAATATGTACGTTGGTGACCGAATGTTGTTCGGAGTCCCGGATGATATCCTGGACGTCACGAGGAGTTCCGAAATGGTTTGGAGGTAAAGATTTATGTACGGGAGACCTATTTTGGTCGCCGAAAGAGTTTCGGGCATTACCGTTAGTGTACCGGGGTGTCGAAAAAGGTTCCGGGGGTCCACCTACCCCATGGGCCCACATGGGCCATAGGGGGTGCGCCCTAGCCATAATGGGCCAGGTGCATCAACCCCTAGAGGTAAATTAGGCTTGGGGGCAAGAGTCCCAGAGGGACAAGGCACCCGGAGGTGCCTTGGAGGAGGGGGACTCCTCCCTTCCTTGTAAAGGGAGGACTCTCCCTTGGTCGCCGGCCCCTCCCTTGGAGGGGGTCAAGGTTGTGCCTCCCCTCTACCCTTTGCCTCCTATATATAGTGAAGGGGCGGGGAGGGCTGCATACACCAATTCCTATGCCCCGGTGGCAGCCCTCCCTCTCACATTACTCTGTTTTCTCCTCAGATCGCATTTACGGTAGCGCTTGGCGAAGCCCTGTCGGGGTTGCTCCACCACACCGTCGTGTCGGTTGAGATCCCATCTACTTCGCCTCCCTCGCTTGCTGGATCAAGAAGGAGGAGACGTAATCAAGCCGCACGTGTGCTGAACGCGGAGGTGTCGTCGTTCGGCGCTAGATCGAATCGGATCGCGATTGGATCATGAAGAGTATGACTACATCAACCGCGTTATATACGCTTCCGCTTAACGATCTACAAGGGTATGTAGATACACTCCCCCTCTCGTAGCTATGCATCTCCATGGATAGATCTTGCGTGTGTGTAGGAATTTTTTTGTTTCCCATTTCCCCAACAGAGATATAGGGAGCAAAAGAAGGGTCTGCATATGGTGCTCATTGACTTGGAGAAGTCCTATGATAAGATACCATGGAATGTCATGCGGTGGGCCTTGGAGAGACACAAATCCCAGCAAAGTACATTACCCTCATCAAGGACATGTATGATAATATTGTGATAAATATTCGAACAAGTGATGGCAACACCGATGACTTCCCGATTGAAATAGGACTGCATCAGGGATCAACTTTGAGCCCTTATCTTTTTGTCTTGGTGATGGATGAGGTCACAAGGGATATACAAGGAGATATCCCATGTTGTATGCTTTTTGCAGACGATGTGGTGCTAATCGATGATAGTCAAACAGGGGTCAACGAGAAGTTAGAGCTATGAAGACAAATCTTGGAATCGAAAGGTTTTAGACTTGGTAGAACTAAAACCGAGTACATGAGGTGCGGTTTTAGTACTACTAGGCATGAGGAGGAGGAGGAGGAGGAGGTTAGTTTTGATGGGTAGGTGGTGCCTTAGAAGAACATCTTTCGATATTTGGGATCATTGTTGCAGAAGGATGGGGCTATCGATGAAGATGTGAACCATCGAATTAAAGTCGGATGGATAAAGTGGCACCAAGCTCTCGCATTCTCTGTGAGAAGAGAGTGACACAAAAGCTAAAAGGCAAATTCTATAGTATGATGGTTCGACCCGCGATGTTGTATGGAGCCGAGTTTTGGCCGACTAAAAGACGACATGTGCAACAGTAGGTGTGATGAAGATGCGCATGTTGAGATGGATGTGTGGCCACACAAGGAAGGACTGATTCCGAAATGATGATATGCGAGATAGATTTGGGGTAATGCCGATTGAAGAAAAACTTGTCCAACATCATCTAAAATGGTTTGTGCGTATTCAACGCAGGCCTTCAGAAGTCTGGGTGCATAGCGGACGGATAAAACATGCTGATAATGTCAAAAGAGCTCGGGTAGACCAAACTTGACATGGGAGGAGTCTGTAAAGAGAGATCCGAAGGATTGAAGTATCGCCAAAGAACTAGACATGGAGAGAGCTGCGTGGAAGCTTACTATCCATGTGCCAGAACCATGGTTTGATCGTAAGATCTTATGAGTTTCACCTCTAGCATACCCCAACTTATTTGAGACTGTATATTTTATTGTTGTTGTCGTCGTTGTTGTTGTTTTGTTTCTAACCGCCAAACTTGTAGCAATTTCTTGCTGTTTCTTGGCCTAGGCCCATAACAACAACACATCTCCAACAAGGTTAGGCTTAGGCTTACTGGCACACTATAATTTACACAAGTCAAACTGCTACATGCAACAACAAATTGAATCCTTGCCCTATGTGCAACAACAAATTAATCTCTGCTCTCCTCAGCAAAGGGAAATTTAGGTGTTGATGTCTCCATAAAAAACCATAGAAATTCCCACCATGTACACATCCGAGGAAGCAACAAGCCGCCATCTTCTCCGAACCACTGCTGCCTCCACCCCTCTCACAGGAGCCAGCATAGCCTCATATTCGCAAGTACGAGTGTCAGGAGAAGCGACTCGGTTTTTCTTTTGGCGTAACAATTCTGTCTGTCGCACGGGTAGAATTCACGAGATGGGGGAGAGGATTTTACCCGGTAGAGCCCGGCGGTTTGGGACGGGATATGACAGGGACAGGGAGTAAAACCAGCCAGCTTTGTGACGCTAACAAGGATTGAAGGGATTATTCGACCAAGTTTCGACCCCAATCCCAGCCAAGGCAGTGCTAACCAAACAAGGCCAAGGGGGAAATCCCATCAGATTTTCCATGTTTTTGCAATCACCAACTCCGCTTCCTTGACATGTCAAATAGAATAATAGAATGTATATGCAAGCTAAGACTACCAGCTATTTAAACAGGGAAATTACACACTTTATAAAGGAGCGGCAAGCCACACTGGCATGGCACATGCCACGGGCATTGTGCCTACAACCTAAGGGATGCTATGGGTCCTCTTTGCAGAAATTCGGCAAGTTAAGCTACATTTTCTACTGAGCCAAGCAAGCAGTACTTCAGTCACTTGTCCTAGATGACCCCACTACAGCATCATATATAAATCGGCTTCACATCATTGGCCCCAAAGCTTAATCCACAGGAAGGACATCTTCGCTGCCGGTTTCGAAGTAACTTCTGTACACAGTCATTGCAGAAAAGATGGTAGCACTTGGTGATCACAACCTAAACAGCACCGAAGAACGAGATGTCAGAGTTGATATTGTGACCCAAGGTTATACAGGAAATAAAGGCAGCGCTATTCACCTCTTTCTGTCGGTCGCGACACACACCACATTTCAGTATCCCCCTGTACTCATTGACTTCCTGATGAACCTTTTCCAACACTGACGAAGCCTCTGTCTTTGCTCTAAGAGAACTAGTTTTTCTTGACATCGATTCCAAGTCATCCTCGATTCTCCTCTTACTAAACCTGGAAAAACACCATTCAACTTGTGACACGAAGAAATCTGGATGTCACATGAAGCACGGACAAAATAAACCTCTGAAGGCAATTACCTATCCTTCTCTAATTCTACAAGCAGCCTAGCAACTTCTAGTCGACTCCTCCCAAGCTTGGTTTGTACTTCATCCATTGACTGTCTCAATTGTTGAGCCTCTCCCTGTACATCCACCAGCTTTCGTTGAGCATTGCCTGAAGAAACAGAATGTCGCCGTCCATCCTCTGAAAGTCTCCCTATCTGCTCTGACCAAACTTTTAACTGCAAATGGGCAAGGAAAAACATGTGTTCAGCACTCCCTAAAATATGATGTTGTCCCCTTTATGCATTTAAATTTACCTTGTCGTCTAACTGGGCAACTTTATCTTTGTAGAGATCCATCAAGCTCTTTGCCTGCTGTAAATTCCTGTTCAGGTTGCATACCTCTAAATGCAAAGTATCCTGTGCCTGTTTCACCTTAATGCCTTCCATAAAGATCTGTAGTAACATATTAAACATAAGATGGTGCAGTACAGGTCGCTGTTAAAAAATATTCTTATACTTCTATCTCCGACAAAAAAAGATAAACATGACTCTAGAATGACCAAGGTTGATTTTTCTTGTACAAGCTATGCTGATTAATCAGCCAAATATGCGCACACATTACTAATTTGAGGTTTTCTACACAACTTTAGTATGTAGACACCTCTCTGCTGTATAACCGTAGTTGTCATTTGTTGCTGAACAAAAGTTGGGAATGTAGGCAGATTGACCACAACAAAAACATTACTTATTTTCAAGATATTGCTCCATCCAACTTGGGCATGTGTTCACCGTTTAGACAGACCATCATGCCAGTAGGTGTTAAGAGCATGTTTGTGTTACAGTATGTGGATTGCACTAGTCCTTTCCATCAGTTCGGACTTTGGTTGTGTTGGCTAGTGCATAAAGTTTAACATGGTATCAGAGCTAAGGTCTTGAGTTTAAGTCATGGCTTTCGTAATTTATTTAAAAAATTGCTGGTAGCCCCCCTTTGTGTCCACGTAGAGGCCACTCGAGTCATACGTGAGTTTCCCGTGCCGTCGCTCTCTTCCGGTTGCACGTGTTGACTTGTCTTCCCCGTCACACGTGAGAGGGGGTGTTACAGTATATGTGGAATGCACTAACCCTTTCCATCAGTTCGGACTTTTGGTTGTGTTGGCTAGTGCATGAAGCTTAACAGGTTGGGCCAGTAAATAGAAATAAAATGATAAAAATTATGCTGAAGAATAGTCCAACTGTCTAGCTGGAAACAAAGTCACTTGGAAGATGATGTTGCCAAAGAAAATAGAACAGATTCTTGTGCTTTTGCGCAAAGTATGCTGGTTTCTGCTCCTTGCATGACCAAATCAAGAGTTATCTTGACCTTTGCTTGTGTTATCCATCTATTACCATACTAGTTTGTCACATAAACAAGAGATCAGCACTAATCCCACAGTGGCAGCATTGGCATGTTACTTCAATGAAAGACCATTCACACAGGAAGGATCAGTTCCTTAGAAGTATATTTAGAACATAGCAAATTGTATTGAAGTCGCGGCCTTCGTCTCACTCAACCCCCTCATCTTGCCTTTTATTTCTCCAGCCACCTACATTTATCTCAGTCTGGATCAAAACCCACTTCCAAAGTGGCCTAGAACTGTCTGGGTGCCACTGGTTATTGGCTCAATGCATATATATCGTTTGCATC
Organism: Hordeum marinum; assembly: GCA_022496015.1. Taxonomy (NCBI): domain Eukaryota; kingdom Viridiplantae; phylum Streptophyta; class Magnoliopsida; order Poales; family Poaceae; genus Hordeum; species Hordeum marinum. The sequence continues at coordinate 431,790,788 of CM039674.1, read as the reverse complement.
TCCTCTTTTCTCCCATCTTCCTCCCTCCTCTATCCCCTTCTCTTTCTTGCCTGCTTCCTCTCCAAGCAGTATGGGAATGCTTTGGATGCCATCCTAGTGCGTCTTCTCCCTCACAGCTGCTGCAGATCAGAAGCAAGCAGCATGGAGACAGGTAGGCTACGCAGATGGAGGCAGGCAATGCCCTAAATTTTCAAGCAGAAGTAAGGTGAGCATGGTGATTAACGGCAAGGCCATCAACTCAAATAGTGATGCTCACAACTTTGGTTAGGGCTGGGTCAATGGCCTCGAGGCATTGATGAGGATACAAGATGTTTATTTTGTTGTCCTGATTCAAAAAGCAAAGAGGAAGGATGCCACACTAATTCTGCCACACACACACACTGGGTCCACTTGGCTGGCATTAGGGCGGTCCGGCGGTGCATATCTCTACCAAACCAAAAAAAAACATGCTGAACCAAAACAAAAGGTTTGGTTAGTCCAGTACTCCAGTTTTGCAAACACAAAGGAGTTAGTGGCCAGAGAGCTTGCAATGCAGTCTTTTTTTCTTGTCCCAGCTATGCGCAGCCACCGCGCCTGTTGGCTGTTGATTAAAAAAAGAAAGGGCCAGCATGCAGCTATATGGAACCAGCCATTAAGCCATGCATGCATATGCTTATACAACGTCTACTAACAAATACTTGCCTTTTAGACATACAAAGGTAAAAAATGCCATTGCGTCCTTTTAAAGTTTGCCTCAATTTGGCTAATGTGATATTTACCAAAACCATACAGAAATACTCCCTCCATCTCACAATATAAGAGCGTTTTTAATGCTAGTATAGTGTCAAAAAAAACCTTATATTATGGGACAGAGTAGTTTGATATTTACTGAAGTCGATCCTAATTTCTATTAAATACTCCCTCTGTTTAAGGCATATTTGGTCTTTCAGTCTCCAATGCACAATTTTGACTGCAAAATTTATTTTAAAAAATAGAAAAAACACAACACAATTTTTTTTTTTGCAAGACAGTGGAACAATACCATTCTTACATGCTAAATCATTATACTACCGCAAATATTAGAGGTCAAAGTTCTAAAACTTTGACTGCACATAAATTAAGTGCCTTATACTACCTCCGTCCTGGTTTATTGGTCCCGAAAGCCAAAACTGCAGGACCAAGGTGCACCCCTAATTAAATGCATGCACGCGTTTAGGCTTAATTAATGGCAGCGGTTTTATTGGCTGGCTGGATGCAAATAGCTGTAATTGCTTGCATGCTTCCTTGGGCGTAATGGGCGGAGCGCTTTTAGTGGTTGCATGCAGTCAGCCGAGCAAACTGGAGCGAAACGAGGGGAATTAATCGCTGGGGCCTTGTAAATCTGAACGCGCTATACGTGGCTCTCGGGACCTTTCATCCCGGACGGAGGGGAACATATTTACCAAAACAATAAACCATTTTTCACCCAAAAAGAAGTATTAACCAAAATACTAAACTGTTTTTACCAAAAGAAGGATTTACCGGATACACACCCTAAGCTGGAATAAGGATGAAAAGCAGGATTAGTAGTGAACCATGCTTGGCTCAGCGGCCTGATGTTTGTGAGGGATAGCAAGGGGATGTAACGAGGGAGGGGGGAGGGGGACAACAGCAACCAAATTAACTTACAGAATTTATTTTTAGCCCACGGTAACGGAGCACAATGTGGGTCACAACAAAGCTCAATCAAGCATGGTGGCAGAACCAAGGGCACTCCGTACACCGAACACACCATGATGGCGCTCAGTGTGGATGGCATAGAGCAGGTTAAGCCCATCAACAAAAACTCTGCGTGCTCGGACAATCTCATGGTAAAGAATGAAATTTAGCTTGCAGATGGTCGTGTATGCTCATGAAATCAAGCCTAAGTTGATACTGGCAGAAGGGAACTTGAAACTGCTATTTTGGTTATTTGTCTTGAAAGTCTGCTGATTTGTGTTACAAATCACCTGGCATGTAGAGCACAATTTGATTCTGTGATGGTGCTTTTGTGTTGAACTTTTGTACATGTCTAATGTTTTTAGTTTCATCAAATGAACTGGGGGATTAATTATCCATGCTCAAAACAGAAATCTGTTGAAGTCTCGTACTAATATGTCTTTGGTTTCAACAAATAAACCAGGGGGGTAATCCATCATGCTCAAAAGAAAATATGATGCTCCAGCTCTACTTTTTTTGTTAATCTGATGTCAGGAGATTATAATGCTCTGGTGGGTCTCACGACAAAATTAACATTACCGGCATGAAAACCTGGATAAAACCATGGTGGCAATCTAAACCTTTCTAGTTGCAGATTTAAGTTACTATTGGCATGTAGTTATGGGAACTGAAGTCAAGAACAAGCTTTAAGTGAAACAAGAGTCATCGTGAACATAAGTGGGTGGTTTTAAGGTTACACTAATTAATGTTGAAGGCAAGGATACATCAACATGAACACAGAACAGCAAATGAGTCCATAAAATTACCTTTGTATTGTGGTCATCTCTCTCAATAATTTGCTGTAGCAATTGTTGATTTTGTGTTTGTATATCTTCATATGCTTGCCCGATACTCTTAAATGTCCAAAATAAGCATTTTTAGAATGCTGATTTTCCGTATTTTTACAAAGATGTAGAGATGAAACATACCTCAATCTCTGACAGGTACGCTTCACCTTCTTCATGTTTTGATTTCAATAATTCAGATAAACTACCGATATCCCTGTAACACACAGGAAAAATCACCAGTTAGCACCTTTTTCACCAGTAAAACCTAAAAATAGATAACGTATCCAGCTTCTGCCTACTTCAACACATGTGATGGCATATCACAGGAAAGTGCAGAGATTCCAAATATCCAGTAGAGAAACTACATCGGAAAAGTATAAATAAAATGTACCTGCTGGCACTCTCCATCTTCCCCCTTAATTCAGCAATCTCAGCTTCACCACTTGCTAGTCTCTGCTGAGACATTGCTTCAGCTTCAATGGCTGCCTTAACATGCTGTTCTAGCCTAGTCTCATCAAGAGAAGATTTGAGGCAATGGACATGAGCCCATTCACAATATTCTCTATCTTTGGACTCCAGCACATCTCTATCACAAAACAATAAGAGGTGGACATCAGAACAGTAGAAGTTTGTTTTAGTAGGACTACTGAATTTGGTACTAAAGAACGTTTAAAGCCTCAAAATATTATTTTTGGATGATATGATCTCTAGACTAAATAGGAGAACAAACATATTATTTTTGGATGATATGATCTCTAGACTAAATAGGAGAACAAACCTAGTGGAACAAAGAGATTTCAGAAGTAGTTTCATGAAAGATTTCTGCTGTAATAAAACCACCTTGAATCAGTAGAATCGCGCTTATACATTTCCACAAAGAGCTTCAATTCACAATTCGTTTGCCTTAGCTCACAAACCTACACAGCATGTGAATTCAATGGTTTAAGAACTCATAAAAACAACATGAATGGAAATCAAGAAAAATAGCTAAAACAAGCCATTTCCTGATGGCTGGTGAAGACAATGGAATCCAAAACGATTCTAGTTAGATCAGTAATTTTTTTAATATCAGTACCCTGGATCGTAGATCCCTTATCTCAGATCCAGCACGAGCAGATCTACATAATGATTCGTTGATAGTGTGCTCCTGCAAAGCACAAAACAAATAGCTTAAACTTAACTGAAACAGTTGCAAAACACTCATAAACTTCTTGAACAAGCTCGTATGAAGAAATTTACCTTTCTAGCCCGAATATCAGAAACAGAGTGAACTTCGGCTCGCAAAGAGTGCAATTCTGAAGCATCATCCTTGTACTTGGATAATTCAGTTTGCATAGCACCCATTTCTCCTGGCAGCGATGACACCAGCGCTTTAAATTCTGATATGATTTGGTTCCGACCTGAACATTGAAAGTGTTTACTTAATTATATTTGGATATGGCCAGAAGAGAATAACTCAACGTTGTTAGCAAAACCAAATAAGAATTATCATACTAGGTTCTCTCGAAGATTCTTCAAGTTTCAATGCAAGCATATTCTTTTCATCAACTACTTTCCGCTGATTCTGTTCTAAGACTGTAATGCTTGACTCACAATTCAGAGATACCCTATGAGGAATTCCAGACAGATCAACTTTTACATTAACTTCTCTTTCTTGCCATATCAATTTATCCTTATTAACCTGAAAAGGCAAGTAGAAGCTTAGCCAAACATAACATGCATAGCTGAGGCTCTTTGCTACATGACATGTAAATTATGCTGAGCAGTAACCACCTGTAATTTCTCTAATAGTGTTCGGCAGTGGTCCAACTCTGCTTGTGACTGTTGGAGTTGATCCTTCAGAACTTGGAAAGCTTTTGAAGAAGAAATGCTTGTAAAATCCGTCAAAGTGTTCTGGTCATAAATAACAAATTACAAAGGCAAGGCGTGCAAGAATACTTTATGGAATCCTTTACTCTAAGATTGACTCCAACGTGGAATCTCAATTAAGCCATGTAATCATTGAAATAGTAGCCAATAGATCAAACTCGAATAAAATATTAACCTCAGATTCTAAAATAATTAAAAGATGCTTGATTAAGCATCTTTTAGTTGAGAGGATGGAAAATCAAAAACATAGATTTCATGAAAAAACATCACTTTTCGAATGATAATCTAGGGTTAGTTTCATTAGTGTTGGTACTTGGTAGGAAAGCAAATCCCAAAAGGCTGCAGCAAACGCGGGTGGAAAATACTAGTACTACATATCAACTCTGGAACAGCCCTCAAAAAATGTGGAACAGCATTACTTCACTTGTATTGGCACACCTAAACAAGCCGCATGCAAACCTGTAAGGTAGACAACTTGTTCAAAATTTCAATTCTATCTTCATGAAGTCTCCTTATTTCCACCAAACGTTGTGAAATCAGATCCTGATCCAAATAACAGAGCAAGCAAATGCATTAGGTTCAGAGCAAACATAGCAACACTGTGGAAGTTAACAAAAAGTACTTAATATTTACCGTAAATTCCTTGTGACATGCCTCTAGATCCTGCAATTCGTTTTGTTTATCTCTGACATTATCCCCAGGCAAGCTTTTATTTCCTAAAGTTGGAAATAAGATTGAAGGTCCATGTGTAGGGTCTCCCTGTGCTTTGAGGACCGCAAATTTGTGGTTGCTTTCTCCCAACTCAGCAACAGCACTTGCCAACTCCTCTTGAAAAGTTAAAACATCTCAGTCAAGTCGATTTGATGATCCCTAACATTAGTTGCAAATAGCATCATAGGCATATATATACTGTGCAAACATTGCCTAAATAGTTCCTCGTGTCTGGTCAGTCTGAAGGGCCACTGCGTGACTAGGTTGGTCTAGTATGCAATACGGTTGAAGTGACCCGGTAATCCTCAAAAACAAGGATCAGCGATATATTATTGTTGCCTAAGTACAGAAATCTAGCAGAATAAAATAAGCAATCCTACCTAGCCAGTATATCTCATCCTGGCTCAGTCCGCTGATGCAGTGTGCTTCCAGTGAGGGAACCCCCGGCTCTGCCTCTCTCACATATCCAGATCTCTTTTCCAGTCGCCTCTTTGTCCCAATCCAGCTGAGATACCTCCATTCCTTCCGATCTCTCTCCAACTCTCTTCTGTCTATTATATACCCTCTCTCGACTCGACCCCTCTCTTCCCTCTCATCTCTATTCAACATCCTCTCTAAACCTTCCTATTGTCAATATCCGACCAGAGGTAGGAAGCGGTAACAACTACGTGAGCAGGTGAGTGAAGAAGGCTGTGGCGATAGGAACACGCCGAGGGGTCATCGGTGGGAAGGGATTTAGGGAGAGTAAGTGGTTAGATATTGATAGATTTGGGGGAAAGCATGATGCCGCAGCATATCAAAAAGGGTATTGGCAGGTATGAAAGATGTCAAAATAATAAATATAATACGACATTAATAATCCGTCGCATGTAGCCATATCTACGTATGTAAAGCATCTCTTGTTTATGCAAAGATACCTTTAAGGCGTTTCTGTTCGGCTTTGCTTCGAGCAATTAAATATCTCTCGTCGTGGTGCTTCGCTGTTAACTGCCTGTGCTTCAAGTGGAGATCACTAAGTTCTTGTATGGCATCATTAAGTTGTAGAGATAGCTCAGTACCAGTAGTTCGCAGTTCCCTACTACACTCTGCAGTGAAGAAACAAAATAAGGTAGTGTTACCAAAGGGGTATGAAATTTGCAGTCCTTTAGCTGTAATTAATAAATAAATTATTACCAAGGAAATGTGAAGAACAAACCATTTTCAGGTAATGCAGCAAAGAGATCTAACAGTGACTTCTTATTTGCATGCCATGAATCATTCGATGAGGACAATATATTCTGCAGCACAACAGTAGTTGACGAGTGTACATGGTTTTCCAAATGGCAACCTGAACTTTCTGTGGCACCTGTCTCAACAAGTCTGCTAAGGAAGTCCTTGTCTTTTGGGATGCATGCGCCATCTGAGTAGGAAAGTAGAAAGTAAATCTTGTAATATTTGGCACAATATCTATGTTTAGAACGTTTCACAAATCACAACCACCAACATAAATCAAATACAATAAAGTGCAAGCTTCATAGGGCAGCCCGGTGCACGTAGCTCCCGCTTGCGCAGGGTCCGGGGAAGGGTCCGACCACTTTGGGTCTTTCGTACGCAGCCTTTCCCTGCATTTCTGCAAGAGGCTGTTTCCAGGACTCGAACCCATGACCTCATGGTCACAAGGCAACAGCTTTACCGCTGCGCCAAGGCTCCCCTTCAAAGTGCAAGCTTCATAGATTGCAAAAAAAAAAAAAAAAAAAAAAAAAACCCTTCATGCAGATCCTAACAAGAGTGGATAAGACACATATACTGCTTCCATTACAATTTTTTATACATGAACAAGAAAAACCATTATTAGCTGACAATCAAATCAATTCAGGTAAGAAGGAAGTCATACCTGTAGACAGATTGCTAGGACCTGCACTGCAGGAAGAATTTTGAAATCCACTTTTGCAAACAGAAATAGCCTTCAAATCTCCCACAAGCTGTTCAAGTATAGCATTTACCGTAAAAAAAAAAGGAAGACTTGTGGTATTTTGCAGTAACAACAAGGTTGGCTTTAGCTTACATGCTCCCAAGACTTGTTAGCTAGATCTTGAGTCTCGTGGTGAACCTTCTGTTTCTGCTTGAGATCGTCAAATTTACCCTCGAGGGCATGGTACTCAAACTTATGGACTGCTAGCTGTTCCAAAAGCTTTTGGTTTCTGTATTTAAGTACAGCGAAATCAAGCTGCCAACCAGGAACAAAGTTACAAGTTAACAACAAATATAGAAATGTAGAAAAGAATAATGAAAACACAGTGTAGAAAAGGCCCAAAAAGAAAATCCGGTTTACGAGCACAGCTTGACAATACTGCTGTAATGAACGATGAAGAACAAAATCTGCAGAAGAAAGCAGTATGGTAAATGATAGAAGTGCATTAATGATTGTGTATCTGTTTTGTGCATCCATATGCACGGTGGTCTAAACATCGCAACATATACCAAATAGAGCTATATTTAAAATGCGAGCCGCAATTTATATCCAATTTTTTGCAAAGGTACATGTTATTGTATCCTCAATCATCTCTCTAAATGCATACTAGATTTTCTTCCATGGCGACGTGGCTTTTACTATATACTAGTAAATGTATACGTGCAATGCACACTAATTTAGGCAGTATATTAATTGCGCACGGATATTAGGTATGATATTATCTGTGTGTTAATTATATGATTAGTGCTATATTTGGTATGATACTAATTGTACACTAAACACGTTGAGCGCTCGCCATTGAAGCAGTCTCGGTCGTTGGATTGACCTTGTTTCATGGCTGAGATCAGTTGGATCTGCCCCTTTGGGTCCTTTTATATTGGTATAGATAGAGATATATAACACCAACCATGTCTTGAACAATTTCAGCAAGACTTTTTAGGTCTAACTAAGGGAGGCAACATGTAAAGTTGTACAGTACACTTTGCAGTGAGATAAAGTTACGATTGACAAATGCAGATTTGACAACTGTTCATGCATATGTCAGTAGGCTGCTCTAGCAACGCTCCAAGGTAAACTCTGAATGCAAGCAGGCTGGCTAATCTGGTAAAACCTGATATGCCCAAGGTAAAATAACTTATACTGCGATCTGAGAAGCTCCTGAACTAACCTGGCAATGTCGCTGACCCCAGCTACCTAATGTCCTGGCAACACGGCTTTTACTATATAACACCAATCATGTCCTGAACAATTTCAGCAAGACTTTTTAGGTCTAACTAAGGGAGACAACATGTAAAGTTGTACAGTACACTTTGCAGTTAGATAAAGTAACGATTGAACAAACACGGATTTGACAACCATTCATGCGTATGTCAGTATGCTGCACATGCAACGCTCCAAGGTAAATCCAGCATGCAAGCAGGCTGGCCAATCCGGTAAAACCGGATATGCCAAAGGTAAAATAACTTATATTGCGATCTGAGAATGTCGCTGAACCCAGGTACCAAATAAAGGATACAAATAAAATTAAAGTAGCAAGCCTTTACAAACCAGCCTAGAGCAAGCAAGCGTGAACTACTTGACAACTTGAAATGAGGCGTGTACCTTCTTGTCGTGAACAATAGCGGACTGCCTAAAGACTCTAAATGAGGTGTATATCTAACAACCTACATGTTGTGAACATTTCAGCAAGACAATTAGGTCTAACTAAAGCAAGAAGAGAAGTTGTGCACCAAACTTTACAGTGAGGTAAAATTGCGGCTGAAAAAGTATGGACATGCAAACCTTTATAGTGAGACACGCATGCAAGGCGCAACTGGATTGCCAAAACCGGCTTAAACAGACATGTAGCACTAGGTAAAATGACTTTATTAGGTAATGACTGTTTTTGAGATTTCAGAAACTCCAATCGATTCATGAACTACCCTGGCAAGGTCGTTGACCTGGACTACCTGATGCACAATCGAAACAACTGAAGTAACAAGTCATCACACAGTTGCCTACCTTAACAACAGTGAACTACTTAGAGACTTCGAATGAGGCATATACCTTCTTGTCGTCGGAGGAAGGCGGAAGTGCTGGGCGATTGGTAGGAGATACAAAGGAGTCAGAGAGCAGCCCCTTCCGATCGGGCTCATTGGTGCTGCCCATAGGTCCAAGCCTGACCAGCCGTCCCACCTCCTCCAATCCGCCGCATGTGGAGTACACCAAACTCAGAAAAACCCAAACCAATCCTCACGAGCACGCACAACACCAGCCGAACCCGACGTCACAACCCAAACCCTACCCGACCACAGGATCAATCAGAAGCAGCAAATTTGTGAGAGATTGCTCACGGAATGGGGCCGAGGGGAATTGGTAACTGTATTGTGCGGCTTAATTTGGGATAACAGGGATCAGATCAAATCGAGGAGATGAGAGGGTGAGAATTAGCGGTAATTTTGGTGTGCAGTGCGTAAGCATATACTGTGTGAAAAGTCTAGGCTCTAGAGACTGGAGCGGAAGACGAAGAGGAAGAGACCACAGAGGAGAGCGAAAAAATAGTCATTTTACCTAGGGCTATAAATCTGTTTAAGTTGGTTTTGGCAATCCAGTTGCGCCTTGCATGCGTGTCTCACTATAATGGTTGGCATGCCCATACTTGTTCAGCTGCAATTTTACCTTACTGCAAAGTTTGGTGAACAACTTCTCTTCTTGCCTTAGTTAGACCTAAAGGGTGAAATTGCATACAGCTCAGCACTGTGTGAAAGTGCATAAAAGTGGGCAATGCCGGTCAATAGTACAAACACCACCAAGTTTCCAAATAGATTTAAATCTATTATGACTTCTAAAAGCAATGCACTGGCCTGTGAGTTCCAATTGCAGATGACTCCTGACTGCAATCATGTCATTTTATACAGCATATCTTTCTTTCTTCATAGGAACAAATACTGTAATTAAGAATGGTGCAAAATAACAGGCAGTATTGAGCATGTAGTGGCATAAGCTTCGCCATGTACCTTTCACCATGAGAATCTATCTACCTAATTACATATGCTGCACATCATTTCCAGAAGAAGGAAAAAAACATGAGATGTTGCACATTATTTAGCTCTGGCATCGGTCGGAAATTCATACTCTAGGATAATTCATGTAATCTTGTAAGTAGAAAACTTGTTCCACTCACCATGGAAAAGCAACTTCAGGAGGGGATTCAGAGGTGAGGTGGCCTTAAGAGGGGGAGGAACCTCGATGGACCTTCCGGTGAACAGGAAGCACCGAGGCGGATGCAGGGCATCAGAGGAGCGGCGAGACGGAGGGCGGCGTGAGATGCAAGGCTGGGCGAGAAGTCGCCGGGTGGCAGTGGCTGTAGGGGCTGAGGAGAGGCGAGACGAGCTGGTGGCGGGGTTGGTTGGGGGAGGGGGGGGCAGGATGAGCTGGAGAGGGGGAGGCCGGCGATGGGCGGCGGGTTGCGGTGGCGAGGTTGCTGCAGGGGGGGCGGGGGAGTGGGAGGCCCGCGACGGGCAGCGGCGCTGGATGAGAAGAGGCGGGGTTGCTGCAGGGGTGGGGTGGGGGGATCGACAGCGGGGTGGCGCCGGCGGCGGAGCTGGGCGAGGAGAAGCAGGCCGCGCTCCGGGCGAGGAAAGCAGGCTGGTGGATTAGGTCTATTCGTCAGCTAGCTCAGTTCATTCGGGGATCAGTCAGATTCTCATTTTACTGAGCAGCATGGGCCCACGTATCACACCGCCGTGTCTCTTACTTGGAAGGGCCAAGTCAGAGACGCTACAGTCCACTGACTTATTCATTTGTTAGCCATTGGATTGGACAATGGACATGAACGGTCCAGATGAGGTGCTATAGAGGTTCAGTCCCAATGCTGCAATTGCGATAGATTTGAGAGAGAATAGACCACTGTAAGAAATCAAACTTATCAAAATACCACTACAGAAAAACGAACTTGCCAATATAGCACTGCCTTTCTTGTTTTCATTGGCAAAATAACACTCATATTAGTTGTTAATGTTTTCCCGTTAGTCAAATCATTAGGGACCTGTCAGTGTCACATTTTTGCTTATTTTAAAATTAACCCCAGGGAGGCCAACCCTTATCCTTTCCTTTTCAACCCTCCCACAGCCAGAAATCATGGCGACGCAGGGAACCGGCACCCCTCACTGATGGCTACCCGCAGCGCCCCCTCCCTCTAACCCTTGTCGACGGCTGACCGCAACATCCTCTGCCGCCCAGCCTTCTCCTTCGTCGTCGCGTGCCTGGGCAGCTCGTCGCCCGGCCCCTGAACAGCGCCCGAGGGTAGTGTCGGGCCCCTGACCAGCGCCTGTAGCTGCAGCTCTCCTCCCTCCTCTACCTCCCTGATCTGCCGCAACTCTGCCTCGCCATCCTGTCATGCTCGCCTGCCTGTAGCAACCGGCCCGCAACGGAGCCCCAACTTGCTCGGACGCCTCCCTCTGCTCGGTAGTGCCCGGCTCCTCTACCTGCAGCAACTTGCTCCCACTTGCTGCCACTGTCAGTCACTACATCGCAACAGCAGAAGGTATGCCCCCCCCCTTTCCATGAATTTTCTCAATACAGGTGTAGCAAATTTAGAATTTGTTGTGTTTGTGTGTTTCAGAGACGATTCGATGGGCGATTTCAAAGTGGAAATAGATGTTCAGTCTTACTTGACGGTTGTAGACGACAGAAGAGTGTACACAAGGGGCAAACATGGAATTTTATGGACGTTCGGGGCTTGTCCGTGACGGGGATAAAGGAGGTTGTGAAGGAGAGGTACAAATGGTCTGTTGATCAGACAATGATCATTTGGTATGGATCCGAAGGTAACACTGTCCCATTGATCTCTGAATGAGAGATAGCTCAATTGTTGATATATGTCCTACCACAGAAATAGTAAGGTTCGGTGTGAACATTGGGAGCAAACAACAACACAATGAAGTTGCTCAAGTTATGACCGAGGAGATGGATGATCAACCGGTTCATGCTCCATTCTTTGCTTGGCCTAAGCAAGCCTATGAAGGGGGTATGAGGATGATGAGCATGTGGGATGCAATGAGGAGAACACCTATTTGCTTGAGGAGAATGTCGAGTCAAAGGAGAATGTCGAGCTGCAAAAAAATGTTGAGCCAAAGGTTGCAAGAGATCCATTGGGAACACTGGATGTGGACAACTCTTATGATCCACAACATGTGTGAGGGGGATGATGAGGCTTTACTTGCGAACAATATGGCTCCTACTTATATCCATGGTAAAAACAATCCTCGAACTAGAGTAGGAGCCACATTTTCTAACTCTAAAGCATTTAGAGTTGCATTGAGACAACTAGCAATTGGAGAAGATTGGTCCTTTGGCACCCAGTATAGTGACCCTCGGAGATTTAGGGTTAATTGCACTCATGAGGATTGTCCATGGAGGATACATGCCTCAAAGTTATCGAACACTAAAACTTTCATGGTATGATTAGTACCGTTGTTTGCTTCTTGCTTTGGCTTATGTTATTGTTGATTTATTTGTTTTTTACTATTGTTTATTTGATGCTTATGTTTCTTAATGTTATTGCAGGTAAAGAAACTTCCTTTTGGCCATACTTGTGGGAGTATCAGTTGCGGCAAAGGAATGGCAAATAGAGATTGGCTTGCTAATAAAGGGAATGTTGCACTCGAGGAGAATTCCACGGTGAGTGCAAAACAACTTAGAGAAACTTTGCAAAAGGAGTATGATATTAAGCTTCAATACACCGATGTTTGGAAAGGAAGAGCTCGTGCAAAGGATCAATTGGAAGGTACATATAAGGAGATTTTTCAGCAATTGTGGAACTTTAGAGCCGAATTGTTGGTAGCCAGTCCTAGAAGTATATTTGAGATAGACATAAAAACAACTACCGACAAAAAGGGTGAAATTGTGCATGTTTTCAATAGGTTGTTCATTGCCTTCAAGCCATGCATTGATGGGTTTTTGGCAGGGTGTAGACCATATTTGGGGGTTGATGCAACGTTTCTTAGTCGGAAGTATACAAGACAATTGGCAGCCACTATTGGTGTGGATGGACATGGTTGCATGTTTTCGGTAGCATTTGGAATATTTGAGAAAGAAAATACAGAAAATTGGGTATGGTTCATGAAGCAGCTAAGATTGCCCGTTGGAGAGACACAAGGGCTTGCAATCCATACAGATGCATGTAAGGGGTTGGAGAACACTATTTCTAAGGTCTACCCAAATTGTGAACATAGAGAATGCATGATGCATCTAATGCTTAACTTCAAGAAAAAGTTCAAAGGTAACATACTAGATAATATGTGGCATGCAGCTTGGACATATGAAGTAGATAATCATGATTCCAGGATGGCATAAATACAAGCTCAAAGCGTCGAAGCAATAGCCTATTTGAATGTGCATCACAACCATGTGTGGACAAGAAGTAAATTTTTAGCAATGACAAAAGTTTAGTATGTCTGCAATAATTTGGCAGAGGTTTTCAACAATTGGATTAAGGACATGAAGCAGCTTGCACTTATTGACCATTTGGACAACCTTAGGGAAATGATAATGAAATTGTTAGAGAAAAGGAGAGCCTTTGCTGAAGCGTTGTCAGGTTACATACTACCTAGTGTGATAAAGGAGTTGAATTTGAAAAGCAAGGGGTTGCATTATTTGGAAGCAAGAGCATCGCCAAATATAGTTGAGATTTCAGGAAATGGATGGAGGCACACCATTAACTTAGAGAAAAACGAATGCTCTCGTAGGAGATGGCAGATTTGTGATAAACCATGTACACATGCTCTTAGGTTCATATTCTCCAAAAAAGCCAAGCTAGAGGATTATGTTGATGAGTGCTTCTCGATGGCAAGGTTTCGAGAAGCATACGAGGGAATTCTCATGTCAATTAGGGGTAGGTCCCTATGGCCCAAGGTAAATCTTGGATTTGATATGATCCCTCCCAAACTTACCAAGAGTGTTGGACGTCCAAGAACTAGGAGGATAAAGAATTAGACCGAAGGTAGAACCGGTAGAAAACATAAATGCAAAAGGTGTGGAGCATTAGGCCATCTTCAAAAGACATGTAAGGAGCCAGAGATGGAAAGTGACGCGAACCGAGATGCTACTCCTCCTCCTCGGCATTTATTTCACGAGTCTAGTTTCTTTCGCTTGCATATTAATTTCATAATGCTACTCTTGTATGGTATTTCTTTTATGATGCTACTCCTCATGTTATTGCCAAATGTCTTGCATATTAATGGCTAATGTATTGTTTTGAACCATAGGAAAAGTCAAAGGTTGAAGCAACCATTGCAACTACTTCTCCTAAGACACCAACTAAGCAAGGTACCCCACTTGATACTCCTACAAGTCCAATGACAAGGCAAAAGGAAGCAGCTATTGAAATTGCTTCTACACCTCCTAGTGCATCTACAAGGAGCAAAACTGTTGGTCCTAGTCCTTTGCACGAGTTTAGTTCATTTGGTTGTGATAACCATGATCTTTTGTTAGAAGTGTGGTGGTCTGAACCATTATGTGTTGATGATATGTTGTTTTGAACCATTATGTATCGTTGTTGATGTCATGTTATTTCGAACCATAATGTATCATTGTTGAAATGTTGGTTAGGTGTTGTTTTCATGTCAAAATATGCTCAAATGTTGTCAAGATGCTACCGAAATATTGTTATATTGATGTTCAATGGTGTAAATTCAGATTGTGTTGAATTGGTGTTGTTTTCATGTCAAAATGCTGTCGAAATGATGCTGAAATGTTGATATATTGTTGTTGGGTGATACAAAGTAAGATTATCTTGATTTGGTGATGTTTTCATGTCAATTGGTTGTTGAAATGTTCCATTTTGGTAGCTCTTTGTTTGCTGAAATGTATACTTGGGCTGTGAAGAGGGAAGGGCATAGAAGTCTTTTTTAGATGGTGTTAGTCCCAGTTAGTCACTAGTGGTATTTTGGCTAGAAAAAACTGAAAGCGATGGAGTTAATTGAAGGTAATACCACACTTTGGCATGTTGTAACGGATAGGTACCAGTAGTCAAATTTTTTACAAGTACCAACTCTCGGACTAGTGTTGCAAAACGGTGTGACAGCCGTATAAAAATGTATTGACATTGTATCTGACCCCACTCGTCAGGTGACATGTGGCATATATTTTTGCAGAAAGCCCCTTGCATTATACTTCAATCACGTGGACGCCCTTTACAGAAATCTAAAAAGAGTCTGGCGTGGCCAGGATTCGAACCGGCCACCTTCCAAGCCTAGGGCACGGGCGCTGCCACTACACCACATACGGTTAGTTGTTCATATTTTATACTTAACCTTTCTATTCTTTTTCACTTGAACCATAAAACAAGCAGCAAAAAAGGCAGTCGCCAGGATTCGAAACTGCCATCAGTTTCAATTCCCAGCTACTGAATCCTGCCGTGTACGTATCCTAAGATGTGTTATTACATACGTACGTAATTCACACGACCAAATTAGGGTTCACTGGACCAGGCGGACCTGGTGTTGCCGCCCCTCGCCCCCTGCTGTTGTCCGCCTCTGTTGCTGCCTCCCGGACCTGGTGCTGCTGTCTCCCGGACCTGCTGCCGCCCGCCTCTGCTGCTGCCTCCCGGACCTGGTGTTGTGCCTTCGTTTCCTAAGGCCCCCTATTGTTGTTGGCTGCAGGTATAAGAGTGAAATTCAGTTAAATTCAGTAAACTTTTGCTGCTTGTGAACAATTCAGTGAATAAAATTTAGTTGTTGCCCGTGATACTCCAGTTGCTGCTTGCGCTAATTCAGTGAACTGTTGTTGCTTGTGATTGAACAAAAATGTTCATTACTGAACAAAATTCAGTGCAACTTCTGTACAAAATTAGTGAACAAAATTGGTCATTAGTGAACAAAATTCAGTGCAAATTTAGTGAACTATTGGTGCTTGTGATAGCAACATCAATTGTTGGTGTTTGTGATAGAATCATGTTTCTAATTTTCTCCTTCTCCTTCTCCTTCTCCTTCTTCTAATTCTTCTTCTTCTTCTTCTTCTTCTTCTTCTTCTATTTCTTCTTCTAATTTTACCTTCTTCTTCTTCTTCTTCTATTTCTTTTGTTTGGCACAAATAGGCAGAATAAAAGTGGACCCCTGAACAAAATGAGATAGCAACAAATATCACTACAAAAATTCTGTAGCAAAAAGAACTAAACTGAACTTCACTAAATTCTGTCCTAAAACTTTGGATAGCTGAAAAAGCTCACATCATCTAATGTTTTGCCAAAATTCTGTCAAATTTCCGTGAGCATTCAACATATATGCAATCTTTCTTCTCTGTTTGGAAAAGCAGGGTAGCTGATGCTTTCTCCGTATATGCAGTTTTCTGGAGTATGCAGAAAATAGAGAAATATGGTGGTCACTTGTTCTGCCATTAAATGTCATAAGCATCAACTTAAAACAGTGAACTAATCCATCTGAAAACATAGAGAAATATTGCTTGAACTCTTTCATGCTTACCCCTGCGCTTTGTTCCTTTATCAACTCACCTACATCCACATCCAGATAACAAGCCAAGTCATGTAAGCAAGTGCATGTGTGTTTCTGTACTTGGTGCGATCATTTAATGCATAAACTTAAAAGTAACATCACAAGACTGAAAAGTGCAAGTGCTGAATAGCTGAATGTGTCTGAAAATGTTCAGTGTTCCAGTAGTGTACCTAAAAATGTTTAGTTATGACTCCTTTAAATTAAATTAAGTTTAGTTAAAATTCAGTTATGACTCCTTTAAATGATTTATTTTAGTTTAAATTCAGTTATGATCCATAGTAAACTTCAGGTTCTCGTGTAAATGATCCATACTAATTCCTTTCATTAATTATGACTCCTATGTTTGGCTTGTAGCCATTCTTATAACTGAATTTAACTGAAGTATTTATGGGATGCAGCAAAGATGAAAATTGAGTAGAAAAAATCAATTAACTTCCATAGCTCACCCAAGAACCACTAACTTCAGACTAAACAGTAAACATGAAAATTTCAAACTTGGCAGTACAAGTTCAAACTTGGCAGGAAATTGATGAGCACGAGGAGGACCTAATCAAGGAGGAGACTGGGATGTTGAACAGGACCCGCCTTTGTTGGGGTCGACTTTTGCAGCCCCCTCCATCGTCTTCCCCATGTCGCAGCCGCCGCCGTTGTTTTCACCATTTCGTAGTCGCCGATGATATTGAGGAGGGCCTGGAGGAGGAGGAGCTCAAGGACGAGAGTGCCTGTCCCATGCCGTCGACATGCTCTAGATCGCCCAACCATAGCAGCGCCTCTTCGAACTGGAGCGGCTCAGTGGGGGAAGAAAGGATTTTTAGGGGAGATGGGGAGCTACGTGGCGAATTGGAGCGGCAAAGTGGCATTGAGTAGGGAGAGGAGGCGCGGGGGGGATCTCAGCGGCGCAGGGGAGCTCAACGACGCGACGCGGGGGAGCTCACCGGCGTGAAGGGGCTCACCGGCGCAGAGGGGAGCAGTGCAGCGTCGGGAAGCTGTGGAGGGGAGTGGTCGGGACTGCGGGTTTGGACCGAGGGAGTAAAAACTAAGGGGCCTTTTCGCAAAAGAATGTGCCACGTCAACATCTGACTGGTGGGACCGTGCGGTTAATACGATGTTTATACGGCTGTCAGACCGTTTTGCGATAGTTAAGATTAGAGTTGGTATTGACTTGCAAAAAACTTGACTATTGGTACCTATTCGTTACGATGTGCCGAAGTGTGGTATTGCCTTGCAATTAACTTAAAGTAGTGCTATATTGGCAAGTTTGTTTTTCATAGTGGTATTTTGGCAAGTTTGGTTTCTCATAGTGGTATTTTGGCTATTGTCTCTAGATTTGATGCTACATCAATGATTCTATGAATTAAGATTTGCACACTCATCCATCTAGCCCAACTTTTTCCCATCTAACGGTTGAGAGATTCAAGTTAGGCCACTAGACATGACTTGGCTCTACCAACTGAGAGAATATGTGTTACGTACCATACGCCCCAATGTCCCGAGTTGCCAGGGTCAGTCCGATTTTTTACCAAGTTGCAATTTTACATTGGTCAACCCTAGAAATTATACTATTCAATCACATCATCAATGGTCTTGTTCTAATCTTAATCCATAGAGTCATTCAGTGTCACTATAGGTATGTTGGGAAGTTATACAATGGATGCATCACATGATTTCATTGATTTTGCATATATTTAATCCAGCATAAAGAAGTGCATAACATGAGTAAGACTCGATTCACCACAAAATAGATAGGAGGACACACATCACATAATTCAACTCCATTAACAAAGCTCAAGACCAAAAACTTACATGACCAAGGAAGAGGATTTTTTTCAAAACTAGTACGGAAATTATATCAAATTTGAAAAAAGTATGTCCATTTTAAAAATAATAATCAAAAATAGCACCCCCCGGTCTTATCTGGGCCGATCGGGGACTGGTCGGCTGCGTTTAGGCCGAAGAGGGCCCATCGGCCTAGGCCAGGCCGAAGAATGGGCCGTCAGCCCACGCCAGGCTGAAGAGGGCCCGTCGGCCGCCAGGAGGCCGAAGAGCCCCTGGATAAGGCCCGACGCGGCCGACTCTTCTTCCTCCTCCTGCCTCGTTGCTTCCTCTCTGTTCCTTGTTCTTGACCGAAAATCCCCCCTCCTTGATCTCCTTCTACAGCCACCCATTTCCCGTTTCAATCCACTGAAACAATAGATCGTCTTCGTCTCCCCCGCCCTACGGTCTCATTTTTTGCAATGTGGTAGTGTGTTGTTCGTTTGGAGGAAACATGGTGTGGTGGTGGAGGTGTGAATGGTGAGAAGGTGGAGTGGTGGAGAGGAAGAAGAAGGTGGAGAGGAAGAAGAAGGTCACTCACGCATCGAAGGTATACATTTTTTCTGTTAGTTTAGGTTAGTTTTCTGTTAGTTTTTTTAATGTACGTAAAATTGGTTTATGTTACTTTTATTAGTGTAGTGATTTTAGTGTATGTTTTCCGAGTGTAGGTTTAGTTAGTGTAGTCATATTAGTGTCGGTTTATTTAGTGTACGTGAGTATATTTTAGTGTAGGTTTATTTAGTGTACGTGAGTATACTTTAGTATAGGTTTATTTTAGTAAGTTCATTTTAGTGTAGGTTTATTTATAATACATAGGTATATTTTAGTGTATGTTTATTTTAGTGTAGATTTTTTCGTTGCGAATAATGAGAAGCTGACAATGTCTGACAGGTGAAAATGTCTGAATCCGTAAATTTCATTGTGTATTACGGCCCTGGTAATGTTCGATATAATGAGTTGGGGGTTGATCTTAGTGAGTTTAAAAAAGGCGAGATGAAACTTCAGACCCGGACAGACTGGACATTAGGCAGTTAAAGCACTGGTTGACTACTAGTTTTGGCCTGGATCCTGAAGTTTGTTCCGTCAGTATTCATGCATTGCGGACCAAATCCTGTAAAAATGTCAAGTGGGAGTTGATTCCGATAGATAGGAGCCAGCATTGGTTGTCTCTGTTAAGTCGTTCCAGAGAACGACGAATCCATCCGTATGTCGTAGTGCAACCAGTGGCGAAGGAGGAGAATATCGTACCACTCAACGTGGGGTATGAACCAGGCTAGAGTAGTCAAGTGGCTAATGAGATTTATGTATCCGGGTCACAACCACCGGATGTGAATGCTAGGCAAGCCGAGAAAGAGTCAGATTATGTGCCACACAATGTTAGTGGTCATGCTGCTGGTCAGAGTATTCAGTCGATAGTATTAGCTGCCTCTGGTGTTGCTGATGGGGATGAGGAACGCGGTGAAATGCAGAGGGTGATGGAGGAAGAGGACGAGGATGGGATTGCAGAGGAACTTGATTCTGAAAATTCTGAGGATGAGGAGGTACCAATTTCTGCTGCATGGGAGCAAGACATATCCGCCGACTTTACTGTCAACGATGGCCATGAGACTCCATGGCAATATAATCTGAACCAAGTCCAGATCGAGGCTATGTTTGACACAAAGAAAAAAATGAAGTATGCGATGATAAAGTGGGCTATGTCTACGTAGAGGGTTTTCCGGACACACATATCTAGTCCAATGAAATATACAGTGAAGTGTGTTGAATCAGGTTGTCCTACGAAGGTGCACGACCACGTGCCAAAGTATAACATCCACTGGGTTGTGACAAATGTTGTCCCGCATAATTGTGTGAGGAAAAACATGTTGGTTCGTCATCCAAACCTTACTTCAACTCTCATAGCGCAACTCATGTATACTGAGATAGTGGATAAGAAAGATATGGAAGCAAAACACATCCAGACAACAGTGAAGGTCAGCTGGAATTATGACATTCCATATGGGAAGGCTTGGAGGGCTAAGCAGAAGGATGTGGAGGAAAGGTTTGGGACGTTCTTCGACTCATATGATAATGTTGTCCGTCTCCTTGACATACCGAAGGAGAGGAATCCTGGCACTTATGTTAACATTCAACACACGAGGTTGGATAGTATACCAGATTACAAGGTGTTGAAACGAGTATTATTCTCTTTCGGTATGTGCATCGAAGCTTTCAGGCATTGTCCTCCTGTGATGTTTGTGGATGGTACATTCCTGACTGGTCAGTACAAAGGGCAAATCCTGGCTGCTATTGGTGTGGACGGGAACAACCAAATCATCCCACTAGCCATGGCATTTGTGGAGGGTGAGAACTTTCCGAGTTGGGTATGGTTCTTCCGGCAAGTTAAAATTGCAATCGTGAAGGACCGATCAAATATGTGTCTCATTCATGACAGACATCCCGATATATTGAAGGTCGTGAAGACACTGAGTAATCCAACTGTTGACGAGCCAACACCTTGGAAGGACTTGCAAAGCCGGTGGTGCATGCGCCATCTGGGTGCAAATTTTTTCTCACAGTTCAAGAACAGTTGGTTGATGAACTTGTTCAAAAAGTTATGCAAGCGGAACCAGCGGCGCAAATACGATTTTATTTGGTCAAAACTAGATGAGTTCACTAAGAATATGTCGATGCGGTCGTCTTCACCTTGGTACTCGGCATGAATATGTCGTCTTCGTCCTCCGTCGATGCAGAACTCTTCCCTTCGTCGATGCAAAACTCTTCCCCTTCGTCGATGCAGAACTCTTGCCCTTCGTCGATGCAGAACTCTTCACCTTGGTGCTCGACATGAAGAGGTCATCCTCGTCCTCACTTTCTGCTGACCATAAACCTGAATTATTCACAACAATCCTAAGGTAAGCTTCACCCTTGTGCAATTGCTTTTGCCATCTAGCGTGCAACCTCAAAAGTTCTTTTCGTATCTCCTCAAAAGTCCTGGGAGGCCACCCACTCCTAGCTAATGAGTGAGCCAACTCATTCATTATGAAGTCACTACTAATGAGTTCCTCCCATGGAACTACTCTATCATTCATCTTGAAATTGGCAGCTAGACGAAGAAGACGATCAGACATACCAGTGTGAAAACTACGATCAAAAGGATAGTGAGGATTAGGAGGATGAGACATCTCCACGAAAGGATGGCGAGAGCGGAAGGATGGCAGAGCGAAAGGGAAAGGAAGGGCCTGCTGACCCTCCTTACTACGAATGTGGTTATATAGGCAGGAAAGAAATTGGCGGGAGAGAAAGGCGGGAGAGAAAGGCGGGAAATATAATGGCAGGAGAGATGGCGAGAAGGAAAGTGGCGGGAGAGAATGGCAGGAAATAAAGTGGCGGGAGAGAATGGTGGGAAAAAGGTGGCGGCAGAGTATGGCGGGAAATAAAATGGCAGGATAGTAGGGCGGGAAAATAAAAAGGGAATAGTAGGATGAGACAATACGATCATTGTGGCAGATAGCTGAAAACAACAGTTAGCTCCTGTTCACGCTGTTTGAAGGTTATGAGCACCAAATTGTTGACTTCAATAGACGATGCCAACAGAAAATTACCGAAACCTTCCTTCTTCAACACCATTCGATCACCCAAACCAATGAAGTAGGAATAAGGAATGCTCACAAATATATCATCATTTTCTGAATCCAAAGTAATTTCAAGAGTTAAAGAACCAGTCCTAGGAATAGACACAAATTCCTTCAAACTCCTCACAACCATGGTAGGAACAACCTGACAAAAACGGGCAAGTTATATGATCCATCCTATGAACCAGCAAAGAACAAATAAATAATAAAAACCAGAAACCAAAGCTTACCATATGTTGATAAATAACATTCATTCGATCCATCCTATGAACAAAAGGAGTACACAGTATGTAGTTGTCATCAAAGAGCTGCCGCAACATGACATACATTTGATGATAATTCAGAGTGACACCACGACTATAAAAACAGCTGTCAACAAGTTCCATCTGAGTTTCACTCAGATCCTCAAGAGATACAAAATAATGATTTCACAAAACTGAGCAGAACAGCAAAATGTATAAGCCGAAACAAAACTGAAAATCAGTCAAACAAATAACTTACCAACACGGGGTAAAGGAAACAACATAACACCATCCGATGAAATTCGACACTAATATAAGTTCCATAGTGCTCAAGCATAATAGTCATCATGTCACTATGGCGGAGACCATAATCATTCACAAGTTCCTCCGACGAAGGACCATGGAATTTACTGCTCATCCTACCATGTCTAAAAATAACATGGTATAAGTTACCCTCACTGTTGTGCAGAGCAAGATCAATATCCGTGTCACCTCTCTAAATAGCTAAAGCTCTACACTCATCAATGTACCGAGCAAGATGTGATCTAACACTGCACGGAACATACTACAACAAGAATGGAAGCAAACATCATAATCATATAAACAAAGGCATTCGAATATGCCACAGTCAGATAAACAAGACATAGAATCTTACAACACGTCTTGAACATCGACGATCCAGCACCACAGTAAATACAGACGCACCAGAATCAACGACAGCACAAGGGCCACCTGGAGCTCGACAAAACGGGCAGGCCATTTACCTACAGACGGACGGTGACCAATAAGAACTAAATCCACTACCGAGTTGAAAGTTCTCATTCGATTGAGTTGGACGCCAAAAAAATACCGTAGGTCGGTGGAGAGCGCCCTAATCTATTGTTTACGCGGGTTGGATAACAAAATGGATGGTCGAGCGAAGAGATCGGCGAGGCGGTCGAAGCACCGGAGAGCAACGGGAGTGAGAGGTGGAGAGGGGCAGGCTACTGGACGGGGGAGGGTGAAACGAGTGGTCAGAGGAGGAACAAATAGGTCATGGGCCTTATCCAGGGGCGCATCGGCCTCCCACGGGCTGATAGGTGGCTCTTTGGCACCCCCTCTGGCCGACGGGCCTCTCCCTGGCTTCTGATTGGCCGACAGGGGGCTCTTCGGCCTGGTGCTGGCCGACGCGCCCCTCTTCGGCCTGGTGGTGGCCGAAGGGGTGCTAAATTTGATATTTTTGAAGATGGGTATACTTTATCCGAATTTGGTGTATTTTTGGTGCTAGTTTTGAAAAAAAATCAAGGAAGAGAGAGATAACACATGGCTACTAGCACAAAACCTCAACCTCGAGAGAAAACTGCTTCCGCATCATCATGGGAGCAGGAGATGATGAAGAAATTGTAGAAGATGAATTTTCCCCTCCCACAAGGGTATTGAAAAGGGGATATATTACATCTCCCCGCGAAAAAAATCAAGTCATTTTCAATCGTGTTTTGCCAAATAGTCGATGTTAAGGTCTTTACCATGAGCAACCAAGTTTGCAATTCAAGGCCAACCAGATTCCAGGGGGTACATACTCTAGACCAATGGTCTTGGCACTTTCCCGTCACTTTCATTATGATCTATTTTATTGATAGAATTTATCACTACTTTAGCAGCTTGGTCAATCACCTG
Source organism: Hordeum marinum (assembly GCA_022496015.1). NCBI lineage: Eukaryota > Viridiplantae > Streptophyta > Magnoliopsida > Poales > Poaceae > Hordeum > Hordeum marinum. Next base: position 431,766,938 of record CM039674.1, on the reverse strand, counting down.
GAGTTCGTGATTATTCTAATTCCTGACGGTCGCAGTATATAGTGGTTAAATATGATTTGTTTTCTTCATGAGACCTTTTACTTTTTTATCATGTGAGAGTTAGAATTAATCCATGTTTACATACTTGTGTGTGTGGGTGTGTGTGTGGATGCCTCTATGTTTGGTTACAAATTTTATTTTGTATACTACATGCGGCTCCATATTTTTCTTAATCAAAGTTCTGGGTATGGGCATATATGGTTCCAATGAACCAGGAATATATTTATAAATATTAATTAATCAGTCATACCCTAGAACCTTAGGCCAGCGAGGACATCAGACCCGGCCTAGAGGAAGACTCTTATGAGTTTATCAGTATGGTTAATGACCCATTTGGGCCAATTAACCGATAGATCCATTTAGTTTTCCAACCAACATTCTTTTTGGCAATTTTGTCAATCAAATCTTCAAATTATTGACGTCTCTCTAGTCAGAAAGATGCATTCCAAGGTAACGTGTAGTGGAAAACTACAACCAAACACCCAACGCAAGTTGCAAAGGGTCTAGATCAATGTCAACACATTGGATGTGTAGTACTTCCCTTTTGTTCATATTAGTATGAGGACCGACGTATTTTTTAAATGGTATAAATACTGATGGATGTTTTAAATATGTCATTATATGAGAAAAATCATGGGGATCATGCATCATAGGCTTGACAAAAATTATACCATCGGTGTATTTTGAAGCTGTGTGTCTCAATATTTGACTTCCCCAGGAAGAGAGGATATATGTGCTTGAATTCGATCTAAGAGGTCCCCAAGTGAGTTCGCCACCAAAACTAATAAAACCTTGGAGGAGGTAATAAGGAACAAAGCCGAGATCCAAGCTCCCATCTAGATAAATGTCAACACATTGGATGTGTAGTACTTTCCTTTTGTTCATATTAGTATGAGGGCCGGTGTATTTTTTTAAATGATATAAAGACCGATGGATGTTTAAATATTTCATGATATGGGAAAAATCATGGGGATCATGCATCGCAGGCTTGACAAAAATTATACCATCGGTGTATATTGAAGCTATGTGTCTCAATCTTTGACTTCCCTGGGAAGAGAGGATATATGTGCTTGAATTCGATCTAAGAGGTGCCCAAGTGAGTTCGCCACCAAAACTAATAAAACCTTGGAGGAGGTAACAAGGAAAAAGGCTGAGATCCAAGCTCCCATTTAGGTCCAAAGCCACACAATTACATCAATGATCAAATCGGACACATGTTCTCTTGCTCGTTCCACAAGCAATTCCCACGTTAGAATTTCCCTCCCTCCCATTGGCTACCTCACCGATTTGCCTTGTCTATTTGTGGTCTTAGGGATATGGAGGTGCGATGGATCTCGGACCATGACGGTGGAAGGGATCATGATCCGTTTTAGGTTATTTTTAGTTCGTTAGTTTGCATCATGTTTAAGAAGACAAGGTGGCGGCGGTGGTTCCATAAAGAAGGAATAAGGTTCTCTCTCCCGCTAGTCAATGTCCCAGTTGTGCGTCTAGCATCGTCGTAGCACATGTGGAAGTGTGCTTCGGATGGATCTCGTGGGAATCGGTTGGTGTGTGTCTTCGGTGGATCCGCTTGGATCCGGCATTCGCCCCTTGATAACCCACATGTATAGTGGACCACGACAGTCTTCGAGGGTAGTATTTCACCCAAATTTATTGATTCTACACAAGGGGGGCCAAAGGATACTTATGAGACTTAGCAGTTTAGTTGTCAATTCAACCACACCTGGAAGGATATCTTTCTACAGAAGAGTGTTTAGTAGCACAATCGTTTGATAGTCTAATAGTAGTGGTAACAATAATAATACTAACAGCAACATTTTTGTAGCAGTTGTAACCGCGGTAGAAACAGTAGAACTTAGCAAAGGGAATACAAGCGAGACGTAGGCATTGGATCGGTGATGGATAATTGTGTGGATGACATTTATCAGATGGCAGTCACAACCTAGATCGACACAAAATCATCCCCAATTCGTCAGTTCAATGTAAGTATATATTCCGTATATAGTCATCCGTGCTTATATTAAGAACTTGCATGACATCTTTTGTCCTACCCTTCCGTGGCAATGGGTCCATAAGGAAATCTAAGGGATATTAAGGATTCCTTTTAATAGAGAACCTGAACAAATCATTTATACATAATTAATACATGAACTCCTCATACTACAATCATCACCGGAAAGAATCCCAATTATTGTCACCTTGGGAGATGTGGATCAAAACACATAGTAGGTGCATATAACCTTCAAGATTGGATACAAAACACTCTCATATTCATAAAACATAATTGGTCCAGATCTGAAATCATGGCATTCGGGCCCTAGTGACAAGCACTAAGCATAGCAATGTCATAGAAACATCAATCTCAAAACATACTAGATACTAGGGATCAAGCCCTAACAAATTGACTCAATTACATGACAAATCTCATCCAACCCCATCACCTTCCAGAAATCCTACGAATGAATTACTCTCTTGTTGGTGAGCATCATGGAAATGTGTATGGACAAGGGTTGATGATGATGATGGCGATGAATCCCACTCTCCAAAGCCCAAATTGGACTCCACATCAGCCCTCCTAGTGAAGAGCAAGAGGTGAGGACGACTATGACGCCCCCAATTTTGCCCGTACGCTAAACATACACGCATTGCGTATGACCAAGATCAGGGACTCACTAATCAATATCACAACACAACTCTAGACACAAATTAAAGTCATACAGCTTCATATTACAAGCCAGGGGTCTCGAGGTCTCGAATACAAAGCTAGACAAGCACGAGTCAGCGGAAGCAAATAATGTCTGAGTACACACATAAGTTAAACAAGTTTTGCCTTAAGAAGGCTAGCACAAACATAACAACGGATCGAAAGAGGCGAGGCCTCTTGCCTGGGAACCTCCTATCCTACTCCTGGTCGGGGGCTGCCTCCACGTAGTAGTAGGCTCCTGCAGTGGTGTAGTAGTCGTCTCCGACGTACTCCATCTCCTGGGCTCCATCGTCTGAACGCATAATCGTATCGAAGGGGAAAGAGGAAGCAAAGCAGCAACGAGTACTCATCCAAAGTACTTGCAAGACTGACATCAGAACTATGTTAAGTATGCATCATTATCAAGCGGTGGGGTTATATCTGGGCTGACTGCAGAAAGCAAGAATAGGATGGAAGGCATAGTCCTATCGAAGACTAGCATCTTTAGCATCTTGCAGCATTAGAAGAGAGTAGACTCGTAACTTACATATAGTCATATTATTGTAGCAATTTTATTAAGTAACCATGCCTAGGGATTCTTCCTTGACTCCCTGCGAGGAAGCAATCCCGGAGCCACATTCCATTTAAAGAAAATCACAATTATAGTTGTATAAGGTCAAGGTACAACTCCAAGTCGTCCTGTTACCGTGGACACAGATATTCGAATAGATGAATTCATCCCTATAAGGGTGCACCGCATTTCCAACATGCTTGATCACCTCCGGACGGACACACTTTCCGAGGTAATGCCCGGCCTCGGGATCCAAAACGTTGTCGCCCCACCTAGACTCAACGAAGAGGCCAGCCCGTCGGTCTAACTCCTAAGCGCACAGGTTCGTGGGCCCACTTGCCCTTGCACTCCTGCACGATGCATACGCGGCTGGAAGCAGACCTAGTACACTCAGTCCGGGAGCTGTACCTTCCAGCCCAATCCGGCACGCGCCGCTCCATTGCTGACGTCCGAAGAGCTTCGGCTGATACAACGACGCTGAGTACCCATAACTTCTCCCACGTGAAGGTTTAGTGCGTAAAAGGTCAAACGACCAACTCAGATCAAATACCCAACCCATTAGCATTTTATTAATGCGGGGCAAGCACGACCCATAAGGTGCAGTCCCGTCACCTCGTCTCGAGGATGTGTGGCAAAGGCCTCTCTCGCCAGTCCACGCCTCAACATCAACAAACCGTGGGTACCCCTCAGGGCCGACCCATCACCAACATGTTTCTGTAACCAGGTCATAGTAATTGTGTGGATATAACATCAAGACGGGAACTGAGGAATCACCCTCAATGGTCCCCGCTCGACGTAACCGTCAAGGTGGACTTAGAGGAATCACCCTCAAAGGTCCCACACTTTAGGGGTTGCGTGACAAATACATCATAGGGAATGGTGAAGGAGGAATCACCCTTGATAACCATGACCGACTAGCTGCACTACAGGGCTAGCATCATGAGTACTTCACGAGGTGTCATCCTCGGTACTCGATAGTAGCACCGCAGAGTCGTACATCTAAGGGGAGTGCAGTGATGTGAGGGGCCTGGCTTGTCGGTCAGTTGACCGAGTCTTCGAGTCTTCGAGTCGTCGGGTGATCGATGAAGAAGCAGGGGCAACTAGGACTAAGGGGTCACTAGGGATTCACTAACCAACCTATACTAAGCAGTTGGTATGATTGCATGTATAGTAGCAGTTTATCAAAAACAGGCTATGCATCAGAATAGGAGCTAACTAATAGAGTAGCAAAAATCTAATGCAAGAATAAGAGGGAAAGGAATAGGCAATATCGGAATGCTCAAGGGGGGTTGCTTGCCTTGCTGATCTGCGGCAAAAGGCTGATCGTCACACGCGTAGTCGTACCCGGCAACAGCGCCAGTCTCAGGGTCTACCAGAGAGAAGAGGGGGAGAAACAAAAAATATAAAGCAAACAGATGCACCACGATGCATGGCATGGCAATATGCAGAGTTAGGTATGCACTAACGCAGTACTACACGTGTCAGACGGAGTGGGAGAATATTTAACGATATTTCCCGGGTCTTTGGATTTATCGGACAGCCGATTCGGAGGGAAACGTTCCATGTTCATCATGCTATAAGCACATGACAGATGAATGGAGGGCATATTCAGATTCGTGGAATTTTTCTGATCAACTTTCATATATAAAACTTTTTCATCTGAGCTACAGATTAATTTCTATGATTTTCTAAAGTTTTTATTAATTTCTGGAATTTAACAGATTATTATTAGTTCGAAGAATGCTTTATGATGTCAGCATGACATCATCACTGCATCAGCAATCAATAGTGGGGCTGACCAGGTCAAACATGACCAGTGGGTCCCACATGTCATAGACTCAGGGTTAATTCATTTTAATTTAAACTAAAGAGAGACTAATTAATTAGCAAGTGGGGCCCATGTGTCATAGGGTCATTAGACTAAGTTAATTATTTTTAATCAACCTAATTACTAAATTGATTAACTGACAGGGTTGGCCCACTTTCATAGACACAAGGGCTTCGGACCCCACATGTTAGTGACTGGTCAACCTAGTCAGCACGGTTGACCAGGTCAACTGGTCAACGGGCCGTGTGGGCCCTTGCTGCCAGTGACCCTGGCAGTGGCCCCAGGTCGGCCACATGGGTGGCGGTGCCGGCCGACCACCGGAGGAGCTCCGGCGAGCTCCCGAAACGGCGAGGAGGGTCAGAAATGGCGCAGAGGAGGTCAAATCGCGCGTTCTTGGGCGCGTTCGAAAGCTGGCGACGGCGCCGTTCCATTCCAGGCCTCGGGAGGAGCTGTGGTGGACGATGGTGAGCAGCAGGTCGACGGTGGCAGAGGTGAGCTTCGGGCAAACTTCGGCGCGTCGACTACGGCGAGCTAGCAAGCACTAGGAGGGACAGGGGAGGAAGGAGAGGCTCACAGCGAGGCATAGCCGTTCAAAGCGGGATCGAAGAGGGCTTGACGGTGACGCAATCGGCGACGACGAGCGGCGGATCCAGAGGAGGAAGACGATGGCATGGGGGCGATGTAGAGGCTCCGGAGCTCGTTCCAGGGCACGGGGAGGAAGGATTCGTCACAGCGGAGCTCGTAGGTGCGTTAGCATGGCGCGGGAGGGCGTGTGACCGTGGCTACTCGTCGGCCATGGCGGCATCGGTGCTCGGACGTGATGGGGAACAAGCGAGGGAGGAGGTGGGGAGCTCGAGGGGGGGTTGGTGGTGATCTAGGGTTCGGGGGGCAGGTGGGGTGGCCGCGATGGCGGCCTTATCCCCTCCACCAACGACGGTGAGCGGGTGCAGCGGCGACGGTGCCCTATAGCGACCGGGCGGTCGCTAGAGGAGGGGGAAGACGATGCGCGGGGTGGCTGGCTAGCCAGTTGGGCCGGTTGGGGTCGGCCCAGTTAGGAAGGGAGGTCCCCTTTTTTTCTTTTTTCTTTTTAGTTTTATTTCTGTTTTTTGCTTTTTGTAATTTTTGTTTTAATTATCTTCTGCAATAATCCTCTACTGCAAAATAGGTGACTTGCTCCAAATAATGTTTTACAATATTCTGCAATACCTCACCAATTTTGAGGAATTTTCAAATTTGTTTGCATTTTTCATTTGAATTTAATAGCACTTTAAATTGCCTTAAGCTGCTGTCATTGATGGTGGGGTCCACACCAACATCAAGGTGATGTTGTTTTCCTTAACAACATTAGTTTTGAGATTTTTAACAAGTGTGCAACATTTCTGTCATGCTGTTTGCAAATTTTATTTTATCACATAAAAATTCCATGGGCTTTTGAAGTGGAATTTGAATTGAGCTTTCATTCAAGTGTTATCACACATGGATTAGTAAAAGCATTAGCATAATCCTGGCCATCACTGTAGCTTAATTACAATGATCACTGTAGCAGAAATCCAGGGTGTCACAATTCTCCCCTACTAACAAGAATTCTCGTCCCGAGAATTAAGAAGTAGATGGAAAGAGCCTAGGGTATTCGGCACGAAGATGATCTTCGCGTTCCCAAGTGGCCTCATCTTCAGAATGATTTTCCCACTACACTTTGAAGAACTTGGTAACCTTCTGGCGAGTCCGACGTTTAGTTTCATCAAGAATGCGGACTGGTTGCTCCTTGTAAGAAAGGTCTTGTTGCAGTTCAAGCATATCATGGTCCACTTCTCGGATAGGATCCTTAAAGCAGCGACGAAGTTGTGACACATGGAACACATCGTGAACCTAAGAAAGGTTTGGCAGTAGTTCCAGTTGATATGCCACTTTACCATGCCTTTCGAGAACAGTGAAAGGACCAATATAACAAGGAGATAGCTTGCCCTTGATCCCAAAACGGTGTGCACCTCTCATTGGCATGACTCGAAGATAAGCCTTTTTGCCAGGTTGATAGACCATATCTTTGTGATGATGGTCATATTAACTCTTCTGACGAGACTGAGCGGCCTTTAGATTTGCATGAATAATGCGGACTTGATCTTTGGCATGTTGGATAATATCCAGACCGATAAGTGTACGTTCCCCAGTTTCTGACCAATTCAGAGGAGTCCGTCACTTATGTCCATATAATAATTCAAAAGGAGCCATCTTCAGACTAGCTTGATAGCTATTGTTGTAGGAGAACTCAGCATACGGGAGATATTCCTCCCATTTCTTGCCAAAAGAAATGACACAAGCTCGAAGCATGTCTTCAAGAATCTGATTGACTCTTTCAACTTGTCCCTGAGATTGAGGGTGAAAAGCGGTGCTGAAGGACAAATGGGTTTCCATAGCTTCCTGGAAATTTGCCCAGAATCTTGAAGTGAATAAACTGCCACGGTCTGAACTAATCACCAATGGAATACCATGGAGGGAAACAACTCTGGATATGTAAAGATCTGCTAGCTGACTAGCAGTAATAGTTTCCTTGACAGCCAGAAAGCGTGCAACTTTGGATAGCCGGTCAATGACGACAAGAATAGCATAATTACCCTTGTGCGACATGGGAAACCCAGTGATGAAGTACATTTCAACATGATCCCATTTCCGTTCAGGAATAGAAATAGGTTGCAGAGTTCCAGCAGGCTTCTGATGTTCCGCTTTGATACGACGGCAAGTGTCGCATTCTGAAACATAGCGAGCAATGTCTTGTTTCATATTTGACCACCAGAACCTTTGACGGATGTCTCGGTACATCTTGGTACTACCCGGATGTATAGACAACGGAGTATCATGAGCTTCTTTCAGTATTCTATCAGTCATATTCAGGTTTTCCCTTTTGTTGGAACGAATAAGCGTCCCTTGAAGTACATAGCACCATCAGCAGCAACGGTGAAACATGAGGGTTTACCTTCCGATAGATAGTATTTAATCCTTCCGACTTTGCCGTCATAGCCCTAGGTTATTTTGATATCACCCACGAGATTTGGTTCAACAACCATGTTACTCAAAGAACCCTGGTTAACAACATGAAGGTTCATCTTGCGGAACTCTTCAGGAGGGGGAACGAGATAACCCTGAGGAACAATATGGAGGTTCAGCTTGCGGAATTCTTCTTTGAGAAGGGGGGGGACCTTGTGAACCTGAAGGTGGTTGCAGTATGACTTGCGGCTCAAAGCATCAGCCATTACATTAGCCTTGCCAGGTGTATAATAAATTCCCACATTGTAATCTGCTATGCGCTCCATCCATCTCTGTTGATGGAGATTCAAATCTGGTTGAGTAAACAAGTACTTCAGACTTTGGTGATCGGTGTAGATCTCGCATCGATTACCAACAAGGTATTGCCGCCACTCTTTCAGAGCATGAATTACTACAACAAGTTCAAGGTCATGAACGGGGTAGTTCTCTTCACGAGGACGCAACTAACGAGATGCATAAGCAACCACTTTGCGTTCTTGCATTAGGACACAACCTATTCCCTGACGCGAAGCGTCACAATAAATGACAAAGTCCTTACGAGTATCCGGAGGAGCAAGCACTATAGCAAACGTCAGTTTGTCTTTAAGTGCCTGAAAGCTCTCCTGACATTTTTCTGTCCACTCATACTTAACACCTTTGTGAAGCAAATTGGTTAAGGGCTTTGCAATCTTGGAGAAGTTCTCGACGAATCGACGACAATATCTAGCGAGTCCAAGAAAACTTCTAACTTGCTTGACATTCTTCGGGGGAGTCCAATCAAGAATAGCCTGAACTCGTTCAGGGTTGGCCGCAATACTATCCTTGGAGATCACATGACCAAGGTAGGTTACTTCGTCCATCCAGAACTCACACTTGGAATACTTGGCATATAGCTGATGTTCCCGAAGTCTTTCCAGTACAAGACAAAGATGTTCATCATGCTCTTCTTTATTCTTGGAAAATACCAGAATATCATCCAGATAAACCACGATGAATTTGTCGAGGTAGTCCATGAAGATATAATTCATTAAACGAGAGAAGGTTGCTGGAGCATTGGTTAGACCGAAGGACATGACAGTGTACTCGTATGAACCATAGCGAGTAACAAATGCAGTCTTCGGAATATCCTCTTCATGAACACGAATCTGATGGTAGCCAAACCTCAAGTCGAGGTTAGAGAAAATTGAGGCACCTATAAGTTGATCATACAAATCATTGATCCGAGGAAGTGGGTATTTGTTCTAAATTGTAGCTTGGTTGATTGGTCGGTAATCCTGGACCAGACGGTTTGTCCCATCCTTCTTAACAAAGAGAGAAGGTGCTCCCCAAGCAGAGGAACTTGGACGAATGAAACCCAGCCGTAGCAAATTGTCAATTTCTTGCTTAAGTTCAAGGAGTTCATGTGGCGGCATCTTATACGGACGCTTGGCTATAGGAGTGGTACCAGGTACCAAGTCGATGACAAACTCGATAGCTCTAGCAAGGGGAATCCCTGGAAGTTCTTCTAGAAAAACATCTTGGAAATCTCGGACAACTAGAATGTTTTCAATCCCCTCAAGAGGTGATTTATTTAAAGCATTTATGGCATATAGCCGGGCTTCAACATCTAACAGCTTGGGATGACATGATTGAGCACAACTCATAACCAAAGAAGATTACTAAGAGTTGTTGAATCGCAATGCGTATTCGATTCAGATATCAATATCCTTGATTGTCCAACAACTCAGAACACGAGGAAACTGGAATCAGTGAAGTATCATAGTTAATGAGGAGTTCATAAGAAGTTATAAAGCTCCGGGATATTTATCAAGACACCTGGGATAATACTCAGAGGTAGATCAGAATAGAGGTTAGACTAGCGTATTGATCTATGGAGGACAAGAACTTTAACTTGTCTAAGAACGAAATCAAAGTAGAACAACATGGCCGGAACCATGATTGCAAAGGACAAGATCAAAGATACAAGATCAAATCATACATTGAATGATTATAAGAAAGGAGAAGCTTCTATGATAAGATCAACATCGTTTCCATGGGCATGAACACCAAGTTCAAGGTCGACTCCCACTTCATTAATGTATCACCTTCCATTTACACATCGCCTTTGGTGAAATTATAGTTTTGAAAGATTATCTGGCAAAACACCAGAAAATTATGACTCGTGAAAACTGTCGGGTTCACATGAATTAAGGAAGGCATAGGTCCAGCCCATCAGGGCATCTTAGGAACATATACCACAAGCTTCAAGAGTATTAACACATGCTTGACAATAGAGCATGGCTGACAAAAGAATATGATACAGCTTATCAGAGGGAGAAGACACAATTTACCAATGGCATCATGTATCAGGAGAAGAACATCACAAGAATTTTTAACATGAAGGATGCTATCAGATAATAACCCAACACTGGGTCTAGCAGTCCATGAAGGAACTGATGTGAGTATCGGTACCCAATCAGAGGGAGAAAGAATGTAAGGCATCAGATCATAGAACATCGAAATAATTTGATGCTTAAATAACCAAAGGAATTAAGATTCCCAATTTGGTGTATGGAAAACAAATGTTTCGATCAAATACAAGTAAGATGAAAGGACTTAGATGGACAATCAATCAAGGTTGACTTGTCGGAAACCAACTCATGTTTGGAAAGACGTCTGAGCCGAACCGATAATTTATGATGAACAACTGATGATTGCGTACATTCACACACAGGTTGAATCAATAAAATCAACTAAAAATCACAAATGATTTTAAATGGATATTGCTTGATATATGGAATTAACCACCATGTAAGCAGGTGAGGGAATGTCAAGAGCAAAAAATGCTATTGAGGATTTTGGAAGATCGAAAAAGTATTTCAAATAATTTTGTGAAACATATGAATAACTGGGATGAACGGATATTGTGAGGAATTATCCGTAAGGCTTCCACACGGAAAGAACTATAAGGCAGTAAACTCAAAGGGTTATCGGGGAAATGGAGAATATTTCGAGGCATCTTGTAACAACAAGAGTAACGAGAAAGATTGTATGAATGACAAGTGCAATTAGTCATCCATAGGGACTTATCGATGGTAGGAAATTGCAAAGTCGATGAGCACAAAGCATCGGAAAACATCAAAAGGGTATCTTCAGAATCTTCTGACAGAGCAGGTGATCTTCTGGTACGAGGGATCTCCGGGAGAAGTAGTTACGAGAACCTAGAGTCGGAATTACTAAAATCTTTAACCCGAAAGAGAAGAGAGATCAGAACCCAAAGTATAGATGAGAAATAAAAGATCCTAATACCACCCGATTGAGATGTGGTCCCGTAAGCCACAACATCAGTGTTAGTAAAAGTTTTTCAAGTACTAGACTCAACTTCGGCCAAGGAGTTGGAAAGGGGGCTACCTACAGGCAGTCGGCTCTGATACCAACCTGTGACGCCCCCAATTTCGCCCATACGCTAAACATACACGCAATGCGTAGGACCAAGATCAGGGACTCACTAATCGATATCACAACACAATTCTAGACACAAATTAAAGTCATACAACTTCATATTACAAGCCAGGGGCGTCGAGGGCTCGAATACAAAACTCGACAAGCACGAGTCAGCGGAAGCAAATAATATCTAAGTACAGACATAAGTTAAACAAGTTTTGCCTTAAGAAGGCTAGCACAAACATAACAACGGATCGAAAGAGGCGAGGCCTCCTGCCTGGGAACCTCCTATCCTACTGCTGGTCGGGGCCCGCCTCCATGTAGTAGTAGGCTCGTGCGGTGGTGTAGTAGTCGTCTCCGGCGTACTCCATCTCCTGGGCTCCATCGTCTGAACGCAGAATCGTATCGAAGGGGAAAGAGGAAGCAAAGGAGTGGTGAGTACTCATCAAAAGTACTCGCAAGACTGACATCAGAACTATGTTAAGTATGCATCATTATCAAGCGGAGGGGTTATATCTGGGCTGACTGCAGAAAGCAAGAATAGGGTGGAAGGACTAGTCCTATCGAAGACTAGCATCTTTAGCATCTTGCAACATTAGAAGAGAGTAGACTTGTAACTTACATGTAGTCATATTATTGTAGCAATTTTATTAAGTAACCACGCCCAGAGATTCTTCCTCGACTCCCTGTGAGGAAGCAATCCCGAAGCCACATTCCATTTAAAGTAAATCACAATTATAGTTGTATAAGGTCAAGGTACAACTCCAAGTCGTCCTGTTACCGTGGACACGACTATTCAAACAGATGAATTCATCCCTGCAGGGGTGCACCGCATTTCCAACACGCTTGATCACCTTCGTCCGGACACACTTTCCGGGGTAATGCCCGGCCTCAGGATCAAAAATGTCGTTGCCCCACCTAGACTCAATGAAGAGGCTGGCCCGCCGGTCTAACTCCTAAGCACACAGGTTCGTGGGCCCACTTGCCCTTGCACTCCTTCATGATGCATACGCGGCCGAAAGCAGACCTAGTAAACTCAGTTTGGGAGCTGTACCTTTTAGCCCAATCTGGCGCGCGCTGCTCCATTGCTGACGTCCGAAGAGCTTCGTCTGATACAACGACGCTGAGTACCCATAACTTCTCCCACGTGAAGGTTTAGTGCGTAAAAGGTCAAACGACCAACTCAGATCAAATACCCAAACCATTAGCATTTTATTAATGCGGGGCAAGCGCGACCCATAAGGTGCAGTCCCGTCACCCCGTCTCGAGGATGTGTGGCAAAGGCCTCTCTCGCCAGTCCAGACCTCAACATCAGCAAACCGTGGGTACCCCTCAGGGCCGACCCATCACCAACATGTTTCTATAACCAGGTCATAGTAACTATGTGGATATAACATCAAGACGGGAACTGAGGAATCACCCTCAATGGTCCCCGCTCGATGTAACCGTTAAGGTGGACTTAGAGGAATCACCCTAGAAGGTCCCACACTTGAGGGGTTGCCTGATAGAGACATCATCGGGAATGGTGAAGGAGGAATCACCCTCGATAACTACGACTGACTAGCTACACTACAGGGCTAGCATCATGAGGACTTCATGAGGTGTCACCCTCGGCACTCAGTAGTAGCACTGCAGAGTCGTATAACTAAGGGGAGTGCGGTGATGTGAGGGGCCTGGCTTGTCGGTCAGTTGACCGAGTCTTCGAGTCATCGAGTCGTCGATTCACCGGGTTGTCGATGAAGAAGCAAGGCCAACTGGGACTAAGGGGGCACTAGGGATCCACTAACCAACCTATACTAAGTAGTTGGTATGATTGCAGGTATAGTAGCAGTTCATCAAAAACAGGCTATGCATCAGAATAGGAGCTAACTAATACAATAGCAAAAATCTAATGCAAGAATAAGAGGGAAAGGAATAGGCAATATCGGAATGCTCAAGGGGGTGGCTTGCCTTGCTGCTCCGCATCAAAAGACCGGTCGTCAGGCGCGTAGTCATACCCGATAGCAACGTCAGTCTCAGGGTCTACCGGAGAGAAGAGGGGGGAGAAACAATAAATATAAAGCAAACAGATGCACCACGATGCATGACATGGCAATATGCAGAGTTAGGTATGCTCTAACGCAGTACTACACGTGTCAGACGGAGCGGGACAATATTTGACGATATTCCCCAGGTCTTTGGATTTATCGGACAACCGATCCGGAGGGGAAAGTTCCATGTTCATCATGCTAGGAGCATGTGACAGATGAATGGAGGGCATATTTAGAGTCGTGGAATTTTTTTGATCAACTTTCATGTATAAAACTTTTTCATGTGAGCTACAGATTAATTTCTATGATTTTCTAAAGTTTTTATTAATTTCTAGAATTTAACAGATTATTATTAATTCAAAAAATGCTTTACAATGTCAGCATGATATCATCACCGCATCAGCAGTCAACAGTTGGGCTGACCAGGTCAAACCTGACCATTGGGTCCCACATGTCATAGACTCATGGTTAATTCATTTTAATTTAAACTAAACATAGACTAATTAGCAAGTGGGGCCCATCTGTCATAGGGTCATTAGACTAAGTTAATTATTTTTAATTAACCTAATTACAAATTTGATTAACTGACAGGACTGGCCCACTGTCATAGACACAGGGGCTTGGGACCCCACATGTCAGTGACTGGTCAACCCAGTCAGCAGGGTTGACCAGGTCAACTGGTCAACGGGGCTTGCGGGGCCCTGCTAACAAGACCAGTGACCCTGGCAGTTGCCCTAGGTCGTCCACATGGGCGGCGGTGCCGGCCGGCCATCGAAGGAGCTCCGGCGAGCTCCTGAAACGGCGGGGAGGGTCGGAAATGGCGCATAGTGGGTCAAATTGCGTGTTCTTGGGCGCGTTCAAAAGCTGGTGACGGCGTCGTTCCATTCCAGGCCTCAGGAGGAGCTATGGTGGACGGTGGTGAGTGATAGGTGGACGGTAGCGGAGGCGAGCTTCGGGCGAACTTCGGCACGTCGGCTACGGCGAGCTAGCGAGCACTAGGAGGGACAGGGGAGGAAGGAGAGGCTCACAATGAGGCGTAGCCATTCAAAGCGGGCTCGGGGAGGGCTTGAAGGCGACGCAATCGGCGATGGCGAGCGGCGGATCCAGAGGAGGAAGACGACGGCGCGGGGGCGATGTAGAGGCTCCGGAGCTCATTCCAGGGCACAGGGAGGAAGGGTCCGTCGTAGCGGAGCTCATGGGTGCGTTGGTAGGGCGCAAGAGGGCGTGTGACCGTGACTACCCGTCGGCCATGGCGGCGGCGGTGCTCGGACATGATGGGGAACAAGCGAGGGAGGAGGTGGGGAGCTCGAGGGGGGGGGGGGGGTTGGTGGCTATCTAGGGTTCGAGGGGACAGGTGGGGTGGCCGCGATGGCGGTCTTATCCCCTCCACCGACGACGGCGAGCGGGTGCAGCGGCGACGGCGCCCTATAGCGACCGGGCGGTCGCTACAGGAGGGGGAAGACGACGCGCGGGGTAGCTGGCTGGCTAGTTGGGCCGGTTGGGGCTGGCCTAGTGGGGAAGGGGGGTTTCCCCTTTTTTTCTCTTTTTTCATTTTAGTTTTATTTCTGTTTTTTTTTGTTATTTGTAATTTCTATTTTAATTATCTTCTGCAATAATCCTCTACTGCAAAATAGGTGACTTGCTCCAAATAATTTTTTGCAATATTCTGCAATACCTCACCAATTTTGAGGAATTTTCAAATTTGTTTGCATTTTTCATTTGAATTTAATAGCACTTTAAATTGCCTCAAGCTGCTGTCATTGATGGTGGGGTGCACACCAACATCAAGGTGATGTTGTTTTCCTTAACAACATTAGTTTTGAGATTTTTAACAAGTGTGCAACATTTCTCTCATGTTGTTTGCAGATTTTATTTTATCACATAAAAATTCCATGGGCTTTTGAAGTGGAATTTGAATTGAGCTTTCATTCAAGAGTGATCACACATGGATTAGTAAAAGCGTTAGCATAATCCTGGCCATCACTGTAGCTTAATTACAATGATCACTGTAGCAGAAATCCAGGGTGTCACAATTCTCCCCTACTAACAAGAATTCTTGTCTCGAGAATTAAGAAGTAGATGGAAAGAGCCCAGGGTATTCGACACGAAGATGATCTTCGCGTTCCCAAGTGGCCTCATCTTCAGAATGATTTTCCCACTACACTTTGAAGAACTTGGTAACCTTCTGGCGAGTCCGACGTTTAGTTTCATCAAGAATGCGGACTGGTTGCTCCTTGTAAGAAAGGTCTTGTTGCAGTTCAAGCATATCATGGTCCACTGCTCGGATAGGATCCTTAAAGCAGTGACGAAGTTGTGACACATGGAACACATCGTGAACCTGAGAAAGGTTTGGCAGTAGTTCCAATTGATATGCCACTTTACCATGCCTTTTGAGAACAGTGAAAGGACCAATATAACAAGGAGACAGCTTGCCCTTGATCCCAAAACGGTGTGCACCTCTCATTGGCATGACTCGAAGATAAGCCTTTTCGCCAGGTTGATAGACCATATCTTTGTGATGATGGTCATATTGACTCTTCTGACGGGACTGAGCGGCCTTTAGATTTGCATGAATAATGCGGACTTGATCTTCGGCATGTTGGATAATATCCGGACCAATAAGTGTACGTTCCCCAGTTTCTGACCAATTCAGAGGAGTCTTTCTCTCATACTTTTCCTGGATGAGACGGAGGCTATATGAATGGAGGTAGGGCAAACGGAGGTCCCAGGGGCCCATAAGCTCAGGTGGCGCCCTTAGGGGGCGTGGCACCTGACCTTGTGGTTTTGTGATGGCCTGATAACCCACAAGTATAGGGGATCACGACATTCTTCGAGGGTAGTATTTCACCCAAATTTGTTGATTCGATACAAGGGGAGCCAAAGAATATTTACGAGTCTTAGTACTTGAGTTGTCAATTCAAGCACACCTGGAATTTCTTTCTACAATAGTGTTTAGTAGCATAGTAACCATAGTAATAGTAACATCAAAAAGTAGCACTTTGTGATGATTGTAACAACAAAGGTATCAATAGTAACTTAGCGACGATCAATATGTGAAAAGCGTAGGCATTGGATCATCGATGGATATTTGTGTTGCATGACATTCATCATGTAACAGTCATAACTTAGAGTGACACAAAACTAGCTCCAATTCATCAATTGAAAACACATATCTCCCTTGGTGGTTTTGATAATTCATGACAACTTACATTGTCTCTTGGACCAATAGCTCTACCTAGCTTATTTCAGGTTTAGTCCACAAGATCATTGGCTCAAGACTGGGAGGAGAAATCCCAAGAAGAAGAAGAAGGGAAGTATTAGGATTCGCTAAGCTACAAGACTCTACATTTTATATTTTGTGAGAAATCACCTTTGAGCCCTAGGAAATCCAATACTATCAAAAGGGGATGAGGAATTATGATGATCTGGTTGCTCAAGTGCTTAGAGATTAGCCACCAAAAATACTCACCCATTCCCCCACAAATATTCTTTCTCCAAAGCCTAACATTCAAAATCGGTGACACCAACTTTTCCCATTCGTTCCCACCGAGTTTTGCCATAGACAACACATATGCCAAACCCTAGCACCTTGGTTGTGGGATCACTACACTAGTAGAAAATAGGGCTTTGGGCCAGGCCGGGCCAGCCCATTAGTCCCGGTTCAATCACAAACCGGGACCAATGGGGGCAACTGTCCCGGTTCGTGAGGCCAGGGGGCCGGCCGGGCCACGTGGGACATTGGTCCCGGTTCGTCGGACATCGTCCCGGTTCCAGACACGAATCGGGACCACTGTGCCTCACTCCTGGCCCACAACCATTGGTCCTGGTTCGTGTCTGGAACCGGTACCAAAGAGGGTCCTTTACTCCCGGTTCCAGCCACGAACCGGGACCAATGAGATGCCTATATATACCCCTCGCCGGCGAGCAGAGCACTCCACACTGCTCTATTTTTCTGGCCAGCGAGGGAAGAGTTTTGTGGTGCTCTAGCTCACCTCCTATGCACATGAGGTGTTCGATGAAATGCCCAGGCCACATTTAAGCTTTCTCCTCTCGAAGCTCCTTGTCCAAGCTCCATTGTTCTCAAGATTTGTCTAGGTTTGGTGGTCCGTCCTGTCCCGTCCCCGTCCTCACCGCCGTCGATCGCCCGCACCCATCTCGGTGCCGACACCACCGTGGTTAGCCTGTTCTTCTTATCTTCTTTCTAAAAGAAAAAAGTTTTTTACTTTTATGATTAAGATAGATACTTGTGTAATTTTCTTACTTTTATTATTGTATTTATTTTGGTCACTATTGTACTTTGGCTTTAATGTGATGATGAATTTCTATTAATTTGGTCACTTCTGTATTCATGATATGTTGTAATGATTTTTAATACACTTTATTATATAACGCACGCAGATGAATCGACAATGGATGTACGGTGACTGACGCACCTTTGAGTATATTAAGGGCCTGCATAATTTTCTCGAAGCGACTGAGGCAAACAAGCAGAATGGTTTTATTCATTGTCCATGTACTGTCTGTGAGAATAGGAAGGATTTCTCCAACTCTAAACCCTTCACTTCCACCTGCTTGAGAAGGGTTTTATGCCACACTATAATGTTTGGACGAAGCACGGAGAAAGAGGGGTTATGATGGAAGACAACGAAGAAGAAGAGGATGATGACAACTATGTGCTTCCTGAATATGATGATGCGACAACGGGGGGAAGATGAAGATCAAGTGGAACCAGACGATGTGCCCAATGATGATCTTCACTGGGTCATTGTTGATGCAAAGAGACAATGCGAAAGTGAAAAGGAGAAGTTGAAGTTCGTGTTGGGAGACGTAGTAGTAAATCAAAAATTTCTACGCGTTCACCAAGATCTATCTATGGAGAAACCAGCAATGAGAAGGAAGAGATTGCATCTTCATACCTTTGAAGATCACTAAGCAGAAGTGTTACAAGAATGCGGTTGGTGGAGTCGTACTCGTAGCGATTCAGATCGCAGTGGACTCCGATCTTAGCGCCAAACAACGGTGCCTCCGCGTTCAACACACGTGTATCCCGGTGACGTCTCCTACGCCTTGATCCAGCAAGGAGGAAAGGACAGGTTGAGGGAGAGCTTCGGCAGCATGACGGCGTGGTGACAGTGGAGCTGTGTGGTCTCCGGCAGGGCTTCTCCAAGCACTACGGAGAACGAGGAGAGGGAGGGGTAGGGCTGCGCCGAGAGAGGAAGAAGCTTGTGTTCTTGGCAGCCCAAAACCCACCACTATATATAGGAGGAGAGGGAGGAGGGTGCCCACCCCTAGGGTTCCCACCCTAGGGTGGTGCGGCAGCCCTAGATGCGTTCTGGCCGGTGGCCAGAGAGGGGAGAGGGGGAGGGCGCAGCCCTAGTGGGCCTTAGGCCCATCTGGGTCTAGGGTTTCCCCTCCCTCCCACCTTTCCTGTGCCTTGGGCAAGGGTGAAGGGCGCACCCACCCACTATGGGGCTGGTCCCTTCCACACTCAGCCCACGCAGCCCTCTGGGGTTGGTGGCCCCACTTGGTGGACCCCCGGAACCCTTCCGGTGGTCCCGGTACGTTACCGGTAATTCTTGAAACACTTCCGGTGGCCAAATCCTCACTTCCTATATATCAATCCTTGTCTCCA
The DNA here is from genome assembly GCA_022496015.1 of Hordeum marinum. Classification (NCBI taxonomy): domain Eukaryota; kingdom Viridiplantae; phylum Streptophyta; class Magnoliopsida; order Poales; family Poaceae; genus Hordeum; species Hordeum marinum. Next base: position 431,747,711 of record CM039674.1, on the reverse strand, counting down.
GACCATTCCGGAACTCCTCGTGACGTCCGAGATCTCATCCGGGACTCCAAACTACCTTCGGTAACCACGTACACTATTTCCCTATAACCCTAGCGTCATCGAACCTTAAGTGTGTAGACCCTACGGGTTCGGGAGACACGTAGACATGACCGAGACACCTCTCCGGTCAATAACCAACAGCGGGATCTAGATACCCATGTTGGCTCCCACATGTTCCTCGATGATCTCATCGGATGAACTACGATGTCAGGGATTCAATCAATCCCGTATATAATTCCCTTTGTCTATCGGTATGATACTTGCCCGAGATTCGATCGTCGGTATCCCTATACCTTGTTCAATCTCGTTACCGGCAAGTCTCTTTACTCGTTCCGTAATACATCATCCCGTGGCTAACTCCTTAGTCACATTGAGCTCATTATGATGATGTCTTACCGAGTGGGCCCAAAGATACCTCTCCATCATACGGAGTGACAAATCCCAGTCTCGATTCGTGCCAACCCAACAGACACTTTTGGAAATACCCGTAGTGCACCTTTATAGCCACCCAGTTACGTTGTGACGTTTGGCACACCCAAAGCATTCCTATGGTATCCGGGAGTTGCACAATCTCATGGTCTAAGGAAACGATACTTGACATTGGAAAAGCTGTAGCAGACGAACTACACGATCTTGTGCTATGCTTAGGATTGGGTCTTGTCCATCACATCATTCTCCTAATGATGTGATCCCATTATCAATGACATCCAATGTCCATGGTCATGAAACCGTGACCATCTATCGATCAACGAGCTAGCCAACTAGAGGCTCACTAGGGACATGTTGTGGTCTATGTATTCACACATGTATTACGGTTTTCGGTTAACACAATTATAGCATGAACAATAGACAATTATCATGAACAAGGAAATAAAATAATAACCATTTTATGATTGCCTCTAGGGCATATTTCCAACAGTCTCCCACTTGCACTAGAGTCAATAATCTAGTTACATTGTGATGAATCGAATACCCATAGCATTCTGGTGTTGATCATGTTTTGCTCGTGAGAGAGGTTTAGTCAACAGATCTGCGACATTCAGATCCATATGCACTTTACAAATATTTATATCTCCCTCCTGAATGTAATCATGGATGGAGTTGAAGTGGCGCTTGATGTGTCTTGTCTTCTTGTGAAACCTGGGCTCCTTCGTAAGGGCAATAGCTCCAGTGTTGTCACAGAATAGAGTCATTGGGCCCGACGCATTTGGAATAACTCCTAGGTCGGTGATGAACTCCTTCATCCAGACTCCTTCCTTTGCTGCTTCCGAAGCAGCTATGTACTCTGCTTCACATGTAGATGCCTCCACGATGCTTTGCTTGATGTTGCACTAGCTGACTGCCCCTCTGTTAGGGATATGATCCGCCGAAAAGGCTCCGGGTCATGTTATTGGCTCGTGAACCGGCCCAAAGGTGAGTCGTAATATTAAAGTGGCCCAAGAGGATAGGCGGCTCACGGTGTGGGCCGTAAGACGGCCCGGACTGAGAAGACCCGGGCGTGCAAGCTGACTCACAGACGGCTTGGACAAGAAGATAGAGAGAGACTTGGTTAGCAATTGTAACGACCCAGATGTTCTGACCTCTTATATAAAGGCAGACCTGGGGAGACTTAGGGAGGAGAGATCGAGAACTAGGTCAAGCTTTTAGCCCCTTGTAATCGATACACGAGTAATACAAACACAAGCAGGATGTAGGCTGTTACCTCGATAAGAGGGGCCGAACCTGGGTAAACCCGTGTCTTTCGTCCCGACTAACCCCTTTGAGTCCACCTCATTAGCGATGGCCTCGAACTGAAGTCCGTGCACCCGGACATCTGCCGTGATAAAACCACGACAGTTGGCGCCCACCGTGGGGCAGCGCTTGGTGGTGTTGAGTTCTCAAAGGGCTCTCTTCCAGGGCTCGAAGGATACGTGGTTGGAAGGATGAGCAAGAGTCGCCACGGCCAGATCTACATCGACGACGCCGGCTGGGGGCTTGACGCTGGTTCTGTGGAGTATGGATTCCGAGTTCCGTTCGGCGGGATCCAGGTTTTCATCGGAAAGGTTGATGGATCTACACCCGGGCCGGGCGTCTGCACCAACATCGTCGAGCCGGCTCGGCGTCTCCAATCTATGCGTGTTACGCAGTCTGCCCGTGCCTGTCTGGGTCAAAAGCACGTTCTCGTGGGCTTCACTCAAGGCTTGGACCTAGAAGCATCTGGGTCACAGGGAACTCTCGTTTGCTCAGAAGATGAGTCTTCCAGTGGGGAGACAGAATTAGTGTATCGGCTCAGCAACGGTGGCCTTGGGGGCTACTTCGACAACTATTCGTAGGTAGAGTGCATTGTGACGGATGCTCTGAGCCCCCCGGTTCATGCGGCGGTGTTCATGGCAGGATCGGCTTCAGCCGCTGGTGACACGACTGCGGGAGCCGCCGCAGCAGGTGACAACCCGCCGCCGCCGGCTCAGGTTCTAGTGGAATTGATGGACGAACTCACAGCTCTCGTGGCCATAGAGGTAACTCCGGATAATCAAGCAGCTAGGAATCTAGAGGTGGCAAGGATCAAGGGCCGGATGGCGGAGGAACGACAAAGGATGGACGAGCTGAAAGCCTAGATGGAGGAAGAAGCGGAGCGTATCAAGGCAGACGCTTTCCGACTGGAGGTAGAGCAGAGGTCAGCAGCTGCGGTGCACAGGAGGAGGCATCAGTCTCGTCTGCCAGAACGTTACGAAGCGAGAAATCTTTTTAACACCCCTAGAGTGGGGAGGGTTACGGGTGTGCCGGAGAGCCGCCCGATGGAGTGCCCAGCGACTCGTCCGCCCCAGCATAACCAAATCTCACCTAGGGCTTTTCCGACACCGGCGGGTCATTATTCTAACCCGGCCGAGAACATGGTAGCAGCGGCCGCCCGGCTTGAGACAATCCCCATCCTAGATGAGGCACCCTTTGCGGAGGAAGTACGGAATGCCATTGGGTATTTACAGATGGCCATGGCCCAACAAGAGAATTATACGCACAGCCGGAGCCGGGTTCACTCTACCCCCCTCCCCAGTCGAAGTTTTAGCCGGCGTTATGAGTCGCCAGCGGGTTCCAGCAGTCACCCGCGCCGCGGACCCCCGGAGGACAATAGGGCGGCTCTAGATGCACAAGCCGTCATGGACCAGGCAGGGGACGGGCGAGAGGCGGAGATAGCTGCAACCCGTCCAGAGCCGGCGCTTTCCATGTCAATGGGAGTAGTTAGTACCAGGGTCGTAGGGGTGCCATGTTTAACTCCGGCTCTGAGGAGTGAACGGCTGCCCAAAGATTTTAAGGGGCCTCGAAAGGTTCCGAACTACACAGCTGATCTACCCCCGGAGGCGTGGGTTGAAAGTTATGAACTGGCCATGGAGATGCTGGATGTTAGTGAGGCGGTCTGTGCAAAATACTTCATCATGATGCTGGAGGGTCCGGCCCGTACATGGCTGAAAGGTCTGCCGCCTAACACAATAAGCTCATGGGCGGAGCTGAGAACAAAGTTTATTAAGAATTTCCAGGGGACCTGTAAGCAGCCTATGACTATTGTCGATCTGGACCACTATGTTCAACAGGAGAATTAGTCGGCCCATCATTGGGTCCGGCGGGTGTCGACCATTATTCACTCTTCACAGCAGATCACGGCGGCTCAAGCGGTGCTTATCTTAGAGAAGAATTGTCATTTTGTTCCATTGAAGCAGAAGCTCGGCCGGCTCAAGCGCACGTGTCAGGATATGGGAGAGCTCATGACGGCCTTGACGAAGTATGCCGACTCAGATAACACCAAAGATCCAAGTTCAGATGATGAGAAAGCCAATCAAGGGAAGAAAAACAATCAGGGAAAAGGTTTTGCGAACAATGGGAATCAGAATAAGCGGAAGAACGCTGATGGCGGATCCGAGTGAGTGGCAAATACCAACACAGGACAGAATCATCCCAAGGGGGGTGGAAGATTCCGGCCAAGGAACAGGGGCCCCTTTAATTTAGAGGAGGCGCTTAGGAAGCCCTGTCCGGAGCATAGCATGCCTGACAAGCCGGCGTTGCATGCATGGGGTGATTGCTTTATCATGTAGAGGTTCAAAAACCAGCATTCCCAACCGCGTAATAACCAGGGCGGTGGCCCGCCCGGCGGCTCAGGGCACGGCGGGTCAGGGGATGGATTCGGTGCTGGCGGTTCAGGAAATGGGCATCCGGGTCAGAGTAACCAAGGGGGGCACCAACAGCCTATCGGCAACAACAGCAATAACAACAATCAACAGCAGCGCAATCAGTCCGGGTTCCAGAGTAATCCGAAGCATCTCATTTCTGGGCAGTATCACGTATTTACGACCGGTCACAGTAAGCGAGATGAGAAGAGTTGGAGGCGAGCGGTTAATACGGTTGCTCCGGCTCTCCCGCGATATTTGCCGTGGTCTGAATATGATATAATGTGGAGCCAGAAGGATCACCCGCCGCGGGTGGATGACCCGGGCTGTCTGGCTCTGGTTGTGGCCCCTCAAGTGAATGGCTATATGGTGAATACAATGCACATGGACGGAGGTAGCAGCATCAACATCCTTTACTATGACACTTTCCGGCGGATGAAGTTGCTTGACAAGGATCTTAAACCTTCCTCCACTATCTTTCATGGTGTGGTCCCGGGTAAATCAGCATACCCGGTGGGCCGGATATCATTGGAAGTAGCTTTTGGTGATGAGCATAATTACAGGGTGGAGTCTTTGTGGTTCGAAGTGGTCAAAATCAAAAGTCCCTATAATGCATTATTTGGGAGGCCGACTTATGCTAAGTTTATGGCTAGGCCTTGTTATGTTTATCTACAACTCAAAATGCCCGGCTTAAATGGCACAATTACCGTTCACGATAACAGGAAAACGGCTCTTGAGTGTGAGGAAGGGGATGCGGCTTATGCAGAGTCTAGTTGTGCTCAGGAGGAGCTGAAATTTTACATGTATCTGTTTTGCGACTTGGAGTCGTCTGGATCTCTGTCAAAGCTAGCATCGACGTAACCCTTTACGACGAGCTCTTCGGCACCTCCATATACGAGGAACATGTCCTTTGTCCTTTTCAAGTACTTCAGGATATTCTTGACCGCTGTCTAGTGTTCCGCTCCGGGATTACTTTGGTACCTCCCTACCAAACTTATGGAAAGGTTCACATCAGGTTTGGTACACAGCATGGCATACGTAATAGAGCCTATGGCTGAAGCATAGGGGATGACACTCATCTCTTCTCTATCCTTTGCCGTGGTCGGGCATTGAGTCGTACTCAATCTCACACCCTGTAACACAGGCAAGAACCCCTTCTTGGATTGATCCATATTGAACTTCTTCAATATGTTTTCAAGGTATGTGCTTTGTGAAAGACCTATGAGGCATTTCGATCTATCTCTATAGATCTTAATACCTAATATGTAAGCAGCTTCTCTAAGGTCCTTCATTGAAAAACACTTGTTCAAGTAGGCCTTTATACTTTCCAAGAGTTCTATATCATTTCCCATTATCTGTATATCATCCACATATAATATGAGAAATGCTACAGAGCTCCCACTCACTTTCTTGTAAATACAGGGTTCTCCATAAAGCAAATGTTCCAACTCCGAGATGCTTGCACCAGCCCATAGATGGAGCGCTGGAGCTTGCATACTTCGTTAGCATCTTTAGGATCGACAAAACCTTCCGGCTGCATCATATACAGTTCTTCCTTAAGGAAGCCATTAAGGAATGCCGTTTTGACGTTCATTTTCCAGATCTCATATCATAAAATGTGGAAATTGCTAACATGATTCAGACAGACTTTAGCATCGCTACGGGTGAGAAAGTCTCATCGTAGTCAACTCCTTGAACTTGTCGATAACCCTTAGCGACAAGCCGAGCCTTATAGACGGTCACATTACCATCCGCGTCAGTCTTCTTCTTCAAGATCCATTTATTTTCAATGGCTCGCTTATCATCAGGCAAGTGCACCAAACTCCATAGTTTCTTCTCATACATGGATCCTATCTCAGATTTCATGGCTTCAAGCCATTTGTTGGAATCGGGGCCCGCCATCGCTTCTTCATAGTTCGAAGGTTCACCGTTGTCCAACAACATGATCTCCAGGACAGGGTTGCCGTACCACTCTGGTGCGGAACGTGTCCTAGTGGACCTTCTACATTCAATAGTAACTTGCTGAAGTTTCATGATCATCATCATTAACTTCCTCTCCAGCCGGTGTAGGCTCCACAGAAACAACTTCCTGTGCTGCGCTACTCTCCGGTTCGAGTGGAGGTACAATTACCTCATCAAGTTCTATTTTCCTCCCACTTACTTCTTTTGAGAGAAACTCTTTCTCGAGAAAGGATCCATTCTTGGCAACAAAGACTTTGCCCTCGGATCGTAGGTAGAAGGTATACCCAATAGTCTCTTTGGGATATCCTATGAAGACGCATTTTTCTGCTTTGGGTTTGAGCTTCTCAGGTTGAAGTTTCTTCACATAAGCATCGCATCCCCAAACTTTTAGAAACGACAAATTAGGTTTCTTTCCAAACCATAATTCATACGGTGTCGTCTCAACGGACTTTGACGATGCCCTATTTAAAGTGAATGCGGCAGTCTCTAATGCATATCCCCAAAATGATAGCGGTAAGTCGGTAAGAGACATCATAGATCGCACCATATCCAATAGAGTGCGATTACGACGTTCAGACACACCATTTCGCTGAGGTGTGCCAGGCGGCGTGAGTTGTGAAACAATTCCACATTTCCTTACGTGCGTGCCAAACTCGTGACTCAAATATTCTCCGCCACGATCAGATCGTAGGCACTTTATTTTCCTGTCACGTTGATTCTCTACCTTACTCTAAAATTCCTTGAACCTTTCAAAGGTTTCAGACTTGTGTTTCATTAAGTAGACATACCCATATCTGCTCAAGTCATCAGTGAGGGTGAGAACATAACGGTAGCCCCCGCGAGCCTCGATGCTCATTGGACCGCATACATCGGTATGTATTATCTCCAACAAGTTAGTTGCTCACTCCATTGTTCTGGAGAATGGAGTCTTGGTCATCTTGCCCATGAGGCATGGTTCGCACGTGTCAAATGATTCAAAATCAAGAGACTCCAAAAGTTCATCAGCATGGAGCGTCTTCATGCGTTTGACACCAATATGACCAAGGCGGCAGTGCCACATGTAAGTGGGACTATCGTTATCAACCTTACACTTTTTGGTACTCACACTATGAACATGTGTAACATCACGTTCGAGATTCATCAAAAATAAAACCATTGACCAGTGAGGCAGGACCATAAAACATTTCTCTCATATAAATAGAACAACCATTATTCTCAGATTTAAATGAGTAGCCATCTCGAATCAAACGATATCTAGGTACAATGTTCATGCTCAAAGCTGGTACTAAATAACAATTATTGAGGTTTAAAACTAATCCCAAAGGTAGATGTAGAGGTAGCGTGCCGACGGCGATCACATCGACCTTGGAACCATTCCCGACACGCATCGTCACCTCGTCCTTTGCCAGCCTCCGCTTATTCCGCAGCTCCTACTTGGAGTTACAAATGTGAGCAACTGCACCGGTATCAAATACCCAGGAGCTACTACGAGCGCTGGTTAGGTACACATCAATAACAAGTATATCACATATACCTTTAGCGTTGCCGGCCTTCTTATCCGCTAAGTACTTGGGGCAGTTCCGCTTCGAGTGACCGGTACCCTTGCAATAAAAGTACTCAGTCTCAGGCTTGGGTCCATTCATGTTCTTCTTCCCGGCAACTTGCTTACCGGGCGCGGCAACAACTTTGCCGTCCTTCTTGAAGTTCTTCTTACCCTTGCCTTTCCTGAAACTAGTGGTCTTATTCACCATCAACACTTGATGCTCCTTTTTGATCTCGACCTCCGCTGATTTCAGCATCGAGTACAACTCAGGAATGGACTTCTCCATACCCTGCATGTTGTAGTTCATCACAAAGCTCTTGTAGCTAGGTGGGAGCGACTGGAGGATTCTGTCAATAACCGAGTCATCCGGGATATTAACTCCCAGCTGAGTCAAGCGGTTGTGCAACCCAGACATTTTGAGTACGTGCTCACTAACAGAACTACTCTCCTCCATCTTACAACTAAAGAACTTGTCGGAGACGTCATATCTCTCGACCCGGGCATGAGCTTGGAAAACCAGTTTCAGCTCTTGGAACATCTCATATGCTTCGTGTTGCTCAAAACGCTTTTGGAGCCCCGGTTCTAAACTATAAAGCATGCCGCACTGAACAAGGGAGTAATCATCGCAACGTGACTGCCAAGCGTTCGTAACGTCTTGGTCCGCTGGGAAAATGGGTGGGTCACCTAGCGGTGCATCAAGGACATACAATCTCTTGGAAGCTATGAGGATGATCCTCAAGCTACGGACCCAGTCCGCATAGTTTCTTCCATCATCTTTCAGCTTGGTTTTCTCTAGGAACGCGTTGAAGTTGAGGGTGACATTAGAGTTGGCCATTGGATCTACAATATAGATTGTAAAGACAATTTTAGACTAAGTTCATGATAATTAAGTTCACATAATCAAATCATTTAATGAACTCCCACTTAGATAGACATCTCTCTAGTCATCCAAGTGATACATGATCCATGTCAACTAGCCCATGTCCGATCATCACATGAGACGGACTAGTCATCCATGGTGAACATCTCCATGTTGATCGTATCTTCTATACGACTCATGTTCGACCTTTCGGTCTTCCGTGTTTCGAGGCCATGTCTGTACATGCTAGGCTCGTCAAGTCAACCTAAGTGTTTCACGTGTGTAAATCTGGCTTACACCCGTTGTATGCGAACGTTAGAACCTATCACACCCGTTCATCACGTGGTGCTTCGGAACAACGATCCTTAGCAACGGTGCACAGTTAGGGTGAACACTTTTCTTGAAATTTTATTGAGAGATCATCTTATTTACTACCGTCGTTCTAAGCAAATATGATGTAAACATGATAAACATCACATGCAATCAATATAGTGACATGATATGGCCAATATCATCTTGCTCCTTTGATCTCCATCTTCGGGGCACCATGATCGTCACTGTCACCGGCACGACACCATGATCTCCATTATCATGTCTTCATGAAGTCGTCTCTACAACTATTACTTCTAATGCTATGGCTAACATTTAGCAATAAAGTAAAGTAATTACATGGCGTTTATGATTAACACGCAGGTCATACAATAAATAAGACAATTCCTATGGCTCCTGCCGGTTGTCATACTCATCGACCTGCAAGTCGTGAATCCTATTACAAGAACATGATCAATCTCATACATCACAATGCATCACATCACATCCTTTGGCCATATCACATCACAAGGCATATGCTGCAAAAACAAGTTAGACGTCCTCTAATTTGTAGTTGCAAGTTTTTACGTGGCTGCTATAGGTTTCTAGCAAGAACGTTTCTTACCTATGCCAAAACCACAACGTGATATGCCAATTGCTATTTACCCTTCATAAGTACCCTTTTCATCGAATCCAATCCGACTAAGGTGGGAGAGACAGACATCCGCTAGCCACCTTATGCAACAAGTGCATGTCAGGCGGTGGAATCGGTCTCACGTAAGCGTATGTGTAACGTTGCTCCGGGCCGCTTCATCCCACAATACCACCGAATCAAGATAATACTAGTAGTGGTAAGCAAATTAACAAGATCGATGCCCACAACAACTTTGTGTTCTACTCGTGCATAGTTTCTACGCATAGACCTGGCTCATGGTGCCACTATTGGGAGACATAGTAGTAAATCAAAATTTTCTACACGTTCACCAAGATCTATCTATGGAGAAACCAACAACGAGAAGGAAGAGATTGCATGTTCATACCTTTGAAGATCGCTAAGCGGAAGCGTTACAAGAACGCGGTTGGTGGAGTCGTACTCGTAGAAATTCAGATTGCGGTGGACTCCGATCTTAGCGCCGAACAACGGTGCCTCCGCGTTCAACACACGTGCATCCCGGTGACATCTCTTATGCCTTGATCTAGCAAGGATGAAAGGAGAGGTTGAGGGAGAGCTCCGGTAGCATGACGACGTGGTGACGGTGGAGCTGCGTGGTCTCCGTCAGGGCTTCACCAAGCACTACAGAGAACGAGGAGAGGGAGGAGTAGGAAGGTTTCGCAAGACTCTGATTGGGAAATGGGTCGATTACTCGGGGTGTTCTGTCATTGTTGTGGGTCCTTCGCTTTCATTACATCAATGTGGATTACCTCTAGAGATAGCAATAAAGCTTTTTCAGCTATTTGTAATTCGCGATTTAATCACGAAATGCGCCACTTCTAATGTTAGGATTGCTAAAAGGAAAATTTGGGAAAAGGAACCCATTGTATGGGAAATACTTCAAGAAGTTATGCGGGGACATCCTGTACTGTTAAATAGAGCACCTACTCTGCGCCGAGAGAGGAAGAAACTTGTGTTCTTGGCAGCCCAAAACCCACCACTATATATAGGAGGAGAGGGAGGAGGGTGCCCACCCCTAGGGTGGTGTGGCAGCCCTAGATGGGTTCTGGCCGGTGGCCAGAGAGGGGAGAGGGGGAGGGCGCAGCCCTAGTGGGCCTTAGGCCCATCTGGGTCTAGGGTTTCCCCTCCCTCCCACCTTTCCTGCGCCTTGGGCCAGGGCGGAGGGCGCACCAGCCCACTCTGGGGCTGGTCCCTTCCATTCTCGGACCATGCAGCCCTCTGGGGCTGGTGGCCCCACTTGGTGGACCCTCGGAACCCTTCCGGTGGTCCCGGTACGTTACCGGTAATTCCCGAAACACTTCTGGTGGCCAAATCCTCACTTCCTATATATCAATCTTTGTCTCCGGACCATTCCGGAACTCCTCGTGACATCCGAGATCTCATTCGGGACTCCGAACTACCTTCGGTAACCACGTACATTATTTCCCTATAACCCTAGCGTCATCGAACCTTAAGTGTGTAGACCCTACGTGTTCGGGAGACACGTAGACATGACCGAGACACCTCACTGATCAATAACCAACAACGGGATCTGGATACCTATGTTGGCTCCCACATGCTCCACGATGATCTCATCAGATGAACCACGATGTTGGGGATTCAATCAATCCCATATACAATTCCCTTTGTCTATCGGTATGATACTTTCCCGAGATTTGATCGTCGATATCCCTATACCTTGTTCAATCTCGTTACCGACAAGTCTCTTTACTCGTTCCGTAATACATCATCCCATGGCTAACTCCTTAGTCACATTGAGCTCGTTATGATGATGTCTTACCGTGTGGGCCCAGAGATACCTCTCCGTCATGCGGAGTGACAAATCCCAGTCTCGATTCGTGCCAACCCAACAAACACTTTCGGAGATACCCGTAGTGCACCTTTATAGCCACCCAGTTACGTTGTGACGTTTGGCACACCCAAAGCATTCCTACGCTATCCGGGAGTTGCACAATCTCATGGTCTAAGGAAACGATACTTGACATTGGAAAAGCTGTAGCAGACGAACTACACGATCTTGTGCTATGCTTAGGATTGGGTCTTGTCCATCACATCATTCTCCTAATGATGTGATCCCGTTATAAATGACATCCAATGTCCATGGTCATGAAACCATGACCATCTACTGATCAACGAGCTAGACTAGAGGCTCACTAGGGACATGTTGTGGTCTATGTATTCACACATGTATTACGGTTTCCGGTTAACACAACTATAGCATGAACAATAGTCAATTATCATGAACAAGGAAATATAATAATAACCATTTTATTATTGCCTCTAGGGCATATTTCCAATAGTTCGATCGCATGCTAGAGGATCACAAAAAAGGGTTGTACCCCAATTGCGAAGATGGCAACACAAAGCTCGGTACCACGCTGGAATTGTTGCAGTGGAAGGAAGAGAATGGTGTACCTGACAAAGGATTTGAGAAGCTACTTACAATATTGAAGAACAAGCTTCCAAAGGATAACGAATTGCCCGCCGGTACGTACGGAACAAATAAGGTTGTATGCCCTCTAGGATTGGATGTGTAGAAGATACATGCATGCCCTAATGACTGCATCCTCTACCGCGGTGCGTACGAGGATTTGAACGCATGCTCCGTATGCGGTGCATTGCGGTATAAGATCAGACGAGATGACCCTAGTGATGTTGATGACGAGCGCCCCAGGAAGAGGGTTCCTGCCAAGGTGATGTGGTATGCTCCTGTAATACCACAGTTGAAACGTCTGTTCAGAAACAAAGAGCATGCCAAGTCGATGCGATGGCACAAAGAGGACCGTAAGAAAGACGGGAAGTTGAGAGCACCCGCTGATGGGTCGCAGTGGAGAAAGATCAAGAGAAAGTACCGAAAGGAGTTTGCAGGTGACGCAAGGAATGTATGGTTTGGTTTAAGCATGGATGGCATTAATCCTTTTGGGGAACAGAGCAGCAATCACAGTACCTGGCCCGTGACTCTATGTATCTATAACCTTCCTCTTTGGCTGTGCATGAAGCGGAAGTTCATTATGATGCCAGTTCTCATCCAAGGCCCTAAGTAACCCGGCAACGACATTGATGTGTACCTAAGGCCATTAGTTGAATAACTTTTATAGTTGTGGAATCGAAACGGTGTACGCGTGTGGGATGAGCACAAATAGGAGGATTTTGACCTACATGCGTTGCTGTTTGTAACCATCAATAATTGGCCTGCTCTCAGTAACCTTTCAGGACAGACAAACAAGGGATACCACGCATGCACGCACTGTTTAGATGAAACCAAAAGTATATACCTGGACAATTGCAGGAAGAATGTGTACCTGGGGCATTGTCGATTTCTTCTGACCAACCATCAATGTCGAAAGAAAGGCAAGCATTTCAAAGGCGAAGCAGATCATCGGAAGAAGCCTGCCATCCGTACCGGTGATCACATACTTGCTATGGTCAATGATTTACAAGTAATCTTTAGAAAGGGTCCCGACGGACTATCTGTTCTGAATGACGCTGAGGGACGTGCACCCATGTGGAAGAAGAAATCTATATTTTGGGACCTACCCTACTGGAAAGACCTAGAGGTCCGCTCTGCAATCGACGTGATGCACGTGACGAAGATTCTTTGCGTGAAACTGCTAGGCTTCTTGGGCGTGTATGGGAAGACAAAAGATACACCGGAGGCACGGGAGGACCAGCAACGTGTTCACAAAAAAGACGGCATGCCTCCAAAGCAGTATGAAGGTCCTGCCAGCTACACTCTTACCAAAGAAGAGAAGGAAATCTTCTTTGAATGCCTGCTTAGTATGAAGGTCCCATGTGGCTTCTCGTTGAATATAAAGGGAATAATAAATATGGCAGAGAAAAAGTTCCAGAACCTAAAGTCTCATGACTGCCACGTGATTATGACGCATCTGCTTCCGGTTGCATTGAGGGGGCTTCTACCGGAAAACATTCGATTAGCCATTGTGAAGCTATGTGCATTCCTCAATGCAATCTCTCAGAAGGTGATCGATCCAGAAATGCTGCCAAGGTTAAGGAGTGATTTGGTGCAATGTCTTATTAGTTTCGAGATGGTGTTCCCACTGTCCTTCTTCAATATCATGACGCACATCCTAGTTCATCTAGTCGACGAGATTGTCGTTCTGGGCCCTATATTTCTACACAATATGTTCCCCTTTGAGAGGTTCATGGGAGTCTTAAAGAAATATGTTCGTAACCGCGCTAGGCCAAAAGGAAGCATCTCCATGGGCCATCAAATAGAGGATGTCATTGGGTTTTGTGTTGACTTCATTCCTAACCTTAAGAAGATTGGTCTCCCTTAATCACGGTATGAGGGGGAGACTGACTGGAAAAGGCATGCTAGGAGCAGACTCAATAATATGTAGGGACGAGCATTCTTGGTCTCAAGCACACTACATAGTTCTACAGAATTCTACCTTGGTTGCCCAGTATGTCGATGAATACAAGAATATTCTGCGCTCCAAACACCCGGAGTAGTGTGACGACTGGATTACATGTGAACACATCAGGACTTTCGGCAGTTGGTTGCAAACACGTCTCATGCGTGACAATACTGTTTCTGATGAGTTGTACTCGTTGGCTAGGGGACCATCTTCGGCTATAATGACTTACAAAGGGTACGAGATAAATGGGAATACATTTTACACGATTGCCCGGGATCAAAAGAGCACCAACCAAAACAACGGTGTCCACTTTGATGCAGCAACCAAGAGGGGAAAGGACACAATTATGGTTACATAGTGGACATATGGGAACTTGACCATGGACATGATTTGAAGGTCCCTTTGTTTCAGTGCAAATGGGTCAATCTGTCAAGAGGCAGGGTACAGGAAGATCCACAATACTGAATGACAATAGTGGATCTGAACAATCTTGGGTACACAGATGAACCATTCGTCCTAGCCAATGATGTGGCGCATGTTTTCTATGTGAAGGACATGTCTACCAAACCTAGAAAAAGAAAAGATAAGGAAGCGAATACATCATACGATGAGCCAAAGCGCCACATAGTTCTTTCAGGAAAAAGAGACATCGTGGGATTGGAGGGCAAGACAGACATGTCTAAAGGTTATGAAAAGTTTCATGAAATTCCTCCCTTCAAAGTCAAGGCTGACCTAGGCACCCTGTTAAACAATGAGGACTATCCATGGTTAAGGCGCAATAAGCAAAGGACACAAGCGAAGAAAAAGTGAAGACTTTCTCTCCATAACTATATCATTGCAGTTACATGTGAAGAAATTAAATGCCTTTTGTAACACATGAGTTTTCGTTCGAAACCCTTATATTTCGAAGGAGATTGTCCGTTTTGTACACGAAGTGCATTCAGTTTTTGCCGTAACCCTCTCAACTTTTTATAACATGCTATGTGGGCGAAATGATGATACCATGCCAACTTTCAACCTTTTCAGAATTCATTTGAAGTGCTTTTTAATTTCAGGGTTATTTAGCTTTAAAAAATCAGTAAGTGCATGAAAAATACCAAATGAAGTCAGAAAGGGTTGAAAATTGATGAAGTGGCTTTGAATGATGCATTTTGAACACACAAAAAGTATGGAGTTCAAATAAGTTCAAAAAATGAAATCCCTTTGTTACAGATGAGTTTTCGTCCGAAACCATGATACTTCGAAAGAGATTGTCCATTTTGTACACGAAGTGCATCCATTTTTTGCCGTAACCCTCTCAACTTTTTAGCACATGCTATGTGGGTGAAATTATGATACCATGCCAACTTTCAACCTTTTTAGAGTTCATTTGAAGTGCTTTTCAATTTAGGGTCATTTTAGCTCAAAATAAATGATGAAATGCATGAAAAATAGCAAATGAAGTCAGAAAAGTGTTGAAAAGGGAAGATGTGGCTTTGAATGGTTCATATTGAATGCAGAAAAAGTCTTGAGTTTAAATATGTTTAAAAAATTTAAATCTTTTTGTAACAGACGTGTTTACGTCCGAAACCCTGATACTTTGAAAGAGATTCCCCATTTTGTACACAAAGTGCATCTAGTTTTTGCAATAACCCTCTCAACTTTTTAGCAAATGCGTTTGTGACTTTCGGTCTGTCGTTGCTCCTTGTGTGACTTTCATGTGTGTTCTTGATGGAGGAATCCCGACTGTTGTCGTGGGGGGCGCCTCCTCTTTTTTCTCTTCTTTGCGATATACTCGTCGGTATAATGCGCAAGAAGAGAAGAGGGGAGGGGGCGTCCATCATCGGTGGTCGAACTATTACTGTGAGAGAGTTCCCACCAACATATATACACCGCCATATCAGTGTGAGAGAGTGCGCACCAACACACCATGAGATATGAGAGTTATTTAAGGACAGCCTCGATGGACCGAAAGTCACACGCGCATTAGGATCCAAAGTGTGCCGTAATTCTTGAATTATGAACACAGGAAATGTCATCGTCATCAGATGACGATAGGATCCAAGCGTGTAAATTATGCGGTGTAGATAAGGGTCTTTGTGACCAGCCTGGGCTGCGAGACGACAGGTTCTTCACCATGAAGCTTTACGAGGACTTTGATATTTCTATGGTATGCAAGGATGATAACTGTTTTTTCGTAATTAAGCATGACTTCTGTTTCTTTCCTTCAATGTGTAATTTCTATTTTATACAATTCGACTAGTTCATCCCCAATCATGCAAGACGGTATTTCTTGGAGAGGCTCGGTTTTGAAGAGCCCGAGAGTTTCGATACGAGGACAGCCAACCTGAGGACTAAACATGGTCACACATTTCTTGTGAAAGTAATGAATGCACTTAATAACACATAATTATGGTGCTCAAATTGGGAAGCTATTTGCAAGGCATATGGATTTCAGGAGGATATGGAAATAACCTTAGATCTTCGTCCTGAAGATCATATTGCTCCATGTGAGTTTGTCAACCATGCATATTTGTCAAGTAATTTGCATTCTATATACATAATTATTTGGTGTTCATTCGTACTAAATTTGTTAATCTTTAATTTACAGCTTATTTCGTTTCTTCGGGTGAAATAAAGAACATAATCGACACGACACACTACACTTATTGTCGTGGTTTTGTCACGGCAGATGTCCGAGGACTTAGATTCGAGGCCATTGCTAAGGTGATGGACTCAAAGGGGTTGGTTGGGATGACGGACACGAGTTTACTCAGGTTCCGCCCCTCAAGAAGAGGTAAAGGCCTACATCCTGCTTGTGTTATATTGATTGGAGTATCGACTACCAGGGAGCAGATTCGCTTGACCTAGTTCTCGATAGATTGGTTTCTACCTAAGTCGCCCCGGGTCTTGCCCTTATATAGGATGTCAAGACCATGGGTTACACAAGTATCCCCAACATTAGGCCCCAGATTGATTTGAGCTTGCTCATTTCAATCTTCTGCTTCTGTTGGGGGCGAGTCTTGTTAAATCTTCCGCTTCTCTTGGCGGCAAGTCTTGCTCAATCTTCACCTAAAAGTAAGACAATGTAACCCGCCGTGACATCATGCCAGAGATATCAAAAAGATTCCCTGATGTCCGCAATGAATCTTTCCATTATTAAACTAATGGCTCGAGAATCGAGGCGTCTGTCTCGGTCAATTAACTTCCATCACGTGGATTCTCGCGCCCGTTTTCCCCTTTTGCCTATTAAATAGGACCGCGAAGGGAAGTTTCATTTCCTTCTCCGCTCGTGCCCCTTCTTCTTCCTCCCGACGCCGTCACTCCAGCGCTCTTCCGCTCTGGTGAAGCTTCTGTGCCGTTGTCACGCCAGGCCGCTGCATCAACCTGATCGGACCAGAACACCGCCCCCATCCCCCGCGTCATCTCTGATGAGTTCTTCTCTGCTTTCGAGATTTGTAGCTTTCGGTAGGGTTTCCATGGATTTCCTCCGCCGCTAGAACATGAGCTTTTCGCAATGTCTGATAGTAGGTAGATCAGTGCGCTTGAAAATGCCCCGTTTCTAGTGCGATGGATCGTAGGAAGTAGATAACAGCACCACGCAGATCTGTAATGGTTCCGTTCACTGTCTTCAAACATCATTGGTTCCAATGTTCGTTGCTAGGTTTGGAATAAACTCGATTTTCTTTGTTTTGTAGATCCATAACTGCATAGATAGTTTGTGAAACCTGTTTTTCCACACTTAGTAAAATTTTCCTCATTTCCTTGGAAACTTCACTCGCCAGTGACTTTCCGACTCTTGTCAAAACTGTTTCGGCGACTTAACTTTGCAAAACTTAGGCTTTTTAACCGCCCTTAGTTGTCTGTCATCTTCTAACTCACCACACATTGTTACTTTGCACAGTTTTAAGCCGTCGCCATGTCTCGTGCATCAAATTCTGGCAATTGGGTCAGCTTTGCTGTCACCGAAGAATTCCTGATGGATTTTGTAGACGCGGGAACTTTACCAGGCAAAGATATCATCCATTGGTGGGTTCCAGGCAACGAGATGAGACCCGTTCCCCAAGAGGGTGAAGTAGTTGTGTTCATGGATCACCTCGTGCGTGGGTTTAGCCCACCCGGCTCAAAGTTTTTCCGAGACGTCCTTCATTTCTTTAAACTACGCCCTCAAGACATCGCTCCGATTTCTGTCTCCAATATGTCCAATTTCCAAATACTTAGTGAAGTTTACTTACAAGAAGAGCTGCCCATTGGTCTCTTTCGTGAGTTCTTTTACGTGAATCGCCAGTCGGAGGTGAAAGCTGGTCCAAGCTTAGAGCTTGGCGGGATCTCCATTCAGAGGTGACGGGATGTGACCTTCCCATCTGTTCGAATGCCAAGTCATCCTAAAGGCTGGAATAGAACCTGGTTTTACTGCAAAGACACCTCTCTAGAAGGAGAGCATTCCTTGCCGGGTTATCGTTCATCTCGGCTCAAGACAACAACTGAGCTCCCTGGCCGGTTGTCAGCCACTGAGCGGGCAAAGTACGCTCCGGCTCACACAAAGATTAAAGCCCTTATGGCCAATGGACTGACGGGCATGGATCTAACCCGCTCCTGGATTTCTTGGAGGGTCATGCCCCTGAGCCGACAAAGCCGTCTCATGTGCGAGTATACGGGTGAATCTGATGACCCCCTTTGCTTTAACTCTACCACATTATCAGAAGATAGCATTGTGGCCGCCATCAAGAGCCTTGTCCATGAGTCTTCAGGAGCTTGCAGCGCCAACGGGTTATCGCCTTTCTGTGCCGCAAACCCGGCCCCAAACATAAGGGCGACTCTCGGTCTCCTCATTCCTGCATTAGCTATCCATATATACTTAACAATCTTTTGATTTCTGCCGGCTTACACTTTCAGGCCAACTCTGGCTTCTAGAAAAAGAAGTACGTTCCTCCTCCGAAGAAGTCAAAGGACAAAGCTAATGGCCGGAAGAAGAAAGCCGCACCTCAAGAACAACCAGAATCTAACGACTCAGAGGTGGAACTTGACTCTCTTGGCCATCTCTTCATGCACCTTATTGACAACAATAATTCACAGGACGAAACGGAAACAAGCCACGCCAACGTCCCCGAGGTAACTTACGTTTCATCCGACTCAGAACATCTTGCACCTCCAAAGATACGGCAGGTCGTCCGAAAGGTCCCACTCTCTCATCCTCTTGCTTACTTAGATCCCCACTTTCTTTTGAAAAAGCAACATCAACTCTCTCGACGCCAGACCCGGAGCACCGGCTCTAGCGACCTTATGGCCGGGTTATCTCACTCTCCATCTCAGCGGAAGTGGCCGGCTCAGGTATTTATTCAACCTGGCTTTGCTTTATCAACCTTGCTTTTACCACTCAACATTGTCTTATATTGTCTTAACCGCTTTCAGGACTCACCTCCTTCATCCGGCGACTCTACCAGAACTGCTCTGCCGCCTCTGAAGATCAATCCAGAGTACATGCCTTTCATGCTTATGTTCGAACTTGTATTATCTGTAAAGTTCAAACCATGACCTTCTGTGTTTTCCAAGGCCCAAGCAAAACAAAGGAAGACCGGTGGGTCTACCCCTGCTCCCAAGGCTCGAGAGCTGGAGCCTGCTAAACCAGACTCTTCTGCACCACGCGCTGATCGCTCTGCAGCCTCCAAGGACATGCCTAAAGAAGCTCGTCGCTCTGCCGAGCCGGCAACCGATGATATAATTCCTGAGAGTCCTCCGAGGGCCAATTCTAAGCCGCCGAGCCCTTCACAAGCTGCTGACGATTCGGGTACTCCGGACGTCACCATTACTAGCACCGACTTTCACTCTCCTCAACCTCATGTATTAACCAAGCACACTGAGGCGACCGAAGCCTCGAAGTAGCTGGAGTTTGAGCTCCCCGCGCTAGAGAAGCTGACATCTGATGAACTTCACACTGGCTATCTAAACCGCCTGTCCGCAAGCCGAAATATGGAGCTTAATCTTGTGAACCTAATGAAGAAGAAATATGAGGTACTTCTCGCTTTCTTTCCCTTATACCATTACGTAGCCCCCAAGGGCCGGTTTAATATTTGCCCATGGTAAGCCGGGTCTTTGCATCTTGATATAAGTAAAAACACTTAGCCTGTAGTCTTTAATGATCAGCTTAAGACTTAATGCATGAGTCGATGTTTTGACGCGTAAGTAGTTGTTTGAATCGCCATCTGTAGCCCCCAAGAGCCGGCTTGTCTTGATGAAAGATGAGCCAGAACTTTGGTGTAAATAGACCAGAGAGCCCGATGTAGCCCCCAAGGGTCGGCTTAACTTCAATGAAGATGAGCCGGGACGTTGGTATAAATAGACGAGAGAGCTCGATGTAGCCCCCAAGGGTCGGCTTAACTTCGATGAAGATGAGCCCGGACGTTGGTATAGATAGACCAGAGATCCTGATGTAGCCCCCAAGGGTCGGCTTAACTTCGATGAAGATGAGCCGGAACTTCCTTGTAGGTAGAGCAACGAGCCATCTATAGTCCCCAAGGGCCGACTTAACTTTAATGAAGATGAGCCGGGACTTTCTTGTACCCTTGGAGAACAAATAGGCATTAGCCCCCAAGTGTCGAACATATTGCTTGCAATCTTTTTGAAACTTGTCTTGTATCGTCTTGCTCTTAACCATCTGGTAATATACCACTGGCGACTTAGCCTTCATTTTGTTTTTGATATGTCACAGGAGGCTTTAAACGAGGCTGGGTCTGAATTGGCCGGCTTAAGGAGCAATCTGGCCACCCAGCAAGCCGCCCGAGGCGAAGCAGATGAGAAGTGTCAGCTCGCCATTGAGGAACTTACAAAAGTTCAAGCTGAATTTGCTGCCTTCAAGAAGTCTGCTGAGACGGATTAGGCCACCCTGGCGAAACGTGCTGACGACGTAGACCAACGACTCTTGGTTGTATCTGACGAGCTTCAAGCCTTAAAGCGCCATATTGCGAAGATGTCTGCCGCCATCTTTGGTAAGTACCAAATGTTTAACCAATACTTCTTATGTGAATACCTTACCGACGGCTTATACCCGAGAATCCGTCTTATGCAGGTCAAAGGAGTCGGCAACTTGCTACTGACAGCTTGCTACCATTGAAAGCCGTCTACACTTTGACAGAGCAGCTGTATTGCGGGGCTCTCTGCACCATCAAGGCGGTGCTCTACAAGGACAACATCCCTTCAACTATGAAGGGAGTCATAGAGTTGCTATCCACCCTTCCGAAACAAATCCAAGAGCTTAAAAAATCAGCCGCCCGAAAAGGAGCCATCGCAGCCATAAGCCGGGCGTTAGCTTTCGCTCCAGAGTTGACTCCCGAGGACATGATGGACGGGTTTCCATCCAAGAAGGATGACGGCTCAGAATTCACGGAGGCTGACTACGCTCGGAGCATGAAGGCTTCTAGAGTCCTTGCCTCTGTGTTAGCAGATGAAGTGAACTTGTCAACATACCAGGCGGCTTATGACGCTGAGCAAAAGAGAATACACGACCCAACTTATGAAGCCAAGGACTTAACGTCTGCACGTCGTAAGCATCTCTTTGCTCCTGATCTTGACCCATCCCCCTCTTTGAAGAGGCAAACTTTGCGGCTTTAACCAACTGCAACTGGGACGTGGACAATCTTCAGATCATGGAGGTCGAAGACCCGCCGAAGAGTGACCCGCCATCCAACTAACGACCTTGGTAACACCGTGGATTAGCTGGCCTTGTGACCCGCCATAGTGCGGTGTAAAAAACTTTGAGTCCTCACTTTTGAGCTCTGCAGTGAGTATTGTAATAGGCTTGTAGTAAACTTTGTTTTTCCTAAACTGTGCCATCGTGCACATACAAAATCGTCCGGCTTAACATATGACATCTGCCTTGTCTCATATCGGATGTTATGGCGGCTCTTGGTAATTAACCGACCTACGAAAATAAAATAATCTTTGCATTGTTAGGAGGGCGGCTTAAAATAGCGCAGCCCAAAAGATGTTGTATCTTTCCTAACTTTCCTTTTTGTAATAACTCATGTGCCGGTTCTACTGGGCTGACTCGCCACTTAAAACTGCTTGGCAGTACATGGTCTCTATAGAGATTGGTCGTCAATTCATTTGAGCAGCTCAGGGTCTCTAAGCGAGATTAACTGACAGGAAGTGTGACGTCCCAGAAGAGACTCGGCAGAGCATGAGTATCCCGATAGCCCATGAACTGCCTCTCACGTGACATAAATCCGTCATTTTAACCTTAAACAGTGCAGGGTCCTTAAGGATTAACTGTCTTAAGAGTACGAACGGGCCACATAGCGGAGAGTCGGCAGCAGATGGGAGAGTTTATCCTTGCTTTCCATAAGCCGGCCCTCACGTGACAAGAGCTGCCGTTTTAACCTTTAACCAGTACAGGGTCTCTATCAAGATTGGCTGTCAGTTCAAAATTGAGCCGGCTCAGTGTCTCCAGGTGAGATTAACTGGTAAGAGTTCGACGGGTTACCTAGTGGATCAGCATCAACTTACATGCAGGTTTATCTCTGTTTGGCTTAAGAGCCGATCAAGAGGGTGTGTAAGCTAAACCCGGTGGGTTGGAAGCCCCCGAGTGACCTTTGTTTATGGAAACTTTTTTGGCTTAAGAGTCGACCGATAGGGTGTGATAAGTTAAACCAAGTGGGTTGGAAGCCCCCTAGACAATCATGTTGACAGAGTCAACTATTTGTCTTGAGAGCCGATCAATAGGGTGTGATAAGCTAAACCGAGTGGGTTGGAAGCCCCTTGATTGACCAATTTTGCACAGATTGAGATATGCGAAATGGTAGAGGCCCCGGCTTGCAGGGATGCCAACTTTATTCATATATATATGATATGTACAATGAAGGTGTACAATGTCAAGTCTTGACAACTTAAGTATAATAAGGCCGTAGATGCGCTATGTTCCACGGCCGGCGGGTCTCCTGCCCAGAAGTGTCTGAGTCGTCCCGGATGTCAACGAGATAATATGACCCGTTGTTGAGATTTCTGCTGACCACGAAAGTCCCTTCCCATGGGGGAGACAACTTGTGTGCATCTGTCTGGTCTTGAATCAACCGCATCACTAAGTCACCTTCTTGAAACGTCCGTGTCTTGACTCTGCGGCTATGATAGCAATGCAGGTCTTGCTGATAAATCGCTGATCTAGCCACTACCAGATCATGTTCCTCCTCCAAGGCATTCAACGCGTCTTGATGCACCGTTTCGTTGTCCGCCTCAACATAAGCCGCCACTCGTGGCGAGTCATGACGAATATCACTAGGTAACATGGCTTCTGCACCGTAAACCATGAAGAAAGGTGTATAACCTGTGGATCTGTTGGGAGTAGTCCTAATGCTCCATAAGATGGACGACAACTCCTCCACCCAACAACCCGACGTTCTCTACAGAGGGACCATGAGCTGGGGTTTGATACCTCTCAAGATTTCTTGGTTAGCGCGCTCGGCCTGACCGTTGGACTATGGATGAGCAACTGCAGAACCATCAAGTCTGATGTGTTCACTTTCACAGAACACTTTCATAGCCCCCTTGGATAGGTTTGTACCATTATCTGTGATGATACTATGTGGGTAACCAAAATGGAAGATCAGCTTCTTAATGAACTGAACCGCCGTGGCCGCGTCACACTTGCCAACCAGCTCAGCTTCTACCCACTTGGTAAATTTGTCAACCGCCACCAGGAGGTGGGTCTTCTTATCTTTGGATCTCTTGAAGGGCTTGAGCATATGAAGCCCCCAGACCACAAATGGCCAAGTAATTGGAATCATGCACAGCTCTTGAGCCGGGACATGGGCACGCCGGCCGAACTTTTGACATCCATCGCACTTGCGGACCAAGTCCTCTGCATCCTTATGAGCCGTCAGCCAGAAGAAACCATGTCGAAAGGCCTTGGCTACCAGTGATTTTGAGCCGGCGTGATGACCACAATCACCAGCATGAATTTCATTCAAGATTTCCTTGCCCTCTTCAGGTGAGACACAATGTTGAAACATGTTGGTGACGTCGCATTTATGTAACTCGCCATTGACTATCGTCATGGACTTAGACCGCCTGGTGATCTATCTAGCAAGATTTTCATCATCAGGTAACTCACCGCGAGTTAAGTATGCCAAATAAGGCACAGTCCAGTCAGGAATAGCATGTAGAGCCGCCACCAGCTGCCCCTCAAGGTCAGGAATAGCCAAGTCTTCCTCTGAAGGCAACTTAACCGACGAGTGATGTAACACATCCAAGAAAATGTTAGGCGGCACCGGCTTTCGTTGAGAACCCAACCTTGACAGAGCATCAGCCGCCTCGTTCCTACGATGATCGATATGATCCACATGATAACCCTTGAAGTGAACAACAATGATATCAACTGCCTGGCGGTAAGCCGCCATCCGGGGGTCCTTGGAATCCCAAGTGCCTGAAACTTGCTGAGCCACAAGATCTGAGTCGCCGAAGCATCTAACCCGGCTCAAGTTCATCTCCTTAGCCACCCGAAGGCCATGAAGCAGAGCTTTGTACTCAGCTGCATTGTTAGTACAAGGAAACATCAACCTTAGTACATAACAGAACTTATCACCTTTGGGGGAAGTTAAGACAACCCCTGCCCTTGATCCTTCCAGCTGCCTGGATCCATCAAAGTGGATTGTCCAGTATGTGTTATCTGGCTTTTCCTCGGGTGCCTGACACTCAGTCCAATCGTTGATGAAAGCCACCAAGGCTTGTGACTTAACCGCCGTGCGAGGCACATATCTCAAATTGAGAGGTCCAAGGTCCAGTGCCCACTTCGTGATCCGGCCCGTGGCTTTTCTGTTTTGAATTATATTTCCCAACGGGGCAGAGCTAACCATTGTAATCTGGTGCCCCAGGAAGTAGTGCTTCAGCTTGCGATTGGCCATCAACACCCCATACACCAGCTTCTGCCAATGTGGATATCTCTGCTTGGATTCCGTTAGGACCTCACTGATATAGTAAACCGGCTGCTGAACCGGATTTCCTTCCTTGACTCCTTACGCTCAACAACAATTGCAGCACCGACAACCCGATTATTAGCCGCCACGTACAAGAGCAAAGGTTCCTTCTCAACTGGAGCGGCTAAGACCGGTGGCTCAGTGAGCTGCTTCTTGAGTGCCTCAAATGCTTCACCCGCCGCCGTATTCCAGACAAAGTTGTCTGTCTTTTTCATCATCTGATACAAAGGGATAGCCTTCTCACCAAGGCGGCTTATAAACTGGCTTAACGCAACAATCCGTCCCGCCAGGCGCTGAACATCATTGATGCATGCCAGCTCAGACAGGGAGGTGATAGCCTTGATTTTATCCGGGTTAGACTCGATGCCACACTCAGATACCAGAAAACTCAAGAGCTTGCGTGCCGGAACGCCAAAGACACACTTAGCCGGGTTAAGCATCATCTTGTAGACCCGTAAGTTGTCAAAAGTCTCCTTTAAGTCGTTAAGCGGAGTCTCCTTCTTTCTTGACTTGATCACAATATCATCCACATACGCATGAACGTTGCGCCCAATTTGGCTGTGAAGACAGTTCTGTACGCAACGCTGGTAAGTCACTTGGGCACTCTTGAGCCCAAAAGGCATAGACACATAGCAGAAAGCACCAAAAGGCGTGATGAAAGCCGTCTTCTCTTGGTCCTTGACTGCCATCTTGATCTGATGATAACCAGAATAAGCATGCAGGAAGCATAAACTCTCACAACCGGACATTGCATCAATGATCTGGTCAATACAAGGGAGAGCAAATGGGTCAGCTGGACATGCTTTGTTAAGATCCGTGTAGTCCACACACATACGCCATGTGTCGTTTTTCTTGAGCACTAACACCGGGTTAGCGAGCCACTCCGGATGAAAGACCTGGACAATGAAACCCGCCGCTAAAAGCCAGGCCACTTCTTCCCCAATGGCCTTGCGTCTCTCCTCGTTGAACCGGCGTAGAAATTGCTTGACTGGTTTGAATTTAGGCTCCACATTAAGGTGGTGCTTAGCGAACTCTCTCGGTACACCCGGCATGTCAGAAGGTTTCCACGCGAAGCTGTCCCAGTTCCCACGGATGGATTCGATGAGCACGCTTTCCTATTTGGGATCCATGTTAGCTCCGATAGTGAACTGGTGAGATGAGTCGCCCGGATTGGAATCCACCAATTTGGTATCATCTGCCGAAAACTTGAGGGGTGGCTCAACCTCTGTGGTAGGCTTTTTCTGCGGAGTCATGTCCTCCGGGTCAACGTTCTCTTTGTAAAACTTGAGCTCCGCCTCAGCACAACTGGATTCTCCATAAGCTGCATCTCCTTCCTCACACTCAATAGCCGTCTCTCGATCACCGTGCACTGTAATCATACCTTTGAGACCCGGCATCTTGAGCTGCAAGTACACATAACAAGGCCTAGCCATGAATTTGGCATAAGCCGGACATCCAAACAGAGCATGATACGGAATTTTAATCTTGACCACCTCAAAACACAAGGTCTCCACCCTGTAATTGTATTCGTCACCGAAGGCGACTTCTAGAGAGATCCGTCCCACTGGATAAGCTGACTTGCCAGGCACCACGGCATGAAAACTGTTGAGGACGGCTTAAGATCCTTATCGAGCAGCTTCATCTAGCGGAAAGTGTCGTAGTATAATATAATGATGCTACTGCCACCGTCCATAAGCACTTTAGTGAACACGTAGCCTCCAACCTGGGGAGCGACTACCAACGCTAGCCGTCCCGGGTCATCAACACGCGGCGGGTGATCTTCCCGGTTCCAAGTTATATCATACTCAGACCACTTCAAATATTGTGGTAGAGTCGGCCTGATCGTATTAACCGCCCGCCTGCGCAACTTCTGATCTCGCCTATCAAGGCTGGTCATAAAAACATGATACTGACCCGAGCTGAGCTGCTTTGGATTACTCTGATACCCCGACTGGTTGTTACCGCCTGAGTGCGGATGATGTCCTCCCTGGTTTCCCTGGCCATGATGGCCGGATCCTGAGCCACCAGACCCAAACCCGGCTCCTGACCCGCCTGGTCCTGAGCCGCCAGGCGGGACACCATCGTTGTTATGCCGTCGTAGGCTGTAGTCCTTGATTTTTTGCATAACGTGGCAATTACCCCACGTGTGACCCACCGGTCTGTCGGATCAACTGTGCTCCGGACAAAGTTTATTGAGATTTTCCTCCAGATTAAAAGGAGTCTTACCTTTATTGAAAGGCTGCTTAAATTTCCCGTTGCCCTTAGCACGGTTGTTGCCGGTGCTGGCGTTGGCCACCAGCTCTGACCCACCGTACGGGTTCTTCCTCTTGCCTTGGTTACCATTGCCTGCCACACCCTTGCCATTGCCGCTCTTCTTACTCTGACCAGGTTTCTCTTCATCAGAGCCCGGATCCTTCGTATTACCAGAGTCAACGTATTTTGTGAGAGCTGCCATGAGCTCCCCCATGTCTTGACACGTGCGCTTGAGCCGGCCGAGCTTCTTCTTCAAAGGCGTGAAGTGGCAACTCTTTTCCAAAATCAAGACCGCTTGAGCCGCCGTAATCTGGTCAGACGAGTGGATGATAGTCGAAACCCACCAGACCCAATGATGAGCTGACTCATTTTCCTGCTGTATACAGTGGTCCAAATCCACAATCGTCATGGGCTGCTTGCATGTCCCTTGGAAGTTTTTGATGAACCTTGCCTTTAACTCGGCCCAAAAATTGATGGTACTGGGTGGCAAACCCTTCAACCACGTGCGCGAGACGGCCCTTCTAGCATCATGATGAAATACTTCATGCATACCACATCGTTGACGTCCAACATCTCCATGGCCAGCTCATAACTTTCAATCCAGGCCTCCGGAGGCAGGTCAGCCGTGTAATTCGGGACCTTGCGAGGGCCCTTGAAGTCCTTCCGCAGACGCTGGTTCTGCAGAGCCGACACCAAGCACGACACACCCACGGCCCTAGTGGTTACTCCCGCTCCAACTACGATGGAAGGCGCAGGCTCTTGATGAGCCGCCGCTGCCAGAGCCGCCGCCTCACGCTGTGCTCTCGCCCGATGTACGAGTGCCTGAGCATCCAAAGCCGCCTCATCTCGCGGCGGTCCCCGGTGCCGATCACTGCTAGAAACCGCTGGCGACTCATAGCGCCAGCTAAAGCTGTGGCTAGGGAGGGGGGTTGAATGCACACGGCTCCGGCTATGGGTATACTTCTCCTTCTGGGCCATCGCCGTCTATAGATATCCAATGGTGTTCCGCACCTCCTCAGCGTAAGGTGCCTCGTCAGGAATAGGAATTGTTTCAAGACGGGTGGCCGCAGCCACCATGTTCTCCGCCGGGTTTGAGTAATGACCCACCGGCGTTGGGAAAACCATTGGTGAGGTCTGGTTCCGTCGGGGCGGGTTAAGCTGCCGCCGAGCCGCCGGGTGACTTCCAGGTGCTTCCATTGTCCGACCCATTCCTGGCGTGTTAAATAGGTTTTGAGCCTCATATTGCTCTGGCAGGCGGGACTGATGCCTCATCCGCCACACCGTAGCCGCCGACTGCTGTTCCAGTTCAAGGCAGAAGGCATCCGTCTTAAGGCGCTCTGCCTTCGCGTCCATCTGAGCTTTTAACGCGCCGATCTTGTGTTGGACCTCTGCCATCTGATACTTTAGTCTCGTAATCTCCAGGTTCTGGGCGGCTTGATTGTTAGGCATGACTTCAGTTGCCATCAAGGCTGTGAGCTCGTTCATCAGATCCAGGAGAACCTGAGCCGGCGACGGGTCAGCCCCCATGTCTGCTGCCCCGGCGGCCGCACTGCTTGTGCCCGGTTCTGTCCTCGCCATGAACACGGCTGCATGAGTCGGCAATGCATGACCGTCCGGCTCAGACTGCTCCGACTCGAGGTAAAGCTCGTCGTTGTAGCCCCGAGCCCGCCGTCGTGAAGTTGGTAGATTGATTCCGCCTCTCTGCTGGAAGATCCATCCTCCGAACAGATGAGGGTCTCCTGCGACTTAGATGCCTCAAGATCCATACCTTGAGTGAAGCCAACAAAAATATGCTTCCTGCCCAGATTAACACGGGCGGGTCGCACGTGTCGGACGGGTTGCGCGCATCGAGCCGGCTCAACGATGTCGGTGCAGACGTCCGCCCCGGGTGTAGAACCGCTGATTTTGCTGATGAAGACGTGGATTCCACCGAAGGGAACTTGGAACCCGTACTCCATAGAGTCGGCGTCGGGACCCCAGCCGGCGCCGTCGATGTATAGCCGGCCGTGGCGGCTTTTGCTCATCCTTCCGATCACGTATCCTTCGAACCCCGCGAGAGAGCCCTTCAAAAACTCAACACCACCGAGCGCTAGCCCCACGGTGGGTGCCAACTATTGTGGTTTTTTCACGACAGATGTCCCAGGACTTAGATTCGAGGCCATTGCTAAGGTGATGGACTCAAAGGGGTTGGTTGGGACGAAGGACACGAGTTTACCCAGGTTCAGCCCCTCAAGAAGAGGTAAAGGCCTATGTCCTGCTTGTGTTATATTGATTGGAGTATCAATTACCAGGGAGCGGATTCGCTTGACCTAGTTCTCGATAGATTGGTTTCTGCCTAAGTCGCCCCCGGTATTGCTCTTATATAGGATGTCAAGACCACATGTTACACAAGTCTCATACCGACTCTTACAACGTGTCCGACTCTAACTCTACGCCGTCTTTTCTTCTTGAGCAAGCCGTCTCTGGGCGGCATATCCGCCCGGGTCTTCTTTGCCTTCCTTGTCTGGGCCTCACGTCGGCCCATCTTAGTTAGCCGCTGTACGTCTGGGCTTATGTCTCTAGGCCTATCGTTGGTCTAGCCCTTGAGGGTCTAACCCTTGAGCCGCCAGTCATGACCCGGCCCCACCTGGGCGGGTCTTACCACGGGGTTATATCCCCAACACTTATGGATCACATCTAACTTGGGAGGAGAAGGATGATCTTATCTACTTTGTTATTGGTGTCATAGCTCGTAGGGACATCTTCCCGTATAATTTTGGAACTGGCCCAAATTATACATTGTACAAGACACTAGTTCATAGGTTGAGGGCAGATGACATTCGCCGAAATATCTTGGTAAGAGTTG
Source organism: Hordeum marinum (assembly GCA_022496015.1). NCBI lineage: Eukaryota > Viridiplantae > Streptophyta > Magnoliopsida > Poales > Poaceae > Hordeum > Hordeum marinum. Next base: position 431,717,770 of record CM039674.1, on the reverse strand, counting down.
CTAATTAAGTACACCAGTACTGTTATGTAAATGGTATTGATTACATTGCTAACTAGGCTACTATTATGTTCTTCAACAGAAATTGCCAAATGAAGTTGTGCCACCGTTGATGCAACCCGAAGGTAATATGACAATAAAAAGCGCCTTCCATCCCGAGTTATCTTTTGCATACTTGACTGAGCGCAAACCACTAAGAAGGCTCCAAATTGAAGCATGGGGACAAATAAAGAAGGATCGCAAGCCACAAGTTGGAGACCGTTGGATCTCTTTGCTTCATCATGGAGACATAGGTGTTATTATTTTTTATGTCATTTTACCTAGGAGGGAGGAGTAGGTCTTATGAGGGAGGACTATGTCATTTTATCTTTTTTTGTTTTATGAGACTTTAACTTTGTATGATTAATATGATGATGACGATGAGTTGTTAGATCTTGTGTAATTAATGGTTTCCTTCATTTGCTTATTAGCTAGCGGCGAGTTCTCTCTATATGTATAGTAGCTAGTAGCGTCAACCAAGCACGGAGAAAGAGAGGACACTTCTCTCTATTAATTAGCTAGCTAACACAATATGAAACCCCTAAATTAACCCTCCAAACCCCCCTAACCCCCCTTTCAAAAAACCCCAGCAACTTTTGGTCCCGGTTGGTGTTACCAACCGGGACTAAAGGTCCTCTTGCCTGGGCTCCCCACAAAGGCCACATGGAGCCCCTTCTGTCTCGGTTCGTAAGTGAACCGGGACTAAATATTTAGGGCTTTAGTCTCGACCCTTTAGTCCCGGTTCCAGAACCAGGACTGATGGGCCTATGGAATCGGGACAAATGGGCCGTTTTCTACTAGTGCTTGAAGGGATGTCTAGAGGGGGTGAATAGACTACTTGACAAAATTAAAACCTAACCTTTTCCCAAGTTAATTGGTTGGTAGATTTTAGCAATTCTAACAAGTCTAGTGCACCATACACATGCTAGTCAACAAGTATGGCAGCGGAAAGTAAAGACAAGCATATGTAAGAAGGAGTAGAGGTAGGAAGATCAAACACAATTGGAGAGACGAAGATTTTTCCTATGGTTCTGATAGGTGGCGCTATCGTACATCCACGTTTATGGAGACTTCAACCCACAAAGGGTAACGATCTTGAAGTTTGACTTTTGGCTTTGGACAGAAAGTTTTCGGTGCGAAAGTGGGTGAGTATTTTTGGTGGCTAATCTCAAAGCACTTGAGCAACCAGATCATCATAAATACCACATGCCCTTTTAATAGTATTGGTTTTCCTGTGGACTCAAAAGTGTTTTCTCACAAAATGTAAATGTAGAGTCCTCAATATCGAAGCATAGCCAATCTTCTTCTTCTTCTTCTTCTTCTTCTTATTCTTCCTCTTCTTCTTCTTCTTCTTCTTCTTCTTCTTCCTCTTCTTCTTCTCTTCTTCTTCTTCTTCAGGGATATGATAGGTCATGTGTATCTTGGCTATATGCATCAAATATATGTGAATGATGTGTATCCTTGTTCAAGAATCACTCTTGCAAACAATATGTGCAAGAAACAAGAGATCATCTTGACCAGGGGTATGATTGAGAGAGTCCTGGATTAAGGGGTCCTCGAGAAGCCGACCTATTCTTATGGGCCGGACTATATGGGCTACTTACCAAACACTGGAAGATTTGAAGGACCAATCTCCAAGATGGAAGCTTCAGGAAGCACGACTTGCGCTCCATGTTTGATGCTGCAAATAGGCATGTTTATCTCTTCAGCATGTAACCGACCATGTGTAAACCCTAGGCATCCTCGGCGTCTATATAAGACAGAGGGTTTTAGGGTATAGGAACAGAACAACTCATCTTGGGTTAGCTATTCGATCTCGAGGTAGATCAACTATGTAACCCCCCCACATCATCAATAAAACCAATCAGGACGTAGGGTATTCCCTCCATAGGAGGGCCCGAACATGGGTAAATTTGTGTCCCCTTTGCCTCCCGTTACCGTAGATTCTAATCTCACAGTTCGGGACCCCCTACCCGAGATCTGCCGGTTTTGACACCGACATTGGTGCTTTCATTGAGAGTTCCCCTGTGAGCCGGATAGAATCGATGTCTCGCCTTCTCATCAACGAAGAGGTCCGCAACATGGACACTTTTGTCCCCAGACAGATCTTCTCCTTCGGCAGCGTTGTGCGGCACGCTGATCCCACGGGCCATCTAGGCCGCGTTGAGAGCTTCGCCCCTGATCGAGAGGTCAAATTCAAAAACTTAGAGTTTTCCGTAGACTCTCAGGGTGACTTGTCATTAACCAGGATCGCAGCTTCGCCTGTAGCCCCCGAGGACTCTGAGGCTTTAACCTCGAGCCCCTTCTTCGGACATGCCCATGGGGTCACCCATGGCGATGAGCCAATCTCCTATCCTGGTCCGGCCATTGATCCAAATGATCGAACACATGTTCTTGCCTAACACTCCCCATGTCCGGATGCCTTGGAGTTTAACTCCACAAGTTCTGAATAGCTGTATCCGACCAGGGCCTCAACGGTTGACGAGGCCCTAGATCGGATCTCGTTAATGAAGATCACCGACGATCCAGCCCCGATCTATGCTAAGTTCGGTTACAGTACGGGTCAGGACGAATTTGTCGACCCACCCACCACCCACTTGATAGCTACTGTCGAAGATTTAACCGGCATGCTGGACTATGCCTCTGAGGAGGCAGAATACGTGGATGAAGAGGACCGTGCTCCCACCCCCGTTAACACCGGGAGGTGGGCCACCACTTCCACATATGATGTCTACATGGTAGATACTCCTGCCACTAACAGCGACAATACGCCTAACAACGATGGCGACAAGTGGGGCGATGCGCCATCAAGGCGCCAGAAACCGCATAAGCGGTCGAAAGGCAAAAAGGGAAGGAAAGCTATTATCAGGAACGGGGACGGTAATACCCATGCTGACCATGGCAATCCCGATATCCCCGAACACCTGTTAGAGGGTTCGGAAGGGCCTAAGGACCAGAACAACCCCAATAACATCAATGACTCCCAAGATGATAATTACATTCCCCCGTCGAGGAGGAAGATATATCGGAAGCTGTCAACTTGTACATCCCTGATAACCTCGAAGATTAGGAAGAAATCAGGCAGGGGCTCATAGCAACGGTCCCAGCTTGAAAGCTAAAGAATGACAACTCAAAGCCGAACAAGATGACCTCAATGATCGATGGACGAAAGTCCTCTCAGGTGAGGAAGTATATGACACCAGTCTATTGAACCAGCCTAAAAGCTACCCACGAACTAGGTTGTTGCCACAATTCGATGACGAACTCACTGATACTTCGTCTTCGAACCATACTCCATATGACAAGCCGGACCGCCCCTCTCATGGTTGGGACAGGATGGCTGACGACACCAGTTATATATCGGCAATGCCCCGAAGACAGGGCAAGGAGCCATTAGAGCCCAACGAAAGGTTTGACCTGTGAGATGACGTGGATCACAAAGCAGGTCATACAAGATCCATCTACGGATCCAAAGAGTACTCACCCGATAGACGGGGCGGGTATAGACCATGGTTCGACCAAAACAATAGGGCCAGGGAACGCAACCGAGCCCACACAGACACCAAATACGTGCGCTACATAGCACGGGTCAGAGGCACTGCTCACCCACTGTGCTTCACAGATGAGGTAATGCGACATCAGTTCCTCAAGGGGTTTAAACCTATGAATATAGAACAGTATGATGGGACCCCTGAACCAACCATATGGATTTAGGACTTCCTCCCCCATATCCACATGGCACGAGGAGACGATCTCCATGCCATCAAATATCTACCTCTTAAGCGCAAGGGGCTAGCTCGACACTGGTTAAACAGCCTCCCCGAAAACTCCATTGGATGTTGGGAAGACCTAGAACATGCGTACCGCTCTAACTTCCAGGGAACCTATGTCCGCCCGCCGGACTCTTTCGATCTCAGCAACATCGTCAAGAAGCCCGGCGAGTCTGCTCGGCAATTCTGGAATCGGTTCTTGACTAAGAAGAACAAAATTGTCGACTATCCGGATGCTGAGGCCATAGCCTCCTTCCGGCACAATATTTGGGACGAATGGTTGGTCCGCCAACTAGCACAGGATAAACCTTGGACCATGTGTGCCCTTACCTCCCTCAAGACCCGCTTTTGCGCGGGCGAAGACAATTGGCTGGCAAGACACAACCACAATTCCGAAGATCCCGTAGCTTCTAAAGCCCAGGATGGCAATGGAAAACCAACGCACAATAAGAATAAGCGCCGACATAATAATAGCGATGCCGATGACACGGCTGTAAACACCGGATTCCACAACTCCCGACCGGGGCAGCGGAAGAAGCCTCCTAAAGGCAATCGCGACGGACCCACTCAGCTGGAGAGGATCATGGAAAGGCGTTGCCAAATCCATGGGACTTCGGAGAAGCCTTCCAACCACACACACAGCAACTGCTAGGTGTTTAAACAGGCCGACAAGATACCACCTGAGGACCAAGGCAAAAGCTCTCGTAGCGAGGACGAGGATGAGCCTCGAGGCCCAATTGGTGGCAGACAGAAGAAATTCCGCCCCAAAGTCGAAATGGTGAACATGATATATGCCACCCATATACCTAAGAAGAAGAGGAAGTGCGCCCTTTGGGAGGTCTACGTTGTGGAACCCGTAGCCCCGAAATACAACCATGGTCGGCATACCCGATCAAATTTGATCGGCGCGATCACCCGAACAATATCCATCATGGGGGTTCGGCAACCCTCGTCCTAGACCCCATTATAGATGGGTATCACCTCACAAAAGTCCTAATGGATGGAGGAAGTAGCCTCAACCTGATTTACTCAGATACGGTGAAAAAGATGGGCATAGATCCATCAAGGATCAAACCCAGCAGCACTACCTTCAAAGGAGTGATCCCAGGCATTGAGGCCCGATGTACGTGTTCCGTAACCCTAGAAGTTGTGTTCGGCTCGCCCGAGAACTTTTATAGCAAAGACTTGATCTTCGACATTGTGCCCTTCTGTAGCGGCTATCACGCGCTGCTTGGTCGGACAACGTTCGCTCATTTCAACGTAGTCCCACACAACGCATACCTCAAGCTCAAGATGCCGGGCCCAAGGCAGTCATTACTGTCAACGGCAATACAGAGCATTCCCTTAGAACTGAGGAACATGCACTAGCCCTAGCTGTCGAATTCAGCTACAAAGAAGATCGACAAGTTCGACATCCACCATAAAGGCACACAAGGCTGGGAAGCGAGTTCAGCTTCAGACGAAAAACTCAGATCCTTCCTCCTCCCTTCAATAGGGACTCGCCCCCACCGCACAACCGTAAGACCAGCAAAGTACGTGCCGAGGAGGCACAACTTCGCACTTAAAACTCCATGGTTAGCTGTAGCGACCCGATCCGAAAATCGGAGTCTCTGTGTATACCGTGCTAGTCCCTGGATCGAAATTGCTAGCACACACAGTACTCGATGAAATAATACAGAGTTCAATCACACACTTTATTACACCGAGGTCCTCAAAAGAGTATTTATTACATAAATATGGCTGAAGGCCATCTAAATAAAATAATGTTGAAAGCTTCAAAGGTAAATGAGTCCATCAACTCCACTTGCAAAACTGAGTGCAGAACAATGACCTATCGCACCTTAATCCTCGTCGGAAAACTCTACAACATGAGACGTTGCAGCCGTGTAGGTCAGCACATGGAATATGCTGGCAGTGTCACACCATAGAGCAATGATGAAAATAACTATCTCTATATGCAATTTTTGGCTGGTGGAGGCTCTAAGTTTAATTTTGCAAAATGCTAATTATTTCCAACAAAAAAGGAATACATTTTTATTTACTACCAAGTTTATGCCATTATTGAGAAGGTTCCTCCAACTCAATTCCCGAAATTACCAAGTCATTAATAACCCAATTCATTAATTAAAATAGAGTGATGAGATCAACCAATAATTCACTTCTAGATACTCAAAGTTGTCCATAACCGGGGACACGACTAATCATGATTAGTTTATACACTCTGTAGAGGTTGTGTACTTTTCCCCACAAGACTCGACCACCTCCATGATCGGAAGATCGAGACATAGTCTTTCTGAATGTGTTGCCCTTAACCTTGGATAGGCCGATACACCTACGTTCCCCTACATCTGCTAGCCTACCCGGAAAGGCACACACAAACTTACTCAACTATGCCAGAGCCCATAATGGCTTGTGGCTACACACGAAAGTTTCTAGGCATGAAATATCATATGATCCCTTCGAGCGTGGGTGGCATTCCGTAGGGTGATCACACGGGTCCTCCGGGATCCCCTAGGGCAAGCACTGGATACTCCAGGTGCCCCAACCGTTCCACCCAGAGTTGTGGAGTTTGAATCAAAGTCGGTTCCTGTACGTGTACGTGTAGAATCCCTTGTTCGTTCCCGGGGAAGAAGAAGATTGGTGGGTCCCTTTGTCAGAAAAAATTGAGAGGGAGATCGAGAGAAACGAGCGCACGTGGGTGGTGGCGGCTTGGTGGGCGCTGCCCCTGGCCAGCGAGCGCTAGGGTTGCCCTTGCTAGCGAGCGCTAGCGCTGGCTCTTGGGCTGGCTCGGGCTTGTAGCCCGTGGCTGGCCGGATCTGGCCTTTTTTGTTTTTAGCACGTTTTGTCTATATCGTAAGAATAAAGCGGAAAAACAAAATATAAGGTATTATATACCAAAACGATCATAAAAATAAGACCTAAGTCGTGAACATTATTTTAGAGGTAGATTAAAAACTTTATAAAACATTATGTTTTAAAATAAATCCAAATAAAATCAAATTGACTTTCAAAAATATTGGCACTATTTTCTTCTGACTTTTGGGGTGTCATGTTACCTCCTCTCATACTTTTTTTATCAAAGTATTTTGTTAGGGAATTGAATAAACTCAAATGCCAATTGAAAAGAAGTCAAATAAAGAACATGAAAATTTAATTGCCTCGTTTATTTAATCAACATGCATAGATGCTTAACTATAATTGTAAAACATTCCAAATTGAAAATTTGGGACGTTACAAACTTCAGTTAACCGTGGCAACCTTCAATAACTTTCAAGAGTTGGTTGACAAGGCTCTCATTCTGGAAGGCAAGCAACAACAGATAGAGAACTGCAAGAGGAAGTACGAACAGGGAAAGTATAACTCTGGAGCTCAGCAGAAGCCCCGCTATACCTCGTACTCGGGAAATAATGGATCAGGATCCAACAAGTATGGTGGACACAATCACCATAACCATGGAGGCCATTCTCAGCACAGAGGAAATGGACATAACCATAATGGCCATAAGAATGGCAATGGTAATGGAGGCAACGTAAACCATCAGCGTTCCAACCCCGCTACACCGGCAAAGAAGGATCTGAGCCACATCACCTGTTTCAAGTGCGGGAAGACCGGACACTACGCCACCGAATGTCCTGAGGCAAAGAATGGGAATGGCAATGGAAGCTCTAGAAAGAAGCCCAACCCTTTCACCAGAGGGCAGGTGAATCATGTCAATGTGGAGGAAATTGACGAGTAGCCTAACGCACTTGTGGGTAAGTTTTTGATTAATACATTTACAACTCTCGTTCTTTTTGATACTGGTGCATCACATTCATTTGTATCAAGGGGATTTGTGGAGAAGTTTAAGTTGTCAACCATAGCCCTTAAGTCACCTATGTTAGTAAGTTCCCTAGGAAGAGAGACTATGTCCAGTCAGGGATGTTTTCAGTTGCCATTGACCATAGGGAGGCATGTTTTTCCCACAGACCTCATCATCCTAAAATCACAAGGATTGGACGTGATCATAGGCATGGATTGGTTATCCAAGTACGAGGGAAACATAGATTGTGCTATTAAGTCGATTCTTCTCACCACCCCAGAGGGAAAACGGATCAAGTATGTGTCGAGGCATACGCCAAGGAGCACATAGATGAATTCTCTTTCAGGAGTTTTTCAGGAGGAAGTACGAGTGTTAAAGGATTATCCTGATGTATTCCTAGAGGAATTACCAGGCATGCCACCAGACCGAGACATAGGGTTTTTAATTGAGTTGTTGCCAGGCACAGGACCAATATCCAAGAGACCATACCGGATGCCCGCAAATGATCTGGAAGAAATTAAGAATCAGATTAAGGAATTATTGGAGAAAGGTTATATTCGACCGAGTTCATCGCCTTGGGGATCCCCAGTGCTTCTAGTTGAGAAGAAGGATGGAACCCTGAGAATGGTTGTAGATTATCATGCGTTGAACGAGGTGACAATCAAGAACAAATACCCGCTGTCGATGATCAATGATTTGTTTGACCAGCTAGTCGGAGCTAGTGTATTCTCCAAGATCGATCTTCAATCAGGATATCACCAGCTGAAGATCCGAGAGTAGGATATACCCAAGACAACTTTTACCATGAGGTATGGCTTTATGAGTATACATTCATGTCTTTTGGTTTGACTAATGCACCTGCCTATTTTATGAGCATGACGAGCAAGGTATTCATGGAGTTCTTGGATAACTTTGTCATGGTATTCATCTATGACATATTGATTTACTCAAAGAATGAATAATAACACAAGGAACATTTGCGCTTGGTTCTCGAGAAGTTAAGGGAACATCAACTATACGCCAAGTTCAGCAAATGCGAGTTTTGGTTGAGGGAAGTCGGATTTCTCGGACATGTTGTATTAGGAGAAGGAATAGCAGTAGACACTTCCAAGGTTGAAGCCGTCACAGAATGGAAGGCACCCACCTCAGTCGGAGAGATACGCAGTTTCCTTGGACTCGCAGGATATTACCGGAGGTTTATTGAGAATTTCTCCAAGATCGCGAAGCCCATGACGGATTTATTGAAGAAAGACACCAAGTTTAATTGGACCGAGGATTGTGAGGCTAGTTTTCAGGAGTTGAAGAAATGTTTGGTTACAGCCCCAGTGCTACTTCTGCCGAATATACGCAAGGATTTTCAAGTATATTGCGACGCTTCACGTCACGGACTTGGAGGTGTTTTCATGCAAGAAGGAAGAGTTGTATCCTATACCTCACGTCAGCTTCGACCTCATGAGTTGAATTACGCCACGCATGATTTGGAATTAGCAGCCGTAGTGCATGCGCTCAAGACCTGGAGACTTTTCCTTATTGGAAATAGTTGTGACGTCTACACGGATCACAAGAGTTTGAAATACATCTTCACACAGAAGGAGTTGAACCTCAGGCAAAGGAGATGGTTGGAGATCATAAAGGATTATGACATGAGATTACATTATCACCCAGGTAAGGCCAATGTCGTGGCAGATGCTTTGAGCCGTAAGAGTTATGTCAATACTCTCATAGCAGGAGGACTACCTCAGGAGTTAGCCGACGATCTCAGAGATCTCCGATAGTTCCGAGAGGTTTTGTTGCTGCGATGGAAATTCAGTCCATGCTGTTGGGAAGAATTCGAGAAGCCCAGAAGATGGACAAAGGAATTGCATAGATAAAGGAAAGAATGAGCCAAGGAAAGGCAGAAGGATTTCGTGAGGATGAACACGGAACCTTATGGTTTGAGTAGCGTATATATGTGCCCAATGACCCAGAGATCAGGAAGTTTATTTTTCAGGAGGCTCATGATTCGCCTTACTTGATACACCCAAGCAACACCAAGATGCATCTGGACTTGAAGGAATTTTTTTGGTGGAGCGGTATGAAGAAGGATATTGCGGAATATGTAGCAATATGCGATGTTTGTCAAAGAGTTAAGGTAGAGCATCAGAAACCAGCTGGATTACTTCAGCCATTGCCGATACCCAATTGGAAATGGGATAAACTTGGCATGTACTTCATTACAGGTTTACCGAGGACGCATTCGGGTTATGATTCCATATGGGTAGTAGTTGATCGCTTGACCAAGGTAGCTCACTTCATCCCTGTGAAAACTACCTATACAAGTGCTAAGCTGGCAAAGATATATATAACCAGGATCGTATGTCTGCATGGAGTTCCGAGGACCATCGTATCAGATAGAGGAACACAATTTACCTCGAAGTTGTGGAAGCAGTTACACGAAACTTTGGGTACCAGGCTAGAATTCAGCATAGCCTTCCATCCGCAGACGGATGGGCAGACCGAGAGAGTCAACCAGGTTTTGGAGGACATGTTGAGAGCTTGTGCGCTAGACTATGGGTCTAGTTGGGATGATAATTGGCCATACACAGAGTTCTCATACAACAATAGCTATTAGACTAGTTTGAAGATGGCCCCTTTCGAAGCATTATACGAAAGGAGGTGTAGAACACCATTGATGTGGGATGGAGTTGGAGACCGTAAACTGTTCAGACCAGATTTAATCAGAGATTCAGAGGAGAAGATCAAGTTGATTCACGACAGGCTCAAGATAGCCCAGTCCAGGTAGAAGAGTTATGCCGATACTAAACGCAAGGAGGTAACCTATGAAGTCGGAGACAGAGCATATCTTCGTGTGTCGCCGCTTTGAGGAGTTAATAGGTTTGGAGTCAAAGGAAAGTTAGCACCACGATTTGTGGGGCCGTACAGAGTTTTGCAACGTATGGGTGAAGTTTCATACAAGTTGGAATTACCCAAAGCTTTGTAAGGAGTTCATGATGTGTTTCATGTTTCCCAGTTGAAGAAGTGCCATGCAGAGATGGTCGATATTCCCCTCAGAGACATAGTGCCCCTAGAGGCAATACAATTGGATAGTGATCTGACTTATGAGGAGAAACCCGTCAAGATTCTCGAGACTACAAACCGAGTTACCCACAACAAGATCATAAAGTTTTGCAAGGTTCAGTGGAGCCACCATACCGAAGAGGAGGCCACCTGGGAGCGCGAAGAAGATCTTCATCAAGACCACTCGCACCTTTTTGCTAGCCAACCCGAATCTCGAGGGCGAGATTCATCTTAAGGGGGGTAGGTTTGTAACATCCCAAATTTTCAATTTGGAATGTTTTACAATTATAGTTAAGCATCTATGCATGTTGATTAAATAAATGAGGCAATTAAATTTTCATCTTCTTTATTTGACTTCTTTTCAATTGGCATTTGAGTTTATTCAATTTCCTAACAAAATACTTTGATAAAAAAGTGTGAGAGGAGGTAACATGACACCCCAAAAGTCAGAAGAAAATAGCGCCAATATTTTTGAAAGTCAATTTGGTTTTATTTCGATTATTTTAAACATAATGTTTTATAAGGTTTTTATTCTACCTCTAAAATAATGTTCACGACTTAGGACTTATTTTTATGATCGTTTTGATATATAATACCTTATATTTTTTCTCTTTATTCTTACGATATAGACAAAACGTACTAAAAAAATGAAAAAAGGCCAGATCCGGCCAGCCACGGGCCACAAGCCCCAGCCAGCCCAAGAGCCAGCGCTAGCACTCGCTAGCAAGGGCAACCCTAGCGCTCGCTGGCCAGGGGCAGCGCCCACCGAGCCGCCGCCACCCACGTGCGCTCGTTTCTCTCGACCTCTCTCTTAATTTTTTTCCTGACAAAGGAACCCACCAATCTTCTTCTTCCCCAGGAACAAACAAGGAATTCTACACGTACACGTACAGGAACTGACTTCGATTCAAACTCTACAAAATCCTATCTTTAGTCAACCCCTGCCCAAGCAAGATGTCCTATAAATAGCCATGACTTTCCTTGACTGATTCCCCCAAACCACAACACCCGAAACCTCCTGTACACGAAGCTCTCGTCGTTTGGATCTCGCCATAAAAGCCGCGGTTCATCGTCGGATTCTGACGCCGGTGAGCCATTCCGAGCCTTTCTTTTCTATAATTCGACTTCTCTCGATCCTTAGATTGATTTTGACAAGGTCTTGTCCTCCCTCTTAATCTACAGCGACCACGTCGAGCTCGCAACACCGCCGTAGTTCACGGAGTTTACCTCGACGCCCCACTCGCTTCTGTCATCATCAACCTTCACATTTAATAAAAATCGATCTCCCTCAATCTCCCTCACCCAATGGACATCACCGCCGATGCCGTTGATCGCTGGAGCCGCCACCCCACCTCCATCTTCTTCCCTGCTTCTTCTTTGTAGGTACCGAGCATCTCCTGTTCTATTAATTTTTTTAAGCTATAAACGTTAAGCAGAGGTCATCCACCTTTTAGCCCCCGTAGCGAACGCTTTCAGCCACCCAAAAACCGCCACGTGTCGGGTGCTCACAATTTAGCGTTTTCAGTAAAAATCCCGTATTTAGATTAGATCCCGATTTTGTTTTTTTTGTATATTTAATTATACAACTCGGATTTGGACGATTCTTTTTGCTGCAGTTTCTTAAAAATCCCATCTATATAGAGAACCAAACGAAAATTATTTTTGAAAATTTTAAAATATGAATTGGGACTAATTTGTATAAAACACTAATTTAGGTCTAACTTTTATTCAAAAATAGGTTTGTGAGAAATTCTTTTTGCTACGGTTTTCTGCATGTTACATGTATCCAGAGAACTAATAAAAATAATTTTTTTTCATAAAAACTTAATCTGGATAGATTTAAGTTTTTTTCTTAAATAGGCCATAACTTTTGTTTTATAAAACCTTTTTAATTGATTCTTTTTGCTAACAAAAACTAATAGCAAATACTTTCTGTTAAACCAAAGTTTTACGATAATTTCTCATATTAAAATTTGTTTCTGTCCAGAAATTTGTTTGCCAATTTCTTTGATTTTTTCTTTTTTTTCTTTTGATGTTGTTTTGCATATGATCTTGTTTGCTCGATTGTGATCGTGATTGCTAATTGTATGCTTATTGTTTGTCATGTTAAATTGTTCGAAGTGCGAGGCGGAGTACTACCAATCTCTAGAATTTAACGAACATCAGCAAGGCAATTTCATACTTTGATCATACTTTCCTATACCCAGTTTGACTATGCATTAGATTCACTCTTACAAATTGCATGATTAGGATTGGGAAATTTTGGTATTGCTATGTAGTTCATGAGGTAGGAATCTATGACTCTTGATCACCACGGGAATATTCGTTAAGTTTATATATTGCTTAGCCATGCTCGTAGACGAGGATTGGTATGTGTGATTCATGCAAGTTGTGAGAGAAATAGTAATTTTGGGATAACCTTAAGGTGGCAACATTAACACAACTCTGGGTGGAATGTTGGGGCACCTGGAGTATCCAGTGCTTGCCCTAGGGGATCCCGGAGGACCCGTGTGATCACCCTACGGAATGCCACCCAGGCTCGAAGGGATCATAAGATATTTCATGCCTAGAAACTTTTGTATGCATCCACGGTAGACTAGCAGATGTAGGGGAAAGTAGGTGTACCGGGCTATCCAGGGTTAAGGGGAACACATTCAGAAAGACTATGTCTCGATCTTCCGATCATGGAGGTGGTCGAGTCTTGTGGGGAAAAGTGCACAACCTCTATAGAGTGTATAAACTAATCATGATGAGCTGTGTCCCCAGTTATGGACAACTTTGAGTATCTAGAAGTGAATTATTGGTTGATCTCATCACTCTATTTTAATTAATGAATTGTGTTATTAATGACTTGGTAATTTCAGGAATTGAGTTGGAGGAACCTTCTCAACAATGGCATAAACTTGGTAGTAAATAAAAAATTATTCCTTTGTTGTAGGAAAAAAAATAGCATTTTGCAAAGTTAAACTTAGAGCCTCCACCAGCCAAAAATTGCATATAGAGATAGTTATTTTCATCATTGCTCTATGGTGTGACATTGCCAGCATATTCCATGTGCTGACCTACACGGCTACAACATCTCATGTTGTAGAGTTTTCCGACGAGGATTAAGGTGCGATAGGTCATTGTTCTGCACTCAGTTTTGCCAGTGGAGTTGATGGACTCATTTACCTTCAAAGCTTCCACAATTATTTTATTTAGATGGCCTTCAGCCATATTTATGTAATAAATACTCTTTTGAGGACCTCGATGTAATAAAGTGTGTGATTGAACTTTGTAATATTTCATCGAGTACTGTGTGTGCTAGCAAGTTCGATCCAGGGACTAGCACGATATACACACAGACTCCGATTTTCGGATCGGGTCGCTACAGTAGCTGTGGGGAAATAAAGATGGGTGTTCGGCTGGCCTGAACCTCTACCATTAACACGTCTTTGGACTAAATGTAGGTGGTCCTAAAAGAACCTACCCATGGCGTGAAGCTCACCACAATCCGGCGACCTCTCATGACCTTGTTTGCACGATCCAATTGCCGAACACTAACACCCATCAAGGTGAATCTAAGAGCAGGAGTCAACTAGTAACGGGGCATATCGAGGATGTCAGGTTCTCAATCGAAGACCCCTAGTACAATAACTCCTGTATATTTTTATTTCTTTCACATACCTGTAAACAGTTACTTCGGTAATCCGAGCTATAAGAGTTGTTGAGAAAAAATGTAAATTGCGTGGCACAAGTTTGCCTCATCTGTCCTTTTTTGGCACATATTTTTTCCTCTCTCCCTCTTCTCGTGGACCTGTTCGGTATGATGCAAGACAACCGACTAATAGATCGGGGGCTCGAGTTTAAAAACAAATCGCCTTGTGTATATTCTATCATGCGTTGGTGTCTCGGTGTTCGCTTTATATGCATTGGTTCCGAACTATGTCTTGGGTCAATAGTTGGGTTGCCCGGCTCCTGTGCTTACCCCTTTACGTTCCGCTCATTCGGCTAAAAGGGCAAAGGGAGCACCCCTGCGATTATGCTTCCGGATAGTCTGGTCAAGCACCTCAGGGGAGAAAGCCAAAAACGAACTGTCATAGTATGCGAGATCCGGTCTGTGAACTTGAGCTGGAAGTATTATACTTCAATCCTCGTAAGCGGTTATTCTGTGTTATACGAGGAGCTTTCTCTTTGTGCAAACATTGTGATACCGGTTTTGGCCACGGTTCATCCGAACATCACAACATTTCCGTGGCTAATCGTATGCTTCCTATTGTCCTTTTCGCGCCCCTACGGCTAAGTGAATGAAATAAAGCACCATAGTCTGATTGCCTAGTCTACGGCACTATACCGCCTTCGGGTTCCAATAATTCGGCTAAGGGACATAGTGCGTTGGCATAGACACTCCATGTAGTATCTACACGGGGGCTGAAGCTGACGACTCGCATCTTTCAGTATTAAATGGCCACATGGGAGTTATAAAGGAATGCAAAACAAAGTAAGAATAAATACTAATATCATCAAAAGTTTGGACAAGTCTTTGGACGCGTTACAGTTCATTCAAATAAATGATCGCCCGAACATTGGGGCGCTATCACCCGAGCACTCTCCATCACTCCACCAAAGTATATCTCGGGGCGTCTATGCTCTTTCCCGGGAGGCGGTGGGGTGGTGGCTACCTTCATCGGATCTAGCCCCGGCCAGTGCACCTTCGCTCTTGTGAGGACCATCCGGACTCCCTTGATGGAGGAGGAGCACTTGACGGTGTCGAGGCGGGGCGTAGCAGTAATCAACCTCTGCACCAGGCCAAAGTAGCCGTCTGGCAGCAACTCGCCGGGCCATAAGCGGATACATAGATCCTTCATGGCTGGCTCTGCCATCTCGTGCAGCTCCATCAACTATTTTAGCTGCTCCACCAGAAGAGGAGGACGCTTGGGGGCTCCAAACTATGCCCAGAACACCCGAGCTTCATCTCCTTCTCCCCGCGAGGCGAACAACTGATTGGCGTCCGCCACACTCTTCTGGAGATCGGAAGATGCTCCTGAGGATTGCCACACCCAGGTAAGCAATGCAAATTTGCTATCCCCAAATACGCACTTTAGTGAGTACAGTTTACCATCGGTTATGTCTTTGGCTTGGCGCACTTGCTCCTCGTAGAACCGTCTGTCCACCCGCTCCTTATGGAGTTCGATTGTTAAAATGGACAGTACGGCCGAGCTTGCCTTATTCTTCTGCTCCAAGGCCTCGCATCTTTCACTGGTGTCCTTGAGCTCCTGCTAGACCTTTGCCACACGAGCCTCATGCTTGCCACTGGTGGTCCGCATGGCGGAATGGGCGACAACCATTTCTTTAGCAGCTGCCCTCTCGGCAGCCTCTTCGTCCTTCGCATGCTGGAGCTCGGCCTTGAGGCTCTCCATCAACTTCGCCGAGGTTGTAACAGCCCGGGACCGACGCTCCATAAGATTCCCCTTTTATTTCCATTCTCATCACGTGTTTCGTCTAGTTGTTGCATTCATCATCGCATCATTCGCATCATCTACATAACATCGGCATTTTGTCAACATGAGTTTTCAAACTTGCATCTGTTTGTAGCTGCCGGTTCTCTCGTTCGTGTCATCGACCGTTCCGAGACAAACCACACATGCACGCGCCCGTGACATCGATAAAATATTGTTTTCAAAGTGCGGTTAGAATATTCTCGAATTGGGTCGAAACCTAGCGTGTGGTCTTATTATAGTGTAGATAGGCCGCCTGCCAAATTTCGTCGCATTATGAGTTCATTTGATACCCGGACGGATAACCGTACCAGTGCGGTCATCGGTTTAATTATCAGTCATTTTGGTGTTTTAAAACCTTGTGTCACGGGCTCACATCTCCCTCTCTCCTCAGCTCACAAACCCTCTCCACAGCCCACTTACCCACCTGTCACCTACCCCTCCAACCGGAGCCGTCCGATCTCGTTCCGAGGGGTCAAAATGGTGCAAACCCCCCCTAAACCTAACCCCAGACCTCACCTGCTATAAAAGGAAGCCTCCCCACCAAAAATGGCCTCCCTAGCCTCTCCCGCATGGATTTCCGTGCCTAGCCACCTCCTCGCCGCCACTTGTCACTGCTAGATCCTTCGAGCGCCACCGCAACCGCCGCCCTCGGCCAACCCCGCATTGCCACGTCGCCCCGCGCCTCCACCCCTCCACCGCGGCCCGCATGGTCCGAATCAGGCCCGTGCATGGACTGAGGCAGCCGCTGCCGTAGCTCCCTCCCTTGATCCCGACCTGGATCGAGAGAGGAGCCCAACCTCCTCATGCCTGCCGGCCACCAAGACCTCCTCGGCCAGCTTGTCGGAGCCTGCAAGCCGTCGCCGCCCCCGCCTCGCCGGAAAGACCTTGTCGCCCGCTGTCAATTCGCTTCCCCGTGGCCTCCCTCTGCTCGCATGACCCCGCCTCCGGAACCATGGCTGCCGCCCCGAACAACCTTGCCGGATCTCGTCCCTCGCGCATCGCCGTCGACCACGACCGCTAGGAACGGATGGATCCCCTCTGGATCCGCCAACTCCACCCATCGCCCGCCTCCCTGGCCTCCGGGAGTGCTCGCCGACACAGTTGGTCGCCGCCATGTCCTCGCCCGGCTCGGGAGCAAGGAGAACGCCCCTGCTCGTGTTGACCGCATGCATGCACGTGGGCCGGCCTCACCCGCGGCCCAGCCGCTCCCCAAGGCCTAGCCTTCTTCAACACCGATCAGGCCGAGCCCATGGCGAGGATCCTAGCCCAGCACCCCTATGCCCTATCCTATGCATGTGTGCATAATATATTATCATGCGCTCCTATCCATTAGGACCAACAGTGGAATTTGGCCCGATTAGTTTTTTTCCACTAGCTGGTGAATTTCTCAATTATTCTAGGAAAATAGATTTACAAACAAAAAACCTTACCCTTCATGCATTTAATTAACTCACTAACCGTGCATCGTGTGTAAAAACTTTATGTATGTAAGATGATTAGAATTTCGTGTAGATTCACAATATCCAACTCCCACATGTGTTTAAAATATCTAAGTGGCTGTTTTCATCCAATTTGCGTAAATGCCATGTTAAAATAATAAGTTTTTATTATAACTAATTAACCGTAGCTCCGTTGAAAATGTTTTATATATGTAACTTGACTAGAAAAATGCGTAGAATCACATGGTGACATTTATTTTGCTGTTTAACAACTCTTAAATTGTGTTAGGACAGATCTGGACCAAATTCATAATTTGCTTATGGGGATGTTTCGAAAATGCTATATGTTGCTTCTGGGCCCATTTAAAATGCCTAGATGATATAGTTGTTCATGCTTCACCTCTTGCCATGTTTAACAACATTTAAGATTGATGAGTACCTAAACGGGATTGAACTAAATAATTCGAACGTGGAGTTTCGTCAATATGCAACTCGTTGCATCTTGAACTTCACTTAATATGTAGTAGTTGTTTGTTGTGCTTGCCATGCCATGCCATGCGTTGCATATTAAACCGGACATGCATCATATTTGTTTGCGCATCAAGTCATGCATATGTTGTGGTATATCTTGTGTTGATTGTTGTTTTCGGATTGTTCCTTCTTGATAGAGTTCCGAAAGCGTTCAGAGTGTGAGGATTCGTTCGACTACGTTGGCCCGTCTTCTTCATGGACTCATTCTTCTTCCAAGCGGGATCTCAGGTAAGATGACACATTTCTCTGGATACCACTACTATCATTGCTATGCTAGTTGTCCCGCTTTTATCGTTATGTCTCGCTACCTACCACTTGTTTGTCAAGCCTCCCAATATTGCCAGGAAAAGCCTCTAACCCCTCCACATCCCAGCAAACCTTTGTTTGGCTATGTTACCGCTTGCTTAGCCCTTCTTTTAGCGTTTCTAGCTGCAGGTGCAATTGCTTCCATGTGACAACATGGACATTCTTTTGTTATCACAATATTATTGCTATTTAATTTAATGCATTTATACACTTGGTAAAGGGTGGAAGACTTGGCCTTCTGCTCGGTGTTTTGTTCCACTCTTGCCGCCCTAGTTACTTATGAACCGATGTTATGTTCCATAACTGAGCGCTCCTAACATGCTCGGGGTTGTTATGGGGACTCCCTTGATTTTCCTTTTAGGATAAAGCTTGTCTGGCAAGGCCCAACATTGGTACTACATTTGCCTAATAACTAATAAACTTGCATAGGGACTTTCCGGACCCCAAGGATCTTTAATCAACAACCCAGGCCACTGCTCCTCATGAGTGTTGGTCCAACCTAGAGCAGCTTATTGACGCTACCCTGGGAAACTTGGTGATTGGCGTGGTAACAATCGCTCATCCGTCGTGTCCTGAGAACGAGATACGCGGATCCTATCGGGATCGTCGACACGCTGAGCGGCCTTGCTGGATTTGTTTTACCTTCCTTGAATGTCTTGCGTGAGGAACTCTGATCTTCTTTAGGCTATCTCGAGGTGTTGGTTTCCTTTGGAATTGCCTAGGATGATCACGAGATCCGTGGTCGAGGTTATTCCCGCGGCGTGTGGTTAATTTGTGATGGACGAGTTGGAGCACCCCCGCAGGGTTAAATCTTTCGGAAAGCCGTGCACGCGGTTATGTGGCAAACTTAGATATTTTGTTTAACACCCGGTCATAGCAAACTTGAAGTAAACTCTAATAAAATACACCAACTGCGTGCGTAACCGTGACTGTCTCTTCTCGTGAGTCCTTATCCGAGAGAGAACATGGTGGGGTTATGTTTGACGTAAGTAGGTGTTCAGGATATCTTAGAGATCATTACTGGCTCACGTCTGTTATGCGTAGACCACCATACTTTACTTTCTGTATTCGTAAGTTAGTCACTCCAATAAATGCTTAGTCGCTTGCAGCAGCCTCACCACTTAACCATACCTCACCCATTAAGCTTTAATAGTCTTGATACCCTTGGAAATGAGATTGCTGAGTCCCTGTGGCTCACAGATTACCACAACAACAGTTGCAGGTATAGGTAATGCGATGATTTGACGTGAGCGTGATGTTTGTTTGATTTGGAGTTCTTCTTCTTCTTCTTCTTCTTTATCAATCTGGGATGGGTTCCAGGCGGCAGCCTGGGATAACAAGGATGGATGCCATTTTATCGTTTGATTTCATCCGTAGTTGGACCCTGCTCTTCTGTATGATGCTTGAATATGTTGTTATATTGATGTGATCTTGTTTTAGCTTGTGGCGAGTGTAAGCCAATTCCATATACTCATCTCTTCTGTACATGTACTGGTAATGATATCCATTCTTGCAACATGATGAGATGTGCTTCTATCCCTGTCGAGGTCCTCGTGCCAAAATAATGATAGGATCACATCTTGGGCGTGATAGAGGTTGTGCGTACATTATACAATGTGAAAAAGCCGCCTTGATAGTATTCAGATAATGGAGTTCAGACAAAGCTATTCAGATTCTGTTTCGACATACCTTGGGCCTCGTCGAATCTTTGGTTAAGGGCCTCAACTTCGTCTTCAGAGCGCTTAAGCTTCTGATTTAGCTCGTCTAGCTCGGCGCCATTTATTGCCGCCACCGATGACGAAGCCTGCATTACACATACAGTTGATATATTACATGGGTTTTCAATTCCCGAATTATAGCCAATCCGATTATATGTTGAGTTATTCTAACATGTCGGACACTTAAAGTGTATCTAGTTTGATATCGGACATAGGAGTGACCCCTAGGTGAGCTTTTTCACCTCACCTAGGGCTCGGGGCTGCCATGTATATAATATGAATAAATAAAAACTTTGCAAATAAGAACATCGGGTGACTTACTTGAAAACCCGTAAGGAGACCTTTGAAGGCCTCCTTCAGTCCACTGTCAACGGACTTGATGCTCTGCAATACCTGCGGTGATCTTCGGGGATGGAGGCACTCAATAGAGCCTCCTCCATAACCGACCACCTATTGGTCGGTGGTGCCGGTGATGATTGGATACACCGATCACCTACCGGGGATTGAACCGGTACCTTCGGAGGCATAGTGCACTCCGAAGATGTTCTTGGAGGGGACTGAGCACCCACTCGTCCGGCACCCTCACTTTCCGGGTGGGGTGTCGCCCCCCGGTCTTTAGTGGCCGAGGCGTTAGCCCCGGCCACGGTACGATCTCCCTCGCCACCGGTGTCCGCCTCCATAGAAGTGTGCTGTGACGACACCTCCATGACGTCCCTCGTGGTGCCTGGAGTGGTGGGATGCGAGGCATCCCCGCTCTCCGCCAGTTTTGCGGGTAGGGTTTCCACGTCTGATATCACCTCGGTGGGGATAACGCGCGTGGGCTGCAAAGACAATAACCTGCATGTTAGCAAGCTTTAAATCTATTCGTAATGAATGGGAGGGTCTTCAGATCCTAACCTTTTCGGAGGGGGCTTGACCTATAGGCTCCTTCACGGAACCTTCTCGAGGTCTTCGGATGCGGTGTCTGAGTCCGAACTATCGTCGGATAGAATCACCTGTCCCCGACGCACCCTCTTCTGGACAGGAGGAGGGACCTGCTCCGAAGCATCCGAAGACGCCACTCTCTTCCTGGCCCGGGGGAATTGCGTCCCCCTCGCCGTCGACCTCGGCCTCCTCCTCTTACTCCTCTTCTTCCTCCTAATTCGAGGAGGCGGGGGTATCCTCGGATGTGGTGTCAGGCTGGTCCTTGATGCGGATGCCAGCTTGGCCTAGTTTCTTCTTCTTCGCTTTTTTCGTGGGAGCCTCATATGGCTTTACCACGAGAATTTTTGCTAATAGCCCGGTCCTCTCGTCTTCGGGATGAGGTGCTGGACTGTTAATTTTGATGGCTTTATTCAACCATCTCTGCAAAAATAGATCGGATAAGGGGTTATGAGATCTCACTATGTAATGGAGCCGATCAAGACAGGGTGTATCGTACCTTGGATTCGGGCTTGGCAGCGTGTAGACCTTTGTCCTCCTCCTTGGATGGCCAGCTCTTCTGTGATTTGAAGAGCACCTTCCACAACTTCTCCCGCGTAGTGCAGAAGTGATTCCGGACTGTGGGCTCAGCGTCGAGCTCACAAGCCCACAAGGGAGTGTCCCAACGCTGGCAAGGGAGAATGCGTCTTCGGAGCATCACCTGGACCACATCGGTCAACTTGGTGCCCTCCTCGACCATGGAGCAGATGCGCTTTTGCAGGTCGCTCACCTCCTTGCTCGGTCCCCAAACGAGGCCCTTTTCAAGCCATGAAGCCAGTCTGGTGGGGGGACCGGATCTAAATGCGGCGGAGGGATGATGATCTTCTTCTTGTGGTTCGATGATGTAGAACCACTCCTTCTGCCACCCCTTGATGGTGTCAATAAGGGTGCCCGGCCACCCGACGTGGGTGAGCTTACCGATGACGGCCCCACCGAAAACTGCGTTCTTGCTTATACGTCTCCAACATATCTATAATTTTTGATTGTTCCATGCTATTATATTATCTGTTTTGGATGTTTTATATGCATGAATATGCTATTTTATATTATTTTTGGGACTAACCTATTAATCTAGAGCCTAGTGCCAGTTTTTGTTTTTTCCTTGTTTTTGAGATTTGCAGATAAGGAATATTAAACGAAGTCCAAACGGAATAAAATCTTCGGAATAATTTTTCTTGGACCAGAAGCAAACTAGGATACTTGGAGATGAAGTCGGGAGAGCCATCGTGGGGCCACAAGCCCTAGGGGCACGACCAGGGGGTAGGGCACGCCCCCAGGCTTGTGGGACCATGGGAGCTCCTCCTAACTGTATTTCTTGACCTATAAATTCCCAAATATTCCCTTTATATCATAACGAGCCACGAAAACACTTTTCCGCCTCCAGAAGCCTCCGTTCCCAAGAGATCCAGTCTTGGAGCCTTTTCTGGTAATCTGCCGCAGGGGGATTCGATCACGGAGGGCATCTACATCAACTCCATTGCCCCTCCGATGATGCGTGAGTATTTCATCATAGACCTTCGGGTCCATAGCTAGTAGCTAGATGGCTTCTTCTCTCTCTTTGCTCTTCAATACCATGTCCTTCATGATCTTCATGGAGATCTATCCGATGTAATACTCTTTTGTGGTGTGTTTGTTGAGATCCGGTGAATTGTGGGTTTATGTTCAGATTATCCATGAATATTATTTGAGTCTTTTCTGAATTCTTATATTCATGATTTCATATCTTTGCAAGTCTCTTCGAGTTATTGGTTTGGTTTGGCCAACTAGATTGGTAATTCTTGCAATAGGAGAAGTGCTTAGTTTTGGGTTCAATCTTGCGGTGTCCTCACCTAGTGAAAAAGTAGGGGTAGCAAGGCATGCATTGTATTGTTGCCATCAAGGATAAAAAGATGGGGTTTTCATCATATTGCTTGAGTTTATCCCTCTACATCATGTCATCTCACCTAATGTGTTGCTCCGTTCTTCATGAACTTAATACTCTAGATGCAGGCAGGAGTCGGTCGACGTGTGGAGTAATTGTAGTAGATGAAGAATCGTTTCGATCTACTTGACACGAACGTGATGCCTATATGCATAATCATTGCCTTGGATATCTTCATAATTATTCGCTTTTCTATCAATTGCTCGACAGTAATTTTTTCACCCACCGTAATACTTGCCATCATGAGAGAAGCCTCTAGTGAAACCTATGACCCCCGGGTCTATTTTCCATCTTATACTTTCAGATCTAAAACCAAAAATACTTTGCTGCATTATTTTTACCTTTTGTTTTACGTTCCGTTCAAGCAATCTATCTCGATCAGATCTCATCCTTGCAAGTAACCGTGAAGGGATCGACAACCCCTTCATAGCGTTGGGTGCAAAAGTTCGATTCTTTGTGTAGGCACATCTATTGGGGACTTGCTTGTATCTCCTACTGGATTGATACCTTGGTTCTCAACAACCGAGGGAAATACTTATCTACTGTGCTGCATCAACCGTTCCTCTTCATGGAAACCAACACATGCTCGAGAAGTAGCACTTGCCGCCGACACACTTGGGCTTGATGCTGAACACCTGAAGCCAAAGCACGAAGTGTGTCTCAATGCGCAGGAAGGCTTCTTAAACGAGGATGAACGCCGAGATGTGCATGATGGAGTTCGGCGGGAGGTCGTGGAAGTCAAGGCCGTATAAGAACATCAACCCCCTGACAAAGGGGTGGAGGGGAAAGCTCAACTCCCTGATGAAGTGGGGGATGAACACAACCCTTTCGCCTGGCTTGGGGGTGGGGATCACTTGGCCCTCCTCCGCCGCGCGGTGAGGGATGTCGGCCGGGAGGTATCCGGCTTTCTTGAGGTCCTAGATGTCCTCGTCAGTCACCGTGGAGGCTTCCCACTTGCCGTTGGAGCTGGAGCCTGCCATTGGTGAGCTCGGAAGGGGAGGCGGAAGATTTAGATCTCGACATCGGAGGCTTAGAGGAATAGGAGGCAGCGGAAGCAGAGGGAGAGCATGAATAGCCGCGGGGGTTTTCTTTCCCTTTTGTGAGGCTTATCGTTTGAGCCCCCTCCGCCGTGCCGTGAATCCCTCCACTTCTCGAGACGTGTGCACAATTGCGCATGCATGAATGAACATGTCCAATGTGAAACGGAGCACGATCTGCGTGTTGATAGATCATGCTGATGGAACGGCCTCAAAACGCGCATCAAGTCCTTGTAACTGGCGTAGCGATCGTGGTGGGCTGTGACCTTTCATTGGAAAGGTCGTCAGGGAACGTTATCTTTTCTTCCCTGACGTTTGGCCTTCAAAGCCAACATATTTCACAGTAGTCAGACGCGCCGCTATTCGGAAGCTATTTGTCATCGGAGGCCAAACTACCCGAGATCTGCCGGTTTTGACACCGACAGTGATGCATATACTTACCTTGAAGTTCTTGAGCATTCTGGTAGTAGAGACACACTTGAGAAAACAATGTTCAGAAACACATGAGTATTCTACAAACCCAAATGCAATGGAACTCAATAGTACCAAGATGTGGAGGACTTATAGAAGATAGTGTGTCTTAAGATTGATATGTCTCCAAGAGCATTTAGAACTTTCTCCCCTGAGTATGAAATTGTAATTCTTCATCTCCCCCCGAATCTCAGCATGTAGATATGGGGAGTAGGTAGGGTGAGATAAGTCTAACATAAGTAAGCAAATAGAATAAAACATATTTTCTCTCTCTTTAAATGATATAATAAATTCAATTTGGTATGCTCTCTCCCCCTTAACTAGTGTTTCTCCATTTTGGGTAAACATGATATTTCATGATATTTCTCCCTATTAATATTATATCTCCCCCATATACAAGCATAAGCTTTGATTTCTCCCCCTTAATGTTATATCACCTCTTTGGTATGAGCATGAGCTTTGAAGCTTTGGTATTTCTCCCCTTTGGCATTAATTTCCAAAAAGGTTCATGCACAGGGTCAGATAAAGGGATCATTGAGTATGTAGGGATCTAAGAGAACAAGGGTCATTGAAAGTAGGGATCATATATAGAAAGCATTTCAGACTAAGGGATCCTTGAGCATAATTTCTCCCCCCTTTTTTTGAAAATTATTTAAGATCCCCCCCTTTATCAAAAGGATCCTTGAAGAAATTGGGGTTTTTCAAATTTCGACAAAGGGCATAGAAGATAGCAAAATCGGTGGCTCCGAGGCGAAATGGGTCGGTGGAACCGATAAGTGGTTGTGCAGCTTATCTGCCGAATAGGTAAAACCAAGAATTTTGAATCCGAGGCTCCGAGGCCAAGATCATCCGCTCCAACCATATGGATCTTGATTTCGAGCCTCCCCAAGTTGCTTTCCATCCAATCAATCTCTTCTACCCATGCTGTCGTGGTTTTGTCACGACAGATCTCCGGGTGAACGAACTTGGATTCGAGGCCATTGCTAAGGTGATGGACTCAAAGGGGTTGATTGGGACGAAGAACATGGGTTTACCCAGGTTCGGCCCCTCAAGTAGATGTAATAGCCTACGTCCTACTTGTGTTTGTATTACTTGGTGTATCGATTACAAGGGAGCTGATTGCTTGACATAGTTCTCGATTGTTGATCTCCCTAAGTCGCCCCGGGTCTCGCCTTTATATAGGAGGTCAAGACCACGGGTCATACAAGTCGTAACCGACTCTCACAATCGTGTCTGAGTCTATCTCTACATTGTCTTGCCTTCTCCGTCCGGGCCACATCTCGGCCCATCTTGTCAAGCCACCCAACGTCTTGGGCTTACGTCTTCATGGCTCATCCTTGGGCTGGTGTATGAGCCGCCAGGTGTGACTCGGTGCCTCAGGGGTGGGTCTCACCGTGGGGTTATATCCCCAACATTAGGCCTCAGGTTGATTTGAGCTTGCTCACTTTAGCCTCCTTCTTAATTAGCAGCGAGTCTCACTTATGTCACCTGAAAGTAAACAATAACCTGCCATGACGTCATGTCAAATCTGTCAGAAAGATCCTCTGACGTATGCAATGAATCTTCCCTTATTAAATGGACAGTCCGAGAATCGAGGCATCCGCCGTAGTCAAATAATATCCGTCACCTGGATTTTCGCGCCTGTTTCCACCTTGCCTATTAAATAGGACCGCGAAGAGTGGCATTTGTTTCCTCCCTGCTCGCTCTTCTTCTTCTTCCTTCCGCCACTGCCACCCTAGCGCACCTCGTTCTGGTGACATCTTCACGTCTTTGTCGTTGAGGCCGCTGCATCAACCTGTTTGCTCCAGAACTCTGCCCGCGTCTGCTGCTGCATCTCTGGTAAGTTTTTCTTCCCTAGATCCGTAGTTTCGGTAGGGTTTTCACGGAGTTCCTCCACCGCTTAGAACACGAGCTTATCTCCAATTCCGGCCATGCCTAGCCCATAAAACTCGATGATATCCTTTCCCCATTGTGGCGTACCGTAGGAAACCGATAGCAGCACCGTGCAGATCCGTAATTGCTCTGCCTGTCGTTTTTCAAACTTTCTCCGTTTTGACCGTTCGTCGCTAGGTTTGAAATAAAACCATTTTTCTCTATTTTGTAGATCCGTAACCACAGATATATGTTGTGAAACCTGTTTTCCACCCTTAGCCAAATTTTGCTCCGTCTTCTTGTAAACTTGACCCGCCATGTAATTCCGGCTCTCACCAACTGGATCCTGGTGGCTTAATCTTATAAAATCTTAGGCTTTTAACCGCCCTTAGATGTCTGCTGTTCCCCGACTCGCCGTAAATTGTTACCTTATGCAGTTTTGAACCGCCACCATGTCTCGAGTATCCAACTCATGCAATTGGGTCAGCTCTGCAGTTATGGAAGAGTATTCGACAGATCTTGTAATAGCGGGAACTCTTCCAGCAAAAAGTGTTATTCATTGGCGGGTTCCGGGCAATGAATTGAAGCCCCGTCCTCGGGAGGGTGAGGTACTCGTATTTACAGATCACCTCTCGCGTGGGTTTAGCCCACCCGACTCAAAATTCTTTCAGGATGTCCTTCATTTTTTCAAACCGCACCCTCAAGATCTTGCTCCCAATTTTGTCTCCAATATATGCAACTTCCAAATACTCTGTGAGGTCTATTTGCAAGAAGAGCCATCCGTGGATTTATTCCGAGAGTTCTTTTATGCCCATCGCCAAACAGAGGTGAGGGCCGGCCCAAGCTTAGAGCTTGGTGGAATTTCCATTCAGAGGTGGCGGGACATAACCTTTCCGGCTCTTCAATTGCCAAGCCATCCTAAAGATTGGAACAAAACTTGGTTCTATTGCAAAGATACCGAGAGCATCCCCTGTCGGGTTATCGTCCTGCCCGGCTCAAAGCAACATCTGAGCTCCCTGGCCTGCTGTCAGACTCCAAGCGTGTAAAATATGCTCTAGCTCATGCGAAGATCAAAGCCCTTATGGCCAATGGACTAACAGGCCTGGACTTGACTCGTTGCTGGATTTCTTGGAGGGTCATGCCTCTGAGCCGGCGAAGCCATCTCATGCATGAATACACGAGCCAACCTGACGACCCCCTCTGTTTTAACTTGGCAACATTCTCATAAGATAACCTTATGGCTTCAATCAAGAGCCTCGTCCATGAATCTTGGGAAGCTTGCGGTGTCATCGGGCTAGCACCTTTCTGTGCCACGAACCCGGCTCTAGACATAAGGACGACTCATTATATTCTCTTCTCTGTATTAACTATAACTTGGCAATCTCTTCACCTTTTGCCGGCTTACACTTTCAGGCCAATTCTGACTTCTGGAAGAAGAAATACATTCCTCCTCTGAAGAAATCAAATAAGAAGACCGTGGTCAAAAAAAAGAAGTCCACTCCTCAGGAAGAGCCGAAAGAACAACCGGAATCTGACGCCTCAAAGGTATAACTTGATTATCTTTGCCACCTCTTTATCACCTTATTGACAACAATTATTCACAGGACAAGACAGAGACCAGCCACGCCAAAGCCCCTGAGGTAACTTATGTTTCGCCGACTCAGACTATTTTGTACCCCAGAAGATATGACGGGTCATTCGAAAAGTTGCCCTTTCTCATACTCTTGCTTACTTAGACCCCCAATTTTCTTTTGAAAAAGCAATAGCAAGCCGCCCGACGCCAGACCCGGAGCGCCGGCTCTACCGTGCTCATGTCCGGGTTACCTAACTCTCCGGCTCAAAAGAAGCGTCCAGTGGAGGTATATATTCCTTCTCTACTTGATTTCACTAATCCTTGCTTTGTAACTCCAAAATTGCCTCATATTACCTGAACTGCTTTTCAGGGATCATCTCCTTCGTCTGGCGACTCTACGGCCACTGCTCTGCCGCCTCCAAAGATTAACCCGCTGTATGTGTGCTTTCTTGCATTATATCCGAGTCTTTGGTGATTGTAAATTTTTGAGTTCTCACCTTTGTGCACTTCAGGGCTAAAGCCAAGCGAAGGAAAACCAACAAGTCCTCCCCTGGCCCAAATGCTCAAGAGCCGGAACCTGCTAACCCGGATGCTCCCATGCCGGATTTTGATCCCTCGACAGCTTCTAAAAAGGCACCTGAAGAGGCTTGTCCTTCTATAGAGCCGGCTGCGGACGACATCATTCTTGAGAGTCCTCCGAGGGACCGTTCCAAGCCGCCAAGCCCTACAAAGGTTTGTGATGAAACAACCACTCCGGACATCCTTATTACTGGCACCAGCTTCCGCTCTCCTCAACCTCATGTGCTGACAAAGCATAGTGAAACAACTGACACTTCCAAGAAGCTGGAGTTTGAGCACCCCGTGATAGAGAAGCTGACAGCTGATGAACTTCATGCCGACTATTTGAACCGCTTGTCTACAAGCCGGGACCTGGAGCTCAAGCTTGTCAACTTGATGAATAAGAAATATGAGGTATTCCCATTCTCCTTATACCCTTACAGAGCTCCCATGAGCCGGGTTAACATTAGCTGATGATAATCCGGGTCTTCATAACTTGGTAGAAGTAGAAATATTTAGCCTGTATGCCTCAACTTACTTAGAAGTAATCGCAAATCATTGTTCTTAGCCCCCAAGGGCCGGCTCAAAGTTGATAACACTGAACCGGGGCTTTATTGAAGATAGGTAACGGAGCCAATTGTAGCCCCCAAGGGCCGGCTCAATCTTGTCAAAGTTGAGTCGGAACTTTATTGAAGATGGGTAATAGAGCCAATTGTAGCCCCCAAGGGTCGGCTCAATCTTGTTAAAGTTGAGTCAGAACTTTATTGAAGATGGGTAATAGAGCCAATTGTAGCCCCCAAGGGCTGGCTCAATCTTGTTAAAGTTGAGTCGGAACTTTATTGAAGATAATTTGAAAAGCCAGCCTATAGCCCCTAAGTTCCGGGTTAAGTTGATAAGAATGACCCGGAACTGTATTGTAATCTTTGAGATCAAATGGACATTAGCCCCCAAGTGTCAAGTATATTGCTTCCAATCTGCTTGAAACTTTCTTAACCTTCATTATCTGAAAATTTTCCCTCTTGATGACTTATTCCTTATTTTGATATGTCACAGGATGCTTTAAACAAAGCCGGGTTAGAAGTGGCCGACTTAAAGATTAATCTTGCCACGCAACAAGCCGCCCGAAGCAAGGTAGATGAAACGTGCTGGCTCCTTGCTGAGGAATTAACCAAGATCAAAGCTGACTTTGCTGCTTTCAAAGAGTCTGCTAAGACTGAACAAGCCGCCCTTACTCAACGGGCGGATGATGCTGATCAGCGACTGATGATTGTGTCAGACGAGCTGCAATCATTGAACCGCCATATCAAAAAGATGTCAGCCACCATATTTGGTAAGTATTTGACAACTTAACTTAAATTGTGTATGTCTTCTTGTACTGGCGACTTATGACGAATAATCCGTCTTATGTAGGTCTAAGGAGCCGCCAACTTTCTTCCGACAACTTGCTGCCCCTGAAGGTGATTTATACTCTGACGGAACAACTTTACTGTGGAGCTGTTTGCACGATCAAGGTTGTGCTCTACAAGGATACCACCCCCTCAACTATGAAAGGGGTCCTAAAGCTTCTTTACACGCTGCCGAAACAAATCGTAGAGTTGAAGAAATCAGCCGCCCGACAGGGAGCTATCGCAGCTATAAGCCGAGCGCTGGCCTTTGCTCCAAAGTTGACTCCTGTAGACATGATGGACGGGTTTCCCTCCAAAAAAGATGATGGCTTCGAGTTTACAGAAGCTGACTATGCACGGTGTGTGAAGGCTTCCAAAGTCCTTGCCTCCGTGTTAGCAGAAGAAGTCAACTTGGCAACATATCAAGCGGCTTACAGTGCAGATCAGAAGAGAATCCGTGGCCCCCTCTTCGAGTCCAAGGACCTGACACCTGCCCGCACTAAGAACCTTTTTTGCTTCTCAACTTGACCTGTCCCCCTTCTTTGAAGAAGGAAACTTTACAGCCTTAACCCACTACAACTGGGACGTGGACAATCTTCAGATCAAGGAGGTTGAAGACCCGGAGCGGGGTGACCCGCCGGCCAGCTAAAGGAGTTGTGAACACCGTTGATAAGCCGGCTCTTGTGACCTGCCATGAGCGGTGTAAAATACTAAGATATTTTTGGGCACTACAGAGAGCATATGTAATAGGCTTGTAGTAACTTTGCCTTTGCCTGAACTGCGCCATCGTGCACATATTAAACATCCCGACTTAATATATATATATCATCTTCCTTGCCCTTTCCATTGGATGCTTTACCGACTCTTGGCGACTTAATTGACTGCAAGAGTAAATGTATCTTGATATTGTTAGGAGGGTGGCTTAAAATCATAACCCAAAGATGTTGTATCTTCCTAACATAATTTATCTATTTTTAAACAGTACAAGGTCCTCAAGGATTAACTGTTTGGCTTAAGAGCCGATCGATAGGATCTGATAAGCTACACCCAAAGGGTGAGAAGCCCCCTGGACAATCATGTTGACGGAGTCAACTTTTGGCTTGAGAGCCGACCGATAGGGTCTGATAAGCTACATCCGGAGGATGGGAAGCCCCCCTGGACGATCATGTTGACGGAGTCAACTTTAGGCTTGATAGTCGACCGATAGGGTCTGATAAGCTACACCCGGAGGGTGGGAAGCCCCTTGGACAATCATGTCGACGGAATCGACTTTTTGGCTAGATAGACGACCGATAGGATCTGATAAGCTACACCCGGAGGGTGGTAAGCCCCCTGGACGATCATGTTGACGGAGTCAACTTTTTGGCTTAAGAGCCGACCGATAGGGTCTGATAAGCTACACCCGGAGGGTGGGAAGCCCCCTGGACGATCATGTCGACGAAATCGACTTTTTGGCTTAAGAGCCGACCGATAGGGTCTGATAAGCTACACCCGGAGGGTGGGAAGCCCCCTGGACGATCATGTCGATAGAATCGACTTTTTGGCTTAATAGCCGACCGATAAGGTCTGATAAGGTACACCCCGAGGGTGGGAAGCCCCCTGGATGATCATGTCGACGAAATCGACTTTTTGGCTTGATAGCCGACCGATAGGGTCTGATAAGCTACACCCGGAGGGTGGGAAGCCCCCTGGACAATCATGTTGATGGAGTCAACTTTTTGCCTTAAGAGCCGACCGATAGGGTCTGATAAGCTACACCCGGAGGGTGGGAAGCCCCCTGGACGATCATGTCGACGGAATCGACTTTTTGGCTTAAGAGCTAACCGATAGGGTCTGATAAGCTACACCCAGAGGGTGGGAAGCCCCTTGGACGGCCATGTCGACGGAATCAACTTTTTGGCTTAAGAGCTGACTGATAGGGTCTAACAAGCTACACCCGGAGGGTGGGAAGCCCCTGGATGGCCATGTTGATGGAGTCAACTTTTTGGCTTAAGAGCCGACCGATAGGGTCTGATAAGCTACACCCAGAGGGTGGGAAGCCCCCTGGATGACCATGTCGACGGAGTCAACTTTTTGGCTTAAGAGCCGACCGATAGGGTCTGATAACTACACCCGGAGGGTGAGACGCCCCTTGGACGACCATGTTGATGGAGTCAACTTTTTGGCTTAAGAGACGACCGAAAGGGTTTGATAAGCTACACCCGAAGGGTGGGAAGCCCACTGGACGGCCATGTTTGGATCTTTCTTGCATGGACGAAGATATGCGAAATGGTAGAGGCCCCGGCTGACAGGGATGCCAATTTTATTCATATATAAATATGATATGTACAATGATAGTGTACAATGTCAAGTCTCAATGACTTAAGTGTAGTAAGGTTGTTAGTGTAAGGTTGTTAGTGCATCTAGTGCACCTTAGTGATTTTGGTGTATTGAAGACTTATAGGTTAAGGAACTAATGTGTTTGTGAGTGTACACATGCTCTATAAGTCGATGAGGAGTTTGATATATCAGGAAATTATCGACCCCTTAAAATGTATGTCTTCAACTGAAGACTTTGGCGAAGACTTTGTGAAGACTTTGAAAATGAAGAAGTTGGTGTGACCTTGAAGATATGAACAAGGAGTATGAAGCATGCAGATTTTTGTTTTTGTAGTTTCATTTCCTTTATTTGAGCCATAGGAAACACCGTACTGTTAAAGGGGGCCGAGGTAACACTAAGGAAAATTTCCAACTGATGCTCAACTCCAAATCCTCAACCTATACAATCCTTCGAGTGAAGCCTTTGGAAATCTCTTACGGTTCAAACAAATTCTTCAGTGATAGAGACGAAGTTCTTCTGGTCTCTAAGGAAATTGACCTGACTAAGGAGTTATGATTTTGCTAGTGCGAATTGCCTACAAGTGAGGAACATGATAAACCTGAGGACTTTCATAGTTCGAAATTTTGACCGTAGATGTGCTTAGTGTCAGCTATCCCCAATCATTCTTATCCACATAACGGTCATATCATTGGGGGCATTTATGTCTTATCATGTCAGGTTGCACCCTGGCTATAAATAGCCACCCCCACAACCACTAGTTGGTTGGCTGCTCTGAGAGAGAACTGACACTTGTCATTTGAGAGCAACCCATCCTCCAAGGACTTTGAGTGAAAATCATCAGTGAGGAAAAACCCACAACCAAACCACCAAACCCAAAGTGATTGAGCATCACTCAAGAAATTCCTGTGTGGAACCAACGCTTGTTACCTTTGACGACTGTGCATCCTCCAGACGGTTATGCGTCATGGTCTAGTGCTCCTGCAGTCAATTGGGGATCACGAAGTGACCTTGGTCTAGAGCATCCAACAGTAAATTGTGGATCACCGAGTGACCAGTTTGTGAGGGTTTTGGAAGTATACCTTGAAGACTTACCATGAGTGTTGGGCGAGGACTATCTGACCTTATCTCAAGGAGAATACGGTAAGGACTGTGTGTCCTCTGGTTTAAATACCAGGCCGCTCCAAACCAGACGTACGACTGTCACAGCAGTTGGAACTGGGTCATCAAATCATTTTCTTCATCAAGCTACCTGGTTCTATTTCCTCAACCCTTCCATTTCCTCGTATAACAGTTGATGAAAATGAACTTTACTGTTTGAAGAATTTGACTGAAGACTTTCACAATTTCCTCACCTCAAATTCTTCAAGTTACCTTGTTCCTCACCTGCTTATCCTGTATCACGCTACTTGTAATCTGTGCATGTTTCATTTCATCATGATGACTATGCTGTCGCTATGTTCCTCATGCACTTGAGTACTTATTCCGCTGCTAGTTATTCATCACATTTCAAATTCCTCAAAGTTGAAATTCCTCAAGTGATGAATTTGTAAAAATTGCCTATTCACCCCCCTCTAGTCGATTTAACGCACTTTCAATTGCTATCAGAGCAGGTACTCCCTCGCTCTATGTGATTTTGGTTTAACCACATGGAGTTCTAGTTATGTCGACTACAGGTATGATCAAGGTTTCCGCGGGGTGTCCTACCTTCGATGGGACGGACTAACCCTACTGGAAGAACAAGATGCGTATGCACGTTGAAGCTATTGACAACGATCTCTGGTAACTGTGGAAAATGGTGTGACCTCTATCACTCCCACTGTTACTACTGCTGATGTGAAGAGATTCAAGCAACTCGATTCTCAAGCGAAGAATATCATCTGTGGCCATCTGAGCAAAGGTCAGTATGGTAGAGTGGGTGCTTTGGAGACTGCTAAGCTTATCTGGGATAGGCTTTCAAAAGTCAACTAAGGTGTATCCACTCAACATGACTCTCGTGTTGATGTTCTTCGCAATCTCTTCAACCACTTCAAGAGACTTGACAATGAAAATGTTCAGCAAACTTTTGATAGTCTCACTGATATCTCCAATGAGCTTCAAGCACTGGGTGCCACCGATATCACTGACCATGAAGTAGTGAAGAAACTGCTAAGATCTCTTGACTCCTCATTCGATACTCTGGCGTTGATGATTCAAGAACGAGGAGGCTACAAAGCACTTGATCCTGCTGACATTCTGAAGAGACTCAATACTCATGAATTTCAACAAGCTGAGAAGAGAGACCTCTACGGGTCAAGCTATGGAAGATCTCGTGCTCTGAAGGCAACAATTTCCTCATCTGAAGAAGATTCTGATAGCAGCCTTGGTGATCCCGAAGAACTAGTCAGGAACTAGCAATGCTTATGAGGAAATTCCAAAAGTTCTCAAGGAGAGGTGGATTTGGAAAGTCATCAAAAAGTGTCTTAAGGAAATCAGATTCCTCAAAAGACTACAAGAAAAGAACTTGTCATCGTTGCAAGAATCCTGGTCACTTTATCTCTGACTGTCCTCTCTGGGAAAAAGATTCAAAGAAGAAGAAGAAATACAAGGATGATAGTTCTGATGACTCGAAGAAAAAGAAGAAATCTTCAAAGTCCTCATCTTCAAAATCTTCAAAGCAGAAGAATAATGGTTCCAGAAAGGCACGGGCATTCATCGGCAAGGAAATGGATTCCGAGGAAGAATCTGAAGAATATGAAGAAGAGGAAGAATCTGAGGAGGAATCAGAATCAGGTATCGCTAGCCTTGCTCTCGCTATTGCTTTCGTCAGCAAGTCCATCTTCAAGATGAAGAATATGACTACTCCAACGACTCTAATGTCAGCAATGATGATTATGCTCCCACCTATTGCTTCATGGCAAAAGGCTCAAAGGTACACAAACATCATTCCTCATCTGAATCAAGTGAAGGTGAATCTAATGAATATGTGAAACCTAGCTATGCTAAACTTGTTAAAATTTCCACTAAGCAACAAAGTGCACTTGAAAAGCTTCAGAAAATGCTAGACAAAAGCGATGATCTGTTGAACTATGAAGTGGATCGGACTCAAACTCTGTCTGACGATCTCAAAAGTCTTCAGACAAAGTATGATAACCTTCAGAATCATCATAACGACCTCTTAGCCGATCATGAGAAGCTTTCTTATGAATTTCTTCAAACAAAGAAAGATCTTGAGAAACTGAGGGTGTCACATGAGGATCTCCAAAGGGAAAACGATTCCTTACTGGCTCAACAGATCAGTACCGCTCAGGAAGAATTCGTTCCACCTTGTTTGAAATGCATCGAACGTGAAACTCCTAATTCATCACCTGAATGTTCAAATGCTTCTATTGTTGCAAATTCCTCAACTATTCTAGTGGTTTCAAATTCCTCATCTGAGGACACCACAAGTATCACTGATGACAATGCAGGGTTGAAGGAATTGTATGTGACAGGCATGTACAAAAGTCTCAAAGGGCATCAAACCCTTTGCGATGTACTCAAAAAGTAGATTCTGAACAGGAACCCTAAGAAAGAGGGTATTGCCTTTGTGAGGAAACTCAACGCTGATGGATCCTACTGGACACCTGAGCAATACCCCAAAACCTCATGGGTTGCTGCGAAAGGACCTCCTGTAGATCCATCCACTTTATCTGGCTTTATGTGTGAAACTTCATATTCCTCTGATGAGTCACTTGACTCCAACTACAAATTCTTCAAAAATCAGAAAGGTGAATTCTTTGCTAGATTTGTTGGAACTAACTGCAGGAACGGTTCTCCTTTGAAGAAAATCTGGGTTCCCAAGAGCTACCTTCAAAATCTTCAAGTGAATGTCCTCACGACACCACTCATGAAGAATAGGAACCCTAAATCAAATTCCTCACATGGAAGAAAGTCCTCACTTGGACCAAATTCCTCAAATGGTCAAAATTATCATTCTTGTACTAATGCCTCTGTTTCGTAGGGAAAACCTAAGAGTTATAAATATGTGCATTATTCTTCAAACCATTATGTTCATAAGTCCTCAAAGAATTTCTCTGCTTATTCATTTGAGTACTCTAACCCTCGCCCTGTGAAACAAAGCGCACATGCTTCTATGCCTCCGTTCTCATATGGTGCTCGCAGAATGATGAACTCTTTGCCACCCCTCCAGATGTGGGTGGTGAAGAAATTGAACTAACATCTTATGCAGGGTCAGGTCTCCAGATGAACATCTGATGAATTTGCTGGAGACCTAAGGAAATGCTTGAAAGGACGCAAGCTAACTGTGAAGAAATGAATTCCTCATTTCTCTCGTCCTCACACTACTTGCTTACTATCCTGTGTGATGAAATTCTGTCTAATGAAATTGATGTCATGTTATTCACTTTGAAGCATATGGGTTCGTAAGTTGTACTAATTCATCTACAGGATGATACTCCAAAAGCTACTGTGTGGGTCCTCGATAGTGGATGCACAAACCACATGACTGGTGACAAGAATCTATAGATGAATTTGCCACTCACTCCATCTCCTCTAAAGCATATCACCTGCGCAGACAAAGGAAAAAGCAAGGTATTGGGACTTGGTAAGGTTGCTATCTCAAAGGACCGAACCATGGATAAGGTGATGCTTGTTCAATCCCTTGGGTTCAACCTTATGTCTATCTCAATGCTTTGTGATCTTGATATGATCATCGTATTTGGAAAATATCATTGTGTTGTCATCATGGAGTCTGACAATTCCAAAGTCTTCGAAGGCTTTAGGAGAGGAGACTTGTATATTGTTGATTTCTCTACTGGTCCTCAACCTGCCACATGCTTACGTGCAAAGCCTTCAGAAGGCTGGCTATGGCATCGATGACTTGGACATGCGGGCATGAGGAACTTGCACACGCTCGTAAGGAAAAAGCACGTCATTGGCATCGAGGGTGTCAAATTCCTCAAGGACCACCTCTGCGGTGCATGTGAATCTGGGAAGATGACCAGATCGAAGCATCCCTCGAAGACAATCATGACCACGACTCGACACTTTGAATTTCTTCACATGGATCTCTTTGGCCCTACTCATTACTCCATACTAACAAATGCTTCAAGTTTGTATGGCTTTGTCATTGTTGATGATTACTCTCGTTACACTTGGGTGCATATTATTCTGTACAAAAATCAAGTGCAGGATGTCTTCAGACAATTTCCTTCAAGGGCCTCCACCAACTTCGGCGTCAAGATCAAGCATATTAGGAGTGATAATGGGACTGAATTCAAGAACACTAATCTTGATGAATATCTTGATGAACTTGGTATTACTCATGAGTTATCTGCCCCTTATACTCCTCAACAGAATGGCATCGTGGAGCGCAAGAACAAGACTCTAGTTGAGACGGCTCGCACCATGCTTGATGAATACAAGACTCCTCGTCGCTTCTGGCCTGAGGCAGTTGATACTGCTTGCCACATCATCAACAGGGTATATCTTCACAAATTCTTCTAGAAGACTTCATATGAACTTATGACTGGCAAGAAACCCAATGTAAGTTATCTCAAAGTCTTCGATGCAAAATGTTGGATCAGAGATCCTCACCACAGTTCTAAGTTTGCACCGAAAGCACATGAAGGTTTTATGATTGATTACGGAAAGGACTCGCACACCTACAAAGTCTTCAACACCTACCATCACATGGTTGTTGAAACTGTAGATGTGCGGTTCGATGAAATTAATGGCTCGCAAAGAGAGCACCTGCCTTCTGTGTTATATGAACAGTCTCCTAAGGAATCCATCAAGCTGAAGGCAACTGAAGATATCATACCCACTGAGGAAGTCATTCCAACGATTGAAGACTTTCATGTTGATACACCAGAAGAAAATGATGCTGAAGGAAGTCCTCAGCCACGTCAACCTGCTCATCCTAGAGTTGCAAATGACGTATAGATTGAGAAATCACCGATGACATCAATGCACAGGTCCCCTCACTCGCTCAAAAGCTTCACATTTAACTAACTTTTGTGGGCACTTTGCCTTTGTCTCTATCATAGAGCCCACCAAAGTTGATGAAGCATTCAAGGAGCCTGAGTGGTTTCAAGCTATGCAAGAGGAATTGCATCAGTTCAAGCTCAACAACGTGTGGGAACTTGTCAAGCGGCGAGATCTTCACAAACATAACATCATAGGTACCAAGTGGATGTACCGCAACAAGCAATATGAAAATAGCCTTGTGGTGAGGAATAAGGCTCGTCTTGTAGCTCAAGGCTACACACATGTTGAAGGAATTGACTTTGATGAAACATTCGCACCTATTGCTAGACTTGAAGCTATTCACATATTGCTTGCTTATGCTAACCATCGTAATATCATCTTATATCAAAAGGATGTGAAAAGTGCATTCCTCAATGGTAAGCTTGAGGAAGAAGTATATGTTGCTTAGCCCCCTAGTTTTGAAGACTCTAAGCATCCTGACAAAGTCTTCAGACTCAACAAGGCCCTCTATGGCCTCAAGCAGGCCCCTCGGGCATGGTACGACACTCTGAAGGAATTCCTCATGAAGAAAGGTTTCAAACCCGGTTCACTCGACCCCACTCTTTTCACAAAATCCTATGACAATGAACTGTTCATATGCCAAATACACGTAGACGATATTATCTTTGGCTGTACTGGCAAACGTTACAATGATGAATTTTCCTATATGATGAGTGAAGAATATCAAACGTCTATGATGGGAGAGTTGAAATTCTTCTTAGGTCTTCAAATTCGTCAACAAGACAATGTCATCTTCATCTCCCAAGAGAACTACCTCAAGGATGTTTTGAGGAAATTCGACATGCAAGATTGCAAAGGCATCAAAACACCAATGCCTTCAAAAGGCCACCTCTGCACTGATGAAAATGGTAAAGATTTCGATCAAAACGTATACCGCTCCATGATTGGCTCATTATTGTATCTATGTGCATCTAGGCCTGATATTATGCTGAGTGTTTGCATGTGTGCCCGATTCCAAGCAACACCGAAGGAATCACACCATAAGGCTGTGAAATATATTCTTCGATACTTAGATCACACACCAACACTTGGATTATGGTATCCCAAGGGCTCAAATCTTCACCTCATCGGATACTCTGATGCTGACTATGCTGGAGATCGTGTGGATTGCAAGTCAACCACAGGCACATGTCATTTCCTCGGACGATCCTTAGTCTGCTGGTCCTCGAAGAAGCAAAACTGCGTGTCACTCTCTACTGCTGAAGCTGAGCACATCGCTGCTGGCTCATGTTGTGCTCAGTTACTATGGATGAAGCAAACCCTCAAGGACTACAACATCAAGTTGAAGAATGTGCCTCTCTACTGCGACAACGAGAGTGCCATCAAGATTGCATACAACCCAGTTCAGCACTCCAATACCAAGCACATCCAGATTCGTCATCACTTTCTTTGAGATCATGTACTCAAGGGCGACATCTCCATCGACCACATCCCCACTGAAGAACAACTGGCCGATATCTTCACCAAGCCCTTGGAAGAATAACCCTCTAAGTGTGAAGAAATTAATGAAGAATTTGATTCTCAGGACCCTACGACAATTGTACGCGGTGTCTGAAATCATCATTCTTATACGGTGGGTCACGCCAGCAACCAAAGTTGAAATTCTTCAAAATTGATTTTTTCATCAATTTGCAAATTCCTCAAGTTTTCAAATTCCTCAACTTTTCAAATTCTTCAAACTTTGAAAATCATGTTCTTCATTAACTATATATATATATGAGTTTTCAATGTCCTCAACATCATTCACTTATTGCTAATTCTTCAAGTTGATTTTCATCTAAGTGAATGTGATTGGACCCTTTCCCCCTATGTGCTAAACTCATCACTGTTCAGTCTAAAATCCGCACACTCTCTGAGGATCAAGAGAGATATGATGCTGAATGGAAGGGCACCAAGGTGAGATTCGTCAGGGCTGATCAAGCTGCAGTGAAGGATCACAACACTAGGGTTGCTGCTCGATCGCAACCACAAAATCCTCAGGCTGATGAAATTGCTCAGCCTGATGAAACTGCTGATGGAAATGCTTCTGCACCAGAAGCAACTGCCAGTGCTGTTGAGAAAACTCAGACCACTGATGATCATGCCAGGACAACCACCACTACTGTGCCTGAAGAAACTGAAAGGCCAGTTAAAGCTTTTGCTGCACCAGAAGAAACTGAACACACCAGGGCGGCTGCATCAGTCGTTCCTGAAGAAACTGACACTGCTGAGGAAAAGACTCTCAAGAGAAAAGCATCAGATTCAGAAACCTCAGCCGTGAAGAAGTGAAGACTATGCCAAATTCTTCAACTGGACCTATTGATGCTACACCAATTTCCTCAGCACCTGCCTACGAAATTGTACCGTTTGGGGTGGATTATGTCATCCCAGATGAAGATGAAGATTAGTCTGCTGCTTCGACAGAGCAGATTGATGAAGAAATAGAAGTTGAGGACATTGCTTCAACTCCACAGGTATCATCGCCCCAGCCTCAGTTCACTGCTGAAGACGCTGGAGTTGAAGAAATTGATGAGGACGTAGACATTGGCAATAGAACGCCTGCCATCAATGATGAATATTGGGAATCAACACACCCAAATTCACCAATGACTTCTCCTCTAACACAGATTTCTCAGTCGCCTGCTCCGACTGAAGAAATACATGTAGAATCTGCCAATCTAAACACCCAAGTCACTGAAGAAATTCCAGCTGCAACGACTGATGATCTTGAGGCTCCCGCCGCAACTGAGGAACCAGCTCTCCAAATCATTCTGTCTGAAGGTGTTCCTCCCATGCCAAAGGAGATTAAGGGGCGCTTCAAGCCAAATCTTCAACCGAAGCCAAGAATGCCATTCAAAGGCTCAGTACGCCCCAAATTCCTCAAGAGAAATTTCTTCAATGAACGTATGTTCTTCGCTAGTCCAAATCCCTATGACTTTGCAAGGGCTGATCGCAACAGATTCTGGACAGAAACACAACTCAACTACTATGCATTGGTTCTTTTTGAGAAGAAGAAAGTCTTCGAGCACCACCAAATTCCTCATGCTGACATGGAAACCCTTCCATCATTCACACCGGTGCTCCAGGTTCTTCATGATGCAGGCATTCTCCCATTCTGCATCGACATCTGCGACTGGAATGAAGAACTCATTCTTTAGTTCTATGCCACATTGCATATCAGCGGAAATGCTTCAAACGTCAACTCCTGGATATTGGACTGGATGACAGGATCAACACACTTCACTGCTCAAGCTTCTGAATTGCTTCAGTGTGTACCAGTTCTAATTCCCTCAGATGAAGCTCACAAACTGTTTGATGAGCCTGCACTTCCAAATCAGCCGATGCAAGTGTTGATGAAGACATTGCCTCCTAGAAAGCCTCAACGAAAAACCTTCCTTGTGAAGGATCTTCTATATGTGCCCAGGACTGTCTACCGTATACTCACAAATACGCTATGTCCTCAGAAGGGCCACAATTCCGAAGAAGAAGTGGAAGGAGTCATGAAGAATATGCTCTTCAACATCATTCATGGGATTCCCATTGACTTGCATGACTTCTTCATGAGGACTTTGGCCAGTGCTGCTTTAGCTCCATTTGAACAGAAGCCCTATGCGCCTTGGATAATGAAATTCATCAGGCAAAGTCCTCAGTTCCCTTCAAGGCTGATTTCCAGAACCACTTGGCTTCCTGCCTCCAATTGAAGTCATCAAGAGCACAATTGCCTCAGTTGAAGGAAAAGGCAAGGCTGTCATTGATGAAGGCACTCGTCCATTGGATGGACAGTTTCGCAAAGCCGCTTCCTTTTCCACCAATGATGACACTGCCACCCAAGACTCCGATGCAAAGGCCTCAGCTCACAAACCTCGAGAGTCTGCCCCTCGTGTGATGACTGATCACGAGCTTCTAATAAGTCTTCATCAGAAGGTTGATCGCAATCACAAGTGGGTGAAGCGTCAACTTGGATACATTGTGTAGAACATGACTATGATGCAGAATACCGTGAAGAGGAATCACTACTATGCACATGAAAACCTCAACCGCTCTTGGGCCGTACTGTCTCACCTCATGTCTTCTGAAGAACTGGATGAGCTGGATCTTGAGGAACATCTTGACTGGGCTCATCGACCTTGGAAGAAATTCAAGAAAGTTCAAGTTCCTCTGATGGTCACAAGTTCATTTTCTTCATCTCCAGAGCGCGATGATGATGAAGACATTGATGACACTACGACATGCCCTGCATCGACAAACGACCCCGACAATGCTGGGGCTCCTTCCTCACCAACACGATGAACTTCTTCAAAGGGGCGTTAGTCCTCACTTTTTGTTCCCTTTTGGTCTTCGATGACAAAGGGGGAGAAAATTTGAGTTAGTCCTCAAGCGAGTCTATCTATATGGGCTATTTTTGTTTAAGTTACAACTCTCGCTCTTCTGAAACTTTTGTGGTTGAGTTGTAAACTTAAGTCCGAGGGTGGTCTGACACTTTTGAACTATTTCCTCGCATGTTTATTTCCTCAAGTACCTTAATGCATACATGCTGAATTTCGTCAGACACCATTTTCCTCACGCGTTTCAAATTCTTCATATCATATGTTCAAATGCGTGTATGAATTACAAGATATAGGGGAGTTCTCCATGTTTTAACCTGCCATGTGCAGTTGTAGTCCAAAGAAAATTCCTCAAATATGCATATCTTTAGGGGGAGTTCTTCTATATCTTGCAATCAAATTCCTCAAAATCTGTACTTTCACTTCATATGTTTATCCCCGTTGAAAACTTAACCTATTTGTCATCAATCACCAAAAAGGGGGAGATTGTTAGTGCATCTAGTGCCCCTTAGTGATTTTGGTGTATTGAAGACTTATAGGTTAAGGCACTAATGTGTCTGTGAGTGTACACAGGCTCTATAAGTCGATGAGGAGTTTGATATATCAGGAAATTATCGACCCCTAAAAATGTATGTCTTCAACTGAAGACTTTGTGAAGACTTTGGTGAAGACTTTGAAAATGAAGAAGTTGATGTGACCTTGAAGATATGAACGAGGAGTATGAAGCGTGAAGATTTTTGTTTTCGTAGTTTCCTTTCCTTTATTTGAGTCATAGGAAACACCGTACTGTTAAAGGGGGCCGAGGTAACACTAAGGAAAATTTCCAACTGATGCTCAACTCCAAAATCCTCAACCTATACAATCCTTCGAGTGAAGCCTTTGGAAATCTGTTACAGTTCAGACAAGTTCTTCAGTGACAGAGACGAAGTTCTTCTGGTCTTTGAGGAAATTGACCTGACTGAGGAGTTAGGATTTCGCCAGTGCGAATTGCCTACAAGTGAGGAACATGATAAGCCTAAGGACTTTCATAGTTCGAAATTCCGACAGTTGCTGTGCTTAGCGCCAGCTGTCCCCAATCATTCTTATCCATATAACGGTCATATCATTGGGGGCATTTATGTCTTATCATGTCAGGTTGCACCCTGGCTATAAATAGCCACCCCCACAACCACTAGTTGGTTGGCTGCTCCGAGAGAGAACTGACACTTGTCATTTGAGAGCAACCCATCCTCCGAGGACTTTGAGTGAAAATCATCAGTGAGGAAAAACCCACAACCAAACCACCAAACCCAAAGTGATTGAGCATCACTGAAGAAATTCTATGTGGAACCGACTCTTGTTACCTTTGAGGATTGTGCAACCTCTAGACGGTTAGGCCTCATGGTCTAGTGATCCTGTAGTCAATTGGGGATCACTAAGTGACCTTGGTCTAGAGCATCCAGCAGTAAATTGTGGATCTACGGGTGACCAGTTTGTGAGGGTTTTGGAAGTCTACCCTGAAGACTTAGCACGAGTGTTGGGCGAGGACTGTGTGACCTTAGCTCAAGGAGAATATGGTAAGGACTGTGTGTCCTGGGACTGTGTGTCCTTTGGTTTAAATACCTGGCCGCT
Organism: Hordeum marinum; assembly: GCA_022496015.1. Classification (NCBI taxonomy): domain Eukaryota; kingdom Viridiplantae; phylum Streptophyta; class Magnoliopsida; order Poales; family Poaceae; genus Hordeum; species Hordeum marinum. The sequence goes on along the minus strand of CM039674.1, from coordinate 431,673,595 downwards.
CCAAACCAGACGTACGACTATCACAGCAGTTGGAACTGGGTCACCAAATCATTGTCTTCATCAAGCTACCTGGTTCTATTTCCTCAACCCTTCCATTTCCTCGTATAACTATTGATGAAAATGAACTTTACTGTTTGAAGAATCTGACTGAAGACTTTCACAATTTCCTCACCTCAAATTCTTCAAGTTACCTTGTTCCTCACCTGCTTATCCTGTATCACACTACTTGTAATCTATGCATGTTTCATTTCATCATGATGACTATGCTGTCGCTATGTTCTTCATGCACTTGAGTACTTATTCCACTGCTAGTTATTCAGCACATTTCAAATTCCTCAAAGTTGAAATTCCTCAAGTGATGAATTTGTAAAAATCGCCTATTCACCCCCTCTAGTCGATATAACGCACTTTCACGCAGATGCGCTATGTTCCATGGCCGGCGGGTCTCCTGACCCGAGGTATCTGAATCATCTCGGATGTCAATGAGGTAATACGACCCGTTGTTGACATTTCTGCTGACCACGAACGGTCCTTCCCATGGAGGAGATAACTTATGCATATTTTTCTAGTCTTGAATCAGCCGTAGCACTAAGTCACCTTCTTGAAACGTCCGGGTCTTGACTCTGCGGCTATGATAGCGGCGCAGGTCTTGCTGATAAATCGCCGAACGAGCAGCCGCCAATTCTCGTCCTACTCCAAGGCATCCAACGTGTCTTGACGCACCGTCTCATTGTCCGTCTCAATGTAAGCCGCCACTCGTGGTGAGTCATGCCGGATGTCACTTGGTAATACGGCCTCTGCACCGTAAACCATGAAGAAAGGTGTATACCCTGTTGATTTGTTGGCGGTGGTCCTGATGCTCCATAGGACGGACTGCAATTCCTTCGCCCAGCAACCCAGCGTTCGCTGTAAAGGGACCATAAGCCGGGGTTGATACCTCTCAGGATTTCTTCGTTAGCACGCTCCGCCTGACCGTTGGACTGTGGCTGAGGAACCGCCGAAACATCAAGCCGGATGTGTTCTAGGTCGCAGAACGTTTTGATAGCCCCCTTAGACAGGTTCGTGCCATTGTCAGTGATGATGCTGTGAGGGTAACCAAAATGATAGATCAGCTTTTTGATAAACTGAACCGCCATAGCCGCATCACACTTGCTGACCGGCTCAGCCTCTATCCACTTGGTAAATTTATCGACTGACACCAAGAGGTGCATCTTCTTGTCCTTGGATCTCTTGAAAGGCCCGACCATGTCGAGCCCCCAGACTGCAAATGGCCAGGCAATTGGTATCATGCACAATTCTTGAGCCGGAACATGAGCATGCCGGCCAAACTTTTGACAGCCGTCGCACTTGCGAACCAGATCCTCTGCATCCTTGTGAGTAGTCAACCAGAAGAAACCATGACGGAAAGCCTTGGGCACCAGAGATTTTGAGCCGGCATGATGTCCATAATCACCAGCATGAATTTCATTCAAGATTTCCTTACCCTCCTCCGGTGAGACACAACGTTGAAACACTCCGGTGACGCTGCACTTGTGTAACTCTCCATTGACTATTGCCATGGTTTTAGACCGTCGGGTGATCTGTCTGGCCAGATTTTCATCATCGGGTAACTCGCCCCGAGTCAAATACGTCAAGTAAGGCACAGTCCAATCCGGAATAGCGTGTAGGGCTGCCACCAATTGTCCCTCCGGGTCAGGAATAGCCAAATCTTCCTCCGAGGGTAATTTGACAGTCGGGTGATGTAAGACGTCCAGAAAGATATTGGGCGGCATCGGCTTCTGCTGAGAGCCTAACCTTGACAGGGCATCAGCCGCCTCGTTCCTGCAACGATCAATATGATCCACCTGATAAGCCTTGAAGTGACCAGCAATGACATCCACCGCCTGATGATAAGCCGCCATTCGCGGATCCTTGGAATCCCAAGTGCCTGAAACTTGCTGAGCCACAAGATTTGAGTCGCCGAAGCACCTTACCCGGCTTAAGTTTATCTCCTTAGCTACCCCGAGGCCATGAAGCAGGGCTTCATATTCAGCTGCATTATTAGTGCAAGCGAACATCAACCAGAGCACATAACAAAACTTATCACCTTTGGGAGACGTTAAGACAACCCCCGCCCCGGATTCTTCCAGCTACTTGGATCCATCAAAGTGTATTGTCTAGTATGTGTTATCCGGCTTTTCTTCGGGCGCCTGACATTCTGTCCAGTCGTTTATGAAATCCACAAGGGCCTGAGACTTAACAGCCGTACGAGGTATGTATTTCAGATTGAGAGGTCCCAGCTCCAATGCCCACTTAGCAATCCTACCAGTGGCTTCTCTATTTTGAATCATGTCCCCCAACGGGGCAGAGCTAACCACGGTGATCTAGTGCCCTAAGAAGTAATGCTTTAACTTGCGGCTGGCCATGAACACCCCATACACTAGCTTCTGCCAATGTGGATATCTGTGCTTAGACTCTGTTAGGACCTCACTGATATAATAAACCGGCTTCTGAACCGGATATTCTTTCCCTGCTTCCTTGCGCTCGACCACAATTGCAGTGCTGACAGCCCTGTTGTTAGCCGCCACGTATAGGAGCAAGGGCTCTTTCTCAGCCGGGGCGGCTAAAACCGGTGGCTCAGTGAGCTGCTTTTTGAGTGCCTCAAACGCTTCACCCGCCGCTGTACTCCAGACAAAATTGTCTGTCTTTTTAATCATTTGATATAGAGGGACGACTTTCTCATCAAGGCGGCTTATAAACCGGCTCAACGCGGTGATCCGCCCCGCCAGGCGTTGAACATCATTGATGCAAGCCGGCTTAGACAAGGAGGTGATAGCCTTGATTATCCAGAGTCATACGACCATAGGAGCCTTTGCTTGATCGAACTTGGCCGAGTCCAGTCTAGGAAAAACTATTTTGAGTCTAGTTATATCAGAGAGTAGGATTCTTTTTACTCCTCTTCTATGCTCTAGTGAGGTATTCGACTTAGGAATTTTTGATTCTACTCCTCTTCTCGCTCAATTTTTTTTAGGATCATGCGGGTATTTTGGAGTCTATATGATACCGATGTGACATGGTTCTTGTCTTGGTGCCTCCTGTCTGACTTTGATTTCTTCCGGGGAGTCGAGCTCCAGGGAATGTTGGCACATCGTTATCATTCAGCTTCCTTGATATCTCAGGACGGAGAGTGTTCAAAATTACTTCAATACTTGTCGTGGTGAGATAAGGTCGGAGTCACCCAGTACTGGGGAGGCGTCCGGGGTACCACCATGGTTTAGTATCGTTGTGAGTTCGAGGATTCAAGTTAGATGAATTTATGAGTGAGGACAAAGTGCGCAGAAAAGGCTAGTATTGATGTGTGAGGCCAGTCTAGATCCTGCCTGGAGTAATGACTACCGGCAGGTGTCTCCGGGGCGTTACAAGTTGGTATTCAGAGCGATACGACCATAGGAGCCTTTGCTTGATCGAACTTGGCCAAGTCGAGTCTAGTAAAAACTATTTTGAGTCTAGTTATATCGGACAGTAGGATTCTTTTTACTCCTCTTCTATGATCTACTGAGGTATTCGACTTAGGAATTTTTGATTTGACTCCTCTTCTCGCTCAAATTTTTTTTTAGGATCACGCGGGTATTTTGGAGTCTATATGATACCAATGTGACAGGGTTCTGTCTTGGTGCCTCCTGTCTGGCTTTGATTTCTTCCGGGGAGTCGAGCTCCAGGGAATGTTGGCACATCGTTATCATTCAGCTTCCTTGATATCTCAAGACGGAGAGTGTTCAAAATTACTTCAATACTTGTCATGGTGAGATAAGGTCGGAGTCACCCAGTACCGGGGAGGCGTCCGGGGTACCACCATGGTTTAGTATCGTTGTGAGTTTGAGGATTCAAGTTAGATGAATTTGTGAAAGCCTCTGGTTATGTGTTGAAGGATGGATAAAGTTGGGGTGTAGGATTGCTAGTTGAGTGAGATATTTCCTCCTTGTATCCCCCACACCGGATTGCATAACCAGAAAGTTTTCGGAAGTTCTTAGGTGGGAAATCTTGTAGTTATCTAGGATCATCTTCTTCAGATGTATGTGGGCATGTACATTTGTTCCGAGCAGTTAGCTCAATACTTTTGTGTTATTGCAAGTGGCTTCTAATATCTGATGATGTTATCATAAACCGAAGAAGCATTCTTACCAGTTTTTCAGTAGGAAGGCTGTGTTGTTATTGTTCAATTCTTTCCAGTATTTGGTTCAACTTTTGATTCTTCTGATCAATGAGGTGCTGATGCGTTTTGACCATCTTCAGGATGGCTCCACCAACTTGCAACAATCCGGGTCGTGGTGAGGAGCAGACTCATGTTCCACCACCACCCTCGCTGCCGCCACCACCTCCTCCTCCAGAAGCTTGGCAAGCTGTGATGGCCGCAACCAGTGCGAACACTCAGATGTTTCTTAGGCTGTTGCAAGAAAGGGAGCAGGGTCAGCAAGGTTTTCAAGGGAATTTTCAGAATCAACCTCAGTTTGCAACGCTCAATCAGTTCCTTGCCAACCAGCCCAAGTCTTTCACCTGTTGTGAGCAGCCTTTTGATGCTAATGATTGGCTCCGTGATATGAGTAAGCATTTTGAGTGCAGCAATGTTAGGCTGGAGGACTTTGTCAGATTTGCATCGTTCCAGCTCAAGGGTCAAGCAGCTGATTGGTGGCAGCGGTACAAGGATTCCAGGGGCGATTGTGTTGTTACTTGGGACGATTTCCATCGTGACTTCAGGGCTCATTACATTCCGACAAGCTTTGTCGAGGAGATGCGTCAGGCACCTGAAGCAGGGAAGCAAGTCTATCTATCAATACAACGTCGAGTTCCAGAATCTAGCCCGTTATGCTAAGCAAGATGTTCCAGATGACAAGGCGATGATCTATCAGTTCAGAGGTGGTCTCAAGGATGAGCTTCTGCCAGGCCTAGTTCTTCAAGAGCCTCATGAGTTTGATCAGTTCTACAACATGGCTTTGAAGGTCGAGGCAACTCAGCTCAAGTTGGAGAACTCAAGGAAGCGTTCAAGGGATTCATATTCATCTTCTTCCAGCTCTCAGATGGTTCCCAAGCAGCAGAAGTATTGGGTGCCAAATCCTCCTCCGTTTCTTCCTCCTCAGCAGCAGAAGTAGTTCGGTGGTCATAGTTCTTCCCACCCACCCAACGCAGGTTTTCAGCAGAGACCCTAGGCGTCCAAGGTAGTTCTTGTTCCTCCTCCAGGCAATGTTCGTCCGCTGTCTGAGGTGATTTGTCACAAGTGTGGCCAGAAGGGTCACTATGCAAACAAGTGCAACCAGCGACGTCTTCCACCTCCTCCTCATGTCAAGCCTCCATGCAATGCTATGGTGAAGCATAACCCCAAGACCGCAAGAGTGAATATGGTGAATGCAGCAGAGGCAGATGATTCTTCTCAAGTGATCATGGGTAATCTCTCAGTTAATGATTTCCCTGCAAAAGTATTGTTTGATTCTGGTGCATCGCATTGTTTCATGTCAAAGCCATTTTTCATTAAGCATGATTTCCAGTCGGCATCATTGGGTAGACCATTGGGTATTGTTTCTCCGGGTGTTTCAATGAGGACCAATTCTATTGTCCCGGATGTTTCTATCAAGATGGGCACTTATTCTTTCTTGGCTTCTCCTTATGTTCTCGGTAATTCCAACATTGATCTCATTCTGGGCATGGACTTCCTGGCTATGAATAAGGCTTATATTGATTGTCAAGCAAAAGAAGTCAAGTTGACTCATCCTTCAGAAGACGTGATTATTTTCACGGCTCGCGATGACACAATTCGTCTCTTTGCTCTTAATGAGAAGGGTGAAAGCTTGGCGATTTCTCAAATTCCGGTGGTGAATGAGTATGAAGATGTCTTTCCAGAAGAATTGCCAGGAATGCCTCCACATCGGCCAGTCGAGTTCATGATTGATCTCTAGCCCGGGACTGAACCTGTCTGCAAGCGCCCGTATAAACTTGGCCCCAAAGAGCTGAAAGAGTTGAAGAAGCAGCTAGATGAGCAAGAATGTCTGGGTCTGATCAGACCAAGTTTTTCTCCATGGGGTTGTGGTGTTTTGTTTGTCAAGAAGAAAGATGGCACAGATCGTCTTTGTGTCGACTACCATCCATTGAACAAGAGGACAATCAGAAACAAGTACCCACTTCCCAACATCAACGAGTTGTTTGAACAACTGAAAGGTGCCAAGGTTTTCTCGAAGCTTGATCTTCGCATGGGTTATCATCAGATTCACATTCTCAAAGAAGACATTCCTAAGACCGCTTTCAGGATGAGTTTTGGCTCTTATGAGTACACTGTCATGTCGTTTGGTCTTGCTAATGCTCCTCCAACCTTCTCAAGAATGATGAATTTCATTTTCTCTCCTTTCAAGAACGAGTTCATCTTGGTCTATCTGGATGATATCCTTGTGTTCTCAGAGACAGAACAAGAGCATGCAGAGCATCTCCGCCTTGTGCTTGACAAGTTAAGGGAGCATCGATTCTATGCCAAGTTTTCCAAGTGTGAGTTTTGGCTCAATGAAGTGGTATACCTTGGGCATGTGATCTCTGCCGAGGGAATTAAAGTGCACCCTGAGAAAGTTGAGGCAATCTTAAAGTGGGAACCTCGTCAGATTGTGAAGCAGCTTCGGAGTTTCCTCGGGCTTGCTAGTTATTGCAGAAGATTCGTGGAGAACTTCTCTCAAATTGCTAAGCCTCTGTCCAATCTCCTCCAGAAGAGTGTCAAGTATGTTTGGTCTCGTGAGTGTGATGTGGCGTTCAATACGCTCAAGCAAAGACTGACTTCAGCTCCAGTTCTTGTTCCTCCTGAGCAGTGTAAGCCTTTCCAAGTATTCTGTGATGCTTCTCTCCAAGGTCTTGGTCGTGTTCTCATGCAAGACAAGAATATTGTTGCTTATACCTCGTGTCAGTTGAAGCCTGCCGAGAAGAACTACCCCACTCATGATCTTGAGTTGGCGGCAGTTGTGCATGCTCTAATGACTTGGAGGCATTTGTTGTTGGGTAGACCAGTTGAGGTATACACCAATCACAAGAGCTTGAAGTACATTTTCACTCAACCCAATCTTAATGTTCGGCAGTCTTGTTGGGTGGAAATGCTTGAGGACTTCAATCCAAGCATTGAGTATACTCCTGGGAAAGCAAATGTCATTGCAGACGCGCTCAACCATAAGGCATACTGCAATAGTCTCATCTTGAAGCCTCTTCAACCCGAGCTTTGTGAAGCCTTCCTCAAGCTCAACCTTCAGATGATTCCGCAAGGATTTCTTGCTAATCTTCAAGTTTCTCCGACTCTGGAAGATCAGGTTCACTAAGCACAGCTTCTTGACGCTATGGTGAAGAAAGTGAAGAAAGGTGTGGCCAAGGGCATTCTGAAGTATAAGTGCTTTCACGTTGATGACAAAGATACCTTGTTCTTTGAGGACCGTCTTGTGGTTCCAAAAGGTGATCTCAGAAAGGTTATCATGGACAAAGCACACAATTCTCTTCTATCCATTCATCCAGGCAGTTCCAAGATGTATCAGGATCTCAAGCAAACCTTCTGGTGGACTCACATGAAACGTGAAATTGCTCAGTTCGTGAACGAGTGTGATGTTTGTCGCAGAGTGAAGGCGGAGCATCAATGTCCAGCAGGTCTTCTTTAGCCTTTGCCTATCCCAGAGTGGAAATTCAATCATGTGGCGATGGATTTCTTCACTGGGTTTCCCAAGTCCAAGAGAGGCAACGATGCCATCTTTGTGGTTATCGACAAGCTATCAAAAGTTGCTCATTTCCTGCCAATCGAAGAATCTATCTCGGCAGCTCAGCTTGCAGAGTTGTATACGTCAAGGATAGTATCTTTGCATGGTATTCCTTAGCTCATCTCTTCTGACCATGGAAGCCTCTTTAATTCCAAGTTTTGGGAGTCCTTCTAGACTGCTATGGGTACCAAGATCCGTTTCAGCACTACGTTCCATCCGCAGACAATTGGTCAAGTTGAGAGAGTCAATCAGATCCTTGAAGATATGCTCAGAGCCTATGTGATTTCATTCGGCATGACATGGGAAGACTGCCTTCCATATGCTGAATTCTCATAAAATAATAGCTTTCAAGCTAGCTCAGCCAAGGCCCCTTTCGAGATTCTCTACAACAGAAAGTGTCGTACCCCGCTTAACTGGTCTGAAACCGGTGAGCCTCAGATATTGGGCAATGACATGATCACTGAAGTAGAAGAAATGTGCCATGTCATTCGTGAGAACCTCAAAGCAGCTCAGTCCCGACAGAAGAGCTATTATGATAGCAAACATCGGGATGTTTTCTTTCAAGTGGATGATCTAGTCTATCTTAGAGTCTCCCATGAAGGGCACTCGGCGGTTTGGAATTAAAGGGAAGATAGCTCCTCGTTTTGTTGGTCCTTTCAAAGTTGTTGGCAAGAGAGGTGGTCTTGCATATCAACTAGAGCTTCCTCCAAATTTCGCAAATGTGCATGATGTCTTCCATGTTTCTCAGCTCCGGAGATGCTTCAAGACTCTAGAGCGCACCATTGACCTCCAAGACATTGATCTCCAACAAGACCTCTCTTATCGTGAGCATCCAGTTGCAATTCTCGAAGAAACTGAGTGTAAGACTCGCAACAAGTCTATCAAGTTCCTCAAGGTGAAGTGGTCTCATCATTCGGACAAAGAAGCTACTTGGGAACGCGAGGACCTTCTTCGTTCCGAATTTCCAGACTTCTTTCGTTCCTAGATCTCGGGTCAAGATCCTCTTGTAGTGTGGGAGAGTTGTGACAGCCCAAGTGTTGTCCCTACCTTTTATGGCATATATCTCTTGTATGAGCCTTGTTGCCATGAGATTAATGTATGATTTGCACCTTGTCATACCATGTCTTGTCTTGCATTCATGCATCATGCATCATGCATCCATCATGCCATGTCTTTGCTTTTGTAGTGACCTTGTTTGTGAGTGTGGCTTGTGTTGTGTGATGTGGTTGGATCATGTGTGGTGCACCTCCTTCTCTTCCCCTCTCTTTTCTTTTCAACAAAACCCAACCCAATGCCTTGATTTTCCCATGTCATTTTAGCAGCAATTTTAAGCTGTTATTTAAATTGTTTAAAAATGTTCAAGTGCTAGCCTAAAATGTTTTAAGAGTGTGGGTGTGGTTCTTTTCTTGATTTGAGCCTTATGTGTTTGGAGTTTTTAAATAACAGGGGCTGTCTATTTTTTAAAATAATTAAATTACTTGTCCTGAAAACCATCTTGATATTTTTAGTGAATAGTGAATTTTATTTTCATTGCAAAAGTATTTTTGTTCTGCCCAAAAGTCCTTTATATTGTCTCTGTTTTTTTCTTGTGTTGCTGTGTTTTAAAAAATAAATAAAAACTTCTCTGTTTTAATTGTTTTGTGAGAGAGCACCAGGATGGGCCTTTTCCTTCCCCGCGGCCCAGCCCGCAAGGGAACGGCCACCTGCTCCATCCATTGTCTCCGTCAGGTTCAGAGAGAGAGTGCGCGCTCCGCCATCCCCTTTTCCGTCGCCCGTCGCCGTCAGCCCCGGGGGTATTTAAACCCCCTCGGCATGCGTGCCCCCTCCGCTAGGGTTCCTCTCTCCCCTCCCGCCCCGCAGATCCCTTCTCCCTCTCCATCCCTCTCCCTCCTCTCTTCTTCCCCTCGGTCAGGTAAGAAATTCAGTGAGAGCAGAGAGTTCAGAGAGCCAGCCGGTCGTCTTCGCCGCCGTCGCTGCATCTCCGATGGGCCTTGTCCCGGTGGTGATGGCGTGGAGCTCGGGGATCCTCCCCACGTTCCATTCCCGCCGCTAGGAGGTGAGGAGCGCCTCCTCATGGTGCCAATTGTCGTCGACGTCGTCCGCAAGGGAGCAGGTCGTCGCCGGTCTTCTTTCTCCTCGTCACCGCCGTGTCTCCGCCTCTTCTTCCCCGTCATTGCGATCAGGGTCGCCATCGTCCTCCCCTAGGTGAGCAGTCGACACGCAGTCCTCCTCCCCTTTTTGCCAGAGCGTCGCCGTCATGTTCGTCGCCGCCACACTCCTGTTCGAGCTCGAGGTGCTCTGTTGTCGGTGCCTTCTCTACGTCTGAGTGCGGGAATGGAGTCCCCGTACTCCCCGCGTTCCCCGCGTCCTTCCTATCGCTCCTCTAGTGCCGTAGATCGCCAGACTTGCTCGCCGTAGTGCCGCTGTCGCCGTGGGTGTTCTGCGGTTCAGTTTCGTCAGTGAGTTGCGCGTGCATGTGTGTATTAGTGCAGCCGAGGGCCTCCTCTGTTAACGTTCGCGACCGTAGCCGAGTGGAAACCGGCTCGGGGGTCGACCAGGAGGTCGCTGGTTCGAGCCCGAACCTCCCCCTTTTTTGTTTTTGTTTTCTTTCTTTTGTTTTCTTTGTTTTCTCCTTTGTTGTTTGTATATGTGTATGTGCAGACCTGTATGAGTGTGTGTGTGAGTAATTATATTTGCTACATGTGTGTGTGTGCTTGACGTATACTCACATGTGTGTAGGGTGTATGTGTAGGTGTGTGCATATATGCTTGTGTGCATGTGGGTGAGAGTGTGTGTAGTGCATGTGTGTGTGCACATATGCATGTGCTTGTGAGTGAGTGTGTAGTCCTATGCATATGTATAGTCATAGATGCACTTGTGCATATGTGTGTGTCCATATGTGTGTGGATGAACACACACACACATGGGCTTGTGTAGTGCAAGTGTATGTGCCATGTGCACTTGTCCATGTGAGTAGTGTGAGTGCCTTATGCATTGTGCATATCTGGTGCTCGAGTGTGTGTGTGGATGAACACCCCCCCTCATGGGTGGCATGTTCACGAGTGAGCTTGTGCTCATATGCCCTTAGGCATATGGAGCATGTGTGTGTATGCTTTGTAGTGGTGTGTGTAGAGAGAGAGTGTGTGTAGGTGGCTAGTGGGTTTTCCCCCACTTGCCATATGCTTTATTGGTATATGCTTGTTTGTAGGTATTATTAGTTACTTGCCATGTTAAACTAAGTTTCCAAATCTGCTTATGTCCATTTATGATCATGTCCATTTAGAGTAAGTTTGAACTTATAAGAGAGTGGATGGTTGCTTGCTAGTATATTGTGCCATGTTGCTTCACATGAACATATGAGTATGACACATGTTTTTGGGGTAGAAAGAGCTAAGGAATTCATTGGTGCTTTCAGATTTCACTTTTGGCAAGTTTATAAAACTGTCATTTTCTGCTGTGATGCTACTTTGTCATTTTTGCATTATTTAATCCATGCTTGCTTTGGGGCATGTGCCAACATGGAAGTGCTAGAGTTTTATGTCTATTATGCCATGGCATTTTTGTTTAACATGAGAATCACCCATATAAGTGGGAAACTTGCTGCAAACTAGCTAACTTGATGTTACTGTTTTCACCATGCTAAATATTTCTAAGTCTGAGAATCTACTGGTATTTTTATGCCATGGAGAGTGGTTGACATCTTGTGATATGTTGAGAATTAGCTCAAGATCAGTGTTAGTATTTTGAAGTAGATGTTGTCTACTACCACCCTGTTAAGTTTCATGCCAAGAGGTGGTCTCTAACCCCTTTAACTTCTGCTGTCAACATGCTACCATATTGTTGGAAATATGCCCTAGAGGTAATAATAAAATGGTTATTATTGTATTTCCTTGTTCATGATAATTGTCTATTGTTCATGCTATAATTGTGTTAAGCAGAAACCGTAATACATGTGTGAATACATAGACCACAACATGTCCCTAGTGAGCCTCTACTTGGCTAGCTCGTTGATCAATAGATGGTCACGGTTTCATGATCATGGACATTGGATGTCGTTGATAACGGGATCACATCATTAGGAGAATGATGTGATGGGCAAGACCCAATCCTAAGCATAGCACAAGATCGTGTAGTTCGTTTGCTAAAGCTTTTCAATGTCAAGTATCGTTTCCTTAGACCATGAGATTGTGCAACTCCCGGATACCGTAGGAATGCTTTGGGTGTGCCAAACGTCACAACGTAACTGGGTGGCTATAAAGGTGCACTACGGGTATCTCCGAAAGTGTCTGTTGGGTTGGCACGAATCGAGACTGGCATTTGTCACTCCGTGTGACGGAGAGGTATCTCTGGGCCCACTCGGTAAGACATCATAATAATGAGCTCAGTGTGACTAAAGAGTTAGCCACGGGATGATGTATTACGGAACGAGTAAAGAGATTTGCCGGTAACAAGATTCAACAAGGTATAGAGATACCGACGATCGAATCTCGGTCAAGTATCATACCGATAGACAAAGGGAATTGTATAAGGGATTGATTGAATCCTCGACATCGTGGTTCATCCGATGAGATCATTGTGGAGCATGTGGGAGATAACATGGGTATCCATATCCCACTGTTGGTTATTGACCGGAGAGGTGTCTCGGTCATGTCTACGTGTCTCCCGAACCCGTAGGGTCTACACACTTAAGGTTCGATGACACTAGGGTTATAGGGAAATGGTATACATGATTACCGAAGGTTGTTAGGAGTCCCATATGAGATCTCGGACGTCATAAAGAGCTCCGGAATGGTCCGGAGGTAAAGATTGATATATAGGAAGTCCAATTTTGGTCACCGGAAAGTTTTCGGGCTCATCGGTAGTGTACCGGGAGTGCCGGGAGGGTGCCGGAGGACCCCCGGGAGGGGTGTGACGACCATAGGAATTTGTGGGCCCTTAGAGGAGGTGTGCCAGCCCTTTTTGGGCTTGCCAAGACCTTCTAGAAAGGCCCATGCGGCCGGGATCAAGAGATAAAGGGCAAAAGAGTTTTAAAAGAGGAGATCCACCTCCCTTGTGGGAGGTGGACTCTTCCCCACCTTCGGCCGAAGCTCTCCTCCTTGGAGGAGGGGCCAAGGCAGCCCTCCCTCTCCTTCCTCCTATATATATGCAAGGGTTTGGGCTGATTTGAGACATGACTCCTCTCTCTCTTGGCGCAACCCTACCCTTCCTCTTCCTCGTTCTCCGTAGCGCTTGGCGAAGCCCTGCCGGAGTTCAAGTAGCTCCACCGTCACCAGGCCGTCGTGCTGCCGGAGCTCTCCCTCAACCTCTCCTTCCTCCTTGCTGGATCAAGGTGTAGGAGACGTCATCGGGCTGCACGTGTGTTGAATGCGGAGGTGCCGTTGTTCGGTGCTGAGATCGGAATCCACCGCGATCTGAATCGCTGCGAGTACGACTCCACCAACCGCGTTCTTGTAACGATTCCGCTTAGAGATCTTCAAATGTATGAAGATGCAATCTCTCCCACTCGTTTCTGGTTTCTCCATGGATAGATCTTGGTGATCGTAGGAATTTTTTTGATTTACTACTACGTCTACCAACGGTGGCATCATGAGCTAGGTCTATGCGTAGAATCTATGCACGAGTAGAACACAAAGCAGTTGTGGGCGTCGATCTTGTTAATTTTCTTACCACTACTAGTCTTATCTTGATTCGGCCGTATTGTTGGATTAAGCGGCCCGGACCGACTTTACACGTACGCTTACATGAGACTGGTTCCACCGCCTGGCATGCACTTGTTGCATAAGGTGGCTAGCGGGTGTCTGTATCTCCCACCTTAGTCGGATTGGATTCGATGAAAAGGGTCCTTATGAAGGGTAAATAGCAATTGGCATATCACGTTGTGGTTTTGGCATAGGTAAGAAACGTTCTTGCTAGAAACCTATATCAGCCACGTAAAAACTTGCAACTACAAATTAGAGGACGTCTAACTTGTTTTTGCAGCATATGCCTTGTGATGTGATATGGCCAAAGAATGTGATGTGACACATTGTGATGTATGAGATTGATCATGTTCTTGTAATAGGATTCACGACTTGCATGTCGATGAGTATGACAACCGGCAGGAGCCAAAGGAGTTGTCTTATTTTATTGTATGACCTGCATGTCAATCATAAACGTCATGTAATTACTTTACTTTATTGCTAAACGTTAGCCATAGTAGTAGAAGTAATAGTTGGCGAGACAACTTCATGAAGACACGATGATGGAGATTTTGATGATGGAGATCATGGTGTCGTGCCGGTGACAGTGATGATCATGGTGCCTCGAAGATGGAGATCAAAGGAGCAAGATGATATTGGCCATATCATGTCACTATATTGATTGCATGTGATGTTTATCATGTTTACATCTTATGAACGACGGTAGCTAAATAAGATGATCTCTCACTAAAATTTCAAGAAATGTGTTGACCCTAACTATGCACCGTTGCCAAGGTTCGTTGTTCTAAAGCACCACGTGATAATCGGGTGTGATAGGTTCTAACGTTCGCATACAACGGGTGTAAGCCAGATTTACACACGCGATACACTTAGGTTGACTTGACGAGCCTAGCATGTATAAACATGGCCTCGGAACACGGAAGAACGAAAGGTCAAACATGAGTCGTATAGAAGATACGATCAACATGGAGATGTTCACCATGGATGACTAGTCCGTCTCACGTGATGATTGGACACGGGCTAGTTGACATGGATCATGTGTCACTTGGATGACTAGAGAGATGTCTATCTAAGTGGGAGTTCATTAAATAATTTGATTATGTGAACTTGATTATCATGAACTTAGTCTAAAATTATCTTTACAATCTATATTGTAGATCCAATGGCCAACGCGAATGTCACCCTAAACTTCAATGCGTTCCTAGAGAAAACCAAGCTGAAAGATGATGGAAGCAACTATGCGGACTGGGTCCGTGGTTTGAGGATCATCCTGATAGCTTCCTAGAAATTGTATGTCCTCGATGCACCGCTAGGTGAACCACCCCTTCTCCCAGCAAAGCAAGACATTGCGAACGCTTGGCATTCTCGCTGCGATGATTACTCCCTTGTTCAGTGCAGCATGCTTTACAGTTTAGAACCGGGGCTCCAAATGCATTTTGAGCAACACGGAGCATATGAGATGTTCCAAGAGCTGAAACTGGTTTTCCAAGCTCATGCCCGGGTCGAGAGATATGACACCTCCGACAAGTTCTTCAGCTGTAAGATGGAGGAGAATAGTTCTGTCAGTGAGCACATCCTCAAGATGTCTGGGCTACACAACCGCTTGACTCAGCTGGGAGTTAATCTCTTGGATGACTCGGTCATTGACAGAATCCTCCAGTCGCTTCCACCTATCTACAAGAGCTTTGTGATGAAATACAACATGCAAGGGATGGAGAAGTCCATTCCTGAGTTGTACTCGATGCTGAAATCAACGGAGGTCGAGATAAAAAAGGAGCATCAAGTGTTGATGGTGAATAAGACCACTAGTTTCAAGAAAGGCAAGGGTAAGAAGAACTTCAAGAAGGACGACAAAGCTGTTGCCGCACCCAGTAAGCAAGTTGCCAGGAAAAAGAAGAACAAGAATGGACCCAAGCCTGAGACTGAGTGTTTTTACTGCAAGGGTACGGGTCACTGGAAGCGGAACTGCCCCAAGTACTTAGCGGATAAGAAGGACGACAACATTAAAGGTATATGTGATATACTTGTTATTGATGTGTACCTAACCAGCACTCGTAGCAGCTCTTGGGTATTTGATACCGGTGCAGTTGCTCACATTTGTAACTCCAAGCAGGAGCTGTGGAATAGGCGGAGGCTGGCAAAGGACGAGGTGACGATGCGCGTCGGGAATGGTTCCAAGGTCGATGTGATCGCTGTCGGCATGCTACCTCTATATCTACCTTTGGGATTAGTGTTAAACCTTAATAATTGTTATTTAGTGCCAGCTTTGAGCATGAACATTGTATCTGGATCTCGCTTGATGCGAGATGGCTACTCATTTAAATCTGAGAATAATGGTTGTTCTATTTATATGAGAGAAATGTTTTATGGTCATGCCCCTCTGGTCAATGGTTTATTTTTGATGAATCTCGAACGTGATGTTACACATGTCCATAGTGTGAGTACCAAAAAGTGTAAGGTTGATAACGATAGTCCCACTTACATGTGGCACTGCCACCTTAGTCATGTTGGTGTCAAACGCATGAAGAAGCTCCATACTGATGGACTTTTTGAGTCTCTTGATTTCAAATCATTTGACACATGCGAACCATGCCTCATGGGCAAGATGACCAAGACTCCGTTCTCCGAAACAATGGAGCGAGCAACTAACTTGTTGGAAATAATACATACTGATATATGCGGTCCAATGAGTGTCGAGGCTCGTGGTGGCTACCGTTATGTTCTCACCCTCACTGATGACTTGAGTAGACATGGGTATGTCTACTTAATGAAACATCAGTCTGAAACTTTTGAAAGGTTCAAGGAATTTTAGAGTGAGGTAGGGAATCAACATGACAGGAAAATAAAGTGCCTATGATCTGATCGTGGCAGAGAATATTTAAGTCATGAATTTGGCACGCACCTAAGGAAATGTGGAGTTGTTTCACAACTCACGCCGCCTGGCACACCTCAGCGAAATGGTGTGACTGAACATCGTAATCGCACTCTATTAGATATGGTACGATCTATGATGTCTCTTACCAACTTACCGCTATCATTTTGGGGTTATGCATTAGAGACTGCCACATTCACTTTAAATAGGGTACCATCAAAATCCGTTGAGACGACACCGTATGAATTATGGTTTGGAAAGAAACCTAAGCTGTCGTTTCTAAAAGTTTGGGGATGCGATGCTTATGTGAAGAAACTTCAACCTGAGAAGCTCGAACCCAAAGCGGAAAAGTGCGTCTTCATAGGATATCCCGACGAGACTATTGGGTATACCTTCTACCTACGACCCGAGGGCAAAGTCTTTGTTGCCAAGAATGGATCCTTTCTCAAGAAAGAGTTTCTCTCGAAAGAAGTAAGTGGGAGGAAAATAGAACTTGATGAGGTAATTGTACCTCCACTCGAACCGGAGAGTAGTGCAGCACAGCAAGTTGTTTCTGTGGAGCCTACATTGGCTGGAGAGGAAGTTAATGATGATGATCATGAAACTTCAGATCAAGTTACTGTTGAATGTCGAAGGTCCACTAGGACACGTTCCGCACGAGAGTGGTACGACAACCATGTCCTGGAGATCATGTTGTTGGACAACGATGAACCTTCAAACTATGAAGAAGCGATGGCGGGCCCGAATTCCAACAAATGGCTTGAAGCCATGAAATCCGAGATAGGATCCATGTATGAGAACAAAGTGTGGACTTTGGTGGACTTGCCTGATGATAAGCGAGCCATTGAAAATAAATGAATCTTTAAGAACAAGACTGACACGGATGGTAATGTGACCGTCTATAAGGCTCGGCTTGTCGCTAAGGATTATCGACAAGTTCAAGGAGTTTACTACGATGAGACTTTCTCACCCGTAGCGATGCTAAAGTCTGTCTGAATCATGTTAGCAATTGACACATTTTATGATATGAGATCTGGCAAACGAACGTCAAAACGGCATTCCTTAATGGCTTCCTTAAGGAAGAACTGTATATGATGCAGCCGGAAGGTTTTGTCGATCCTAAAGATGCTAACGAAGTATGCAAGCTCCAGCGCTCCATCTATGGGCTGGTGCAAGCATCTCGGAGTTGGAACATTTGCTTTATGGAGAACCCTGTATTTACAAGAAAGTGAGTGGGAGCTCTGTAGCATTTCTCATATTATATGTGGATGACATACAGATAATGGGAAATGATATAGAACTCTTGGAAAGTATAAAGGCCTACTTGAACAAGTGTTTTTCAATGAAGGACCTTAGAGAAGCTGCTTACATATTAGGTATTAAGATCTATAGAGATAGATCGAAATGCCTCATAGTTCTTTCACAAAGCACATACCTTGAAAACATATTGAAGAAGTTCAATATGGATCAATCCAAGAAGGGGTTCTTGCCTTGTTACAGGGTGTGAGATTGAGTACGACTCAATGCCCGACCACGGCAAAGGATAGAGAAGAGATGAGTGTCATCCCCTATGCTTCAGCCATAGGCTCTATTATGTATGCCATGCTGTGTACCAAACCTGATGTGAACCTTTCCATAAGTTTGGTAGGGAGGTACCAAAGTAATCCCGGAGCGGAACACTAGACAGCGGTCAAGAATATCCTGAAGTACTTGAAAAGGACAAAGGACATGTTTCTCGTATATGGAGGTGCCGAAGAGCTCGTCGTAAAGGGTTACGTCGATGCTAGCTTTGACAGAGATCCAGACGACTCCAAGTCGCAAAACAGATACATGTAAAATTTCAGCTCCTCCTGAGCACAACTAGACTCTGCATAAGCCGCATCCCCTTCCTCACACTCAAGAGCCGTTTTCCTATCATCGTGAACGGTAATTGTGCCATTTAAGCCGGGCATTTTGAGTTGTAGATAAACATAACAAGGCCTAGCCATAAACTTAGCATAAGCCGACCTCCCAAATAATGCATTATAGGGACTTTTGATTTTGACCACTTCGAACCACAAAGACTCCACCCTGTAATTATGCTCATCACCAAAAGCTACTTCCAATGATATCCGGCCCACCGGGTATGCTGATTTACCCGGGACCACACCATGAAAGACAGTGGAGGAAGGTTTAAGATCCTTGTCAAGCAACTTCATCCGCCGGAAAGTGTCATAGTAAAGGATGTTGATGCTGCTACCTCCGTCCATGTGCATTGTATTCACCATATAGCCATTCACTTGAGGGGCCACAACCAGAGCCAGCCAGCCCGGGTCATCCACCCGCGGCGGGTGATCCTTCTGGCTCCACATTATATCATATTCAGACCACGGCAAATATCGCGGGAGAGCCGGAGCAACCGTATTAACCGCTCGCCTCCACAACTTCTCATCTCGCTTACTGTGACCGGTCGTAAATACGTGATACTGCCCAGAAATGAGCTGTTTCGGATTACTCTGGAACCCGGACTGATTGTGCTGCTGTTGATTGTTGTTATTGCTATTGTTGCCGGTAGGCTGTTGGTGCCCCCCTTGGTTACTCTGACCCGGATGCCCATTTCCTGAACCGCCAGCGCCGAATCCAGCCCCTGACCCGCCGTGCCCTGAGCCGCCAAGCGGGCCACCGCCCTGGTTATTACGCGGTTGGGAATGCTGGTTTTTGAACCTCTACATGATAAAGCAATCACCCCATGCATGCAATGCCGGCTTGTCAGGCATGCTATGCTCCGGACAGGGCCTCCTAAGCGCCTCCTCTAAATTAAAGGGGCCCCTGTTCCTTGGCCGGAATCTTCCACTCCCCTTGGGATGATTCTGTCCTGTGTTGGTATTTGCCACTCGCTCGGATCCGCCATCAGTGTTCTTCCGCTTATTCTGATTCCCATTGTTCGCAAAACCTTTTCCCTGATTGTTTTTCTTCCCTTGATTGGCTTTCTCATCATCCGAACTTGGATCTTTGGTGTTATCTGAGTCGGCATACTTCGTCAAGGCCGTCATGAGCTCTCCCATATCCTGACACGTGCGCTTGAGCCGGCCGAGCTTCTGCTTCAATGGAACAAAATGACAATTCTTCTCTAAGATAAGCACCACTTGAGCCGCCGTGATCTGCTCTGAAGAGTGAATAATGGTCGACACCCGCCGGACCCAATGATGGGCCGACTAATTCTCCTGTTGAACATAGTGGTCCAGATCGACAATAGTCATAGGTTGCTTACAGGTCCCCTGGAAATTCTTAATAAACTTTGTTCTCAGCTCCGCCCATGAGCTTATTGTATTAGGCGGCAGACCTTTCAGCCATGTACAGGCCGGACCCTCCAGCATCATGATGAAGTATTTTGCACAGACCGCCTCACTAACATCCAACATCTCCATGGCCAGTTCATAACTTTCAACCCACGCCTCCGGGGGTAGATCAGCTGTGTAGTTCGGAACCTTTTGAGGCCCCTTAAAATCTTTGGGCAGCCGTTCACTCCTCAGAGCCGGAGTTAAACATGGCACCCCTACGACCCTGGTACTAACTACTCCCATTGACATGGAAAGCGCCGGCTCTGGACGGGTTGCAGCTATCTCCGCCTCTCACCCGTCCCCTGCCTGGTCCATGATGGCTTGTGCATCTAGAGCCGCCCTATTGTCCTCCGGGGGTCCGCGGCGCGGGTGACTGCTGGAACCCGCTGGCGACTCATAACGCCGGCTAAAACTTCGACTCGGGAGGGGGGTAGAGTGAACCCGGCTCCGGCTATGCGTATACTTCTCTTGTTGGGCCATGGCCGTCTGTAAATACCCAATGGTGTTCCGTACTTCCTCCGCAAAGGGTGCCTCATCTAGGATGGGGATTGTCTCAAGCCGGGCGGCCGCTGCTACCATGTTCTCGGCCGGGTTAGAATAATGACCCGCCGGTGTCGGAAAAGCCCTAGGTGAGATTTGGTTATGCTGGGGCGGACGAGTCGCTGGGCACTCCATCGGGCGGCTCTCCGGCACACCCGTAACCCTCCCCACTCTAGGGGTGTTAAAAAGATTTCTCGCTTCGTAACGTTCTGGCAGACGGGACTGATGCCTCCTCCTGTGCACCGCAGCTGCTGACCTCTGCTCTACCTCCAGTTGGAAAGCGTCTGCCTTGATACGCTCCGCTTCTTCCTCCATCTAGGCTTTCAGCTCGTCCATCCTTTGTCGTTCCTCTGCCATCCGGCCCTTGATCCTTGCCACCTCTAGATTCCTAGCTGCTTGATTATCCGGAGTTACCTCTATGGCCACGAGAGCTGTGAGTTCGTCCATCAATTCCACTAGAACCTGAGCCGGCGGCGGCGGGTTGTCACCTGCTCCGGCGGCTCCCGCAGTCGTGTCACCAGCGGCTGAAGCCGATCCTGCCATGAACACCGCCGCGTGAACCGGGGGGCTCAGAGCATCCGTCTCAATGCACTCTACCTACGAATAGTTGTCGAAGTAGCCCCCAAGGCCACCGTTGCTGAGTCGATACACTGATTCTGTCTCCCCACTGGAAGACTCATCTTCTGAGCAAATGAGAGTTCCCTGTGACCCAGATGCTTCTAGGTCCATGCCTTGAGTGAAGCCCACGAGAACGTGCTTTTGACCCAGACGGGCACGGGCAGACTGCGTAACACGCATAGATTGGAGACGCCGAGCCGGCTCGACGATGTTGGTGCAGACGCCCGGCCCGGGTGTAGATCCATCAACCTTTCCGATGAAAACCTGGATCCCGTCGAACGGAACTCGGAATCCATACTCCACAGAACCAGCGTCAAGCCCCCAGCCAGCGTCGTCGATGTAGAGCTGGCCGCGGCGACTCTTGCTCATCCTTCCAACCACGTATCCTTCGAGCCCTGGAAGAGAGCCCTTTGAGAACTCAACACCACCAAGCATTGCCCCACGGTGGGCGCCAACTGTCGTGGTTTTATCACGGCAGATGTCCGGGTGCACGGACTTCAGTTCGAGGCCATCGCTAATGAGGTGGACTCAAAGGGGTTAGTCGGGACGAAAGACACGGGTTTACCCAGGTTCGCCCCCTCTTATTGAGGTAACAGCCTACATCCTGCTTGTGTTTGTATTACTCGTGTATCGATTACAAGGGGCTAAAAGCTTGACCTAGTTCTCGATCTCTCCTCCCTAAGTCGCCCCAGGTCTGCCTTTTTATAAGAGGTCAGAACATCTGGGTCGTTACAATTGCTAACCAAGTCTCTCTCTATCTTCTTGTCCAAGCTGTCTGTGAGTCAGCTTGCACGCCCGGGTCTTCTCAGTCCAGGCCGTCTTACGGCCCACACCGTGAGCCGCCTATCCTCTTGGGCCACTTTAATATTACGACTCACCTTTGGGCCGGTTCACGAGCCAATAACATGACCCGGAGCCTTTTCGGCGGATCATATCCCTAACAGAGGGGCAGTCAGCTGGTGCAACACCAAGCAAAGCGTCGTGGAGGCATCTACATGTGAAGCAGAGTACATAGCTGCTTCGGAAGCAGCAAAGGAAGGAGTCTGGATGAAGGAGTTCATCACCGACCTAGGAGTTATTCCAAATGCGTCGGGCCCAATGACTCTATTCTGTGACAACACTGGAGCTATTGCCCTTACGAAGGAGCCCAGGTTTCACAAGAAGACAAGACACATCAAGCGCCACTTCAACTCCATCCATGATTACATTCAGGAGGGAGATATAAATATTTGTAAAGTGCATATGGATCTGAATGTCGCAGATCTGTTGACTAAACCTCTCTCACGAGCAAAACATGATCAACACCAGAATGCTATGGGTATTCGATTCATCACAATGTAACTAGATTATTGACTCTAGTGCAAGTGGGAGACTGTTGGAAATATGCCCTAGAGGCAATCATAAAATGGTTATTATTTTATTTCCTTGTTCATGATAATTGTCTATTGTTCATGCTATAATTGTTTTAACCGAAAACCGTAATACATGTGTGAATACATAGACCACAACATGTCCCTAGTGAGCCTCTAGTTGGCTAGCTCGTTGATCGATAGATGGTCACGGTTTCATGACCATGGACATTGGATGTCATTGATAATGGGATCACATCATTAGGAGAATGATGTGATGGACAAGACCCAATCCTAAGCATAGCACAAGATCGTGTAGTTCGTCTGCTACAGCTTTTCCAATGTCAAGTATCGTTTCCTTAGACCATGAGATTGTGCAACTCCCGGATACCATAGGAATGCTTTGGGTGTGCCAAACGTCACAACGTAACTGGGTGGCTATAAAGGTGCACTACGGGTATTTCCAAAAGTGTCTGTTGGGTTGGCACGAATCGAGACTGGGATTTGTCACTCCGTATGATGGAGAGGTATCTTTGGGCCCACTCGGTAAGACATCATCATAATGAGCTCAATGTGACTAAGGAGTTAGCCACGGGATGATGTATTACGGAACGAGTAAAGAGACTTGCCGGTAACGAGATTGAACAAGGTATAGGGATACCGACGATCGAATCTCGGGCAAGTATCATACCGATAGACAAAGGGAATTGTATACGGGATTGATTGAATCCATGACATCGTAGTTCATTCGATGAGATCATCGAGGAACATGTGGGAGCCAACATGGGTATCCAGATCCCGCTGTTGGTTATTGACCGGAGAGGTGTCTCGGTCATGTCTACGTGTCTCCCGAACCCGTAGGGTCTACACACTTAAGGTTCGATGACGCTAGGGTTATAGGGAAATAGTGTACGTGGTTACCGAAGGTAGTTTGGAGTCCCGGATGAGATCTCGGACGTCACGAGGAGTTCCGGAATGGTCTGGAGACAAGGATTGATATATAGGAAGTGAGGATTTGACCACCGGAAGTGTTTCAAGAATTACCGGTAACGTACCGGGACCACCGGAAGGGTTCCGGGGGTCCACCAAGTGGGGCCACCAACCCCAGAGGGCTGCGTGGGCTGAGAGTGGAAGGGACCAGCCCCATAGTGGGCGGGTGCGCCCTTCACCCTTGCCCAAGGCGCAGGAAAGGTGGGAGGGAGGGGAAACCCTAGACCCAGATGGGCCTAAGGCCCACTAGGGCTGCGCCCTCCCCCTCTCCCCTCTCTGGCCGCCGGCCAGAACGCATCTAGGGCTGCCGCACCACCCTAGGGTGGGAACCCTAGGGGTGGGCACCCTCCTCCCTCTCCTCCTATATATAGTGGTGGGTTTTGGGCTGCCAAGAACACAAGCTTCTTCCTCTCTCGGCGCAGCCCTACTCCTCCCTCTCCTCGTTCTCCGTAGTGCTTGGCGAAGCCCTGCCGGAGACCACACAGCTCCACTGTCACCATGCCGTCATGCTGCCGAAGCTCTCCCTCAACCTGTCCTTTCCTCCTTGCTGGATCAAGGCGTAGGAGACGTCACCGGGATACACGTGTGTTGAACGTGGAGGCACCGTTGTTTGGCGCTAAGATCGGAGTCCACTGCGATCTGAATCGCTACGAGTACGACTCCACCAACCGCGTTATTGTAACACTTCTGCTTAGTGATCTTCAAAGGTATGAAGATGCAATCTCTTCCTTCTCATTGCAGGTTTCTCCATAGATAGATCTTGGTGAACGCGTAGAAAATTTTGATTTACTACTACGTCTCCCAACACGAACTTCAACTTCTCCTTTTCACTTTCGCATTGTCTCTTTGCATCAACACTGACCCAGTGAAGATCATCATTGGGCACATCGTCTGGTTCCACTTGATCTTCATCTTCCCCCCGTTGTCGCATCATCGTATTCAGGAAGCACATAGTTGTCATCATCCTCTTCTTCTTCGTTGTCTTCCATCATAACCCCTCTTTCTCCGTGCTTTGTCCAAACATTATAGTGTGGCATAAAACCCTTCTCAAGCAGGTGGAAGTGAAGGGTTTAGAGTTGGAGAAAGCCTTCCTATTCTCACAGACAGTACATGGACAATGAATAAAACCATTCTTGTTGTTTGCCTCAGCCGCTTCGAGAAAATTATGCAGGCCCTTAATATACTCAAAGGTGCGTCAGTCACCGTACATCCATTGTCGATTCATCTGCGTGCGTTATATAATAAAGTGTATTAAAAATCATTACAACATATCATGAATACAGAAGTGACCAAATTAATAGAAATTCATCATCACATTAAAGCCAAAGTACAATAGTGACCAAAATAAATACAATAATAAAAGTAAGAAAATTACACAAGTATCTATCTTAATCATAAAAGTAAAAAACTTTTTTCTTTTAGAAAGAAGATAAGAAGAATAGGCTAACCACGGTGGTGTCGGCACCGAGATGGGTGCGGGCGATCGACGGCGGTGAGGACGGGGACGGGACAGGACGGACCGCCAAACCTAGACAAATCTTGAGAACAATGGAGATTGGACAAGGAGCTTCGAGAGGAGAAAGCTTAAATGTGGCTTGGGCATTTCATCGAACACCTCATGTGCATAGGAGGTGAGCTAGAGCACCACAAAGCTCTTCCCTCGCTGGCCAGAAAAATAGAGCAGTGTGGAGTGCTCTGCTCGCCGGTGAGGGGTATATATAGGCATCTCATTGGTCCCGGTTCGTGGCTGGAACCGGGAGTAAAGGACCCTCTTTGGTACCAGTTCCAGACACGAACCAGGACCAATGGTTGTGGGCCAGGAGTGAGGCACAGTGGTCCCGGTTCGTGTCTGGAACCGGGACCAAAGATGTCCGACGAACCGGGACCAATGTACCACGTGGCCCGGCCGGCCCCCTGGCCTCACGAACCGGGACAGTTGCCCCCATTGGTCCCGGTTTGTGACTGAACCGGGACTAATGGGCTGGCCCGGCTGGCCCAAAGCCCTATTTTCTACTAGTGTAGTGATCCCACAACCAAGGTGCTAGGGTTTGGCATATGTGTTGTCTATGGCAAAACTCGGTGGGAAAGAATGGGAAAAGTTGGTGTCACCGATTTTGAATGTTAGGCTTTGGAGAAAGAATATTTGTGGGGGAATGGGTGAGTATTTTTGGTGGCTAATCTCTAAGCACTTGAGCAACCAGATCATCATAATTCCTCATCCCCTTTCGATAGTATTGGCATTCCTAGGGCTCAAAGGTGATTTCTCGTATATGGAGGTGCCGAAGAGCTTGTCGTAAAGGGTTACATCGATGCTAGCTTCGACACAGATCCGGACGACTCCAAGTCGCAAACCGGATACATGTATGTTTTGAATGGAGGGGTAGTCAGCTAGTGCAGCAGCAAGCAAAGCGTCCTGGCGGCATCTACATGTGAAGCAGAGTACATAGCTACTTCGGAAGCAGCAAAGGAAGGAGTTTGGATGAAGGAGTTCATCACCGACCTAGGAGTAATTCCAGGTGCGTCGGGCCCGATGACTCTATTATGTGATAACACTGGAGCTATTGCCCTTGCGAAGGAGCCCAGGTTTCACAAGAAGACAAGACACATCAAGCGTCGCTTCAACTCCATCCGTGATTACATTCAGGAGGGAGATATAGATATTTGTAAAGTGCATACGGATCTGAATGTCACAGATCCATTGACCAAACCTCTCTCACGAGCAAAACATGATCAACACCAGATTGCTATGGGTGTTCAATTCATCACAATGTAACTAGATTATTGACTCTAGTGCAAGTGGGAGACTATTGGAAATATGCCCTAGAGGTAATAATAAAATGGTTATTATTGTATTTCCTTGTTCATGATAATTGTCTATTGTTCATCCTATAATTGTGTTAACCGGAAACCGTAATACATGTGTGAATACATAGACCACAACATGTCCCTAGTGAGCCTCTAGTTGGCCAGCTCGTTGATCAATAGATGGTCACAGTTTCATGATCATGGACATTGGATGTCGTTGATAACGGGATCACATCATTAGGAGAATGATGTGATGGACAAGACCCAATCCTAAGCATAGCACAAGATCATGTAGTTCGTTTGCTAAAGCTTTTCAATGTCAAGTATCGTTTCCTTAGACCATGAGATCGTGAAACTCCTGGATACCGTAGGAATGCTTCGGGTGTGCCAAATGTCACAATGTAACTGGGTGGCTATAATGGTGCACTACGGGTATCTTCGAAAGTGTCTGTTGGGTTGGCACGAATCGAGACTGGGATTTGTCACTCCGTGTGACGGAGAGGTATCTCTAGGCCCACTCGGTAAGACATCATCATAATTAGCTCAATGTGACTAAAGACTTAGACACGGGATGATGTATTACGGAACGAGTAAAGAGACTTGCCGGTAACGAGATTCAACAAGGTATAGAGATACCGACGATCGAATCTCGGGGAAGTATCATACCCATAGACAAAGGGAATTATATACGGGATTGATTGAATCCCCAACATCGTGGTTCATCTGATGAGATCATCGTGGAGCATGTGGGATCCAACATGGGTATCCAAATCCTGCTGTTGGTTATTGACCGAAGAGGTGTCTCGGTCATGTCTACGTGTCTCCCGAACCCATAGGGTCTACACACTTAAGGTTCGATGACGCTAGGGTTATAGGGAAATGGTATACGTGATTACCGAAGGTTGTTCGGAGTCCCGGATGAGATCTCTGACATCACGAGGAGCTCCAGAATGGTCCGGAGGTAAAGATTGATATATAGGAAGTCCAGTTTTGGTCACTGGAAAGTTTTCGGGCTCATCGGTAGTGTACCGGGAGTGCTGGGAGGGTGCCGGAGGACCCCCGGGAGGGGTGTGACGACCATACGACTTTGTGGGCCCTTAGAGGAGGTGTGACAGCCCTTTTTGGGCTGTCCAAGACCTTCTAGAAAGGCCCATGCGGCTGGGATCAAGAGATAAAGGGAAAAATGGTTTTAAAAGAGGAGATCCACCTCCCTTGTGGGAGGTGGACTCTTCCCCACCTTGGGCTGATTTGAGACACGACTTCTCTCTCTCTCGGCGCAGCCCTACCCTTCCTCTTCCTCGTTCTCCGTAGCGCTTGGCGAAGCCCTGTCGGAGTTCACGTAGCTCCACCGTCACCACGCCATCGTGCTGCCGGAGATCTCCCTCAACCTCTCCTTCCTCCTTGCTGGATCAAGGCGTAGGAGACGTCATCGGGCTGCACGTGTGTTGAACGCAGAGGCGCCATTGTTCGGCGTCGAGATCAGAATCCACCGCGATTTGAATCGCTGCGAGTACGACTCCACCAACCGCGTTCTTGTAACGCTTCCGCTTAGCGATCTTCAAAGGTATGAAGATGCAATCTCTCTCCCTTGTTGCTGGTTTCTCCATGGATAGATCTTGGTGATCGTAGGAATTTTTTTGATTTACTACTATGTCTACCAACACATATTAACTCAGATTTCAGAAAAACTGTCATTTTCACAAAGTCCAAGAAAAACTGTTTCATCATGCCAGCTTGATAGCTTTATACTTATTGATATGTGCATTCTTTGCAGTTTGTGTAGTTGGATAAGTTGACAAGCATGTTATGTAGTTTCTGTAAATGCCTTGATTGTGGTGATAGGATTCCTGTAGCTCAAGTTGTGGGCTGTGAAAGTTGCTATGTTGCTATTTTGTGGTAGATTGTTGTTTTATTGTTTTGTGAGTAGTGGGAGCTATACTACATGGAATTGCTTGATATTTGAGTCTATTGTGGTTGGTTTTTCATTGCCTAACCAGTGGCTACCTTGGAATGCCAAGAATTATCCCATGGCCTTGTTGACTTGTGTTTTTCCTTCGTACCTTGTCGTGAGCGTATCATGAGAACCGTAACTCCATTTCTTGCGTTCTTTATATGCATTTCTATCGATTTTGAATGATGCATCCATATTTGCCATGTTCATGCATGTCTAAATAAACTAACATGAGGTTCTGTCCAGATTCATTAATAACCAATCCTTGCATGTGAAACATGACTAGTTTTGGATTGCCATGTTTAATTCTTCATAAATGAATCATGCATCATCTTGGTTGAGCATTGCACCTTGGTTGGAGGTTTATTGTTGCTGTTTATCTTGGGTAGACGTGAGTGTTGATACTGAGTACGAGGACCCAGGAGAGTACCACTACGAGGATCCCGCTACTTGTTCCGCTGAAGAACCAACAGGCAAGATGATCGTACCCGGATCCCGATACTATTTTCGCTTGCTAGTATCTCGCTCTTATCGTTACAATTTGCGCTACCTACCACTTGAATGCCAGCCTCCTAATTGCCATGATAGCCTCTAACCCTCCACATCCTAGCAAGCCTTTGATTGGCTAAGTTACCGCTGCTCAGCCCCTCTTATAGCAATCTTAGTTGCAGGTGCAGGTTGTTCCATGTGATAACATGGATTTGGCATATCACAATATTATCTGTTGTTTAATTTAATGCACATATATATCTTGGTATTGGTGGAATGCTTGGCCTTTTGCTAGGTGATTTGTTCCGCTGTTACCGCCATAGTTTCTTGTTACCGGTGTTATGTTTTCCATACTTTGCGCTCCTAACATGCTCGGGGTTGTTATGGGGACCCCCTTGTTTATTCTGTTGAGATTAAAACTTGTATGGCAAGACCCAACATTGGTACTACATTTGCTTAATAACTTAATAAATTTGCATAGGGCTTTGCAACCCCGTGGATAATTAATCAACCCCCGGGCCAGTGCTCCTCATGAGTGTTGGTCCAAACTCGAGCACCATGCGGGGCCAACCCGGGGCAACTCGGGAGATTTCTATCAGGCCACCGTACGCTTCGCTTATCCGTCGTGTCCTGAGAACGAGATACACGACTCTTATTGGGTTCGTCGACACGTCGGGTGGTCTTGCTGGATTTGTTTTACCTTTATCGAATGTCTTGCGTGTGGACTCTGACTTTCTTCGGGTTATCTCGAGGTGTTGGAATTCCTTTGGAGTTACCTATGACGATCACGAGATCCGTGGTCAAGGCTATTCCCGCAGAGTGTGGTTAATTTGTGATGGACTAGCTGGAGCACCCCTGCAGGGTTAAATCTTTTCGAGAAGCCGTGCCCGCAGTTATGTGGAAACTTGGATATTTGTTTAACACCCGGTTATAGTCAACTTGAAGTAAACTCTAATAAAATACACCAACTGTGTGAGTAACCGTGATCGTCTCTACTCGTGAACATGATCCGAGAGAGAACACAGTGGGGTTATGATTGACGTAAGAAAGTGTTCAGGATCTCATAGAGGTCATTTTAGATTCGATCGTTCATCATAGGCCACTCACATTTGTGTTCATGTTACGTAAGTTTAGCCATCATAAATGCTTAGCACTACTGCAAACTAAACACATACCACATCCCAACCTTTAAGCTTGAATAGTCTCGGTACCCGGGCGCATGATTGCTGAGTCCTTGTGGCTCACAAATTACTACAACACTCTAGGTACAGGTACAGATGAGTACGTGCATGATGATCTGACACAGCTCCAGTGGGAATATGATGAGGAAAGAGGCAGGATATACGTGACTTACCCGGATGAGTAGAGGACCATGGTCGTGATCTTTGGGATAGCGAGATAGTGTCATTTGCATCTGTTTTATCTTTTGATTTCGTCCGTAGTCGGACCCTGTCTTCATCTTGATGATTTGAACTCTGTGTGGAATTGAAATTTAGTATGTTGCGAGTGTAAGCCAAACTTGTATACTCTTGTCTTCTATTATGTATGATGCAATGATACTATACTTGCGAACGGCAAGATGCGCATCTATCCCTTGCGAGGCTCCCATGCCTTAAAATGGATAGGCGCACATCTTGGGCGTGACAAGTTGGTATCAGAGCTATGTGATAGCCTGGCTTATTAGGGATGATAGACTACTCATATCAATAAGGAATTCCTTCTTTTCCGGGAGCCCATTCGAACAGAACTCTCAGGTCAAGCGTGCTTGGCTTGGAGTAGTTCTAGGATGGGTGACCGACTGGAAAGTTGGTCTCGGGTGCGCATGAGTGAGGACAAAGTGCGCAGAAAAGGCTAGTATTGATGTGTGAGGCCAGTCTAGATCCCGCCAGGAGTAATGACTACCGGCGGGTGTCTTTGGGGCGTTACAAATACCACGCTCAGAGACCAGAAATCCCAAGAGCTTGCCAACCGGAACACCAAAGACACACTTTGCCGGGTTAAGCATCATCTTATAGATCCGTAGATT
The DNA here is from genome assembly GCA_022496015.1 of Hordeum marinum. Taxonomy (NCBI): domain Eukaryota; kingdom Viridiplantae; phylum Streptophyta; class Magnoliopsida; order Poales; family Poaceae; genus Hordeum; species Hordeum marinum. The sequence continues at coordinate 431,643,194 of CM039674.1, read as the reverse complement.
GTCAAAGGTTTCTTTTAAATCGTCAAACAGAGTCTCCTTCTTCTTTGACTTGATCACAATATCATCCACATAAGCATGAACGTTGCGCCCAATCTGGTTGTGAAGACAATTCTGCACACAGCGCTGATAAGTTGCCTGGGCACTCTTGAGCCCAAAAGGCATAGACACATAGCAGAAGGCCCCAAAAGGCGTGATGAACGTCATCTTCTCTTGGTCCTTAACCGCCATCTTGATCTGATGATATCCTGAATAACCATCTAGGAAGCATAAACTTTTGTAACCCGCCGTAGCATCAATGATTTGATCAATATGGGGGAGAGCAAAAGGATCTGCCGGACAGGCCTTGCTAAGATCCGTATAGTCCACACACATACGCCACGTGTCGTTCTTCTTGAGAACGAGCACTGGGTTAGCAAGCCACTTTGGGTGAAAAACTTCGACGATGAAACCCGCTGCTAAGAGCTAGGCGGCCTCTTCCTCGATGGCCTTGCATCTCTCCTCGTTGAACCGCCGCAGAAATTGCTTGACATGTTTAAATTTAGGGTCCACATTAAGGTTTTTCTCAACAAACTCTCTCGGCACACCCGGCATGTCAGAAGGCTTCCATGCGAAGATATCCCGATTCTCACGGATGAATTTGATGACCGCACTTTCCTATTTGGGATCCATATTGGCCCCAATAATGAACTGTTTAGATGAGTCACCCGGAGTAAAATCCACCGCCTTGGTATCATCCACCGAAAATTTGAGGGGCGGCTCAACCTCTGTGGTGGGCTTCTTCAGCGGGGTCATATCCTCTGGGCGACATTTTCCTTATAAAACTTGAGCTCTCCCTCAGCACAACTATATTCCGCGTAAGCCGTGTCCCCTTCTTCGCACTCAATAGCCGTATTTCGATCACCATGAACAGTAATCGTGCCTTTTAACCCGGTCATCTTGAGCTGTAAATAGACATAACAGTGCCTAGCCATGAACTTGGCATAAGCCGGCCGCCCAAACAATGCATGATAAGGGCTCTTGATCTCTACTACTTCAAACCACAAGGACTCCACCCTGTAGTTGTACTCGTCATCAAAGGCGACTTCCAAAGAAATCCTGCCCACCGGGTAAGCTGACTTGCCCGGTACTACACCATGAAAAACTATTGACGAGGGCTTAAGGTATTTATCCAACAGCTTCATCCGCCGGAAGGTATCATTATACAGGATATTGATGCTGCTGCCACCATCCATAAGTACCTTATTCACCATATATCCTCCCACTTGGGGGCAACTACCAGGGCTAACCACCCTGGGTCATCAACATGCGGCGGGTGATCCTCCCGGCTCCACGTTATGTCATACTTAGACCACTTCAAGTATTTTGGAAGAGCCGGCGCGATTGCGTTAACCGCCCGCTTGCACAACTTCTAATCCCGCTTGTTAAGGCTAGTCGTAAAAACTTGATACTGGCCTAAACTGAGCTGCTTTGGATTACTCTGAAACCTGGACTGATTATGCTGCTGCGGATTGTTGTTACCAAAGTGCGGAGGATGTACTCCTTGGCTGCCCTGGCGATGATGACCGGACCCTGAACCGCCGGATCCAAACCCGGCTCCTGACCTGACTGGGCCCGAGCCGCCGGGCGGGCCACCACCATTGTTGTTGTGCTGCTGCATGTTGTAGTTCTTGAACTTCGGCATGATGTGGCAATTACCCCATGTGTGCCCCGCAACTCTATCGGGCCGGCTGTGCTCCGGACAGGGTTTGTTGAGCATTTCCTCCAAATTGAAAGGAGTCTTATTTTTGTTAAAAGGCGGTCTAAACTTCCCATTGCCCTTAGGATGATTCTGGCCAGTGCTGGCATTGGCCACCAGTTATGACCCACCATCCGGGTTCTTCCGCTTGCCCTGGTTACTGTTACCTGCCGCACCCTTGCCCTAATTGTTCTTTTTACCTTGGCCAGTCTTCTCCTCATCATAACCTAGATCCTTCATGTTATCAGAATCGGCATACTTTGTAAGAGCCACCATGAGTTCTCCCATGTCCTGACATGTACGCTTGAGCCGGCCAAGCTTCTGGTTTAGAGGGATGAAGCGACAGTTCTTCTCTAGGATCAGCACTGCCTAAGCCGCCGTGATCTATTCAGACGAGTGGATGACGGTCGACACCCGCCGGACCCAATGATGAGCCGACTCATTCTCCTGCTGGACACAATGATCCAGATCCACAATCATCATAGCTTGTTTGCAAGTCTCTTGAAATTTTTGATGAACCTTGCTCTCAGCTCAGCCCATGAGTTGGTGGTATTGGGTGGCAAACCCTTTAACCATGTGCGAGCCGGACCTTCAAGCATCATGATGAAATATTTAGCACACACCGCCTCATTGACATCCAATATCTCCATAGCCATCTCATAGCTATCGATCCAGGCCTCCGGAGGTAAGTCCGCAGTGTAATTCGGGACTTTGCGAGGTCCTTTGAAATCCTTTGGCAATCGCTCGTTCCGCAGAGCCGGTGCCAAGCATGGTACTCCCACGGCCCTGGTGGTCACTCCCGCTCCTACTGAGATGGAGGGCGCGGGCTCTTGGTGAGCCGCCGTGGCCAAAGCCGCTGCCTCTTACTAGTTTCTTGCCCGGTTTATGAGCGCTTGTGTATCTAGAGCCGCTTGATCATCCCCTGGAGGCCCCCCTGTGCCGATCGCTGCTAGAAACCACCGGCAACTCATAACGCCGGCTAAAGCTACGACTAGGGAGGGGGTTGAGTGAACGCGGCTCCGGCTGTAAGCATATTTCTCCTGCTGGGCCATTGTCGTTTGAAGGTACCCAATGGCATTCCGTACCTCTTCTACAATAGGCGCCTCATCTGGAATAGGGATTGTTTCAAGCCGGGTGGCTGCGGCCACCATGTTCTTTCCCGGGTTGGAATAATGGCCCGTTGGTGTTGGAAAAACCATTGGTGAGGCCTGGTTTCGTCGAGGCGGGTTAAGCTGCTGTCGAGCCGCCGACCGACTTCCAGGCACATCCGCTGCTCGTCCCGTTCCTGGCATATTAAAGATATTCCTATCCTCATAATGTTCTGGTAAGCGGGATTGATGCCTCATCCGCTAGACCGCAGCTGCTGATTGCTTCTCTATCTCAAGGCGAAAAGCATCTGTCTTAAGACGTTCTGCCTCTGCCTCCATCTGAACTTTTAATTCAGTTACCCTCTATTGCTCCTCCGCCATCCGGTCCTTGAGTCTTGCGATCTCCAAGTTCCATGCGGCCTGATTGTCTGGTGTGACTTCGGTGGCCATCAGAGTTGCGAGCTCGTTCATCAGATCCAGAAGAACTTGTGCCGGTGATGGCGGATCAGCTCCCGCATTGGCTGCTCCAACGGCTGTACTGCTCATGCCTGGGGCTGATGCCGCCATGAACACGGCCGCATGAATCGACAACGCGAGATCGTCCATCTCAGAACGCTTCGACTCAGGGTAGGGTTCATCGTAGCCCCCGATCCCATCGTTGTGAAGCTGGTAGATCGACTCTGGTTCTCCGCTCGAAGATCCATCCTTTGAATAGACAAGAGTCTCCTGCGACGCAGAAGTTTCAAGATCCATACCCTGAGTAAAGCCCATGAAGACGTGCTTCCGGCCCGGGCTAAAACGGGCAGGTCGCACATATTGGGAGGGTTGTGCGCACCGAGCCGGCTCGATGATGCTGGTGCAGATGTCCGGCCCGTGTGTAGCTCCATCGATTTTGCCGGTGAAGACATGGATCCTGCTGAAGGGAACCCGAAATCCAAATTCAAAAGAGTCGGCATCAGGTCCCCAGCCGACATCGTCGATGTAGAACCGGCCGCGGCGACTCTTGTTCATCCTTCCAATCACGTATCCCTCGAGCCCTGGGAGAAAGCCCTTTGAGAATTCAACACCACCGAGCGCGAGCCCCAGGGTGGGCGCCAACTATCGTGGGTTTGTCATGGCAGATGTCTAGGTGAACGGACTTGGATTCGGGGCCATTGCTAAGGTGATGGACTCAAAGGGGTTGATTAGGACAAAGAACACGGGTTTACCCAGGTTCGGCCCCTCAAGTAGAGGTAACAACCTACGTCCTGCTTGTGTTTGTATTACTTGGTGTATCGATTACAAGGGAGCTGATTGCTTGACCTAGTTCTTGATTGTTGATCTCCCTAAGTCGCCTCGGGTCTCGCCTTTATATAGGAGGTCAAGACCACGGGTCATACAAGTCATAACCGACTCTCACAATCGTGTCTGAGTCTATCTCTACATTGTCTTGCGTTCCCGAACAAGTTGTCTCCGGGCAGCTGACTGCCCAGGTCTTCATACCTTCTCCATTCGGGCCACGTCCCGGCCCATCTTGTCAAGCCACCCAACGTCTTGGGCTTACATCTTCACGGCCCATCCTTGGGCTAGTGTATGAGCCTACATGTGTGACTCGGTGCCTTAGGGGCGGGTCTCACCGTGGGGTTATATCCCCAACACATGCCAAATCTGTGAGAGAGTGATTGAGTGTTGAGGAGACTATCTTTTGAAGCACACGAGCAAGGAGTTCATCATACTTACCACATATATTACCTTTTTGAGGGTTGTGCCTCCTAGATTGTCTAGGTGTCGCTTGGGAGCCTCCTACTTCGTGTTGTGGATTTGAACCAAGAAGTTTTAAGGGCAAGGAGATCGCCTACTTCATGAAGATCTACCCCGGGTAAGGCTAGTCCTCCATGGACGAAGGCCATGATGGCATAGACAAGGTTGATTCTCCGTGGACCCATTGTAGGTGGAGCCCTTCATGGACTCTCGTGGCCGCAACCCTCCATGGGTTGAAGTCTCCATCAACGTGGACATACGCTAGCACCACCTATCGAAACCATGCCAAAAATATTCGTGTCAACTTTGCATTTGATCTTCCTTTATCAACTCTCTTACACATACTTGTCTTTACTTTCCGATGCCATACTTGTTGACTAGCATGTGTAGGGTGCACTAGACTTATTGGAATTGCTAAAATCTGCCAACCAATTAATTTGGGAAAATGTTAGGTTTTTAATTTGTCAAGTAGTCTATTCATCCCCCTCTAGGCGCCTCTTCTAGTGGTCCCACAATTGGTATCCGAGCTTTGGTCTCCATATGCTTGGTTTTATCACCATTGGAGGAAGATGGATGTGTCTAGTTTGGGGAGTCTTAGTTGTAGAGTGCCCATTCTCGATGGAGAGTACTATAGTCAATTGAAATATGAGATGCTCGAGCTATTTAATGAATTCCATTGGAGAAAGTATTTTAAGAGCCCCTATGTACCTCCCATTGATTACATTCCTCATGGGAAGAAAAAATTGATATGCTTCATAATCTTAGAATCGTTAATCCTATCATTAGAGGATTGCCAAGAATTGTGTTTGATCAAATGAGAAAATTTGAGTGTGCTTATACTTTATGGAATGATTTAAAGAAAAGGTATCCTAACTACTCTTTGAAAAATCTTGATATCATTCTCCATAAAACTATTGCGTTTCACCAAATGAAGCCTAGTGATCCAAACTTAGATGAATACTTGTTTGAGCTTCATGATCTCGTGTGTGGTAAAGGAGATGTCATAACTATCAATAACATCATTTTTGAAGCCATTCGCATTCATAGTTTCCAAAATTGTCATATGATCACATTTAACACTCCGTTACGCCTGGCGGGATCTGGACTAGCCCCACAGACCAACACTAGTCTTTCCTATGCACTTTGTCCTCACTCGTGCGCACCCGGGACCAACTTCCCGGCCGGTCACCCATCCTAGAATCGCTCCAAGCCAAGCACGCTTAACTTTGGAGTTCTTCTCGAGTGGGCTCCCAGAAAAGAAGGAATTCCTTGTTGATATGAGTAGTCTATCATTCCTATTAAGCCAGGCTCTCACATACACCCCAACTCAAAGGAACCGACGTCCTCGTCGGCCCATCAGGAACGTTCCCATTTGGCACACGTATGCGCGTCCATTCCGGTACATGTGCCATGCTATGTGCCATGACGGGCCACACACTCCATGCACCACATGCCCGTGCACCTGACCCACGCATGCCCATGTAACCGCAAGGGTCGGCTCTGATACCAATTGTAACACCCCGTTACGCCTGGCGGGATCTAGACTGGCCCCACAGACCAACACTAGTCTTTCCTACGCACTTTGTCCTCACTCGTGCGCACCCGGGACCAACTTTCCGGTCGGTCACCCATCCTAGAATCTCTCCAAGCCAAGCACGCTTAACTTTGGAGTTCTTTTCGAGTGGGCTCCCGGAAAAGAAGGAATTCCTTGTTGATATGAGTAGTCTATCATTCCTATTAAGCCAGGCTCTCACATCACTACCCTAACGAATCTCTTGTCTCTTATGACGAGGATATCCAAACCGATGATGACAATGTGGAACATGGCTACTATAATGAAGATGATTTGTTCGACATCGAGTGTGAGAAGACTATGAAGAGTCTAAGTCTCATGGAGAACTTCAAAGACTACATGCCCAAAGTAAAAGTGTGGATTCTCAATAGTGGATGCACCGATCACATGACCATAAATAGAGACATATTTGAAGAGATCACACCAAACCATGGACCGCAATGGTATGTGACTTTTGGAGACAACTCCAAGGGTAAGGTACTCGGTCTTGGTAAGGTGGCCATATCTCATGACAGTTCTATTCAGAATATCATGCTTGTTTAATCCCTTGGCTACAACTTCTTTCTGTATCTAGACTTACTGACTTTGGTTTTAATGTGCTATTTACCAAAGTAGACTGCCAAGTGTTTCGTTAAGATAATCATAGCATGGTATTTACCGGTTTTCATCGCGGTGATCTATACATTGTCGATTTCACTAAGAGGTCCAAACCTCGCACTTGTCTCATTGCAAAATCTTCTAAAGGTTGTCTTTGGCATAGAATGCTAGGACACGTTGGTATGCGTAATCTAGACAAGCTCATCAAAGGTGATCATATACTTGGTATTAAAGATGTTATGGTTGACAAAGATAGACTTTGTAGTTCTTGTCAAGCTGGAAAACAAGTAGGTGGAAGTCATCCCGTAAAGAATATCATGACTACTAGGAGAGCACTCAAGTTGCTTCATACAGATCTCTTTGGTCCCAGTGCTTACAAGAGCCTCAGTGGAAATTCCTTTGGTCTAGTTATAATTGATAATTTTTCTAGATCTACGTGGGTATTCTTTCTTAATGATCATCAAGAACTTCACTTGCAGAGCGCAAAATAAATTTGAATTGAAGATCAGGAAAGTTTGGAGGGACCGGATCAGAGTTCAAGAACACCAATGTGGACACCTTTCTTGATGAAGAAGGTATCTCACATGAGTTCTCTGCTACATACACGCCTCAACAAAATGGATTCGTTGAGAGGAAGAACCAAACTCTCATAGAGATGGCTAGAATGATGGTCGACGAATACAAGACACCAAGACACTTTTGGGAAGAAGCCATGGAAACAACTTGTAATGCAACAAACCGACTATATCTACACAAGCTTCTCAGCAAAACGACATATGATCTGCTCACCGGTAACAAGCCCCAAGTTGGATACTTTCGAGTATTTGGCTCCAAGTGTTACATTCTTGATAAGCATCGTCGTTCTAAATTTGCTCCTAAATCGCATGGAGGTTTTCTACTCGGTTACAGATTAACTCTCACACTTACCGTGTCTACAAGAACTTCACTCGAAAAGTTGAAGAGACAGTAGATGTGAAGTTTGATGAATCTAATGGTTCGCAAGTCGAACAATTGAAAAGTGATGTAGGAGATAAGGAACCTTGGGCAGCCATTCAAGACTTGTCCATCGGCAAGATTCGTCCCATGGAGGTGAAAGAAAGTACTTCATCAACCCAAGTGGAAGCTCCTACTCCGCGTCAAGGTGAACCTCAACATGACATGGAGGCATCCACAAGCGGTACATGATAGGATGAAGAGGAGGAAGAAGTACATCATGATGATCCACCTCAACCTCCTTCACCACCACTTCAAGAAGATGACACCTTCAAGAACAACAATGAAAGAAGAAGATGATGATGATGAAGCTCCACCGTATAATAAGCAAAAGCTACCTCGAATTCGGGCAAGAGTGGACATGAATCATCCCTTAAAGCAAATCTTTGGTGACATTCAAACTTGGAGAATCACTCGCTCTAAAACCCTCTTAATAAATTTTTGTGAGCATTACTCATCCATCTCTATTATTGAGACTATGAAGGTGGAAGAAGCGCTTGAAGACCCGGGTTGGGTGAATTCTATGCATGAAGATCTACACAACTTCGAGAGGAATGAAATGTGGACACTAGTTGAGAACCCCAAAGATGAGCAAAACATCATTGGTATAAAATGCGTGTTTCTAAACAAGCAAGACGAAGACGGTGAAGTCATATGCAACAAGGTACGTCTCGTGGCTCAAGGTTACATGGAAGTCGATGGTATGGACTACGATGAGACCTATACCCCCGTTGCTAGACTTGAAACTATTCGTATATTACTTGGTTATGCCAATCACCATGACATTACTCTTTAGCAAATGGACAATAAAAGTGCATTTCTAAATGGGGAGATTGAGGAATAAGTTTATGTTAAGCAACCCCTGGTTTTGTGAACCCTAAGAAACCTAATCATGTTTACAAGCTTCGTAAAGCTCTTTATGGACTTAAGCAAGCCCCACGGGCTTGGCATAAATGTATAACGAAGTTTCTACTTGAAAAGGGTTTTGAAATTGGTAAAAATTGACGCAAACTTATTTACTAAGAGAGTTAATGGTGAATTAATTGTGTGCCAAAATTTATGTTGATGATATTATCTTTGGATCTAGTAACCCATAATTTAGTGAGAAATTTGGATGGTTGATGTTCGAGAAATATGAGATGTCCATGATGTGTGAGATGAAAATTTTCCTTGGGTTGCAAATCAAGCAAACGAGGGAAGGAAGTTTCATCTCTCAAACCAAGTACACCAAGAACTTGATCAAGAAGTTCAACATGCAAGGGTGTAAAGGTATGAAAACCCCTGTGCCTACTATTGGACATGTTGACCTCACGAAAGAGGACAAACCGGTTGATAAAAAGGCTTATCGATCAATCATCGGTTCATTGCTATATCTATGAGCCTACCGTCCCGATATCATGCTTAGTGTGTGCATGTGTGCTAGATATCAAGCTGACCCTAAAGAGTGCCATCTTAAGGCCATGAAAAGAATTGTGAGATACTTGATACATGCACCAAACTATGGCATTTGGTATCCCACGGGATCTTCTTTTAACCTCGTTGTCTATTCCGACGTGGACTATGCCGGAGACAAGGTTTATTCAAAATCCACCTTGGGTAGTTGCCAATTCCTTGGTAGATCTCTTGTGTCTTGGTCATCCAAGAAGCAAAACTTAGTATTTCTATATACTGCCGAAGAGGAATACATTGCCACCGGATCATGTTGTGCGCTATTGATATGGATGACTCAAACTCTTAAGGATTATGGCATACATGTGAAACATGTACTGTTGTTATGTGACAATGAGAGTTCAATCAAAGTTGCTCATAATCTCATGCAACACTCTTGAACTAAGCATATTCAAGTTCAACACCATTTCATTCGTGATCATGTTGCCATTGGAGATATCAATCTGAAGCATGTTCGTACTAACAAACAATTAGTCGATATCTTTACCAAGCCACTTGATGAGAAAGTGTTTTGCCACTTTAGGAGTGAGTTGAACATCATGATGCTTCAAACTTGAGCTAGACTCACTCGGATGCATGCAAGGGCAAGAGCTTACATGACTATTCCATGATATCTTTGACATTATCGTATGCCTTAGAAATATATGCTCCCTTGTATTCCATCTAAACTTTTGTAGGAACTTGGAAGAACTACACTCCACAAGATTGCCATCCACTCATATCACAAGCAATCTTGTCATGGCCAAGTATCTGCAACCCTTTTTTGTTGATGGAAGGAACAAGACAACACAAACCATATCCTTGACAACCACTTGATAAAAAAATCATTCTTTTCATTTGGATATATCTTGTTCTTCCTTGCATGACTAACCCATGCAGGTAAAAAGAGAACCAAAACGATCAAGGATATCTCTCAAGTCAAGATGATCTATATCAACATTTAACATCAAAAACAAGTTCTCCTACATGCTACGTCATCAACATCACTCAAAGGTATGTGATCATACCCTGAAGAAGCTTTACTCCAAATCATGAGATAAAGCAACTCAAGTGATATGAAAAACATTAAAATGCTTAAATAAAAAATAGTAACCCCATTTTGAGCTTAACAATGAGTATGACCTATGCTCAAGTATTCTTGCTTGGATCCTTAAGTCAATATACTCTAATATAAGTGACTTAGTCACTGACCATCATCTAGATGAAGTATCTTGATTGGTTCATCATTTAGTTGCATGCTTTATTTGAACCACTCAATATCCATCTAGTTGAATATTATTGCAAAATCTTTGTGAAAATTCCTTGCAAATCTCTTTGAAAATTCACTTCAAATCATTTTCTTTTATTGAGACCTTCTAAAAAAATTCTTTTGACAAACTTTTCCAATTTTCTGTTATGCTTTTCGGTCTCTTCGATCCAGGAAACTCGGTGTCACCAATACTGCAGATAGGCTACACAACCACACTCCAGTTGCACCGATTCTCTCTGCCCGAGAGCCACCGATTTTGTTGTCTTCTATGTACTTTGTCAAAACACATTTCTTCAAGGATCCCTATGTCAAAAGGGGAGAAACCTTAAAGGCCTTTCAGATAATAGAAGGGGGAGAAATTGTACTCAAGGATCCCTTAGTATCTAATGCTCTCTATGATCTCTACTTTCAACGACCCTTATTATGAAGGATCCCTTACCTCTAACCCTTTTTGGAAATTAATGCCAAAGGGGGAGAATATCAAAGCTTATGCTTGGTAATAGGGGGTGAATGTGTTATAGGGGGAGAATATCAAAGCTTATGCTTATCCAAAGGGGGAGAAATAGCATGATCACCCAAAATGGAGATACACTACTTAAGGGGGAGGGAGTAGACCAAATTCAATCTTTAGAATGTTTTAATTCTAATTGCCTACTTATGTTAGACTTGTCTCACCCTACCTACTCCCACCCTCTGCATGCTAAGATTCAGGGGGAGAGGAAGATTTACAATTTCATACTCATGGGAGAAAATTCTAAGTGCCTTTGGAGACATATCAACCTTAGGAAACTTTATCCTCTATATATCTTCATATCTTGGTTCTTTTGAAATCTTTCATATTTAGATAAGTAGAATACTCTAGTGTTTCCTAACATTGTTTTCTCAAGTGTGTTTCTACTACTAGAATGCACAAGAACTTTAAGGTAAGTGCCTAGGACACCCAGATCGGAACCACCGAGCTTTATATATCGGTCTCACCGAAAAGGCCAAAGTTGCCACATTTTGCACTAGTCGGTGCAACCGAGTTTTCAATTTGGTTCCACCGAGTTGGGCAATAATGTTGTAATGGTTGGGATTTTGGAGATGCCTATTGATACGTCTCCAACATATCTATAATTTTTGATTGTTCCATGCTATTATATTATTTGTTTTGGATGACTTATATGCATTAATATGCTATTTTATATTATTTTTGGGACTAACCTACTAATCTAGACCCTACTGCGAGTTTCTGTTTTCCCTTGTTTTTGAGTATTGCAGATAAGAAATATTAAATGGAGTCCAAATGGAAGAAAATCTTCACAATGATTTTTCTTGGACCAAAAGACATCTACCAGACTTGGAGGGGAAGGCAAAAGCCTGCCAGGTGGTCACAAGCCAGGGGGCGCGGCCACCACCCCTGGCCGCGCCTGGCAGGCTTGTGCCCTCCAGCAGGTCTCCTAACCCTATTCTTTAGCCTATAAATTCCCAAATATCCCCCCAATACCAAAAAGATCAATGAAAATAGAGATCTAATCTTGGAGCCTTTTCCGGTAATCTGCCAGAGGGGGATTCGATCACGGAGGGCATCTACATCAACTCCATTGCCCCTGCGATGATGCATGAGTTGTTCACCACAGACCTTTGGGTCCATAGCTAGTAGCTAGATGGCTTGTTCTCTCTCTTTGTGCTTCAATACCATGTTCTTCATGATCTTCATGGAGATCTATCCGATGTAATACTCTTTTGCGGTGTGTTTGTCGAGATCCAATGAATTGTGGGTTTATGTTCAGATTATCCATGAATATTATTTGAGTCTTTTTTGAATTCTTATATGCATGATTTCATATCTTTGCAAGTCTCTTCAAGTTATTGGTTTGGTTTTCCTAGCTAGATCAGTCATTATTGCAATGGGAGAAGTGCTTAGTTTTGGGTTCAATCTTGCAGTGTCCTCACCCAGTGACATAGTAGGGGTAGCGAGGCACGTATTGTATTGTTGCCATCAAGGATAAAAAGATGGTTTTTTCATCATATTGCTTGAATTTATCCCTCTACATCATGTCATCTTACCTAATGCATTACTCTGTTCTTCATGAACTTAATACTCTAGATGCACGCAGGAGTCGGTCGATGTGCGGAGTAATAGTAGTAGATGCAGAATCGTTTCGGTCTACTTGACACGGACATGATGCCTATATGCATAATCATTGCCTTGGATATCTTCATAATTTGTCACATCCCTAGCTAGATGTCATAGGATAGCTTGTGTGTGCATCATGTTACAATTTTGCATCAACATGAAATGGGGAATAAAAGAAACCCCAAGCTCATATTTGAATCAAATTAATTCAAAGTTGTGAAAACTCAACAAATCCAAAATGCCCTTACAAAATGTTCCCTATGTCTGATAAATATGGACATGATTATAACAGGGGCCATTTTAAATATTTCACAACTATAGCAATTTAAAAATAAATGATAAAGCCTCTGAAAATGGCAAATAAAGCATTACCATTATTTTATATTTCAAAATATCCTGAAACTTTTTATTGGAGTTTAAAATATCCAAACTTGATATTATAAAATAATTGGGATATTTTATCAAAGCAATTGTACCTGAAAATAAAATAAAACAAATGTCAAAAATAGAAAACCAGAAGAGAAAAAAAGAAAGCAGAGGCCCAGGAGGAAACCGGCCCATCTGGCCCTTGGTCAGTCATACCTGTCCTCTCACCAGGAGGACAGGGGCGTGTGTTTGTCGCGCGCGAGCACACGCCGGCCACCTCCTCCCTGCTTGGCTGCCGGCCTGGAGGGTTGGGAGAGCGCCTGCGCGAGGCCTCCTTGCCATGGCCTCCTTCTCCTCTCCCTCGCTCCCTCGCACGCGCTCTCTCTCGCTCTCTTTCCTCCTCTGCTCCGCCATTGTCGAGCTCGTCGCCGCCGCGTCGCCGTAGATCTAGACGCCTCCACGCCCTTCTGAGCCCACCAGCAGCCCCGTAGTGACCCCCTCGTCCTCTCCGTGATGCTAGAAGATGTCGGGAGCCCTCCACGACGCGCCACCGTCGTTTCTTCCCCGCCGACCATCGGAGATCTGCTTCGACGATTCACCCCGTCCGGACCTCCCCCGACCTCGCCGTCGCCTCTGCTGGAACCGCGATGAGCCGCTGGTGCCCCTCCTCCTCTCCCCTGCTTCCCCGTGCCCTCTAGCACAGTAGCCGGTCCTGCTCGAGCCACCGCTGCCGCCAAGCTCAACGTGGTCGTCGTCTCCGGTGACCCCGAGCACCCTTTGCTGCTTCGCTAGATGCGCGCGTGCGCGGGCCACCTTCCGGTGCCCTCCACATGCCAAATAGCCGCCGGATGCACAACTCTGGCCCCGCTCCAGTGGGTGCCAACGTGGCCGACCATTAGGGGCTAATCCCCCTCTTAATTAGCCCCCCAGTCACTGACTAGTGGGCCCCAGATGCGGGTCAAACCCTGGTCAGCGCGGGGATTAAGCATGTGTCACTGACGTGCGGGCCCTACACATCAGGTTTGACCTGGCCTGGTCAGCTGACCTGCTGACGCCATAATGATGTCCGGCTGATGCAATAAAAGGAATTTCTAGCTTTTAAATAATTCAAGACAATGTTTAAATCTTCAAAAATTCATATAAATTAATCTATAACTCAGATGAAAATAATTTATATGTAGCGACCCGACTCAAAACGAGTCAAGCCTTTGTGTGTTCTGTGCCATCCCTGGATCAGTATGTTGGCACACACAGTACATCAATGTATATATCAAAGTGCAATCACATGTAAATAGCGTAAAACTGATATATACCTTAAAATAGCAGCGGATATAGTCAACGGGAGTGGAGTCCCAATAACACCAACGGCAAGTTGAGTGCAGACCGTAACCCTGAATCGTACTCTTACCCGTCGTAGAAGAGTATCTGCAACATGATACATTGCAGCCATATAGGTCAGTACATTGAATGTACTGGCAAGATCACCATAGTAGAACAGAAGAATAAAGACTATTCTATATGCAAAGGCTTTGTGGCTTTGTGTCTGAGTTTTTGCATAAAAGCTGATTTTATTTTTCCTATAACAAAAGGAATATCAAGAATTTTCACTATAGAGTTACCTATCATGACATGGTTCCGCTAACCGATGCCAAATGCCCACAAGTATCATTAAGTTGCCCACAATTAATTATTAGTCCGGTGTTGAGAGTTCAGAGATAGATCCAAGTCTAGAAGCTCAAATTGTCCGTAACCGGGGACACGGCTAATCGATTAGGTTTAACTCTGCAGAGTGTTGTGTACTTTACCCACAAAATTCGTTCCCTCCTGGTAAGTCCTCGCACTGCCTGGTGTTTGAGAACAGGATGAACGAAACATGGTCTTTCAAAGTGTTTCCCTGACTGTCCGACAGTGCCCATCCAATCCTAACGTCGACTACATCTCGTAGCACTGCCCAGCAGAGTCACAACAAAGATCAACCAAGCCAGAGCCCATAATGACTTGTGGCTACACAGGTAAGCTTCTGGGCATGAAGTATTCATCCTTCTCTTTGAGTCTGGGTGAGGCTTTCCGCAAGATGTCATGGCACTTCCCCATGCATCCCGGCCACTCACTGGTTTCTCCAGGGTGCCCATCAATTCCATCCCTCACCCAGTAGTGTGTATTGAAAACTTGCTTCTCGAGTCTTGAAGTCTTGATGTCTTGAAGATGCAGGTCTTGAAGATGTCTTCATGAAGTCGTCGTTTTGACGTGGAGTCCTTCTTCACACCACTCACGAACACTCATACCAGACCCCGTCTACTTTAGCATAGCATTGCACTAACAAGTGTTCCCGGGGCTTTAGTAACAAGTGGTGGGTTCCTACTTCATGCATTCTACTCAACTACAAGAGTTTCAATAACACTACGGGAGGGATCTGTTGAATGATGTCACTACATGCAATAAAACAATAGGTATGAAATAGATGGTCAAAGTGAACTTGCCTGTACTGTTGATGAAGAAAAGATATTGCTCTCAAAAATAACTTGATAGACTATTCGTCACTCTCCGATGAAATCTATATAATCACACATAGCATTCATATAAGCAACCATACTATCAATCACTGCTAACACTCAATAGGAAAACACACAACTAAAGTCAACAAAGTTGTGATGAAGGAAATACTCAAGACAAAACCAAATCACAAAACTACATCAGTACAGCTAAGGTGGGGGGGGGGCGATGAAGGAAATACTCAAGACAAAAATCTAAGTCACTAAACTATATCAACATGCCAAGGGTTGATTACCACAACAAACAACTGTTTTAAAACAAACAAAAACAAGGTAACTCCATGTAGTAACTACTTGCTTAGCAAAAAGAATTACTTTTGAAGAACAACTAGGAGTCATGAAAACAATATTCTAACCAACCTAGGTTTTGCACATACAACACAACCACATGAAAATCACTAAAACCAAAAACCAAAGTACACATGCATAACAACTAGGCTAGAAATAGTTAACAGAATTAAATCATCTAAACTTTAGGGAAAAAGTTTCTATTAAAACTAATATTGTTTTATAACACATTACCTAATGAAAATAATATAGTTTTTCCTACCATAATAGAGCAACTAAATTATTTTTATTAACAAAACATTTCTTAACAGAAAATGAATTTACTAAAAGCTTGTCTTAGGAAATCAGGATTTAATTATTTAAAACTTTGTTAAAAAGAATCTATTGCTAACTAGTTGATTTTATCAAACTATACCTAATTGAAAAAAGGTAGGTTCCTACAACAATAAAGAATTAAACTAAGCAATTTTATATTTTTATTAATAGCAAGTAAAACACCTAATATTTAAGCAACAGAACCTACTAAAACAATTAAAACTAAATCTGATTTGAACTAACTAAAATCCAACTTAATTAAACTATACTAACTAATAGGCATAATCTTTTTATAGCTAAAACACTAATCAAAATCATCCTAAAAATCCTCAACTAAGCATGGTGACAGTCCTAACTAATATCAAGCAGTAGCAAAAAGATTCATATCAAAATCTGTTTTCAAACTCTAGTTATTCAGATTTGAATGATTTGAGAAAATTTGATTCAATTAAAATTTATAGTTCAAATTTAAAATCTAAAACTACAGGGTGAAACTACATGAAAATTGTGAGCTATTGCAAAAAGAATTAACTCAAAACACTAAATAGATAAAAAGATATAAGCAAAACAAATTTTGAAATCACTCTGTTTTCTAAACAAAATCAGAAAAGAAAAACTAAACTAACGGCCAGGGGGATGACGTGGCAGATTCTGGTTGGTCCAGGTGTGCGTGTGCTAGGGGTTTTGGGCGAACGACCGGAACATAGAAGAAAACGGTTCGGGGTTTTATAATAGAATCTGCGTTCTAATCTGGGCCGTAGAAAGTTGATCTAACGGAGGGGGAGAGAAAGGGCTCATAGTGGTCACCGGCGAGGTCGATGTCGATGACAGGAGCGACGAGGTGGCAGGTGAGGTGGCTCCCGTGGTCTTCCGGCGACGTGGATGGCACCAGACGACGTCGGCGAAGATCCGGCGACGATAGGTGGCGTCGGATGGACTCGGTGGTGACGGAGTCGACGTGCACGAGCTCGGGATGGGTTCGGGATGGTGGTGGCCGAGGGGAATTCTGGCGAGGGTGGTGGTTACGGCGTTCTGGTGGGTTTCCGGCGACGTTGAGGGTACCAGGTGATAGCGGGGATGCTTCGGTGATGTTGGAGAGTAGTGGCGGGGTGTGGGGTGGAGTGTGGCGAGGGGCTCGAGCTTGGGGGGATCCGGTTGGGGGTGGAACTCTGGCGAGGGCTCGGGAAGCGTTCCGGCAAGGATAAAAGGGGGCTCGGGGTGGAATGAGTAGCGGGTGAGGGCCGCTACTTATAGGGCCGGAGAGGAGTGAGGGAAAGGAAGGAGAGCGCGGATCCCGGCGAGGAGAATCCGGCGACGGCGACGTGCGAGAGGAAGGGGGTGACCGAGCCGAGATTGAGGACGGTCGGGGCGGGTCCCATTATCACAGAGAGCGAGGAGCGAGGCAGAGTTGTCGGTGGCCGATAATTAGGAAGGTAGGGTAATAACTACGGTGGGCCGACCTGATTTGAAATAAAGTCTTTCCTTTTTCAATAACCAGAGCAATAAAAATCCCTTTAAGGCATTTGATTTAATCCCAAACATAGAACTATTATATATCAAAATTAACAGAATAAAGAATGCCATTTAGTGAACATTTTTATTCGGTCATTTGCACACTTTGAGAAAATAATATTTTCCAGAAAATGCCTATTTGGTTTTAAATTCTTTTGCAAATATTTTTCAAACAACCCTTTGGGTTTTATTGTTCAAAACTTCACAAAAGCCCCTGGTTTGGAGTGTCATATTTACTCCTCTCAAATTTTGACAAGGGGTTTGAATACTTTGAAACTTAAATAGGAACCAAATATGAAATGGATTCCAAAATAATCCAGAGGCACTTTCAAATTCTTTTAAACTCCCAACTCATATTTCATATAAATTGAAGAAGTCATATTATCCTCTCTCATGAAAATCATTGAGTTGCATAAAGTTTCTGAATTTGAAATATTTTCAAATGGAAATTCAAACCATTTTCAAACCCCTTTTCATTTCTTTAAATGGAAGAAGTCATGTCATCTTCACTCTATGGATTTTGTGATGAAATGAATTTGAATTCCTGGTGATCAAAATGCAGAGTGAAAGTTTTGGGAAAGTCATTTCATTCCCTCCCATTAAACTTTCAAAAGTTTCAAAAAGTTTCAAATTTCACTCACTTTCAATCACTCAAGCAAACAAACAATCATTCTAAATATTATTATAACATTCCAAAGTTTGGGATGTTACATTATATATGAAAATTTATCAGAAAAATGCAACGAATCTAATGGTGCTATTATCATGCATGTTAGAGCAACCTATGTAAAAGAATATTGACATTTGCTAATAGGTTAAAATATGGAATTTGAAATGAATAACGATTTTGAACCTATATTCAAGCTCACTTCAAATTAACTTGGACAATAACTGCATTAGCTCATACATACATGCTGCCATGTCATGATCATGCATCATATTGTTGCACTCGCGTGTATTGATTGCTATTATCTGCATTGCGGTAGGCCCTACTTCTGAGGATACCCCCGAGTATTCCAACGAAGGAGAGAACCTTCCCGCTACCCAGCAAGGTAAGCAACCCCCTTGATCATTCTGATAACATCCCACTATCTCGCTACTACTCTTGATTATTGCATTAGGACAAGCGCTCATATGTCTGTCATACACGGTAGAAGAACCTATTCTTTTGCATGACCTATCATTGTCACAGTAAATAGCTAAACCTTGCAACCTAGCATACCTGGTAGATGCTTGTGCCATGATGTGCTTAGCTTACTTTGCCTGCTATGCTTGCTATGCTTAGAGTTGTGTCAGGTCTGATTCATCTGGGTGATGAACTGGAGTGAAACCATGATGTTCCGATGTGATAATCTTGTGATGAACCCAATTTGGTAAAGGTAGTGATGAGAGGCTATGTAGGAGTACATAGCGGGTTGTCTCATTGGGACCGTTCTTAGGAACTGAGTTCCGTGCTTGTGATCCAAGAGTAGTTACTACCACACATTGGGTTCCGGTAACTCGACCCCTCTCGACTTATGAGTCGCTTAGTCCTTAGTCCATGAGTTTCAAGTAGTTTCTGGTGTAAATAGCATGGTGGAGGCCGTGCGTAGTGCTGACCCTAGGGGTGGGTTACGACGCGGTAGGCAGTGGCAGTGTACCAAGGGTCACCTCAATGGTGGGCTTGGGAACCCTGCGCACATCATTTGGGGCCATAGAGGAAACTTCGGTCACACTTCCGTGCGTGTTCAGTCTCAAATAGGCGATAGCCTAGACTAGAGGTCTTATGTGATTGACGGTCGTGGCCGACTCCCTCGCTGGGATTTTGCTTGAAGGTTGCCGAGGTGCATGGTTTTATGAGCACACAACGATAAGTGGCGAGAGCGTGTGTGAGGAAGTACACCCCTCCAGGGTATGAAACTATTCAAATAGCCGCGAGTCCTCGAATATGGACTACTTGGAAAGCTTATGTTGTTCATAGATAATCAAATGGATACTCATAAATATATCAAGACAAGTGTGAGTACCGTGGATGGCACTCTCCCAGGAGAGGGAAGTGAATCCATGGTGGTGTATTGTCATGGAGTTAGTGGACTCGTGTGCGATATCTAAAAAGGTAAACAAAGAGTTAAAACTGTGTAGTGTAGGTTAGCCATGAGCCAAAGCTGGCATTGCTGCATAAACTTCACCACCCCCCTTGTTGATTCATGAGCATGAATAGACTAGGTTTGTTTTAAAGACTTGCTGAGTACGTTTGTACTCACGTTTGCTTAATAAATGTTGCAGATGAGACCCAGGACCCATCAAGTGGGTTCTTTCTAGATGTCGACGATGCTGAATAGCCGGTGTCCCAGCTACGACCTATGCCCTGTGGCGGGCTATAGATAGTCAGGCCATATGCCTTTTTACCCTTTCATCTGTCTGTACTCAGACAACGTATGCTTCCTCTTGGTTTGTATGAACTTGTTTGTATGACTTGAGTGTCGGGTCATGTGACCCCTATCTATAAGAACATGTTATGCAAGGCTTGTCTGAGCCCCTTAAATAAAAGTTGTTGTATGGTTATGTTGTGATGCCATGGTTGTATCTATGCATATCGGGCATGTCGTGCGTACGTGTGACGTGCAACGGTATGTATGGGATCCGACACCTAGTCATGTGCCTTTAGTAGTACTCTTTACGAGAAACTGCCTCTTTGTGCTTCCACCGAGCCATGGTAGCTTGCTACTGCTCCGGACACATCGATCGACCGACATGTATCCTTCTTTGTTGTTGTGTCTGTTCCTTCGGGGAAATGTGTCAGTGTGTAATGGAGTCCCTGTAGCCTGCTACGACTCGTCTACGTGTAGTGATGGCATTTATGTCTCACGACATAGTGGAGTCCTTGTAGCTTACTATGACTCGTCTACACACGCTTGAGGCCGACACCTGCATTGCTGGGTTACATATGCCTATTTCCGTACGGATGTGCCACTTGGGTTCTATGACTAGTCATGTCGGCCCGGGTTCTCTGTCGTTCGATTGCCAATGACATGTTCACATACGTGAGCCAAAAGACGCAAACGGTCCCGGCTAAGGTAAGGCTGCAGCCATGGAGCTTACCGTATGTGAGGCCGCAAAGTGATGTGATATGTTATAGTCTGGATTCATATGACTTAGGATCGGGGTCCCGACAGCGTTGGTATCAGAGCCTAACTGACTGTAAGACTACCAAGCCAAACCGGTCGAAGTTGAGTCTAGAAACACTATAGAAAAGTAGGGGAATTGATTGTGGAAAGGAAACGTAAGGCTCTTTTTACTCCTCTTCCCAAGTTATTCTATGCCGAGTCTTTCTCATCTTTTCTACGAGGATAAGAACTAGGCTTCTCATCTATTGCTTAGGATGACGAGTTACTAACCATGGACCACTAGCTAGCTTGTTTGCAAGTGAATGTAGGTACTAGAGTATTGTTGGTGTGACAAGCAGATGGAGAAGAGATTTGAGTCTAGAGAGTCGAGTGGTTATGCTTTTCCAATCTTTTTTGCTGTTATGCTATCCCATTTCTGCTAGTCTCTAATGTCTTTGCATCATTCTCTAGATGCCCCCTCATCCTTCGCATCAGGTGGTCCGTCTGACCAGGTGCACCGATGTACCGGGTCACATGGCCATGTTGGTTAGAGTTATGATGGAGGCTGGTTACCGTTGGTACCCAGAGTACACAGTGGAGGAACAATATCGAGATTTCAAACAGAGTCAGTATCTGTGTACTGTTAAGATATATCCTTCATATCCTGGAGCTGTAGAGCCGCTTTAGTGGACTTATGGACTAGGTGTCACCATAGACATGGCAGTTCAGGAGGCTGCCTACACCATGCTGACTATCATGAGGTTTCACCATGGTCTGCTTCAGAACACGGAGTTCTGTTATGTTCCTGCTTCCATGGTAGGAGAGGATGGTTATTTTAGCGCAGCCTACTGTGATCATTCCCATGAGGATCCCAGGCTGCAGGTGACCGCTCAGATGTTGGAGAACAGGGATCGTGATGCACGTGCCCTTAGCATGGAGCTTTATGCTACCCGTGCACGTCTTTGGACAGCCCTGACGCAGTTGGCACCTGTCATGCAGACATGCTATGGAGATTTGGAGATGCTGACCCCATCGCGGACTCATCTGCCAGCACCCATAGACTGGCCCGATGTTGGAGGCATCACCCCTCTTCGAGGACCGCTGTTGCCGCCGACAAGGGAACCAAGGCCACATCCGTGTCCTTATGGTTTCCAGGGATCACAGGCTAGGGTGTTTCCAGATCCTCAGGTTTAGCTCCCGGGTCACGGGGGTAACCTGTATGAGGCATTCTACGGCAATGCTTGAGTACGTGGATGTTAGTACTAGTATGGTAGTAGTCGTATTGCCACAGTCCTGTGTGTCTTGTGGGATATGACCGAGGTTGAGAGTTGAGTTCCGGAGGTGTAGATAGATAATGTATAGGAAGCTTGTAATGCCTCCGATGAGTTGTGTCATCTCTCTGTAGTTTGTATTCAGCTTGGGCTTGTACTGAACTTTGTCATGGTGTGTATGAATCATGGTGTTCATATGGCAGTTGTTACTACCATGTTGTTTGGGTGTTTACCCTGCATGCCATGTTGTCCAGTACATACCTTATCTCATGTCTTTGAGTTGATGTCCTCTATGGCTAAGATGTGGGTTTGTTTTCCCAGGATGGTGGAAACTAGGAATAACCCCGTGCCTGCCCCCGAGCAGGGCGAGGGAAGCCAGCCAAGGCAAGAGAACCTGCCACATGCGCCTTCTTTGGCAGAAGTGATGCTAGAAGCTGAACGGAACAAAAGGGAGACCAACAGGCCGTTGGAACGAATTGAGCAGAACACAACACGTGCTCCCCGCAATGATCACAATGGTGGCGTGTCACTCGGTGATTTCGTCAAGTTGTGCCCACCTATGTATCATCATTCGGTCGACCCACTCGACACGGATGACTGGCTGACCAGCATGTTCCGCAAGATCCGGGCTGCCAATGTGTCCGAGGCCAACAAGGTGACTTTTGCTACCTACTTTCTAGAAGGACCCGCCAATCTGTGGTGGGAAAGCTATGAAGCCATGCGTCACGAAGGCCCTGCACCAACTTGGGCAGAATTCAGTGCAACATTTCGTACCCATCACATCCCGGAAGGGCTGATGGATCGCAAGAGAGAGGAATTTTGTGCTTTCACCCAGGGCATTCTGTTAGTGGATGCCTATAGCCGTGAGTTCGGCAATCTTGCTCGCTATGCTCCGGAGGAAGTTTCAACTGATGCCAAGAAACAAGCTAGGTTCCACAAGGGACTTAACCCTGAGCTCCGTCGAGATTTGCGCCTGCATGAGTGCACAACCTTCCAGGCTCTTGTTAACAAGGCTATCAATGCCGAGACTGGACAGACCGACTATGAGGCCACGAGGAAGCACAACCGAGACTTCAGCACCGCATCTGGCTCAGGCTCCAACAAACGCCGGGTGTGGGTGCCCAACGTAGCTCTGCCGCCAAGATACACCGTGAGGCCATCCTTCCAGGTGCCTCGCCCAGCTCAGCCCAACCCTCCAACCAGGCCATTTGCAGGTCCGCCTGCCAATGTTGCTCCCCGTGCCACCGTGGTTTGTTACAAATGTGGGGAACCAGGACACTACTCCCGTGAGTGTCCTCAAAACAATGCTAAGCCCACTGGACGTGGGAAGCCGGGAAAAGCCTTCTATGTGAAGCCAGCTCCTGCTCGTGGACGAGTGAATTATGTCTCTGCTGAGGAAGCGTTTGAGGATCCTGATGTTATTCTAGGTACGCTCCTTGTAAATAGTCATCCAGCATCTATTCTATTTGATACTGGGGCATCTCATTCTTTCATCTTAGAAAGTTACGCACAGTTGCATAACAAGTCTTTTTGTGATATGCCTACTCCTTTAGTAGTTCAGACTCCTGGTTCAAAGTGGCAAACTTCTAGAGTGAGCCATGATAATGAGATTCTGGTGGATAGGCTAGTATTCCTAGCATCCTTGATAGCCCTCAAGTCTTCAGACATCAATATCATCTTAGGCATGGATTGGATGAAAGCCCACTATGGTAAGATTTATACTCATACTAGAAATGTTCAACTTACACATCCATCGGATGAGATAGTTAATGTCTCTACTCGAACAACCAAGCGCCAACTCTATTCCCTCAATGCTAGCCCTCTTCTAGAACTAGAAGATATTCCGCTAGTCCATGACTTTCCGGATGTCTTTCCAAAAGAACTGTCAGGAATTCCTCCTATCAAAGATGTTGAGTTTGTGATAGAGCTCATTCCAGGGACTGTCCCAATAGCCAGAAGACCCTATAAGATGGCACCCTTAGAACTAGCCAAACTTAAGATCCAACTTGATGGGGCTTTCAAGAAAGGTTTCATCCGTCCTAGTTCTTCTCCTTGGGCTTGTCCCGTTCTCTTCGTCAAGAAGAAGCATGGATCGGATAGGATGGTTGTGGATTATCGGCCAGTGAATCTGGTCACCATAAAGAACAAGTATCCGCTCCCCAGGATCAACGATTTGTATGATCAACTCGCTAGATCCTCTGTCTTTTCGAAAATGGATTTGAGGTTGGGATACCATCAAATCAGAATCAGGAAAGGGGTCATTCCAAAAATAGCTTTTGTTACTTGTTATGGACAATACGAGTACACCATCATGTCCTTCGGTTTAACCAATGCTCTAGCCACTTTCTCTCGCTTGATGAATTCGATCTTCATGGAGTATTTAGATAAATTGGTCATGGTTTACCTCGACGATATACTCAACTACTCGAAGAACAAACAGGAATATGCCGAGCATCTATGGCTGGTATTGATGAAACTTCGAGAGCACCGTCTGTATGTCAAATTCTCCAAGTGTAAATTTTGGTTGCCAAAAGTGACCTATCTGGGCCACGTGATCTCTGGTAAGGGCATTGCTGTCAATCCCGAGAGAGTTCAGGTCGTCCTTGATTGGACTCAACCTGAATCGGTTAAGAAAGTTTGGATTTTCCTTGGCTTAGCGAGCTATTGTCGCCGCTTTGTTGAGAATTTCTCCAAGGTTGCAAAACCTCTGACTGAACTCCTCAAGAAAGATAAAAAGTTCAAGTGGACTCCACAATGCGAGCGCAATTTTCAGGAGTTGAAAAGACGACTGACCTCTGCTCCCGTTCTGGTGCCACCAGACTTCTCTAAGGACTTTGTTATCTATTGCGACACCTCGCGACAAGGATTAGGTTGCATTCTCATGCAAGATCGTCATGTGATTGCATACACATCTCGACAGTTGCGTCCACATGAGGATAATTATCCAACACATGATCTTGACCTTGCAGCTGTGGTCCATGCACTGAAAACCTGGCGACATTACCTTCTGGGTAATCGTTGTGAAATTTACACTGCTCACCAAAGTCTGAAATATATTTTCACCCAGCCAGATTTGAATGTCAGGCAAAGACGGTGGGTTGAGTTGATTACAGATTATGACTTAGGGATAACTTACACCCTGGGGAAAGCCAATGTTATGGCCGATGCACTAAGTCGTAAGTCTTATTGTAACAACCTGATGTTACAACAAGGTCAACCACTTCTCCATGAGGAATTTCGGAAGTTAAACCTCCACATTGTTCCTCATGGATTTCTATCCAACCTGGTGGCAAAAGCTACTCTTACGGATCAAATTATAGAAGCCCAGAAGCATGATGCTGGGATATCTCGGATCAAGAAAAACATTAAGAAGGGTAATGTTAGATGCTTCTCGAAAGATGATCGGGGTGTTGTCTTCGTTGAGAACCGCTTGGTGATCCCGAAGAAGCAACATCTACGATAGTTGATTCTTAAGGAGGCTCATGATTCTCCTCTCACAATTCATCCGGGTAGTACCAAGATGTATCAGGATCTACGCCAGATGTTCTGGTGGACTAGGATGAAGAGAGAAATTGTTCAATTCATTGCTAATTGCGACGTTTGTTGTCGCGTGAAAGCCGAACATCAAAGGCCTTCTGGAACCCTTCAACCTTTAGGTATTCCTGAATGGAAATGGGATAAGGGTTGTATGGATTTCATTACCGGATTTCCCAGGACTAAGAGAGGGAATAATGCTATCTTTGTGGTCATCGACCGCCTTTCCAAAGTGGCTCATTTTCTTCCTGTTCGGGAGAGTATAACTGCTAGCCAGCTAGTGGCATTATATGTTTCTCGAATAGTTTCTCTTCATGGTGTTCCATTGGAGATTAACTCAGACCGTGGAAGTATCTTTACTTCCCAATTCTGGGAAAGCTTTCAAACCGCTATGGGGACTCATCTATCCTTTAGCACTGCTTTCCACCCGCAATCAAGTGGTCAAGTTGAGCGAGTCAATCAAATTCTTGAAGACATGCTCCGAGCTTGTGTTATATCCTTCAGTATGAATTGGGAGAAAAGTCTTCCATTTGCCAAATTTGCATATAACAATAGTTATCAATCAAGCTTGGGCAAAGCCCCTTTTGAAGGTCTCTATGGACGAAGGTGTCGAAGACCTCTTAATTGGTCAGAAACCGGAGAGAGGCAACTCTTTGGCCCGGATATGATCCAGAATGCAGAGGAGCAAGTTCGCATTATTCGTGAAAAGTTGAAAACAGCTCAATCTCGTCAAAAGAGCCAATATGATCGCCATCATAAGGCTGTGACCTATGAAGTTGATGAGAAGGCTTACCTTCGGGTTACGCCTCTGAAGGGTACCCATCGATTCAGTATCAAGGGCAAGTTGGCTCCTCGTTAAATTGGACCTTTTCACATTCTTGCTAAACAAGGAGAGGTTGCTTACCAATTGGAACTTCCACCGCATCTTTCCAAGGTTCATGATGTCTTCCACGTCTCGCAACTCAAGCGTTGCTTCTCGGACCCTGTCTTCGACTAGAGTACCCCGCACTCTTCCCGACGACTTCAAAATCTCAGGACGAGATTCTTTTGAGTGGGGGTGAGTTGTCACATCCCTAGCTAGATGTCATAGGATAGCATGTGTGTGCATCATGTTACAGTTTTGCATCAACATGAAATGGGGACTAAAAGAAACCCCAAGCTCATATTTGAATCAAATTAATTCAAAGTTGTGAACTCAACAAATCCAAAATGCCCTTACAAAATGTTCCCTATGTCTGATAAATATGGACATGATTATAACAGGGGCCATTTTAAATATTTGACAACTATAGCAATTTAAAAATAAATGATAAAGCCTCTAAAAATGCCAAATTAAGCATTATCATTATTTTATATTTCAAAATATCCTGAAACTTTTTATTGGACTTTGAAATATCCAAACTTGATATTATAAAATAATTGGGATATTTTATCAAAGCAATTGTACCTGAAAAGAAAATAAAACAAATGTCAGAAATAGAAAACCAAAAGGGAAAAAAGAAAGAAAGCAGAGGCCTAGAGGGGGAACCGGCCCATCTGGCCCATGGCCAGTCATCCCTGTCCTCTCGCCAGGAGGACAGGTGCGTGCGTTCACCGCGCACGGGCACACATCGGCCACCTCCTCCCTGCCTGGCTGCCGGCCTGGAGGGCTGGTAGAGCGCCAGCGCGAGGCCTCCTTGCCGTGGCCTCCTTCTCATCTCCCTCTCTCCCTCGCGCGCTCTCTCTCGCTCTCTTTCCTCCTCTGCTCCGCCATGGCCGAGCTCATTGCCGCGTCGCCGTAGTTCTAGACGCCCCCATGCCTTTCTAAGCCCACCAGCAGCCCCGCAGCGACCCCTCGTCCTCTCCGTGATGCTAGAAGATGCCGGGAGCCCTCCATGACGCGTCACCGCTGTTTCTCCCAGTCCGGACCTCCCCCGACCTCGCCGTCACCTCTACTGGAACTACGGTGAGCTGCTGGTGCTCCTCCTCCTCTCCCCCTGCTTCCTCGTTCCCTCTAGCGTAGTAGTCGGTCCTGCCCGAGCTGCCGCCATCGCCAAGCTTGACGTGGCCGTCGTCTCTGGTGACTCCGAGCCCCCTTTGCTGCTTTGCTAGATGCGCGCGTGCGTGGGCCACCTTCCGGTGCCCTCCGCGTGCCAAATGGACACCGGATGCGCAACTCTGACGAGTCACCACCGGCCCCGCTCCGGTGGGCGTCGACGTGGTCGACCATTAGGGGCTAATCCCCCTCTTAATTAGCCCCCAGTCACTGACCAGTGGGCCCCAGATGCGGGTCAAACCTTGGTCAGCGCGGGGATTAAGCCTATGTCACTGATGTGCGGGCCTTGCACGTTAGGTTTGACCTGGCTTGGTCAGCTGACCTGTTGACGCCATGATGACGTCAGGCTGATGCAATAAAAGGAATTTCTAGTTTTTAAATAATTCCAGAAAATGTTTAAAACTTCAAAAATTCATATAAATAAATGTGTAACTCAGATGAAAATAATTTATATATGAAAATTTATCAGAAAAATCCAATGAAACTAATGGTGCTATTATCATGCATGTTAGAGCAACCTATGTAGAAGAACATTGACATTTTCTAATAGGCTAAAATATGGAATTTGAAATGAAGAACAATTTTGAACCTATATTCAAACTCACTTCAAATTAACTTGGACAATAGCTACATTAGCTCATCCATATATGCTGCCATGTCATGATCATGCATCATATTGTTGCACTTGTGTGTATTGATTGCTATTTATCTGCATTGCGGTAGGCGCTACTTCTGAGGATACCCCCGAGTATTCTAACGAAGGAGAGAACCTTCCCACTACCCAGCAAGGCAAGCAACCCCCTTGATCATTCTGGTAACATCCCACTCTCTCGCTCCTGCTCTTGTTTATTGCAATAGGACAAACGCTCATATGTTTGTCATACACGGTAGAAGAACCTATTCTTTGCATGACCTGTCATTGTCACAGTAAATAGCTAAACCTTGCAACCTAGCATACCTGGTAGATGTTTGTGCCATGATGTGCTTAGCTTACTTTGCCTGCTATGCTTTCTATGATTAGAGTTGTGTCAGGTCTAATTCATCTTGGTGATGAACTGGAGTGAAACCATGATGTTCCGATGTGATAAGCTTATGATGAACCTGATTTGGTAAAGGTAGCGATGAGAGGCTATGTAGGAGTACATAGCGGGTTGTCTCATTGGGACCGTTCTTAGGAACCGAGTTCCGTGTTTGTGATCCAAGACTAGTTACTACCACACATTGGATTCCAGTAACTCGACCCCTCTCGACTTATCATTCGCTTAGTCCTTAGTCTAGGAGTTGCAAGTAGTTTCTGGTGTTAATAGCATACTGGAGGCCGTGTGTACTGCTGACCCTAGGGGTGGGTTACGACGTGGTAGGCAGTGGCAGGGTGTACCAAGGGTCACTCGAATGGTGGGCTTGGGAACCCTGCGCACATCGTTTGGGGCCGTAGCGGAAACTTCGATCGGACTTCCGTGCGGGTTCAGTCTCAAATAGGCGATAGCCTGGACTAGAGGTCTTATGTGATTGACGGTCGTGGCCGACTCCCTCGCTAGGCTTCCGCCTGAAGGTTGCCAAGGTGCATGGTTTTATGAGCACACAATTGATAAGTGGTGAGAGCGTGTGTGAAGAAGTACAACCCTGCAGGGTCTGAAACTATTCGAATAGCCATGTCCTCGGATATGGACTACTTGGAAAGCTTATGCTGTTCATAGATAATCAAATGGATACTCATAAAAATATCAAGACAGGTGTGAGTACCGTGGATGGTACTTTCCCAGGAGAGGGAAGTGAATCCATGGTGGTGTATTGTCATGGAGTTAGTGGACTCGTGTGCGATATCTAAAAAGGTAAACAAGGAGTTAAAAATGTGTAGTGTAGGTTAGCCATGAGTCAAAGCTGGCATTGCTGCATAAACTCCACCCCCCTTGTTGATTCATGAGCATGAATAGACTAGGTATGGTTTAAAGACATGCTATGTACGTTTGTACTCACGTTTGCTTAATAAATGTTGCAGATGAGACCCAGGACCCATCAGGTGGGTTCTTTCTAGATGTCGACGATGCCGAATAGCTGGTGTCCCAGCTACGACCTATGCCCTATGGCGGGCTGTAGATAGTCAGGCCATGTGCCTTTTTACCCTTTCATCTGTCTGTACTCAGACAGTGTATGCTTCCACTTGGTTTGTATGAACTTGTTTGTATGACTTGAGTGTCGGTCATGTGACCCCTATCTGTAAGAACATGTTATGCAAGGCTCGTCTGAGCCCCTTAAGTAAAAGTTGTTGTATGGTTATGTTGTGATGCCATGGTTGTATCTATGCATATCGGGCATGTCGTGCGTACGTGTGACGTGCAACGGTATGTATGGGATCCGACACCTAGTCGTGTGCCTTTAGTAGTACTCTTTATGGGAAACTGCCTCTTTGTGCTTCCACCGAGCCATGGTAGCTTGCTACTGCTTCGGACACATTGATCGACCGACATGTATCCTTCTTTGCTGCTGTGTCTGTTCCTTCGGGGAAATGTCTTGCTGTGTAATCGAGTCCCTGTAGCCTACTACGACTCGTCTATGTGCAGTGATGGCATTTATGTCTCACGACGTAATGGAGTCCTTGTAGCTTGCTATGACTCGTCTACACACGCTTGAGGCTGACACCTGCATTGCTGGGTTACGTATGCCTGTTTCCGTATGGATGTGCCACTTGGGTTCTATGACTAGTCATGTCGGCCCGGGTTCTCTGTCATTTGATTGCCAG
Organism: Hordeum marinum; assembly: GCA_022496015.1. NCBI lineage: Eukaryota > Viridiplantae > Streptophyta > Magnoliopsida > Poales > Poaceae > Hordeum > Hordeum marinum. The sequence goes on along the minus strand of CM039674.1, from coordinate 431,612,952 downwards.
CGACATGTTCACATACGTGAGCCAAAAGATGCAAACGGTCCCGGCTAAGGTAAGGTTGCAGCCGTGGAGCTTACCGTGTGTGAGGCCGCAAAGTGATGTGATATGTTACAGTCTGGATTCATATGACTTAGGATCGGGGTCCCGACATAATTATTAGCTTTTCTATCAATTGCTCGACAGTTGTTCACCCACCGTGTTATTTTCCTTCAAGCGAGGAGCCTCTAGTGAAACCTATGGCCCCCGGGTCTATTTTCCACATTACATTTTCAGATCTATAAACAAAAAATACCAAAAATACTTTTCTGCAATCTTTTTTTACTTTTGTTTTACTTTTTGTTTTAGTAATCTTCTATATCTATCTCTATCAGATCTCATCCTTGCAAATAACCGTGAAGGGATTGACAACCCCTTTATAGCGTTAGGTGCAAGAGTTTGATTGTTTGTTTAGGTGCAAAGATTGGGGACTTGCTTGTATGTCCTACTGGATTGATACCTTGGTTCTCAACAAGTGAGGGAAATACTTATCTACTTTGCTGCATCACCCTTTCCTCTTCAAGGGAAAACCAACGCAAGCTCAAGAAGTAGCAAGAAGGATTTCTTGTGCCGTTGCCGGGGAGATCTACATATGGCCTACAAAGTACCCATCACAAACTCATCTCTTGCATTTACATTATTTTCCATTTGCCTCTCGTTTTCCTCTCCCCCACTTAAACAATTTGCGGTTTTATTCGCCCTCTCTTTCTCCTTTGCCTTTTCCTCGTCAGATCTCTTGTTTGCTTGTGTTGCCATGTGCCTTCTATTTGCTTGCATCTTTGCATGCTAAACATCTATTGATATGTATCCTCATCCACTTGATAATCTTGTCAAAATACCAAATTATGATGAACCAATTGCTAGTGAGTTGAGTGCACTTGATTATCTTTATTAACTTTTGTTTGAAAATTATGAATCTTGAAATTTTGATGAAGTGTTGAAAGAAGAAATTTATAAGGTGATTCGTGATAGTTCCTTGAATGAAAAGCATGATTGCCACATTGTTAGTATGAATTCTCTGAGTATTCATCATGCTAATGATATTCAAAACCACAAGCTTGGGGATGCTATGCTTGATGAAGATGATATTTTTTTGTTCCCCAAGTTTGGGTGATGACACGTATGCTATAATTGATATGAAAATAATGCTTTGTGTGATAGTTATATTGTGAGATTCTTTCATGATGCTACTGAAAATTATTATAGGGGAGGAAAATATACTTGTAGGAATTTCAATAATATCAAGTTTCCTCTCTATGTGTCTAAATTTTTGAAGTTATGCTTGGTTTGCCTTCCTATGCTAGTTGATTCTTGTTCCCATAAATTGTTTGCTCACAAAATCCCTATGCATAGGAAGTGGGTTAGACTAAAATGTGTTTTAATGCTATTCATGATGCTCTTTTGCATATCTCAGTTACTACTTTTTATTTGAGCATCATTGAAATCGTTATGCCTAGCTAGGGGCATTAAACAATTGCGCTTGTTGGGAGGCAACCCAATTTTATTTTTATGTTCTGTTTTTGCTTATGTTTTTGAGTGTTTCCCAAATTATTACCTCTGTAGTAATTGTGTTTTGGTGTTTTAATTAGTGTTTGAGCTAACTAAGTATTGGGGAATGTTGCACGGGAAACAAAAAATTTCCTATGCAGAAAACTGTAGCAATAAACTGACACGATCATATTCTACGTTTATAGTTTGGGTCTTGCCATCACATCATTCTCCTAATGATGTGATCCCATTATCAAATGGCATCTCATGGCAATGGCTAGGAAACCTTGACCATCTTTGATCAACGAGCTAGTTTACTAGAGGCACACTAGGGACAAAGTGTTGTCTATATATTCACACATGCAATGTGTTCCCAGTCAATACAATTATAGCATGGACAATAAACGATTATCATGAACAAGTAAATATATTAATAAACACTTTATTTATTGCCTCTAGGGAATATTGCCAACAGTCTCCCACTTGCACTAGAGTCAAAAATCTAGTTCACATAACTATGTGATTTACATTGTAATGAATCGAACACCCATGCAGTTCTGGTGTTGATCATGTTTAGCTCTTGGAAGAGGTTTAGTCAACAGGTCCGCAACATTTAGATCCGTGTGCACTTTGCAAATATTTATGTCATCCTCCTTGACGTAATCGCGGATGGAATTGAAGTGTCGCTTTATGTGTCTGGTCCTCTTGTGAAACCTTGGTTCCTTGGCGAGAGCAATGGCACCAATGTTGTCACAGAACAGAGCCATTGGATTCAGTGCACTGGGCACTACTCCAAGATCTGTCATGAATTGCTTCATCTAGACACCTTCCTTCGCTGCCTCCAAGGCTGTGATGTACTCCGCTTCGCATGTAGAATCGGCTACCACACTTTGCTTGGAACTACATCAGCTTACCGCTCCCCCGTTGAGAATAAATACGTATCTGGTTTGCAACTTAGAGTCTTCCGGATCAGTGTCAAAGCTTGCATCGATGTAACCCTTTACGACGAGCTCTTGGTCACCTCCATAAACGATAAACATTCCCTTAGTCCTTTTCAGGTACTTCAGGATATTCTTGACCACCGTCTAGTGCTCCATTCCAGGATCACTTTGAAACCTTCCGGCTATACTTATGTCAAGGCTGACATTGGGTCTTGTGCACAACATCTCATACATGATAGAGCCTATGGCTCAAGCATAGGGGACGACACTCATCTTTTCTCTATCTTCTGCAGTCACTGGGCATTGAGTCTTACTCAACTTCACACCTTGTAACACAGGTAAGAACCCCTTCTTAGACTGATCCATTTTGAACTTCTTAAAAACTTTATCAAGGTATGTGCTTTGTGAAAGTGCTATCAAGCGTCTCAATCTATCTCTATAGATCTTAATGCCTAATATGAAAGCAACTTCTCCTAGGTCCTTCATTGAAAAACTCTTGTTCAAATATTCCTTCACGCTTTCCAGCATTTCTATATTGTTTCCAATCAGCAATATGTCATCCACATATCATATTAGAAACGCTATAGAGCTCCCACTCACTTTCTTGTAAATACAAGCTTCTCCGTAAAGTTGTATAAACCCAAATGCTTTGATCACCTCATCAAAACGCTTGTTCCAACTTCGAGATGCTTGCACCAGTCCATAAATGCTTGTTCCAACTTTGTCAGCATTTTCTGGTTCGACAAAACCTTCCGGTTGCATCATATACAACTCTTCCTCAAGGAAACCGTTAAGGAACGCTGTTTTGACATCCATCTGCCAAATTTCATAGTTGAAATATGCAGCTATTGCTAACATGATTCTGACGGACTTAAGCATCGTTACGGGTGAGAAGGTCTTATCGTAGTCAACTCCTTAAACTTGTGAAAAAACCTCTGCCACAAGTCGAGCTTTATAGACGGTGACATTATCGTCCGTGTCCGTCTTCTTCTTAAAGATCCATTTGTTCTGAATGGACTTTTGCCCTTCAGGTAATACTTCCAAAGTCCATACTTTGTTTTCATACATGGATCCCATCTTGGATTTCATGGCCTCTTACCATTTCTTGGAATCCGGGCCCATCATTGCTCCTCCATAGCTCGTAGGTTCATCGTTGTCTAACAACATGACCTCCAAGACAGGGTTGCCGTACCACTCAGGAGCAGTACATGCCCTTGTCGACCTAGGAGGTTCAATAGTAACTTGATCTGAAGTTTCATGATCATCATCATTAACTTCCTCTTCAACCGTCGTTGGCTCCATAGAAACATCTTTCTACGCTGCGCTACTCTCTGGTTGAACTAGAGGTTCAACAGCCTCATCAAGCTCTATCTTCCGCCCACTCAATTCTTTCAAGAGAAACTCTTTCTCAAGAAATGTTCTGTTTTTGGTGACAAACACTTTCCCTTCGGATATGAGGTAGAAGGTATACCCAACTATCTCTTTTGGGTATCCTATGAAGACGCATTTCTCCGCTTTGGGTTCTAGCTTTTCAGGCTGAAGCTTTTTGACGTAAGCATCACATCCCCAAACTTTAAGAAACGACAATTTTGGCTTCTTGCCAAACCACAGTTCATATGGTGTCGTCTCAACGGATTTCGATGGTGCCCTATTTAAAGTGAATGCAGCTGTCACTAATGCATAACCCCAAAACGATAGAGGCAAATCGGCAAGAGACATCATAGAACGCACCCTATCCAATAAGGTTCGATTATGATGTTTGGACACACCATTACGCTGTGGTGTTCCAGGCGGTGTCAATTGTGAAATAATTCCACACTGTCTTAAGTGACTACCAAACTCATAAGTCGGATATTCACCTCCTTGATCAGATCGAAGGAATTTAATCTTCTTGTTATGATGATTCTCAACTTCACTCTGAAACTGCTTGAACTTTTCAAACGTTTCAGACTTGTGTTTCATTAAGTAAATTGTCACACCTTGTGTTTGGATCACTTGCTATGCTTGGATTTATAAAATTTGGAGCCAATTAAAACTTTTTCAATGCTTGGGCTTGTTTGAATTGTTCCTTGTTTGATTGTTGAGTGTGGTATATGACACTCTTAGATTCTATCCCTCTTCATATTCATCTTCCTTGACCCAAAATTCTTGCCTAATGATTATGCCATATGAATATTGCACAAAACTATTTTTTATCAAATTTTATTTTGACCAAAAAGGATTTATTCAAATTAGGTTTTCAAAAAACCCTGAGTTGAGGTTTGCACCGCAAGTCCTCAAATTGGGTGGATCCTTCTTCCCCAAAGGCTTTACTTCAAACCTACTATGTTTCTAACTTCCCGAAACCACCAAATATTAATTTTAAAATTATTTTAATATTTTATTTAAAGGAAGACCAGAAATGGTTTTTCATAGTGAAAAATTATTTAAATGCCTTAAAAATATTTGAGAAAATTTAGGGAAACTCTATGGACATATATTTTCCATATATATGAGTTTCAACATATGGGCATGTTCAAATCATGGCCAAAACCCCTCTGAACCCTTTCTGTCCAAAACAAGCTTTTGGAATATTTCTATAAGAAATATTCCCAATAAATTCTAGGAAAATTCCAGCAAGTCAACACTATCATAGGTAATGATCTTGCAAAGTTTCATCCAAGTTGTTTTGGTGCATCAAACTATTCCAAACCTCTTCCTGTCCAGATTCAAATTTGAACAACTTTACATTGTGAAGTTTCTCCCCTTGACCCCAAAATTTGTGGACATGCTCTAATAACCAAATAATGATGCTAAACTAAGTGGTGCATCAAGGGTAATAGCTTAGTAACTAGATCTATAGAAATCTGATTCTGTTAGTTTCTAGGGTTCACAAAGTTTCCATTGTCAACTTTGCCCATTTGAGCTCAAAATTTGGTGATCCATCTCATTTTCACCTAACATTTGACCCTGTTGAATATCACAGTAAGTGGGTAGGTTTTTCTTGCCAAAACACCCATCAAACACCTTCTGGTGAAATGGTAAAGTTTCTATTTTCACCCCTTTCTCTATTTCCCTTGCCTCCAATTTTTAACCTCACCCTCTAGCAGTGCCCAAGCACCCCAAGTAAAAATCCCAGGTCCTTAAGCCACTGGGAGATGGGGTAAAACCCCCATTTTTACCCCTAGACAGCCCTGGTAGGAGCTCTCTCTCCCCTCCCCTCTTACTCTATTCTTCTCCTGGGGCATCCAAGGCATTTTTCTCTTATCCTAGATGGCCTAGATTCCCCTAGACACCCTTGGCCACGCACAAGATGCTGTTGGCATGCCGTGGCATGCCAAACACGCGCTCTGGAGCATGCTACAGTGCCGACAGGCACTGTAGCCATTGCCCACTACATGGCTCCGGTGGCCTCGGGCCTCCCCATGCGCCACTTGGTCCCCCTCGGCGTCCGTGCCATGCCACCTTGTCGGGCCCCTCCTCTCTATCCCTCCTCCGGCCCCTCTCACACACGCCGTGGCCGCCCGAGTCAGCCAACCGCGGGGCTCGCACGCGCATGCTTCCCTGCCTCTCTCTCCTCTCCCCCTCGGCCTAGACCAACCCCACGAGCACCGCAGATGTGCCCTCGCCCCCTCTGCTTGACTCTAGCCCTGGTCCCGAGCTCGCCGGTGCACCCGAGCTCGGTGGACCACCGGGCGCCCATATAAGAGCCTCTCGGGCCTATCTCTCCCCTCTGGTCTCTCTCTCCACTCCCCAGCAAACCTCCGGTGCCCCCCGGAGAGCCCCCGACGCCTCTGTGCTCGGGTTTGAGCCGAGGACCGCCATGGCCACCTCGTCGTCGATCTTCAGGTATAGAGCCCCTCTGACCCTCTCTCCTCTTCAGCTGGTCCTCTCTCCCACCGCTGACGCGATTCCCCCTCGTCCCCGTCTTATTTGCAGCACGGAGAAGCCCCTTCGATCTCTCCCAAAGCTCCCTCCACCGCGGGTGCTCGCCGTCGGCGACTCCGACCACCCCCGACTCTCCCTCCACCCCCAAAGGAACGACGGTAGTCTCCTGAGTCAATCCTTGCCCTTAGCTCCCCTCACCGTGCCCTCCTTCACCGCCGGTGAGCGCCCTTCCCTTCCTGACGAGAGGAAGGAGATGATAGGTGGCCCCCACCTGTCATCCCCACACCCCTCTCCCTCTCCCTCTCTCTCGCTAACGCTGGGGCCCGCGCATCAGGTTCAAACCTGGCCACGCACGCGCCCGCAGCTCATGGCCCAGTGCGGCTGGGCATTTGGCCCAGGACAGAGGATCCCTTTTCTTTTTCTTTTTCTTGTTGATTTCCAAAAATTCCACAGGATTAAATAAAAATCCAATGACCATGATTTTTCCACCTAAAATCTTAGAATATTCCCTAGAATTTAATAGTGCCTTCTGTGTGACTTTTTGAAAATCTTTCATATACTGTCTTATTTTAAAACCCCTATTTCGCATTATTAGCCCCTGTTTTAAATAGTTTTGAAAACCTTGTGAACTTCAAAACCCTATAAAAATATTTTTAATATAGATTTTAGTATTTATCAGAGTAGGGTAGCATTTTTCATAACAGCGTGTGCTCTGTTTTTGTGTGATGCTTAATTTTATCCCTTTTATTCGCGACCATAGATTGCGCTATTGACGAGGGAGTTGGACCCGAAGACTTTGAAGACCCCGAAGACTTTGTTGAGCCAAGCAAGCAGCCCTTTGACCATGTTAAGAAACTTTTTCATGCATGACAAATAGCACTTGTTGTTCCGATGATTGATCATGATGTGGTGCTCCCCCTTCAGTGGGTTGCCTTCGATACTTTTACCATTGACACTTGCATCGTGCATGACCCTACCACCTTATGAGGGTTATGCGGGTGGGTGTAGATAGGATGCTAATAGATGCTACGCAAGTGGGATGGGATTTATGCATAGTGATGGACAGGAAGAAATGATTTCAAAGACTTTTCGAAAACCCCGTCGGGTGCCACTAATGACCAAGGGAGATGATGATGAGTTGGGTGACCACTTGAGAAAGAAGTGGTGTACCAGATCAAGTGAGTGTGTGTTGTCGATAATGGATTAGATTTAAGGTCCGCTGACCGTCCCAACCTTACATGTGCAACCATGATACCCCTTATGGGATGGGACTCTGTTGGTTACCTTGGTGGGTACTGGCTAGGAGCCTACATTACTAGTGGCGGGAGTGGCGTGGTCACTCTCGATACGGGGTCATGTCGGTATGGACGATCATGCGCCGTCTTCACAGGCACCGGGCACACCGTTGGTCCCCGCATGGATGCTACAAGTGATGTACATCATGTGGGCTGGGTACCAGTCGAGTGGACTCTTTTTTAGTATCGCCTTGGGAAAGGCATTGTTCGGGTGCTTACCTTGGGTATGTTATATACCATGAGTCGTGGGTGACACGGAAGCTCCCCGATTCTTGTGGATAAAGTGTGCAACCTCTGTAGAGTGTAAAACTATTCAAATATCCGTGTCCTCGGTCATGGACAATTGGAGGTCCTTCTTAAACTACGTCCAGATGTTTTTGCAAAACTTGGTGTGAGTGTGTGCGGGTGACAGAGGAATGATTCTTGAGTCAGGTCTGAAGACTTGATGTGATAAGTGAACATGAGATGTTCACCCTGCTTATGATGATATCTATAATTTGTTCATATGGATATCTACCAACTGTTGATGCATTCTTACCTAGTACTTGATCATATCATTGCATTAAAAGTCAGCTTTCCGCAAATTACCTACCTAGTGCTATATCATGCATCATTATTACCTTGTTCCACAACTTGGGTTGCTTGCGAGTACATTCAAAGTACTCATTAGCTTGCCACTGGTTATTTAATTGGCCAGGCATGGAAGAACAGAAGTACGTTGAAGAGTTCGTTGGTGACGAACATGCGAACCAGGACGCTTCCCAGTCAGAATTCCTGTAGGTTTAAGGCAGATGGCATGGGTTCACGCTTTCGATCAAGATTTTTGGTGCTTGTTCTATTTAAGTGTTTGTCCCTATCTATGTAAGACTAGACCTTCATGGTCTTTATTTGTGTAAGACGCTAAATGTGGATGTAAGACTCTTGTTATTCATCTTCTTTGTGTTTAGTGAGCATTGATATCTGGGATCACTGTACACGTGCATTTGGTGATCACGACTTATTAGTCGGGGTCACCACATAAATATACCCATATCTACTTAAGTCATCAGTGAAGGTGCAAAATAACGATATCCACCGCGCGCCTCAATGTTCATTGGACTGCACACATCAGTATGTATGATTTCCAACAAATCACTCATCCGTTCAATTGTTCCAAAGAACGGTGTTTTAGTCATATTGCCCATGAGTCATGGTTCACATGTGTCAAGTGATTCAAAATCAAGTGACTCCAAAAGTCCATCAGCATGGAGCTTCCTCATGCGTTTTACACCAATATGACCCAAACGGTAGTGCCACAAGAAAGTGGTACTATCATTATCAACTCTACATCTTTTGGCATTAATGTTATGAACATGTGTATCATCACTATCAAGATTCAACATGAATAAACCCCTCACATTGGGTGCATGACCATAAAAGATATTACTCATGTAAATAGAATAACCATTATTCTTTGATTTAAATGAGTAACCGTCTCGCAATAAACAAGATCCAGATATAATGTTCATGCTTAACGCATGCACTAAATAACAATTATTCAAGTTCATCACTAATACCGATGGTAATTGAAGAGAGAGCATGCCGACGGTGATCACATCGTCCTTGGAACCATTTCCCACGCACATCGTCACTTCGTCCTTAGCCAGCCCCCGTCTATTCCGTAGGTCCTGCTTTGAGTTGCAAATGTGAGCAACTGAACCGGTATCAAATACCCAGGCACTACAACAAGAGCTAGTAAGGTACACATCAATAACATGTATATCATATATACCTTGTTTGTTGTGGTTCGCCTTCTTGTTAGCCAGATACTTGGGGCAGTTCTGCTTCTAGTGACCAGTTCCCTTGCAATGAAAGCACTCAGTATTTGGCTTGGGTCCAGCCTTGGGTTTCTTCATGGGAGGAGCAACTGCTTTGCCACCCTTCTTGGAGTTACCCTTCTTGCCCTTGCCATGCTTCTTGAAACTAGTGGTTTTATTGACCATCAACACTTGATGTTCTTTCTGGATTTCAGACCCAGCGACTTTCAGCATCGCAAACAGCTCGGCGACTGACTTGGTCATCCCATGCATGTTATAGTTCATCACAAAGCTCTTGTAGCTAGGTGGCAATGATTGAAGAACTCTGTCAGTGATCGCCTCCGGCGGAAGGGGCATCCCTAACTCCACCACACGGGTTAAATACCCACACATTCTGAGTATATGTTCACTGATAGACCCATTCTCCTCCGTCTTGCAAGCATAGAACTTATCGGAGGTCTCATACCTCTCGATCCAGGCATTCTTCTTAAAGATAAATTCCAACTCTTGGAACATCTCATATGCTCCATGACGTTCAAAACATCTTTGAAGTCCCGGTTCTAAGCCATACAACATTGCACATTGAACTATTGAGTAATCTCCAAAACGTGCTTCCCAAGCGTTCTTAACCTCTTCGGATGACACGGGAGCGGGTGGGTCACCAAGTGGTGCATCAAGGACATAAGCCTTCTGGGAAGCCGTGAGGATAATCCTCAGATTACGAGCCCGGTCCACAAAGTTACTTCCATCATCTTTCAACTTAGCTTTCTCTAGGAACACATTAAAATTCAAGGGTGCTACTGCGCGAGCCATTGATCTACAACATAAATAAGCAAAGGTTACTAAGACTATTGTTCAAGATAATGAGTTTAGTTAATCAAATTACCAAAACTCCCACTCAAATTGACATCCTTCGGGTCATCTGAGTGATACATGATCCATATTCACCAACTCAAGTCCAATCATCACGTGAGTTAAGGTGGTTTCAATGGTTAACATAATCATGTTGATAATATCTACTATATGACTCATGCTCGACCTTTCGGTCTCTTGTGTTTCGAGGCCATGTCAATACATGCTAGGCTCATCAAGTTTAATCCGAGTGTTCCACATGTGCAACACTAGCAGTCACCCATTGTATGCGAACGTAGAGTCTATCACACCAGATCATCCCGTGGTGTCTCGACACGACGAACTTTCGCAACGGTGCAAACTCGGGGAGAACACAACTCATCTTGAAATTTAAGTGAGGGATCACCTTATAATGCTACCATCATTCTAAGCAAAACAAGGTGCATAAAAGGATTAACATCGCATGCAAATCACAAGTGACATGATATGGCCATGAACTTGTGCTTTTGATCCCCATCTCCAAAGCATCGGCATGATCTCCATCATCACCGGCATAACACCATGATCTCCATCATCATGATCTCCATAATTGTGTCGCCATGGGGGTTGTCACGCCCACCATTCTCATACTACTATTGCTACCTCTTAGCGATAAAGTAAAGCATTACATAGTGCTTAAAGATTGACACGTAGGTCATACAATAATCAAAGACAACCCTATGGCTCCCGCCGGTTGCCGTACTCATCGACATGCAAGTCATGATATTCTATACAAAACATGATCATCTCATACATCACACATATCACATCATGTAATTGGCCATATCACATCACAACATACCCTGCAAAAACAAGTTAGGCGTCCTCTAATTGTTGTTGCGTGTTTTACGTGGCTGCTATGGGTATCTAGCAAAAACGATTCTTACCTACGCAAACCCACAATAGTGATATGAAGATTGCTTTTCAACCTTCTACAAGGACCGCCTTAATCAAATCCAGTCCAACTAAAGTGGGAGAGACAGACACCCGCCAGCCATCTTTATGCAACAAAGTCACATGTCAGTCGATGGAACACTGTCTCTCGTAAGCGTGCGAGTAAAGTTGGTCCGAGCCGCTTCATCCCATAATACTGCTGAACCAAGAAAACACTGAGGGAGGAAGCAATCTAAATATTGACGCCCACTAACTCCTTTGTGTTTTACTCAAGATCTCATCTACGCATAGACCTAGCTCATGATGCCACTTTTGGGGAACGTTGCATGGGAAACAAAATTTTTGCTACGCTTCACCTATTGGGGAATGTAGTAGTAAATCAAAATTGTTCCTTCGATCACCAAGATCTATCTATGGAGAAACCAGCAATGAGCAAAGGGGAAGTGCATCTTCATACCTTTGAAGACCGCTAAGCGGAAGCGTTACAAGAACGCGATTGGTGGAGTCGTACTCACAGCAATTCAGATCGCGGTGGATTCCGATCTTAGCGCCGAAAAATGGCACATCCGCATTCAACACACGTGCAACCCGGTGACGACTCCTACGCCTTGATCCAGCAAGGAGGAAGGAGAGGTTGAGGGAGGGCTCCAGCAGCACAATGGCGTGGTGATGGTGGAGCTGCGTGGTCTCCGACAGCGCTTCGCCAAGCACCGCGGAGAACGAGGAAGAGGAGGGGTAGGGATGTGCCGAGAGAGAGAGAACTCGTCTCTTTTGCAGCCCCAAAACCCTCTGGGGCTGGTGGCCCCACTTCATGGACCCCCGGAACCCTTCCAGTGGTCCCGGTACGTTACCGGTAATCCTCGAAACACTTCCGGTGGCCAAAACCTCACTTCCTATATATCGATCTTTACCTCCGGACCATTACGGAACTCCTCGTGACGTACGGGATCTCATCCGGGACTCCGAACTACCTTCGGTAACCACGTACACTATTTCCCTATAACCCTAGCATCATCGAACCTTAAGTGTGTAGACCCTACGGGTTTGGGAGACACGTAGACATGACCGAGACACCTCTCCGGTCAATAACCAACAGTGGGATCTGGATACCCATGTTGGCTCCCACATGCTCCACGATGATCTCATCGGATGAACCATGATGTCGGGGATTCAATCAATCCCGTATACAATTCCCTTTGTCTACCGGTATGATACTTGCCCGAGATTCGATCGTTGGTATCCCTATACCTTGTTCAATCTCGTTACCGGCAAGTCTCTTTACTCGTTCCGTAACACATCATCTTGTGGCTAACTCCTTAGTCACATTGAGCTCATTATGATGATGTCTTACCGAGTGGGCCCAAAGATACCTCTCCGTCACACGGAGAGACAAATCCCAGTCTTGATTCATGCCAGCCCAACATATACTTTCGTAGATACCTGTAGTGTACCTTTATAGCCACCCAGTTACGCTGTGACGTTTGGCACACCCAAAGTATACCTACGGTATCTGGGAGTTGCACAATCTCATGGTCAAAGGAAATGATACTTGACATTGGAAAAGCTTTAGCAGACAAACTACACGATCTTGTGCTATGCTTAGGATTGGGTCTTGTCCATCACATCATTCTCCAAATGATGTGATCCCATTATCAATGACATCTAATGTCCATGGTCATGAAACCGTGACCATCTATTGATCAATGAGCTAGACAACTAGAGTCTCACTAGGGACACGTTGTGGTCTATGTATTCACACATGCATTATGGTTTCCGGTTTAACACAATTATAGCATGAACAATAGACAATTATCATGAACAAGGAAATACAATAATAACCATTTTATTATTGCCTCTAGGGCATATTTCCAACAGTATCACACTTGCACTAGAGTCAATAATCTAGTTCACATCGCCATGTGATTAACACTTACATAGACATTTGATCATATCATCATGTGATTAACACCTAATTAGTTCTGGGGTTTGATCATGGTTTGCTCATGAAAGAGGTCTTAGTCAACGAATCTGCGACATTCAGATCCGTATGTACTTTACAAATCTATATGTCTTACTGTAGACACTGCTCCCTTGCTCCACTTGGAGCTATTCCAAATGGCTACTCCACTATACGTATCCGTATTGCTACCAAGAGTCATCCATATTGGTGTTAAAGTTTGCATCATCGTAACCCTTTACGACGAACTCTTTATCACCTCCATAATCGAGAAATATTTCCTTAGTCCTCTAGTTACTAAGGATAATTTTGACCGCGGTCCAGTGAACCACTCCTAGATCACTCTTGTACCCCTTGACAGACTCATGGAAGGCACACACAGGTGCGGTACACAGCATGGCATACTATATAGAGCCTATGGCTGGAGCATAGGGGATGACACTTATCTTTTCTCTATTTTCTGCTGTGGTCGGTCATTGAGATGTGCTCAATCTCACACCTTGTAATACAGACAAGAACCCTTTCTCGGACTGATCCATATTGAACTTCTTCAATATCTTGTCAAGGTATGTACTTATTGTAAGTATTATCAAGCATATTGGTCTATCTCTATGAATCTTGATGCCCAACAATTAGGTAGCTTTATCCAGGCCTTCCTTTGAAAAACTCTCTTCAAACAACTGTTTATGCTTTCTAGAAATTCTACATCATTTCCGATCAATAATATGTCAACTACATATTCTTATCAGAAATTCTATAGTGCTCCCACTCACTTTCTTATAAATACAAGTTTCTCATAAACTTTGTATAAACTCAAAAACTATGAACACTTCATCAAAGCTTATATTCCAACTCCGAGATGCTTGCTCTAGTCCATAGAAGGATCACTAGAGTTTGCATACCTTTTAGCATCCTTAGGATTGACAAAACCTTCTGGTTGTATCACATACAACTCTTCCTCATGGAAACCGTTAAGGAAACCTTGTTTTGATATCCGTCTGCCAGATTTCATAATCGAAAAATGCAGCAACTGCCAACATAATTTCATCAAACTTTTGGCATCACTATGGATGAGAGAATCTCATCGCAGTTAACTCCTTGAACTTGGCGGAAACTTCTTTGCGACAAGTCGAGCTTTATAAACGGTGACATTTCACCATTAGCGTTTGTGTTCATCTCAAAGGTCCATTTGTATTCAACGACCTGCCGTTTAATGGGCAAGTCCACCAAAGTCCATACTTGGTTTCCATACATGGATCCTTTCTCGGATTTCATGGTCCTTGCCATTTGTTGGAATCCGGGCCCACCATTGCTTCTCCATAGTTTGTAGGTTCATCGTTGTCCAACAACATGACCTCCTAGACAGGGTTGACGTACTACTCAGGAGCAGTATGCGTCCTTGTCGACCTACGAGGTTCGATAGTAACTTGATTTGAAGCTTCATGATCATCATCATTAACTTCCTCTTCAACTGGCGTAGGCTCCACAAAAACATCTTTCTATGCTGCGCTACTCTCTGGTTGAAACAAAGGTTCAACAACCTCATCAAGTTCTACCTTCCTCCCACTCAATTCCTTCGAGAGGAACTCTTTCTCGAGAAAGGACCCGTTCTTAGCCACAAACACTTTTGCGCTTGGATCTGAGATATAAGGTATACCCAATGTCTCCTTAGGGTATTCTATGAAGATGCATTCGTTTGCTTTGGGTTCGAGCTCACTAGGTGAAAACCCTTTACACATAAGCGTCGTAGCCCCAAACATTAAGAAATGACAACTTAGGCTTCTGTCAAATCATAATTCACACGGTGTCATCTCAACAGACTTAGATGGTTCCCTATTAAAGTGAATGGATTTGTCTTTAATGCATAACCCCATAACGATAGTGGCAAAACGATAAGAGACATCATAGTACTCACTATATCCAATAGAGAACAACTACGACGTTCGGACACACCATCACACTATGGTGTTCCAGGAGGCGTGAACTGTGAAACAATTTCCACATTGTTTAAAGTTGCATACCAAACTCGTAACTCAGATATTCACCCCCACGATCATATCGTAGACATTCTATATTCTTGTCACGATGATCTTTAACTTCACTCTGAAACTCCTTGAACCTTTCAAACATTTCAGACTCGTGTTTCATTAAGTAAATATCCTCATATTCACTCAAATCGTCAGTGAAGGGAAAGAAAATAACGATATCCACTGCGTGTTTCAACACTCATTGGACCACATACATCAACATGCATCAATTTCAATAAGCCACCAACCCGCTCCATCATACTGGAAGACGAGGAATTAGTCATCTTGCCCAAGAGGCATGGTCCGCATGTCTCAACCGATTCGAAATCGATCGAGTCCAAAGATCCATCAGCATGGAGTTTCTTCATGCGCTTTACACCAATATGATGTTTGTGGTAGTGCCACAAGAATGTGGTACTATCATTATTAACTTTGTATCTTTGGTACCAACATTATGAGCATATGTGTTACTATGATCAAGATTCAATAAACCATTCCCATTGGGTGCATGACCATTGGAGGCATTATTCATGTAAACAGAATAACCATTATTCTCTAACTTAAATGAATAACCGTGTTGCACTAAACACAATCCAATCATGTTCATGCTCAACGCAAACACCAAATAACTTTTATTTAGGTTCATTACTAACCCCGAAGGTAGAGAGAGCGTGCGATGGTGATCACATCAACCTTGGAAACACTTCCAACACACATCGTCACCTTTCACTTAGCTAGCCTCCATTTATTCCGTAGCTTTTATTTTGAGTTGCTAACACTTAGAAACTGAACCGGTATCTTATACCCAAGTGCTACTAGGAGTACTAGCAAGGTACACATCAATAACACGTATATCAAATATACTTCTGTCGACATTGCCAACCTTCTTATCTACCAAGTATCTAGGGTTATTCCGCTTCAGTGACCGTTCTCCTCATAATAGAAGCACATAGTCTCAGGTTTGGGCTCAACCTTGGGTTTCTTCACTAGAGAGGCAACTGGCTTGCCATTTCTGAAGTTTTTTCCCTTCTTGCCTTTGCCCTTCTTGCCTTTTCCCTTCTTGAAACTAGTGGTTTTCACTTATCCATCAACATTTGATGCTCCTTCTTGATTACTACCTTTGTGGTGTCAAACAACGTGAATAGCTGAGGGATCATTATCTCCATTTTTTGCATTTTATAGTTCATCACGAAGCTCTAGTAGCTTGGTGGCAGTGACTTGGAGAACTATGTTAATCACTATATTATATGGAAGATTAACTTCCACTCGATTCAAGTGATTGTAGCACCCAGACAATCTGAGCTCATGCTCACCGATTAAGCTATTCTCTTTTATCCTGGCGGCAAAGAATCTTGTTAGAGGTCTCATGCCTCTCAACACAGGCATGAACCTGAGATCCCAATCTCAGCTCTTAGAACATCACATATGTTCCGTGACATTCAAAATGTTTTGGAGCCTCAATTCTAAGCCGAAATGCATGACGCACTGAACTATCAAGTAGACATCATAAATTGCATGTCAGATGTTCACAACATCTACAAACAACCCTTGAGGGAGTGGTGCACTGAGCGGTGCATCAAGGACACAAGCCTTCTATGCAGCAATGAGGACAATCCTCAGATCACAGACCCAGTCCGCATTATTTCTACCATCATCTTTCAAATTACTTTTCTCTAGGAACGTATCAATAAGACAGGGGAGCTATAGCGTGAGCTATCTACAACATAATTTGCAAAGACACTTTTAGACTAAGTTCATGATAATTAAGTTCACATAATCAAATTATTTAATGAACTCCCACTTAGATAGACATCTCTCTAGTCATCCAAGTGACACATGATCCACGTCAACTAGCGCGTGTCCGATCATCACGTGAGACAGACTAGTCATCCATGGTGAACATCTCCATGTTGATCGTATCTTCTATATGACTCATGTTTGACCTTTCAGTCTTCCGTGTTCCGAGGCCATGTTTATACATGCTAGGCTCGTCAAGTCAACCTAAGTGTATCGCGTGTGTAAATCTGGCTTACACCCGTTGTATGCGAACGTTAGAACCTATCACACCCGATCATCACGTGGTGCTTCAGAACAACGAACCTTGGCAACGGTGCATAGTTAGGGTCAACACATTTCTTGAAATTTTAGTGAGAGATCATCTTATTTAGCTACCGTCGTTCATAAGATGTAAACATGATAAACATCACATGCATTCAATATAGTGACATGATATGGCCAATATCATCTTGCTCCTTTGATCTCCATCTTCGAGGCACCGTGATCATCACTGTCACCGGCACGACACCATGATCTCCATCATCAAAATCTCCATCATCGTGTCTTCATGAAGTTGTCTCGCCAACTATTACTTCTACTACTATGGCTAACGTTTAGAAATAAAGTAAAGTAATTACATGACGTTTATGATTGACACTCAGGTCATACAATAAAATAAGACAACTCCTATGGCTCCTGCCGGTTGTCATACTCATCGACATGCAAGTCGTGAATCCTATTACAAGAACATGATCAATCTCATACATCACAATGCATCACATCACATCCTTTGGCCATATCACATCACAAGGCATATGCTGCAAAAACAAGTTAGACGTCCTCTAATTTGTAGTTGCAAGTTTTTACGTGGCTGGTATAGGTTTCTAGCAAGAACGTTTCTTACCTACGCCAAAACTACAACGTGATATGCCAATTTCTATTTACCCTTCATAAGGACCCTTTTCATCGAATCCAATCCGACTAAGGTGGGAGAGACAGACACCCACTACCCACCTTATGCAACAAGTACATGTCTGGCGGTGGAACCGGTCTCACGTAAGCGTATGTGTAAAGTTGGTTCGGGCCGCTTCATCCCACAATACCGCCGAATCAAGATAAGACTAGTAATGGCAAGCATATTAACAAGATCGACGCCCAGAACAACATGTGTTCTACACATGCATAGATTCTACGCATAGACCTAGCTCATGATGCCACTGTTGAGGAACGTAGTAGTAAATCAAAAAAAATCCTACGATCACCAAGATCTATCTATGGAGAAACCAGCAACGAGCAAAGGGGGAGTGCATCTTCATAACTTTGAAGATCGCTAAGTGGAAGCATTACAAGAATGCAGTTGGTGGAGTCGTACTCGCAGCGATTCAGATCGCGGTGGATTCCGATCTTAGCGTCGAACAACGGCGCCTCCGCGTTCAACACACGTGAAGCCTGGTGACGACTCCTACGCCTTGATCCAGCAAGGAGGAAGGAGAGGTTGAGGGAGGCCTCCGGCAGCATGATGGCATGGTGACGGTGGAGCTGGGTGGTCTCCGGCAGGGCTTCACCAAGCACCGCGGAGAACAAGGAAGAGGAGGGGTAGGGCTGCGCCGAGAGAGAGAACGCATGTGTTTTGCAGCCCCAAAACCCTCCACTATATATATGAGGAGGAGGAGGAGGGTGGGATACTCCCTAGGGTTCCCACCCTAGGGGCCGGTGGCTACCCTAGATCCCATCTGGTGCGGCGACCAGAGGGAGAGAGGGGAGGCCGACGCCCTAGGTGGGCCTTAGGCCCATCTGAGCATAGGGTTTGCCCGCTCTCCTCCCTTGCTGCGCCTTGGGCCCTTGTGGGGGGTGCACCAACCCACCTAGGGGCTGGTTCCCTCCCACTTGCAGCCCATGCAGCCCTCTAGGGCTGGTGGCCCCACTTGATGGACCCCTGGAACCCTTCCGGTGGTCCCGGTACGTTACCGGTAATCCCCGAAACACTTTCGGTGACCAAAACCTCACTTCCTATATATCAATCTTTACCTTCGGACCATTACGGAACTCCTCATGATGTACGGGATCTCATCTGGGACTCCAAACTACCTTCGGTAACCACGTACACTATTTCCCTATAACCCTAGCGTCATCGAACCTTAAGTGTGTAGACCCTACGGGTTCGGGAGACACGTAGACATGACCGAGACACCTCTCTGGTCAATAACCAACAACGGGATCTGGATACCCATGTTGGCTCCCACATGCCCCATGATGATCTCATCGGATGAACCATGATGTCGAGGATTCAATCAATCCCGTATACAATTCCCTTTGTCTACCGGTATGATACTTGCCCGAGATTTGATCGTCGGTATCCCTATACCTTGTTCAATCTCGTTACTGGCAAGTCTCTTTACTCGTCAGTAACACATCATCCCGTGGCTAACTCTGTAGTCACATTGAGCTCATTATGATGATGTCTTTGTTGGGGAACGTTGCATGGGAAACAAAATTTTTCCTACGCACACGCAAGATCTATCCATGGTGATGAGCATCTACGAGAGGGAGAGTGGATCTACATACCCTTGTAGATTTCTAAGCGGGAAGCGTTAAGAAATGCGGTTGGTGTAGTCGAACGTCTTCACGATCCAAATCGCCGAGTGTCTCGCGATCTCATCACGATCCGTCCCGCGATCCAATCACGATCCGTCCGCGAACTCATCACGATCCATCCTGTGATCTCATCACGATCTGTCTCGCGAACTCATCACGATCCGTCCCGCGAACTCATCACGATCCGTCTCGCGATCTTGATCATGGTCCTTCCGATCTAGCGCCGAAAAGGACGGCACCTCCGCGTTCAGCACACGTACAGCTTGATGACGATCTCCGCTTTCTTGATCCAGCAAGAGGGAGTGGAGAGGTAGAAGAGTTCTCCGGCAGCGTGACAGCGCTGCGGTGATGGTGGTGGAGCTATTCCAGAAGGGCTTCGCCTAAGCACTGCAGAAAACCGATCTAGAGGAGAAGCTATGCACTAGAGGAACGGGTGGCACGTGGCTTAGAATCTTGTGCCAAAACCCTAAAATCCTCTAGTATATATAGGAGGAGAGGAGGAGGAGGCTTGTCTTCAAAAGAGGCAGCATTTGGGTCGGCCGAACCAAGGAGGGAGGAGTCCTCCTCCTCCACTCCTAGTAGGATTAGGACTCCTTCCTTATTTGGCCCTTTTTTGCCTTTTTCCACCTTTTTCCTTTTGGGCTTTTCTTCCCAGCCGCATGGGCCTTGTGTGGGACTTCCACCAGCCCACAAAAGGCTGGTATTTACTCTCCCACAGCCCATATAGCCTCTTGGGTCGAAATACCCCTCCCGATGGTCCCCCGGTACACTACCAGCACTCCCGGTACACTACCGATGAGCCTGAAACTTTTTCGGCGACCAAAACAGGACTTCCTATATATCAATCTTTACCTTTGGACCATTCTGGAGCTCCTAGTGTCGTCCGGGATCTCATCCGGGACTCCGAAAAACCTTCGGTCACCACCATGCATAACTCTATACTACCGAAACGTTACCAAACCTTAAGTGTGCAGACCCTGCGGGTTCGAGAACTATGTAGACATGACCGAGACACCTCTACATTCACTAACCAATAGCGGGACCTGGATGCCCATATTGGTTCCTACATATTCTACGAAGATCTTTATCGGTCGAACCTCTATGTCAAGGATTCAATTAATCCCGTATGATGTTCCCTTTGTTCTTTGGTATGTTACTTGCCCGAGATTTGATCGTCGGTATCTGTATACCTAGTTCAACCTCGTTACTGGCAAGTCTCTTTACTCATTCCGTAACACAAGACCCCGTGGCTAAAACTTAGTCACATTGCTTGCAAGGCTTATTGTGATGTTGTATTACCGAGTGGGCCTTGAGATACCTCTCCGTCACACGGAGTAACAAATCCCAGTCTTGATCCATGCCAACCCAACAGACATCTTTGGAGATACCTGTAATGCACCTTTATAGTCACCCACTTATGTTGCGACGTTTGATACACACAAGGCACTCCTCCGGTGGCCGTGAGTTGCATGATCTCATGGTCAAAGGAACATATACTTGACATGCAGAAAACAATAGCAATAAACTGACATGATTATATGCTACGTTTGTAGTTTGTGGACTTGTCCATCACACTGTTCTCCTAATGATGTGATCCCGTTATAAAATGACATCTCATGTCCATGGCTAGGAAACCTTAACCATCTTTGATCAACGAGCTAGTCTATTAGAGGCATAGTAGGGACATGCTTTTGTCTATGTATCCACACATGCATCTAAGTCTCCGATCAATACAATTATAGCATGGATAATAAACGATTATCATGAACAAGGAAATATGATAATAACTAATTTACTATTGCCTCTAAGGCATATTTCCAACAGTCTCCCACTTGCACTAGAGTCAATAATCTAGTTCACATCACCATGTGATTCGCATTGTTATGAATCTAACACCGAATGAGTTCTGGGGCTTGATCATGCTTTGCATGTGAGAGAGGTCTTATAGTCAATGGGTCTGCGACATTCAGATCCGTGTGTACTTTGGAAATTTCTATGTCAAACCGTAAACACTGCTACAACACTCCACTTGGTACTATTCCAAATGGCTGCTCCACTATACGTATCCAGATTGCTACTATGAGTCATCCGGATTGGTGTTAAAGCTTGCATCGACGTAACTCTTTACGGCTAACTCTTTATCACCTCCATAATCAAGAAACATCTCCTTAGTCTTTTAGTTACTAAGGATAATCTTGACCGTTGTCTAGTGCTCCATTCCAGGATCACTTTGGAACCTTCCAGCCATACTTATGGCAAGGCTGACATCGGGTCTTGTGCACAACATTGCATACATGATAGAGCCTATGGTTGAAGCATAGGGGATGACACTCATCTTTTCTCTATCTTCTGCAGTCACTGGGCATTGAGTCTTACTCAACTTCACACCTTACAAATCAGGCGAGAACTCTTTCTCTGACTGATCCATTTTGAATTCTTTCAAAAACTTTGTCAAGGTATGTACTTATTGAAAAGTCTATTCAAGCTTCTTGATCTATCTCTATAGATCTTGATGCTCAACAATTAGGTAGCTTTATTATGGTCTTCCTTTGAAAATCACTTTTCAAACAACCATTTATGTTTTCCAAAAAATCCATATTATTTCCGAATAGCAATATGTCATCCACATATACTTATCAGAAACTCTATGGTGCTCCCACTCACTTTATTGCAAATACAAGTTTCTCATAAACTTTGTATAGACTCAAAAACTTTGATCACCTCATCAAAGTGTATATTCCAACTCCGATATGCTTGCTTCAATTCATAGAAGAATCACTGAAGCTTGCACACCTTTTAGCATCCTTAGGACTGACAAAACCTTCTAGTTGTATCTCATACAACCTTTCCTTAAGGAAGGAAACGATGTTTTGGTATCCATCTGCCAGATTTCATAATTGAAAAATGCAGCAACTACTAACATAATTCCAATAGACTTTAGCATCGCTACGAGTGAGAAAGTCTCATCACAGTCAACTCCTTGAACTTGCCGAAATTTCTTTGCGACAAGTCGAGCTTTATAAATGGTGACATTCTCCATTAGTGTCTGTCTTAATCTTAAAGGTCCATTTGTACTCGATGACCTGCCGTCCAACGAGCAAGTCTACCAAATTATATACTTGGTTTTATACATGGATCCTTTCTCGGATTTTATGGCCTCTAACAATTTGTCAGAATCTGGACCCATCATTGCTTCTCCACAGATCGTAGGTTCATCGTTGTCCAACAACATGACCTCCAAGACAGGGTTGTCGTACCGCTCAGGAGCAATACACATCCTTGTCGACCTACGAGGTTTGATAGTAACTTGATCCGAAGCTTCATGATCATCATCATTAACTTCCTTTTCAACTAATGTAGGCTTCACAGAAAACAACTTCATGTGCTGCGCTACTCTCTGGTTGAACAAAGGTTCAACAACCTCATCAAGTTCTATCTTCCTCCCACTCAATTCTTTCGAGAAAAACTCTTTCTCGAGAAAGGACCCAGTTTTAGCAACAAATACTTTATGCTTGGATCTGAGATAGAAGGTTTACCCAACTGTCTTTAGGATATTCTATGAAGATGCATTTGTCCGCTTTGGGTTCGAGTCATTAGGTGAAAATATTTATCCACACAAGCGTCGCAGCCCCAAACGTTAAAAAATGACAGCTTAGGTTTCTATCAAACCATAATTCACCCGGTGTCATCTCAATGGATTTAGATGGTGCCCTATCTAAAGTGAATGTAGTTGTCTCTAATGCATAAGCCCAAAAATGATAGTGGTAAAAGGATAAGAGACATCATAATTCGCACCATATCCAATAGAGCACGACTATGACGTTTAGACACACCATCACACTATGGTGTTCCAGGTGGCGTGAGTTGTGAAACAACTTTCACATTGTCTTAAGTTGTATACCAAACTCGTAACTTAGATATTCATCTCCACAATCATATCGTGGACATTTCATCTTCTTGTCACGATGATCTTAAACTTCACTCTGAATTTGCTTGAACTTTTTCAAATGATTCAGACTTGACTATTATCTACTCAAATCATCAGTGAAGGTAAGAAAATAACGATATCCACCGCATGATACAAGACTCATTGGATTGCATACATCAACATGTATCATTTCCAATAAATCACTTGCCCGCTCCATCAAACCAGAAAACGGGGTCCTTAGTCATCTTTCCCAAGAGGCATGGTTCGCATGTCTCAACCGATTCGAAATTGAACGAGTCCAAACATCCATCAGCATAGAGTTTCTTCATGCGCTTTATACCAATATGACATTTAGCAGCAGTGCCACAAGTATGTGGTACTATCATTATTAACTATGTATCTTTTGGCATCAATGTTATGAACATGTGTATTACTACGATCAAGATTCAACAAACCATTCTCACTGGGTGCATGACCATTGAAGGTATTATTCATGTAAATAGAATAACCATTATTCTTTAACTTAAATGAATAATCGTGTTGCAATAAACGTGATGTAATCACGTTCATGCTCAACGCAAAACACCAAATAACATTTATTTAGGTTTGTCACTTATCCCGAAGGCAGAGAGAGCGTGCGATGTTGATCACATCAACCTTGGAAACATTTCCAACACACATCGTCACCTCACCCTTATCTAGTTCTCCGTTTATTCTGTAGCTTTTATTTCGAGTTACTAACATTTAGCAACCGAACCGGTATCCAATACCCAGGTGCTACTAGGAGTACTAGCAAGGTACACATAAATAACACGTACATCAAATATACTTCTGTCGACGTTGCCAGCCTTGTTATCTACCAAGTATCTATGGTTGTTCCGCTTCAGCGACCGCTCTCCTCATAATCGAAGCACTTAATCTCGGGTTTGGGTTCAACTTTGGGTTGCTTCACTGGAGCAGCAACTTACTTGCTATCCATGAAGTTTTCCCTCCTTGCTCCTGCCCTTCTCGAAACTAGTGGTTTGACTAACCATCAACACTTGATGCTCCTTCTTTATTTCTACCTTCGCGGTGTCAAACATCGTGAACAACTCAAGGACCATTATTTCTATCCCTGGCATTTTATAGTTCATCAGCAAGTTCTGGTAGCTTAGTGACAGTGACTTGGAGAACTATATCAATCACTATCTTATGTGGAAGATCAACTCCCACTCGATTCAAGCGATTGTAGCACCTAGACAATCTGAGAACATGCTCAACGATTGAGCTATTCTCTTTCATATTACAGGCAAAGAATCTTGTTAGAGATCTCATATCTCGCAACACGGGCACGAGCCTGAGATCCTAATTTCAGCTCTTAGAACATCTCATATGTTCCGTGACGTTCAAAGTGTTTCGAACTCTCAATTCTAAGCCGTAATGCATGACACACTAAACTATCAAGTAGTCATCAGAATGTGCCTATCAGATGTTCACAACATCTACAGACGACGCTAGAGGGGTTGGCGCACCGAGCGGTGCATTAAGGACATAAGCCTTCTGTGCAGCAACGAGGACAATCCTCAGATCATGGAGCCAGTCCGCAATATTGCTACCATCATCTTTCAACTCTATTTCTCTAGTAACATATAAAAATTCAAGGGAGCTACAGCGCGAGCAAGTAATCTACAACATAATTTACAAAGACACTACTGACTATGTTCATGATAATGAGTTCAATTAATCATATTACTTAAGAACTCCCACTCAAATTGACATCCCTCTGGTCATTCGAGTGATACATGATCCAAATTCACCAACTTAAGTCCGATCATCATGTGAGTTGAGGTGGTTTGAATGGTGAACATCATTATGTTGATCATATGTACTATATGACTCATGTTCGACCTTTCGGTCTCTTGTGTTCCGAGGCCATGTCTGTACATGCTAGGCCCGTCAAGTTTAACCCGAGTGTTCTGCATGTGCAACACTGGCTTGCACCCGTTGTATGTGAACGTAGAGTCTATCACACCCGATCATCACGTGGTGTCTCAACACGACAAACTTTCGCAACGGTGCACACTCGGGGAGAACACAATTTATCTTGAAATTAAGTGAGGGATCACCTTATAATGCTACCGTCGTCCTAAGCAAAACAAGGTGCATAAAAGGATTAACATCACATGCAAATCATAGGTGACATGATATGGCCATGAACTTGTGCTTTTGGTCTCCATCATGAAAGCACCGGCATGATCTCCGTCGTCACCGGCAAGACACCATGATCTCCATCATCTTGATCTCCATCAACGTGTCGCCATCGGGGTTGTCGCGCCCAACATGCTTCTACTACTCCTTTGGATTTTCCTCGCAGTTTGGCTTTCAATCGTCTGTTCGACTGCTTTTGTTTTTAACTTAGGCGAAGTGCTTTCGCAGCCAAGCTCTCGAGTGTGAGGATCGCTCGTCACTCGGAGTATTTTGAACTTGGGCGAATGTCGATTCGCATCTAAGCTGTCGAGTGGATGGATTACTATCCACTCGACGAGGTTTTTAACTTAGGCAAAATGTATTCGCAGCTAAGCCCCCGAGCGCGAGGATCGCTCATCACTCGGAGTATTTTGAACTTAGGCGAATGTCGATTCGCATCTAAGCTGTCGAGTGAATAGATTACCATCACCTCGATGAGGTTTTTAACTTAGGCGAAATGTATTTGCAGCTAAGCCCCCAAGCATGAGGATCGCTCATCACTCGGAGTATTTTGAACTTAGGCGAATACCTATTCACATCTAAGCTATCGAGTGGATGGATTACCATCACCACGACGAGGTTTTTAACTTAGGCGAATTGTATTCGCAGCTAAGCCCCCGAGCATGAGGATCGCTCCTCAGTCGGAGTATTTCTAACTTAGGAGAATGTCAAATCACATCTAAGCTCTCGAGTGGATTGATTACAATCCAGTCGATGAGGTTTTTAACTTAGGCGAATGTCGATTCGCATCTAAGCTATCGAGTGAATGGACTACCATCGCCTCGACGAGGTTTTTACCGTAGGCGAAATGTTTTCGCAGCTAAGCCCCCGAGCATGAGGATCGCTCATCACTCGGACTATTTTGAACTTAGGCGAATGTCGATTCACATCTAACCTGTCGAGTGGATGGATTACCATCACCTCGACGAGGTTTTTAACTTAGGCGAATTGTATTCGTAGCTAAGCCCCCGAGCGTGAGGATTGCTCATCACTCGGAGTATTTCGAACTTAGGCAAATGTCGAATCGTAGCTAAGCTGTCGAGTGAATAGATTACCATCGCCTCGACGAAGTTTTTAACTTAGGCAAAATGTATTCGCAGCTAAGCCCCCGAGCGTGAGGATCGCTCATCACTCGGAGTATTTTGAACTTAGGTGAATGTCGATTTGCATCTAAGCTGTCGAGTGGATGGATTACCATCACCTCGACGAGGTTTTTAACTTAGGCGAATTGTATTCGCAGCTAAGACCCCGAGTGCAAGGATTGCTCATCGCTCGGAGAATCCCCAAGTAAATAACCGCATGGTTGGAATCGACGAGGTATTAATTGCAGAGGCACAAATTGCATTGATGAAGAACTCTTATTACATCAGAAAACGAATGTCTCAAGTGTAAAAACGTCGAAGCAGGTCTGCATTCCAAGCTCGTGGCTCATCCATCTGCTTCATGAGATTATGCAAGTGATAGGCTCCATTGTTTAGCACCTTGGTGACTGCAAAAGGGACTTCCCATGCAGAAGCTAGCTTGTGAGGTCGGTGCTGATTTACTCGGAGCACCAAATCTCCTTCATGGAACGCTCGGCTTCTGACATTCCTTGCATGGAAGCGCCGCAAGTCTTGCTGATAGGCTGTGGTCCGGATCAGATCCATCTCACGCTCTTCTTCTAGAAGATCTACCCCATCTTGCCTGGCCTGCTCGGCTTCAGCTTTAGAATACAGCTCCACTCGAGGAGAATTGCGGGCCAAGTCACTCGGCAGTATAGCTTCAGCACCATAGACAAGGAAGAAAGGAGTTCGTCCAGTCGACAAATTAGGCATTGTCCTCAACCCCCACAATATGGACGGCAGCTCAGTTACCCACGCACCAGCGGCATGATCCAAATCGCGCATGAGACGAGGTTTCAGACCTTGCAGAATGAGACCGTTAGCCCGCTCAACTTGCCCATTGGTTTGAGGATGTGCAACGGAAGCGTAATCCACTCGGGTGCCTTGGGAGTTATAGAATCTCCTGAATACTTCCGAGTCAAAATTAGTGCCATTGTCCATGATGATGCTGTGCGGAATGCCGAACCGGATAATGATCTCCCTCATGAATGTGACCTCCGTGCGGGAATTCAGCTTCTTGATGGGCTTGGCTTCAATCCAGTTGGTGAACTTGTCGACTGCTACCAACAGGTGGGTGCATCCTCCTTTTCCGGGTCGAAAAGGTCCAACCATGTCGAGCCCCCAAACCGCAACGTCCAGGCGAGTGGAATTGTCTTCAGAGCAGATGTTGGCTTGTGTGGCAGGTTTGCATAGAACTGACAACCTTCGCCATGATCAACAATGTCTTTAGCCATTTCATTAGCCCATGGCCAATAAAAACCCGCTTGGTATGCTTTAGCGATGATCGCCCTTGAAGATGCATGGTGCGCGCAAGTTCCCGAAGGTATCCTCTTGAATCGAAGGAGTGTGCAAATGCTCCAGGAACACTCCGTTGGGGACAGGCCGTCAAGTGGAACCAATCTTGGATAGCTCATCACCTGCCTGATTTTTCAGTCGAGGAACATGGTGAAGTTCCAAACCTTCAAATTTCTTCTCCAGCTTCCGGACTGCATTGCAGTATCCAGTCATAGCAGGGTTTCTAACATCCCACTCTTTCATCACTTGATTCACCACCAAATTTGAGTCGCCATAAACCATCAAGCGCTTGACGCCGAGCGAGATAGCCATGCGTAACCCGTACAAAAGTGCTTCATACTCTGCCTCATTGTTGGAGGAATCAAAGTGAATTTGCAAGACATAGTTGAGCTTGTCGCCTCTGGGGGATATTAGAACAACGCCAGCACCAGACCCATTCAACATTTTGGAGTCGTCGAAGAACATTGTCCAATGCGTCGAGTGAACTTGGATAGGCCGTTGCTGTTCGATCCACTCGGCCATGAAATCTGCCAATGCTTGGGACTTGATTGCCTTCTTGGCCTCGAATCTGATGATGAAGTGTCCCAGCTCAATTGCCCATTTAGCCACTCAACCTAATGCGTCGCGATTATTGAAAATCTCTGATAAAGGTGCATCACCGACGACTGAGATCGAATGGTCTTGGAAATAATGTGCCACCTTCTTTGCTAATAAGTAAATACCATACACCAGCTTCTGATAATGAGGATATCTCTGCTTTGAGGGGGACAAAACTTCCAAGACATAATAAACTGGCTGCTGAACCTTATAGGCTTTGCCTTCCTCTTCTCGCTCGATAGTCAGCACTGTACTGACGACCTGATTTGTGGCCGCGATGTACAGGAGCAAGGGCTCTTCGCTAGCAGGAGCGGCAAGCACCGGCTGGGTGGACAGCAGGGCTTTGAGCTCAACAAACACTGCTTCGGCTTCAGGAGCCTTCTCACCAAGACGAGAAATGTGTCTGATTTCTTCATCAACTGATACAAGGGAAGAGCTTTCTCACCAAGACGAGAAATGAATCGACTCAATGCCGCCAAGCAACCTGTGAGCTTCTGAACATCATGCACTCGCACGGGAGTCTTCATATGGGTAAAGGCGCTGATCTTCTCAGGATTGACATCTATTCCTCATTCGGAAACGAGAAAACCAAGTAATCTGCCACCGGGGACACCAAAGGTACATTTGGCTGGATTTAGCTTTATGTCGAATCGCCTCAGGTTGGCGAATGTCTCAGCCAAGTGAGACAGCAGGTCGGAACCTTTGCGGGACTTGACCACTATATCGTCCATGTATGCCTCGACATTCCGAGGGATCTGGTCGAGTAAACATTTCTGAATCATGCGCATAAAAGTAGTGCCGGCATTCTTGAGACCAAAAGGCATGGTGATGTAGTAGAAACACCCAAACGGGGTGATGCAGGCTGTTTTTATTTCATCTGGGCCAAACAGACGGATCTGATGGTACCCAGAATAGGCATCCAAAAACGATAAATGCTCGCACCCCGCTGTCGAGTCAACAATCTGATCTATGCAGGGGAGCGGAAAATAGTCTTTCGGACACACCTTATTAAGATGTTTGAAGTCAATGCACATGCACAACGACTTATCTTTCTTGGGCACCATCACAACATTCAAGAGCCACTTGGAGTGGTAAATCTCCCGAATGAACTTGGCTTGCAAGAGACGGGCCACTTCTTCTCTGATTGCCTTGCGCTTGTCAGCCGCGGATCGATGCAAATGCTCCCTAACGGGCTTGGCCTTCGGATCCACTCACACACGATGCTCAGCTAGCTCCCTGGGAATCCCCAGCATGTCAGCAGGCTTCCATGCAAAGATATCCCAGTTCTCACGGAGGATTTGGATGAGCTCGGCTTCCTATTTGCTGTCGAGTGTTGTCGAAATATTCGTCGGGGAAGCTGTTGGATCCGTCGGGTGGATGTGCATCTTCTTCACTTCTCCTGCCGATTGAAATGCCGACTCAGAAGCCGGCTTTTTTGCACGGAGCAAATCAGCAGGGTTAGTGGTTTTCTTGTACTCCTACAACTCGACCATGGCCATCTATTGATCGGCGATCTTGGACCCTTGCTGGAGACACCCTTTGGCCTGCTGTCGATTGCCAGTGACCATGATCATGCCCTTAGGGCCCGGCATTTTCATCTTGAGATACATGTAACATGGTCGGGCCATGAAACGTGCATAAGCGGGTCGACCCAAAATGGCGTGGTAAGCACTCTTGAAATCCACAACTTCAAACGTCAACTTTTCTTTTTGGAAATTTTTGTTATCTTCGAATGCCACATCCAATGCTATTTGGCCGAGTGACTTGGCCTTATTTCCTGGGACGACCCCATGGAAATGCATGCTGCTTTCACTGAGACGGGACATAGGAATGCCCATTCCCTTCAGAGTATCCACATACAGAATGTTCAGGCCGCTACCGCCATCCATGAGGACCTTTCTGAGTCGAATGCCCTGCACCACCGGATCAACTACCAGAGCCTGTCGACCAGGTGTGGCCACATGGGCAGGATGGTCAGTCTGGTCGAATGTGATAGCATACTGAGATCATCTGAGGTAGGTGGGGGTGTCTAGCACAGCCATGTTGATCTCTTTATTTATGACTTTCAGACGGCTCTTGCTCTCGACGTCAACAAAGATCACCAATGTAGCAGTGACATCCGGGAATGTTTCCTTTTCTTCATCTTCATCTTCTTTTTCAGGATATTTCCCACTCGACTGGTCTCCCTTGAACTGCTGGATGAGGGTCCGACACTGTCGAGTGGTGTGCTTGGGCAAAATCAGGTTGCCTTCTGAATCTTTCTTCGTGTGAATCACACATGGCTGATCCAAGAAATCGGTTCCTGGCTGACCCTTCCCCTTCTTGGGGGCATACTAAGCTTTGGCCTTGCCCTTGTTCTTCGACTGAGTCGCCAGTGCTGCTGCCTCTGCCGGAGCTGGGTCTTTAGCCTTCTGCTTTTGTTTCCTATTGTTGCCGCCGCCAGACTCGTTGGCGATCGCTTTTCCTTTGCCGCTACAGAGGCGGTCTTCTTCCTCACCATTGGCATAGCGAGTGGCAATTTCTATCATCTTGCCGAGTGAATTGTCACCAGTGCGCCTGAACTTTAAGTACAACTCTTTGTATCTCACACCGGCCTTGAAGGCACAAACAGCCTGGTGTTCCGACACATTTTCCACCGTATGATGCAGGGTGGACCATCGCTGAATATAGTCCCTTAAGGTTTTGCAAGGCTTCTGGACACAGTGTTGTAAGTCGACCAGACCTGCGGGGTGCTTGCAAGTGCCCTCGAAGGTCCGGACAAACACTCAGGAAAGGTCTTCCCAACAATGAATGCTGGAAGGAGCCAAACGATTCAACAAAGCTCGAGCTGGACCATCCAACATAAGAGGCAGGTGCTTCATTGCGACGTTATCAGTCGTGCCGCCAATCTGCATAGCCACTCAGTAATCATCTAGCCAAGTCTCTGGTTTTCTTTCACCAGAAAACTTTCCGATCCCCGCCGCCATTCTGAAGTTGGGGGGAATCTCCATATAACGTATGACTCTCCTAAAACACTCTGGACCAGACACTACAACTAAGCTTCCACTCGGGACATCTCTGTCGTGTCCTTCTCTGTAGGATCTGCTCTTGTCGATCCGCTTCTGAAGAAGGTATGCACGGGCATCAAAGTCTGCGTCCTGCTCGTCACCGAAGGAGTGCGTGTCGTCCTGGCGCCGGGGCGCATACGGACCACTCCACGGAGGAGTGGGCACTCGATGGTGGTCTTCGCGGTGGTGCAGATATCTGTCTTGCCTTTCACGATAACCGCCACCTCGACGACGAAAGGGCGACCAAGGACTATGTGTCGACTGAACGGTCTCTGCCTTGGGTGAATTGCTGTGTATCTTGTGACGAGACTGAGAAACTGCTGAATTCTGGCGCTGTGCTGCATCTAACAGTGCTCTGATCTGTAACCACCCTCTACCAGCCTCTGACCGGGACTGCATAATGGAATCTACTATCCTAGCCGCAACAACAACATTAAGCATGGGAGTTTGGTATACCTCACGCCATCATGAGATCCAGTCAGGAACAGCTGTCGCTGACGTTGACTAGGGCGCGGTGGGCATGGACAGGCGCGCTCGTCGATCTTTGCCTGGAACTCTTCTAGACGAACTTGCGCGGCCTCCAAAGCCCGGGCCTCGGTGGTCGCCCCGACGATGGGGGTATGAAGGACCTTCTCATCGCAACGTGACCGCATGTTCGACGGGCCACCAGCCTCGTGTTCACCACGACCAAAGCCAGGTGGTCAGCTCTGATGAGAGCCTGCCATCAAGACCTCCACTGCGGGATCGCAGCTCTCACACTCGAAAGGCACGTCGGACGGATCGGAATCCAGCTCGAACACGCCATGAAGGGACTCTGCAGGTTCGAGTGCTGCAACCTATGAAGAAGCTTGACGCGCCGCTGCGTGTTCGACCCACTACTGGAGTCATGAGCGACCAGACTGCTTGCGACCGCAAATGGCAAGAGGAGCCGATGGATAAGGGGTCGACGGGTGACGCAGCAACATGCCGCACGGACTCACGCGGAAATGCGTGGCCCCACGGACCGGGAGCGCCTCGACATCGAGAGGCGCCTCCTGAAGCCATGCCAAATCGCTGGCGATGAAAGTGAGCGCTCCGAAACAGATCTCGTGGCCGAGAGCAAAAACACCGCTAGAAGACATGTTGAAGGATGAAACACGCAACCTCGCTGGAAGTCGCTTAGACGCCTGCCCCACGGTGGGCGCCAACTGTCGTGGGAACGAGCCTAACAGTAGATGGTAGGGGTACGAATGGAGAGGGCAGAGTCCTAGCTACGGCGAGGGTGTACACACAGATGTATGAGTTCAGGCCCCTCTCGTGGAGGTAACAGCCCTACGTCTCAGTGCTCGGGAGCTTTATGTCGAGTGGAATGTAGAGATTACAATAGTTTTCTTAACCCTTGTGCAGGAGGGGAGGGGTGGCTTATATAGAGTTCGCTGCCCCTCATAATGGCCCGCATCAAAGGATCTGGTCGTGGGGTGTAAAGTTTGCCGTTACAGGTAACGTACGTAGTTAAAGCTATTAAGGGCCATTAAGCCAGCGTCTGCCCGTTGGGCTCTTGATGATGGCTCCTGGTCTTCTGGCGTCGAGTGAAGCGAGGCCTGTCGAGTGACACGCGACTGCCGAGTGAGAGCGGGAGTCTCCGAGTGGATTACTGTCGAGTGACTTTGAATGTCAGAGATCCACTCGGAAGTTCATGCTTGACCTTCAAGTCCTCCCATGCGGTGTCCTTAGGTAGGGTATGTGGGCCTTGCCTAGGACCCTACCCTACGAACATATCCTCGTCACAGGGCCTACCGCAATGCAGATAAAAAGCAATCAGTACACGCAAGTGCAACAATATGATGCATGATCATGGCATGGTAGCAT
The DNA here is from genome assembly GCA_022496015.1 of Hordeum marinum. Taxonomy (NCBI): domain Eukaryota; kingdom Viridiplantae; phylum Streptophyta; class Magnoliopsida; order Poales; family Poaceae; genus Hordeum; species Hordeum marinum. Next base: position 431,579,350 of record CM039674.1, on the reverse strand, counting down.
GTTTGGATGAGCTGATGCAACTAATGTCCAAGTTAAGTTGAAATGAGTTTGAACATAGGTTCAAAATTGTTCTTCATTTCAAATTCCATAAACTAACCTATTAGCAAATGTTAATGTTCTTCTACATAGGTTGCTCTAACATGCATGATAATAGCACCATTGGATTCATTGGATTTTTCTGATAAATTTTCATATATAAATTATTTTCATCTGATTTACAGATTAATTTATATGAATTTTTAAAGTTTTAAATAATTTCTGGAATTATTTTTAAACTGGAAAAGTGATTAATGGCGTCAGCCTGACGTCACTGTGACGTCAGCTGGTCGGCTGACCAGTCCAGGTCAAACCTGACGTGTGAGGCCCACACGTTAGTGACACAGCCCTAAACTCCGCGCTGACCAGGGGTTTGACCCACCCTGGGGCCCACTGGTCAGTGGCAGGAGGCTAACTAATCAGGGGGGATTAGCCCCTGATGATGGCCACGTCGACGCCCACCGGAGCGGGGCCGGCAGCGGCCATCCGCAGGGCGGCGATCTGCCGGAGTTGCGCCTCCGGCGACCATTTGGCGCGCGGAGGGCACCCGAAGGAAGCTCGTGCGCGCGCGCATCCAACGCTGCACAGAGGGGACTCGGGGCCACCGGAGCTACGGCCGGCGACGACCCGAGCGGTGGCGAGCTTTGGGCAATAAGGGAACGGCGCCTACGGCGAGGGACAGGCCGCGAGAGGAGGGGGAAACGGAGCAGGAGCTCATGACAGGGTTGCTGGGGAAGACGACGAGCTCAGGGACGTGCGGACGACCTCGAATCGCCGGAGAAGAGCTTCGGCGGCCGGCGGGGAAGAAACAGTGACGGCGCGTCGTGGAGGGCTCCTGGCTTCTTCTAGCGTCACGAGGGGATGAGGGGGTCGCTGCGGGGCTGCCGGTGGGCTCAAAGGGGCGCGGGGGCGGCTAGAACGACAGCGGCAAGCTCGAGCAGGGCTCATCCATAGTGGTAGGGAGGAAAAAGGGGGAGAGAGAGCTGCGGCGACTGGGAGGAGGAGAAATGGAGGGAGGGCTCGATCTGGACGTCTCCCTAGAGTCTATCCCTCCATCCAGGCGGGCACACCAGCAGGAGGTGGCCGGCGTGCGGCGACCACGCGCCTGGCGTCCTTCTGGCAGGAGGTGGAAGAAGACCGGTTCGCCCCTGGTGGGCTAGGCCGGCTTCTTCCCTGGCCCAGGTAAGATTTTAATAATTTACTTTTCTGTTTTCTTATTTTGTTATTCCATTTCTGACATTTGTTCCATTTTATTTTCAGGGACATATGCCATTTTAAAATACCCCAAATATTTTATATATTAAAGTTTGAATATTTTAAACTCATCTGAAAAGTTTCAGGATATTTTAAAAACTAAAATAATGATAATGCTATATTTGATATTTTTAGAAGCTTTATCATTTATTTTTAAATTGCTATAGTTATTCAAATATTTTAAATGACCCCTTGTATAATCATGTCCATAATTATCAGACATAGGGGACATTTTTAAAGGGCATTTTGGATTTGTTGAATTCTCACCAACTTTGAATTATTTTGATTCAATGTGAACTTGGGGTTTCTTTTAGTCCCCATTTCATGTTGATGCAAAATTGAAACATGATGCAACACCCATGTTGTCCTATGACATCTAGCTAGGGATGTGACAATTTGTATGTAGTCCGTAATGTAATCTTTAAAAAGAGTTATATTTAAGAACAAAGAGAGTACCCTTTTAAGTTAATTGATCCTTGTGAAATCCTAAATGAGCCACTGGAAAAGTGACGATGCTATTTTTCGTTAAGTGATGATGTCTAGCTCGCCGGTATCATAACCCATGATATATATTAGTATCCGGCTAAGGCCTTTGTGCATATCTCCTTTTGGACACTATTATTTTACTAAATAAGTACTCGTGCATTATTTTGCTTCTGATTAGTAAATAAGAGACAAGAGATGAGAGATGTTGTGTCGATGTAGTCTATCGAAAATACTCATCGAAATAAAGCATGCACGCGTCTGTTTATAGGGGTGATTGTATGCTTGGTGTATGTGAGCGACTTAAATTGTAATGTGATCAAAGAAGAAACGAAAAAACATGGCAAGTCAGCGTGTTCCAAATCACGTTCCATGTTCGTAGTACGTGTGATTGCTTATTCGTTATCTTCACTTAGACAAAGGAGGCGGCCAGCGGTGAGCCCGCTGACATGTGACTTTTTTAGATGGTGTCGTTGTGTGATCTGGATGGTGTCCCGTGACAAAAAAATTAGATGGTCTCACCGAATGCAACGGGTGTCCCGTGACAAATTTTCTGACATCCATTCGGTCTGTCCGAAGTAACTGTGCGGCTTCTGCCCCTCATCTTGTTTTGACTCTACAGGTTGCATACGACCTCGTATTAAAACGATTTTTGTATCAACATCAACCGATTCGATGAGGTGAAATTTTTTCGTGTTGATAACTTTTTCATTTGAGGCCATCTTAATTACGTTTTGTGCCCCGTGACACTCTTCTGCCTCTGATTTTATTTTGGCTCTACAGGTTGCATAAGACCTCGAATTAAGACGATTTTTATATCAAAATCAACCAATTCGACGAGGCGGAGATTTTTCATGTTGTCAACTTTTTCATTTGAGGCCGTCTTAATTACGTTTTGTGCCCCTGACACTCTTCGACCTCCACGAGGCCGACGGGTCCCTCTTCGGTCCCCCGGAGGCCGACGGGCCCCTTTTCGCCCCCCCCCGAAGGGCGACGGGCCCTTCTTCGGGCCCCCGAAGGCCAACGGGGTGCTATTTTTGATTTTTTTTCAATTTGGACATATGCTTTTCGAATTTGGTACAAATTAGATAGTACTTTTGAAAAAAATTCTTCGGCCAAATCAAGAAAGAGCTCACCACTGGTGATATTTGGCACAGACGAGAATTCTGAGGGAATCAGCAGGTTCATCTGGCTACCGCGCGTCTCCAAATGTGGAGATGGTTGCCGAGGGTGAAGGTTTCGTCGGCAGCGAGAAACCCGTGCGGTCGTCCAGGGAGGTGGAGGACGATCCGCTCGTTCCTGCTATCAAATCATGGAGTTATGAGGGGGTTAGGTTCTGGAGTCGAGGAGATATTCGGGAGAAGAAATGGAGGTCAGAGGGGTCCTATACCTTCGGGTTGATGGTGACCCACGACAACAGAGCTCCTGATTGAGGTGGAGCACAGAGAATGGGGAAAGGAAGTGCGGGTGTTCCGGCGCGCGTTGCGGAGTGGTATCAGCTTGACAGAGAGGCCGAATGTCCTTTGATAGGTGTGGAGTAGGGGCACTGCACGACACGGGCGGGAGAACTCGGACGGGAGCACTTGGACCTTTGCGACTGGAGGCAATGGAGCGAACATGGAGAGGGACTCATGGGGGAGGTCGTGGTTGTGGGACAAAGAGAAGGGGGGCTCTGTGTGTCGTGGGTGTGAGCTCACCCATTGGGGCTGTCGAGCGGCAGAACACACATGCGAGGAGGGGGCAATAGGAGGAAGAGAGAGGAGGGGGCGACCTGCAGGCGTGCTGTGGACATCGAGGGGGGGCTGTCGACGAGCGGGGGAGCACGAGGTGGTCGGGAGTGTTAGGCAAACAGCGGCTATAGATCATTGGCGCACTATAGCATGCTATGGAGCATGCAAATGGCCGGCATGGATTGGTCCCTTGTGCCATAGCATGTTTGCTAGTACCTTGTAGGTCTTGGAGATGTCTTGGAACTCTTAGGAGCTAACGAAGTATCCAAGTAGAAGAAATGGGGGGAGGAGAGGTTGCTGACATGGTAAAATAGAGGGGAAAATGAGGGTTTTACCCCCCTCAATCATTTATCAATGGCAAAATGTTATTACTGGAGGTAGAATGGGACTAGGTGAGACTAAGGTAGATAGTTGGGGTCAAGGAGATCAATTTTTTTGCGAGGGGTGAAAACAATAAATTTGGGTTTCTGCCAGAAGGTGTTTGATGTAAATTTGGGCAAGGTAAGTTGTTCTCCTTGGTATGCTATTTAACAGGAATGAAGCTTAGGGAAAATGGCACTGGTAAAAATTGCAGATCGTTAGGAGAAACTTGCTAATGAAACTTTTGCAAACCCTAGAAATGAACAAAAATGGTTTTGGCAAGATTTGATCAAGTTGCAGTGTTCTCCTTGATTTTCCACTTCGTGTAGATGAATTATTATGTGATCTGAACATGTCCACCAATTTTGAGATAAATTGGTGATACTTGACAATGTATAGTTGATCCAAGTTGAAAATGAATAAAGAGGGTTTTGGGTCACTATGGTGAACCAAAACAATTTGGATTGATGTTAAACTTGGCAATATCATCATATGAGGCATATGTGACTTTCTAAAAAAATTGTGCATTTATTTGACAATATTTATTATAGAAATATTTCAAATACTTGAATTATCCAGAAAGGGTTTTAGAGGGTTCTATCCAATAGTTTGAACATGACCATGTGTTGAAACTCACATATATACGGAAAATATATGTTCACTGAGTTTCCCTAAATTTTCTCAAATATTTTTGAATAATAATAATATTTTTTCCCTACAAAAGGCCATTTCTGACCTCAAGAAAAGGCCTTTAACTAAAATTTAGAATAACATTTAAAATATTATTTTTGAGATTTTTGAAAGTCTTATATGTATATAATAGGTTTCAAATATAATTTTTTAAATATTTGATACACCCTAATTTAAGCACTTGTATTACAAGTCTCAACTTAGGGGGTTTTGAAAACCTAAATTTGGTAAATGCTTTTTGGCCAAAATATTTTATAAAAATATTTTTATGTCCTATACACATGGCATGATTATTGAGGAAAGTTTTGGATCAAGGGGAAGAGTTATGAGACTAGGGGAATTATTGTGAATTAGGAGCACACTCAAACATGCAAGCAAACATCAATCAATCAAGCATCACATCTACACAAACACAAAATTTGCTGGTCAAATTTTTTGAGCTTTATGAACATAGTGATGTGATACAAAATACAGGGTGTGACAGGGCTGCAGTCGGTGGAGAATAATAGGAGTTGTGGAGGGTTGGAGGGACGGCCTGGCCGTCGGTGGAGTAGTGCTTCGCAGCAAAGCAGCGCATCTAGCCGCCGAAGGCAGTAACAAGCTGTCCCACTGGTGCTAGAGGAAGAAGACGAGATAGTGAAGATGCATGCCGGCCGTTGGATTACATCCAACAACTACATATGTCAGAATCATTTGTTGGCTAAGTTGACAACACCTTACGTAGGTTTCAACATATTGTCCCACATGTGAGAATGCAAGCATGTGGCAGATATTCAAGCAGTTTTTACAATTTATAGTCCATTTACTAGGTAGGGCCAAACAATAATGTAGCGTCTATGCACCTCATTTACTTTATTCTTAGAAATTACAACCCTTTTGCACTTTCTTAAAATACACCAATTTGTTGGGTAGGTTCAAAATGTAATGTTGGGTTGGATGGATCCATCTATATCTATACCTACAATTAAAGGAAATAGGTATTCTTAGTCCGTCGTACTATTTTAAAGAAAACCCCCTGATGTTTTTGACATTAAACCCATAATACATATCAAATGTTTTTAAAAATACTCATATCTTCTAAAACATAACCCCAAATTTAACATGTTATATATGGAATTTTATTAGAAAAATATGTAGAATCTGAATATGATGTTATTTTACCTATTAACCATTAAACAAATACTATCTAGGGTACAATCTTAGACAATAATGCATGATCATTCGTTCTTTCATACCAGTACTGATTCGGATTGCGAATGAACATCTCAACAAAATCAGGATTTAAGACGAAAATATTTGCCCGTTTCTTTGTATGTCTTAAATCTACATGCAAGCGGTGTTTAAATAAAAGACCTGTGGAATCTTGAGCTGCACTTTTGTAGGCTAAGATCATCTTTGCTTGGGCCATACCTACAAATACCCAGATTATAGACCATTTTTTGCAAATTAAGAGCATGTGATATTTTTTGTTCCGTTGCAACGCATGAGACCTTTTGCTAGTGTTATAAAAAATAAATTGCGCCAAGCATTTTATTAGAAATAAAACTAAATAATGAGCGCGTCAGTATTTGATTGGTCCTTATATCTTAGCAAGATTTTGTACGCAATCATCACTATTTTCCATGCGAGATTATTGTTAAACATTTATTTTTATAAGATATTAAGTAGTGGGATATGTTTTTTAGGATATACATGGGCCAATTGAATTGGGGAAAACAATAGGGAGAAAAAAAATGGAGATGGGAGAAATAAAATCCAAAACTAAAGGAAGCGCGAATATCAATAGAAAGGTTGGACGAAGAAAAGATGAAACGGGAACATATTTTATTTTGAAATATATATATTAAATATATAATAATAATATATATTAACATAAATATAATATAAATATATAATATATAGTCAGAACGGAAAACATAAATTGGACCTGGCATTCTTATTGTTATAGAAAAATAGAACAGAGCTCTCCGTTTTCTCCACAAAACGAAAAATAAGTTCACCTATGGGTGTTTAAGAAAACAATCCTAGGCTGGGATCCCATAGGATAGTTTATACATGTTGGAACTTAAAATGTTGAAACAATTGTGTCGACATATCGTGGGCTGGCAGGCCTATAAGCCTAGTAAACTTATCTCGTTTATTGAGTATTCACAATCAACCCTAAAAAAGACTATTTTGACAATGCCATGGGCCCCATACATGAGCACACCATTAGGAGGAAGCTTTTTTCAATAACTATATAAGTACGCACTTGCTGGACCTTATAGGTCCCAACTGTCAGCCTCTCTACGTACAATCCTCTACATATTCGTCTCGTTTCCTGACTATGTTAACTACGACAGAGGATGGTGCCACAGCGAGCGCACAAAGGCCGAGGACGACGTCGAGGCCTCGTTCGGGAACGAATCGAAGTCGGAGAAGACATGGTAGTGTAGTGGCAGGGGGAGGGGAGGACGATGGTTGAATGGTTCGAGTAGAGGGATGGGCCTGGCCAGCGCCATATAGGATGGGTCGTCGTGGCGTGCGCAGTAGAGCCGCTAGCCGTTATAGGCGGTCCGCGGGAGGAGGCGTTCATACTGGCTCTCGTCTGGATCCTTGCTAAACTATTTCAAGTATTAATAAATTTTTTTCATAAATATGATCTCATCACTCCCGCAGTACAAATACTTAGCACATCGTGATTACCTTAAGGTTGTGAATCCTTAGGTTCACTAACTCATAGACATGAAGGAAACTCCTTCGTTCAATGATCTATAGTGGAACCGTGGATGTCCATATCGATCCCTATGAGTACACGAATGATATTCGAGTGAACCATTGGTTACCATGTGACATTCCCTTTGGAAGTGATACTGTTGACAATTATGCTGGGCGGAGCCAGGTATAGAACACATTCTACTCGAAGTAGACTTCGTGCCACACACGCCACCACCATAGTCTCCCGCATAGGGTCAAAACTCATGATAATTAAGGGTTACCCCATGTATTTGGCATCTCTAAGTGTTCTCCTCATTCCCCGGGCAATCACAAAGGTTAGGAGCAAGAGGTTTTTACTATCACCACGAATTACCCTCACATCCTAGCCCTTTACAATGAAGTGATATACTTCGTGGACATAAGGCACAAATGTCGACTCGGTACTCTTCACAATATTCACAAAGTTATTAAACTAAGCAATAAATGGGGAATATCATATCCAAAATAACGTTTCAGATCCTACACCTACCAAGGTCCATTCAGATCCCTGAGAACTAGGGTTCTACTCACACATGAGGAAAACAAACATCATGACTAGGGGAAGGAACACATGGAAGGATGCTTCATATAACACACAAGACGATCCACTAGGGTTCTTGATGTTACAATGAAAAGGATGTGGGTCATGATGACGATAATAGTGGTGATGATGATGACAGTGTTAGTGGTGATGATGTTGTAGCCCCCGTATGCGCGGTGAGGAAGATGGATCTCCTCCTTGTGAATCCCTCCTTCGGATGAACTCCGGAGGCTAGGGTTCTACCTTCTCGATGAGTTCCCGGTATCTTTGTTCATCTTATTCGAAGTGTGATTTGCTGACTATGTTGACAACGACAGACGATGGCGCCACAACGAGCGCACAAAGGCCAAGGACGATGTCGAGGCCTCTCACATGAATGAATCGGAGTCGGGAAAGACATGGTAGTGTAGCGGCAGTGGGAGGGGAGGACGATGGTTGACTGGTTCGAGTAGAGGGATGGGCCTAGCTAGCGCCATATATGATGGGTCATCGTGGCGTGCGCGGCAGCGCTGCTAACCGCTGTAGGCGGTTTATGACAGTAGACGGTCCTACTGGCTCTTGTCCGGATCCTCGCTAAACTATTTTGATATTAATGATTTTTTTCACAAATATGATCTCATTACTCTCGCACTATTCTCCTCGAAGTAGACTTCATGCCACACACGTTCAATAACTCATAGACGTGAAGGAAACATCTTCGATCAATGACCGCTAACGGAACAGTCGATGTCCATATCGATCCCTATGAGTAAACAGATGATATTCGACTGAGCCATTGGTTAGCATGTGATATTCCCTTTGCATGTGATACTATTGACAATTATGCTGGGCGGAGCCGGGTACATAACATGTTCTACTCGAAGTAGACTTCATGCCACACACGCCACCACCATAGTCTCCCACATACGGTTCCAACTCGTGATAATTACGGGTTACCCCGTGGATGCATCCTCTCTAAGTGTTCGCCATCATTCCCCGAACAATTGCAAAGGTTAGGTGCAAGAGCTTTTTACTGTCACCTTGAATTACCCTCACATACTAGCCCTTTACAACGACAGTGATATACTTCGTGGACATAAGTTACAAATGCTGAGTGGGGACCCTTGACAATATTCATGGATTTGTTAAACTAAGCAATCAAGCGGGAATCTCATATGCAAAATAAAGTTTTAGATCCTACATATACCAAGGTTCATTCATATCCCCAAGAACTAGTGTTCTACTCACACATGAGGAGAACAAACATCATGAAGAGGGGACGGAACACATGGATGGATTATTCATATAACACACAAGACAATCCACTAGGGTTCTCGATGTTACAATGATAAGGACGTGTGCGATGATGATGATGATAGTGGTGATGACAATGATGATGATAGTGGTGATGATGTTGTAGCCCTCGTATGCACGGTGAGGAAGATGGCCCTCTCCTACTTGTGAATCCCTCCTCCGGATGAACTCCAAAGGCTAGGTTTCTGCCTTTTGAATGAGTTCCTGGTGGTAGTGGTCATCTTATTCACAGTCTGATTTCACATCGATGAAATAGTTGATCAGGCAGCAGTGTTGGCACTCCATACGACCGCCCATACAACTGTAGCCGTAAGAAGCGTCGTCTTTTTGATTTGGAATTGATGCGACGATTTCCCATTCAACCTTTTTGCTTGATTCTTTTATAGTATATTTAAATGAGTATCACTTTAAATACGTGATTGCACTACCAGTTATGGGATCTTCTCCATTTATGCTATTTGGTGCAGAAAGTATTAGTTGAGGGATTATTTATACGTCTCCAACGTATCTATAATTTTGTATTCTTTCATGCTATAATATTATCATTCCAGGATAATTTTTGGGAATTTATTTGCCAATTCATATTATTTTTTAGCACTAACCTATTAACCTAGTGCCAAGTCCCAATTGCTATTATTTGCCTTTTAGGTTTATAGTACCAAACGAAATCCAATTGCCACGAAACATTTTGGCGATTTTTTCCGGACCAAAATAAGACCTGGATGCTTCGTGGAGGCTGGGGGCAGCCCCACAAGACAACAGGGTGTGTCTAGGGGGGTGGTCGTGTCTTGTTAGCTTGTGACCACCCTATCGTCTCTTGATGCCCCTCTCTGTCCTATCAATTCCAATATATCCTAAAAGCCCTAGATAGCCTCCCTCAAAACATTTTCGCCTCCACAAGTCTCTATTTTGCCGTGTGCCCATCTGGAACCTTGTTCCGGTGCCTTGTTAGAGGGGGGGGGTCGAGCATGGAGGGCCTCTACATCAACCTTGCTTATTCCATGGTGATGTGTGCGTAGTCTACCATAAACCTACGGGTCCATAGCTAGTACCTAGATGGATTCTTCTCGATCTTTTGATGTTCAATACAAAGTTCATCGTATCTTCGCGGTGATCTATTCGATGTAATCTTCATTTGCGGTGTGTTTGTTGGGATCCGATGAATTGTGGGTTTATGTTCAGATTCTTTATCATAAAAGATTTGAGTCATCTCTAAATAATTATTTATTCTTATTTGCATGATCATCATAGCTTCGTAAATCTATCCAATCTATCGGTTTAGTTTGGCCAACTAGATTGGTTTATCTATAGTGAGAGGGGTGCGTTGTAGTGGGTTCAATCTTGCGGAGCTCAATCCAAGTGATAGAAGAAGACATGACACATGTTTTCGTTGCTGCCACTAAGGATAAAACGAAGAGGTTCATTCATATTAATCGAGTTTACTTTGTCTACATCGTGTCATTGTTCTCCAAGTATTACTATGTTTTACTTAATACTCTAGATACATGTTGGATAGTGACGTGGCTTCAGACTGCGTCATATTTACCCAAAGAGGAATGGATGATGCAGCACAACGACGGTAAGTATTTCCCTCCGTTAAGAAACCAAGGTATCAATCCGTAGAGGAAGATCACGCATCCAAATAAATAACACCTGCACACAAATAACAAATACTTGCAACCCGACGCGAAAGAGAGGTTGTCAAGCTCTCTACGGTAATAAGATAGATTAGGTATTGATAGTTTTGGCAAATAGTTCTTGCAAGAACACAAAAAAATAAGTAGACAAAAAGTGCAGAAAGGTATTTTTGGGTTTTTTGGATTAATAGATCTGAAAACAAAAGAGCAAAAAAGTAGATCGGAAAGCAATATGTTGGAAAAGTAGACCCGTTGACTGTAGGTTGCACTAGTGGCTTCTCTCATGAGTACAGCACACGGTGGGTGAACAAATTACTGTTGGGAAATTGATAGAAGATCGAATAATCATGACGATATCCAGGCAATGATCATTATATAGGCATCACGTCCAAGACAATTAGACCGAAATGATTTTGCATCTACTTCTATTACTCTACACGTCGACCTCTATCCAGCATGCATCTAGTGTATTAAGTTCATCGAGAAATGGAGTAATGCAATAAGAACGGTGACATGATGTAGACAAGATATATTGATGTAGGAATAGACTCCATCTTGTTATCCTTAATGGCAACGATACATGTGTGTCTTGCTGCCCCTTCTGTGACTCAAAAAGAACACCGCAAGATCGAACCCATCACAAAGCACCTCTTCCCACGGCGAGAAAAATTGATCTAGTTGGCATCAGTAAACCAAAGATTCAAAGAAGAAATACGAGGCTATAAGTAATCATGTAAATAAGAGATCAAAGAAGACTCAAATCATATTCATGGATAGAAACTGATCATGAACACAAAATTCATCGGGTCCCCAGAAACACACCGCAAAAGTCATTACATCAAATCGATCTCCAAGAGACCATTGTATTGATAATCATAGAGAGAGAGAGGAAGCCATCTAGCTACTGCCGATGGACCCGTAGGTCTATGTTGAACTACTCACGCATCATCGGAGAAGCACCAATGAAGACGGTGCGCCCCTCCGTGATGGTGTTAGATTGGATCTCGAGGTTCTGGAACTTGCGGCGGCTGGAATTGTGTTTCTTCAACTCCTCTAGGGTTTTCAATTTTTTGGGAATTTATAGGCTCGATAGTCGGTTGATGGGGATCTCGAGGTGGGCACCCTCCACAAGGCCACGCCAGGGGCCTCTAGCGTGCCCTGGTGGAGGGTGGCCACCCTCGGCCCCCTCTCCTAGTGCTCTTTGGCCCATCCTGGCTCTTCTAGTCCATAAAAATTCTCCAAAAATCCCCGTAACATTTGGGCTCTAGTTGGTACTCATTTTCTACGAAGTAAAAAAACAAGCAAAAACAACAGCTAGCAATTTGGCACTATGTCAATAGGTTAGCCCCAAAAATAATGCAAAATTGCTATAAAATGATTGTAAAACATCCAAGATTGATAATATAACAACATGGAACAAGAAAAAAAATTATAGATACGTTGGAGATGTATCAGTATCCCCAAGCTTAATTCCTACTCATCCTCGAGTAGGTAAATGATAAAAACAGAATTTTTGATGTGGAATGCTGCCTAACCTACTCGTCATATATTATTTCCTTTGTAGCATGGACATTTGGACTTTTAAATGGTTCAAAGCAATAGTCTAGTTTTGACATGAACACTTTAATACTCAAGCATATCAACAAGAAACCATGTCTTTCAAAATATCAACGCTAAAGCAAGTTATCCCTAGGCATCATGCTCAATCATTGATCCATTTACAATACTCACTCAAATATTAGCTACACCTAATGCTCAAGTACGATCATAGTGCTTCCTAGTTGGTGCTTTATAAGAGAAGATGGAGACTCAAATTGGAAATAAAAATTGCATAAAGTAAATAGATAGGCCCTTTGCAGAGTGAAGTAGGGATATATAGATGTGCCAGAGCTCAAGTGTTAAATTCATAGAGAAAAATATTTTGAGTGGCATGCCTTTCCTATCAACGAAAACGACCGAGAGATTTCAATATATTTCCACGCTAGATACATCATAGGCGGTTCCCAAATAGAAAATAAAGTTGATTCCTTTTTCCACCATACTTTCACTTTCCATGGCTAGCCGAATCCACGGTTGCCTTCCATACCAACACTTTCCAAGGAATTTATTATTTGATAACATAAAGTATTTTTTTCATTTTAGGACTAGGCATCCCTATTACCAAAGTACTCTCGTGCAATGACAAGTGAATAAACACTCATCTTGAGAATAACACATCTAGCATGGAAAAATATCAGTCACCCCCTACCGTTTCATCAGGGGTACGAGCACAGAAAAAGGAAAACATATTTTGAAATTTAGAGATGGCACATACAAATTTTCTTGGAACAACATGGAAATACCGTCTATAGGTAGGTATGGTGGACTCATATGCCAAAAGTGGTTTAAGGATTTTAGATGCACAAGTAGTACTTCTACTTAATACAAGTGAAGGCTAGCAAGAGATTGAGAAGCATCCAACCAAGAAACAAAAAATTACATAAGCAAGCATTAAGAATAACTAACACCGAATAATGCACCATAAGTAGGATGTAATTTCGTAGCACAACTATTGACCTTCGTGCTTGGATAGACAATCACAAACGTTAACACCAATATTCTTACTAAGCATAATCACTCATTAACATAACTCACACATTACTATTGTCATGTCTCAAAAATATTACAAAGAATAAAGTTTAATTTGTCCAATGATCTTCATGAAAGTTTTTATTATATCCATCTTGAATATCTATCACTTTGGGACTAGTTTCATATATTGCAATTGCTTTTGACTAGCTCACATGGATATAAGTGAAGAACATGAGCATACAAATTTCATCTCTCAAAATAATATAAGTGAAGGAGGAGAGGATTTCTTCAAAATTACTAACTCTCAAATTAATATAAGTGAAGCATGAGAGCATTTCTTCAAACATGTAAAAACACTCTGTGCTTAAAAAGATATAAGTGAAGCATAGGAGCAATTCCTTTGCTCAATAGATTTAAGTGAAGCATAAAAAGAATTCTTGCGAACCATAGCACAATTTTGGCTCTCTCAAATAGGTGTGTGCAGAAAGGATAAAATCGAATAAATAAAAGATACAAGATGCTCCAAGCAAAACTCATGATATGCGACGAATAAAAATATAGTTCAAAGTAATATACCGATGGTTGTTAGAAGAAAGAGAGGATGCCACTCGAGGCATCCCCAAGCTTAGTTGTTCATTACTCTTTGGATATTACCTTGGGGTGATGTATCATCCCCAAGCTTAGGCTCTTCTTACTCATTATTCCTTCATCCATCATGATCTCACCCAAAACTTGAAAACTTCAATCACACAAAACTTGACAAAATTCTCGTGAGATCCGTTAGTATAACAAAGCAAGTTACCCATTTAGGTATTGTTGTAAACCCATTCATATTTACTATTGCATTATACCTAATGTATTATAACTTTACGATGACTTATACCCCCCCCCCCCGCCCTCGATATAAGTCATAGATTCATCAAAGCAAGCACAAAATGCAACTAAAATAGAATCTGTTTCACACAGAACAATCTATAGTAATCTGTACTCTACTCATACTTCTGGAACTCTAGAAATTATGAAAACTTAGGATAATGGATATAATTTTTATAGAAATAGTGTGTTAAAATTTCAGCTTAATATCACGTTCCAGTAAAAAATGAAATTCGTACACTCGGAGCAAAGTTTCTGTTTCAGATTCAAAAATGTTTCTACTCATCTTATAGATCATCCTAAAGGCATTACTTGGCACCAACACTAAATAAAACATAAAAAAGACACAATCGTAACATAATCATAATTGTGCAAAACACTCAAAAACATAAAGAATAAGATAAAAAATATTTTATTCATTGGGTTGCCTCCCAAGCAGCGCTATCGTTTTACGCCCCTAGCTAGGCATAACACATAGTTTCAAGTATTGCCATCCTTAGTTTTCACTCCATAGAAAGCCCTCATGATTGATTAATAAGGTGGCTTAATTCTTGTTCTAGTGAAGTGTTCCATACCCTTTCTAAGACGAAACTGAAACTTAATATTGCCTTCTTTCATATCAATTACGGCACCTATAGTGCGTAAAAACGGTCTACCAAGTATGATAGGACAAGACGGATTGCAATCAATATCAAGAAAAATAAAATCAATGGGCACAAAGTTCCTATTTTAAAGAATAAGAACATCCTTAATTCTTCCCAAAGGCTTTTTAATAGTAGAATCCGCCAAGTGCAAATTAAGCAAACATTCTTCAATATTGGTAAGACCAAACACATCATATAGAGATTACGGAATTGTGGAAACACTAGCACCCAAATCACACAAAGCAAATCATTCATAATATTTAATCTTGACTTCAATGGTAGGTTCCCACTCATCATGCAAATTTCTGGGGATTGAAATCTCTAATTCCAACTTTTCCTCTAAGGATTTCATCATGGCATCAACGATATGTTTAGTAAAAGCTTTATTTTGTTCATAAGCATGGGATAAATTTATCATAGATTGCAACAAACAAATAAAATCAACCAAGGATCAACTCTCATAATTAAAGTATTTGTAATAAAAAATAGTGGACACATCACTAGTTAAAGTTTTGACCTCTCCAAACCCACTTTGATCAAAAAAAAATATCCAGATTTTCACCCTCCAAATCATTGGGACGCCCTCTAATTGAAGTTGACTCTTCTTCATTCCCTTTGTCATCAATTTTAACATTACTAAACAAGGAATCAATAGAGCAAACACGAATCATTTTAAGATCTTCATCATTGTTATGAAAGTAATCGCTAGAAAACGTTTTTTCTAAAAAATCTCTTTTAGCTCTAAACATAGCGGTTGTTTTCTTACTTTCATCCATAGAACATATAAATACTTAATTGATTCATTGATCTTAGATTGAAAATCATGCAACTTGAGATTTTCCATATCATTGGAAATTATATCAATGCTTCTAGGCATATCATCAATCTTATTCTTTTTTCTATCGTATTATTGAAAGACTTTTGAGCATTGATAAATTCTTTAAAAATATTCTCAAGATCAGAGGTGTTCCTATCTATTATGTACTTAAAACAAATGCAAACAATCCATCATGTTTATTCACATATGTTAATATTATTTGAACCGATTAGAATAATAACGGCTGAAACGAAAAGGTTTTACGTAACTTGCAAACATGTATTTATCAGCGTACTAAATTTTGGTGTGTACTTTGCCTGGGTCGTATTTTTTTTATTGGGCTGAGCTGGGCTGCTGTATGGAGATATAAAATATTAAATTCGTATAGCTACCTCCAAGATTAAGAAAAGAGAGAAAATTGCTTATATACCACGTACAAATCCATCAATGTCTCATTTGCCATCAAACAAAGGCCTTGTGCTGATATACCAAACACAACGAATTTTTTGTGCTTATTTGCCATCCGTCAACTCCCTGTTACCCTTCCGTTAGCCACATGTGGGGTCACAATGTCAAAATAGAAAGGAGAAAAGAAAGAGATCTAAAAAAGAGCTCTTAAAAAAGAAAACGCAACAGCCTATCGAGTCTCTCCGTCCTGAGCAGGACTCATCGTATCCCCATGCCCCACCGCCGCCGAACCTCACGCCGCCCGTCCCCATGTCCCCGCCGCCGGTAGCCGTCCACTCCTTGCCATCGCCGACCCTCCAGGCCCTGCCTCCGACGATCCTCCAATCCCCGTGGAAGCCGGTTCCGGAGCCCCCGTCGCCGCCGGCCATCCAGGCCCCATCGCCACCGGCCCTCCAGGCCATGTCGCCGCTGGTCCCCATGCCCCTACCGGTAGCCAGTAAGTCCCCGTCGCCGCCCCTCCTGGCCCCTACAGCCAGGCAGTCCCGGTCGCTGCCAATTCCCGAGCCCCCGCCGCTGTCGCGCCTGCAGGCAATTGCAAGCATGCCGCGCTCTAGGGTGATGGAATCGAGCGAGGTGGCAAGCTGCGAAGTTGCGCCGCTGGCAGAGGCCCTCCCTGAGCTTACTCCTGTTGTCGCAAAAGCCCCCATGCCCTAGCACGACAAGCACCACAGGCCCTATGATCAGGAATGGGTGGCCGACGAGGGTGACTTCACCAGAACGCTCTCTGCTCCAAGGTAAAATTTCAATTTTTCTGTCTATTTTGTTCCAATTCATGGATGAAGGAGGATGCACAATTTACTCGGTTGCATCTACAGGATGGTTCAATCCCGTAGTTACACGGTGGAGGTGAAGGTTTGCAGCAGCCAAACCAATTTCATCGGGGGAGGGGGTATAACTTTGATTGGCAGATTGTTGACGATTCTAGCACTAACCGAAAGGATTTGCTCGCTGGTATTGCTGGCACATTCTCTTTTTCTTTGTGGTCAGGGTATGAGTAGATCTCTATTGAGTACCTTGATTGTATTAGTGGCCAGTATGCATCTGTGTCAGGGTATTTTTCTTTTTGAAGAATGCTTGAAAATGTATGAGTGTTTTCATAAGAATAGAAGTGGAAAATTAATCATGAAAATTTATGATCCAAAAGATGTTAATCATCAGAATGTTATCCCTTGTACTCCTTCACATTCTGCACCGTCTCCAGCATTGCCAAGTCAAACAAGTGATGTTAATCTTCAGAATGTTGTCCCATGCACTCCTTCACATTCTACACCGTCTCTAGCATTGCCAAGTCAAACAAGTAAAGATAATGATCAGGGTAATGTAGAAGTCAAACTGACAGATTCGTATCTAGCAAATCCACATGAAGAATATGAGCATGTTGTTGTAGATGAGGAGGACCAATAATCGATTGGTAGTAGTGCTGGTTCTGATAGTGATGAGGAAGTAGAACATGTTATAGCAGATAATGAGGTTGTTGGGGACAGCAGCGATGATGAGGAGTGGATTACAAAAGACACTACACCTAATGCTACTCCACACATATCTTATGATAAAGAAAACCCACCAATGGATGTTAGCACAAAGTACCCTAATATTGAAGAGCTTAGATTGGCGGTTGCTACATACTCCATAAAGAAAGAGTTTGAATATAGGGTTGAAAAAAGTGAGCCTACTCGATTCAGGGCTTATTGTTGTGGCGACGATTGCCAATGGAGGTTACATGTAGCGAGATTGGATGACAAAGAGACCATGGAGGTACGTCACATGCAAACCTTATTTTGTTCGAATGGGTGTCTTGCTTTAAAATGGAATTGACAATTCTCTTTTTCTTGCAGGTTAAAGTTCATGTGACGGAGCACACATGTGATAGCACAAACAAAAGTGAGACACAGAGAGGTGCCTCAAAGGCATGGGTATGTGACAAAGTCATGGATTGGGTAAAAGAAGACCCTACTGTTCAGCCAGTTGAGTTACAGGGGAGGCTTAAAGACAAATACAAGATCAAGGTCCATTACACAAGAGTTTTCCGTGGGAAAGGGATAGCAATGGCTAAGTTGTTTGGTGACTGGGATGATTCTTTTGACAAGTTATATGCTTGGAAAGCTGAGGTTGAGAAGAGGTCTCCTGGAAGCATAATCTCTATTGACCACATAGAATACGACCAGAAGAAGTATTTCATACAGATGTTTGTTGGGCTGAAGGCTTTGAGCGACGGGTTCTTGGTTGGCTGTAGGCCTTACTTGGCAATTGACAGCACTCACTTGACAGGAAAATACAGAGGATAGCTAGCTACTGCTTGTGCTATTGATGGCACAATTGGCTATACCCTGTAGCTTATGGAGTTATTGATGCCGAAACAACTGAAAGTTGGGTGTGGTTTATGGAAAAGCTTCGTGAGGCTATTGGCTCTCCACCAGGTCTAGCTATATGTTCAGATGCAGGAAAAGGCATACACAATGCAATTTAACAGGTGTTTCCATATGCAGAACATAGGGAATGCATGAGACACTTGGTTGTGAATTTCATGAAAAAAATTCATGGTAAAGTTTTTTATGATCATATGTGGCCAGCTGCTTATTCATGGACGCCTCAAGCATTCGAATATCACATGAGAGCCATAGAGGACAAGAAGGCTGTTGCCACAACATACTTAAACAAGTATCATAACAGGTTAGGGTCAAGGAGCAAATTTTCAACCTCCTCAAAGGTGGACTATGTCATAAATAATCTAGACGAGTGTTTTAATAATTGGATCCACAAACACAAAGGCCTTATGTTGTTTCAGCTCATGGACAAGATCAGAAGAAAGATAATGGCTAAGTTTGAGAAGAGAAGAAGGATTGCTAGAAAACTTCATGGCAAGCGCATACTTCCAAGTGTCATGAAAGAGTTGAGAGACATGAGTAGAGGGCTGGACATTGAATATGAGAGAATTGATGACTTGAAAGCAGAGGTGAGTGAGAGTGTTGCGCTAGGTGGCAAGCGCCACATCACTGATCTAGAAAAGAGAGAATGCACATGCCACGCCTTCCAAGTTTCTGAGAAGCCTTGCAAACATGCAATCAGCTTTATAACTGGTATTAGGGGGGTCACCATAGAAGATTTTGTTGATTACTACTATAGCATTGAGAAGTTCGCAACATCTTATGCTCCTGATATTCCTGGCCTAACCGACATGTCTCAATGGCCGGAGGTGAGCAAAGAGTTCGTCTTGAACCCTCCAATCCTTCGGAGGCCCGCTGGGAGGCCAAAGGTACAAAGATACAAGAGTGGTGTTGAGAACAGCAAGAGTAAAGGAAAGAAAGGTCAGCACCAATGTCCCATTTGCAAGGCCTATGGACATAGATGGCAGAGTTGTAAACAAGCTACTCCTGAAGCATTAGAAGCCTATGCCGATGTAGCAAAGAAAAAAAGGTACTTGTTGTTTAAGTTTTTCAATTCAGCATTGCTCTTGCCATAATCAAACTAATACGTGACACTCATGCAGGGACAAAAGAAAAAATAAATGCATTACAAAAGCTAGTTCTACAACAACAGATCAAGCAATTGAAGGTAGCAATCGAAGGTACTGAAACTACACTAGCTCTTCTATGTCCAAGTGAAGTAATAGATGGGGCTGAGAAACAAACATCTTCCGAACCAGCAAGGTACTAAATACTATATTGGATCTTCTTTTGTACAATATTCTGCTACCTTCATGTGTAATATTAATTATGAGGTTTTTAAAGCAGGTCAAAGAAGAAGAAGCGCAAGGTCAAGGCCATATCTGCTGCACCTGATAGCCCTGCAATGAGCACTCGAAGCAAGCAGAAAGTTGCGCCTACTCTTCCGCCAATGGGCACTCGAAGCAAGAAAAAGCTGAAAGTTTAAAATATTTGTTGCGGTTAACTTGCTTGGTGGTTAGTGTGTTGAGGACATCCATATTTTGGGTTATGTATCAGCTGGACGTGTGTGTTGACAACCATGTTTGGTTCAGTAATGTGTTGCTGATCACTTTATTGCTGAAATAGCTTGATTATGGCTTGTTGCTGGAATTGCTTTTGTACCAGAGCAATTTGCTTATATACCACTTACAAATGCTTATTGTTGCTTATTTACCATCTAACGGAAGAGGTAACAGGGAGTTGACAGTGATGGCAAATAAGCACAAAAATTGCTTTGTGTTTGGTATATCAACACAAAGCCTTTGTTTGATGACAAATAAGACATTGATGAATTACTACTAGGATTCGAACTCACAACCTTTTCCTTCTATCTGTTTGGCTCTAGCCAGTTCAACTTGCTTGTGTGTTGATTATATATTGGATTCGTTAAGAATAGTATGACATCTCCGTCACATACCATCAGGCCTGCTACTGGGCTTCGAGATCAGGGGACACACAACCTTCACTTCTATACCTTGGGTTGTAGCCAGCTAATCTAGAATGTGCATGTGATACAAATATGTTCGTCTAACAAATAGTACCACCTCGCTCCTTTGAACCCAGTCAGACCAGCTTATATACCCCGTAAGTTGTACGAGAATAAAGGGCCTCCTAAATAATTAACTTGATATAAATTGTGTCTACGGACCTGCATGCGGCCAAAAAAAGAGAGAGACTCAAGTACAGGAGGAGATATGACGTTGTGGCTTGCATGAATTTGGTTGGCATGGTACTGCATCTTCGGTCGTAAATTTCAAGATGATATTTCGGCTCAGTCTCTCAAAGGTGCTCATATGGATAGGGTGTGCATGTGTGTCCTCATAGGGATGAGTGTATGCGCGTGTATATGAACACTTGCGTCTGTATTGTTTTCTAAAAAAAAGCTAAGAAAATATAAAATCATATCCAGAAAAGGGACTCCTAAGGGAAAAAAATCACCAGCGACACGTTCATAAACAGTATATGTGTCGTCTCCCAAAAAGAAAATGGCGTCGTCGAGCCTAACACGTACATGTGGGATTGTAATATACTTCATGCATGTCCTGTTAAGAAAGCAAAAGGGAAATAAAACCACGAGCAATCGTACGCTATTACTAATGTGTGAGACATCTTCGCCACAAAAGCTAATGCATGATATTTATTTTATGAGGATCAAATGTGTGAGACATTGAACATCGCTTTTTGGTAAGTCCAGAATTTGAGATATATAAAAGCTACACATGCAACCAACGGATTTGAAACTGAGTCATGCAATGGCCTATTTTCCTTCATGGCCCAAAAGATATACGTATTTTTTAAATATTTCCGGTGCTATGAAATTGAATCTTTTAGGGCTTAATAATGTAAAAGTAGTTGAGCCATACTAGGTGGCAAGCCAGTTAATTTATAATGTATAGGCAGAGAAGACTCTCTCATGATTGAATGCCATGATTTCCAAATGATTTGAATCACTAACATATATTTATTTATTTATTTACTAATTTCTTAAATAAAATGATTTGAATCCCTAACATATACTGAAATAACCTAATTTTCCACGATGATCCACATTAATTTGTTGATGGTCTGCCAAAACTATACTCATGATATACGCTCTCTATTTAAATTGAATATAACGAGTATAGTTTTGATAGACCATCATCAAATTAATATGGGTCATCGGAAACATTAGGTGCTAATTCAAATAGGGGGAATGTGAACACGCTGCTAATGGGAAGCTATGATGGGTGCAATTAATACTTTACAAAAAAAGTTGTATCTAGCAAACCATGTAAGTATATAATGAGTCTTTATATAAGCCAATAAAGAAACATCGTGATATGATTAGGGAAAATAGTATACAGAGACATAAAGATACTGACAAGGGAGAGATAATATTTCTAATTTTGCATGCCAACTAGTGTAAGATAAACTTTCTTGGAACACCTAAGAACACCAATAATATGCACTCAATGAGAAGGCAGATGCATGAAGGCACTAACTAACCTCAAGTATGAGCTTTCACTATTTAGTTTGATCCTTAAAAACAGATTCCACTAAAATTTATTTGAAGGAAATACAGACATAAAATGCCTAAATTAGTCCATGAGTTACACCGTGAGCCAATTGATCCATTTCTATGGGTCTCCCTTGATGGTTTTATAATAACAACATAACATAATTAGTACAAAAGACATGCTTGCCAAAGGGCAATTACTTTTCCGCAAAGCGTATGTGTTAGTCAAATTTTGAATGATAGTGGACACGCAAA
This sequence comes from Hordeum marinum, assembly GCA_022496015.1. Classification (NCBI taxonomy): domain Eukaryota; kingdom Viridiplantae; phylum Streptophyta; class Magnoliopsida; order Poales; family Poaceae; genus Hordeum; species Hordeum marinum. Next base: position 431,557,043 of record CM039674.1, on the reverse strand, counting down.
TGCGCGGGTCACACTACTAGTTATTATTATTATAAGAATTACCATAACTATTAGAGTAATTTCCAGGAAAAGGCCTAGGATTAAAATTACCTCTATAAGCATTGTTATTGAAATTATTTTGTGAAATGACATTCACATCTATGGAATCACTATTTTGCTCAATCAAAGTAGACAAAGGCACACCATTAAGATAAATAGGAGCATTTTTACTAGCAACCAACTTCATAAGAGCATCAACTTTTTCACTCAAAGTACTAATTTCTTTTACGGAATTAACCTTTTTACTAGTAGGTGCTCTTTCAGTATGCCATTGTGAATAATTTGACATAATATTATCTAGCAATTTGGTAGCTTCACCCAAAGTAATTTCCATAAAAGTACGACCTGCGGAGGAATCTAAAAAAATTCTAGAGACAAAATTCAATCCCACATAAAAAAAATTCTATGATCATCCAAAGATTTAAACCATGAATAGGACAATTTCGTAGCATCAAATTCATTCTTTCCCAAGATTGTGCAACATATTCATGCTCAAGTTTCTTAAAATTCATGATTTGAGTTCTAAGGGAAATAATTTTAGCGGGCGGAAAATACTTAGTAATCAAAACGTCCTTGCACTTCTCCCAAGAATCGATACTATTATGAGGCAAAGTAGAAAACCAAAATTTTGCACGATCCCATAAGGAAAATAGAAATAATTTCAACTTCACTATATCATTGTCCACATGCTTTTTGTTTTGCATATCGCATAATTCCACGAAGGTGTTTAGATGGGATGCGATCATCATTAGGAGTATAGGAAAATTAATCTTTCATGACAAGATTCAACAAAGCAGCATTAATATCACAAGACTCCGCACGAGTGGCGGGAAGAGCAATTGGAGTGCTAATAAAATCATTATTATTGGTATTGGAAAAACCACACAACTTGGTTTTTCTTGAGTCATCGTGACTATGCAAACAAGATTGCAAGCAAATAAGAGATCTGACGAGAAAAAGTCAAACGAAAAAGAGAGGGTGGATAAAACAGCAAATTTGTGAAGTGGGGGAGAGGAAAATGAGATGAAAATGGAAAATAATGTAAATTGCAAGGAGATGAGATTTGTGATTAGGAACCTGGTAGATGAGATTGCTTCCTCCTTAGCAACGGCACCAGAAATTCCTTTGACGTGGCTTGAGACTTCGTTGGTATTTCCCGAAAGAGGAAGGGATGATTCGGCACAACCACGGTAAATATTTCCCTCGGTTATGAAACCAAGGTATCGATCCGTAGGGGAAGATCACGCATCCACGTAAGCAGCACCTGCACACAAATAACAAATAATTTCAACCCAACGCGAAAGAGAGGTTATCAAGCTATGTATGGTAATAACATAGATTAGGTAATGATAGTTTTTGCAAATAAATCTCACAAAAACACAAAATAAAATAAGTAAACAAAAAGTGCATCTTGTTTTTTTTGGTTTTTTGGATTAATAGATCTGAAAACAAAAGTGCAAAATAGTAGATTGGAAAGCAATATGTTGGAAAAGTTGACCCCGGGGCCATAGGTTTCACTAGTGTCTTATCTCATGAGTATAGCACACGGTGGGTGAACAAATTACTGTTGGACAATTGATAGAAGATCGAATAATCATGAAGATATCCACGCAATGATCATTATATAGGCATCATGTCCAAGACAAGTAGACCGAAACGATTCTGCATCTACTTCTATTACTCCACACATCGACCGCTATCCAGCATGCATCTAGCGTATTAAGTTCATGGAGAAATGGAGTAATGCAATAAGAACGATGACATGATGTAGACAAGATCTATTCATGTAGGTATGGACCCCATCTTGTTATCCTTGATGGCAATGATACATGCGTGTCTTGTTGCCCCTTCTGTTAATGGGAAAGAACACCGCAAGGTCAAACCCATGACAAAGCACCTCTTCCTATGGCAAGAAAAATCGATCTAGTAGGCCTAACTAAACCAAAGATTCGAAGAATAAATACGAGGCTATAAGTAATCATGCAAATAAGATATCAAAGAATACTCAAATCATATTCATGGATAGAAACTGATCATGAATTCAAAATTCATCAGATCCCAACAAACACATCCCAAAAGTCATTACATCAAATAGATCTCCAAGAGACCATTGTATTGAGAATCATAGAGACAAAGGAAGCCATCTAGCTACTGCCTACGGACCCGTAGGTCTATGGTGGACTACTCACGCATCATCCGAGAAGCACCCATGAAGACGGTGCACCCCTCATTATGGTGTTAGATTGGATCTCGAGGTTTCGGAACTTGCGACGGCTGGAATTGTGTTTCGTCGAATCCTTTAGGATTTCCAAAAAATTGGAAATTTATAGGCTCGATAGTCGGTTGAGGGGGGTCCCGAGGTGGACACCCTCCACCAGGCCGTGCCGGGGGCCTCTGGCGCGCCCTAGTGGAGGGTGGCCACTCTAGGCCCCCTCTCATGGTGCTCTTTGGCCCATCCTGGCTCCTCTAGTCCATAAAAATTCTCCAAAAATCCCCGTAGCATTTGGGCTCCATTTGGTACTGATTTTCTGTGAAGTAAAAAAACAAGCAATAACAACAAGTGGCGCTTTGGCACTATGTCAATAGGTTAGTCCTAAAAATGATAAAAATTTGCTATAAAATGATTGTAAAACATCCAAGATTGATGATATGACAACATGGAACAAGAAAAAATTATAGAGACGTTAGAGACGTACCAGATAGCGGTCGATGGGTGGAGTAATAGTAGTAGATATAGTAAGGAGTCGGTCTAGTTGTTTATGGACATGATGCTTATATACACATGATCATTGCCATGAATAAATATTACATAACTATGTGCTTTTCTATCAATTGTCCAACAGTAATTTGTCTACCCACTATATGCTTTATTCAAGAGAGAAGCCTCTAGGGAAAACTATACCCCCGGGGTCTATCCAAATATATAATTACAAAAACTTTTTTTACCTTGATCGCATATATTTGTTTTCTATTTCTTTTACAATTTATAACTCTCCATTATCATCCACTACTTATTAGCTGGCAAGTAACGAGTCCAAGGGTATTGACAACCCTCATGCCTGCGTTGGGTGCAAGTGTTTGCTCTTTTGTGTGTAGGAACTTAAGACGGTAGTTGTTTGATCCTCCTATTGTTTCGATAACCTTGGTTCTCACTGAGGGAAATACTTATCTATACTATGCTGCATCATCCCCTCCTCTTCGAGGGAAAACCCAACGCGGATCACAATTATCAATTATCAATAAAAGGATGTGGGCGAACACAGCAAAACTCTAAAAAGCCTACGATGTAGGTATAAAATACTTGGTAAAATTATCACATGAATTGGACACATCAATTGCTCACACAATCTTCTAGGAATCACATAGATCAACCAATGGAGAATGTTGGAGCGAGATGGGTATTTATAGCCGCAACCTTCCCAGGTGGGAAATGACCATTTTTGGCACGAGCTACGGCCAATGGCCAACCAACACATTCTGAATGGTCGGATTTCATCATAACAGTAACAATACTTGAGAACCAAGTAATGATAACTCCTCCATATGAATTCAACCACTAACAGCGAAGAATAACGACGTATGTGGCTGACAGGAAATCATTTGAAACATAAAGAGATTTCTCTCAACTCACATAGGATTTGGGTTTAGCATCAGCGGATCAAAATCTGCAAACACTATACCCCCCTTAGTAGTATGGTGGACCTATGACTCAATATTGAGAGAATAACAACGAAATAAATTCTACATCTTCACTTCGTCTTCAACTTCTCGTCCGCAGTCAATTTCTTCGGACACATCGAACCAATTGCTTTGCGACAACAATTTTTTGGGGTCACTCTCGAAGGGCTAAACCTTTGGTGATAATCCTTGTTGCCACACCGGAGATTATCTTCAGAGTTTCTACCAAACTCGACATGACTTTAGGGACCTATTACTCTGTGTGCAGTAGCAAACCTATCAGTCTCTCTTAGTTGATGGCAATAACCTCTAAAGCATAAAGAGGCGGATCATTGCACAAACGGTTTATTATGAACTTAATACTTTGATATGCATGCTAGATAGTGGTCTTGGGGTGGAGTAATAGTAGTAGGTGTGTGTAAGTTCAACTGTCTACTTGTCACGGACGTAATGCCAACATATGAATCATGCCATGAAGAATCATAATCATAACTATGCGTTGTTATGTAAATTGCCTAACATTAATTTATTTACCACTAATGATATGCTTATGAGAGAGATGCGAGATGCTTCTAGTGAACCTATGGCCCCCGGTTCCATTCTCCATTATTTCAAAAAACATACTATTGTTTGCTACTCCCTCCATTACATAATGTAGTGCGCCCGCGCTTCCCGAGATCTAAGTTTGACCATATATTTAATCAACGAGAACGATTGTGGCGGAGCAAAAGTTATACCACTGAATTCGTACCGAAAATGCGAATTCAATGGTATAACTTTTGCTCCCGCCGCAATCGGTCTCGTTGGTCAAATTTATGGTCAAACTTCAAGCTCGGAAACCAAGGACTCACTACATTTTGGAACGGAGGGAGTATTCATTTCCATTTATTTTATGTTATGTTATTTGCATACCTGTCATTATAAGATTTAATCCTTGCAATTGGCGAGAACAAGGGGATTGAGAACTCTCTTGCCTATGTTGCGTGCAAGAATTTGTTGTGTGTGCCTGTGCAGGTACTGTTCAAGTTGTTTGTCTGTCATCTCCTTCTGGTTTGATAAAAATTAGATATTAACTGAGGGCAATTCTATCTTCTACTAAAATACTTCACCCTTCGTCTTCAGGGAAGCCCAACAACTCTACAATAAGTAGCATTATATAATGGTGAACCGTTCTTTTGTATGTTCTGTATGGGTGTAGTTTCACAACATGCATGTTCGGTGTGTATCACATATGTTGAACTTGGGTTGGTTGTATTATCAACTAATCGTGGGAAATGAAATAGGGGCTCTCTTGATCTCCATAATTTATTTATTAGTGCTAATGTGCAATGTCCTTTTGCAAATTATGAAGCAAACTATGTCCATACATACACTCACCTTATTTAAGACGCCACGTGTTCATGTTGATCCATACAAATTATTAGCATGCAACATAAAAACACCTTTCCTTAAGATCACATGATCATGCTGATCCAAACGAAATCTATAATAAAACACAAGAACTCCTTATTTGTACGATTGCACATGCAAAGATGGGTTGCTACTCTGCATTTTGAGTGGCTCGTGGATGATTGCATTCACTGTGCTAACCAGCTCACTTGGTGAGGTAAATGCATCAGTGTGTGAGTAGTAGAAGTGGCATATCTTTGACATATTCCAGAACATCTCCCTACACGCCTTAGGGATGACACTGTGTTCCTTAAGAACTAGCCGTAGCAAGCCCTTTCTACATGAGGCTATGGTCTTCCTTATCGACTCTTTTGATGCTTCGGTAGACATCGAACCATCACTGTGGAGCATGAGTAGTGAAACGCTATCCAATTTTTCCTCGCTGCTCTCCCGCTACAACAAAATAGTAAAAGAAGTTATCAATAACGCGGTTACAACTTGGAGGTCTAAAGTGTGTCACACTGATAAGTAATTATCACTCTCCTCGAAATATTTACATAATGATACCTCAAAGAAAGCCTAATTGTAGCTTTGAATAGCGAATATGATAATATTGTTTTACCATCATTTTAATTGTTCATAATATGGTGAAAGAGTGCTAACTGGTTTTGTAGTGAGCATTTTAGTCCATTGGGATTAGTATGGTGTGTCTATTTGCACTAACTATTTGTTTGTGTATTAAGATAAGATTGGTGAATTTGATGTGTGAAGATATTAATAATCATATGTTTACACAACTATACCAAATCTCACGGAGACATACTTTTTGTTATCAAGTGGACAAAATACCTCAAAGCCTTGTATGTCATTGAGGAGACGTCCACAAATGCTTGTTAGCCTGTATAGCTGGTTGTACTCTTGATCTTTGACAATGTGTCCATGGAGCTTTTGCTGGAGAAAATATAATGATATGAGCACAACAGGCCCCAGTGTGAATGACACAATTCCATTTTCTAGGTATTCTTCCATCGTTGGCACATATTGTCTCATTCTTGATTCTGCCTCAATCATCATAGACACCAATACTTGTTGCCACTATGGATATCAAATATTCAACATGTCAATTACAAACAAAAGGAAACTCAGAATCATGAGAGTGCACTTGAACTCACTAATTCGATCATATGCCTCTGAACATCACGATGTTGCACAACAGAAGCCATTACTCCAAGTTGGTTCACTGTAGTGTAGATAGCATAAAATAATATTTTAACCTGCTCAGAGTAGAACTCATCTGTGGAGTGTTCATCCCACCTAAGACAAAGTACAATACAAAATTAGGCAGGTTGCCTTGGTTTCTTAAGTACTGTGTGAGATAACAATAATATTAAAAATGAAGTTTTATGGTGCAAGAAGATTTCTTAGCATGTTCCGTATGTTTATTAAAGTATATAAGACACCAATGTGCGGGATTTGAACCCGCATTGGATAGTCAACCACCATGGTGCTAAAATAAATCATACAAAGAGATTAAGTTAAAGAATCATACTTATGAATTAGTGCTACCAGGTTTTCTAATTCTTCTTTTGATCCCACAACATCGAAGAAGTCATCAAGAACAGTTCCGAGTATAGAATTTTTGGCACATGAAATGCGTGCATCAGACAGCCCAGGATGGAATATTGTTGCTGCAACAGCGACATAGCAATATGCCACCTTCTGTCGTACGAATTGTAGCTGGTCCAGCTTGTTATTTTTTGCCCAACTGTTGAAACAGAATACAATGTGAAATCTATAAGACAATAAGTTTTTAATGCAACATATCGCAACCATAAGATTACCTTTCAAGATGCAGAAGTTCCTCCTGGTAAATAGATTGAGAAAAATTGAATTCATCAATAGCCAAATCCAGAAAATCTTGGTTGACACAACATGACCTGATTCAAAAAAATGTTTAACAATGTATCTAGCATCTAAAGTATACAATTCATGGATTATACTTCTCAAGAAATGAGACACTTACAAGTGTTCGATCTTTAACATACGAGAATCCCTAGCATCAATGTTTTCCATGTTTCTCTTATGGTCAAGACGATCCAATGTGGCATAAAAGGGAAATTTAATAGCATACTCCAGCTGAAATTGCCAAAGCCGAGGTAAATGATAAATGTACCAGAATAGTAGGATCAATTAATTTTTTGAATTTTAAATTTCAGTCATGCCTCTCTAAAAATTGGCTTATTTTGCATTCCATCAGACAACTTTGCCTTCAATAGGTTTCCTGACCAGTAGCCTATCTTATCTAGGATAGATTCATTTTCTAATACATTCACTTGAGAAGCCTTGTATAACTCCAATATAGACTTCGTATCATTTAAATATCCTTGAAGTGAATTCTGGAAAGTTGAGGCTTCCTCAACATGACACAACTCATCTGCATCAGATTGAAATCAGTGAGTTAAATAGTAAAACAATATGAATGGTAAAGTAAATAAGACATGAAATTTTTGCCCAAGCAAGTACTCGAGGAAATATCATATCCATTCATCCGTAAAAGACGAAATGCCATTGCGCATGTCGCTACATCCAACATGATTTCCTCATCTCTCTGTACCCAGTAACTGCAACATGGGAATAATCAGTTTACAAGCTACAAAAGTTAAATATAATTTTTTTATTCATGATCACTGCTCACTACCTATATGTTATGTTTAGGATGGTCTTTATCTCACTAGAAAAATGGTGAGATATGCCGATCTTCTCAAGTGAATCCACCATTGAAAGCTGGAAATATAGATTTGTTGGGTACACTATTGGTACTGCAACAGTACAATTTTGTGAGCTATATAAATGTATATGCCGTTGGAAATTCATGACAAGGAAAAGTACAAAGACCCACCTGAACTACCACATTTACTAACAAGAAGATTTAGGTACCGTAGGGCTTTTTCATCATAATTGTAGATTATAGCAGCAGCAGTTGCTGAAGGAGAGTTAAACAATGACCCATTCTTCCTTTGGAACTTCATAACATCTTTATTCCAGTCTAGTAGGTTTCCTAGCCCTTCAGAAATATAAGCCATATATGCTTCTTTCCCATAAGATTTGTCCTCATCGAGTCTGAATTAGATCAATAGATGCATGCCATACTCAAATTACAATTGTTGATTCATAAAAAATGTGAAGAAAAATATGAACCACATATTACGTTGTTTACACATTCAAATTTCTATTCTTAGCAAAACTTTCAAAATGCAAATTTCTAAAACAATTTCAAATAATGTAACTACTCACTAGAAACAAACTTTAAGAACGAGATGTCTAGGAAGTACCAACATGATCAGAAAGGAAAAAACACAACTTGAATGCCAGATTTGTTATTTCCAAACCTTTTCAGTTCCATCTCTTGGAGATGAAGAATCCCATGAAGATGAGTTTGTCTAACAGGAAACTCCAAACCCATCTCCGTGGCAAGACTAAGCATACGAGGAAAAATGACAGTGAAGCCTATAGGGGCAAGAATCTGCTCATCCATGGCAATGGAGAAATATTTTCCAATAAAAAGTAGACCTGTTAGTATCATTTTCATTGCATAAGGACCATTGGAACATGAAACTACAAGGCAAGTCATTAAAACAACAAGAAAAACAACAACAGGTCAATCATCTTTGTTCATACCTCTCTTAATATGCTCCCCACCAACATTCCATCTCTTGAGTGCAAGTACACAAGCCAATGTGGATGAGAGGATGAGCTTGTTAACTGCGGACTCTATTTGGTTGTGACCCCAAGATCCATTGGTGTGTTGGTTTTGTAGTATCCATTCAACACACTGGGGGAAGCATGGAATATGAGAGGTTCCCGGCAAGGGCACCATGGCCACCCATGCTATGTTGTACGGAGATGGCACCAGTTCGGGTGTCAGGAGTTGTTTCCTTATTCTAGATAATCGTTCCTAGTTTGTATGAAACATAGTATTTAGTGGAAACTCAGAATGAAAAAACCCTCAAACTCTTAATCGAAACAAGATTCAGTAATGTTGTTCACATACCTCGTTTTTCCGGTTTGCGTGTTTTCCTACAAACTCCGTCCCAATAGCTATTGTTTGAACAAGTGTAGACATAACATATGTTAGCACCATTAGACAAACAAATTATATATAGGCATTAGGTTGACTCTAGCATAAGGATGGCAATGGATAGGATATGGTGCAGGTACAATAATTTCATACCCATCCGATGCTTCTTGTGGGCATAAAATCATACTCATACCCTATCCATTGGGTAAATATTGATGCCCATGCCCATACCCTATGGGTATCCATACCTGATTGGTACCCATCGGGCATATCAACACAGCATTGAAGAGTGGTTGCCGTACTTGATAGTTCCATGTGTGGTGCAGGCTCCAACCACTGATAGGTTTCTATGGTTGGAAGATTAGTTATTGGGAGGAGGATGGGGGTGGGGTATAGATATTACATACAATGACTTGGTTGTTCGGTGTTTATAGCACGTGTGAACCACCAATAAGATAATCGGATAGAGTATGGGTGTACCCATGGATAGATAATTGTATCTGTGCCATACCCACGACTAGTCGGGTAGCGTTTTGGCATTGCCCATGGACATGAAATTGTGCCCATATCCTACCATGCAGGTCGGGTACCCATGTGTACTCATGCCCATGGGTAAAATTGCCTCTATTAACGGTGATTGCTGCCATTTCCCTTCACTCTTCATACATACAAGCCATCCCCACACATCACGACCACCTCCCTATCACTTTCCTCTTATTAGCTAAAATAGCTAGTTCATGTGCTACCTTGTTGCGGTCTCTCGGCACCTTGTTTTTTTGTTTCATTGATAGGAGAGTGAAAGGGGTTAAAGGCTCATAGTTGCACACCCGTCATCTACGCCTGACTGTACGGAAATTGCCCAACAATTGCCTAACCGCCGGCCTAGCGCAATTGTGCATCTGCCTCTCACACGCATGAAATAACTAAAGAGAAGAAACAGAAGTAAAAAACATGTCCTATTGCTCCAGCTCATAGCTCTAGCAGGCTATCTTCTTTAAACATGCAAACCACTGGAAGTTTGTAATTGCAGTGGTAATGAAAGTGTCTTACAGAAAATGTGCGAGAAAGGAAAAAAGATAACAAAGATCAAAACTACCAAAAGTGACCATGCATAAATGACCCGGCCAAAAGAAAAGACGTGAGGCAGAAACCTAGCTCCAGCACTGTCGAGGTCTCAAGGAGTCCTTTTGTCTTGAGAGGTAAACAAGAAAAACAAACGAGGTCTCAAGGAGCTAGTCAAAACCGTGCAAGGCTTCGCAGGCAAACCATCTGTCGCTCATCGCACCTCCTCCTCACTCATTTAGCAAGTACACAAGGAGGTTTGGAGACAGTGTAGGGCAACGTGGGTCAGCCGGTAACTTCCGATCGGGCGAGAGATAGAGAGCACGCAAACGCATAGATCAAGCAAGGCTAGGGATCCTTACCACGACAAGACTGAATCGTCCGGCCGGTCCGCTTGATCCAGCAAAGGCGAGGTTGAGTACGAGACAGGAACTCGAGGCGGCGCGCTTCAGTGGATGGAAGCCTGGATGATGCATGGACGGCGAATCTGCCGGAGCTGAACTGGAGCGGGTGCGAGCGAGGCTTTGACACCAACCATGGAGCAGCCTCGCAGCGAGGTGCCGCTGGCAACGAACGGCCTCCGATTAGTTTACTGCTCGACATGGGGGGATGCATGGACCGATCGATCAAGTTGTGTTGTACAGGCCGTCGCTGCCTGGAGGTTTATATAGCTCCATCCGAACAAAGGAATCAACGGATCCGGGTGGAGAAGGGGCGGCACGGAATATGTGATGCCTCTCCTTACTGGTTATGATACGCTTGTCGTATACTGTATGTCTACTGCTCTAGTGGGCCAGGTCAAAATGCAATATACTCCGCGATATCGATACCTCCGGAGTACAAACTTGCAAAGCATCTTAACATCTTTTGCACATCGATACCCGCGCGACATCCGCACGGCGCCACGCCCGCGTACGTCGCTACATCACCATTATATTAGCAGGCACGACATACGTGGCGCGCAGGCGATTTAGTACGGTGGGTGGACGGCTGACAGCGCGTGACATCTGGTACGACCAGGTCGTACGCAATCAAACGTGAGACCACCGCCGGCGCGTGACGGCCGAATTCACTATTCTGACCCTAGTTTTTTTGTGTGTGATCTGATCATTTTCTTGCCGTCATCATTTTTGACAATAGGGTAACATAACCTACCGTCAAGGGCTATAGAGGTAGGACTTAACTGTACCGTTGTGGACTTTCGCTGTTAAAATACTCTATCGTCATAGCCTTTGACAGTAGGGTCTGGAAACTATAAATCACATGTGACGTAAAACACTATAAAACATTTGTGCTTGGAAGTTGGCTAGCACATGTGAGTTTTGTTTGGTTGGTCATGGGTCCGAGCCATCAAAATGTCCTTTTTTTTATTCATTTTTGTTTTGCCAAAGAAAATATAAAGAAGTTTTCCAATTAATATTAGGATATGAATTATTGGTAAAAATATTTTTTACTTATCTGTTTATTTTAATTTTTCTCAATAACCACTTTGTCCAATTAATATTAGGATATGGATTATTGGTAAAATCATTGTTTTACTTATCTGTTATTGTTTTTAAAAATCCCACTAACATATAAATGAATATGATGGGATAAAAAATTGTTCAATTATTTTTTTTATCCAACATGGTGGTTCCGGATCTAGTCCCATGTGCAGCAGGGGACGCCAGAGGAAGGAGATCGTAGAGCGCCGCCTGGGACCCTCACCCGATGCAGGAACCCGTAAGTAAGCTCACTCCCATCCGGGATGGTTATCGATTTTCGGCTTCAATGGCACGGTGCCATTCATATATTACATTCAAATCCTGCTTTTCAAACATCTTGGTTTGCTTTTCCTGTCATGTTTCCGAGACCTAGGATTCATACCTGACATATTGATCCTACTTTTTCTTTCTTCATATTCACATGGTTTGGAAATCTTGTGAATCAAATGCTCCCGTGATGTGCAACATACTTTACAGATTCAGTTTTGTACAGAACTTTAGAGCTGTAGCACAACACTAACACCGAAGACGCCTGGCGCACGCCATGCCCGTAGGAGCGACCATACGATTTTATATATGATTTGATGGTGTTTGTGTCGTTAAAAAATTGGTACATGAAGTGCGGTGAAAGGGTTGGTTCGCTGACAATTTTTGTTTAGTGAATAATTCCGTGTGTTTTCCATTGGTTCCATCAGGCTTCCAGAGAAGAGTCGAAACATTAAGCCCGTGCAAGAGATACATATTAGAATGCATCGTGTGAGTGGCAGATTGACCACAGATTCGTTCTTGATGTGCTACACCGAATAAGGATCAAAGAAGAAATGTTAAAAGCCATTGTGAATAGTTCATAAGTTAACTCTATTTTTTCTTTATGCACATGAAATCTATCCGCACATGTAAGTAGCATAATAATTATCATATTAGATGAAGAAATTTCATTTGAAACTAATTTGAGAGTTTTGCATAGTTGGTTAGAACTGGCCAATGTATGGTAAGCAAACAACATAATACTTTTTGGAAGCAAGTACAGTCACCGCAAACTGCATAAAGTGTTTCAAGTCTCGCCTAACAATATATTATAGGTCTCCTGTGGGGAAGCACGTAAGGAATCCATCCAAATACGAGAACACATAAAAAATTCATAATTCTGATGTGTTAAAACTGAACCTTCAAGTGCTATGTTGATCGGAATATTCAGCTTACCATTTTTCTCCTGTGGGGAAGCATGTAACATGATCGGAAAACTCTTAGAAATGCTTGTGTTTCAGTAGTTGGAGAATTTTTCTCTGAAACATAATTACACTGGCATGTTTGACTAATGCATATGATGCAGAAGAGGTAATCTGCCCTTAGCTGAATTGAAAGAATAGGTTGAATATGGAATGATCTGGTCATCTCGAGCAACAACCAGCTTATAAAACAACACCATGCTGCTCCACCTGGGCACACAAATAGAGAACTCCTCCAACTGGGCAGACAAATAGAAAACTCATTCAGTTTGGCCCAATCAAGTTATTTTACACATAACTTTCTTGGTCATGAGTCGATCATCATGTATGTACATAACCAATATAAGTAAAAAAAAGTTCTTACCAGTAATTGGACAACTTCTTTATATTGTTTTGGCAAAATAAAAATGAACAAAAAATGGCCTTTCGAAGGCTTGAACCTAGGACCAACCAAACAAAACTCACACGTGCTAGCCAACTTCGGAACAAATATGTTTAGTTGTGATTCATGACACACGTTTATTTATAGTTTTCAAACCCTATCGCCAAAGGCTATGACGGGTGGTTATTTTGAACAGCAAACACCCATGACGACACGGTTAAGTCCTATCGTCATAGCCCTTCGCGGTAGGCTGTGTTATCTTACCATTAAAGATGATAACGATAAAAAAAAAGTCAGATCATGAAAAACATTCAAAGTAGGATAAGATCGTGTTAAAGTTTACAAAAAGGATCAAAACAGCGAATTCGGCTGCGTGTGACATCTGGCAATCCCAACATCCAGCCGGACATGAGTAGCAAAAAGAAATAACATACAGCTTTACGTGCGTTTATCAATTAGCTGGTCCATTCCCATTCTCTCAGCTTGTGGCCACCAGTGTAGCGAGTGCCGGCGGAGCTAAAGAGCCACGAGCAGGAGAGTTTGCCCCCGTCCTCGCGGAGCACCCGGCGAGCAGCTTCGACGGTGCCGCGACCTGCGCCACCAACGAACACTATTGAGCGGAGGAGTTGCGCCCAACGTCGAGGAGGACACCAGCGACGATGTGGCAAGCACAAAGTAGGAGTGGATCATACCAATGGCAGGAGTTTCTTTTGTGAGCATCGATCATCGGCGGCAACGTGACGAGCAGCCTGAGCGGACTACATCGGTTGCGCGAGTTGCTGGAGTTAGAGCATCTATGGTTGGACATAGCAAATATGACCTCCTAAACGTTCGCGGACGCGTCCGGTCAGTGACCGGGCATATTTTCTATTTGTACGTCCGGCAGTCACACCTTTTATTTTCTTCTTCATATATCCGGTCACTTGCACGTGATTGGTGGAGAGAAAGAGAAATAAAGAAAAGAATGAATAAAGAAAAATAAAAGGTTGTCGGCGTTCTCAGACCGGGGTATCCCGAACCGCCTGCCGGCGGCCCAGCACGCGGCCCACCTCGACGGCACAACGCTAGGGCTTCTAGAGGGGTGGCCTCCCCAGGCTACCTCCCGTGGAGCGGAGATTTCTATGTAGGTACCCGGCCTCGTGAGGCCGGGATGACATGGGCTCACACGACTATGGACATGCAGGCGCCAGCGGGCACAGAGGAGGACAGTTTCCTCTTTCATGCTAAGGAGGCAAGGACGTACGCGGATTCCCAAGGAATTCCCCAAAGATTTCCCTTCCAGTGCAACAAGACCAAGACCACGAGCTCGACAGGACAGATGTCATCGTCGATCCCACCACTGCGTCATGCCCGGAAGCATTGGTAGGCGAAAACCACCTTCAGTCAGGATAGGATGTACCTCCTATCCCCTTTCAAATTTCGCCGTTGTGGGATCCCTTTCCGCCTGTGCGATAAGGGAAGAGGACCGAGGCCACTATAAATAGGGACTGGCTTCCACTGTACAAGTGAGGTCGGAGAGACATCAGTTCATCCCCACCAAGAGCCCTTGCGAGGTCACTCAATCGTTGTACTAGCTCATCCTCAACCTCCTCGTGAGGCCAATCCACCAAAAGCAGGAGTATGGTTTTACACCGTAAGGTGGCCCGAACTTGGGTAAATCTCAGTGTCCATCTTCTTCCCTGCTCTAGCGCGCTCGACGAGGTTAGGCCGTAGGGTGACAAGCTCGAGACTTTGAGCTGGTTGAGATCTCCGCACATGCCCCAGAGTTCGAACCTTGTTGGGTCTGTGGATCCCCGATTCCTACAAAGGTGGTCTGGGATGGGATCACGTCCTTTGTGGCGGGGTAATCAGGCGCGCCCTAGCGCGTCCACGATCCCTCATATCCTCCCTATATTTGAGATGGATATGAGGGTTCGTAGACAACCCGGGCGTCTAGGGATGATATGAGGGGTCCGGTTGGGTCAGTTTTTCCTTCTCTCTCCTGTTTGGTCATTGACAAGGCACGTCCGCAGGCGTATGAGGGGTTGTTTGAGGTGTCCGGTTGTAGATGCTCTTAGGTTGGTCATCGGTCTGGGCTAGAGATATAAAACACACTCGATCCGGTCTCCAGTTAGGGATAAGGCGAGGCTGTCTGCTTTGAGATTCATGTTGCCAGATGTCACACACTGGCGGTGGTCTCTTGTTTGCCTGCGTATGACCCAATCGGTAATTTTGGCAAATACTACTCTTTTTTACTGAAATACTTGTACTTGGCGAAATTTGTACTAGTTTCCCCCGACTACAAGTATTTCAGTTCAGAGGTAGTTGTAGGTATGCATGTGTAGCGACCCTCCCGCTCTGGAACGTGGAGCACGAGTCTGCCTGTGAACAACATGCACGAGAAAACTTCAAGCGGCAATCTGAAAATGCCCGCCCATGACGGCAGGGTGCACCGGAAGTAACCTGAACTCCACACAACACCCTCAAGCAGGAGATGACGCTATGCGTCGCCGCTGTCGAGACCAAGGAGACAGTCATGGATTTTCACTCGGAAAGCTTGCCGGTGAGAGGGCCACAAAGGTTGTCACCAAGTGGGATGTGCACCACGGGCATCGTCGTCGCTGGCGCCGGAGCACGAGGCGCTTTCCCGAGGCCTCTCATTCGTGTCACACTGAGCGACCCCAAGCACATACCCATCGAGAGGGAAATACCATCATGTCGGTTTATGTTTCAGTCGGGTATTGTTTCTTTGTACACCAATAGACCTTATTACCCGTATTGAAATACCCCACCTTCCCCCTCAAGGCTACAACAATCCATCCCAGCCCAACAACTCTACTAGTTCGCTACTTTGAACCCTAGCGTCCAGTCTCCCAAAGTAGCGATGTGATTCCATCGGGTTCCCGTCTTCAGCCGCAATGCATGGGTGCATGGACATTGGACAATCGCTCATTCTCGTATGCTCCTCTCTCTGGTCTTTTTTTAATGATTCCCTCTCAACTCCTCGCAACTCGCACGACCTTCTCCTGGACAAAGACTCTGACAGGCATGGCAACACTCTCCTATGCTTCCTGCATGGCGCAACCCAACAGGCCAACAACCATGGTTGGGGGGCCAAGATGCTGCTATGAAGGCCCTGTTGTGGCCGCGTCATTTGGTCACCAAATGAAACTCTTTGGATGGTTGCACGTCATCCTCTATCTCCACCCATTCTCGCATGTTCCGGTCACCCACCTATGGATTTCTACCAATTCATTACCCTTTGGCACGATGTTCTCGGTTTTCTCGATTGATTGCTAACCAAACCAAAATAATTCGGTCTATTAGGGTTCAATCAGTTTTTGGCTAATTCTCAATTTGGTTTTCATTTTTACCAAACCCGACTTGTTACTCAAAACCGAATAGACCGAACCGAGTTAACCGAACGCCCGCCCTGAAATGTGCTAGTGATGGTTTTGAGTCGTCACAACGTCCATCACACAAGCACCGTCACAAAAAATAAAATCATGACGATGCACTTTTTTATCGCCTAAGATCTTTTCTTTGGTGGCGGATCCATTTCATCATGGAGCTCCATTTTTTTCTAACGGCCAGGACTGTCACCTTAGATCGGCTGGTTCGTCACCTAATATAGTTTTCCTTGTCGATAAGCCTTCACTAACAATCGACACGTCACATTTGACACGTCAATGATTTTGACATACAAGTTGAGGAGATGATGTTGGTACTTACATATGGGTCTTGTTGGAAATTTTCCTGAGAGGTAATAATAATTGTGTTATTATTTATTTCCAAGTTTATGATTAATATTTATATTTGATGCTATAACTGCTATGGTTCTCAGGCCTGTGAAACCACAAGGCTGAGAGGAAAATCCTAGAAATAAGCTTCACCCCGCTTTATATAATAAAGAAACATCACAAAGTACACGGTCGGACGATACAATGTGGTGTGGAGGCCCCCAACAGAGCAGATCGAAGGATAAACAAAAAGCATAGAACTAGCATGACACCTCGCCAAGGCCCAACCACGAACGCCTAAACTCCATGACATCGCCCCGGGAGGGTGAAGATGTGAAACACACGTCGCCACTTCCGAGTCTACACATGCAGATAAGTGTTTTCACCCGGAGCCTTGGCATTGGGACGATATCCAGAATGACAGACTTCAAGAAGAGAACGATGCCCACGGGTGACGGTGTCCTAGATTATGGGATGATCATCACGTCGGCCTGCCATTCATGGGTCGGGCAAAGGACCCACCAACAGTTAAAGAATGGGCAATGTACCCATGGACCCCCGTGTGTTAAAGATGGAATCTTCCGAAGACTTGGTTCATACTCCAATAAATATTTGAATGATCGACCTATTTATCCTCGGGTTTAGCCAACATATTTGTAACCCTATATACCCTCGGTGCCTATATTACCCGGTGCCTATATTACCTGAGGGGTTTGGACCATAGATCCAGAGTCAATTCCTTCATACGATCTTGAGGTAGATCATCATGTACTTTGTACACATCTCACTCAATATAATCAGAAGTAGGAAGAATGGTTCTACCTCTTAGAGAGGGTCTGAACCTGGGTGAACATTGTGTATTTTTCTACTTCCTGTTACCATCTACTCGAGACCACCAGCTCGTGACCCCTACCCAAAATCCATTGGTTTTAGCATCGACATTGGTGGCCCATACAGGTCCCCCTGTGTTTGTTACAAAAGCTCGATGGCTCATCTTCGGATCAATGATGGCATTGGAGGTGAGAAGACCTTCATCCCTAGCCAGCTCTTTGCCATTTGTAGCATTGTGCTCCATGTTGACTCGACCAGGCACGTCAGCCAAGTCAAGAACCTCTCTCTAGGACAATACATCTGGTTTGGGAATATGTAGTATGTCGCGGACTAAAGTGGCAGGCTTGCCTTTTAGGTTGGGTATCAGACCAACCTGAAGAACTTATCGATGATGTCGTCTTAGCACCATATTCGATCTCGGAGCAAGACCATAGTATGTCTGGTGCGTCAGAGTTGGCTTTGAGCATGGATCCAAGGACCGTACTACCAAATCAGGCATTGATGACCCACAAGTATAGGGGATCAATTATAGTCCTTTCGATAAGTAAGAGTGTCGAACCCAACAAGGAGCAGAAGGAATGAGAAGCGGTTTTCGGCAAGGTAATTTAAGCAAGTGTTGTTAGTAACACTGATAGATAATTTTGTAACAAGATAATTCATAACTGACAAGTGACAATAGTAGTAAAGGTGAGGCAAGGCAGCCCAATCCTTTTTGTAGCAAAGGACAGGCTGGAAAGTACTCTTATTATAAGCAAGTGTTCTTGAGGGTACACGGGAATTTCATCAAGTCACTTTCATCATGTTGGTTTGATTCGCGTTCGCTACTTTGATAATTTGATACGTGGGTGGACCGGTGCTTGGGTGATGTTCTTACTTGAACGAACCTGCCACTTATTATTTAACCCCCTCGCAAGCATCCGCAACTACGAGAAAAGTATTAAGATAAAATCTAACCATAGCATTAAACATTTGGATCCAAATCAGCCCCTTACGGAATAGTGCATAAACTAGGGCTTAAGATTCTGTCACTCTAGCAACCCATCATCTAATAACTACTCCATAATGAATTCCCTTAGGCCCAAAGATGGTGAAGTGTCATGTAGCCGACGTTCACATGACACCAGCAAGGGAATCACAACATTCATATCATCAAAACATCGAACACATATCAACTTCACATGATTACTTGCAACATGATTTCTCCCGTGACCTCAAGAACAAAGGTAACTCCTCAAAAATGATATTCATGCTCAAGATCAAAGGGTATTAAATAGCATAATGGATCTAAACATATGATCTTCCATCAAATAAACCATATAGTAATCAACTACGAGATGTAATCAACACTACTAGTCACCCATAGGTACCAATATGAGGTTCCGATACAAATATTGAACACAAGAGTTGAACTATTGTTTGAGGACGATGGCTTCGATTTCCCCCTCCATGAGGGAAGTTTACCGGGGGGAATCGCTCTACCGGAGGGTAAAAGTGCTCCTGCCCATGTTCCGCCTCGAGACAGAGGCATTCCGTCCCGAAATTCCCCTCCTGATTGTTTCTAGTTCAAAAGGCCTTAAGAACCAGAAGATGGGCACCGAAGGTGGGCTTGGCTGACCACAACCCACCTGGGAGCGCTTGGGGGGCCTGGCGCGCCCTAGTGTCTTGTGGTCTCTAGGTGGGCCCCTCCAGTAGTTATTTGCTCTGGTATTTTTTTATATTCTAAAATAACTCTCCACGAAGTTTCATCTTATTTGGAGATGTGCAGAATAGGTGACTCTGATATGCTTTTTCAAGTCTAGAATTCCAGTTGCTGGCATTCTCCCTCTTTATGTAAACATTGCATATTATGAGAGAAAAGCCATTAGAATTACTCCATAAAGCATTATTATGCATAAGAACATTATAAATAATAATAGGAAATCATGATGCAAAATGGACGTATCAACTCCCCCAAGCTTAGACCTCGCTTGTCCTCAAGTGAAAGCCGATATCGAAAAACAAGTCCACATGGTTTGAGAGAGATGCGTCAATAAAACAAAATACAAACATAGTAGCATCATGCTTATTATCATAGCAGCAACAAACTTTTTCATATGACTTTTTCATACAAGTTTTATTATATAACTTCATCATATAACTTTGCATGAACAAGTAACTATTCATCACCACATAGAAGTATAAAGCATAAACCTTATTGAAAACCAATAAACTATGTTCTTAGTTAACTTTGCAACTATTAGTTATCATATTTTGTGGAAGGCTCTCGTGTCAGAGCCTTTTGGCAAGTCCACATACTCAACCATCATTTAATCTTCTATTATTGCAAACACTCACAACATACCCATGAGCAAAAAATTTCAACCGGACACATCGAAAAATGGGGGCTTATAGTTTCGCCTCCCAGCGTATTCACCTCAAGGGTGATGTAAACAATAATAACTCATGCTCATGCATATTCAACTAGATATATGTGCCTAGATCTTTCCTCACCACATGATGCTTACAAAGGGTAAAAAAGAATAGGGAACAATACTTTGACTCTTGCATAAAAGTAAATACATAAAAGTAAGAGATATGCCCTTAATAGAGGGAAGCAGAGGTTGTCATGCGCTTTTTGTTTGGATGCCAAATCCCTCAATTCAAAAGAACGTCACATCATATTGCCATTTATGATAGCAACCTTTATTATGCAGTCCATCGCTTTTATTACTTTGCCATCACAAGTTCGTACAACACTCAATTTTATCTTACACTACTTGATCAAACACATTTAGAAGCAATTTTTATTGCCTTAGTGCACCGATGACAACTTACTTGAAGGATCTTACTCAATCCATAGGTAGGTATGGTGGACTCTCAAAACATGAGTTCGGGTTTAGGGTTTTTGGATGCACAAGTAGTATCTCTACTTAGTGCAGAATTTTTGGCTAGCAAAGATATTGAGCAAGCACCACATGTTGAAGGATCTATGACAATATAACATCTACGTGCATATAAAAAACATAAAACATTACGTTCTTTTCCTTGTCCAACGTCAAAATTTTTGGCATATAATATTTAATGAGAGCTCCCAATCATAAAAGATGTCCAAGATAGTCTATTTGCATGTGAATCTTCTCTTCGCTTATTAATTCTTTCATGAATTGCATCATTGACCAATGCTATGTTTGTAAATCTCCCATAAACTTTAGCACTTATACCTTTCCTTATGTGATGTCATTACTTACCATAAGATTAGCATATGATCTTTTTCATTTATTTTCTTTTTATTTTGATTGCAACAAGAAAGTAAAGGAGAAAGATCTCAAACTAAAGTTTTATTTTATAACTCTCACTCGATTACATAGATAGATAGATCACGAAACTAACACTCAGAAGTAGATCATACAAAACTTTTATTCAACAAAATCATGAAATAGCTAAGGATCTAAATAAACTAAGTAAAGGTAAATAAAAGTGATGGTGATACGATACCGGGGCATCTCCCCCAACCTTGGCTCAAGCCATAGGGAGTGCCCATACTCGTGTACTCAAATCTCCTTTGGTGGGGAAGATGATGAAGGTGGTGGTGATGAGGTAGCCTTCTTCTTTAGCTTATACTTGAGCATAAAAATTTCCTCCCTTAGATCCCATTTCTCTAACTCGAGCTTTAATATATTTTTGCATAATGCCGCCTTACTCTCTTGCAGAAAATGATATGGAATAAATTGAACCTTAGGTTTGTATCCTTTAGGGAGGCTTGACTTCTTGAATCCCACATGCATATCTCCAGGCTGAGGTAGTGGGCCATCCTCTTCCTCAGAAATATCATCCTTTGTCTCGTTTATCTTGGCATCTTCCTCCTCATCTGTGGTCCATCCATAATGATCCGCCTCTCCATAGACCTTAGGGTTTGCAATATAGTCAACAACATAGCTCTCCCCCTGTGAATATTTAGATGACATATTTTCATATCTGTCAGGAAAACAACACGAAACAAGAACACGGGATTTTTCGATGATGCGATGGTCAAAACAATCGGGGGTATATATAAAGATTTTTTTATCTTGGGAAGGAAGAATATGAAAGGAAAACGGAGTCGGGAAGGTGCCCGAGGAGTGCACAACCAACTAGGGCACGCTAGGGAGGGCACACGCGCCCTGGTGTATCGTGCTCACTGTTGGAAATATGCCCTAGAGGCAATAATAAAGTGATTATTATTATATTTCCTTGTTCATGATAATTGTCTATTGTTCATTCTATAATTGTATTAACCGGAAACCGTAATACATGTGTGAATACATAGACCACAACATGTCCCTAGTGAGCCTCTAGTTGGCTAGCTCGTTGATCAATAGATGGTCACGGTTTCATGATCATGGACATTGGATATCGTTGATAATGGGATCACATCATTAGGAGAATGATGTGATGGACAAGACCCAATCCTAAGCATAGCACAAGATCGTGTAGTTCGTCTGCTAAAGCTTTTCTAATGTCAAGTCTCATTTCCTTAGACCATGAGATTGTGCAACTCCCGAATACCATAGGAATACTTTGGGTGTGCCAAACGTCAGAACGTAACTGGGTGGCTATAAAGTTACACTGCGGGTATCCCCGGAAGTATCTATTGGGTTGGCACGAATCGAGACTGGGATTTGTCACTCTGTGTGACGGAGAGGTATCTCTGGGCCCACTAGATAATAGATCATCATAATGAGCTCAATGTGACTAAGGAGTTAGTCACGGGATCATGTGTTATGGAACGAGTAAAGAGACTTTCCGGTAACAAGATTGAACAAGGTATAGGGATACCGACGATTGAATCCCGAGCAAGTAACATACCGATGGACAAAGGGAATTGTATACGGGATTAATTGAATCCCCGACATCGTGGTTCATCCAATGAGATCATCGTGGAGCATGTGGGAGACAATATGGGTATTAAGATCCCGTTATAGGTTATTGGTCGGAGAGGTGTCTCAGTCATGTCTACATGCCTCCCGAACTCGTAGGGTCTACACACTTAAGGTTCGATGACGCTAGGGTTATAGGGGAATTGTGTACGTGGTTACTGAAGGTTGTTCGGAGTCCCGAATGAGATCCCAAATGTCATGAGGAGTCCAGGAATGGTCCGGAGGTAAATATTCATATATAGGAAGTGAGGATTTGGTCACTGGAAGTGTTTCGAGCATCGCCGATAATGTACCGAGACCACCGAAAGGGTTCCGGGGGTCCATCGGGAGGGGCCAGCGGCCCCGGAAGGCTAATGGTCCAAGAGTGGGAGGGAACCAGCCCCTAGGTGGGCTGGTGCGCCTCCCACCTCAGCCCAAGGTGTAGAAAGGGTGGAGGGGGGCCAAACCCTAGACGTGGAGGCTGCCTTGGGCGCCAAGTCCACCCTAGGGCGCCGCCCATCCTCCCCATCTTGGCCGTCACACCTCCTAGGGTTTCCCTAGGGGTGGCCGGCCCTCCTCCTCCTTCCCCCTATATATATGTGGGGCTTTGGGGGCTGCACATAACATAACTCTCTCTCTCTCTCTCTCCCGGCGCAGCCCTACCCCTCCTCCTCCTCGTCCTCCATAGCGCTTGGCGAAGCCCTGCCGGAGTACCACGCAGCTCCACCATCACCACGCCGTCGTGCTACCGGAGCTCTCCCTCAACCTCTCCTTCCTACTTACTGGATCAAGGCGTAGGAGACGTCCCCGGGCTGCACGTGTGTTTTACGCGGAGGCGCCGTTGTTCGGTGCTTAGATCAGAATCCACCGCGATCTGAATCATCGCGAGTACGACTCCACCAACCGCGTTCATAGTAACGCTTCCGCTTTGCACTCCCCCTTTTCTCGTTGTTGGTTTCTCCATAGATTGATCTTGGTGACACGTAGGAAATTTTTTGATTTACTACTATGATCCCCAACAGTGGCATCATGAGCTAGGTCTATGCATAGAATCTATGCACGAGTAGAACACAAGTTGTTGTGAGCGTCGATTTTGTCAATTTGCTTGCTGTTACTAGTCTTATCTTGATTCGGCGGCATTGTGGGATGAAGCCGCCCGGGCTGACTTTACACGTACGCTTACGTGAGACTGGTTCCACCGCCTGACATGCACTTGTTACATAAGGTGGCAAGCGGGTGTTTGTCTCTCCCACTCTAGTCGGATCGGATTCGATGAAAAGGGTCCTTATGAAGGGTAAATAGAAATTGGCATATCACGTTGTGGTTTTTGCGTAGGTAAGAAACGTTCTTGCTAGAAACCTATAGCAGCCACGTAAAACCTTGCAACAACAATTAGAGGACGTCTAACTTGTTTTTGCAGCATATGTCGTGTGATATGATATGGCCAAAGGATGTGATGTGATATATGTGATGTATGAGATTGCTCATGTTCTTGTAATAGGATTCATGACTTGCATGTCGATGAGTATGACAACAAGCAGGAGCCATAGGGGTTGTCTTAATTTATTGTATGGCCTGCGTGTCAATGAAAAACGCCATGTAATTACTTTACTTTATTGCTAACCGTTAGCCATAGTAGTAGAAGTAATAGTTGGCGAGACAACTTCATGAAGAAACGATGATGGAGATCATGATGATGGAGATCATGATGATGGAGATCATGATGATGTAGATCATGGTTTTGTGCCGGTGACAATGATGATCATGGTGCCCCTAAGATGGAGATCAAAGGAGCAAGATGATATTGGCCATATCATGTCACTATATGATTGCATGTGATGTTTATCATGTTTTACATCTTACTTGCGTAGAACGACAGTAGCTTAAATAAGATGATCTCTCACTAAAATTTCAAGAAATGGGTTCCCCCTAACTATGCACCATTTCAAAGGTTCGTTGTTCCGAAGCACCATGTGATGATCGGGTGTGATAGGTTCTAACGTTCGCATACAATGGGTGTAAGCCGGATTTACACACGCAATACACTTAGGTTGACTTGACAAGCCTAGCATGTACAGACATGGCCTCCAAACACGGGAGACCGAAAGGTCAAACATGAGTCGTATAGAAGATACGATCAACATGGAGATGTTCACCATTGATGACTAGTCCGTCTCACATGATGATCAGACATGGGCTAGTTGACGTGGATCATGTGTCACTTGGATGACTAGAGAGATGTCTATCTAAGTGTGAGTTCATTAAATAATTTGATTATGTGAACTTAATTATCATGAACTTAGTCTAAAATGTCTGTACAATCAATCTTGTAGATCCAATGGCCCACGCTAATGTTGCCCTCAACTTCAACGCGTTCCTAGAGAAAACCAAACTGAAAGACGATGGAAGCAACTATACGGACTGGGTCCATAACTTTAGGATCATCCTCATAGCTTCCAAGAAATTATATGTCCTTGAAGCACCGCTAGGTGACGCACCCGTTTTCCCAGCAACTCAAGACGTTATGAACGCCTGGCAGTCACGTAGTGATGATTACTCCCTGGTTCAGTGCGGCATGCTTTATAGCTTAGAACCGGGGCCCCAAAAGCGTTTTGAGCAACACGGAGCATATGAGATGTTCCAAGAGCTGAGAATGGTTTTCCAAGCTCATGCCCCGGTCGAGAGATATGAAGTCTCCGACAAGTTCTTCAGTTGTAAGATGGAGGAAAATAGTTCTGTCAACGAGCACATACTCAAAATGTCTAGGTTGCACAACCACTTCTCTAAGCTGGGAGTTAATCTTACGGATGACTCGGTTATTGACAGGATCCTCCAGTCGCTTCCACCTAGCTACAAGAGCTTTGTGATGAACTACAATATGCAAGGGATGGAGAAGTCCATTCCTGAGTTGTACTCGATGCTGAAATCAGTGGAGGTGGAAATCAAAAAGGAACATCAAGTGGTGATGGTCAATAAGACCACTAGTTTCAAGAAAGGAAAGGGTAAGAAGAACTTCAAGAAGGACGGCAAAGCAGTTGCCGCGCCCGGTAAGCAAGTTGCCGGGAAGAAGAACAAGAATGGACCCAAGACTGAGACTGAGTGCTTTTATTGCAAGGGTACCGGTCACTGGAAGCGGAACTACCCCAAGTACTTAGCGGATAAGAAGGCCGGCAACGTTAAAGGTATATGTGATATACTTGTTATTGATGTGTACCTTACCAACGCTCATAGTAGCTCCTGGGTATTTGATACTGGTGTAGTTGCTCACATTTGTAACTCCAAGCAGGAGCTGCGGAATAAGCGGAGACTGGCGAAGGACGAGGTGACGATGCGCGTCGGGAATGGTTCCAAGGTCGATGTGATCGCCGTTGGCACGCTACCTCTACATCTACCTTCGGGATCAGTTTTAAACCTTAATAATTGTTATTTAGTACCAGCTTTGAGCATGAACATTGTATCTGGATCTCACTTGATGAGATATGGCTACTCATTTAAATCTAAGAATAATGGTTGTTCTATTTATATGAGAGAAATGTTTTATGGTCATGCCCGGCTGGTCAATGGTTTATTTTTGATGAATCTCGAATGTGATGTTACACATGTTCATAGTGTGAGTACCAAAAGATGTAAGGTTGATAACGATAGTCCCACTTACATGTGGCACTGCCGCCTTGGTCATATTGGTGTCAAACGCATGAAGAAACTCCATGCTGATGGACTTTTGGAGTCTCTTGATTTTGAATCATTTGACACGTGCGAACCATGCCTCATGGGCATGATGACCAAGACTCTGTTCTTCGGAAAAATGGAGCGAGCAACTGACTTGTTGGAGGTAATACATACTGATGTATGCGGTGCAATGAGCATCGAGGCTCGCGGTGGCTATCGTTATGTTCTCACCCTCACTGATGACTTGAGCAGATATGGGTATGTCTACTTAATGAAACACAAGTCTGAAACATTTGAATAGTTCAAGGAATTTCATAGTGAGGTAGAGAATCAACGTAACAGGAAAATAAAGTGCCTACGATCTGATCGTGGTGGAGAATATTTGAGTCATGAGTTTGTCACGCACCTAAGGAAATGTGAAATTGTTTCACAACTCACGCCGCCTGGCACACCTCAGCAAAATGGTGTGTCTGAATGTCATAATCGCACTCTATTGGATATGGTGCGATCTATGATGTCTTTTACTGACTTACCGCTATCATTTTGGGGATATGCATTAGAGACTGCCGCATTCACTTTAAATAGGGCACCGGCTAAGTCCATTGAGACAACACCGTATGAATTATGGTTTGGAAAGAAACCTAAGCCGTCGTTTTTGAAAGTTTGGGGATGTGATGCTTATGTGAGGAAACTTCAACCTAAGAAGCTCGAACCCAAAGCAGAAAGGTGCGTCTTCATAAGATACCCCAAAGAAACTGTTGGGTATACCTTCTACCTTAGATCCGAAGGCAAAGTCTTTGTTGCCAAGAATGGATCCTTTCTAGAGAAAGAGTTTCTCTCGAAAGAAGTAAGTGGGAGGAAAATAGAACTTGATGAGGTAATTGTACCTCCACTCGAACCCGAGAGTAGCGCAGCACAGGAAGTTGTTTCTATGGAGCCTGCACCGGCTAGAGAGCAAGTTAATGATGATGATCATGAAACTTCAGATCAAGTTTCTATTGAACCTCGAAGGTCCACAAGGACACATTCCACACTAGAGTGGTTCGGCAACCTTGTCCTGGAGATCATGTTGTTGGACAACGGTGAACCTTCGAACTATGAAGAAGCGATGGCGGGCCCGGATTCCAACAAATGGCTTGAAGCCATGAAATCCGAGATAGGATCCATGTATGCGAAAAAAGTATGGACTTTGGTGGACTTGCCCGATGATCGGTGAGCCATGGAAAATAAATGGATATTTAAGAAGAAGACTGACGCGGATGGTAATGTGACCGTCTATAAGGCTCGGCTTGTCGCTAAGGGTTATTGACAAGTTCAAGGAGTTGACTATGATGAGACTTTCTCACCCGTAGCGATGCTGAAGTTTGTCCGAATCATGTTAGCAATTGCCGCATTTTATGATTATGAGATCTGGCAAATGGACGTCAAAACAGCATTCCTTAGTGGTTTCCTTAAGGAAGAACTATATATGATGGAGCCGGAAGGTTTTGTCGATCCTAAAGATGCTAAGAAAGCATGCAAGCTTCAGCGCTCCATCTATGGGCTGGTGCAAGCATCGCGGAGTTGGAACATTCGCTTTAATGAGGTGATTAAAGCGTTTGGATTTATATAGGTTTATGGAGAATCCTGTATTTACAAGAAACTGAGTGGGAGCTCTGTAGCATTTCTCAGATTATATGTGGATGACATATTGTTGATGGGAAATGATATAGAACTTTTGGAAAGCATAAAGGCCTACTTGAATAAGTGTTTTTCAATGAAGGACCTTGGAGAAGTTGCTTAGATATTAGGCATCAAGATCTATAGAGATAGATCAATACGCCTCATAGGTATTTCACAAAGCACATACCTTGACAAGATATTGAAGAAGTTCAATATGGATCAGTCCAAGAAGGGGTTCATGCCTGTGTTACAGGGTGTGAGATTGAGTACGACTCAAAGCCCGACCACGGCAGCGGATAGAGAAAAGATGAGTGTCGTCCCCTATGCTTCAGCCATAGGCTCTATTATGTATGCCATGCTGTGTACTAGACCTGATGTAAACCTTGCCATAAGTTCGGTAGGGAGGTACCAAAGTGATCCCGGAGAGGAACACTAGACAACGGTCAAGAATATCCTGAAGTGCCTGAAAAGGACCAAGGACATGTTTCTCGTATATGGAGGTGTCGAAGAGCTCGTCGTAAAGGGTTACGTCGATGCTAGCTTCGACACAGATCCGGATGACTCCAAGTCACAAACCAGATACGTGTATATTTTGAACGGGGGGCAGTCAGCTGGTGCAGCAGCAAGCAAAGCGTTGTGATGGCATCTACATGTGAAGCGGAGTACATAGCTGCTTCGGAAGCAGCACAGGAAGGAATCTGGATGAAGGAGTTCATCACCGACCTAGGAGTGATTCCCAATGCGTCGGGCCCGATGACTCTACTTTGTGACAACACCAGAGCTATTGCCCTTGCCAAGGAGCCTAGGTTTCACAAGAAGACAAGACACATCAAGCGCCGCTTCAACTCCATTCGTGGATATGTCCAGGATGGAGATATAGACATTTTTAAAGTACATACGGATTTGAATGTCGCAGATCCATTGACTAAACCTCTCTCACGAGCAAAACATGATCAACACCAAAACTTTATGGGTGTTCGATACATCACAATGTAACTAGATTATTGACTCTAGTGCAAGTGGGAGACTGTTGGAAATATGCCCTAGAGGAAATAATAAAGTGATTATTGTTATATTGCCTTGTTCATCATAATTGTCTATTGTTCATGCTATAATTATATTAACCAGAAACCATAATACATATGTGAATATATAGACCACAACATGTCCCTAGTGAGCCTCTTGTTGGCTAGCTCGTTGATCAATAAATGATAACGGTTTCATGACCATGGACATTGGATGTCGTTGATAATGGGATCACATCATTAGGAGAATGATGTGATGGACAAGACCCAATCTTAAGCATAGCACAAGATCGTGTAGTTCGTCTGCTAAAACTTTTCTAATGTCAAGTGTCATTTACTTAGACCATGAGATTGTGCAACTCCCAGATACTGTAGGAATACTTTGGGTGTGCCAAACATCACAACGTAATTGGGTGGCTATTAAGGTACACTGTGGGTATCCCCGAAAGTATCTGTTGGGTTGGCACGAATCGAGACTGGGATTTGTCACTCCGTGTGACGGAGAAGTATCTCTAGGCCCACTCGATAATACATCATCAAAATGAGATATATGTGACTAAGCAGTTAGTCACGGGATCATATGTTACAGAATGAGTAAAGAGACTTGCCAGTAACGAGATTGAACAAGGTATAGGGATACCGACGATCGAATATCGGGCAAGTAACATACCGATGGAAAAAGGGAATTGTATACGGGATTAATTGAATCCCCGACGTCGTGGTTCATCCGATGAGATCATCGTGGAGCATGTGGGAGCCAATATGGGTATCCAGATCCCGCTATTGGTTATTGGCCAGACAGGTGTCTCGATCATGTCTACATGCCTCCCGAACCCGTAGGGTCCACACACTTAAGGTTCGATGATGCTAGGGTTATAGAGGAATTGTGTACATGGTTACCAAAGGTTGTTAGGAGTCCCAGATGATATCATGGACGTCACGAGGAGTTCCGGAATGGTCCATAGGTAAAGATTCATATATAGGAAGTGTGGATTTGGTCACAGGAAGTGTTTTGGGCATCGTCGGTAATGTACTCGGACCACCAGAAGGGTTCCGGGGGTCCACCAGGAGGGGCCAGCGGCCCCGGAAGGCTACATGGGCCAAGAGTGGGATTGAACCAGCACCTAGATGGGCTGGTGCTCCTCCCACCTCATCCCAATGCACAACAAGGGTGGAGGGGGGCCAATACCTAGGCGTGGAGGCTGCCTTGGGCGCCAAGTCCACCCTAGGGCGCCGCCCCTCCTCCCCATCTTGGCCGCCGCACCTCCTAGGGTTTCCCTAGGGGTGGCCAGCCCTCCTCCTTCCCCCTATATATATGTGGGGTTTTTGGGGATGCACACAATAGAGGTATCTCTCTCGGCGCAGCCCTACCCCTCCTCCTCGTCGTCCTCCGTAGCGCTTGGCGAGGCCCTGTCGGAGTACACATAGCTCTACTGTCACCACGCCGTCATGCTGCCAGAGCTCTCCCTCAACCTCTCCTTCCTCCTTGCTGGATCAAGGCATAAGAGACGTCACCGGGATGCACGTGTGTTGAACGCGGAGGCGCCGTTGTTCGGTGCTTAGATCGGAATCCACCGCGATCTGAATCGCTGTGAGTACGACTCCACCAACCACGTTCATAGTAATGCTTCCTCTTTGCGATCTTCAAAGGTATGAAGATGCACTCCCCCTTTGCTCGTTGCTGGTTTCTCCATAGATTGATCTTGGTGACACGTAGGATTTTTTTTGATTTACTACTATGATCCCCAACACTCACCTCGGTTGCTTTCCCGTTTATTTATACTTTTCCTAATTTTTGTAATATTCCAAAACTAACAAAAATATTTTTGTGGATTTTTCGAAGTCTGTTTACTTACCGTATCACGTACCTCTTCCTTTTCAGGATTTTGGAGTGCTTTGGAACATTTCTTTTATGTGTTCCTCCGGTGTCATGGTTTGGATAATATTGCTTTCAACATTAATAGGCGTACCCTAGATATAGTTATTAATTCTTTGTCCATTGACCACCTTCGGGTTAGTACCTTTGACATTATTAATCTTGATAGCTCCAGAGCGATAAACCTCTTCGATAACAAATGGTCCTTCCCATTTCTAAATAAGTTTTTTTGGCAAAAATAAAATAAAATGAGAGTTATAGAAACAAACATATTCTCCAACTTGGAATTCTTGCTTTTAGATTCTTTTGTCATGCCATCTTTTAACTTTTTCTTTAAACAATTTGGCATTTTCATAAGCCTGGGTTCTCCATTCATCTAGTGAGCTAATATCAAATAACCTCTTTTCACCGGCAATTTTGAAGTCATAGTTGAGTTCTTTAATTGCCCAAAATGCTTTATGTTCTAACTCTAGTGGCAAATAACAAGCTTTTCCGTATACCATTTTGTATGGAGACATACCCATAGAATTTTTATAAGCTATTGTATAGGCCCAAAGTGCATCATCTAGTTTCTTAGACCAATTCTTTCGGGACCAATTGACAGTGTTTTGTAATATTAATTTTAATTTCTCTATTGCTAAGTTTAACTTGACCACTAGATTCGAGATGATAGGGTGATGCAATTCTATGGTTAACGTCATATTTAGCAAGCATTTTACGGAAAGCTCCATGGATAAAGTGTGAACCACTATGAGTCATTAAATATCTGGGGACTCCAAACCTCGGGAAAATAACTTCTTTAAGCATTTTAATGTAGGTGTTATGATCAGAACTACTAGTTGGAATAGTGTCTACCCACTTAGTAACAGAATTAACAACAACCAAAATATGAGTATACCCATTAGAGGAAGGAAAAGGTCCTATATAGTCAAAACCCCAAACATCAAATGGTTCCACAACAAGTGGATACTTCATAGGCCGAACCTCCTCACCCTCCTCCCCGAGCATCGCCGCCCCCGCTCCTTATCATCCTGAGCACCTTCTCCTAACTCGTCTCTCCCTTGAGTCGATTCTCACCCATTGGCCACCGCGGACGAAGCTCGGCATCGCCGTGTTTCATCGCCGGATGATTGTGTATTTATTTTCACGAGCTTCCTCGCCATTATATATGGTCTATCCACCTCGCAACGTTTCAATTATCTTAGTTATTGGTTATATGATTTGGTACAAAATTAAGGTCTGGGATTCAAGCACTAGTGCAGAATCGGCCTGTAGTGCCGGTTCGTGAGGGCCTTTAGTGTCGGTTCTCAAACCGGCACTAAAGGGTGGGGACTAAAGGTCACCCCCTTTAGTCCCGATCCAACATGGCCCGACACCAAAGGCCCACCACGTGGCACCGGCCGGCTCCATGTGGTGGGGGACCTTTAGTCCCGGTTGGTAACACCAACCGGTAATAAAGTATTTAATTCTTTTAGTTTTTGTTTATTTTTCCTTTTAATACTTTAGGGGTTTATGAATTAATTATGGTTTATTTTTTCTTTTAATTTTGTATTTTCCATTTAATTTTTTTCATTTCAAACATATATTACACTACTACATAGTGTACACGTTGTGCATATATATATATATAAATAGAATTTCTCGTAGAACCGATCATATATATATATATATATCATCGAGTTTCTCATACGGGGACCCTTCACATACATACATATATATATATATATACAATTTCTCCTGCAATTTGCGGATCATTACATATGCAGGCATTACTTCTTGATCTTGGAATGGTATTCTCCTTCGGGATTTATGACCTGGTCAACCAGAAATCCAGCTATTTCCTCTTGAATTGCTCGTACGCGAGCCTCTGGTAGGAGCTAGCCCCGCATCTCCATCAGCTATAAGAAGGAGATATAGATGAATATATTAGTTATGTGTATATATATATTAGCTAGATCATGATGAAAAAATATGGATAGTGTTCTGGCAAACGTACCCAAAGATTTCTTTCGTTTCTGCTCCTTTCAGACATGACATGTGAATGTTCTCGCAAACGTAGTATGCACATAAACTATTCCCCTGCTCCTGCCTCATGCACTTTATGAGAATAAAATTCAAGCAGGTAATAATTAATCAAGCATGATAATGGTGTTGAAACTAGAATTGAAGAGATGCACGCACGTAGCTAGCTAGCTAGTACTACTTAATTACCTTGGGTCGCACCCATTTCAGTTGTTGTGCCCAGTCACCTCGGACCTATTTGATGAACTTAGCCCAAGCCCTGTCCCACCGGCAAAGAAAATGAATAAAGGAGTTATTAACTAGTTGATATCAGGAAATGAAGTAAAGAGGCCGACATACTGTGATAATGACTGAAATTACCTGTCGACCATCCCCCTCATGGTTGCGTATTCAGATGGATCCTTATATAGTGAGTCCAATACTTCAACTTTTCCCTTGTCAACTTCAATGATTAACAAGATCCAGTGGTAACTGCATGTGCACACATTTTGTATAATTAAGCGGGCATATGCATAACTCATGAACTACACTTATTAACATCTAGTAAGAAAAAATTAGAATTTGTAGTACAAGATATAGTAACACTCACCCGAAGTTGTAAGGAAGTAGTATTTCTGGTTGGGTGTTTAGTTGCTTCAAAAACTCTAGCAGGGATTTCTTTGTGTCTTTTCTCGAATATTGAGTTTCCCATATCTTTTGATTAACCGTATTTGGGTCAATGAACCCAATGTCATAGTGTCCATCTTGTTTCATTTTATACATCTTCATTCTGCATAATAGCACAGAAAAGAATATAGTGAGGATAATTATAGGTAATGAACGAGAGCACAACTAGCTAGAGACTTAAATTATAGAAAGAAATCACTTACAGACAATAGCAACTAACTAAAGATCTGTCGAGTGCGTCTTGATTGAATAAATGAAACAACTCTAAATAATGAATCCACAAATCTTTTTTATGGAAGTAATGCCTCTTCTTGACTCTCACCATGAGGGACTCTGTATTGGTATTTGTTGTTTCTTGCATGTACCATGTATGCAAATTGTACAACCTCGTTCGTAGACACTTTACATCTTCAGGCTTGACCAGAGGTTTGCCGCGGGCATATTGATATTTTACTTCCTCCTCTTTAAGCCCGGGGATTTCCTTAAGGCCTAGGAGTTGTTCAACAGTGAAACCGCCCTCTTTAGCCTGCCTTATATGATCGTCGGTTACTCCTAGCCGATCAGTGATATTGTTTGTACAATGACCGGGAGGGGGGTCAATTGAACTGCCTGTTCTCCCAGTTGGGGAACAGTTTTCCCGCTTTTTTCCAACTCCTTGGCTCAAGCTCGAGCTCGACTCCTTTTGTCCTGCAAGATATGACTTCTTGATAGACCACACATAGTCGCAGTCCTTCTGATTGATAGTCGGGCAAGCCATATCAATAAAGTGTTGTGAGACATGGTTAGGTACTTTCTCCTTTGGCGGCGGCGGCGGTTTCGGTCCAAAATGGGCCTTCACTCTGGCATCCACTACCATGTTGAGTTCCTCCTCAGTCACGTGGTAAGGCTACTTCGGAAGAGGCTTGAGGCTTGGACCATATTTGTATTTCTTGCCTATTGTACTGCTAGTCATTGTAATTGCAGCCTCTCTCTTCCGCTATTGCTTAGGCGATGAAGCACGCTGAGTCGGCAGAGATGGCAGACGCGGTGCTGGACTTGGAGTCAACGGAGCACGCTGATGCCTTGGTGCCAGACTTGGAGGAGGAGTCGGCGACGCGGCACCGGACTTGGAGGAGGAGGAGTTGGCTGACACCGTGCCAGACTTGGAGGAGGAGTCGGCTGACGCAGTGCCGAACTTGGAGGAGAAGGAGTCAGCTGATGCGGTGCCAGACTTGGAGGAGGAGGAGGAGGAGTTGGCTGATGCGGTGCCGGACTTGGAGGAGGAGGAGTCGGTGGCCTTGGAAAGACGATGCAATCCTTTTTGCATAGAATGATACAATGTATGGCCTCTACCAGTGTTCTCTCCTCTTCACCTCCAAGAATGTCAAGTTGTAGCTCGTGATATCCTGACATCACTTCATCAACCCCGACACGAGCATAGCCAGCTGGAATGGGATTGCATTGGAAGGTTGCTTATTGTGGATTTGCTAAAGCATAGCCATTCGCCACCTTCATGGATAAGTTCTTCACTTTCATGTGTAGCTCACAGTTAGTCGTGTCTTTCCACAGGGTAGCTAGCTAGCAGTGCATCATCGATATTGGCCGGGGCGGAACGCATGCTGCTTCTCGGCATAGATGGGACGATGCTATCCAATGATGGATCAATCTCCTTATGTTGCCGCTGAGATGCCCTTTCCTGGCTGAGTGAGTCGATCTGCTCCTGCTGCTGCCTGATTCTGGATTCCAACTCGATGTGCTTTGATTCTAGGCCTTCAAGGCGGAGTGCTTCCTCCTTCTTCTTCCGCTCCTCCTGCATCTTCTTTCTCGCACGGCTTCTGTAGTCGTCATTCCAACCCGCAAACCCCTCAAACCACAGAACAACGCCTTTGCCTCGTGTTCTTCCCAGGTGCTCAGGATTCTTCAGGGCGCGTGTAAGCTCGTTGTCCTCTCTGTTCGGCGTGAACATCCCCATTCGAGATTCTTCTATTTTCATTAGTATTTCGTCTGTCACTCCTTTAAGACTTGCCTTCACCATAATATCCCCTGTCTTTGGGTCCAATTCTCCCCCATGCGCATAAAACCATGTCCTGCACCTTGTGGGCCAGGTCACTGTAACTGGAGTGACCCTTGCACTAATCATATGTTGTTCGGATTGATCCCACTTAGGCAGGGCCATCTGGTAGCCACCTAGCCCCATAGTATGGTGCCACTTCTTTTTTCCAGCGTTAATCTTGTTCATTCTCAACCATTCCTTAGCTAGTTCCGATTCCTTAAACTTCACGAAATCGTCCCAGTGATCTTTTTCCTTCACCAGTGCTCCCTCGAATTTTGGAGTCTTCTTGTTTGCTTTGACGTATGCAGCCCATACATTTTTCTTGAAGGTGTTGAATGCGATCGCCATCTTTTTAAGAGCATAGTTTCTGGCTTTCTTCAGATCTGCATCTGTCAAATTATCTGGTAGTGTGAAATTTGACATCAGCTCGGTCCAAAGCACATCTTTTGCTATTTCATCGACAAAAGTAATTCCTGATCAATCTCCCTTTGCTGGCTTTTTCCATTCTTGAACGAAGATCAGGATTTGATCCCTGACAATAACTCCGCATTGATTCTTGAACTTGATCGCATTTTTTCTAGGTTCAAGCGATTCGCCAGTTGATGTTTTGATGGAATCGATGTTGAACTTTACGCCAGGGTCCAACTTTCTGGCCAGGCCTCGAACTACCTTGTTGTTTGTAGAAGATTTGCTCGATCCGAAGGACTAAAAGAAGAAAGATCGATTCGTTAATACATACAACTCAATTAAGACATGTAATGATCACCGGATGGCTTATATAATAAATATACCTCGCCGATCATTGTTATTTGAAGAACATTTTCTTCGTCAACATCGTTGTCGACTTCATCTATTCGTTTTTCTTCATCAAATATCATAAAATCCTCACCAAAATTGTTCAGATATCGCGAGTCGTCATCATCTTCAGGTTCATGCTCTGGGCTCGGGGAGCGTATGATGTCGAACAGAGCCTCTTCTCCTTATCTGTCGGTATTGTCCATAGCTTTTATTTAACTAACCCAGAAGAAATATAAAGCAATTTATTATTCGAATTAGAATGCATGCAATCAATAAGGAAAAACTGAATCATAGTACATAATATGCATCTCGAATAATTCATATAATATGCATCATCGAATATAATCTCGAATAATAAATCTCGAGTATTATCACTAATACATCTCAAATATTATTTTCTAATATCACTAATACAGATGTAGTTCACATCTAGCGGCGCAGGCGGTGGACACCCAAAGAGAACGAACTATGACATGATCATAGCTCGGGTGAGATCCCTGAAGAACCTGCTAGGTATTGGAGAACCTGGCGTCCAACGCATCAACAATGGACGTGCTCGTCCTCCTCCCTGACACGACGACGTACCACCTCCAACGGGGTCGGCTGCCTTCGCATCGAAAGTGGCCCACGCGAACACCACCAAAGAAGCTCCGCGTTGACAATGGAACCCGGGTTCCTCACCAAGTTGCACGCCCCTGAAGGTAGCACCTCCCAGTGCCAGCCAGGCGGAGCCTAGTCCCGAACGTTGCCCCTCTAAAGCAGGACGTCGTCGCGAACGAGTCAACGACGAGGATGCGGGCCGGGCATCGGTGACTCCGAGGAAAAATTCTTATGAAAAAAAATTCTATATATGCAATGTCATTTCATTAGGAAATTTTGAGAAAAATATCCTCTTTTCAATTATAATGTCTCATTCCTAGGTTATAACTACCCTAATAATATTCCTTTCTCAAAAAATTCCAAAACTTTTCCCACTTATATATAGTCCTTCTAACAAATATATATATGCTCAACTTTTTCCTATGCAACTATTTAATATGCAAAAAAATTCTATACTATGATATACAACATTACATAAAATTAAAAACAGAAAAATAAACACTAATTAAGCATATATACTTCTATGCATCCATTAAAAAACAAAAAAACAACAGTATATAAAAAAATCTATACTAATTAAACACTAATTATATCCATCTAACATGCATTCATACATACATATATACTACTAAAAAACAAATAAAACATCTAAATATAGAATGTGTGTGTGTGTGTTCATGCATGTGTGTGTGTGTGGGCTCGATGGGAGGGGCGGCCATGGCGGCAGGGCTCACAGCGGGGCGACGGCGCGCGAGGTCGAGGAGGGGCAACGACGGCGACGGTGAGGTGCATGGGCGCGGCGACCACGACGTCGAGGGGTCCGGCAGAGGCGTAGACGGATGGTGGTGTCGAGGTGCGGAAGGGGCGCGGACGGACGGCGACGGCAATGTGCAGGGGCGCGGCGGCCACGACATCGAGGTGCGGTAGAGGCGCGGACGAACGGTGGCGAGGAGGTGCGGCGGGGCGCGGAAGGACGGACAGCGACGTCAAGGGGCAGGGGCGCGCGGACGGACGAAAGGCTGATTTGGGCAAATTTTCATAAGTGTTCTATATATAGAGGAACCTTTAGTCACGGTTGGTGGCTCCAACCGCGACTAAAGCCCCCCCTTTAGTCGCGGTTGGTGGCTCCAACCGCGACTAAAAGTCTGGCTTCCCGCCGCTTGGGCTGGATGAAATTCACCTTTAGTCGCGGTTGGTGGCTCCAACCATGACTAAAGGGGGGCTTTAGTCACGGTTGGAGCCACCAACCGTGACTAAAGGGTGGTGTGCCAGACGAGGGGCGGGGTGGATGTTTAGTCCCACGTCGCTAGTCAAGAGGAGCTCGCACCGGTTTATAAGCCTAGCCGCGTCTACCATGTCGAGCTCCTCTCTAATGTAGGCCTTCTGGGCCTACCGTACCTCTGCTGCCCAGTGGGGCCCACTAGGTCATACGGGCCTCCGTCTTGGCCCAACTAGAGGTTGGGTTTCTAGTCGTATGCAGGCCGTGGCGGCCGAGTAGGCGGGCTATTTTAATGTTTTTTGTTTTTTTTGTTTTCTGCTTTATTTATTTTCTTTAGTTTCGGAGTTGTTTTTTACTTTATTTAGAGTTTCTTTGCGAATCGAAACTTATAAACTTTCTGTTAGTACTAGTAGTTTTCAAATTTGAATAGTTTATATTTGAATTATTTGAAATTTGTGTGAATCACTAGGTTGTGAATAACTTTAATTCAAAAATAGATTTTCCCGTGATTCTTTTTTCTGCTGTTTAATATTAGTGTGTTTTATCATTATATTAATTTTTTAATTCTTAGGTTATTTTAAAAAATGAAATGCCTTTGTAACAGATGAGTTCCGTTCGAAAGCGTGATACTTCGAAAGAGATTGTTCATTTTGTACACGAAGTACGTCCAGTTTTTGTCGTAACCCTCTCAACTTTTTAGCAAATGCTATGTGGGTGAAATGATGATACCATGCCAACTTTTAACCTTTTCAGAGTTCATTTGTAGTTCTTTTCAATTTCAGGGTCATTTAGCTCAAAAAATCCATAAATGAATGAAAAATAGCAAATGAAATCAGAAAGGGTTGAAAATTGATGACATGGCTTCGAATGGCCCATACTGAATGCACAAAAAGTATGGAGTCGAAATAAGTTTTAAAAACTGAAATGCCTTCGTAATAGACAAGTTTTCGTTTGAAACCTTGATACTTCGAAAGAGATTGCCCATTTTGTACACGAAGTGCATCCAGTTTTTGCCATAACCCTCTCAACTTTTTAGCACATGCTATGTGGGTGAAATGATGATACCACGCCAACTTTCAACCTTTTCTGAGTTAATTTGTAGTACTTTTATATTTTAGGGTCATTTAGCTCTAAAAAATCAGTAAATGAATGAAAAATAGCAAATGAAGTCAGAAAGGGTTGAAAATTGATGACGTGGCCTCGAATGGTGCATAGTGAATACACCAAAAGTCTGGAGTTGAAATAAGTTCTAAAAAATGAAATGCCTTTGTAACAGATGAATTTTCGTTCAAAAGCGTGATACTTTGAAAGAGATTGTCCATTTTGTACACGAAGGGCCTGCAGTTTTTGCCGTAACCCTCTCAACTTTTTAGCACATGCTATGTGGGTGAAATGATGATACCATGCCAACTTTCAACCTTTTCAGAGTTCATGTCATATCCCTAGCTAGATGTCCTAGGATAGCATGTGTTTTCATCATGTTTCATCTTATTGCATCAACATGAAATGGGGAAGAAAAGAAACTCCAAGCTCACTTTGAATCCAAACAATTCAAACATGATGAAAATTCAACAAATGCAAAATGCCCACTAAAAATGTTCCCTATGAGTGGTAAATCTGGACATGATTATAACACGGATCATTTTAATTATTCTAACACCTAAAGCAATTTAGAAATAAATGATAAAGCCACTGAAAATATTAAATAAAGCATTTATCATTATTTTAGTTTTCAAATATCTTGAAACTTTAGAGAAAAGTTTGAAATATTCAAACTTCAATAGATAAAATAATTGGGATATTTTAAATAGCTTATGTGCCTGAAATTAAAATAACACAAATGACAGAAAATAGAAAATAGAAAGTAAAAAGAAAAGAAAAAGGGGGAAAGCCTACCTGGGCCAGGGAAGAAGACGGCCCAGCCCACCAGGGGCGAACCGGTCTTCTTCCACCTCCGGCCAGAAGGACGCCCGGCGCGTGGTCGCCACACGCCGGGCACCTCCTCCCTGCCTGGCTGCTCGCCTGGAGGGCTGGGAGGGCGCCAGCACGAGGCCCCCTTGCCGTGGCCTCCTTCTAATCTCTCTCTCCCCCTGCGATCTCTCCCTCTCGCTCTCTCTCTCCCCCTGCTCCGCCATAGCCGAGCTTTGCTCGAGCTCGCAGCCGTCGCGCTAGCCGCCCCCTCGCTTCGCTAGGTAGCCGCCAAGAACCTCCGCTCCCCCCTCGACCTCCCTGTGACCCTAGAAGACACCAGGAGCCCCTCTATGCCGCGCCATCGCCGTTCCTCCCCGCCGGTCACCGGAGCTCCACCCCGACATTCTGCCCCGTCCGGACCTCCTCCGACCTTGCCGTCGCCTCTGCTGGAACCGCGGTGAACCGCTGGTGCTCTTCCCCTTCTCCCCCTTCTCCCCCGTGCCCCGTAGACGTCGTGCCCTTCTTGCCCGAGCTCTGGCCACCGCTGCCCTCGACGCCGGCATCGATCCCGACCACCCCAGCCTCTGGTTTGGGGCTAGATCGATGTGCGGTCGGGTGTAGGCTCTCCCAGAGCTCTCTGCTGTCCATTTGGTCACCAGAGGAGGGATTCCGACCCCCTCTGCCATCCCTAACATCGCCGGCGGCTCAACGCCGGCGAGTCAACCTGTCTGACCGTCAGGGGTTTGACCCTGGGTTCCTGGCAGAAGGGGCCAGGCCCTGTTAATTAGGTTAATTAGCAAATTAATTAATTAAATTAATTAAACCTAATCTGTCATTGAC
This sequence comes from Hordeum marinum, assembly GCA_022496015.1. Lineage (NCBI taxonomy): Eukaryota > Viridiplantae > Streptophyta > Magnoliopsida > Poales > Poaceae > Hordeum > Hordeum marinum. The sequence continues at coordinate 431,515,958 of CM039674.1, read as the reverse complement.
ATGTGGGCCCAGATCTGTTAATTAGTTAGGATTAGTTTTAATTAATCAATTAATTGATTGAGTCACTGACATGTGGTCCCCACATGTCAGGTTTGACTCTGGCCCGGTTAGCTGACCAGCTGACGTCATAGTGACTTCAGGCTGATGTCATTATTCCATTTTCTAGTTCAAAAATAATTCCAGAAATTGTTTAAAACTTCAAAAATTCATATAAATTAATTTGTAAATCAGATGAAAATAATTTATATATGAAAATTTATCAGAAAAATCCAATGAATCCAATGGTGCTATTGTCATGCATGTTAGAACAATCTAAGTAGGTGGACATGGACATTTACTAATAGGTTAATATATGGAATTTGAAATGAAGAACAATTTTGAACCTATATTCAAACTCATTTCAAATTAACTTGAACACTAGTTGCATTAGCTCATCCATACATGCTATCATGCCATGATCATGCATCATATTGTTGCACTTGCGTGTGTTGATCGTTTCTTATCTGCATTGTGATAGGCCCTGCTTCGGAGGATACCCCCGAGTATCCCGACGAAGGAGAGAACCTTTCCGCTACCTAGCAAGGCAAGCAACCCCTTTGATCATTCCGATAACATCCTACTCTCTCGCTCCTGCTCTTGTTTATTGCATTCGGATAGTCGATCACATGTCAGTCATACATGGTAGATGATCCTATTCTGCTGCATAACCTGACATTGTCATAGTAAATAGTCAAACCTTTCAACCTAGCATACTTGGTAGATGCTTGTGCAATGATGTGCTTAGCTTACTTTGCCTGCTATGCTTTCTATGCTTAGAGTTGGGTCAGGTCTGATTCATCTGGGTGATGAACTGAGTGAAATGATGTTGTTCTGATGTGGTGATATAATGATGAACTCGATTTGGTAAAGGTAGCGATGAGACACTACAGGAATCTGAGAATTTGCCGTCTGCTATGGCTGACGGCAAAGGGGGAAACCCCGGACGGCAAAGGCTTTGCCGTTAGTCAGCTGACGGCAAACTGGACGGCAAAAAAATATCCGGTGAAGAGCTTCTTTGCTGTCTGCTTTCCTACGGTGGACGGCAAAGAATCTTTGCCATGAGGGGGCCGACGGCAAATACACTGGGACGGCAGATCCCCAAACGGTCCCGTCAAGTGCTAACGTTCCTTTGCTGTCTGCCGTACCACACTTTGCCGTCCGCCGTAGGTGGGACGATGGCAAAGGGAGCACTGCTAGCCCTCCCCCCGGCCACCTTTGTCGTCAGCCATATTGGGCGTTCCTTTGCCGTCTGCCGACCCTCCTTTGCTGTCAGCCCATGTACTAGGCCGACGGCAAAGGGGCGCTCCCAGCGTGGCTCAACCAGGCTGCTTGAGCCTTTGTCGTCTGCCCTACGGCCTTTGCCGTCTGCCCTATGGCCTTTGCCCTTGGTGGGCAGACGGCAAAGACTCAAACAGCCCCCCTTTATTTTTCTTCCAATTATATCCACAAATTTTCACAATAATCAGGATATATGTATATTTGACAGGAATAAATTTGTTTTCGTACTCATAACCATATAAAAATAACTTTCATCCATAGTACATACATATTATTCAAGTTGCATCCGTACCAAACCATATATTACACGAGTTTCATCCATATTCATACAAATTTTCATATATATCCCAGGGGTAGGGGGTAGGGGGTCGGGGGTCGAGGGTGAGTGGCATCGGGGGTCGGGGATCGAGGGTCAGTGGCGTCGGGGGTCGACAGTCGGGTGTCAGTGGCGTCGGAGGTCGAGGGTCGAGGGTCGGGGGTTGGTGGCGTCGGTAGTCAGGTGTCGGTGTCGTTGGGGGTCGAGGGTCACTGGCGTCGGGGGTCGGGGGTCTTTTCGGTCAACAAGATCCCGAAGAGGTGTCGGGGGCCGGGGGTTGGGGGTCAGTGGCGTCGGGGGTCGGGGGTAGGGGGTCGGGGGTCGAGGGTCGAGGGTCAGTGGCGTCGGGGGTCGGGGGTCGAGGGTCAATGTCGTCGGGGGTCAAGGGTAAGTGGCGTCGGGGGTCGGGGGTCAGTGCCGTCCGGGGTCGGGGGTCAGGGGTCAGTGGCGTCGGGGGTCGGCCACTACTTATTCTACTTTTTCTTCTTCTCCTTCATCTTCTTCTTCCTCCTTCTACTTATTCTTCCTAGCACTAAACCTAGCACTAAACCTAGCACTAACCTAATCTTATCTAACACTAAACCTAGCATTAAACTACATACATAATATAATCTAACAATTAAACAGCAAAAAAGAAGAAAAAAACATACCAGAGGGCGCTGGGGTGCCGGGGCGGCAGGGTGCGAAGGAGGGCGGCGGCCGGAGGGAGCACATGGGAGGGGGCGGCGACCGAGAGGGGTTGGGAGGAGGGAGGCGGCCGGGAGGGAGGTGGGAGGAGGGAGGCGGCCGGGAGGGAGGTGGGAGGAGGGCGGTGGCCGGGAGGGCGGTGGGAGGGGGCGTCGGCCGGGAGGGGCGGTGCGGCGGCGAGCGGGAGGGGGAGGGGCGGGGCGGCGGCGAGCGGGAAGGGGAGGGGCGGCGCGGCGTCGAGCGGGAGGGGGAGGGGCGGCGCGGTGGCGAGCGGGAGGGGAGGGGCGGCGCAGCGGCGAGCTGGAAGGGAAGGGGCGGCGCGGCGGCGAGCGGGAGGGGGAGGGGCGGCACGGCGGCGAGCGGGAAGGGGCGGGAGAGAGTGAGGGAGGGAGAGGGTGAGAGAGAGGGGTGTAACGGCCGTTAGTAGGGCCGGGTCTTTGCCGTCTGCCCCCCGACGGCAAAGAGGGACACGGCAGACGGCAAAGGCGTCTCAGACAGCAAAGACCCCCCCACACTTGTACCTGGCAAGGGCCAAGGCCCGGTGGGGCCCACCTTAGCTCTTTGTCGTCTGCCCTTGCCTTCTTTGCCATGAGTGGGCAGACGGCAAAGAACTGGGACATGGCAAAGACACTGTTTGCCATGTGCCAGTTCTTTGCCGTCTGCTTTGGGACAGCAGACGGCAAAGAGCATCATTGACATGAGCAGACGGCAAAGGCCTGGCACATGGCAAATAACTGAATTCCAGTAGTGAGAGGCTATGTAGGAGTACATAGCGGGTTGTCTCATTGGGACTGTTCTTAGGAACTGAGTTCCGTGTTTGTTATCCAAGAGTAGTTACTACCACACGTTGGGATACTTAATTGACCCTCTCGACTTATCATTCGCTTAGCCCTTAGTCCAGGAGTTGCAAGTAGTTTCTGGTGTTTATAGCATGCTGGCGGCCGTGCGTAGCGCTGACCCTAGGGGTGGGTTACGACGCGGTAGGCAGTGGCACGGTGTACCAATGGTCACCCGAATGGTAGGCTTGGGAACCCTGTGCACATCGTTTGGGGCCGTAGTGGAAACTTCAGCCGGACTTCCGTGCGGGTTCAGTCTCAAATAGGCGATAGCCCGGACTAGAGGTCTTATGCGATTGACGGTCGTGGCCGACTCCCTCACTTGGCATCCGCTTGAAGGTTGCCGAGGTGCATGGTTTTATGAGCACACAGCGATAAGTGGCGAGAGCGTGTGTGAAGAAGTACACCCCTGCAGGGTATGAAACTATTTGAATAGCCGCGTCCTCGGATATGGACTACTTGGAGAACTTATGCTGTTCATAGATAATCAAATGGATACTCATAAAAATATCAAGACAAGTGTGAGTACCGTGGATGGCACTCTCCGAGGAGAGGGAAGTGAACCCATGGTGGTGTATTGCTATGGAGTTGGTGGACTCGTGTGCGATATCTAAAATGTAAACAAAGAGTTAAAATTGAGTAGTGTAGGTTATCCATGAGTCAAAGCTGGCATTGCTGCATAAACTCCACCACTCCCTTTGTTGATACATGAGCATGAATAGACTAGGTCTGTTTTAAAGACTTGCTGAGTACGTTTGTACTCACGTTTGCTTAATAAATGTTGCAGATGAGACCCAGGACCCATCAGGTGGGTTCTTTCTAGATGTTGACGATGCCGAATAGCTGGTGTCCCAGCTACGACCTTTGCCCTGTGGTGGCCATGTGCCTTTTTACCCTTTCATCTGTCTGTACTCAGATAGCTTATGCTTCTGCTTGGTTTGTTTGAACATGTTTGTATGACTTGAGTGTCGGGTCATGTGACCCCTATCTGTAAGAACATATTATGCAAGGCTCATCTGAGCCTCTTAAATAAAAGTCATGTTGTCATATGGTTATGTTCTTATGCCATGGTTGTATCTATGCATATCGGGCATGTCGTGCGTACGTGTGACGTGCAACGGTATGTATGGGATCCGACACCTAGTCGTGTGCCTTTAGTAGTACTCTTTACGGGAAACTGCCTCTTTGTGCTTCCACCGAGCCATGGTAGATTGCTACTGCTCCGGACACATTGATTGATCGACATGTATCCTTCTTCGATGTTGTGTCTGTCCCTTCGGGGAAATGTCTCGCAGTGTAATGGAGTCCCTGTAGCCTGCTACGACTCGTCTACGTGCAGTGATGGCATTCGTGTCTCATGACGTAATGGAGTCCCTGTAGCTTGCTATGACTCGTCTACACACGCTTGAGGCCAACACATGCATTGTTGGGTTATGTATGTCTGTTTCTGTACGGATGTGCCGCTTGGGTTCTTTGACTAGTTATGTTGCCCCAGGTTCTCTGTCGTTTGATTGCCAGCGACATGTTCACATACGTGAGCCAAAAGACGCAAACGGTCCCGGCTAAGGTAAGGCTGCATCCATGGAACTTACCGTGCGTGAGGCCGCAAAGTGATGTGATATGTTACAGTCTGGATTCTTATGACTTAGGATTAGGGTCCCGACAGTTCATTTGTAGTGCTTTCCAATTTCACGGTCATTTAGCTCAAAAAAATCTGTAATTAATGAAAAATAGCAGATGAAGTCAGAAAGGGTTGAAAATTGATGACGTGGCTTCGAATGGTGCATACTGAACGCACAAAAAGTCTGGAGTTGAAATAAGTTTTAAAAAATGAAATGCCTTTGTAACTGACGAGTTTTCGTGTGAAGCCGTGATACTTCGAAAAAGATTGCCCATTTTGTACACGAAGTTCGTCCAGTTTTTTGTCGTAACCCTCTCAACTTTTTAGCACATGCGATGTGGGTGAAATGATGATACCAAGCCAACTTACAACCTTTTCATAGTTCATTTCTAGTGATTTTCAATTTCAGGGTCATTTAGCTCAAAAAATCAGTAAATGAATGAAAAATAGCAAATGAAGTTAGAAAGGGTTGAAATTGTTGACGTGGCTTCGAATGGTGCATACTGAATGCACAAAAAGTCTGGAGCTGAAATAAGTTTTAAAAAATGAAATGCCTTTGTAACAGATCGATTTTCGTTCGAAAGCGTGATACTTCGAAAGAGATTGTTCATTTTGTACACGAAGGGCGTGTAGTTTTTATTGTAACCCTCTCAACTTTTTAGCACATGCTATGTGGGTGAAATGATGATACCATGCCAACTTTCAACCTTTTCAGAGTTCATTTGTAGTGCTTTTCAATTTCAGGGTCATTCAGCTCAAAAAATCTGTAAATGAATGAAAAATAGCAAATGAAGTTAGAAAGGGTTGAAAATTGATGTCGTGGCTTCAAATGGTGCATACTGAACGCACAAAAAGTCTAGAGTTGAAATAAGTTTTAAAAAATGAAATTCCTTTCTAACAGGTGAGTTTTCGTTCGAAAGCGTGATACTTCGAAAGAGATTGTCCATTTGGTACACGAAGTGCCTGCAGTTTTTTCCATGACCCTCTCAACTTTTTAGCACATGCTATGTGGGTGAAATGATGATACCATGCGAAATTTCAACCTTTTCAGAGTTCATTTGTAGTGCTTTTCAATTTCAGGGTCATTTAGCTCAAAAAAATCTGTAAATGAATGAGAAATAGCAAATGAAGTCAGAAAGGGTTTAAAACTGATGACGTGGCTTCGAATGGTGCTTACTGAACGCACAAAAAGTCTGGAGTTGAAATAAGTTAAAAATGAAATGCCTTTGTAACCGGCGAGTTTTCGTGTGAAACCCTGATACTTCGAAAGAGATTGGGTATTTCTGTACACGAAGTGCGTCCAATTTTTGTCGTAACCCTCTCAACTTTTTAGCACATGCTATGTGGGTGAAATGGTGATACCATGCCAACTTTCAACCTTTTCAGAGTTCATTTGTAGTGCTTTTCAATTTCAAGGTCATTTAGCTCAAAAAATCAATACATCAATGAAAAATAGCAAATGAAGCCAGAAAGGGTTGAAAATGATGACGTGGCTTTGAATGGTGCATACTGAACGCACAAAAAGTTTGGAGTTGAAATAAGTTTTAAAAATGAAATTCCTTTGTAACAGATTAGTTTTCGATCAAAAGCGTGATACTTCGAAAGAGATTGTCCATTTTGTACACAAAGTGCCTGCAGTTTTTTCCATGACCCTCTCAACTTTTTAGCACATACTATGTGGGTGAAATGATGATACCATGCCAAATTTCAACCTTTTCAGAGTTCATTTGTAGTGCTTTTCAATTTCAGGGTCATTTAGCTCAAAACATCTGTAAATGAATGAGAAATAGCAAATGAAGTCAGAAACGGTTGAAAATTGATGATGTGGCTTCGAATGGTGCATACTGAACGCACAAAAAGTCTGGAGTTGAAATAAGTTTAAGAAATGAAATGCCTTTGTAACCAGCGAGTTTTCGTGTGAAACCCTGGTACTTCAAAAGAGATTGCCCATTTTGTACACGAAGTTCGTCCAGTTTTTTGCCGTAACCCTCTCAACTTTTTAGCACATGCTATGTGGGTGAAATTATGATACCAAGCCAACTTTCAACCTTTTCAGAGTTCATTTGTAGTGCTTTCCAATTTCAGGGTCATTTAGCTCAAAAAATCAGTAAATGAATGAAAAATAGCAAATGAAGTCAGAAAGGGTTGAAAATTGATGACGTGGCTTGATTGTTGTTCTACTCCCCAAAAGGATTAATGACATCTGCACTTAAACCAAACAATATGTTCCTTGCATCCTTTGCAAAGTCCTTCCACTTTCTCTTGATTTTTCTCCACCACGATCTATCAGCGGGTACTCTCAACTTCTCGTCTTTCTTACGGTCTTCATAGTGCCATCGCATCAACTTGGCATGCTCTTTGTTTTGGAACAAATGTTTCAATCATGGTATTATAGGAGCATACCACATCACCTCACTGGCTGAATAAGCTCCAGTAAAGTGTGCTTTGCCGTCTACTGGCAGACGGCAAAGATGCTTAGTTCTTTGCCGTCTGCCAGCAGACGGCAAAGACCGTGGACGGCACACGTGGCATCTTATGTCCGTTAAGGGGTTAACGGCATGCTTTGTTGTCTGCTGGCAGACCGTAAAGATGCAAATTTCTTTGCCGTCTGCCAGCGAACGACAAAGATGCAAAGTTCTTTGCCGTCTGCTGGCTGACGACAAAGATGCAAAGTTCTTTGCCGTCTGCCAGCAGACGGCAAAGAAACCACATAGGCCAGCCCAGTGCAACCCCAGGTTGCACATGTAGCTACCACGTGGCAGCTTTGACGTCTGCCAGCAGACGGCAAAGAACCTTTATAGCCCCTGTTTTTCCTGTTTTTTCTTAAATTCATTCAATTTCACAGAATTTCATAGATATATATACACACATTTGAAAATACTTTCGACAAGCATACCAACACATATCCAACAACAAGTTACCAACACATATCCAACAACATATATCCAACAAGTTTCCAATAACATATCCAACAAGTTCCCAACAACATATCCAACAACAAAGTTCATCGTACACAATCAAAACAAAAAGGAAGCACAAGGAGAATAATAGACTCCATCAACGCAAGCTTCCTCATCTAAAGCAAATCTGCAAATTAGGAAAGAAGAAAGTTAGAAGAAGAAAAAGAAGAAGACTGGCTAGAAAAGAATAAGAAAAAGAATAAAAAGAAGAAGAAGAAGAAGAAGAAGAAGAAGAAGAGGAAGAATTTTTATTCTCTTTCTTTTTCTCCTATCCTCTTCTTTATCTTCTTCTTCTAACTAAGCTAGGTAAAAATTCTAAGTGTTGGTCATTTTAGAGCTAAGCTAGGTAAATAGGTCATTTTGGAGCTTCATAAGGTTATTATGTCATTTTCGAGGAAAATAAGCTAAGTCTACGTCATTTTGGAGCTAAACCAAGGTTATCATGCCATTTTTTATCTAAGTGTGCTAAGTATGTCATAAAAGAACTGAAGAAGCTATGTATAGGTCATTTTTTAGCTAACCTAGGTAGTTATGCCATTTTGAGCTAACTAATCATATTTACTCATTTTGGGGGACAAAATGGCAAGTGTAGGTCATTTTAGAGCTATCCTAGTTATAATCGGTCATTTTGGAGGTAGGTAAGGTTATTTTGTCATTTTGGAGGAAAATAAGCTAAGTCTATGTCATCTTGGAGCTAAACCAAGGTTATCATGCCATTTTTTTACCTAAGTATGCTTAGTATGTCATAAATGAACTAAAGAAGATAAGTATAGGTCATTTTGGAGCTAAATAGGTCATTTCTTAGGCTAAGTATGCATTTGTTAAGCAAAACACTTGGGAAACTTACCATCATCATGGAGGCGGTGAAGGACCAGTCGGGTTTGCACCAATGTGAGACGGAGAAGGACCGGTCGAGGTTGTGGCAGACGCAGAAGGATCGGTCGATGCTTGTCGGGAGCCACGCTGCACCAAAGATCATTTGCAATGTCTCCTTAGCATGATGCAACTCAAATGTTAATACTAGTAACTAATGACCATTCAAATGAAACTCACCGTGGGTGCTATAGCAATATGGGGCATTGATGGAGGGGTCTGACCATTGTTCTGGCACACGGTCTACACATTTTGTTTTCATGAGTCAGTCATATTAGTTAGTGATGAAACGAACATTACGTGCATGATTTGGCTAATATGCAGGAGAAACTTACCACGAGGAGCTCGTATAGGGCCCAGTGAGACTCGGCGTTCCGGTTCCTAATTTGCATCGTCTATATATGCTCCGGGATCAATAAATGCATAATCATCATCACTATCAGTAATGACGTGCTCCTCAGCATCATCAATAAATGCAACAACATGTGGAAGGCCTCCTTTATGTACTCGGTCAATCATTGACAGGTCATCCGCAGCAGTAACTCTTCCATAATACTCGAACCCTCCTTTGCCGACAGCGGAAACACAACAATTTGTAGACTTTCGGTCGGCCATAGATAGCTCTTTGCCAAACGTACGAAAGCGATACCCATTGATGTTGTATTTGTCAAATGAACAGACCTTATAGTCGAAACCATTGGCAACTTGTCTCAATTCGGAGTCCATAGACTCTGCATTAGCCTACAAGTTTAATACGAAAGGATTGTTGCATTAGCCACAAACTAGGTGAAGAAATGAAATCGTCTAATGGAAATTACCATTTGCTTGAACCAAGAGATGAAACAGGTATAGCCACCTCCATGCTTTGCCAGAAGCTCATACTCCTCGATGGAATCCTTTTGGATCACCGCTCCATCCGAGAATTTGGCGACGTATCGACTGTATCACATATCCTGGAATAAGAGCATTTCAAAGGAATTAGAAGTTGCGAAACAATGTACCGAGAACTTACTCGATGTACGGTCACACTTCTGTTAGGTTGTTGAAGATATACAACAAAATGGTCCGCCATTCTTCGACATCCAATGCTATTGCTTTCGAAGCACCGGCTGGTGCGAGCTTCCCTTTGAATAGGCTGAGGTTGGATCGACCTTTTTCACGGTCTCCATCATAGTACCGAGGCTTCGAATTATGCAAATGATGATTCTTGGCTTTGTAGTGTGCTGTCATGAAGTTTGCCGCCTCCTCGGTAATGAATGCCTCGGCCATCGATGCTTCAACTCTATGTTTATTTTTACATTTTCCTCGAAGTGTCTTGTGCATCCTCTCAGTTGCGAAGCACCAACAATTTTGCATGGGCCCCCCAATCTTGCCTTGGTCGGGAGATGCAAAATCAAATGCTGCATTGGATTAAAGAAGCCCAGTGGAAAGATCTTTTCTAACTTGCAGATCAACTCCGGTGCCAACTCTTCCAGTTTGTCTAGAACGTCAAGTGATAGTTCTTTTGCACAAAGAGCATGGAAGAAATAGCTCAGCTCTGCCAATACTAGCCATTCATCCTCAGGGATAAAGCCACGCAACATCACCGGAATTACCCGCTCAAGCCATATGTGCCAATCATGACTCTTGAGACCAAATATTTTCAATTTGTCAAGACTCGCTCCCCTCTTTAGATTCCTTGCATACCCATCGGGGAACATCAACTCCATTTTCACCCACAAGATCAATTCCCTCATAGCTGGCCTCCCAAGAGTGAACCATGCCTTTGGCTTCCCCCAGTTCTTCTTTTCTTTCGAACGACGTATGTTTTGTAACGGTCTATCACATAGAGCCTCCTGATCGACTCTAGCCTTAGGATTATCCTTTGACTTCCCCTCTATGCCAAACAATGTACCAAAAAGGGCCTCCACGATATTCTTTTCAGTGTGCATCACGTCGATGTTGTGTGGGCAAAGGAGGTCTTTAAAGTAAGGCAGATCCCACAAACATATCTTGTGAGTCCAGGCATGTTCCGTATTATACCTTTTGAAATACCCTAGACAATTTGGATCCGGCTCGAGAGCGTTTATCTGATCTAGGATCTGTTGGCATGTCAACATAGGTTGTGCAATGTTTTTGACAACTCTACCTTTGATGAAATTTTTCTTGTCTTTTCTGAACTTATGGTTAGGATCCAGGAACTGTCTATGCATGTCGAAGCAAGAAAACTTGTGACCCGTCTGCAGCCAATGGAACTCAAGAGCTGCCTTGCATGTGGGGGATGGGGACCTTCCATGCATAGACCAGCCAATGAATAGCGCATATGCCGACAAGTCATGTGACGAGTACATGTACCACACATGCATTTTGATGTTCTTTTTGGTAGTGGCGTCATATGTCTTGATCCCATTATCCCACGCTTCTTGCAATTCATCCTTAAGCGGCCGCATGTACACATTCACATTCTTCCCCAGATATTTGGGCCCTGGAATTATCAATGTCAGGAAAATGTTCCTTCTTTTCATAATCTCTCTAGGGGGAGATTGAGTGGAATGACAAATACAGGCCAACAACTGTATTGTGTTGTCATCATACCATACACATTGAGCCCACCCATGCTGATGGCAACTCGAGGATGCCTTGGATCTGCCGCTTTATCCTTATGTAATGCATCGAAGTGCTTCCACGCAAAAGCATCTGAAGTGTGTCCCAACATCGGATTCCCATCTGCATCTAGTTCTGTTCTTTTGCCCAATTTATGCCACGTCATCTGTATGGCCGTCTCTTCGACCATGAAAAGATGCTGAAGTCTTGGTATGATTGGGAGATACCAAAGAACCTTGACTGGGATTTTGGTCTGACTCTTCTCACCCATACCATTGTCTACAAGGACATACCTGGAAGCATTGCAAATGGGACAATAGTTGAAGCCTGCATACTCAAGCCTAAATAAGGCACACCCATTCTCACAGGCATCTATCTTCTCATAGAGCATCTTAAGTGCATGTAGGATTTTGTCCGACTAGTACAAGTTTGCTGGCAATACATGGCCTTTGGGTAGAAAGCGTCCAAATATCGTCATCATCGCGCCGTAGCATTCTCTGCTCAGGTTGAACTGAGCCTTCAGAGCCATTACTTGCGCGATGGCATCAAGCTGACAAAGCTCAGTGTGCTCGTGGAGAGGAGGTTTTGAAGACTCCAACATTTCATAGAAGGCCTTTGCAGGTTCCTCCATCTCATCGTCTGAACCCCGAGCATCATCAAAGTCTTGCACCATGTCTTTGATCCCGGTACCATGCTTGTCGGTGCAACGACGAACCACCTCAGCTCTGGCACGTTGGGCAGACTCACCATGAAATGTCCAGACCGGATAATTAGGCATAAAACCCCACTTCTGCAGGTGTTTGGTCATTTCAAACTCTGACTTCTTCTTAAAGTTGTCGCAATCGACACAAGCGCACTAGGTTATTTTCTGTCCAATTGCAAATGCGACTCTCACAAACTCCTTGGTTTTTGTTATCCATTCACGGGTCATGTCTTTCTGACTAGTGTGACCGGTGTACATCCACCCACGATCACTCATCTTGCCTAGCTACTGGACACACACAAAATATATACATAATTCAGCCAACCATATTCATTAGTTAATAGAGTTTGTCAGTTTTATTACGTCGATGCAACCTAGACGCTAGTGGGTAAAGATAGGTCCTAACCCCACCCGAGTATGTGTAGATTGGGTTCGTTTTCTCATGCTCTGCTCCGGTTCTGACGCACAATTTCGGCAGCACCTCCCCATTGTTCTCCTGATACACATCTCGGCAATAAGTAGAGAGGATGTGTACGCGAAGAACAACAGGGAGGCACTGACAAAATTCTGCATCGTATCCGGAGCAGATCATATATGGGAAAACAAACCCAATCTATACATACTTGGGCTGTCCATGGATAACATTGGACAATTCGAAAGAATCACGGTTATAAATATGCTAATGAATGCATATTTATAGACGTAACCCTTTCGAACGGGAGACACATAGTGGTCACACATACTAATGATTGAAGACACCTATAGCTAGCAAGTTTCATCGGCACGAAGACCGGAACAGAGCAAAAAAAATTAAGGGTGCCGGGGGAGAAGATGTCATTTATGCTCACCAACGGACGCAGCACGGGATCTCGTCAAATGCATGGGGAGGTCGTCGAACAACTGCACATTGAAATTCATCTAATCAACACAAAATATGATGTTTTTTATAACAAAATAGGAAAATATGTGACCTAGCTCATAATTTACAAAACTATGACCTCCTTGGCCTCACGAAGGCCGAAGAGCACCTTTTTGGTCAACGAGAGGTAGAATAGGTGTCGGGGGTCGGGGGTCAGTGGCATCGGGAGACAGTGGCATCAAGGGTCAGTGGAGTCGGGGGTCGGTGGCGTTGGGGGTCGAGGGTCGATGGCGTCGGCGGTCGGGGGTCAGTGGTGTCGGTGGTCGGGGGGCGATGGCGTCGGTGGTCGGTGGTCGGGGGTCGGGGGTCCAGGGCGTTAGGGGTCGGTGGCATCGGGGGTCGGTGGAGTCGGGGTCAGTGGCGTCGGAGATTGGGGTTAGTAGCGTCCGGGATCGGGGGCTCTTCTCTTCTTCTTCTTCTTGTTCTTGTTCTTGTTCTTGTTCTCCTTCTTCTTCTCCTTCTCCTTCTCCTTCTCCTTCTTCTTCTTCTCCTACTTCTTCTTCTTCTCCTCTTCTCTTCATCCTCTTCTTCTTCTTCTCCTCTTCTCTTCATCCTCTTCTTCTTCTTCTTCTTCCTCTTCTTCCTTCTTTTCCTTTTTTCCTCTTCTTCCTTGTTTTCCTTTTTCCTCTTCTTCTTCTCCTCTTCTCCTCTTTTTCTACTTCTTCTTCTTCTTCTTCTTCTTCTTCTTCTTCTTCCTCTTCCTCTTCTTATTCTTCTTCTTCTTCTTCTTCTCCTCCTCCTCTTCTTCTTCTTCTTCCTCTTCTTATACTTATTCTTATTTTCTTTTTTCATCTTTTCTTCTTATAATTATGTAAATATAATCTAAACTAAACCTAAACCTAAAGTAAATCTAAACTAAACCTAAACCTAAAAAACAGAAAAAAGAGGAGAACATGAGCTTACCTAGAGGGGAGGAGGGGGCCGGTGGAGGAGGGGGCTGTGGAGGAGGGTCGCCGTAGGGGAGGAGGCGGCGCCACGGCCTGACTCACGGTAGGGGTGGGGGTGGGCGGCGGCAGGGGCAGGGGTGGCCGGCGGTAGGGGGGCGACGGCGGCCCATGGCACGGGGGCGGTGGCGGCTCGGGCATAGAGGTGACGGGGGTGAGGTGAGGGGGGAGAGAGGGGTGGGACGCACTGCATATAGGTTAAACTCTTTGTCGTCTGCTAGCAGACGGCAAGGAGCCTAGTTAGTGGGGTGGGGCCGGGGGGAACGGACGTTAGTTGACCACTTTCTTTGCCGTATGCTAGCAAACGGCAAAGAAGCTTTCCCGTGTGCTAGCAAACGGCAAAGAAAGTGGCCGTTAGCTGGTTCTCATTAGTGGGCCACCCTTCCTCTTTGCCGTCCACTAGCTGGCGGCAAAGAAGCTTTGCCGTCCGCTAGGAGATGGCAAAGAGTTGGCTGACGGCAAACATGATCTTTGTCGTCAGCTCATTCTTTGCCGTTAGTTTTACTGAAGCTGATGGCGAAGACCTTCTTTGCCGTCAGCTAGCAGATGGCAAAGAGCTGGCTGACGGCAAAGATCCTGATTCCAGTAGTGGTACCCAGATTTTTCTTGTCATCTTCGCAATTTGGGTACAACCCTTTTTTTGTGATCCTCTAACATGCGCTGCAACTTCAGTTTCTCCTTTTCACTTGCGCAGTTTCTCTTTGCATCGGCAATGACCCGACCAAGATCATCAGCATGCTCATCTGATGCCTCTTCTTTAGCTCCTTCCCGCATTGCCGGCTCAGCTTCTTCCCCCATTGTTGTACCATCATATTCATGGAACCCATGGCCAGGATAGCTATTGTCATACTCTTCTTCTTCATTCTCTTCCATTAGGACCCCTCTTTCTCCGTGCTTGGTCCAACAGTTATAGCCAGACATGAAACCGGACTCAAACAGGTGGACGTGAATGGTTCTTGAGTTAGAGTAATTTTGATCGTTCTTACAGCCAGCACATGCACAATACATAAAACCATCTGCCCGCTTGTTTGCCTCAGTCGCAACAAGAAAAGTATATTAATGAACTAGGGAGAGCATCGGTCATCGTACATCCATTACCGGCTCATCTTCATTACACAACACCAAAAATACCAAATTAATACGAGTTCATACATAAAGTTCATACACACTTGTTCTCATAAAACAACATACAAACTCTCTAGCTAAAGCATTTAAATTCAACAAAAATGATCCTCATCGCAACTAAGGTAACAATTGATCCAATAGCATAGTGATACCAAGCCTCACTATGAATGGCATATGTTTTAAATTTTCTAATCTTCAAGCGCATTGCATCCATCTTGATCTTGTGATCATTAACGACATCGGCAACATACAACTCCAGTTTCATCTTCTCTTCTTCAACTCTTTTCAATTTTTCTTTCAAATACACGTTTTCTTTTTCAACTAAATTTAACTTCTTGAGAAGAATATCTATGTCGGTTGGAATTTCCGGTTCACATACCTCCTAGATAAAAATATCTATGTCAACTTAATGGGCATAATTGTCATAAACACGAAATGCAACAAATAGTTATAAAAGAGAGTATATACCACATCTGTATCATAAACCAGACGAGGGCCGATGGGGAAGGATATCAAAACCATGCCACTATGTATTACAAACAACCATATAGCTAAGAAAACTATACATGTAACTAACTAAATCTTACAAACATGATTTTTTTATAAAAAGGATAAGAACAAGAGGCTCACCAAGGTGGTGCCGGTGCCGGGACGATGACGGCGATCGACGGTGGTTAGGACAGAGACGGGAAGGCACTAAGTAAACCACACCTACACATGCAAAGTAAGAAGTTAATTTGAGCTCAGATTGCATATAAATCAAATGAACTACCACATATAAATACTCCCAAACTAAAACCCACAAATCACTATACATATAGAGCATTGCAAGAGCTAATCTAGCAATGAGAGATGAAAGGACAAAGTTGCTAACCTTTGTGAACACTTGGATGGATGGGGTGCCTCCAAATCTTGACAAATTTTGGCAAAAATGGAGGATGAGCTCGGGGAAGAGAGGAAGAACCAGAGAGGAGAGGAAAGGGGAAGAACAGAGAGCTCGGGCTGGCCGAAGGGTTCATATAGGGGACCTTTAGTCCCGGTTCGAGACACAAACCGAGACTAAAGGTTAGCCTATAGTTCCGGTTCGTGGCACGAATCGGGACTAAAGGTAATCTTGGGGCCCCAGGCTGACACCAGCCTGCCACCACCCCTTTAGTCCCGGTTCGTGGCACGAACCGGCACTAATGATGCCCGTCACGAACCGGGACTAATGGTCACATTAGTGCCGGTTCAAAACCAGACCAGGACTAATGATGTGGACAAAATATTTCTTTTGTACTAGTGAAGTTTATTCATACCAAAATGATGTGTGTTATAGTAGCACGTCCTCTACACAAAAATTAAGGGTCATATTGTGCATGTTGTTGCAGACTGGAAATAATTATTGCGCCACGTGCACATAATTAGGCATGTAAAATTTATTCTACAAAATCTACCAATTTTGATATGTCATTAGTTCTCATCATTTTAGAAAAATAGGGAAGTGAATTTTTCATCACATGAAAAGATAACAGAATCTCCAGAAAGTCTGAACTACGATTATATTACACTCATTCCCAAGACAGCATCTCCAGAAACGGTCAATGGTTATCGTCCCATTACACTAATAAATTGCTGCATCAAAGTCATTACCAAGATTCTAGCCAACCGTCTCCAGCGTATCATCCTGCGGATTATTCGCTGTAACCAATACGGCTTCATTCGGGGATGTTCCATCCAGGATTGCCTTGCTTGGGCCTTCGGATATATTTTCCAGTGCCAAGCTTCCAAAAAGAATATTATCCTGCTCAAATTGGATTTTGCCAAGGCATTTGACACCATCAAACACAGTGCCATGCTGGACATTATGAAGAACATGGGCTTTAATGAGAAATGGCTTGGCTAGATTAAATCAATATTTTCTTAGGTAAAATCTTCAGTATAGCTGAATGGTGTGCCAGGCCGGCAGTTTAATTGTTGTAGAGGAGTTCCTCAAGGAGACCCACTTTCTCCGCTACTGTCCGTACTTGCGGTTGATCTTCTCCAAACAGCCATCAATGATGCCTTCCAACAGCAGCGTCTGCATCTACCTTTACTGCGCGAGAATCAAAATGACTACCCGATCATCCAATATGCAGACGACACGATTTTGGTTATGCCAGCCTTCCCTACTCAAACAACCTTAATGAAAAGCATCCTCACACATTTTGCCCTATCTGTTGGTCTGCATATTAACTTCCATAAATCAACAATGATACCCATCAACACATCAACTAATACGAGCCAAACACTTATGGAATTTTTGGCTGTGTCATTGGCAATATGTCATTCACCTATTTGGGACTCCCACTTGGCAAAACTAGGCCCACTGTACAAGATCTTTTGCCATTTGTCTAATGAGTTGAAAGAAGGGTTACCTCCAATTTGTCAATGATGTCCTATGGAGCTAGGCTATCATTACTGAATTCGGTTACTACTGCTTTGGCCATCTTCCCCCTCTGTACCCTTAAACTGCCACAAAAGATTTCGGATCAGCTGGACAAAATTAAGCGATCCCACCTCTGGAACAAGAAAACTGAAACCATGGACAAATGTAACTCCCTCGCTGCCTAGGACATGGTGTGTCGTCCAAAAAAGAAG
This sequence comes from Hordeum marinum, assembly GCA_022496015.1. Classification (NCBI taxonomy): domain Eukaryota; kingdom Viridiplantae; phylum Streptophyta; class Magnoliopsida; order Poales; family Poaceae; genus Hordeum; species Hordeum marinum. The sequence goes on along the minus strand of CM039674.1, from coordinate 431,498,455 downwards.
GGTGGTCTTGGAGTTATTAACCTTATACTACAAAACGATGCACTGCTTATGAAATACTTGCATAAGTTCTACAATTGGCTGGATCTACCTTTGGTGGAACTCATTTGGTCTACTCATTATCCAACCTCTGTTCCACACGCGTGCGACCCATGTGGTTCTTTTTGGTGGTGAGATTTCATGAAATTAAGCCCTACATTCTGAGGTATTTCCAAGATCGCTATCAAATGTGGCAGCACGACTCTATTTTGGGAAGGCTTGTGGCTAGACAATATTTTCTCCACCTCCCACCCGAGGGCATTCTCATATACGTCTCAAGAGGACATTTCAGTTAATGCATTCTTGAGGTGTGCATCACTCGAGGAGAACTTTCATGTCCCATTATCCATCCAAGCTCATGATGAGGTGAGATACATGCAAAATCTTACAGCTGAAACGTCTATTTTTGCGAACACTCACGACGTTTTGTCTTATACTTGGGGCGCCTCAGATTACACTGCTAGCAATACTACTCTTTCTTCTTCAAAGAGGTTGTTCCACATTCAGCATTCGAATGGCTCTCATATTGTCGATGTCTCATAAAACTCAAGGTCTTTGGTTGGCTGCTCATTTCAGACAGACTTAATACCCGCAACATGCTTAAGAGAAGACACTACGCCATTTGGGATAACCTTGATTGTCTGCTTTGTGAGCAACATGTTGAGCAAACAGTGGAACACCTATTTTTCTCGTTTTCATTCAGCCAAGCTTGTTGGGAAAAATTGAAAATTTCATGTCCCCAAAACGGAAATAGACTGCAACTACTGGAATATGCTGAAGAGAGATGGCACAACCCAATGTTTATGGAGGTCTTTCTTGGTGCGGCTTGGAGCCTATGGAAGGAAAGGAACAATAACTACTTTAGAGGGATTACTCCAAGTTTATCCTCTTGGGAGACTCGCTTCAAGGAAGATTTTTCTCTTCTTATATAGAGCCAAAGAGTCTCTCAAGCCTTTTATAGCTATGTTTGTAGGCTCTCTTTGTTAAACTCTTTTGTTTATTCCCTTTGTTACTTTCCTGTCCAGTAGCCTTGTGTAAACATGTAAACGGTGACTTTATATTAATGCAATTGCAGTAGGAGCCTCTCCTACTGTTTCCGGGTCAAAACAAAAGATAACAAAACATTTGGAGTTTTGTTGGTCCACTATCTAGTTTGCCAGCAAAGTCATACAAAAAACATAGTTGCCATAGTTTAAAAATATTAGGGTGATGAATATATGAACTGATGGTGATGACGAATATATGATGGTATCTAGTTTTGTTTTTATCTAAAGGAGACGATGCCCGTCATGCATCCTCGTCGTTGACTCGGCGGCGACAACCAGTTTGAGAGGCCCCATGTTCGGGACTGGGCTCTGCCGGGAGGGCACTAGGAGGTGCTACTTTCCGGGGCGCGAAGCTTGGTGAGGAATCGGGGTCTCGTCGTCGAACCGTAGCTTCCTTGGTGGCTCTTGTTAGTGTCAAAACCGACGGATCTCAGGTAGGGGGTCCCGAGCTGTGAGTCTAGGATCGATGGTAACAGGGAACAAAGGAGACGATGTTTACCCAGGTTCGGGCCCTCCTATGGAGGTAAAACCCTACGTCCTACTCGATTATATTTATGTGTATGAAGGTTACAGAGTTGATCTACCTCGAGATCGAATAGCTAAAACCCTAGATGAGTCTCTCTCTCTCTCTTACAATCTAACCCCCCCCCCCGGTTTATACACTGAGGGGTACCTAGGGTTTACACATGATTGGTATCCTGTTGGGGATGGAGATGCCAATTTCCTCATCTTGACTTGGAGTGCATGACGCTCCTTCGGGACATCCTTCTAGAACATGGGGTCATGTCTTATCCGTCCCTTCTTGCGATAGTCAGAGAGTGGCCCACCAAGTCAGCCTACCGGGAGATAGGCCAACGGCCCGAGGACCCCTTAGAAAATCCAGGACTTCCTTAGTAGCCCCCAAACGGCCCCCAATGCCAAGGGTCACAATGCTGGCAGATCCACATGATAGGAGTCTTCGCCTTGTGGGGTGAGTTCTTCTTCCCATCAATGATCGGCTGAGACTAGTCTGGCGTCCGATGACGTGTAATTTTTCCGATCGTAAGATCGTCCGGACGCCATGAGTTGCTTAGCCCCAAAGGCCAAATCGTGTTTTTTGATAGCCTTTTTGACGAAGGGTCGGGGCCTATCACGACCGCTGAACCAGTTATGAAAACTCGATTCGCGGTTCGAGGCCGTTTTTACATTGGCATGACTTGTCAATGTATAGATAGTGGTCCACTTCACACAGGATATGATTAATGCCCTAAGTTTTCTCATGCGTGCGTAACAGCACAGATATTTCGGGAAGTGGCGAAGCCTGTGGCACAGTAAAAGGGAGGCTATTGATATTACAACACCATAAAAGGGGCGGAAACCCCTCAAGGCCTATTCACGCTCCCGATTCGCATCCCTTGCTTCCTCAACCGTCCCAAGCTCCGAGAGCCCAGATCCAGTTCTTCCTCAATTTCTTCTCCAAGTTTAGCCATGGCGGGTTCAAGCTCTATGGGCTAGTGGGAGACCTCCACGGTCACCGACAAGGACATCCGGGACATCAAGCTCGCCGGCTACATCCCCACCAACATCTTCCACCGCGCTCAAGAAGCGAAACAGGTGGTCCTCACCCTAAATCCAGGTGAGAGGGTGGTGTTCGTCCCCCACTTTCTCTGTGGACTAGGTTTTACGCTCCACCCCTTTATTAGGGGCCTTATGTTCTACAGGTTAGACTTCCATGATCTTCCCCCGAACTCTTTTATGAGTATTTCGGCATTCATTATCGTCTGTGAAGCCTTCCTGCGGGTCGAGCCACACTTCGTCATGTGGCTCAAAGTATTAAATATCAAGCCAAAGATAGTCACGGGTGAGCAAACAGACTGTGGAGGGGCGGTAACCAGTAATCTCCCCCGTGTCGAGTGGCTGGCCGGTACCTTCATCGATACAATCAAGATCTGGCAGAAGGAATGGTTCTATATCACCTAACCAAGGGACGAGGGCTGGGTGGAACCCGCCGATTTCAGATCTGGACCTCCTGTGAGGCTAACCTCGTGGCTCAAAAAGGGACTTGACTGGGGGTCGGATGCAGAGGTAAGATCGCTGTAGAAGCGCATTTCCTCAATGATCGCGGCAAAGATCGAGCTGGTCGATGTGATTCAGGTCGTGCTCCACCGCCGTCTTCTTCTTTCCCAGCGTCGGGCCTCCCCAATGTGGGCCTATCAGCTCGAGGACCCGCCTACGGTGCAAAGATTCTTCCGCACTACCCACCACAAGTTGTGGAAGGCATTATTCAAGCCCCAGAAGAGCTGGCCAGTCGAGGAGGAGGACTTGGGCCTAAGCGTCAATAACCCTCCTACCCAGGTACGATATAAGTTTAATACTCCAGCCCTGTTGTCTGACAAAGAGCTGAATGGCCTCCCTCTTGTCTTTACAAACGTGGCTAAGCAAGGCTGTCAAAATGGATTGTCCGGCCCCACAGCCCAAAGGCCCCGGGTCAGATCTGCTGATGTCGATGCTCGTTGTTGTGCCGTACACAGCGCCGAAGAAGGAAAAGAAGAAAAACTGAGAAGGCCAATGATATGTCTCCAACATATCTATAATTTTTGATGATGTCATGCTATTATATTATCTGTTTTGGATGTTTTATATGCATTACTATGCTATTTTATATTTTTGGGGGGGGACTAACCTATTAATCTAGAGCCTAATGCCAGTTTCTGTTTTCCTTGTTTTTGAGTTTTGCAGATTTGAAAATTAAACGGAGTCCAAATGGAATAAAACCTTCGGAAGGAATTTTTTTGGAAGGAAACAAATCAACCAGGCTTGGGGTGGACGCAGAGCACCTACCAGGGAGTCACAAGCCTGGTAGGCACCCCCCTAGCTGCACCTAGCAGGCTTGCCATCTCCCGACCAGTCTCCTAGGCCTATTTCTTGGCCAATAAATACCCAAATATTCCCCCAACATCAGAACGAGCCATGCAAATACTTTTCTGCCGCCAGAAGCCTCCGTTCCCGAGAGATCCAATCTTGGAGCCTTTTCGGTAATCTGCCGGAGGGGGTTTCGATCACGGAGGGCATCTACATCAACTCCATTGCCCCTCCGATGATGCGTAAGTAGTCCACCATAGACCTACGGGTCCATAGCTAGTAGCTAGATGGCTTCTTCTCTCTCTTTGATCTTCAATATCATGTTCTTCATGATCTTCATGGGGATCTATCCGGTGTAATCCTCTTTTGTGATGTGTTTGTCAAGATTCGATGAACTGTGAGTTTATGTTCAGATTATCTTTCTTATATGCATGATTTCATATGCTTGTAAGTCTCTTCGAGTTATTGGTTTGGTTTGGCCAACTAGATTGGTAATTCTTGCAATAGGAGAAGTGCTTTGTTTTGGGTACAATCTTGCGGTGTCCTTACCCAGTGACATAGTAGGGGTAGCGAGGCACATATTCTATTGTTGCCATCAAGGGTAAAAAGATGGGGTTTCATCATATTGCTTGAGTTTATCCATCTACATCATGTCATCTCTCTTAATATGTTACTCTGTTCTTCATGAACTTAATACTCTAGATGCAGGCACGAGTCGGTCGATGCGTGGAGTAATAGGAGTAGATGCAGAATCGTTTTGGTCTACTTGACACGGACGTGATGCCTATATGCATGATCATTGCCTTGGATAACTACATGATTATTTGCTTTTCTATCAATTGCTTGACAGTAATTTGTTTACCCACCGTGATATTTTCCTTCAAGAGAGAAGCCTCTAGTGAAACCTATGGCCCCCGGGTCTACTTTCCATAATATACTTTTAGATCTATAAACCAAAAATACCAAAAAAAACTTTGCTGCAATTTATTTACCTTTTACTTTCCATTCTTGTTTACATCTATCTCTTTTAGATCTAATCCTTGCAAATAACCATGAAGGGATTGACAACCCCTTTATAGCGTTGGGTGCAAGAGTTTGATTGTTTGTGTAGGTGTACCCATTGGTGACTTGCTTGTTCCTCCTATCGGATTGATACCTTGGTTCTCAACAACTGAGGGAAATAATTATCTACTTCACTGCATCACCCTTTCCTCTTCAAGGGAAAACCAACATAAGCTCAAGAGGTAGCAGCCTCCGCATAAGGGATCTGTCGAACACTATGTCTGTGGAAACTCATGCCTCCTCTACTCATGAGGAAGAGCACAAGTACGGGGGGAAGGCGATTCCCCCTCACAAGAAATAGGACGGCGTCACTGGACAACACGGAGGATTTACCTCCTCCTGCCCTGAAGAGGGCGTGTAGGCCGAGGTTAATCCTGGCTGACGACAGCTTAGACTCTGATGCTGAGTCCGAGGACTTTGAGCGGGTTCCCTGAAGGAACCTAAGGATCAAGCCCCCGGCCCAAAGGTACGAATCCGAAGACCCCCTGGGTCATTTATGTGAAGTTTTTAATGTTTTAAATGGACGAATGACTTTTAATCTATAGCCCACCACGCGTTCTCCCCACCGACCAAATATTGGATGGGGAGTCTTCACCCGCCGAGCTGGCGGAGAGTGGGACTGCATCACAGCCCACACCTCTAGGGGCTTCAAAAGAGGTCGTGAAGGTGTTATCGCGTCGGGCTGCTTCGGAGCCAAACACAGGCGATGAGGGCGATGATGTCATGGCCAAGGTCAATGCCTCGACCGCCGAGACCAGGGGGAAACTCTCCTGGCTGCTGAGGAGGAAAGACAAAGGAATGTCCAGTCCCTTCTTAGGACATCTCTGGAGCACATTGTGCCTCCAGAGCTACCAGCTCAATTTCCCGTCGGAGATCGGGTTAGCCGATTGCCACCGGTGCCACCCATGACTGGGTGGACGGTCATGATGGAGGAAGCTCTATCAAGCGCCTCCATCTTCGAGGATCACCACACTCTTATGGGTGCGGTTTTGCAAGGCATTCAGTCTGTTGATAGCAGACTGAAAGAGGCCTTCAATGGTCTCTTGACAGGCTTCAAGGTGAGCCACGAAATACCCTTTCCTAAGAAAAATAATTTAATTAAGTTTGTGCTATCTTTATATACATATAGTAGCCCCCGAGTCATGGGTGAGTTTGGAAAAAACCCACTCAGGGGTCAAATACCTGGGAATGACTAACGATGCCCAAGGCACCATTTGTCATGCACTGTTCTAAGAACCCCTAAGAGAACCTAGTACATGGTCATGTTCTGGCGGCTCGGGAGTTTGCACGCACATAAACTCTTATTTATTTATTTTTTGTAGGCCTCGTTATCGGCGGCGACCGTCAATGCCGTGGAGCTTGCCAAGCTAAATCGGAAGCTCAAGAGCTCCGACGAGGAGCTTGATTGCCTGAACAAGAGGTTCGTTGAGGCGCAAGGTAAGCCGAATTGTAATATCTGGGTTGTCTATCATTAGTGGTCCATACTGGTAACTCAGCATAATTATTTATTTATTCCTTCCATGGCTTCGGTTGTGGAGGTCAAGAACCTCAAGGCCGAGCTAAAAAAGATGAAGCAAGAGGCCGTGGATGAGAAGGCGGTAGCCGAACAAGCAGCGGCCGCACTATCCGCATTAAAAACTACGAGCGATAAGCATGAGGCCCGAGTTGAGGAGGTGCAGCAGGAGCTCAAGGATGCGAGCACGAAGTGTGAGGCCCTTGAGCAAAAAGGCAAAGAGCAGGCCACCGAGCTATCCACGCTGAAATCTAAGCTCCAAAAGGAGCGGGTGGATAGGCGGGTTTTTTAAGAAGAAGTCGGCCAAGTCAAGGCGATCATGGATGGTAAGCCGTATTTACTATAGTGTGCCTTTGGTGGTAGCAGGTTTGCGTTGTTCACTCACGTGTGGCTTTCCTCAGGCCCCTGTTCGGACCTCCGAAGGAGTGCAGCAGATTTCTATGCTTCACGTAATGAGGACGATGAGGCTCGGCTATTCTGGGCATAGTTTGAAGCCCCCAAGTGCTCTCCTCTTCTGATCAGGTAGATGAAGCAACTGATGAAGCTATACAGGATGGCAGAGCCAGCCATGGCGAATCTTTGTATCCGGCTATGGCCTACAGAGCCACTGCCGAGCAGTTACTTCTGCTTGGTGTAGAAACTATGCGATGTTGCGCCTCAGATTGACGCTTTATAGCGTTCTACATGCATCGAGGGAGCTCGGATGGCCTTTGCAAGGACCATGATGCGCTGGCCGAAGCTCAAGCCAGCCTAGATGTCCACCGCACCTGCCCCCAGGAAAGGAGCATAGGCGCCCCGAGCAATACTTCTCCGCCATGATGGAGGGTGCTCGGGCGATAGAGGCCCAATGCTCTAAGGATGTTTTTTATGAATGAGTGCGTTGTAATATGTCTGAAGATTGTTAACGCTTTATAATGAGGCTGCATGGTTTATCATGTCTTATGAATTTTGTATTCATTGTGACTCCCATGTGGCTGTTTTATCTGAAAGTTGCGAGTCATCGACTTCAGCGTCCACGTAGATACTACATGAGGTGTTTCTGCTTCCACACTGTGACCCTTAGCCGAGGTATTGGTGCCCGAAGGCGGTAGTGCGAGGGGAACAAGGCAATCGGACTATGATGCTTTATCGCTTTCACTTAGCCGTAGGAGCTTAAAATGCGGGGGCTGATGACTAGCCCCCGGTGTTTTGTGATGTTCGGATGTAGTGAAGCTAAAGCCAGCATCACATGGTTTGTACAAGTACAAAACCCATCGTATGACACGGAATAACCTCTATAATTTTTTAGTATGACACTTATGCTCAGAATTGCAGACTGGTTCTCACTTACTATGAAATTCAGTTTTTGGCTTTCTCCACTGAGGTGCTTGACCAGGCGAGCTAGAAGTACAATCACAGTGGTTCTCCCTTTGCCCTTTTAGCAGAACAAGTGGAACGTAAGAGGGCAAACACAGGAGCCGGGCAACCCAACTATTGACCCAAGACATAGTTCGGATCCAATGCATATAAAGCAAAATCCAAGACTCCAAACACACAATCAATTGTGTCGGGGTGATGGTTAGGGTAGTATTTTAAATTCAATCCCCCGGTCTATTAGCCGGTTGCATCGTAATGTATACCGAGCAGTTTCCCGAGAAGCGTTGATGAGGGAAGAACAGAGTATGTAGCATAAAATATAGCGAAGAAGCCATGTACAATGGTCCATTATTTGCTCATTACTTCTTATAACTCGAATTTCCGATGCCGTTGTTTACAGATACTTGACGAGGAAATATAAAGTTTACAGAGGATAGGTTGTCCTAGGGGTCTTCGATGGGTGGCTTGACGTCCTCGATGTGCCCAGTCGCATGTCCGCTCCTGTGCCCCCTGGGGAGTTGCATTCCTTTAAGGGTGACTAGTTTCGGCAAGCAGACCTTGGGAATAAGATCTTGAGAAGTCATCGAAGTATAGATGAGCTTTACGCTTTAGCGGGTCCTTGATGGTACCTCTGGCTTGTCTGAGGACATGTACTGCCAGTAGTTCGGTCCAGCCGAACACTTTCCCTTAGATAGTTGTTCCCCACTGCTGCCCATGGAATCTTGAGTGGAAAGTTGTGCCATTTTAACACATGTTTAACGGGCTCTAGGGATGTGCAATGAGGAGCGTGTCCCTATTTCTGGGGAGAAGAAGATTCTGGGAGTTTGGACTCAGACCGAGCTTGTTTGTCGACCTTACGTGCCTTTATGGCAGATTTAGGTGTTGGCCGATCGTCAACGTAATGGAATTCGGCCGCCAGGGCCAATGCATGTTCCTCAGTTCGGATGGAACGCTTTGTGTTGTGGTTGACAGTAACGACCCCCTTGGGCCCAGGCATCTTCAGCTTGAGGTATGCGAAGTGTGGGACGGCGTTAAAGCGAGCGACCACTATGCGGCCCAACAGGGCGTGATAACCGCTGCGGAAAGGGACAATGTCGAAGATCAAGTCCTTGCTACATAAGTTGTCGGGCAAACCGAACACTACTTCCAGGCTCACAGAGCCCGTGCACTAGGCTTCAACGCCTGGGATCACTCCTTTAAAGGTAGTGTTGCTAGGTTTGATCCTTCATGGATCTATACCCATCTTTTTCACCATGTCTGAGTAAATCAGATTGAGGCTACTTCCTCCGTCCATTAGGACTTTATTGAGGTGATACCCATCGATAATGGGGTCTAGGACGAGGGGCTCCGAACCCCCATGACGGATACTGGTCGGTTGGTCTCGTCGATCAAAGGTGATCGGGTACGCCGACCATGGGTTATACTTCGGGGCTACAGGATCTACGGCATATACCTCTCGAAGGGCACGCTTCCTCTCCTTTTTGGTATATGAGTGGCGTATATCATGTTCGCAGTCTTTACTTCTGGAGTGAACTGCTTCTGTCCTCCATTGCTCGGACCGCGGGGCTCGTCGTCGTCCTTGCTTCGTGGGCCCTTGCCTTGCTCTTTGGCTACGAGTTTGCCAGCTTGTTTGAACACCTAATAGTTACAATTGGTGTGGGTGGCGGGCTTGTCTTGGGTGCCATGGATCTAGCAAGGATTCTCAATGATTTTGTCTAGAAGGGTAGGTCCATCACGATTGCCTTTAGCTTCTTCTGCTGCCCGGATGGGGATTGCAGAAACCGGCGTTAACGTTCGTGTCGTCAGCATCACCGTTGTTGTGCCGGCATTTACTTTTGTTGTGTCATGGTTTCCTGTTTCCATCCCAGACTTCGGAGGTGCCTGGGTCTTCGGGGTTGTGGCTTCGTCTAGCTAGCCAGTTATCCTCGCTCGCGTGGGCCACTATCGGTGCGGAGGGAGACGGCCCACGATGAGGTGGTACGCCTTGGTGTCAGGGAGGAGACAAGCATGTCCATCGCTAGATGGTTGCATTGGACGTCAGGTTCTCCAATACCTGGCAGAATCTTCAGGATCTCCCCGGAGATATGATCCTGTGATGGTTCATTCTCTTTAGGTGTCCACTGCCCGCGGCTCAGGAACCACAAGTCAAGTGGATTATTCGATAATATTCGAGTTGTATTAGTGATATTATATGATAATATTGGAGATGTATTAGTGATCATATTCGATGATGCATTAATTGGATTATTCAAGATGTATTAGTGATATTATATGATAATATTATATGAAGAGCCCCCGACGATCGTTGGTGATATTATATGTATTAGTGATATTATATGATGATCTTGCTAAAAAGTTTAATCCTCCTCGGCATCCCTCGCCCCTCAGGTTGAACCTCACCAGCGACTGACTACTATGATTGACTTTTTGCTTATTTAATGCATTCTAAATTAAATACCAAATTTTTAATCTTAGAATTAATGAGTATTCAGAAAGAAAATTGTCGGCGATTTTTAATCTTAGAATCATGAACGCAGAAAATGTCGACATCGTCTGACGACGAGGGGAGGGTCCCTGAGTGCCCTTTGTGCTGCGATGACAGGGGTATATGCGACCGCTATCTTCACCTAGACAACGGTACATCCTTCACTGTCAAGCTACAGGACGACTTTGAAATTATTACGGTATGTAAATAATGAAGTATGACTTATGTTTTTTTCTTTAATTAACATTTCATTTTCTTGTGTACAATTCGACTACTGCGTTCCCTGTCATGCAAGATTCGTTGTCTTGGATAAGTTCCATTTAAAAGAGAAGCATAGTACATAGCCTAAGATAGCACACCTAAAACGGAGCATTGCACTTTTGTTGCTAAGGTAAAAAATGAAGAAGATCACACATATTTTGGTTGTTCTAATTGGAGAGCATTTTGCAAGGCGTATGGGTTGGATGAGCACATGAACATTACCTTCGATCTTGGCAATGACGATATTCGTGATAATAATATGGAAATTTGGGTGCTTGCGGATGACTTGATTCCAGTTCTACCTCCAAGTGAGTTTGTCAACATATTTTTTTAGGTAATTTATATTAATTATTGAAAAGTATTTGGTACTTATCCCGACTAAATTTCTTTATTTTTAATTACCAGCTTATGTATCTGCTACAAGAACTACATGACAGATAATAGATTGGACCTACTACAGTTATAACTCCGAGCTTACTTGGTTGGACAAAAATCATCTGGTCTCATTTATTCATGATGTTGAGGAATATAAAAAGAACAATTACAGGATTGACAACAATTATCATGGATATGTGGCAATAGTGCACAAGTTGAACCATTATAACATCACTTCAAACTGAAAGCACATTTACTCCCTTGGTAGTTTTGGTAATTAATAAAAACATATATATCATTGAACTAACATTTACACTACATATTTCAGGAAAGTTCAATGATGGATTGGCAAAAGGATTGTGCAGAAACCCATAGATGCAAGAAATGGATTTCCAAAGCTTCAAGCAAAGAGGACTCTACATTTTACTTTGTGACAAATCACTTTGAGTCCATAGGAAATCCAATACTATTAAAAGGGGGTAAGGTACTGTTGTTGAACAAGATGCTCAAATGTGCACAAGTGATAGCCACCAAAAACACCCATGTGGTCTTCCACAAAATTCTGTCTAAGTCAAACATCAAAATCGGTACGACCAAGTTTTCCATTCGGCCCTATCGATTTCCATCTTAAGACAGAACCAAGCCAAACCCTGATTTTTCGGTGCAACCGATCATGAGTCGGTGGAACCGAGTTTGGGTGGCAAACCTATAGATGTCTGATTGCAAAATATCAGTACGGTCGAGTTTGTTGCATCGACGTCACCGTGTTTTGCCACCTGACCATTGCCCACCATTTGGTGTTACTGATAAGTTCACATCGGCCTCACCGAGATTCAAAAGTTGTCACCTTTGGATCACTTCAGTACCACCGAGATTCACACATCGGTGTCACCAAGTTGGTCACTTAAGGTGTAACGGTTGGATTTTTGGAGATGTCTATATATAGCCCTCCACCACCACTCACTCGAAAGAGAAGCACTCAGAACAGATCCCCACTTATCCCATCAGATTTTTTGAGAGAGAGCCACCTACTCATGTGTTGAGACCATGCCATTCCATTACTACCATATGAATCTTGATATCTAGCCTCCCCAAGTTGCTTTCCACCCAATCAATCTCTTCCACCAAAGCCAAATCTGTGAGAGAGTGATTCAGTGTTGAGGAGTCTATCATCTTGAAGCACAAGAGCAAGGAGTTCATTGACATTATCGAGCCTATTACCTTTTGGAAGGTGGTGCCTCCTAGATTGGTTAGGTGTCGCTTGGGACCCTTCTACTTCGTGTTGTGGAGTGAACCAAGAAGTTTGTAAGGGCAAGGAGATCGCCTACTTCGTGAAGATCTAAACATAGTGAGGCTAGTCCTTCGTGGACGGAAGCCGTTATGGAATAGTCAAGGTTGCTACTTCGTGGACCCTTATGGGTGGATCCCTTCGTGGAATCTCATGACCGTTACCCTCGGTGGGTTGAAGACTCCATAAATGTGGATGTATTATAGCACCACCTATCGAAACTACGGTAAAAATCTTCGTGTCTCCAAATTGCGTTTGATCCTCCTACCCTTCCTTTACTATTCATGCTTGTCTTTACTTTCCGTTGCTATACTCGTAGACATGCATGTGTAGGGTGTGCTTGACTTGCTATCATTACTAAAATTTGCCAACACTTAAAATTGGGAAAAGGTAGAATTTTTATTTGGTCAAGTAGTCTAATCACCCCCCTCTAGACCTACTTTCGATCCTACAAGTGGTATCACAGCTTTGGTCTCCATTGTATTGGTTTCACAACCTAGGAGAGTATGGCGTCTAGCGAGGGAAATTATCACCGTAGAGGTCCATACTTCGAATGCAAAAAATTTGCTAGTTGGAATCACAAAATAAAAATATATATTCTTGGCCATAACCCCATCGTTTGGGTTGTTGTTCGTGCTGGATTGCAAGGTGAATTCTATGCAGATGGAAGGGAACCGGATTGTGAAGCGACCGCAGAAGACCTGAAGATGTTGCAATACAATGCTAAAGCATGTGACATTCTCTTCAACTGCCTATGCCCCGAAGAATTCAACAAAATCAGCCACCTTGAGCATGTAAAAGAGATTTGGGATACTTTGCTTGATATGCACGAAGGTACCAAATCTGTGAGATAATCCAAGTTGGGTGTACTTCAAAGTTAGCTTGACAAGTTCAAGATGAAGGATGGTGAAGGAGTTGAAGAGATGTAATCTAGGCTATCTCTCATCACAAAAGAGATTGTCGGCTTAGGAAGCGAAGAAATGACCGAAAAATTCACCATCAAGAAGATACTTCGAGCTTTGGATGATAGATATGACACTGTGTGCACATTGATCCAAATGATGCCAAATTACAAATATCTCAAGCCTACGTAAGTGATTGGAAGGATTGTTGCTCATGAGATGACACTCAAAGACAAGGAAGAGCTTCACAACAATTCTAGTAGTGCTTACAAAGCCACAAGTGATGCTCCCGCAACTGCAAGCGACAACCTTGTCAAAAATGAAGAGATAATCCTCATGGTCAAGAAATTCAAGAAATTCTACAAGAATAGAGGCAAACATCGAAGCTCCAACTCAAGATATGATGAGAAGCATTCGTCAAGTCTTAACTAAAACTGCTACAATTGTGGGAAGCCCTGACACTACTCCAATGAGTGCATGGATCCTTACAAAAGGAAAGAAGGGTCACCAAGAAGACTAAGCTCAAGAGACAAGTCACCTCGAAGAGAGAGAAGGAGTAGAGATGATCGTCATGAATGAAGACCCTTAAGGAGAAGTAAGGACTCGGAGAAGAAGGACAAGTACACCAAAAGCTACTCAAGAAGAAGACATCAAGCTCATGTTGGTGAATGGTTCTCCGACTCTGATTCCGAAAACGACTCCGAGAGAAGCTATCACTCTGACTCTGACTATAGTCAAGATGAAGGTGTTGCCGGACTTGCACTAGTGACGACCAACTCCTACGACATATTTGATTCACCAAACGAAGGTAGTGGAAGTTGCTTCATGGCTAAAGGCCCCAAGGTATCACACCCCGAGTATCTTGATTTCAATTGTGATGAGGATGACTTGTTAGGATATGATGACTTGCTATTTGATAAATCTAGTAATGTTAGTCAAAATGAACTCGTTAGTAATCACACTAGTCAAGATAAGTCGTGTGAGGATGATAAGTTGGAAATAGAATGACTAACTCAAGAACTAATCACTCTTAAGTTAGCTCACGAGTCTACTCTACAAGATCATAGAGAGCTTGAAAAGACACATGAGAAGTTCTGCTTTGACAAGCTCAAATTGGAGTAAGAAGATGAGTTCCTTAAATCTATCAATGACGATCTTTGAAAGAAGACTTCCTCTTATCTAGCCAAACGACTTCTCTTGTCTACAATCATTTCACAAGTTAAGGCTAAGCAAACTAGTAACAAAGGAAAGAAATGTTCTTCAACTAGTAGAAATAAAAATGATAAATCTAATGATATTGCTTCTAGTAGTTCTGTTGATCCTACTAACACTTCTCTTAGCCAAGTTACACTTGAGAAAGGAAATGAACTTCTGAAAGGGATTATAGAGAAAGGTATCTACAAGAGTCTTGTTGGGTGTAAGAAATTTGAGGAAATTGTTCGCAAGCACGGAGGATACTGGAAGAACCATGGCATTGGCTACTTCAACGCTAATGGAGTTGAATGGGAAGAAGGTCAATACCCCAAGCCCAAGTTTGTTCCTCAAAGGGAGAAGTATGAAAATACTCTTACCTAGAGAACAAAATCTCAAGATGACCTTCCACCACAAGACCACAAGCTCCAAGAGGACATTGGCTCATATGAAGATGAATCCCAAGCTTTGGTGAAGTGGGTTCCCAAGGCTACTGCAAGCTCAACTCCTACAAGTGCCACTTCAACACCAAGGATCCCCATCAACTTGATGTGGGTCCCCAAGAAGAAGAACTAGAGAAGTTCTTGAGGGGTGACTCCGCCAATGAAATTCACTCACACTCGTTATTAGCAAGAACTAGTTGCAATCAACATAAACATCATGCAATAGTTCAAGGAGTCACACATTCCCTCAAAGGTAAGTAAGGGACAGGGTAATCAAAAAATCCGTGGACATCATCATGTATGCATTGCACTCCATGTCCATAGATATCCTTGTATTTGTCTCTTGTATGTTGGGACTAACCCATGTAAGTAAGAAGAGTAAGAAACAATAAGGATGCTCCCAACTCATGGTGATCTTCATCAACTTTGAGAATCCATCACTACATCACCTACATGGAGTCTTCATCAACAAAACTCAAGGTTAGTTTATCTCTCTCATGGGGGCATGTCACATCAAGGGGGAGCTTTACTCTAAGACTTGAGTCAAAGCATCCCATAGCATGTGACAACATTAACAAGCTTATGTAAAAGTGGTAACCATACTCATGCTTAAACGATGAGTATGACCTATGATCAAGTATTCTTATTTGGCTCCTAAGTCAATATACTCATATATAGATGACTACATCATCGCCAAAATGTTTGATAGATGCTAGTATGTATGTGCATGTGTAACGACCAAATCTCGAAGGATTTGAGTCTCTGTGCTTACTGTGCTAGTCCCTGGATCTATAGCTAGCACACACAATACATGATGTAATATCAGGAATAAACCACATGTCATAATATTATATCACAGATCCAGAATTTAATATAGCACATACCTCGTAGCTCAAGGCTACCATACAAACAAAATATAGGGGAGAAGCTAATATAAACTCCATGGAATCCATAAAAACCACACGCAAATGTTGAGTATAGACATGATAAGTTACAGCCACAAGGGTCAGTACGTTGAATGTACTGGCAAGTCACACATGGAATGCTATAACATACCTAAATCTACATGCAAGGTATATCAAGAGGAAAGTGTAGTTGGTTGTTTTGCAGAAAGCTAATTTTTCCCTGTTAACTACATAATAGTCAAATTTTAAATTTTGTCTTGCTACAATGAAATACATGTGGTTGAATTGGGCACTCCAATTCCAACCTATCCCCATTATTAAGTTTCCCACTCAATTATTATTAAGGTATCATTTGTATCATCCAATAACTGTAATGGTCTAGCTGCTCAAAATTGCCCATAACCGGGGACACGGCTAATCATGATTAGTTTTAATACTCTGCAGAGTTTTGCACATTGTACCCACTAGACCCAACCCGAAGATTGAGACGAAGTCTTTCAGAAGCAGTCACCTCCACCCAACGGCAGCCGGTACACCTACTCATATCTATATCTGCTAGCTTTGCCCAGGCAAGGTTCCCACAACCTACTCAACTAAGCCAGAGCCCATATTAGCTAGTGGTTGCGCATGGAAGCTACTAGTCACTAAGTCTGTCTGATCTTTTTGAACCTGGGCGGCATTCCACTTACATTCAGAGGGTCGAAACCATGATGTTCTTGAAACCACCCAGCAATACCGCATCCGCCCAGAGGTGAATTATATATATTAAGTTTCATCACAAGTAATATAATAGTCCTCACAAAATCTCGATGAATACACGAACCAATCCCCGTCTACATAGCATAGCAAGAATACACTACCACGATCTACATAAGGCTCTACTAAGCTGAATCTCAATAGCAATATCATATACTACCATAATATTCCTACACATGCATAATATAGTAATGTTATATAGAACTACATGCATAGAAAAATAGGTAAATGATGATCAAGGTGTAACTTGCTTGGTACGTTTGATGAAGATCATCGCACTCACAATCCTGGCAACGCTAATATTCGCACTTCGGACAATCTACACGTTCAGATAAAGTACCGATAAATAAGCAATCACCCAATAACACCAAACAACAAAGAATTAAATAAAAACACCAACAAAAAGAAATCATTTTGAAAACCCAAACAACAGTAGCATATCAATAGGTACAAACATCTACAATTCAATAGGAACACAACACAAAAAAAGAACCAATAAATTTTGTTAAATGGTTTGCAAATTATGGCCCCCAAAAGATGTTAATTAAATTTGAACAAATTCAAATTTGAACATTGCAAACATGCAAAATTTTCGTGCTGTCATGTTCTACTGGTCATTATGAGTGCACAGGAAAAAGAATCAACTAAATTGAGCTTATGGTTTAAAAGATATTGCTAATTGAAATATGGGTCAAAATCTGCCCAAAATAACCAGAACAAAATTGAGCTGATGCGGTACTGTAGCAATCGCCACGTGGCGCACGGGATTGGCCAAAGTGGTGTTGTTCGTGCGTGCTCACCAGAAACAGAGAAACACGGGGAGGTCTCGGGCGTTGGCGGCGGTCCTTCGGCGGCTCTCCGGCGAAGTGGAGGTGGGGGATGGATGCGGTGGACGTCGGGGTGGCGATGGTGGTGAAGACGGCGACACGGGTGTACTGTGTGGCTGTCGGCGACAACGGGGACTCCGGCGTGCTCCGGAGCTTCGGCGCGTCGTCGGGTGGTAGTCCGGTTGCTCGGACTAGTGGTCCTTGGGATTCAGGAGTGGCCCGGGTGCTTGGGAAAGAACGATGAAGGAGATGGCGACCACGGTGGCGTCGGTTCGAGCTCCAATGGCGATGGCGAGCTTCTGGTGCAGTTGGACAACTCGATCCGGTGTGCCCCTGGACAAATTGGAGGGTAAGGAGGCTTCGTGGAGAGTAATTAGGAAGGAAGGGGTAGTTGGGCGGACTCGGGACCTTCGTATGGCACCAGAACCATCCGGCGATGCTTCGGTGGCCGAGGAACTCCGACGAGATTCGTTTCGAGGTGAACGAGCGAACCAGGGCACGGGAAGATTCGATTTTTGCAAAAATCGGACGAGAAGTGCTCTTGGAATATTTATAAGGTAATCTATAGTGCGGGAGGGGCAAAATCCACGCCGAATCGGTGAGGATTTGAATCGGGAGGCACGAACTCGTGAGCATGCAGGAACCTGGACAGAGGTTGGAGATGACGTCATGGGACCCAGCTGGCAGCAGCACAGGGGAGAAAATGAAAATGAACAGAGGAATCGGCGGGATGGGCTATGGCCTTTCAAAATGGGCTGCCGGCCTGGTGCTGCTATGTGCGCTAGCTCGCGGGGTGAGCACGAGATAAACTGGGATGCGTGTTGTGTGTAAAAGAGCCGGCCTGCCAGCTGCGCTGGGAGCCCAGATGAATAGCAATCTCTAGCTGAAACAAATAACTTCGAACAGGAATTACATTTGAAAAACAAGAATAAATTACTAAATGACTTCTTAACAAAACCAGAACATACACATAATTATACCAAAACTATAAAAAAACAATGAACATTTTCAAGTCCAAAATACTCATATAAAAATACATATAATATTTTCATAAACATTACTTTGACACATAAAATATTCCATTAAATATTTTGAAATCCACAGAAAGATGAAAATAATATTTAAAGCATTTCCAACTCTTTTATATTGAAGGAGTCATATTACCTTCACTCTTTTGATTTATTTTTGAGTTGGCTTCGTTTCAAATATTTATATCCAAATAAAAGAACATTCAATTGTTACATTATCATTTGTTTTTAGGAAATTTGGGGAAGTCATGTCATCCTCTCTCATAATTGAATTGGAAATATTTTGAATGTGCTAAAACCCAAAATAAAATCCAAATTAATAATTGGGAAAGTCATTTTATCCCCTCTCATTTGATTATTCAATAAGCTCCAAAAGTTTAAATCCTAGTAAAATTTAGCTAAGACCAATCAACACAAGCAAGTTTTTAATTAATCACATTTAAATAATTAACATTACAAAATTCTAAATTTTGGGATGTTACAAATCTACCACCCTTAAAATGAATCTCGTCCCCGAGATTCGAAAAGGCTAGAAAGAAAAGGATAGGATCGAGGTTCTCTTGAACATCATAGATCACATGAGGGTGTGGGGCACTACCACCCTTGGAATCATTGTCACGGATCTTCAGAAATCTTACTTATGTGATGACAGCCTTCTATTATATACACTACACTCCCTCGAATTCTTGAATTCCTTTTCAATAGAGTGGTCTTCCAAATATTGAATCTCCATGACTAACAGGTATTGCGCCATTACTAAACAACTACCATTTCTCTCATGGTGGTCATCGAGAATGGTTCCTGCACAAAACTGTCTTGGCTTATTCTCACCGTATAATCTATTATTGGCAACGGTTGCCTTCTACAAGGGTTAAATGTACTACCATTCTAGGGTTTAGGGTTAACATCGTCGTCTCTACTATAGGTAAGTCACTCTAGATTTACCATCCCACATGACAAGAGCTAATAACGAGAGTAAGTCAGCATGGTGATCAATCCATCCTGCACCCAAATCATTACCTTGTACCTGGTTTAGAAAATCTCACATTCTAACACTTGGGCATCCTCACAAGCATTGCAGAAATTACTCTTGTTCACGAACTATGTTCGAAACAAAAAGATCTTGTTGTTCTGCAGGCCAAACAAAACATCTATCATTCCTTTCAACCCTCGGGTTTGCGTCAACTACAATAAAATGTGTGCTAATGAGTTGTAGCTTCCTTCGGGGTTCTTCCTTCAGCAAGATTGTGATTGCTTATTTGGTTCCTCACGCATGTGGTTAAGCTTGAACTCATCCCTGGGTGCATCCATCTTCATTCCATTATCTACATTGGAAACCAATGTAGTAACTCCGACGGTGTAGGTCTTAGGTTCAAGGAGAGATAGAATGTAGAGAGATAGATAGATACCCATACAAACATCACATTAGCTTTGAAAGCAATTTTGATGTGTAGCTATCAATAAAAACAACCACAATGACAGCTCACAAAACGCATCTAACGATAAACGTATATAGAAATCTTGTATCTTCGAAGTCTTCAATGTTTGTAGCTGTTGTCTTGCATCAACCAAGAAATCTTCATCACACCAAGTCTTTTCATAGCTTGATCTTCTTGAATATTGAAGGACACTAAATAGATAGGGGTCTAAACATCGCAAACTTATTCTACCCATAAAAGAAATACCAATCACATCACACATCATCAATCAATAACAAAACGCAAAAGTCACACAACACAAGCAAAACCTACATGTAAGGTCATATCCACAAGAGATATGATCTCATCATACTACACGTGAATCGTTTATAAAACTCAACATAGTAATGGTGGTGTACTAACTAAAACTCCTCAATGACACTAATACAACTACAAGGGACATCTACATTTGTAAAGAAAAGGTACGAGTACAGGAGTAAGAACTAACAAGTAGAGTAAGGTTGCAAAGTAAGTTTTTTCACTCCTATGGATTTTCCTACTCCATTTTGTAGGGTCACGACCTACAGTCAACATGGGCTCTGATACCATCTGTAATGACCAAACCTCGAAGGATTTGAGTCTCTGTGCTTACTGTGCTAGTCCCTAGATCTATACCTAGCACACACAGTACATGATGTAATATCAAAAATAAACCACATGTCATAATATTACATCGTAGATCCAGAATTTAATATAACACATACCTCGTAGCTCAAGGCTACCATACAAACAAAATATAGCGGAGAAGCTAATATAAACTCCATGGAATCCATCAACACCACAGGCAAATGTTGAGTGTAGACATCGTAACCCTACATCGTATCACTCACTCGTCGTATAAAATCTGCAACATGATAAGTTACAGCCACAAGGGTCAGTACGTTGAATGTACTGGAAAGTCACACATGGAATGATATAACATACCTAAATCTACATGCAAGGTATATCAAGAGGAAAGTGTAGTTCGTTGTTTTGCAGAAAGTTAATTTTTCCCTATTAACTACATAATAGTCAAATTTTAAATTTTGTCTTGCTACAATGAAATACATGTGGTTGAATTGGGCACTCCAATTCCAACCTATCCCCATTATTAAGTTTCCCACTGAATTATTAGTAAGGTATCATCTGTTAAGAACATCCAACAATTGTAATGGTCTAGCTGCTCAAAATTGTCCATAACCGGGGACACGACTAATAATGATTAGTTTTAATACTCTACAAAGTTTTGCATATTGTACCCACTAGACCCAACCCGAAGATTGAGACGAAGTCTTTTAGAAGCAGTCATCTCCACCCAACGGCAGCCGGAACACCTACTCATATCTACATCTGCTAGCTTTGCCTAGGCGAGGTTCCCACAACCTACTCAACTAAGCCAGAGCCCATATTAGCTAGTGGTTGCGCATGGAAGCTACTAGTCACTAAGTCTGTCTGATCTTTTTGAACCTGGCGGCATTCCACTTACATTCAGAGGGTCGAAACCATGACGTTCTTGAAACCACCCAGCAATACCACATCCGCCCAGAGGTGAATTATATATATTAAGTTTCATCACAAGTAATATAATAGTCCTCACAAAATCTCGATAAATACACGAACCGATCCCCGTCTACATAGCATAGCAAGAATACACTACCACGATCTAAGTAAGGCTCTACTAAGCTGAATCTAAATAGCAATATCATATACTACCATAATATTCCTACACATGCATAATATAGTAATGTTATATAGAACTACATGCATAGAAAAATAGGTAAAGGATGATCAAGGTGTAACTTTCCTGGTACGTTTGATGAAGATCATCGCACTCACAATCCTGGCAACGCTAATATTCGCACTCCCGAAAATCTACACGTTTCAGATAAAGTACCGATAAATAAGCAATCACCCAATAACACCAAAAAACAAAGAATCAAATAAAAACACCAATAAAAAGAAATCATTTTTAAAACCCAAACAACAGCAGCATATCAATAGGTACAAACATCTGCAATTCAATAGGAACACAACACAAAAAAGAACCAATAAATTTTGTTAAATGGTTTGCAAATTATGGCCCCCAAAAGATTTAAATTAAATTTGAACAAATTCTAATTTGAACATTGCAAACATGCAAATTTTTGGTGCTATCATATTCTAGTGGTCATTATGAGTGCACAAGAAAAAGAATCAACTAAAATGAGCTTATGGTTTAAAAGATATTGCTAATTGAAATATGGGTCAAAATTTGCCCAAAATAACCAGAACAAAATTAAGCTGATGCGGTACTGTAGCAATCGCCACGTGGTGCATGGGGATTGGCCAAATGGTGTTGTTCATGCGTGCTCACCAGAAACAGGGAAACACGAGGAGGTCTCAGGCGTTGGCGGCGGTCCTCCGGCGGCTCTCCGGCGAAGTGGAGGTGGGGGATGGATGTGGTGGACGTCGGGGTGGCGACAGTGGTGAAGACGGCGACGTGGGTGTACTGTGTGGCTGTCGGCGACAACGGGGACTCCGGCGTGCTCCGGAGCTTCGGCGCGGCATCGGGTGGTAGTCTCGTTGCTCGGACTAGTGGTCCTTGGGATTCAGGAGTGGCACCGGTGCTTGGGAAAGAACGACGAAGGAGATGGCGACCACGGTGGCGTCGGTTCAAGCTCCAATGGCGATGGAGAGCTTCTGGTGCGGTTGGAAAGCTCGATCCGGTGTGCCCCTGGACAAATTGGAGGGTAAGGAGGCTTCGTAGAGAGTAATTAGGACAGAAGTGGTAGTCGGGCGGACTCGGGACCTTCGTATGGCACCAGAACCATCTGGCAATGCTTCGGTGGCCGAGGAACTCCGACGAGATTCGTTTCAAGGTGAACGAGTGAACCAAGGCACGGGAAGATTCGATTTTTGCAAAAATCGGACGAGAAGTGCTCTTGGAATATTCATAAGGTAATCTCTAATGCGAGAGGGGCAAAATCCACGCCGAATCAGTGAGGATTTGGATCGGGAGGCACGAACTCGTGAGCATGCAGGAACGTGGAGAGAGGTTGGAGATGACGTCGTGGGACCCAGCTGGCAGCGGCACGGGGGAGAAAATGAAAAAAATAAACAAAGGAATCGGCGGGATGGGCTATGGCCTTTCAAAATGGATCGCCAGCCTGGTGCTGCCGTGTGCGTTAGCTCGCATGCTGATCACGAGATAAACTGGGATGTGTGCTGTGTGTAAAAGAGCCGGCCTGCCAGCTGCGCTGGGAACCCAGATGAATAGCAATCTCTAGCTGAAACAAATAACTTCAAACAGGAATTACATTTGAAACACAAGAATAAATTACGGAATTACTTCTTAATATAACGAGAACATACACATAATTATACTAAAACTATAAAAAAACAATGAACATTTTCAAGTCCAAAATACTCATATAAAAATACATATAATATTTTCATAAACATTACTTTGACACTTATAAAATATTCCATTAAATATTTTGAAATCCATAGAAAGATGAAAATAATATTTAAAGCATTTCCAACTCTTTTATATTGAAGGAGTCATATTACCTTCACTCTTTTGATTTATTTTTGAGTTGGCTTTGTTTCAAATATTTATATCCAAATAAAAGAACATTAAATTGTTCTATTATCATTTGTTTTTACAAAATTTGAGGAAGTCATGTCATCCTCTCTCATAATTGAATTGGAAATATTCTGAATATGCTCAAACCCAAAATAAAATCCAAATTAACAATTAGGAAAGTCATTTTATCCCCTCTCATTTGATTATTCAATAAGCTCCAAAAGTTTAAATCCTAGTAAAATTTAGCTAAGACCAATCGACACAAGAAAGTTTTTAATTAATTACATTTGAATAATTATTATTCCAAAATTTCTAAATTTTGGGATGTTACAACATGTTTTCCATAATTTCATTTGACATCTTATTGTGTAAGCATGTTTGTGTGCATTTCTTTATCCATTCGAGGACATCCAATTGTTGCTATTTGGACTTTGATTTTGTTTTTTTCCAATTGGATGTAAAAGAATGCCTAGGACCTTCTTTAGCTATCTATGATTTCTCGTCCCAAATTCTATTCATGCTGCATCACAAAATTTGAACAAGTACTTTTCGGTCTCTTTGTGTGAGGAGCACTCAGAGTTCCGTATCGACAAAGGACTGAACATTAAAACCTCCTGAATGCATGTCGGTGGAACCAATCCAAAATTACTTTTCGGTCTCTCTGTGTGAGGAGCACTCAGAGTTCCGTATTGACAAAGGACTGAACATTAAAACCTCCTGAATGCATGTCGGTGGAACCAATCCAAAATTCTCGGCCTCACTGAATGTCTGGGGTTGATGTGGTTTTTTCACCTCGGTATCACCGATTCCATTTTGTCGGTTACATCGAGTTTCCTTGTCAGCGGACAGTTGAGAAAGCCGGTGACACCGAAAGCTTAGAACCGGCATCACCGACAGCAAGGGGTATATATTATGTGGACCCGATGCTTTGAATTCCAATCTCCAAACCGTCACGCTCCAAAACCCTAAGTTGCCGAAGAAGGAACCATGGTCATCGCCTTCATCTTCCCGAGCGCCTGTGTCGTGGAAATCTTCGCCGTCGACGGGCATCTTCTCCGTCGTCTTCGGCGTTGGGATTCGCCACCAAATTAGGGTACGAATCCAATCCCTTGTGCGTTTCCCCTCTTATTATTGTGCACTAGGAAGTTTTTATCAATAACCCACAGTTTGCAATCGTCTCCATCCACTAGGAGTTCATTAGATTAGAGAACGATCAATTTTTTAGGGTTTGTCGTCCACCACCAGAATCTGGGTAACACCGAAGCAAAAGAATCGGACTTACTGATTAACTTTTTAGGTCAACTAAGAACAACCTCGGTGAAACCGAGTGCCCATTTTTGGTCTCACAAAAAGTGGTGCCAAGTTTCTGTTTAGCAACTTGTTAGTCTCGGTGGATCCTAAAAGTTTGCCTATGTGGTACCAATATTCATTTGGCAGAATGAAAATATTAAGATTTTTATTGTTCAATCTTTAGAAAATGTCTACATTTTGTGATGACTCAACCCTTCTACTCCTCTATATTCTATTCACAGCGTTAGAGATGTCTGCTTCAGAGGATAGCCAGAATGACTTCACAGAGGAGAATGTTGACACGAGCTGAGGCA
The DNA here is from genome assembly GCA_022496015.1 of Hordeum marinum. Classification (NCBI taxonomy): domain Eukaryota; kingdom Viridiplantae; phylum Streptophyta; class Magnoliopsida; order Poales; family Poaceae; genus Hordeum; species Hordeum marinum. The sequence goes on along the minus strand of CM039674.1, from coordinate 431,473,514 downwards.
CTAGTCCTAAAGGGAGCTATGATGATGTTCCTATCTCACCTGATCTTCCCAAAGCTACAACCAGAAATTGAAGGAAGCTCAATTCAGATGAGGAGGATGAAGATTTTTTACTTGATGATCTGCCCAAGAAAGACACCAAGAGCACTATTGCTGCCACTACATCCAAGAAGGTGGTCAGGAAGGAGTATGCCCCCTCAGACACCTTGAGAGCACATGAGAGCTCTAGGGCCACCATGACCATTGAGCCTCCCAAGAAGTCTATGCCCAAGAAGGGAGGAGAGAAGAGGAGGAGGGAGAGGAAATTCTTAGTTCAAGTCACTAGGAAAGTTGCTACCATGGTGAGGACTCCGGAGCAAAAGTGAAGCGGAAGAGGAGGATGAGCCAGCTGCCAAGGATCCTCCCAAGAAGAAGTAGAAGAAATTGTTGTGTCATACTATGCCCAAGGATACAACATCCAAAGGCACCAAGAGCAAACTAGCTGCATCCAAGAAGCCTACTGCACCCAAGTCCAAGAAGTTCTCAAGAGAGATTCCAGCTTCTGAGAAGAACAAGGGATCCACCTCTAGATATCCAGAAGATGATGATATGATTTCTTTGATGAAGTTGAGGCCACACCTTCTAGTGCACAATGCCAGCCATCTGCAGGCTGAGGACATGAAGAAGAGGAGGGACTTAGGTTTGAGAGAGTGGAGAGGTATTGATCCATATTCACAGAGGAAGAAGACTCCTGTAGACTCCAAGTTCTACACCAAAGAACAGCAAGACTTTTACGAAACCATATTGCTTGACAAGATCCCGGCTGTAAGTGGTATGAGATATGTGGATTGGAAGTATATCAAGGAAAATGAAGATTACTTCCCAAGTGTGTAGGATAACTTTCATTGCATTGGCCTAGATGAGTTTGTTGGCAAGGAGTTTACATCCTGGAATGTTGAGATGATCATGCAATTCTACTCCACTGCTCATTTCTATGAAGATGCTAGAATTGTATGGAAGACTGAAGGTGCCAGGTATGAGTCCACAGTTGAGGAGTGGGCTACCATCTTAGGAGTCCCGGAGGTGGAAGACGGAGATATTGATGTAGGAGATATGCCCTAGAGGCAATAATAATGTTATTGATTATCTCCCTGTTTATACTTAGGTTTATGTTCCATGCTATAACTGCTATGGTTCTCTAGTCTACAATAACCACGAGGCTTGAAGGAAAACTCATATGCACGTGTGGAATAATAAACGGTAAATTGTATTCCTAGTCTGGCCTCTAAGACTGGCTCAAGTATTGCATGATGATCATGTTTTCCTGATCATGGGCATGGCTATGCCGGCAATTTTGAGGGCACAATGTTAGAAGAACATTTGTGTTGAATTGACCCGAATTGATGTTATGCTATGAGATACATTCGTCATAAGTTAATGGTTAATAACACAAAGAAGTTAATATTTGCATAATTCCTTAGACCATGAGAGTATCCAGTTTCTTCATGCTTGCTTCATGAACTTTGGGTTTGTTAAACGTCATCCGTAAATGGGTGGCTATTACGGCGGCTTACGGGTTCATGGAAAAGTATGTCAAGTAACTTGATAGCTCAAGATTGGGATTTTCTCCTCCGACGATGGAGAGATATCTCTGGGCCCTCTCGGTGTTACGGCATCCATCATCGTCTGGCCAGACCCTTTGTGATTTGATCACGGGGATGCATGAACACGAGAACGAGAAAAGAGAACAATACCGGTAATGAGGTAACTGGCATAGTGGACAAGTTGTTGATCCACGGGGATGCCAACATGTCTCACCTTAGGTATTTGTAACATATCGCGAAGCAACAGGAATAGCACACGGCAACTAGAGGTTCACTCGAATATTCATTCGTGTGGGTATAGGGGTCAATATGGGTGTCCACGGCTCCGATGTTGATCATTGATCGGAAGGGGTTCTGGGTCATGTCTATGCTTCACCGAACCTATAGGGTCACACGCTTAGGGTCATCTATCTACTGAATACTAGACAGGGAGTCTGAGAGAAAATCACTGAAAAAGTTTCGGACACCGGAAAAGATTCGGACACCGGAAAAGTTCCGCAGAGAGAACACCAGAACAGTTTTGGTAAAACTGAAAAGTTGTTTCAAGGAATACCATTAAGTCAAATTGGTTTAGGCACATGCCTGATAATTCTTGGAGGGTGCCAGAATCATTCTGGAAACTTCTGGGAATTTTCCGGAAGAAAAACCGGAAATGTTCCGGAGCTGCCGGAACCGCTTCGCATGCTTTTCGCATATGAAAATCACTAATCCAGAGTTATTCCGGATCGCATTGAAAATTATTTTAGTGGGGTACTGGAAATGTTCTAAGCCCACATAATTTTTTTCAATTCGACCGGACGCTGAAAAATGTCGTCGTGACTAGTGAAAGTGCTTTTTGGGAGAAAATATCTTGTGAATAGTGGAAACACTATTATGAATAGTGGGAAACACTATTGGGAGAAAATATCTCATGACTAGTGAAAACACTATTACGAAATAGCGGAAAACACTATTATGAATAGTGGGAACACTATTTATGAATAGTGGAATCACTATTATGAATAGTGAAAATATCTGAGGGCATTTTGGTATTTTTACCATAGTCTCTCACCCTATAAATAGGGGTGAGGAGGCAGCCCAAAACGCACTCCTTCTCACATACAAGTGCCATTGCAATGATCTGGCTTCTTCTCTCCCTCCCAACGAAATAGTTTCGTAGAGTCGAAAGGTTGTCTGGGTTCCGGCAGGAACTAGTTCTGGAGGGCGAAGCCCTGCCGGATAGATGACACTGTATGTGTGCAACTCTGTAGAGAGATCGTAGTTTTGGTCTTAGTTCGAGAGTGCCTCCTGAAGGGCTGTCCGTGTGACCGTCCGAGTTTCGAAGGTCCTCCCGAAGGGCTGTCCGAGTGACAGTCCAAGTTTTGGAGGTCCTCCCGAAGGGCTGTCCGCGACACCGTCCGGGGGACTGCCTGACCGCCTCCCGAAGGGCTGTCCGAGGGGTAGATGAGGGTATACATCCTCGCGGTTGGGAGCTTGTAAATCCTAGCTGCGAGGATTTGCACTGCCGATCATCATCAACTCTACTTCCGCTGCGCTACGAGTCGGTAACGAAAAGATCAAACCTTGTATGTAGTCTTCATAGTGGTCCTAGGCTGGTGCGTAGGTCGGAAATTTTTTGTTTTCTGCTATGTTACCCTTCAGTGGCATCAAGAGTCATGCTATGCGTAGATGCAGGTTGCGATCTAGAATACATAGAGATGTATGGGTGTTGCACAATATAATTTGGTAGTAGATGAGATCTATTACTGAAAATGTTTTGTGCGGGTAGCAGATGAAATCTGTAACCCAATGTTCTTGTTGCTTCCCTGGAATTTGCATAGTCCTGATCTTAACGGCATGGTGGAATATCACAAAGTTCTGGCAATCCGCGATCCTTTCATGTTGCTCCTGAGTTTGCTGATTGACAGATCAACGAAGTGTTAACATTTCTTTGGGTTCCACCATAGTTGAGAAAGATGGATGTTTTGCAAACAAAAGGGCAATGCAGATGCGATCTGCACGGGGGTCATGCGTATGACGAAGTTTAGTATGGGGCTCAAGATTTTATTATCTCGTGTTTCATACACCTCGCAATGTTAATCTAGCGACTTGGATTATCATGCTTGATGATGGACGTTGGTAGCTTCGGTTTGTTTCGAAACCTTAGAAGCCACGTAAAACAAGTTTTTGCATGAACCGATTAGAGGCGTCTAACTTGGTTTTGCAGGATGGTTTGCATGTGCATGTGATGTGGTATAGCAGTGCTCATATAAATTTGATTATGTATGAGATGACTATATGATGTAATTTGATTAACATGACATGCGTGTCATGATTCGGCATGATGGCTGGAGCCATATGATTGCACTTTAATGACCTACGTGTCAACCTTATGTAATGCACTTATTTTATTTGCTATAGAGATAGCAATATTATCTGGTGCATCGACAAGGTGGTGGCAATCTTTGCGAAGATGAACACCGACGCGAATGCCGAAGACAAAGAAATACAATACTTCTCCGCCAGAAAGGGCTATACCATATCATGCTATTATGAATTGCTTGAGATGTTTATCCCTTACGATGCACCCTTTTGATTGTGCGGTAGTCGCTTTTATTAGGGTGATCTCTCACAAAATATCAAGTAGTTAGTGTTCTCCCAAGTGTAGCACCGTCACGGCATATTTCCTTTCGGGGTATCACATGGATACATGGGTACAAACGATTGTACAGGCGTGAGGCGGTGAGTTGAGACCTCGCAGCGTGATCACTTGGTTGTCTTGACGTTCAGGCATGAAAGTCATGAGCTCGGACCACACGCATCGAAAGATGAACAAGAGTCACATAGAGATGTGATTGGCAAGTTGGCCTACCGATTACAATTCTCGTCACTTGAGATGGATACATCCTTGGCGTTGAATTGTAATATGGATCTTGAATCACTCACTATCAATTATGAGAGATATTGATTTGAGTGGGAGCTCACTATAGAATTGAATTCTTTTAATTCTCAGTGCAATTAATTTTGAACAATGTCTAAGTGTGATTTGCATAATAGTTGTAGAATAATGGCTCGCGTTTCCACCTTTCCTATTAAAATTGAATAGATGTTAAATATCTGGTTAAAACTTTACGGTTCGTAACGTAATGTGAGGATTGTCCTCAAGAGTGCCAAGAAGGACTTTGTCCTATCGCATGCTTTTGGTATTCTCCCGCTAATGTTATGGATCATGTGACTCTCGTCCTTCGATCCAAAAGCTAGAAATCCTTTCAGTCAAAGTGCAATATGTTTGTTTCCATGAGACCTGAACTTCAAAAGTTTGGATAGTTATGTGATATTCATGGAATCTGAAAATCATTTCCAGAGATAGAAAAAGGCTAAAAGATATGAGATATCCAAAGCAATGTTTGTTTGCAAACTACTAGTAAACAAGTTTACTATGCATTAGACTGATAAGAGAGGGATCCAGGAGAACGCCTGTCATATGATGAAAGGTGAATAAAACAACAACTTAAAGAGAAAGGAAGTGTCCGAAGGGTGTTAGTGAGACTTTCATGCCTAGGAAGTATAGGGCTAACGCCACTCTTAAGTCGGATGCTTCTTCTGAGAGTGGGAGAAATACTGAAAAGTTAAATTTTTAGAAGTATAACGGCAAAAGGAAAGAAGACTGGAATATCCAGCTCATGTATGAATTGTTGGGAGACGTAGTAGTAAATCAAAAAAAATTCTACGATCACCAAGATCTATCAATGGAGAAACCATAAATGAGTGGGGAGAGATTGCATCTTCATACCTTTGAAGATCGCTAAGCGGAAGCGTTACAAGAACGCGGTTGGTGGAGTCGTACTCGCAGCGATTCAGATTGCGGTGGACTCTGATCTTAGCGCCGAACAACGGCGCCTCCGTGTTCAACACACGTGCAGCCCGATGATGTCTCCTACACCTTGATCTAGCAAGGAGGAAGGAGAGGTTGAGGGAGAGCTCCGGCAGCACGACGGCGTGGTGATGATGGAGCTACGTGAACTCCGGCAAGGCTTCACCAAGCGCTACGGAGAACGAGGAAGAAGAAGGGTAGGGCTGCACCGAGAGAGAGAGAGAGAAGTCGTGTCTCAAATCAGCCCAAACCCTTGAGTATATATAGGAGGAGGGAGAGGGAGGGCTGCCTTGGCCCCTCTTCTAAGGAGGAGAAGTTCGGCCGAAGGTGGGGAAGAGTCCACCTCCCACGAGGAAGGTGGATCTCCTCCTTTTAAATCCTTTTGCCCTTTATCTCTTTATCCTAGCCGCATGGGCCTTTCTAGAAGGTCTTGGCCAGCCCAAAAAGGGCTGGCACACCTCCTCTAAGGTCCCACAAAGTCCTTTGGTCGTCACACCCCTCCCGGGGGTTCTTCGGCACCCTCCCGGCACTCCCGGTACACTACCGATGAGCCCGAAAAAAATTCGGTGATCAAAACTAGACTTCCTATATATCAATCTATACCTCCGGACCATTCTGGAGCTCCTCATGACGTCCGAGATCTCATCTGGGACTCCGAACAACCTTCGGTAAAAACGTATACCATTTCCCTATAACCCTAGCGTCATCGAACCTTAAGTGTGTAGACCCTAGGGGTTTGGGAGACACGTAGACATGAGCGAGACACTTCTCCGATCAATAACCAACAGCGGGATCTGGATACCCATGTTGACTCCCACATGCTCCACCATGATCTCATCGGATGAACCACGATGTCGGGGATTCAATCAATCCCGTATACAATTCCCTTTGTCTATCGGTATGATACTTGCCCGAGATTCGATCGTCGGTATCTCTATACCTTGTTCAATCTCGTAACCAGCAAGTCTCTTTACTCGTTCCATAATACATCATCCCGTGGCTAACTCCTTAGTCACATTGAGCTCATTATGATGATGTCTTACCGAGTGGGCCCAGAGATACCTCTCGGTCACACGGAGTGACAAATCCCAGTCTCGATTCGTGCCAACCCAATAAACACTTTCGGAGATACCCGTAGTGCACCTTTATAGCCACCCAGTTACGTTGTGACGTTTGGCACACCCAAAGCATTCCTACGGTATCCGAGAGTTGCACAATCTCATGGTCTAAGGAAACGATACTTGACATTGAAAAGCTTCAGCAAACGAACTACACGATCTTGTGCTAGGCTTAGGATTGGGTCTTGTCCATCACATCATTCTCCTAATGATGTGATCCCGTTATAAACGACATCCAATGTTCATGGTCATGAAACCGTGACCATCTATTGATCAACGAGCTTGCTAACTAGAGGCTCACTAGGGACTTGTTGTGGTCTATGTATTCACACATGTATTATGGTTTCCGGTTAACACAATTATAGCATGAACTAGGAAATACAATAATAACCATTTTATTATTGCCTCTAGGGCACATTTCCAACAGTCTCCCACTTGCACTAGAGTCAATAATCTAGTTACATTGTGATGAATTGAACACCCATAGCATTCTGGTGTTGATCATGTTTTGCTCGTGAGAGAGGTTTAGTCAACGGATCTGCGACATTCAGATCCGTATGCACTTTACAAATATCTATATCTCCGTCCTGAATGTAATTACGGATGGAGTTGAAGCGGCGCTTGATGTGTCTTGTCTTCTTGTGAAACCTAGGCTCCTTCACAAGGGCAATAGCTCCAGTGTTGTCACAGAATAGAGTCATCGGGCCCGATGCACTTGGAATTACTCCTAGGTCGGTGATGAACTCCTTCATCGAGACTCCTTCCTTTGCTGCTTCCGAAGCAGCTATGTACTCCGCTTCACATGTAGATGCCACCACGACGCTTTGCTTGATGCTGCACCAGCTGACTGCCCCTCCGTTCAAAACATACACGTATCCGGTTTGCGACTTGGAGTCGTCCGGATCTGTGTCAAAGCTAGCATCGACGTAACCCTTTATGACGAGCTCTTCGGCACCTCCATATATGAGAAACATGTCCTTTGTCCTTTTCAGGTACTTCAGGATAATGACCGATGTCCAGTGTTCCGCTCCGGGATCACTTTGGTACCTCCCTACCAAACTTATGGCAAGGTTCACATCAGGTCTGGTACACAACATGGCATACATAATAGAGCCTATGGCTGAAGCATAGGGGATGACACTCATCTCTTCTCTATCCTTTGCCATGGTCGGGCATTGAGTCATACTCAATCTCACACCTTGTAACATAGGCAAGAACCCCTTCTTGGACTGATCCGTATTGAACATCTTCAATGTCTTGTCAAGGTATGTGCTTTGTGAAAGACCTATGAGGCGCCTCGATCTATCTCTATAGACCTTAATACCTAATATATAAGCAGCTTCTCCAAGGTCCTTCATTGAAAAACACTTATTCAAGTAGGCCTTTACACTTTCCAAAAGTTCTATATCATTTCGCATTATCAGTATGTCATCCACATATAATATGAGAAATGCTACAGAGCTCCCACACACTTTCTTGTAAATACAGGGTTCTCCATAAACCTGTATAAACCCAAACACTTTAATCACCTCATTAAAGCGAATGTTACAACTCCGAGATGCTTGCACCAGTCCATAGATGGAGCACTCGAGCTTACATACTTTGTTAGCATCTTTAGGATCGACAAAACCTTTCGGCTGCATCATATGCAGTTCTTCCTTAAGGAAACCATTAAGGAATGCCGTTTTGACGTCCATTTGCCAGATCTCATAATCATGAAATGCGGCAATTACTAACATGGTTCGGACAGACTTCAGCATCGCTACAGGTGAGAAAGTCTCATCGTAGTCAATTCCTTGAACTTGTCGATAACCCTTAGCGACAAGTCGAGCCTTATAGACAGTTACATTACCATCCGCGTTAGTCTTCTTCTTAAAGATCCATTTATTTTCAATGGCTCGCTTATCATCAGGCAAGTCCACCAAAGTCCATACTTTGTTCTCATACATGGATCCTATCTCGGATCTCATGGCCTCAAGCCATTTGTTGGAATCCGGGCCCGCCATCGCTTCTCCATAGTTCGAAGGTTCACCGTTGTCTAACAACATGATCTCCAGGACAGGGTTGCCGAACCACTCTGGTGCGGAACGTGTCCTAGTGGACCTTCGATGTTCAACAATAACTTGATCTGAAGTTTCATGATCATCATCATTAACTTCCTCTCCACACGGTGTAGGCTCCACAGAAACAACTTCCTGTGCTGCGCTACTCTCCGGTTCGAGTGGAGGTACAGTTACCTCATCAAGCTCTATTTTCCTCCCACTTACTTCTTTCGAGAGAAACTCTTTCTCGAGAAAGGATCCATTCTTGGCAACAAAGACTTTGCCCTCGGATCGTAGGTAGAAGGTATACCCAATAGTCTCTTTGGGATATCCTATGAAGACGCACTTTTCCGCTTTGGGTTCGAGCTTCTCAGGTTGAAGTTTCTTCACATAAGCATCGCATCCCCAAACTTTTAGAAACGATAGCTTAGGTTTCTTACCAAACCATAATTCATACGGTGTCGTCTCAACGGATTTTGACGGTGCCCTATTTAAAGTGAATGCGGCAGTCTCTAATGCATATCCCCAAAATGATAGCGGTAAGTCGGTAAGAGACATCATAGATCATACCATACCTAATAGAGTGCGATTACGATGTTCAGACACACCATTTCGCTGAGGTGTGCCAGGCGGCATGAGTTGTGAAACAATTCCACATTTCCTTAGGTGCGTGCCAAACTCATGACTTAAATATTCTCCGCCACGATCAGATCGTAGGCACTTTATATTCCTGTCACGTTGATTCTCTACCTCACTCTGAAATTCCTTGAATCTTTCAAAGGTTTCAGACTTGTGTTTCATTAAGTAGACATACCCATATCTTCTCAAGTCATCAGTGAGGGTGAGAACATAACGGTAGCCACCACGAGCCTCGACACTCATTGGACCGCATACATCGGTATGTATTATTTCCAACAAGTCAGTTGCTCGCTCCATTGTTACGGAGAACGGAGTCTTGGTCATCTTGCCCATGAGGCATGGTTCACACGTGTCAAATGATTCAAAATCAAGAGACTCCAAAAGTCCATAAGTATGGAGCTTCTTCATGCGTTTGACACTAATATGACCAAGGCGGCAGTGCCACATGTAAGTGGGACTATCGTTATCAACCTTACACTTTTTGGTACTCACACTATGGACATGTGTAACATCACGTTCGAGATTCATCAAAAATAAACCATTGACCAGCGGGGCATGACCATAAAACATTTCTCTCATATAAATAGAACAACCATTATTCTCAGATTTAAATGAGTAGCCATCTCGCATCAAGCGAGATTCAAATACAATGTTCATGCTCAAAGATGGTACTAAATAACAATTATTAAGGTTTAACACTAATCCCGAAGGTAGATGTAGAGGTAGCGTGCTGACGGCGATCACATCGACCTGGGAACCATTCCCGACGCGCATCTTCACCTCGTCCTTTGCCAGCCTCCGCTTATTCCGCAGCTCCTGCTTGGAGTTACAAATGTGAGCAACTGCACCGGTATCAAATACCTAGGAGCTACTACGAGAGCTGGTTAGGTACACATCAATAAAAAGTATATCACATGTACCTTTAATGTTGCCATCCTTCGTTTCCGCTAAGTACTTGGGGCAGTTCCGTTTCCAGTGACCGGTACCCTTGCAATAAAAACACTCAGTCTCAGGCTTGGGTCCATTCTTGTTCTTCTTCTTCTCGGCAACTTGCTTACCGGGCGCGGCAACAGCTTTGTCGTCCTTCTTGAAGTTCTTCTTACCCTTGCCTTTCTTGCAACTAGTGGTCTTATTCACCATCAATACTTGATGCTCCTTTTTGATCTCGACCTCTGCTAATTTCAGCATCGAGTACAACTCAGGAATGGACTTCTCCATCCCTTGCATGTTGTAGTTCATCACAAAGCTCTTGTAGCTAGGTGGAAGCGACTGGAGGATTCTGTCAATGACCGAGTCAGCCAGGAGATTAACTCCCAGCTGAGTCAAGCAGTTGTGAAGCCCAGACATCTTGAGGATGTGCTCACTGACAAAACTATTCTCCTCTATCTTACAGCCGAAGAACTTGTCGGAGACATCATATCTCTCAACCCGGGCATGAGCTTGGAAAACCAGTTTCAGCTCTTGGAACATCTCATATGCTCCGTGTTGCTCAAAACGCTTTTGGAGCCCCGGTTCTAAACTATAAAGCATGCCGCACTAAACAAGGGAGTAATCATCGCAGCGAGAATGCCAAGCGTTCGCAACGTCTTGCTCTGCTGGGAGAAGGGGTGGGTCACCTAGCAACGCATCAAGGACATAAAATTTCTTGGAAGCTATGAGGATGATCCTCAAGCCACGGACCCAGTCCGCATAGTTGCTTCCATCATCTTTCAGCTTGGTTTTCTCTAGGAACGCGTTGAAATTGAGGGTCACATTCGCGTTGGCCATTGGATCTACAATATAGATTGTAAAGATAATTTTAGACTAAGTTCATGATAATTAAGTTCACATAATAAAATTATTTAATGAACTCCCACTTAGATAGACATCTCTCTAGTCATCCAAGTGACACATGATCCATGTCAACTAGCCCGTGTCCGATCATGACATGAGACGGACTAGTCATCCATGGTGAACATCTCCATGTTGATCGTATCTTCTATACAACTCATGTTCGACCTTTCGGTCTTCCGTGTTCCGAGGCCATGTCTGTACATGCTAGGCTCGTCAAGTCAACCTAAGTGTTCTGCCTGTGTAAATCTGGCTTACACCCATTGTATGCGAACGTTAGAACCTATTAGACCCGATCATCACGTGGTGCTTCAGAACAACGATCCTTAGCAACGGTGCATAGTTAGGGTGGACACTTTTCTTGAAATTTTATTGAGAGATCATCTTATATACTACCATCGTTCTAAGCAAATAAGATGTAAACATGATAAACATCACATGCAATCAATATAGTGACATGATATGGCCAATATCATCTTGCTCTTTTGATCTCCATCTTCGGGGCACCATGATCATCACTGTCACCGGCACGACACCATGATCTCCATCATCATGATCTCCATCATTGTGTCTTATGAAGTTGTCTCGCCAACTATTACTTCTACTACTATGGCTAACGTTTAGAAATAAAGTAAAGTAATTACATGGCGTTTATGATTGACACGCAGGTCATACAATAAAATAAGACAACTCATATGGCTCCAGCCGGTTGTCATACTCATCGACATGCAAGTCGTGAATCCTATTACAAGAACATGATCAATCTCATACATCACAATGCATCACATCACATCCTTTGGCCATATCACATCACAAGGCATATGCTGCAAAAACAAGTTAGATGTCCTCTAATTTGTAGTTGCAAGTTTTTACGTGGCTGCTATAGGTTTCTAGCAAGAACGTTTCTTACCTACGCCAAAAACACAACGTGATATGCCAATTGCTATTTACCCTTCATAAGGACCCTTTTCATCGAATCCAATCCGACTAAGGTGGGAGAGACAAACACCCGCTAGCCACCTTATGTAACAAGTGCATGTCAGGCGGTGGAACCAGTCTCACGTAAGCGTACGTGTAAAGTCGGTATGGGCCGCTTCATCCCACAATACCGCCGAATCAAGATAAGACTAGTAGTGGTAAGCATATTAACAAAATCGACGCCCACAACAACTTGTGTTCTACTCGTGCATAGATTCTACGCATAGACCTAGCTCTGATACCACTGTTGGGAGACGTAGTAGTAAATCAAAAGTTTTTCTACGATCACCAAGATCTATCAATGGAGAAACCAGCAACGAGTGGGGAGAGATTGCATCTTCATACCTTTGAAGATCGCTAAGCGAAAGCGTTACAAGAACGCGGTTGGTGGAGTCGTACTCGCAGCGATTCACATCGCGGTGGACTCCGATCTTAGCGCCGAACAACGGCGCCTCCGCGTTCAACACACGTGCATCCCAATGACGTCTCCTACGCCTTGATCCAGCAAGGAGGAAGGAGAGGTTGAGGGAGAGCTCCGGCAGCACGACGACGTGGTGACGGTGGAGCTACGTGAACTCCGGCAGGGCTTCGCCAAGCGCTACGGAGAACGAGGAAGAAGAAGGGTAGGGCTGCACTGAGAGAGAGAGAAGTCGTGTTTCAAATCAGCCCAAACCCTTGAGTATATATAGGAGGAGGGAGAGGGAGGGATGCCTTGGCCCCTCCTCCAAGGAGGAGAGGTTCGGCCGAAGGTGGGGAAGAGTCCACCTCCCACAAGGGATGTGGATCTCCTCCTTTTAAATCCTTTTGCCCTTTATCTCTTTATCCCAGTCGCATGGGCCTTTCTAGAAGGTCTTGGCCAGCCCAAAAAGGGCTGGCACACCTCCTCTAAGGTCCCACAAAGTCCTTTGGTCGTCACACCCCTCCCGGGGGTTCTCCGGCACCCTCCCGGCACTCCCGGTACACTACCGATGAGCCCGAAAACTTTCCGGTGACCAAAATTGGACTTCCTATATATCAACTATACCTCCGGACCATTCCGGAGCTCCTAGTGACGTATGGGATCTCATCCGGGACTCCAAACAACCTTCGTTAATCACGTATACCATTTCCCTATAACCCTAGCGTCATCGAACCTTAAGTGTGTAGACCCTACGGGTTCGAGAGACACGTAGACATGACCGAGACACTTCTCCGGTCAATAACCAACAGCGGGATCTGGATACCCATGTTGGCTCCCACATGCTCCACGATGATCTCATCAGATGAACCACGATGTCGGGGATTCAATCAATCCCGTATACATTTCCCTTTGTCTATCGGTATGATACTTGCCCGAGATTCGATCGTCGATATCTCTATACCTTGTTCAATCTCGTTACCGGCAAGTCTCTTTACTCGTTCCATAATACATCATCCCGTGGCTAACTCCTTAGTCACATTGAGCTCATTATGGTGATGTCTTACCGAGTGGGCTCAGAGATACCTCTCCGTCACACGGAGTGACAAATCCCAGTCTCGATTCGTGCCAACCCAACAGACACTTTCGAAGATACCCGTAGTGCACCTTTATAGCCACCCAGTTATGTTGTGACGTTTGGCACACCCAAAGCATTCCTACGGTATCCCGGAGTTGCACAATCTCATGGTCTAAGGAAACGATACTTGACATTGAAAAGCTTCAGCAAACGAACTACACGATCTTGTGCTATGCTTAGGATTGGGTCTTGTCCATCACATCATTCTCCTAATGATGTGATCCTGTTATCAACGACATCCAATGTCCATGGTCATGAAACAGTGACCATCTATTGATCAACGAGCTAGCCAACTAGAGGATCACTAGGGACTTGTTGTGGTCTATGTATTCACACATGTATTATGGTTTCCGGTTAACACAATTATAGCATGAACAATAGACAATTATCATGAACTAGGAAATACAATAATAACCATTTTATTATTGCCTCTGGGGCATATTTCCAACATGAATGTCATACAAGTTTTTGATGTATAGAAGGCTGGTCAAAGATATAGTTCTTGGGAATTATGGTTAAACATGTTAATCACTAATTCTTGGGTATTGTGAGTTGGTCACAAAGATACCCGCTCGATTGCATTCTGTTGCAACTCGATGTAAGAACTACTATGGCCTGAAAGACTAACCAGGGATGAGGTTTAGATACACGCAGGGAACATAGTAAATGTTACTATGCCTTCCATCGGTGTATTCCCTATGTATTAAGTTTCATAATTCATTTTAGAGTTTCACACTCTAGCCCTTTGCATAAGGTATCTTGCAAGAAGGTTTTTCATAAGAGAACTTTTCATGTTAGGTGTTATGAATAACATAAGGGCCATACTTTCATTATGAATGAGACGTATGTTATGAATATTGATAATAATACATACCTCTGGGTTTACTTTTATAATTCATTTTAGAGTTTCATACACTCTAGCCCATTACACAATGTTTGTTGCAAAAGAGTTGTTCATAGAAACAACAATTGTTGTTCAGTATTATGAATAAACATGAAGGGGCATGCTTCCATCCTAGATGGGATGTATGTTATGAATATTGATGGAAATATGATACATCCATAACACTGGCGCTAAATGTCGCAAGACTAAAAGAATACCACATATGTGTGGCACTACATTTGGTCACATTGGAGAAACCCGCATGGAAAATTCCATTATGATGGATTTTGAAGTCGTTTGATTTTGAATCATCTGACACTTGCAACTTTCCTCCAAAAGGTGAACTAACTAAAATACCGTTCACAGGCCATAAGGAACGAGCAAAGAACTTATTGGTGATCATACATTTGATGTATGTAGTCCGATAAATGTTGTTGCAAATAGTGGATTTGTCTACCTTCAAAAATGACTCAAGTAGATATATGGATATTTACTTGATGAGACGTAAGTCTGGATCTTTTGAAATCATTCGAAAGGTTTTCAAAAATGAAGTAGAAGTTATTGTACCAAGAAAATTATGTTTCTGCAATTTGATTGCGGAAAGGGATATTTGAGTTACAAGTTTAGCGAATGTCTGATGACTTGTGAAAATAGTTTCATAACTTGCACCTCCCGGAACACCACTGCAAGTGGAAAGTCCGTGAATATGTAATCAAACCATTTATGACTTGGTACGATCAAAGATGACATAAATAGATTTGCCATTACCCCTTTTTTATAGAGTGATGCTTTAGAGACTGCGGCTTTTTCACTGAAAAGAGATGCATCAGGTCTGTTGAAATGACGCCATGGTATGGTACGCCCAACCATGTTATATCTTGTCTTAACATTTGGAATATGGGGCTTGTGTAAAAGGTTACAAACCTATTCCAAATCAAACAAGTGCTACTTTGTATGGTTATCCCAAGTCATTGGGTATTCCCCCACCACTATACCGAGGCAAAGGGTTTTGCCACAAAATGGTATGCTTTTAAAGAGAATAGTTCTTACAAAAGGTGAGTGGGAGGACAGTGCAACTCGACGAGATAACCAGTATCTTCGTCATCAGTTCAAAGGAAAGAAACCCTGGAAGTGATTCCGTTGTTTCCTACTACGACTGATACGGAAGTCTCTACAATAAAATGTATGGACTTCGGTCGAACGTGTAGCTGAACCACATAGGTAAAGCTCATGCAAACCTATCAGGTGCGCAAACGAGATATTGTTGTTAGACAACAGTATACCTACAATACACAAGGAAGCGTTGATGGGCCCCAACTCCGGGATTGGCTAAATGCCAATACAATCCGAGATTGTTTCCACATAAGTGATTCAAGATTAAAACCTTGATACACCTTTTAGAGGACTTAGAGTCTGACGAATATTTATGGAACTAAAAACTGATATGGATAAAAATTGTTTTATCCATAAAGCTCAACTTTTTGAAATAACAAGTTCAAGGAGTTGACTACGATGAGGTTGTCTCACCGTAGCGATGCTTAAGGTCGGTTCGGGTTGAACTAGCAATTAATACATATATCAATCATGAGATATGAAACATGGATGACAAAAGGATTTCCATCTGATGGAAATGAAACCTAGGACTTGTATGTGATACAGTCCAAAGTAATTTGTCGATCCAGAGGATGCTAGTAAGTATGCAAACTTCAGAGTTCCAGCAATGGACAGAAGAGAGAAAAATGGAGTTGGAATCTTCGTGGTTTGATGAAATGGTCAAAAAGGTTTTTTGATTTCATCAATGGGTAACGAAGATGCTTGTGATTCAAGAAAGTAAGTGGGAGCATAATAATATTTCTAAAAACGTTGTGTGCTTGACACATTGTTAATTGGAAATAAATTTCTTGACACGAATTAGGACTTCATTTGAAAATAGTTTTGCGATGAAGTGCTTAGGCTAAATAGCCTCCATATTAGGCATGATGATCTATGGAGATAGATTTACCTAATGGGGCTAAGCAATGAATACATATTGACAAGGTGCTAAAACCTTTTAGCATTTAAAAACGCCAAGGAGTGATTCTTGCCGAAGTCACATGGAAAGAGTTTTTGCAAGACTCAGTGTCCCAAAACACTAACGAGTAAAATACATGATGGAGATTCCACACACTCTAGGAGATATGCCCTAGAGGCAATAATAAATGTTATTGATTATGTCCCTGTTCATAATTAGGTTTATGTTCCATGCTATAACTGCTATGGTTCTTGAGTCTACAATAACCACGAGGCTTGAAGGAAGACTCATATGCACGTGTGGAATAATAAACGGTAACTTGTATTCCTAGTCTGGCCTCTAAGACTGGATCAAGTATTGCATGATGATCCTGTTTTCCTGATCATGGGCATGGCTATGCCGACAATTTTGAGGGCACAATGTTAGAAGAACATTTGTGTTGAATCGACCCGAATTGATGTTATGCTATGAGATACATTCGTCATAAGTTAATGGTTAATAACACAAAGAAGTTAATATTTGCATAATTCCTTAGACCATGAGAGTATCGAGTTTCTTCATCCTTGCTTCATGAACTTTGGGGTTTGTTAAACCTCATCCATAAATGGGTGGCTATTACGGCGGCTTACGGGTTCATGGAAAAGTATGTCAACTAACTTGATAGCTCAAGATTGGGATTTGCTCCTCCGACGATGGAGAGATATCTCTGGGCCCTCTCGGTGTTACGGCATCCATCATCGTCTGGCCAGACCCTTTGTGATTTGATCACGGGGATGCCTGAACACGGGAACAAGAAAAGAGAACAATACCGGTAATGAGGTAACTGGCATAGTGGACAAGTTGTTGATCCACGGGGATGCCAACATGTCTCACCTCAGATATTTGTAACATATCACGAAGCAACAGGAATAGCACAGGGCAACTGGAGGTTCACTCAAATATTCATTCGTGTGGGTATAGGGGTCAATATGGGTGTCCACGGCTCCGATGTTGATCATTGATCGGAAGGGGTTCAGAGTCATGTCTATGCTTCACCGAACCTATAGGGTCACACGCTTAAGGGTCATCTATCTGCTGAATACTAGACACGGAGTCTGAGAGAAAATCACCGAAAAAGTTTCGGACATCGGAAAAGTTTCGGACAGTGGAAAAGTTCCGCACAGAGAACACCAGAACAGTTTCGGTAAAGCTGAAAAGTTGTTTCAGGGGATACCATTAAGTCAAATTGGTTTCGGCACATGCCTGATAATTCTTGGAGGGTGCCAGAATCATTCTGGAAACTTTTGGGAATTTTCCGGAAGAAAAAATAGAAATGTTCCGGAGCTGCCGGAACCGCTTCAGATGCTTTTCGCAGATGAAAATCACTAATCCGGAATTGTTCCGTATCGCATTGAAAATTATTTTAGTGGGGTACTGGAAATGTTCTAAGCCCACATAAATTTTTTCAGTTCGACCGGACGCTGAAAAATGTCGTCGTGAATAGTGAAAGTGCTTTTTGGGAGAAAATATCTTGTGAATAGTGGAAACACTATTATGAATAGTGGGAAACACTATTGGGAGAAAATATCTCATGACTAGTGAAAACACTATTACGAAATAGTGGAAAACACTATTGTGAATAGTGGGAAACACTATTTATGAATAGTGGAATCACTATTATGAATAGTGAAAATATCTGAGGGCATTTTGGTATTTTTACCATAGTCTCTCACCCTATAAATAGGGGTGAGGAGGCAGCCCAAAAACTCACTCCTTCTCACATACAAGTGCCATTGCAATGATCTGGCTTCTTCTCTCCCTCCCAGTGAAACAGTTTCGTAGAGCCGAAAGGCTGTGTGGGTTCCGGCAGGAACTAGTTTTGGACGGCGAAGCCCTACCGGATAGATGACACTGTATGTGTGCAACTCTGTAGAGAGATCGTAGTTTTGGTCTTAGTTCGAGAGTGCCTCACGAAGGGCTGTCTGTGTGACCGTCCGAGTTTCGAAGGTCCTCCCGAAGGGCTGTCCGAGTGACAGTCCAAGTTTTGGAGGTCCTCCCGAAGGGCTGTCCGCGACACCGTCCGGGGGACTGTCTGACCGCCTCCCGGAGGGCTGTCTGAGGGGCAGATGAGGGTATACATCCTCGCGGTTGGGAGCTTGTAAATCCTAGCTGCGGGGATCTGCACCGCCGATCGTCATCGACTCTACTTCCGCTGCGCTACGAGTCGGTAACGAAAAGATCAAACCTTGTATGCAGTCTTCATAGTGGTCCTGGGCTGGTGTGTAGGTCGGAATTTTTTTGTTTTCTGCTGCGTTACCCTTCAATTGATGTCTACTCTGAGCCCAAGGCAAGCCACAATGCCATGAAGAACATGTACAAGGAGATTCCTACTGCACATCTGAAGTCTCACAAGCTAGGCTCGATCTATTTCCTTCAAGCTGGTTCACGCACGATCAACACCATATTGAGGCACATGTTGTTGCTAAGTCTGGAGATGAGAAGATGATCCGAGGCGACTCCATCAATATTTTTCTCCATCTAGATCATCATACGAGATTCAGACTGATGGACTTGATTTTGGATATTGTGAAGGGAGTTGCTGCTGATCAGAAGCGCTCATGCTGCTATGCACCCTACATCCAGATGCTTATCAACTCTAAGTTGGAGAAGCATATCTTTGCGCTTGATCGACCACATTTGCCACTCTTGCTGGAGCTCAAAGACAACGTTGTGGTGATGAACCCAGATCATCCCACATCACTTGCAGCATAGGCACATGCTGAAGCAGCCAGAGACAATAGTGCTCAGCCTCCCATTACTAGGAGTGAGCAGATGGATCTACTTGTCAGCTCTATGCTCAGTATGCAGAAGGACATCACCAAGATCCTGAAGAACCAATAGAGCCTATCGAGGATTGTTCACGACAAGTTCCATATCTCAACAACAAGGTGGATGAGCTCGCAGTGACAGTGAACGCGCTCAAGAAGGAAGTTGATGATGTGCCTATCCCACACTCCATTGATGAGGAGGAGGATAGTGCACCTATCAGGACAACTGCTCAGTTCAGGACTCACGTCAGGACACCCACAGTGCCAGCTCCAGAGATGAGGCCTTCTTCGTCAGCACCAGCTTCAGCTCCTTCAACTCCCTCAGCTTCAATTCCTCCAATTGCTACACCAACTCTGTCCATGACATCAGCCGAAGTCTTCGCCGACGCAGTTCTCTCGACTCCAACTTCAGCTACCAGAGGAGATCAGCCCTAGAAGAGTATTTAGCTCTATACCTTTGAACTTTTTGGTAACTTGTTGCCAAAGGGGGAGAAGTTGTATAGACTGTTAGGGCTTAGAGAGAGAGAGAGAGAGAGAGAAAGAGAGAGAGAGCGTTGGGTTTTTATCGCTTTTTCAAAAAAATGATATATTTTGGTTTGGTCATGTTAAACTTTGTCGGTGTTTGATCATACACTTGATGTGTGTTGCTACTATTTCATATCTCTATGATGCTTATGAGACGATCATTCACCTTTGCTTGATTGTGTTGTGCTATGATATTCATTCTTATTATTCTCGCACACCACCAAGATTTATGTGACATGGAAGAAGTGCCCCATGTACCTAATCGATTGTGCATTTGCATTCAAACGCAAATTCAAAATAATGCACAAATTTAGGGGGAGCTCTTGCTTATCACATGCTTCTCAAAGCGACGATTAAATTCATTGATTATATCATATGTCGAAGCTTTGATCTACGTAGTCATCAATTACCAAAAAAGGGGAGATTGATAGCAAATTTGCTCCCTTGGTGGTTTTGGTAATTAATAACAACATATATATCATTGAACTAGTATTTCCACTAAGCATATTTCAGGAAAATTCAATGATGGGTTGGCAAAAGGATTGTGGAGAAACCCCTAGATGCAAGAAATGGATTGGCAAAGCTTCAAGCAAAGAGGACTCTACATTTTACTTTGTGATAAATCACTTTGAGTCCATAGGAAAGCCAGTACTATTAAAAGGGGGTAAGGTATTGTTGGTGAACAAGATGCTCAAACATGCACAAGTGATAGTCACCAAAACACCCACAAACTCTTCAACAAAATTCAGTCTAATCCAAACATCAAAATTAGTGCCACCAAGTTTTCCATTCGGCCCTAACGATTTCCATCCTAAGACAGAACCAAGCCAAACCTTACCTTTTCGGTGCAACCGATCCCGAGTTGGTAGAACCAATTTTAGGTGGCAGACCTAGTGATGACTGATTGACAATATCGATACGACCAACTTTGTTGCATCGGCATCACCGAGTTTTGCCATCTGACTGTTGCCCACCTTTCGGTGTCACCGAGAAGTTCATATCGGCCTCACCGAGATTCAAAAGTTGTCACCTTTGGATCACTTCGGTACCACGGAGATTCACACATCGGTGTCACCGAGTTGGTCACTTAAGGTGTAACTGTTGGATTTTTGGAGATGTCTATATATACCCCTCCACCACCACTCACTCGAAAGAGAAGCACTCAGAACAGATCCCCACTTGTCTCATCGGATTTTCTGAGAGAGAGCCACCTACTCATGTGTTGAGATCATGCCATTCCATTCCTACCATATGAATCGTGATCTCTAGCCTCCCCAAGTTTCTTTCCATCCAATCAATCTCTTCCACCAAAGCCAAGTACGTGAGAGAGTGATTGAGTGTTGAGGAGTCTATCATCTTGAAGCACAAGACCAAGGAGTTCATCGACATTATCAAGCCTATTACCTTTTGGAGGGTGGTGCCTCCTAGATTGGTTAGGTGTCGCTTGGGAGCCTCCTACTTCGTGTTGTGGAGTGAACCAAGAAGTTTGCAAGGGCAAGGAGATCGCCTACTTCGTGAAGATCTACCCATAGTGAGGCAAATCCTTCCTGGACAGAAGTCGTTATGGAATAGTCAAGGTTGCTACTTCGTGGACCCTTATGGTTGGAGCCCTCCGTGGACTCTCGCGACTGTTACCCTTCGTGGGTTGAAGACTCCATAAACGTGGACGTACGATAGCACCACCTATTGGAACCACGGGAAAAATCTACGTGTCTCCAAATTGCGTTTGATCCTCCTACCCTTCCTTTACTATTCATGCTTGTCTTTACTTTCCACTGCTATACTCGTAGAAATGCATGCGTAGGTGTGCTTGACTTGCTACCGTCGCTAAATCTGTAAACACTTAAAATTAGGAAAAGGTAGAATTTTTATTTGGTCAAGTAGTCTAATCACACACCCCCTCTAGACTTACTTTCGATCCTACACAAACTAACTTGTAAGATTTTTTTACTATTGTGTCACTAGTACATCTTTTTCATACATTATTGTCAAGCAAAACTAGTTTGCTAACTATGTTATTATTACTAATGTTCTTCAACAGGTACTCCCGTGAGAGACCGTGCCTAAAGTGATGTTTATCAAAGATGATTTGCATATGGTTAGCTTACGGCCAATCCCGATGAGTTACCATGGTAAATACATGATATCTAAAAGTGAAGAAACCCTGAAAATCAAAGGATGGAGAAATGCAATAAAAGCATCCAGGCTATCACTTAGAGACGAATACTTACGCATCCCACAAGTTGGAGATAGGTTAATCTGTATTCTTCAATGGGAAGATGCAGGAGTTCAACTTTTTATGCTTTTTTACCTAAGAGAGATAGAGCAGTAGATAATCTTTCTAACTTGTGATAACTTAGTCACTTGCCAGTATGATAACAACCAGAATGATGAGGAGTTCACCTTTTTTACGTTATTTTACCTAGAATGATGAAGAGTTGTTTGACTAGTATGATAACAACTAAAATGACGAGGAGTTGATTCAGATGATGATGAGTTGTTATATGACATATACTAGTACAAATTAGATGAATGCAAGACCAAGTTGAATTAGAGGAAAATATGATGTTGCAATTTGCAACATCGTATTTTCCTCTAATTCAACTTGGTCTCTTTGCATCCATCTAATTTGTACCGATGTTGGATGTTGTTCTTCCGTAATTTATACTGATGTTGTATTTTAATATGTGTAACCGCGTGAAAATACAATACAAATATATATATATAAAAAATACGCGCTAATAGTTAGCAGTAGCGCATTCACGAAAACATGCTACAGGTAGTTTAGTCACCAATAGCGCCGGTTGGCCCACGCTACGGCTAAACCCCTCTCAAAAAAACCTAACCCCCTGGGCTTTGCTGCGCCTGACGCATGACGGTCTTTTAGTCCCGGTTGGTGTTACCAACCGAAATTAAAGGTCCTCGTGCCTGAGGCCTCCAAAGCGGCCGCGTGGAGCCCTTTAGTCCCAATTTGTAACTCAACCGAAACTAAAAAGGGGGGCCTTTAAGCCCGATTCTTTAGTCCCGGTTGCGCAACCGGGACTAAAGGCCCTTAGGAACCGGGACTAATGTCATGTTTTCTACCAATGAGTGGATCATATTTTCTTTGAATGTGTTCTTGTACAATTCTTGTGAGGTTGTATCTGTGATGCTACTGGTTGAAGTTGGGCACCGGCAACATTCGGAACGTTCTATACCTTAGCCTCTAGATTTTCCGGCCATGCCCGTCGAATCACTTGGCTGATCTTTGTCGCATTGGCATGGGCCTTGTGGCAGATTAGAAACAAAGCGGTCGTTGATGAAAAATTCATTAAACATCATGTTTATGCCTCGTACAAAATGACTGTTTTTTTACAGCTATGGATGCTTTTGAGCAAGTCATCGGATGCACCCACCATTGAGGAGGTGCTGCGCGTCCTAAGAGCATCTCTAGTGAAACGTGTAAATTTAGACGTGTATATCTTCATATACACGTCCATAAATATGAAGATATACACGTCCAAATTTACACGTTTCACTAGAGATGCTCTAAGAAGGCTAGCAACGAGGCTAAGGCCGTCCAGAGATGCTTCTACACTGGCGGAGTCTGACCTACAGTTGCTGGAGCTTTTATTTGCCTCTAACCTAGATCTAGGGCCACAAGGATTGTGGTCATCGAAAACGTAATAATGTACAAGCTTCCTGGAAGCTACTGGCTGTAGCTTCTACAGAGTACATACTAATTATCTGGACCAAGTGACTTTTATTTTTCCTACCGTGGTCATCATGTTTACTGTCTCCATTTCCATAGGCCTTTGGTGTACAAACGCTTTGATCTACTAAATACTAATAATTTTAGACTGCTAGACGATCAACAAAGCCTATAGTACTACTGCATGAACTGCCTCTTTGTTAATGCCACCGCGGCACCGCGGAAGGAGGACTGGCACATGACCCTTTTGCCTTATCTGTTTTCAGGTCTTCAAATCATCTATGACTGTTGTCGCTCAAGCCGGAGAAGACTGCTGTGTGCTCCTGCTCCTTGGACCATGCAGTAGAATCCTTTTAGCATTACAAAGTTGCCCCAACCTGACGCTTGTCTCAATTATATGATGGCCGGTTCCCCGGGACCCTACTTGTCTCAATTATGTCATGCATCGCTGAATGAATTGGTGGTATAAAGATTCTGTGCCTCGTGGGGGCGACCATGGATGCTGATCAGATGGGATTCGGTGCATCGAAATACCCTGTGAGGTTCACACCTTATTACTACGTTTCAGATTTGTTGGATTTGGTTCTGCTCTTGCCAGCCTCCGGGCTGGTATGTCCAATTTCTAAATTGCAAGACGGGATTTTGTTTGTGTACATCTGTTGAGAGAACGCTTGAATTCTTTGAAATTCTCTGAAACTGTAAAAAGAGCTTCACCACTCAATTTTCTTTTTCCTGGGTCCGTCTCTGGGGTTTGGTCTTCCTGCCTTGCTGCTTGCGTGTGTTCTCACCTGCAGGCTGGAAGAAATCTCTGCAGTTCTGCACGCACGCGCATAATACAGTTTTGGGTAGCGAATGAACGGCGACTGTTTGTTTGGCTCTGTGATCGCCATACTGTTTCAGTTAGCTTGTTCAGGTGCCGTGCACGGCAGGAAGACAAGACAACCATCAACTTTTCCTGAATGGTGTCGATACGGTCAAGCTCAGTCTTGCTTTGGATTTGCTGAATTGAATTGTTGAGCTGGCTGGGTAAGGCCGAGGCCACCGCGCGACATTTTTCTTCTTTTGAGACGTGAACGGAATGGTTTTTAATCAGAATCGGCATGTTCGGAAACTTTCTTGCTGTGGAGCGAAGCCTTGCCGATTTGCGGGAGTCCATCAAGAATTAAGGCACTTCACCCTCTCGGTAAAGCATTTACAAAAGTAGAAATGTTGTTGATCGATTGCTTCACGGGGTAATCTAGAGTTGATAATAGAATAATCATGCACGGTTGGGACAATTTGTCCCGTGTAATTGCTCCTAAATTTTATTCTAAGGACAACTGGATGTACAAGCCAACCCGTTTGAAAATTTCCCACACAAGAAATACATGCATTGTCGGTAAATGGTGTTGAACTATTGGAGCTGCATACCTTTTCACGGGCATGGTCAGATCGTGTAAACTAGTGAGGTCTCCACTTGGAGAATTAGGCATTTTCATGATTATTTTTAGAATATAAATCATGACTAAAACAATTATGGACAAGCAACACTCTTGCATACTACATAAATATGGAAAGATGCGCATCAACATTGCACATGCAACAATATCCATAATAATATATTGTCCAAATAACACGTCTTAATCTCCGTTTGTTCTGTTTTGCATGAATCTTGACGATTTTTAACGAAATTGGAGTGCTACGTAGGCGTAGTGCGTAGTGCGAAGAATAAAGCGCTCGTCCACATGGCCTTGCATGACCTGCGGTTCACCCACACGAACACCATCCAATCCATGCCGTGTGGGTGAACTGTTCTTCATCCACATGGCGCTCATATGACGACAGAGGACAACTACAGCTGTGCATATGTGGCAACTATTTAATCACACATGAAAACTATTATTAACCATACATGGCAATTATAGTTGGACCACACGTGATAACTAGTTAATCACACATGGCAACTATGGTTGACCATACATAACAACTATAGTTTGACCGCACGTAGCAACTAGTTAATAACACATGGCAACTATGATTGACCATACATGACAACTATGGTTTGATCACACGCGGCAACTACCCTTAATTAAACATGGCAACTATAGTTAATAAAAACAAAGAAGTTGCCATTCTTTACAACTAAAGTTGCCATCCCCGGATAACTAAAGTTGTCATCAAAAAATGTCAAGGCGGAATTGCTACGTGCCACACGTGCGGGGTGGGGATGACTAGTTATTTTTGGGCATATGACACGAAATAGCTGCTTTAGGACGTATGGACAATTCTAATGTTCTTTTTTTACGGGTTGATTATACGAGATCTATTCGGTTGTAGCCAAAATCGGTCTTAAAACGTGTTTTTCTCGGCCCTTGTAAGAGCATCTCTAACAGACCACATATCGTGCTGACCCTTAAAGTTGTTATAAGGGCCGAGAAAACGTGTTTTAAGGGCCGATTTTAACTATGGCCTAACGGATCCTCTATAATCAACCCGTTAAAAAGAATATTATTTAAATATACCAACTTTATCAAGCAAGGCCCATAGATGGCCCACTATTTTTCTTGGTCATCCTCTTTCTCACACCCTTCCCATCTCCCCCTTGATGCCAGCATGACCCGAAGCAACGGCGACTCAAGAAACTTCCAAGAGGCTGGTGTGGCGAGCAGCAAGGATGGGGATGTCCCCGCCTTCGGCCGAGGAGACGCAGGAGAGCCGCACGCTCTAAACCCCTAAGATGCGGTGACCAAGATAGACCGAGGCGGGCAACGGACTGAACTGCAATGGGAGAGATGCGACCGAGCGGTGGCGAACTAAATTGCAGTGGGAGAGACGCGGGCGGGCGGGCGGGCAGGCAGCCGGCGGATGGGCGGATGATGACCTAAACTGCAGCGGGAGTGATGCGGGCGTGTGGGCGGACGAC
This sequence comes from Hordeum marinum, assembly GCA_022496015.1. Lineage (NCBI taxonomy): Eukaryota > Viridiplantae > Streptophyta > Magnoliopsida > Poales > Poaceae > Hordeum > Hordeum marinum. The sequence goes on along the minus strand of CM039674.1, from coordinate 431,447,120 downwards.
GTCCAGAGACGGACGGGGCGGCGTCCGGGGTGGCACGGATGGCGGACACGGGGATCCATCCAGCATGGGGATCCATGGTGTGGTCTCCTCTGGCCAACCAGCATGGGGATCCATGGTGTGGTCTCCTCCTCCTCCTCCTGTTGCACGCCCTCCATGGCCTCCATGAGGGAGTCATGGATTAAGGGGTCCTCGAGAAGCCGGCCTATTCTTATGGGCCGGACTATATGGGCTACTTACCGAACACAGGAATATTTGAAGGCCCAGTCTCCAAGATGGAAGCTTCGGGAAGTACGGCTTGCACTCCATGTTTGCTCTAGCAAATAGGCACGTTTATCTCTTCAGCATGTAACCGACCATATGTAAACCCTGGGCACCCCCCGTCTATATAAGCCGGAGGATTTTAGGGTGTAGAGGGAGAACAACTCATCTAGGGTTAGCTATTTGATCTCGAGCTATATCAACTCTTTAACCCCCATATCATCAATACAACCAAGCAGGACGTAGGGTATTACCTTCATAGGAGGGCCCGAACCTGGGTAAATCTGTGTCCCCTTCTTCTCATGTTACCATCGATTCTAGTCTCATGGTTCGGGACCCCCTACCCGAGATCCGCCGATTTTGACACCGACATTGGTGCTTTCATTGAGAGTTCCTCTGTGAGAAAGATGGAATTGATGTCTCGCCTTGTCATCAACGAAGAGGTCCGCAACATGGACACTTTTGTCCCCGGACAGATCTTCGCATTCGGCACCGTTGTGCCGCACACTGATCCCACTGGCCATCTAGGCCATGTTGAGAGCTTCTCCCCTGATCAAGAGGTCAGATTTGGATATTAGAATTCTCCGTAGACTCTCGGGATGACTTGTCATTAACCGGGATCGCAGCTTCGCCTGTAGCACCCGAGGACTCTAAGGCTTTAACCTCGAGCCCCTTCTTCGGACATGCCAATGGGGTCACCCATGGCAATGGGCCGATCTCCTATCTTGGTTCAGCCATCGAGCCACATGACCGGACACGTGTTCTCGCCGAACACTCCCCATGTCCGGAAGCCTTGGAGGTTAACTCCGCAAGTTCCGAATAACTTGATCCGATCGGCCCCTCAGCGGTTGGTGGGGCCCTAGATCGGATCTCATCGATGAAGATCACCAACGATCCAACCCCAATCTATGCTCGGATCATCTACAATGCGGGTCATGATGAATTTTTCTACCCACCCACCACCCACTTAATAGCCATTGTTGAAGATTTAACCAACATGCTCGACTATGCCTCCGAGGAGGCAGAATACATGGATGAAGAGGACCGTGCTCCCACCCCCGTTAACACCGGGAGGTGGGCCGCCACTTCCACATACAATGTATACATGGTAGATACTCCTGCCGCTAACGGTGACAACACACCTAACAACGATGGCGACAAGTCGGGTGATGCGCCGTCAAGGTGCCGGAAACCGCATAAGCGGTCCAAAGGCAAAAAGGGAAGGAAAACTACTATAAGCAATGGGGACTGTAATACCTGTGCAATCCCGATATCCCCAAGAACCCGTTAGAGGGTCCAGAAGAGCCTAAGGACCAGAACAACCCCGATAACGTCAACGACTCTAAAGACGATAATTACCTTCCCCCCATCGAGGAGGAAGATATACTGGAAGCCGATGACTTGTACATCCCTGATAACCTCGAGGATCAGGAAGAAATCAGGCAGCAGCTCATAGCAACGGCTCGCAGCTTGAAAGCTAAAGAACGGCAACTCAAAGCCGAACAGGATGACCTCAATGATCGATGGATGAAAATCCTCTCAGCTGAGGAAGTATATGGCACCGGTCTGTTGGACCAGCCCAAAAGCTACGCACAGAGAAGGCTACTACCACAATTCGACGACGAACTCACTGATACTCCGTCTCCAAACCGTACTCCATACAACAAGACGGACCGCCCCCTCGGGGGCGGGATAGGACGGCTGACGACACCGGTTATATACCGGCAATGCCCCGAAGACGGGGTAAGGAGCCATTAGAGCCCAATGACAGGTTCGACCTGCGAGATGACCTAGATCACAGAGCAGGTCATACAAGATCCATCTATGGATCCAGAGAGTACTCACCCGATAGACGGGGCGGGTACAGACCATGGTTCGACCAAAATAACAGAGTGTGAGAACACAACCGAGCCCACACAGACACCGAATATAGGCGCGACATAGCACGGGTCAGAGGCGCCGCTCATCCACTATGCTTCATAGATGAGGTAATGCGACATCAGTTCCCAAGGGGTTTAAACCTGTGAATATAGAACAATATGATGGGACTACTAACCCAACCGTATGGATTGAGGACTTCCTCCTTCATATCCACAAGGCGCGAGGAGACGATATCCATGACATAAAATATCTACCTCTGCTTAAGGGGCCAGCTCGGCACTGGTTAAACAGCCTCCTCGAAAAGTCCATTGGATGCTGGGAAGACCTGCAAGATGCGTTCCGCTCTAACTTTCAGGGAACCTATGTCCGCCCGCCGGACTCTTCCGATCTCAGCAACATCGTCCAGAAGCCCGACGAGTCTGCTCGACAATTCTGGAATCAGTTCTTGACTAAGAAGAACCAAATTGTGGACTGTCCGGATGCTAAGGCCATAGCCTTCTTCCGACACAATATTCGGGACGAATGGCTGGCCCGCTAGCTTGGCCAGGATAAACCTCGGACCATGTCCGCCCTTACTTCCCTCATGACCCGCTTTTGCGTGGGCAAAGACAATTGGCTAGCAAGATGCAGCCACAATTTCGAAGATCCCGTAGCCTCTGAAGCCCGGGATGGCAACGGAAAACCAAAGCGCAATAAGAATAAGCGGTGGCACAATAATAGCGACGCCGATGACACGGCTGTAAATGCCGGATTCCACAACTCCCGACCTGGGCAGCGGAAGAAGCCTCCTAAAGGCAATCGCGACGGACCCACCCAGCTGGAGAAGATCATGGAAAGGCCTTGCCAAATCCATGGGACTCCGGAGAAGCCCACCAACTACACACACCGCAATTGTTGGGTGTTTAAACAGGTCGGCAAGATACCCCCCGAGGACCAAGGCAAAAGCTCTCGCAACGAGGACGAGGATGGGCCTCGGGGTCCAATTGGTGGTGGACAGAAGAAATTTCCTCCCGAAGTCAAAACGGTGAATATGATATACGCCACCCATATACCCAAGAAGGAGAGGAAGCACGCCCTTCGGGAGGTCTACGTTGTGGAACCCGTAGCCCCGAATGACAACCCATGGTCGGCATACCCGATCACCTTTAATCGGCGCGATCACCCAACCAGTATCCATCACGGGGGTTCGGCGGCCCTCATACTAGACCCCATTATAGATGGGTATCACCTCACAAAAGTCCTAATGGATGGAGGAAGTAGCATTAACCTGATTTACTCATATACAGTAAAAAAGATGGGCATAGATCCATCAAGGATCAAACCAGTAGCACTACCTTCAAAGGAGTGATCCCATGCCTTGACGCCCGATGTACAGGTTCCGTAACCCTGGAAGTTGTGTTCGGCTCGCCCGATAACTTTTGCAGCAAAGACTTGATCTTCGACATTGTGCCCTTCCGCAACGGCTATCACACGCTGCTTGGTCGGACAGCGTTCGCTAATTTCAATGTCGTCCCACATTACGCATACCTCAAGCTCAAGATGTTGGGCCCCAAGGGGGTTATTACTTTTAATGACAATACAAAGCGCTCCCTAGGATCTAAGGAAAATGCACTGGCATTGGCGGTTGACTTCAGCTACAAAGAAGATCAGCAAGTTCCGACATCCGCAATAAAGGCACACAAGGCTGGGAAGCGAGTTCAGCTTTAGACCGAAAACTCATATCCTTCCTCCTCCCTTCAATAGGAACTCGCCCCCCACCGCACAACCCGAAGACCAGCAAAGTACGTGCCAAGGAGGCACAACTTCACACTTAAAATTCCATGGGCAGCGGTGGGGAAATAAAGATGGGTCTTCGGCTGGCCTGAACCTCTACCCTCAACACGTCCTCGGACAAAATGCAGGTGCTCCTAAAGAACCTGCTAATACGTCTCCAATGTATCTTTAATTTTTGATTGTTCCATGCTATTATATTATCTGTTTTGGATGTTTTATATGCATTAATATGCTATTTTATATTATTTTTGGAACTAACCTATTAATCGAGAGCCTAGTGTCAGTTTCTGTTTTTTCCTTGTTTTGAGTTTCGCAGATAAGGAATATTAAACGGAGTCCAAACGGAATAAAACCTCCGGAATGTTTCTGGAAAATATGGAAGCCACGAGACTTGAGAACCAAGGCAAAGGAGCTGCCATGGGGCCACAAGCCCGCTTGCCGCGGCCAGGGGGGCACCCACACAGGGCAGGCTTGTGGGCCTGTGGCAACTCCCCTAACCCTAATCTTTGGCCTATAAATACCCAAATATTCCATCATTATCGAAATGAGCCACGAAAACACTTTTCCGCCGCCAGAAGCCTCCATTCCTGAGAGATCCAATCTTGGAGCCTTTTCTGGTAATCTGCTGGAGGGGGATTCGATCACGGAGGGCATCTACATCAATTCCATTGCCCCTCTGGTGATGCGTGAGTAGTTCACCACAGACCTACGGGTCCATAGCTAGTAGCTAGATGGCTTCTTCTCTCTCTTCGCTTCTCAATACCTTGTTCTTCATGATCTTCATAGAGATCTATCCGATGTAATACTCTTTTGCGGTGTGTTTGTCGAGATCCGATGAATTGTGGGTTTATGCTCAGATTATCCATGCATAGTATTTGAGTCTTTCCTAAATTCTTATATGCATGATTTCATATCTTTGCAAGTCTCTTCGAGTTATTGGTTTGGTTTGGCCAACTAGATTGGTAATTCTTGCAATGGGAGAAGTGCTTAGTTTTGGGTTCAATCTTTTGATGTCCTCACCCAGTGACAAAGTAGGGGTAGCGAGGCACGTATTGTATTGTTTCCATCAAGGGTAAAAAGATGGGCTTTTCATCATATTGCTTGAGTTTATCCCTCTACATCATGTCATCTTACCTAATGTGTTACTCTGTTCTTCATGAACTTAATACTCTAGATGCAGGCAGAGTCGGTCGATGTGTGGAGTAATAGTAGTAGATGCAGAATCATTTTGGTCTACTTGTCACAGACATGATGCCTATATGCATAATCATTGCCTTGGATATCATCATAACTATTCGCTTTTCTATCAATTGCTCGACAGTAATTTGTTCACCCACCGTAATACTTTCCATGATGAGAGAAGCCATCTAGTGAAACCTATGGCCCCCGAGTCTATTTTCCATATTATATTTTCAGATCTAAAACCAAAAACACCAAAAATACTTGCTGCATTGTTTTTACTTTTTGTTTTACTTTCCGTTCAAGCATCTTATTATATCTATCTCTACTCGATCTCATCCTTACAAATAACCGTGAAGGGATTGACAATCCCTTTATAGCGTTGGGTGCAAGAGTTTGATTCCTTGTGCGGGTATATCTGTTGGTGGCTCACTTGTATCTCCTACTGGATTGATACCTTGGTTCTCAAAAATTGAGGGAAATACTTATCTACTTTGCTGCATCAAATCGTTCCTCTTCACGAGAAACCAACGCATGCTTGAGAAGTAGCAAGAAGTATTTCTGGCGCCGTTGTCAGGAAGATACATAGCAAGTCAAGGATACCAAGTACCCATCACAAACTTATCTATTGCATTTACATTATTTTCCATTTGCCTCTCATTTTCCTCTCCCCCACTTCTAAAAAGATTTTCCAAAAAGATTTGCCTTTTTTTGCCCTTCTTCCGTTCGCCTATTCGTTGCTATGTTTGCTTGTGTTTCCATGTGCCTTCTATTTGCTTGCATCTTCGCTTGCTATAAATCTATTGATATGGATCCTCATCCACTTGCTAATCTTTTCAAAAGACCAAATTATGATGAACCAATTGCTAGTGAGTTGAGTGCACTTGATTATCTCTATGAAGTTTTGCTTGATATTCGTGAATCTGAAAATTGTGATGAAGTGATTCACGATGTTTCCTTGAATGAAAAGCATGATTGCAATGATATTGTTATAAATTTTATTGATGACAATTATGTTAATGATATGCAAAACTACAAGCTTGGGGATGCTATATTTTATGAGTTTGCCATGACCACTACTTATTGCAATGATCAAGATTGGGGTGATGATGCTTCTTATGATCTTGATAATTTATTTAATACTCATGATTAATATGATATTGAAAGTTGGTTTGGAAGAATGTCCACTTTAGGCATTATTAATCCCGCTATTTTGGAGAGTGTTCAATCTTATGAAATTTCTGATAAAAGTGGGTTTGGAGAGGTCGTGACTTTAGTTAATGATAATCCCACTATTTTGGAAGAGTATCAACTTTGCATGCATGTGGATCATGAAGAGAAAATTTTATATAATAGTTATATTTTTGAATTCCTTCATTATTCTACTAAAATTTATTATGAGGGAGGAATATATGCTTGTAGTAATTGCAATAATATCAAGTTTCCTCTCTACGTGTTCAAAGCTTTGAAGTTATGCTTGTTTGGCCTTCCTATGCTAGTTGACTCTTGTTCCCATAAATTGTTTGCTCACAAAATGCCTATGAATAGGAAGTGGGTTAGACTTAAATGTGCTTGTCATGATATTCATGATGCTTTCTTGCATATCTCAACTACTACTTCTTATATGAGCATCATTGAAATCGTTATGCCTAGCTAGGGGTGTTAAACAATAGCGCTTGTTGGGAGGCAACCCAATTTTATTTTGCTTTATGATTTTTGCTTCTGTTTTGCTGTGTTTGGCACATTATTAATTCTGTATTAATTGTTTTTTGTGTTTAAATTAGTGTTTGAGCCAAGTAAAACCTTTGGTGTGATCTATGGTAGTTGTTGATTTGATCTCGCTGGAAAACGGAAACTTTTGCGCTCAGTCCAGGATTTTTCTTAATTTTTCAGAGCGTCAAATTGATCTGAAATTTTTACAAAGGATTTATATACAAATTTTCCTGGTTTTCCTAATTTTTAAGAATTTTTACAGCTCCATAAGTATTCGAAGTTTACAGATTGCTACAGACTGTTATGTTTTTGACAGATTCTGTTTTCTTTGTGTTGTTTGCTTATTTTGATGTATCTATGGGTCATATCGGGGGGTATGAGTCATGGAAAAGTTATAATACAGTAGGTATTACACAAATATAAATAAATAATGAGTTAACAACAGTACCTAAAGTGGTGATTTATTTTTCTTATACTAATGGATCTCATGAGTTTTCTGTTGAGTTTTGTGTTGTGAAGTTTTCAAGTTTTGGGTGAAGATTTGATGAACTATGGAATAAAGAGTGGCAAGATCCTAAGCTTGGGGATTACCATGGAAACCCAAGTTATATTCAAGGATACCAAAGAGCCTAAGCTTGGGGATGCCTCGGAAGGCATCCCCTCTTTCGTCTTCAATCCATCGGTAAATTTACTTGAGGCTATATTTTTATTCACCACATGATATGTGTTTTGCTTGGAGCCTCTTGTATGATATGGTCTTTGCTTGTTAGTTTTCCACAATCATCCTTGATGCACACATATTAAGAGAGAGACATGCTGAATCGTAAATTTGTTAGAATACTCTATATGCTTCACTTATATCTTTTGAGCTAGGCAATGTTGCTCTAGTACTTCACTTGTATCTTTTTAGAGCATGGTGGTGTTATATTTTATAGAAATTATTGAACTCTCATTCCTCACTTATATTATTTTGGGATTTTCTTAAAATAGCATGGTAATTTGTTTAGGTTATGAATTTATTCCTAATATAATGGCATCCAAGAGGGATATAATAAAAACTTTCATATTAAGTGCATTAAAAACTATGAGAAGTTGGATTCCTTGCATATAGTTTTGAGATAATAGGGATGATAATATGAGAGTCATGCTAGTGAGTAGTTGTGAAATGACGAGATACGTGTGTTAAAGGTTGTGATTCCCATCGCATGCACGTATGGTGAACCGCTATGTAACAAAGTCGGAGCACGACTTGTCTAATGATTGTCGACCTTTATGTGAGGGTCGGGAGCACACGATGGTTAACTCCTACCAACCTCTCCCCTAGGAGCATGCGTCTAATGCTTTGTTTGATGACTAATAGACTTTTTCAATAACTATGTGAGTTCTTTATGACTAATGTGAGTCCATGGATTATACGCACTCTCACCCTTCCATCTTTGCTAGCCTCTCTAGTACCGCGCAACTTTCGCCGGTACATCAAACCCTCCTTCCTCAAAACAGCCTCCATATATTCCTCAAAACAGCCACCATATATTCCTCAAAACATCCTACATACCTACCTATTATGGCATTTCCATAGCCATTCCGAGATATATTGCCATGCAACTTCCACCATGTAGTTTTTCTATGACTTGCATCGTCACTTCATATTGCATATAGAGTTTTATCTTGTCATAGGGATCGAGTTGTAATTTCTTTTTCTTTGAGTTATAAGTAAATAAAAGTGTGATAATTTTTCGTTAATAGAGCATTGTCCCATGAGAGAAAAGGATGATGGAGGCTATGACTCCCTCACAAGTTGGGACGAGTATCCGGACTTTACAAAAAATAAAAGAGGCCAGCGAAGCCCAAACAAAAAAAAGAGCCAACGAAGCCCACCAAAAAAATGAGAGATAGAGAGAAGGGACAATTGCTACTATCTTTTTCCACACTTGTGCTTCAAAGTAGCACCATGATCTTCATGATAGAGAGTCTCCTATTTTGTCACTTTCATATAACTAGTGGATATTCATTATGCATGACCACTTAGTTTTCTTTTTGAGCTTTCATGCACTTATAGCTCTAAGTGCATTTGTTGCATGGCAATCCCTACTCACTCACATTTATATCTATTGATGGGCATCTCCATAGCCCATTGATACGCCTAGTTGATGTGAGACTATCTTCTCCTTTTTCCTTGCACCCCCTTCATATTCTATTCCACCTATAATCCTATATCCATGGCTCACGCTCATGTCTTGCGTGAGAGTTGAAAAGGTTTGAGAACACCAAAAGTGTGAAACAATTGCTTGACTTGTTCATCGGGGTTGTGCATGATTTAGATACTTTGTGTGGGGAAGATGGAGCATAGCCAGACCATATGATTTTGTAGGGATAACTTTCTAAGGCCATGTTATTTTGAAAGGACATGACTACCTTGTTGGTGTGCTCGAAGTATTACTGTTTTTATGTCAAAATTAGACTATTGTTTTGAATCTAAAGGATATGAATATTCATGCCACAATAAAGAATATTACATGGATAAATATGTTAGGTAGCATTCCACATCAAAAAATCTGTTTTTATCATTTACCTACTCGAGGACGAGCAGGAATTAAGCTTGGGGATGCTGATACGTCTCCAACGTATGTGTAATTTTAGATTGTTCCATGCTATTATATTATCTGTTTTGGATGTTTTATATGCACTAATATGCTATTTTATATTATTTTTGGGACTAACCTATTAATCTCGAGCCTAGTGTCAGTTTCTGTTTTTTCCTTGTTTTTGAGTTTCACAGATAAGGAATATTAAACGGAGTCTAACCAGAATAAACCTCCGGAATGTTTTTTTTGGAAAATATGGAAGCCACAAGACTTGAGAACCAAGGCAGAGGAGCTGCCACGGGGCCACAAGCCCGCTTGTCGTGGCCAGGGGGCCACCCGTGCCGGGCTGGCTTGTGGGCCCCTGGCAACTCCCCTAACCCTAATCTTCGGCCTATAAATACCCAAATATTCTACCATTATCGAAACGAGCCACGAAAACACTTTTCCGCCGCCAGAAGCCTCCGTTCACGAGAGATCCAATCTTGGAGCCTTTTCCGGTAATCTGCCGTAGGGGGATTCGATCATGGAGGGCATCTACATCAACTCCATTGCCCCTCCGATGATGCGTGAGTAGTTCACCACAGACCTACGGGTCCACAGTGGTCGGTGGAGCCGGTGATGATCGGATCTCCCGATCACCAATCGGGGTTTGAACCATTGCCTCCGGAGGTGTGTTGCGCTCCGGAGAGGTCCTCGAAGGAGACTAGGCACCCGCTCGTCCAGCCTCCTCAATGTCCGGGTTGGGTGTTGCTCCCCGGTCTTCGGTGCCCGAAGCATTAGCCTCGGCCATGGTGTTTCCCTTCCCGTCGTCGGTGCCCGGCTCCATAGGATCGTGCTGGGACGACACCTTGTAGCGACCCGACTCAAAACGAGTCAATCCTCTGTGTTTTCTGTGCCATCCCTGGATCAGTATGCTGGCACACACAGTACATCAATGTATATATCAAAGTGAAATCACATGTAAATAGCATAAAATTGATATATACCTTAAAATAGCAGCGGATACAGTCAATGGGAGTGGAGTCCCAATAACACCAACAGCAAGTTGAGTGTGGACCGTAACCCTGAATCGTATTCTTACCCGTCGTAGAAGAGTATCTGCAACATGATACGTTGCAGCCATATAGGTCAGTACATTGAATGTACTGGCAAGATCACCATAGTAGAACAGAAAAATAAAGACTATTCTATATGCAAAGGCTTTGTGGCTCTGTGTCTGAGTTTTTGCGTAAAAGCTGATTTTATTTTCCTACAACAAAAGAATATCAGGAATTTCACTATAGAGTTACCTATCATGACATGGTTCCGCCAACCAATGTCTCAATGCCCATAAGTATCATAAGTTGCCCACAATTAGTTATCAGTCCAGTGTTGAGAGTTCAGAGATAGATCCAAGTCTAGAAGCTCAAATTGTCCGTAACCGGGGACACGGCTAATCGATTAGGTTTAACTCTGCAGAGTGTTGTGTACTTTACCCACAAGATTCTTTCCCTCCTGGTAAGTCCTCGCACTGCCTGGTGTTTGAGAACAGGCTGAAAGAAACATGGTCTTTCAGAGTGCTTCCCTGACTGTCCGACAGTGCCCATCCCAATCCTAACGTCGACTACATCTCGTAGCACTGCCCAGCAGAGTCACAACAAAGATCAACCAAGCCAGAGCCCATAATGACTTGTGGCTACACAGGTAAGCTTCCGGGCATGAAGTATTCATCCTTCTCTTTGAGTCTGGGTGAAGCTTTCCGCAAGATGTCATGGCGCTTCTCCATGCATCCCGGCCACTCACTGGTTTCTCCAGGGTGCCCAATCAACCATCCTTCACCCAGTAGTGTGTATTGAAAACTTGTCTTCTTGAGTCTTGAAGTCTTGAGGTCTTGAAGATGCAGGACTTGAAGATGTCTTCATGAAGTCGTCGTTTTGACGTGGAGTCCTTCTTCACACCACTCACGAACACTCATACCAGACCCCGTCTACTTTAGCATAGCATTGCACTAACTAGCGTTCCCGGGGCTTTAGTAACCAGTGGTGGGTTCCTACCTCATGCATTCTACTCAACTACAAGAATTTCAATAACACTACGGGAGGGATATGTTGAATGATGTCACTACATGCAATAAAACGTAGGTATGAAAAGATGGTCAAAGTGAACTTGCCTGTACTGTTGATGAAGATAAAGATCGCTCTCGGAAATAACTTGATAGACTATTCGTCACTCTCCGATGAAATCTATAATCAAGCATTGCATACATATAAGCAATCATACTAGCAATCAATTCTAACAATCACAAGGTAACACAAGAAACAAAATCAACAAGGTTGATGAAAGAAATACTTAAGACAAAGTTGAAACACAAAACTCCAAGAAATTCAAAAGTAACACAAAACCCAAAACAAAGTAAAATATAATAAAAGGATTTTAGTAAATATTTTGTTGGCAAAATGAATTACTTTTGAAGAACAAGTAAAACTATGCAAACAATATTCTAAACAACATAAGTGTTTGCCTAATGAACTTAACTACAAGCACAACCATAAACTAAGAGAAAACAAATTATGAAACAACTTAGTTAACAGAAAGTAATTAAATAAAATCTTTATTATAAAACAGAATTAAGTCATATAAAACTTTTGTGAAAGAATTACTATTAAAACTAAATTGTTTTATAAAACATTACCTAATGAAGAAAAAAATATAGTTTTCTATAATAATAGGGTAAAACTAAACTATTTTTGTTTAAAACATTTATTTACAGAAAAGAATTAGTAAAAACTTTATTTGAAAATAGAATCTAAATACTTAAAACTTTAGTTAAAAGAATTGTTACTAACAAATTTGCTTTTAAAACAACTATACCTATTTGAAAGAGGGTATAGATCCCTACAACAAAATTTATAAACTAAACAAATTAACTTTTGTTAATAGCAAGTAAATTACTAAGGTTTCGAACAACAAAACTAAATGAAATCTGAAACTTAATATAAATCATATTTGGATTTTCAAAAATAAAACAAGGTAAATAAACTAATATGAAACTAAAAAGATTCTGTTTGGTTTGAAAACACTATTTAAAATTATTATAAAATTCTCAAACTCTACCAAATGATAGCTATGGTCACTAGTGACAAGTAGGAAAAAGAATCATTCAAAAATTCATTTTAGAACTCAAGATATTCAGAAAACAAAATTTAAATCAAATCTGTTCAAATTCAAATTTAAATGTTCAAACATGGTCGAACTTGGCATATACAGAAACTAGAATAAAATTGTGACCTAATGCAAAAAGAATCAATTTAAAATATTTAAAACATAAAAGATATAAAGAAAATAAAAATAAAACTATTCTGTTTTTGAAATTAAAACGGAAAAAGAAAAAAATTGCTTCGAACGGATAGGGGTACACGTGGAGCTGTGCTATTGGCTACGGGGGTGTGCTATGGGCGGACGACTGAACATTAGAGGATAACGCTTCGGTGTTTAATTCTTCTAATCTGGCGCGTAGGAGTTTGATCCGACGGTTGAGAGAGAGAGGGGAGGGCTCACCGTGGTGGTTGCCGGTTCCGGCGAGGGTTCCGGTGATGGAAGAGGCGTCGAGGTCGTCGGGGATGCGCCTCCGGTGGTCCTCCGGCGACGGCGAGGGCTCCGTTCGACTCAGCGATGAATGTCGCGTCCGGTGGTGGTCGAGGGCGAGCTCGGGGACGACGGTGACGACGAGCAGGAGCGGAGGGAGTTTCGGGATCGGGGAACACTCCGGCGAGGGTGACGTCTTGGCAGCTCCAGAGAGTGTCCAGAGAGGGTGAGGGGTCGAGGAAGTGCGCACGGTCGTGGGGAAATCGTCGGAGGGCTCGGGAGAGTGCGGGGAGGTCAGGGTGATGCGGGGACGCGATAATGGCGCGGCGGCCGTGGTGAAGTCCGACGAGGGATTCCGGTAGTGAGAGGACGCGGGAGGAGGGGGAAACAAGGGGAATGGAGAGAGGAGAGGTGTCGGCTACTTATAGGGGTCTCAGGGGGTCGGGGGAGTAAGGAGGGAGGGGGTCCGCGTCGAGGGAAAACCGGCGACGGCGTCGGGCGCGGGAGGAGGGTGATGACCGGCGACGGTTTCGGTCGGGCGCGTGGGACCGGCCTGTCAGTGAGAGAGCGAGAGGGGGTGTTATTAGCGGTGACCGTTATGAAATAAAATCGGCTTTAAAGGCTGTGGGCCGGCCGGTTTTATTATAAACCGTTACCGTTTTTCAATTTATGATTTTTCCAGAGCCATAAAACCTATTTAAAGCATTCGAATAAATTCCAAATATTGTCAAATTTTATATCAAAATAAACAGAATAATAAATTCCATTTAATGGACATTTTTATTCTGGCAGTTGAATACATTAAAAAAACCAATTTTTTTAGAAAATGCCTTAATTGGCTTTATTTAATTTTGCAAATATTTTTCAAATAACTTTTTGGGTTTGATGATTCAAAAACTTCACAAATTACCCCCTGGCTTGGAGTGTCATGTTACTCCTTTCAAATTTTTGTCAGGGGTTTGAATACTTTGAAAATTTTGAATAGGAACCAAATATGAAATGATTCCAAAAGAAAATCCAGAGATTTTCACATTCACTATTCAAAGATTTATTTTAAACTTCCAACTCATATTTCATATAATTTGAAGAAGTCATTTTATCTTCTCTCATGAAAATCATTGAGTTGCATAAAGTTTTCTGAATTTGAAATATTTTTCAAATGAAATTCAAATTCTTTTCAAATCCCTTTTCATTTCTTTAAATGGAAGAAGTCATGTCATCTTCACTCTAGGGTTTTGTGATGAAATGAATTTGAATTCCTGGTGATCAAAATGCAAAGTGAAAGTGTGGGAAAGTCATTTCATTCCCTCTCATCAAACTTTCAAAAGTTTTCAAAAGTTTCAAATTGCACTCACTTTCAATCATTCAAGCAAACAAACAATCATTCTATAATTATTATAACATTCCAAAATTTGGGATGTTACAAACCTACCACACTTAAAATGAATCTCGTCCTCGAGATTCGGAAGGGCTAGAAAGAAAAGGTTAGGGTTTGGGGTCTTCTAACAAATCCATTGACCAAGAAGGTGTGGGGTCTTCCAACAAAACTCCATTGACCTGGAAATGTGGGTCTACCACACTTGAAATGAGAGTTACTGGTCCTTCAAAATCTTGACAGTCCTATGGTGCATCTGTCTGTTCACATTCTTCACAGCATCTTCCTTGGTGATGATCTTCGGTTATATCAAAATCTTGTGTCCTCACAACAAGGTGTATTTCTCTGATACTGGGTCTTCTTAACTGACAGGTCTCGTGATCATTCTAAATAACTTATCGAATATCTCATGGTGGTCTACCATTGGTGGTCATCCTGCAGTGAAATGGGTCTTGGCTTCATTCCTCACCGTAGAAATTCCTACGTGTGACAGAAACTGTCAAGTACAAGGGTTTTCATCATACCATTCTAAGGCTTAAACAAAAAGCTTCAAAGAACGTCGTCCCTTTACTATGGGTAAGTCACTCAGATTTACCATTCCGAATAGCAAGAGAATGATAAGAGTAAGTCGTCATGGTGGCCAAGCCATGCCACACTAAAATCATTACCTTGTATAAGGTTTAGTAATCTCGTATTCTAACACTTGGGCTTCCTCACAAGCGTTGCAGAAAATTTCTCTTGTCAACGAACGAGGTTCGGATAAATCCCTTTTTTTTCTGCAAGCCGAACAAAACATCTATCGTTTCTTCACAACTCTCAGGTTTTCGTAATACTCCTAAGGAAAACATTTGATGATCAGTCGTAGCTTCTTCCAAGTCTCTGCCTTCACAAAGGTGGGGCTTGATCCTTATCAATCTTGAGGTCAGTGACTTGTGGATTCACTTGAATACTTGAACAACTTCATCTCACCCGTGGGGTGACTATCGATGCATATTCTAGCATTACCTTCAGTTCACTCCATTATACCCTTGAGGCAACAATTTACAGACCTATTATTGTCTGGATTCCACTCCATGGAATTCATTTTCCTTTCCATTGGTTTGTTAACCTTGGGTGTGGTTTTCACCATAATCATTCCGTTTCTCAGCATTCCAGCTTCGAAAACTCTTTGTCTCAAAGGTTATTATCCGGATAGTTTGCGGTGATTCCACATTCTCTTCATCCGTATTCACTGATCCAAATTACTTAACCGGAAGGTACCTGTGGTCACTACCATACTTAAAATGAAATGCACTCAGGTCTGCTTAGACCGAATTTTTCTCATATCCTCGAAAATGGTAGGAGATCTTTGTTCATAGAGTAACAACTCACATATTTCAACATAAGATAAATCATGACACCATAATTTCCATGGACTCATGAATTTATTACAAACTCTGAGACTTCCTTTACAAGATAAGCTCATGAAATCAAAAGTGCTTCATGATACAGGTATTTCCATCTTCGAAACTATCCCATTCTTCTCATATTCAATCCTTGGTTACATTCTCAATCACTTCTTAAAACTCCTAGAAAGTACTTTATTACAAATGCTGCCATCCACATAGTTTGGTATGGTCTAGCATCAACTCCCAACTTTATTCATTCATCTCCCCTTGGAGATACTCTAGTACCACTGGAAATTTGCGATGTGCTCCTTGAAATCCTTCACTCTAGCTTTCTTCTTCTGGGGACATTCGTTAGCATAATATCCTGCTTCCTTGCAATGAAAATAGATGATTTCTGACAAGTCTCGAGGCTTATTGATGTTGGTGTTTGCTCCTTGGGTTCTTGATTCCTTTCTTGGGCACTTATCGGCATAGTGGCCCATATCCTTACACTTGTAACATCTAATATGACTCAGGTCCTTCTGTTCAGGGGTTCGTCTCTTCCTAAGGTTCTTTGTTCCGATCAAAGCTTCAATTTCCTGTGGATCAAACTCCACTTCTTCTATCGGGAAGTTTCCCAGATACTCTTTTCTTTCCTTCGTACAGTCCTGTGAGAAATGTCCTTCTTCTCCACATGTATAGCAGACATTTGAGTAAAATCTGGTTAATCCTTTTCCATCAGGGTCTTCAATATCTTTCTTCATTACATATTCTCCAAATTCTCCTCTGAAGGCTTCCTTCATGGCTTCCTTCTGTTGTTTGATAACTTCCTGTACCTTGGGGTACATTTGGCATTGAGCCGGGTAATGTGTAGTCCCTTCACACAAGAAACAAGTCACCCTACTAGTTGGGCACTCCTCAACTAGGTGATTTTCTTCACAATGACGACATCCATCCTTGTGTTCTTCCTGGGTGTGTCCTATTTCTCCACAGATTTTACATGCTCGGGTCTTCTTCATCGGGATAACACAATGCTTCTGAATGAGACGGGATCTTAACAGAGTCTTCTTGAGTTCTTCCCAATTCTTTGCTCCATTAAATCCTTGTATGGCATGATGCATTTTCCACCAAGTTGCGGCACTTTGGGTAAAGTGCTGGAGAGCATATTGAACCTCATACTTCTGTGCTATCGAGTTGCTCCTGAAGTGATTCTCCAAGTTGTGTATCCATACTTCTGTCTCTAGCTGGGTCATTCGTCCAGAAAGTACAAGTCCAGCTTCATATGCCATCTATTGGGTTCAAGGTTTTGGGATGAGATGGTAGAGAGAAAGGAGGAGATACACACAATACAAACAATGGTTTTGAAAATAGATTTTTAGTTGTGGCCGTCGAAAATTACACACAAATGACAGCTCACAAATCATCGTATCTAACGTAAGTATACAACAGGGGTTTGGTCTTCTAGGGGCATAACATCTTGGAAATTCTTCATGGTCTTCAATTTCTTGAGGTCTGTATAGTCTTCAATCCTTTTGTAGCTCTTCCATAATGGAATACATCTTTGTCTGAGTTGGTCACCAGTTGTCTGATATCTTGTCCTTCTTGGAGTGGCTTTAGTTGATCCTTCGCGTGGTCAAGGGGAAAAGGGTATTTTCTAACTCTTGATAAAACTCAGAAGGGATGAGAAGTAGAAGGTCTTTTGAAAACAAAGTTTTCGAGAAATCATTTCCTAAGGGCTTTCCAGTTTCTAGGGTCACGTCCTACAGTCAACATGTGCTCTGATACCATTTCTGTAGCGACCCGACTCAAAACGAGTCAAGCCTCTGTGTTTTCTGTGCCATCCCTGGATCAGTATGCTGGCACACACAGTACATCAATGTATATATCAAAGTGCAATCACATGTAAATAGCATAAAATTGATATATACCTTAAAATAGCAGCGGATACAGTCAACGGGAGTGGAGTCCCAATAACACCAACGGCAAGTTGAGTGCGGACCGTAACCCTGAATCGTATTCTTACCCGTCGTAGAAGAGTATCTACAACATGATACGTTGCAGCCATATAGGTCAGTACATTGAATGTACTGGCAAGATCACCATAGTAGAACAGAAAAATAAAGACTATTCTATATGCAAAGGCTTTGTGGCTCTGTGTCTGAGTTTTTGCGTAAAAGCTGATTTTATTTTCCTACAACAAAAGAATATCAGGAATTTCACTATAGAGTTACCTATCATGACATGGTTCCGCCAACCAATGTCTCAATGCCCATAAGTATCATAAGTTGCCCACAATTAGTTATCAGTCCAGTGTTGAGAGTTCAGAGATAGATCCAAGTCTAGAAGCTCAAATTGTCCGTAACCGGGGACACGGCTAATCGATTAGGTTTAACTCTGCAGAGTGTTGTGTACTTTACCCACAAGATTCTTTCCCTCCTAGTAAGTCCTCGCACTGCCTGGTGTTTGAGAACAGGATGAAAGAAACATGGTCTTTCAGAGTGCTTCCCTGACTGTCCGACAGTGCCCATCCCAATCCTAACGTCGACTACATCTCGTAGCACTGCCCAGCAGAGTCACAATAAAGATCAACCAAGCCAGAGCCCATAATGACTTGTGGCTACACAGGTAAGCTTCCGGGCATGAAGTATTCATCCTTCTCTTTGAGTCTGGGTGAAGCTTTCCGCAAGATGTCATGGCGCTTCTCCATGCATCCCGGCCACTCACTGGTTTCTCCAGGGTGCCCAATCAACCATCCTTCACCCAGTAGTGTGTATTGAAAACTTGTCTTCTCGAGTCTTGAAGTCTTGAGGTCTTGAAGATGCAGGACTTGAAGATGTCTTCATGAAGTCGTCGTTTTGATGCGGAGTCCTTCTTCACACCACTCACGAACACTCATACCAAACCCCGTCTACTTTAGCATAGCATTGCACTAACTAGCGTTCCCGGGGCTTTAGTAACCAGTGGTGGGTTCCTACCTCATGCATTCTACTCAACTAAAGAATTTCAATAACACTACGGGAGGGATATGTTGAATGATGTCACTACATGCAATAAAACGTAGGTATGAAAAGATGGTCAAAGTGAACTTGCCGGTACTGTTGATGAAGATAAAGATCGCTCTCAGAAATAACTTGATAGACTATTCGTCACTCTCCGATGAAATCTATAATCAAGCATTGCATACATATAAGCAATCATACTAGCAATCAATTCTAACAATCACAAGGTAACACAAGAAACAAAATCAACAAGGTTGATGAAAGAAATACTTAAGACAAAGTTGAAACACAAAAATCCAAGAAATTCAAAAGTAACACAAAACCCAAAACAAAGTAAAATATAATAAAAGGATTTTAGTAAATATTTTGTTGGCAAAATGAATTACTTTTGAAGAACAAGTAAAACTATGCAAACAATATTCTAAACAACATAAGTGTTTGCCTAATGAACTTAACTACAAGCACAACCATAAACTAAGAGAAAACAAATTATTAAACAACTTAGTTAACAGAAAGTAATTAAATAAAATCTTTATTATAAAACAGAATTAAGTCATCTAAAACTTTTGTGAAAGAATTACTATTAAAACTAAATTGTTTTATAAAACATTACCTAATGAAGAAAAAAATATAGTTTTCTATAATAATAGGGTAAAACTAAACTATTTTTGTTTAAAACATTTATTTACAGAAAAGAATTAGTAAAAACTTTATTTGAAAATAGAATCTAAATACTTAAAACTTTAGTTAAAAGAATTGTTACTAACAAATTTTCTTTTAAAACAACTATACCTATTTGAAAGAGGGTATAGATCCCTACAACAAAATTTATAAACTAAACAAATTAACTTTTGTTAACAGCAAGTAAATTACTAAGGTTTGGAACAACAAAACTAAATGAAATCTGAAACTTAATATAAATCATATTCAGATTTTCAAAAATAAAACAAGGTAAATAAACTAATATGAAACTAAAAAGATTCTGTTTGGTTTGAAAACACTATTTAAAATTATTATAAAATTCTCAAACTCTACCAAATGATAGCTATGGTCACTAGTGACAAGTAGGAAAAAGAATCATTCAAAAATTCATTTTAGAACTCAAGATATTCAGAAAACAAAATTTAAATCAAATCTGTTCAAATTCAAATTTAAATGTTCAAACATGGTCAAACTTGGCATATACAGAAACTAGAATAAAATTGTGACCTGATGCAAAAAGAATCAATTTAAAATATTTAAAACATAAAAGATATAAAGAAAATAAAAACAAAACTATTCTGTTTTTGAAATTAAAACGGAAAAAGAAAAAAAATTGCTTCGAACGGATAGGGGTACACGTGGAGCTCTGCTATTGGCTACGGGGGTGTGCTACGGGCGGACGACCGAACATTAGAGGATAACGCTTCGGCGTTTAATTCTTCTAATCTGGCGCGTAGGAGTTTGATCCGACGGTTGAGAGAGAGAGGGGAGGGCTCACCGTGGTGGTTGCCGGTTCCGGCGAGGGTTCCGGTGATGGAAGAGGCGTCGAGGTCGTCGGGGATGCGCCTCCGGTGGTCCTCCGGCGACGGCGAGGGCTCTGTTTGACTCAGCGATGAATGTCGCGTCCGGTGGTGGTCGAGGGCGAGCTCGGGGATGACGGTGACGACGAGCAGGAGCGGAGGGAGTTTCGGGATCGGGGAACACTCCGGCGAGGGTGACGTCTTGGCAGGTCCAGAGAGTGTCCAGAGAGGGTGAGGGGTCGAGGAAGTGCGCACGGTCGTGGGGAAATCGTCGGAGGGCTCGGGAGAGTGCGGGGAGGTCAGGGTGATGCGGGGACGCGATAATGGCGCGGCGGCCGTGGTGAAGTCCGACGAGGGATTCCGGTAGTGAGAGGACGCGGGAGGAGGGGGAAACAAGGGGAATGGAGAGAGGAGAGGTGTCGGCTACTTATAGGGGTCTCAGGGGGTCGGGGGAGTAAGGAGGGAGGGGGTCCGCGTCGAGGGAAAACCGGCGACGGCGTCGGGCGCGGGAGGAGGGTGATGACCGGCGACGGTTTCGGTCGAGCGCGTGGGACCGGCCTGTCAGTGAGAGAGCGAGACGGGGTGTTATTAGCGGTGACCGTTATGAAATAAAATCGGCTTTAAAGGCTGTGGGCCGGCCGGTTTTATTATAAACCGTTACCGTTTTTCAATTTATGATTTTTCCAGAGCCATAAAACCTATTTAAAGCATTCGAATAAATTCCAAATATTGTCAAATTTTATATCAAAATAAAATGAATAATAAATTCCATTTAATGGACATTTTTATTCTGGCAGTTGAATACATTAAAAAAACCATTTTTTTTAGAAAATGCCTTAATTGGCTTTATTTAATTTTGCAAATATTTTTCAAATAACTTTTTGGGTTTGATGATTCAAAAACTTCACAAATTACCCCCTGGCTTGGAGTGTCATGTTACTCCTTTCAAATTTTTGTCAGGGGTTTGAATACTTTGAAAATTTTGAATAGGAACCAAATATGAAATGATTCCAAAAGAAAATCCAGAGATTTTCACATTCACTATTCAAAGATTTATTTTAAACTTCCAACTCATATTTCATATAATTTGAAGAAGTCATTTTATCTTCTCTCATGAAAATCATTGAGTTGCATAAAGTTTTCTGAATTTGAAATATTTTTCAAATGAAATTCAAATTCTTTTCAAATCCCTTTTCATTTCTTTAAATGGAAGAAGTCATGTCATCTTCACTCTAGGGTTTTGTGATGAAATGAATTTGAATTCCTGGTGATCAAAATGCAAAGTGAAAGTGTGAGAAAGTCATTTCATTCCCTCTCATCAAACTTTCAAAAGTTTTCAAAAGTTTCAAATTGCACTCACTTTCAATCATTCAAGCAAACAAACAATCATTCTATAATTATTATAACATTCCAAAATTTGGGATGTTACACACCTCCACGGCGTCCCTCGTGGCGCCCGAAGTGGTGGGATATGAGGCATCCCCGCTCTCCACCAGTTCGGCAGGCGGGGTCTCCCCATCCGATATCACATAGGTGGGGATGACGCGCGGGGGGTTGCAAAGCCAATAACCTGCATGTTAGCAGGCTCTAAATCTATTCATAATGAATGGGAGGGTCTTTGGATCCTAACCTTTTTGTAGGGGGCTTGACCCGTAGGCTCCTTCACGGAACCTCCTCGAGGTCTTCGGACACGGTGTCTGAGTCCGAACTATCGTCGGTCAAAATCACATATGCCCAACGCGCCTTCTTCTGGACAGTGGGAGGGTGTAGGATCGAGAGAGGCGTGTCTAGAGGGGGGTGAATAGACAACTAGCAGAAATTTAAAACCTAACCTTTTCCCAAGTTAATTGGTTGGCAGATTTTAATACTTTTAGCAAATCTAGATAGTCAAACAGCCCTACACATGCATGTCTACAAGTATGACAGCGAAAAGTAAAGCCATTGCACATGTAAGTAAAGAGATGGGATAGGAAGATCAAACACAAGTGATCACACGATGATTTTTCCCGTGGTTCCAGTAGGTGGTGCTATCGTACGTCCATGTTCATGGAGTCTTCAACCCATGGAGAGTAACGGTCGCGAGAGTCCACGGAAGGTTCCATGAAGCAGCAACCTTGACTATTCCATGCGGCTTCCATCCACGAAGGACTAGCCTCACTATGGGTAGATCTTCACGAAGTAGGCGATCTCCTTGCCCTTACAAACTTCTTGGTTCACTCCACAACATGAAGTAGGAGGCTCCCAAGCGACACCTAACCAATCTAGGAGGCACCACCCTCCAAAAGGTAATAGGCTCGGTAATGACGATGAACTCCTTGCTCTTGTGCTTCAAGATGATAGACTCCTCAACACACAATCTCTCTCACACAGATTTGGCTTGGCAGAAGAGATGGGGCTGGTGGAAAGCAACTTGGGGAGGCTAGAAATCAAGATCCATATGGTTGGAGTGGAAGATATTGACCTAAACACAAGGGTAGGTGGTTCTCTCTCAGAAAACTCAGTAGGATAGGTATGGAATAGCTGAGTGCTTCTCTATCAAGTGGGTGGTGGTGAAGGGGTATATATAGGCATCCCCAATAATCCAACCGTTACACACAATAAGTCAGACTCGGTGACACCGAAGTGTAAAACTCAGTGGTACCGAAGTGACAAAAAGTGGCAGCTTTTGAATCTCGGATGGACCGATATATAATTCTCGGTTGCACCGATAGGGTGACCAACGGTTAGAATTACCAAACTCGGTGACGCCAATTCACCATTCTCAGTCGGACCGAAAATGAGAATTTGCGTAACAGGAAGTTGGCAACCCAACTCGGTGGCACCGAGTGTTGTGTCGGCTGCACCGAAGTGTTAGGGTTTGGCTGAGTCTGTCTAGGGTTTGGAACTCGGTAGCACCGGGATAGTAAAGTTGGTTGCACCAATTTGATATATTTGGCTTAGGACGGACTTTGGTGGGAGAGTATGTGGATGTTTTGGTGACTATCACTTGTGCACGTTTGAGCATATTGTTCACCAGCAAAACTTTACCCCCTTTTAATAGTATTGTCTTTCCTATAGACTCAAAGTGATTTCTCACAAATATAAAATGTAGAGTCCTCTTGCTTGAAGCTTGGCCAACCTATTTCCTTGAATCTTGGGGTAATTCCACAATCTCCTCAATCCTTTTGCCAACTCAACTCTCCATGGACTATTATATGAAATACAATAGATAGAAGTGTTAGTCCAAGAGACAATGTATGTTGTCATGAATTATCAAAACCACCAAGGGAGCATATTGTGCTTTCAGTCTCCCCCTTTTTGGTAATTCATGACAACATACAATCAAAGCTTCAAATAAACATATGCACGAATGCAATGAAGACTTTGAGAAACACATGACTTAGATTTGCTCCCCCTAAGTGTGTGCAGTCCTTTAAAGGATATTTGCTTTGGAATGCATGGACACACATATGGATGAAGGGATATAAGGAGTCATGTGTATCTTGGCTATATGCATCAATATATGTGAATCAAATGTATATCCTTGATCAAGACTTCACTCTTGCAAACAACATGTGCAAGAAGCAAGAGATCATGTTGATCAAAGATATGATGCATATACTTACCTTGAGCCCTTAAGCATTCTAGTAGTAGAGACACACTTGAGAAAATAATGTTAGGAAACACAAGAGTATTCTACTAAGCAGAAGCATTAGAACTCAAAGATACCAAGATATGGAGAACATATAAAGTATGATAATCCTTAAGATTAATATGTCTCCCCCTTAGGCATAAATTCTTTAGAACTTTCTCCCCTTTAGATATGAAAGTAGTAGTTCATCCTCTCCCCCTGAATCTCAGCATGTAGATATTGGGATTGGATAGGGTGAGAAAAGTATGGATTACTTTTCAACAGTAGTTTTCTCTCCCAACATGTTGTTCTTCTCCTTGATTATGTATTTTCCTCTCCCCCTAAATCATATCTTCCCTTTTGCATAAGCATGTGACTCTCCCTTTAGCATGAAGCTTTGATATTCTCCCCCTTTGGCATAAATTACCAAAAAGGTCAAACTTGGGAGTAGTGAGAGGGATCATTGACAAGGTAGGATCATGGAGATCTAGGGTCATTGAAGGTAGGGTCTCTCCCTTTGGCAAATGTGAGGTTTCTTCCTCTTGGAGCTAGGTATCCTTGAAAAATGATTTTATCCCCCAACGTGTTGTTTGTTCTTCTCTCCCTAAAGTTTTTTTAAGAAGGGGTCATAGAAGGAACAAGATTGTCTCAGGAACAGAAAGCAAAGTAAACTATATCAGGAAAACATAAAGTTGAACTCCAAGAAAATCGGTGGAACCGAGATGAATAAATTAGTGATACCAAGTTTGTGTAGTGGAGCTTATCTGCAAGTTCGGTAGAACCGAGTTATCTAAGTCAGTAACTCCAAAGCATAAACTAAGTTTCTGTTTTCAGAGAGACAAACAAAATTGTTTCAAAGAAAAAAATGCGAAACATTTACAAGGGTCATCAAATAGATAATATTTGAGTGGTTACGAGAAATCATGCAATAAGAGAGCAATCCACATAATTTTCTTAACTAAATGATGGGTGGTGACTACGTCACCTATATTAGAGTATATTGACTTAGGAGTGAAGCAAGAATACTAAATCATAGGTCATACTCATCGTTTAAGCTCAAAATGGGGTTACCATTTTTTTATTAAGCATTTTGATGTCTTCATATCTCTTGAGTTGCTTTAGCCCATGACTTGGAGTAAAGCCTTTTTCAAGGATATGAGTACATACCTTTGAATGATGTTGATGACGTTGCTCGTAGGTGAACTTTTGTTGAGGATGCTTGAGGTTGATTAAGACCATCTTGAGTTTGAAGCATTCCTTCTTGTTCTAGTACACTCATCACCTACAAAGGTTAGTCATGCAAGGACGAACAATGGATATATCCTGTTGACATGATACCACATATAGATTTTCAACTAAGATCAAGTATATGTCAAGGATATTTTTTTTGTCTTCTTCCTTCCATCATCAAGAGGGGTTGTGGATACTTGGTAATGACAAGATTGCTTATGATTGGAGTTGATAGCAATCTTGTGGGATGAAGTTCTTCCAAGTACCTACAAAAGGTTAGATGCAATACAAGGGAGCATATAATTCCATGGCATATGATAATGAGTTACTAGATCATGGAAATAACAATTAAGCTCATCCCCTTGCTCGCAACCGAGTGAGTCTAGCTCAGGTTTGAAGCATCAATGATGTTCAACTCACTCCTCAAATGACAAAATGTTTTCTCATCAAGTGGAATGGTGAAAATATCAGCCAATTGTTTGTTAGTGCGAACATGCTTAAGACTGATATCTCCTTTGGCAACATGATCACGAATGAAATGATGTCGAACTTGAATATTCTTGGTTCGTGAATGTTGCACAGGATTATGTCCAATTTTAATAGCACTTTCATTGTCACAAAGTAATGGAACATTTTTAATATGAATACCATAAACTTTAAGCGTTTGTGTCATCCATAGTAATTGTGCACAACAAGATCCGGCAGCAATATACTCAGCTCCGGCAGTAGATAGAGATATCGAGTTTTGTTTCTTGGAGGACCAAGGCACAAGAGATCTACCTAAAAATTGACAAGTACCCGAGGTGGATTTTCTATCAACCTTGTCACCGGCATAGTCCGAATCAGAATAGCCAACAAGATTAAAAGAAGATCCCTTGGGATACCAGATGCCAAAGTTTGGTGTTTGTATCGAGTATCTCACAATACGTTTCACAGCCAAAGGATGACACTCCTTAGGTGTGGCTTGATATCTAGCACACATGCAAACACTAAGCATAATATCAGGATGAGATGCACATAGATATAACAAAGAACCTATCATAGATCATTAAACCTTTTGATTAACCGGTTCATCCTCCATGGTAAGGTCAATATGTCCACTAGTGGGCATAGGGGTTTTCATACCTTTGCAATCCTGCATGTTGAACTTCTTGATTATGTCCTTGGTATACTTAGTTTGAGAATGAAAGTTCCTTCTCTTGATTGCTTGATTTGCAATCCAAGAAAGAATTTCAGCTCACACATCATAGACATCTCATACTTCTCGGACATTAACCTTCCTAATCTTTCACTAAATTGAGGGTTAGTGGCACCAAAGATAATATCATCCACATAAATCTGGCATACAAATAATTCTCCGTTAACTCTCTTAGCGAACAAGGTTGCATCAATTTCACCAATTTCAAAACCTTTTTCGATGAGAAACTTCGTTAAGCATTTATACAAAGCACGAGGGGCTTGCTTAAGACCATAAAGAGCTTTGCGAAGCTTGTAAACATGATTAGGTTTCTTAGGATTCACAAAACCAAGTGGTTGCTTAACATAAACTTCTTCCTCTATTTCACCATTTAAAAATGCACTTTTGATGTCCATTTGATATAGCGTGATGTCATGGTGATTAGCATAAGCAAGAAGAATACGAATAGCTTCAAGTCTAGCAACGGGGCATAAGTCTCACCATAGTCCATACCTTCGACTTGCGTATATCCTTGGGCTACGAGACGAGCCTTGTTGCATCCAAATTGACCATCTTCATCTTGTTTGTTCCGAAACACCCATTTGGTTCCGATGATGCTATGCCCATCTTCGGGTTTCTCCACGAGTGTCCACACTTCATTCCTCTCGAAGTTGTGTAGCTCTTCATGCATCTCGTTCATCCAATCCGCGTCTTCTAGAGCTTGTTCTACTTTTAAAGGCTCAATGCTAGAGATGAAAGAATAATGCTCACAGAAGTTAGCTAGACAAGTTTTAGAGTGAGTGATTCTCCCTGTTTGTATATCACCAACGATTTGGTTTAGGGGATGGTTCTTGGTCACTTGAGCTCAAACACGGGTCAGCTTCTGATTGTTGGATGGTGGAGCTTTTTCTTCTTCATTATCATCTCGTTCATCTTCGTTGTTGTTGAAGGTGTCGTTCCCTTGAGGTGGTGGTGAAGGTGGTTGTGGTGAATCTTCATTATGTACTTCCTCTTCTTCATCATCTTGTCGTGTACCACTTGTGGATGCCTCCATGTCGTATTGAGGTTCACCATGACATGAGGTGGGGGCTTCCACTTGAGTTGATGAAGTACTCTCCTTCACCTCCATGGGACGAATCTTGCCAATAGGTAGATCTAGTATGGCTTTCGAAGGATCCTTATCACCGGTGAGCAGCTCGTATGTCGTTTTACCGAGAATTTTGTGCAAGTAAAGTCGGTTTGTGGCATGACATGTTGTTTCAACGGCTTCTGCCCAAAAGTGTCTTGCCGTCTTGTATTCGTCAAGCATCGTTCTTGCCATGTCAATGAGCATCCGGTTCTTCCTCTCAACAACTCCATTTTGTTGAGGTGTGTACGTAGCTGAGAACTCATGTGATACACCTTCTTCATCAAGAAAGGTATCCACATGGGTGTTCTTGAACTCCGATCCGTTATCGCTTCGAACCTTCTTGATCTTCACTTCAAACTGATTTTGCGCTTTGCCAGCAAAGTTCTTGAAGATCTTCTGAACCCGCGACTTATCATCAAGAAAGAATACCCACGTAAATCTAGAAAAATCATCAACAATAACTAGACCATAGGAATTTCCACTCAGACTCTTGTAAGCATTGGGACCAAAAAGATCCATATGAAGTAACTCGAGTGGTCTCCTAATAGTCATGATATTCTTAACGGGATGACTTCCACCTACTTGCTTCCCAGCTTGACAACCACTGCAAAGTCTATCTTTGTCAAAGATAACATCTTTAACTCCAAGTATATGATCACCTTTGATTAGCTTATCCAGATTTTGCATGCCTACATGTCCAAGTCTTCTATGCCAAAGCCAACCTTTAGAAGATTTTGCAATTAAACAAGAGCGAGGCTTGGATCTTTTAGTGAAATCAACAATGTATAGATCACCTCTACGGAAACCGGTAAAGACCATTTTATGATTATCTTGATGAAACACTTGGCAATCAACTTTCGTAAATAAAACATTGAAACCAAAGTCGGCAAGTCTAGATACAGAAAGAAGATTGTAGCCAAGGGTTTCAACAAGCATGACATTTTGAATGGAGCTATCATGAGACATAGCCAGCTTACCAAGGCAAAGTACCTTACCCTTAGAGTTATGTCCAAAGGTCACGTACCGTTGAGGACCTTGATTAGGCATGATCTCTTGGAACATGTCTCTATCACCAGTCATATGATCCGTACATCCACTGTCAAGTATCCACTCTTTTCCTCCGAACATTTAATCTCTAAAGTTTGCCAAAAGACTCAGATTCTTCATGATCTTCTCATGCTCGATGTCGAACAACTCATCTTCTTCATAATATCCATGTTCCACATTGTCATCATCAAGTGGGAAATCCTTGTCATAAAGAACAAGAGATTCGTTAGAATAGTGATTATGACAATGCTCAAGTTTATGAATGTGAATGGCTTCAAAGATGATGTTGTTAATAGTGGTGACATCTCCTTTAGCACGCATGAGATCACGGAGCTCAAATAGGCATTTATCAAAGTTTGGATCACTAAGCTTCATTATGTGAAAAGCAACAGTTTTATGAAGAATTTCATCAAGATTTCCTAAGGAAAGATTTGGATATCGTTTCTCCAAATCAGTCCATAAGGTATGGGCACATGCAAAGTTGTTCATTTGAGAAAGCACGAATCTTGGTAAACCTCTAACAATAAGATTGACAGCTCTTAGGTTACCAAGCATGTTAATTTCCTCTTCGTGTGTGGGATGCATTTCATCAATGGGGAGCACATAGGGTTGTTCAATATATTTAGTCAAATGGAATCAATTAAATAGATCAATCATGGCATTCTTCCATTGACTATAGTACTCTTCATCAAGAATGGGCACTCTACAACTCAAACTCCCTACACTAGACACATCCATCTTCCTCCATGGTGATTAAACCAAAGCAATGGAAACCTATGCTCTGATACCACTTGTAGGACCGAGAGAGGCGTGTCTAGAGGGGGGTGAATAGACTACTAGCAAAAATTTAAAATCTAACCTTTTCCCAAGTTAATTGGTTGGCAGATTTTAATACTTTTAGCAAATCTAGATAGTCAAACAGCCTTACACATGCATGTCTACAAGTATGGGAGCAGAAAGTAAAGACATTGCACATGTAATTAAAGAGATGGGATAGGAAGATCAAACACAAGTGATGACATGATGATTTTTCCCGTGGTTCTGATAGGTGGTGCTATCGTCCGTCCACGTTCATGGAGTCTTCAACCCACGAAGGGTAACGGTGGCGAGAGTCCACGGAGGGTTCCACGAAGAAGCAACCTTGACTATTCCATGCGGCTTCTGTCCACGAAGGACTAGCCTCACTATGGGTATATCTTCACGAAGTAGGCGATCTCCTTGCCCTTACAAACTTCTTGGTTCACTCCACAACACGAAGTAGGAGGCTCCCAAGCGACACCTAACCAATCTAGGAGGGACCACCCTCCAAAAGGTAATAGGCTCGATAATGACGATGATTTCCTTGCTCTTGTCCTTCAAGATGATAGACTCCTCAACACACAATATCTCTCTCATAGATTTGGCTTGGTAGAAGAGATGGGACTGGTGGAAAGCAACTTGGGGAGGCTAGAAATCAAGATCCATATGGTTGGAATGGAAAATCTTGACCTCAACACAAGGGTAGGTGGTCCTCTCTCAGAAAACTGAGTAGGATAGGTATGGAATAGTTCTAAGTGCTTCTCTGTCGAGTGGGTGGTGGTGAAGGGGTATATATAGGCATCCCCAAAAATCCAACCGTTACACATAATAAGTCACACTCGGTGACACCGAAGTGTAAAACTCGGTTGTACCGAAGTGACAAAAAGTGGCAACTTTTGAATCTCGGATGGACCGATATATAATTCTCGGTTGCACCGACAGGGTGGCCAATGGTTAGAATTACCAAACTCGGTGATGTCGATTCATCATTCTCGGTCAGACCGAAAATGAGAATTTTCGTAACAGGAAGTTGGCAACCCAACTCGGTGGCACCGAGTGCTGTGCCGGCTGCGCCGAAGTGTTCGGGTTTGGCTGAGTTTGTCTAGGGTTTGGAACTCGGTGGCACCGGGATAGTAAAGTTGGTTGCACCGATTCGATATATTTGGCTTAGGATAGACTTTGGTGGGAGAGTATGTGGATGTTTTCGTGACTGTCACTTGTGCACGTTTGAGCATATTGTTCACCATCAAAACTTTACCCCCTTTTAATAGTATTGGCTTTCCTATAGACTCAAAGTGGTTTGTCACAAATATAAAATGTAGAGTCCTCTTGCTTGAAGCTTGGCCAACCTATTTCCTTGAATCTTGGGGTAATTCCACAATATCCTCAATCTTTTTGCCAACTCAACTCTCCATGGACTATTATCTGAAATACACTAGATAGAAGTGTTAGTCCAAGAGACTGTATGTTGTCATGAATTATCAAAACCACCAAGGGAGCATATTGTGCTTTCAGAGGGACCTGCCTCGGAGCGTTCTAAGACACCGGCCTCTTCCTGGCACGGGGGAATTACCTTCCCCCTCGCCCTCGACCTCGGCCTCCTCCTCTTCCTCCTCTTCTTCCTCTTCCTCCTCCTCAGCCTCCTCCTAATTTGAGGAGGCGGGGGTATCCTTGGATGCGCCATTAGGCTCGTCCCTGATGCAGATGTCAGCCTATTCTGGTTTCTTCTTCTTCTCTTTTTTCGTGGGAGCCTCATAAGGCTTTACCACGAGCATTTTTGCTAATAGCCCGGTCCTCTCGTCTTCGGGCTGAGGCGTCAGACTGTTAATTTTGACGGTTTTCTTCAGCCATCTCTGCAAAGGCGGATCGGAAAAGGGGTCATGAAACCTCCTTATGTGATGGAGCCGACCAAGCTAGGATCTATCGTACCTCGGATTCGGGCTTGGCGGCATGCAGACCCTTGTCCTGCTTCTCGGATGGCCAGCTCTTCAGTGATTTGAAGAACGCCTTCCACAACTTCTCCCGCGTATTGCGGAAGAGATTCTGGACTGTGGGCTCGGTGTCGAGCTGACGAGACCACAAGGGAGTATCCCGGCGCTGGCAAGGGAGGATGCGTCTTCATAGCATCACCTAGACCACATCGGTCAACTTGGTGCCCTCCTTGATCATGGAGCGGATGCACTTCTGCAAGTCGCTCACCTCCTTGCTCGGTCCCCAGACGAGGCCCTTTTTGAGCCATGAAGCCAGTCTGGTGGGGGGACCGGATCTGAATGCAACAGGGGGATGCTGACCTTCTTCTTGTGGTTCGGTGATGTAGAACCACTCCTTCTGCCACCCCTTGATGGTGTCAATAAGGGTGCCCGACGGCCACCCGACGCTGGTGAGCTTGCCAATGACAACCCCACCGCAATCTGCGTGCTGGCCACCGACACACTTGGGCTTGATGTTGACCACCTGAAGCCAAAGCCCGAAGTGTGGCTCAATGCGCAGGAAGGCCTCGCAGACGAGGATGAACACCGAGATGTGCATGATAGAGTTCGGCGGGAGGTCATGGAAGTCGAGGCCGTAGAAGAACATCAACCCCCTGACAAAGGGGTGGAGAGGGAAGCTCAACCCCGTGATGGAGTGGGGGATGAACACCACCCTTACGCCTGGCTTGGGGGTGGGGATCACTTGGCCCTCCTTCGCCGTGCGGTGAGGGATGTCGGCGGGGAGGTATCCGGCTTTCTTGAGGTCCTGGATGTCCTCATTGGTCACCATGGAGTCCTCCCACTTGTCGTTGGAGCAGGAGCCCGCAATTGGTGAGCTCGGAGGTGGGAGGCGGAAGATTTGGATCTGGGCGTAGGAGGCTCAGAGGAATGGGAGGCAGGGGAAGCAGATGAGGAGCATGAATGGCTATGTGGGTTTTCTTCCCTTTTATGAGGCTTATCTATTGAGCTCCCTCTGTCGTGCCACGAATCCCTCCACTTCCCGAGACGTGTGCACAGTTGCGCATGCATGAGTAAACATACCCCATGTGAAACGGAGCACGATCTGCATGTTGATAGATCGTGATGATGGAACGGCCTCGAATCGCACATCGAGTCCCTATAACTGGCCTAGCGGTCATGGTGGGCCATGACCTTTTGTCAGAGATGTCGTCAGAGAACGTTATCTTCCCCCTGACGTTTGGCCTTCAAAGCCAACTTATTTCACAATATTCGGACGTGCCGCTATTCAGAGGTTGTTTGTCATCGGAGGCCGAACTTTGTTCGGCGAAAGGAACTTACCTCGCAAGCCGAAGACTTTGTTCGTGAAGCAATTGAAGCTGAAGACCCTTGGTGTTGGAGGCAAGTTCGGGGGCTACTGAGGGAGTCCTGGATTAAGGGGTCCTCGGGAAGCCGGCCTATTCTTATGGGCCGGACTATATGGGCTACTTACTGAACACAGGAATATTTGATGGCCCGGTCTCCAAGATGGAAGCTTGGAGAAGTATGGCTTGCACTCCACGTTTGATGTAGCCAATAGGCACGTTTATCTCTTCGTCAGGTAACCGACCGTATGTAAACCCTGGGCACTCCTGACGTCTATATAAGTCGGGGGATTTTAGGGTGTAGAGGGAGAACAACTCATCTAGAGTTAGCTATTCGATCTCAAGGTAGATCAACTCTGTAACCCCCATATCATCAATACAACCAAGCAGGACGTAGGGTATTACCTCCATAGGAGGGCCCGAACCTGGGTAAATCCATGCCCCCTTGGTCTCCTGTTACCATCGATTCTAGTCTCACAGTTCGGGACCCCTTACCCGAGATCTGCCGATTTTGACAATGACACTCCTCTTTCAGCATGGCATCGTACTCCGGGATGGCGACATCGCTGGTCGCGGAGAGGGCTATCATCTCTTGGAGGCCCTCCCACTTGGCCTCGTCGTGGGTGGCGACGGACTCCTCCATGACCCTCCTGACATCTCCTACTCCTCCTCGGTCGTCATCGGAGTGGGTGGCGGTGGGGACGGCGTTAGGCCGCGGACCAGCCTACATCTACGATGCTCGGGAGGGATTGCAGCGCGTGCACGGCATGGTGGGCTCCGAGCACGACCGACAAAGAACGACTGTCAGCGCAGATCATGCTCGTCGCACAGCCATGTGTCCCAGAGAGGTGAGGAGGGCGCGTAACTCTAATCGTTGATGAGATCTGGTGGCAGGTAGGTGCGACGACGGGCAATATCCTCGTGACGGGCTCGGTCACTCACCGGGATCAGTGGGATGGGCACATGGTCGGCAGAGAGGTGCCAGTTGTTGGGGAGGTGCACGTACGGCCATGGCAAAGGCGTGCTCGTCTCCCAATAGCGCTGACACACATCCGCCAACATGTAGGGCCTCAGGCGAGTGGGGGCTGCTGGTAGCGCGATGTGGAGTGCGGGTGGAGGTGGAGGTGGAGGGGTGGCGGTGCGATGGCCACGACCCGAGGAAGAGATGACCTTGTGGTCGTTCTTGCCCTTGCGTCTGATGGGGAAACCCATGGCGGTGGACGATGGCGAGCTGGATCTAGGGTTGGGGCGTGTTAGACTTCAAGGAAGCAAGCTTGGCCGGAGTGGGGAAGTGCAGGTGTGGACTCCCACCAGTCAACGGCTTCCTCATAAAGAAGGACAATGATCGCTCGTGGCGTGGCTACCAGGAGGGTCCATGGGGTTAATGCGGGCGGTGGGCGGTGGGTGGGCGTCTCCCATGCGGGCCCAAGGTGGACGCGGAGAAGGCACATGGGCCTCCATTCGGCGTCCGTGTGACCGCAAACACATCGAAAGTTTGGATGAAAACGGGGTTGGGCGAACGCAAAACGAACAGAAAATAAGGATGTGGTCGTGCGTTGGGCCGTGTTGTCTATACGTTTAGGTCCAAACGGACGCGGTCGAACATGATGAGGTCTAGCGTTGAAATTGGTGAGGTCTAGTGTTGAAATTGACCTTAGGCCAACTCCAGCGCGCGACCCCATCCTATTCGCCCGCGTCCGTTTGGGACAAAACGGACACACCAGGCGGCTCAGCGGGCGGGCGCACACGGACTTTTGTCCATTTTTTGTCCTCTTTTGACCCATCCCTGGCCCAAACTTCGTCCGGTTTTGAAGTGAAACGGATAGCACGCAGACGCCGTGCGGACGGGCGGGATGCACCCGCTTGTCCTCCCCTGGCCCGCCCGTCGGTGGCACAAAGTAGCACGACCTTCCCGTCCCCACGCCCCATTCCATTTCATTTCCCCCAAAACCTTTCCACGCCCCGCCCTCCGCTCCGCTCGCCACCCTCCTGCCATGGCTGATCTCCCGCCGAATTCTGGCGACCTGGCCTTTGTCTCGGACACCAAGGCAAAGAATAAGAAGGTGCCTAAGGGTACAAAGAAGCCGTGGTCAGAACACACTCCGGAGGAGGACGTGGAATTGGGCAAGAGGAGGAACCGGCGGGTGGATGCGAAGAGGAAGGACGCCGCGACCGCATACGCCGTCAAGCGCGCTCCGTTGGAGGCCGCGTGGCGGAAGGCCGATGCTTAAGAGAAAGAGGCCATCGTCAGCAAAGCACAAGCCCTCCTCATGATGGGGTTGTATCATCCGACAAGCTTCATAGTTGTGTTCGTCGGGCCGGCGAGCATAGGCTCGTCGGTCGCTCGGCCTTTGTAGTGCCCCTCCCCGACGTCGTCGACCATGCCAATGTCGCATGGTTTCCCTCCGCCAAGGTGCCAAGCCCAGACCCATTTGTTAGGGGCGCTGGAAGTCAGCGTGATCACGCCGTCCACGCCGCGCCCCTCAGCCGCCATCGACCTCAAAGTCACGTCGGGGTCCTACAGCGGTGGTCGCCCGTCTGTGGAGATGCAAAGAAAGCAAGTTCGGCCGCCGTCTACGGGCACCATGTCGTCGCCCCGCGTCCTGTTCGGCGAAATGCCAACACCGACGTCAACGGTCGAGGACCCCTTCTACGCCCAGTTCATGGAGAATGTTACCTTTGAGGGCCATGGCAAGGCCTTTTAGACGGGTGGGCAGGGCGAGACCTTCGATCCGGAGGAGACCCAGAGTCAAGATGGCCGCGGTGAGTACATGGCCGATGAAGACTTTGAGGCTCACCATGGTGACTCGTGGCATGAAGAAGATGACATATATTGTGAAGTTGAAGGTGATGAAGAAGAAGAGGACAACGTCGATATTGCGGGTGAGCCATTGTTCATCGACGAGCTCACCAAAAGAGCAGAAGCTCAAAAGAGGAAGAAGAGCATTCGTACGGGATCATACACACAAGATGAGGACAAGTTGATTTGTGAAAGTTGGAAGGAGATTGGCCAAGATCCTAGAGTCGGTGCGCAACAAAAGGGAATTGTTTTTTGGACAAGAGTTAACAAAACATTCCATGAAAGAAAGTTATTTCCGCCCTACCAATTTACGAGTGATCGTAGCATCAACTCGATTCAAAAGAGGTGGTTGTTCATCCAATGCGAAGGCAAAAAATATTGTGCTACAATTAAGAGCGTTGAAGCACATCCCGTGAGTGGTCTTGGCATCGGGGACATGGTATGGCCTCTTCTCTTTCCTTTGCTACGTCCGTGCCTCGACCTCCTCTATGATTAATTGTGTTTGCATGTCCAATTGTTATTGATCATGTAGGCATTTCAATCTTTGGAAGCATTCAAGGTCCGGCACAATGACAAGCCATTCACTCTCACACATTGTTGGCAAATCATCAACAATTGCCCTAAGTTCAAAGATCAATACTGTGAGCTTCAAAGGAAGAGAGGCAATAAGGCGGACGCCTTGACCGGAGGTGGAGATGGTGAGGCATTGAAGAGGCCGAGGGGCAAGACCAACTCCAAGATGGACAACAAGCGTTATGCGGCATCGTATGCTTTGCATGAGACTTTGCATGGCATGATGTCTCAAAAGGAAGTGAGGGACAAGAAGAAGTGACAAGGCAAGGAGGAGCAAATGAAGCAATACATGGAGCTGCAAACAAAGAAGCTTGAGATGGAGGAGGAGGCCAAAAAGAGAAAGATCGACATGAAGGAGGCGGCCAGGCAATGACAGCTCGACATGGAGGAGGCGGCCAGGCAGAGGCAACTCAACATCGAGGCCGCCAATGCCGTGGCCAGGCAAAGGCAGCTCGACATCGAGGTCACCAATGCCGCAACCAAAGCAAAGGAGGTGGCACTCGCGATCATGAGTGTGGACTTGAGCGAGATGAGCGGGAGACAAGGAGCTGGTTCGAGGCCCGACAGAATGAGATGTTCGACGTGGCCTGAACTAGGGCGTTTGATTGGCCGCGGCCGTTCTTTTTTTGGAGGCTGACATGGTGAGCCGGCACTGGCTGTGCGCCGGTGTGAAAAACCTATTCTTTCTAGAGGCTATCTGTGTTGCCGGCGAAAAATCTATTCTTTTTGGAGGCCGGCTGTGTTGCCGGCCATTGGTTGTGTTGTCAGCAAGGACGTGTAGGCTGGCTGTGTTGCCTGCGTGATCTAGGACCGCTTGCATGAACTATGGCCCGTGGCTATCCGAATGCTTGTGTTTGAAAATGAGGCGGACAGGATGCGGCCAAAACTGCGTCCGCGCGTTGGGTGCATGGCCATCGAATCCTAGACATAGCCCGGGCATGACCCTATTACCCGCCCCAACCGGACAGAATCCAGGTAAAACGAACGTCCGGATGAGGTCGCACGCTGGAGTTGGCCTTAGAGATGCTCTTAGAGCAACTCCAACGCGGCGACCCAAAAGGACGCGCGATTTGTTCGCTTTTCATCCGTTTGGGTCAGCCGAGCAGACGTTGGTGTCCGCTTTGTCAAATGGGTCGGCTAGTCCGCCCAACGTAAGCTCGGACACAAATCATGTCCGCCTCGGCCCCACTTGTTAGCACGGATTAAAAATACCCAAAAATGATATTAAAAAAATTAAACATTAAAGGTCGGTCAAAGGCGGTCCAAGTCCACATAAAACTTAATTAAAAGATAAATAAATAAATAAACGCGGTCGGTCCTGGTCCGCATTTGGCGCCGGCCCTACGCATCGTCGTCCTCATCATCGTCGTTGTCATTGAGGGTGAGGTCGATGAGCTTTGGCGCCGGCCCAGCCCAAGGGAAAGCAACCTCCCACACCCGCGCAGTGTCCTGCCCTGGCAGCACCAGCGGCGCAGGCTGACGGGCTCGCTCCTCCTCCTCCCGCTCCCGACGCTCCGCCTCCTCCTCCGCCGCCCACCTACGCTCCTGCTCCATCTGCTCTGCGGCCTCGGCTCCCTCCCTCACAAGTGCCAGCGACCTGTGGTGCAGGAGATACTTCTGCTCCTCCTCCTTTGTGCACCTATACCAGATGGGAGGCGCATGTAGGAGATATGCCCTAGAGGCAGTAATAATAGTTATTTTGTATCTCCAAGTTTGTAATGAAAGTTTATGTTTCATGCTATAACTGCAATGATTCTCGAGTCTACAATAACCACGAGGCTTGGAGGGAAACTCATGTGCACGTGTGGTATAATAAACGGTAAATTGAATTCCTAGTCTAGCCTCTAAGAGTGGCTCAAGTATTGCATGATGATCATGTTTTCCTGATCATGGGCATGGCTATGCCGGCAATTTTGAGGGCACGATGTTGGTAGAACACTCGTGTTGAATCGATCCAAATTGATGTTATGCTATGAGATACATTCGTCACAAGTTAATGGTTAATAACATAGAGATGGTTAACGTTTGCATAATTCCTTAGACCATGAGAGTATCGAGTTTCTTCATGCTTGCTTCATGAACTTTGGGGTTTGTTAAACGTCATCCGTAAATGGGTGGCTATTACGGCGGCTTACGGGTTCATGGAAAAGTATGTCAAGTAACTTGATAGCTCAAGATTGGGATTTGCTCCTCCGACGATGGAGAGATATCTCTGGGCCCTCTCGGTGTTACGGTATCCATCATCGTCTGGCCAGACACTTTGTGATTTGATCACGGGGATGCCGGAACACGGGAACGAGAAAAGAGAACAATACCGGCAAAGAGGTAACTGGCATAGTGGACAAGTTGTTGATCCACGAGGATGCCTACATGTCTCACCTCGGGTAATTTTAACATATCGCGAAGCAACAGGAATAGCTCACAGCAACTGGAGGTTCACTCGAATATTCATTCGTGTGGGTATAGGGGTCAATATGGGTGTCCACGGCTCCGATGTTGATCATTGATCGGAAGGGGTTCCGGGTCATGTCTATGCTTCACCGAACCTATAGGGTCACACGCTTAAGGGTCATCTATCTGTTGAATACTAGACACGGAGTCTGAGAGAAAATCACCGAAAAGTTTCGGACACCGGAAAAGTTTCGGACAGCGGAAAAGTTCCGCAGACAGAACACCGGAACAGTTTCGGTAAAACTAAAACGTAGTTTCAGGGGATACCATTATGTCAAATTGGTTTCGGCACATGCCTGATAATTCT
Organism: Hordeum marinum; assembly: GCA_022496015.1. NCBI lineage: Eukaryota > Viridiplantae > Streptophyta > Magnoliopsida > Poales > Poaceae > Hordeum > Hordeum marinum. The sequence continues at coordinate 431,408,510 of CM039674.1, read as the reverse complement.
TGGAGGGTGCCAAAATCATTCTGGAAACTTCTGGGAATTTTCTGGAAGAAAAACCGGAAATGTTCCGGAGCTGCCAGAACCGCTTCAGATGCTTTTCGCAGATGAAAATCACTATTCTGGAATTGTTCCGGATCACACTAAAAATTATTTTAGTGGGGTACTAGAATTGTTCTAAGTCCACATAAATATTTTCAGTTCGATCGGACGCTGAACAATGTTGTCGTGAATAGGGAAAGTGCTTTTTGGATATTTATGGAAAAGCACCTTTTTGGATATTTCCAAAAAGGCTTCTAGAAGGGATTGGGGAGCAAGGTAGCTCCTCATGCCCCCCCCAAGGGTTGGCCAGCCAAGGGTGGAGCTCCTCCATGGAGCTCCACATGGCACCCCTTTTCCTTCTTATGATTTTTTATGTGTGACATAAAGTGGGGGTAGTTTGGTATTTTCAAGTCCCAACCCTACCCCTTGGTTTTCCAATAAATAGAGGAGATGTGGGCTTCCATCTCTTCATCCTTGTGCTCTCATACACATGCTTTGCTTTGCAAGCTCTCTCTCTCCCTCCCACGAAAAGAGTCTTTCGTAGAGCCGAAAGGGTGTCTGAGTTCCAGCAGGAACTAGTTCTGGATGGCGAAGCCCTGCCGGATAGATGACACTGTATGTGTGCAACCCCGTAGAGAGGTCGTAGTTTCGATCTTTTGCCCGAGGGGCTGTTCGTGTGTCCTCCCGTAGGGCTGTCTGAGTCTCCGTTCGAGTTTCGAGGGTCCTCCCGAAGGGCTGTCCGCGACATTGTCCGGGGGAGTGTCCGGCCGCCTCTCGAAGGGCTGTCCGACGAGGGAGTACATCCTCGCGGTTGGGAGGTTGTAAAATCCTAGCTGCGGTGATCTGCACCAACGATCTCCACCGACTCTTCTTCCGCTGCGCTTCGAGTCGGTACGGATCAGATCAAACCTTGTATGCAGTCTCCACAGTGGTCCTGGGCGTGCTCGCTATACCGGAAATTTTTATTTTCTGTCGCATTCCCCAACAGCACGGACACCCACTTCCGGAGCTGGCCTGTCCACTTGTAGCTCTCTGGCTGGCGCTCCTCGGCCTCAACCTTGAGCTCGTGGATCGCAAGAGCGGCCGGCAGAGCTGAAGGAGGAGGAGGCACGACGCAATCGCCCACCGCGGACAGCGCGAGGACTTCATTGAGGCCTAACCAGCGCGCCTCCTCCTCGCGCTTGCTCTTCTCAATGGCGTATGTCGTTGCCTCCTCGAGGGCGGCCTGGTAGGCGGCCTCCTCCTCCTGCTCCTCTGGCTTCACTTCAGGGGCGGTGGATGGATGGCCGGATCGAACTGGACGCCGTGGAGGCGCTCCCGCTCGTGCTCCAGGGCGAATCAAACCTCCCAGTTAGGGGAGTCGGCCGCGTACATGGTGTGGCGCCGTTGCTTCGGAGTGAGGAGCGCGTGTCGCCGGCGGACCTCCTCCGCGTGCGCGCGCAGACCGCGGCACTGCTGGGATGGGGATGCGGTCGGGGTCCAGATGCCAACCATGGGGGAGGTTGACATCTGGGTAGGGTAGAGCTTGCCTGTACTACCAGTGCCACCGAGCTTGGTGGACTGGGATGTACAGGCGCTCCCGCGATGGCGGCATACCGCACGACGTGGCACCGGCGTCCGGGACGAGCTTGCGCCCGGGTGAGCTTGCCCTTGCCCTTGTTGAAGAAGCCCATGGCGGATGGTTGGGCTGCCTGGCTGGCTAGGGTTTTGTGGTCGCCGCCGGGGGAGCAAGAGTGGCCAGATGTGGACGGAAAGGGGAAGTGGATGAGGCTAGCTCCGCCGCACGCTTCGGATTAAAAAGGACGACCGACGGCCACCTTCCACCCGGACCCCGTAGGTACCTGGTCGCATTTAATACGACCGGGGGCAGTTGGCCGGCCGACGAGTGGGGCCAATGCGGACACGAGGAGGACGCGCGACGCATCCGCTCGGTGTCCGCGGTGACGCAAATTCGGCCCAAATTTGGACCTGAAATGGGTCGGCGTGGACGCGATTTGGAAATGGATCGGCACGTTGGCGCATGTTCTCGCCCGCGACGACCCACGGGCGGACGAAATGGGTCGCCGCGCTAGAGCATCTCTAGTGGCTTGTCTAAATTTGATAGTCTATATCTTCATATAGACAATGGTCTAACTTTTTTTGAATTTAGACAACCTTTGTGTTCCAGCGAATTGTCTAAAATTGGTAGTCTATATTTCCAACGGCTGTATTTCAGTAGGATATATACATAGCAGCAATATACAGAAATCATGTCTAGATATATCGCAGCTCGCTTGCTGCTGCTGCGGCGAGCAGGAGGAAGGCGCTGGTCGATCCATCCCTCACTCGATCCCCCCCCCCCCGATCCGTCCCTGTCACTCGATCCATCCCTCTGTCGTTGGCCTGAGCGCCCCCCACCCACCCACCCCGCGCCGTCGTCGACCTGAGCGCCCCCCCACCCACCCCGCGCCGTCGTCGGCCTGAGCGCCCCCCACCCTCCCCGCACCGCCGCCGGCCTGAGCGCCCGCCCGCCCGCATCAACCCGGGGGCCGGCCGTTCCAGGCAACAGCAGAGGCGTCCCCCACCGGCAAGCCGCGCATCGAGCAGGGACGGCGCCGGTGCCAGCGCGCCCTCCCCTGTCCCGAGCGTGGCGCCTTTCCCTGCCCCATCCTCGTCGCCCGCTCACGCCCTCTCCTCGTCGTGACTCGGTTGTCCAAATGTGGACAACCGATAGCGATTTTGGTGGTTATGTAAAATTTAAACTACCACGTAGACAAGCCATTGAAGACGTTTTTTGACCTCTGATAGTCTATATTTAGTATAGATTATCACGTAGACAAGCCACTAGAAATGGTATTAGGTTGCTCTCAAACCCGCCTACGCGGTACACGCGCCTTCGCATCCAAGACGTGCACACCCACGCCGTAGACTGGAGCTCGCTGGTCAAACACCTGGCAGAATGGCAGCGCTGCTCCCCCGCCGCACCGCTTCAAAAATCTCTCCCTTTTTTCTTTCTCCGTCTCCCACGGAATTGTGCTGTTGTAATCACGTGAAAGATAGATAGCCGGGGACAGACAGATACAGTGGCACCTGACGGAACTGACGCACGACCTATCCCGTCCTTGCCAAACCAGATAAGGCGTAGCGGCCAAAACAAGTGACGAGAAATATCTCGTGGGCGAAGGCGATCCCGGCGCTGCTTCCGTAAAGCAAAAGCTCGGCCGACGGGTGCCCTCGGCAAAGGGTAATTCCTTTTAGCGCAAAGATTTCTGGTTAGTGGACGAGGATGTGGACAGGATGAAGTAGATACTACTCAGAGAAGAGCGAAAGGACCACGTCGAGACGTTTTTTGTTTGGAGAACGTCGGATGTGGATATCGAACAAGGAGAATTTGCCGGTCGAAAGCTGGTCTACGTGTTCTCTGGCCGCTCCGTGTATTGTTTGGACACAATTTTGCTCTCGTCGTTCCATTTTTCTTTTTTTGGCGGAGTGATCATCCATGTCGGCACTAGGTTGGAGAACTGGGCGTACACCTTTAACCACGGATCCATTATCATGGACCTCGTTATCCGTCTATGGCCTGGACTGAACTCTTTGGGCTCGTTCGGTTTGGAATATTTTAATGGAAAAAATATAGGAAAATGAGGATTTCAGAAGAAAGCTTCTTATGGATGCATTCGGTTTATAGCGCCGCTGCTCCTCTCGCACACAACCGCGCTTGCACGCCGTCCCGCCATCGCAATGGCTGAAGGGCGCGGAGGAAGCTGGGCCAGATCCGTGGTCACCGAAGGCGCCATCGCGGATCTCCGCCGCGCGCGCAGGCTGCCGCCGGCAGAGCGTGTGATTGCCCATGCACCGGGTGACGAGGTGGTGCCCGCGCTGCAGCAAGGGGGGTTCGTCGTCTTCGCCTGGCACTTCTCTCGCGGCTTCTGGCTCCCGGTGAGCCATTTTTCCCGTCTGATGATGGACACATTCGACCTCGAGCCGCACCATCTCGTCCCCAATGCCATCCTCTACCTCGCCGGCTTCGTGACGCTATGCGAGGGGTACTTGGGATTCTTCCCTTCCTCGACCTCTTCAACTCCCTCTTCTACCTCAAGGCGTTGAAGAGCAACGCCTGCAGGGGCGCGGCGGTGTGCTGTCGCAGCACGGGCTTCCCGCACTTCTCCCTCATCGACTCCATCAAGGGGTGGCATCGGACGTTCTTCTACGTGAAGAACACCGACCCGTGGCAGGACTTTATCCGGCTGCCGGCCTTCGTCAACGCGCAGTCCTCCGGAGTCAATTGGTCGGGAGCCGTCCCGCGTGAAGTGGCTCTTGCGGAGCTCGGCCGGCTCGTGTAGCTGAGGACCGGGGAGGGGCTGGTCACCTCTGATCTGGTGGCGGCCTTCATCTCGCGTCGGTTGCTGCCTCTCCAATTGAGGTCGCAACGGATTTGCGATATGTCCGGCCGCCGGGACCCCTACCGGCTGACAACCGTCGACTTGACGCCAGCTCAGGTGGCAAAGCGGGTGAACGCCATCACAACGTTCAAGCTCGCGCCAGCGTCGTGGACCTTCGGCAAGGAGCCGTACGACCACCTCAACCGACCTCCCCTGGTATGTTTTGTCGAGGCGGCTCTTTTTGTTTGAATCTTCCCAGCCGGCAGCCGGCATCAGACCTTACTTCTCCGTGCTGACCGCAGTTGCTCGTGTGACAGAACACACCGGATGGCCCACACCCCCAAATCTTCGACGCGGAGCGCGACCACTCCGACTCTGAAGACTATGAGCAGGGAGACCCGCCTGAAGAGGGGGTTGACTCCTCGGGAGGGGTCGAGGAGCCGACTGGCCCGGGAGCCGGCGGGCCCAGCGGAGCCGGAGGATCCGGCGCAGCCGGAGATCCCGCTGGAGCCGGTGAGTACCCTATCAGTCCCACGATCAGGGACTGGACCGATGACAATGACGATGACGATGATGATGTGATGATCTTGAACGCGCCTCCCCCCTCAGTTCAGCAGGGCCGGCGCAGGCGGAGTGAGGAACGGCCAGTTCAGGCCCCGACGGCCGGAGCCGCCAACCAGGCGAAGAGGCCGGCTCAGGAGGAGCCGGCAGCCCTGCCACTTGCCCATAAGCGGGTGAAAGTGGTCGCGTGGAAGCCGCCGGCGCGCGCCAAGTGGGTTCTACCCCTCGTCACCAGGTAAGTGCCTTCCTTTTTCTTGCGTGTGTTTCTTTTCAAGTTGTGGGTCGGTGGGTGTTTGACCCTTATGCATCACAGGGACCTCATCAAGCTCCATGAAGTGGAGTCAGCGGTGGACCCGACGGACACCGCTAGCCGGCTGGCCTGCGAGCACGCGGCTACGCAGCGGGAGGAGAAGAGGAGGCTTATGGAGCTGCGAGCCTCGAAGTCCGGAGCGCGAGGTGGGGCCTCGCGTTCCAGGACTTCGAGTGGTGGGAGGCGGAGGAGGTCCGCGGACCCCGCACGGGCGTCCGACTCGGCGGCGAAATTGACTCGTTTGTCGAGGCCCCCATCGAGTGAGCCGCGAAGGGCGGCTACGGAGCCTTCTGCGCCCCTGCCTATGGAGGAGGCGGCCCAAACGGGGGAGGGGGCGGTGGAGCCGGCCCTCGAGGAGACCCGGCCGATGGTGCCGGACGTGACGCCACCTGCGGCTGAGCCGGCCCGGGTCGACGTGCCGGAGGCCTCGATGGCTCCGGAGGCGGCGACGGAGGCGGTGACGGAGGCGGCGGCCATGGAGATAGAGGCACCGTTCGTCGCGGTCGTCGCGTCGGGCCGACAGGAGGAGGAGGTTGCGCGAGGGGCGAGCGAGGGGCAACTGGGGACCGATTCCCATGCCCTCGCTGTCATCAACCCTCCCGAGCGGCCGACAGCGTGGCGAGCGTCGGGATGGGTGACGACGGCAGCCGGGGCCGGAGGTCCATGCAGAATGTGATCCGGGACTAGGAGGCACTGGCGCACGTCCCAACCCTTCCGGCTTCCCTGGCAGGTGGCTCGGTCCCCGCGTTCGGGAAGTTGGGGAGCGTCCTGGACCGGTGCCGCCAGGAGCTGGCCCGGTTCGCGGAGGTGGCCGATAGCACCCTGTGGCGTGTGGAGGTAAGTGGCGTTGTCCTTGTCGATATTTTTAGTGGGGGCGCGCAAGCGCACCCATTGAGTGTAGCCCCCGAGATGTGGGCCGGCTCACCAGCTGACGGGCAGTCGGGCTGGATCTCCTAGTGCATCTTTTGATTTCGGCTTGATGTGGCAGGAGGGGAACTCCCAGCGTCAGAAGTTGTTTGAAGAGGCGGTCTCCATCCATGACCACGGCAAGCACGGCTTCTACCGGCTGGAAGAGGAGCTGGCGTAGGTGCGAGGTATGTCAAGTCTTGTGGGGGGCGCGTAGCCCCCGGGAGCCGGGCCGGCTGCCTGGGAGCCGAAGCGGGCGTGGAATGTACGGCTGATGCCCGTTTTGTTTTGTAGAGGAGCTTACCACCCTCCGGGCGGAGAAGACCGGGGCCGTCTCCGAGCGGGACCGGCTGGCGTAGAGCGTCCAGACGGTCACTCAGGAGAGGGACCGGCTCAGCGCCCAGCTGGCGGATGGGCAGGCGGCCTAAGACCGCTTGAAGGCCGACGTGGCGTGGGAGGTGACGGCCAAGGAGAAGGCCGTCAAGGAGGCGTCCGAAGCCGCCCAATGCACCGCCGCCCTCCAGAACAAGGTGACCCACCTCGAGAGGACGCTCGAGGAGCGCAGGGAGGCTCTTGCCGAGGCGGAGGCGGCGCTGGCGTCGGAGCGGGACTCCTCGCTCCACTTTGCCATCAAGACGGACGACTCCATTGAGCGTGAGTGTCCAATTTTCTTTTTTCAGTCGGTTGCCTTTTTTCTTGCCAATTCTTGTTTTTGATTTGCCTTCCTCTCCTTCTTCCCTTTCCTCCATAGGGCGCTTCCGGAAACGCAGCGCCACACTGAGCGTGTTGTCAAAGAGCACCGAGAGTATCTCTGGGTGCGCGGGCGCTCCATCGAGGAGGAGGATGCGTGGAGTATGGCAGAGCTTGGGCTCGCCATAGAAAAGCGGCTGATCCACCTCGAGCGGAGCATGAAGCGGCTGAAGACGGCCGGCAAGGAGGTCACCATTGCCTTGTGGCCAGGCTGTGGAGGGGCTTCGGAGAACTGCGTGGCCTTGTGGCTGGAGCACGCCGTGGCCCGACTCGAGGTCTGGAAGGCATCAGCGGCTCGAGCCGGCGCGCAGATGGTGCTCCGGTTTGTCACCTCGTGGTACCGCGGCATGGACTTGGACCGGCTGGCCACTATGCGGGATGAGCCAACCAAGGATCGGGCGGCCCGTGAGCCGGTCCTTGTCCGCCGGGACAACGAGCTCGCGTCGTACGTCAATCCGGATGAGCTTCTGTCGGCCCTTGGTGAAGACGGCGAGCCGGTAGCCGAAGACTCCTTCGTCATCCCCCAAGGTTTGGAGGACGAGGAGGTCGCCAATGAGAGTACCGACTCCAACGCCGAGAGGCTGGGACCGCGGAGGCTGCCTCGAGGGCCAAGGAAGTCAACCCGAAGGCTGCAACCACCTCCGGGACGAGAGCCGAGCTGGAGACGCACCGGTGGCCTGAGCCCCCGGGCGTCTTATCTTTTCCTTTGTTAAATTTCCTGCATGTTAGACTTAAGTCCACCCACTAGGGGTGTAATGTAATGAACCGTGATGGCCGTGGGCCTCTTTTATCTTAAATTCGTGTTCCGAATGTTTGATGTGTTTGCCTATCATGCATGCATGCTCGTCCTTACCCCTTTTTTGCCCCTTTGGTTCCGTCTGCTCGGTCCCTTTTCCCCTTTGGTTTTGGCCCTGCCAGCCCGACAGCCGGGAGCTAGTCTATAGCTACGTCGGGGCGTCCGCCTCAAGGGAGCTGATTCTGAACTTAGGAACCACGAGAGCCTTTTTGGGTAAGTTGAGTGGCAGAGGCGAGGCGGTGGTCCGGCTGGATCTAGCCGGCAACCCCTTTGCGATCGAATTTTCGTGTGCGCTAAGTCTTGCCGCCCCAAGGCCCCGTCAGCCAGACAGCCGGGAGCCGGTCTGTAGGTGGGAGGGATGAGAGGGCTTGCTCAGCTCACACTACTTGGTTGATTTTGGGAAAGGCGACCTAGGGCCAGCCGGAGAGCCCCCGGGCCCGGGAGCCGGGTCGGGGAGCCGGTGAGTGAGGAGACCTTTCAGGGAAACGAAAAAGGGTGTGCCCCAAGGGTCGGCCTGGAGCACCCATTGCATTCATAAGCCCAAAAGGGGAGGGGTACATACATACACTGGTCTTTTCAGTAGTAAAACGGATGGAGGAGTGCCGTGTTCCTTGGGCGCTCGGTCTCCTCATCGGAGGCATCTCTTTTGCGCTTCTGTGGCTTTTGGGCATCTATTAGGTAGTACGTGTCATTGTGTAGCGCCTTGCTGACGATGAACGGACCCTCCCATGGGGAGGACAACTTGTGCTGTCTGGCTGTCCGCTGGATCCGCCTGAGCACTAGGTCCCCTTCTGTTAGTGCATCTAGTGCCCCTTAGTGATTTTGGTGTATTGAAGACCTATAGGTTAAGGTTCTAATGCGTTTGTGAGTGTACACAGGCTCTATAAGTCGATGAGGAGTTTGATATATCCGGATATTATCGACCCCTAAAAATGTATGTCTTCAACTGAAGACTTTGTGAAGACTTTGGTGAAGACTTTGTGAAGACTTTGAAAATGAAGAAGTTGGTGTGACCTTGAAGATCTGAACGAGGAATATGAAGCGTGAATACTTTTGTTTTCGTGGTTTCATTTCCTTTATTTGAGTCATAGGAAACACCGTACTGTTAAAGGGGGCCGAGGTAATACTAAGGAAAATTTCCAATTGATGCTCAACTCCAAAATCCTCAACCTATACACTCCTTCGAGTGAAGCCTTTGGAAATATCTTACGGTTCAGACAAGTTCTTCAGTGATAGAGACAAAGTTCTTCTGGTCTCTGAGGAAATTAATCTGACTGAGGAGTTAGGATTTTGCCAGTGCGAATTGCCTACAAGTGAGGAACATGATAAGCCTGAGGACTTTCATACTTCGAAATTCCGACCATTGCTGTGCTTCGCGCCAGTTGTCCCCAATCATAACATCCACATAACGGTCATATCATTGGGGGCATTTATGTCTTATCATGTCGGGTTGCACCCTGGCTATAAATTGCCACCCCCACAACCACTAGTTGGTTGACTGCTCCGAGAGAGGACTGACACTTGTCATTTCAGAGCAACCCATCCTCCAAGGACTTTGAGAGAAACTCATCAGTGAGGAAAAACCCACAACCAAACCACCAAACCCATAGTGATTGAGCATCACTGAAGAAATTCCTGTGTGGATCCGACGCTTGTTACCTTTGAGGACTATGCATCCTCCAGACGGTTAGGCGTCATGGTCTAGTGCTCCTGCAGTCAATTGGGGATCACGAAGTGACCTTGGTCTAGAGCATCCAGCAGTAAATTGTGGATCGCCAGGTGACCAGTTTGTGAGGGTTTTGGAAGTCTACCCTGAAGACTTACCACGAGTGTTGGGCGAGGACTGCGTGACCTTAGATCAAGGAGAATACGGTAAGGACTATGTGTCCTAGGACTGTGTGTCCTCTGGTTTAAATACCAGGGCGCTCCAAACCAGACGTACGACTGTCACAGCAGTTGGAACTGGGTCATCAAACCATTGTCTTCATCGAGCTATCTGGTTCTATTTCCTCAATCCCTCTATTCCTCATATACTCATTGATGAAATTGATTGTTACTATTTGAAGATTTTGAGTGAAGACTTTCACAAATTCCTCACCTCAAATTCTTCAAGTTACCTTGTTCATCATTGCTTATCCTGTATCACGCTACTTACTATTTGTGCATGTTTCATTTCATCATGAAGACTATGCTATTACTATGTTCCTCATGCACTTGAGTACTTATCCCGCTGCTAATTATTCATCACATTTCAAATTCCTCAAAGTTGAAATTCCTCAAGTGTTGAATTTGTAAAAATCTCCTATTCACCCCCCCTCTAGTCGATATAACGCACTTTCAATTGGTATCAGAGCAGGTACTCCCTCGCTCTGTGTGATGTTGGTTTAACCACCTGGATTTCTAGTTATGTCGACTGTAGGTATGATACGGGTTTCCGGCGGGTGTCCTACCTTCGATGGGATAGACTCCCCTACTGGAAGAACAAGATGCGTATGCACATTGAAGCTATTGACAACGATATCTGGTACGTTGTGGAAAATGGTGTGCCCTTTGTCACTCCCACTGTTACTACTGCCGATGTGAAGAGAAGAGATTCAAGCAACTTGACACTCAAGCGAAGAATATCATTTGTGGCCATCTGAGCAAAGGTCAGTATGGCAGAGTGAGTGCTTTGGAGACTGCTAAGCTTATCTGGGATAGGCTGTCCAAAGTCAAGGAAGGTGTTTCCACTCAACATGACTCTCATGTTGATGTTCTTCGCAATCTCTTCAACCACTTCAAGAGACTTGACAATGAAAATGATCAGCAAACTTTTGATCGTCTCACTGATATCTCCAATGAGCTTCAAGCACTGGGTGCCACCGATATCACTGACCATGAAGTGGTGAAGAAACTGCTAAGATCTCTTGACTCCTCATTCGATACTCTGGCTTTGATGATTCACAAACGTGGAGACTACAAGTCACTTGATCCTGCTGATATTCTTGAGAGACTCAATACTCATGAATTCCAACGAGCTAAGAAGAGAGACCTCTACGGGCCAAGCTATGGAAGATCTCATGCTCTGAAAGCGGAAGCAATTTCCTCATCCGAAGAAGAAGATTCTGACAGCAGCCTTGGTGATCCTGAAGAACTAAGTCAGGAACTAGCAATGCTCGTGAGGAAATTCCATAATTTCTCAAGGAGAGGTGGATTTGGAATGTCATCAAAAAGTGGTTTGAGGAAATCAGATTCCTCAAAAGACTACAAGAAAAGAACCTGTCATCGTTGCAAAAAGCCTGGTCACTTTGTCTCTGATTGTCCTCTCTGGGAAAAAGATTCAAAGAAGAAGAAGAAGTACAAGGAGGATAGTTCTGATGACTCAAAGAAAAAGAAGAAATCTTCAAAGTCCTCATCTGCAAAGTCCTCATCTTCAAAGTCCTCAAAGCACAAGAAGAATGGTTCCACAAAAGCTCGTGCATTCATCGGCAAGGAAATGGATTCTGAGGAAGAATATGAAGAATATGAAGAAGAGGAAGAATCTGAGGAGGAATCAGAATCTGGTGTCGCTAGCCTTGCTCTTGCTACTGCTTTCGTCAGCAAGTCCATCTTCAACGATGAAGAATATGACTACTCCAACGACTCTGACGTCAGCAATGATGATTATGCTCCCACCTATTGCTTCATGGCAAAAGGATCAAAGGTACACAAACATCATTCCTCTTCTGAATCAAGTGAAGGTGAATCTGATGAATATGTGAAATCTAGCTATGCTAAACTTGTTAAACTTGCTACTAAGCAACAAAGTGCACTTGAAAAGCTTCAGAAAATGCTAGACAAAAGCAATGATCTATTGAACCATGAAGTGGATCGGACTCAAACTCTGTTTGATGATATCAAAAGTCTTCAGACAAAGTATGATAACCTTTAGAGTCATCATAACGACCTCTTAGCTGATCATGAGAAGCTTGAATTTCTTCAAAGAAACCAAGATCTTGAGAAACTGAGGGTGTCACATGAGGATCTCCAAAGGGAAAACGATTCCTTACTGGCTCAACAGATCAGTACCACTCAGAAAGAATTTGTTCCACCTTGTTTGAAATGCATCGAACGTGAAATTGCTAATTCTTCACTTGAATGTTCAAATGCTTCTATTGCTGCAAATTCTTCAACTATTCCTATGGTCTCAAATTCCTCATCTGAGGATACCACAAGTATCACTAACGACAATGCAGGGTTGAAGGAATTGTATGTGATAGGCATGTACAAAAGTCTCAAAGGGCATCAGACCCTTTGCGATGTCCTCAAAAAGCAGATTCTGAACAGGAACCCTAGGAAAGAGGGTATTGCCTTTGTGAGGAAACTCAATGCTGATGGATCCTACTGGACACCTGAGCAGTACCCCAAAACCTCATGGGTTGCTGCGAAAGGATCTCTTGTAGATCTATCCACTCTATCTGGCTTTACTTGTGAAACTTCATATTCCTCTGATAAGTCACTTGACTCCAACTACAAATTCTTCAAAAATCAAAAAGGTGAAGTACTTGCTAGATTTGTTGGAACTAACTGCAGGAACGGTTCTCCTATGAAGAAAATCTGGGTTCCCAAGAGCTACCTACAAAATCTTCAAGTGAATGTCCTCACGACATCACTCATGAAGAATAGGATCCCCAGATCAAAGTCCTCACTTGGACCAAATTCCTCAAATGGTCAAAAATATCATTCTCGCGCTAATGCTTCTGTTTTGCAGGGAAAACCTAAGAGTTATGAATATGTACATTATTCTTCAAACCATTATGTTCATAAGTCCTCGAAGAATTTCTCTGCTTATTCATTTGAGTACTCTAATCCTCACCATGTGAAACGAAGCGCACTTGCTTCAATGCCTCCTTTCTCACATGGTGCTCGCAAAATGATGAACTCTTTGCCACCCATCCAGATGTGGGTGGTGAAGAAATTGAACTAATTTCTTATGCAGGGTCAGGTCTCCAGATGAAACTGAACATCTGATGAACTTGCTGGAGACCTGAGGAAATGCTTGAAAGGACGCAAGCTAACCATGATGAAATGAATTCCTCATTTATCACATCCTCACACTACTTGCTTACTATCTTGTGTGATGAAATCCTATCTGATGAAATTGATGTCATATTCTTCACTCTTAAGCATATGAGTTTGTAAGTTGTACTAATTCATCTGCAGGATCATACTCCAAAAGCTACTGAGTGGGTCCTCGATAGTGGATGCACAAACCACATGATTGGTGACAAGAATCTACTGATGAATTTTCCACTCACTCCATCTCCTTTGAAGCATATCACCTATGCAGACAAAGGAAAAAAGCAAGGTATTGGGAATTGTAAGGTTGCTATCTCAAAGGACCGAACCATGGATAAGGTGATGCTTGTTGAATCCCTTGGGTTCAACCTTATGTCTGTCTCAATGCTTTGTGATCTTGATATGATCGTCGTATTTGGAAAATATCATTTTGTTGTCATCATGGAATCTGACAATTCCAAAGTCTTCGAAGGCTTTAGGAGAGGAGACTTGTATATTGTTGATTTCTCTACAGGTCCTCAACCTGCCGCATGCTTACTTGCAAAGTCTTCAGAAGGCTGGCTATGGCATCGACGACTTGGACATGTGGGTATGAGGAACTTGCACACGCTCGTGAATAAAAAGCACGTCATTGGCATCGAGGGTGTCAAATTCCTCAAGTACCACCTCTGCGGTGCATGTGAATCTGGAAAGATGACCAGATCCAAGCATCCCTCGAAGATAATCATGACCACGACTCAACCCTTTGAATTGCTTCACATGGATCTCTTTGGCCCCACTCATTACTCCATACTAACAAATTCTTCAAGTTTGTATGGCTTTGTCATTGCTGATGATTACTCTCGTTACACTTAGGTGCATATTATTCTGTACAAGAATGAAGTGCAGGATGTCTTCAGACAATTTGCTTCAAGGGCCTCCACCAACTTCGGCGTCAAGATCAAGCATATTAGGAGTGATAATGGGACTGAGTTCAAGAACACTAATATTGATGAATACCTTGATTAACTTGGTATTACTCATGAGTTATCTGCCCCTTATACTCCTCAGCAGAATGGCGTTGTGGAGCGCAAGAACAGGACTCTAGTTGAGATGGATCGCACCATGCTTGATGAATACAAGACTCCTCATCGCTTCTGGCCTGAGGCAATTGACACTACATGCCACATCATCAATAGGTTATATCTTCACAAATTCTTCAAGAAGACTTCATATGAACTTATGACTGGCAAGAAACCTAATGTAAGTTATCTCAAAGTCTTCGGTGCAAAATGCTGGATTAGAGATCCTCACCACGGTTCTAAGTTTGCACCGAAAGCACATGAAGGTTTTATGCTTGGTTACGGAAAGGACTCGCACACCTACAGAGTCTTCAACACCTACCATCACAAGGTTGTTGAAACTGTAGATGTGCGGTTCGATGAAACTGACGGCTCGCAAAGAGAGCACCTGCCTTCTGTGTTTGATAAACAGTCGCCTGAGGAATCCATTAAGCTAAAGGCAACTGAAGATATCATACCCACTGAGGAAGTCATTCCAACGAATAAAGACTTTCATGTTGATACACCTAAAGAAAATGGTGATGAAGGAAGTCCTCAGCCACATCAACCTGCTCATCCTAGAGTTGCAAATGAAGTGCAGATTGACAAAATCATCGATGACATCAATGCACCAGGTCCCCTCACTCACTCAAAAGCATCACATTTGACTAACTTTTGTGGGCACTTTGCCTTTGTCTCTGTCATAGAGCCCACCAAAGTTGATGAAGCATTCAAGGAGCCTAAGTGGATTCAAGCTATGCAAGAGGAATTGCATCAGTTCAGGCTCAACAACATGTGGGAACTTGTCAAGCGGCCAGATCCTCACAAACATAACATCATAGGTACCAAGTGGATCTACCGCAACAAGCAAGATGAAAATGGACTTGTGGTGAGGAATAAGGCTTGTCTTGTAGCTCAAGGCTACACACAGGTTGAAGGAATTGACTTTCATGAAACATTTGCACCTGTTGCTAGACTTGAAGCTATTCACATATTGCTTGCTTATGCTAACCATCATAATATCATCTTATATCAAATGGATGTGAAAGGTGCATTCCTCAATGGAAATCTTGAGGAAGAAGTATATGTTGCTCAACCCCTAGGTTTTGAAGACCCTAAGCATCCTAACAAAGTCTTCAGACTCAACAAGGCCCTCTATGGCCTCAAGCAGGCCCCTCGGGCGTGGTACGACACTCTGAAGGAATTCCTCATGAAGAAAGTCTTCAAACCCGGTTCACTCGACCCAACTCTTTTCACAAAATCCTATGACAATGAACTGTTCATATGCCAAATATACGTAGACGATATTATCTTTGGCTGTATTGACAAACATTACAGTGATGAATTTGCCTATATGATGAGTGAAGAATATCAAATGTCTATGATGGGAGAGTTGAAATTCTTCTTAGGTCTTCAAATTCGTCAGCAAGACAATGGCATCTTCATCTCCCAAGAGAAGTACCTCAAGGATGTTCTGAGGAAATTCGACATGCAAGATTGCAAAGGCATCAAAACTCCAATGCCTTCAAAAGGCCACCTCTGCACTGATGAAAATGGTAAAGATTTCAATCAGAAGGTATACCACTCCATGATTGGTTCATTATTGTATCTATGTGCATCTAGGCCTGATATTATGCTGAGTGTTTGCATGTGTGCCTGATTCCAAGCAACACCGAAGGAATCACACCATAAGGCTGTGAAACATATTCTTCGATACTTAGCTCACACACCAACACTTGGATTATGGTATCCCAAGGGCTCAAATCTTCACGTCGTCGGATACTCTGATGCTGACTATGCTAGAGATCGTGTGGATCGTAGGTCAACCTCAGGCACATCTCATTTCCTCGGACGATTCTTAGTCTGTTGGTCCTCGAAGAAGCAGAACTGTGTCTCACTCTCTACTGTTGAAGCTGAGTACATTGCTGCTGGCTCATGTTGTGCTCAGTTACTATGGATGAAGCAAACCCTCAAGGACTACGACATCAAGTTGAAGAATGTGCCTCTCTACTGCGACAACGAGAGTGCCATCAAGATTGCTTACAACCCAGTTCAGCACTCCAAGACCAAGCACATCCAGATTCGTCATCACTTTCTTCGAGATCATGTACTCAAGGGCGACATCTCCATCGATCACATCCCCACTGAAGAACAACTGGACGACATCTTCACAAAGCCCTTGGATGAACAGAGATTTTGCAAGTTGCAGTGTGAGCTAAATATCTTAGAATCTTCGAATGTTCTTTGAAAAAGGACACACATCCTAACACTTATGCAAAATTGATGACTTAGATGTGCAACACACGAAGTAATGTTTTTCTTCAATCAATGAAGAATAGCTCTCTAAGTGTGAAGAAATTAATGAAGAATTTGATTCTCAGAACCCTATGACAATTGTGCGCGGTGTCTGAAATCATCATTCTTATACGGTGGGTCACGCCACCAACCAAAGTTGAAATTCTTCAACATTAAGTTTTTCGTCATTTTTCAAATTCTTCAAGTTTTCAAATTCCTCAACTTTTCAAATTCCTCAACTTTTCAAATTCTTCAAACTTTGAAACTCATGTTCTTCATTGACTATATATATATATATATATATATATATATTGTTGGAAATATGCCCTAGAGGCAATAATAAAATGGTTATTATTGTATTTCCTTGTTCATGATAATTGTCTATTGTTCATGCTATAATTGTGTTAACCGGAAACCATAATACATGTGTGAATACATAGACCACAACATGTCCCTAGTGAGCCTCTAGTTGACTAGCTCGTTGATCAATAGATGGTCACGGTTTCATGGCCATGGACATTGGATGTCGTTGATAACGGGATCACATCATTAGGAGAATGATGTGATGGACAAGACCCAATCCTAAGCATAGCACTAGATCGTGTAGTTCATTTGCTAAAGCTTTTCAATGTCAAGTATCGTTTCCTTAGATCATGAGATTGTGCAACTCCCGGATACCATAGGAATGCTTTGGGTGTGCCAAACGTCACAACGTAACTGGGTGGCTATAAGGTGCACTACGGGTATCTCCGAAAGTATCTGTTGGGTTGGCACGAATCGAGACTGGGATTTGTCACTCCGTGTGACGGAGAGGTATCTCTGGGCCCACTCGGTAAGACATCATCATAATGAGCTCAATGTGACTAAGGAGTTAGCCACGGGATGATGTATTACGGAACGAGTAAAGAGACTTGCCAGTAACGAGATTGAACAAGGTATGGGGATACCGACGATCGAATCTCGGGCAAGTATCATACCGATAGACAAAGGGAATTGAATACGGGATTGATTGAATCCCCGACATCGTGGTTCATCCGATGAGATCATCGTGGAGTACGTGGGAGCCAACATGGGTATCCAGATCCCACTGTTGGTTATTGGCCGGAGAAGTGTCTCGGTCATGTCTACGTGTCTCCCGAACCCGTAGGGTCTACACACTTAAGGTTCGATGACGCTAGGGTTATAGGGAAATGGTATACGTGATTACCGAAGGTTGTTCGGAGTCCCGGATGAGATCCCGGACGTCACGAGGAGCTCCGGAATGGTCCGGAGGTAAAGATTGATATATAGGACGTCCAGTTTTGGTCACCGGAAAGTTTTCGGGCTCATCGGTAGTGTACCGGGAGTGCCGGGAGGGTGCCGGAGGACCCCCGAGAGGGGTGTGACGACCAAAGGACCTCATGGGCCCTTAGAGGAGGTGTGCCAGCCCATATTGGGTCGGCCAAGACCATCTATGTGGGCCCATGTGGCTGGAGATAAGGAGATAAGGCAAAAAGGATTTAAAAGGAGGAGATCCACCTCCCTTGTGGGAGGTGGACTCTCCCTTTAATTCGGCCGGCCATCTCCTCTTTGGAGTAGAGGCCAAGCCAGCCCTCCACGTCCCTCCTCCTATATATACTTGAGGTTTTGGATGTTTTGAGATAAGATTTGATCTCTCTCTCTCACGGCAAAGCCCTACCTCTCTTCTTCCTCCTCCGCAGCGCTTAGGCGAAGCCCTGTCGGAATACCTTGCTACTCCACCACCACCACGCCGTCGTGCTGCTGTTGGAGCCCTTCCCCAACCTCTCCTTCCTCCTTGCTGGATCAAGGTGTTGGAGACGTCACCGGGCTGCACGTGTGTTGAACGCGGAGGTACCGTCCGTTCGGCACTTGATCGGATCTACCGCGATCTGAATCGCTGCGAGTACGACTCCATCAACCGCGTTCTTGTAACGCTTCCGCTTAGCGATCTTCAAAGGTATGAAGATGCAATCTCTCCCCTCTCGTTGCTGGTTTCTGCATAGATAGATCTTGGTGAACGTAGGAAATTTTTGATTTACTACTACGTCTCCCAACAGTGGTATCAGAGCTAGGTCTATGCGTAGAATCTATGCACGAGTAGAACACAAAGCAGTTGTGGGCGTCGATTTTGTTAATATGCTTGCCGTTACTAGTCTTATCTTGATTCGACGGTATTGTGGGATGAAGCGGCCCGGACCAACCTTACACGTACGCTTACGTGAGACCGGTTCCACCGCCTGACATGCACCAGTTGCATAAGGTGGCTAGCGGGTGTCTGTCTCTCCCACCTTAGTCGGATTGGATTCGATGAAAAGGGTCCTTATGAAGGGTAAATAGCAATTGGCATATCACGTTGTGGTTTTGACGTAGGTAAGAAACGTTCTTGCTAGAAACCTATAGCAACCACGTAAAAACTTGCAACTACAAATTAGAGGACGTCTAACTTGTTTTTGCAGCATATGCCGTGTGATGTGATATGGCCAAAAGGATGTGATGTGATGCATTGTGATGTATGAGATTGATCATGTTCTTGTAATAGGGTTCACGACTTGCATGTCGATGACTATGACAACCGGCAGGAGCTATAGGAGTTGTCTTATATTATTGTATGACCTGCGTGTCAATCATAAACGCCATGTAATTACTTTACTTTATTGCTAAACGTTAGCTGTAGTAGTAGAAGTAATAGTTGGCGAGACAACTTCATGAAGACACAATGATGGAGATCATGATGATGGAGATCATGGTGTCGTGCCGGTGACAGTGATGATCATGGTGCCCCGAAGATGGAGATCAAAGGAGCAAGATGATATTGGCCATATCATGTCACTATATTGATTGCATGTGATGTTTATCATGTTTACATCTTATTTGCATAGAACGACGGTAGTAAATAAGATGATCTCTCAATAAAATTTCAAGAAAGGTGTTCACCCTAACTGTGCACCGTTGCTAAGGATCGTCGTTCCGAAGCACCACGTGATGATCGGGTGTGATAGGTTCTAACGTTCGCATACAACGGGTGTAAGCCAGATTTACACATGCGAAACACTTAGGTTGACTTGACGAGCCTAGCATGTACAGACATGGCCTCGGAACACGGAGGACCGAAAGGTCGAACATGAGTCGTATAGAAGATACGATCAACATAGAGATGTTCACCATGGATGACTAGTCCGTCTCACGTGATGATCGGACACGGGCTAGTTGACATGGATCATGTATCACTTGGAAGACTAGAGAGATGTCTATCTAAGTGGGAGTTCATTAATAATTTGATTAAATGAACTTAATTATCATGAACTTAGTCTAAAAATGTCCTTGCAAATTATGTCGTAGATAGCTCGCGCTGTAGCTCCACAGTTTTATTGATACAATCCTAGAGAAAAGTAAGTTGAAAGTTGATGGTAGCAATAATGCGGACTGGGTCCGTGATCTGAGGATTGTCCTCATTGCTGCACGGAAAGCTTATGTTTTTGATGTACCGCTAACTGCACCACTCCCTCAAGCGTTATCTGTAGATGTTGTGAACATATGACAGGCACTTTTTGGTGACTACGTGATAGTTCAATGCGTCATGCATTACGGCTTAGAATTGAGGCTCCAAAACGTTTTGAACGTCGCGGAACATATGAGATGTTCTAGGAGCTGAGATTGTGATCTCAGGCTCGTGCCTATGTTGAGAGGTATGAGACCTCCAACAAGATTCTTTGTCTTCAAGATAAAGGAGAATAGCTTAATCGGTGAGCGTGAGCTCAGATTGTCTGGGTGCTACAATCACTTGAATCAAGTGGGAGTTAATCTTCCAGATGAGATAGTGATTAATGCAGTTCTCCAAGTCACTGCCACCAAGCTACTAGAGGTTCGTGATGAACTATAACATGCCAGGGATGGATAAGATGATCCCTGAGTTGTTCGTGATGTTTGACACCACGAAGGTAGAAATCAAGAAGGAGCATCAAGTGTTGATGGTTAAGTGAAACCACTAGTTTCAAAAGGGGCAAGGGCAAGAACGGAAAACTTCAGGAATGGCAAGCCAGTTGTTGCTCTAGTGAAGAAACCCAAGGTTGAGCCCGAACCCGAGACTAAGTGCTTCTGTTATGAGGAGAATGTTCGCTGAAGCGGAAAACCCCTAGATGCTTGGTAGATAAGAAGGCCGGTAATGTCAATGGAAGTATATTTGATATACGTGTTAGTGATGTGTACCTTGCTGGTACTCCTAGTAGCACCTGGGTATTGGATACCGGTTCGGTTGCTAAGTGTTAGCAACTCAAAATAAAAGCTACGGAGTAAATGGAGACTAGCTAGGTGAAAGGTGACGATGTGTGTTGGAAGTATTTCCAAGATTGATGTGATCACCATCGCACGCTCTCTCTACCTTCAGGATTTGTGATAAACCTAAATAAATGTTATTTGGTGTTTGCGTTGAGCATGAACGTGATTAGATCATGATTAGTGCGATACGGTTATTCATATAAGTTAGAGAATAATGGTTATTCTGTTTACATGGATAATGCCTTCAATGGTCATGCACCCACTCGAAATGGTTTATCGAATCATGATCGTAGTAGTACACATATTCATAACATTGGTACCAAAAGATACAAAGTTAATAATGATAGTACCACATGCTTGTGGCACTGCCACGTAATGTCATATTGGTATAAATCGCATGAAGAAACTCCATGATGATGGATTTTTTTTGACTCACTCGATTTCGAATCGGTTGAGACATGCGAGCCATGCCTCTTGGGCAAGATGACTGAGACCCCGTCATCCAATATGATGGAGCGGGCAAGTGGCTTATTGGAATTAATACATGTTGATGTATGTGGTCCAATGAGTGTTGAAACACACAGTGGATATCGTTGTTTTTCTTTACCTTCACTGATGATTTGAGTAAATATGGGGATATTTACTTAATGAAACACGAATCTGAAATGTTTGAAAGGTTCAAGGAGTTTCAGAGTGAAGTTAAAGATCATCGTGACAAGAAGATAAATGTCTATGATATGATCATGGAGGTGAATATCTAAGTTACGAGTTTGGTATGCAATTTTAGACAATGTGGAAATTGTTTCACAGCTCACGCCTCCTGGAACACCATAGTGTGATGGTGTGTTCGAACGTCGTAGTCGTGCTCTATTGGATATAGTGAGTACTATGATGTCTCTTATCGTTTTACCACTATCGTTATGGGGTTATGCATTAAAGACAAATCCATTCACTTTAACAGGGCACCATCTAAGTCTGTTGAGATGACACCGTGAGAATTATGGTTTGACAGAAGCCTAAGCTGTCATTTCTTAATGTTTGGGGCTGCGACGCTTATGTGAAAATGGGTTTTTCACCTAGCGAGCTCGAACCCAAAGCAGACAAATGCATCTTCATAGAATACCCTAATGAGACATTGGGTATACCTTCTATCTCAGATCCAAGCGCAAAAGGTATTTGTAGCTAAGAACGGGTCCTCTCTTGAGAAAGAGTTTCTCTCGAAAGAATTGAGTGGGAGGAAGATAGAACTTGATGAGGTTGTTGAACCTTTGTTTCAACCAGAGAATAGCGCAACACAGAAAGATGTTTCTGTAGAACCTACTTAGTTGAAAAGGAAGTTAATGATGATGATCATGAAGCTTCGGATCAAGTCACTATCGAACCTCGTAGGTCGACAAGGACGCGTACTGCTCTTGAGTAGTACGACAACCCTGTCTTGGAAATCATGTTGTTGGACAACGATGAACCTACGAACTAGGGAGAAGCGATGGTGGGCCCGGATTCCAACAAATGGCTAGGAGCCATGAAATCCGAGAAAGGATCCATGTATGAAAACCAAGTATGGACTTTGGTAGACTTGCCTGTTGAATGGCGGGTCATTGAGTACAAATGGACCTTTGAGATAAACATAGACGCTAATGGTGAAATGTCACCATTTATAAAGCTCGACTTGTCGCAAAGAAGTTTCCGCCAAGTTCAAGGAGTTGACTACGATGAGATTGTCTCATCTGTAGCGATGCTAAAAGTCTATTAAAATTTTGTTAGCAGTTGTTGCATTTTTCGATTATGAAATCTGGCAGATGGATGACAAAACAAGGTTTCCGTAATGGTTTCTGTGAGGAAGAGTTGTATGTGATACAACCAGAAGGTTTTGTCAATCCTAAGGATGCTAATAATATGCAAACTCCAGCGATCCTTCTATGGACTGGAGCAAGCATCTCGGAGTTGGAATATATGCTTTGATGAGGTGATCAAAGTTTTTAAGTTTATACAAAGTTTATGAGAAACTTGTATTTGCAAGAAAGTGAGTGGGAGCACTATAGAATTTCTTATAAGAATATGTAGCTGACATATTATTGATCGGAAATGATGTAGAATTTCTGGAAGAGCATGAAGGGTTGTTTGAAAAGAGTTTTTTCAAAGGAAGACCCAGATAAAGCTACTATTTTATTGAGCATCAAGATCTATAGGGATAGATCAATTCACTTGATAAGTTTTTTCGACGAAGACATACCTTGACAAGTTTTTGAAGGAGTTCAAAATAGATGGGTCAAAGAAGGAGTTCTTGACTGTATTGTAAGGTGTGAAATTGAGTAAGACTCAATACCTGACCACGGCAGAAGATAAAGAAAAGATGAGTGTCATCTCCTATGCTTTAGCCATAGGCTCTATATAGTATGCCATGCTGTGTACCGCACCTGTGTGTGCCTTGCCATGAGTCTGTCAAGGGGTACAAGAGTAATCCAAGAGTGGATCACTGGACAATGGTCAAAGTTATCCTTAGTAACTTGAGAACTAAGGAAATATTTCTCAATTATGGAGGTGATAAAGAGTTCATCGTAAAGGGTTACGATGATGCAAGCTTTAACTCCAATCCGGATGACTCTTAGTAGAAATCTGGCTACGTATAGTGGAGCAGCCATTTGGAATAGCTCCAAGTGGAGCGTGGGAGCAGTATCTACAAATATGACATGGAAAGTTTGCAAGGTACACACGGATCTGAATGTCGCAGACCCGTTGACTAAAAAAAACCTCTTTCACGAGCAGAACATGAACAAACCCCAGAACTTATTGAGTGTTAATCACATGATGATATGATCACATGGTGATGTAAGTGTTAATCACATGGTGATGTGAACTAGATTATTGACTCTAGTGCAAGTGGGAGACTGTTGGAAATATGCCCTAGAGGCAATAATAAAATGGTTATTATTGTATTTCCTTGTTCATGATAATTGTCTATTGTTCATGCTATAATTGTGTTAACCGGAAACCATAATACATGTGTGAATACATAGACCACAACATGTCCCTAGTGAGCCTCTAGTTGACTAGCTCGTTGATCAATAGATGGTCACGGTTTCATGGCCATGGACATTGGATGTCGTTGATAACGAGATCACATCATTAGGAGAATGATGTGATGGACAAGACCCAATCCTAAGCATAGCACTAGATCGTGTAGTTCATTTGCTAAAGCTTTTCAATGTCAAGTATCGTTTCCTTAGATCATGAGATTGTGCAACTCCCGGATACCATAGGAATGCTTTGGGTGTGCCAAACGTCACAACGTAACTGGGTGGCTATAAAGGTGCACTACGGGTATCTCCGAAAGTATCTGTTGGGTTGGCACGAATCGAGACTGGGATTTGTCACTCCGTGTGACGGAGAGGTATCTCTGGGCCCACTCGGTAAGACATCATCATAATGAGCTCAATGTGACTAAGGAGTTAGCCACGGGATGATGTATTACGGAACGAGTAAAGAGACTTGCCAGTAACGAGATTGAACAAGGTATGGGGATACCGACGATCGAATCTCGGGCAAGTATCATACCGATAGACAAAGGGAATTGAATACGGGATTGATTGAATCCCCGACATCGTGGTTCATCCGATGAGATCATCGTGGAGTACGTGGGAGCCAACATGGGTATCCAGATCCCGCTGTTGGTTATTGGCCGGAGAAGTGTCTCGGTCATGTCTACGTGTCTCCCGAACCCGTAGGGTCTACACACTTAAGGTTCGATGACGCTAGGGTTATAGGGAAATGGTATACGTGATTACCGAAGGTTGTTCGGAGTCCCGGATGAGATCCCGGACGTCACGAGGAGCTCCGGAATGGTCCGGAGGTAAAGATTGATATATAGGACGTCCAGTTTTGGTCACCGGAAAGTTTTCGGGCTCATCGGTAGTGTACCGGGAGTGCCGGGAGGGTGCCGGAGGACCCCCGAGAGGGGTGTGACGACCAAAGGACCTCATGGGCCCTTAGAGGAGGTGTGCCAGCCCATATTGGGTCGGCCAAGACCATCTATGTGGGCCCATGTGGCTGGAGATAAGGAGATAAGGCAAAAAGGATTTAAAAGGAGGAGATCCACCTCCCTTGTGGGAGGTGGACTCTCCCTTTAATTCGGCCGGCCATCTCCTCTTTGGAGTAGAGGCCAAGCCAGCCCTCCACGTCCCTCCTCCTATATATACTTGAGGTTTTGGATGTTTTGAGATAAGATTTGATCTCTCTCTCTCACGGCAAAGCCCTACCTCTCTTCTTCCTCCTCCGCAGCGCTTAGGCGAAGCCCTGTCGGAATACCTTGCTACTCCACCACCACCACGCCGTCGTGCTGCTGTTGGAGCCCTTCCCCAACCTCTCCTTCCTCCTTGCTGGATCAAGGTGTTGGAGACGTCACCGGGCTGCACGTGTGTTGAACGCGGAGGTGCCGTCCGTTCGGCACTTGATCGGATCTACCGCGATCTGAATCGCTGCGAGTACGACTCCATCAACCGCGTTCTTGTAACGCTTCCGCTTAGCGATCTTCAAAGGTATGAAGATGCAATCTCTCCCCTCTCGTTGCTGGTTTCTGCATAGATAGATCTTGGTGAACGTAGGAAATTTTTGATTTACTACTACGTCTCCCAACATATATATATATGAGTTTTCAATGTCCTCAACAGCATTCACTTATTGCTAAATTATTCAAGTTGATTTTCATCTAAGTGAATGTGATCGGATCCTTTCCCCTCTATGCTAAACTCAACCCAGTCTGTTCACAAATTCTTCATATGTGTTCTACTTTGAAACTTGTTCAAAGTCTTCACTGTGTCCTTGACAACTGAAGAATTTGCGAACAAAAACTTTGAAATTTTCACTATAAAAATTTTCAGCGGTTCCCGCTCAAACGGTTACGATTCCCATGACTGGATAACCCACGATCCCCCATAATCTCCACTACTCAGAATGTGGGTGACACCTGTCGTGTGGAGAGCAAGGGTCAGGGGCAATCCTGTCCAAAAACTTCGGGCGGATTGGTTTTCACTTCCACTATAAATACCCCCTCCCCTTCAACAGCGCTCGGTTACTCCTCATCTCTACTCTCTCTCGACCTCCAACCTAGCGCCGCCGCTAAAGTCATCGATGCCTATGTGGAAGAGCTTCACTGCCTCGACCTCGCCGTCGCCGTACTCGCATCGGCCGCGAAAGTCTTCATCCCACGGCCTCTGTAGTTGTCTCCCTCTGCCAAGCTAGGCCGTGGGAGATCTGAACTGACGAACTTCCCAATCTCACCTCTCAGTTCATCGTGTTCTTCACCAGGGTAAATAAAATTTATTTTTATTGCCCTTGTTTGATCTTCAAATGCTCTTCATATTCCTCAAAAGGTGTTTATCCTTCATGAATCTTATTCTAAAGCACCTTACATCTTCATATACTTGATGATTTTCCCTAAGTAATGATTTTCTTCAAGATTCCTCAATTGTGTGAATCCTCAAAATTTGCACAACTCTGGAACCTAAGACAAAGAACACTTAGTGAAATTCCTCAAGACACCCATGGTCAAATTCCTCACCTGTTTTATTTAAATTTTTTGAGAACGGATATGACCTCTTCAAATTCCTCGCACCTATACTCTGTTCACAGGTACAAACATGTCCGCTGATGAATCACTAGGTTCTCATCAACTTAACTCATTTGCAGCGTTCCTTGAGGAAAAACTGTGTACTTCTTCAAAGTCCTCAAGAGTTCAAATTCCTCAGGTGAAGAAAATGGCTGACGGAAAGAAACCTCAGAAAGGTGGAAAGAAGCCAGATGTGCACACTGCTTTTGAGATTCCAGATGATTTGTATGACGAATACTGCACACCAGATGAAGAAACTTATGGCAAAGAAACAACCAAGCAGAGAAAAAATCGTCTTCAGAAAATTGAGAGGAGATGGGCAAGGGAATGGAAGGAATATCGTTATGTAACTCCTAAATACATGATGAAATTCGCTGTGAAACCTCCTTGCAACAGGCCTCCCCTGGCTCAAAATCAAATTGCTGATCCCACTAGCCTTAAGACTGGTGACGACTTTCCTCATATGTGGGAGAAGCAGCAAGCCAAGCTGGCGAGGAAAGCCAAAGAGGCAGTGAAGAAATTCAATGAAGATTCTGCTGCTGCTGCCTCTGCCGGAGCCTCTGCAAGTGCTCCGAAGAAATCAATGATGAAGAAAGCTGCTGTGAAGACAAGTTCTTCAACCTCAATACCATCGCAGCAGGTTCCTCAAGTCCAAAGGCCTCAACCTACAAAGGCCTCAGATGCTGGTACTGTTGCTGCTTAGTCCTCAGCTGCAGCTGCAAAGTCTTCAACCCCAGTTCATTTGGCATCATGTAAGAGTACTGAGGGATTCAGAAAAGTTCCAAAGATCCCGGCAAGCCCCTCTACTACAGCAAAGTCTTCAACTAGCCCTACAGTGTTGAAGCTGAAGAAAACTACCGGACGAGGTCAAAGACCAAGTCCTCACACAAGCAAGGTTGTGGTAACCAAACCCTCAGGATCTAAGGATGATAATGATGATGAAGCTGATGATGAAGAATTGGAGTAAATCATCAGGCAAAGTCAGCAAAGGGTTGCTATAGCCAAGGGCAGCTTTGCTCCTCTCATGCTGGATCCCAAGATGATCCTCAACTTCATCGATATATGGCATGAAGATCCAAACACTCCACTTTCTTCACTAAATCTGCCTCTTGGTGTGGATCATGTCCTCACCCACTTCATCTCTGAAGAAAAATGGAAGAGAGAACAAGCTCTCAGAGTCAAGAGGAACAGGTTTCGGAAAGAAAAGTTTCTGAGAGACAATGTGATGAACTTGACCCCGAATCAACTCATCACTGTTCAGTCTAAAATTCGCACACTTTCAGAGGATCAAGAAAGGTATGATGTTGAATGGAAGGGCACTAAGGTGAGATTCGTTAGGGCTGCTCAAGCTGCTGTGAAGGATCACAACACTAGGGTTGCAGCTCAATCGCAACCACAAAATCCTCAGTCTGATGAAATTCCTCAGGCTGCTGATGAAACTGCTCAGCCCGATGTGACTGCTGATGAGAATGCTTATGCACCAGAAGCAACGACCAGTGCTACTAAGGAAACTCAGACTACTGATGACCTTGCCAGGACAACCATCACTGTTGTGCCTGAAGAAACTGAAAGGCCAGCTGAAGTTTTTGTTGTGCTTGAAGAACCTGAACCCACCAGGGCGACTGCATCAGTCGTACCTGAAAAAGCTGAAACTACAGAGGAAAAGACTCTCAAGAGAAAAGCATCAATGTTAGAATCCTCAGTTGTGAAGAAGTTGAAGACTATGCCAAGTTCTTCAACTGGACCCATTGATGCTACACCAATTTCCTCTTCACCTGCCTATGAACTTGTACCATTTGGGGTTGACTATGTCATCCCAGATGAAGAAGATGAAGATCATTTTGCTGCTCCGACAGAGCAGATTGATGAAGAAATTGAAGTTGAAGACATTGCTTCAACTCCAAAGGTATCATCGCCCTAGCCTCAGTTCACTACTGAAGAGGCTGGAGTTGAATATAATTGACGAGGACGTAGACATTGGCAATACAATGCCTATCATCAATGATGAATATTGGGGATCAGCACACCCAAATTCACCAATGACAACTCCTCTGACAAAGATTCCTCAGTCACCTGCTCCGACTAAAGAAATACATGAAGAATCTGCCGATCAGACCACCCAAGTCATTGAAGAAATTCCAGCTGCAACAGCTGATGACTTTGTTGTTCCACCTGTAACTGAGGAACCAGCCCTCCAGATTGTTCAAGTTACTCCCATGCCAAAGGAGATTAAGGGTCGCTTCAAGCCAAATCGTCAACCGAAGCCAAGGATGCCTTTCAAAGGCTCAGCGCGCCCCAAATTCCTCAAGAGTAATTTCTTCAATGAGCGCATGGTCTTCATAGGTCCAAATCCTTATGACTCTACAAGGGCCAGTCGTAGCAGATTCTAGACGGCAACTCAACTCAACTACTATGCATCAGTCATGTTCGAGAAGAAGAAAGTCTTCGAGCACCACCAAATTCCTCATGCGGACATGGAAACACTTCCATCGTTCACACCGGTGCTCCAAGTTCTTCACAATGCAGGCATTCTTCCTTTTTGTGTTGACATCTGCGACTGGAATGAGGAAATCATCCTTCAGTTCTATGCCACACTGCATATCAGTGAAAATGCTTCAGACATCAACTCCTGGGTTTTGGACTGGATGACAGGATCAACACACTTCACTGCTCAAGCTTTTGAATTGCTTCAGTGTGTACCAGTTCCAATTCCCTCAGATGAAGCTTGCAGACTGTTTGATGAGCCTGCACTTCCGAATCAGCTGATGCAAGTGTTGATGAAGACATTGCCTCTTGGAAAGCCTCAATGGAAAAACTTCCTTGTGAAGGATTTGCTATATGTGCCCAGGATGGTCTACCGCATACTCACAAATACTCCATGTCCTCAGAAGGGCCACAATTCTGAAGAAGAAGAGGTGGAGGGAGTCATGAAGAATATGCTCTTCAACATCATTCATGGGATTCCCATAGACTTACACGATTTCTTCATGAGGACATTGGCCAATGCTACTTTAGCTCATTTGAACAGAAGCCTTATGCACCTTGGATCATGAAATTCATCAGGGCAAAGTCCTCAGTTCCCTTCAAGGCTGATTTCTAGAACCACTTCGGCTTCCTACCTCCAATCGAAGTCATCAAGAGCACAATTGACTCGGTGGAAGGAAAAGGCAAGGCTGTCATTGATGAAGGCACTCGTCCATTGGATGGACAGTTTCGCAAAGCTGCTTCCTTCTCCACCAATGATGACACTGCAACTCAGGACTCTAAAGCAAAGGCCTCAACTCACAAACCTCAAGAGTCTGCCCCTCGTGTGATGACTGATCGCGAGATGCTAATTAGTCTTCATCAGAAGGTCAATCGCAATCACAAGTGGGTGAAGCGTCAACTTGGCTACATTGTGCAAAACATGACTGTGACTCAGAACTCTGTCAAGAGGAAACACTACTATGCGCATGAAAACCTCAACCGCACTTGGGCCATATTGTCTCACCTCAAGTCTTCTGAAGAACTAAATGAGCTGGATCTTAAAGAACAACCTGACTGGGCTCGTCGACCACAGAAGAAACTCAAGAAATTCAAGAAAGTCCAAGTTCCTATGATGGTCACAAGTTCATATTCTTCATCTCGAGAGCGCGATGAGGATGAAGACATTGACGACACTGCGGTAGGCCCTGCATCGACAAACGACCCTGACAACGTTGGCGCTCCTTCCTCACCAACACGATGAGATTCTTCAAAGGGGCGATAGTCCTCATTTTTTCGTCCCTTTTGGTCTTCGATGACAAAGGGGGAGAAAATTTGAGTTAGTCTTCAAGCGGGTCTCTATATATGGGCTATTTTTGTTTAAGTTAGAACTCTCGCTCTTCTGAAGCTTTTGTTGATTGAGTTGTAAACTTAAGTCCGATGGTGGTGTGACACTTCTGAACTATTTCCTCGCATGTTTATTTCCTCAAGTACCTTAATGCATACATGCTGAATTTCGTCAGACACCATTTTCCTCACGCATTTCAAATTCTTCATATCATATGTTCAAATGTGTGTATGAATTACAAGATATAGGGGGAGTTCTCCATGTTTTAACCTGCCATGTGCATTTGCAGTCCAAAGCAAATTCCTCAAATATGCACATCTTTAGGGGGAGTTCTTCTATATCTTGCAATCAAATTCCTCAAACAATATACTTTCACTTCATATGTTTATCCCCGTTGAAAACTTAACCTATTTGTCATCGATCACCAAAAAGGGGGGAGATTGTTAGTGCATCTAGTGCCCCTTAGTGATTTTGGTGTATTGAAGACTTATAGGTTAAGGTTCTAATGCGTTTGTGAGTGTACACAGGCTCTATAAGTCGATGAGGAGTTTGATATATTCAGAGATTATTGACCCCTAAAAATGTATGTCTTCAACTGAAGACTTTGCTGAAGACTTTGTGAAGACTTTGGTGAAGACTTTGTGAAGACTTTGAAAATGAAGAAGTTGGTGCGACCTTGAAGATATGAATGAGGAATATGAATCATGACGACTTTTGTTTTCGTAGTTTCATTTCCTTTATTTGAGTCATAGGAAACACCGTACTGTTAAAGGGGGCCGAGGTAATACTAAAGAAAATTTCCAATTGATGCTCAACTCCAAAATCCTCAACCTATACACTCCTTCGAGTGAAGCCTTTGGAAATCTCTTACGGTTCAAACAAGTTCTTCAGTGCTAGAGACGAAGTTCTTCTGGTCTCTGAGGAAATTGATCTGACTGAGGAGTTAGGATTTTGCCAGTGCAAATTGCCTACAAGTGAAGAACATGATAAACCCGAGGACTTTCATAGTTCGAAATTCCGACGGTTGCTGTGCTTAGCGCCAGATGTCCCCAATAATAACATCCACATAATGGTCATATCATTGGGGGCATTTATATCTTATCATGTCGGGTTGCACCCTTGCTATAAACTGCCACCCCCACAACCACTAGTTGGTTGGCTGCTCCGAGAGAGAACTGACACTTGTCATTTGAGAGCAACCCATCCTCCGAGGACTTTGAGAGAAAATCATCAGTGAGGAAAAACCCACAACCAAACCACCAAACCCATAGTGATTGAGCATCACTGAAGAAATTCATGTGTGGATCCGACGCTTGTTACCTTTGAGGACTATGCATCCTCCAGATGGTTAGGCATCATGGTCTAGTGGTCCTGCAGTCAATTAGGGATCACGAAGTGACCTTGGTCTAGAGCATCCAGCAGTAAATTGTGGATCGCCAGGTGACCAGTTTGTGAGGGTTTTGGAAGTCTACCCTGAAGACTTACCATGAGTGTTGGGCGAGGACTGTGTGACCTTAGCTCAAGGAGAATACGGTAAGGATTGTGTGTCCTGGGACTGTGTGTCCTCTGGTTTAAATACCAGGCCGCTCCAAACCAGACATACGACTGTCACAGTAGTTGGAACTGGGTCATCAAACCATTGTCTTCATCGAGCCATCTAGTTCTATTTCCTCAACCCCTCTATTCCTCATATACCTGTTGATGAAATTGATTGTTACTGTTTGAAGAATTTGACTGAAGACTTTCACAAATTCCTCACCTCAAATTCTTCAAGTTACCTTGTTCATCACTGCTTATCCTGTATCACGCTACTTACTATTTGTGCATGTTTCATTTCATCATGAAGACTATGCTGTTACTATGTTCCTCATGCACTTGAGTACTTATTCCGCTGCTAATTATTCATCACATTTCAAATTCCTCAAAGTTGAAATTCATCAAGTGATGAATTTGTAAAAATCGCCTATTCACCCCCTCTCTAGTCGATATAACGCACTTTCACCTTCGCGGAAGGAGAGCGGTCGGATCTGCTTGCTGTGGTAGTGCCGGAGCTTCTGCTGGTAGATTGCTATCCGGCTCAAGGCCAGTTCGCGGGCTTCTTCCAGTAGGTCGACGCTATTTTCTCTTGCCTCCTTTGCGTCCTTCTTCGTGTATAGGGTGACCCGAGGCGAGTCGAACTCGATGTCGGTGGGGATGATCACCTCAGACCCGTACACAAGGAAGAAGGGTGTGTAGTCGGTTGATCGGTTGGGGGTGGTCCTGAGGCTCCAAAGGACAACCGGCTGCTCGTCGACCCAGTAGCCGGCTAACCTCACCAGTGGCGTTACGAGCCAGGGCTTGATGTCGGACAGGATTAGGCCGTTTGCCCTCTAGACCTGGCCGTTTGACTCCAGATAAGCGACGAATGCCAGGTCGAGCCAGATTCCCTGCTTGGAGCAGAAACACGTGAGCGTGCCCTTGGCGAAGTTCGTGCCGTTGTCGGTGATGATGTTGTGGGGGATGCCGTAGCGAACTGTGACGTCGTCGATGAATCGGATGGCCATGGGGCCGTCCAGTTTCTTGATTGGCCGGGCCTCGATCCGCTTGGTGAATTCGTCAACGGCCACCAGTAGATGTGTCATGCCGCCTCGTGCGGTCTTGAAGGGTCCCACCATGTCCAGCCCCCAGAAAGCAAAGGGCCACGAGAGGGGGATGGTCTAGAGGGCCGAAGCCGATAGGTGGCTTTGCATGCTAAAGCGCTGGCAACCCTCGCATTCGTCGACCAGCTTCTTGGCCGCCTCTAAGGCGGTAGGCCAGTAGAAACCGTGGTGAAAATCCTTGGCCACTAGGGTCCTGGAGGCGGCGTGGTGCCCGCACTCGCCCTAGTGGATGTCGAGGAGGATCTCCTGACCCTTCTCCGGCTCGACGCACCGTTGGAAGACGCCGGTGGTGCTGCGGTGGATGAGCTCACGGTTGATGATGTTGTAGGCCGAGGCCCGGGGCTGAATTTGTCTTGTCGTGACCTCGTCCAGGGGGAGCTCGCCGCGCAGAAGGAACGCCAGGATGGGCTGGGCCCACGAGGGAGTCGAGATAGGGGACGGCTCTGGAGCCCCCGGGCCTGGTTGATCAGTCCCCGGGACCGGCTCGCCAGCCCCCGGGTCGGAGACGACCGGTGAGGCGTCGACCGTCATCATGATAGCCACAGTGTTGGAGCCAGCTGCCTCGGATGCAGCCGGCTCAACTGGTGTCGTCATGGCAGTCGAGGTCAAGGGAGCCGGCGGCGAAGATGCCAAGGGGGCGGCCGGCGTTGCTGATGGGCCGGCAGTATCTGCCGGCACGAAGATGGATTTCGATTTTAGCGAAGGCTTGATCGACGGTTTGAGCAGCCGCTCGAGGGAGACGCCGGCTGGGATGGCCTGCCGGGTGGAGCTGATCTTTGCCAATGCGTCGGCTGCCTCGTTGTCTGCCCGTGGGACGTGGTGGAACTCACAGCCCTCGAAGGAGCCGGTGAGTTGTTGTATGTGGAAGCGGTAGCTGTCCATGTTGGCGCCCCTGGCATCCCATTCGCCAAAGACCTGCTGTACCACGAGGTCAGAGTCGTTGAAGCATAGGAGACGCCTGATGCCGATCTCCTTGGCGAGCCGGAGGCTGTGGACGATGGCCTCGTATTCGGCCACGTTGTTGGAGGCGGCGAAGTGGATCTGGAGGGCGTACTTGAGCTGGTCACCTTTTGGGGAGGAGAGGACTATGCCGGCACCCAAGCCGGTCCTCATTTTTGAGCCGTCGAAATGCATGTGCCAATGTGTGGAGTCTGGGGGAGGCGACACGAACTCGGTCTCCGCCCAGTCGACGAGGAAGTCGGCCAACGCCTATGACTTGATGGCGGTACGAGGTTCGTACTGGATCTCGTGGTCGGCGAGGGCGATGACCCATTTGGCGATTCGGTCGGTGGAGACCCAGTCGCTCATGATTTCACCGAGCGGGGCCGTGCTCACCACAGTGATGGTGTGCTCTTGGAAGTATTGCTTGACCTTCTTGGCGGCAAAGTAGATGCCATATCACATCTTCTGGTAGTGGGGGTAGTTCTGCTTGGAGGTGGAGAGTACCTCGCTGAGGTAGTAGATGGGATGCTGGACCGGCAGGGATTTGCCCTCCTCCGGCCGCTCGACCAGCAAGACAACGTTGATTACGCGAGTGGTCGCCACGATGTAGGCGAGCAAGGGCTCCTTCTCAGCCAGCACGGCCACGATGGGCACGTGGGTGAGAGCTTCCTTGAGGCCACGGAAGGCCTCGTCCGCCTCGTCGGGCCAATCGAACATGCCCGTCTTCTTGGAGTGACCCGGCGCGACCAAATCCATCTTGCGAAGGAGCCCATAGAGGGGCAGGGATTTCTCCCCCAGCCGGCTGATGAACCGGCTGAGCGAGGCAAGGCAGCCGGTGAACTTCTGGACATCACGGAGCCGGGTCGGCTTGGGCATGCGCTCGATCACGCTGATCTTCTCTGGGTTTGCTTCGATGCCGCGGGCGGACACGAAGAAACCCAGGAGCTGGCCGGCTGGGACCCCGAAGACGCACTTCTCCGGGTTGAGCTTGATCTTGTACTCGCGCAGGTTTGCGAAGGTCTCCCGGAGATCGCCGAGGAGGCTGAAGTGCTTCTTGGTTTTGACGATGATGTCATCGATGTAGATGTGGACGTTCCTTCCTATTTGAGGCAGGAGGCACTTCTGCATGCACCGCTGGAAGGTGGTGCCTGCATTCTTCAGGCCGAAGGACATGGTGATGTAATAGTAGGCCCCGAAGGGCGTGATGAAGGAGGTCTTGAGCCGGTCCTACGGATCCAGCTTGATCTAGTGGTAGCCGGAGTAGGCGTCCAGGAAGGACAGCAAGTCACAACCGGCCGTGGAGTCGATGACTTGATCGATCCGCGGTAGGGCGAATGGGTCCTTGGGGTATGCCTTGTTCAAGCTAGTGTAGTCGATGCACATGTGCTAGGTCTTGTTCTTCTTTAGCAGGATTGGGTTGGCCAGCCAGTCCGGGTGAAAAACTTCCATGATGAAGTCGGCTGTGAGCAGCCGGACGATCTCTTCTCCTATAGTATGCTGCTTCTCCTCAGAGAAACGGCGCACGGGTTGCTTGACCGGCTTGACGTCCGGCTGGACGTGTAGTTTGTGCTCGGCGAACTTTCTCGGGACACCCGGCATGTCATTGGGGGACCATGAAAAGATGTCCCGATTCTCACGGAGGAAGTTGATGAGCTCTCCTTCCTATTTACTATCGAGGCGGGAGCCGATGGTGACACACTAAGCAGGGTTGGGAAGGTTGAGTGGGATCTACTTGGTGTCCTTGGACGGCTGGAAGGAGGCCTCACCGACGGAATGCGAGGGAGGAGCCGGCACGGCCGACTGGCTGGCAGCGAGGGCCACGAGCCGGTCGAGCTACCGCTTTTCCTCGGCTATCTCTAGGGCCTCGGCCAGCCGGTTGCCGTCTCGAGTGCACTCGAGCGACATCTTGTAGTCACCCGCGATGGTGATGATTCCCTTGGGGACCGACATCTTGAGCTTGAGGTAGGCGTAGTGGGGGACCGCCATGAACTTGACGAGGGTCGACAGGCCCAACAGCGCGTGGTAGGGACTCGCGAGGTCCACTACCTCGAACAGCACCGCCTCGCGGTGAAAGTGGCCAGGGCGGCCGAAGAGGACGTCAAGCGTGATCTTGCTAATAGGGGAGCAGAATTTTCCAGACACGATGCCATGGAAAACCGTCCGGCTCGCCTGCATGTCTTCTGTTTTCAGCCCCAGCTTGCGCATCGTGTCGAGGTAAAGGATGTTGATGCTACTACCACCATCAATCAGCACCCATGAGAAGCGGCAGGTGCGCTTCTCGGTGGCGATGGTGGGGTCGAGGACTAGGGCATAGCTATCGGGACTCGGCATCACGGTGGGGTGATCTGCCTGGCTCCACGTGACCGGCTTCTCCGACCAGTGCATGAACTGGGGAGTCGCCGGCATGGTGGCGTTCACCTCATGGTGGAGCCGGCATTGAGCATGTTTGCTTGTCTCTTCACTGGTGAAGACGACGTAGCAACCGTCCTGGTTAGGGAACTGGTCGTGTAGGCGGCCGTCGTTTTGGGGCGGAGCCGGAGCCGGCGTCGGGGCAGCAGCTAGGGTCGGGGCCGGCGCGCGAGCAGGTGGCGCGGGAGGAGCCGGAAGGCTGTCCCCCCGGGCCAATCGCTGTGAGAAGTTGCACTGCCGGAGCGTGTGCGTAGAGGGCTTGGCCCAAGAGTGGTTCTTGCAGGGGAGGTCGAGCATCTACTCGAATGTGAGCTTCGGCTACCAGGCTGCCTTGCCAGTGCGCTAACGCTGGCTGGAAGACTGGGCAGCCGGCTCTTGCTCCTCGATGGTGGTGACCTGACGGCTCCCGTAGCGGGAGTCCGGCTGGTCATTCTTGCGCTTGTTGTTATGCGGCTGCCGGTTGTCGGTAGCCGGTCGGGACGTCGCCGGCGTTGACGTTGCCTTAGCGGGCGAGGTCATCTTGACCCGAATGGCGGAATCAGCCATGGCGTACTTGTCCTCCTTGGTCATGAGCTCGGCGAGCGTGGCCGACTCAGAGCACAGGAGCTTGTGCTTGAGGGGGGTGTCATCACGACAGACTTCGATGAAGTACTGTATGGCTTGCACCTCATGCACCCCCTCACAAGAGTTGCGGAGCTCGGTCCACCGGGTGAGGTTGTCGCGGAGGGACTCGTCCGACCCCTACACGCACATGGCTAGTTCACGGGGGCGGCCTGGCCGCTTGTAGGTGTCGGTGAAGTTGCGTACGAAGGCTTCCTCGAAGTATGTCCAAGTGTTGATGATGTCGGCCACCGGGATGTTGAGCCAGGTGCGGGCCGAGCCGATTAACATGAGTGGAGCGTAGCGAACGGCTACGCGTTTGTTCCCCCTGGCGATGCCGACCGTTGTGGTGTAGTTGATCAGCCAGTCTTCGGGCTTGGCGGCCCCGTTGTACTTTGGGGTGTCTCGGGGGAGCGTGAAGCCGGTTGGGAACGGCTCATTGCGGATCCGAGGGACGAAACACGCTGGGCCAATCGAGCCCTCCTCCTCGAGGAGGGCTGACTGCGCGAGCCGGTCGATGCGGAGGTGGGCATCATTCTCTTTGTGGAGGACACGTGGTCTGAGCCGGGCCGATAGCTCGGGGCGGACGATGGGTGGAACCGACCGTTCCGACTCGCGACGTGGGGGTGGTGTATGCCCGCGGCTACGCTAGCTGCCGGCTGCCGGCGCCTCGTGGTGGCGGCCGCTGCGAGGCGGGTCGTTGGTGCGCCGACTGTTCACAACCGGTTGCTCGTTCCCCGACAACTGAGAGGGCTGGGGGTTGCTTGCCCTGACCCCAGGGACGGAGACGCGAGGGGAGCAGGAGTGTTGAGCCGGCTGACGGACAGCAGTCCTAGTGCCCTCGTGCTCGAGCCCGGGGCCTTCAGAGGTGACACTGCCTCCCGCGAGCAGATGTTGCTATGCCTCGGCGGCGTCGATCAGGTCCTTGATGTGACGCTCGTGGACGACACGCTCTTCGCCCTCCAAGGTAGCCAGATCCTTGTAGGCTACCTTGGCGGCCCGCAGGTTGGCTGCGGGGGTGTCGTAGACGGGCATGTTGCCGCCCAAGATTTTGGCGACCACGCGACCGCGGTCGCGCATAGCCCCACGCCGGCTGGGCTCAGTGCCAGCCGGGGTGAGACCATAGGCGGGGGCGTACTCCCGCTGAGCGGCATCCATGCGGCGCCGTGTGGCCACAAGGGCGCTGGCGTCCTTGAACAGGAGACAGCGAGCCGCCTCGGGCTCAGCCGTGGCGGTGTCGGGGTTTGCCATTGGGGCGATGGGAGTGCTCAAGCCCCGGAGAGCCGCACCGAGCGGGTCAGAGGTGCCGACGCGGGCCGTGGCAGCGTCGGCCTCGGCCCACACGCATCTCGAGAAGGTGGAGGAGATGATGGTCATTGCTCCCACGCGGTTGTGGAAGCCACTGGACTGGGTCGCAGCGAGCGCGCCCATAGCCGTGGGCGGATCGGCGCAGACGAGCACTTGGCTAGGGTACCCGTTGGCGATCGGAGCTTCGGCGAGGCTTACCCTGCCGAAGTGCTCAGTGAGCGTGTCGATGTTGAGCGTGAGGTCGACGAAGCTGCCCATAGGGCCTAGCGGAGCAAGCCCCACGAGCCCGTGGTTTCACCTGGTCGTGCGGCGACGGCGGGGAATGGCGAGGGGTCCCGCCCGGAGCATGAATCAGGCCGGCGCCACATACGACCCCACGGTGGGTACCAACTATCGTCGTTTTCTCACGACAGATGCCATGGGTAGGCTTATCGAAGGTGGTTAGGGCCGGAGGACGCCGACGGGCTCCGGGAGAGGGATTAGGTACAAGCGATGGTGACACACGATGTACCTAGGTTCAAGGTCCTCCATGGGAGATAACACCCCTAGTCCTGCTTGGTCTAGTTTGATGGATGGGTATGTTTACAAGGTTGCTCCTGGAGCTGTGTCCAGGGGAGAAAGAGGGAGCACCCGACTCGCCTTCCTAAGCTATGAAGTGTGAGAGTGTGAAGGAAGTATCCCATAGGTGTGTGCGTGAGACTTGTCCTCCCCGTAGGTGTGTGTGAGAGAGTGTAGGGTTTTATAGACCAACTCCCCGGCTTACAATATTCCTAAGGTACATAAGTGAGGGACCCAGCTGGCAACCTCTCCGGCTGACCAGGGGGTCCCGCCCCTCGAGCCGTCTCGTCACTCGTAGGGTTCACCGGCTGCGCGGTCCCACCGCCCGCTAGCCGGCTCCGCGATTGGCCCCTGCCCACGTGCTACGGCACGGACCGCCCGGGTGGCGTCGTCTAGCGCCAGCCGGCCAAAGTCTTCGGTACGGCCGGCTGTACTGTAGCCACGCCGGGGCAGGTAATCGAGTGGGCTAGGGCGTGCCGCACGGTTTCCCCACCCACTTGCAGTCGCCAAGGTCACCGGGTGGACGGCCGAACTGTAGCCATGCGCGCCCGTGCGCCAGCGGCCACTATGGCTACAATGACGTCCGTCGTGGCGGTCACGTCGACTCGTCGTACCTGCGCGCAGAGAGACGGGACGTTGCTTGTCCGCTCCGGGGTCAACGGAGGAGGCGGCCCGAAGGCAGCCGGTCACGCCCAGCCGGCCGGGGGGCCGAGCCAGCACCTTGACCAGCCGTCCCCGAGCCAGCCGACGATCGCTCTTGCCAGCAGTGCTCCGGCCGGCCGGGGCCAGCCGGTCGCGTGCTTTTTCTTCGAAGCGGGGAGGAGAACCTCGTTGCTTTGACCTACCCAGGGGTAATAACCCCGTCAAGCATCTACAGTCGAACATAGTAAATATGATTCCTTAAACGTTCGCGAACGCGACCGGTCGATGACCGGACGTGTCCTCTATTTATCCTTTCGCGTTTTTATTTTCTTCCTCATATGTCAGGTCATTTGCACGTGAATAGTGGAGAGAAAGAGAGAAAAAGAAAATGTGGTCCAGGATGGGGCCGTGTTCTACGTGGCGGACTGACCGGACACGTCCGAGCGCGTCCGCGAGCCCTCCTATATTTGAGATGAATACGAGGGTTCACGGACAAACCAGATGTATAGGGATGATATGAGAGGTCCGGTTAGATCATTTTTTTCCTTTTCTCTTCTATCTAATCACTGATCAGGCGCGTCCGTCGCGTACAAGAGATCGTTTGAGGCGTCTGGTTGTAAATGTCCTAAGTAGGAGACCGGGCAATTCTATGATTGACAACTACCAACATGTTACTCCCTCGATTGATTTTATAAGTGCGGCGAGGGCTTTTAGGATATTTGATTTAACTAATAGACATGTATAATATGCCACACAGTTTTTGTGGTTAGTAGATAATATAAACGGTGTTTTGCCGAATATCCAATTATGAGCTTGGGCTCATGTGCATCCGGTCAGAAAACAATTCAAAAAATTTCAAAAAGAACTTTTTTTATGCAAGATAGAGAGGTTGGTGCATGAGGTGCGGTTCCAATTTTTTTGGACATTCGAGTAGCTCTCAGCAAAAAAAACAAATTGACTCCAAACAATAGAACAATACACTTTTTAACATGCCTCAAATTTGTTTTTTGCCGAGAGCTACTCAGATGTCCAAATAATTTAAAATTTGAAGTGGGCATCACGCATCAAATTCTCTACCATGCCAAAAAAAATGGAATTTTTTAAAAATTCTAATATTTATTTAATATTTTTTACTCAGCAAGAGGCAGCTGAGCCTGGAAGCCAAAACGTCTCACTCGTGTTTTGCGTAATTCTCTGCTATTTACATGGTTGGTGTTGGAGCCTCCCCATCTCACAAAACTAGAGATATTATATATCCAGAAACATTCAAAAGTGGTTTTATTATTTGAAAGTAGCGTTAGATGACGTGCTGCCTACAAATTTGACATATCCGCTCCACGTTATCCAAAAAGATAGAAGACAAAAACATAACCACAAACTTGGCTTACATGTTAGAACATCTACGCCAGGATGCCTCAAATATGCCTCAAACTCCTAGGCGGACGGTCCCGTCATGAAATTTTGACTCAGGCGGATACTTTAAACGGTCGGGCTGACCGACTCCCCTCATATCCAACCCAAATGTAGGACGGATATGGGGCACCAGAGCGCAGAGCACGTCCGTCACGTCGGACCCGGCCCGCACAGGCCCACCCAATCCTAGATATGTCCCTCCCATCCGTTCGTCGGACCAAACTCTAGCCAATTCCCTTCATTCCTCTCCTTCACTCGAGTTCACCTCCGACGATCTCTGGCCTTTTCCGGCATGGGCGACAGCGGATCTGACTCCGACCTATCTCGATCCGTCGACGGGGTGTCTTCTCGTGCAGGTTGGAGGAGGCAATGATCGTCCACATTGCACTCCGTCGCTCCCGTGAAGACAGCGCCCGACCGACGGCAGGATCTGGACGGCGCGACTCCATAGTGTTGGCTCAACGAGCACTCGGTTCCTTCGACACTGGATCATCTCGGTCCCGACAGCCTGCAAATCTCTCTTTCCCTATCACCTGTTAGGAGGACTATGAGTCTCACCACGATCGGTGTGCCCGCCGTGGGAAGGAGAGGATAAGGCTTGTCGAGGTCGGCCTCGCGGCCGACATGGCGGCCGCGGAGAAGGAAGCCATCCGCGTCCGCATTCTGAAGAAGCGACACATATGAACACTTGTGCCCTTGTGCGAGAGCAGAATCAGACGTTCTGTGGAATGGTCGGACTGCCACCAACGGGAAGAAGGCGGACAACGACGATGAGGACAACTCCCGCTACGAGCGGATCTGGCTCGATCCATATTGCGTCTTCGACCGGTACTTCTGCGAGAAGGATGGCAATGGCGTCGTCGCTGGGAAGAGAAGGGCGGCGGGGGATGATATTCTCCACCATGTCTAAACATGCCAAATTTTGGTAGTCCGACGGCATGTTGTATGTAGTAATCGGACGATGTGTATGCATTACGTAGTGGCATGAGTTTGTATGGATTTAAGGTATGCTAATTGATGTGTCCTATTGTGACAATGGAAATGTGAGGCCTGGCCGGTTAATGCCCGTAGACACGCCCAGACGGGTCCGCGGACGTTTGAGGGGCCAAATTAGTCATGTCCGGCATTAGATGCTTTTAGGTTTCCTATGATGAAACCAGCTTATCCAGGTTTTAGAGCATCTACAACCGGACCTTGCAAATCCGGCCCCTCAAACGCCCGTGGGGCGCGTCCGCGGGCACTGACCGGTCACGCCTCAAATAATGCATTCTACATCTGGACACTTCAAATATCATATATAACATCCATATAGCAAATACAACTACTACGTCGACGCATTACACATATCGTCCGACTACTCCATCAGTACTAACATGTCATCGGACTACCAAAATTTGGCATGTTTAGCTATGGTGGAGATCATCCATGGATGCCCTTGCCCTTCCCGGCGCCCTTGTCGTCCTTGTCGTGGAAGTACCGATCGAAGACACAATACGGATCGAGCTGGATCTGCTCATCGCCTGAGTTGTCCTCGCCGTCGCTCACCTCCTTCTCCTCATTCGATGGCAGTCTGGCCATTTCACTAACCGCCCGATTCTGTCTGAGGGCGAGGGCGCGTGTATTCCTCCGCTATTGTTTCTTCAGAATACGTGCGCGGATGGCTTCCTCCTCTACGGCCGCCCGCGCCGCCCCATCAGCCGCCTCTGCCTCCGCCATTTACTTCGCGAGATAGGCCTCGGCGACCCTTATCATCTCCTTCCCACGATGGGCAGCCCATTCCCAATGGGACTCGAAGTCTGCCGGACCGGTCGATAGATCCGCCCGCCCGGACCTTGATGATCCCCGGAAGGAACCGAGCGCCCGTTGAGCGGACACTATGGAGTCGCGGCGGACAGATCCTGCCGTCGGCCGGGCGCTGTCCTCACGAGAGCGGCTGAGTGCAATGCGAAATCGCCATTGCCTCCTTCAATTCCCATGGAACGACCCCCCAGTCAATGGATCCGGACTGGTCGGAGTAAGATTCGCTGCCCTTCATGACGGAGACGGACGGAGATCGCTAGAGGTGAGCTAGGATGGCGGATGGGAGTGGAGGAGATGGATTGAAGTGGCTAGGGTTTGGTCTCGTGAACGGATGAGGACAAATATATGTGGGGCCTGTGTGGGTCAGGTGGGCGTGTCTGGTCGTGCCCGGGCTCCCCCATATTCGTCCCATATTTGGGATGGATATGAGGAGTGCCGGTCAGACAGACGTTTAAGGCCCGTTTGAGGGATCCGGTTGGATCGATTTTTTGTGATCCGTGAGTGATCGTACGGCCTACCCAAACGTTTAAGGGTCCATGACTTGCCTCCTGCAAGTCATGTTGCTACTGGCGCCCCTACGTTAGCCACCAAGAGCAGCGACATGCCATCGTGCTCGTCACGACGTTGACCGAGGCTATTGTTGCCACAACGCAGGTGGCGGCCGAGGTGGTTCACCTGACCAGATGAGGCGTGCAACTCTCAAGGGTGGTTGAAGTTGAAGGCGCTAGTGTGCGGGCACAACGTGTAGAAGCAGACGAACATGACGCTGAGGTGCATGCAACACCGGTGCACACCATCCGTGACCAGTGCATGCGGTTCTCTAGGAGTCCCTGTTTGCCACCGGTGCAGCTGACTGCAGCAGCAAGTCCCTCTACAACATAGATCGACCCATGTTCTGGAATTCCAAGTTAGAATCGGCCACCACCGTGTAACGAGGTCTTAGAGCATCTACACTGGAAACTTGCAAATCCGGTCCTTGAAATGCCTCCGGACGCGTTCGCGGACACAGACCGGTCACGTCTCAAATAATGCATTCTACAACCGGACATCTCAAATCTTATATCTCAAATTCATAAAAACCATGCAATTACTATGTCGATGCATTACACACATCGTCCAGCTACTTCATCACTACTAACATGCCATCGGACTACCAAAATTTGGCATGTTTGGTTATAGTGGAGATCATCCACGGCTGCCATTGCCCTTCCCGAGGCCCTTGCCGTCTTTCTCACCAAAGTATCGGTCGAAGACGCGATACAAATCGAACCGGATCTGCTCGTCGCCTGAGCTGTCGTCGTCGTTGCTCACCTCCTTCTCCTCCTTCGGTGACAGTCGTGCCATTTCACGGACCACCCGATTTTGCTCTTGGGCGAGGGCATGCGTGTTCCTCTGCTGCCGTTTCTTCAAAATGCTAGCACGGATGGCTTCGTCCTCTGCGGTCGCCCGTGATGCCGCATAAGCCACCATTTCCTCTGCAACATAGGCCTTTACGACCCTTATCCCTCCTTCCCACGACGGGCAACCCGTTCCCGGTGGGACTCGAAGTACGGCAGACTGGTTGATGGATCTGCCCACCGGGACCTCGATGATCCCACCCTAGAGGAACCGAGCGCCCGTTGAGCGGACGCTATGGAGTCACGGTGTACAGATCTTGCCGTCGGCCGGGTGCTGCCCTCGTGGGAGCGGAGGAGTGCAATGCGAACCGCCATTGCCTCCTCCAATCCGCAGAGGACGACCCCCCAGTCCATGGATCCAGATTGGTCAGAGTTGGATCCGCTGCCCGCCATGCCGGAGAAGGTCAGAGATCGCCGGAGGTGAGCTAGGATGGCAGATGGGAGTGGAGTGAAGTGGCTAGGGTTGGTCCGACGAGCAAATATGGACGAATATGTGTGGGGTCTATTCAGGCTAGTGCGGGCCAGGTAGGCGTTCTCGGGCTCATATCCCCCTCATATGTTGGCTGGATATGGGGGTCCCGGTCAGTCCGAGTGTTCGAGGCCTGTTTGAGAGACCCGTCTGGGTTGCATTTTCGTGACCGGTCAGTGACCGGGCGGCCTGTCCGGGCGTTTGAGACGGTTTTGAGAGGTCTGGTTGTAGATGCTCTTAAGTCTCGATGATATTTTTGGTTGACACATCCAGTTCGCTAAATCTTCTTTGGGTGGGTAACATAGGAGCGCCAGTTACATCATTACTTGCAAGCCACCTGATCTCGGTCCATTTTGAATTTGTTTCAGGCTTTCTGACGAT
The DNA here is from genome assembly GCA_022496015.1 of Hordeum marinum. Lineage (NCBI taxonomy): Eukaryota > Viridiplantae > Streptophyta > Magnoliopsida > Poales > Poaceae > Hordeum > Hordeum marinum. The sequence goes on along the minus strand of CM039674.1, from coordinate 431,364,169 downwards.
ATTGGTATGACGCGAGTGTGATGGCTTCGTCAATCTCAAGATTAGACGGCTTAATGTCCCGGAAGTGTCCATTGGTGGAGGGGATTGCTTCCATAAGGATGTTTGTGTGTGTGTGTGTGTTGTGAGTGACCATACGTGATACAACATAAATTTGACCCTTTTTCGTCATAAAAAACTCCAAAATTTATATTTTCATAATATTTCTCTCAACCCTGCCGTATTTCCTAAAGCGCTAGGATCTTACATAGATGCTTGTGAAATAAAAAAGTAATAAAATTTGAAAAAGACCTAAGCACCTCAGCCAGGGACGAACTTAGCGGGGGTGGGCGAGTGTTGGGGAACGTCGCATGGGAAACAAAAATTTTCCTACGCACATGCAAGATCTATCCATGGTGATGAGCATCTACGAGAGGGAAAGTGGATCTACGTGCCCTTGTAGATCGCTAAGCGGGAAGCGTTAAGAAACGCGGTTGGTCTAGTCGAACATCTTCGCGATCCAAATCGCCGAGCGTCCCGCGATCAGATCACGATCCGTCCCGCGATCAATCACGATCCGTCCCGCGAACTCATCACGATCCGTCCCGCGATCTCATCACGATCCGTCTCGCGATCTCATCACGATGCGTCCCGTGAACTCATCACGATCCGTCCCGCGATCTTGATCACGGTCCTTCCAATCTAGCGCCGAACGGACGGCACCTCCGTGTTCAGCACACGTGCAGCTTGATGACGATCTCCACCGTCTTGATCCAGCAAGAGGAAGTGGAGAGGAAGAAGAGTTCACCGGCAGCGTGACGGTGCTCCGGTGATGGTGGTGGAGCAATTCCGGCAGGGCTTCGCCTAAGCACTGCGGAAATCCGATCTAGAGGAGCAGCGGTGGAACGGGTAGCACGTGGCCGTAAAATCTAGTGCAAAACACCCAATACCACCAGTATATATAAGAGGGAGGGAGGAGGAGGGCTGGCGCACAAGGCAGCCCTTGCGCATGGAGGAGAGGAGGAATCCTCCTCCAATCCTATTAGGACTAGGATTCCTCCTTTCCTACTTGGAATCTCTTTCCACCTTGGCTTTTTTTTCTCTCTTTCTCAAGTCCAGCCGCATGGGCCTCTTAGAGGACTTCCACCAGCCCACTAAGGGATGGTTTCCACCCTCCCACAGCCCATGTAGCCTCTTGGGTCGAAATACCTATCCCGATGGTCTCCCGGTACACTACCGGCACTCCCGATACACTACCGATGAGCCCGAAACTTCTCCGGCGACCAAAATAGGACTTCCTATATATGAATATTTACCTCGGGACCATTCTGGAGCTCCTCGTGACGTCCGGGATCTCATCCGGGACTCCGAACAACCTTCGGTCACCACCATACATAACTCTATACTACCGAAACGTCACCAAACCTTAAGTGTGCAGACCCTACGGGTTCGAGAACTATGTAGACATGACCGAGACACCTCTACGGTCAATAACCAATGGCGGGACCTGGATGTCCACATTGGCTCCTACATATTCTACGAAGATCTTTATCGGTCGAACCTCTATGTCAAGGATCCAGTTAATCCCGTATGATGTTCCCTTTGTTCTTTGGTATGTTACTTGCCCGAGATTCGATCGTCGGTATCTCCATACCTAGTTCAACCTCATTACCGGAAAATCTCTTTACTCATTCCGTAATACAAGATCTCGTGACTAACACTTAGTCACATTGCTTGCAAGGCTTGTTGTGATGTTGTATTATCGAGTGGGCCCTGAGATACCTCTCCGTCACACGGAGTAACAAATCCCAGACTTGATCCATGGAAACTCAACAGACACCCTTGGAGATACCTGTAGAACACCTTTATAGTCACCCAGTTATGTTGCGACGTTTGATACACACAAGGTACTCCTCCGATGTCAGTGAGTTGCATGATCTCATGGTCATAGGAACACATTCTTTGACATGCAGAAAACAATAGCAATAAACTGACACGATCATATGCTACGTTTGTAGTTTGGGTCTTGTCCATCACATCATTCTCCTAATGATGCGATCCCGTTATCAAATGACATCGCATGTCAATGGGTAGGAAACCTTAACCATCTTTGATTAACGAGCTAGTCTATTAGAGGCATACTAGGGACATGGTTTTGTCTACGTATCCACACATGCATCTAAGTCTCCGGTCAATACAATTATAGCATGGATAATAAACGATTATCATGAACAAGGAAATATGATAACAACTAATTTATTATTGCCTCTAGGGCATATTTCCAATAGTCTCCCACTTGCACTAGAGTCAATAATCTAGTTCACACCACCATGTGATTTGCATTGTTATGAATCTAACACCCAATGAGTTCTGGGGCTCGATCATGCTTTGCATGTGAGAGAGGTCTTATAGTCAACGGGTTTGCGACATTCAGATCCGTGTGCACTTTGCAAATTTCTATGTCAAACCGTAAACACTGCTACCACACTCCACTTGGTACTATTCCAAATGGCTGCTCCACTATACGTATCCAGATTGCTACTACGAGTCATCCGGATTGGTGTTAAAGCTTTCATCGACGTGACTCTTTACGACGAACTCTTTATCACCTCCATAATCGAGAAACATCTCCTTAGTTTTTAGTAACTAAGGATAATCTTGACCGCTGTCCAGTGATCCACTCCTGGATCACTCTTGTACCCCTTGACGGACTCATGGCAAGGCACACAAAGGTGCGGTACACAGCATGGCATACTATACAGAGCCTATGGCTAAGGCATGGGGGACGACATTCGTCCTTTCTCTTTCTTTTGCCGTGGTCGAGCTTTGAGTCTCACTCAACTTCACACCTTACAAAGCAGGCGAGAACACTTCTCTCTGACTAATCCATTTTGAACTCTTTCAAAATCTTGTCAAGGTATGTACTCATTGAAAGTCTTATCAAACATCTTGATCTATCTTTATAGATTTTGATGCTCAACAATTAGGTAGCTTTATCCAGGTCTTCCTTTGAAAAACTCTTTTCAAACAACCGTTTATGCTCTCCAGAAATTCTACATCATTTCCGAATAGCAATATGTCATCCACATATACTTATCAGAAACTCTATAGTGCTCCCACTCACTTTATTGCAAATACAAGTTTCTCGTAAACTTTGTATAGACTCAAAAACTTTGATCACCTCATCAAAGTGCATATTCCAACTCCGAGATGCTTGCTTCAGTTCATAGAAGAATCACTGAAGCTTGCACACCTTTTAGCATCTTTAGGACTGACAAAACCTTCTGGTTGTATCTCATACAACCTTTCCTTAAGGAAGGAAACGATGTTTTTGCATCCATCTGCCAGATTTCATAATTGAAAAATGCAGCAACTGCTAACATAATTCCAACAAACTTTAGCATCGCTATGAGTGAGAAAGTCTCATCGCAGTCAACTCCTTGAACTTGTCGTAACCTACTTTGCAATAACTCGAGCTTTACAAATGGTAACATTTACCATCAGCGTCTGTCTTCATTTTAAAGATCCATTTGTACTTAACAACCTGCTGTCCAACGAGCAAGTCCACCAAAGTCTATACTTGGTTTTCATACATGGATCCTTTCTCGGATTTCATGGCCTCTAACCATTTGTTGGTTTTCGGGCCCATCATCGCTTCTCCATAGTTTGTAGGTTCATTGTTGTCCAACAACATGACCTCCAAGACAGGGTTGTCTTACCGCTCAGGAGCAGTACACGTCCTCGTAGACCTATGAAGTTCGATAGTAACTTGATCCGAAGCTTCATGATTATCATCATTAACTTCCTCTTCAACTGACGTAGGCTTCACAGAAACATCTTTCTGCGCTGCGCTACTTTCTGGTTGAAGTAAAGGTTCAATAACCTCATCAAGCTCTATTTTCCTCGTAGGTCGATAGTAACTTGATCCGAAGCTTCATGATCATCATCATTTACTTCCTCTTCAACTAACGTAGGCTTAACGGAAACATCTTCCTGCGCTGCGCTACTCTCTGGTTGAAACAGAGGTTCAATAACCTCATCAAGTTCTATCCTCCTCCCACTCAATTCTTTCAAGAGAAACCTTTTCTCGAGGAAGGACCCAGTTTTAGCAACAAACATTTTATGCTTGATCTGAGATAGAAGGTTCACCCAACTGTTCTTAGGGTATTCTATGAAGATGCATTTGTCCACTTTGGGTTCGAGCTCATTAGGTGAAAACATTTTCCACACAAGCGTCGCAACCCCAAACATTAAGAAATGACAGCTTAGGTTTCTATCAAACCATAATTCACACGGTGTCATCTCAAAGGATTTAGATGGTTCCCTATTTAAAGTGAATGTAGTTGTCTCTAATGCATAATCCCAAAATTATAGTAACAAAATGATAAGAGACATCATAGCATGCACCATATCCAATAGAGCACGACTATGACGTTCGGACACACCATCACACTATGGTGTTCCAGGTGGCGTGAGTTGTGAAAACAATTCTCACATTGTCTAAAGTTGTATGCAAAACTCGTAACTCAGATATTCACCTCCACGATCATATCGCAAACATTTTTATCTTCTTGTCACGATGATCTTAAAACTTCACTCTGAATTTGCTTGAACCTTTCAAACGATTCAGACTTGTGTTTCATTAAGTAAATATACACTATATCTACTCAAATCATCAGTGAAGGTAAGAAAATAATGATATTCACCGCACGCTACAAGACTCATTGGATTGCATACATCAACATGTATCATTTCCAATAAATCACTTGCACGCTTCATCAAAACAGAAAACGGAGTCCTTAGTCATCTTGACCAAGAGGCATGGTTCGCATGTCTCGACCGATTCGAAATCGAATGAGTCCAAAGATCCATCAGCATGGAGTTTCTTCATGCGCTTTATACCAATATGACATTTAGCGGCAGTGCCACAAGCATGTGGTACTATCATCTTTTTGGCATCAATGTTATGAACATGTGTATTACTACGATCAAGTTTCAACAAACCATTCTTACTGGGTGCATGACCATTGAAGGTATTATTCATGTAAATAGAATAACCATTATTCTCTAACTTAAATGAATAGCCGTGTTGCAATGAACATGATCTAATCATGTTCATGCTCAACGCAACAACACCAAATAACATTTATTTAGGTTCATCACTAATCTCGAAGGTAGAGAGAGCGTGCGATGTTGATCACATCAACCTTGGAAACATTTCCAACACACATCGTCACCTCACACTTAGCTAGTATTCGTTTATTCCGTAGCTTTTACTTCGAGTTACTAACATTTAGCAACCGAACCGGTATCCAATACCCAGGTGCTACTAGGAGTACTAGCAAGGTACACATCAATAACACGTATATCAAATATACTTCTGTCGACTTTGCCAGCCTTCTTATCTACCAAGTATCTAGGGTTGTTCTGCTTCAATGACCGTTCTCCTCATAATCGAAGCACTTAGTCTCGCGTTTGGGTTAGACTTTGGGTTGCTTCACTGGAGCTGCAACTGACTTGCTATCCATGAAGTTTCCCTCCTTGCTCTTGCCCTTCTTGAAACTAGTGGTTTAGACTAACCATCAACACTTTGACGCTCCTTCTCGATTTCTACCTTCGCAGTGTCAAACATCGCGAATAGCTCAGGGATCATTAATTCTATCCCTGGTATTTTATAGTTCATCACCAAGTTCTAGTATCTTAGTGAAAGTGACTTGGAGAACTATATCAATCACTATCTTATCTGGAAGATGAACTCCCACTCGATTGAAGCGATTGTAGTACCCAGACAATCTAAGCACATGCTCAACGATTGAGCTATTCTCGTTCATCTTGCAGGCAAAGATTCTTGTTGGAGATCTCATATCTCGCAACACGGGCACGAGCCTTAGATCCTAATTTCAGCTCTTAGAACATCTCATATGTTCCGTGACGTTCAAAATGTTTCAAAGCCTCAATTCTAAGCCGTAATGCATGACGCACTAAACTATCAAGTAGTCATCAACGCGTACCTGTCAGATGTTCACAACATCTACAGACGACGCTAGAGGGGTTGGCTCACCGAGCGGTGCATTAAGGACATAAGCCTTCTGTGCAGCAACGAGGACAATCCTCAGATCACGGAACCAATCCGCAATATTGTTACCATCATCTTTCAACTCTATTTCTCTAGGAACATATAAAAATTCAAGGGAGCTACAGCGCGAGCAAGTAATCTACAACATAATTTGCAAAGACACTACTAACTATGTTCATGATAATGAGTTCAATTAATCATATTACTTAAGAACTCCCACTCAAATTGACATCCCTCTGGTCATTCGAGTGATACATGATCCAAACTCACCAACTCAAGTCCGATCATCACGTGAGTTGAGGTGGTTACAATGGTGAACATCATCATGTTGATCATATCTACTATATGACTCATGTTCGACCTTTCGGTCTCTTGTGTTTCGAGGCCATGTCTGTACATGCTAGGCTCGTCAAGTTTAACCCGAGTGTTCTGCATGTGCAACACTGGCTTGCACCCATTGTATGTGAACGTAGAGTCTATCACACCCGATCATCACGTGGTGTCTCAACACGACAAACTTTCGCAACGGTGCACACTCGGGGAGAATACAATTTATCTTGAAATTAAGTGAGGGATCACCTTATAATGCTACCATCGTCCTAAGCAAAACAAGGTGCATAAAAGGATTAACATCACATGCAAATCATAAGTGACATGATATGGCCATGAACTTGTGCTTTTGATCTCCATCATGAAAGCACCGGCATGATCTCCATCGTCACCGGCATGACACCATGATCTCCATCATCTTGATCTCCATCAACGTGTCGCCATCAGGGTTGTCGCGCCCACCATGCTTCTACTACTATTGCTACCGTTTAGCGATAAAGTAAAGCATTACATAGCGCTTAATGATTGACACGCAGGTCATACAATAATTAAAGACAACCCTATGACTCCCGCCGGTTGCCATACCCATCGACATGCAAGTCGTGATAATCTATACATCACATGATCATCTCATACATCACATATATCACATCATGTAATTGGCCATATCATATCACAACATACCCTGCAAAAACAACTTAGACGTCCTCTAATTGTTGTTGCATGTTTTACGTGGCTGCTATGGGTATCTAGCAAGAACAATTCTCATCTACGCAAAACCACAATGGTGATACACTAGTTGCTTTTCAACCTTCTCAAGGACCACCTTTGTCGAATCCGATCCAACTAAAGTGAGAGAAACTGCCACCCGCAAGCCATCTAGGCAACAAGTTGCGTCGAGGGAACCGGTCTCTCGTAAGCGTACGAGTAATGTTGGTCCGGGCCGCTTCATCTCGCAATACCGCTGAACCAAAATCCGACCAAGGGAGGAAGCAATCTAAGCATCAACGCCCACAAACCTTTTATGTTCTACTCGAGATCTCATCTACACATAGACCTAGCTCATGATGCCACTGTTGGGGAATGTCGCATGGGAAACAAAAAATTTCCTACGCACACGCAATATCTATCCATGGTGATGAGCATCTATGAGAGGGAGAGTGGATCTACGTATCCTTGTAGATCGCTAAGCGGGAAGCGTTAAGAAACGCGGTTGGTGTAGTCGAACATCTTCGCGATCCAAATCGCCGAGCGTCCCGCGATCACATCACGATCCGTCCCGCGATCCAGTCACGATCCGTCCCGTGAACTCATCACGATCCGTCCCGCGATCTCATCACGATCCGTCCCGCGATCTTGATCACGGTCTTTCCGATCTAGCGCCGAACGAACGGCACCTCCGCGTTCAGCACACGTGCAGCTTGATGACGATCTCCACCGTATTGATCCAGCAAGAGGAAGTGGAGAGGAAGAAGAGTTCACCGGCAGCGTGACGGCACTCCGGCGATGGTGGTGGAGCAATTCTGGCAGGGCTTTGCCTAAGCACCGCGAAAATCCGATCTAGAGGAGCACCGGTGGAACGGGTAGCATGTGGCCGTAAAATCTAGTGCAAAACACCCAATACCACCAGTATATATAAGAGGGAGAGAGGAGGAGGGCTGGCGCACAAGGCAGCCCTTGCGCAAGGAGGAGAGGAGGAATCCTCCTCCAATCCTATTAGGACTAGGATTCCTCCTTTCCTACTTGGAATCTCTTTCCACCTTGGCTTTTTTTTCTCTCTTTCTCAAGTACAGCCGCATGGGCCTCTTAGAGGACTTCCACCAGCCCACTAAGGGCTGGTTTCCACCCTCCCACAGCCCGTGTAGCCTCTTGGGTCGAAATACCTCTCCCGATGGTCTGCCGGTACACTACCGGCACTCCCGGTACACTACCTATGAGCCCAAAACTTTTTCGGTGACCAAAATAGGACTTCCTATATATGAATATTTACCTCCAGACCATTCTGGAGCTCCTCGTGATGTCTGGGATCTCATCCGGGACTCCGAACAACCTTCGGTCACCACCATACATAACTCTATACTACCGAAACGTCACCAAACCTTAAGTGTGCAGACCCTGCGGGTTCGAGAACTATGTAGACATGACCGAGACACCTCTACGGTCAATAACCAATGGCGGGACCTGGATGTCCACATTGGTTCCTACATATTCTATGAAGATCTTTATCGGTCGAACCTCTATGTCAAGGATCCAGTTAATCCCGTATGATGTTCCCTTTGTTCTTCGGTATGTTACTTGCCCGAGATTCGATCGTCGGTATCTCCATACCTAGTTCAACCTCATTACCGGAAAATCTCTTTACTCGTTCCGTAATACAAGATCTCGTGACTAACACTTAGTCACATTGCTTGCAAGGCTTGTTGTGATGTTGTATTATTGAGTGGGCCCTGAGATACCTCTCCGTCACACGGAGTAACAAATCCCAGACTTGATCCATGGCAACTCAACAGACACCCTTGGAGATACCTGTAGAACACCTTTATAGTCACCCAGTTACGTTGCAACGTTTGATACACACAAGGTACTCCTCCGATGTCAGTGAGTTGCATGATCTCATGGTCATAGGAACACATTCTTTGACATGCAGAAAACAATAGCAATAAACTGACACGATCATATGCTACGTTTGTAGTTTGGGTCTTGTCCATCACATCATTCTCCTAATGATGTGATCCCGTTATCAAATGACATCTCATGTCAATGGGTAGGAAACCTTAACCATGTTTGATCAACGAGCTAGTCTATTAGAGGCATACTAGGGACATGGTTTTGTCTATGTATCCACACATGCATCTAAGTCTCCGATCAATACAATTATAGCATGGATAATAAACGATTATCATGAACAAGGAAATATGATAACAACTAATTTATTATTGCCTCTAGGGCATATTTCTAACAGCGAGAGGGGCTAGACCCCCCTAACGAACTGATTCTTCTTTTGTGTTAATGGCTGCTGCAGTCAAAAAATCCACTTCATCGGAGCTTTGCCCGCTTCATGACCAGACTCACCCCCTTTATGCACGAATGTTGGGTTCATCCCAAGTCTCAACTAGATGCTAATTAACTACGCAACTTAGTCACTAAGAGCATCTACAGCCGGACCCCTCATACTTTTCTCAAACCACCGGGCAGCCCGCCCGGTCATTGACCGGTTACGAAAAAGTGACCCAGACGGACCCCCTCATACTCATCTCAGACATCCGGACTGACCGACACTCCTGATATTCGTCTCAAATATGAGGATGATATGAGGGGTTGCGGACGCGCCCGGGCACGCCCGGTCAGTCTGCCACATAGGACGCGAACCCATCCCGGACCACATTTTCTCTTTCTTTATTTATTCTTTTCTTTCTCTCTCTTCTTCTCCACCAATCACGTGCAAGTGACCGGACATATGAGGAAAAATATGAGAGATGCGGCTGCAAGAACGAAAAAGTAGGAGTTCAAAACGGACATGCCTGGTCACCGCGGGCGTTTGAGGGCCCGAGTTTGCAAGTCATGGTTGAAGATGCTCTAAGGGCATCTCCAACGCCGACCCACAAACCTCCCGCATGTGTGCGGACCATGGAAGCCATCCAAATTGGTCTTGTATTGGTCTGTGGCGCGGTTCGTACGTACTTTCTCCCACAAGCCGAAGACAAACGTGTGGGGGGGGGAGGGGGCTTCGCGGAAATCCGGACCGCTCCCACGCTCGCTTCTGACCGCCCCGGCCCACCAAAACCCTTCCTTACTCACCCGCGCGTGTTTCTACACGACACTAGCTGCTCGTAGTCATGTCATGGTTGAGCGCGATGCTCCGCATTTAAGACGGCTTACGGCAGACGCGATCCTCAGTGCCTCTGCCATTGAAGCGGCGCATCGGCCCAGGGTGCCGCTCGCTGCACGCCCGACGGAGCACGCCTCTTCGCTGCATTCAAACGCCTACATTAAACCAGCATGGAAGCCAAAGAACCTACTCCAGCCACACGTTTGTGCACCAGCGGACTGAAATTAAACGCAACACTGGGAAAGCTTCTCCCGTCCGCCCTCTATTTAACCATGCCGAGCAAGAATCGCACCGCCAAGTCTGCTCCCCACCTCCTTCTTCTCAAACCTTTTGATGAAATCCAAGCAGGAAGGGCAGTTCTCCGGCATAAAAGTCGGCTGGGTGGCCCGTCGAGCCTGCCAGATACGATTGAGGCGGCTCGCTGCTCCACCTCCCGCACCTGGACCGATGGAGCAAGGTGCCGCCCCAAGTCGGCACGTGGTTCAGCAACTCGCCGCTCAAAGCCAGCTCGCGGAGGGTGGCGAGTTGCACCAGGCCGGCGGGGAGCACAGCGGCAAGGGCATCGTCGCTGCCGTCGACGACACCACGTCGTACCGTGCCTCTCGTACCTACGTTGTTGCATCCCGTGCTTGTGACTGCGTCATCGCCGTCAAGGCATGCGTAACTGTGCCCTTCCCGACAGAGAAAGAAGTCGGCTGAGCGGAGATCGATGAGTCGATGGATGGCGCGTCCGCGTTCGCCTCCAACATTGACGGAAAGTAAAACACGAGAGGCAGTCGCCGCTTGGATCCCAGGAAGGCCATCGTCGGCTTGTACAACCGGTGACCCGTCCAGTTTCTTCTTTATCTTAGACCATCGTAGGCCCCCGCCTGGGCTCCACGGAAGCAGAGCCCCTCCTCCCCTCTGGCTGAAGCACACTCTTTGCCACTCAGATGAGCGGCACAATCGGACATAGGGAAGATACGGGGAAATAATATACCTCAAGGGCTCCCGACAGTCCAGTAAGCAGACTGCCTAACATGAAGAAGACAAAAGAATCCGCCCCGGCCGTTTGTAGACTTGTACAGTGTATCCGTGTCATGGGAGTGGAGCTCATCGCAACCGTAATTGCACATAATTTTACTTTTTTATTTAAAATATATTTAAAAGATAAACGTTTTAGTCTGGTTTATATGAAATCCGTCATGTTTACGTGAAAGCTGGCTATGGTTACATGAGTTTTGTGTGGTTGGTTCGAAGTGTTGTCAGAATGTATATTGCTATGATTGAATGACGAGAAGGAAGAAATTTACACACTGCCGTTAAAGTCGCCCTTAAGTGCTGTAGAAAAAGGAGGATGCACGTGGTGGATAGTTTTGCATCGACGCCAAGGCTAACACCAGGATTTTACTCAGCAAAAGCTAGTGAAAAGATAGTTTTACGGGTAAAAAGTACTTAAATCCAAAATAATTGACGCAAAGGTTGCACAACTTTATAGGCTAACGATCTGACTTGATATATTAAGCAACATATGTAGTTTATGTCATAATTATCATTTTGTTTTACCAACAAGTTTTTTTACTGAAATTTATCAACATGTAGTTGGATGGTTAGTAAGACAGTGGTATTTTTAGCCCATTAAAAATTCAAGTTTTATATTTGAAATTGGTGCTTGCATTTTGCTAAATTTGTTTCAGCCCTTTCGGTGATGTATGTTTAGTGGACCGAGACATTTTTGTCGAGAACAATGACATCAATCTCAAAATAATGTGTCGGCTTAGCCTTTTGAAAATGCTCATAAAAACAAGATGTTCATGTGTGTGTTTATAGAAATGATTGTATGTGTGTGTATTAGCGTCTCTGTTTGTTTTGTGTCAAAAATAACTTTAATAGCAACTCCAACGCGGCGACACATTTCGTAGACGGCTGTTCGTTTGGGTCGGCGTGGACAGAAAAGTCGGCCCAACGCGTCGACCCAAACGGACGCGCGTTCGCTTTTCGTCCGGTTGCCGACCCATTTTTGGCCCATTTTTGAGCCAAATTTGCGTCGGTGCGGACACGAGAAGGACATGGTATGCTAGCAAACGGTCCTCTTTGTGTCACTCTTGAGAGCATCAAGGCACGACCCGTGAGCGGCATTGGCGTGCAAGACATGGTATGCTAGCAAACGGTCCTTTTTGTGTCATTCCGTTAATGCTTGCATGTTCATTTCCATATCTATTTTGTCAATATGCTTGCATGCAATTCATTTGTAGGCATTCCAAGCTTTTGAGGCATTCAAGGTCCAATATGCCGGCAAGTGCTTTAACCTCTCCCATTGTTGGAGGATCGTCAAAGACGAGGAGAAGTTCAAGGCGCAATATGTCGCCATAAAGTCATGGAGGGGGGGGGGGGGAGGCCGTGGAGGAGGAAGACGACGAGAAGCCACGGCCGCTTGGGAAGGGCAACTCCAAGAAGGAGGACAAGCGGGATGCGGCGACGAACGCCTTGATCGCAAGCATCGAGGGCACGATGAGCAAGAAGGACTCGATGGAGGAGGAGCGCCGACGATACAGGGAAGAGTCCATGAACGCCTTCATGGAGATCCATAGAAGGAGACTTCAGATGGAGGCAGAGAAGCAAGACAAGATGCTTGAGATGGAGGCGGAGAAGCAAGCCAAGATTCTAGAGATCGAGGTCGTCAACGCCAAGACCAAGTCGAAAGAAGTGGCTCTCGCGAGCATGATGACGGGGGTCGAGATCATGAAGGTGGATCTCAACACCGTGTCACCAAGAAAGAGACCATGGTTCGAGAAGATGCAGGCCGACATGCTCAAGTTTGACGACGAGTGATCTATGACGGCCTGCACCATCCTTTTTTTGTATGTCGGCAAGTGTGATGACATGACCACGGCCGCGACGGCGTGGTCGAACTCTCCCGCCCTTTTTTATGTGCTGGTATGTGTACTGGTCGTTGACAAGTGAGCCAGCTAAACTGCTTCCTGTTTTCTGAAGCTGGCATTGTATGCCAGCGCTTGTATGGTGCCGGCATGAACTTCCGACGACGACATGGCCGCCGAGATGATCTATGACTACGAGCCTTTTTCGAAAATTGTATGTGGACATAAAATGAATCGCGACCGTTGTACCCACAACCTATCCAAATCTTAAAGACGGACGTCGAGCGGACGACCGACCGAAACAAACAAAAAACATATATAAATAAACCGTCCGTTTGGATCGGTTCGTTGGAATTGCTCTAACTTTGTTTTAAGAAAAAAACCCCATCATTTGACACAAATCATCGTCGGCTCTGCTTTTCTTTTCCCCAGCCGGCGCAAAAAACAAATATTCCACGGAATCGCACGGGACATGACGCGGCCTCTCCCCATTTACTACTCGGAGAGACTGACGACGACCCATCGTGACGCAGACACAGACACCGTTCCAACCCCGTCGTCCCGTCTTTTCTCCATCTCCTCCCCAACCCGACAAGCGCGCAGCAAGTCTTTTCCTCCCCCTCTTCTCTCCTCCGCCGCAACTCTTTCTAGCTCGGCTTTGGCCTTCGGGACTGACTGCGCATCCCGTCGCGTCCACCCCCTCCGCCTCTCCCCCTCTGCGGCTGCGGGTATGGATCAGGACTCCACCTAAAAATCCCGGCACTCCCACCCGCCTCATGCCGTCATGCGTCGTCGGTAGGGGCATATTTCCAATCTCTTCAGACTCTACCAACCTTGGATTCTTCCTGGGTCTGGCCTCGCTGCTTCCCGTGATCGGCCGCATTGCGTTCTGGCCGGGGTGTCCTCTGAGCTAGCCGCCTTGGAGTGGCCTGCGGCCGCGGGAGTGGTAATTAGTGCGCGCTTTCGGCGTTTCTTGTTTGCTCCTGTCCCATGTTTGCCCTTCTTGTCTGGATTTGGTGGCGTGGGGGGAGCAATTCGGCTGATTTCGTCTCCTTTTCCTGGTGGATTGTTTGTAGGTTTCTACTTCGAGAAAGTAGCCTTCTTTCCGTGGGGGCGCAATGGCGAACGACGGCGAGCTCTCCGCGGTCGCCGTCGCCCCCAAGCCTGACTTGGAGCGGGGGCGCGTTGCCGCTGTCGCCGTCGCTGCCGGCGACGGCGGAAGGCGGCTAGGCGGGGAGAGCTCCGGGGAGGAGGAGGAGGAGGGGGAGGGGAGCCAGCGCTTCTCGGACGCTGAGGACCGGTCATGGCACTCGCGCCAGAACTCCGCCGCGCTCGAGGGCCGCGCCTCGACGTCCGCGTCCGTCCGCTCCGGTGCCGCCGCGGGGGACGGGGAAGGCGAGGCCGCGGCCGGGCGCGACAGGAAGTCGTGCGTGTCGGAGTGCTCGCTGGACGACGTGGACCTGGAGGCCGGGCCGGCGGCCGAGATCACCAAGGCCAGCCCCGACAAGGACGAGATGAACTGCCGCATCTGCCACCTGGGCCTCGAGAGCGCCGCCTCCGAGTCCGGCGCCGGCATCGTGCTCGGCTGCTCCTGCAAGGACGACCTCTCCTGCGCCCATAAGCAGTGCGCCGAGACCTGGTTCAAGATCAGGGGCAACAAGTAAGCCCATCCATCTGCTCCCCCACTTCCATTTTCTCTGACCTGGATAATGGAGTGACATGAGCTGTTAAATTAACGCTTATGCACAACAACTGAAATAATAATGTTTTGTATGGCGAGTTCGGTAAAACTGCAAACCTGGCATCGTTTTGTTTATCAGGAGGATAGATGCCCACAAAAGATAACATTTGGATGCTTGAACACGATTGAGGAATCTTTAGCAGGAACAAGTGTTGATTTTTCTCCTTGGTACAGTATTATTTAAGGAGTTGATAAAGGTTACAGGCAGGTGAGAGGGGACAGTGTAAAAGTTGAGTATGATCGAACAGTAGGCTATAGGAAAAGGCTTAGGAATCCCGGTATGATGGGTAAAGTCAGATTCCTTCTCCCGGCTGCCTTTTCTTGCAGATTCGTGTGTAATTCTCCTGATATCCGTAAGTGGAAGTGTAGACCTTTTCTGTTTGATTTTTGTGGAAATGCCTTTGTGGAGGTTAGATTCTAGAGGGGCTGCTATTGTGTCACCTTCCACTAGGTATACTTCATGAGAATTGGCCAACAATCACGACTCACTGCAACTCACTGCTCTATGGGTGTGTTTGGCTTTTGCCCAAGATTGCACTAACAAAAGTTTTGCTGTCCAAAAATATTGGCGAAGGTTTTGCTTACCCATGAGTTGGCTGACATTGGCGGAAAATGTGAAGCAGAATTTGCACGCAAAAAAGTTGGTAACAATCCGAATAAAGACTTTTTTTTTGTCATAGCCAACATAGCCAAAATGATGACCGTCTTATTGGGGGCAAAAGGAGGGTTCCAAGTTGAGATATACCAACATGAAGGTTTTCTTTAAATTCATGTCAGAAATTTGAGAAGTGGGCAAAAGTTATAAGCAGTACATGTTTAGTATTCAGCAGCTGCGTCGTTCAACTTTTCAGAATTAAACATGGTCCACGCTGTTTTTTGAGAGCAATATATTGCCAGTTGTCCTTAAAGTGATGGTAATGAGTTAGTGCAGGAATTCTATTTGACAATGGTAGTAAAGACAAACTATGAAGAAGATGAAGGCAATGCAACAGTTGTAAAATGAATGGGGTTGCATACTGTATTCTGCATAGAGTGCACCATTCTTCTCATTGTTTCTTGCTCCCAAAAATCATTCAATCCACATGTAGAATATGCATGTCAAAATAACTTTGGAATGTGATATTATCTTTAAGCCACTACTTATATATGCCTTTTCAAGTATGTACAAGCTTCATTGAAAAGATCGCAACGCGGGCCTCTTCAAATGCAAAGAATCGGATGGATAGGCAACCTGTTTTCTGTTTTAGTTTATTAATGTCTTGGTGAAGATATTCTAGTGAGGTTTATGCCATTCCTTTTGCCTAGAAAATCTTCTCTCATATGATCTTATTGCATTGGCAATCACGTTAAATGCGGAAGATCTTGGTGAAGATATTCTAATGTTTTAGTTTATTAATGTCTTCGTGAAGATATTCTAATGTTTTGGTTGAACTGGTTAAAGTGGAAGATCTTTTACCTTGAGATTTTTGTTGTTTCTGCATAGAAGGGAAGACACTAGTGAAGTGAGACCATGTTCTTATGCATGGTACCAAATACCAACAGGCATACATGTAGCCATGTAGGCATATTTAGTTTAAGAGTCAAGATAAAAATTGCAAAGATGCTACAGCCTCCTGACCAAACCACAAACATAGCATCAAGTGCCATCTATTGAGTTGATATTTCCCTTTGATCAGAATTCAGAGTCACTGCCTTATGCCTTTGCAATGCCTGTTGTGCTGTCCACAGTGGTTTAGTACATATTGCTCCTGCATTACAGATGTTATAATTAACCGCTGAAGAGACATTAATGAAATTGCGATTCACCATGTACAGCACAACCTCGTTTTTTGTCATTTGAATGCGTGAAAAATATATTAAAACTTGTCCTTGTCTTTTCTTTAGGATCTGCGAAGTCTGTGGCTCGACAGCGTGCAACGTGGTTGGTTTCGGTGATGCGGAGTTCATGGAGCAGTGGAACGAATCAGGCAACGCCGCAGGTCCTCAAGCGCCGGCAAACGAGACGCGGAGGTTCTGGCAAGGCCACCGGTTCCTCAACTTCCTCCTGGCCTGCATGGTGTTTGCCTTCGTCATATCCTGGCTCTTCCACTTCAACGTCCCTGGATGAGCCTGGTCGCGCCGACTTGTTAATAAAAGAACGATCAAGCCATTGCTGCTGGCAAAAATGGTGGGTGGTGTCGGGTCAAAAACTTGAAAGGCAATCTGGGTGGAAGTGAGCCGAAGAGCTGGGTGGTCATTGTGCGTTGATGAAGTGGAGGTGAAATATTGGTGAATGGTGTCGTTAGTTTTGTAGAAAGTTGGTGGTGTTGCACCCAGCAGAGACGGGAGAGGGGCAGCTTTATTGGGAAAACGGGGGCATGGCGCGCGTCATGCTTTGTGATTCATGCTGAGTGTCTTAAATTTAATATCGTTCCTACCCCAACTTTGTTTCTTGCAACTCAAACGGCACATTTTTGTGTTTCTCACCCAACTGATGAACTGGACCTCTCTCAGTGACTCAAATGGGAACCGAATGCGTCGTAAATGATTCCTTCTGGGATCCTGACTCGTGAACGACTATGAAAGTCAAACGACCCAACGTTTATTAGCGACATGATGCAACCCAGCCGAGAGATTTCCCAGGGTAAAAATGACCCAACATTACGCAGTACTGGTAAGGTGCAGGCATGGGCACGCGGGCACCCTAGCATTAAACCTGGGCATACCCTAGGCCGGGCCGGGCTTTACAAAGTCCGAACTGGAAATCCCATGAGCCCGGCCTGGCCTGGCCAAAAAAACACAAAATCAGGCCCGAGCCTGGCCTGGCAAAAAAAAAACGCAAAATCAGGCCTGAGCCTGGTCCGAATGGACTTAAAAGGTGAATTCCGAGCCGGGCAAAATCAGGCCCGAGCCTGGCCCGAATGGACTTAAAAGGTGAATTCCGGGCCGGGCCGGGCCTTTGTGTAAATCGCCATTTTTTATAAGCCCGAGCCCGGCCTGAACTGCTTCTCGGGGCCAATTTGCAAGCCTGAGCACGGCCCAAACACAAAGCCCGACCCGGCCTGGCCCGGGTTTTTTGGGCCGGGCTCGGGACGGGTCGTCGGGACGGGCTGCCCATGCCCAGATGTACACAACATGAGTCAATAACATATCTCACTTTTATTTTCGCCATCGTCACCTCATGTCACACCCGTGAGGATGCCATGCCAATGCCATGTCATCATCGACTGGAGGCTGTTTTGACTCCTTTGACATAGTTTTGACCGATCTGACCTCGTCCAAGATTTTTTTCGGATCTGACAATTTCTCTCATCTCCACCCACTCTGGCGGTAGGCATTCACACCCTACCGAGTCAAACGACGCCGTCTGCATTGATCCGACTCCTACCACCACCGGGAGTGGCGGGAGGGTGTGGATGCCTACCGCCATAGTGGGTGGCCATAGGAAAAAGGGTCAGCTCCGAATTTTTCCATAAACTAATCGGGGTAAATTTAGCAAAACGGGTCTGTCGTGGGAACAAGCCTGACAGTAGAAGGTAGGGTACGAAAGGAGAGGGCAGAGTCCTAGCTACGGCGAGAATGTAAACACGGATGTATGAGTTCAGACCCCTCTCGTGGAGGTAACAACCCTACGTCTCAGTGCTCTGGAGCTTTGTCGTGTGGAGAATAGAGATTACAAAGGTTGCGAACCCTTGTGCCAGAGGGGAGGGGCGGCTTATATAGAGTTCGCCACGCCTCATAATTGCCAGGCATCCAAGGGTCCGGTCGTGGGTATAAACACTAGCGTTACTCGTAACGTACTCATAATTGCTATTAATGACGACTGGCCTAACGCCTGCCTATTGGTTTTTCAGAGCCGACTTCTGGTCTTCTGTTGTCGACTAGAAGCGAGGTCGTCCGAGTGACATGTGCCTGTCGAGTGGAGGAAGGAGCTACCAATGGATTGGTTATCGAGTGACCTGAACTCCATGGAGAATCCAGTCGGAACCTCCCGTGTGGTCCTTAAGTTTTCCAACACAGTGTCCTTAGGTAGGGTATCTAGGTCAGGCCTAGGACCCTACCCTAGGTACATATCCTCATCATTAGCCCCCGAATGGATCTGGGTTCGAATGGTGAAGGGGGGATCGATGCCAGTTCAACACAGGGCACCAAATCTTTCGAATGATTTTCGGGGCTTCAACGAAACTTGCGTCGACTGAATTCCTCGTCATTCGCCCGGATTGATTTTGTCTTGAAAGTGTCCGAGTGAACGTTCAATACCAATTTAATTCCGAGTGATCTGAAGGGATCTCTGGATGTGACAGGTCGCTCTGTGAGGCCCGGATCTTGCGGAATACAAAAATTTGGGAAGCGCGCGCGTTTGCGAAGATGACGCCATGATCGGGGCAAGTGGGAGCACGGTGCCTCGATTTGCGCGTGCTCATTTCGCCACGTACAGGGCGCCGTCTGCGGTTGGGATTTGCGGGGATCTCACGGGCCCACATGTCAGTGAGGCACTCGGCGGGGTATAAATCCCGAAGCGCCGCAGCTCGCATAGTGTTTCTCCCTCAAATCTCCTCTCTTCCTCCGCCTCCCTCGTCTCCAGCGCCCCACTCTGCTATGCTCCGACGAACTCAGCCGCCGCGATGACGAAGGGAGCCACGGAGAAGCTGGAGCGCGCCAAGAAGGGAGCCACGAAGGGCAAGGCCAAGAAGCCCTCGACAGCCAGGTTCACTGTGCCGCCAGGGTGGATCCAGGGGGACTTTCTCCCATCGACAGTCACCTCCACGGACGCCGAGAACCTCGTCGTCGACGGGCTCGTGGCGGACGGTGCTTGGAGGCTGTCGGAGGGGGAGCGCGAGCCGGAGCCGCGCGAGGGAGAGCGGGTTCTTCTCCTCTCCCACGTCGAAAGAGGTTTTTCCATTCCTCCCCACCCGTTTTTCGAGGATTCTTGAACTTCTTCGGAGCTCAACTCCATCACTTTCCCCCAAATGCAATTTCCTACTTGTATGTCTTCATCACTCTGTGCGAGTGTTTCTTGGGCTGCTCTCCCCATTGGGGACTATTCAAGCACATTTTCACTGTTAGATCTCAAACGGTAAAAAGGCCCATCTTGAGGACGGAAAGACTCATGTAGTCCAGCTGTGTGGGGGTCTAGGGATTCAAAAGAGATCTCGTAGTTCTTTTCCTTCCATGACTTTTCCCGAGTCGGTTAGAGGTTGGCAGTCGACCTGGTTTTATTGCAAGGACGCATCTTCTCCCAATATGTCGACTGGCCTTTCTCCCTTCACGTCAGATCGTCCAGCCGTTCCCAAATCCTCGAAGGTGTTGGAGGGAAAAAAAGTCCAGGTTGGAATCTTGGTGGATGTTGTAGGAGCCCTTATCCGTGGGGGAGTCACTCGTATGGATCTCTTGGAGACATTCCTAAGTCGACGGATCCAGCCTCTCCAAGCAGGGGATCACACTATGTGGCATTATGTCGGTCCTAAGGACTCGACCAGGACACACCCGGAGGAGGTTTCACAAAAAACTATCGAGCAGTGGCTTCGCAGTATCACCAGAGCTTGTGACACCCCTCTGGGCGCGAAGAGGATCCCACCCTACTTTGCTGCAAATCCACCAAAGAATCTGGTAACTCTTGTCGTGTCGACTGTCACTCCATTCTATTGAGTGATTGATTGAACTGTTGACTGACTTCATTGTTCGAAACATGTAGGAGTGGACGCACATGCACTCGCCTATGCCCAACGGGAGCCAACCTGAAGACGGTGGGGAAAGCAAGGGTGGCAGCATGGACATCGACTGCGTTTATGATAGTGAAGACGAATATGAAGACTTGGGTGACAATGAGGAGGAGGTCGAATCTCCACCACGCGCCGAACGTCGATCCAAGTCACGTCAGGACCCTACCACTGTTGCGGACAAAGTCCTGATTCCGAGTGAAAGGAACCCGAAACGGGACCGACCCTTGATTGTTGAGTCGGGCGAACAATCGGCGAAGCAGCCCAAGCCCAATACAGGAAAGCCCCGCAAAGCTCTGCCCCGCATGAAGATGGCTGTGCCCGTCATCTCAACGTAATTATTTGCTTTCATCTTTCGCTGTCGATTGCAACTTCTATTTTTTGTTGACCGAGTGGAAATTTATCTCCCAATGTTGCTACCTCAATGACGTCACCCCAAGGGACGGAGAGGAGCAAATGGATGTGGATACTGCTGATGCGGACACTTCTTAGAGAGGTAAGTAAATCTTTATGCAGCTCTGATTATTGAAGTTCGTCGATTGCGAAAGTCAATATCGCCGATTGGTATTTGCAGAAATCATTAAACTGGAGGATGACGAAGAACAACCTCGGGGTACGGGGGGTGAGGGTAAGAACTTAGGTTCCCCGCGCGTACGCGCCCGAGGAACTCAGTCAGGTCAGACGCTCCAGCGGTCGACTGCTGGATCTTCCCAGGGAATAAGCGACTTGACACGGGTCAGAACTGATCTTGCAGTTTCGCTATCGAGTGCTCCACCAGCCATTTTGACCATCGTGACGTCGACTCCAACCGGACCAGCACCGACTACCTCGACTGCCCCAACCGCCACAACAATCCCGCCGGTGACTGCTTTTCCTCTGCACCGCATTCCGGAAGATCAGACTGGAGCCGCAAAGGAGGCCATGATCTAGGCGGAACAGATGCTGTTGTGCACCAAAGAGGCGTACGAGGCCAGCAAGTTGGCTTACGATGCCAGCACAACGCTTCGCACCAATGTCCAAGTAAGTTCGATTGTAAATACATTTCCGATTGAATTCCTGTCTTCTTTGATTGTACACCCGCTGGGTGTTTTCCACTTGGATGATGTTTGAAAGTTCTCCACTCGAATAGATCAGGTCTTAATCGAGTAGATTTCAGTCCAGTGGGGGCACGCTGAGTACACCCACTGGGTGTAGTCCCCGAGACTGATGTCGAGTGCTTGCACTAGCAGGGGTCTTAGAGTTCGTCGTATGCAGAATACCTTTGCTACTCGATATGTCGAGACCACACCACGCTGAAGCTTCCTTGTAGGTTTCATGGATATCATTTCATCAACCATGATATGACGCTACTTCAAAGGTGCAGGGTGGGGTGGCGGATCACTCGACAAATCGAGTGTTAGTAGGTCTAGTGGGGACACTCAGAGTGAACCCACTGGCTGTAGTCCTAGAGACCGCTGTCGAGTGCTTGCACTGGCAGGGGTCTTAGAAGAGACGATATTCATATGCTTGCGCATGTTTTTTTAATTCTCTGCCAATCGACAGATTGAGAGTTGGCAAATCCAGTGGGGGCACTCTGAGTGCACCCACTGGGTGTAGTCCCCGAGACCACCGTCGAGTGCTTGCACTGGCGGGGGTCTGATAGAGACCGTCGAATGCTCGGACAGGGAAGACCTTGTCGAATGTTTTAGGAACCAGTGAGGACACGCTGAGTGCACCCACTTGGTGCAGTCTCCGAGGCTACCGTTGATCGTAGACGATGAGCAGTAGTCTTAAAAACTTGAACTCAGGACTTTTGCTGTACACGGAGTACTCTTACCACTCGACATGTCGAGTGTACTTTTTTTTCTTAGCCATCCCACACCAAATCTACCTCGTAGGTTTCATGGACATCATTTCATCAACCATGATATGACGCTACTTCAAAGGAGCGGAGTGGGGTTGACGAGTCACTCGATGGATCGATGTTAGTAGTTCCAATTGGGGAACTTTGAGTGCAACCACTGGGTATAGTCCCCGAGACCGTCGTCGAGTGCTTGCACTGGCGGGGGTCTGATAGAGACCATCTTGAACTAAGGGTTGCTTACGGTACACGAAGTACAAGAGCCACTCGACATGTCGGGTGGACTTTTGCTTGAATTCCTCTTCTCCTGAACGCAGGTTTCATGGACATCATTTCATCAACCATGATATGACACTACTTCAGGGTAGTGGGTTGGCGGGGGTGCACCACCCAGTCGACTATTTTTGACCTTCTACACTCAGGAGTGTAGGTGTTTCTTGTCGACCGAATTTCTTTCTTTGTTGATTTAAGAGAGCTTGTGAACTTGGCGCGCAGTACAAGGACCTTGAGGATGAAAGGAACGAGCTGCGAGTGGACTTGGAGGTCTCCAACACCAGTTTGGAGCGAGTGCAGACTGAACTAAAAACTCTGGGAGGTAACTTCTATCGACCCAATGCATTCTTATCCTCACTTTCCATGCTTTGAACCGAGTTTCACTAAAACAGACGTACGCAATGAAAATCATCGAATCCAAGCGCGACTCAACAATGCTATTTCTTTAGATACCATGAAGAAGGCGCTAGAGGACAAGGACAAAGCGCTTGCTCATGCTCAACGGGTGGCGAGGGAGAAGACTGAAGCTGTTGAGTAGAAACTAGCCGCCGCCAAGAAGATGGAGGTGGAAAACTCCAAGCTGAAGCAGGAACGGGTGGAACTCATCAAGAAGACAGAGCAACTGAGCAAGAGGAGCAATGGCTTGGCGAAGCATCTGGGGGAGTTCGCGAGAAAGATGTACATCATGCTCGACAGTAACTATCCTTGTCGATTGAACTTCATAAAATCCCTGACGACTGTATTTCTTAAACCTCCTCCCATTCCTTCTTCCCAACAGAATTATGCTAAGACTTTGAAAAGGAGACTGAAGAAATCAAGCCCAATTTGGATCCCACCAAGTCACCTGTTGGTGACGGAGTGGCAATGAACATGTTCCGACTCAACGTCAAACTCCAGGGCGTTCAAGCATATGTCCTCCGATTGAAAATTGTGATGGAGAAGATCGACAAGGAACTATGGCCAGAAGACACCCTTCCGCTTGACCTTACATCCATGATGGCGCGCCTTAACGACCTTCCTAGTCGAGTGTAGGTCTGGAAGAAATCTGCTGCCCGTTGCGAAGCCGATGTGGCGCTCTCCCTCGTAAGAGTCCATTGCAAGGAGGCAAGGGAGGAGAGATTGAAGGAGCTCCAGGTGATGAATACGAAGAAGCTTCAGTTTGAAGACTTCATGGAGACCTTCATTGACACAGCCACAAGGATCGGAGATGGGATCGACTTGGACACATTCGTCGAGCCAGCCAGCCCGTCGGGTGCTTGATAAACATGAGAAAACTTTATTTACCTCGGTGTGCCGAGTGGAAATGTATCGACCTAAAAACTTCATTCGGGCCTTAAGCCTGAGCAGGTTTGCTTGCATGCGAAACACTTATCCACGACGAAGCTTCTGAATTTATCCGTATTTGATTTTCAATTGTTTGTTCGACCGAATTTGTTTTTGACTTAGGCGAAAACTGGTACGCAGCTAAGCCTCCGAGTGTGAGGGTTGCTCAACACTCGAAATATTTTCGAACTTAGGCAAAGACTGATTCGCAGCTAGGTCGTCGAGTGGATGGACTACTATCCACTCGGCAGGGTTTTTAACTTGGGCGAAAGCATGTTCGCAGCTTAGCCCCCGAGTGTAAGGATTGCTCAACACTCGAAATAGTTTTGAACTTAGGCGAAGACTGACTCGCAGCTAAGTGTCCGAGTGAATGGACTGCTATCCACTCGGTAGGGTTTTTAACTTAGGCGAAAAGCATGTTCGCAGCTAAGCCTCCGATTGTAAGGATTGCTTAACACTCGGAATAGTTTTGAACTTAGGCGAAGACTGATTCGCGGCTAAGTTTCCGAGTGAATGGACTGCTATCCACTCGGCAGTGTTTTTAACTTAGGCGAAAGCATGTTCGCAGCTAAGCCCCCGAGTGTGAGGATTGCTCAATACTCGGAGTGACCCCAAGAGAGAAATTACTTGATCGGAGTCAACGAAAAGACTGCAGAAGTCAAACTTGCATACATGACATGCTCTGAAATATTTTCACTACATCAAAACCACTCGGTTCCTAAGTATAGAAACGCTGGAGCAGATCTGTGTTCCAGGCTTGAGGTTCGTCAATCTGCTTCTTGAGGTTGTACAAGTGATAAGCTCTGTTGTTCAACACCTTGGTGACGATGAAGGGACCCTCCCATGCATGAGCGAGCTTGTGGGGTCGTTGTTGATCCACTTGGAGCACCAAATCTCCCTCATGAAATGAACGACTCTTAACATTTTTCGCGTGAAAGCGTCGCAGATCTTTTTGATAAGCTGTGGTCCGGATCAGTGCCATCTCTCGGTCTTCCTCCACAAGGTCTATGCCATCCTGTCTTGCTTGTTCAGCTTCGGCTTCAGAATAAAGTTCCACTCGGGGAGAGTTGTGAAACAAATCACTCGGCAGGACAGCTTCGGCTCCATAGACCAGTAAAAAAGGAGTCCGTCCAGTCGACCGATTAGGCATTGTTCTCAGGCCCCATAAAACAAATGGCAGCTCAGTCACCCAGGCTCTGGTGGCATGATCCAAGTCGCACATGAGACGAGGTTTCAAACCTTGCAGGATGAGGCCATTAGTTCGCTCAACTTGTCCATTGGTTTGAGGATGTGCAACGGAAGCACAATCCACCCGAGTGCCCTGGGAGGTGCAGGAGTATCTGAATTCTTCCGAGTCAAAGTTGGTGTCATTATCTGTGATGATGTTGTGGGGAACGCCGTATCGGAAAATTATTTCTCTCGTGAAAGTGACCGTCATACGAGAGTTCAATTTCTTTATCGGCTTGGCCTCAATCCACTTTGTAAATTTGTCGACTACAACGAGCAAATGAGTGAATCCGCCCTTTCCAGTCCGAAAGGGACCAACCATGTCTAGGCCCCAGACAGCAAACGGCCAGGCAAGGGGGATTGTCTTCAGAGCAGAAGCCGGGTTGTGGGATAAGTTTGCATTGAACTGGCATCCCTCACAATGATCGACAATGTCTTTGTCCATCTCATTGGCCCGTGGCCAAAAGAAACCAGCTCGGTATGCCTTAGTGATGATTGTCTGTGAGGACGCATGATGGACACAAGTTCCCGAGTGGATTTCATCCAGAATCACTCGACCTTCTTCAAGGGAAATGCAACGTTGCGTTACACGAGTCCCGTTTTCTCTGAACAGCTGATCCCCGATCACAGTAAAAAGCTTTCGACCTGCGCACAATCTGTCGTGCTTCTGTCTCATCTTCAGGGAGTTCTTGTCTAAGGATACGCAATATAGGGCACCGTCCAATTGGGAATGACGACCAGAATCTCCATGACTGAATCAATAACTGCAGGGACATCGACTTCAGTCAGATCGGTGGAACTCATAGCTTGCGGGGGCTCTTCGGTGAAAGGATCTTTCTGTACTGAAGGAGTATGGAGATGTTCTAAAAACACATTGCTGGGGACAGGTCGTCGAGTGGATCCAATCTTTGCCAGCTCATCGGCTGCTTGATTCTTCACTCGAGGAACATGATGAAGTTCCAGACCTGCAAATTTCTTCTCAAGCTTTCTAACGGTGCTACAGTATCCAGTCATAGCAGGGTTTCGAACTTCTCACTCCTTCATCACTTGATTGACCACCAAATTTGAGTCGCCATAAACCATCAGGCGCTTGACGCCGAGTGAGATAGCCAAGCACAACCCATATAAATGTGCTTCGTATTCCGCTTCATTGTTGGAGGAATCGAAGTGGATTTGCAGGACATAACTGAGTTTATCGCCCTTCGGAGATACTTAAGACAACGCCAGCACCGGACCCGTTCAACATTTTAGAACCATCGAAGAACATGGTCGAATGTGCTGAGTGAAGCTGGATTGGCTGCTGTAGTTCAATCCACTTGGCCATAAAATCTGCAAGTGCCTGAGACTTGATCGCTTTATTGGCTTCAAACTTGATGTCAAAGTACAAGAGCTCGATTGCCCACTTAGCCACTCGACCCGTTGTGTCCCGATTGTTGAGAATCTCGGATAACGGAGCATCACTGATAACTGAAATCGAGTGGTCTTGAAAATAATGCGCCACCTTCTTTGCTAACAGATAAATATCATAAACCAACTTCTGGTAGTGAGGATATCTTTGTTTCTAAGGAGTCAATACTTCAGACACATAATAGACTGGACGTTCGACTTTGTAAGCCTTGCCCTCCTCTTCCCGCTCAATGGTTAACACTGTATTGACGACCTGATTAGTGGCTGCGATGTACAGGAGCAAGGGCTCTTTGCTGTGCGGAGCAGCAAGCACCGGTTGGGTGGAGAGCAGGGTTTTGAGATCAACAAACGCTGCTTCGGCCTCTGGAGTCCACTCGAACATATCTGACTTCTTCATCAGTCGGTACAAAGGCAATGCCTTCTCACCGAGACGAGAAATAAATCGGCTCAACGCTGCCAAGCAACCTGTGAGCTTCTGAACATCGTGCACACGCACGGGAGTCTTCATTCGGGTAATGGCGCTGATTTTCTCAGGGTTGACGTCGATTCCTCGTTCAGAAACAAGAAAACTGAGTAACTTGCCACCAAGGACACCGAAAGTACACTTAGACGGATTGAACTTTATATCGTACCTCCTCAGATGAGCGAAAGTTTCAGCCAAGTCAGCCAACATGTCAGAACCTTTGCAGGACTTGACGACAATATCATCCATGTACACCTCGACATTCCGAGGGATCTGGTCGAGTAAACACTTTTGAATCATGCGCATGAAAGTAGCGTTGGCATTTTTCAAACCGAATGGCATGGTGATGTAGCAAAAACACCCGAATGGGGCGATGAAGGCTGTTTTTATTTCATCCGGACCAAACAGATGGATCTGATGGTATCCAGAGTAAGCATCTAGAAACGATAAACGCTCGCATCCTGCGGTTGAGTCAACAATCTGATCTATGCAGGGGAGCGGGAAATGATCCTTCAGGCAGGCCCGATTGATAGGCTTGATGTCGATACACATGCGTAGTGACTTGTCCTTCTTGGGAACCATGACAACATTCGAGAGCCACTCGAAGTGGTAAATCTCCCGAATGAACTTGGCTTGCAAGAGACGAGCCACCTCTTCACCGATTGCTTTACGCTTCTCTGCCACCGATCGATGCAAATACTCCCTTATGGGCTTGGCCTTGGGTCTACTCTCAGTCGGTGCTCAGCCAGATCCCTGGGAACCCCAGCATGTCAACAGGCTTCCATGCGAAGATATCCCAGTTCTCATGGAGGAACTGGATGACCTCGGCTTCCTATTTGCTGTTGAGTGTTGATGATATATTGGTCGGAGTGGCAGTTGAATCTATCGGGTGGATGTGTACTTTCTTCACTTCCCCTGCCGACTGAAATGCCGACTCGGAAGCAGGCTTCTTAGCACGCAGCAAATCGGCGGGGTAAACACTCTTCTTGTATTCTTCCAGCTCAATCATGGCCATCTGGTGATTGGCAATTTTGGAGCCTTGCTGGAGGCACTCTTCAAGCCCGTTGTTGATTGCCAGTGACCGTGATCACACCTTTGGGACGTGGCATCTTCAACTTGAGATACACGTAACATGGACGAGCCATGAAACGAGCATACGTGGGTCAACCCAGAATGGCATGATAAGCGCTCTAGAAATCCACGACTTCAAACGTCAACTTTTCCTTTCAAAAATTTCTATCTGTTCCGAATGTCACATCCAACGCAATCTGGCCGAGTGACTTGGCCTTCTTCCCTGGGATGACTCCATGGAATTGCATGTTGCTCTCATTGAGTCGGGACATCGGAATGCCCATCCCATTAAGGGTATCTGCGTAAAGGATGTTCAGGCCGCTACTACCGTCCATGAGGACCTTGCGGAGTGAGTGCCCCCCACAACCGGATCAACCACCAAAGCCTATCGATCGGGAGTGGCCACGTGAGCGGGATGATCCAACTGATCAAATGTGATGGCAGTCTGAGACCACTTGAGGTAGGTGGGGGTGGTAGGTACGGCCATGTTGACCTCCCTGTTGATGACCTTCAATCGACTCTTGCTTTCAACATCAGCAAAAATCATCAGTGTAGCGGTCACATCAGGGAACATTTCTTTGTCTTCATCATCCTCCTCAAGAGTTTTCTCCCGTCTCCTTAAACTGCTGGATGAGCAGTCGACACTATCGAGTGGTATGCTTGGGCAATATCAAGTTGCCTTCTTCATCTGTCCTCGTGTGGATTGCACATGGTAGATCCAACACATCAGTCCCCGACTGATTCTTTCCTTTCTTGGGGTTAAACTGTCCTTTGGCCTTCCCCTTATTCTTTCCTTGGGCCGCCAGAGCGGCCGCCTCTGCCTGGACAGGGCCATCAGCCTTCCGCTTCTGCTTCCGACTAGAATTGCCACCGGCCTCGTTGTTGACTGCTTTTCCTTTGCCGCTGCAGAGGCGGTCTTCCTCTTCGCCATTAGCGTACCGAGTGGCGATTTCCATCATCTTACTCAGCGAGATGTCGCCTATTCGACCAAACTTCAAGTAGAGCTCTTTGTACTTCACTCCAGCCTTGAAAGCACAAACAACCTGATGTTCAGAAACATTTTCCACTGTATGATGCAGAGTGGACCAGCGCTAAATGTAATCCCTCAAGGTCTCATTGGGATTCTGAACACAATGCTACAAGTCAATCAGCCCAGCAGGACACTTACAAGTGCCCTCGAAAGTTCTGACGAACACTCGGACGAGATCCTCCCAGCAGTATATGCTAGATGGAGCCAAGCGATTTAGCCATGCATGAGCTGAACCATCCAACATCAAGGATAAATGTTTCATCGCAACATTATCATTGCCACCACCAATCTGAACTACCACTCGGTAGTCATCAACCAAGTCTCTGGCTTTTACTCGCCAGAAAACTTCCCGATCCCAGCCGCCAACCTGAAGTTGAGGGGAATCTCTGCAGAACATATGGCTCTGCTAAAGCACTCGGGGCCAGAAATAATAACTGTGCTACCACTCGAAAAATCTCTGTCCTATCCTTCTCTGTGGTATCTACCTATGTCGATCCGCCTCTGAGTGAGGAGATCACGAGCATCAAACCCTGCATTCCGCTCGTTACCGAACGAGCGCCTTTCGTCCTGGTGTCGGGGCACATGCGGACCACCCTACAGAGGAGTGGGCACTCGACGGTGGTCATCATGGTGAAACTGATCTCTGAACTGATCTTCACAAAAACCTCTGCCCCTTCGGCGCAAGGGTGAACTAGGGCTATGTGCCGACTGAACAGTGTTTGCCCTTGGTGAGTTACTGTGAATCCTATTGCGCGACTGTGAAACATTAAAATTCTGACGCTACACTGCATCCAGCAATGCTCTAATATACATCAACCCTCTACCAGCCTCTGACCGTGAAGGTTGAATGGAATCTGCTATCCTAGCAACAACTAAAACGTTTAACACAGGACTACGGTATACCTCAACATTTTTGTGAGATCTAGTCGGAAACAATTGTCGCTGACATCGACTCGAAACTGGTGGACGCTGGCGAGCACGCTCGTCAAGCTCTCTCTAAAGCTCTTCAAGCCGTATGCGTGTGGCCTCCAAGGCTTGGGCCTCGGCGGTCGTACCAACGATGGGAGTATGAAGGACTTCACGATCGCGATGCGGTTGTTCACTCAATGGTACGCCAGTTTCCCGCCTGCCGTGGTTGAAGCCCGGTGGTGGGCTTTGATGAGAACCAGCCATAAGGACCTCCGCTGCAGGATCGCAACTCTCACACTCGGAAGGAACATCAGACTGATCGGAGTCCGACTCGAACACGCCGTGAAGGGACTCGGCGGGCTCGATCGCCGCAATCTGCGGAGAAGAAATTTGATGAGCCGCTGCATGCTTGACCCAGCGCTAGAGTCGCGAGCGATCGGATCGCTTGCGACAACGAACAATGGCAAAGCCGACGAATACGGAGTGGACGGCTGCCACAACAACATGCCACAGGAACTCGTGTGGAAGTACGCAACCTCGCGGACTGGTAGCGCCTCGAGGTCGAGAGACGCTTCTTGAAGCCATGCCGAATCGTCGGCGATGAAGGTGAGCGCTCCAAAACGGATCTCGTGGCCCAGAGCGAAAACACCGCCGGAAGACATGAGAAGGGTGAAAATACAACCTTACCGGAAGTCGCTTAGACGCCTGCCCCACGGTGGGCGCCAACTGTCATGGGAACAAGTCTGACAGTAGAAGGTAGGGGTATGAAAGGAGAGGGCAGAGTCCTTGCTATGGCGAGGATGTACACACAGATGTATGAGTTCAAGCCCCTCTCGTGGAGGTAACAACCCTACATCTCAGTGCTCTGGAGCTTTGTTGTGTGGAGAATAGAGATTACAAAGGTTGTGAACCCTTGTGCTAGAGGGGAGGGGTGGCTTATATAGAGTTCGTTGCCCCTTATAATTGCCAGGCATCGAAGGGTCCGATCTTGGGTATAAAGACTAGCGTTACTGGTAACGTACTCATAATTTCTATTAATGACGACTGGCCTAACGCCTGCCTGTTGGTTTCTCAGGGGCGACTTCTGGTCTTTTGTTGTTGAGTGGAAGCGGGGTCGTCCGAGTGATAGGTGACTGTCGAGTGGAGGAAGGAGCTACCGAATGGATTGGTTGTCGAGTGACCTGAACTCCATGGAGAATCCAGTTGGAACCTCCATTGTGTTCCTTAAGTTTTCCAACATAGTGTCCTTAGGTAGGGTATCTAGGTCAGGCCTAGGACCCTACCCTAGGTACATATCCTCGTCAGGGTCAAAACTGTGATTTTGGCCTCGGCTGGATCAACCCCTGGCCACATGTCGCATCGCAGACTGAACATGTAATTCAGTGCACACATGCGGGGCATGCGCCTTCACCGTTGCTACACATTGTTGCAGGATGTGGTACAACCAAATGGGGGCGTGTTTGGTAGGCGTAGTTGCTGAGACTGGCTCGTGGAGCCTGGGTAAACAAGGCCAGACTGAGGTAAAACCGGCAGAAAACTAACATCTGCATTTTGTTTGGTTGCCTGCATACCCTCTAGGCTGCATGGGGGGCATGTTGTTTGGTTGCCCGCTTATGCACGCGCAAACACACAACGCGGGGCATGCATCGCTTGTTGTCTTGTAACCTCTTCGGCTAGGTGGTGTGATTACCAGCACACATCGGCCTCAGGAAGAACACACATAACAGAACATAGATCATATATAATTTTTTTGCCACACATAATAGATCCGTTCCAAAATATCAGTTCTATAATAAAATCAAGCAGCTAGAGCATGTCGGGGCTGTCTTAGGGGTTAACGACGAAGGAGTCGTCGTGCTTCCCGCACCTAGTCACCACTTCAATGTCATCATCATTAAATACGATGACCTTCAGCATGTCAGCAGTGAGCAGCTTGAAGGTCACCATGAAGCCTATCTTGATCTCATGGGCAATGGCGAAGGTGGCCCAACCTTGATCGAGGGTGACCCTGTCGTTCAAGAGACGGACAGTCACCCTTCAGGAGAAGCCGATGTTCATCTTCAGCTTGAACTCTTTCGGCACAGATGGGAAGTGCTTCATAAAGTCCAGCGGCATAGGTATGGCCTCCACGTGGGGGGGGGCATGATCAATCTGCAGAAGTTGGTTGGCCCTCCCACCTCATGGCAGTGGTCGTAGTTCCGACGTTGGCCGCTAGGGGGCTCCTCTGGCTGGTCGTCGTCCCTGCCAGGGGTCTGGACTAGCGTCACCTCCGACGGCGACACCACGTCCTTGCCCTTGTCTTGTTCCTTGGGTGGAAATGTATCCTTCCCCTTGCTCTCCATGTCAAACGATCAGGATCTGCAATATGAACATTACAACATCGTCATTAATACCTATCCCCCACAATCCCTTTATTTAGCCAGCCTGACAGTCACCACTCCACCTATGTGTTTCTCACTCTTCCCCCAACCCATCAACATGAACTCCGGCAACAACCCCTTTATTTAGCTAGCCTGGCGGTCACGACTCCACCTATCTGTCTCTCACTCTTCCCCCAACCCATCGACATGAACTCCGGCAACAACCCCTGCCCCAACCCCAACCCCAACCCCATCCCCAAACCCTTTCCTTGGGGCATTGGATGGAGGATATTCTTCCTAGGGTGCTCACTCGGTGACCGCACCAAGTTTGAGAACACCATGGAAGTGTGCTCAAACTTCAACAACATGGAAGATCTGCACAAAGAGGCAGACATTGTGGTAAAGAAGGCCACGCCAAAGGAGCTGAAGACACTCATTCCTGACCCAGCGAAGGGTGCTATGTCGCTGTGGTGAAGAAGCCCTAAGTCTCCCGTGGTCCTGTAGAACTCGACCAAAAGGGACAACTATCCTCCATTGAAGGCATGTGGCCTTCATGGAAGCCACCGCCATAGACGACGATGACGACCCCGAAGGTGCCAACATTGAGTCCTTATTTCACGTAGTTAAGAATCCGAACTAGAAGTTCAAAGAATCATATATTTGCAGCACATTGTAAATTTTTCACATACAACCTCTGATGACAAGGTTGTCACTAAATTTTATATTACATCAGGAAAGTGCCAGAAAAAAATGGAGGTACCTAAAAACCACTCTTCTCCCCATATGAGAGCAACAGGGGTAGAAATTTGAGTGCACGAGATATAATTTCTCATATTCTTATGTGGAAACAAAGGAAATTATGTCCTCAACCAGTAAATCTAATTCAACATAAAGTTTAAAAAACACCTCATATGATGCTCATCATCCAAAGCCCAACATAATGGTGCACAATATTTGTAATGTTCGGACATCGAAACACATTGACTATTGATGTAGGAAATCACAAGGAGTTAAAAGGGAATAAATACAATGTCACAAATTTAATTGATTCCGCCAAAATCACACAACATAAAGACTACATTCATTGACATATATTACCTCTTAAAAATTATAATATTTTGGGACCTGAACCAAAATCTACGGTAGAGTGCCTCTTTTCCTCATATTTCGCATAAAACAAAGTAAGTAACGAAGAATAACACTCTCTTAGAAAAATAGTAGTATTTACCACAATAATACCTACTCCTCAGAAGTATCTTTCATACGGAATACATATGACCCCTCATTCATAAATAAAACCAAAGGTGTGGTGAGACAGGGAGGCTTGTAGAAAAATGGGTTCACGCTGAGACCCGACATCGATTATGATGTGACATACCCTCTTGGGTATGAGTGGAATTATGTTTCAATGCTAAGTATCATTGGCAGTATAAATAATTTTATCCATGCATTTAATGGATACCCTGATTGCAAAATCATACGAGTCACCCATTCCAGAAATCTATATTGAAGTCCATACAATTGCAAATGTAAAAATAAATTACAACATGTTTTAGGTATAAGTACATAAGTCGCTATGTAACTCGAAATAGTCAGAAAATTAGGTGCTACTACCAACTAAGTGAGTACCTTCTTCAGCATGATTACTCAAGCAACCATGATTGTTTTTGTACTAATAAAGAAATCCCAAATTTGATTTACTTAGTCACCTCAGCATGCATCGATGATCTCATCATAAATGTCCATACACGACTTAAACATACACGGAATCATCTGAAGATGGAAACTTCGGCTCAACCAAATTTTGATTAAGTTGAGCATTCTCTCAAGAATGCATACACATATCAGTATACATATATCCAAAACATATAGGAAAAGTTCAATATGTATAGGTCATATCAACGAGACATCTATAGTCATATTACCCATCGGAGGGGTATAAATTCATTCAAACCCAGGGCTGATAATGGAGGGATATAATTGCAAACCGTGTCAGCCTCACACTATATTTGCTATCTTTATTCAAAGTGCAACCCGCAACAAAAGATATATTGTTGATATAAGGAATATCAACTTATATCTCAAGCTCACAATGTATCTTGGTGAATTACATTGGGAAAGTCAAGTTAGGGCCATATATGATATCTTTCGCAAAAAAAAAACATACATGATATAATGATATTGGCCACTTATTTGATCTGAACAGTGCCATATCGATGGCTGAATTATCTGCAATAGCTTCCTTACGAAAGTAGTCTAAATAGACTATAATGGCTACTTCCATTTATCATTCCAAAATATTGCTTTACCCGAAGCATTGAAAAATATGCATGGATAGGCAAAATGATATTTAGAAATATTCACTTATTATTTTGAAAGTACTATTTTAAATATAAATAATGAGTGTTAAAAATGTTTAATAAATAGAAACATTTAAAATATACAACCATGTATTGTATTTAAAATTTAAAATTTAAAAATGTTTAGTAATGCAAACTTTTCATACACACAAAACTTATATTTAAATTATGCTCCCTCTATTCCTAAATATAGGACATTTTGGCAGTTCAATTTGAACGTCATATATTTAGGAACGGACGGAGTATAAGATTATGGATGGCAACATTTACTAAATATTTATGAATATTCACTGGTGTATAATTTAATCATGGCTTATATTCATAATTTTTTATATATATGCTCCCTCTATTCCTAAATATAGGACATTTTGGCAGTTCAATTTGAACGTCATATATTTAGGAACGGACGGAGTATAAGATTATGGATGGCAACATTTACTAAATATTTATGAATATTCGCTGGTGTATAATTTAATCATGGCTTATATTCATAATTTTTTATATAATATAAATATAATCATGAGTAAATATTTATATAATATTTAAATTAAGATATTTTTAATTACACAAACATTTTCGTAAACAGACATACTTATGAAAAAATGTGTGTATAATTACTCAAATGTTTAAATAACTAAAATAATATTTATGAACTGTAATTTAAAATATATATGTGTATTAATTTATATAGTATAAACATTGTTACAATACATATGTATTATTTCAATTATATAAATATTTTTAAAATAATATGTGAACCATTTCTAAAATTACATTAACATTTTATTAGAGTTAGTTATTTTGGTTTTATGTATATAATATTATAACACTTGAATACTTGAACTTTATTGTATTACCGTGATTATAATTTACAGACATTTTACATTTGTTTAGAATAATATTTACCACAAACGTTTTGGTCTACAGTACTCAAGCCTAAGGAGCCAACCACAATTTTTGTCAACATCTATTGGACGTGGTGGCTAGCATAGGATGCCTTCGCCATAGTTTTAAAAACCAATCGGCGCTCCGACCGGAAAAAACCATGAACGTTTGACTTGACCTGTTTGCCTAGCTAGCACTATGCCATCTTTGTAATCTTGTGTTACATGGTGTCTTTTAACAATATATCAACACCTTTGGGTTCTCCGTCATACAAGATGTTGTATTCACTGGTTTTCCTTGTTAACAGTCTTCTTGTCTCCAAGATAATCGTTGACACTGTGCACATCAGTGGCGAACACATAGATTAATGATACCTTGCCAGCTATCTCTACCGCACTGATGACCCTTCTTGAGAACCACAACCATGCCCTGCAGGTAGAGAGGTAGGTCAAATGAGATCATAATATCAACACCTGTCAAATGCCATACACATACGTCGTTTTGGTATTGTACGTACCAGCGAAAGTCGGGTCTTGGAGTGACTTGCACAGCAAGACGCCGGAATAACCGCTTCTCTTGGATAGACATGCAATTCCTCTCCACCTTGGACATCACCTCATACAACTCCTCTTTCTTCTGCCGGATCTCCCATCGAGCTTCCTGGATACACACATGGACAATGATCAATGTACTTTGTTGAGCGCTGATTCTGATTTTTGGTAAGTAAGGAGAATACTCTGTCAGGTTTGAATACTGCAGAATGCATCATGCATGTGTGTAGCAACTAGTAACAGAATCATACTTACTGTATATAGATATACTATAAGATACGGCTAATATATGATGCTCTAGCAAAACGCCTAACGCTTAATGCGCGCATAATTCCACTTAAGCGCGAGTCTTTGCCAGAAAAGCACAAGACGGTGGCAAAACAAATAATTAACACTACCTTCTTTTTTAACTTTTATAAGTAAGGGCCTTGTTCAATGAATTACTTTTTTTGGGGGAAAAGGAGGTTAAAACCCCTGTCCTCTATATCAATCGATGCGTACAACAATTTTTGTTAAATATTTAAAAAAATGATAAAAATATACATCAAGCCATCCGAAGCCACCACTCACACCTACAAACTCGATAAGATGGAGTGTTCTCACTCCCATATTTAAAACCGATGTCGTCGTCGATCCATCCACATAACATATCGGAACCTATAGACGGTGCAACAAATCTAAAGCGTACATCATATACATGCACATGTTTTAGAAGCCGTCATCATCATCGAATTGCTGATCCATCTTCAGGAGAAAGATCTGCATCATCCTTACCAGTCCGACCATCCGTCGACGCCACCACGACGCCTAAGGACACCTACTCCCTGCACGCAAACTGTAGAGCACGTCGCATTCGCTACCAGTACAGCTCGAAATCAGCCGACACAGCTCAAAATCTCTGAAAAATCTGTCGTGACTAGCACCTGCCGAACAGGCATGACATAACATAGTACCCATCGTCCAAGCATGACTTGACATCATCACCGAAGCTCCGTGCAAGACGGAGACGCTCCACCTTCCGCCTCTGTCTTCCAGCGTTGTTCCACAAACGATGCTCCCTAGAGAGAAACGACACCTCAGTGCCGCCATCGTCCGATCTGGAAGACCAAATCCTAGGGTTTTCCCCGGAGCAGCACGAGTGGGTTGACAATAGTTACACGACGATGCCTTCGTCAAGGTAACGATGCAACATACCGCCATCGTCCATCGTGGGCTCAGTTTTCACCGGCAACTATGTCTCCGAGACTCGTAGCCGGGACTAGATGATAGATCTCAAGATCCGACCACCCAGCCTCAGGTCGGCCACCACGATGGAGGAGATGACCACCAGATCCGCCGCCGCTTGGAGCAGGGCACAACGACCGACTAGTGATCGGAGGCCACACCCACATGCAACCGGCCATCCACCAGATCCTCCACGGCTACCCTCCACGCTGCCGCTATCAAGGACGGACCTGACAACCCATCCGCCTCCCAAAGCCGTGCCTAGAGCTCGCCACCGCCGGCCTAGATCCGATCTCGGTCAGCCGCCGCGTCGCGCCACGATCCGATCTTGGCTGCACCACCACTCGCATCG
The DNA here is from genome assembly GCA_022496015.1 of Hordeum marinum. NCBI lineage: Eukaryota > Viridiplantae > Streptophyta > Magnoliopsida > Poales > Poaceae > Hordeum > Hordeum marinum. The sequence continues at coordinate 431,326,385 of CM039674.1, read as the reverse complement.
AGACCAAACCACCCCACATGCGAGTAGAGGAGGAGAACCTCCGCCACCGTCGTCTACCCCGGGCTTAGCCCGACGGCCTCCTTCACGGCGACGGAGGGATGGGAGGGAGGGGAGAAGGGCTCCAACGGCTAGATCGGAAAGACCTCCCCCGCGTCCCCGACGGGCTGATCAATTGGGAATCAAGAGCTAGGAAATTAAGATTTCACAAGTGCTTGGTTGGGGCAGTATTGTGCTTAGGAATTTCTAAATTATTGACTAGTATATATTAATTAGGACCAGTATAAATGCCCGTGCGTTGTAACGGGCTAAAATTATTATAAAATCTGCTTCATGTGAGAGTAAGCGCCATTTCTTATATTATCCCATTTCGATAAACATCGATAAAAAGGGCTTGTTTGGTTCTCTCCCTAAAAAGCTGCTTGTCTCGGGCAGCGATCTCAGATCTCAAATTGCTTCTTTATGAAGTCTAACTTTCAAAGGGGCAACATACATGATAATGATCTCAACTTCAGTCTATGATATAATCCAACTCATAAATGTGCAATGTACATTGATGTTAGCATGTGAGATCAGCTCAGCTAATGAAATGACATTGAGAGAGCCCACGCTCAGTGGTGCTTTGAAGACTGCTACAGTAGGGCAAATGTGGTGGCTAAATTGGTACCAATGCTGGATTCATGTAAAAGCACCTAAAAACAATATTGCAAATTGGTACCTCTGCTGGAGCATGGGCGCACCGCACTCTAGCGAAGTTGGCGAGATTGAAAACTTCAGATGCATCAACTTTCAAGCAGGGAAACTTGCGATTCAGTAGGGATTTTGGTCGAGGGACTCGGGAACCTTTTATGTCAAAGGAGGGCAGTTCGTGTATAATCCGCGTTGGGCACGCCATGCATACGTGCTTGAGAAGTTCTCATGTGCTGACACAACAGGGATCCGATCCAAATCTTGGTAATCTCAATCCCTTCAGGAAAAAGCCCACCGCTGCATCAAAACAACCATGTAAAGATTCGGATTTTTCAACAACATTAGGTGAAAATCCACCACAAATTATACAGGTAAAAGTCTGTTAATCTGCAGATTGAACACAAAGGCCTCTATATTATTCTCCCTTAATTTCTTAATGGCTTCCTTAACGGATCCTGGAATAGGATAATCAAGTAGTGTGATCATCAGAGCTGAACATCTAAAAAATGATTAATGCATAATAAAGAAAAAAAGTCTGAGCGAGAGCCAATTCAAACCTGCATCATTTTGGTTAAACCTTCTTAGTTTGATTTAATTGGTCTTTGAGCCATCCTCTGAACCTAGAATCTCACGCATCATTGACTTAATTGGGTTTCAAGTATATCTCTCTCTCCTGGCATATACTTTGTATTAAATTAAGATGAATGAGCAACAACCACTCTTCAGTCTCAAGTAAAAGAATAGAATCATTTCTTCTGAAGAAACTAAAAAAATGGTGAGCAGGAGCTACTATTGAGCAGGAGCAGAAACTTCAAAACAACATCTTGGTGTCGTCTCCACTGAGAATAGTCATCTATTGAGCTTCCTCGAGGACCCATCGCAAGAATCAGTGCAAAGATTGTTGGGCACTAAAAAATTAGGTACGCAGCATTCAAGTAGAGACTGAAAAGATATCAAGGTGCCTAGAAGAAGACATGCAATCTTTAACCGTGATAAAGGAACACCCTTTCTGTTATGGTGCTGCTAGCGGGAGGACGCGAGAGGGCCGGCCGGGGGCCTTTTGCCCATGGCCGGTGGCAAGAGGAAAGGGATTTCCTTCTTAATTCTTGCTTGATTAGATTGATACATCTCTTTTCTTTATATAGAGAGGTTTACTTGACTCCCGAATCAGCGACCCTTATCTCTAATTAACCCTAAGACTAACGGGCTATACCGCCAGCCCAGGCTCATTAGGTACTCTAACACTATACCCCACCTGGACATGCAGCTTGTCTTCAAGCTGCAACCTAACCAACGTATAACCATGACTCGACGCAACGCAAACGTAACACCTAAAAAACAAGCCTTTTACATCTCGACTTGTTTTATTACTCTCAACCCGAAATGGACTTGGACGCTTTATTTTGGACCCGTTAACAAAAAGTGGACACCATCCGCACGTCGGACGTGCACGTGTACAGCCACCTGGATCCCATGGACACCATCTGGACAAAAGGAGTGCATGTGTATGGCCACCTGGAAGTGGTCGCAAGAGCGACCAGCGGAGGCGCCCTCGCGGCGGCCGGCGGCGAAATGCAGTGGTGTTACGCGGTGCGCTCCTGTCGAGGAGGGGTGTGCCCCCAAAGCGCCGATGTCACAGACTTTGAGGTCGCTGTCCCCGAGGAAAACAGCATGCCCGCCGCCCGTGGGGGAAACCGCATGCCCAAGATCCCCGACGCAGCGGACGAGATCGAGGTGCTTTGCGCAGCGAAGGGCAACTTGGAGGAACGGCAGTTGCAGACCACGCATCTCCCGCACATGCCGACGCGCTAGGAGGCCGCGCGCAGCAGCCTGCAGCCTCACGGCCGCCGACATGTGGTGGGTAGCGATCCAAGACAGAAGCGGTGACGGCGAGGGTGGGAACCAGACTTGTTGGATCGGAACTCCCGCTGGCACGGTCGTAGCTGGCTCGGGGCTGAGTGGCGGCGGCACCGGCTGCTGCAGCGGGGCCATGGCCGCGGCGGGACTCGTGAGGGGCTGGGATGGCCACGGCAACCCAGGCAGGATGGTGATGGGGGCGGCTGCAGCGGGCCGAAGGGCGTGACGGAGGCCGCCAGGAGCGGTGCCTGCCACAGCAGCCAGGGTTGCTGCAGCAGCAGCCCGGCGACCGCGGCGGAGGCCGCCAAAAGCGGCAGCTGCCACGGCAGCAAGGGCGGCCCGGTGGCGGCGGGTGCCTGCTGTTGGTGTGGCGGCTGCAGTGGGCCGAAGGGCGCGCTCGTAGCCGGCTCGGAGCTGAGTGGCGGCGGCGCCGGCTGCTGCAGTGGCTACTGCAATGGCTGCTGCATCGTTGCCACAGCCGTGGCGGGGGCCGCAAGGGCCTGGGATGGCCATGGCGACCAGGGCAGGGTGGTGGTGGTGGGCGGCTGTAGCTGCAGCTGCGGCTGCCGCAGGCCAAAGGGTGCGGCGGAGGCCGCCAGGAGCGGCGGCTGCCATGGCAGCCCGGGCTGCTGCAGCGGCCCGGCGACCGCGGCGGAGGCCGCTAGATGTGGCGGCTGCCACGGTAGGAGCAACGGCCCGGTGGCGCGGCCGCCGGCGGCCCGTAGGGGCCGACCAAGTAGAGGCGGATCTCCTGAACCGCGGTGACGAGATCGCGAGAGGGCCGCGGTCATCTCCGCCGGGGAGATAATGGCGGCGGCGGCGGTGTGCGGTGGCGGCGGGTGAAAAGAACTCGGTGGAGGGCTGGACATGATCGAACCCGGGAAAGCTGATACCAAGTGTTATGGTGCTGCTAGCGGGAGGGCGTGAGAGGGCCGGCCGGGGGCCTTTTGCCCATGGCCGGTGGCAAGAGGGAAGAGATTTCCTTCTTAATTCTTGCTTGATTAGATTGATACATCTCCTTTTTTTATATAGAGAGGTTTACTTGACTTCCAAGTCAGCAACCCTTATCTCGAATTAACCCTAAGACTAACGGGCTATACCGCCAACCCAGTCCCATTAGGTACTTTAACACTTTCACTAACAGTGCATTTGATAGTAAAAATTATTGGTAATAGCTCATGCATTGCAGTCAGAGAAAATAAGTAAATCATATAACATAATGTGTAGTAAGTTAGGTACACAAGATTTTCATTAACATAACAAATCATATAACATCTAGCATCATCATCATGAAGATAGTTCATCAAAAGTTCACACTGAAAAACATTCATTTAAACGAACAAATCATCGTAATAATGAGCGGCAGAAGTGTTGCCGGCACACGACATCAGGCCTGTCAAAATTTACATGTTGTTTTTGTTATAAAATTTCTATTGAAGATTGATGTAATAAAACTTGGTGGAAGAACTCAAAGTTAGTTCATCCAAATTTATTTCAATAGGCTATGCACTCGCAACAAATCTTGCTTTATAAAGATTGCATGTACCATCAATGTTTGGCCAGAGTATTAGAGATAATATATTAATGCAAATCATACTGAGGCTGGGAATTTAAAGATATGGAGTTACTTACCTGCTGAGTGGGCCTATGGGCGACTCATGACGAATGTAAAGGATGTGAGCAAATGTGCCAACAGTCTGCCATGTTGCTCTGGAGCCTCACGGACGCCGGTGGCCACCCAATCTAATTGAAACTCCATACACCTTCCACTCCTCTACATCAACCATCATGGGATAGTTTCATCTACTGGACCGAGAATAAAAGCACGAGCCTGGGTATTTCCATGGTCAGTCTGATCCACGTCTCAAAATTGGTCAGCTCTTGGACTACTACCATATTTCTGAAACTTAAGAGTGCACAGATTTGGCCCTTCACGGCTCCCCCTTAAGTTGAACATCTTTACATCACGAAGCATCATTCTAGAGCAGTAAGAAGTTCCAGTTGGATCAAACTAACAACACATAAATACAAATCACATAGTTACTACCTATCATAAATCTAGACCAGATTGTCAAGCAATAGTACAATAGCAAAAGTACACGCCGAGAATTACAACAGCAAGGGAGCATGCTACTTCCAGCTTATTCAGGATCCGATCATATAAAATCTAGTACTCATGTTGTAGGATGGGGTACCTCTCAGATGGAGGACTCGCGGATGGTGTTCAAATCCTACTTCCCCTTTTCTGAAGAAATAATAACTTCTTCTCTGATCTAGAGAGAAGAGATAACAAATAGTCAGTTCAATTTGCAAGAATTTAGAACATACAAATCATCTTCTATCTAAAGTACAGGGAAGTACTAAGCAGCAGCAAAACAATCAGTATCACGAAGATGATCTGGCTAGCAATCCGTACTTTCCATCAGCACGCACGCAACACACAGACACACGCAGGCGAGCCAAGTACGCACGCAGCGGCAGGCAAACGCACCCAGGCTAAGCACGCACTAACACGCACTGACGGCGCGCGGTCACCTAGGGCGTCCGGGCTGCTGGGACAAATCCATCGAAGACAAACGCCAAGTAGCCCTTCGAAGACGAACGCCGGAAGGAGGTAGAAGACGATGAACAAAACACACTTCTAACGACGAACGCCCCGGCCGCACGAACGGCTTGTATGTTTGTATCTATTCATCTTAATTTCTTCGAACACACATACATGAAGGTACACATGCAGCACAACCCCGAAAGAACTCTCACATTGACCGGACACATACCACGGTCCCGACGGAGACTACGTCTTGGTCCCGACGGAGACTATATCTTCCTTAGACCCCTCCCCCTCGACTCGGTACATACCATCACCGTGGCGCGGCAACTGACCAGCGCAACTACAAACAGTACACACATGGACTTTTATAGCCAGATGCACACACACTACACGCACACACGATGGATCCGGACACCACAACGGCCACCACTAGCACGTACATAGCCATGCACCATTATCCCAACTAACCAACAACCTGACCATCGGCTGCCCATGCACGCAGCGCCTGAGAAAGCGGTCTCCCAGCAGCTCACGGGGCTCCTCCGCACACTATGTATATGCATGCCCACGCTCTGCAAGGACCAGACCTGGCGGGTCGATGTTGATCACCATCGCACGGGCATGGCTTGTTTCCAACACGGACTGCGTAGGTCATGGAGGAGGAGGAGGTGAGGGTGGAGGCGGTTGGAGCCGATCCGCCGGTCCGCCGGCTGCCGGCATGTACTCCGTTGGTCGGAGTCCCCATGGGTCACGGCATCGACTTATAGAGAGAAAAACCTCGCCTGGAGTGGATCCTGCCGATCTCGTATGGATTCGGCGACCGCGCAGCGAGGATGGGCATCGTCGAGCGGAGAGATATGGGGTCGCGGCGGCGGCGGCGAAGCAAATCCTCGCGTTCTCGTGCGGGGCAGCAATTTCAACGATGGATGAGTCTGAGCTTCTTATCAAAACGCGAGGCCCAGCCCAAGAACGAAATGTTTTCCTCTGTTGACCACTTTAAACAGTACTGCGGGTTAATTACATAAAAACACAGTGACTATTTTGTAAAAAGGCCGCGACGGTGAGCGGGCAGAAACGCTAACCGCTTTGCTTTATTATTAGATAAAAATTAAGTGCAGCAAGCAGAAGAGGAGATGGTTCAGGATATTAGAATATCAGCAACATCAATCTTATGTGCTGCAAGCCTGCCATTAACATGCTAACAGGATAAGTAAGAAGTCATGTTGAGATCAACCAGGAAACTAAGGTTGCTTAATGATCTGTTTTGCATGCAGACCTATTTCTACAAGCAGCAGATGAACATGTCAGAGTGAATAAGTATGATGCTAAGTAATCTTTCTAAGCGAAAACAAGTCATCTTAATGCATGTTGCTATTTCGTCTGCAGAGAATTCGATTATTGCTCGCTGGATCCTTGATGTCGGGAGATAAATCATGAGAGGGACAGGTAAAAGATGTCAATTTTGATTAAGATACCTCTCTAGTGTTCATGAGCCTGCTTGGCATGAGCCGGCATCGCTCCTCCGCCTGCGTTCGCTGGAGCAGGGCCGAGCCACCGAGCCTCCTCGCCGCCCAACGGACCGCTGCCATCGTTGCCGGCCTGCAAACAATTAGTTAAGGATTACGACAGTTCGTCCCGCATTACCACCGCAACACCGCCGACCGCTCCTCCTACCCTACACTTTCGATCGGCTTGCAGTCTGTGGAGATTTTTGTGAGCGTACCTTGGATTTGGGCGAACTTCCTCCTTATTATTAGGTGGCTAGGGTTTCCAGTTCAAAAAAAAGGTGGCTAGGGTTCCTCGTTCCTTTTTTAAGGTAAGGGCATTATAGTTTTACCTAAAATCTAAAAAGTGCATAAGCACTATTTGGGCAAATCGAACTGTCGGTTCCTGGCCAGTCGATTGGCATAGATCGAATACCCGCATGCGTGAGGTGTTTTATGGTCAGAAGGCTGGATAAAGATCCATGCGCATTTATTCCGGGTTTTAATTTTTTTTAAAGCCATAACTTTTGAACCGAGTGTTGGAATTCAGATTCGTTTTCATTTTTGAAATTCTCGTGACGAGATCTTTAAAACTAGATCCCGTATGAGTATGTTTCGACGATTTTTTTTGTGCCAACTGTGCAGACATATTGCAACTCTATTACTGTGTTGTGCAACTTTAATGCTATATTGTGCAATTTTTTTTAAAAAACTAGTTTTTGGAATTGCATGATCTAACTTTACATGAGGCTGCAACCTAGCAACCATGAAAAGTTGATGTGCAATTGGTCTAATGTCCTGACCAACCATGTAGTAGTCGATGTGCAACCATTGTCCCTATTCATGGATGCGTATTTTTTTACAATTGACACACCCTGCCTCACCTTTCCTACTAGTGATTTGTGCAACTTATTTTGATCAAAAGTGATTTGTGCAACTTAGTTTGTTGTTCGAACCAACTTTCTATTAATTGATGTGCAACTCCTTTCCCTAACTACTTGTGGATATGTAGTTTCGGTTGGCGGAGACAACAAACGGAGTTGCACAAAATCTGCTAGGCAGTTGGCCGGAACAACATATAAAATTGCACATCTCACAGGTAGGGATAGTTGGATGGTAAAAATTTCACATTCATGAGGGTAGTGAAAATTTACATATTCATGAGGTAGTAAAAGATGCAAATAAACGAGACGTTAAAGTTGCACATCCCACTAGATGGGTGGTTCGGAATGCTAGTATGGAAATTACACATCCATGAGGTATGAGGGATTGTTGCACATCACTGGTAGACAGTTGGCGATGACAGTATCCGAAGTTGCACATCACCTGCTAGACAGTTGGCCGAAGCAAACAGTGAAAGCACAACCACGACCAGGAAGGAAGTTGCACATAAACTACTGGGCAGTTGGCCTGGGCAAAACACGAATTTGAACATCTCACTAGGAGGAGGTAGTTTGGGGGTGGATGTGCCATTAGTGAAAACTACACTTCCACGGGGTAGGCAGAAAGTTGCACATCGACTATCAGGCAGTTGCACATCCACTGCTAGTCAATTGCACAAAACGGGAGCTAAATTGCACACAAAAATCGTCGAAACATACTGTCGTGAATTTGTCACAGCAGATGTCCGGGTGAACGGACTTAGGTTCGGAGCGATCGCAACGGTGTAGCGACTTGAGAGGGGTTAGTCGAAATCGAGAGACGCGAGTTTACCCAGGTTCGGCCCCTCCGATGGAGGTAAAAGCCTACGTCCTGCTTGTCTGGTATTGATGATGAAGGAGATCTCTCGGTTACAAGGGTGCGGTTTTGCTACCTCTAATCAGGAGAGTCTCTAATCTCTTGTCTATCCAAGACCTGTCTATTGAGACGTCTAAAAACTTGACCCTCTCGGGGTGACCCGCCCCTCCTTATAAAAGCTAAAGGGGCGGCTTACATGTAGGGTCTAAGTCGGATTAAGACTTCCTATTGTGAGTTCCCATCATGGGCTTCTCTTCATGGGCTTCTGAGTCAACGGGCGGCTTACACCGGGCGGCTCACGCCGTACGGCTTACAACCGGAGACTCATCTTTAGGGACTCATCTTCAGGGACTTACAACCGGAGAGTCATTCGGGGACTCGCCATAGAGTCATCCGGGGACTCACAACCGGAGAGTCATCCGGGGACTCACAACCGGAGAGTCATCTAGGGACCCACAATCGGAGAGTCATTCGAGGACTCACCGGAGAGTCATCCGGGGACTCACAACCGAAGAGTCATCCAGGGACTCACAACCAGAGAGTCAACTGGGGACTCACCGGAAAGTCATTCGGGAACTCACAACCGGAGAGTCATCCAGGGACTCACAACCGGAGAGTCATCCGGGGACTCACAACCGGAGAGTCACCCAGGGACTCACAACTAGAGAGTCATCTGGGGACTCATCCGGGGACTCACCGGAGAGTCATCTTCAAGCCGGGTCATAGCTATCTCCGGGTTATAACTGTCTCCCGGGTCATACCGCGGGGTATATCCCCGACATTAGCCCCCAGGTTAGCTTGAATTTATTCATGGTAACCTCTTGAAATGAGAATAACAAATATGTTAAGTGGCCGGCTTGCTCCTTTGGCCAGCTTATGAAGTGGCTCTTCAGAAATCCGGGTCTTTTCTGCATATGAATGAGTCGTCTTGAGAATCTTCTTGCTTGTCAATGTCCTTTGAAAAATATTGAGAATAGAACACCCATATGCCATTGAGTCAGCTTCCAATACTCTTGGCGGGTCATCTCCGCCGGGTCATAATCATTGATGATACCGGGTCATTATCGTTGGTGACGATGGGTCAAATAACTAGAATCCAGCTGACTTGATAAAATATTGGGATGAAAATCCATTTGATGTAAAACCGGACTTCCATTGTTGTGAAGTAGGGCGGCTTATATAAAATCTGGTGGGTTATGATCTTTTGATAACGCTGGGTCATAAGTGTTGGTGATGCCGGGTCTAACAACTGAACTCCATAATTAACATCTTGAAAATTCTCCTCAAAGTTTTTGATATGTCCATATTACCTGTAGCCCCCAAGCTCCAAGATTATCCACGATAACTTGGTGCTTTTGCAATAATATTTTGGACTGTGTAGCCCCCAAGTGCTGGGTTGTCCTGCCTGTAGCAACCTGTGACTTATAACTGTCTTATACCTTATGAAACTTCAGCAAGTGTAGCCCCCAAGGGCCGGCTCATCATCATGTGATAGGCCGGGTCTTCAATTTGAACCATATAATCTATTTGAATAGTTGAGTATTGTAGCCCCCAAGTGCCGGGTTGCATGCCTGCAAAGACTTCGGACTTTAAAAAGTTTGACCTGAGCGGTGTAGCCTCCAAATCCCGGGTCAGTAAGAATTACTGGGCTGGGACTTTAGAAAAATATAGAAAGGCCGGCTCATCTCCTTGAGAAAATATGGTCTTGCTGTAATGTTTTGAAAAAACGGATGGCATTAGCCACCAAGTGCCGTGGTGCATGCTTGCAGCGACATGGGACTTGCATACTTGATATAAACTGTACTTGAATAATGTAGCCCCCAAGTGCCGGGTTGTTTGCCTACGACGACTCAGGACTATGTGAGAATAATATGACTCATCACAATTTGTTGAATGAATCCTTGACCATGGTTGTAATATAACCCGGAATGAATATCCTGGAATAATTCTTGTCTTTGACATGAAATCCCTGCTCGTGGTTGCGGTGCAACCCATCAAATATATGTTTGAGAAATTCATGAGTGTTGTAGATTACTATAGAGCACAATTGAAGAAATTCGAGAACCGGCCAATTAGATGACACGACATTATATCTGACACGGCGGCTCTTGAAAAATAATAAATTCTCCGAGCTGGCTTGAAAACCCAATCATTTAGTACTGATTATGATAAACCATGAAGATCCAACCATGTTGGCTATTAAAGATCCATTTGCTCTTGCAGAAGTTTTTTATCATGCTTAACGGCCGGTCAACTTAAGAGACAAGACCTACAAAAATAAACAAGATAGAATACATTCTGCATTGTTGTAAGGGCGGCTTGAAAGCACAACCCGGAGATGTTATATCTTCCTAACATGTTTTTTTCAAAGCATAACTTTTTGGCTTGAGAGCCGACCGATAGGGTCTGATAAGCTACACCCGAAGGGTGGGAAGCCCCCTGGACGATCATGTTGACGGAGTCAACTTTTTGGCTTGAGAGCCGACCGATAGGGTCTGATAAGCTACACCTATTGAAGCAGCAGCGCAGGGCGGAGCAGACCCGGCGCGAGCGCGGCATGGCGCGGGAGAATGGAAGTCGAGCCAGCCGGGCGCAGGCGTGCGGCAAGGTGTAGGCGGAGGCAGCATTGGTGAGTTAGATGTGTGGCGTTGACTCCGTTTTTGGAACGTGGCCGGCTTGGTGTAGTGCAGCTGGGGGATTCCTTTTGTTTTCTTCTTTGAATCGTTTTTGTGTAGGGAAACTGGCGCTTCTTCTCATCTGGCCTGATGACTTTTTGGGTGTACGTGAACTTACTCCTCGTGAGATTAGAGAACTTTGGAGTCTTCTAGTTTTCCTCAAGGCAGCCATGACCTGGACTGCGCAGTTGTTGCCTAATTTGACGTCGTCGATTATCCATAGTTGATGTACGCTGCCATCGAAGGAAAATTCTGATCTGAATTTTGTTGCCGTTGAAACTTTTTCAATCTCAACTGATGAACTTTCGAGTGGATGTAGATTTTTCTGGGGTCGATTTTTCTTCATCCAACCAAAACGCTATCTTCTCGATCTCTAAAGAATTCCCTTCAAGAACATAACACCACCATGCATAGCCCCACGGTGGGCGCCAACGGTCGTGGATTTGTCATGACAGATGCCCAGGTGAAGGACTTAGGTTCGGAGAGACCGCAACGGTCAGCGACTTGAGAGGGGTTAGTCAAAATTGAGAGACACGAGTTTACCCAGGTTCGACCCCTCTGATGGAGGTAAAAGCCTACGTCCTGCTTGTCTAGTATTGATGATGAAGGAGATCTCTCGGTTACAAGGGTGCGGTTTTGCTACCTCTAATCAGGAGAGTCTCTAATATCTTTTCTATCCAGGACCTGTCTATTGATACGTCTAAAAACTTGACCCTCTCAGGGTGACCCGCCCCTCCTTATAAAAGCTGAAGGGGCGGCTTACATGTAGAGTCTAAGTCGGATTAAGACTTCCTATTGTGACTTCCCATCGTGGGCTTCTCTTCATGGGCTTATGAGTCATCGGGCGGCTTACACCGGGCGGCTCACGCCGGGCGGCTTACAACTGGAGACTCATCTTTAAGGACTCATCTTCAGGGACTTACAACCGGAGAGTCATCCGGGGACACACAACAGGAGAGTCATCCAGGGACTCACAACCGGAGAGTCATCCGGGGACTCAGAACCGGAGAGTCATCCAGGGACTCACAACCGGAGAGTCATCCGGAGACTCATAACCGGAGAGTCATCCAGGGACTCACAACCGGAGAGTCATCCGAGGACTCACCAAAGAGTCATCCGGAGACTCACAATCGGAGAGTCATCCAGAGACTTACAACCGGAGAGTCATCCGAGGACTCACCGGAGAGTCATCCGAGGACTCACAACCGTAGAGTCATCCAGGAACTCACAACCGGAGAGTCATCAGGGGACTCACCGGAGAGTCATCCGGGGACTCACCGGAGAGTCATCCGAGGACTCACCGGAGAGTCATCTTCAAGCCGGGTCATAGCTATCTCCGGGTTATAACTGTCTCCCGGGTCATACCGCGAGGTATATCCCCGACACATACCCATGCAGGATCTAGTTTCGAAGAGCACGTCGTTATAATTCCAAGGGTGAAAGCGGATCTTAATTCCGACATGCGGTTTAAAAGTTACATCTTTCTAAAAATTTAAAGAACCTACAATAAATGCGTTCACACCTATTTATATGGTTGTTTTTGTAGTTCTTTTCACCTTTCCTGTTCACATGTGGTATGTACTTTCTTAATGTGGATTAGAAGTAGATTATTAGAACCAAATATTTCCCTTTTTAGATACGGCCACTCCCAAGCACTAGGGAGCAGCCGACCACTCCCTAGACACGTCCATAGTTTTATTGAGGTCAAACAACCAATACATTGCTCACGACTTTGCATACCATAGAGCCACGAGGCTCATTCATCTAACCAGAGCATCTCTAGCCGTTGGCCCCAGGGGCCGATTTTAGCGCTGCTTTGGGGCCAGCCGGCACTAAAATCGGCCGGGGGGAGGGGGCTCGGCTTTCTAGTCACAGCCCCGGGGTCGCCCCCAACCGCTGCTTTCGGCCCATTATGGTCATAAAACTAGTCCAATACGGTCATAAAAGTTCGATTTTTCCATTAAAAATATATTACAAAACTAAAAAGACTACTACGTCGTCATTCGCCGTCGCCGCCCCGTCACCGTGCCGCCGCATTCTTCATGCCGAGGAGCTTGTAGAAGTTGGTGTAGTCTCCGCCGTCATTGCTGCCATCGCCGTCCTGCGTGCCGCGGACACCATCCCTGCTGCAACCCTGTCCTGCGTCGCAGAAACGGTGCAGATCGGGGTTGGAGGGCCCTGGCACCTTGCCGTCGCTGTCATCGTCGAGGATGATCAGGCAGGCGAGCTCCTCCTCGCGGCAGGCACGGTGGCAAGCCTCAATCTCCTCGAGGGTTCGGCGCTGCCACTCCTTCTCCTAGCGGACGTAGTCGTCAGACGCCCACTTCATGGCTGTCTTGTCGTTAGCGGCCATGTCGAGGTGCTCTTGCTTCACCACCATTGTGCCAAGCCCCGTCCTCGGCCTGACAAGGCGGAGGTGGCCGCGGGGAGGTGAGGGCTCGCGATGGCGGCCCTCGTTGATGGTGATGCCCCCGCTGCTGCGACTGCCGCGTGGGAGTGGGGTCAAGCCGGGCTTGACCTTCACGGCGACGGGCGGCATGCGCGTTACGCAGGAGGAGTGAGAGGAGTGGAAGGACGACAAGGACGACGCATCCATGCGTCGTGGCTGCCATGACGAGCCCCGCCGGCCAGAGATGGAGGTCGGCTCCGTCGGGTACTAGAGGCGCGACACGTTGCCGCTCTCGATGTGCTCGAGGACGGCCTCGAGCGTACGCCCGGGGATGCCCCACCAAAGGTGGTGGCCCTTGCTGTTGTTGCGGCCGCGCCCAGGGCCGATGTTGGTGGAGGCGAGCTGCTCCTCGCAGCGATGTTCGAAGTACGCCATCCAGAGGCTTGTGTTATCTGGGGTGTACCTCGGATGCTGGCGCACTTCCTCAGAGAGGGAGGACCGGACGCAGGCAATCTCGACGCACCGCTCGGCTCCGGTGGACACCGGTGGCACGGGAACACCGCCGGCGCTGAGCCTCCAGGCGCCTGGCGCTCGCATGTCGGGCGGCGTCGGGTACTCCACCTCGTACAAGAGACGGGCCTTGTCCTCGTGGAGGTGCCGGCGGCCGAAACCGTCGCGGGCCGTGGCGTCGCCTGGGTAGCGATTCGCCATCGGGGAAAGAAAAGGGAGAGAAGATCGCCACGGGGAGAGAGAAGGGCGTCGATGGCGGGGGCACCGACGAGGGGTCGGCTTTTATAAGAGCGATGGGGCGCATGGAGAGGCGAGGTGTGGACACGCGTCACCACTTACTGACGGCGCCGCCAGTGAACACTGCCTCATGAACCCGCCGCATCAATGGAAGGCTGACCGGTGGCAGCCTTGCATTTATTCCCCGCGGGAAACCGAGGCGATGAGGATGACGACGCCGTGCGGTTGCTGACTCGGCGAACCCACACTTTTTCGCGCCAAAAATGTTTTGCCCGGCGCGTCGGGTTCGGGCTGGGTACGCCGGCGCAAAATTCGACCCGAACCGGCGAAAAGTGGGCTCTTGGGAGCACGACTGGGCCGATTTTCACCCGTCGGCGACAAAAAAATGCCCTTGGGGGGGCTCATGGGGCGGCGGCTGGAGATGCTCTTAGACCCCAAATGATAAGTGTCATACATGTGGCATGAAGCACTCCAGCGTGACGTTTTTTACAACTAAAGTTACCATCCGAAAAGTAAAACAAACCAAAAAAAACTTAAACTTGTCATCCGAAAAGGAAATTGCCATGCTTGACAACTGAAGTTGTCATCCTCACGTCACTAAACATGTCATAAAAATTTTTAGAGTTGCCATGTGTTGCGTGCCACACATGTAACACTTATTGGAGTCCTATTATTATAATTATAGTTTGCTAGCCCATGCATCACTTGATTAGTTGAACCATAACACTTCTTAAAGGTGGCCTTCCATACCGATGTAGTTGTGTCCACACATTAGGCTGGACGAGACGGGCGGTTTCTCCGGATTGCTCGTGAATAGACCTGTCCGACTAAAAAACTGGCTGGTTAGGTCTGCAAAAAGGGCCCAAACTTGAGCGGTCCATTCCAGTCGTTGCTCAGTCTGTATCAATTAGATCAAAACAATCTATTCGAAAAAAATCCCATTGTTGCATCCCAACATCTTGTATGCCTGGTGCAAATGTTGATCACTTGAAGAGAACCATATTCTGCCTTGAGTCGATTAAAAGTTTAAAACCAAGGAAATTTGTGAGTTCTATACCATCTTTCATTGTCATTGGTTTTGTAGTAATCACCTCTAAAGCATATGGTATGAATTTGGATTGAGCAGCTAACAAGTTACATTTATCATATCGAGAGACAGCTGATGTTGCACCCACCCTTCACCATCAAAGAATGCAGCATCCACATTTAATTCATAAATTTTGGTTTAGATTTGCACCATCTCTGTTCATGTTCAATACAAATCCGAGAGGAAGGCTTTTGGAAATTGCTTGCTATGCCCACTACCGAGAACGACCAACTCACTATATGGGCGAATGATTTATTGTGGGTGACTTGACATCGGATCCACTATGGATACCAAGTCCCAATAGCAAGTACTTGCTTAAAATTTATGCTTGGACTTAGCAGCAAAGGATGCCCCATAGTAACTGAACCCGGCTTGACTACATGAACCGCCAAGGCATTAAGGTCTAACATACCAAATCAACGCTAGATTATCTAAGCATTCTAGGATTGGAAGAGAAAATCGTGAATGTTTTCGGCACCCTCGTGGCATATTGGGCATGCTCCATTAGAACCAATGTGTCGGTTAGTGACTATCATTTTCAGGGGTTGTTCGCATGTAGAACTCGCCAACAAAATATCCTTGCAACTTCCTTAATATGATCCAAATCTCCACAACGATAGAACCACTCGACTGATAAATCATATTTGTAGTTGTCCTGTAAGAATGCATCTACTGCAAGTGGTATGCCCAAACAGAGAAAATTCATGTTATGTTAGCATGAAGCCAATAAAGTCGCCAAAGTCTTGATAATTCAGAGGTATCTACAAGATTTTTTGAACATCAAATGGATTGAAAGGATTGTAAGTGGAGCCTCGTCCCATGTACCACTCGTTGGATTAATAAGACGCTAATTGAAAATAGAAATGTTTGGCCTCTAGGTGTAATGACCGTCCTATCTAGATATGATGGAACCCAAGGATCATTCCATATATTAACTTCCTCCCCAGAACCGATCCTCCAAATGTATCCCAGTTTAAATTATCAAATTATTTTAATACACTTTACCATGTGAAAGAGGCCCCCTTCTCTGGGGTAGCCTGCAATAAACTCACATCTGGATAATATTTTTTTAACACTCCCGCATAAAGAAACTTCAGATCTACAATTAATCTCCAACATTGTTTAGCGAACATTGCCATGCTAAAAAATTAAAGGCCCCTGAAACCATGCCTCCGTCACTTTTTGGTAAACAAAGCTTCCACCAAGCAAACCAATGCATCCATTTATTATTCTCATCATCACC
The DNA here is from genome assembly GCA_022496015.1 of Hordeum marinum. Taxonomy (NCBI): domain Eukaryota; kingdom Viridiplantae; phylum Streptophyta; class Magnoliopsida; order Poales; family Poaceae; genus Hordeum; species Hordeum marinum. Next base: position 431,309,928 of record CM039674.1, on the reverse strand, counting down.
CCACCAAAATAGAGCAATTGTATATGTAATATCTATGTAGACACCCTTGGGCAAACTGAATACTTGATATAGTGAATACTAGTATGGCTTGGGCTAGTTCCTTCAAGAAAATCTCTCTGCAACCTATAGATAATTTATTTTCCATCCAACCAAACAATTGTATTTATTTTTTCTCGGAAATGCCTGAAACAATCACTCATATTTGCCCCCAACCATAGCTAGGAGTCCAAGATATTTACCTGACAATGCTTCAGTATCAATACGTAAAACTTGGTAAATATAGGCTCTAGAATTGACCTTAGTATTGAGAATAAAATATACTTGATTTTGCAAAAGTTACCAATTGTCCTAAACTTTGACAAAAGGTATCTAGTACATGTTGAAAGGAAGTTTCATTTAAGGCATATGGTCTCATGGGAATTAGAGGATCATCAGCAAATCAAATGTGGCATACTGACTATGCATTTTTGCACACTCTAATCCCATATGTGCCTCCAAATTCTTCTTCATACCGCAACATACTAGAAAGACCTTTTGCAGAAAAAAGGAAAATATATGTTGATGTGAATTGAATCTCCCCTTATATCTCATTGAGCTAACACATACCATCATCATTTCAATCCATTGCTCTTTCGTGAATTAAATCTCACATTTATCTCACCAAGCTAACACATGCCATCATCATTTCAATCCATTGCTAATGAAAGCCAACTTTCTGCATCATACTCCTCAAGAAGATCCATTTAACATGATCATATGCCTAATGTATATCTAGTTTCACAACACATAATCCTGCCTGGCCTGATGTCTCAGTTTAAATCTTATGGAGATCTTAATAAGCAATAATGATGTTTTAGTGATTAGTGTCCCAAGTATAAAAGAACTCTCAGTTGGAGAAATAATTTCCCGCAAGATACTTTTAAATCATGAGGCAAACATCACTAAAATGATTTTATATAAAACATTGCACAAACAAATAGGCCTATATTGGGTTAACAACTAAGGAGATTTTCTACCTTGGGTATAAGAACAATAGATATGTAGTTCCATTCATCAAGTAATTTCCTTGAATTAATAGCAAACAACACCTCTTGAGTAGTCTCCTCTCCCAGAATATGTAATAATTTCTTGATTTTTTTCGCATGAAGCCCATCCGGACTTGGCGCCTTCGGATCACCAATACACAAGATTGCCTTATGTATATCATAGCTTTTAAAAGGTGCCATCAATATATCATTCATTTGATCTGTTACATCAGTTGACCTGCTGGGGAATATTAGGATCCACTTGTTGTATGGATTTTTTTCCTTGAGAAGCTCATGGCTTCCATCCGAGATTGGACAACTGCCAAACGTTGGGCTTCCCGATCCCTGTCAGCGTGAGTGGATTGAACGAGACAGTAAAATTGGAAAAAGCATGATGCAACTCTTGATCCAGGGAATCGTAAAATTATTATAGATGCCAAGAATACGACATTAATAAGAACTAGGGCAAAATAAGCATTAATGGGCCATATGGGCCTCTCAGATTTCCTAGGATATTTTCTCGAGAATACATTTGAGCTCTTTGTACCTATGTATTAAGATAGGGAGCAATGATACATGTACAAGGATTTGATGGAAGTGATGAGAAGCCGTCTAGGCCCAAAGTCTACTGCAAACTCACTACAGGATTACTCTCTTAAGGGCATCTCAAACTCTAACCCACAAACCATACACAATATGTGTCTATGGGCTGGGGATGCGGGAGTCGGCCATCCAACCATGCACACATACATTTAAAACCATACATATTACATGCAAACTAGATGATTTTCCTCTAAACTGAGTACATTTGCTACGTTTTTGACAAATTTCATTAAAAAAAGCAAACAAATCTCGACCAAATCTAAATATACGGCGGCAGCCGTCCTCCAAGTCCTTGTTACTCCACTTCAGCGTAGAACGTGTCCATGTCCGGTGGATATGAGACTCATGAAGTGAAGGTGTCGCCGCCGACAAGGAAGAGTAGGTCGACCCACTTGGGACTCGAGGCCTCGCCACTTCTAGTGCACTACTCGTCCTCATCAGAATTCATGATTTATTCGTCATGAGTGGACGTGAAGTTGACAATAGATGTTGACGGGACGACCTCGTCGTCATAGCTATGATAATAAGCATAGTTGGCAGCACGAACCACACATAACTGCGTTGTTCTTGTCCATGATCACCTACACCGCCAACACTGCCTCCACGTCCACCTGCCTAACGTCACCGCATTGTAGGCGGCATGAGCGCACACAACTTCGTACTATCCCCACTGCTCGATGAATTTTTTGGGTTCCCCTCTACCATGGCCTCCACGTCATCCTCGCTCGCGCACTCGTACACTAACCGGTGTTTTTTGGGGAGGGAGAGTTTGTAGTGATGCCCCTCCAGTGTCTGTTGTAACACAAAGATCAATTGTGGCACTGGCTGCTCCTCCACCATGGCGGTGCTGAAGTGCGCATGCACCTGCTCCATGGTGAAAGCACAACTTCTCCGTAGGTGGTTTTGGTAATTAATAACAACATATATTTCATTGGACTAATGATTCTACTAAGTATATTTCATGAAAAGTGCAATGAATGCATTGGCAAAGGATTGCGAGGAGATCTCCAAGATGCACGGAACATATATTGGCAACAAGCTTCAAGAATCTACATTTTGCATGCTGTGAGAAATCGCACTTGAGTCCATAGGAAATCCAATAGTATTAAAAGGGGATGATGTATATATGATGATCTGGTTGCTCAAGTGCTTAGAGATCAGACACCAAAAATACTCATGCATTCTCCCAAGAAAATACTCAATCCAAACCCTAACACTCAAATTCGGTGCCGCCAACTTCTCCATTTCGGCCCAACCGAGTTTCACAATAGACATATCCTATGCCAAACCCTAAGGTCTCGTTGACATCGAGTTCAATTCCGGTGAAACCGAAATCAGTGACAAACTTTCTATTGCCCCATTTCTAAGAATCAGAAATTCTGAATTTTAGGAATAGGTGACACCGAAACTGGTAACTGCCAAGGCCAACCAAAATTGGACCCAGCGAGATTTATATATCGATCTCACCAAAACACCAAAAGTTGCCACATTTTGCACTAGTCGGTGCAACCGAGCTTTTGCTTCAGTTCCACCGAATTGGAAAATAATGTTTTAATGATTGGATTTTTGGAGATGCCTATATATACCCCTCCACCCGCCTCTCACTCGTAGAGGAAGCACTCAGAACAAACCAACACTTGCCCCATCCATTTTCTAAGAGAGAACCACCTACTCATGTGTTGAGATCAAGATCTTCCACTCTAACCTTTGATGTCCACAAGTATAGGGGATCAATCGTAGTCCTTTCGATTTACCCCTCCGGGAGGGAAGTTCCCCCAACGGAATCGCTCCGCCGGAGGCAAAAAAGTGCTCCTACCCAAGTTCCGCCTCGAGGCGGTGGCGCTTTGTCCCAAAAGTCCTCCTCCTAATTTTTTAGGTTTTTTGGGAATTCATACCAAAAGACGGGCTCTGGAGGTGGGCCTGGGTGAGCACCCTTCACAAGTGCGCGGTTAGGGGGCCTGGCATGCCCTGGTGGAGGGTGTCCACCTGGTGGCCCCCCTTCGGTAATTTTTAGCTCCAGTAATTCTTATTTATTGTATAAAAAATCTCTATAAATTTTCAGCTTCATTGGGGATGTGCACAATAGGTATCTCTGACATGCTTTTTTCAGGTACTGAATTCCAGTTGCCGGCATTCTCCCTCTTCGTGTAAACCTTGCTAATTTAGAGAGAAAAGGCATTAGAATTACTCCCAAAAGCATTATTATGCATAAAATCATTATAAATAACAGAAGGAAAACATGATGCAAAATGGACGTATCAACTCGCCCAAGCTTAGACATCGCTTGTCCTCAAGCGAAAGCTGATATCGAAGAACATGTTGACCTGATTTGAGAGAGAGATGTAGATAAAAACAAAACACGGACACAGTAGCATCATGCTTATTATTATAGAAGCAACAGAGACTAACATAAAACTTTCCCATAAAACTTTTAATTCATAAAATCATCATATAACTTCTTATGAGCAAGTAAAAAAATCATCACAACATGGAAGTATAAAGCATAAACCTTATTGGAAACCAACAAACTATGTTCTCAGTCAACTTTGCAACTACAATTCATCCTATTTTCAGGAAGGGTCTCATGTAGGAGCCTTTTGGCAAGTCCACATACTCAACCGTCATTTAGTCTTCTATGATTGCTAACACTCACAACATACCCATGAGCAAAAAGTTTCAACCGGACACATAGAAAGATAGGGGCTTATAGTTTGCCTCCCAACGTATTCACCTCATGGGTCTTGTCAACAATAACAACTCATGCTCACTCATATCCAACTGGATATATGTGCCTAGATCTTTCCTCACCACATGATGCTTGCCAAAGGAGAAAAATAAACAGGAATAGGGAAGAATACTTTGACTCTTGCATAAAAGTAAATACTTAAAAGTAAAAGACAGGCCCTTCACGGAGGGAAGCAGAGGTTGCAGGCGCTTTTTAGTTTGTATGCCAAATCCCTTAGCGCAAAAGAACGTCACTTTGCATTGCCCCTTGTGATAGCAACCTTTATCATGCAGTCCGTCACTTTTATTACTTTGCCATGACATTTTCATGCAACGCTCAGTTTTCTCTTACACTAATTGATCCAACCCTTTTAGAAGCAATTTTTATTGCCTTGATGCACCGATGACAACTTACTTGAAGGATCTTGTTCAATCCATTGGTAGGTATGGTGGACTCTCAAACATGAGTTTGTGTTTTGGGTTTTGGATGCACAAGTAGTATCTCTACTTAGTGTGGAATTTTTGGCTAGCAAAGATATTGGGCAAGCACCACATGTTGAAGGATCAATGGCAATATAACTTTTGTGTGAGTATGAACATGCATAAATCATTATGTTGTCTTCCTTGTCCAACGTCAACAATTTTGGCATATAATATTTAATGGGGTCTCACAATCATAAAAGATGTCCATGATAGTATATTTGCATGTGAATCTTTTCTTCCCTAATTAATTTTTTCATGAATTGCATCACTGACTAATGCTATGTTTGCCAATCTCGAATAAATTTTACCACTTATGCATTTCCTTATTGTGATGTAATTGCTCACCATAAGATTAGCATATGATCTTTTCTCATTTATCTACTTTTATTATGATTGCAACAAGAAAGTAAAAGGGGAAAAAGCTCACACTAAACTTTATTATATAACTTTCACTAGGTTACATAGATAGATAGATCACGAAACTAGCACTCGAAAATAGATCATACTAAACTTTTATTCAACTAAATCATGAAAAGTCTAAGGATCGAAATAAAAAAGCAAAGGTAAAAAGTGATGGTGATACGATACCGGGGCACCTCCCCCAAGCTTGGCTCAAGCCAAGTGGAGTGCCCATACCCGTGTACTCAAGTGTCCTTTGGTGATGGTGATAATGAAGGTGGTGGTGATGAGGAGCAAGTAGGTTTATCCTCCGATTTCCAGGGCAAGAGCTCACCATCAAAAGTTGATGCACGAGTCCCTGGAGTCCTGCAATTGGCAGCTAAACGCATACCTTTAAATCTCGCTTCATATTCAAAAACTTGATTTTGGAGATCATAAATTTGACTCTGTAGAGAGTTGATTTGCTCGTGAAAGTTGAAGACGGTGTCTTTCATGGACTGGCCATCCACCATGTGATCACGAGTGAATTCCGTGATCATGGAGTGATTGGCACTATGTTCACGCTCCACCATCCCTTTGCAGTTGAAGATATCTTATTCCACCACTTCCAGCCTTGCCTCCATGCTTCCCGTCTTCTTGGGCCCTTGAACATCCCGGATGTGGAGCATCCCCTCTCGCATCTTAATGGTTTGAGGGTGCTTCATCACCTTTGGCAAGTATGGGTCGAGAACCTTCTTGAAGAACTTGTCCTTGGGAGAACTTGGTGAAGCCATTGGGATTCAGATCTTACAAGAAAACAACATGAAACAAGAACAGAGAAAAATCTGGTGATGCGGTGGTCAAAACAGTCGGAGGTATATATAGAGAATTTTTATTCTTGGGAGTGAAGTAAATGGAAGGAAAATGGAGTCGGGAAGGTAGGTGGGCACGCTTCACCAGGGCGCGCCAGAGATGACAACCGCACCCTCATAGACCGTGCTCACCTCGGTTGCCTTCCGGTTTATTTTTATTTCCTAAAATTCCTAAATATTCCAAAACTGATAAAAATATTTTTGTGGATTTTTCGGAGTCCGTTTACTTATCGTATCACGTACCTGTTATTTTTGACGATTCTGGAGTGTTTCGGAAGGTTTCTCTTATGTGTTCCTCCAGTGTCATGCTTTGGATAACATTCTTTCAACATTAATAGGCGTACCTGAGATATAGTGTTTAATTCTTTGTCCTTTGACCACCTTCAGGTTGGTACCTTCGACATTGTTAATCTTAATAGCTCCAGAGTGATAAACCTCTTCAATAACATATGGGCCTTCCCATTTGGAGAGAAGTTTTCCTGCAAAAAAACTGAAACGAGAATTGTACAAAAGAACAGACTCTCCAACTTTGAATTCTCGCTTTTGCATTCTTTTGTCATGCCATCTTTTAACCTTTTCTTTGAATATCTTGGCATTTTCATAAGCTTGGGTTCTTCATTCATCTAATGAGCTAATATCAAATAACCTCTTTTCAACGGCAAGTTTGACTTTATAATTTAGTTCTTTAATTGCGCAAAATGCTTTATGTTCTTACTCTAGAGGCAAACAACATGCTTTCTCATATACCATTTTGTATGAAGACATACCCATAGGATTTTATAAGCGGTTCTATAAGCCCAAAGTGCATCATCTAATTTCTTAGACCAATTCTTTCGAGACCTATTAGCAGTCTTTTGTAATATCAGTTCTATTTCTCTATTGCTAAGTTCAACTTGACCACTAGATTGAGGATGATATGGTGATGCAATTCTATGGTGAACATCATATTTAGCAAGCATTTTACGGAAAGCGCCATGAATAAAGTGTGAACCACAATCAGTCATTAGATATCTAGGGACTCCAAACCTTGGGAAAATAACTTCTTTAAGCATTTTAATGGAAGTGTGATGATTGGCACTACTTGTTGGAATAGCTTCTACCCACTTAATCACATAATCAACGTCAACCAAAATATGAGTGTAACCATTAGAGGAAGGAAAAGGTCCCATATAATCAAAACCCCAAACATCAAATGGTTCAACAAAAAGTGAATAATTCAGAGGCATTTCCTGATGCTTACCGATATTACCAATCCTCTCGCATTCATCACAAGACGAGACGAACTTATGGGCATCCTTTAAGAGAGTAGGTCAATAAAAACCAGATTGTAATGTTGGAAATATGCCCTAGAGGCAATAGTAAATTAGTTATTATCATATTTCCTTGTTCATGATAACCGTTTATTATCCATGCTAGAATCTTATTGATCGGAAACTCAGATACATGTGTGGATACATAGACAACACCATGTCCCTATTATGCCTCTAATAGACTAGCTCGTTGATCAAAGATGGTCAAGGTTTCCTAGCCATAGACATGAGATGTCATTTGATAACGGGATCACATCATTAGGAGGATGATGTGATGCACAAGACCCAAACTATAAACATACCATATGATCGTGTCAGTTTATATCTATAGTTTTCTGCATGTCAAGTATCTGTTCCTATGACCATGAGATCATGCAACTCACTCTCACCGAAGGATTACCTTGTGTGTATCAAACGTTGCAATGTAACTGGTGACTATAAAGATGCTCTACAGGTATCTCCAAAGGTGTCTGTTGAGTGGGCATGGAGAGGTATCTCCGAGCCCACTCGGTAATACAACATCACAACAAGCCTTGCAAGAAAACTGACTAAAGTGTTAGCCATGGGATCTTGTATTACGGAACGAGTAAAGGGACTTTCCAATAACGATATTGAACTAGGTATGGAGATACCGACGATCGAATCTCGGGCAAGTAACATACGAATAAACAAAGAGAACAACGTACAAGATTAACTGAACCCTTGACACAGAGGTTCAACCGATAAAGATCTTCGTAGAATATGTAGGAGCCAATATGGGCATCCAGGTCCCGCGATTGGTTATTGACCGTAGAGGTGTCTCGGTCATGTCTATATAGTTCTCGAACCCATACGGTCTACTCACTTAACGTTTGGTGATGATATAAGTATAGTTGAGTTGTTATGTTGGTGACCGAAGGTTGTTCGGAGTCCCGGATGAGATCTCATACATGACGATGAGCTCCGGAATAGTCCGGAGGTAAATATTGATATATGGGATAATAGTGTTTGGGCTCCGGAAGGGGTTTTAGATGTTTCCCAAAATGTTCGGGTACGAGAACACTTTATTTGGGACAAGGGGTAAAGCCCACAAGGCTTTAGGAAGGTGCAAAAGGAGTTTTGCAAAGGCGAGGGGATAGACGCCAGGAACCCGGGCGTCTGGGGCCATACGCTGAGGACCCTGGCATCTGGTCCTGGAGTCCGAGGAGGACTCTTGCCTTGTGGGACAAACCGACTTCGAGGAGGCTCTTGTTGGGGAATGTTGCATGGTAAACAAAAAATTTCCTACAAACACGCAAGATCTATCCATGGTGATGAGCATCTACGAGAGGGAGAGTGGATCTACATACCCTTGTAGATCGCTAAGCGGGAAGCTTTAAGAAACACGGCTGATGTAGTCGAACGTCTTCGCGATCCTAATCGCCAAGTGTCCCACGATCCCATCATGATCCGTCCCGTGATCCAATCACGATCCGTCCCACGATCTCACCATGATCCGTCCGCGATCCAATCATGAATCGTCTCGCGATCTTGATCATGGTCCTTCCAATCTAGTGCCGAACGGACGGCACCTCCGTGTTCAGCACACGTATAGCTCGATGACGATCTCCGCCTTCTTGATCGAGCAAGAGGGAGCAGAGAGGTAGATGAGTTCTCCAGCAGCTAGACGGTGTTGCGGCGATGGTGGTGGAGCAATTTCAGCAGGGCTTCGCCTAAGCACCGCTAAAAACCGATCTAGAGGAGAAAACGATCTTGAGGAAGAAGATGGCAGCACGTGGCAATTAGGGTTAGGGCTGCCCTCAAAAACCTTCAGTATATATAGGAGGGAGAGGAGAGATGGCAGCCTAGCCACTCCTACAAGCAGGGCTTCGGCCAAACCATAGGGGAGGAGTCCACCTCCCACAAGGGACGTGGACTCCTAGTAGGACTCTCTCCTACTTGGCCCCTACTCCTTCCTCCTACGCATAAGCCTTCTTGGGCTGGCCTCCCAGCCCACCAGGGGCTGGTGCGCCACCACTAAGGCCTATGTGCCCCCTTGGGGTGTGATGGCCCCACTTAGTAGTCCCCCGAAACCCATTTGTCACTCCTGATACACTGCTGGAAATGCCCGAAACTTTACCGAAGTTCAAACACCACTTTCCTATATATCAATCTTTACATCCGAACCATTTCGGAGCTCCTCGTGACGTCTGGGATCTCATTCGGGACTCCGAAAAACATTGGGTCACCAACATACATAACTCAATACTACCGAAACGTCATCGAACCTTAAGTGTGCAGACCTTGCGGGTTCAAGAACTATGCAGACATGACAGAGACACCTCTATGCTCAATAACCAATAGCGGGACCTGGATGCCCATATTGGTTCCTACATATTCTACGAAGATCTTTATCGGCCGAACCCCTATGTCAAGGATCCAGTTACTCCCGTATGTTGTTCCCTTTGTTCTTCAGTATGTTACTTGTCCAAGATTCGATCGTCGGTTTCTCCATACCTAGTTCAACCTCGTTACCGACAAGTCTCTTTAATCGTTCGGTAATACAAGATCCCGTGGCTAAAACTTAGTCACATTGCTTGCAAGGCTTATTATGATGTTGTATTATCGAGTGGGCCCTGAGATACCTCTCCGTCACACGAAGTAACAAATCCCAGTCTTGATCCATGCCAACCCAACAGACACCCTCGGAGATACCTGTAGAGCACCTTTATAGTCACCCAGTTACGTTGCGACGTTTTATACACACAAGGTACTCCTTCGGTGTTAGTGAGTTGCATGTTCTCATGGTAGGAACAGATACTTAACATGCAGAAAACAGTAGCAATAAACTCACATGATCATATGCTACGTTTATATTTTGGGTCTTGTCCATCACATCATTCTCCTAATGATGTGATCCCGTTATCAAATGACATCTTATGTGCATGGCTAGGAAACCTTAACCATCTTTGATCAACGAGCTAGTCTATTAGAGGCATACTAGGGACATGGTGTTGTCTATGTATCCACACATGTATCTGAGTTTCCGATCAATACAATTCTAGCATGGATAATAAACGATTGTCATGAACAAGGAAATATGATAATAACTAATTTATTGTTGCCTCTAGGGCATATTTCCAACAGTCTCCCACTTGCACTAGAGTCAATAATATAGCTCAAATCACTATGTGATTTGTTATGAATTTCACACCCAATGAGTTCTAGGGTTTGATCATGTTTTGCATGTGAAAGAGGTTTTAGTCAATGGGTTGCGGCATTCAGACCGTGTGTACTTTGTAAATATCTATGTCATACTGTACACACTGCTACCACACTCTACTTGGAGCCATTCCAAATGGCTACTCCACTATACGTATCCGGATTTCTACTAAGAGTCATCCGGATCAGTGTTAAACCTTGCATCGACGTAACTCTTTACGACGAACTCTTTATCACCTCCATAATCGAGAAACATCTCCTTAGTCCTTTGGTTACTAAGGATAATTTTGATCGCTGTCTAGTGTTCCACTCTTAGATCACTCTTGTACCCCTTGACAGACTCATGGCAAGGCACACACCAGGTGCGGTACACAACATGGCATAATATAGAGCCTATGGATAAGGCATAGGGGTCGACCTTCGTCCTTTCTCTTCCTTCTGCCATGGTCGAGCTTTGAGTCTCACTCAACTCCACACCTTACAAACTAGGTAAGAACTCATTCTTTGACCGACCCATTTTGAACTCTTTCAAAATCTTGTCTAGGTATGTACTCATTGAAAGTCTCATCAAGCATCTTGATCTATCTCTATAGATCTTGATGCCCAATAAGTAGGTAGCTTTATCCAGGTCTTCCTTTGAAAATCACTTTTCAAACACACATTTATGCTTTACAGAAATTCTACATTATTTCTGATCAACAATATGTCATCCACATATACTTATCAGAAATTCTATAATGCCCCCACTCACTTTATTGTAAATACAAGTTTCTCGTAAACTTTGTATAAACTCAAAAAAATTTAATCACCTCGTCAAAGTGTATATTCCAACTCCGAGATGCTTGCTCCAGCCCTTAGATGGATTGCTAGAGCTTGCATACTTTTTAGCATCCTTAGGAGTGACAAAACCTTCCGGTTGTATCACATACAACCTTTCCTCATGGAAATCGTTAAAGAAACTATGTTTTGACATAAATCTGCCAGATTTCATAATTGAAAAACCGCAGCAACTGCTAACATAATTCCAAAAGACTTTAGCATCGCTACGAGTGAGAAAGTCTCATCGCAGTCAACTCCTTGAACTTGTCGGAAACTTCTTTGCGACAAGTCGAGCTTTATAAATGGTGACATTTACCATCAGCGTCTGTCTTCATTTTAAAGGTCCATTTGTACCCAATGACCTGCTGTCCAAAGGGTAAGTCTACCAAAGTCTATACTTGGTTTTCATTCATGGATCTTTCTCAGATTTCATGGCCTCTAACCATTTGTCAAAATCCGGGCCCATCATCGCTTCTCCATAGCTCGTAGGTTCATCATTGCCCAACAACATGACCTCTAAGACAGGGTTGTCGTACCACTCAGGAGCAGTATGCGTCCTTGTCGACCTACGAGGTTCGATAGTAACTTGATCTAAAGTTTCATGATCATCATGATTAACTTCCTCTTCAACTAACGTAGGCTCCACAGAAACATCTTTCTGCCTTGCGCTAATCTCTGGTTGAAACAAAGGTTCAACAACCTCATCAAGTTCTATTTTCCTCCCACTCAATTCTTTCGAGAGAAACTCTTTCTCGAGAAAGGACCCGTTGTAGAAACAAACACTTTGCACTCAGATCTGAGATAGAAGGTATACCCAACTGTTCTTAGGGTATTCTATGAAGATGCATTTGTCCGCGTTGGGTTCGAGCTCATTAGGTGAAAACCTTTTTCACATAAGCATGGCGGCCCCAAACATTAAGAAATGACAGCTTAGGTTTCCACCAAACCAAAATTTATATGGTGTCATCTCAACGGACTTAGATGGTTCCCCTTTTAAAGTAAATGTAGTTGTTTCTAATGCATAACCCCAAATCTATAGTGGCAAATCGATAAGAGACATCATAGTTCATACCATATCTAATAGAGCACGACTACGACGTTCATACACACCATCACACTATGGTGTTACAGGTGGCGTGAGTTGTGAAACAAACTTTAACATTGTCTAAAGTTGTATGCCAAACTTGTAACTCAGATATTCACCTCCACGATCATATCATAGACATTTTTATCTTCTTGTCACGATGATCTTAAACATCACTCTGAATTTGTTTGAACTTTTCAAATGTTTCAGACTTGTGTTTCATTAAGGAAATATACTCATATATACTCAAATCATCAGTGAAGGTAAGAAAATAACAATATCCACTGCACGCTACAACACTCATTGGACCGCATACATCAACATGCATTATTTCCAATAAGTTACTAGCCCGCTCCATCATACCGAAAATGGGGTTTTTAGTCATCTTGCCCATGAGGCATGGTCCGCATGTCTCAACCGATTCGAAATCGAATGAGTCCAAAGATCCATCAGCATGGAGTTTCTTCATGCGATTTATACCAATATGACATTTAGTGGCAATGCCACAAGTATGTGGTACTATCATTATTAACTTTGTATCTTTTGGCATCAATGTTATGAACATGTGTATTACTACGATCAAGATTCCACAAATCATTCTTATTGGGTGCATGACCATTGAAGGTATTATTCATGTAAACAGAATAACCATTATTCTCTAACTTAAATGAATAACCGTGTTGCAGTAAACATGATCTAATCATGTTCATGCTTAACGCAAACACCAAATAACATTTATTTAGGTTCGTCACTAATCCCGAAGATAGAGAGAGCATGCGATGTTGATCACATCAACCTTGGAGACATTTCCAACACACATCGTCACCTCACCCTTAGCTAGTCTCTGTTTATTTCGTAGCTTTTATTTCGAGTTACTAACATTTAGCAACCGAGCCGGTATCCAATACCTAGGTTCTACTAGGAGTACTAGCAAGGTACACATCAATAACACGTATATCAAATACACTTCTGTCGATGTTGCCAGCCTTCTTATCTACCAAGTATCTACGGTTGTTGTAGGATCGAAAGTAGGTCTAGAGGGGGGTGATTAGACTACTTGACCAATTAAGAGTTTTGCCTATACCAAGTTTTAAGGTTGACAGTTTTTAGCATTTCATGGCAAGTTAAGTACACCCTACACATGCAAGTCTAAGAGTATATAGCGGCGGAAAGGAACAACAAGAATGTATAGAAGGGATAGGGTAGGAAGATCAAACACAATTGTAGACACGATGATTTTTCCCGTGGTTCCGATAGGTGTCGCTATCGTACATCCATGTTTATGTAGGAGATATGCCCTAGAGGCAATAATAAATGTTATTGATTATCTCCCTGTTCATAATTAGGTTTATGTTCCATGCTATAACTGCTATGGTTCTCGAGTCTACAATAACCACGAGGCTTGAAGGAAGACTCATATGCACGTGTGGAATAATAAACGGTAAATTGTATTCCTAGTCTGGCCTCTGAGACTGGCTCAAGTATTGTATGATGATCTTGTTTTCCTGATCATGGGCATGGCTATGCCGGCAATTTTGAGGGCACAATGTTAGAAGAACATTTGTGTTGAATCGACCCAAATTGATGTTATGCTATGAGATACACTCGTCATAAGTTAATGGTTAATAACATAGAGAAGTTAATGTTTTCATAATTCCTTAGACCATGAGAGTATCGAGTTTCTTCATGCTTGCTTCAAGAACTTTGGGGTTTGTTAAACGTCATCTGTAAATGGGTGGCTATTACGGCGGCTTACGGGTTCATGGAAAAGTATGTCAAGTAACTTGATAACTCAAGATTGGGATTTGCTCCTTCGATGATGGAGAGATATCTCTGGGCCCTCTCGGTGTTGCGGTATCCATCATCGTCTGGCCAGACACTTTGTGATTTGATCACGGGGATGCCGGAACACGGGAACGAGAAAAGAGAACAATACCGGCAACAAGGTAACTGGCATAGTGGACAAGTTGTTGATCCACGAGGATGCCTACATGTCTCATCTTGGGTAATTGTAACAGATCGCGAAGCAACAGGAATAGCTCACGGCAACTACAGGTTCACTCGAATATTCATTCGTGTGGGTATAGGGGTCAATATGGGTGTCCACGGCTCCGATGTTAATCATTGATGGGAAGGGGTTCCGGGTCATGTCTATGCTTCACCGAACCTATAGGGTCACACGCTTAAGGGTCATCTATATATTGAATACTAGACAGGGAGTCTGAGAGAAAATCACCGAAAAGTTTCGGACACTGGAAAAGTTTCGGACAACGGAAAAGTTCCGTAGACAGAACACCGAAACGTTTTCAGTAAAACTAAAAAGTAGTTTCAGGGGATACCATTAAGTCAAATTGGTTTCGGCCCATGCCTGATAATTCTTGGAGGGTGCCAGAATCATTCTGGAAACTTCTGGGAATTTTCCGGAAGAAAAACCGGAAATGTTCCGGAGCTGCCAGAACCGCTTCAGATGCTTTTCGCAGATGAAAATCACTATTCCGGAATGGTTCCGAATCGCATTAAAAATTATTTTAGTGGGGTACTAGAATTGTTCTAAGCCCACATAAATATTTTCAATTCGATCGGACGCTGAAAAATGTCGTCGTGAATATTGAAAGTGCTTTTTGCATATTTATGGAAAAGCACCTTTTTGGATATTTCCAAAAAGGCTTCTAGAAGGGATTGGGGAGCAAGGTAGCTCCTCATGGCCCCCCTAAGCGTTGTCTGGACAAGGGTGGAGGTCCTCCATGGAGCTCCACATGGCACCCCTTTTCCTTCTTATGATTTTTGATGTGTGACATAAAGTGGGGGTAGTTTGGTATTTTCAAGTCCCACCCTACCCCTTGGTTTTCCTATAAATAGAGGAGATGTGGGCTGCCATCTCTTCATCCTTGAACTCTCATACACATGCCATGCATTATCTGGCTTCTTCTCTCCCTCCCACGAAAAGAGTTTCGTAGAGCCGAAAGGCTGTCTAGGTTCCGGTGGGAACTAGTTCTGGACGGGGAAGCCCTGCCGGATAGATGACACCGTATGTGTGCAACTCTGTAGAGAGATCGTAGTTTCAGTCTTAGTTCAAGAGTGCCTCTGAAGGACTGTCCGTGTGACCATCCGAGTTTCGAAGGTCCTCCCGAAGGGCTGTCCGAGTGACAGTCCAAGTTTTGGAGGTCCTCCTGAAGGGCTGTCCGGGACACCGTCCGGGGGACTATCTGACCGCCTCCCGAAGGGCTGTCCGAGGGGCAGATGAGGGTATACATCCTCACAGTTGGGAGGTTGTAAATCCTAGCTGCGGGGATCTGCACCGCCGATCATCATCGACTCTACTTCTGCTGCGCTACGAGTCGGTAACGAAAAGATCAAACCTTGTATGCAGTCTTTATAGTGGCCCTGGGCTGGTGCGTAGGTCGGAATTTTTTTTGTTGTCTGCTGTATTCCCTAAAAGTGGCATCAAGAGCCGTGCTATGCGTAGATGCATGTTGCGATCTAGCATACATAGAGATGTATGGGTGTTGCACAATATAATTAGGTAGTAGATGAGATCTATTGCTGAAAATTATTTGTGCGGGTAGCATATGAAATCTGTTACCCGATGTTCCTTTTGCTTCCCCTGAATTTGCATAGTCCTGATCTTGATGGAATGGTCGAATCTCACAAAGTTCTGGCAATCCGCGATCCTTTCATGCTGCTCCTGAGTATGCTGATTGACAGATCAACGAAGTGCTAACAGTTCTTTGGGTTCCACCATAGTTGAGAAAGATGGATGTTTCGCAGACAAAAGGGCAATGCAGATGTGATCTTCACGGGGGTCACGCGTATGACAAAGTTTAGTATGGGGCTCGTGATTTTATTATCTCGTGTTTTATACACCCTGGAAAGTTAATCTAGCAACTTGAATTATCATACTTGATGATGGACGTTGGTAGATTCGGTTTGTTTCAAAACCTTAGAAGCCACGTAAAACAAGTTTTTGCATGAACCGATTAGAGGCGTCTAACTTGGTTTTGCAGGATGGTTTGCATGTGCATATGATGTGGTATAGCAATGCTCATATTAATTTCATTATGTATGAGATGACCATATGATGTAATATTAACATGACCTGCGTGTCATGATTCGGCATGATGGATGGAGCCATATGATTGTCACTTTAATGACCTGTGTGTCAACCTTAAGTAATGCACTTATTGTATTAGCTATAGAGATAGAAATATTTTCGGGTGCATCGACAAGGTGGTGACATTCTTCGCAAAGGTGAACACCGATGCGAATGCCGAAGACGAAGAAATACAAAACTTCTCCGTCAGAAAGGGCTATACCATATCATGCTATTATGAATTGCCTGAGATGTTTATCCCTTATGATGCACCCTTCTTGATTGCACGGTACTCGCCTTTTATTAGGATGATCTCTCACAATAATATCAAGCAGTTAGTGTTCTCCCAAGTGTAGCACCGTCATGGAACCTGTCTTTTCGGGGTGCGCCGTGTCACATGGGTACGAACGATTAGAGAAGTGTGAGGCGGGTGAGTTGAGACCTTGCAGCGAGATCACTTGGTTGTCTTGACGTTCAGGCATGACCATCATGAGCTCGGAACACACGCATTAAAAGATGAACAAGAGTCACATAGAGATGTGATTGGCAAGTTGGCCTACCGGTTGAGATTTTTCGTCATCAGTGGTGTTACACCAATGGCGAACAATTTAAATGCGGGTCTTGTATCACTCACAATCAATTATGAGAGATATTGATTTGAGTGGGAGCGCACTATAGAATTAATTCTTTTAATTCTCAGTGCAATTAATTGTGAACTTTGTCTAAGTGTAGATTGCATAATAATTGTAGGATAATGGCTCATGTTTCCACCTTCCCTATTAAAATTGAATAGCTGTTAAATATCTGGTTAAAACTTTACGGTTGGTAACGTAATGTGAGGATTGTCCTCAAGAGTGCCGAGAAGGACTTTGTCCTATCGCATGTTTTCGGTATTCTCCTGCTAATGCTATGGATCATATGACTCTCGTCCTTCGATCCAAAAGCTAGAATTCCGTTTCAGTCAAAGTGCAATATGTTTGCTTCCATGAGGCCGGAACTTCGAAAGTTTGGATAGTTATATGATATAAATGGAATCTGAAAATCTTTTTCAGAAACAGACAAAAGCTAAAAGATATGAGATATCCAAAGCAATGTTTGTTTGCAAACTATTATTAAAGGAGTTTACTATGCATTAGACTGATACGAGAGGGATCCAGGAGAATGCCTGTCATATGATGAAAGGTGAATAAACAACAACTTAAAGAGAAAGGAAGTGTCCGAAGGGTGTTAGTAAGACTTTCACGCCTAGGAAGTCCAGGGCTAACGCCACTCTTAAGTTGGGTGCTTCTTCTGAGAGTAGGAGAAATACTGAAAAGTTAAACTATTAGAAGTATAATGGCAAAAAGAAAGAAGACTGGAATATCCAGCTCATGTATGAATGTCATACAAGTTTTTGATGTATAGAAGGCTGGTCAAAGATATAGTTCTTGGGAATTATAATTAAAAATGTTAATCACTAATTCTTTGGTATTGTGAGTTGGTCACAAAGATACCCGCTCGATTGCATTCTGTTGCAACTCGATGTAAGAACTACTATGGCCTGAAAGACTAGCTAGGGATGAGGTTTAGATACACGCAGGGAACATAGTAAATGTTACTATGCCTTCCGACGGTGTATTCCCTATGTATTAAGTTTCATAATTCATTTTAGAGTTTCACACTCTAGCCCTTTGCATAAGGTATCTTGCAAGAAGGTTGTTCATAAGAGAACTTTTCATGTTTGGTGTTATAAATAACATAAGGGCCATACTTTCATTATGAATGAGACGTATGTTATGAATATTGGTAATAATACATTACCTCTGGGTTTACTTTTATAATCATTTTAGAGTTTCATACATCCTAGCCCATTGCACAATGTTATTTGCAAAAGAGTTGTTCATAAAAACAACAATTATTGTTCAGTATTATGAATAACATGAAGGGCCATGCTTCCATCCTAGATGGGATGTATGTTATGAATATTGATGGAAATATGATACATCCATAACACTGACGCTAAATGTCGCAAGACTAAAAGAATACCACATATGTGTGGCACTGCATTTGGTCACATTGGAGAAACCCGCATGGAAAATTCCATTATGATGGATTTTGAAGTCGTTTGATTTTGAATCATCTGATACTTGCAACTTTCCTCCAAAAGGTGAACTAACTAAAATACCGTTCACAGGCCATAAGGAACAATCAAAGAACTTATTGGTAATCATGCATTTGATGTATGTAGTCCGATAAATATTGTTGCAAACAGTGGATTTTTCTACCTTCAAAAATGACTCAAGTAGATATATGGATATTTACTTGATGAGACGTAAGTCTGGATCTTTTGAAATCATTCGAAAGGTTTTCAAAAATGAAGTGGAAGTTATTGTACCAAGAAAATTATGTTTCTGCAATTTGATTGTGGAAAGGAATATTTGAGTTACAAGTTTAGCAAATGTCTGATGAGTTGTGAAAAGAGTTTCATAACTTGCACCTCCCGAAACACCACTGCAAGTGGAAAGTTCGTGAAGATGTAATCAAACCATTTATGACATGGTAAGATAAAAGATGACATAAATAGATTAGCCATTATCCCTTTTATAGTGTGATGCTTTAGAGACTACGGCTTTTACACTGAAAAGATATCCATCAGGTCTGTTGAAATGACGCCATGGTATGGTATGCCCATCCATGTTATATCTTTTCTTAACATTTGGAATATGGGGCTTGTGTAAAAGGTTAGAAACCTATTCCAAATCAGACAAGTGCTACTTTGTATGGTTATCCCAAGTCATTGGGTATTCCCCCACCACTATACCGAGGCAAAGGGTTTTGCCACAAAATGGTATGCTTTTAATGAGAATAGTTCTTACAAAAGGTGAGTGGGAGGACAGTGCAACTCGACGAGATAACCAGTATCTTCGTCATCAGTTCAAAGGAAAGAAACCCTGGAAGTGATTCCGTTGTTTCCTACTACGACTGATACGGAAGTCTCTACAATAAAATGTATGGACTTCGGTCGAACGTGCAGCTGAACCACGTAGGCAAAGCTCGTGCAAACCTATCAGGTGCACAAACGAGATATTGTTGTTAGACAACAGTATACCTACAATACACAAGGAAGCATTGATGGGCCCTCACTCCGGGATTGGCTAGATGCCAATACAATCCGAGATATTTCCATATAAGTGATTCAAGATTAAAACCTTGATACACCTTTCAAAGGACTTAGAGTCTAACGAATATTTATGAAACTAAAAACTGATACGGATAAAAATGTTTTATTCGTAAAGCTCGACTTGTTGAAATAACAAGTTCAAGGAGTTGACTACGATGACGTTGTTTCACCGTATCGATGCTTAAGGCCGGTTCGTTTTGAAATAGAAATTAATACATATATCAATCATGAGATATGAAACATGGATGACAAAAGGATTTCCATCTGATAGAAATGAAACCTAGGACTTGTATGTGATACAGTCCAAAGTAATTTGTCGATCTAGAGGATGCTAGTAAGTATGCAAACTTTAGAGTTCCAGCAATGGACAGAAGAGAGCAAAATGGAGTTGGAATCTTCGTGGTTTGATGAAATGGTCAAAAAGGGTTTTTGACTTCATCAATGGGTAACGAAGATGCTTGTGATTCAAGAAAGTAAGTGGGAGCATAATAGTATTTCTAAAAAAGTTGTGTGCTTGACACATTATTTTTTTGAAATGAATTTCTTGACACGAATTAGGACTTCATTTGAAAATAGTTTTCCGATGAAGTGCTTAGGCTAAATAGCCTCAATATTAGGCATGCTGATCTATGCAAATAGATTTACCTAATGGGGCTAATCTATGAATACATATTGACAAGATGTTAAAAACTTTTTAGCATTTAAAACGCCAAGGAGTGATTCTTGCCGAAGTCACATGGAAAGAGTTTTTGCAAGACTCGGTGTCCCGAAACACTGATGTGTAAAATACGTGATGGAGATTCCACAGACTCTTGTGCTTGGATTAATCATGTATTCCATGGTATGTAAAACAACCAGATATGTCCAATACTCGAAAAGTTGTTGCGAGTATGGATACCAAAGTATCAAAGTACTGATCATAGGACAACAGTAAAAGATGTCATTGAGTGCTAGAGTAGTACTGATGACATGGTTTCTCGCAAGCAGAGATTATGAAGTGCTCGTTGTAAGTAATTACATCGATACAGTCTTCATCAATGCTCCATGCGATTTTCGATTTAAGTTAAGGGTTTTGTGTAATACACAACATGGTGGCACGGTAGTTGGAAATTGTTCCAAACAAGATACTGTGGCAAATTCTATAACAAAGGATAAGTATGTTGATGCTTTGGAAGCAACAAAGAAGTTGTTGAATCATATAGTTCATTCATGAACTTAGTATGGTTCCAAGATGGCTTTGGTCTATGAGACACTATTGCAGATAGTTGCTCCATAGATCAGTCTGAGGAATCAGGTTTCGACCAATGATTCACGCAGATGAAAAGCCAAGTTCACACAAAATACGAATTTTGTGATACCGTGAAAACGCGAGGATATGCATAGTTACACACGGAGCTGAAGTTGTCAGATCCGTTGGACATCAGGCTATACCACAAGCGAAGCATATTTTACACCAGTATTCCATAGGTATAAAGTGCATTAGCATTGACTAGATTATTGACTCTAGTGCAAGTGGGAGTCTGTAGGAGATATGCCCTAGAGGCAATAATAAATGTTATTGATTATGTCCCTGTTCATAATTAGGTTTATGTTCCATGCTATAACTGCTATGGTTCTCGAGTCTACAATAACCACGAGGCTTGAAGGAAGACTCATATGCACGTGTGGAATAATAAACGGTAAATTGTATTCCTAGTCTGGCCTCTAAGACTGGCTCAAGTATTGTATGATGATCCTATTTTCCTGATCATGGGCATGGCTATGCCGCAATTTTGAGGGCACAATGTTAGAAGAACATTTGTGTTGCATCGACCCAAATTGATGTTATGCTATGAGATACATTCGTCATAAGTTAATGGTTAATAACACAGAGAAGTTAATGTTTGCATAATTCCTTAGACCATGAGAGTATCGAGTTTCTTCATGCTTGCTTCATGAACTTTGGGGTTTGTTAAACGTCATCCGTAAATGGGTGGCTATTACGGCGGCTTACGGGTTCATGGAAAAGTATGTCAAGTAACTTGATAACTCAAGATTGGGATTTGCTCCTCCGACGATGGAGAGATATCTTTGGGCCCTCTCGGTGTTACGGTATCCATCATCTTCTGGCCAGACACTTTGTGATTTGATCACGAGGATGCCGGAACACGGGAACGAGAAAAGAGAACAATACCGACAACGAGGTAACTGGCATAGTGGACAAGTTGTTGATCCACGAGGATGCCTACATGTCTCACCTCGGGTAATTGTAACATATCACGAAGCAACAGGAATAGCTCACGGCAATTGGAGGTTCACTCGAATATTCATTCGTGTAGGTATAGGGGTCAATATGGGTGTCCACGGCTCCGATGTTGATCATTGATCGGAAGGGATTTCGGGTCATGTCTATGCTTCACCGAACCTATAGGGTCACACGCTTAAGGGTCATCTATCTATTGAATACTAGACAGGGAGTCTAAGAGAAAATCACCGAAAAGTTTCGGACATCGGAAAAGTTTCGGACAGCGGAAAAGTTCTGCAGACAGAACACCGGAACGTTTTCGGTAAAACTAAAAAGTAGTTTCAGGGGATACCATTAAGTCAAATTGGTTTCGGCACATGCCTGATAATTCTTGGAGGGTGCCAGAATCATTCTGGAAACTTCTGGGAATTTTTCGGAAGAAAAACCGAAAA
This sequence comes from Hordeum marinum, assembly GCA_022496015.1. NCBI lineage: Eukaryota > Viridiplantae > Streptophyta > Magnoliopsida > Poales > Poaceae > Hordeum > Hordeum marinum. The sequence continues at coordinate 431,287,524 of CM039674.1, read as the reverse complement.
TGTTCCGGAGCTGCCGGAACCGCTTCAGATGCTTTTCGCAGATGAAAATCACTATTCTGGAATTGTTCCGGATCGCATTAAAAATTATTTTATTGGGGTACTAGAATTTTTCTAAGCCCACATAAATATTTTCAGTTCGATCGGACGCTGAAAAATGTCATCGTGAATAGTGAAAGTGCTTTTTGGAAATTTATGGAAAAACACCTTTTTGGATATTTCCAAAAAGGTTTCTAGAAGGGATTGGGGAGCAAGGTAGCTCCTCATGGGGGGCCCCCAAGAGTTGGCTAGACAAGGATGGAGCTCCTCCATGGAGCTCCACATGGCACCCCTTTTCCTTCTTATGATTTTTTATGCCTGACATAAAGTGGGGGTAGTTTGGTATTTTCAAGTCCCACCCTACCCCTTGGTTTTCCTATAAATAGAGGAGATGTGGGATGCCATCTCTTCATCCTTGAACTCTCATACACATGCCATGCATTATCTGGCTTCTTCTCTCCCTCCCACAAAAAGAGTTTCGTAGAGCCGAAAGGTTGTCTGGGTTGCGGTGGGAACTAGTTTTGGATGGCGAAGCCCTGTCGGATAGATGACACCGTATGTGTGCAACTCTATAGAGAGATCGTAGTTTCGGTCTTAGTTTGAGAGTGCCTCCGAAGGGCTGTCCATGTGACCGTCCGAGTTTCGAAGGTCCTCCCGAAGGGCTGTCCGAGTGACAGTCCAAGTTTTGGAGGTCCTCCCGAAGGGCTGTCCGCGACACCGTCCGGGGAACTATCTGACCGCCTCCCGAAGGGCTGTCCGAGGGGTAGACGAGGGTATACATCCTCGCGGTTGGGACGTTGTAAATCCTAGCTGCGGGAATCTGCACCACCGATCGTCATCGACTCTACTTCCGCTGCGCTACGAGTCGGTAACGAAAAGATCAAACCTTGTATGTAGTCTTCATAGTGGCCCTGGGCTGGTGCGTAGGTCAGAAATTTTTCGTTTTCTGCTGCGTTCCCTAACAGTTTATGGAGTCTTAAACCCACGGAGGGTAACAGTCGCGAGAGTCCACGGAGGGCTCCACCCAAAAGGGTCCACGAAGTAGCAACCTTGACTATTCCATACGGCTTCCGTCCACGAAGGACTAGCCTCACTATGGGTAGATCTTCATGAAGTAGGCGATCTCCTTGCCCTTACAAACTTCTTGGTTCACTCCACAACATGAAGTAGGAGGCTCCCAAGCGACACCTAACCAATCTTGGAGGCACCACCCTCCAAAAGGTAATAGGCTCGGTAATGACAATGAACTCCTTGCTCTTGTGCTTCAAGATGATAGACTCCTCAGCACACAATCTCTCTCTCACAGGGTTGGCTTGGTAGAAGAGATGGTATTGGTGGAAATCAACTTGGGGAGTCTAGAAATCAAGATCCATATGATTGGAGTGGAACATCTTGACCTCAACACAAGGGTAGGTGGTTCTCCCTCAGAAAATCTGATAGGATAGGTATGGAATAGTTTTGAGTGCTTCTCTTTCGAGTAGGTGGTGGAGAAGGGGTATATATAGGCATCCCCAAAAATCCAACTGTTACACACAAAATTACCAACTCGGTGACGCCGATGTGTTAATCTTGGTGGTACCGAAGTGACCAAAAGGTGGTAACTTTTGAATCTCGGTAAAGCCGATATAGGAAACTCGGTTGCACCGATAAGGTGACCAAGGGTCAGATTTCCAATCTCGGTGACGCCGATCCAACATTCTCGGTGGGACCGAAAATGTGAATTTGCGTAACAGAAAGTTGGCAACCTAAACTCGGTGGCACCGGTATAGAATCGGTTGCACTGAAGTGGCTAGGGTTTGGCTTGAGTGTGTCTATGTTCTGGAATCGGTGGCACCGAAGTGGGAAGTTGGTTGCACCGATTTTGAGTGTTGGGTATAGAACAAACTTTGGTGGGAGGGTCTTGTGGATGTTTTTGGCGACTATCACTTGTGCACGTTTGAGCATATTGCTCACCAACAAAACCTTACCCCCTTTTAATAGTATTGACTTTCCTATGACTCAAAGTGATTTTTCTCACAAATATAAAATATAGAGTCCTCTTGCTTGAAGCTTGGCCAACCTATTTCCTTGAATCTTGGGGTTTCTCCACAATCTCCTTTTGCCAATCCTCTCATTGAACATTTCTTGAAGTATACTTGGTGGAAACATTAGTTCTTTGACTTATATGTTGTTATTAATTACCGAAACCACCAAGGGAGCAAATGTGCTTGCAATCTTCCCCTTTTTGGTAATTGATGAGAACATATAGATCAAAGCTTCGACATACGATAAAATCAATGAAATTAATCGTCGCTTTGAGAGGTATGTGATAAGCAAGAGCTCCCCCAAAATTTTTGCATTAGTTTGAATTTGCGTTTGAATGCAAATGCACAATCGATTAGGCATATGGGGTACTTCTTCCATGTCACATACAACTTGGTGGTGTGCGAGAATAATTAGAATGAATAACAACGCACAACAAAATCAAACAAAGGTGAATGATCATCTCATGAGCATTAAGATGATAGGAAATAGTAGCATCACCCATAACATAGTAGCATAACACACATGTATCTCACATCAAACCAAAAGAACCAAATGTTTTTGAAAAGCAATAAAAACCAAATCGCTCTCTTGCTCGTAGCCTAAAGATCTATATACACTTGTCCCCCTTTGGCAACAAGTTACCAAAAAGTTCAAAGGCATATATCTAAGCGTTCTTGGGCATATCTCCTCCGGTTGTTGATGAAGGAGTCGAGATGACAGCGTCGACGAAGATCTCTACAGATGTCGTGGATGGAGCTGGAGTGGTCACTGATGGAGCTGAAGTTGATGGAGCTGATGGAGCTGTTGAAGCTGGCACTGTGGCTGATCTGTCCTGAGTAGTGAACTGAGCGCCTGGCCCTAGAGGTGATTCATCCTCATCATCATCCTCATCCTCATCTGAAGTAGAAGAGACCCGAAGGATGTTCACGGAGTCAACTTCATGCTGAAGCTCCGTGACTATCTTTGTCAGCCCGTCCACCTTATTAGTAAGGGTCTTGATTCTGGTCTCAAAGATTCTAACAAGACTATTCTGGTTGTCCAGAATCCCCTTAATGTCCTTTTGCATGCCCTGGACTGATGCAATCAATAGATCCATTTGCTCATTCCTGGATCGTGGGACTTGAGCACTAGCAGCTCTCACTGCCTCTGCTTCCTCCTGAGCTGCAGTAGAAGTGGGATGATCAGCATCCATAACCACAACGTTGTCCTCGAGATCTGGCTGTAGGGGCAAATGTGGGTGATCTAGGGCAAATATGTGCTTCTCCAGTCTTGAGTTTATGAGCATCTGGATGTAGGGTGCATAACAGCATGAGCACTTCTGGTCAACAACAACCCTCTTGATTGTCTCTACAATCAAGTCCATGACTCTGATCCTGATGTGAGTGTCAAGGTGGATCAACATATTGATGGAGTAGCCTCGGATCATCTTGTCATCTCCGGACTTGGGCATCAAGGTGTGCCTCAGTATGGTGTTCATCGTGTGGAGGCTAGCCTGGAGGAAATAGATGGATCCTAGCTTGTGAGACTTCACATTTGCAGCAGGGATCTCCTTATACATTTTAACCATAGCATTGTGACTAGCCTTCGATTCTGAGTATACATCCAAGTCACCATCCTGTGCTTCAGGAACTCCTAGGATATCTGCCCATTCCTCAACAGTTGATTCATATCTTGCACCTTTAGTCATCCACACAATTCTACCATCTCCTTAGAAGTGTGTAGTGGAGTAGAACTGCATGATCATTTCGTCATTCCACGCTGTGAATTCTCTGCCAACGAACTCATCAAGACCTATGCAGTGGAAGTTGTCCTGGACACTTGGAAAGTAGTCCTCATTTTCTTTGATGAACTTCCAATCCATGTACCGCATATCACTGACAGCTAGACTCTTGTCAAAGAGCACAGTCTCATCGAAGTCCTGCTGCTCTCTGGAATAGAATCTATAGTCGACAGCAGTCTTCTTTCTCTAGGCATAAGGATCTATTGCTCTCCATGCCCTCAATCCAGAATCCTTCCTCTTCTTCATGTCCTCAGCTAGTGGGTAGCTGACATTATGAACTGGGAGGTGTGGTCCAAGCTTCATTAGTGTTGTCAAGTCATCCACATCATCAACTCTAGAAGCAGTTCCTTTGTTCTCCTCAGAAGCTGGAATCTGCCTAGTTGTCTTCTTAGGCTTCTCAACAGCCTTCTTGGATGTGCTGGTCTTAGGCATAGCATCAGACATCAACTTCTTTGCCTTCTTCTTGGGAGGAGCCTTTGTAGCTAGCTCAACCTCCTCTTCCTCAGCAGCAGGAGCATCTTCTTCTGGATCCTCAAACATGGAGGTAGGCCTGCGAGTCACATGGATGATCCTCTTCCCGGCCTTTTTCTCTCCTGCCTTCTTAGGCATAGCTCTCTTTGGTATCTCAAAAGACATTGTTGCTCTAGCAGTCTCATGAGCCTTGAAGGTAGAAGCCGGTGCATATATTTTGCTGACAACTCTTCTAGAGGAAGTAGCTTCAGTTGCAGCCTTCTTGGCAACCTTCTCTTGCTTCTTAGCAAGAATCTCCTCAGGCACAAAGTCTGAATCCTCTTCATCTGAGTTCAACTTCTTCCTGGTTCTGGTGGCAGCCTTGGGCAACCCATGAGAGCTGGGGGTGCCTAGATCTTAGAATGAACTGGGATCTGGGCTTGTTCCTCAACTCATGTCTGCTCCCTGCTCTGACCTGTTCTGACTGTCTTCTGAACCTGACATGCTAACCTTGTGAATACAGTGTAGATGTGCAGAAGGAGACGAGTCTGTTGGGGAACGTTGCATGGGAAACAAGCAAGATCTATCCATGGTGATGAGAATCTACGAGAGGGAGAGTGGATCGACATACCCTTGTAGATCTCTAAGCGGGAAGCGTTAAGAAACACGGTTGGAGTAGTCGAACGTCTTCGCGATCCAAATCGCCGAGCGTCCCGTGATCTCATCACGATCCGTCCCGCAAACTCATCACGATCCATTTCGTGATCTTGATCATGATCCTTCTCGCGAATCATCACGATCCGTCCCACGAACTCGTCACAAACCGTCTCGCGATCTTGATCACGGTCCTTCCGATCTAGAGCCGAACGGACGACACCTCCGCGTTCAGCACACGTGCAGCTTGATGACGATCTCCACCATCTTGATCCAGAAAGAGGAAGTGGAGAGGAAGAAGAGTTCACCGGCAGCGTGACGGAGCTCCGGCGATGGTGGTGGAGCAATTCCGGCAGGGCTTCGCCTAAGCACTGCAGAAAACTGATCTAGAGGAGAAACTATGCACTAGAGGAACGGGTAGCACGTGGCTGAAAATTCTGTGCCAAAACCCTAAAATCCTCTAGTATATATAGGAGGAGAGGAGGAGGAGTCTTGGCTTCCAAAAAGCCATCCCTTGGGTCGACCAAAGTGGGGAGGAGAGGAGGACTCCTCCTCCAATCCTAGTAGGACTAGGATTCCTCCCTTTTTTGGCCTTTTTCCACCTTTCTCCCTTTGGGCTTTTTCTCCCAGCTGCATGGGCCTTGTGTGGGACTTCCACCAGCCCACAAAAGTCTGGTATTTACTCTCCCACAGCCCATGAAGACTCTTGGGTCGAAATACCCCTCTCGGTGGTCTCCCGGTACACTACCGGCACTCCCGGTACATTACCGATTAGCCCGAAACTTTTCCAGCGATCAAAACGGGACTTCCTATATATAAATATTTACCTCCGGACCATTCCGGAGCTCCTCGTGATGTCCGGGATCTCATCCGGGACTCCAAACAACCTTCGGTCACCACCATACATAACTCTATACTACCGAAACGTCACCAAACCTTAAGTGTGCAGACCCTGCGGGTTCGAGAACTATGTAGACATGACCGAGACACCTCTATGGTCAATAACCAATGGCGGGACCTAGATGTCCACATTGGTTCCTACATATTCTACGAAGATCTTTATCGGTCGAACCTCTATGTCAAGGATTCAGTTAATCCCGTATGATGTTCCCTTTGTTCTTCGGTATGTTACTTGCCCGAGATTCGATCGTCGGTATCTCCATACCTAGTTCAACCTCGTTACCGACAAGTCTCTTTACTCGTTCCCTAATACAAGATCCCGTGGCTAACACTTAGTCACATTGCTTGCAAGGCTTATTGTGATGTTGTATTACCGAGTGGGCCTTGAGATACCTCTCCGTCACCCGGAGTAACAAATCCCAGTCTTGATCCATGCCAACCCAACAGACACTCTCGGAGATACCTGTAGAGCACCTTTATAGTCACCCAGTTACATTGCGACGTTTGATACACACAAGGTACTCTTTCGATGTCAGTGAGTTGCATGATCTCATGGTCATAGGAACAGATACTTGACATGCAGAAAACAGTAGCAATAAACTGACACGATCATATGCTACATTTGTAGTTTGGGTCTTGTCCATCACATCATTCTCCTAATGACGTGATCCCGTTATCAAATGACATCTCATGTCCATGGCTAGGAAACCTTAACCATCTTTTGATCAACGAGCCAGTCTATTAGAGGCATACTAGGGACATGGTTTTGTCTATGTATCCACACATGTATCTAAGTCTCCGATCAATACAATTATAGCATGGATAATAAACGATTATCATGAACAAGGAAATATGATAATAACTAATTTGTTATGGCCTCTAGGGCATATTTCCAACAGAGTCATCACAAAATATGGCTGTTTTTGAAATTTGAGCCGTGAGTTTTTCAAAAGTTTTGCAATCTGTCACATACATATCGATACAGCCGAAATGAATTTTTTGGTGGGCCGAGACAGACCAACTCCTTAACAGGAACTTGGCAGCCTTTTCGGTAGGACCAAAAAGAGCAACTAGGTTCCACCGAGTCAGTTCTCAACAACACAGAAAATTATATCGGTGAGACCGATATTTCCGTTTCGGTTCCAACGAGATGTATCAGGCGGATAGCAAAACCCTAGAAAAATTCATCTAACTCGAGATTTTGCAAATTTGATTGGATGAATATATGAGAAAGGGGTGGATTATAGAGAATACTAGGTCCAATGTGCAAGAATCAGAATGGGAGCGCAATGGAGATCAAATCCGTACCCTAGCTTGGCACGGATCCTCTACGTCAGCGACGTTGGTGTAGATTACGTCGACGGTGGCGATTCCCAGGGGCGGAGGAGCTCGGGAAGTCAAGGGCGATGACCAGGGGTCTTGGGGCGGTAGCTTAGGGTTCTGAGGCGCAACGTTGAAGATAGAAATTTCAAAGCGTCGGGGTCCACAGCAGATATACCCTTTACTGTCGGTGATACCGATTTTATGTTTTCGGTGTCACAGAGTTTCACAACTGTCAGCTGACAGGGAAACTCGGTGTAACCGAGAATATGAAATCGGTGTTACCGAGATTGAAAAACCAGATCAACCCTAGGCATTCGGTGAGATCGAGATTTTTGGAATTGGTTCCACCGAGTTGCACATGGGAGGTTTTAATGGTCAGTCCTTGTTGATATGGAACTCCGAGTGCTCCACACACAAAGGGATTGAAAAGCACTTGTTCAAATTTTGTGATGCAGGATGAATGGAATATGAGGTGAGAAAGCATAGATAGCTAAAGAGTGGTCCTAGGCATTCTTGTCCATCCAATTGGCAAAAGATAAATCAAAAGCCAAATAGCAACAATTGGATGTCCTTGAATGAGAAAATAAATGCAGACCAACATGCTCACACAATGAGATGTCAAAGGAAATCATGACGAACATGCACAAACACACTAGCATCTAACAAGCACTTGGGCGATGACAAAGTCATCTATATATGAGTATTTGACTTAGGAGCCAAGTAAGAGTACTTGATCATAGGTCATACTCATCGTTTAAGGACAAGTGGGGTTACCACTTTTTCATAAAGCATTTAATGTTGTCACATACTAAGAGATGCTTTTACTCAAGTCTTGGAGTAAAGCTCCCCCTTAATGTGACATCCCCCCATAAGAGGGATAAACTAACGTTGGGTTTTGTCGATGAAGACTTCATGTTGGTGAGGTAGTTGTGGATGCTCAATGTTGATGAAGATCACCAAGAGTTGGGAGCATCCTTGTTGTTTCCTTATTCCTCTCACCTGCATGAGTTAGTCCCAACATACAAGAGACAAATACAAGGATATCTATGGACATGGAGTGCAAAGCATGTTTTATGATGTCCATTGATTTGTTGATTACCTTGTCCCTTGCTTACCTTTGAGGGAATGTGTGACTCCTTGAACTATTGCATTGAGTTGATGTTGAGTGCAAAAAGTTCTTGCCAATAATGAATGTGAGTGATTTTCATTGGCGGAGTCACCCCTCAAGAACTTACTAGTTCTTCTTCTTGGGAACCCACATCAAGTTGATGGGGATCCTTGGTGTTGGAATAGCCTTTGTAGTAGTTGAGCTTGAAGTAGCCTTGGGAACCCACTCCACCAAAGCTAGGGGTTCATCTTCATATGAGTCAATGTCCTCTTGAAGCTTGTTCTTGCCCTTCAGCTTGTGGCCTGTGGTGGAAGGTCATCTTGAGTGTTTGTCCCCTTGGGAAGAGTATTTCCATACTTCTCCTTTTGAGGAACAAACTTGGGCTTGGGATATTGACCTTCTTTCCATTCGACCCCATTAGTGTTGAAGTACCCAACACCACGATTCTTCCGGTATCCTCCGTGCTTGCGTACAATTTTCTCAAATTGCTTACATCCGGCAAGACTCTTGTAGATACCCTTTTCTATAATTCCTTTCAATAAATCATTTTCTTGCTCAAATGTAACTTGGCTAAGAGAATCATCATTAGTGGAATCAATAGAACTACTAGAAGCAACATCATTGGGTTTAGCATTTTTATTGTTGCTACTAGATGAAGAACCTTTCTTGCCTTTGTTACTAGATTGCTTAGTTTTAACTTGAGGCATGAAAGTAGACAAGACTAGTCGTTTGGCTAGATAAGATGAAGTCTTCTTTCGGAGATCGTCATTGATAGCCTTGAGAAACTCATGCTCTTGCTCCAAGTTGAGCTTCTCGAAGCGTAGCTTCTCATGAGTTCTCACAAGCTCTCTATGATCTTCGAGAGTAGATTCATGAGCTAACTTAAGAGTGTTTAGTTCTTTAGTTAGTTGTTCTATTTTCATCTTATCATCATCAAATGACTTATCTTGACTAGCATGAGAATTATCAAGTTCATTTTGATCAATATCACTAGTTTTATCACAAAGCAAGTCATCATCACAAAGTAAATCATCTTCATCACTATCAAAATCAAGATATTTGGGGTGTGATACCTTGGGGCCTTTAGCCATGAAGCAACTTCCACTCCCTTCATTTGGTGAATCAAATAGATCGTAGGAGTTGGTAGTCACTAGAGCAATTCCGGCAACACCATTATCTTGACTATAGTCGGAGTCGGAGTGATAGCTTCTCTCAGAGTGGTTGTCGGAGTCGGAGCTGGAAACCCATTCACCAACATGAGCTTGATGTTTTCTTCTTGTGTAGCTCTTGGTGTGCTTGTCCTTCTTCTCCGAATCTCTACTTCTCCTTGAGTGTCTTTGTTCATAACGAGCATCTCTACTCCTTCTCTCTCTTTATGGTGATTCATTCCTTGAGCTTTGTCTTCAAGGTGACTCTTCTCTTCTTTTGTAGGGAGCCCTGCACTCATTTGAGTAGTGTCCGGGCTTCCCACAATTATAGCAATTGCGGTCACGACTTGACGAACGCTTCTCTTCATATCTTGAGTTAGAGTTTCTTTCTTTGCTTCTATTCTTGTAGAACTTGTTGAATTTCTTGACCATGAAGCTTAAATCTTCATTGGTGACAAGGTTGTTGCTTGAAGTTGTGGGAGCATCACTTGTGGCTTTGTAAGCACCGCTAGACTTGTGATAAATCTCTTCTTTATCTTTGAGTGTCATCTCATGAGCAACAATCCTTCCAATGACTTCCGTAGGCTTGAGATCTTTGTAGTTTGGCAGCATTTGGATTAATGTGCCCATGGTGTCGTATCTCTCATCCAAATCTCTAAGTATCTTCTTGATGATGAATTTGTCGATCATTTCTTCGCTTCCTAAGCCGGCAATCTCATTGGTGATGAGAGCTAGCCTAGAGTACATCTCTGCGACTCCTTCACCATCCTTCATCTTGAACTTGTCAAGCTAACCTTGAAGAACATCTAACTTGGATTCTCTTATGGACTCAGTTCCTTCGTGCATATCAACCAAAGTATCCCAAATCTCTTTTGCATTCTCAAGACGGCTGATTTTGTTGAATTCTTCGGGGCATAAGTAGTTGAAGAGAATGTCGCATGCTTGAGCGTTGAGCTGCAACATCTTCAACTCATCCGCGGTCGCTTCACGGTCCGATTCCCGTCCATCTGCAAAGAACTCACCTTGCAAGCCAACACAAACAACATCCCAAACGGCGGGTTATGACCAAGAATATGCATTTTCATTTTATGCTTCCAACTAGCAAAATTTGTGCCATCAAAGTACGGACCTCTATGGTGATAACTTCCCTCACTAGACGCCATACTTCTCCTAGGTTGTGAGACCTAAGCAAAGGAGACCAATGCTATGATACCACTTGTAGGATCGAAAGTAGGTCTAGAGGGGGCGTGATTAGACTACTTGACCAATTAAGAGCTTTGCCTATACCAAGTTTTAAGGTTGACAGTTTTTAGCATTTCATGGCAAGTCAAGTACACCCTACACATGCAAGTCAAGAGTATATAGCAGCAGAAAGTAACAACAAGCATGTATACAAGGGATAGGGTAGGAAGATCAAATGCAATTGTAGATATGATGACTTTTCCTGTGGTTCCGATAGGTGGCGCTATTGTACATCCACGTTTATGGAGTCTTCAACCCATGGAGGGTAACGGTCGCGAGAGTCCACGAAGGGCTCCACCCAAAAGGGTCCACGAAGTAGCAACCTTGACTATTCCATACGGCTTCCGTCCATGAAAGACTAGCCTCACTATGGGTAGATCTTCACGAAGTAGGCGATCTCCTTGCCCTTACAAACTTCTTGGTTCACTCCACAACACGAAGTAGGAGGCTCCCAAGCAACACCTAACTAATCTAGGAGGCACCAACCTCCAAAAGGTAATAGGCTCGGTAATTACGATGAGCTCCTTGCTCTTGTGCATCAAGATGATAGACTCCTCAGCACACAATCTCTCTCACACATGTTTATCTTGGTAGAAGAGATGGGATTGGTGGAAAGCAACTTGGGGAGGCTATAAATCAAGATCCATATGATTGGAGTGGAAGATCTTGACCTCAACACAAGGGTAGGTTGTTCTCTCTCAGAAAATCTGGTAGGATAGGTATGGAATAGTTCTGAGTGCTTCTCTTTCAAGTAGGTGGTGGTGAAGGGGTAATATAGGCATCCCCAAAAATCCAACCATTACACACAAAATGACCAACTCGGTGACACCGATGTGTTAATCTCGGTGGTACCGAAGTGACCAAAAGGTGGCAACTTTTGAATCTCGGTAAAGCTGATATAGGAAACTCGGTTGTACCGTTAAGGTGACCAACGGTCAGATTTCCAATCTTGGTGACGCCAATCCAACATTCTCGGTGGGACCGAAAATGTGAGTTTGCATAACAGAAAGTTGGCAACCTAAACTTGGTGGCACCGTTATAGAATCGGTTGCACCGAAGTGGCTAGGGTTTGGCTTGAGTCTGTCTAGGTTCTGGAATTAGTGTCACCGAAGTGGGAAGTTGGTTGCACCGATTTTGAGTGTTGGGTATAGAACGGACTTTGGTGGGAGAGTTTTGTGGATGTTTTTGGCGACTATCATTTGTGCACGTTTGAGCATATTGTTCACCAACAAAACCTTACCCCGTTTTAATAGTATTGGCTTTCCTATGACTCAAAGTGATTTCTCACAAATATAAAATGTAGATTCCTCTTGCTTGAAGCTTGGCCAACCTATTTCCTTGAATCTTGGGGTTTCTCCACAATCTCCTTTTGCCAATCCTCTCATTGAACATTTCTTGAAATATACTTGTCGGAAACATTAGTTCAATGACTTATATGTTGTTATTAATTACCAAAACCACCAAGGGAGCAAATGTGCTTTCAGTTGTTCCGCTTCAACGACCGCTCTCCTCATAATATAAGCACTTAGTCTCGGGTTTTCGTTCGACTTTGGGTTTCTTCACTTGAGCAGCAACTGACTTGCCATCCTTGAAGTTTCCCTCCTTACCCTTTTCCTTTTCGAAACTAGTGGTTTTACTAACCATCAACACTTGATGCTCCTTCTTGATATCTACCTTCGCGGTGTCAAAGAACGTGAATGGCTCAGGGATCATCATTTCCATCCCTGGCACAATTATAGTTCATCTCGAAGTTCTAGTAGCTTAGTGACAATGACTTGGAGAACTATATCAATCACTATCTTATCTGGAAGATCAACTCCCACTCGATTCAAGCGATTGTAGCACCTAGACAATCTGCGCACATGCTCAACGATTGAGCTATTCTCCTTCATCTTGCAGGTAAAGAATCTTGTGGGAGATCTCATATCTCACAACATGGGCACGAGCCTGAGATACCAATTTCAGCTCTTAGAACATCTCATATGTTCCGTGACGTTCAAAACATTTCGGATCCTCAATTCTAAGCCGTAATGCATGACGCAGTGAACTATCAAGTAGTCATCGGAACGTGCATGTCAGATGTTCACAACATTTACAGATGATGCTAGAGGGGGTGGCGCACCGAGCGGTGCATTAAGGACACAAGCCTTCTGTGCAGCAATAAGGACAATCCTCAGATCACGGACCCAATCGGCAATATTGCTACCATCATGTTTCAACTCTATTTCTCTAGGAACATATAAAAATACAAGGGAGCTATAGCGTGAGCTAGTAATCTACAACATAATTTGCAAAAACACTACCAACTATGTTCATGATAATTAGTTCAGTTAATCATATTACATAAGAACTCCCAATCAAATTGACATACCACCGGTCATTCGAGTGATACATGATCCAAATTCACCAACTCAAGTCCGATCATCATGTTGATCATATCTACTATATGACTCATGTTCGACCTTTCGGTCTCTTGTGTTCCGAGGCCATGTTTGTACATGCTAGGCTCGTCAAGTTTAACCCGAATGTTCTGCACGTGCAACACTGGCTTGCACCCGTTGTATGTGAACGTAGAGTCTATCACACACGATCATCACGTGGTCTGTCGACACGACGAACTTTCGCAACGGTGCACACTCGGGGAGAACACAATTTTACCATGAAATTTAAGTGATGGATCACCTTATAATGCTACCGTCATCCTAAGCAAAACAAGGTGCATAAAAGGATTAACATCACATGCAAATCATAAGTGACATGATATGGCCATGAACCTGTGCTTTTGATCTCCATCTTGAAAGCACCGACATGATCTCCATCGTCACCGGCATAGCACCATGATCTCCATCGTCATGATCTCCATCATTGTGTCGCGATCGGGGTTATCGCGCCCATCATACTCATACTAATATAGCTACCGTTTAGTCATAAAGTAAAGCATTACATAGCGCTTAGTGATTGACACGCACGCCATACAATAATTAAAGACAACCCTATGGCTCCTGCCGGTTGCCATACTCATCGACATGCAAGTCGTGATATTCTATACAACACATGATCATCTCATACATCACATATATCTCATCATGTAATTGGCCATATCACATCACAACATACCCTGCAAAAACAAGTTAGACGTCCTCTAATTGTTGTTGCAAGTTTTACGTGGCTGTTACTAGTATCTAGCAAGAAAAATTCTCACCTACGCAAAAACCACAATGGTGATGCATAAGTTGCTTTTCAACCTTCTCAAGGACCGCCTTTGTCGAATCCGATCCAACTAAAGTTGGAGAAAGAGACACCCGCCAGCCATCTTCGTGAAACAAAGTTACATGTTAGTCGATGGAACCGTTCTCTCGTAAGTGTACGAGTAAGGTTGGTCCGGGCCGCTTCATCCCACAATACTGCTAAACCAAAACACGACCAAGGGAGGAAGCAATCTAAGCATCAACGTGCACAAACTCTTTCTGTTCTACTCGAGATCTCATCTACACATAGACCTAGCTCATGATGACACTGTTGGGGAACGTTGCATGGGAAACAAAAAAATTCCAACGCACACGCAAGATCTATCCATGGTGATGAGCATCTAAAAGAGGGAGAATGGATCTACATACCCTTGTAGATCGCTAAGCGGAAGCGTTAAGAAACACAGTTGATGTAGTCGAACGTCTTCGCGATCCAAATCGCCGAGCGTCCCGCGATCCCATCATGATCCGTCCCGCTATCCAATCACGATCCGTCCATGATCTCATCACGATCTGTCCCGCGATCCAATCACCAATCATCTCGCGATCTTGATCACGGTCCTTACGATCAAACACCGAACGGACGACACCTCCGTGTTCAGCACAAGTACAGCTCGATGACGATCTCCGCCTTCTTGATCCAGCAAAAGGGAGTGGAGAGGTAGATGAGCTCTCCGGCAGCGCGACGGAGTTGTGGCAATGGTGGTGGAGCAATTTCAGCAGGGCTTCGCCTAAGCACCGCTGAAAACCGATCTAGAGGAGAAAATGATCTAGAGGAAGAAGAGGGCAGCATATTGCAATTAGGGTTAGGTCTGCCCTCAAAAACCTTCAGTATATATAGGAGGGAGAGGACAGAAGGCATCCTAGCCCCTCCTACAAGGAGGGCCTCGACCGAACCATAGGGGAGGATTCCACCTCCCACAAGGGAGGTGGACACCTAGTAGGACTCTCTCCTACTTGGCCCTTACTCGTTCCTCCTGCACATAGGCCTTCTTGGGCTGGCCTCCCAGCCCACCATGGGCTGGTGTGCCACCACTAAGGCCTATGTGGCCCCTTGGGTTGTGATGGCCCCACTTGGTGGTCCCCCGAAACCCATTCGTCACTCCAGGTACACTTCCGGAAATGCCCGAAACTTTTCTGGAGTTCAAACACCACTTTCCTATAAATCAATATTTACCTACGGACCATTTTGGAGCTCCTCATGACATGCGAGATCTCATCCAGGACTCCGGACAACCTTCGGTCACCAATATACGTAACTCAATACTACTGAAATGTTACCGAACCTTAAGTGTGAAGACCCTGCGGGTTCGAGAACTATGTAGACATGACCGAGACACCTCTACGGTCAATAACCAATAGCGGGACCTGGATGCCCATATTGATTCCTACATATTATACAAAGATGTTTATCGGTCGAACCTCTATGTCAAGGATTCAATTAATCATGTATGTTGTTCCCTTTGTTCTTCGGTATGTTACTTGCCCGAGATTCGATCGTCGGTATCTCCATACCTAGTTCAACCTCGTTACCGACAAGTCTCTTTACTCATTCCCTAATACAAGATCCCGTGGCTAACACTTAGTCACATTGCTTGCAAGGCTTATTGTGATGTTGTATTACCGAGTGGGCCTTGAGATACCTCTCCATCACCCGGAGTAACAAATCCCAGTCTTGATCCATGCCAACCCAACAGACACTCTCGGAGATACCTGTAGAGCACCTTTATAGTCACCCAGTTACATTGCGATGTTTGATACACACAAGGTACTCCTCCGGTGTCAGTGAGTTGCATGATCTCATGGTCATAGGAACAGATACTTGACATGCAGAAAATAGTAGCAATAAACTGACACGATCATATGCTACATTTGTAGTTTGGGTCTTGTCCATCACATCATTCTCCTAATGACGTGATCCCGTTATCATATGACATCTCATGTCCATTACTAGGAAACCATAGCCATCTTTGATCAGCGAGCCAGTCTACTAGAAGTACACTAGGGACAAAGTGTTGTCTATATACCGACACATGCAATGTGTTTCAAATCAATACAATTATAGCATGTATAATAAACAATTATCACGAACAAGGAAATATGATAATAACCAATTTATTACTGCCTCTAGAGCATATTTCGAACAACTCTTTCTCCAAGTTTCAACCCTAGGGCTCAACATATAAATAGAGGGGCAGGGCTAGCACCCGGAACACATCAAGAATTCCCCGAGCCGTGTGTCGGCAACCCCGTCCCCTCTAGTTTATCCTCCATCATAGTTTCCGTTGTTCTTAGCGAAGCCATGCGGAGATTGTTCTTCACCACCACCGTCACCACACCGTCGTGTTGTCGAAACTCATCTACTACTTCACCATCGCTCGCTGTATCGAGGAGGTGAAGGCGTCATCAAGTTGTATGTGTGTTGAACGCGGAGGTGCCGTACGTTTGGCGCTGGATCGTGATTGGATCGTGGTTCTACTTGCGATTTGGATCGCAAAGAAGTTCGACTACATCAACTATGTTTCTTAACGCTTCCGCTTAGCGATCTACAAGGGTATGTGGATCCGATCTCTTTTGTCGTAGATTCTCATCTGCTAGATTGATCTTAGTGAAGCGTAGGAAATTTTTTGTTTCGCATGCAACGTTCCCCAACAGTGGCATCATG
The DNA here is from genome assembly GCA_022496015.1 of Hordeum marinum. Taxonomy (NCBI): domain Eukaryota; kingdom Viridiplantae; phylum Streptophyta; class Magnoliopsida; order Poales; family Poaceae; genus Hordeum; species Hordeum marinum. The sequence goes on along the minus strand of CM039674.1, from coordinate 431,270,945 downwards.
ATCTAGGTCTATGCGTAGATGTGATCACGAGTAGAACACAGAGGAGTTTTAGGGCGTTGATGCTCAGAATGCTTCCTCCCTTGGTATTTTCTTGATTCAACGGTATTGTGGGATGAAGCGGCCCGGACCAACCTTACTCGTACGTTTACAAGAGACCGGTTCCATCGACTGACATGTGACTTTGTTGCATAAAGATGGCTGACGGGTGTCCTTCTCTCCTACTCTAGTTGGATCGGATTCGACAAAGGCTGTCCTTGAGAAGGTTGAATAGTAATTTTTGTATGACCATCGTGGTTTTGCGTAAGTAAGAATCGTTCTTGCTAGATACCCGTAGCAACCACGTAAAACATTCAACAACAATTAGAGGATGTCTAACTTGTTTTTGTAGGGTATGTTGTGATGTGATATGGCCAATTACATGAAGATATATATGTGATGTATGAGATGATCATGTTTTGTATTGAATATCAGGACTTGCATGTCGATGAGTACGGCAACCGGCAGGAGACATAGGGTTGTATTTAATTATTGTATGACCTGTGTGTCAACATTAAATGCTATGTACTGCTTTACTTTATCGCTAATCGATAACAATAGTAGTAGAAGCATGGTGGGCACGACAACCACGATGGCGACACAATGATGGAGATCATGGTGTTATGTCAGTGATGATGGAGATCATGCCGGTGCTTTGGAGATGGAGATCAAAAGCACAAGTTCATGGCCATATCATGTCACTTATGATTTGCATGTCATGTTAATACTTTTATGCATCTTATTTTTCTTAGGACGACGACAACATTATAAGGTGATCCCTCACTAAAATTGAAGGATAAAATTGTGTTCTCCCCGAGTGTACACCGTTGTGAAAGTTCATCGTTTCGAGACACCATGTGATGATCGGGTGTGATAGACTCTATGTTCATATACAACGGGTGAAAGCCAGTGTTGCATGTGTAGACCACTCGGGGTTAAACTTGATGAGCCTAGCATGTACAGACATGGCCCCGGAACACAAGGGACCGAAAGGTCTAACAGGAGTCATATATCTAATGATCAACATGGAGATGTTCACCATTGACACACCTCATCTCACGTGATGATCGGACTCGGGTTGGTGAATTTGGATCATGTAGCACTCGGATGACCGGTGGGATGTCAATTTGAGTGGGAGTTTTTAAGTAATATGATTAACTAAACTCCTTATAATGAACATAGTCTAAAGTTGTCTTTGCAAAATTATATTGTAGATCAATAGCTCGCGTTGTAGCTCCCGTGTATTGTTAATACGTTCCTAGAGAAAATAGAGTTGAAAGATGATGGTAGCAATTATGCAGACTAGGTCCGTAAACCGAGGATTGTCCTCATTGCTGCACAGAAGGCCTGTGTCCTTGATGCACCGCTCAGTGCACCACCCCCTCTAGCATCATATGTGCATGTTGTTAACATATACGGGCACATTGTGATGACTACTTGATAGTTCAGTGCGCCATGCATTACGACTTAGAACTGATGCTCCAAAGATATTTTGGACGTCACGGAGCATATGAGATGTTCCAAGAACAGAAATTGGGATTTCACGTGCCCGTGTTGAGAGGTATGAGACCTCCAACAAGATTCTTTTCCTACAAGATGAAGGAGAATAGCTCAATCAGTGAGCATGTACTCAGATTGCCTGGGTGCCACAATCGCTTGAATTGAGTGTGAGTTGATCTTCCAGATAAGATAGTGATTGATATAGTTCTCGAAGTCACTGCCACCAAGCTGCTAGAGCTTCGTGATGAACTATAACATGCCAGGGATGGAGAAGATGATCCATGAGCTGTTCACGATGTTTGACACCGCAAACGTAGAGATCAAGAAGGGGCATCAAATGTTGATGGTTAGTAAAACCACTAGTTTCAAGAAGGGCAAGGGCAAGAAGGGAAAACTTCAAGAACGACAAGCCAGTTGCCGCTCGAGTGAAGAAACCGAAGGTTCAAACCACACCCGAGACTGAGTGCTTGTATTATGAGGAGAATGGTCACTGAAAAGGAACTGCCCTAGACACTTGGTAGATAAGTAGACTGGCAATGTCAACAGAAGTATATTTGATGTACGTTTTATTCATGTGCACCTTACTAGTACTCCTAGTGGTACATGGGTATTAGATACCGGTTCAGTTGCTAAATGTTGGTAATTCAAAATAAAAGCTACCGAATAAACGGAGACTAGCTAAGGGAAAGGTGACGATGTGTGTTGGAAGTGTTTCCAAGGTTGATGTGATCACCATCACACGTTCTCTCTACCTTAGGGATTAGTGATGAACCTAAATAAATGTTATTTGGTGTTTGCATTGAGAATGAACGTGATTAGATCGTGTTTATTGCAATACGATTATTCATTTGAGTTAGAGAATAATGGTTATTCTGTTTACATCAATAATACCTTCAATGGTCATGCGCCCAATGAGAATGGTTTATTGAATCTTGATCGTAGTAATACACATGTTTATAATATTGATGCCAAAAGATGCAAAGTTAATAATGATAGTACCACATACTTGTGGCACTGTCACTAAATGTCATATTGGTGTAAACCGCATGAAGAAACTCCATACTGCTGGATCTTTGCACTCATTCGGTTTCGAATCAGTTGAGACATGCGGACCATGCCTCATGAGCAAGATGACTAAAACCCCGTTTTCCGGTATGATGGAGTGGGCAAGTGACTTATTAGAAATAATACATGTTGTTGTATGCGGTCGAATGAGTGCTGTAGCGTGCGGTGGATGTCGTTATTTTCTTACCTTCACTTATTATTTGAGTAGATATGGATATATTTACTTAATGAACACAAGTCTCGAAGGTTTGAAAAGTTCAAGAAAATTCAGTGAAGTTTGAGATCATCGTGACAATAAGATAAAATGTCTACGATATGATCGTGGAGGTGAATATCTGAGTTACGAGTTTGATATACAACTTAAGACAATGTGTAAGTTGTTTCATGACTCACGCCACCTCGAACACCATAGTGTGATGGTGTGTCCGAATGTCGTAGTCATGCTCTATTGGATATGGTGCGTACTATGATGTCACTCATCGTTTTGCCACTATCATTTTGGGGTTATGCATTAGAGACAACTACATTCACTTTAAATAGGACACCATCTAAATCCATTGAGATGAAACCGTATGAATTATGGTCTGGCAGAAACCTAAGCTGTCATTTCTTAGAGTTTATGAATGCGACCCTTATGTTTGATAACCTCGAACCCAAAGCAGAAAATTACATTTTCATAGGATACCCTGAGGAAACATTTGGGTATACCTTGTATCTCAGATTGAGGGAAAAGTGTTTGTTTCTGAGAACGGGTCCTTTCCAGAGAAAGAGTTTCTCTCGAAAGAATTGAGTGGGAGGAAACTAGAACTTGATGAGGTTGTTGAACCGTCACTTCAGTTGGACAGTACACGACACAAAAATATGTTTTTGCGACGCCTACACCAAGTGAAGAGGAAGCAAATGATGATGATCATGAAGCTTTAGATCAAGTTACTACCAAACCTCGTAGGTCGACAAGGACTCATATCGCCCCTAAGTGGTTTGTCAATCCTGTCTTGGATGTCCTGTTGTTGGACAACAGTGAACCTACGAGCTATGAAGAAGCGATGGTGGGCCCAGATTCTGACAAATGGCTAGGAGCCATGAAATCCGAGAAAGGATCCATGTATGAAAACCGAGTATGGACTTTGGTAGACTTTCCCGTTGAACGGAAGGTCGTTGAGTACAAATGGACCTTTAAGAAGAAGACGGACGCTGATGCTAAATGTCACCATTTATAAAAGCTCGACTTGTCGCGAATAAGTTTCTGACAAAGTTCAAGGAGTTGACTACAATGAGACTTTCTCACCTGTAGTGATGCTAAAGTTTGTTAGAGTTATGTTAACAGTTGCTGCATTTTTCAATTATAAAATATGGCAGATGGATGTCAAAACATTGTTACCTTAACAATTCCCTTGAGGAAAGGTTGTGTATCATACAACCAGAAGGTTTTGTCAGTCCTAAGGATGCTAAAAGTTATGCAAGCTCTAGCGATCCTTCTATGGGCTGGAGCATGCATCTCGGAGTTGGAATTTACGCTTTGATGAGATGATCAAAGTTTTTGGGTTTATAGAAAGTTTATGAGACACTTGTATTTATAAGAAAGTGAGTGGGAGCACTATAGAATTTCCGATAAGTATATGTGGTTGACATATTGTTGATCAGAAATAATGTAGAATTTATGGAAAGCATAAACGGTTGTTTGAAAAGAGTTTTTCAAAGGAAGACCTGGATAAAGCTACTTAATTGTTGGGCATCGAGATCTATAGAGATTGATCAAGACGCTTGATAGGACTTTCAATGAGTACATACCTTGATAAGATTTTGAAATAGTTTAAAATAGATCAGTGAAAGAAGGAATTCTTGCCTGATTTGTAAGGTGTGAAGTTGAGTAAGAATCAATGCTCGACCATGGCAGAAGAAAGAGAAAGTATGAAGATCATCCCCTATGCCTTAGCCATAGGCTCTATATAGTATGGCATGCTATGTATCGCACCTGTGTGTGCCTTGCCAAGAGTCTGTCAAGGGCTACAAGAGTGATCCAGGAGTGGAGCACTGGACAACGGTCAAAATTATCCTTAGTGACTAGGGGACTAAGGAAATATTTCTCGATTATGGAGGTGATAAAGAGTTCGTCGTAAAAGGTTACGTCGATGCAAGCTTTAACACCAATCCGGATGACTCTTAGTAGCAATCTGGATATGTATAGTGGAGCAACCATTCGGAATAGCTCCACGTGGAGCATGGTAGCAGTATCTACAGTATGTCATAGAGATTTGCAAAGTACACACGGATCTGAAAGTCACAGACCCGTTGACTAAAACCTCTCTCACATGCAAAACATGATCGAACCCCAAAACTCATTGGGTGTGAGATTCATAACAATGTAAATCACATAATGATGTGAGCTAGATTATTGACTCTAGTGCACGTGGGAGACTGTTGGAAATATGCCCTAAAGGCAATAGTAAATTAGTTATTATCATATTTCCTTGTTCATCATAATATTTTATTATCCATGCTATAATTGTATTGATCGGAAACTGAGATACATGTGTGGATACATAGACAACACCATGTCCCTAGTACGCCTCTAATAGACTAGCTCGTTGATCAAAGATGGTCAAGGTTTCCTAGCCATAGACACGAGATGTCATTTGATAACGAGATCACGTCATTAGGAGAATGATGTGATGGACAAGACCCAAACTATAAACATAGCATATGATCGTGTCAGTTTATTGCTATAGTTTTCTGCATGACAAGTATCTGTTCCTATGACCATGAGATCATGCAACTCACTGACACCGAAGGATAATCTTGTGTGTATCAAACATCGCAACGTAACTGGGTGACTATAAAGATGCTCTACAGGTATCTCTGAAGGTGTCTGTTGAGTGGGCATGGATCAAGACTGGGATTTGTTACTCTGTGTGACGGAGAGGTATCTTGGGGCCCACTTAGTAATACAACATCACAACAAGCCTTACAAGCAAAGTGACTAACGTGTTAGCCATGAGATCTTGTATTATGGAACGAGTAAAGATACTTGTCGGTAATGATATTGAACTAGGTATGGAGATACCGACGATTGAATCTCGGGCAAGTAACATACCGATGAACAAAGGGAACAACGTACGAGATTAACTGAATCCTTGACATAGAGGTTCAACTAATAAAGATCTTCATAGAATATATAGGAGCCAATATGGGCATCCAGGTCCCGCTATTGGTTATTGACTGTACAGGTGTCTCGGTCATGTCTACATAGTGCTCGAACCCACAGGGTCTACATACTTAACGTTTGGTGACGATATAAGTATAGTTGAGTTGTTATGTTGGTGACCAAATGTTTTTCGAAGTCCCGGATGAGATCTTGGACATGACGATGAGCTTCGAAATAGTCCGAAGGTAAAGATTGATATATGGGATAATAGTGTTTGGTCTTCGGAAGGGGTCTCGGATGTTTCCCAAAATGTTCGGGTGTGAGAACACTTTATTTGGGCCAAAGGGGTAAAGCCCATGAGGCTTTATGATGGTGTAAAAGGAGTTTTCCGAAGGCCAGGGGCCAGACGCCAGGAACCCTAGCGTCTGGGGCCAGACGCCGAGGACCCTGGCGTCTGGTCCTGGAGTCCGAGGAGGACTCTTGTCTCGTGGGCCAAACCAACTTGAGGAGGCTCTTTCTCCAAGTTTTGACCCCAGGGATCAACATATAAATAGAGGGCCAGGGCTAGCAACCAGAACACATCAAGAATTCCCCAAGCCGTGTGCCAGCAACCCCGTCCCCTCTAGTTTATCCTCTGTCATAGTTTCCGTTGTGCTTGGTGAAGCCCTGCGAAGATTGTTCTTCACCACCATCGTCACCATGTTATCGTGCTGCCGGAACTCATCTACTACTTCACCATCGCTTGCTGGATCGAGGAGGTGAAGGCATCATTAAGGTATACGTGTGTTGAATGCGGAGGTGCCATCCGTTCGGCGCTAGATCGTGATTGGATCGCGGGATGACTTGCGATTTGGATCGCGAAGACGTTCGACTACATGAACCGCATTTCTTAACGCTTCCACTTAGCGATCTACAAGGGTATGTGGATCCGATCTCTCCTCTCATAGATGCTCATCTCCTAGATTGATCTTCATGAAGCGTAGGAATTTTTTTGTTTCCCATGCAACATTCCCCAACATGTAATACCTTATGAGCAGTTCTATCTCCAGCATGATGTTCTCCATAAGCTTTGGAATGACATTTATGTAGGATTTGTTCCTAATCATGCTCAGGTACACAACGTCTAATAATACCATCTACTCCTTCTTTATAAATATGTGGGTCATCCCAAAAGTAATGTCTTAAATCATAGAAGAATTTTTTTTCTTTTTTTCATACGTGAAACTAGGTGGAATATATTTAGCAACAATGTATTTATCATAATCAGCATACAATGGAGTGTTTTTAGAAAGATTTATTGCAACTAGTTGTTCATCATGGAAACTATCAATAATAGGTAGTAGGTCATCAAGAATATTTTCTAACCTAGACAAGTTATCAGCTATAGGGTTCTCAGCTCCCATCCTATGAACGATATGCAAATCAAATTCCTGAAGCAAGAGAATGCAACTAATGAGTCTAGGTTTAGCATCCTTATTTTCCATAAGATATTTTACAGGAGCATGATCAGTGTGAACAATAACTTTGGAATCAGCAATGTAAGAACTAAATTTATCACGAGCAAACATGACTGCTAAAAATTCTTTTTAGTAGTAGCATAATTTCTTTGAGCACTGTCTAGAGTTTTGCTAGCATAATGGATAACATTTAATTTCTTATCAACTCTTTGTCCTAGAACATCACCAACATCATAATCACTAGCATCACATATAATTTCAGAAGGCAAGTTCCAATTACGTGGTTGAACAATATGTGTAGTGGTTAAGGCTTTGTTTTAGTGTTTCAAAGGCTTCGATGCAATCATCATCAAAAACAAAAGGGATATCCTTTTGTAAAAGATTAGTAAGAGGCCTAGAATTTTTTGAGAAGTCTTTAATAAATATCCTATAGAAACCAGCGTGACCAAGGAAACTTCGAATACCTTTGATATCTTTAGGACATGGCTTTTTCTCAATTGCATCAACTTTAGCTTGATGCACCTCAATACCTCGTTCGGAGATTTTATGCCCCAAGACAATACCTTCATTAACCATAAAGTGGCACTTCTCCCAATTCAAGACAAGATTAGTTTTTTCACATCTATGCAAAACTCAACCAAGGTTGCTTAAGAAATCATCAAAAGAAGTTCCATAAACAGAGAAATCATCCATGAAAACTTCCACATTGTTTTCACAAAAATCGGAGAATATAGCAGTCATACATGTTTGAAAGGTAGCAGGTGCATTGCATTAACCAAAAGGCATACGTCTATAAGCATAAGTTCCAAAAGTACATGTAAAGGTAGTTTTCTCTTAATCAGATTGTGACATAGGTATTTGAGAGAAACCAGAATATCCATCCAAGAAACAAAAGTGTGTGTGCTTAGATAATCTTTCAAGCATTTGATCAATAAAAGGCAAGGGGTGATAATCTTTCCTAGTAGCTTTATTTAATTTTCTAAAATCAATTACCATCCTATAGCCAGTAACTATTCTCTATGGAATGAACTCATTTTTAAAATTAGGAAAAACAATAATACCTCATTTCTTAAGGACACAATGAATGGGACTCACCCATCTACCAACAGCTATAGGATAGATTATACCCGCTTCAAGAAGCTTTAATATTTCAGTTATTACCACTTCTTTCATCTTGGGATCCAATCGTCGTTGGTGATCAACAACGGGTTTTAGCATCAGGTTCCCTATTAATCTTGTGCTGACATAGAGCGGGACTAATGCCCTTAAGATCATCAAGAGTATATCCAATAGGAGCCCGGTGCTTCCTCGGAATTTTCAATAATCTTTCTTCTTCATGTTTTGAAAGGTTAGCACTTATAATAATAGGATATATCTTTTTCTCATCAAGATAAGCATACTTCAAAGTGTCAAACAATTGTTTAAGTTCGAACATAGGATCACCTTTAGGTGGAGGAGGACCTCCAAGAGTTTCAATAGGCAAATTGTGTTTCAGTAGAGGTTGTTATTCAAAGAAATTCCTATCTATTTCATTCCTTTCATGCAAGTGCATATCATTTTCATGGTATAGCAAATATTGTTCTAGTGGATCGGTAGGAGGAATGACAATAGAAGCAAGACCAATTATTTCATCCTTACTAGGTAATTCTCTATCACGAGGTTGTCTACTAAACTTGGAAAAATTAAACTCATGAGACACATCACCAAACTCAACACTAACTGTTTCTTTTTGACAATCTATCTTAGCAGTAATTGTGTTCAAGAAAGGTCTACCAAAGATAATGGGACAAAAGTCATCTTGTGGGGAACCAAGAACTAGAAAATCAGTAGGATATTTTATTTTTCCACACAAGACTTCAACATCTCTAACAATCCCAAGTGGTGTGATGGTGTCTCTATTAGCAAGTTTAATAGTAACATCAATATATCCTATTTTAGTAGGTGATATGTCATTCATAATTTCTTGATATAAGGTAAAAGGAATAGCATTCACACTAGCACCCAAATCACATAAGCCATGATAACAATGATGTCCTATTTTGACTGAGACAACACGCAAGCCAACTACGGGTCTATGTTTGTCTTTCTCATCGGGTTTAGCAATTCTAGAATCTTCATCACAGAAGTACATGACATGCCCATCAATATTTTCTACCAAGAGATCCTTAACCATAGCAATACTAGGTTATACCTTAATTTGTTCAGAGGGCTTAGGTGCTCTTATATTACTTTTGCGAACCACATTTGATACCTTAGCATGTTCCTTCATCCTAACAGGGAAAGGTGGTTTCTCAATATAAGCAGTAGGCACAACTGGATCAACATTGTAGATAATAGTTTCTTCTTTAGTAATGACCAGTTATTTTATTTACTTTTTAATATGGGGATGATATTCAACCAATTCTTATTAGGGAGATCAACATGAGCAAAAAATGATTCACAAAAAGAGGCTACTATCTCAGAGTCAAGTCCATATTTAGTGCTAAACTTGTGAAAAGCATCGGTATTCATAAAAGATTTAACACAATCAAATTCAAGCTTAATACCTGACTCATTACCTTCATCGAGTTCCCAATCTTCAGAGTTGCGTTTAATTCTTTCCAAGAGATCCCACTTGAATTTGATAGTCTTCTTCATAAAAGAACCGATACAAGAAGTATCGAGCATGGTTTGATCATTATGAGAAAGCCAAGCATAAAAATTCTGAATAATAACTTCTCTCGGGATATCATGATTGGGGAATGAATATAACATTGACTTAAGCCTCCACCAATCTAGAGCGATACTTTCTCCTTCACGAGGCCAAAAATTATATATATAATTCCAATCACGATGAACTAGATGCATAGGATAAAACTTTTGGTGGAATTCCAGTTTCAAACAATTCCAAATCGGTGATCCAATACCATCACATAGCCTATACCATGTCAATGCTTTTCCCTTCAAAGAAAAAGGGAAAAACTTCTTCTTAACTTCATCTCTGGATAAACCTACAAGCTTAAATAGTCCACAAATTTCTTCCACGTGTATTAGGTGCATATCAGGATGTTCAGTTCCATCTCCTGCATGAGGATTATCTAGCAGTTGTTCTAACATACCCAAAGGAACTTCATAACCAATATTTTTTGCAGGTGCTATAGGTTCAGGGGAAACTAATTGTGGTTCCGATCGAGGTGAAGATACCCCGAACAAACCCCTCAAAGGATTACTTTCCATAGTAAAAAGTGATAGTAAATTTCAGCACGCAGTATAAGTTTTTCCTTACCGATTTCCACTTACCAAGGGCGCTTTACTCCCCGGCAACGGCACCCAAAAATAGTCTTGATGACCCACAAGTATAGGGGATCAATTGTAGTCCTTTTGATAAGTAAGAGTGTCGAACCCAATAAGGAGTAGAAGGAAATGATAAACGGTTTTCAGCAAGGTAATTTCTGCAAGCATTGAAATTTTAAGTAACAAGTGTTTTGATAGAAAGGTAATTTGTAACGAGCAAGTAATGATTACAATAGGTAAGGTTTAGCAAGGTATCCCAATCCTTTTGTGGCAAAGGAAAGGCCAAAACTATCTCTTATGATGAGCAAAGTGTTCTTGAGGGTACACGGGAATTTCATCTAGTCACTTTCATCATGTTGGTTTGATTCGTGTTCTCTAGTTTGATAATTTGATATGTGGGTGGATCGGTGCGAAGGTGTAGTTCTTACTTGAACTAACAAACTACTTATGATTAACCCCCTCGCAAGCATCTTCAATACGAGAAAAGTATTAAGACAAAGTCTAACCATAGCATTAAAAATGTGGATCCAAATGAGCCCCTTACGAAGTAGCGCATAAACTAGGGTTTAAGATTTTATCACTCTAGGAACCCATCAGCTAAGAACTACTCCACAATGCATTCCCTTAGGCTCAATGATGGTGAAGTGTCATGTAGTCGATGTTCACATGACACCACTAAGGGAATCACAACATACATATCATCAAAATATCGAACACATATCAAATTCGCATGATTACTTGCAACATGACTTCTCCAGTGACCTCAAGAACAAACTTAACTACTCACAAATAATATGCATGCTCAAGATTAGAGGTGTATTGAATAGCATAATGGATCTGAACATATAACCTTCGACCAAATAAACCATATAGCAATCAACTACACAAGGTAGTCAACACTACTAGTCACTCACACATACCAATTTGAGGTTCCGGTACAAAGATTGAACACAAGAGATGAACTAGGGTTTGAGAGGAGATGGTGTTGTTGAAGATGTTGATGAAGAATGGCCTCCCCAAAATGAGAGGGTTGTTGGTGATGACGATGGCTTTTATTTCCCCCTCCGGGTGGGAAGTCCCCCAGCGGAATCGCTCCACCGGAGGGCAAAAGTGCTATTGCCCAAGTTCCGGCTCAAGGCGGCAGTGCTTCATCCCGAAAGTCCTCCTACTAAATCTTTTAGGTTTTTTGGGAATTTATACCAGAAGATGGGTTTCGGAGGTGGGCCTAGGTGAGCACCCTCCACCAGGACGCGGTTAGGGGGCCTGGCGCGCCCTGGTGGAGGGTAGCCACCTGGTGCCCCCCTCCGGTAATTTTCAGCTCCAGTTATTCTTATTTGTTGTATAAAAAACCTCCATAAATTTTCAGCTTCCTTGGGGATGTGCAGAATAGGTATATCTAACATGCTTTTTTCGGGTAATGAATTCCACTTGCCAGCATTCTCCCTCTTGGTGTAAAGCTTGCAAATTGTGAGAGAAAAGGCATTAGAATTACTCCCCAAAGCATTATTGTGCATAAAAACATTATAAATAACAGAAGGAAAATATAATGCAAAATGGATGTATCAACCGTATGAATCTTGATTTCTAGCCTCCCCAAGTTGCTTTCCACCCAATCAACCTCTTCTAGCAAGACATATCTATGAGACAGTGATTGAGTGTTGAGGAGACTATCTTTTCAAGCACAAGATCAAGGAGTTCATCATTCTTACCACATCTATTACCATTTGGAGAGTGGTGTCTTCTAGATTGGTTAGGTGTCGCTTGGGAGCCCCCGAATTCGTGTGGAGTAGAACCAAGAAGTTTATAAGGGCAAGGAGATCGTCTACTTCGTGAAGATCTACCACGAGTGAGGCTAATCCTTCGTGGACATAAGCCGTGATGTAATAGACGAGGTTGATACTTTGTGGAACCTTATGGGTGGATCCCTCCATGGACTCTCGCAACGGTTACCTTCCGTGGGTTGAAATCTCCATCTTCATGGACGTACGATAGAACCACCTATCGGAACCACGAAAAAAATCTTTGTGTCCCCATTGCGTTTGATCTTCCTATCCCTTCCCTCTACTTTCATGTGCATGTCTTTAATTTCTGCTGCTATACTCCTAGACTTACATGTGTATGGTGTGCTTGACTTTATATAATTGTTAAAACTTACCAACATCTAAAATTGGGAAAAGTCTAGATTTTTATTTTGGTCAAGTAGTCTAATCACCCCCTATAGACATTCTTTGGATCCTACAAGTGGTATCAGAATTGGTCTCCATTCCATTGGTTTCACAACCTAGGAGAGTATGGTGTCTAATGAAGGAAATTATCATCGTAAAGTTCCATATTTTCATGCTACAAACTTTGCTAGTTGGAAACATAAAATGGAAATGCATATTCTTGGTCATAACCCTTTTGTTTGGGCTATTGTTCGTGTTGGATTGCAAGGTGAATTCTTTGGTGATGGAACGGAACTGGGTCGTGAAGCAACCATGAAATAATTGAAGATGTTGCAATACAACGCTCAAGCATGCGACATTCTGTTCAACTGTCTTTGCCCTGAAGAGTTCAACAAGATAAGCCATCTGGAGAATGCAAAGGAAATTTCGGATGCTTTGGTTCATATGCATGAAGGTTACCGAACCCGTCACGGAATCTAAGTAGGATGTGCTAGAAAGTCAACTTGACAAGCTCAGGATGAAGGATGGGGAAGGAGTTGCGGTAATGTACTCTAAGCTTGCTCTCATCAAAAATGAGATTGTCGGCTTAGGAATTGTAGAGATGACCGACAAATTCATCATCAAGAAGATCCTTAGATCCTTGGATGGAAATTATAACATCATGTGCACATTGATCCGAATGATGCCAAACTACAAAGATCTCAAGCCCATATAAGTCCTTGGAAGGATTTTTGCTCATGAAATGTCACTCAAATAAGAAGAGCCCCACATCAAGTCAAACGGTGCATACAAAGCTACAAGTGACACTCCCTCTACCTCAAGTGACAACCTTGTTACCAATTAACATATAAGCCTCATGGTCAAGAAATTCAACAAGTACTACGAAAGTAGAGGCAAAGAGAGAAGCTCCAACTCAAGATATGAAGAGGAGTGTTCCTCTAGTCGTGGCCGCAATTTTTACAATTGTGGAAGGCCCCAAAACTATTCAAATGAGTGCAAGTCCCCCCATAAAAGAATAGAAGAGTCACCTAGAAGAAGAAGCTCAAGAGATGAGTCACCTCGTACAGACAGAAGGAGTAGAGAAGATCGCGATGAACGAAGACCCTCTTGGAGAAGCAAGGACTCGGAGAAGAATACAAGTACACCAAGAGCTACACAAGAATAGACATCAAGCTCATGGTTGTGAATGGGTTTCCAGCTCCGAATCTGATAACCAATCCGAGAGAAGCTACCACTCCAACTCTGACTATAGGCAAGATGAAGGTGTTCCAGATTAGCCCTTGTAGCCTCCAATTCCTATGACATATTTGATTTACCAAATGAAGGAAGAGGAAGTTTCTTCATGGCTAAAGCCCCAAGGTATCACACCCCGAATACTTTGACTTTAATAGTGATGAGGATGACTTACTAGGAGATGATGACTTGCTCTTTGATAAAACTAGTGATATTAGACAAAATGAACTTGGTAATAATCATGATAGTCAAGATAAGTTGTGTGATGATGATAAGGAGGAGATTGTGTGTCTAACTAAGGAATTAAATACTCTTAAGTTAGCTCATGAATCTACTCACTAATATCATAGAGAGCTTCTAAGAACTCATGAGAAGCTATGCTTTGAGAAGCTAAATTTGGAGCAAGAGTATGAGTTTCTTAAAGCTATCAATGACGACCTTCGAAAGAAGAGTTCTTCTTATCTAGCCAAACGATCACTCTTGTCTACTTTTTTCCACAAGTTAAACCTAAGAAAACTAGTAACAAAGGCAAGAAAGGTTCTTCATCTAGTATCAAAAATGAGAATGCTAAATCTAATGGTGTTGCTTCTAGTAGTTCCATTGATTCCACTAATGATTCTCTTAGCCAAGTTACACTTGAGCAAGAAAAAAATTATTTAAAGGAACTATAGAAAAATATGTCTACAAGAGTCTTACCAGAAGTAAGCAATTTGAGGAGATTGTACGCAAGCAAGTATGGAACCGGAAGAACCAAGCCATTGGCTATTTCAACGCCAATGGAGTTGAATGGGAAGAAGGTCAATACCCCAAGACAAAGTTTGCTCCCCAAAAGGAGAAGTATGATCCTACTCTCCCCAAGTGAACAAATGCTCAAGATGACCATCCACCACAAGACCGCAAGCTCAAGAACAAGCTTCAATAATACATTGACTCATTAGAAGAAGAATCCCAAGCCATGGTCAAGTGGGTTCACAAGGACACCACTAGCTCTAGTTCATCAAGTGCTACCTCAACTCCAAGGATCCCCATCAAGTTCATGTGGGTACCCAAGAAGAAGAACTAGAGAAGTTCTTGTGGGGTGACTCCGCCAACAAAATTCACTCACAATCATAATTGGCAATAACTAATGCAATGAACTCCAACCTTATGCAATAGTTCAAGGAGTCACATATTCCCTCATAGGTAAGCAAGGGACAAGGTAATTAATGAATTAGTGGACATCATATTACATGTGTTTCACTCCATGACCATATATATCCTTGTATTTGTTCCTTGTGTGGGACTAAGCCATGTAGGTGAGAAGAGTACAAAACAATAAGGATGTCTCCCAACTCAAGATGATCTTCTTCAACTATGAGAATCCACTACTACAACACCTACATGAAATCTTCAATGACAAAACCCAAGGTTAGTTTGTCCCTCTTAGGGGGGATGTCACATCAAGGGGGAGCTTTACTCCTAAGACTTGAGTCAAAGCATCTCTTAAAGATATGAACACATTACAAACTTTATGTAAAAGTGGCAACCCTACTTGTGCTTAAACATGAGTATGACCTATGATCAAGTATTCTTACTTGGCTCCTAAGTCAATATTCTCATATATAGATGAATTCATCATTACCAAAGTGCTTGGTACATACTAGAGTGGTCTTGCATGTTTGCCATGTTTTATTTGACATCTTATTGTGTGAGCATGTTGGTATGCATATTTTTTCCTTCATTCGAAGACATCCAATTGTTGTTATTTGGCTTTCATTTTTCTAGCCAATTGGATATGCACGAATGCCTAAGTACCCCCTCTAACTATCTATTATTTCTCGTCTCAAATTCTATTCATGCAACATCACAAAATTTGAGCAAGCAGTTTTTGGATCCTCTGTGTGAGGAGCACTCGGAGTTCCGTCTCAAAAAAGGCTGACTTCCAAAAGCTCCCATGTGCCACTCGGTGTA
This sequence comes from Hordeum marinum, assembly GCA_022496015.1. NCBI lineage: Eukaryota > Viridiplantae > Streptophyta > Magnoliopsida > Poales > Poaceae > Hordeum > Hordeum marinum. The sequence continues at coordinate 431,255,121 of CM039674.1, read as the reverse complement.
ACCAACTCTCAAAAATTAGTTTCACCAAAGCACTAGGGTTGATCTAGGTTTTGAATCTTGGTACCACCGATCATAAAATATCGGCTTCACTGAGTTGCTCTTTCCTCGGGCAGTTAGGCATCTTGGTGGAACCGGAATTTTTGACTCAGTGTCACCGACAACAGATGGGTATATATATCCTGTGGACCCAAACTTTGAAATTAAATCTTCAAACGTTGTCCCCTCACCCCACTGTTGTCACCGCTCATGTCTGCAGACGATCTAGTTGCCTCCAGTGCACCCTCACCGCCGGAGTCTGCCGCTGTCAACGGGAATCCTCCGATTTTGATCCCTTCCATGCTCCAACTGCCGATTCATTCTCATTGGGATGTATTCCACCTCTTGCCACTAGTTGCAACTATTTCATCCACAAGAAAATTTCGTAGAGGTAGGCGAACGAAAAACTTTAGGTTTAGGTTTTCGCCATACGCATCTCGGAGTCACCGAGTGGAATCGGATCGGTGCTACCAATCTGAATTTTAAGGTTTCTGAGAATAGACTCAGTGAGACTAAGTCACCTTTTGGTGAAACCGAAAGTTGTTACCAAGTCTCTGAAAATGAGATTGTCACTCATGGTTACTCCAAAATTCCAAACTAGGTGGAACCAAAACCCATAAAGTGGAAATCTGAAACTAAAATTTTGAGTTCATTTTTTTAAAATAGTTGTATTTTGTGATGCTCATATATTCCACTCCTCTATGTCTATTCATAGGGACAATTTGTCAGTGTATCATGTCTGGATTAGAGGATAACCAGAATGATTTTAGAGAGCCAGGTGCAGAACTTAGTGCTGGCACTAGTCCAGAAGCTAGCTCTTTAGAGGACCCTGACACCCTCATCTCACATGGCTTGCCCAAGGTAGCCACCAGGGCAAGAATAAGTTGAATTCATATGAGGAGGATGTTGATTTCATCCCACATGATGCTACTTCCAAGAGGAAGATTGTCAAAAATGACTATGCTTATTCAGGTGCAGTGAGAGCTCCTAAGTCTGCCAAAGGGGGAGCAAAATCTCTAGAGGCTCCTAACTCCTCCAAGCAAACAGAGTCTTTGGCCAAGAAGCCTACCAAGAAGAGAGAGAGAGAGAGAGGAAGAGGACTATTCATGTGGTTGGGAAGCCAACCTCCATGGTCAGAACTCCTGAGTAGAATGAAGAGGAAGATGAAAAGGAAGAACCAGCTGCTAACTGACCTCCTTCCAAGCAAAGGAAGATCATGGGTGATGCAATGCCAAGCAAGTCTGCTTCAGTGGATAAGGCCTCAGCTCCTAAGGGTAAGCTAACAGCTCCCACCAACTGCCACCAAGCCCAAGAGGACCCCGAGAGATGTGCCAGCTGCTGAGAAGAACAAGAGCTCCACTTTTAGAGAAGCTGGAGAAGATGAGGAAATTGTTGTCTTGAGGAAACTGAGACCTCACCTTCCAGATTACAATGATGATCATCCTATTGTAGCGAACATGAAGGAGAGGAAGGATCAAGGGCTCAGGAAGTGGGGAGTTGCTGATCCGTATGCTATCTGGAGGAAGACTACCGTCGATGTCAGATTTCACACCAAGGAGCAGCAATATTTCTATGAGATTGTCTTGTTAGACAAGAGTCCAGGTGTCATTGACATGAGATACGTTGATTGGAAGTTCTTCAAGGAGAATGAAGACTACTTCTGTAACATCCCGTTACGCCTGGTGGGATCTAGACTGGCGCCTGGTGGGATCTAGACTGGCCCCACAGACCAACACTAGTCTTTCCTGCGCACTTTGTCCTCACTCGTGCGCACCCGAGACCAACTTCCCGGTCGGTCACCCATCCTAGAATCGCTCCAAGCCAAGCACGCTTAACTTTGGAGTTCTTTTCGAGTGGGCTCCCGGAAAAGAAGGAATTCCTTGTTGATATGAGTAGTCTATCATTCCTATTAAGCCAGGCTCTCACAACTTCCCTCATGTGCTAGAAAACTTCAAGGCCATTGAGATTGATGAGTTTGTTGGTAGGGGTTAACAGCTTGGAACGATTAATTGATCATGCAATTTTCTTCTACAACTCATTTCTATCGAGATGGGAAAATTGTATGGATGACTGAAGGCATCCGGTACCAATCTTTTGTTGATGAAGGGGCTACCATCTTAGGAGTCCCAAAGGTGCAGGATGGAGATCTTGATGTGTATGCTGAGGCCAAGATGAACCACAATTCCATGGACAATATGTACAACCCTATTCCCAGAGCATACGTGAAGACACACAAGTTTGGATATGTCTACTTCTTGCAAGCAGGACTACCCACCACCAACACTATTATGAGATACACCTTGATGCCTAAATCAGGTGATAATAAGATGATCAGGGGTATTCCATCAATATTCTACATCATATAGACACCCACACCAGGATAAGGGTGATGGATTTGATTGTAGAGACAATCAAGAGGACTGCTGTTGGCCAAAAGAGGTCATGTGGATATGCTCTGTACATTCAGATGCTTATCAACACCAAAGTTCGAAAGAGCCAATATCTGCTTGATCAACAACACCTTCCACTTCAGTTAGATTCTGAGCATAATATCCTGGATATGGATCCATATCATACCACTTCATCTACAGCACAGGCTGAGGTTGAGGTTGAGGCCCAGGCAGAGGAAGCCAGAGCCACTAGTGCTCGAGTTATCAAGACCAAGGATGATCAAATGGCATATGTAATCACCACCATCCAAGGGATGGATAAGAACATTAATGAGATCCTCCAGAACCAGAAGAACCTTAAGCATATAGTGGAAACTAAATTTCATGACCTGGATGTCAAGGTAACTAAGCTGATCACCACGGTCAACTAGTTGAAGCAGGAAGTGGATGTTGTTCCAAGCACCAGCTCTAGTGATGATGATGTCAGTCCTCCTCTCTAGACTGACACTCAGTTCAAGACACATGCCAGATCTTTTGTCGTGCTAGTTATAGAGACGATACCATCCTCATCAGCACCTGCATCAGCTCCATCAGCTCCGTCAGCACCTTCCATGTGTACACCACCACCTCAGAGAACATCAGCTAAAGCATTCGGGAACGCTGTTCTTTCGACTCCTTCCATGGCCGCCGGAGGAGACCATGCCCAGAGTTATGCTTAGCTCTATACCTTTTAGCTTTTTGGTAACTTGTTGCCAAAGGGGGAGAAGTGTTATAGTTCACAGAGCTTTGAGAGAGAGTGTGTTGCTTTTTGTTGCTCTCCTCATTTGAAAACATTTGCTTTATCGTCTGGATGTCTTAAACCTTGTTGTGTTTGATCATACACTTTATGTTTGTTGCTACCATTTTCTATCCTTGAGATATCCATGTTATGATCATTCACTCTTGATTGGTGTTATGTGCATTGCCATTCATTCATAACATTATACGCACCACCAAGAGGTATGTGACATGGAAGAGTGACCCATGATCCTAATCGATTGTACATTTCATTCAAACACAAATTTAAAAATAGTGCACAAATTTAGGGGGAGCTCTTGCTTATCAAATACTTCTCAAAGCGATGATGCTATTCATTGTTTATATCCCTATGGAAGCTTTGATCTATATCTTGCCATCAATTACCAAAAAGGGCAAGATTGAAAGCACAACTTCTCCCTAGGTGGTTTTGGTAATTAATAACAACATATATTTCATTGGACTAATGGTTCTACTAAGTATATTTCAGGAAACAATCAATGAATGCATTGGCAAAGGATTGTGAGGAGATCCCCTGGATGCAAGGAACATATTGGAAACAAGCTTCAAGAATCTACAGTTTGTGTTATCTGGTTGCTCAAATGCTTAGAGATTAGCCACCAAAAATACTCATGCATTCTCCCACAAAAATACTCTGTGCAAACCCTAACACTCAAATTCGATGCCACCAACTTCTCCATTTCGTCCCTACCAAGTTTCACCCTAGACAGATCCTATGCCAAACCCTAAGGTCCCGGGGACACCAAGTTGCAGTTTGGTGAAACCGAAATTAGTGACCAACTTTCTATTGTCCCATTTATAATAATCGGAATTTCCGAGTTTTAGGAATCGGTGACACCAAAACTGGTAACTGCCTAGGCCATCCAAAATCGAACCCACCGAGATTTATATATCAGTCTCACCAAAACGCCAAAAGTTGCCAAATTTTGTACTAGTCGGTGCAAGTGAGTTTTTACCTTGGTTTCACCGAGTTTGGCAATGATGTTGTAACGGTTGGATTTTTGGAGATGACTATATATACCCCTCTGCCTGCCTCTCACTCGTAGAGGAAACACTTAGAATAGACCAATAGTTGCCCCATCCATTTTCTGAGAGAGAACCATCTACTCATGTGTTGAGATCAAGATCTTCCACTCCAACCATAGGAATCTTGCTTTCTAGCCTCCCCAAGTTGCTTTCCACCCAATCAACCTCTTCTACCAAGCCAAATATATGAGAGAGTGATTTAGTGCTGATGAGACTATCTTTTGAAGCACAAGAGCAAGGAGTTCATCATTCTTACCACATCTATTATCTTTTAGAGAGTGGTGTCTCCTAGATCGGTTAGGTGTCACTTGGGAGCCTCTGACTTCGTGTGGATTTGAACCAAGAAGTTTTTAAGGGCAAGGAGATTTCCTACTTCGTGAAGATCTACCCCGAGTGAGGCTAGTCCTTCGTGGACATAAGTTGTGATGGAATAGACAAGGTTGCTACTTTTTGGACCCTTATGGGTGGAGCCCTCTAGACTCTTGTGACTGTTACCCTCCGTGAGTTGAAGTCTCCATCAACGTGCATGTACGATAGCACCACCTATCGAAACCACGGGAAAAATCTTTCTGTCCCCCATTGCATTTGATCTTCCTATCCCTTCCCCCTACTTTCATGTGCATGTCTTTACTTTTTGCTGCTATACTCTTAGGCTTGCATGTGTAGGGTGTGCTTGACTTGATATAATTGTTAAAACTTGCCAACATCTAAAATTGGGAAAAGGCTAGATTTTTATTTTTGTCAAGTAGTCTAATAACCCCCCCTCTTTACATACTTTGGATCCTACACATGGTCAAAACGGCAAGGAAAAACGTGGGCAGGTGTGTGAACTCGTCGTTGGAGGCTACCTCCATCGTCCGGTTGTCGTTGGAGACCTATGGGCTACGGGTAGCTAGATGACAGGCCGACATCAATCTATCTCGCAGTTGACCCTGCAAGTCGGCCGCATGGGTGGCTAGCTCATGCTTTTACTCCGTCGAGAGGGTCTCCACAACTCGATACAGCTCATAGTCATGATGAAGGTGGTGCAAAGAGGAGGATATGAAGGGACTAGTGGTGTCGTGCGATCTGTGACGGATGTAGCCTCGTATAAATAGCATATGTCGGTTAGGCCAAGCGGCAGGGTGTGCCAATGCCACATCTGAGTGAGTTTCTCAGATGGCGTGCATGTTTAATTCTAGCAAGCGGACGGACGAGTTGCCCATTTGAATGAGGTAGATATTCTTCACATTCCAACCACTCATGCCACTCTATCATTGAACAGGAGCGGAGACAAGGACATGGCACGGGCGACGCTTTCAGCCGGCGCACCACTTCAATGCCACCAGTAAGCGATAACGTCTAATCTTGACCAACATGAATGCGGTATTGGTATTATCAAATGACATGAATGTGCGGAAGCCGCTTCGTGCGGGAGAGGGTGTGGGGGCGGGAGAGGGTTTTGGGTAGGACTAGGGTGTCGGACGTGTGCATGGCTGTGGTATGGACAACTACAAAGTCACCATGTATTGCTTCTAGTTTGTAGGAAGATGGACATCCAGACCGCTCCGCGAACCAATGGAGTGCCGCGTTTCATGGCTTGGGCGTCCGAATGAATGTGGATGATTTGAGGATCATCACTGGAGACGCCCTAAAAATACCATTTCCCACCAAATGCTTAGTGTTACGGTGGTTACGTATTTTCTTAGTAATCCTGAAGGAAGGAGAGAGCAATGTTCTTGAAAATGGGGTGGTTTATTTCCAACCATGTGCATGAAAGCATGCACATGATGACCGAGTTGACTCCCTTGTGAGGCGATATTGCGGCATCACAGATGACCATTTCAAAATATGACGAGGTAAAGCTAGCATGATGGAAGGAAAAAATCCACAAAATTATTTGGAAGCAAACTTCATGTGCATATGAGTAGAGGAAGAGCAGGTGTTCAACTATATCAACATGTTGATCTCGGAGAGGGAAAGCAGCCTGATAGAGGAAGCCCTGCTTGGTCAGCCGATCCAGGCACCAACAACGACTGGGCATGACCAACCAGGCAAAAAATTGAACTTTAGCAGCACCCATGGGGTCCTGATCTGGCAGGCCCGCCTGCAGCGACTACGCTTCAAGAACATTAGCTCATACATAGATTTGGCTGAGCGAGATCGAGACGATGTCTAGTTGCATGTCCAGCAGTGTGGCCCCACAACTAGAGCATGATGAAATATGATCGAACGCAACTCCTAGAACTACATAATCGACACAACTGACAGGTGGCCCCTGAGATGGTGCGTCCTGTTGGAAATATGCCCTAGAGGCAATAATAAATTGTTTATTATCATATTTCCTTTTTCATGATAATCATTTATTATCCATGCTATAATTGTATTGATCGGAAACCCAGATACATGTGTGGATACATAGACAACACCATGTCCCTAGTATGCCTCTAATAGACTAGCTCGTTGATCAAAGATGGTCAAGGTTTCCTAGCCATGGACATGAGATGTCATTTGATAACAGGATCACATCACTAGGAGAATGATGTGATGGACAAGACCCAAAATATAAACGTAGCATATGATCATGTCAGTTTATTGCTATAGTTTTCTGCATGTCAAGTATTTGTTCCTATGACCATGAGATCATGCAACTCACTGACACCGGAGGAGTACCTTGTGTCTATCAAACATCGCAACATAACTGGGTGACTATAAAGGTGCTCTACAGGTATCTCCGAGGGTGTCTGTTGGGTTAGCATGGATCAAGACTCGGATTTGTTACTCCGTGTGACAGAGAGGTATCTCAGGGCCCACTCGGTAATACAACATCACTATAAGCCTTGCAAGCAATGTGACTAAAGAGTTAGCCACGGGATCTTGTATTACGGAACGAGTAAAGAGACTTTCCAGTAACGAGATTGAACTAGGTATAGAGATACCGACGATCAAATCTCGGGCAAGTAACATACCGAAGAACAATGGGAACAACATACGAGATTAAATGAATCCTTGACATAGAGGTTCAACCGGTAAAGATCTTGGTAGAATATGTAGGAACCAATATGGGCATCTAGGTCCCGCTATTGGTTATTGACCGTAGATGTGTCCCGGTCATGTCTACATAGTTCTCAAACCCGCAGGGTCTTCACACTTAAGGTTCGGTGACATTTCGGTAGTATTGAGTTATATATGTTGGTGACCGAAGGTTGTTCAGAATCCCGGATGAGATATCGAACATCACGAGGAGATCCGGAATGGTCTGGAGGTAAATATTGATATATAGGAAAGTGGTGTTTGAACTCCGGAAAAGTTTCAGGCATTTCCGACAGTGTACCGGGAGTGACGAATGGGTTTCGGGGGACCACCAGGTGGGGCCATCACACCCCAAGGGGGAACATGGGCCTCAGTTGTGGCGCACCAGCCCCTGGTGGGCTGAGAGGCCAGCCCAAGAAGGCCTATGCATAGGAGGAAGGCGTAGGGGTCAAGTAGGAGAGAGTCTTACTAGGAGTCCAGCTCCCTTTTAGGAGGTTGAATCCTCCCCGCTGGTTTAGCAGAAGCCCTCCTTGTAGGAGGGAATAGGCTGCCTCCTCTCCTCTCCCTCCTATATATACTGAAGGTCTTTTAGGGCAGCCCCAACCCTAATTGTTGTGCTGCCGGAGAACTCATGTACCTCTCCACCCTCGCTTGCTGGATCAAGGAGGTGGAGATCGTCATCGAGTTGTACGTGTGCTAAACATGGAGGTGTCGTCCGTTTGGCGCTACATCGGAAGGACCGTGATCAAGATCGCGAGACAATTCGTGATTTGATGGTAGGACGAATCATGATGGTATCGCGGGACGGATCGTGATTGGATCGCGAGATGGATCGTGATGGGATCGCGAGACGCTCGGCAATTTGGATCGTGAAGACGTTCGACTACATCAACCGCGTTTCTTAACGCTTCCCACTTAGCGATCTACAAGGGTATGTAGATCTACTCTCCCTCTCGTTGATGCTCCTCACCATGGATAGATCTTGCGTGCGCGTAGGGAAATTTTTGTTTCCCATGTAACATTCCCCAACAGTGGCATCATGAGCTAGGTCTATGTGTAGATGAGATCTCAAGTAGAACACAAAGGAGTTTGTGGGTGTTGATGCTTAGATTGTTTCCTCCCTTGGTCGTGTTTTGGTTCAGCGGTATTTTGGGATGAAGCATCCCGGACCAACCTTACTCGTATGCTTACGATAGACCGGTTCCATCGACTGACGTGTAACTTTGTTGCACAAAGATGGCTGGCGGGTGTTTGTTTCTTCTACTTTAGTTGGATCGGATTCGACAAAGGCGGTCCTTGAGAAGGTTGAAAAGCAACTTATGTATCATCATTGTGGTTTTTGTGTAGGTGAGAATTGTTCTTGCTAGATACCCGTAGCAGCCACGTAAAACTTGCAACAACAATTAGAGGACGTCTAACTTGTTTTTGTAGGGTATGTTGTGATGTGATATGGCCAATTACATGATGAGATATATGTGATGTATGAGATGATCATGTGTTGTATAGAATATCACGACTTGCATGTCGATGAGTATGGCAACCGGCAGGAGCCATAGGGTTGTCTTTAATTATTTTCGCCGTTTTGCTTTACTTTATCGCTATGAGTTATCAATAGTCATGGAAGCAACAGCCGGCGCGACAACCCCGATGGCGACACGTTAATGGAGATCAAGATGATGGAGATCCCAGTGACGATGGAGATCATGCCGGTGCTTTCAAGATGGATATCAAAAGCACACATTCATGTCCATATCATGTCACTTATGATTTGCATGTGATGTTAATCCTTTTATGCACCTTGTTTTTCTTAGGACGACGATAGCATTATAAGGTGACCCCTCACTTAAATTTCAAGGTGAATTGTGTTCTCCCCGAGTGTGCACCATTGCGAAAGTTCGTCGTGCCGAGACACCACGTGATGATCGGGTGTGATAGACTCTACGTTCACATACAATGGGTGCAAGCGAGTGTTGCACGTGCAGAACACTCGGGTAAAACTTGACGAGCCTAGCATGTACAGACATGGCCTCCGAACACAAGGGACCGAAAGGTCAAACATGAGTCATATAGTAGATATGATCAACATGATGATGTTCACCATTGAAACCACCTCAACTCACGTGATGATCGGACTTGAGTTGGTGAATTTGGATCATGTATCACTCGAATGACCGGAGGGATGTCAATTTGAGTGGGAGTTCTTAAGTAATATGATTAATTGAACTCATTATCATGAACTTAGTCAGTAGTGTCTTTGCAAATTATGTTCTAGATTACTAGCTCACTCTCTAGCTTCCTTGAATTTTATATGTTCCTAGAGAAATACAATTGAAAGATGTTGGTAGCAATATTGCGGACTAGGTCCATGATCTGAGGATTGTCCTCATTGTTGCATAGAAGGCTTATGTCCGTAATGCACTGTTTGGTGCGCCACCCCCTCTAGCGTCGTCTTTAGATGTTGTGAACATCTGACAGGCACGTTCCGATGACTACTTGATAGTTCACTGCGTCATGCATTATGGCTTAGAACTGAGGCTCCAAAACATTTTGAACGTCATGGAACATATGAGATGTTCTAAGAGCTGAAATTGGTATCTCAGGCTCGTGCCCATGTTGTGAGATATGAGATCTCCAACAAGATTCTTTACCTGCAAGATGAAGGAGAATAGCTCAATCGTTGAGCATGTGCGCAGATTGTCTAGGTGCTACAATCGCTTGAATCGAGTGGGAGTTGATCTTCCAGATAAGATAGTGATTGATATAGTTCTCCAAGTCATTGTCACTAAGCTACTAGAACTTCGAGATGAACTATAATTATGCCAGGGATGGAAATGATGATCCCTAAGCCATTCACGTTCTTTGACACCGCGAAGGTAGATATCAAGAAGGAGCATCAAGTGTTGATGGTTAGTAAAACCACTAGTTTCGAAAAGAAAAAGGGTAAGGAGGGAAACTTCATGGATGGCAAGACAGTTGCTGCTCTAGTGAAGCAACCTAAAGTTGAACCCAAACCCGAGACTAAGTGCTTCTATTATGAGGAGAACAGCCGTTGAAGCGGAACAACCCTAGATACTTGGTAGATAAGAAGGTTGGCAACATCGACAAAAGTATATTTTGATATACGTGTTATTGATGTGTACCTTGCTAGTACTCCTAGTAGCACCTGGGTATAGGATACTGTTGGGGAACGTCGCATGGGAAACAAAAAAATTCCTACACACAGGCAAACCTATCCATGGTGATGATCATCTACGAGAGGGAGAGTGGATCTACGTACCCTTGTAGATCGCTAAGCGGGAAGCGTTAAGAAACGCGGTTGGTGTAGTCGAACATCATCGCGATCCAAATCGCCGAGCGTCCCGCGATCTCATCACGATCCGTCCCACAAACACATCATGATCCGTCCCGCGAACTCATCACGATCCGTCTCACGATCTTGATCACGATCTCCCGTGAACTCATCACGATCTGTTCCGTGATCACATCACGAACCGTCTCGCGATCTCGATCACGGTCCTTCCGATCTAGCGCCGAACGGACGGCACCTCCGCGTTCAGCACACGTGTAGCTTGATGACGATCTCCACCGTCTCGATCCAGCAAGAGGAGGTGGAGAGGAGAGAGAGTTCACCGGAAGCGTGACGGTGCTCCGGTGATGGTGGTGGAGCAATTCCGGCAGGGCTTCACCTAAGCACTGCGGAAACCGATCTAGAGGGGAAACTATGCACCGGTGGAACGGGTAGCACGTGGCCGGAAATTCTGTCCAAAAACCACCCAATCCACTAGTATATAAAGGAGGAAGAGAGAGGAGGGCTGGCGCAAGGAGAAACTCCAATAGGAGTCGGCCAAACTAGAGGGGGAGGAGTCCTACTCCTCCTCCACTCCTAGTAGGAGTAGGACTCTTCCTTTTTAGCCTTTTTTCCACCTTTTCCTTTAGGACTTTTGCCTCCTGCGCCATGGGCCTTGGTGTGGCTGCTTCTCCAGCCCACTAAGGGCTGGTTATCACTCTCCACAGCCCATGGACCATCTGGGGTCGAAACACCCCTCCCGGAGGTCTCCCGGTACACTACCGGCACTCCCGGTACACAACCGATGAGCCCGAAACTTTTCCGGCGACCAAACTGGGACTTCCTATATATGAATCTTTACCTCTGGACCATTCCGGAGCTCCTCGTGACGTCCAGGATCTCATACGGGACTCCGAACAACCTTCGATCACCACCATACATAACTCTACACTACTGAAACATCACCGAACCTTAAGTGTGCAGACCCTGCGGGTTCGAGAAATATGTAGACATGACCGAGACACCTCTACGGTCAATAACCAATGGCGGGACCTGGACGTCCACATTGGTTCCTACATATTCTACGAAGATCTGTATCGGTCGAACCTCTATGTCAAGGATTCAATTAATGCCGTATAACGTTCCCTTTGTTCTTCGGTATGTTACTTCCCCGAGATTCGATCGTCGGTATCTCCATACCTAGTTCAACCTCGTTACCGGCAAGTCTCTTTACTCGTTCCGTAATAAAAGATCCCGCAACTAACAATTAGTCACATTGCTTGCAAGGCTCATTGTGATGTTGTATTACCGAGTGGGCCCTGAGATACCTCTCCGTCACACGGAGTAACAAATCCCAGTCTCGATCCATGCCAACTCAACAGACACCATCGGAGATACCTGTAGAGCACCTTTATAGTCACCCAGTTATGTTGCGACGTTTGATACACACAAGGCACTCCTCCGATATCCGTGAGTTGCATGATCTCATGGTCATGGGAACATATACTTGACATGCGGAAAACAGTAGCAATAAACTGACACGATCATATGCTACGTTTGTAGTTTGGGTCTTATCCATCACATCATTCTCCTAATGATGTGATCCCGTTATCAAATGACATCTCATGTCCATGGCTAGGAAACCTTAACCATCCTTTGATCAACGAGCTAGTCCATTAGAGGCATACTAGGGACATGGTTTTGTCTATGTATCCACACATGTATTTATGTCTCCGATCAACACAATTATAGCATGGATAATAAATGACTATCATGAACAAGGAAATATGATAATAACTAATTTATTATTGCCTCTAGGGCATATTTCCAACAGATACCGGTTTGGTTGCTAAATTTTAGTAACTCGAAATAAAAGCTATGGAATAAACGGAGACTAGCTAAGTGTCAGGTGATGATGTGTGTTGGAAATGTTTTCAATGTTGATGTGATCAACATCGCATGCTCTCTCCACCTTCAGGATTACTAACGAACCTAAATAAATGTTATTTGGTGTTTGCGTTGAGCATGAACGTGATTAGATCGTGTTTATAGCAATACGGTTATTCATCTAAGTCAGAGAATAATGGTTATTCTGTTTACATGAATAATACCTTCAATGGTAATGCACCCAATGAATGGTTTGTTGAATCTTGATCATAGTAGTACATATGTTCATAACATAGATGCCCAAAGATACAAAGTTAATAATAATAGTACCACATACTTGTGGCACTGCCGCTGAATGTCATATTGGTGTAAAGCGCATGAAGAAACTCCATGTTGATGGATCTTTGGACTCTTTCGATTTTGAATCGGTTGAGACATACGGACCATGCCTCATGGGCAAGATGACTAAAACCCCGTATTCCGGCTTGATGGGGAACGGGCAAGTGACTTATTGGAAATGATACATGTTGATGTATACGGTCCAATGAGTGTTGTAGCGTGCGGTGGATATCGTTATTTTCTTACCTTCACTGATGATTTGAGTAGATAAAGTGTATATTTACTTAATGAAACACAAGTCTGAATCGTTTGAAAAGTTCAAGGAGAATCAGAGTGAAGTTTGAGATCATCGTGACTAGAAGATTAAATATCTACGATATGATCGTGGAGGTGACTATCTAAGTTAGGAGTTTGGTATACAACTTAAGACAATGTGAAAATTCTTTCACAACTCACGCCACCTGGAACACCATAGTGTGATGGTGTGTCCGAACGTCGTAGTCGTGCTCTATTGGATATGGTGCGAACTATGATGTCTGTTATCGATTTGCCACTATCGTTTTGGTGTTATGCATTAGAGACAACTACATTCACTTTAAATAGGGCACCATATAAATCCGTTGAGATGACATCGTATGAATTATGGTTTGATAGAAACCTAAGTTGTCATTTCTTAATGTTTGGGGATGCGACGCTTATGTGAAAAAATGGTTTTCACCTAATGAGCTCGAACCTAAAGCGAACAAATGCATCTTCATAGAATACCCTAAGAACAGTTGGGTATACCTTCTATCTTAGATCCGAGTGCAAAGTGTTTGTTGCTAAAATGGGTCCTTTCTCGAGAATGAGTTTCTCTCGAAAGAATTGAGTGGGAGGAAGATAGAACTTGATGAGGTTGTTAAACCTTTGTTTCAGCCATAGAGTAGCGCAGCACAGAAAGATGTTGTGGAGCCTACGTCAGTTGAAGAGGAAGTTAATGATGATGATCATGAAGCTTCGGATCAAGTTACTATCGAACCTCGTAGGTCGACAAGGGCGCGTACTACTCCTGAGTGGTACGACAACCCTGTCTTAGAGGTCATGTTATTGGACAATGATGAACCTATGAACTATGGAGAAGCGATGATGGGCCCGGATTCCGACAAGTGGTTAGAGGCCATGAAATCTGAGAAAGGATCCATGTATGATAACCAAGTATAGACTTTGGTAGACTTGCTCATTGGACGGCAGGTCGTTGAGTACAAATGGACCTTTAAGATGAAGACAGACGCTGATGGTAAATGTCACCATTTATAAAGCTCGACTTGTCGCAAAGAAGTTTCCGCCAAGTTCAAGGAGTTGACTACGATGAGACTTTCTCACTCGTAGCAATGCTAAAAGTCTGTTGGAATTATGTTAGCAGTTGTTGCGTTTTTCAATTATGAAATCTGGTAGATGGATGTCAAAACATCATTCCTTCCTTGAGGAAAGGTTGTATGAGATACAACCAGAAGGTTTTGTCAGTCCTAAGGATGCTAAAAGGTGTGCGAGCTCCAGCAATCCTTCTATGGGCTAGAGAAAGCATCTTGGACTTGGAATATACGGTTTGATGAGGTGATCAAAGTTTTTGAGTCTATACAATGTTAATGCGAAAATTGTATTTACAATAAAGTGAGTGGGAGCACTACAGAGTTTCTGATAAGCATATGTGGATGACATATTGTTGATCGGAAATGATGTAGAATTTCTGGAAAGCATAAAGGGTTATTTGAAAGGAGTTTTTCAAAGGAAGACCTTGATAAAGACGCTTAATTGTTGGGCATCAAGATCTATAGAGATAGATCAAGACGTCTAATAAGACTTTTAATGAGTACATACTTTGACAAGATTTTGAAAAAGTTCAAAATGGATCAGTCAAAGAAAGAGTTCTTGCCTGATTTGTAAGGTGTGGAGTTGAGTGAGACTCAAAGCTAGACCACGGCAGAAGAAAGAGAAAGGACGAAGGTTGTCCCTTAATCCATAGGCTCTATATAGTATGCCATGTTGTGTACCGCACCTGTGTGTCCCTTTCCATGAGTCCGTCAAGGGGTACAAAAGTGATCCATGAGTGGATCACTGGACAACGGTCAAAAATATCCTTAGTAACTAAAGGACTAAGGAAATGTTTCTCGATTATGGAGGTGATAAACAGTTCGTCGTAAAGAGTTACATCAATGCAAGCTTTAACACCAATCCGGATGACTCTTAGTAGCAATCCAGATACGTATACTGGAGTAGCCATTTGGAATAGCTCCAAGTGGAGCATGGTAGCAGTGTCTACAATAAGACATAGAGATTTGCAAAGTACACACGGATCTGAATGTCGCGGACCCGTTGACTAAAGACCTCTCTCACATGCAAAGCATGATCGAACCCCAGAACTCATTGGGTGTTAGATTCATAACAACGTAAATCACGTGGTGATGTGAGCTATATTATTGACTCTAGTGCAAGTGGGATACTATTGGAAATATGCCCTAGAGGCAATAATAATTTGGTTATTATCATATTTACTTTTTCATGATAATTGTTTATTATCCATGCTATAATTGTATTGATCGGAAACTCAGATACATGTGTGGATACATAGACAACACCATGTCCCTAGTATGCCTCTAATAGACTAGCTCGTTGATCAAAGATGGTCAAGGTTTCCTAGCCATGGACATGAGATGTCATTTTATAATGGGATCACATCATTAGGAGAATGATGTGATGGACAAGACCCAAACTATAAACGTAGCATATGATCGTGTTAGTTTATTGCTATAGTTTTCTGCATGTCAAGTATCTGTTCCTATGACCATGAGATCATGCAACTCACTGACACCGGAGGACTACCTTGTGAGTATCAAATGTCGCAACGTAACTGGGTGACTATAAAGGTGCTCTATAGGTATCTCTGAGGGTGTCTGTTGGGTTGGCATGGATCAAGACTGGGATTTGTTACTCCGTGTGACGGAGAGGTATCTCAGGGCCCAATCAGTAATACAACATCACTATAAGCCTTGCAAGCAATGTGACTAAAGAGTTAGCCATGGGATCTTGTATTACGGAACTAGTAAAGATACTTGCCAGTAACTAGATTGAACTAGGTATGGAGATACCGACCATTGAATCTCGGGCAAGTAACATACCGATGGACAAAGGGAACTGCATACGGGATTGTCTGAATCCTTGACATTGTGGTTCGATCGATAAAGATCTTCATAGAATATGTAGGAAAAAATATGGGCATCCAGGTCCCGCTATTGGTTATTGACCGTAGAGGTGTCTCGGTCATGTCTACATAGTTCTCAAACCCGCAGGGTCTGCAACTTAAGGTTCAGTGACGTTTTGGTAGTATTTAGTTATGTATGTTGGTGACCAAAGGTTGTCCGGAGTCCCAGATGAGATCCCGGACGTCACGAGGACCTCCGGAATGGTTCAGAGGTAAAGATTGATATATAGGAAAGTGGTGTTTGAACTACGGAAAAGTTTCGGGCATTTCCGGTGGTGTACCGGGAGTGACGAATGGGTTCCGGGGGACCACCAAGTTGGCCCATCACACCCCAAGGGGACACATGGGCCTTAGTGGTGGCACACCAGCCCCTGGTGGGCTGGGAGGCTAGCCCAAGAAGGCCTATGCGCAGGAGGAAGGAGTAGGGGCCAAGTAGGAGAGAGTCCTACTAGGAGTCCACCTCCCTTGTGGGAGGTGGACTCCTCCCCTCTGGTTCGGCCGAAGCCCTCCTTGTAGGGGGGGCTAGGATGCCTCCTATCCTCTCCCTCCTATATATACTGAAGGTTTTTTAGGGCAGCCCCAACCCTAATTGTCGCGTGCTGCCCTCTTCTTCCTCTAGATCTGTTTCTCCTCTAGATTAGTTCTTCGGTGCTTAGGCGAAGCCCTGCAGGATTAGTTCACCACCACCGCCACCACGCTGTTGTGCTACCGGAGAACTCATCTATCTCTCCACCCTCGCTTGCTGGATCAAGGAGGTGGAGATCGTCATCGAGCTGTACGTGTGTTGAACACTGAGGTGTCGTCCGTTCGGCGCTAGATCGGAAGGACCGTGATCAAGATCGCAAGACGATTCGTGATTTGATCGCGGTATGAATCGTGATGAGATCATGGGATGGATCGTGATTGGATCACGAGATGGATTGTGATGGGATCGCAAGACACTCGGCGATTTGGATCGTGAAGACGTTCGACTACATCAACCGTGTTTCTTAACGCTTCCCGCTTAGCGATCTACAAGGGTATGTAGAACCACTCTCCCTGTCGTAGATGCTCATCACCATGGATAGATATTGCGTGCACGTAGGAAATTTTTTGTTTCCCATGCAAAATTCCCGAACACGTCCAGGAAGTATCCGTCAGACCACCAGCAATAGTGTGATGCATGAGAGCAAATGTTTACTTGCCTTGAACAAATGTGACACCAACTATTTGATGTTAGGATCTACTAGTTTTGTTGTTGATTTCACTCGCTCAAATACAATAGGTGGTCTCTCTCATATGCAGGAGTGTGAAAAGGTAAAAGCTAAAATGAAAAGTCGTCGAGCGGGTATTGCGATCCACCGGATGCCCTTCCTTTCCCTTGTGCCTATTCTCAAGTATCATTGATTCTGTTGGGGCCCACATACTTGTTGACGGGGTTCTAACCTAGCCGATCTAGTCTCTGGGTCGAACTGACGACCTGTTAATAATGTGGGACTCCAGAGGCCTCTTAACATGTGGCGTGAGCATATTGGGCTTCATCAAATACTTGACGTGTACCCCAAGAAGATCTATTAGATTCGGCATGTAATCCCTACATGGCAACCGACCATATGTAACCCTAGATACCCCTAGTGCATATATAAGCCGGAGGGTTTAGTCCATAGACACACACACACACATCCATCATCATCATCCCTAGGGTTTAGACCACAACTTAAGATCTCGAGGTAGATCAACTATGTACCTTGATACATCCATAACATAAGCAAGAGCATGATGTAGGGTTTTGCCTCTTTCAAGAGGGCCTGGACCTGGGTAAAAGCATCACGTCCCCTTTTTCTTGTTACCGATCAATCCGATCTCACAGCTCGTGCCTCCTACCCGAGGTCTACCGGTTTTGACACCGCCATTGGTGCTTTAATTGAGAGCTCATTGTTGGTTCACCAAGGATTGATGTCTCTCTTGCATATTGATAGTAGTATTGGTTGCGGTCACATCTTCGTCATCGACTAGATCTTAGTCTTTGGCATCATAGCGCTGCATGCTGATATGATCAGCCGCTTGTGTCGTGTTGAGAACTTTTCCCTGAACCAGGTTGTCATGTTCAGAAGCCTAGAGTACATCACGGGCGCTTGAGGTGATCTAGTTCTTTCGGAACAGATCTCGAATCAACCTAAGGATCCCTCCGGTGCAGGAGCTCCGAAATAGGTTTCTGATCCGATCCTCCAATCCAACCTTCTTATGGAGCCATCTTGGAGATAGATCCGGTGACCACCACGCCCGATCTAATCCTTGCCTCCTCCGATGGCCTAGAGTTGAACTCATGTTCAGGCCCATCGGTGATCCCTGAGGCGGCTTCTCGACCCGCAGATCAAGGGACAACCTGGAGCCGTGAAGATAACGGGTCTGCGTCAAGAAGCCCGAGCAAACCGCTTCAGATCGACCCGACTTATAGCCAGGTCCTCAACACTAAGGATCTATCGCAAATGAATGGGGTGTTGGATCGAAACTAGAACCTGGAGATCTCATATGTTGTTTACGATCAGATCGGACGTAAATCCGATGATCAGGAAATTTTCACCCCACCCACCACCCACTTAGTCGCTACAATCGAAGACCTGACTGATACTCTTGAGTTTGTCTCCGACGAGGCCACCGATATGGAGGAAGACGGCCATGAAAATACTGGAGCAAATTTTCCTGCGACCACATCCTGTACAGGGAATTGGGATGCAACGTCTACCTATGACGTTTACATGGTTCACATTCCCAAGAAGGATTCCAAGGACAAGCCTAAGGAAAACTCTAAATGTCATCGTCCTAAGAGGAAGCCGAAGGGCAACAACGGAAGCAAGCGTAAAACCAACACCGCATGCGTTACCGAGAATGGTGCTAGCACTGACGCTATGGAGAACTTGGCTGAGAACGATCAGGCCTTGATCGCCCAACATAATGAGACTGTACCTGCGAAGGAGGACCTCGAAGACATAGGCACCTTCGACAAGGAGTCGGACGAGGATTACCTCCCAGGTTTGCTGGCGAGGTTAGCCTCAGACCCAAAGACTTCAGGTGCCCCCAAACCCATCCGAGCAGATACGGTTCTAACAGCGGCTAGTTGCAACCTTGCAAAGCATGAAAAATAAATAGCAAGATTTGTACACTCACGAAAACATGCTCAACAAAAAAGTGAACAAAAATACTCGCAGCCGAGGAGGAACTTGAAACCAGATGTGCGGCGACTAAGTCGTTCCCACTACATAAGCTGCTGCCTGACTTCAATGGCGAGGTAGCAGATGATGAACTGCCCGCGTGCGAACACATAGATAAGGCCGGTCATCCCCCAGAGGACGAGACCAGCCAGCAGGGGTGCATAAATAACTTCCTGCAAAAACCCGCCCTCATGGCAAGAGTCGGGTCGAAAATCCCGAGCCCTTCGACTTAAGCACCAAGCTCCATGCAAATAAAACCCCTCCTCGATCCATTTACGGGCTGAGAGAGCACGCGCCCGCTGCCTCAGAGGGCTATGATGCCTGGCTAGACATGCACGCAAGAGCTTGGGAGCATACACTAGAACAGACACGGGCAAGGGCAATGGCTAACACCCACCAAGAAGCGACTCGATGTCGAGGACCCGCACATACAGTCTATTTTACAGATGAAGTCATGGAGCATCAATTCCAAGAAGGGTTTAGACCCATCAATATTGATCCATAAAACAAAATGACAGACCCGGGTGTCTGGATAGAATATTTTGTTGTCCACATTCACATGGCCCAAGGTGATGACCTCGACGCCATAAAATACATGCCGCTCAAGTTTAAAGGACTGGCAAGGCATTGGCTCCGTAGCCTCCCAGAAATTATATTGGAAGCCGGGAAGAGATTGAAGATGCCTTTAGGTCAAACTTCTAGGTCACCTACATTAGGCCCCAGGATGCCGATGACCTCGGTCACATCATACAGAAGAATGGCAAATCAACTCAAAAATTCTAGAACCGTTTTTGTAACTAAAAATAACCAGATCTTCGATTGTTCGGACGCCGAGGAAATTGCGGCATTTTGGCAGAGCATCCGGGATGAATGGCTCGCCTGGCAGCTCGGACAGGATAAGCCAGGGACAATAGCTTCCCTCACCTCACTAATGACCCACTTTTTTGGGGCGAGGACAGCTGGCTGGCCCTTAGCTCCCACAAGAGCGACTGTAGCACCTCGGAAGTATGCGATGGAAATGGTAGGCCTGAGAGCAGCAGAAACAAGCATTGGAACAAGAATAGTGGCAGCGACATCGAGGACCCAGCAGTCAATGCAGGGTTCACTAAATCGCGGTCCGGACCTAAGAAGAGCCCCTTTAAAGGGAACAAAGACGGGCCAAGTGCTCTGGATAAAATACTTGACAAGCCTTAATAGCTCCACGACACCACAGAAAAACCCGCCAACCACACCAATCGACATTGTTTGGTGTTCAAGCAGGTTGGAAAAGCGTTAGCCGAGGACTATGGCAAGGGTCAGTTTCGAAGTGATGACGAGGAAGAACCTCGCAGGCCGAGCAATGGTGGCCAAAAACAATTTCCCTCTAACGTTAAGGACATGGACATGATATATGTCATGCATATTCCTAAGGAGTGGAAACGGGCACTTCGGTATGTCTACGCTTTAGAGCCTGTAGCCCCGAGACACACCCGGTGGATGACTTGCCCGATCACTTATGATAAAACGGATCACCCATCCAACATCCATCATGTTGCAACGTTCATATTGCAGATCCTGACCCAACCGTTTGAACCTCTTCATAATGCAGATCGACACGGAGAACAAGGGCAAGGAGGTGGTGCCACAAAAGGAGCAAGACAAGGGCAATGACGTGGTGCCGCATTCAAAGGTGACGCCCGTTCAGGTGGCACCCGTCCAGAGCGCGGCCACGGACGACGACGTGCCGGAGGAGGCCCCCAACGGAAAGCGTTGAAACTACGGCCACTACTATGAGGTGGGAGGGCCAACCAACTTCTGCAAGGTGATCATGCCCCCCCCCCCTAGCTCGAGGTCTACATATGCCGCTGGACTTCATGAAGGACTTCTCTTCTGTGCCACGGGAGTTCAAGCTGAAGACGAACAACGACTACTCCTGGAGGGTCACTGTCCGGCTGTTGAACGGTGGGGTCAGCCTTGATCAGTGTTGGGCCACCTTCGCTGTCGTCCATCAGATCAAGATAGGCTTCATGGTGACCTTCAAGTTGTTGACTCCTGACATGTGGAACGTCATCGTCTTCAATGACGATGGCATTGAAGTGGTGACCAGGAGCGGGAGGCACGAAAACGCCTTTGCCATGAACGCCTAGGACAACCCCTCATATGCTCCAGCTGCTTTAGTTTAATACCGAACTGTTATGCATTTGAACTAATCTATTATGTGTGGCATAATATCTATATCTTCTTAGTACTATGTTCTATTGTGTGTGTTCTTCCTTATGTCATTGTGTGTTGGTAACCTCATCACCACGCTGAAGAGGTTATCAGACAACTGACGTTGCATGCAACCAAACAACAGGCATTGTGTTTGCGCATACACAAGCGGTAAATCAAACACCATGTGCTAATCTATCCCCTAATGTGTGAGAACTAAATGCGGGAAATCAAACAAGTTGCAGATGTTGGTTTAGAGGTTGCATTTGTTCAACCAGCCTCATGTGAGCCAGGCTTGAGCTAGCCTGGCCTGGCTACTACGGCTGTCAAACACGCCCATGTTGATTGATCAACCAACCCTCGTTTCTCACCCACTGAACCAAATCTTGGACTTGTGGATTGTGGAGTGTTGTTTGAATATCGACCAGGGTCAAGTCATCAAGTGCTCTTGTGGGAGATGGGAATCTTACATTCTTAAAAAGTTGGTCTCAATTTTCTTAACATGCAAAGTTTCCACCTCAACGGCCCACTAAGCAATGCATTTAAATCTTCTCTCCCACTAGGTCGTGCAAAATCTTCCACATAAGCGCTTTCAACATGCAAAGTCTCCACCTCAACGTCCCACTAAGCAATGCATTTAAGTCTGCTCTCCCACTAAGCCATGCAAAACTGACTATATAAGTGATTCATGCATTAAACTTATAAATTACATTTTTTTGCATTATCTATGCATGTAACGCTGCCACATCATGTATGCATGTTACTCATCATTCATGTTTTTATTCGAAATGACATTTTTAACTGTAACTTAAAAAGTTTTTATTCAACTCTTAGACACTTTTTTATTGATTTTTAAGTTTACACTTTCTTTTCATTATATTTAGCAACTACTTAAGAAAAAAATAGCAAAAGTTACCGTAACAACGCGGGGAAATAGTCATCCTCACTACTCATGTCCAATTTTTTTCAATGAAGAAAACATCTGTGTGGACAAGTCCAAGGAATTTTGAACTCACATTATGCTACTTATGTTCCAAAACTATTTTGTAACAATAAACTAAGAGAATAAAGTATAATAATTCTTATATATTTGTATCTTTATGCTTATATTGTTAATTGTAATATTCATGTTTCGTATAAGTAAATATCATCTAGACATATTGCCAACAATTCCCGCAGCAAAGTGCGGGGAAATTTCTAGTTTCACAACAATTTTCCCCATCGCTCTATTTCTAGTTTCACAACAATTTTCCCCATCGCTCTATTACCCCCTTCCACTTTCTGTGACAGCGGCCACGATGCCATCGTCGCTCTGCTGGATCAGCCACAGCCACCTGCAGGCTGCACATGTCAGTATGTCACCATTCAGTGCGCACACCACACACGGGGCACGAGACTTCGCCGCCCGCTGCACATGATGGCCGCAGCTGCGCTCATTGCAACGAGCGTTTTTTGCTTTACAGCGAACGAGCGGCGGCATGTCCGTGACCAGGCGCTCTCGTCTCCCGCGACCCAGATCACGCCATTCCCATTCCATTCCATCCGCCCGTCCATTCAAAGGAGCCACACGCCTCAGCTGGGATGACCAGCCGGAGCAGATTTATCCACGACAACGCAAATTAACACTAGAAATCTCATCAATACATCAATAGTTATGTACACCGAGAGCAGATTTTCAATGTTTCGCTAGGTGTTTCTCGTGGCCCCGACATCTAGAATTGCGAAACTACAGAACTGATAATCGGATAGGCCGAACCACGGGGCAGCCTGCCTGAGAGAAGCCGCGAGATAATGGCTCCGTTCTTTTACAGCGTCGCCGTTCACTACTTCAGCACCTTGCCTCATTCAATACGGTGGGACTGGAGCAGCAGAGGTAGGAGTAGCTTCTTTTTTCGGAATGGCAGACTGCCCCGTAGATGTGAAAGGCAAGCGCCCGATGATAAGCAGCCAATCATGTACCGTTGGGCGTGGCATCAGAGAGCGTGTGGTTCATGTCTTCGCCATGCTTTCCATTCATCGGCATCCATTGTCGCTGCAATGATCAGGAAAATATAGATTAGGAAAACAACGGGGGAAAGCCACATGCCATTGTCTACAATCTACAAATGAAATCCCAACATACGATGATCTCTTAACTCCCGAGCAAACGTTATAATATTTTGTAACTTAACTGCAAATGTAGTGATGTGATAAAACTACAAATATGCGCATCAAAAGCCTATAATACCCGGTCAGTAGAGTCGACGGTGTTTCCATTCAATAACTTATGGAGCTCGTCCTTCATTTTGCTGTCCTTCTCGGGCTTGTGGAGCTCTTCCTTCATCCTGTCACCTTTATCTTTTGTGCTTACTGGAAGCAAAGACAACCCACTTGTACGATCCGGCATTTCTGCAATATCGGCAAAGCTTGTTACAAAATGCATCATATCGTAAATTATACTAGATGATACCAAGATGCTTAAGCGAGGGTACCTGGAAGGTTCTTGTCAATAAAGAATACAACCAAATTGACAGTATACCTGTGGGGAGAAGATCTGTCAAAAGGAAGGCGGATGCCATTGCAATATAATCATATAATTTAAATTAAATTTGATCCTACCAAGCAACAACAACATCCACAGTGTAGTGCTTGCGAGAAGCAATGATAAGAAGACTTTGGATGATGGCCATCAACCAAGCAAATAGTTTAATCAACCTAGAAAAACAGATCCACAAATTATACTAGAGCATGTGAGGACACAAGCTGGCATGCCAACTATGCAGAATCAAATGCACATGTTACAAGCACAAACGCCTACAAAGATATTTCAATACCTTTTTGATCCATATTTATGGTATGTACGCACGAACACGAGAGTAAAGATCATGTGAGATGAAAATATCAGGTCACCACAGCCGAAAAGCACTCCACGAGGGACTGCAAAGAATAATCTGAGATCAACAAAACTTCCCCTCAAAACACTCAATCCAATAAATGAAAGGCTTACAGTTGATCAGGAGCACTTCAAGAACATTTTTGGGTGGTGGAAGAGTGGCCAATTTTGAGCCCTGTAAAAGCAAAGTAAATGGATTCAGTAAGGCCTTCATTCAAAGCTCTTGCGAGTGATAAGATAGCACATATGTATGCTTTAGCTACAATGAGATTGAGAGTTTAAGATTACCTCACGACAGTGATAATTTGGGCCAGGAAGCTGAGTGGAATAGAATGTGATAATTCGCAAAAACTGTGAAGCCTGGAAGAGAAAAGTGTCACTGGTTGGGACATGGGTATAATTATGGAAGTTATGAGTTAGGACAACCATACTTACGACTAAAAATGCAAGCACCCTGCGCCAGAGTAGAACAGTGTAGAAACGTTTGCTATGATAAACAAAAGGGTGAAAACTCCACTGCAATACCACGAATAAATTGTCAAAACTCGCAATCCTAGTATATTATCAACTATCAAGCATTATAAGAAAACTAGCATCAGAAAGAAAAATGTCCAGAACATGCAGAGGGGAGCAAGGCAAAGGAATGACTCAGGTTAATCCACCAGAAAGAAGTATATTTGACAAACGTGACAACATGCTAATCTCATGAGAACATGGTGACCATAACAAATATCACCCAAAAAACCATCGTGATAAATTTTGACAGAGAAAATTAAAGAAGAACTTCTATTACCCAACTAAAGCAAACCTAGAAGTTACTCAAAAAGTGAAAGTTCCAGCAACAATTTATAGGACAGCAATCGACTGAGCCATTGTCTACACAATCTTCACAATCAATCTATATAACCATCACTTCTTCTATTTATTCCCGATTAAATTGCCTTCAAATTGTGCTGGCTGCTTGCTGAGACTAGCTCGTGGTTGTTTTTTCCCCACATTTCACGTCTTTGGATACGTCATACCAGGTCAAATCATCATACATAATAAGTAAAGAAAAGGGATGCTACAATTTTCCCAATCAACATACAGTGGAGCGACAAGTCACCTACCAACAGAAATGAAAGGAAGATGGAAGTGAATACAGTCTCGCTAAGATAACCTTTGTCTTGCCCGAGCTCCTAAAAACACGGAGAAATGACACCAGTGGTGCAAATAAATCAGCATCAAGTATTTCCAAATGATATGAACTGAATTATAAGCAGATGACATACCGGAAGGGCCAAAAATCCCATGTCCTGGAGTATTGGACCGGGCCGATGCAAGTAATGTACTCCTCGAGCAGCCAATCCATGAATATACTGATTGCAGATAAAATAGTTCCGTGAATCTCAACACAATCCATTAATGATCAAAACATATATTGTCAATGAGTACAATCTTAGAAGACAGTGCGGAATAATGAACTGGTGTTAGCAATTTCCCACTCTCTCTAACAGAGAACCTGAATAAATTATGAGAAAAAAAATATTACCACTTGATCAAAAAGCTAGCCAAAGGGTTCTATTTCGTGTGCAATATCTCTCACGAGATCCTGTCGTCCATGATGATATTCCTGTTTCTTAATAGTTTACTTTGTGGTTTTGGTTCAATAAAGATCAGCATATGGCTCTCATATCTCACAAGCTATTAAGCGTTAATGCTGAACATACTCTCCAAGTGAGTTCGCAGCTATTGTACACAGAATGCAACGTATGTTACTACAAGCCATCAGGTATTAATGCTGCATATACAGAACACACATCACAGAGCAAATTTCAAGGCATGTGTCCTTCTCAGGCAGTCTCCGCCTGATTAAGAACACCTTTGGCACGAACTTGTGTATAATTTAGCAGGGTTAGTTCAACCAACTACAAGCTCATCATCGGAGTTGAACCAGCCCTCCAAATCCAACACTCGAATTAGCAGCAACTATTAGCCAGAAAAGAATCAACAGCAGGCTAACAAAAAGTGCAAAAGAAAAAGGGGTGAACCGTCCATCTCGTCAAAGTCAACATTCAGACTCGGAGACTCAGAGAACAGAAGCGCCGACTAACAGAGCACGCCATGGTCTGGTACTTGTACACACGGGAGAAAGTAATTCAACGAAATAAATTGATAGGTTCACCTGAAACACAATTCCGGCAAGTAGCAAGTGCCACTTCTCGAACAGAAGCTGCAGCTCCACAGACGTCTCCGCGCACACCTTCCTCCACAGCTGCAAGAGACCAATCGGAGAAAAAAAAACGAGCTTAACAAACTATATCCAGAATAGGACATGGGGGCGGCAAGCCCCCACACGCCAACGAATCGAGACCTTGGTTGCCTCCCGCGCGATGTAAATCGCCATGGCCGCGGTGCCCGTTCCCCGTCGGCAGGCTGAAGCTAACGCTAACACCGGGCGGGTTCACAACCATGCTCCGATCCCGCACATCACTGCCGGGATCTCGCCGCCTCGGGAACGCCGCGAGATCGGCGGCGCCGCCTCCGAGTGGACGACGGCCGACGGCCCCGGAGCAGCTGGTTATGGGCGCTCCCGGCGAGGAGAGGGCAGGGGCGCGAACGAGCGAGCGTAATCTCCGCCGGCGCGACGCGTGGAGGTGGGTGGTGGTCGGAGCCGACGGTGAGGAGTCACGCGTCGACGGGGACACGGCGTCGATGGTTTGAATCGGGGGCTGGAGGGGTGGCTCGCGGAAACGGGGCAGGGGAATTGGGCGTTTTGGTAAAAGTGGCGGGCTTAATAACAGCTTAAGTAACAGCTTGAGCAGCTCTCTCTCTCGGCCGCGTTAATTTTTAGGCACGCTCGCTGGATTTGACATTTGCTGTGTTGTTAACTGTCTCTAGCTAACCTGGCGCAAAATTTTAAATTCTGCTGATGCATTTAATATTGTATTCGGTCTTAAAATAACTTTCTCAACTTTATATTAATTTTACATTAAAATTAGTTATTATATAGTTAAGGCACTTATTTTGGAATAGAGGGAGTAGTACTTTAGTGATCTAAACGTTTTTATATTTCTTTAAAAAATAATCATCTACTCTCCCTATAAATAAATATAATCATCTACTCCCTCTGTAAAGGAATATAAGAGCGTTTAGATCTTATTATAAAAATATGAATTATGTTTTGAAAAGAAACATCTTAAATTACAAATGTTTCCCTATAGTACTAGTTTGTTTTCTCTTTCAGTGGGATTATGATAAATTGCACCGAATTTTAGTAGGCATTGAAACATTTACCTTTCGGTTAAAATATGACAGCATCTGTAGTAGCACACATGAATTTAAATAATTTCTAAAATACTTTTCAAAGGAATTCCAATATTTGCTTGAATTCAATTGAATGTTTCAGCATGTTGGCCGAAATGCAACCCTGGTAGCTGATTTTTAAGTGATTTTCGTTGTTGCTGCAATTCTACGCTCTCCAATGCAAAAAGAGAACATGTCGAGAGTCGTTCTTCTATTTTATCCATGTTAAATTCTCTTAGCAAATTGATGCTGGCCACTTATGCAATGAAGCAAATGACTTTAATACGCTTATTCGGCAACCCTCCACAATCAAAAGCGATGTGCAAAAAAATGCAGGGGATGGCTTGCGACCCGCTCCCAACCCAGGCCCCCGCCACCCACTCCCGGCGCCGGCCGCCGCGGCCACCGCCCCCCGGCGCCCTCTCCTGCTACCGCCCCCGTCGGCTTGCCTGCCCTTGGGCTTCACCCCGTAGGTGGTCCCCGCTGGTGGGTCGTCGTCGCCAGCGCGGGAGGCGGCTAGATCTAGCTCGCCGGACTAGCTCCTGTCGACCCAAGGCCAGATCCCTTTGCACGCGCTGGTGGAGATGGTGCCGGAGACGCCGTCCGAGCTCTAGGGTGCCCAGCCGTGGGTCGCATCCATCATCGTCGTCCCATCGCCTCGCATCCATGGCATTGCATCCTCCTTCACCGTGCCTCCAATGCGGCCCGCGGCAGTGCTCCAGCGGTGGCGCGACGCCTCGCGGATGTTGCCGACGAGGGTTGGCAGCTTGTGTCCTCCCGGCATGGCCCGCGCCTCCCGCCTCCTCCTGCACCGGCCTCCCCTCGACGCCCTCTCCCTGCCTAGCTCCACGGAAGATGCTCTCGCTGCCTCCATCCGGGTCACCGTGTGGCAGTTTGCCGGGGTCCTTACAGATGCTCCTGCTTTCTCCGGCCCGGCCACCGCGCTCGCGGATGCTCCAACCCATGGCGCCCGCTTAGCTTCCTGGAGCCCCTGCATCGGTCTGCTGCTGCGCCTACCACGGCTCCCCCGGCTCCCCGGCCTGCTGCTCGAGGTTGGCCCGCCCCTCCGCAAGCCCAACCGCTCCAGCTGCTTCACTCATCAGCTTGGCCTCGACTCGGTGACGCCGCCCATGTCGCATGTTCTCCTGCTACAGGGATGCAACACCATGATGGCAACGTTGCGGTCATTTGGCTCGCAGGGAAGCAGTCTGATGCCTCTTGTCAGGTCGTTGCCGAGGCCATTGCGTCAACTATCGGTGCGAGCGCCGCCGACATCAGGGTCATCCGTTAGTTTGCAGATCAACCCGCCGTGACTCGCGAAGTGCCGCGCTCCAGTGCTGCTGCACCGCCCAAGCAAACGCCTGCTCCGTCCGAACTGCTGGTTGGCTCTCCGTCCGCACTGCTTGTTGGCACGCCTGTGGAGAGGGACATCGGCCCCATGGCCGGCCCGGCCCTCAGCCACCCCTGCTCTCCAACGACCAGGCTCACCTCGCTCTCGCCGGCGAGGCCGCCAGGCTTTGAGGCCATCCCCACCCCGACGCACAACCACAGCGGAGAGCTGCGACGTACCCCACCTCCCCCGAGACGCGCCATCAACATGCAAGTAGCTCCTGGAGCGGAAGAGCTGCCTCGGGGCTTCGAGGACCTCTTCCTTCCGGGAAAGGAGGCTTTGCTCCCAGCGCCAGCTTCATCCCTGCGGCCCCCGCCTACCGTGCGGTGCAAGACACTGGCTGGGGTCGCCGTATGCAATACGGGCGGCCTATCACTAAGGCAAACCAGCGCCAGACTTAGGGCTAGTGGTCGCGCTCTTAAGCCGGCGACTGCTGTCGAGAAGGCAGCCGGTGTGATGGTTTGCCGCAGCATCGGCATCATTGAAGATGGCGAAGACATCACCGAGGCGGCCCTGGACAAGTTCGCTGCAAAGTTCAAAGACCAGGTTCCGGCCGAGGTGCTGGCGGCGATGCGTGCGCTATTCAAGCTTGATGACCCATGCGCAAATGCCATTGAAGATGCACTCATCATCCATGGAGGCGAGGACGCACTGGATCATGAGGCCAGCGCGGTCCAGGCTGCCTGATGCTGCTGCTGTTGCGGCACTGTGTTGAACTCTAATGATAATACAACCTATAAATATTATGTGCCGGAATGTAAGAGGTCTCAACTGCCCCAAGCGACGTGCTATAGTCAACGAAACAATCGCTACCTCTTCGTGTCAAATCGTGTGCATTCAATAAATGAAGCTCGACAATATTGATCCATTCACCGCTAGATTCCTCGGTGGTGGTAGACTGAGCAATTTTGCTCAAAGGCCGGCGAACGGAACTAGGGGTGGTATCCTCATGCTTTGGGATGACCAGCTCCTCCATGTCACTGACATCAACACCACTCCGCACTGCCTCTCTGCCATGGTCCTAATTAAGGCATCAAATGTGCATTACAAGATCACAATTGTGTATGGCCCGTCCTCCCGCGCTCTCAGGGACGCATTCCTCACCGAGCTCATCACTCAGAGGCCTCCCTCTGGTATCCTTTGGCTGTGTCTAGGAGATTTCAACCAAATTTATAGAGCGCGTGACAAAAACAAGAGAAACATCGACACTAGGCATCTAAACGGTTTCCGTGCAATGCTCCAAAGTTGTGGCTTGATGGAGATCCACCTCCAGAATAGACGTTTCATGTGGTCAAACGAGAGGGAAAACCCAACCCTTTGCAAGCTCGACTCGTTCTTTTGCAACACGGAGTGGGACGATCAGTTTGGCAACCACATCCTTCATGCACTCTCCTCCTCACTCTCTGACCACTGCCCCCTCCTCCTCGCCGAGGTTAGGGGACCCCAGAGACCGCGAAGCTTCAAGTTTGAGAATTTTTGGGTTTCCCTTCCAGGGTTCAAGGAGGTCGTCCTCAAGGCATGGAATGAACATACCGACCATACCGAGTCGTACCAAATCCTACACTACAAGCTCAAGAAGACCGGTACCCGCCTTTCTGAGTGGAGTAGGGGGTTGTTCTCCAGAGCGAAGGTCCATCTCCATGCCGCTCTCCTGGTGTTTTTGCACCTTGACATGGCCCAGGACAACCGGCAGCTCTCCACGGACGAAGGGGACCTCCGCAAGCGGCTCAAAAGACGAGTCATCAGCTTAGCGGTCATGGCGAGGGCTCGTAAGAAGCAGTGCGCGAGACTGGCCAACATCAAGGAGGGTGATGCAAACACCAAATTTTTTCACCGAAGGATCAATGGGAGACGCCGCAAAAACTTCATCCACAGGCTTAAGAATAATCAGGGATGTATCACCGACCATGATGCCAAAGATAAGGTTGTCGGCGACCACTTCACTGAGGCCATGGGAAAGGGGCGCCCGCGGGTGCGCGACTTCAATTGGGAAGAGCTTGGCTTAGAGGTACACAACTTGGACTCCCTTGTAGACCCCATCACCACGGAGGAGGTGCACGAGGCCATTAAGAAAATGCCAGGCGACAAAGCCCCCGGGCCAGACGGTTTCATTGGATTGTTCTTCAAGAGTTGTTGGAACATTATCAAGGATGACATCATGAGGGTAGTCTCTCTTTTCGGCAACCTGCACACAGCAAACCTCCACTGGCTCAACTCTGCAAACATTGTACTAATTCCTAAGAAGGAGGGTGCTGAGGGGATCACCGACTTTCGGCCTATTAGCCTCATCCATGCCATTGCGAAGATTGTTGCCAAAATTTTAGCAATTCGGCTAGCGCCTCACATGAACAAGCTAGTATCAAATGTGCAAAGTGCTTTCATCAAGACTAGGAGTATCCATGACAATTTCATGTATGTGAAAAATCTCGCGCGTTGCCTCCACAAGAGCAAAACTTCGTCCCTCCTTTTCAAGCTTGATATAAGAAAGGCTTTCGACTCCGTGAGATGGGAGTATATAATTGACATCCTCCAGCAGAGAGGTTTCCCAAGCACCTTTTCAAACCGGATCACCGCCCTCCTATGCACCTCCTCCTCGTGGGTTCTCCTCAACGACATCCTGGCAAACCCATTTCCCACGGAAGCGGCTTCCGGCAGGGGGATCCTCTCTCACCCCTGCTATTTGTCATTGACATTTACCCCCTTCAAAAGATCCTTGAGTTGGCAACTAGGAAGGGGCTGCTTCACAAAATCCGTGGCCGTGGACCCATCATGAGAACATCCCTCTACGCCGATGACGCAGACGTTTTCATTGCACCCATCAAGAAAGATATTGACAACCTCTCGGTGTTGCTCGGTGCGTTTGGTCACGTCACGGGACTATGCACTAACTTCCAGAAGAGCTCTGTGGTCCCGATTCGGTGCAGACACCTACAGCTCGACAATATCCTCCAGAATTTCCCCGCTGCCCATGCTTCCTTCCCGATAAAATATCTAGGACTACCTCTCTCGGTTTGGCAACTAAAAGTTTGGGATTTGCAATTTCTTGTGGACAAGGCCGCTTCCAAGCTGGTTCCATGGGACGGGCAAAATATCACTACCATTGGTCGGGCTGCCCTTGTCAAGTTTGTGTTATCCTCACAAGCCATCTACTTCATCACCCCACTGGTCGTTCCCCCGAGCATCCTCCACAATGTCAACAAGCTTGAGAGAGCTTTCCTTTGGGTGGGATCAGATAAGACTACCGGCGTGAAGTGCAAAGTTAATTGGGAATCTGTATGTCGACCAGTCGAATATGGAGGTCTTGGGGTGTGTCGGGGATATACCCCGCGGTATGACCCGGCCTGGCGACTCACAGGAGACCTAGAAAAGACATGACGTTTTATTGGTGATCCGGCTGGCGGGCCGCAAGACGACCAGGCCCAAGACCTGGCGTATGAGCCGGCGCCATGGGGCTCACAAGAGAAGGTCTAAAGGAGAAAGGATTTCCTTACAAGAGAAACAAGACCCGAAATAGGATTCTAGAGAGACTAGTCCTAATACAACTCCTAGTAGGACTCTATTTGTAAACCTACCCTCTCCACTTATATAAGGAGGGGTAGAGCACCCCTAGAAAGAAAGGTTCACAAGTCCACAAGTTTAGACAACACAAGAGATTAGAGATAGACAGATTAGAGGCTCTCATGATTAGAGGTAGCAAAACAGTGTTGGGAGACGTAGTAGTAAATCAAAAAGTTTCCTACGATCGCCAAGATCTATCCATGGAGAAACTAGCAACGAGAGGGGAGAGATTGCATCTTCATACCTTTGAAGATCGCTAAGCGGAAGCGTTACAAGAACGCGGTTGATGGAGTCGTACTCGCAGCGATTTAGATCGCGGTAGATCCGATCAAGTGCCGAACGGACGACACCTCCGCGTTTAACACACGTGCAGCCCGATGACGTCTCCTACGCCTTGATCCAGCAAGGAGGAAGGAGAGGTTGGGGAAGGGCTCCAACAGCAGCACGACGGCGTGGTGGTGGTGGAGTAGCAAGGTATTCCGACAGGGCTTCGCCTAAGCGCTGCGGAGGAGGAAGAAGAGAGGTAGGGCTTTGCCGTGAGAGAGAGAGAGATCAAATCTTGTCTCAGAACAGCCAAAACCTCAAGTATATATAGGAGGAGGGACGTGGAGGGCTGGCTTGGCCTCTACTCCAAAGAGGATAGGTTCGGCCGATTTAAAGGGAGAGTCCACCTCCCACAAGGGAGGTGGATCTCCTCCTTTTAAATCCTTTTTGGCCCTATCTCTTATCCCTAGCCGCATGGGCCTTTAGCAAAAGTCTTTCCCAGACCAATAAGGTCTGGCACACTTTATCTAACAGCCCATGTGGTCCTTTGGTCGTCACACCCCTCCCGGGGGTCCTCCGGCACCCTCCCGGCACTCCCGGTACACTACCGATGAGCCCGAAAACTTTCCGGTGACCAAAACTGGACTCCCTATATATCAATCTTTACCTCCGGACCATTCCGGAGCTCCTCATGACATCCGGGATCTCATCCGGGACTCCGAAAAACCTTCGGTAATCACGTATACTATTTCCCTATAACCCTAGCGTCATCGAACCTTAAGTGTGTAGACCCTACGGGTTCGGGAGACACGTAGACATGACCGAGACACCTCTCTGGTCAATAACCAACAGCGGGATCTGGATACCCATGTTGGCTCCCATGTACTCCACGATTGATCTCATCGGATGAACCACGATGTCAGGGATTCAATCAATCCCGTATGCAATTCCCTTTGTCTACCGGTATGATACTTGCCCGAGATTCGATCGTCGGTATCCCTGTACCTTGTTCAATCTCGTTACCGGCAAGTCTCTTTACTCATTCCGTAATACATCATCCCGTGACTAACTCCTTAGTCACTTTGAGCTCATTATGATGATGTCTTACCGAGTGGGCCCAGAGATACCTCTTCGTCACACGGAGTGACAAATCCCAGTCTCGATTCGTGCCAACCCAACAGACACTTTCGGAGATACCCGTAGTGCACCTTTATAGAGACCCAGTTACGTTGTGACGTTTGGCACACCCAAAGCATTCCTATGGTATCCGGGAGTTGCACAATCTCATGGTCTAAGGAAACGATACTTGACATTGGAAAAGCTTTAGCAGACGAACTACACGATCTTGTGCTATGCTTAGGATTAGGTCTTGTCCATCACAACATTCTCCTAATGATGTGATCCCATTATCAACGACATCCAATGTCCATGGCCATGAAACCGTGACCATCTATTGATCAACGAGCTAGTCAACTAGAGGCTCACTAGGGACATGTTGTGGTCTATGTATTCACACATGTATTATGGTTTCCGGTTAACACAATTATAGCATGAACAATAGACATTTATCATGACTAAGGAAATACAATAATAACTATTTTATCATTGCCTCTAGGGCATATTTCCAACAGTCTCCCACTTGCACTAGAGTCAATAATCTAGTTCACATCGCCATATGATTAACACTTACATCACCATGTGATCATATCATCATGTGATTAACACCCAATTAGTTCTGGGGTTTGATCATGTTTTGCTCGTGAAAGAGGTTTTAGTCAACGGGTCTGTGACATACAGATCCGTGTGTACCTTGCAAACTTTCTATGTCATATTTGTATATACTGCTCCCACGCTCCACTTGGAGCTATTCCAAATGGCTGCTCCACTATACGTAGCTGGATTTCTACTAAGAGTCATCCGGATTGGTGTTAAAGCTTGCATCGTCGTAACCCTTTACGATGAACTCTTTATCACCTCCATAATCGAGAAATATTTCCTTAGATCTCAAGTTACTATGGATAACTTTGACCGCTGTCCAGTGATCCACTATTGGATTACTCTGGTACCCCTTGACAGACTCATGGCAAGGCACACACAAGTGCGGTACATAGCATGGCATACTATATAGAGCCTATGGCTAAAGCATAGGGGATGACACTCATCTTTTCTTTATCTTCTGCCATGGTCGGGCATTGAGTCTCACTCAATTTCACATCTTACAATACAGTCAAGAACTCCTTCTTTGACCCATCTATTTTCAACTCCTCCAAAAACTTGTCAAGGTATGTCTTCGTCGAAAAACTTATCAAGCGAATTGATCTATCCCTATAGATCTTGATGCTCAATAAAATAGTAGCTTTATCTGGGTCTTCCTTTAAAAAACTCTTTTCAAACAACCCTTCATGCTCTTCCAGAAATTCTACATCATTTCCGATCAATAATATGTCAACTACATATTCTTATAAGAAACTCTATAGTGCTCCCACTCACTTTCTTGCAAATACAAGTTTCTCATAAACCTTGTATAAACTCAAAAACTTTGATCACTCTATCAAAGCTCATATTCCAACACCGAGATGCTTACTCTAGTCCATAGAAGGATTGCTGGAGTTTGCATACTTTTAGCCTCCTTAGGATTGACAAAACCTTCTGGTTGTATCACATACAACTCTTCCTCACAGAAACCATTATGGAAACTTTGTTTTGTCATCCATCTGCCAGATTTCATAATCGAAAAATGCAGCAACTGCTAACATAATTTTAATAGACTTTTAGCATCGCTATAGATGAGACAATCTCATCGCAGTCAACTCCTTGAACTTGGCGGAAACTTCTTTGCGACAAGTCGAGCTTTATAAACGGTGACATTTCACCATTAGCATCTATGTTCATCTCAAAGGTCCATTTGTACTCAACGACCTACCATTCAACAGGCAAGTCTATCAAAGTCCATACTCGGTTTTCATACATGGATCCTTTCTCGGATTTCATGGCTCCTAGCCATTTGTTGGAATCCGGGCCCACCATCGCTTCTCCATAGTTCATAGGTTCATCGTTGTCCAACAACATGATTTCCAAGACATGGTTGTCATACTACTCAGGAGCAGTACGCGTCCTTGTCGACCTACAAGGTTCGATAGTGACTTGATCCGAAGCTTCATGATCATCATCATTAACTTCCTTTTCAACTGACGTAGGCTCTACAGAAACATCTTTCTGTGATGCGCTACTCTCTGGTTGAAAAAAAAGTTCAACAACCTTATCAAGTTCTATCTTCCTCCCACTCAATTCTTTTGAGAGAAACTCTTTCTCGAGAAAGGACCCATTCTTAGCCACAAACACTTTTGCGCTTGAATATGAGATAGAAGGTATACCCAGTGTCTCCTTAGGGTATTCTATGAAGATGCATTCGTATGCTTTGGGTTCGAGCTAATTAGGTGAAAACCCTTTTCACATAAGCGTCAGAGCCCCAAACATTAAGAAATGACAGCTTAGGCTTCTGTCAAACCATAATTCTCGCGGTGTCATCTAAACAGACTTAGATGGTGCCCTATTAAAGTGAATGGATTTGTCTTTAATGCATAACCCCATAACGATAGTGGCAAAACGATAAGAGACATCATAGTACTCACTATATCCAACAGAGCACGACTACGACGTTCGAACACACCATCACACTATGGTGTTCCAGGAGGCGTGAGCTGTGAAACAATTTCCACATTGTCTAAAATTGCATACCAAACTCGTAACTTAGATATTCACCTCCACGATCATATCATAGACATTTTATCTTCTTGTCACGATGATCTTTAACTTCACTCTAAAACTCCTTGAACCTTTCAAACATTTCAGATTCGTGTTTCATTAAGTAAATATCCCCATATTTACTCAAATCATCAGTGACGGTAAAGAAAAACAATGATATCCACTGTGTGTTTCAACACTCATTGGACCACATACATCAACATGTATTAATTCCAATAAGCCACTAGCCTGCTCCATCAAACCGGAAGACGGGGTCTTAGTCATCTTGCCCAACAGGCATGGCTCGCATGTCTCAACTGATTCGAAATCAAGTGAGTCAAAAGATCCATCAGTATGGAGTTTCTTCATGCGATTTATACCAACATGACATTTAGCGGCAGTGCCACAGGCATGTGGTGCTATCATTATTAACTTTGTATCTTTTGGTACCAATGTTATGACCATGTGTACTACTACGATCAAGATTCAATAAACCATTCCCAGTGGGTGTATGACCATTAAAGGCATTATTCATGTAAACAGAATAACCAATTATTCTCTAACTTATATGAATAACCGTATTTCACTAAACATGATCTAATCATGTTCATGCTCAACGCAAACACCAAATAACATTTATTTAGGTTTATCACAAATCCCGAAGGTAGAGAGAGCGTGCGATGGTGATCACATCAACCTTGGAAACACTTCCAACACACATCGTCACCTTTCACTTAGCTAGCCTCCCTTTATTCCGTAGCTTTTATTTCGAGTTACTAACACTTAGCAACCGAACCGGTATCCAATACCCAGGTGCTACTAGGAGTACCAGCAAGGTACACATCACTAACACGTATATCAAATATACTTCTATCGACATTACTAGCCTTCTTATCTACCAAGCATCTAGGGTTGTTCCGCTTTAGTGAACAGTCTCCTCATAACAGAAGCACTTAGTCTCGGGTTCGGGATCAACCTTGGGTTTATTCACTAGAGCGACAACTGGCTTGCCATTCCTGAAGTTTTTCCCTTCTTGCCCTTGCCCTTCTTGAAACTAGTGGTATTCACTTAACCATCAACACTTGATGGTCCTTCTTGATTTCTACCTTCGTGGTGTCAAACATCACG
Source organism: Hordeum marinum (assembly GCA_022496015.1). Lineage (NCBI taxonomy): Eukaryota > Viridiplantae > Streptophyta > Magnoliopsida > Poales > Poaceae > Hordeum > Hordeum marinum. Next base: position 431,217,469 of record CM039674.1, on the reverse strand, counting down.
AACAACTAAGGGATCATCTTATCCATCCCTGGCATGTTATAGTTCATCACGAAGCTCTAGTAGCTTGGTGGCACTGACTTGGAGAACTGCATTAATCACTATCTCATCTGGAAGATTAATTCCCACTTGGTTCAAGTGATTGTAGCACCCAGACAATCTGAGCACACGCTCACCGATTGAGCTATTCTCCTTTATCTTGCAGGCAAAGAATCTTGTTGGAGGTCTCATACCTCTCAACATAGGCACGAGCCTGAAATCCCAATTTCAGCTCTTAGAACATCTCTTATGTTCCGTGACGTTCAAAACGTTTTGGAGCCTAAATTCTAAGCCGTAATGCATGACGCACCGAACTATCACATAGTCATCAAAAAGTGCCTGTCATATATTCACAACATCTACAGACAACGCTTGAGGGAGTGGTGCACTTAGCGGTGCATCAAAGACATAAGCTTTCTGTGCAGCAATGAGGACAATCCTCAGATCACGGACCCAGTCCGTATTATTGCTACCATCAACTTTCAACTTATTTTTCTCTAGGACTGTATCAATAAAACTGGGGAGCTACAGCGCGAGCTATCTACGACATAATTTGCAAGGACATTTTTAGACTAAGTTCATGATAATTAAGTTCATCTAAATTTTTTATTAATGAACTCCCACTTAGATAGACATCTCTCTAGTCTTCCAAGTGATACATGATCCATGTCAACTAGCCCGTGCCCGATCATCACGTGAGATGGATTAGTCATCCATGGTGAACATCTCCATGTTGATCGTATCTTCCATACGACTCATGTTCGACCTTTCGGTCTTCCATGTTCCGAGGCCATGTCTGTACATGCTAGGCTCGTCAAGTCAACCTAAGTGTTTTGCATGTGTAAATCTGGCTTACACCCGTTGTATGCGAACGTTAGAACCTATCACACCCGATCATCACGTGGTGCTTCGGAACGACGATCCTTAGCAACGGTGCACAGTTAGGGTGAACGCCTTTCTTGAAATTTTATTGAGAGATCATCTTATTTACTACCGTCGTTCTAAGCAAATAAGATGTAAACATGATAAACATCACATGCAATCAATATAGTGACATGATATGGCCAATATCATCTTGCTCCTTTGATCTCCATCTTCGGGGCACCATGATCATCACTGTCACCGGCACGACACCATAATCTCCATCATCATGATCTCCATCATTGTGTCTTCATGAAGTTGTCTCGCCAACTATTACTTCTACTACCATGGCTAACGCTTAGCAATAAAGTAAAGTAATTACATGGCGTTTATGATTGACACGCAGGTCATACAATAAAATAAGACAACTCCTATGGCTCCTGCCGGTTGTCATACTCATCGACATGCAAGTCGTGAATCCTATTACAAGAACATGATCAATCTCATACATCACAATGCATCACATCACATCACATCCTTTGGCCATATCACATCACAAGGCATATGCTACAAAAACAAGTTAGACGTCCTCTAATTTGTAGTTGCAAGTTTTTACGTGGCTGCTATAGGTTACTAGCAAGAACGTTTCTTACCTACGTCAAAACCACAACGTGATATGCCAATTGCTATTTACCCTTCATAAGGACCCTTTTCATCGAATCCAATCCGACTAAGGTGGGAGAGACAGACACCCGCTAGCCACCTTATGCAACAAGTGCATGTCAGGCGGTGGAACCAGTCTCACGTAAGCGTACGTGTAAAGTCGGTCCGGGCCGCTTAATCCCACAATACCGCCGAATCAAGATAAGACTAGTAGTGGTAAGCAAATTAATAAAATCGACACCCACAACTGCTTTGTGTTCTACTCGTGCATAGATTCTACGCATAGACCTAGCTCATGATGCCACTGTTGGGAGACGTAGTAGTAAATCAAAAAAATTCCTACGATCACCAAGATCTATCCATGGAGAAACCAGCAACGAGAGGGGAGAGATTGCATCTTCATACCTTTGAAGATCGCTAAGCGGAAGCGTTACAAGAACGCGGTTGATGGAGTCGTACTCACAGCGATTCAGATCGCGGTAGATCCGATCAAGTGCCGAACGGACGACACCTCCGCGTTCAACACACGTGCAGCCTGGTGACGTATCCTACGCCTTGATCCAGCAAGGAGGAAGGAGAGGTTGAGAAAGGGCTCCAATAGTAGCACGACGGCGTGGTGGTGGTGGAGTGGCAAGGTATTCTGACAGGGCTTCGCCTAAGCGCTGCGGAGGAGCAAGAAGAGAGGTAGGGCTTCGCCGTGGGAGAGAGAGAGAGATCAAATCTTGTCTCCAAACAGGCAAAACCTCAAATATATATAGGAGGAGGGACGTGGAGGGCTGGCTTGGCCTCTACTCCAAAGAGGAGAAGTTCGGCCGATTTAAAGGGAGAGTCCACCTCCCACAAGGGAGGTGGATCTCCTCCTTTTAAATCCTTTTTGGCCCTATATCTTATCCCTAGCCGCATGGGCCTTTAGCAAAAGTCTTTACCAGCCCAATAAGGGCTGGCACACTTTATCTAACAGCCCATGTGGTCCTTTGGTCGTCACACCCGTCCCGGGGGTCCTCCGGCACCCTCCCGGCACTCCCGGTACATTACTGATGAGCCCGAAAACTTTCCGGTGTCCAAAACTGGACTTCCTATATATCAATCTTTACCTCCGGACCATTCCGGAGCTCCTCGTGACGTCCGGTATCTCATCCGGCACTCCGAACAACCTTCGGTAATCACGTATACCATTTCCCTATAACCCTAGCGTCATCGAACCTTAAGTGTGTAGACCATACGGGTTCGGGAGACACGTAGACATGACCGAGACACCTCTCGGGTCAATAACCAACAACAGGATCTGGATACCCATGTTGGCTCCCACGTACTCCACGATTGATCTCATCGAATGAACCACAATGTCAGGGATTCAATCAACCCCGTATGCAATTCCCTTTGTCTACCGGTATGATACTTGCCCGAGATTCGATCGTCGGTATCCCTATACCTTGTTCAACCTCGTTACCTCTAGGGCATATTTCCTCTAGGGCATATTTCCAACAAACAGCACCCTTGTAACCGAGAGGTCTCCTTCATTATCAATACCAGACAAGCAGGACGTAGGCTTTTACCTCCATCGGAGGGGCCGAACCTGGGTAAACTCTGCGTTTCTCGATTCCGATCAACCCCTTCAAGCCGCCACGTAGTTGCGTCTTCGCCCCGAACCTAAGTCCATTCACCCGGACATCTGCCGTGACAAATCCACAATAGTTGGCGCCCACCGTGGGGTCTGCGCACGGTGGTGTTATATTTTTGATGGGATATTTTCAGGAATCAAAATCATGATTGGCGAAGATGAACAAGATTTGGCACGGAACCATTACGTGAGATAAACCTGTCATGAGACAACCCTCGACAGAGTGGACAAATTCAACATTTGCGGAAAATTAGGGTTGCGTCTATGAGCCATGACGCGACCAGCCGATCCGTCGAAGATGGATTAGTTTCCATTGCCGCTGCAAGTCAGAAGTCTCACATCCGAAATAGATTGATACACGGTACAGGTTGCCGAGATAGATTGACAATATTTGACTATTCCATTGTACGTGTCCAGATCAAATCGAGATCTAGACGAATACGGCTACACCAAAATAGCTAAGGTGGTGCGGCTGTTATTCCCAAGAATAATCACGGTGGCAAAAGCAAATGTTACGTGTACATGAGAAGGACTAAGGCTCCAAGTCAAATTAGTGCACTACTCAGAATAAATCCCATGACGGGTGCACGCACACCCAAGAAAGTTTTAGGCTGCACAAGACAAAATTGGTCTGGCCTAGAAAAAAGAAGAAGAAGCAAGAATCCCGTGGATCGTCCAACAGACCGTCATTAGAAGCAGAAAAGGACTCATGGTGCGCATCTGAGCCGCCTCGATTCGGCCTCCCTGGCGCATCACTCGCGTGCGTCCGAACCGCTGATGCTTCCGCGCATCCGAGTCGCCGCCGGTTTTGCCTCCGCGCATCCGAGTCGTCCCGGCTCTGTTCCAGTCTCCCCCGGCTCCGCCTCACAACACTCGCGCGTCGGTGCCAAGCCGCCCTTGACGCCGGTTCGTCGCACCCCGCCGCGTCACCCGGCCCCGTCGCGTGCTGTTCTCGCCTCTGCCACAAACCAGGCACCACCGAGCCGCCCCGATCGCTTTCGCACAACTTTGCCTGAGCAGACCCTCCACCATAGCTCCGGCTCGTCGCCCTGCCTCACCAAGATGCCTCCGTCGAGCCGCTATGATCTGCCGCCGTTATGGCCTCTCTCTGCCTGTGATCTGGATCCCCATCGGCTCGCCGCGCTCCGCAAGCTTCCACCATGGTTGGACTCGCCTCAAACCGGTACAAGCAGCATGGGCCATTCAATCGTTCAAGACAAATTTTCACAAGCATTTTCAGCACACGCACATGCGTGCGGGATTAGTCAGCTCAAATTTCTGCATAAGTACTCCTTGGGATCAATTTGCGTACGTGTGCTTCTGGAGTTTTGGTGTATGCAAACCAGAATTTGAGACGTCAACAGAGTTTGCGCTGGGAGTATGCAAACGTATACTCCAAAGGATAGCTCCTACAAAAATAAGGAAATACAATGGCCTAAATTGGCCTTGCCGTCACCGCCGGCTTACAAATAGCGGGTGGCCCAAGGTTGTTGTCGGTTCATTGTGCCATCTTTATAGTTGCTTCGTCATTACAACTGCCTTGACATCCGACAACAAAAATCAGGTGCTATTCATTCAATCTATTTTTTTAGTACATATTATTTATCCGAGGACAATTACTTTGCTCTGTTTTTACACAGGACAGTTATTCAAGTGGCAATGATATCATAGAGATGGAGTGCACGCCAGCGTTATTCTATACTAGAGTTCGTCCGTGTCGCGTGGCTCGATGGACGTGCGTGAGTCGTCGCCCCCGCGGACGGTCTACATCAACTCGCCGGTACTTCGTGCGCTCACCCGCCGGTATGAGCCGCCCAATGGACGCGGCAAGCCGCAATATCTGCAGCATGGTTTTCACCAACAACGCCACGGCGGACTCGCCGCCAGCACCGGCTTACAACGCCGCGACCATCTCTCGCCGTCCGCACCGGCTTACAATGCCGCGACCATCTCTCGCCGTCCGCACCGGCTTACAACGCCACGGCCGTCTCTCGCCATCTGCGCCAACTTACAATGTCTTGGCCGTTTCTTGCCATCCGCGTCGGCTTACAATGCCGCGGCCGTCTCTTGCCGTCCGCACTGGCTTACAACGCCGCGGCCATCACTCGCCGTCCACCAGCTTCCAATGCCACGGCCGGCTCTCCCGGTCGCACCAGCTTACAATGCCTCGACCGTTTCTCGCGGCCGCGCCGGCTTATAGTGTCGTGGCCGTCTCTTGCGACCACATCACGGCTGACTTCTATGTCTACATCAACACGCTAGTGGCTGCATACACCAGTACAAGCCGCCCACCGAACGGTTTTGAATCGCCGCCCTACGGCCAATCTTCATTGGCGTAATAGTGTCGGGCTCGCCTATATGAGCCGCCCAACGGACAGGCGCACAAGTCGCCGCCACTAAAGCTTGGTTCACTTGAACAACCAACCGAGACGAATCGTCGACCGGATCATTGAAACAACTCATATGGGATCATTTATAACCCGGCACGGTCAAACTCAACCTTCAGTGGAGATTCTCAAGCCGCCTGTTTGAGTCGACTTAAGACTCGGGGGCTACAGATATGGCGAGACACTTTTGGTCATTTTCAACGAGAACCCCGGATCTTTGCAAGAGAAAAACCCAATCATTGGGACTATTACATTATTGGCGGAAGAATTAAAAAGCTGCCCAAGAGGACGAACCGCCGAGATATACCGTTCAAACACGGGTGCTCGGATTCATTGGGTCATCATAAAGTCACTTGGAGCTTCTGCCGTTTCTTCATACAAGATGGCGGTTTACAAGATGGTGACTTACAGGACGGTGCACAAAGTTGACTCAGTCAACATAGTTGTCGAAGGGGGCTTCCCACCTCCGGGTGTAGCTTATCTAACCCTAACAGTCGGCTCTTACGCCAAAAAAGTTGACAAGTCAAGTTTGGTTGTCGAAGGGGGCTTCCCACCTGCGGGTGTAGCTTATCTAACCCTAACAGCCAGCTCTTACGCTAAAAAAGTTGACAAGTCAACTTTGGTTGTCGAAGGGGGCTTCCCACCTCCGGGTGTAGCTTATATAACCCTAACAGCCGACTCTTAAGCCAAAAAATGTTGACAAGTCAACATAGCTGTCGAAGGGGGCTTCCCACCTCCGGATGTAGCTTATCTAACCCTAACAGCCGGCTCTTACACCAAAAAAGTTGACAAGTCAACTTTGGTTGTCAAAGGGGGCTTCCCACCTCCGGGTGTAGCTTATCCAATCCTAACAACCGGCTCTTAAGCCAAAAAATGTTGACAAGTCAACATAGCTATCGAAGGGGGCTTCCCACCTCCGGGTGTAGCTTATCTAACCCTAACAGCCGGCTCTTACGCCAAAAAAGTTGACAAGTTAACTTTGGTTGTCGAAGGGGGCTTCCCACCTCCAGGTGTAGCTTATCTAACCCTAACAACCGGCTCTTAAGCCAAAAGAATATTGACAAGTCAACATAGCTATCGAAGGGGGCTTCCCACCTCTGGGTGTAGCTTATCTAACCCTAACAGCCGTCTCTTACACCAAAAAAGTTGACAAGTCAACTTTGGTTGTCTAAGGGGGGCTTCCCACCTCCGGGTGTAGCTTACCTAACCCTAACAACCGGCTCTTAAGCCAAAACTGTTGACAAGTCAACATTGCATCATACATTGCATCATACATAGCATCATACATTGCATCATATTCACATGTCATGCCAGCTTATCAAGCCGGGTCAGAGCAAGATTATGAAAGAAGGAGCAATGTTATGAAAGATATAATATCTCCGGGTTGTGCTTTTTCAAGCCGCCCTTACAACAATGCAAAATATATTATGTCTTGTTTATTTTTGCAGGTCTTGTCTCTTAAGATGAGTCACCGTTAAATATGATGAAAGGCTTCTGTAAGAGCAAATGGATCTTTAATAGCCAACATGGCTGGATCTTCATGGTTTATCATAACCAGTACTAAATGATTGGGTTTTTTAAGCCAGCTCGGAGAATTCATTATGTTTCAAGAGATGCCCTATCAGATATAATGTCGTATCTCTAATTGACCGGTTCTCGGATTTCTTCAATTGTGCTCTGTAGTAATCTACAACACTCATGGATTTCTCCAATATATATTTGTTGGGTTGCATCCCAACCACGAGGAGGGATTTCATGTCAAAGACAAAGGAATTATTCCAGGATATTCATTCCGGGTTATATTACAACCACGACCAAAGATTCATTCAACAAATTGTGGTGAGTCATATTATTCTCACATAGTCCCAAGTTGCCGCAGGAAGACAACCTGGCACTTGGGGGCTACATTATTCAAGTCCAAGTTTATATCAATTATGCAAGTCCCATGTCGCTGCAAGCACGCACCACGGCACTTGGGGGCTAATGCAAGCCAGTTTTCAAATCGTTACATTGTCAGCAGGACCATATTATATCAAGGAGATGAGCCGACCTTTCTATATTTTTCTAAGTCCCAGCCTACTAATTCTTACTGACCCGACACTTGGGGGCTACACCGCTCAGATCAAATTTTCAAAGTCCCTAGTCGCCGCAGGCGTGCAACCCGGCACTGGGGGCTACAATATTCAGCTGTTTAACAGATTAAGAGGTTCAAATTGAAGACCCGGCGCATCACATTCTGATGAGCCGGCCCTTGGGGGCTACACATGCTGAAGTTTCATAAGGTATAAGACAGTTGTAAGTCCCAGGTTGCTGCAGGCAGGACAACCCGACACTTGGGGGCTACACAATCCAAAATATTATTGCAAAGCACCAAGTTATCATGGATAATCTCGAAGCTTGGGGGCTACAGGTAATATGGACATATCAAAAACTTTGAGGAGAATTGTCAAGATGTTAATTATGGAGTTCAGTTGTTAGACCTGGCGTTACCAACACTTATGACCCAGTGTTATCAAAATAGCATAACCTGCCAAATTTTATATAAGTCGCCCTGCTTCACAACAATGGAAGTCCGGTTTTACATCAGATGGATTTTCATCCCAATATTTTTATCAAGTCAGCTGGATTCTAGTTATTTGACCCGGCGTCACCAACGGTAATGACCCGGCATCATCAATGATTATGACCCGGCGGAGATGACCCGCCAAGAGTATTGGAAGCCTACCCAATGGCATATGGGTGTTCTATTCTCAATATTTTTCAAAGGACATTGACAAGCAAGATGATTATCAAGACGACTCATTCATATACAAAAAGACCCGAATTTCTAAGGAGCCATTTTTAAGCCGGCCAAAGCAAGTCGGCCACTTAACATATTTGTTACTCTTATTTCAGGAGCTTAGCATGAATAAATTCAAGCTAACCTGAGGGCTAATGTCGGGGATATACCCCGCGGTATGACCCGGCCTGGCGACTCACAAGAGACCCGAAAAAGACATGACGTTTTATTGGTGATCCGGCTGGCGGGCCGCAGGACGACCAGGCCCAAGACCCGGCGTATGAGCCGGCCCCAGGCGGCTCACAAGAGAAGGCCTAAAGGAGAAAGGATTTCCTTACAAGAGAAACAAGACCCAGAATAGGATTCTAGAGAGACTAGTCCTAATCCAACTCCTAGTAGGACCCTATTTGTAAACCTACCCTCTCCACTTATATAAGAAGGGGTAGATCACCCCTAGAAAGAAAGGTTCACAAGTCCACAAGTTTAGACAACACAAGATATTAGAGATAGACAGATTAGAGGCTCTCATGATTAGAGGTAGCAAAACAACACCCTTGTAACCGAGAGGTCTCCTTCATCATCAATACCAGACAAGCAGGACGTAGGCTTTTACCTCCATCGGAGGGGCCAGACCTGGGTAAACTCTACGTCTCTTGATTCCAATCAACCCCTTCAAGCCACCACGTAGTTGCGTCTTCACCCCAAACCTAAGTCCGTTCACCCGGACATCTACCGTGACAAATCCACGATAGGGTGCTAAACACGGAGAAATTTGCAAGGGCACTTCGTTTGCGTTGGCTTTGGTTTGAATGGAAGGAGCCCACCAAGCTATGGGTTGGGACCGGCAACCCATGCGATGAGATGGAAAAAAATCTTTTCTATGCTTCAACGACCATAACCATTGGCAACGGTGCACGCACGCCCTTCCGGGACTCCCCTTGGGTGCGGGACCGAAAGCCAAGAGACATCGCACCACTTATCTACGACGCTTCCTCTCGGAAGACTTGGAAACTTCGGGAAGCCCTCCAGGATGATGCTTGGGTTCGCAAGATCAAGGTCACTCCCAACTTCAGCTTCGAACATATTCGACAATTTATTGAACTTTGGTCCACCATCCGCGACTTCCCCCTTGAGGTGCACGCCGAAGACGACATTGTGTGGAAACACATAGAGAGCGGGATATACACTGCCAAATCCGCCTACTTGGGCCAATTTTTTGGCATAATCCGCTCCCCCATGGAGCTTGCGGTGTGGAAGGCCTAGGCCCCGCCCAAGGTCAAATTTTTCGCATGGTTGGCCATGCAAAATAGGGTTTGGACTGCTGACCATTTGGCCAACCGGGGTGGCCCAATTGCGGGCTTTGTCCTCTTTGCAAGCGCGTGTAAGAATCCATCAACCACCTCCTCTTCAGATGTCAGTACACTACTAGGATTTGGGAAATGATAAAAGATTGGCTCCAGCTCAAAAGCATCAACATTTCCACTTGGCACCTGACACGGTCAACCGAAGAGTGGTGGATCGGGCTCTCCGACTCTACAATAACAAATAGGAAGGCCATGGCCACCCTCTCCATGCTCACCTCTTGGACAATCTGGAATGAAAGAAATGCTCGCATTTTCCAACTCAAGAGTGCCCCGCCGACGGTTTTACTAGCTAACATCAAGATTTAGGCTCAAACTTGGGTCACCGCAGGTGCAAGGAAATTGGGATCCATCATGCCACGAGAGTAGGCCTTTTGTACCGGTGTTGTAGCACGATGGTGTTGTAACACAAACCTTAAACTCTCTTTTTCCCTCTTAATTAATGAACGAGGCAAGTCTTTTGCCTCCTTTCAAAAACAAATATGCTTATTCGTAGAAAGGGTTGAAAGGGACGATTGTTAATCTAGATAGAAAAGGACACCAGCTTGTGTACGTCTACAGGAGCAACACCCCCACCCTACTGTGCTCTCCTTTTCTTCTATCAATGCAGTGATATGTGTTTAAATTCAATTATAAAAAGTGACATCATCATGTTGGTTCGCAAGATTTTGATTGTTCTGTGCGAGTGAGATTTAGGAATCCTCTATAACACTAAGCTCTCTAAATTAATGCAATGATATGTGTTTAAATTCAAATATAAAAGGTGACATCGTCATGTTGGTTCGTGAGATTTTGATTGTTCTGTGAGAGTGAGACTTATGAATCCTCTATAACACTAACCTCTCTAATTTTAAAGAACCCAAATTCAGTTGAGGTCTCTAATTATAATTGGGTCACCCGATTTTGACCGAGTCTATAATTTCTCAAAGCTCACTCATTCAATTTCTTTTATACTATACATCATGCTTTCAAATTTTAAGGCCTCACAATCAATTGAGGTATTTAATCTAGAATTGGCTCATCCGATTTTGACTGGGTCAAGAATTTCTCGATCTCTCCCCTTGAATTCCTTTAATTCACTATGTTCCCTAATTTTGAAGCTCTTTCATTTAATTGAGGTATTCAATTTTGAATTTGGTTTACGGTTTTAACAGGCCAATGATTTTTCAAATCAATCAGCAACAACCGGCCTATAAAAATATCAATCTATGTGCACCCTCCCATCATCTAGAAAAAAAACCACCATGTGATATTGTAGAACCAATATAGTACATGCAATCACTGACACAAAAAATTTCCCACATAAATATAGGTTGGTTAGCGGATAACACATAATCATGTCATGAAAGACCCACCAAACCACTGCATTATAAATGAAAATAAAACATACTCCATCATCTCCTCCACCACCAAACTAAATAGTCCATCAGTTCTAAAATAAAGGGTATTACTTTTTTGGAAATACAAATTTCTTAGACCAAGTTCGCTGTAAAAATATCGACATCCACAATATTAAACACAATAAGTATGAAAATTCATTTCATGATGAATCTAAAAATACCGATTTGACATTATGGATTTTGATACATTTTTCTACAAATTTGATCAAATTTAAAATCTTTGACTTTTAAGAATAATATTACAACATATATTTTGCAACAAAGTGATTAGTTTTGAAAAAACCAAGAACATCAACGACGCAGCAAAGCGAGCCCATCCCTTCTTGTAATTCTATCAAAGACAAGAAAACAAAAGACTTCATTATTACTCCAAAATAATGACACATTTTGTTCCTTTATCTTGTTTGATTCTATTTTCTTAGCCCCAAGCAACTGCAATGTTGACCCAAATACATCAAGTCGAAATCCATTTTGAAACCACGAACATACTCTCCTTTTTCTTGCGAATTTACTTGTTGGTGCATTTATAAAAATAGGATGTAACTTATAACTTGCTATTTACCTAAAAATTCTATTTTTATTACTTCCGGCCTAAAATTGAGAAATCTTACGATGAAGACGAAGTAAAGTCCGATGCAAGGAGACGTTTATGACATCATATACTCCCTCCGTTCGAAAATAGAAGATCATTTTTGACACTAAATGATCCCAAAATATAAGATTATTTCTGGCACTATTTTAAAATACAATACCACATTCTCTCATACAGAGAAGAGCCTTACACCAGGATGTGGTGTTTCTAAGCCCGGGCTCAAATGAGATCGGACGAATAGTACCTCCGAAAAAGTTTCAAAAAAGGTTCAAAAAATTCTGAACTTTTTTGTATATAAACATTGACAAAAGTTCTCAGTGCTCACAAAATTTCATCACAAAATAACATTTGTGGAAGTCGTAGAAAAAAATTAATGCTCCAAAAGTTTTATTTTCGATACCATTTTGGAGTACTGGTTTATTTTTCACAACTGCTATGAATGTCACTTTATGATGAATATTTGCAAGCACTGGAAACTTTTGTCAATGTTCGCACACAAAAGAAAATCAGAAATTTTTGAAACATTATTCTTTTATTTTATATTTTACTGTTCATCCCGAGCTCAAATGAGCTCGGAGGCCGAAGATGACTTTCCCTTACACCAATTAGTGGTACGACTAAAACATAACTCAGGTTGCGTTTGGCACTACAGTTTTGTTTGTTGTAGTGTTTGTTTGATTCGTTTCTATTACTTTTATTGCTACATTTTTTGCAACATGCTATAAAAAAAAGCAATAACAACAACTCAGTAACCGCGGATTGAGCCTCAAGCTCTCAGTCGAGAGACAAACGGTACCGATACAATCATAGAGCCTGGCCCGGTGTCACCACTCACCAGAGAATCAAACTTTACAAAATCCATCCACATCACTCGGACCATATTCTGTGCAAGGTTGGCACAAAGAGGAAAATTTCCACGTACACGGAGGAGGAGTACAAACCATCTGGACGATTCGTAGGCGACCGTCCTTTCAGAAGACACCGAACATTCGACGGGAATAACCGGTTGTTTTTGCCGGTGGACGGGAAGGAAGGGACGGCCGGCGTCTGGGCCCCGAGCCCCCGATCGATGGAATACGCCGCCGGCCTTATTCATGTGCACGCACGTCTGCCTGGACCTACCTACCAACTGCTTGCTAACATGGGCATGTGCTGAGCCAGTTCATACGGCGTAGGATGTGAGCATGACACGACCAAATCTGCTGGGGCGCGCGCGCCACCGTAATCGCGGTGTACGTGCCGCGCGCGCACATGGCAACGGCGCGGGTGACGGAGAGGGTTGGGGTGGTAAAGTTGTACGCGTCCGTCCCGCGGGAAGGAGCTTTGTCCGTCGCGGCGAAGCAGACGGGAGTGGACCGGAAGCAGACGCGACGACGCCGCGGTGCTGCCGTGCCGTCCATCCCGTGTCTTGCTGGAACCGGGGGCGCTTTCTTGCCGCGGAAAGGCCGAGACGTCGGCGTCTGCATGTTGTCGTCTTTTGCGTGGAGGAGTCGGTCGCCGTCGTCTGACGTCCTTGCTTGTGTTTTTATTGATGCGGTGCTGATCACAGATCGTAAGGGCGCATCACGGTGCACATTATCTGAATGTTTCTTATTTACTCGCAAAAACAGCCCGTGCATTCTGTTGAGAGAAAAAATAACCCAATAACCATAACTTAACACCTTAACAGGTCCATGTCCTTTATTTCGACATGATATTTCATTTGTGTTGTCACTTATCTTTTTTTCATCCTTGCCGACGGTGACCTCAATGCTCATGCAGTCACAACATGTTTGATGTGGTCAATCGTAAGACGTCTCTCTACGTATAAGATTAAAAAATTGCTTTCTTTTTCACTCTATGAGGTTTTGCTAAGGCATGCATGCATGCTTATAGATGATTTCTTGTGTTTTCAATCTGATTTTACTAAGGTGTTCAATCCGGATCTGCGTCGATACAAAATAAAGACGGGGTGTATTATTGATTATGGTTGCACCCTAAATAGTATTCTGTGAATTACTGGTGTGTAAAATTAACATCATATTCAATTTCTACATGTTTTTTTAATCAAATTCCATATATAGCGTGCTAAATTAACATTAGGGTTTAAAAGATATGAATTTTTTTCAAAAGCACTTGATAAGGAAATCTGCTTTCCTTTTCACCCTGTGAGATTTTGCCGAGGCATGCATGTATGGTTATAGATTGTTTGTTTCGACTCCAATCTGGTTTTGCTGAGATGTTCATTTTCAATCGATATGGATCGTGCGCTATGGATGAAAACACTAGTAAGGTGGCTTCAAATAAAGAAGTGCTCCACATGAAAAAGTTGCGTGGTCGACATGAACATTGTTGATGTTTGGACCATCGTCATCTGATCTCATCTAGAAGGCCGAAGTTGTGCTCAAAGTACTAAGATTTCATATGCAGAATATTGTTCGACCGATTAGGCCTCCAAGATGGCCTGATATGAAAAACATTTCAACATGAAAAAGTTCTGTATCGTTGAGGCGATTGATTTTGACATAAAGATTGTCTCAATCGGAAGTCGTATGCAACCTGTGGAGCCAAAACAAGATCAGCAACACAAGCTGCAGAGTCATTTCAGATCCACAGAGTTTTTTGGCTCGGTGACACCGAGTTGACTTGGTAATTCGGAGAAAAATCATTCGGAAATTCCGAGTGAGATGCAGAAGATAACAGAAAGTTGTCGACGTTAACTCGGTGAGACCGAGAAAAATCACTTGGTGGCTCCGAGTTGGTCCGAAAAATTGCCAAAGTTTCCTGTCCGAGTTAGGTTAGGTTTTTTTACGTTTTGGACGAGATTTTTAGTCCTTTTCTTGTACGGAAAGTCCAGACGCCTCATATATATGTTAGAGGTGACGACTGATTGAACAACACACAATAGAACCAATCTATTCATTACACTTTCGTGTTCATCTACATTTATCTCCTACCCTTGTATCTTCTTCCTCGTCCTTCGTTCGTTCTTCTCTTGGAGGGCAGCGATCCACAAGGCCCTTGGGGCCATCAGGTCGACCTAGGGCAGCCCATAGCCGCCGCATGCCCTAACGGGGTCCCTCCCGGCATGTGGGGTTTTGGGTCCTCAAAAGGACCTGCCAGACTGCTTGCGTGCCGTGGTTCCGGAGGGGTCTCCTTCGACATGAGCTGCGGTGCATCACCTCCGGCGTCGAGGGTACTGTTAAAAATATGCCCTAGAGGCAATAAATAAAGTGTTTATTATTGTATTTCTTTGTTCATGATAATCGTTTATTATCCATGCTATAATTGTATTAATTGGAAACATGGATACATGTGTGGATACATAGACAAACACAATGTCCCTAGTATGCCTCTAGTGAACTAGCTCGTTGATCGAAAGATGGTTAAGGTTTCCTAGCCATGGACATGAGATGTCATTTCATAACGGGATCACATCATTAGGTGAATGATGTGATGGACAAGACCCAAACTACAAACGTAGCTTATGATCGTGTCAGTTTATTGCTACTGTTTTTTGCATGTAAAGTATATGTTCCTATGACCATGAGATCATGCAACTCACAGATATCGGAGGAGTACCTTGTGTGTATCAAACGTCGCAACGTAACTGGGTGACTATAAAGGTGCTCTACAGGTGTCTCCAAGGGTGTCTGTTGAGTTGGCATGGATCAAGACTGGGATTTGTTACTCCGTGTGACGGAGAGGTATCTCAGGGCCCAGTCGGTAATACAACATCACAATAAGCCTTGCAAGCAATGTGACTAAGTGTTAGTTGCGAGATCTTGTATTACGAAACGAGTAAAGAGACTTGCCAGCAACGAGGTTGAACTAGGTATGGAGATACCGACGATCGAATCTCGGGCAAGTAACATACCGAAGAACAAAGGGAACATCATACGGGATTAACTGAATCCTTGACATAGAGGTTCGACCGATAAAGATCTTCGTAGAATATGTAGGAAACAATGTGGACATCCAGGTCCCGCCATTGGTTATTGACCATAGAGGTGTCTCGGTCATGTCTACATAGTTCTCAAACCCGCAGGGTCTGCACACTTAAGGTTTGGTGACGTTTCAGTAGTATAGAGTTATGTATGGTGGTGACCAAAGTTTGTTCGGAGTCCCGGATGAGATCCCGGACGTCACGAGGAGATCCGGAAGGGTTCGAAGGTAAAGATCCATATATAGGAAGTCCCGTTTTGGTCACCGGAAAAGTTTCGGGCTCATCGGTAGTGTACCGGGAGTGCCGGTAGTGTACCGGGAGGCCTCCGGGAGGGGTATTTCGACCCAAGAGGCTTCATGGACTGTGGGAGAGTGAATATCAGCCCTTCGTGGTCTGGTGGAAACTCCCACACAAGGCCCATGTGGCTGGAGGAAAAAACCCAATAGGAAAAGGTGGAAAAAAGGCAAAAAGGAGCAATCCTAGTCCTACTAGGATTGGAGGAGGAGAGTCCTCCTCCACCTCCCACTTCGGCCGAAGCCTCCAAGGCTTGGAGGCCAAGGCTGCCTCTCCTCCTCCTTCCCTCCTATATATACTGGTGGATTTCTAGGGTTTTGCACCAGAATTTCAGCCACGTGCTACCCGTTCCTCCAGTGCATAGTTTCTCCTCTAGATCGGTTTTCTGCAGTGCTTAGGCGAAACCCTGCCGGAATTGCTCCACCACCATCGCCGGAGCGCCGTCAGGCTGCCAGAGAACTCTTCTTCCTCTCCATTCCCTCTTGCTGGATCAAGACGGTGGAGATCGTCATCAAGCTGTACGTGTGCTGAACGCGAAGGTGCCGTCCATTCGGTGCTAGATCAGAAGGATCGTGATCAAGTTCGTGGGACGGATCGTGATCGGATTGCGGGACGGATCGTGATCGGATCGCGGGACGGATCGTGATTGGATCGCGGGATGCACGGCAATTTGGATCGCGAAGACGCTCGACTACACCAACCGCGTTTCTTAACGCTTCCCGCTTAGCGATCTACAAGGGTACGTAGATCCACTCTCCCTCTCATAGATGCTCATCACCATGGATCGATTTGCATGTGCGTAGGAATTTTTTTGTTTCCCATGCAACGTTCCCCGACAGTGGGATCATGAGCTAGGTCTATGTGTTGATGAGATCTTGAGTAGAACACAAAAGGTTTGTGGGCGTTGATGCTTAGATTGCTTCCTCCCTTGGTCGGATTTTGGCTCAGCGGTATTGTGAGATGAAGTGGCCCGGACCAACATTACTCGTACACTTACGAGAGATCGGATCCCTCGACGCAACTTGTTTCCTAGATGGCTTGCGGGTGGCAGTTTCTCTCACTTTAGTTGGATCGGATTCGACAAAGGCAGTCCTTGAGAAGGTTGAAAAGCAAATTATGTATCACCGTTGTGGTTTATGCGTAGGTGAGAATCGTTCTTGTTAGAAACCCGTAGCAGCCACATAAAACATGCAACAACAATTAGAGGACGTCTAACTTGTTTTTGCAGGGTATGTTGTGATGTGATATGGACAATTACATGATGTGATATATGTGATGTATGAGATGATCATGTGATGTATAGAATTTCACGACTTGCATGTCGATGACTACGGCAACCGGCAGGAGCCATAGGGTTGTCTTTAATTATTGTATGACCTGCGTGTCAATCATTAAGCGCTATATAATGCTTTACTTTATCGCTCAACGGTAGCAATAGTAGTAGAAGCATGTTGGGCACGACAACCCCGATGGCGACACGTTGATGGAGATAAAGATGATGAAGATCATGGTGTCATGCCGATGATGATGGAGATCATGCCGGTGCTTTCAGGATGGAGATCTAAAGCACAAGTTCATGGCCATATCATGTCACTTATGAATTGCATGTGATGTTAATCCTTTTATGCACCTTGTTTTGCTTAGTACGACGGTAGCATTATAAGGTGATCCCTCACTTAAATTTCAAGATAAAATGTGTTCTTCCCGAGTGTGCACCGTTGCGAAAGTTCGTCGTGTTGAGACACCACGTGATGATCGGGTGTGATAGACTCTACGTTCACATACAACGGGTGGAAGCCAGTGTTGCACGCGCAGAACACTCGGTTAAACTTGACGAGCCTAGCATGTATAGACATGGCCTCGGAACACAAGAGACCGAAAGGTCGAACATGAATCATATAGTAGATATGATCAACATAATGATGTTCACCATTGAAGCCACCTCAACTCACGTGATGATCGGACTTGAGTTGGTGGATTTGGATCATGTGACACTCAGATGACCTGAGGGATGTCAATTTGAGTGGGAGCTTTAGTAATTTGATTAACTAAACTCATTATCTTGAACAATAGTCTAAGTAAACTTTGCATATTTATGTTGTAGATCAATGGCTCGCGCAGTAGCACCCCTGAATTTTAATGCGTTCCTAGAGAAAGCTAAGTTGAAAGATGATGGAAGTAACTTTGTTGAGTGGGCCCGTAATCTGAGGATTATCCTCACGGCTTCCCAAAAAACATATGTCCTTGATGCACCGCTTGGTGACCAACCAGAAGACATGACCTTCGAAGACGTTAAGAATGCTTGGGAGGCACGTACTGGAGATTACTCAATAGTTCAGTGTGCAATATTGTATGGCTTAGAACTGGGACTTCAAAGACATTTTGAACGTCATGGAGCATATGAGATGTTCCAGGAGTTGAAGTTTATCTTTCAGAAGAACGCCCGGATCGAGAGGTATGAAACCTCCGATAAGTTCTATGCTTGCAAGATGGAGGAGAACGGGTCTATCAGTGAACATATACTCAGAATGTCTGGGTATTCAACTCGTCTAGCGGAGTTGGGAATTGCCCTTCTGCCAGAGGCGATCACTGACAGAGTTCTTCAATCACTGCCACCTAGTTACAAGAGCTTTGTGATGAACTATAACATGCACATGATGAACAAGTCAGTCGCCGAGCTGTTTGCGATGCTGAAAGTCGCTGAGTCTGAAATCCAGAAAGAACATCAAGTGTTGATGGTCAATAAAACCACTAGTTTCAAGAAAAATGGCAAAGTCAAGGGCTAGGGCAAGAAGGGTAAAACCAAGAAGGATGGCAAAGCAGTTGCTACTCCTGTAAAGAAACCCAAGCATGGACCCAAGCCAGAAACTGAGTGCTTTCATTGCAAGGGAACTGGTCACTGGAAGCGGAAATGCCCCAAGTACCTGGTTGACAAGAAGGCGGCCAACGACAAACAAGGTATATATGATATACATGTTATTGATGTGTACCTTACTAGCTCTCGTAGTAGTGCCTGGGTATTTGATACCGGTTCGGTTGCTCACATTTGCAACTCAAAGCAGGAACTACGGAATAAACGAAGGCTGGCAAAGGACGAAGTGACGATGCGCGTGGGAAATGGTTCCAAGGTTGATGTGATCGCCGTCGGCACGCTCTCTCTTCGATTACCATCGGGATAAGTGATGAACCTGAATAATTGTTATTTAGTGCCTGCGTTAAGCATGAACATTATATCTGGATCTTGTTTATTGCGAGACGGTTACTCATTTAAATCAAAGAATAAAGGTTGTTCTATTTATATGAGTAATATCTTTTATGGTCATGCACCCAATGCTAGGGGTTTATTCATATTGAATCTTGATAGTGATGACACACATGTTCATAACATTGATGCCAAAAGATGTAGAGTTTATAATGATAGTACCACTTTCTTGTGGCACTGCCGTTTAGGTCATATTGGTGTAAAACGCATGAGGAAGCTCCATGCTGATGGACTTTTGGAGTCACTTGATTTTGAATCACCTGACACATGTGAACCATGCCTCATGGGCAAGATGACTGAAAACCCGTTCTCTGGAACAATGGAATGGGCGAGTGACTTATTGGAAATCATACATACTGATGTGTGCGGTCCAATGAATGTTACATCGCGTGGTGGATATCGTTATTTTGTCACCTTCACTGATGACTTAAGTAGATATGGGTATATTTACTTAATGAAACACAAGTCTGAAACGTTTGAAAAGTTCAAGCAATTTCAGAGTGAAGTTGAGAATCATCGTAACAAGAAGATTAAGTTCCTGCAATCTGATCGAGGAGGTGAATATCTGAGTTATGAGTTTGGCAGTCACTTAAGACAGTGTGGAATTGTTTCACAGTTGATACCGCCCGGAACACCACAGCGTAATGGTGTGTCGGAACGTCGTAATCGAACCTTATTAGATATGGTGTGCTCTATGATGTCTCTTGCTGATTTGCCACTATTGTTTTGGGGTTATGCATTAGATACAGCTGCATTCACTTTAAACAGGGCACCATCAAAATCTGTTGAGACGACGCCATATGAACTGTGGTTTGGCAAGAAGCCAAAGTTGTCGTTTCTTAAAGTTTAGGGGATGTGATGCTTATGTCAAAAAGCTTCAGCCTGAAAAGCTGGAACCCAAAGCGGAAAAATGCGTCTTCATAGGATACCCGAAAGAGACAGTCGGGTATACCTTCAGAGTGATCCTGGAATGGAGCACTAGCAAGCGGTCAAGAATATCCTTAAGTACCTGAAAAGGACTAAGGAAATGTTTCTCGTTTATGGAGGTGAAGAAGAGCTCGTCGTAAAAGGTTACGTCGATGCAAGCTTTGACACTGATCCGGACGACTCTAAGTCGCAAACCGGATACATATTTATTCTTAACGGGGGAGCGGTAAGCTGGTGCGGTTCCAAGCAAAGCGTGGTAGCTGATTCTACGTGCGAAGCGGAATACATCACAGCCTCGGAGGCGGCGGAGGAAGGTGTCTGGATGAAGCAATTCATGACAGATCTTGGAGTAGTGCCCAATGCAATTATCCAATGAACCTGTTCTGTGACAACACTAGTGCCATTGCTGTGGCCAAGGAACCAAGGTTTCACAAGAGGACCAGACACATAAAGCGACGCTTCAACTCCATCCGCGATTACATCATGGAGAAAGACATAAATATTTGCAAAGTGCACACGGATCTGAATGTTGCAGACCTGTTGACTAAACCTCTTCCAAGGGCTAAACATGATCAACACCAGAACTGCATGGGTGTTCGATTCATTACAATGCAAATCACATAGTGATGTGAACTAGATTATTGACTCTAGTGCAAGCGGGAGACTGTTGGAAATATGCCCTAGAGGCAATAAATAAAGTGTTTATTATTGTATTTCTTTGTTCATGATAATCGTTTATTATCCATGCTATAATTGTATTAATTGGAAACATGGATACATGTGTGGATACATAGACAAACACAATGTCCCTAGTATGCCTTTAGTGAACTAGCTCGTTGATCGAAAGACGGTTAAGGTTTCCTAGCCATGGACATGATATGTCATTTGATAACGGGATCACATCATTAGGAGAATGATGTGATGGACAAGACCCAAACTAAAAACGTAGCTTATGATCGTGTCACTTTATTGCTACTGTTTTTTGCATGTCAAGTATATGTTCCTATGACCATGAGATCATGCAACTCATAGATATCGGAGGAGTACCTTGTTTGTATCAAACGTCGCAACGTAACTGGGTGACTATAAAGGTGCTCTACAGGTGTCTCCGAGGGTGTCTGTTGAGTTGGCATGGATCAAGACTGGGATTTGTTACTCCGTGTGACGGAGAGGTATTTCAAGGCCCACTCGGTAATACAACATCACAATAAGCCTTGCAAGCAATGTGACTAAGTGTTAGTTGCAAGATCTTGTATTACAGAATGAGTAAAGAGACTTGCCAGTAACGAGGTTGAACTAGGTATGGAGATACCGACGATCGAATTTCGGGCAAGTAACATACCGAAGAACAAAGGGAACATCATACGGGATTAACTGAATCCTTGACATAGAGGTTCGACCGATATAGATCTTTGTAGAATATGTAGGAACCAATGTGGACATCCAGGTCCCGCCATTGGTTATTGACCGTAGAGGTGTCTCGGTCATGTCTACATAGTTCTCGAACCCGCAGGGTCTGCACACTTAAGGTTTGGTGACGTTTCGGTAGTATAGAGTTATGTATGGTGGTGACCGAAGTTTGTTCGGAGTCCCGGATTATATCTCGGACGTCGCGGGATCTTCAGAATGGTCCGGAGGTAAAGATTCATATATAGGAAGTCCCGTTTTGGTCGCCGAAAAAGTTTCGGGCTCATCGGTAGTGTACCGGGAGTGCCGGTAGTGTACCGGGAGGCCTCCGGGAGGGGTTTTTCGACCCGAGAGGCTTCATGGGCTGTGGGAGAGTGAATATCAACCCTTAGTGGGCTGGTGTAAACTCCCACACAAGGCCCATGTGGCTGGAGGAAAAAACCCAATAGGAAAACCGGAAAAAAAGGCAAAAAGGAGCAATCCTAGTCCTACTAGGATTGGAGGAGAAGAGTCCTCCTCCACCTCCCACTTCGGTCGAAGCCGCCAAGGCTTGGAGGCCAAGGATGCCTCTCCTCCTCCTTCCCTCCTACATATACTGGTGGATTTCTAGGGTTTTGCACCAGAATTTTAGCCACGTGCTACTCGTTCCTCCAGTGCATAGTTTCTCCTCTAGATCGGTTTTCTGCAGTGCTTAGGCGAAGCCCTGCCAGAATTGCTCCACCACCATCGCCGGAGCGCCGTCAGGCTGCCGGAGAACTCTTCTTCCTCTCCACTCCCTCTTGCTGGATCAAGACGGTGGAGATCGTCATCAAGCTATACGTGTGCTGAACGCGGAGGTGCCGTCCATTCGGTGCTAGATCGGAAGGATCATGATCAAGTTCGTGAGACGGATCGTGATCAAATTCGTGGGACAGATCGTGATCAGATCGCGGGACGGATCGTGATTGGATCGCGGGACGGATCGTGATTGGATCGCAGGACGCATGGCGATTTGGATCGCGAAGACGTTCGACTACACCAACCGCGTTTCTTAACGCTTCCCGCTTAGCGATCTACAAGGGTATGTAGATCCACTCTCCCTCTCGTAGATGCTCATCACCATGGATAGACCTGCGTGTGCATAGGATTTTTTTTGTTTCCCATGCAACGTTCCCCGACAGGTACACGGTGACCTGTTCGTGTGTCAACACACTTTTTGGCGACTCCACTCGGGACAAAGCTTTGAAGGGTCTCCAATCCGTTCTTGCTACCGATAGATCGTCATCTAGGGTTTGCAATCTCAAAGGTAATATGAATAACCCATTGACTTATGTAGATGCAAATAATGCATATGTTGTTGCTAGATTGTTTTATGAGCATAATGTATCGGCTAGCCCTATCTTTGTTAATCATGCATCTAATTATGTGCAAGAGCCGATACATAAAAATCTCCATGATTCTACCTCATATAATTTTAGCAACATGCAACATATGTATTCCAACTCCCATGCATCGGCAATCCCACAAATCCATATGCCGATGAACAATATGATGAGTTCGGTTAATCGAGTTGAAACACCCCATGTAAAAAAATCAATAGCATGCAACAAAATGTTCCACCTTTTTATTCACCGGCAACTGATTTTCAATATGTTGATCGAAACATGCCGATGGACAGGAGAATCGGTCATGCTACTAGCTATTTGGCCAATTACCCTCAGCCATCATATGATACACCTCGTGTTAGTAATTTTTGGCACCATAGACAACTGTGGATGTTCATAATTCGGCTCCGCACCTTCATAGTCATAGCCGAATGAGTGAAAATTCCGCGAGGGTGTATACGCCATCACCTAATATTGTAGCGTATAATGCACCCTCTATGCAATTGCAGAATTTCGGCTACCACCCATCTCGAAAGAATCCAAACGTGTTGTGGAGCAATCCCTTACAGAATGGGATGTGGCTACATTAAAAAAGGATATAGCCCGAAATAACAAGATTAGTGCCTTTTGCCTTGAAGAACATGATAAGGGTCTAGTTCCTGATTATAATGCAATAAAAGCTAGAGTTTTACAAGAAGATGAATCTTTGCCAATTGATAGAATTGGCGAGCAAAAATATGGTTCTACAATGATGCATAAGCCTTCACCTAGTACTACATCATATTACACCCCCTACAGAATTGCAAAATTCTGGCATCACCCATGTGTCATTGCCGAAAGAGTCTCAAAAGCGTTGGGGGCAATCATATCCAAAGTGGGCTGAAATTGAGAAAAAACTTAAAGCTAGTATTGCCACTCGCCGCCAGAAACAGACATAAAAAATAATTGGCTCGAAGAAAAGAAGCATTGCCAATTAGTAGAATCAATGAAAATAAGGATGATTCGAAAGATGAAAGTGCTTCGGTTGAAAAAGCCTAATCAAGTAGTATGTATTTCGAATCCATCAAATCCAAAAGACAGGTATTATTGAGAAAGGGCATGGAAAGCATAGCGAAACTGTCATGCTTGACTTTTCTAAAGTTAATGGAACCTATTTCTTGTCCTATGAGTTGCGTGCCACATCAATTTACAAGCCTCAAGGACAAGAACAAGTAGTTGAACAAAGTTCGGTTGACAAGGATCTTCAAAGTAATGATGCACGGAATCAAGAAAAATATAATGAAGAGGCGTTGGGGAGCCATCCAAAGATGGAGCAAGATATTTTTCAAGTCACAACACCATCATGCTCTTGTTGGGGAACGTTGCATGGAAAACGAAAAATTTCCTACGCACACGTAAGATCTATCCATGGTGATGAGCATCTATGAGAGGGAGAGTGGGTCTACATACCCTTGTAGATTGCTAAGCGAGAAGCGTTAAGAAACATAGTTGATGTAGTCGAACGTCTTCGCGATCCAAATCGCCGAGCGTCCCGCGATCCAATCACGATCCGTCCCGATCTAGCGCCGAATGGATGGCACCTCCGCGTTCAGCACATGTACAGCTCAATGACGATCTCCGCCTTCTTGATACAACAAGAGGGAGTGGAGAGGTAGATGAGTTCTCCAGCAGCGCGATGGTGCGGCGGCGGCGGTGGTGGAACTATTCCGATAGGGCTTTGCCTAAGCACCTTCTAAACTAGACTAGAGGAGAAAACAATCTAGAAGAAGAAGAGGGCATCACGTGGAAATTAGGGTTAGGGCTGCCCTCAAATCCTCTAGTATATATAGAAGGGAGGGTAGGGAGTCTGACGCCCCAAGGGCTGCACCTTTGGTGCAGCCGAAGTGGGAGGTGGAGGAGTCCTACTCCAATCCTACTAGGAGTAGGATTCCTACTCTCCACTTGGAAACTCTTTCCACCTTTGGGTTTTTCCTTCCCTAGCCACATGGGACTTAGTGGGGGCTTTGGCCAGCCCACCAGGGGCTGGTTTGTCTCCTCTCACAGCCCATGAGGCCCTTTGGGGCATCAGGCCCCTCCCGATGGTCCCCCAGTACCCTCCCGACACTCCCGGTACACTACCGAAGGGCCCGAAACTTTTCCGGTGACCAAAACGGGACTTCCTATATATCTTTACCTCCGGACCATTCCGGAGCTCCTCATGACGTGAGGGATCTCATCTAGGACTCCGAACAACCTTCGATAACCACCATACATAACTTTATACTACCAAAACGTCACCGAACCTTAAGTGTGCAGACCCTGCGGGTTCGAGCACTATGTAGACATGACCAAGACACCTCCACGGTCAATAACCAATAGCGAGACCTGGATGCCATATTGGTTCCTACATATTCTATGAAGATCTTTATCGGTTGAACCTCTATGTCAAGGATTCAGTTAATCTCGTATGATGTTTCCTTTGTTCTTCGGTATGTTACTTGCCCGAGATTTGATCATCGGTATCTCTATACCTAGTTCAATCTTGCTACCGGTAAGTCTCTTTACTTGTTCCGTAATACAAGATCCTGTGGCTAACACTTTAGTCACATTGCTTGCAAGGCTTGTTGTGATGTTGTATTACTGAGTGGGCCTTGAGATACCTCTTCGTCACCCAGAGTAACAAATCCCAGTCTTGATCCATGCCCACTCAACAGACACCCTTGGAGATACCTGTAGAGCACCTTTATAGTCACCCAGTTATGTTGCGACGTTTGATACACATAAGGTACTCCTCAAGTATCAGTGAGTTTCATGATCTCATGGTCATAGGAAAGGATACTTGACATGGAGAAAACGATAGCAATAAATTGACACGATCATATGCTATGTTTATAGTTTGGGTCTTGTCCATCACATCATTCTCCCAATGATGTGGTACCGTTATTAAATGACATCTCATGTCAATGTCTAGGAAACCTTGACCATCTTTGATCAATGAGCTAGTCTACTAGAGGCATACTAGGGACACAGTGTTGTCTATATATCCACACATGCAATGTGTTTCCAATAAATAAAATTTTAGCATGGATAATAAACGATTATCATGAACAAGGAAATATAATAATAACTATTTATTATTGCCTCTAGGTCATATTTCCAACATCTCTTCCAACATATTTGAAGAGGTATGTCTAGCAAGTAATTTACCTATTTTCAGATTTGGTCACAACTTTATTATTGATGCATATATTGGAAAAATTATCATAAATACTTTTGAAAGACCAACGAAGAGGGGTAATTTACTTGTTATAAAAAAAATTGTTATAGAGCATATCGGTCAACCCATTGCACCATTTATAAAGACCGATAATGACTTCTTATTGCAGCCAAGGCTTTCCCCATTGCTTTATTTGAAGTTCATATCTAATTGGGTAGCTTTGCTTGTTTCATACTTGGCTTACACTTGGTCTCAACTGAGACATGTGTGTTCTAACTACTTTTGTTTTACAAATTTAAAGCCAAGGTTAAATTCTTTTGACAAAACCGATGCTAACATAATATCTTATCCAAAGACATCGGAGATAGAGTGCAAAACAAAATACATAGCCGAATGGGGAGATTCCAAAT
Organism: Hordeum marinum; assembly: GCA_022496015.1. Classification (NCBI taxonomy): domain Eukaryota; kingdom Viridiplantae; phylum Streptophyta; class Magnoliopsida; order Poales; family Poaceae; genus Hordeum; species Hordeum marinum. The sequence continues at coordinate 431,190,984 of CM039674.1, read as the reverse complement.
TTGAACCATTCGTTTGCTTACCTCCGAAGTCGTTCCCACATCAAGATTGATTAGAAAGCAAGAAGTTTACCTTCAATTCGAACATGCGTGATCAAATCTTTGATTTGTTGTTGAGAAATAATTATAATAGAATTCTTGATCACCATGTCAAACCATCAATCCGAGGACGAATGTATTGTAAGTTGCATGATTCGTTCAAGCACAATTTTGAGGATTGCAATATGTTTTTTCAAATGGTTAAATCGTCCATAGACAAAGGACGATTGAAATTTGTTGAAGCACCAAGGGATGACCGGTCTATTCTAATTGGCCGTGATGGCAAAAAGTTTTTGTATCGGTTGCTTCAAGCCGATCCATTTAAAGAGAAGATAAAAACTGTAGGTGATGGGATCAAGCTTTCAAGTAAAGAGGTTGTTCAACACAATGAAAATATACTTGATAGCATGAGTTCTATAGAGGTTACAATGAAGACACCAAGGACTGGGGAGCAACAAGAAAATCCAACAATCAATGCAAGCACGACCAAAGAAAACAAAGGCCGAAGTAAGCACAAGGGCATGAAATCAAAAGTTACTTTGCAGAGTTACTAGCTAAATATCAAAAAGCAACTAAAGAAAATAGTGCTCATCGGCCAAATAGTGCAAAAGCATCAAGATAACCCCCTAGGTGCAAATTTGTAGACCGATATTGGCGAAGGGCAAATTTCAATGCATCATATTCATATCCATATTTTGGGCCGCCAATGCCAATGCCATGGATACCTCCCTATGCTCATGTCAATCCATATCTATCATGGGACAAGTATGATACAAGGGCACGTTATCCATCTTATGTTAAATCATCTCACCAACATTATACAGCTTCAAAAAGATCAACATTTGATGAACAATCATATATCAAAGGCCATTTCAATTATAAGGAATTAGTCCAGAGCACAAGAAGGAAGAAAGAGGTGGCCAAGCAAGTTTACCGCGCTAAAAGAGATGGACGTAAGAGTGCTATTTCAGATTTGATCTCAAATGAAAAAGAGCCAATTAAAATGTTGACATTGGCTAATAAAAGCGATGAGGCAAGTCAATCAAGTGTCGAATCTGAAAATAAGTTGAGAGTGCACAAGGTAAAAAAGGAATTGCCATTGCTTCAAACAAAATCATAGCCGGGGTGCCCACTCGGCTTATCGTATTGGCAAAACAAGAAACTACAAAAGCTAAGTGCACAAGAACTTGAAAAGATGAACATTGCATGGATGCCCAAAGGAAGCACTCAAAACAAGAATGATGTACAAGCTTTCGTTGCGATAAGTGCAGCAAAGGTGAATTAGGAGAAGAGTGAATTCTATGAAGAACCAAGCCAAAGGTTTGCAGAAAATCTTTGGTTCAATCAATATCCATATTATTCAACTATGCCATTAATGCCTATGCCATGGAATTCTTCATCAGGTATGATTGGTTATCCTCCATGGTCTTATTTTAATCCTTGGATGCAATATACTTTCTTACATCATGAAAGGGTATTACCAAATCACAATACATTTGATTAGCTACAAGTTTGTTGCTGATCCAAAGAGCCAAAATACTTGATTTGTTATTTCATTTGCTTATTTTGGCTATACATGATTTTGGTAGATAGAGTTTACATGGACCTTATGGTTATGGCCGATATTTATCTATTTCCCTAAGAATCTATCTAAGTGTGGCCGATGTAATATTCTTGCATCGTCCGTAGCCCTATTGGAAACTGCGCCAAGCTGCATATTCATTCAAATTTATATTTATATCTATGTCATGCTTACATGGAATAGAGACATTATAAGTGATGTCATCCGGCATATGTTGCATATGCCAATTCATAATTGTAGAATTGGCGAGATGCTTATGACTTGATTGAAAATGATTTGGCTTATGTGTCTTCAAATGTATGAGAGGACAAATCATTGTTGCTTTTATTATTGTGTATAGATGTATGACATGCATAATATATAATTTATGCTTGTCTCTCTAATACTATGGAGATTATGTTTTGGTTGTTGAATTCATAACAATGGCCAAGGTGTTGGTGTTGTTCCTATATCTCCTTATGGTGCTATTTTGTGGAGCCTCATGCCACTTAAAATATTTATGCACAAATGATCAACGCCGAATATGAATTGTTATTCGGATAGAAGCTTTTACTTGCTATAGGTCTTATACATATTGAGACTTTTGGTGATTCGTTATAAATATTGCAACAAATATCAAAAAGTTATCAATGTCTTGACAAACTCTTATAATTTATCTTGAGGCATGTTTTATCTCCTTGGGTGGCTTTCCAATTGTTCATATATCTAGACATGACAATTGGAGAACATTGTCACAACAAGCATCTAGCTACCATGTTGATCATATTGTATTGCATATCTATCAATAGTCGATGCTTAGCCTCGTAGAAATAGGTAAGGCCGAACTGAAGCCCACTGCTTGGACCACTAATAAAGAATTTATGCAGACGAAAGCAAGCATCAGAGAAAGTTAATTCTTGATTATTTGAAAGATCCTACCAGAAGGGTGGAAAATATAGTATGGACGATGGTCTTTACATGCATATCTATGGAAGTTTATCATTGGATTAATGAAGTCGAGAAGATTTCACCCAGGTTTGCATCAAAAGTTCAAGAAAGCAACAATCAATACACAATTATCACTCTAAGCACATATAAAATGGTCGATATATACTTATCATCCTAAGCACATAGAAAATGGCCGACGGAGTGTTCACATCGTCCTTAGAACAACTCTAAACAACTTATTTTTTGGCACACAAGCTTCGCCGAAAAACAGGGAGGCATGTGTTGACATCCGATTTTGGCATGGATGAAAACACTAGTAAGGTGGCTTCAAATAAAGAAGTGCTCCACATGAAAAAAAAATCGTGGTTGACATGAACATTGTTGAAGTTTGGACCATTGTCATCCGATTTCATCTCGAAGGCCGAAGTTGTGCTCAAAGTACTAAGATTTCATATGCAGAATATTGTTTGGCCGATTATGCCTCTAAGATGGCCTCATACGATTTTTATATAAAGATCGTCTCAATCGGAGGTCGTATGCAACCTGTGGAGCCAAAACAAGATCAGCAACAAAGGCTGCAGAGTCATTTCGGATCCACCGAGTTTTTTTGACTCAGTGACACCGAGTTGACTCGGTAATTCTGAGAAAAATCATTCGGAAATTCTGAGTGAGATGCACAAGATTACATAAAGTTGGCCACGTTAACTCGGTGAGATCGAGAAAAATCACTTGGTGGCTCCGAGTTGGTCCGGAAAATTGCCAAAGTTTCCTATCCGGGTTAGGTTAGCTTTTTTGACGTTTTGGACGGGATTTTTAGCCCTTTTCTTGTACGAGAAGTCTAGCCGACTCATATATATGTTAGAGGTTACGGCTGATTGAGCAACACACAATCGAACCAATCTATTCATTACACTTTCGTGTTCATCTACTTTTATCTTCTACCCTTGTATCTTCTTCCTCGTCCTTCGTTCATTCTTCTCTTGGAGGGCAGCGATCCAAGAGGCCCTTTTATAACCCACAAGTATAGTGGATCAATTGTAGCCTTTCCCGATAAGTAAGAGTGTCAAACCCAACGAGGAGCTAAAGGTAGAACAAATATTCCCTCAAGTTCTATCTACCACCGATACAACTCTACGCACGCTTAATGTTCGCTTTACCTAGAACAAGTATGAAACTATAAGTACTTTGTAGGTGTAACGAGATAGGGTTTCAAGATAAAAAAGAGCACGTAAATAACATATAGGGGCTACTAAGATAAATAAACAACTAAGTTGGTTTAACGAGTGTGGAAAAGTGGTGGTAGGAGTTGCGGAATTGTCCCTAGGCAATCAATAACTAGACAGGTAATCATTATTGCAATTTTATATGAGGGAGAGGCATAAGCTAACATACTTTCTCTACTTGGATCATATGCACTTATGATTGGAACTCTAGAAATCATCCGCAACTACTAATGATCATTAAGGTAAAACCCAACCATAGCATTATAAGGTATCAAGTCGTCTTTACTCCCATATGCAACAACCCACCTACTCGGGTTTATTCTTCTGTCACTCAAGCAACCCACCATACGTGAATCATGAACACATTGCAACACCCTACAGCAAGGATCCCTCACTCTTGCGTGACATGCAGAGCACCATTGGACAACACCAATAATAAAACATGCAACTCAAACCAATCATGATCATCAATCAACCCATAGGACAACAAAAATCTACTCAGACATCATAGGATGGCAACACATCATTGGATAATAATATGAAGCATCAAGCACCATGTTCAAATAGAGGGTACAACGGGTTGCGGGAGAGTGGACCATTGTAGATAGATGGGGGAGGTGATGGAGGTGTTGGTGAAGATGACAGAGTTGTTGGAGTAGATCGCCGTCACGATGATGGCCCCGGTGGTGTTCCGGTGCCACCGGGAGAGAGGGGGGAGAGCCCCCTCCTTCTTATTATTCCTTGACCTCCCCCTAGATGGGAGGAGGGTTTCCCCGCTAGTCCTTGGCCTCCATGGCGGCGGAGGGGCGGGAGCCCCTCCGAGATTGGATCTCTCTCTCTATTTCCTTCTGTTTCTGCACTCCTAGATTCTGGCCTGTCATTGTTTCTTAAATATCCGGAGATCCGTAACTCCGATCGGGCTGAAATTTTGAGGGGATTTTTATTATAAAAATATCTTCCTTGCGGCAAAAGGAGAGCTCCAACTTACTTAAGGGTGACCACAAGGGCCCAGGGTGCGGCCAGGGGTAGGCCTTGCCCCTGGCTTGTGGTCACCTCGAGCATCGTCTCACACTGATTCTTTTCCCAAAAATCACATATATTCCAAAAAAATCTCTGTAAATTTTTATCGTGTTTGGACTTCGTTTGGTATGGATATTCTGTGAAACAAAAAACATGCAGAAACAGGAACTGACACTGGGCACTGGATCAATATGTTAGTCCCAAAAATAGTATAAAAAGTTGCCAAAAGTGTATGAAAGTTGTAGAATATTGGCATGAAACAATCAGAAATTATAGATACGATGGAGACGTATCACCATCCCCAAGCTTAATTCCTGCTCATCCCCGAGTAGGTAAATGGTAAAAAAGATAATTTTTGATGTGGAATGCTACCTAGCATAATTTTGATCATATAATCTAGTCATGGCATGAATATTAAGACACGAGTGATTCAAAGCAATAGTCTATCATTTGAATTAAAACAATAATACTTCAAGCATACTAATAAAAGCAATCATGTCTTATCAAAATACCATGGCTGAAAGAAAGTTATCCCTACAAAATCATATAGTCTGGCTATGCTGCATCTTCCCCACACGAAGTATATATCATGCACAACCCCGATGACAAGTCAAGCAATTGTTTCACACCTTTTATGTTCTCAAACCTTTTCAACTCTCACACAATACATGAGCATGAGCCATGGATATAGCACTATAGGTGAAATAGAGTATGGTGGAGGCTGTAAGGAAAAGGAGAAGATAGTCTCACATCAACTAGGCATATCAACAGGCTATGGAGATGCCCATTGATAGATAACTATGTGAGTGAGTAGGGATTGCCATGCAACAGATGCACTAGAGCTATAAGTATAGGAAAGCTCAAAAAGAAACTAAGTGGGTGTGCATCCAACTTGCTTGCTCATGAAGACCTAGGGCAATATGAGGAATCCCATCAATGGAATATACAAGCCAAGTTATATAATGAAAAATTCCCACTAGTATATGAAAGTGACAAAATAGGAGACTCTCTATCATGAAGATCAAGGTGCTACTTTGAAGCACAAGTGTGGAAAAAGGATAGTAGCATTGTCCCTTCTCTCTTTTCTATCTTTTTTATTTTATTTTATTTTATTTTGGTGGGCATCTTTGGCCTCTTTTTTTATTTGGGCTTCATTGGCCTAGTTTATTATTTTTAAAGTCTAGAGTCTCATCCCAACTTGCGAGGGAATCATAGCTTCCATCATCCTTTCCTCACATGGGACAATGCTCTAATAATGATGATCATCATACTTTTATTTACTTACAACTCAATAATTACAACTCGATACTTAGAAGAAATTATGATTCTATATGAATACCTCCGGCGGTGTACCGGGATATGCAGTGATCTAGCATAGCAAATGACATAAAAATAGACAAGCCATGAAAACATCATGCTAGCTATCTTACAATCATGCAAAGCAATATGAAAATGATGGTGCGTGTTATAATAAACGGAACGATGGAAGTTGCATGGAAATATATCTCGTAATGGCTATGGAAATGCCATAATAGGTAGGTATGGTGGCTGTTTTGAGGGAGGATATATGGTGGGTTTAATGCACCAGCGAAAGTTGCGTGGTACTAGAAAGGCTAGCAAAGGTGGAAGGGTGAGAGTGTGTATAATCCATGGACTCACATTAGTCATAAGAACTCACATACTTATTGCAAAAGTCTATTAGTCATCGAAGCAAAGTATTAGACGCATGCTCCAAGGGGAGAGGTTGGTAGGAGTTAACCATCACGCGCTCTCGACCCTCACACAAAGGTTGACAATCAATAAACAAATCATGCTCCGACTTCCTTAGAGAACGGTTCACCATACGTGCATGCTACGGGAATCACAAACCTTTACACATGTATTTCTACCAATCCACAATTACTCACTAGCATGACTCTAATATCACCATCTTTATATCGCAAAACTATTGCAAGGAATCAAACACATCATATTCAGTGATCTACAAGTCTTATGTAGGATTTTATGACTAACCATGTGAATGACCAACTCCCGTGAACTCTCTAAATAGATATAAGTGAAGCATGAGAGTTTAATTCTTTCTATAAAATATATGCCCACGCTCTAACAAATATAAGTGAAGCAAAAGAGCATTCTATAAATGGCAGTTTTCTATGTGTGAGAAACAGGCAATCCAAACTTCAAATGATATAAGTGAAGCACATGAAGCATTCTATAAAGCCATACTCAAAAGATATAAGTGAGGTGCAAAGAGCCTTCTATAAATCAACCAAGGACTTTCTCATACCAGCATGGTGCATTATTAAAAAAAAAGACACGATGCTCCAAGATTTACGCATATCATGTGACGAATAAAAATATAGCTCCAACTAAAATAACCGATGGTTGTTAGAAGAAAGACGGGATGCCTTCCGGGGCCTCGCCAAGCTTAGTTTCTTGGGAGTACTTGAATGTTACCTTGGGGTTCCTCGGGAATCCCCAAGCTTAGTCTATTTCCACTCCTTATTCCTTCATTCATCGTGATCTCACCCAAAACTTGAAAACTTCAATCACACAAAACTTAACAAAATCCTCGTGAGATCCGTTAGTATAGTAAAGCAAATTACCACTTAAATGTTGGAAATATGACCTAGAGGCTATAATAAATTAGTTATTATCATATTTCCTTGTTCATGATAATCGTTTATTATCCATGCTATAATTATATTGATCGGAGACTTAGATACATGTGTGGATACATAGACAAAACCATGTCCCTAGTATGCCTCTACTAGACTAGCTTGTTGATCAAAGATGGTTAAGGTTTCCTAGCCATGGACATGAGATGTCACTTGATAAACGGGATCACATCATTAGGAGAATGGTGTGATGGACAAGACCCAAACTACAAACGTAGCATATGATCGTGTCAGTTTATTGCTACTGTTTTCTGCATGTCAAGTATATGTTCCTATGACCATGAGATGATGCAACTCACGGATACCGGAGGAGTGCCTTGTGTGTATCAAACGTCACAACGTAATTGGGTAACTATGAAGGTACTCTACAGGTATCTCCGAGGGTGTCTATTGAGTTGGCATGGATCAAGAATGGGATTTGTTACTCCGTGTGACGGAGAGGTATCTCAGGGCCCACTCAGTAATACAACATCACAACAAGCCTTGCAAGCAATGTGACTAAGTGTTAGTCATGGGATCTTGTATTACGGAACGAGTAAAGAGACTTGCCGGTAACGAGGTTGAACTAGGTATGGAGATACCGACGATCGAATCTCGGGCAAGTAACATACCGAAGAACAAGGGAGCATCATACGGGATTAACTGAATCCTTGACATAGAGGTTCGAACGATAAAGATCTTCGTAGAATATGTAGGAACCAATATGGACATCCAGGTCCCGCTATTGTTTATTGACCGTAGAGGTGTCTAGGTCATGTCTACATAGTTCTCGAACCCGCAGGGTCTGCACACTTAAGGTTCGGTGACGTTTCGGTAGTATAGAGTTATGCATGGTGGTGACCGAAGGTTTTCGGAGTCCCAGATGAGATCTCGGACATCACAAGGAGCTCCGGAATGGTCTGGAGGTAAAGATTGATATATAGGAAGTCCTGTTTTGGTCGCCGGAAAAGTTCCGGGCTAATCGGTAGTGTACCGGGAGTGCCGGTAGTGTACCGGGAGGCCATCGGGAGGGGTATTTCGACCCAAGAGGCTACATGGGCTGTGGGAGAGTAAATACCAGCCCTTGGTGGGCTAGTGGAAGTCCCACACAAGGCCGATGCGGCTGGGAATAAAAGCCCAAAGGGAAAAGGTGGAAAAGGCAAAAAAAAGGAGGAATCCTAGTCCTACTAGGATTGGAGGAGGAGTCCTCCTCTCCTCCCCACTTTGGCCGACCCAAGGAGGCTTGGCCCTTGAGCCAAGTCCTCTGCTCCTCTCCTCCTATATATACTAGAGGATTTTAGGTTTTTTACATAGAATTTTTAGCCACGTGCTGCCCGTTCCTCTAGTGCATAGTTTCTCCTCTAGATCGGATTTCTGCAGTGCTTAGGCGAAGCTCTGCCGGAATAGCTCCACCACCATCTCCGGAGCGCTGTCATGCTGCCGGAGAACTCTTATACCTCTATGTTCGCTCTTGCTGGATCAAGAAGGAGGAGATCATCATCGAGCTGTACGTGTGCTGAACGCGGAGGTGCCATCCGTTCGGCGCTAGATCGGAAGGACCGTGATCAAGATCGCGAAACGGATCGTGATGAGTTCGCGGGACGGATCGTGATGAGTTTGCGGGACGGATCGTGACGAGATCATGGGATGGATCGTGATGAGTTCGCGGGACGGATCGTGATTGGATCGCGGGATGGATCATGATGAGATTGCGGGACGCTCGGCGATTTGGATCGCGAAGACGTTCGACTACACCTCCGCATTTCTTAACGCTTCCCGCTTAGCAATCTACAAGGGTACATAGATCCACTCTCCCTCTCATAGATTCTCATCCCCATGGATAGATCTTGCATGTGCGTAGGAAATTTTTTGTTTCCCATGCAACGTTCCCCAACAGTGGCATCATGAGCTAGGTCTATGTGTAGATGAGATCTCGAGTGGAACACAAAGAGTTTGTGGGCGTTGATGCTTAGATTGCTTCCTACCTTGGTCGTGTTTTGATTCAACGGTATTGTGAGATGAAGCGGCCTGGACCAACATTACTCGTACGCTTACGAGAGACCGGTTCCCTCAACCGCAACTTGTTGCATAGATGGCTTGCGGGTGCTAGTTTCTCTCACTTTAATTGGATCGGATTCGACAAAGGCGGTCCTTGAGAAGGTTGAAAATCAACTAGTGTATCACCGTTGTGGTTTTTGCATAGATGACAATTGTGCTTGCTAGATACCCGTAGCAGCCACGTAAAACATGCAACAACAATTAGAGGATGTCTAACTTGTTTTTGCAGGGTATGTTGTGATATGATATGGCCAATTATATGATGTGATATATGTGATGTATGAGATGATCATGTGATGTATAGATTATGACGACTTGCATGTCGATGAGTACGGCAACCGGCAGGAGCCATAGGGTTATCTTTAATTATTGTATGACCTGCGTGTCAATCATTAAGAGCTATGTAATGCTTTACTTTATCACTAAACGGTAGCAATAGTAGTAGAAGCATGTTGGGCGCGACAACCCCGATGGCGACACGTTGATGGAGATCAAGATGATGGAGATCATGGTGTCATGCCGGTGACGATGGAGATCATGCCGGTGCGTTCATGATGGAGATCAAAAGCACAAGTTCATGGCCATATCATGTCACTTATGATTTGCATGTGATGTTAATCCTTTTATGCACCTTGTTTTTCTTAGGACGAGGTAGCATTATAAGGCGATCCTCACTTAATTTCAAGATAAATTGTGTTCTCCCCGAGTGTGCACCATTGCAAAAGTTTGTCGTGTTGAGACACCACGTGATGATCGGGTGTGATAGACTCTACGTTCACATACAATGGGTGCAAGCCAGTGTTGCACATGCAGAACACTCGGGTTAAACTTGACGAGCCTAGCATGTACAGACATGGCCTCAGAACACAAGAGACCGAAAGGTTGAACATGAGTAATATAGTAGATATGATCAACATAATGATGTTCACCATTGAAACCACCTCAACTCACGTGATGATCGAACTTGAGTTGGTGAACTTGGATGATGGATCACTCGAATGACTGGAGCGATGTCAATTTGAGTGGGAGTTCTTAAGTAATATGATTAATTGAACTCATTACCATGAACATAGTCTGTAGTGTCTTTGCAAACTATGTTGTAGATTACTAGCTCACGCTGTAGCTCCCTTGAATTTTATATGTTCCTAGAGAAACAGAGTTGAAAGATGTTGGTAGCAATATTGCGGACTGGGTCCGTGATCTGAGGATTGTCCTCGTTGCTGCACAGAAGGCTTATGTCCTTAATGCACCGCTCGGTGCGCCAACCCTCTGGCATTGTTTGTAGATGTTGTGAACATCTGACAGGCATGTTCTGATGACTACTTGATAGTTTAGTGCGTCATGCATTACAGCTTAGAATTGAGGCTTCGAAACATTTTGAACGTCACGGAACATATGAGATGTTCTAAGAGCTGAAATTAGGATCTCAGGCTCATGCCCATGTTGCGAGATATGAGATCTCCAACAAGATTCTTTGCCTGCAAGATGAAGAAGAATAGCTCAATCGTTGAGCATGTGCTCAGATTGTCTAGGTGCTACAATTGCTTGAATCAAGTGGGAGTTGATCTTCCAGATAGGATAGTGATTGATATAGTTCTCCAAGTCACTGTCACTAAGCTACTAGAACTTGGTGATGAACTATAAAACGCCAGGGATAGAAATAATGATCCCTGAGCTGTTCGCGATGTTTGACACTGCGAAGGTAGAAATTGAGAAGGAGCGTCAAGTGTTGATGGTTAGTCAAAACCACTAGTTTCGAGAAGGGCAAGAGCAATGAGGGAAACTTCATGGATAGCAAGTCAGTTGCAGCTCCAGTGAAGCAACCCAAAGTCTAACCCAAACCCGAGACTAACTGCTTCGATTATGAGGAGAACAGTCGCTGAAGCGGAACAACCCTAGATAGTTGGTAGATAAGAAGGCTGGCAAAGTCGACAGAAGTATATTTGATATACGTGTTATTGATGTGTACCTTGCTAGTACTCCTAGTAGCACCTGGGTATTGGATACCGGTTCGGTTGCTAAATGTTAGTAACTCGAAGTAAAAGCTACGGAATAAACGGATACTAGCTAAGTGTGAGGTGGCGATGTGTGCTGGAAATGTTTCCAAGGTTGATGTGATCAACATCGCACGCTCTCTCTACCTTCGAGATTAGTGACGAACCTAAATAAATGTTATTTGGTGTTTTTGCGTTGAGCATGAATGTGATTAGATCATGTTCATTGCAACACGGTTATTCATTTAAGTTAGAGAATAATGGTTATTCTATTTACATGAATAATTCCTTCAATGGTCATGCACCCAGTAAGAATGGTTTGTTGAAACTTGATCATAGTAATACACATGTTCATAACATTGATGCCAAAAAGATACAAAGTTAATAATAATAGTACCACATACTAGTGGCACTGCCGCTAAATGTCATATTGGTATAAAACGCATGAAGAAACTCCATGCGATGGATCTTTGGACTCATTCGATTTTGAATCGGTTGAGACATGCGAACCATGCCTCTTGGTCAAGATGACTAAGGACCCCTTTTTCTATTTTGATGAAGCGGGCAAGTGATTTATTGGAAATGATACATGTTGATGTATGCAATCCAATGAGTCTTGTAGCGTGCGGTGGATATCGTTATTTTCTTACCTTCACTAATGATTTGAGTAGATATAGTGTATATTTACTTAATGAAACACAAGTCTGAATCGTTTGAAAGGTTCAAGCAAATTCAGAGTGAATTTTAAGATCATCGTGACAAGAAGATAAACATGTTTGCGATATGATCGTGGAGGTGAATATCTGAGTTACGAGTTTGGCATACAACTTTAGACAATGTGAAAGTTGTTTCACAACTCACGCCACCTGGAACGCCATAGTGTGATAGTGTGTCCAAACGTCATAGTCGTGCTCTATTGGATATGGTGCGTGCTATGATTTCTATTATCGTTTTGTTACTATAATTTTGGGGTTATGCATTAGACACAACTACATTAACTTTAAATAGGGCACCATCTAAATCCGTTGAGATGACACCATGTGAATTATGGTTTGATAGAAACCTAAGCTGTCATTTCTTAATGTTTAGGGCTGTGACGCTTGTGTGGAAAGTGTTTTCACCTAATGAGCTCGAACCCAAAGCGGACAAATGCATCTTCATAGAATACCCTAAGAACAGTTGGGTGAACCTTCTATCTTAGATCCAAGCATAAAGTGTTTGTTGCTAAAACTGGGTCCTTTTTCGAGGAAAAGTTTCTCTTGAAATAATTGAGTGGGAGGAAGATAGAACTTGATGAGGTTATTGAACCTCTGTTTCAACCAGAGAGTAGCGTAGTGTAGGAAGTTGTTTTTGTGAAGCCTACGTTAGTTGAAGAGGAAGTTAATGATGATGATCATGAAGCTTCGGATCAAGTTACTATCGAACTTCGTAGGTTGATAAGGACGTGTACTGCTCCTGAGTGGTGCGGCAACCCTGTCTTAGAGGTCATGTTGTTGGACAACGATGAACCTATGAACTATGGAGAAGCGATGATGGGCCCGGATTCCGAAAAATGGTTAGAGGCCATGAAATCCGAGAATGGATCCATGTATGAAAACTAAGTATAGACTTTGGTAGACTTGCTTGTTGGACGGCAGGTCGTTGAGTACAAATGGATGTTTAAAATGAAGACAGACGCTCATGGTAAATGCCACCATTTGTAAAGCTCTACTTGTTGCAAAGAAGTTTACGACAAGTTCAAGGAGTTGACTGCGATGAGACTTTCTCACTCGTAGCGATGCTAAAGTCTATTGGAATTATGTTAGCAGTTGCTGCATTTTTCAATTATGAAATCCAGCAGATGCTTGTTGAACATCATTTATGCTAAGATTTTTTCAAAGGAAGACCTGGATAAAGCTACCTAATTGTTGAACATCAAGATCTATAGAGATAGATCAAGATGCTTGATGAGACTTTCAATGAGTACATACCTTGAGAAGATTTTGAAAGAGTTCAAAATGGATCAATCGGAGAAAGAGTTCTCGCCTGATTTGTAATGTGTGAAGTTGAGTGAGACTTAAAGCTCGACAACGGCAGAAGAAAGAGAAAGGACGAACGTCGCCCCCTATGCCTTAGCCATAGGCTCTGTATAGTATGCCATGTTGTGTACCGTACCTGTGTGTGCCTTGCCATGAGTCCGTCAAGGGGTATAAGAGTGATCCGGGAGTGGATCACTGGACAACGGTCAATATTATCCTTAGTGACTAAAGGACTAAGGAAACGTTTCTCGATTATGGAGGTGATAAAGGGTTTATCGTAAAGATTTACGTCGATGCAAGCTTTAACACTAATTGGGATGACTCTTAGTAGCAATCCGGATACATATAGTAGAGCAGCCATTTGGAATTGCTCCAAGTGGAGTGTGGTAGCAGTGTTTACGGTTTGACATAGAGATTTGCAAAGTACAAACGGATCTGAATGTCGCAGACCCTTGACTATAAGACCTCTCTCAAATGCAAAGCATGATCGAGCCCCAGAACTCATTGGGTGTTAGATTCATAACAATTTGAATCACATGGTGATGTGAAATAGATTATTGACTCTAGTGCAAGTGGGAGACTGTTGGAAATATGCCCTAGAGGCAATAATAAATTAGTTATTATCATATTTCCTTGTTCATGATAATCTATTATTATCCATGCTATAATTGTATTGATTGGAGACTTAGGTACATGTGTGGATACATAGACACAACCATGTCCCTAGTATGCCTCTACTAGACTAGCTCGTTGATCAAAGATGGTTAAGGTTTCCTAGCCATGGACATGAGATGTCATCTGATAAACGGGATCACATCATTAGGAGAATGGTGTGATGGACAAGACCCAAACTACAAACGTATCATATGATCGTGTCAGTTTATTGCTACTGTTTTCTGCATGTCAAGTATATGTTCCTATGACCATGAGATCATGCAACTCACGGATACCGGAGGAGTGCCTTGTGTGTATCAAACGTCGCAACGTAACTAGGTGACTATAAAGGTACTCTACAGGTATCTCCGAGGGTGTCTGTTGAGTTGGCATGGATCAAGACTGGGATTTGTTACTCCGTGTGACGAAGAGGTATCTCAGGGCCCACTCAGTAATACAACATCACAACAAGCCTTGCAAGCAATGTGACTAAGTGTTAGTCACAGGATCTTGTATTATGGAATGAGTAAAGAGACTTTCCGGTAACGAGGTTGAACTAGATATGGAGATACCGACGATCGAATCTCGGGCAAGTAACATACCGAAGAACAAAGGGAGCATCATACGGGATTAACTGAATCCTTGACATAGAGGTTTGACCGGTAAAGATCTTCATAGAATATGTAGGAACCAATATGGGCATCCAGGTCCCGCTATTGTTTATTGACCGTAGAGGTGTCTCGGTCATGTCTACATAGTTCTCGAACCCTCAGGGTCTCCACACTTAAGGTTCAGTGACGTTTCGGTAGTATAGAGTTATGCATGGTGGTGACCAAAGGTTGTTCAGAGTCCCGGATGAGATCCCGGACATCACGAGGAGCTCCGGAATGGTCCGGAGGTAAAGATTGATATTTAGGAAGTCCTGTTTTGGTCGTCGGAAAAGTTCCGGGCTAATCGGTAGTGTACCAGGAGTGCCGGTAGTGTACCGGGAGGCCATCGGGAGGGGTATTTCCACCCAAGAGGCTACATGGGCTGTGGGAGAGTAAATACCAGCCCTTTGTGGGCTGGTAAGTCCCACACAATGCTCATGCGGCTGGGAAGAAAAGCCCAAAGGGAAAAAGGTGGAAAAAGGCAAAAAAAGGGAGGAATCCTAGTCCTACTAGGATTGGAGGAGTCCTCCTCTCCTCCCCACTTCGGTCGACCCAAGGAGGCTTGGCCCTTGCGCCAAGTTCTCTCCTCCTCTCCTCCTATATATACTAGAGGATTTTAGGTTTTGTACACAGAATTTTTAGCCACGTGCTGCCCGTTCCTCTAGTGCATAGTTTCTCCTCAAGATCGGATTTCTGCAGTGCTTAGGTGAAGCCCTGCCGGAATAGCTCCACCACCATCTTCGGAGCACCGTCACGCTGCCGGAGAACTCTTCTACCTCTTCGCTCCCTCTTGCTGGATCAAGAAGGCGGAGATCGTCATCGAGCTGTACGTGTGCTGAACGTGGAGGTGACGTCCGTTCGGCGCTAGATCGGAAGGACCGTGATCAAGATCGCGAGATGGATCGTGATGAGTTTGCGGAACGGATCGTGATGAGTTCGCGGGACGGATCGTGACGAGATCGCGGGACGGATCGTGATGAGTTCGCGGGACGGATCATGATTGGATCACGGGACGGATCGTGATGAGATCGCGGGACGCTCGGCGATTTGGATCGCGAAGACGTTCGACTACACCAACTGCGTTTCTTAACGCTTCCCGCTTAGCGATCTACAAGGGTATGTAGATCCACTCTCCCTCTCGTAGATGCTCATCACCATAGGTAGATCTTGTGTGTGCGTAGGAAATTTTTTGTTTCCCACGCAACGTTCCCCAACATTAAGTACTATTGAAAACCCATTCATATTTTGTTTTTGCATTGTATTATAACTTCTTTATGCCTTATACAACCGATAAAATCGATAGTTTCTTCAAAACTTAGCAAAACAATGTATTAAAAATAGAATCTGTCTTAAACATGATAGTCTGTAGCAATCTGAACATTCACCATACTTATGTAACTCGAAAAATTCTGCAAAAATAAGAAACAATATATCTTTTTCATAGCAGTACTGTGTAAAAATTTCAGAAACTTTTGACATTCCAGTAAAAAATGTAAATTCATGCATTACAGCCAAAGGTTCTAGTTTTGCACTGCACACACCAAACAAGCAATCTAATCATCCTATAGGAAAATCTTGGCACATTATTTTTATAATATAATGGACTTATACAAGGGGATAATTATTTTTGTTGAAAAGTTTCTGTAATTAAGATTCATAAAGTTTCCATGGGCATGAACCAAGTTCAAGGCTATCCCCCACTTCAACGTTGCTCGTCTATCTCACTTTCAGTTTTCTTTTTGAAAAGGTTTTAGGTTCCCCACTTTATTTTTATTTTATTTTTAAACTGTATAAAAGCACACAACAGAGTAAAATGACTCTCTAAAACTTTCGGGTTATCTCCCTGGCAGCACTTTCTTTAAAGCCATTATGCTACGCATATAGTGCTCAAGTAATGGATCCACCCGGATCCCAAGGTATATCAAAGCCGTTTTTAATTAACAATGATTTCTAATTTAGTAGTGAGCACAAAGTAACATATATCATGCAACAACAAAGTCCAACTCTCTTCCTATGCATTGGCATGTCATACAAGAATAATTCATTCACACCAAGTAAAGGCCAATGCATAGCATACGTAGTTTCTTGCAATTTTATTGTATCAGAAACATAGAGAGGTGAAGATGTAGTTCCTCTCCCATAATAATTGCAAGTATGAGCAGCTAGCACATGCATATTATATTCATTAAAACCATCATGTGCAATAGGAAAACGTAACCCATCAATATAATCCTTAATAAGTGAAAATTTCTCCAATATAGTGTAGTTTGGAGAATTCAAAAAGATAATAGGACTATCATGTGTGGGTGCAATAGCAACAATTTCATGCTTAACATGAGGAACTATAGCAAGTTCATCTTCATAAGCATAATTCATATTGGCATCATGGCCACAAGAATAGCAAGCATCAAGTTCATCAAAAATGGACATTTCAAAAGAATCCAAGATATCATAGCAATCTTCATAGCATTCATACTTCGTTAAGCACGAAGGTAAATTAAACAATGTATGAGTTGAAGAGTTACTCTCATTAGAAGGTGGGCACAGGTAGCTAATCCGCTCTTCCTCCTTTTGTTCTTCGCTCTAGTCGTCATCTTTCTCATCTAATAAGCTCACAATTTCAGCAACTTCCTCTTCCATAGATTCCTGAGAAATATTAATCTCTTCCAAGGCAGCGATCATTCTTTCAATAAACTCTTTAACATAAGAATTAGAAGCATAGTTTTCATAGCAATATTTAACTATGGCAAAATTTTCAGATTTGTAAAGAGTAGCATCATACTTTTCAATGAAAGAAGCAATTTCATAGGCACCCTAAAAAGCAACAAATTCTTCAATTTGTTCAACATCATTATAGAAATAGGCCTCCTAGGAATAAGAGGATAATATTTCATTATCATTAAACACACAGTGGTAGGGAAGGTGTTTTTTAGCTTCTTTAGAACAACAAGTAAAATCATGCAATTCACACAAGTTCCAAGCATAACAATACAAAGTATTAATTTGATGCCACAAGAGTTTCCCTTTTAGAGATATTCGGTGTCGCACATAATGAGCATGCTCACTTAATGATTTCCCCTCAACTAAGCTAGTTGGGTTTTCAGCACGAGCTCAAGTGGATCGAAGATGACCCAAATAATATTCTTCGGTGGTATGGAACACTAGTGGTTCTTCAACTTTTGGATCAGCAAGTACATCTTTTTTTTGGGTATTTTGCGTTTCCTACCCATATATAAAGATAGAAAACAACTTAGAACAGAAAATAAAAATTACTTATTGATAAAGCAAACAAGCACACACGAGAATATTCACCCCACGCTATTGCTCCCCGACAACGACGCCAGAAAAAGGTCTTGATAACCCACAAGTATAGGGGATCAATTGTAGCCTTTCTCGATAATTAAGAGTGTCGAAACCAACAAGGAGCTAAAGGTAGAACAAATATTCCATCAAGTTCTATCAACCACCGATACAACTCTACGCACGCTTAATGTTCGCTTTACCTAGAACAAATATAAAACTAGAAGTACTTTGTAGGTGTAACGGGATAGATTTGCAAGATAAAAAAGAGCATGTAAATAACATCTAGGGGCTGCTAGGATAAAGAAACAACTAAGTTAGTTTAACAAGTGTGGAAAAGTGGTGGTAGGAGTTGATGAATTGTCCCTTGGCAATCGATAACTAGACCGGTAATCATTATTGCAATTTTATATGAGGGAGAGGCATAAGCTAACATTCTTGTTACCTCTTGAGCATGCGTTGGTTTTCCCTTGAAGAGGAAAGGGTGATGCATCGAAGTAGATAAGTATTTCTCTCAGTTGATGCGAACCAAGGTATCAATCCAGTAGGAGGAACAAGCAAGTCACCAATGGATGCACCTACACAAACAATTAAACTCTTGCACCCAATGCTATAAAGGGGTTGTCAATACCTTCATGGTTATTTGCAAGGATTAGATCTGATAGATATAGATGTAAACGAGTAAAAGATAAATAAATTGCAGCAAAGTATTTTTGGTATTTTTGGTTTATAGATCTAAAAATATATATTATGGAAAGTAGACCTGGGGGCCATAGGTTTCACTAGAGGCTTCTCTCTTGAAGGAAAGTATCACGATGGGTAAACAAATTACTGTCAAGCAATTGATAGAAAAGCGAATAATCATGTAGATATCCATGGCAATGATCATGCATATAGGTATCACGTCTGTGTCAAGTAGACCGAAACAATTCTGCATCTACTAATATTACTCCACACATCGACAGGCTCCTGCCTGCATCTAGAGTATTAAGTTCATGAAGAACAGAGTAACACATTAGGAAAGATGACATGATGTATAGGTATAAACTCAAGCAATATGATGAAAACCTCATCTTTTTACCCTTGATGGCAACAATACATGCCTCGCTACCCCTACTTTGTCGCTGGGTGAGGACACCGCAAGATTGAACCCAAAACTAAGCACTTCTCCCATTGCAAGAATTACCAATCTAGTTGCCAAACCAAACCAATAACTCGAAGAGACTTGAAAATATATGAAATCATGCATATAAGAATTCAGAGAAGATTCGAATAAGATTCATGGATAATCTGAACATAAACCCACAATTCATCGGATCTTGACAAACACACCGCAAAAGAGTATTACATCGGATATATCTTCATGAAGATCATGAAGAACATGGTATTGAAGATCAAAGAGAGAGAAGAAGCCATCTAGATACTAGCTATGGACCCATAGGTCTATGGTGGACTACTCGCACTTGATCGGAGATGCAATGGAGTTGATGTAGATGCCCTCCATGATCGGATCCCCCTTCGGCAGATTACCAGAAAAGGCTCCAAGATTGAATCTCTCGGGAACGGAGGCTTCTAGCGGCGGAAAAGTATTTGTGTGGCTCTTTTTGGTGTTGGGGAATATTTGGGTATTTATAGGATAAAGAATAGGGTCAGGATACCTGCCAGGAGATGGCAAGCCTGCCAGGCGCGACTAGGGGGGTGGTCTTCGCCTCCAGGGCTTGTGATCTCCTGTCAGAGTCCCTTCCTTGCACTCCAAGCCTGGTGGATTTGTTTCCTTCTAGAAAAAATCATTCCGAAGATTTTATTCCATTTGGACTCCGTTTAATATTCCATATATGCAAAACTCAAAAAGAAGGAAAAAACAGAAACTGGCACTAGGCTCTAGATAAATAGGTTAGTCCAAAAAATAATATAAAATAGCATAGTAATGCATATAAAACATCCAAAATAGATAATATAACAGCATGCCATCATCAAAAATTATAGATACGTTGGAGACGTATCAGCATCCCCAAGCATAATTCGTGCTTGTCCTCGAGTAGGTAAATGATAAAAACAGAATTTTTAATGTGGAGTGCTACCTAACATGTTTGTCCATGTAATATTCTATATTGTGTAATGAATATTCAGATCCATAAAACTCAAAACAAAAGCTTAATATTGATATAGAAATATTAACATTTCAAGCATACTGAGGGAGTCCTGGATTAAGGGGTCCTAGGATGGCCAACATGTTTCCTATGGGTCGGACTATATGGGCCACAAAGTGACCATTGGGTGATCAAGGGCCCCATCGCCTGGGTGGAAGCTTCAAGGAGTCGTGGCGTGTTCTCCAAGTTGTCAGCCATAGATAGGCGTGTTTATCTCTTTGGCATGTAACCGACCATGTGTAAACCCTAGGTACCCCCGGCGTCTATATAAGCCGCAGGGTTTTAGGTTGTAGGAAGGACAACTCATCTAGGGTTTAGCTCTTTGATCTCGAGGTAGATCAATTCTGTAACCTATACATCATCAATACAATCAAGTAGGACGTAGAGTATTACCTCCATAGGAGGGCCCGAACCTGGGTAAAACCTTGTCCCCTTCATCTCCTGTTACCATTGATTCTGGTCTCACAGCTCGGGACCCAACAAAGGAATCGACGGCTCACCTCGTCACAAGCTATGAGATCTTCATCCAAGGAACCCCTACCCCCACCCGTACTCTCACAAGCGGCGACATCTTGTCGCACGCCGACCCGATCAGCCACCTTGGCCAGATCGAAAACTTCCCCCCGATCATAGAATCAGGCTTGGAACCTTAGAGTTTGTCGCCAATTCATAGGGATTACTCGTCCTGATGGAACGTTCGACCCTTGAGGAGGAGCCTATAAGTCTTGACGCCGAAGACATTAGGCTTCACCCCCAACAGAGTTGTCACCCCGGGCGATCTAGAACGCCCAATCCAGCCGATGTGACCAGATCCACCATGGCTAGACAAAACATGGAGCCGCCTTCGTGCAACTCTGGAACTGCCACGCCACATCTGGACTCCACTCGACTCAGCGACACACATCCTACCATCGCCTCATTCTTAAACGAGTTGTTCGATCGGGTTGAAACCATGCGTATCTCAAATGACCAGATTCCGGTCTATGATTGGCTCGGGATTAAACCCGATGATAGGGAGATTCATGTTCCCACAGTCACCCACCTCGTTGCTACCATCGAGTGTCCGGCAAAGGGCTCACCACAACAACCGGAATTGAAAACAGTCTACACCCCGGTCTCTGATCACCGAGACTTCATCAGCAAACCAGGCATCGGAATTTGTTTTAAAGATGGACCATCATCGTTCCAAGATCTATCACACAATTCAAAATCCGTGATTTTGAACACCCAATGTGGCGTGGGGTTGGATTTTCCCCCACCCACCACCCAAGACGATGATTCCAGTATCGCACCAAAGACCGCGTCTTCGGACTTTTTGGGACATTAAACAACTACCAGGAGAACCAGTCCATCACTTTTGGGCTAGACTCCTACTCGCTAGAAACAGAGAAAAAGGTCTTAGTGACCAAGAGATAATGGAAACTTTCGGTAACATATGCCATGATGAAGGGATTCTTAACACCCTGGCTCACCGACACATTCGTGACTTTTGCGAGCTATCACATTTGGTACAAAAATACTGTGCCATGAAAAGCGCTTGGCAATCCGAGCAGTTATTTTCGGAACCAACTTTCCCCGAACACCCTAGTGGAAATCGGAAAAAGAGGACACCTCCAAGGCGGCCAGCCAGATTCAAACACACCGAAAAAAGAAACAGGCCCCTTTCAGGGGTCAGTACCATCCTTGACAGACTATTGTATAAACCTTGCCCCATACATTCCATATTGCCGAACACGAGCCCAACTCACAGCCTTAGAACTTGCTGGGTCATCAAGCGGGTTGCAAAGAGCAGTGAGGCCATCCTTGAGGCGCTTCCGCCAAATAGGCGCTCTTCATCGTCGCCTTAATACAATGTCGAAGTTTTGATGGTCTACGAAATGTTCCCCTCGAGGAATAGAAGGAAAAGAGCTCTTAGAGAACTTGAACAGGTCTACCATGTGGGAGCAACAAGTGCATGGGAAGACGTACCAATCACTTTTGGAGATACTGAACGACCAACCATTCTTTCTGGTCATTCACCAGCCGCACTAGTCCTAAACCCCATCATTGACGGCTACAGGTTACATAAGGTGCCAATGGACGGCGGTAGTTGTTTAAACCTAATCTACGAAGGCACCCTGGAAAAAATGTTTCGACCGATCTCGCATCAAACATAGCAATACGACTTTCCAGGGAAAGAGGCGCGCTGTTCAGGACATATCACCATGGACGTAGTGTTCGACACGCCCGAAAACTACCGATCTGAAGAGCTTCTCTTCCACATCATGCCTTTCCCAAGTGGCCACGCCCTATTGGGACGTGACGCCTTCACAAAGTTCTAGGCTATACCCCATTATGGGTACATGAAACTCAAAATGCCAGGACCAAACAGGGTGTCCACAATCACCAGTCATCCAAATATTGCCCTACGAGCCGAAAACAAAACGGCGGCACTTGCCCTCAAGGCACTTGTCGAGACCTTTGTTGCAGAAGAACTAACCGCATTACGGTCAACAATTGGCAAGGACGACGTGATTCTCAGCAAAAGGCCCAAGCCCACGTCCTTTAAACCCGCAAAGGAAATTGTTAAGTTTCAAGTGCATCTGATGGACCCCAATAAGACAGTGTCCAGCGGAGCTCAGCTTGATCCCATAGTGGATGAGGCAGTGCGAACCTTTCTGCAGTAAAATTGGGATATCTTCACCTGGCATCCTTTAGATATGCCCGGAATCCCACGACGGCTTGCAAAACATAGTCTAAACATCATTAAAGGCTTCAAGCCCGTTAAGCAGACTTTGCGCCGCTTCTTCGAACCCAAACGGTAAGCTATGGGTGAAGAATTAGCCAAACTGCTAGAGGACGGATTCATCCGGGAAATTAAGCACCTCGAATGGTTGGCAAATCTGGTGATGGTACCAAAGAAAGATAAGTCATGGCGGTTGTGCGTCGATTTTAAATACCTCAATAAAGCTTGCCCTAAGGACCCTTTCCCCTTAACGCGCATAGACCAGATCATTGATGCCAAAGCCGGACATGATTCGTTGTGTTTCCTTGACACTTATTCCGGATACCATCAAATCAAAATGAAGGAATCCTACCAAGTGGCAACCGCATTCATCACCCCCTATGGCCCATTTTGCTTTAACATGATGCCCTTTGGGCTAAAAAAATGCTGGGGCTACATACTAGCGCATGATCCGGACTTGTCTCGCGACATAGGTCAGTAAGACGGTCGAGGCATATGTGGACATTGTGGTAATTAAAACCAAGCACATCAGCCAGCTGATCGACGACCTATGGCAAACCTTTGCCAGCCTACGCGAGTACGACATACGACTCAACCCGGAAAAGTGTGTATTCGGAGTTCCCTCTGGCAAACTGGTCAGATTCATTGTCTCCCACAAAGGAATATAGGCAAATTCGGCGAAGATCCACGCTCTATCGGAACTTGCAATTCCCACAGAGCTAAAGCATGTCCAGAGGGTGGCAGGTTGTGTCACGGTGTTAAGCCGCTTTATATTCCGCCTCGGAGAGAAGGCTTTACCGCTCTATAAGCTGCTAAAACGGACCAACAACTTTGAGTGGACCAGCGAAGCAGCAGCTGCATTAGAGGAAATTAAAACACTATTGGCAACCGATCCCATACTCACAACACCAAGTGCCAGTGAGCCCATGTTATTATACATAATCGGCCACCAACCAAGTTGTTAGCGCAGTGCTCGTCGTTGAACGAGATGAGGAGGGAGACAAATTCCAGACTTAGAAGCCGGTCTATTACGTGTCCGAAGTACTAACGCAGTGCAAGTCCAGATACCCGCACTACCAGAAAATAGTCTACACAGTATTTATGGCATCACGGAAACTCAAACATGACTTCCAAGACTGTGTGGTAACGGTAGCATCCGAAGTACCCCTGAACGATATAATCAACAACAGGGACGCCACCGGCCGCAAAGCCAAGTGGGCCATTGAGCTCCTTCCCTTCGAAATAACCTACAAGCCACGCCGTGCCATGAAATCTCAGGTATTGGCAGACTTCCTGGCTGAATTGACCGAGGTCAAACTCCCCAAGGAATACAACACATACTCCCATTGGACAATGTACTTTGATGGATCCAAAACCTTGGCCGGACTGGGGGCCGGAGTTATCCTCACACCCCCCATATTAGGACACACTACAGGTACCATTAAGGGCCTGCTAAAGGCGTAAAGCTCATCTACACTTTGGCGGCCTCTCAATATTTTGTTTGCAAAGATCCATTCGTTGAACAATGCCACCCATTGAGGTACACAACTCCTTAGGAGGCGCAGGAGCAGACAAGCGACAGGGCACATCGAGGACGTCAGGCAACCCATCGAAGACCCATGTTACAACCACTCCTGTAAAATTTATATTTATAATACCTGTAAACAGTTGCCTCGGCAATTTGAGTAATAAGAGTTGATGGGAAAAATATAAACACCATTTTACATGGTTGTCTCGCTGTCCTTTTTGGCACATATTCTATTTTCTCCCCCTTCTTGCGAAATTGTTCGGTACATTACAATGCAACCGACTAATAGAACGGGGGCTCGAGCTTAAAAAAAATCGCCTTATGCACAATTGATTATGCGTTCAGCGTCTTGGAATTCGCTTTATATGCATTGGTTCCAAAGTATGTCTTGGGTCAATAGTTGGGTTGCCCGGCTGCTGTGCTTGCCCCTTTACGTTTCGCTCGTTCGGCTAAAAGGGCAAAGGGAGAACCTCTATGATTGTGTTTCCAGCTAGAGTGGTTAAGCAGCTCAGGGGAGAAAGCCGAAAACTGACTATCATGGTATGCGAGAACCAATCTGTTAATCCGACTCTAAGTGTTATACTAAAGACCTCGTCAGAGGTTATTCCGTGTCATACGTTGGGTTTGATATTCGTCCAAACCATGTGATATCGGCTTTAGCCGCGGTTTATCCAAACATCACAAACCACTGGGGCTGGTCATCAGCCCCCCACATTCCTTTTCACGCTCCTACAACTAAGTGAAAAAATAAAGTACTATGGTCCGGTTGCCTTGTCCACCTCACACTATCGCCTTCAGGTTCCTATAGTTCGGCTAAGGGTCATAGTGTGGAGGAAGAGACACCTCGTGTAGTATCTACATGGGGGCTGAAGCCGACGACTCGCAACTTTTAGTTTCAACGGCCACACAAGAGTTATAAACGAATGCACAATATAACAGACATGATAAACCATGCATAATAAATATACAAGCGTTCAAAGGTCTTTGGACATATTACAACGCATTTAACCGTACGTGTTTCTTTCGAACACCGTGACTCTATCGCCCGAGCACCCTCCATTACTACGGAGAAGTATAGTTCAGGGAAACTATGTTCCTTTCCAGGAGGCGGAGGGGCGGTGGCCATCTTCATCGGATCAAGCCCCAGCCAGTGCACCTTGGCCTTCGCAAAGTTCATCCAGGCTCCCTCGATACAGGAGGAATGCCTTAGCGCGTCTATTCGAGGCGAGGCGTCGCTCAGCTTCTGCACCAGGCCGAAGTAGCTGCTCGGCAAAGGCTCGTTGGGCCATAGCTAGAT
This sequence comes from Hordeum marinum, assembly GCA_022496015.1. Classification (NCBI taxonomy): domain Eukaryota; kingdom Viridiplantae; phylum Streptophyta; class Magnoliopsida; order Poales; family Poaceae; genus Hordeum; species Hordeum marinum. Next base: position 431,165,165 of record CM039674.1, on the reverse strand, counting down.
GCAGAGATCCTTCATGGCTGGCTCCGCCATCCGGTGCAGCTCCATCAGCTGCTTAAGCTACTCGACAAGAAGAGCAGAGCACTCGGGGGCTTCAAATTGCGCCCAAAATAGTCGAGCTTCATCTCCCTCTCTTCGCGAAGCATAGAATTGGTTCGCGTCCGCTGTGCTCTTCTAGAGGTCGGAGCAGGTGCCTAAGGAACACCACACCTGGGTAAGCAACTCGAACTTGCTATCCCCAAAGACACACTACAGTAAATACGGCTTACCATCCATGATAACCTTCGCTTGGCGGACTTTCTCCTCAAAGAACCGCCTATCCATCCGCTCCTTTTGGAGATCAGATTTCAGGGTGGATAGTTCGGCAGCCTGCTCCTTGCCTTCCTACTTGAGGTCCTCGCACTTGTGGTCGGCGTCCTTGAGCTCTTGCTGGATGTCCTCCACCCGAGCTTCAGGTTTAGCGCTCGTGTCTTTTAGAGCGGAAAGTGTGGCAGCCGCTTGTTCGGTCGTCGCCTTCTCGGACGCAGCCTCTTGCTTAGCCTTCTTAAGCTCGGCCTTGAGCTTCTCAATTTCCTTCGCCGAGGATGTGTAAATATCAAATATATAACAATGTTGCGTCAACAGTACAAATTATTCAAAGCCTCAAGCTCATCTTTGGAGTTCTTGAGCTTCCGATTTAGCTCGTCTAGCTCGGCGGCATTAGCAGCCGCCGCCGATGACGAAGCCTACAAATAAACCACCAGCAGGTTACATGGGTTCAACCCTCCGAACTGTAATGAATATAATCCTATGACCGGTCCTCTTAAGGGACATTAGAGAATTCTGAACTAATATCGTCTCGCACATTGTCCGGATAATGGTCTATGATCGACCCCTAGGTGAGTCTTTTTTCCAAACTCACCTAGGGCTCGGGGGATGCCATGTATATAATGATAACACAATGAAATTAATATTTCACAAATAGAGCATTACGTGGCTCACTTGAAAGCTCGTCAAGAAACCGTTGAAGGCCTCCTTGAATACCGCACCTCGCAGATGGAGGTGCTCGATAGAGCCTCCCCCATGACCGGCCACCCATTGTACGGTGGTGCCAGTGGTGATGGGTTAACCCAATCTCCAATCAGAGATTGAACCCGTGCCTCCGGAGGCATGGTGTGCTCCGGAGATGTTTTTGGAGAGGAATGAACATCCCTTCGTCCGGTCTCCTCAGTATCCGGGCAGGGCTCTTCCCCCCGGTCTTTAGTGGCCGAGGCGTTAGCCTCGACCATGACGTTCTCTCCCTCATCGCAGGTGTTCGGCTCCATAAGAGCCTGCTGGGATGACACCTCCGTGGCATACTTCGCGGCGCCCGTTGGAGTGGGTTGAGACGCGGTCCCGCTCTCCACTAGCTCGGCGGGCGGGATCTCCCCTTCCGAAACTTGGTTGGTGGGGAGGACACGTGGTGGGCTGCAAATCAATGGGTGCTCACATGATTTTAACATTCAAAAACTTAGCATTAATAGATTAGGAACTTCAGATCCTTACATTTGAGCTGGGGGCTTGACCCTTAGGTTCCTTTGTGGAACCTCCTCGAAGTCCTCGAACTCGGTATCTGAGTACGAACTGTCGTCGGATAGAATCAACTGAATCCGACGCGCTTTCTTCGGGGCAGGAGGGGGTACCTCCTCTGTGGCGTCCGATAAAGATGCACTCTTTCTTGCGAGGGGGGCGCCTTCCCCCTCGTCATCATGCTCCTCCTCCTGATTGCAGGAGGCATGGGTTTCCCCGGACACAGCGTCCGGCTGGTCCCTAATACGAAGGCCTCCTCGGCCTAGTTTCTTCTTCTTCTCCTTCTTTTCTAGCGCCTTGTAAGGCGTCACGATGAGCATATCCGACAACAGCTTGGACCTTGGGTCTTCGGGCTATGGTGTCGGGCCATTGATGCCCATGGCTTTGCTCAGCCACTTCTGCAAAGGTGATCGGAAAAGTGCTTAGATTTTCTTTCGAAAAACAAAGCCTATCAAACAAAACAGTGTTATACCTGGGAAGGAGGGCTATTGGCAGATAGACCCCGGTCCTCCTCCTCGGCTGCTGAGTTCTCTTGCGCCTTGAACATCGCCTTCCACAACTTCTCCCGAGTGGTGCGGAAGAGCCGATGAATTGTAGGCTCGTCGTCAAGCCGGTAGGCTCACATGGGAGAGTCCCGGCGCTGGCAGGGGAGGATGTGTCGCTGAAGCATAATCTGGACCACGCTGGCCAGTTTGATATTGCCCTTGATCATGGAGGCAATGCGCCTTTGCAGGTGGTCCACCTCTGTATCCGACCCCCAGTCGAGGCCCTTTCGGAGCCATGAGGTCAATCTGGTGGGGGGACCGGATCTGAATTTGGCCGGAGCAGCTCGGCCTTCCTCCCTTGGCTCAGTGATATAGAACCACTCTTTTTGCCAAGTTTTGATGGTGTCGATGAATGTGTTGGATGGCCATCCGACGCGGGGGAGCTTGCCGATGATTGCCCTGCCGCAGTCAGCGTGTTTGCCCGCGACACACTTTGGCTTGATATTAAATACCTTGAGCCTTAGTCCGAAGTATGGCTCGACCCGCAAGAAGGCCTCGCAGACGATGATGAAATCCGATATGTGCGTTCGGCAGGAGGTCGTGGAAGTCGAGCCCGTAGAAGAACATAAGCCCCCTGACGAAGGGGTTGAGCGTGAAGATCAGTCCTAGGATGAAGTGAGGGATGAATACCACCCTCTCACCCGACTTGGGAGTGAGAATCACCTAGCCCTTCTCTGGCGCGTGGTGGTAGATGTTGGCGGGGAGGTAGCCGGCATCCTTGAAGTCCCGGATGTCCTGGTCGGTGACCGTGGAAGCCTCCCACTTGCCGGTGGAACCAGAACCAGCCATGGTTGGGCTTGGAGGGGGAGTTGCAGAAAACCTAGACCTACGCTCTAGAGATTCAAGAGATTGGGGAAGCAGGGGATGCGAATGGGAAGCGTGGCTGTGCGTTGGGTTTTTCCCCTTCTTATGGGGCTAGTCGCTAGTTAACCTGCCTTTGTTGCGCCGCGTATCCCTCTGCTTCCCAAGACATGTGTGATGTTATAGGCGCATGATTAAACATATCCCATGTGAAACGGAGCACGATCTATGCATTGATGGATCGTGCTGATAAAATCGGTCTCGAGTCGCGAATCGAGTTTTTGCAACAGGTCCAACAGTCGTGGTAGGCCGCAACCTTTCGTCAAAAAGGTTGTCAGGGAACTCTATTTACTCCTTGACGTTTGGCCTTCGGGGCTGAGCTATTCATGGTGTTCGGATGATCCTCTGATCGGGAAAATTACATGTAATCGAAGGCCGAACTAAACTCGGAGGGAAGAACTCGCCTATCAAGCCAAAGGCTCTGATCATATGAAGCAACTGCATCTAAGACCCTTGGTGTTGGAGGCAAGTTCGAGGGCTACTACGGGTGTCCTAGTTTAAGGGGTCCTCAGGTGGCCGACCTGTTTCTTATGGGCCGAACTATATGGGTCGCTTACCAAGTAGTGGATTGATGTCTCCAGGAAGGAAGCTTCAGGAATTGTGGCGCATCCTCCATGTTTGGAGTAGTGAATAGGCATGTTTATCCCCTCAATGTGTAACCAACCATGTGTAAACCCTAGGTACCCTAGGTGTCTATATAAGCCGGAGGGTTTTAGGTTGTAGAGAGAGGACAACTCATCTTGGGTTTAGCTATTCGATCTCGAGGTAGATCAACTCTGTAACCTACATATCATCAATACAATCAAGCGGGACATAGGGTATTACCTCCATAGGAGGGCCTGAACCTGGATAATCATCATCTCCTTCGTCTCCTGTTACCATCGATCCCAGTCTCACAGCTCAGGACCCCCTACTCGAGATCCGCCGGTTTTGACACCGACACCTTGCCCTTACAAACTTCTTGGTTCAACTCCACAAAAAGAAGTAGGAGGCTCCCAAGCGACACCTAACCAATCTAGGAGGCCCCACCCTCCAAAAGGCCCCACCCTCAAAGTGATTTCTCACAAAGTAAAATTGAAAGCACATTTCCTCCCTTGGTGGTTTCGGTAATTAATAACAACATATATCTCACTGGACTAATGTTTCCACTAAGTATATTTCAGGAAAAGTTCAATGATGGGATGGAAAAAGGATTGTGGAGAGACCCCTAGATGCAAGGAATAGGATTGGCAAAGCTTCAAGCAAGAAGACTCTACATTTTACTTTGTGAGGGATCACTTTGAGTCGGAAAGCCAATACTATTAAAAGGGGGTGAGGTATTGTTGGTGAACAAAATGCTCCACGTGCACAAGTGATAGTCACCAAAAACACCCACAAGCTCTTCCACAAAAGTATGTTAAAAGCCTATCATGCAAAATCGGTGCCACTAATTCTTCCCACTCAGCCCTGCCGATTTTCACCTCAGACAGATCCCAGCCAAACCCTAACTCTTCAATACAACCGATTCTGCATTGGTGCCACCAAGTTTCGGTTGCCATCCTTTTGTTGCCCCTTTTCTTAAAATCAGAATTTCTGAATTTTTTGGATAGGCGCCACCGAGTTTTGCAATCTCACTGTTGATCACCTTTTCAGTACTGCCGAGACTTACATATCGGTCTCATCCAGATTCGAAAGTTGCTACCTTTTGAGAAACTCGGTACCACCGAGTTTTACACTTCGATGTCACCAAGTTGGTAACTTAAGGTGTAACACTTGGATTTTGGAGATGCCTATATATACCCCTTCACCACCACTCACTCGCAAGAGAAGCACTCAGAATAGTTCCACACTTATCCCATCTGATTTTCTGAGAGAGAGACACCTACTCATGTGTTGAGATCAATCCTTTCCACTCCAACCATATGGATCTTAATTTCTACCCTCCCCAAGTTGCTTTCCACCCAATCAATCTCTTCCACCAAAGCTAAATCTGTGAGAGAGTGATTGAGTGTTGAGGAGTCTATCATCTTGAAGCACACGAGCAAGGAGTTCATCATCATTATCGAGCCTATTACCTTTTGGAGGGTGGTTCCTCCTAGATTGGTTAGGTGTCACTTGGGAGCCTTCTACTTCGTGTTGTGGAGTTGAACCAAGAAGTTTGTAAGGGCAAGGAGATCACCTACTTCGTGAAGATCTACCCCGAGCAAGGCTAGTCCTCCGTGGATGTAGGCCATCATGGAATAGACAAGGTTGCTTCTTCGTGGAACCCTTCATGGGTAGGAGCCCTTGGTGGACTCTCGCAATCGTTACCCTCTGTGGGTTGAAGTCTCCATAAACGTGGACGTACGATAGCACCACCTATCAGAACCATGGGAAAAATCTTCGTGTCTCCAAATTGCATTTGATCTTCCTCTCTATCCTCTATTACATATGCTTGTCTTTACTTTCCGCTGCTATACTCTTAGACATGCATGTGTAGGGTGTGCTTGACTTGCTATCATTGCTAAAAACTGCCAACACTTAAAATTGGGAAAAGGTAAAAAATCGGCCAAGTAGTCTAATCACCCCCTCCTCTAGACACACTTTTGATCCTACAAGTGGTATCAGATATTTGGTCTCCATTGCATTGGTTTCAAAACCTAGGATAGTATGGTGTCTAGCGAGGGAAATTACCACCGTAGAGGTCCATACTTTGATGGTACAAATTTTGCTAGTTGGGAGCACAAAATGAAAATGCATATTCTTGGTCATAACCCTGCTGTTTGGGTTGGTTGTTCATGTTGGATTGCAAGGTGAAGTCTTTGGTTATTGAAGGGAACCGGATCATGAAGCGACCACGGAAGAATTTAAGATGTTGCAATACAACACTGAAGCATGCGACATCCTTTTGAACTGCCTATGCCCCTAAGAATTCAACAAAATCAGCCGTCTTGAGAATACAAGGAAACTTGGGTCACTTTGGTTGATATGCATGAAGGTACCGAATTCGTGAGAGAATCCAAGTTGGATGTTCTTGAAAGTCAGCTTGACAAGTTCAAGATGAAGGATGGTGAAGGAGTTGTGGAGATGTACTCTAGGCTATCTCTCATCACCAATAAGATTTGTCATCTTAGGAAGCGATGAAATGAATAACAAATTCATCATCAAGAAGATACTTAGAGCTTTGAATGAGAGATACGACAGCGTGTGCACATTGATCCAAATGAGGCCCAACTAGAAAGATCTCAAGCCTACAGAAGTCATAGGAAGGATTGTTGCTCCTGAGATGACACTTAAAGACAAAGAAGATCTTCACAACAATTTTCGCGGTGCTTACAAAGCCACAAGTGATGCTCCCGCAACTTCAAGCGACCACCATATCACCAATCGTCAAGAAATTCATCAAGATCTACAAGAATAGATGCAAATATCGAAGCTGCAACACAAGATATGAAGAGAAGTGTTCGTCAAGTCCCGACCAAAACTACTAGAATTGTGGGAATCCCAGACACTACTCCAATGAGTGCATGGATCCCTACATACGAAAATAAGAGTCACCTAGAAGACGAAGCTCAAGAGATGAATCACCTCGAAGAGAGAGAAGGAGTAGATATGACTATTATGAACGAAGACCCTCAAGGAGAAGTAGGGACTCAGAGAAGAAGGACAAGTACAGCAAGAGTTAATCAAGAAGAAGACATCAAGATCACATTGGTGAATGGGTTTCTGGCTCCGATTCCGAGAACCACTCCGAGAGAAGCTATCACTCCAACTCCGACTATAGTCTAGATGAAGGTGTTTCCGGACTTGCACTAGTGACTACCAACTCCTATGAGATATTTGATTCACCAAATGAAGGAAGTGGAATTTGCTTCATGGCTATAGGCCCCAAGGTATCACACCCCGAGTATCTAGTTGATACCATAATCTCGGTACCACTGATACCATAATCTCGGTTGCACCGAGTTTCCATGTCAACTGCCAGCAGTGGAACTCGGTGGCACCGAAATTTTTGTATCGGTTACACCGACAGTGAGGGGTATATATTCAGTGGACCCAACGCTTTGAAATCCAATCTTCAAATGTTGTGTTCTCCTACCCTAAACTTCCACACCTGGACCCCCTGGTCAACGCCCTTGCTTCCCCGAGCGCCTCTGCCGTTGGGATCGTCGTCGTCGATGGGAATCCACTCCATTGTCGTCGTCATAGCGGATCTTCACCGAGTTAGGGTATGATCTGATATCCTCTTGCGCTCCACTGTTTGATTCTTGTGAATTGGAATACTTTTATCGATAAGCCACCATCTGCAATCCTCCTGCCCCACCAGAAGCTCTTATAGAATAGCAAGCGAAGAAAAAGTTAGCTTTAGCCATCTGCAGAACGGTTCTTGATGTCACCGAGTCGCAAAAATCGGTTCCATTGACTTTGGATCTAGGATTTCTGAGAATGGTCTCGGTGAGACCAAGTGGTTTCCTTCGGTGTCACCGAAGTGACTGCCAAGATTGTGTGAACCAGACCATCTGTCTCGGTGAATCCAGAAATTTTGACTCCGTGCTACCGAATTTTGTTCTGTAGAAAGCTAAAACTAAGGTTTTCTTTGTTCAAACTTTCAAAACTCCCATGTTTTGTGATTCTCAACCAATCTTATCTTCTATACTCTTTTCACAGGGTCAGAGATGTCAGATTTAGTGGACAACCAGAATGGTCTCAAAGAGCCTAGTGTTGATGCAGATCCAGGCACTAGTCTTGATAGTATCTCATCTTCTTATGATGACGTTCCTACCTCACCAGATTTGCCGAAGGAAGCAACTAGAGACAAAAGGAAGCTAAACTCAGATGAAGAGGACTCAGATTTTGTGCCAGATAAGGTCCCTGCCAAGCCTAAGCAGGACAAAGCAGACAAGGCTGCCAAGAAGCCTGCTAATGAGGCTACCTCAACTAGAAAGGTAGTAAGGAAGGAGTATGCCGGTTCAGAGACTATGAAAGCACATGAGAGTGTTAGGGATTCCATGTCTATTGATCTCCCAAGGAAGTCCATGCCCAAGAAGGCATGAGAGAAGAAAAGCAGGAAGAGGATCATACATGTTGTTGGAACCAACTTCAATGCATGAAGATCCAGCTGAGGTAGAGGAATATCCAGCTATCAAGGCTCCTCCTAAGAACAAGAAGAAGATGCTTGCCGATGCTATGCCAAGCCAGACCCCATCTAGGAGCAAGCCAGGTGCACCCAAGAAATCCACTTCTCCAAAGCCCAAGAGGTTTTCCAAAGACATCCCAGCTGCTGCCAAGAACAAAGGTTCTACCTCCAGAGAAGCTGAGGAGGAAGCATTGTCAGTTTTGATGAAGCTGAGGCCACACCTTCCTAAGCATAATACTAGCCATTTGCTTGCTGAGGACATGAAGAAGAGGAAGGATTCTGGATTGAGAGAGTGGAGAGCCATAGATCCTTACTCTCAGAGGATAAGGGTAGTTGTAGACTACAAATTCTACACCAAGGAACGATAAGACTTTTATGAGACTATTCTGCTTGACAAGAGCCCTGCAGTTAGTGATATGAGGTATGTTGACTGGAAGTACATCAAGGAGAACTAAGATTACTTTCCAAGTGTGCAGGATAATTTCCACTGCATTGACATTGATGAGTTTGTTGGTGAAGAGTTCACTGCCTGGAATGACGAGATGATCATGGAATTCTACTCCACTGCACATTTCTATGGAGATGGTAGAATTGTATAGATGACTGAAGGCACCAGATATGAATCCACTATTAAAGAGTGGGCTGCCATCTTAGGAGCCCCACAGGTGCAAGAAGGTGACTTTGATGTGTACTCTGAGCCCAAGGCAAACCACAACTCCATGGCCAATATGTACTGTGAGATCCCTGCTACAAACTTGAAGTCACACGAGCTTGGATCCGTTTATTTTCTCTAGGCTAGCCTACGCACCACCAACAGTATCTTGAGGCATACATCGTTACCTAAGTCTAGAGATGAGAAGATTATCAAAGGTTATTCTATCAACATGTTGCTCCATCTTGATCAACACACCAGATTTAGGGTGATGGACTTGATAGTTGAGACCATGAAGAGGACTGCTGCAGATCAGAAAAGATCATGTGGATATGCACCATACATTCAGATGCTTATCAACCCCCAGCTGTAGAAGCACGTGTAAGCACTTGATTGGCCACATTTGCCACTCCTGCTAGAGCTAGAGGACAATGTCGTGGTGATGCATCCAGAACATCCCACCTCAGTTACAGCACAAGCAGAGACAGAGGCAGCCAGAGATGCTAGTGCTCAGGTGCCAAACACGAGGAGTGAGCATATGGATCTTCTTCTCAGTTATGTGCTGAGTATGCAGAAGGACATTGGAAATATCTTGAAGAACCAGGATAGTCTCGGAAGGATTGTTGAGACCAAGTTTCACATTCTCAACAACAAGGTGGATGAGCTCAAAATGACTGTAAACGAGCTCAAGAGAGAAGTTGATGGCGTGCCCAGTCCCCACACCACAGATGAGGAGGAGGAGGAAATTCCACCCCTCAAGACTGACACCTAGTTCAGGACTCAAGCCAGGACTCCTACAGTGCCAGACCCAGAGTTGAGGCCTTCTTCATCAGCACCTGCTACAGTTTCTTCGGCTCCATCAGGTACACCAGCACCTTCAGTTGCTACTCCAACTGCATCCATGACGTCTGCTGAAGTCTTCGTTGAAGCCGTTCTCTTGGCTCCTTCACCGACTAACAAAGGAGATCAGCCCAGAGAGGCATTTAGTTTTATACCTTTGAACTTTTTTGTAACTTGTTTCCAAATGGGGAGAAGTTGTATAGATCATTAGGGCTTCAAGAGAGGGAGAGTGTTTCTTTTTATCGCTCTTCAAAAAAATTGATATCTTTTGGCTTGTTTGTGTTTGATCATACACTTGACGTGTGTTGCTACTATTACCTATCCTTGAGATGCCTATGAGATGATCATTCACTTTTGCTTGTTGTGTTGTGCTATGATGTTCATTCATATTATTCTCCCACACCACCAAGTTGTATGTGACATGGAAGAGTGCCCCATATACCAAATCGATTATGCATTTGCATTCAAACGCAAATTCAAAATAGTGCACAAATTTAGGGGGAGCTCTTGCTTATCACATACTTCTCAAAGCGACGATTATATTCATTGATTATATCATATGTCAAAGCTTTGATCTATATGTTGTCATCAATTACCAAAAGGGGGAGATTGAAAGCACATTTGCTCCCTTGGTGGTTTTGGTAATTAATAACAACATATATCTCATTGGACTAATGTTTCCACTAAGTATATTTCAGGAAAAGTTCAATGATGGGATGGCAAAAGTATTGTGGAGAGACCCGTAGATGCAAGGAATAGGATTGGCAAAGCTTCAATCAAGAAGACTCTACATTTTACTTTGTGAGGAATCACTTTGAGTCTATAGGAAAGCCAATACTACTAAAAGGGGTGAGGTATTGTTGGTGAACAAAATGATCCACGTGCACACGTTATAGTCACCACAAAACACCCACAAGATCTTCCACAAAAGTCTGTAAAAAGCCTATCATTCAAAATCGGTGCCACCAATTCTTCCAACTCGGCCCTACCGATTTTCACCTCAGCTAGATCACAGCCAAACCCTAAGTCTTCAGTACACCAATTCTGCATCGGTGCCATCGAGTTTCGGTTGCCAACCTTCTCTTGCCCCTTTTCTTAAAAACAAAATTTCTGAATTTTTTGGATCGGCGCCACCGAGTTTTGCAATCTGACCGTTGGTCACCTTTTTGGTACTGCCGAGACTTATATATCAGTCTCACCCAAATTCGAAAGTTGCTACCTTTTGAGCAACTCGGTACCACCGAGTTTTACACTTCGGTGTCACCGAGATGGTAACTTAAGGTGTAATGGTTGGATTTTGGATATGCCTATATATACCCCTCCTCCACTCACTCGCAAGATAAGCACTCAGAACTGTTCCCCACTTATCCCATCTGATTTTTTGAGAGAGAGCCACCTACCCATGTGTTGAGATCAAGCTATTCCACTCCAACTATATGGATCTTTATTTCTAGCCCCCCAAGTGCTTTCCACCCAATCAATCTCTTCCACCAAATCCAAATTTGTGAGAGAGTGATTGAGTGTTGAGGAGTCTATCATCTTGAAGCACAAGAGCAAGGATTTCATCATCATTATCGAGACTATTACCTTTTGGAGGGTGGTGCCTCCTAGATTGGTTAGGTGTCTCTTGGGAGCCTCCTACTTCGTGTTGTGTAGTTGAATCAAGAAGTTTGTAAGGGCAAGGAGATCGCCTACTTCGTGAAGATCTACCCCGGTTAAGGCTACTCCTCCATGGACGTAGGCCATCATGGAATGGACAAGGTTGCTTCTTCATGGAACCCTCCATGTGTAGAGCCCTCCGTGGACTCTCGCGACCGTTACCCTCCATGGGTTGAAGTCTCCATAAACATGGATGTATGATAGCACCACCTATTAGAACCACGGGAAAAATCTTCGTGTCGCCAAATTGCGTTTGATCTTCCTCCCTATCCTTTATTACGTATGCTTGTCTTTACTTTCCGCTGGTATACTCTTTGACATGCATGTGTAGGGCGTGCTTGACTTGATATCATTGCTAAAAACTACCAACACTTAAAATTGGGAAAATGTAGAATTTATTTGGTCAAGTAGTCTAATCACCCCCCTCTAGACATACTTTCAATCCTACAAAAATGTAGAGTCTCCTTGCTTGTAGATTTGCCAATCCTATTCCTTGCATCTTAGGGTCTCCTCACAATCCTATAGTGATACCCATCATTGAAATTTTCTTGACATATACGTAGTGTAAACATTAGTCCAATTAGATATATGTTGTTATTAATTACCAAAACCACCAAGGGAGCAAATGTGCTTTCACATCTAACCTATAGAAGAGAAGAAGAACAGAGAAGGGGTGTGCTAGCTCACCATGGGGAAGAAGCAAGGGCGCCGATGGGGAGGGTCTTGGGGCAGGGGTGCTAGTGTAGTAGGGTTAGGAGAGGAGCTCCTTTGTGGGTCCTCGTGGCGCGGGGTGGAGAAGGAGGCGTGGGGCACTGGGGGCGCATGGATGAACTCGAAGCTCCGGGCAGTGCTTGGTTTAAGATGACGATGCTCCGGTGACCTACGGACCAGAACAAGTTGTCAAATGGATTCATCGTGTTGAGAGCCGAAGGGTAGAAGAAGGAGAGGTCGAATGGAATCTTCCGCGTATATTTGGTACGGTCGACAATGGAAACGACGATCGGGAGCATGATATGGAGGGGATTGGCGAGATTTTCGAGGTGCATCGCTCGAGGTGGTTTGGGCCTATTTATAGGTTATGGTTTTAGATGGAAAGAATCAATGGAAAATCTAATTTTGGAGATGAGGAATTCACTCCATGAGCTGGAAGGAAAGAACACCGAAGAAAGTAGTAGGAAGGAAGAAGAAAAGGAAAGAGGGAAGGTGGGTTTAGCCCATGAAAAAAGAGAAAGGGCAGGGGCGGCCTGGTGGGAAAAAACTGTTTGTTTGTTTCATCTGAATCACAAAAGTGATTGAATAAAATAGCATATCAAATCGAGTACAAATGAAATTTTGCAAAAAAATGCCATGGGATATGTAGGTCACTGTGAACTATTTATTTTTCTAGAATAAAATATATAAATAATTGTAGAGTCAATCTCGTGCTTGAAATCAATTCAAAATGACTTTTTCAAAATACTAAATGGCTCCAAAATAATTCCCCACAATTGTTCTCATGTAGGGATTCATTTTACCCTCACTATTAATTAATTAATTTCAAAGGGAAAATATTTTGAATAAAACCCAAATGAACTAATTATTCAATGATTTAAGAAATCCAATTGCAAATGAGTTGAACTATTTTTCCAAATAACTTTTTGTTGGTTTCACAATTCATTTTCCATATTTCCTTTCTGATATTTGAAGGAGTCACCTTTCCTTCTCTTTTTATTTTATTTGAATATCGAAAATGGATTTGAAACTCAAAATGGGAAATTCTCCGGAAGTGATTAAAATAAAAATTCAAAAGTGATTTCTATAACTTCCCACTTTCTTTCATATTCTTTAAAGAAGTCATGTTATCTCCTCTCATGAAAATCCTTGGGTAGCATAAAGTTTGTGCTTTGAAATATTTTTAGTTGAAATTCAAATTGTAATCAAAGAAAGAATTGGGACAGTCCTTTTATTCCATCTCATTTAACTTTAAAAAAAAAATCAAATTTCCACTCGATTTCAAACAACAATAACATAAGCAATCATTATTACTAAATTAATATAACGTTCCAAATTTAGAATTTTGGGATGTTACACCCTCTAGCTGAACCTCACATGTGGACAAATGCAGCTTTTCCGTTGGGTCAACCAGTTCAATGTTACATGGATGAGCGAGATCGTGAAAAAGTATACATGTGGGGCCATTGTAAACTCCGTCCACGCAAGCCAACCGGCGGTTAGCCGCCGACACAAAGCAGGACAGTGCATAGTTGTTGGTCTAACTGATTCCACTAATGGTTGGACACAATCTTGGCCTCTACGGGTTCCTAGTGCTCGTGCACGTCGAGGGGTAGCCTCAGGGTGTCCCGGGGTGGATGAAACTGATGCTAGTGATGAGTTCCATCATGACCAGAGTTTTCTTGTTGTACGCAACAAAGCTAAAGCACGGATTCAAATGAGTTCTCGTGTTAGTGATGTTCTACACCTGCATCAATAAAGTTTGACACATGCACATGACCAAATGGTTACCGAAGCGTCTTTAGGAGCTCATGTGGGAGCAACAAGGGAGCTCACGGTTAATGAAACAACGACACGAAATCGATGACAAGGAGAGAGGGAAAAGTGGTGGAGCTCAATATAAGGCTATAGAGAACATTAGTAATCGATGACAACGATACGAAATCTACATTACTAACTATCTCCCCTTAAGATCAAACTTTGTGAACATGATATAATCCTCAAATTATGCATCCACGCCAAGTGATGCATCAAGGGGAGCAGGTTCACTTGTCCAAATCCCCCAAACCCCTTCCTGTTGTTTTAAAAAATTGGGAATGTTTGCATTGTCAAGTTTCCCCATTTGGTCCCACAATTTTTGGGCAAGCTCTAGCCACCAAATTACGCCACCACAGCAAGTGGAGCATCAAGGGTAATGCCTTAGCATGATCAAATCTACGGAAATCTATTTCTGCCCATTTCTAGGGTTTACCAAGTTTACATTGGCAACTTTCTTGAGATAATCTCAAACTTGGTGGTTAGCCCTACTTTTGACCACCATTTGATCCTGTTAAATCTCAAGGCAAGTAGAATTCATTTGCCTGGCCAAATCACCATCAAACACCTTCTGGTCATTCTTAAAAGTCACCGTTCCCCCTATTAACTTGTTCTCCTTGACCTATTTTTTTGCCACAGTCCCTAATTGACCCCTTATACCTCCAGTAAAAACCTCATGGCCATATCTCAATTATTGACATGGTAAATTTCTCGATTACCCCTCTGGACAGAAGTTCCCCCCCTCTCTCTCAACTTTCCTTCTCTCCTAAGGGACCCTAGAGCATCCAATGCTCTATAGACCTTGTATACTCCCTCCTAGACCTTCTAGGCACTGGTAGCCGCGTCCAAACGCCAATGACATGCCATGGCATGCCATTTGACCGCTCTGGAGCGTGCTACAGTGCACTAGAGCACTGTAGCGGCGCCCATCCCCACCTCCCGACCACCTTGGGCCTCGTGGTGATGTCCCCCAAGACCACCTCGGCACGCGTGACATGGCTAGCGGTCAGTCCCTTCCTCTCTTGCCCTCCTTCTCCCCTGCTGAGCTCGCCCGACACTGCCAACTCGGCCAGTGGGCGCATGAGCTCGGGGCCCTCCCGGAGCACACCCCGCTCCCCCATTCTCGTCCCCTCGACCTGGACGACACCCACGAGCACCCAAGACACGACCCAGAGCGCTGATTTGGCCTCTGGCATCGCCTAGGCCATGGCCATGGATGTCGTCCACGATGCACCATCGCCCCGCCATATAAGGTCATACCCGAGCCCTCTCTCGCCTCCGTTCTCTTTCTCTTCCCCCAAGCTACCTCCTCGACCAACCTAATCCTCTCCACGTGCTTCCCTCCACCTCCTACCACCTCTTGACCGCCGCTTCGGCTCGCTCAAATTCGAGCAACACCCAGCTCCCCTCCCTCCCATTTCTCCACCAAAAGGGCTCCTAGAAGACTGGACATCCTCCCCACCTCCTCAAGCTGTCACCAGGTCACCCAAACACCGGAGCCATGGATGGTCGATGCCTCCTCCGCCGCCATCAAAGCCACGGCCACCTCGGTCCCCTCCAGCGGTCGGGACCTAGCCCAACAGACGCGTAGCTTTGTGCTGAGCTCGCCCATAGGCGGAGCACTGCAGGAGACGACCGGAGGTGCCAACTATCACCGGACGAGCGTCGGTGTGCGCTTTGCCTCTCCTCCTTGCCTCGAGCGGAAGGAAGGGGACGACCGCCCGCTAGCTGGCATAAGGGGACCCGCCTGTAAGCGACAACAATGACTGAGCCGGCCCCCTTTGTTGGGTTAAGTGGAGGCATATTCCGCAGGAACCTTTTTTCCCACAAAGGAAATAGGCAGCTCAAAACGCGCCTTCAATGTCGCGCTGGCCTCCCGCGTGGCTGAAATAATGGGCCGGCCCAGCAACGGCTCCGCGCCGGTGCGCTATGCGGCCTAGAGGTTTTGGCCCGTTTAGGTATAGCTCCTTTATCTTTTTCTTTTCTGGTAGATTCCAAAATTCTAGTTTAATCATATGAGATCCAAATTTGATGATTCGAGTTTCTGCAGACTCCTAAATTCATGAATAATCCAAATGTGTGCATTCCACAATTTTTCCCAATATAATATTCTGCTCCACCAATATTTTTGTTATAACTTGTATTATGGAACCACTTTGTAAAATCCTAGGGAATTGTTATGAACTCCAAATGGAATAATTCTAGTTCCTAGGTGCATACAAAAATCATATCTTAGGTTGTGAACATTTTTCCCTTCTCTTATTCTGCAATGACAAATATTGGACCATTTCTTCGTGTATGATCCACTTTGAAAATCCCTAAAATATTCATGCTAACTCCAAATCCAGTGAAACCACTTCCCACAAGTTTCTAAAATCATGCCCTATTTGTTGGGTCCATCCACTCCTTTTTTTAAAAATATTTTCTGTGGACTTCTTATAGGATCGTCCATTCCTTCATTTCCACCGTTCAAAAATCCCCTTTGATCCGCATCCAATGGAACCTCCTTAGTCATTTTTCTTATGACTAAATACATCCTAAAAAACATTTCCTATTTATAGAGCACTTTTATTGTCTACTTGTTGTGTTGCTTATTGCGGTTGTTTCTGGCGATAGTTGACGAAGTAGATGAAGTGCTCGATGTGGACGAGAATCATGTGAAGACCTCAAAGACTTTGCTGAGCCAGGCAAGCAGCCCTTTGACCATGTTAAAAAACCATTTTTATGCATGTCATATAGCACCTTATTCCTTGTTTTTGATCATGTGATGTGGTAACCACTTTGCTGGGATGCCTTTGTTACCTTTATCGTTGATACTTGCATCGTGCATAACCCTACCATCCTTATGAGGGTTGTGTGGGTGGGAGAAGATAGAATGCTAAGTCGATGCTATGCAAATGGGATGGGAATATGCATGGTGATGGAAACAAAAGTATTTCCAAAGACTTTTTGAAAACCCCATCGGGTGCCACTAATGCGCGAGGGAGATGATGTTGAGTTGGGTAACCACTCGAGAAAGAAGTGGTGTACCGGAGCAAGTTGTGTGTATGTGTGTGTTTTTGAAAACGGATTAGATATAACGTCTGTTGACCGTCCCAACCTTACATGTGCGTCCACTCTACCCCTATATGGGAAGGGGCTTTGTTGATTACTATGGTTGGTGCTAGCAGGGAGCCCGCATTACCAGTGGTGAGAGTGAAGTGGTCACTCTCGAGACGGGGTCATCCCGAAGTGGAAGGCCATGCGCTGTCTTTATAGGCACTGGGCACACCATTGTGTGCCCTCATGGATGATACGTGTGATGTATATCATGAGGGATGACACCAACGAGTGGACTCTTTGTTTAGTATCACCATGGGAAAGGCATTGTTTGGGTGCTTACCTCGGGTATGTAATATACTGTGAGTCGTGGATGACACGGAAGTTCCTCGAGTCTTGTGGGTAAAGTGCGCAACCTCTATAGAGTGTAAAACTATTCGAATAACCATGTCCATGGTCATGGACAGTTGGAGGTCCTTCTTAAACTACGTCAAGATGTTTCCTCAAAACTTGGTGTGTGTGTGTGTGTGTTGTGACAAGGATGATACTTGAGTCGAGTCGGATGACTTGGCATGATAACTGAACATGAGATGTTCAGACGGTACATGAGACAAGTCTAAGCACTTATTGTGATGGTTGAACATGAGACGTCCAACCCCCTGCTTATGATGATGACTGTGACGTGTTCTTATGAACACCTGTCAAAGGTTGATGCATGCTTACTTAAGTTACTTGATCATGTTATTGCACTCAAAACTAGCTTTCTGCAAAACTTACCTATTAGTGCTATATCATGCATTGTTATTGCCTTGTTCCAAACATGGGTTGCTTGCGAGTACATTTCAAAGTACTCATTGGCTTGCCACTGGTTATTTTATTGGCCAGGCATGAAAGATCAGGTTATGATGAAGATTATCTTGGTGACGGACATGCGAGCTAGGACGCTTCCCACTCAGAATGCATGTTGGGTTAAGGCAAATGGCATGGGTTCACGCTATCACTGAAGATTTCCGCTGTAATCATATGAAGACTTGGCCATAAAGGCCATATTTCAGTAAACTGGTATGTAATGGATGTAAGACTCTTGTTATTCAGTTTCTATGTGTTCAACGAGCATTGATCTCTGGGATCACTGTGCACCTACATTTGGTGATCACGACTTATGAGTCAGGGTCCCCATAGAGCTGGTATTAGAGCCATCCTGAGCCCCAGGATGATGCCACCCTAGCCTTTGAAGACCAGGGCAAAAGACATGCAATGTCATGATATGCATCGCTAATAGAGAAATCATGTCCTTTTCGTTGTTATATCGGTAACCACAAGTGGATGAGAACCTCGCCATTTGGTCCGCCTCACTACAGTGAGCAGGAAAACGGTTCTCATGTCCCTCGTTCTTGGTGCCGATGATATCATCAACGTGACCGGCAGGATACAACTCTACCATGTCTTGTTAATGTCATTACATAAAAGATTGCCTACCTGGAATGCTCGACGTCTCAGAAGACAAGAAGGCATTGTTATGATCATGAGGACACCAGAAGACCCTGTCAACAATAGCCGTGAAGAATCACCTTCGTCGTCAACACACCAGACCCGAAGTCATCAAGGACTCTTCAGGTGCAACCAGGATCGTTTCGACGAACAACAACCGGAGACATAGCAACACATGAAGAAGACCCAGAAGACAAAGCAGACTCCTCTCCAAGACAAGAAGCAAGCATGACTACTGAGTCCGAGAACCCCTAGGGTAGGATAGGTCGTTTGTCCCCTATGCGAAGTCAAGTCCGTATGATTGTTCAGATGGAACCATGATGTGTGTTGCTTGTTTTCTTGTTTGTGCCTTGGTGTAAGTCACACTTTTGCCCTAGGCAACAAGTGCGCGACTTTATCATCTACCTTACCTTGATGTATGTGTTTGGCCTTTTCGGCACTTGCTTGATTGCACTTGCACTATACAACCCCCTTAGACACTCCTCTCGATGCCACTTTCCCTATTCCCCCTCTCGTCAACTGAAGACCAGCAAGGCAAGATGCACCAAGGATCCACCTCGATGGACATCTAGCATTGAAGACTATGACCGAAATGTACTCAACCAGACACAACCCCGTAGAGTTATGCGCTCCCTCAAAATTGGAAACCCCTCCCTTGCCCAACCTAGACCTCACAAGCTTCCCCAGCACAAGCCTCTGATCACGTGTTTAATACGCAGTATTGCCAGAGCACTTTTTGAGCACTAATAACCCCTGCTTAGCACTGGATTCATTATGGGACTAGTGATCCTAGTGAACAAACACATCTCATCCTTAATACAAGCACTTGAGCTAATAATGCCATAGGATAGATCATCTTGAGGATAAATGATTAGTTGGCTAATCATTTGACGAGGCTAGAGTAAATGTCTTGAGGAAGTGGTAGAGACCCCTTGGTGGATTGCGAGATTTCCAGGATGATCGGGAGATTTATGGAGCAAGTTGATAGAGTGGCATAACTTACTTTCCCATTGGGAAAATTGGATTTTGCAGGACCATCGTGACCGCATGCTGAAATTATTGGTGGATAAATGACTTGACTTTGGCAAGTGATATTGATAGTGGATTGATGGTGTTACAATGGTGACGGGAGAAACTATTAGGGAATTCTTACTAGATGTAAAACTTGGACTGAAATAGGTGATCCTACTAGGTGCTCGAGATCAATTAAACCACATGGTTCGGAGTAACTTGGATTTAGTCCAATGGTCTTGATCATGATGCCATGTTTCTCGATGGATGATAGTAGAAGCAATCGGATGATGTTAGGGATAATTTAGGGATCTATATAAGCTCGACCTTGGAGTTTAATTGGCTATGAGATTGGAAGTTCATTGATATATTATGATAATAGTCCTTGCAATGATATATGGATTATATGAACTCGAGGAGATTATGTTGGACACCATCGATGCTGGATTTGTAGCAGTAATGGATCACGTAATAGTGGATGATATTCGTGGATCAATTAAATTGGATTCGTAGGAAGGAAACAAGATCTTGGAGTGGTTTATTACATGTTTCCTTAGCATAGTAATGCAATACCTTAGACCTTGGGTAGGTCAGTAGGACACATGGATTGGTAGTGTCATGATCAAGCTTAGCGGCTTGTAAATTATCCCAAGGATTTTTATATAGGGATATATGTGAGTTGGCTATAGTATACATATGAGATTTTCGGTATAGTCCTTCTCTCAAAACCTTGGAAGATATGAGTAGCATGTGTAATAGTGGAGTTGACTTATATGAAATGATACCTTCGAGGATATAGGGTGATTTTGTTTGGAGTAATAGGGATTGGCATCTAATAGTTGTGCTCAGGATAAGATGTTAGACGTTCACTCACATCCTAAGCTCCTTGAAAACCCCTCAGATTTGTTAAGCCATAACACAGTCGGATCATGACCATAGGCCTTGGACTATAAGTCCTTAGACCATGGTTTATACTCCACCTTGACCACCACCCACCCCTTTTCATAAGGAAGGTGGACACGCAGAACTAGTTTTCGATGGACCACAAACTCCTGGACAAGGACCACCCGGAACGAACGACCGCCTCTCTCACACATCCCATGAGCAATGTGTTTATGTGGTATTTGGAGGAATATGTTGTTATCCTCACGGATGGCATACTTATTTATCCAATAAGAGAAGGAACACCTTAGTCCTATTTGGACTAGCCCTAGGAACCCCCATTACCATATCTCTTGAGTATAAGGTATCACCTGGAAGGAGTTGGACTCCGCGAAGCACCCTCCCTACAGAAGAAGACTTTCTTGCCCAAGCAAGGCAAAGAACCACTATGGTTAGGGAGCCATGAAGGCGAAGAGGATGAGACAAGAGAAGTCAACCACTCCTCTGCCGGCTACATCAACTAGACTACATCCCGAAGCACCGACAAGCCCTTGGACATCAAGAGGATTAAAGAGCCCCTTGTTTCAAGTAGTCACCTATCAGCTCCTGACTAAAAAGGAACCAATAAGTGGATAGCACCCCTCACTGCTTTGATGATGTACGATGAGCATGACGTCCCTACTCCCTTCATATGCCTGGAATGGAGTGGAACGACTGTCATGACCTGATTGCTAGCCCCTTTTTGGTTCAATCAAGGACATGAACCTGACTCGATCATGGTAAGCCACCTGTCAAAGGTAGCTCACCCTACTTGTCAAGCGTCAGACCTTGGGGATTAGATGGCTAATCTATACTCTGAATAGTCAGCTTACCTAGAACCCCATTGAAACCTTCCCAGATGGTAGAACCCATCTTGACACGAAGTCTCTAAGCTCAGTCTTAGGGGTGGGACTCAGTGCAGACCTTGCCATGGAGAGACGAGTAGACCAAACACTCAAAGACCCTCCAGAAACAAGCGTCCATGACGATGAAGACAAATGACCAAAGAAGAATGAAGAATCTACCTGGGCAACTTACTCAAGAAGAAGATCTCGACGAGAAGCCCACGATGACGCGCTTCAACACTCTCAAGGATGAAGACCATCTGCGACTGAAGACCTCTTGCTTTAAGGAAGATAAGGACCTCCCCGTCAAAGATAAGCTACACCAAGTCTCGACCCTTCTATTCTAACGCGAGACATATAGATGGCACTAACCAACATGAGTAACCCCAGGACTAGCACACACACAAACACTACTTTGCCCCATATTCCGATTCTGGGATACACGTGCGAGCCAGACCCTTGAAAGAACCCCATTCACCCTTAGACCAAGTCAACAACGAACCCCAAGACATATCATAAGGCACTTCAAGACCCAAAAGGACAACCACACCGGAGCACAAGCAACATGGAATGTGAAGACTGCCTCTGTTGGGGAACGTCGCATGGGAAACAAAAAAATTCCTACGCTCATGCAAGACCTATCCATGGTGACGAGCATCTACGAGAGGGAGAGTGAATCTACATACCCTTGTAGATCGCTAAGCGGGAAGCGTTAAAAAACGCGGTTGGTGTAGTCGAACGTCTTCACGATCCAAATCGCCGAGCGTCCCGCGATCCAATCACGATCCGTCCCGATCAAGCACCGAACGGACGGCACCTCCGCATTTAGCACACGTACAGCTTGATGACTATCTCCGCCTTCTTGATCCAGCAAGAGGGAGTGGAGAGGTAGAAGAGTTCTCTGGCAGCGTGACGACGCTCCAACGATGGTGGTGGAGCTATTCCAGCAGGGCTTCGCCTAAGCACTGCAGAAATCCGATCTAGAGGAGAAACTATGCACTGGAGGAACAGGTAGCACGTGGCTGAAAATCTTGTGCCAAAAACCTAAAACCTTCTAGTATATATAGGAGGAGAGGAGGAGGAGGCTTGGATCCCAAGGATCCAGCCCTTGGGTTGGCCGAGCCATGAGGGAGGAGTCCTCCTCCTCCACTCCTAGTAGGATTAGGACTCCTTCCTAATTTAGCCCTTTTGCCTTTTTCCACCTTTCTCCTTTTGGGATTTTTCTTCCCAGCCGCATGGGACCTTTGTGGGACTTCCTCCAGCCCACTAAAGGCTGGTATTCATCCTCCCACATCCCATGTAGTCTCTTGGGTCGAAATACCCCTCCCGACGGTCTCCCGATACACTACCGGCACTCCCGGTACACTACCGATGAGCCCGAAACTTTTCCGGCGACCAAAATAGGACTTCCTATATATCAATCTTTACCTCCGAACCATTCTGGAGCTCCTCGTGACGTCTAGGATCTCATTCGGGACTTCGAACAACCTTCGGTCACCACCATACATAACTCTATACTACCGAAACGTCACCAAACCTTAAGTGTGCAGACCCTGTGGGTTCGAGAACTATGTAGACATGACCGAGACACGTCTACGGTCAGTAACCAATAGTGGGACCTAGATGTCCATATTGGTTCCTACATATTATATGAACATCTTTATCGGCCGAACCTCTATGTCAAGGATTCAGTTAATCCCGTATGATGTTCCCTTTGTTCTTCGGTATGTTACTTGCCCGAGATTCGATCGTCGGTATCTCCATACCTAGTCCAACCTCGTTATCGGCAAGTCTCTTTACTCGTTCCATAACACAAGATCCCGTGACTAACACTTAGTCACATTGCTTGCAAGGCCCATTGTGATGTTGTATTATCGAGTGGGCCCTCAGATACCTCTCTGTCACACGAAGTAACAAATCCGAGTCTTGATCCATGCCAACTCAATAGACACCTTCGGAGATACCTGTAGAGCACCTTTATAGTCACCTAGTTATGTTGCAACGTTTGATGCACACAAGGCACTCTTCCGGTGTCCGTGAGTCACATGATCTCATGGTCATAGGAACATATACTTGACATGCAGAAAACTGTAGCAATAAACTGACACGATCATATGCTACGTTTGTAGTTTGGGTCTTGTCCATCACATCATTCTCCTAATGATGTGATCCTGTTATCAAATGACATCACATGTCAATTGCTAGGAAACCTAGACCATCTTTCATCAACGAGCTAGTTCACTAGAGGCATACTAGGGACAAAGTCTTGTCTATTTACCCACACATGTAATGTGTTTCAAATCAATACAATTATAGCATGTATAATAAACGATTATCATGAACAAGGAAATATAATAATAAACACTTTATTTATTGCCTCTAGGGCAAATTTCCAATAGCCTCACCTCTGAATTTCTGCATCTTTCCACGCCTAGCCTAGGAATCTCGGGGACGAGATTCTTGTAAGGGGGGTAGGTCTGTCACACCATATGTTTTGCCTCATTACTAAGTTATCACGACTCAAAAATTAGGGCCAATTAAAACTTTTTGTGTGCATTTGAGTGCTAGACTCGTGTGTTATTTACTTGCTTGTATGATTGCTTGCTAGTGCTCTATAATTCATAAAACATCCTCCTACCCTCAAGAACTATTTATTTGATCATGCCATGTGAATAGGACTTAAAATTATTTTTACAAAATTTTATGTTGGCCAAAAAGCATTTATTTAAATTAAGCTTTCAAAACCCCCTGATTTGAGATTTGCACTACAAGTCCCCAAATTGGTGGATAATTTTTGCCCAAATGATTTATTTGGAACCTACTATATATATAACTTCCCATAACAACAAAATATTATTTTTAAAGATTATTTTCATATTTTATTTAAAGACTTTATCTTTAGGCCATAAATGGACTTTTAGAGGTAAAAAATATTTAAATGCTTTAAAAATATTTGAGAAAAAAATGGGAAAACTGAGTGGACATATATTGTCCATATATAAGAGTTTAAACCCTTAAAAACCATTTCTGTCTGTTTCAAGGTTTTGAAATATTTCTATAATAAATATTCTCAATTAAATCCTAGAAAATTCCAGCAGGTCACATATGTCCTATCTGATGATATAGCCAAGTTTCATCTCAATCTCAATTGATTTGGTTCACCAAAATATCCCAAAATCCTCTCTGACCATATCCAAATTTGAGTAACTCTATATTACTAACTGTCTCCCCTTAAGCTCAAACTTTGTGGACATGATATAATCCTCCAATTATGCATACGCACCAAGTGGTGCATCAAGGGGAGCAGGTTCACTTGTCCAAATCCCCCCAAACCCCTTCCTGCTGTTTTCAAAAATCGGGAATGTTTGCATTGTCAAGTTTCCACATTTGGTCCCAAACTTTTTGGGCATGCTCTAGTCACCAAATTATGCCACCACAGCAAGTGGAGCATCAAGGAGAATGCCTTAGCATGAACAGATCTATAGAAATCCATTTCTGTCCATTTCTAGGGTTTACCAAGTTTACATTGGGAACTTTCTTCAGATAATCTCAAACTTGCTGATCAGCCCTACTTTTGACCACCATTTAATCCTGTTAAATCTCAAGGCAAGTAGAATTCATTTGCATGGCCAAATCACCATCAAACACCTTTTGGTCATTTCTAAAAGTCACTGTTTCCCCCTATTAACTTGTTCTCCTTGACCTATTTTATTTTGCCACAATCCCTAATTGACCCCTTATACCTCCAGTAAAAACCTCATGACCATATCTCAATTATTGACATGGTAAATTTCTCGATCGCCCCTCTAGACAGAAGTTTCCCCCCTCTCTCTCAACTTTCCTTCTCTCCTAAGGGACCCCAGAGCATCCAATGCTCTATCTACCTTGTATACTCCCTCCTAGACCTTCTAGGCACTGGTGGCCGCGTCGAAACGGCAATGACATGCCGTGGCATGCCATTTGGCCGCTCTGGAGTGCGCTACAGTGCATTAGAGCACTGTAGCGGCGCCCATCCCCACCTCCCGACCACCTTGGGCCTCGTGGTGCTGTCCCCCAAGACCACCTCGGCATGCGTGACACGGCTAGCGGTCGGCCCCTTCATCCCTTTCCCTTCTTCTCCCCCTGCTGAGCTTGCCCGACACCGCCCAGCTCGGCCAGTGGGCGCACGAGCTCGGGGCCCTCCTGGAGCACGCCCTGCTCCCCCATTCTCGTCCCCTCGACCTGGACGACACCCACGAGCACCCTAGACATGACTCAGAGCGCTGATTTGGCCTCTGACATCGCCTAGGCCATGCCATGGATGCCATCCATGGTGTACCACCGCTCCGCCATATAAGGCCATACCCGATCCCTCTCTCGCCTCCGTTCTCTCTCTTCCCCCAAGCTACCTCCTCGACCAACCTAATCCTCTCCTAGTGCCTCCCTCCACCTCCTAACACCTCTTGATCGCCGCTTCGGCTCGCTCAAATTCGAGCAACACCGAGCTCCCCTCCCTCACATTTCTGCACCAAAAGGGCTCCCGGAAGACCGGCGATCCTCCCCACCTCCTCAAGTTGTCACCAGGTCAACCAAACACGAAAGCCACGAACGGCCGACGGCCTCCCCCGCCGCCATCAAAGCCGCGGTCACCTCGGTCCCCTCCAGCGGACGAGACCTATCCCAACGGATGAGCAGCTTCGCGCTGAGCTCTCCCATAGGCGATGCATCGTGAGAGACGACCAGAGGCGTCGGCTATCACCGGACAAGCGCCGGTGTGCACTCTGCCTCCCCTCCTTGCCTCAAGCGGGAGGTAGGGGACGACCGCCCTGCCAGCTGCCATGGGGATGGCCCTTCTATAAGCAACAACAATGACTGAGTCGGCCTCCTCTGTCGGGTTAAGTGGAGGCGTATTCCGCGGGAACCATTTTCCCACAAATTAAAGGGGCAGCTCGAAATGCGCCTTCAACGTCGCGCTGGCCTCCCACGCGGCTGAAATAATGGGCCGACCCAGCAACGGCTCCGCGCCGGTGCGCTGTGCGGCCTAGAGGTTTTGGCCCGTTTAGGTATAGCTCCTTTATCTTTTTCTTTTCTGTTAGATTCAAAAATTCTTAGTTTAATCATATGAGCTCCAAATTTGATGATTCAAGTTTCTACAGACTCTTAAATTCATGAATAATCCAAATGTGTGGATAGCACAATTTTTCCCTATATAATATTCTGCTCCACCAATATTTTTGTTATAACTTGTATTATGGAACCACTTTGTAAAATCCTAGGGAATTGTTATGAACTCCAAATGGAATTATTCTAGTTCCTAGGTGCATACAAAAATCATGTCTTAGGTTGTGAACATTTTTCCCTTCTCTTATTCTGCAATGACAAATATTGGACCATTTCTTCATGTATGATCCACTTTGAAAATCCCTAAAATATTCATACTAACTCCAAATCCAGTGAAACCACTTCCCACATGTTTATAAAATCATGCCCTATTTTTTGGGTCCATCCACTCCTTTTTAAAAAATATATTTTCTGTGGACTTCTTATAGGATCGTCCATTCCTTCATTTCCACCGTTCAAAAATCCCCTTTGATCCGCATCCAATGGAACCTCCTTAGTCATTTTTCTTATGACTAAAGGCATCCTAAAAAATATATTTCCTATTTATAGAGCACTTTTATTGTCTGCTTGTTGTGTTGCTTATTGCGGTTGTTTCCGGCGATAGTTGACAAAGTAGATGAAGTGCTCAGAGTGGACGAGAAGCATGTGAAGACCTCGAAGACTTTGCTGAGCCAGAAAACCAGCCCTTTGACCATGTTAAGAAACCATTTTTATGCATGTCATATAGCACCTTATTCCTTGTTGTTGATCATGTGATGTGGTGACCACTTTGCTGGGATGCCTTCGTTACCTTTACCGTTGATACTTGCGTCATGCATGACCCTACCATCCTTATGAGGGTTGTGTGGGTCGGAGTAGATAGAATGCTTAGTCGATGCTACGCAAATGGGACGGGAATATGCATGGTGATGGAAACAATGTATTTTCAAAGACTTTTCAAAAAACCCGTCGGGTGCCACTAATCCCGAGGGAGATGGTGTTGAGTTTGGTAACCACTTGAGAAAGAAGTGGTGTACCGGAGCAAGTTGTGTGAGTGTGTGTTTTTTTGAAAATGGATTAGATTTAAGGTCTGCTGACCATCCCAACCTTACATGTGTGACCACTCTACCCCTATATGGGAAGGGGCTTTGTTGATTAATATGGTTGGTGCTAGCTGGGAGCCCGCATTACCAGTGGCGAGACTGAAGTGGTCACTCTCGAGACGGGGTCGTCCCGCAGTGGAAGGCCATGTGTTGTCTTTACAGGCACCAGGCACACCGTTGCGTGTCCGCATGGATGATACGTGTGATGTATATCATGAGGGATGGCACCAATGAGTGGACTCTTTGTTTAGTGCCACCATGGGAAAGGCATTGTTCGGGTGCTTACCTCGGGTATGTAATATACCGTGAGTAGTGGATGACACGGAAGTTCCTCGAGTCTTGTGGGTAAAGTGTGCAACCTCTGCAGAGTGTAAAACTATTCGAATAGCCGTGTCCATGGTCATGGACAGTTGGAGGTCCTTCTTAAACTACGTCAAGATGTTTCCTCAAAACTTGGTGTGTGTGTGTGTGTGTGTGTGTGTGGTGACAAGGATGATACTTGAGTCGAGTCGGATGATTTGGCATGATAACTGAACATGAGATCTTCAGACGGTACATGAGACAAGTCTAAGCACTTGGTGTGATGGTTGAACATGAGACGTCCAACCCCCTGCTTATGATGATGACGTTGACGTGTTCTTATGAACACCTGTCTATGGTTGATGCATGCTTACTTAAGTTACTTGATCATGTCATTGCACTCAAAACTAGCTTTCCGCAAAACTTACCTATTAGTGTTATATCATGCATTGTTATTGCCTTGTTCCAAACATGGGTTGCTTGCGAGTACATTCAAAGTACTCATTGGCTTGCCACTGGTTATTTTATTCGCCAGGCATGAAAGATCAGGTTATGATGAAGATTATCTTGGTGACGGACATGCGAGCTAGGACGCTTCCTAGTCAGAATGCATGTTGGGTTAAGGCAGATGGCATGGGTTCACGCTATCGTTGAAGATTTCTGCTGCAATCATATGAAGACTTGGCCATAAAGGCCATATTTCAGTAAACTGGTATGTAATGGATGTAAGACTCTTGTTATTCAGTTTCTATGTGTTCAACGAGCATTGATCTCTGGGATCACTGTGCACCTACATTTGGTGATCACGACTTATGAGTCAGGGTCCCCATAGAGCTGGTATTAGAGCCATCCTGACTGTAGGAAGCCCTTAGTTAGCATGGACGTTAGTTAGGACAAAACTATTTCTCCAGGCCCTTCAAAATCACTTACAAAACCTCTATATTCTCACCTCTCCTAAATTTTCAAAAGAAGCAAAGGTTTTTTCCTTAGCACATCCACCCCTATTCTCTTAAACTCTCCATGTTTGCTTTTCAAAACTTTGCAAATGGTCGCTACTACCCTTGTGCCCTTGACCACGGGATTCCTTGAAATTCTCGTGGGTAACCTAGAAGGAAGCCACCTTGCCAGACATTCACATAAGTGTTTGATGAACCCATGACAAGGATCTACCAACAAAGGATACGTTCTCGAAGGATGAGGATGTCAAGACTTAGATGATAGTGACACCCTCGACACAACCCCATGATGATGCCACCCTAGCCTTCGAAGACCAGGGCACAAGACATGCAATGTCATGATATGCATCGCTAATAGAGCAATCCTGTCCTTTTCATTGTTATATCGGTAACCATCGATGGATGAGAACCTCGCCATTTGGTCCGCCTCACTATACTTAGTAGGAAAATGGTTCTCATCATCCCCCATTCTTGGTGCCGATGATATCATCAACATGACCGGCAGGATACAACTCTACCATGCCTTCTTAATGTCATTACATAAAAGATTGCCTACCTGGAATGCTCGACGTCTCAAAAGACAAGAAGGCATTTTCATGATTGCGAGGACACCAGAAAACCCTGTCAACAACAACCGTGAAGAATCACCTTCGTCGTCAACACACCAGACCCAAAGTCGTCAAGGACTCTTCAGGCGCAACCAGGATCATTTCGACGAACAACAACTAGAGACATAGCGACACATGAAGAAGACCCAGAAAACTAAGCGGACTCCTCTCCAAGACAAGAAGCAAGCACGACTACTGAGTCCGAGAACCCCTAGGGTAGGATAGGTCGTGTGTCCCCTATGCGAAGTCGAGTCTGTATGATGGTTCAGATGGAACCGTGATGTGTGTTGCTTGTTTTTCCTGTTTGTGCCTTGGTGTAAGTCACACTTTTTCCCTAGGCAGCAAGTGCGCGACTTTATCACCTACCTTACCTTGATGTATGTGTTTGGCCTTTTCGGTACTTGCTTGATTGCACTTGCACTATATCACCCCCTTAGACACTCCTCTCGATGTTACTTTCCCTCTTCCCCCTCTTGTCAACTGAAGACCAGCAAGACAAGATGCACCAAGGATCCACCTCGATGGACATCTAGTGTTGAAGACTATGACTGAAATGTACTCAACCAGACACAACCCCGTAGAGTTATGCGCTCCCTCAAAATTGGAAACCCCTCTCTTGCCCAACCTAGACCTCACAAGCTTCCCCAGCACAAGCCTCTGATCACGTGTTTAATACGCGGTATTGCAAGAGCACTTTTTGAG
This sequence comes from Hordeum marinum, assembly GCA_022496015.1. Classification (NCBI taxonomy): domain Eukaryota; kingdom Viridiplantae; phylum Streptophyta; class Magnoliopsida; order Poales; family Poaceae; genus Hordeum; species Hordeum marinum. Next base: position 431,135,387 of record CM039674.1, on the reverse strand, counting down.
CACCAATAACCCCTGCTTAGCACTGGGTTCATTTTGGGACTAGTGATCCTAGTGAACAAACACATTTCATCCTTAAGAGTAGAACTTGAGCTAATGATGCCATAGGATAGATCATCTTGAGTATAAATGATTAGTAGGCTAATCATTTGACGAGGCTAGAGTAGATGTCTTGAGGAAGTGGTCGAGACCCCTTGGTGGACTGCGAGATTTCCAAGATGATCGGGAGATTGATGGAGCAAGTTGATAGAGTGGCATAACTTACTTTCCCGTTGGGCAAATTGGATTTTGTAGGACCATCGTGACCACATGCTGAAATTATTAGGTAAATCGAATGATGTTAGGGATAATTTAGGGAACTATATAAGCTTGACCTTGGAGTTTAGTTGGCCATGAGATTGGAAGTTCATGGATATATTATGATAATAGTCCTTCAATGATATGTGGATTATATGAACTCGAGGAGATTATGTTGGACACCATTGATGCTTGATTTGTAGCAATAATGGATCACGTAATAGTGGATGATATTCGTGGATCAATTAAATTGGATTCGTAGGAAGGAAACAAGATCTTGGAGTGGTTTATTACATGTTCCTTAGTGAAAGGACGTGGATGTCGCCTAGAGGGGCGTGAATAGGCGCTTTAAAGTAATTACGATTTAGGCTTGAACAAATGCGTAATAAAACTATCCTTTAATTAGTCAAGCACAAAACCTAAAACAACTAGGCTCACCTATGTGCACTAACAACTTATGCTAAGCAAGATAGACAACTAAGTGATAGCAAGATATATAACAAGAAACAATATGGATATCACAAAGTAAAGTGCATAAGTAAAGAGGCTCGAGTAAGAGATAATTGAGGCACGCAGAGACGATGATGTATCCCGAAGTTCACACCCTTGCGGATGCTAATCTCCGTTCGGAGTGGTGTGGAGGCACAATGCTCCCCAAGAAGCCACTAGGGCCACCGTAATCTCCTCACGCCCTCGCACAATGCAAGATGCCGTGATTCCACTAAGGGACCCTTGAGGGTGGTCACCGAACCCGTACAAACAAGGTTGGGGAAATCTCCACAACTTGATTGGAGGCTCCCAACAACACCACGAAGCTCACCACAATGGATTGTGGCTGCGAGGTGACCTCAAATGCTCGGGGCAATCTCCACAACCTAATTGGAGACCCCAAAGCTTGCCCGGAGCTTTGCACCACAATGATTGAGCTCCGAGGCACCACCAACCGTCTAGGGCGCCAAAGCACCCAAGATAAACAAGCTCTGGGGTGCTCAAACACCCAAGAGTAATAAGCTTCTCAACTTCTCACTTCCACGTATCACCGTGGAGAACTCAAACCTATGCACCAAATGCAATGGCAAGGGCACATGGAGTGCCCAAGTCCTTCTCTCCCAAATCCCACCAAAGTAACTAATGCTAGGGAGGGAAATAAGAGGAAGAACGAAAAAGAACACGAAAAACTGCAAGATCTAGATCCAAGGGGTTCCCCTCACTTCGAGGAGAAAGTGATTGGTGGAAATGTGGATCTAGATCTCCTCTCTCTTTTCCCTCAAAAACTAGCAAGAATCATTGGAGGGATTGAGAGATAGAAAGCTTGAAGAAGGTCAACAATGGGGATAGAGTTCAATGGGGAAGAAGACCCCCTTTTATAGGTGGAAAAAAATCCAACCGTTATGCTCACAGCCCGCACAGAGCGCTACTACTGCTCATGTGAGCGGTACTACCGCTGGGGCGGTGGAAGCCCTTTGAAAAACAACACCTAGGAGGCAAAAGGCCAGTAGAACCACCGGAGCGGTACTACCGCTATGGATAGTGGTACTACTACTAAGGGTAGCGGTACTACTGCTTGCGAGCGGTACTAAAAAATACATCCGTGCCTACCACCGGTGGACAAAACACGAGATTTTGGTCTGGAGCGGTAGCACCGCTCTTGGAGCCGCGGTAGTACCGTTCCGGAGTGGTACTAAAAAATTACATCCGCTCTAGCCACGGCAGTACCGCTGCAGCCTTTTAAGAACACCAAAATTGCCACAACTTTTGCAAACGGACTCCGAATTCAACGAAACAAAGTTTGTTGGAAAGCTAACGACATGGGAGAACACAATATTGGTTGAAATATCAATAAGAATCAAATGACAAAAGGCCCATAACAAAACGGCGAGAAGCCTTTCTTGAATAAGACCAGTAAAACCTCCAACACCGAAAACGCAATAGACGAAGCATATGAAATCCGTTTTCGATGTACTAGAGCTTGTCACGAAGATAAACGCAAGCTCAAGAAACCACATAGAGAAAAGCCAACCAAGAACCAAGAAAGATGATGATGCCAAGAATGCAATGGTTTGAGCTCTCAACGAACGATATGATAAAGCTACTCACTTGAGAGCCCCCCCCCCCTTGATAGTACAGCAATCGATCCTATAACTCGGTCTCTCAACTACCACCATGAGACTGGTAAAATAGAAAACCCTATCAAGGTCAAACCGTAGCCTTGCGCATAGTCCACTTGAGCTATACGATGACAATCTTGACTTCCTCAAGATGGAACACCTTTCTTCATTGCGTTGGCTTGATCAAGACTAGATGATTGCTCCCCCATACTACACTATGGGTGAGAAACTCTTTGGCCCATCTTCACAAGTCCATTGTCACCACAATGAACGGTGAGCCTCAAGCATGATCTCTCCGTGATGCTTCACTTGATCTTGTACATCGCAACCTTGATGACGATCTCCACTTGATGTCATCTTCCATGGGATGTATGGAATCTGCCTCTTGATGCAAGCCCATGGAAATATACCTAACCCCACAAAGAACTCTCATGTAGACCATGGGTTAGTACACAAATCGTAATGGACAATGCTTACCACACCATGGGATCACTTGATCCCTCTTGGTACATCTTGTACGCTTTATGGGTTGATCAACTTGATTCACTATGGTAATTGATGACAACCACTTTCAAGAGAGTTTATATAAGGAACTAAGCACAACCAAGCAAACACAAATGCAAAAGAAATGCATGGATATGAGATGCAAATACTTAAGTAATAAAAGCAAAACTCTTTAATCTTTCCAAACTAAACTCTAAAGTTCTCCCCCATTGGCATCGATTGCTAAAATGGGTGAAAACCTTAGAAAGCCAATATAATGGGTGTTCATCCAAAAGGTTTGTATTTTTGAAAATACGTGTGCAAAGAAATACACAAATCCAATGATAAGTAGTTGGAGGAAGGCAAACTATATTGAGAACCCAAAGATTGCAAAGAGGATCGTATGGCACAAAGACATACACCGGAGTGAAGCAGGCAATCAAAGGATACTAATTGGAACAAACAATCACATGGACCTATGAGCCTTGTCAAGAGGAGGGATACCAATCGAGATGACAAACCCCCGTGAAGACAAGCATGATGAAAATAATCTTTACCACCAAAGAGTGCATCAAGATGCAAGGATATAAGATCCGCACTCAACACAGATTCTTTCACGAAACCAACAAGGAAATTGGAAGGGAATGCAATGGTGGACGTGAAAGAAAAGAGAATGTCAACTAGAGATCTAACTTCTCTCATGTGTATAAGATTCTAGGTAGAGGACAATCATGATGATATATCCACAAAGAATGATGTACACACGAAATAGTTTCAAGAAGTAACAAACAAGATATCCAAAAGGAAGTCATAAATATTTATTGTACATAAATGAACTTCCACTACACGAACATCAAAGACATCACAACTAGCAATATGACATCATCGTTGAGACGCTTTGAGAAAGGAAACAAGTACCACAAGGACTCAAGAAGTTCATGCCATGATGCAACCTATAAAAGGTTGAATGCGAGAAATGTATGCATGAAGTAGATATTTGTTACTGAGATGGCACTGGATTGATGTAGTAGACAATGGTTCATCGATCATCCTAGTATGGCTCCAATACGCACATGGTGTCAACACCTTCCTTGTAAGTGAGCCAAGTGTCCAATGTATCTCCAATTGTTCCTAGAACAACACCACAAACAAAGTGGTACCCAAACTGATTGGGACCAAAGATTTAGAGTACCAACAACACATAGGACAAACTCCACATAAATATGCGCATATAGATACGAAATTGAATTTCATGCACACTTTAGCCAATTTATGTCATAGTGGAGTTTCCCCTATATATTGGGTCAAGGAAAGATGACATACCAACGAAAGTACATGTAGTAAATATGCATGTTCAAAGCTTTCAAGAATCAAATCAACACACCGTTGATAAGATACTGAAACATAAGGTATGAAGTGAAAATAAGATACCAAATGAAAAATTATCACTTGACGGATACCAACTAAAAGATACATCAAGGAATGAGATATCCATTGACACATGCCAAATAGAAGGAAACAAGATACCAATTGAAGGGGAAAAAAGTGGTATCAAGTTCCCCAAATAGAGCTAGGTTCCAAACAAACCAAACCCTCCACAAATTTTCATGATGGCACAAAGCACCATAGAGAGAAGGCTTGCCTCCCACCAACACACACTTGATGAAGATCAAAAGATTTTATGATGAACACATAAAGAGAGTGTTCTACAGAAAATAGGATAGATCCCCCAATAGATGTGTGTTATATAGAATTTGCATTTGAATACAAAATGCACACGATGGGTCATCACTTTCCCTATATCTATAGAAACACTAGACGTGCTCAAAAAGATCCACGAGAGGCAAGGAAGACAAACGATAAATAAAATCCTATGTAAAGATGATTAGCAATCTGTACCACTTAAGAGGAATACCAATTGTCAAGGACAAGAAGTATTTGGAAATAATTCCCATTGGTAGATTGCAAATAGATCCAACATCATCTTTACACCTCAATCACAAGCAAATGACACTTGTAGAGCTAGCATGCCACCTAGGAACAATACAAATTGTAATATCAAATCTAAGTGGCAATATCTCAAATGTACACATTCTCTAGGCTTGTAATATGCACATAGAATATTACTCCCCCATAATGTGGTAACCCAACGTTAATAACAAGTGGCAAATGAAATCCAACAAGAGGTAATTAATGGACCGTTTAGAATTTGAATTTATCATGAGAAGACATACCAAATAGAAGCTAGATAATCTTGTAATATCAATACTAAGTGGTATTACTCATGTACACACATTTTTAGGATTGTGACGTGCACAAAGCACATCACTCCCCCAAAATGGGATAATCCATTAATCTTTTAATTAAGAGATCCAACTAAGATAAGATGCAAAAAGGCTCAACACAAGACTCACACATACATGATGTGCATCCCATCATACATACTTGATTACTCAAGACAAACAAATAGGAAGAACAACATATATAAACACATGCAAGGTACAAAACCACAACATGCAAAGTGGAAAGTAAGTAACAATGTAAAAAAATAAGTACAAGTTACCGTAAGGAGGCACATTGGATATAAGATAGAAACTTGATAATCCAAATGACTTGGCTTGAGATAATATGAATGATGAAGATCCCTTAATTCTTCATGATGTAGCCAAGTCACCAATGCCCTCCAACAACACCTATTGATCAAGTATGAGCTTGTTGGTCACCAACCAAGTTGGGTCCAAATAGGTTAGTCACAATAGGCTTGGCTACCCAAATGGTTCTTTTCTTGACACCACTTTGAGTACCAAAAAACTTGGCAAACACATTGCCAACCTTATCCTTCCCAAGAGAATATATATTATCAATAATAATTGGGTTGGATAAGTTACCATTTGTGGAAGAAGAAGCGAAGTGACCCTTCTCACGACATAAGTAGCAACATTTACCCTTTGCTTTCTTACAATTGATTTCTCAACTTGAAGAGCGGTGACTTGGGTCTTCTTGGGAAGAGGCCTTTCTTCAAATTGTGGTTGAGCATGAGATTGAACTTGTGGCTGCTTCCCTTGTTGCTTGTTACTTTGAGGCATCTTCTTGAATGGGCAAGATCTAACATGGTGCCCTTCAATTTTGCACTTGAAGCAAATAATCTTGGCCGAATTCTTGACTTGTTCTTGTCCCTTCTTCTTGTAGTTCGTGGACATATTCTTCTTCTTCTTGGAGTTGAATCCAAGTCCACCTTTGTCATTTGGGAGTTTTTGCATACTCAAGATATTATTGAGTGTGGACTTTCCTTCATGACTCTTTTCCAAGTCTTTCTTCAAAGAAGTGACTTGGGCCTTGAGCTCATTGATTTCCTCTACATGGTTAGAATCAACACAAGTGCTAGAGAAGTATAAGCTTCATCGTTAGAGCAACAAAGCAAGGAAAGTAATTCATCACAAGATGTGCCAATATTATACTAGATGAACTACGAGTACTAGCACATGGCAATAAAGCATTTCTACTAGATGTAGTGCTAATGTCCACATGAGGCTCACTAGATGTTACCATAGTGGTACTAGCCTCATGAGCTATCTTTAGCACATTATGCGATACTAGAAGATCGCCATGAGAGCTAGAAAGCTTTTCATGACTTTCTTCCAATTTCCCATAATTGCTAGATAGCAACTCAAGTTGATCCCTTAGCTCAACGTTCTCCTTTAATATGGATGCTTCACAACAAATAGAGTTAGTAGCACAAGCATCATCATTAACAACAAGAGGAGAAGGCAACTTGGCAAGCTCTTTAGCATATGAAACTTTAAGTTGAGCATGAGACTCCGTGAGTTCAATGAGCGAACTCTTAACGACCCTTGAGCCATTTTCGAGGTGCTCAAAGTCCTCAAGGAGTTTAGCATGTGCAACTTCAAGCTTATCATTTTTAGTTCTAAAATCACTAGACACCTTGAGAGCTCTTTCATGGGATTCCTTTAATCTAGATAATTCTAGAGCAAAGGTCTCCTCAAGAGATTCCTTGGTGGTTTGTTCATTTTCAGGAGCTTGAGATAGCTCCGCGATCTCATTAGCGTAATCACGTTCATGACCTTCCATTTTCTCAATGGTGGCCTCATGCTCCTCGAGATGAGCTTCCAACTCCTCAATATATTTCTTGCCCTCAATGGCAATAGACATGATTTCCATGAAGTTTGAACGAGCAATATTATTCTTATGAAGAGCTTTAAAAACCATTTATCCCCTAAGTTTTAAGGAAGCAATATTATCACTCTCTTCATCATTATCATCAACATCACCATGTGAGATATATTGGGATTCAAAGTACGAGATACCTTTGAAGCCTTAGCCATAAGGCAAAAGTGAGAAACAATAGATGAGGATGTAGGACCACTTGAATCACCATTCAAGACCACATCTTGTTCCATGGAGTGTTGGGTATCCTCTACATTGTTAGCACAACAACTCGAGGACATATATACATTTTTATCATGGCAACAAGATATATCAAGCATATCATCATGAGATTTAGTCAAGCAATTTGTACAAGATATGCAAGGACTATCAACACAAGCATGTGAAACATTTAAAGTGCTCGAGGTGTTAAAGTCCAGAGATGAAGCATTGCAATAAGATAGTGAAGAAGAATTATCAACAATAAGCCCACTATCATCATTACAATGATCATCACTACTCACCATGTAATTACCTTATGGCAATCCATATGTAGGTGAAGTAGATGAAGTTGAGAAGACAACACGACCGGAGGTGGAGGGAGAACAATCGTCCCTACAAATCTTGGATTCACCAAATTTATCTTGAATCTTTGTCCACAACTCATGAGCATCCCGGAACGGCATGAGTTCAAATATAACTACATTGCTCAAAGCATCAAAAAGCACATTAGAAGCTTGAGCATTGAGATAAGAATTTTTATCATCCTATAAAGATATGTGTTGAGAATCCTTTGGAGGAGAAAAACCCGTATCTACAATTCGCTCTAAAGACGGGTCAATGACCCTAAAGAGATTAAGCATGCGAATTACCCAAACATCAAAATTTGTGCCATTGAAACTAAGAGTGTCAGAGAATCCTAATCCCCTAGTCGACATCCTTACTCTCTAGGTTGTTAAACCTACTAATGAGAGACCTAGCTCTGATACCAATTGAAAGGATGTGTATGTCACCTAGAAGGTGGGTGAATAGGCGCTTTAAAATAATTACGGTTTAGGCTTGAACAAATGCGGAATAAAACTGTACTTTAATTAGTCCGGCACAAAACCTAAAACAAGTAGGCTCACCTATGTGCACCAACAACATATGCTAAGCGAGATAGACAACTAAGTGATAGCAAGATATATAACAAGAAATAATATGGCTATCACAAAGTAAAGTGCATAAGTAAAGAGGCTCGGGTAAGAGATAACTGAGGCACGCAGAGACGACGATGTATCCCGAAGTTCACACCCATGCGGATGCTAATCTCCGTTCGGAGCGGTGTGGAGGCACAATGCTCCCCAAGAAGCCACTAGGGCCATCGTAATCTCCTCATGCCCTCGCACAATGCAAGATGTCGTGATTCCACTAAGGGACCCTTGAGGGTGGTCACCAAACCCGTACAAACAAGGTTGGGGCAATCTCCACAACTTGATTGGTGGCTCCCAACGACACCACGAAGCTTCACCACAATGGATTGTGGCTCCGAGGTGACCTCAAATGCTCAAGGCAATCTCCACAACCTAATTGGAGACCCCGAAGCTTGCCTGGAGCTTTGCACCATAATGATTGAGCTCTGAGGCACCACCAACCGTCTAGGGCACCAAATCACCCAAGAGGAACAAGATCTAGGGTGCTCAAACACCCAAGAGTAATAAGCTTCTCAACTTCTCACTTCCACGTATCACCGTGGAGAACTCAAACATATGCACCAAATGCAATGGCAAGGGCACACAGAGTGCCCAAGTCTTTCTCTCCCAAATCCCACCAAAGCAATAATGCTAGGGAGGATAATGAGAGGAAGAACGAAGAAGAACATGAAGAACTCAAAGATCTAGATCCAAGGGGTTCCCCTCACTTAGAGGAGAAAGTGATTGGTAGAAATGTGGATCTAGATCTCCTCTCTCTTTTCCCTCAAAAACTAGCAAGAATCATTGGAGGATTGAGAGATAGCAAGCTTGTAGAAGGTCAACAAAGGGAGAAGAACACGAGCTCAAAGGATAGAGCTGATTGGGGAAGAAGACCCCCTTTTATAGGTGGGGAAAATCCAACCGTTATGATCACAGCCCGCACAGAGCGGTACTACTGCTCATGTGAGCGGTACTACCGCTGGGGCGGTGGAAGCCCTTTGAAAAACAACATCGAGGAGGCAAAAGGCCAGTAGAACCGCCAGAGCGGTACTACCGCTCGCCCTCACGGTACTACCGCTATGGATAGTTGTACTACTGCTAAGGGTAGCGGTACTACCGCTTGCGAGTGGTACTAAAAAAATACATCTGTGCCTGCCACCGGTGGACAAAACATGAGATTTTGGTCCGGAGCGGTAGTACCACTCTTGGAGCCGTGGTAGTACCGCTCCGGAGCGGTAGTACAAAATTACATCCGCTCTAGCCGCGGCAGTACCGCTATAGCCTTTTAAGAACACCAAAACTGCCACAACATTTGCAAACGGACTCTGAATTCAACGAAACAAAGTTTGTTGGAAAGATAACGACATGGGCTAACACAATCTTGATTTAAAATCAATAAGAAGCAAATTATAAAATACCCATAAGAAAATGGTGAGAACCCTTTCTCGAATAAGACCGATAAACCTCCAACACCGAAAACTCAATAGGCGAAGCATATGAAATCCGTTTTTTATGTACTAGAGATTGTTACGAAGATAACCACAAGCTCAAGAACCCACATATAGAAAAGCCAACAAAGGATCAAGAAAGATGATGATGCCAAGAATGCAATGGTTTGAGCTCTCAACGAACGATATGATCAAGCTACTCACTTGAGAGCCCCCCTTGATAGTATGGCAATCGATCCTATAACTCGGTCTCTCAACTACCACCATGATACCAGTAAAATAGAAAACCCTATCAAGGTCAAACCTTAGCCTTGCGCATAGTCCACTTGAGCTAGATGATGACGATCTTGACTTCCTCAAGATGGAACACCTTTCTTGATTGTGTTGGCTTGATGAAGACTAGATGATTGCTCCCCCATACTCCACTATGGGTGAGCCACTCTTCGGTACATCTTCACAAGTCCATTGTCACCACAATGAATGGCGAGCCTCAAGCATGATCTCTCCGTTATGCTTCACTTGAGCTTGCACATCGCAACCTTGATGACGATCTCCACTTGATGTCATCTTCCATGGGATGTATGGAATCTTCCTTTTGATGCAAGCCCATGGAAATATACCTAACCCCACAAAGAACTCTCATGTAGACCATGGTTTAGTACACAAAGCGTAATGGACATTGCTTACCACATGGGATCACTTGATCCCTCTTGGTACATCTTGTACGCTTTGTGTGTTGATCAACTTGATTCACTTTTTGACTTAGTCTTGATCAAACTTGTATCTTAGCTTCTATCTTCATAAAGATGATGTCTTGAAGGTAAACATGAATGCTTACACAATCTTCTTCTTAAAGACATGCTTGTAATAATCTCAACTCCCACATGACCAATCTTTGGATAAAACTTGAATACCACCTTGGTCACCATATAAACTCCTTGAAACCAACAGATGGACTCCAAGAAGTACCTACGGACAGATCCTTCGAATATATTTCAAGGCAACCATTAGTCCATAGGGATTGTCATCAATTACCCAAAACCACACATAGAGCAATGTTCTCTTACACTTAGCATAGTAATGCAATACCTTAGACCTTGGGTAGGTCAGTAGGACACTTGGATTGGTAGTGTCATGATCAATCTTAGTGGCTTGTAAATTATCCCGATGATTTTTATACAGGGATATATGTGAGTTGGCTATAGTATACATATGAGATTTTCGATATAGTTCTTCTCTCAAATCCTTGGAAGATATGAGTAACATGTGTAATATTGGAGCTGACTTATATGAAATGATACCTTCAAGGATATAGGGTGGTTTTGTTTGGAGTAATAGGCGGTACTATTGGCATCTAATAGTTGGGCTCAGGATAAGATGTTAGACGTTCACTCACATCCTAAGCGCCTTGAAAACCCCTAAGCTTTGCTAAGTCGTAACACGGTCAGATCGTGACCACATGCCTTGGACTATAAGTCCTTAGACCATGGTCTATACTCCACCTTGACCACCACCCACCCCTTTTCATAAGGAAAGTGGACACGCAGAACTAGTTTTCGATGGACCACAAACTCCTGGACAAGAGACCACCCGGAACGAGCGACCGCCTCTCTCACACATCGCATGAGCAATGTGTTTATGTGGTATTTGGAGGAATATGTTGATATCCTCACGGATGGCATACTTATTTATCCAATAAGAGAAGGAACACCTTAGACCTATTTGGACCAGCCCCAGGAACCCCCATTACCATGCCTCTCGAGTATAAGGTCTCACCTTGAAGGAGTTGGACTCAGCGAAGCACCCTCCCTACTGAAGAAGACTTTCTTGCCCAAGCAAGGCGAAGAACCACTATGGTTAGGGAGCCACGAAGACAAAGAGGATGAGACAAGAGAAGTCAACCACTCCTCTGCCGGCTACATCAACTTGACTACATCCTGAAGCACCGACAAGCCCTTGGACATCAAGAGGATTAAAGATCCCCTTGTTTCAAGTAGTCACCTATCAGTTCCTGACTAAGAAGGAACCGATAAGTGGATAGCACCCCTCACTGCTTTGATGATGTACAATGAGCATGGCATCCCTACTCCCTTCATATGCTTGGAATGGAGTGGAACGACTGTCATGAACTCATTGCTAGCCCCTTGTTGGTTCAATCAAGGACATGAACCTGACTCGATCATGGTAAGCGACCTGTCAAAGGTAGCTCACCCCACTTACCAAGCGTCAGACCTTGGGGATTAGATGGATGATCTATACTCTGAATAGTCAGCTTACCTAGAACCCCACTGAAAACTTCCTAGATGGTAGAACCCATCTTGACACCAAGTGTCTAAGCTCAGTCTTAGGGGTGGGACTCAACGCAGACCTTGCCACGGAGAGATGAGTGGACCAAACACTCAAAGACCCTCCAGAAATGCGCGTCCATGATGATGAAGACAAACGACCAAAGAAGAATGAAGAATCTACCTGGGCAACTTACTCAAGCAGAAGATCTCGACGAGAAGCCCACGATGATGCGCTTCAACACTCTCAAGCATGAAGATCACCTGCGACTGAAGACCTCTTGCTTTAAGGAAGATAAGGACCTCCTCGTCAACGAGAAGCTATGCCAAGGATCGACCCTTCTATTCTAACGCAAGACATCTAGATGTCACTAACCAATGTGAGTAACCCCAGGACCAGCACACACACACTACTTTGCCCCGTATTCCGATTTTGGGATACACGCGCGAGCCGGACCCTTGCAAGAACCTCGTTCACCCGTAGACCAAGTCAACAACGAACCCCAAGACATATCATAAGGCACTTCAAGACCCAAAAGGACAACCACACCGGAGCAGAAGCAACATGGAATGTGAAGACTGCCTCACCTCTGAATTTCCACATCTTTCCACGCCTAGCCTAGGAATCTCGGGGGCGAGATTCTTGTAAGGGGGGTAGGTCTATCACACCCTGTGTTTTGCCTCATGACTAAGTTATCATGACTCCAAAATTTCCACTCTCTCTCTCTTGTATTATGTTTTCCTTTTTTGAATCTATTTTGATTTGATTTGAGATTAAAACATTTGTAAAACCTTCTGGAAATTTATGTGTGAATTTGTAAAACCAAACAAGTTAACTTGGTGATGATAACAATGATATGGAACACATGAAATATCTCTATACTTACTAAATGAGCTTAAAAAGTAGAACACGTGTTTGTTCAGAGCATCAAAAACTAAATTCTAACTTACCTTTGTACTAATCTAAATTGTATATACCAAACAAGCTAAATCACAGTGAGATATTCTAGAAAAAATAAGAACTAATAATAAATGGTAAACTAGAATAGTTAAATTCAAGCGAGGCAATAACCAACAATAGTATAACAAATCATGAACACATCAACATCAATAAGTGTGGAAATTACTAAATAACTAAGTATCACACTGATCTAAGAGAAACCAACAATCTGAAAAATGAAACAATAACAAAACCAAGCACTCGGATACTGCTAGTTAACATTCGTGAACAATATTTGTAAATATCTACATAACCAAACACTAGAGTATACTTGCTACACTAGCACAAACCAAGTTAGCTTCCAACATGTAACCTTGACATATGATATCCAATCACTAGAGTATTCTAGTACCAATGCATTGTCTAATCGATATCCAATAACGAGAAAGATAGGGTAGAAAAGCACCTACCATTTCAAATGATAAAACCTAGTGAAGGGTTACTACCATTTCTGCACTTCCCACTACTAATTGTTAGCTAAACCTAGTGAAGATAAAACACCTACGAGTTCAATGGGCTTAAACCTATCACTAGACACATCGGCCAAAAAAACACAAGTCCACCAAATAGTCTTTCACACCGTAGATCAAGCGAAACGAACATAGAATAGTAATCAAAATAACAATACCTTACGCATCGGTTGACTTCCACTTCACATCCATATTGCTCAATAATTCCCTACCAAACAAAAGAACTAACAAGAACATTAGGACCAATAAGATGGAGAGTTCGAACCCTAGCAAAGCAACAAAGAAGTCGCGAGAATACTAAAAAAATACCTAGCGTCAACAAACCGTTGAATCTAGACCGTAGCTCCAGATCTACCAAACCCTAAAAAAACGTCAATATCACGACAAAGCAGGCGATTGGCTGGGAATTAGGTGCCAACAATAGAGGGATAACAAGTAAAAGACCGCTAGGGACAAGAATCTGATAACTCTATTCGGGAAATGGAGGAGAAGGAAGGAAGAGGAGAGGAGAGGCACGGGAGCTCATGTGGAGATATAAATGAGGAGAGCAAATAAAAGGAAATGAAAGAGAAGGAATGAGGAGGAGAATAAACAAAACAAAAGGAAAAGCGAGAGAAGAAAATGGGTTGAGCCCAGTCGAGACCCTCCTTGAGGTGATTCCACTTAGGAATCATTACGGGCAATACATAGCCCATACGGGCAAATAGACACCAAAAGCGCACCCCTCTAGCCTCCCCTCCCCCCTCCTCGAGAGCCGCATCTTGGACCGGCCCATATGCGGGCTGGGCACCATTTTTTTTTGTTTTCTTCTTCCGTTTCTTTAAATTCAAGAATTATTCATTAATCTTCACTTTCAAAAAATAATGTTTGGGATTTTAAAAAATCATTTTGAATTTCAAAAAATGTTCACAAATTAGATTGGGGGGTAGATTTCATCAAATGCTCATGAATTTGAAAACAGGTTCATAAATTTTAAAAAATGTTCACGAGTTTGTACAATGTTCATGAGTTCAAGAAAATGTCACAATATGAAAAATTATTCATAAATCAAAAAAATGTTTGCAATTTTAAAAATTCTACGAGAATTCAAAAAATGAGCATGAATAGATAAATTTTTCATGAATTCAAAAAGGGTTCATGAAGTAAACGTTTTGTTAGAACAAATAATTGTTGAAAAAAGTTCCTGATTTCATAAAATTGTCCATGAGCTCTGGAAATGTCTCCGCATACAAAAAAATCACTAATTCGATAAAAAAAATGCCAACAAAAAAAAGGCAAAAAAATGAAAAGAAACAAAGAACGAAAAATGCAGAAAAAACGCAAAAAGAAAGTCTTTCTAAAATCTACAAGAGCCAAGCTACTATGTGTGGTAGCGAATCAATAGGGTGTGCATTTCTTGCTACCTAACGACCCGCTTGATGCCAAATCGCTCCCTTAGTAAGTTTGGGGTTCTACTATGTGCCGCTTGCTATGAGGCAGCTCTGACATCACTTTGTTTTCTATTCCTTTTTCCCTGTTATTTGTATTTAAATGCATATATTTAGAAAAGTTAAATTTACTAGAAAAAACAAAAGCATGATCTTTTAAAAAAAATGTTACAATAGTATATAGTATTGTTAGAGAAGCTTTGAAAAATGTTGATAAGTTTTGAAATAAAATATCATTTACAGTTTAAAAAATCTTGTATTTCAAAATGTTATATACAATTAAAATATGTATGCGTGGCTTATATATTGTTTATTTCCATTCAAAGAAATATATTTCACATTTTGAAGAAATAATCGATTTGTTTTGCAAAACCATGTCCATGAAATTTTAATAAGTGTTTATAAAGTGTATTTTTTGCATAGTTTACAAAAAAAATATTGGCATTAAAAAAGGTAATTTCCAAAAAGTTATAGTGTATGCAAAAAAAAAGTTGAAAACATGTATTTGTCCAACATGTATCAGCAAAATGTTTTGCATGTGCTATAAAAATATACTACATTGTGTACTGAGAAAAAGTAGACACGTGTTGAAAAAAACGAACAATAAATAAACAATAAAATATAATAATACAGAATAAAAAATAAAAAATAACTAAGAAAAGCGAAGTATAATGAAGAAATACGGAAAAAATAAAAATCATTGATAAAATAAACAAATAAAAAACCATAGGAGTACCGGTGAAAAAGAATGTATAAAAAACAATAAATCCGGAACAGAGCGAACCTACAGCGTGCGGCGAACAAAGCGTGCATATGGGAGAGCCCGCTAGTCGTCTCCTGAGGCGACTCATATTAGGAATCACAACGGGCTACATATAGTCCTGTCGGTAAGTTGTTCTCGTTGATGGAAGTGTCAACGTGTGCCTCTATGTTTCCGTACAACAGCATATGGGCCACATGAGCGGGCCCATTAATTTCCTCAAAAGTCCTAAAAAATAATTTTCTCAAAAAGTAAGAGCGAACCCATTCAATCGGAAGAAACCAAATCCGAATCCTCTGAAGCACTCTACCAAAAGGGTAGAAAACAACAACCACAAAAGCAGGCCTAATCACCATCTCACCAGCCAGAAAGTACACAGAACAATCCATGCACATGCCGCCACACAGGTGCTGAGCAGCGCCAGCCAACACCCCGTGCGACCGCACTTACGCACCGCCGACCCTTCCACGTGAAGCGATGCCGCTGCACACTGCACACTGCACATCAGCCGCGCTCTGCAATGTGCAATCCATCTCTCCCGTCAAGCAACCATATCATACATTCACGGAGCTCACGGCCAACCCCTCCTTTTCAGCTGGACGCACGTAGCGATCGTCCATAAACCATGCACACCGGTAGTACGGATGATTTGTCACGAAGCTTGAACCGCAAGCGTGCGCGCACGTACGTACGCTCTCGCTGCTTGCGAGTTGCGACGTACGCGCCCGGCCGGAATATACTACTCTACACGACGGCAGGCCTGAGACGGGGCCGGCACGACCGGCCGGCTCGACAAAAGGGCGCGGATGCATGCACCTGAGATAATAATGATAGGTTGTAATCCAAGTCTAATCGAGGATTCCGGCCGTGGACGTGGACCCCGGCGACGTGCCGGCGAAAGGCTAATCAACGTCGCGCCGCGCGCACATGGGTGGTACGTGCGTGGAACCAGGCCGCGCGGTGGCCCGGCACCGCCGTGCCCGAGCGCGACAGGTGTTCCTTCCGCCTCCACCGGTCGGGGCACATGCATGACGGAGAGGAGGATGAAATTGCTTGAAAGTGTTGTATTCTAGGAGTATGGTCGATCAGTGCTGATTGAAGTAAGTAAGTAGTTAGCCCCGGACCTAAACAACTTGCGCCGACCCGACGGGCAACATGCCTAGCGGCTGCATGCATGCCACATATGTGCTGCATACGGGATCAAGCAGCGCTAGAAATCTGTTCTTTTTTTGAGGGGTAGCGCTAGAAATCTGTTTTTTTAGACAAACTCGTAAACTTTATTGAAACGTCACAGCGTTTACAGGGACGAAGAAAAAAATCTCCGGGTTGGCCTAACCAGACATGGCGATCAACCCCTAAAGTAAGACCATGCTTTGCGAGATTGTGAGCCTCAACATTCGAGGTTCTATACTCATGACTAAAAATACTAAAAACAAAACCTAAAGAACGTTCTTGAATTTATGTGATCACAGCTCCATATGCAGCCGAGCTTCCCTTCTTGACTTCCTTCACGATTACTTTGCAGTCAGAAGCGATAAAGATATGCTGAACATACATGTCCTCTGCAAGAGCCAACGCTTTCCTTATAGCTAGGACCTTTAGAGTAGCAGGATCACTCATGTGTGAAAAAAATAATGTAGACGCATCTATGAAGGAGCCCACTTGGTCTCTACACATTGTTCCAACAGCACCATAACCACCATGCCTAGAGACTGTCGCATCAACGTTTATTTTCACATGGTTTGTCGGTGGAGGGATCCATTGACGTGGTCTGGACACACAAGCTGCATGACTCGTGGTCGTATGCTTCTGAAAAACTCGTATCTCTGACAAAAAAGTCTGAACAAAGCCGTGTCTAAATAGAGGACTCTGAAATATATCCTTGTGTATTGCTTTCCTGCGGGAGCTCCAAATAGCCCATAAGGTCACGATCATCTTGGTGAACTTCTCATGAGACAATGATTCACTCATGGCAAAAAGCCATTCCTTAGCCCCGGGATTAGTGTTATGGCACATCTGCTCCACCATTTGTTCGTTAGATAGGGACCAAACACTTCGTGCCATGCTGCAATCAATTAGGCTATGCCTCCAACTGTCTGCTGTTCCACAAAGAGCACATATCAAAGATGAGGCCATGTTGCGATGGTGGAGTAAATCACATGTGAGAAGAGACTCCCGGCCCAGTCTCCATGCAAACAGCTTAAGCTTTGACGGAACGCTCAATTTCCATACAGAAGTCCACCCATCATTATCTTGCTTCCCGTTGGAGATCCCTTGTTGTTCGTCTAGCCATTCTTCCCTCTGTATCTTGGTTCTAAGGATCATATTATATGCGGATCGAACTGAAAATCGGCCTTTGTGGTTGGGAGCCCACACCCAAAAATCAGATATGCGACGTGTACAGATAGATATTTCCAAGATCGCCTCCGCGTCATAGGACACAAAGGTATCCCGCATCAGTTCCTCCTTCCAAGCTCCTGTAGACACGTCCATCAGCTGAGCCACTAATAATGAAGCATTCGTTGTTCAGATAGATATTGGACGCATCATTCGATCCCTCGGGATCCAGTTGTCACGTCAAATATTGGTCGTTTCTTCATTTTCGATTTGTCAAACAATTCCCTGTAGCAGTACATCCTCCCCCCTCCAAATCTGCGCTAGAAATCTATTGGCAGTGGCATCGACAAATGGGAAACACAGCGTCTTCCGCAGCCCATGCAAAAGGGTGCGGTGCCCACGCGTCGTATTGGGTCGGGCCATTCACACGTGCACAGTCGTAAAAAAGGCGAAGACATGCCAGAAGGAGGGAGCTAACCAGGGTCACTAGGCACAACGAACGTCGGGCTAACCACTCTATCCAAGTTTGTTTCATGCTAATAACTAGGGACGCGTCTTACTTGAAGCAATTCCAGCCGTTTTCTTCAGGATTTTTTCCTTTTCTATTCAATTTCCTTTCTTTTCATTTTTTCCATTTTTCTACCATTCATTTTTGCATTTTATTTTTCTTTGGTCATTATGTTCGGTTTTTGCATTATTCTATTTTTTGTCCGGTTTTCTTTTTGGTTCTCCATTTGTTGTTTCGTTTAATTTTCCCAGTTTATTTCTTATGTTTTTTTTGTTTTCACTTTACATTTTCGTATATTTCAAAAAAACACGTTGAACTTTGTCTAAACACTTATTCAACGTTTTTGAAACCTTTTTTCAATATTTTTCAAATACTCGTTCAACATTTTTAATATTTATTTTACATGTTTAAATCCTTCTTCAACATTTTCAAATACTTGTTCACATTTTTAAATACGCTTTCAACAATTTTTAATACTTATTTGACATTTTTCAAATACTTATTGAACATTGTTCAAATGTGTTTTTGAAGAGTATTTTTTGTATACATATGTAGAATATTTTAAAGTATAAAAAGGTACAAAAATAAAGTAAAAAATGAGAACAGATAACAGATGAAAAACAAAAAGACAAGTCGTGGCCTCCCGGACGGCTGGGTCGGCCCATCTGGGCTCACCTCGACGTGAAGCTTGCGCTCGCTTAAAGCGAGACATAGGGGCGCCCGTGATGCCCATGTTGCTACCAAGATGGCAAAGGAACAAATATGGGCTCATTAGGGCTGTATATGGGTGCGTTTGAGCTGTTTGGTTGTATGCAAACACTCTTGGGCATGCATCATATGGTTCTCAAAGCATCGTTGGGTCTGCATCACTTAAAAAGTTTAAATGGAGAGTTTCTAACGAGCCAGGCCGAAGCGATGATCTGGAGCTCATATGGGTGGCTCTTGCTAGACATGCGAGTACGTGGTTAGCACATATTTTCAATTTTTGTTTTCAAAGGAAGAGCCTCCAATTTGGAGGCATATAGTCTCGCTAAATATGCGCTTAGTTTATCAACAGGGCGTCATTTGTGGCTTTTGCAACCTCCTATCAATTGTATTCATCCAAACATTATTGAGCAATAAAGAGTAAGCGTGTGTTAGCCTAAAAAGTGGGTATTTTCTCATAGTTGGATTTATGATGTGATGCATTCAAGTTCTCTACGTTCGTGTTGAAGTGTGACCAGTTTGCTAGAATAGCTTGAGCAATATAATTCTAGATTTATGAAACAAAATTTATAGGATGGTGATTTTTCTATTAAAATTAAAAGATATTATGTGGACCACTTTTGGAAGGTTTTAGGGGTCTGTTGGAGATGCCCTTAGAGCATCTCTAGCAGATCCATTAAAATCCCCCAGTCTGAAAATCTCTGACCGGTATGCTAGAGATGCCCAAGCCCTCCCGATCCCCTTTCCCCGCTGGTAGGGTTAGACATCTCCGGCGAGAAATTCCACGCTTATCTCGTCTCCTTTTTCGCCGTCTCCGGCAAATCGATAGCCGGCGGATCCAACCACGGTTGTGGCGGCTACGTTCGAGCACGTCCGCTACGACGCAGAAGCAAAAAGCTCCAGTGACACCATAGTGACGCTCTCTAGCTTCAGCAATGACGAGCATGAGGCGCGACGCATATGGAGGTCGACGTAGGGATGGTACCACACCTGAATGTCCCGGTGCGCCAGGCGGGATGCGTGGGTTGGCTTTGATGTGCTTGGCAAGCACATCTTGACCCACCTCCAGAGGTATCACGTTGTTGCCGATGAGCCGTTGAGTGCGCAATGGAAAAGGGTGAAGAAGGTGCCGAGGGCCCCCTCAAAGCTGCCAAAAAGGAGCAAAAGCTCGCGTGGGCGCTGCGCAAGTTCGCCGTCAAGCACTACCTCAACATCGACGAGTGTGTACGGCGACGAACATCCCGACAAACTAGAGTTAGGTTTGTTTCTTTATAATTTGTTCGTCTTCATTTTTAAATTGTGTTTGGTGAACTGCTGCATGATCTGACCGAGAAAATTCTGACGCAAATTAGTTTTCCAAATTATCCGGTATCGTTTTGCGTACCTATTCCGGTTGACGAATTTGCAACCCATAAAATCAGTCTCACGATGCGGTTTAAAATTTTAGCGAATCCGTTAGAGCTCTCTTACTTCAAAAGATCTCAATATAAGGACCAGTCCCTCGTGCTATGCATCCCCACTGTAAGTACAAAGATATGGCCAACTCCGATGCACGACCCCAAATGGATGTTTGTTTGTTTGCGGTTGCGCGGACCGTGCGCCAAACGCGTGGACGTATCTCGTCTACCACGTACCGGAATGGTTTGTAGTACGATGCAATATTAATCAAACGTTACAAATAGTTTTCAATTTTTTTAATATCAAAAAGAAATAACTCTAGTTTCATGTACAAATAAAAAGCACAGTCATAGTTTATTACCAATCGGAATTGTCTTGCATATATGAAATAAACGAACCGATACATCTACTGTTTGCCAATGTGATTCCACATATGCTCAACTAAGTCATTTTGTAGCTGCATATGGGTGTGCCAATCACACATTTCACGATGTAACTTGGTAAACTGTTCAAAGGTTGCCGCTTCTTGGTGCAGAGGCTCAACATTTTTCACCCTAGAAATCAAATCCTTGGTCGTAGATGTTGTCATCACGCTCATCCTCCAAGATCATGTTGTGCATGATCACACAAGCAGTCAACACCTCCCACAGTTTCTTCGTGCTCCATGTCAGTGCAGGGTATCGAACAATACCCCATCATGATTGGAGCACACAAAAAGCACGCTCAACATACTTCCTAGCACTCTTCTGCATTTGGTCAAATCTCTATCTCTTCTTTCCTTGTGGATTGGAAATTGTGAAGGGCATCTAGCCCCTAAGCGTAGTTTTGGTAAATAATGTCAGTCTCTATGGACTAATGCTTTTACTGAGATATATTTGAAGGGATATTACATAGGTGGAGGTTTAAGGACGATTGCCAAAAATATGAGGATTTGCTCTTAGCTTTGGTATTGAATAATAGCTTTGGTATTGAATGACAATCACTATGGAGCATGAAGCATGTTGAATTTACGTGGGAAGATTTCCATCAAAAGCCTCTCCAATAAATGTGCATGGTATACCCTCTACTTACCCCATGCCCATGGGGTCCAAGGAAATCTCTCTGGACATCCCATGCGCACGGGCTTCTTGACCCTCGTGCACATGAGATCGAGTGTTAAACTCTCCTAGACACCCCATGGACACGGGGTCTCTGACCTCCGTGTACACGGGGCCTATGGTTTGACTCTGAGTGCATCTTCACTAAGTGAGGATCCTAGTTGGTCGTTGGATGTAACTAATGGATCCATCAAGATTGATTTCAGTGTCTAACCAAATATTTTCAAGGTAGAGTTCATTAGAGGATCTCAAAGATTAACACATTTGGGCTTCTAAGAATCAAGGTATTGAGAGTATAATTAAAGAGAAGAATTCAAGCTATGGTATGATCAAGAGAAGTTCATGATGAGCTCATGTATTGGGTTTTGCTTAATCATATCTTGAATCATGAAAGTGCATTATATCGACTAGAGGGGGGTGCATAGGCAATTTTTACAAATTCATCACTTGAGGAATTTGAAATGTGATGAATAACTAGAAGCGGAATAAGTACTCAAGTGCATGAGAAACATAGCAATATCATAGTCATCATGATGAAATAAAACATGAACAGAATACAGGTAGCGTGATACAGGATAAGCATGTGAGGAACAAGGTAACTTAAAGAATTTGGAAATGAAAAGGTTGAGGAAATAGAACCAGGTGGCTCGATGAAGACAATGGTTTGATGACCCAGTTCCAACTGTTGTGACAGTCTTCCGTCTGGTTTGGGTCGGCCTGGTATTTAAACCAGAGGACACATGGTCCCAGGACACACAGTCCTTACCGTATTCTCCTTGACCTAAGGTCACAAAGTCCTCGCCCAACACTCGTGGTAAGTCTTCGGGGTAGACTTCTAATACCCTCACAAACTGGTCACTCGACGATCCACAATTGACTGCTGGATGCTCTAGACCAAGTTACTCCGTGATCCCCAATTGACTGCAGGATGCACTAGACCATGACGCCTAACCGTCTGGAAGATACATGGTCTTCAAAGGTAACAAGCGTCGGTTCCACACAGGAACAATCTCTTAAGTGATGCTCAATCACTTTGGGTTTGGTGGTTTGGATTTGGGTTTTTCCTCACTAATGATTTTCTCTCAAAGTCCTTGGAGGATGGTTTGCTCTCAAATGACAAGTGTCGGTTCTCTCTTCGAGCAGCCAACCAACTAGTGGTTGTGGGGGGTGGCTATTTATAGCCAGGGTGCAACCTGACATGATAAGACATAAATGCCCCCAATGATATGACCGTTATGTTGATAAGATGATTGGGGACAGCTGGCCCTAAGCACAACAATGGTCGGAATTTCGAACTATGAAAGTCCTCAGGCTTATCATGTTCCTCACTTATAGGCAATTCGCACAGGCGAAATCCTAACTCCTCGGTCAGATCAATTTCATCAGAGACCAGAAGAACATCGTCTCTGTCACTAAAGAACTTGACTGTACTGCAAGAGATTTCCAAAGGCTTCACTCGAAGGATTGGATAGGTTGAGGCTTTTGGAGTTGAGCATCAGTTGGAAATTTTCCTTAGTATTACCACGGCCCCCTTTAACAGTACGATGTTTCCTATGACTCAAAGAAAGGAAATGAAACTACAAAAATAAAAGTCTTCACGCTTCATAGTCCTCGTTCATATCTTCAAGGTCACACCAACTTCTTCATTTTCAAAGTCTTTAGGGAATACCAAAGTCTTCAGCAAAGTCTTCACCAAAGTCTTCAGCTAAAGACATATTTTTAGGGGTCGATAATCTCTGAATATATAAAACTCCTCATTGACTTATAGAGCATGTGTACACTCACAAACACATTAGTTCCTTAACCTATAAGTCTGCAATACACCAAAATCACTAAGGGGCACTAGATGCACTTACAATCTCCCCATTTTTGGTGATTGATGACAAATAGGTTAAGTTTTCAACGAGGATAAACATATGAAGTGTAAGTACCAAGTTTGAGGAATTTTATAGCAAGATATAGAAGAACTCCCCCTAAAGATGTCACATTTGAGGAATTTTCTTTGGACTGCAAATGCACATGGTAGGTTAAAAACATGGAGAACTCCCCCTATATCTTGTAATTCATACTCGCATTTAACAGATGATATGAAGAATTTGAAATGCATGACGAAAATGGTGTCTGACGAAATTCAGCATGCATGCATTAAGGTGCTTGAGGAAATAAGCATGTGAAAAGTAGTTCAAAAGAGTCAGACCACCATTGGACTTAAGTTTACAACTCAACCAACAAAAGCTTCACAAGAGCGAGAGTTGTAACTTAAACAAAAACATCCCATATATAGAGACCCGCTTGAAGACTAACTCAAATTTTCTCCCCCTTTGTCATCGAAGACCAAAAGGGATGAAAAAGTGAGGACTAATGCCCCTGAAGAATTTCATCTTGAAGGTGGTGGAGGAGCGTCAGCGTTGTCGGGGTCGTTTGTTGATGCAGGGCATGCCGCAATGTCATCAATATCCTCAGCTTCATCCGTTTCGCGTGATGAAGAATATGAACTTGTAACCAGCTGAGGAACTTGAACTTTCTTGAATTTCTTCTAAGGAGGATGAGACCAGTAAAAGTTCTGCTGAAAGTCCATCTACTTGAGTTCCTCAGTGTCTTGAGATGTGCGAGAATGGCCCATGCGCGATCGAAGATTTCATGCACATAGTAGTGATTTTCCTCACAGAGTTCTGCATCATAGTCATGTTCTGAAGAATTGAAGCAAACTGACGCTTCACCCACTTGTGATTGCGATCAACCTTCTGATGAAGGCTTATGAGAGGCTCATGACCAGTCATCACACGTGGGGCAGACTCTCGATGCTTTTGCACTGAGGCTTTTGCAGTGGAGTCCTGGGTAGCAGTGTCATCATTGGTGGAGTAAGATGCAGCTTTGTGAAACTGACCATCCAATGGACGAGTACCTTCATCAATGACAACTTTGCCTTTTCCTTCAACTGAGGCAATAGTGTTCTTGAGGACCTCAATCGGAGGCAGATAGCCGAAGTGATTTTGGAAGTCAGCATTGAAGGGAATTGAAGACCTTGATCTGATGAATTTCATGATCCAGGGAGCATAAGGCTTCAATTCAAATGGGGCTAATGCTTCATTGGCCAAAATCTCATGAAGAAATCATGGTAGTTGATGGGAATCCCATGAATGATGTTGAATAGCATGTTCGTCATGACTCCCTCAACTTCTTGTTCTTCAAAGTTGTGACCCTTTTGAGGACAAAGGGTGTTGGTGAGGATGCGATAAACCATCCTGGGCACATAGAGCAAATCCTTCACAAGGAAGGTGGTCCTTTGAGGTTTTCCAGGAGCCAATGGCTTCATAAGCACTTGCCTCATATAGTTGGGCAGAGCAAGTTCATCAAACAGGCAGCGGGCTTCTTCTGAAGGAATTGGAACTGGGACTGATCGAAGCAATTCTGATGCTGGAGCAGTGTAGTGAGTAGACCCAGTCATCGAGTCCAAGACCCATGAGCTGACGTCAGAAGCATTACCTGTGATGTGCAAGGTGGCATAGAATTGAAGAATCAGTTCTTCATTCCAATTACAGATGTCCACATAGAATGGAAGAATGCCTGCGTCATGAAGAACAACGAGCACCAGTGTGAAGGAAGGGATTGTTTCCATATCCGCATGAGGAATTTGATGGTGCTCGAAGATTTTCTTCTTGTCAAACAACACTGATGCATAATAGTTCATCTGTGTAGGAGTCCAGAATCTCGTGTGATTGGCCCTAGCTGAGTCATGTGGATTGGGTCCAGTGAAGAAAATGTGCTCATTGAAGAAATTGGTCTTGATGAATTTGGGGCGCTTTGAGCCTTTGAATGGCATCCTAGGCTTCGGCTGAAGGTTTGGCTTGAAGCGGCCACAATCTCCTTAGGCATAGTAGGAATTTCTTCATTCTGAGGAATTTGCACAACAGTTTCCTCAGTGGCAGTTGGAGCAACAATTTCCTCAGCTGATGCAGCTGAAATATCTTCAGTGTCAGTTGTAGCCAAGTCATCAGATCATATACGTATTTATTCAGTCTGGGCTGGTGATTGACGAATCTGTAACAAAGGAGTGGTTATTAGGGAATTTGCGTGAGTAGATTCTCAATATTCATCATTGATAACAGGTGTTGTGTTTCCAATGTCCACGCCCTCATCAATTTCTTTAGCGCTGGCTTCTTCAGCAGTCAACTCAGGCTGGGCCGATGATACCTTTGGAGTTGAAGCATTTGATTCCACTTCAATGTCTTCATCAATCTGCTCAGAGGTTGCAGCACACTGATCCTTTTCTTCTTCGTCATCATTTGGGTTGACATAGTCAACACCAAATGGTACAATTTCATAAGCTGGCACGAAGCTGATCGGAGTTGCATCAAATGGTTCTGTTGAAGAACTTGGCAGCGTCTTCAATTTCTTCCCTGCTGAGGAATCTAAAGTTGATGCTTTTCTTTTCAGTGCCTTCTTCTCCGCAGCCTTGGTTTTCTTCGCTTCTCATGTAGAAGGAAGCTTGATGATCTTCACCCTTGATGATTTTACTGTTTCTACACAGGGTGAAGGAGGAGCATTTTCTTCAGGTGCAACTGATGCAGTAGACCTTGTGGTCTCAATTTCCTCAGGCGCAGCAAAAACTTCAGCTAGCCTCGCAATTTGTTCAGGCACAAAAGTGGAGGTTGTCCTCGCATGTTCTTCAGCAGTCTAAATTTCTTCAGCTGCGGGAGCAGTTTCTTCAGTAGGCTGAGCACATTCTTCAACCTGAGGATTATGTGGTTGCGATCGAGCTGCAACCCTGGAGTTATGGTCCTTAACGGTAGCTTGGGCTTCCCTGACAGATCTTACTTTGGTGCCCTTCCATTCAACATCATATTTGTCTTGTTCTTCAGAGAGGTAGCGGATTTCATACTGAACAATGATGAGTTGATTTGGAGTCAAATTCATCACATTATTCCTTAGAAAATTTTCTTTTCGAGCCCTGCTCCTCTTAGCTCTCAGAGCTTGATCTCTTTTCCATCTTTCCTCAGCAATGAAGTGTGTGAGGACATGATCCACACCAAGAGGTAAGTTCAATGAGGAAAGTGGGGTGATGGGATCCTCATGCCATATGTCAATGAAGTTGAGGATCATCTTGGGATCAACATAAGAGGAACAGAGCTGCCCTTGGCTATTGCAGCCTTTTGCTGACTTTCTCTGATGATTTCTTCCAATTCTTCATCATCAGCCTCAGATCGTGAGGTTACATTCACTATAGCTTTGCTAGTGTGAGGACTTGGTATTTGACCTCGTCCAGCAGTTTTCTTTAGCTTCAACACAGTAGGACTTGTTGAAGACTATGCTTGAGTGGAGGGACTTGCAGAGACCCTTGAAGCAATTGAGAAGCCCTTGGTTCTCTAACATGTTGCAATATGTACAGGTGTTGAGGAATTTGCGGCAGCAGCAGAGGACCGAGCAGCTATTGAACCAGTGGCTGATGCCTTTGAAGGCTTTGCTTGAGGAATCTGAAGTAATGATTTGGAAGTTGAAGATTTTGACTTCACAGCAGATTTCTTCACAATAGATTTCTTTGGAGCACTAGCAGAGGCTCCGGCAGTGGCAACAGCAGCAAAGTCTTCGTTGAATTTGTTCATAGCCTCTTTTGCTTTCTTTGCCAGCTTGGCTTGTTGTCTTTCCCATTCATGGGGAAAGTCATTACCAGTCTTGAGACATGTGGGATCAACAGTTTGGTTTGGAGCCAAGGGTGGTCTGTAGTAAGGGGTTTTTACTGTGAATTTCTTCATGTAATTGGGAGTGACATAGCAATATTCTTTCCACTCCTTTGCCCATCTCCTCTCAATTTTCTGTATGTGAATATTTCCCTACTTTGTTGTTTCCTTGCCATGAGTTTCTTCATCTGGAGTGCAATATTCCTCATATAGTTCATCAGGTATCTCAAATGCAGTCTGTACTTCAGGTTTCTTTCCACCTTTCTGTGGCTTCGTCTCATCAGCCATTTTCTTCGGTTGAGGATTCTGAACTCTTGAAGATTCTAAAGATGTACATAGTTTTTCCTCAAGAAATGCTACAAATGAGTTAAGTTGATGAGAACCTAGTGATTCATCAGCGGACATGTTTTGTTGGAAATATGCCCTAGAGGCAATAATAAAATGGTTATTATTGTATTTCCTTGTTCATGATAATTGTCTATTGTTCATGCTATAATTGTGTTAACCGGAAACCGTAATACATGTGTGAATACATAGACCACAACATGTCCCTAGTAAGCCTCTAGTTGACTAGCTCGTTGATCAATAGATGGTCACGGTTTCATGGCCATGGACATTGGATGTCGTTGATAACGGGATCACATCATTAGGAGAATGATGTGATGGACAAGACCCAATCCTAAGCATAGCACTAGATCGTGTAGTTCATTTGCTAAAGCTTTTCAATGTCAAGTATCATTTCCTTAGACCATGAGATTGTGTAACTCCCGGATACCGTAGGAATGCTTTGGGTGTGCCAAACGTCACAACGTAACTGGGTGGCTATAAAGGTACGCTACGGGTATCTCCGAAAGTATCTGTTGGGTTGGCACGAATCGAGACTGGGATTTGTCACTCCGTGTGACGGAGAGGTATCTCTGGGCCCACTCGGTAAGACATCATCATAATGAGCTCAATGTGACTAAGGAGTTAGTCACGGGATGATGTATTACGGAACGAGTAAAGAGACTTGCCGGTAACGAGATTGAACAAGGTATAGGGATACCGACGATCGAATCTCGGGCAAGTACCATACCGATAGACAAAGGGAATTGTATACGGGATTGATTGAATCCCTGACATCGTGGTTCATCCGATGAGATCATCGTGGAGTACGTGGGAGCCAACATGGGTATCCAGATCCCGCTGTTGGTTATTGGCCGGAGAGGTGTCTCGGTCATGTCTACGTGTCTCCCGAACCCGTAGGGTCTACACACTTAAGGTTCGATGACGCTAGGGTTATAGGGAAATGGTATACGTGATTACCGAAGGTTGTTCGAAGTCCCGGATGAGATCCCGGACGTCACGAGGAGCTCCGGAATGGTCCGGAGGTAAAGATTGATATATAGGAAGTCCAGTTTTGGTCACCGGAAAGTTTTCGGGCTCATCGGTAGTGTACCGGGAGTGCCGGGAGGGTGCCGGAGGACCCCCGGGAGGGGGTGACGACCAAAGGACCTCATGGGCCCTTAGAGGAGGTGTGCCAGCCCATATTGGGCCAGCCAATACCTTCTAGAAAGGGCCCATGCGCCAGGGATCTGGAGATAGAGGCAAAAAGGGATTTAAAAGGGGGAGATCCACCTCCCGTGTGGGAGGAGGACTCTCCCCCCACTTCGGCCGAATCCCTCCTCCTTGGAGGAGGGGCCAAGCCAGCCCTCCCTCTCCTTCCTCCTATATATATGCAAGGGTTTGGGCAGGTTTGAGATGACGAACTCTTTCTCTCTCGCTGCAGCCCTATTCTGCTTCTTCCTCCTCCGCAGCGCTTAGGCGAAGCCCTGTCGGAATACCTTGCTACTCCACCACCACCACGCCGTCATGCTGCTGTTGGAGCCCTTCCCCAACCTCTCCTTCCTCCTTGCTGGATCAAGGTGTTGGAGACGTCACCGGGCTGCACGTGTGTTGAACGCGGAGGTGCCGTCCGTTCGGCACTTGATCGGATCTACCGCGATCTGAATCGCTGCGAGTACGACTCCATCAACCGCGTTCTTGTAACGCTTCCGCTTAGCGATCTTCAAAGGTATGAAGATCCACTCTCCCCTTGCTCGTTGCTGGTTTCTCCATAGATGGATCTTGGTGAACGCGTAGGAAATTTTTTGATTTACTACTACGTCTCCCAACAGTGGCATCATGAGCTAGGTCTATGCGTAGAATCTATGCACGAGTAGAACACAAAGCAGTTGTGGGCGTCGATTTTGTTAATATGCTTGCCGTTACTAGTCTTATCTTGATTCGACGGTATTGTGGGATGAAGCGGCCCGGACCAACCTTACACGTACGCTTACGTGAGACCGGTTCCACCGCCTGACATGCACCAGTTGCATAAGGTGGCTAGCGGGTGTCTGTCTCTCCCACCTTAGTCGGATTGGATTTGATGAAAAGGGTCCTTATGAAGGGTAAATAGCAATTGGCATATCACGTTGTGGTTTTGACGTAGGTAAGAAACGTTCTTGCTAGAAACCTATAGCAACCACGTAAAAACTTGCAACTACAAATTAGAGGACGTCTAACTTGTTTTTGCAGCATATGCCTTGTGATGTGATATGGCCAGAAGGATGTGATGTGATGCATTGTGATGTATGAGATTGATCATGTTCTTGTAATAGGGTTCACGACTTGCATGTCGATGACTATGACAACCGGCAGGAGCCATAGGAGTTGTCTTATTTATTGTATGACCTGCGAGTCAATCATAAACGCCATGTAATTACTTTACTTTATTGCTAAACGTTAGCTGTAGTAGTAGAAGTAATATTTGGCGAGACAACTTCATGAAGACACAATGATGGAGATCATGATGATGGAGATCATGGTGTCGTGCCGGTGACAGTGATGATCATGGTGCCCCGAAGATGGAGATCAAAGGAGCAAGATGATATTGGCCATATCATGTCACTATATTGATTGCATGTGATGTTTATCATGTTTACATCTTATTTGCATAGAACGACGGTAGTAAATAAGATGATCTCTCAATAAAATTTCAAGAAAGGTGTTCACCCTAACTGTGCACCGTTGCTAAGGATCGTCGTTCCGAAGCACCACGTGATGATCGGGTGTGATAGGTTCTAACGTTCGCATACAACGGGTGTAAGCCAGATTTACACATGCGAAACACTTAGGTTGACTTGACGAGCCTAGCATGTACAGACATGGCCTCGGAACACGGAGGACCGAAAGGTCGAACATGAGTCGTATAGAAGATACGATCAACATAGAGATGTTCACCATGGATGACTAGTCCGTCTCACGTGATGATCGGACACGGGCCAGTTGACATGGATCATGTATCACTTGGAAGACTAGAGAGATGTCTATCTAAGTGGGAGTTCATTAATAATTTGATTAAATGAACTTAATTATCATGAACTTAGTCTAAAAATGTCCTTGCAAATTATGTCGTAGATAGCTCACGCTGTAGCTCCCCAGTTTTATTGATACAATCCTAGAGAAAAGTAAGTTGAAAGTTGATGGTAGCAATAATGCGGACTGGGTCCGTGATCTGAGGATTGTCCTCATTGTTGCACAGAAAGCTTATGTTTTTTATGTACCGCTAACTGCATCGCTCCCTCAAGCGTTGTCTGTAGATGTTGTGAACATATGACAGGCACTTTTTGGTGACTACGTGATAGTTCAATGCATCATGCATTACGGCTTAGAATTGAGGCTCCAAAACGTTTTGAACGTCACGGAACATATGAGATGTTCTAGGAGCTGAGATTGTGATCTCAGGCTCGTGCCTATGTTGAGAGGTATGAGACCTCCAACAAGATTCTTTGTCTGCAAGATAAAGGAGAATAGCTCAATCGCTGAGC
The DNA here is from genome assembly GCA_022496015.1 of Hordeum marinum. Lineage (NCBI taxonomy): Eukaryota > Viridiplantae > Streptophyta > Magnoliopsida > Poales > Poaceae > Hordeum > Hordeum marinum. Next base: position 431,104,205 of record CM039674.1, on the reverse strand, counting down.
GTGTGCTCGGATTGTCTGGGTGCTACAATCACTTGAATCAAGTGGGAGTTAATCTTCCAGATGAGATAGTGATTAATGCAGTTCTCCAAGTCACTGCCACCAAGCTACTAGAGCTTCGTGATGAACTATAACATGCCAGGGATGGATAAGATGATCCCTGAGTTGTTCGTGATGTTTGACACCACGAAGGTAGAAATCAAGAAGGAGCATCAAGTGTTGATGGTTAAGTGAAACCACTAGTTTCAAAAGGGGCAAGGGCAAGAACGGAAAACTTCAGGAATGGCAAGCCAGTTGTTGCTCTAGTGAAGAAACCCAAGGTTGAGCCTGAACCCGAGACTAAGTGCTTCTGTTATGAGGAGAATGTCCGCTGAAGCGGAAAACCCCTAGATGCTTGGTAGATAAGAAGGCTGGTAATGTCAATGGAAGTATATTTGATATACGTGTTAGTGATGTGTACCTTGCTGGTACTCCTAGTAGCACCTGGGTATTGGATACCGGTTCGGTTGCTAAGTGTTAGCAACTCGAAATAAAAGCTACGGAGTAAATGGAGACTAGCTAGGTGAAAGGTGACGATGTGTGTTGGAAGTATTTCCAAGATTGATGTGATCACCATCGCACGCTCTCTCTACCTTCGGGATTTGTGATAAACCTAAATAAATGTTATTTGGTGTTTGCGTTGAGCATGAACGTGATTAGATCATGATTAGTGCGATACGGTTATTCATATAAGTTAGAGAATAATGGTTATTCTGTTTACATGGATAATGCCTTCAATGGTCATGCACCCACTCGGAATGGTTTATCGAATCATGATCGTAGTAGTACACATGTTCATAACGTTGGTACCAAAAGATACAAAGTTAATAATGATAGTACCACATGCTTGTGGCACTGCCACGTAATGTCATATTGGTATAAATCGCATGAAGAAACTCCATGATGATGGATTTTTTGACTCACTCGATTTCGAATCGGTTGAGACATGCGAGCCATGCCTCTTGGGCAAGATGACTGAGACCCTGTCATCCAATATGATGGAGCGGGCAAGTGGCTTATTGGAATTAATACATGTTGATGTATGTGGTCCAATGAGTGTTGAAACATACAGTGGATATCCATGTTTTTCTTTACCTTCACTGATGATTTGAGTAAATATGGGGATATTTACTTAATGAAACACGAATCTGAAATGTTTGAAAGGTTCAAGGAGTTTCAGAGTGAAGTTAAAGATCATCGTGACAAGAAGATAAATGTCTATGATATGATCATGGAGGTAAATATCTAAGTTACGAGTTTGGTATGCAATTTTAGACAATGTGGAAATTGTTTCACAGCTCACGCCTCCTGGAACACCATAGTGTGATGGTGTGTTCGAACGTCGTAGTCGTGCTCTATTGGATATAGTGAGTACTATGATGTCTCTTATCATTTTGCCACTATCGTTATGGGGTTATGCATTAAAGACAAATCCATTCACTTTAATAGGGCACCATCTAAGTCTGTTGAGATGACACCGTGAGAATTATGGTTTGACAGAAGCCTAACCTGTCATTTCTTAATGTTTGGGGCTGCGACGCTTATGTGAAAATGGGTTTTTCACCTAGCGAGCTCGAACCCAAAGCAGACAAATGCATCTTCATAGAATACCCTAATGAGACATTGGGTATACCTTCTATCTCAGATCCAAGCGCAAAAGGTATTTGTTGCTAAGAACGGGTCCTTTCTTGAGAAAGAGTTTCTCTCGAAAGAATTGAGTGGGAGGAAGATAGAACTTGATGAGGTTGTTGAACCTTTGTTTCAACCAGAGAATAGCGCAACACAGAAAGATGTTTCTGTAGAGCCTACTTGGTTGAAAAGGAAGTTAATGATGATGATCATGAAGCTTCGGATCAAGTCACTATCGAACCTCGTAGGTCGACAAGGACGCGTACTGCTCCTGAGTAGTACGACAACCCTGTCTTGGAAATCATGTTGTTGGACAACGATGAACCTACGAACTATGGAGAAGCGATGGTGGGCCCGGATTCCAACAAATGGCTAGGAGCCATGAAATCCGAGAAAGGATCCATGTATGAAAACCAAGTATGGACTTTGGTAGACTTGCCTATTGAATGGCGGGTCATTGAGTACAAATGGACCTTTGAGATAAACATAGACGCTAATGGTGAAATGTCACCGTTTATAAAGCTCGACTTGTCGCAAAGAAGTTTCCGCCAAGTTCAAGGAGTTGACTACAATGAGATTGTCTCATCTATAGCGATGCTAAAAGTCTATTAAAATTTTGTTAGCAGTTGCTGCATTTTTCGATTATGAAATCTGGCAGATGGATGACAAAACAAGGTTTCCATAATGGTTTCTGTGAGGAAGAGTTGTATGTGATACAACCAGAAGGTTTTGTCAATCCTAAGGATGCTAATAATATGCAAACTCCAGCGATCCTTCTATGGACTGGAGCAAGCATCTCGGAGTTGGAATATATGCTTTGATGAGGTGATCAAAGTGTTTAAGTTTATACAAAGTTTATGACAAACTTGTATTTGCAAGAAAGTGAGTGGGAGCACTATGGAATTTCTTATAAGAATATGTAGTTGACATATTATTGATCGGAAATGATGTAGAATTACTGGAAGAGCATGAAGGGTTGTTTGAAAAGTTTTTTTTCAAAGGAAGACCCAGACAAAGCTACTATTTTATTGAGCATCAAGATCTATAGGGATAGATCAATTCACTTGATAAGTTTTTCATTTTTCGACAAAGACATACCTTGACAAGTTTTTGAAGGAGTTCAAAATAGATGGGTCAAAGAAGGAGTTCTTGACTGTATTGTAAGGTGTGAAATTGAGTAAGACTCAATACCCGACCACGGCAGAAGATAAAGAAAAGATGAGTGTCATCTCCTATGCTTTAGCCATAGGCTCTATATAGTATGCCATGCTGTGTACCGCACCTGTGTGTGCCTTGCCATGAGTCTGTCAAGGGGTACAAGAGTAATCCAAGAGTGGATCACTGGACAACGGTCAAAGTTATCCTTAGTAACTTGAGAACTAAGGAAATATTTCTCGATTATGGAGGTGATAAAGAGTTCATCGTAAAGGGTTACGATGATGCAAGCTTTAACTCCAATCCGGATGACTCTTAGTAGAAATCTGGCTACATATAGTGGAGAAGCCATTTGGAATAGCTCCAAGTGGAGCGTGGGAGCAGTATCTACAAATATGAAATGGAAAGTTTGCAAAGGTACACACGGATCTGAATGTCGCAGACCCGCTGACTAAAAACCTCTTTCACGAGCAGAACATGAACAAACCCCAGAACTTATTGGGTGTTAATCACATGATGATATGATCACATGGTGATGTAAGTGTTAATCACATGGTGATGTGAACTAGATTATTGACTCTAGTGCAAGTGGGAGACTGTTGGAAATATGCCCTAGAGGCAATAATAAAATGGTTATTATTGTATTTCCTTGTTCATGATAATTGTCTATTGTTCATGCTATAATTGTGTTAACCGGAAACCGTAATACATGTGTGAATACATAGACCACAACATGTCCCTAGTAAGCCTCTAGTTGACTAGCTCGTTGATCAATAGATGGTCATGGTTTCATGGCCATGGACATTGGATGTCGTTGATAACGGGATCACATCATTAGGAGAATGATGTGATGGACAAGACCCAATCCTAAGCATAGCACTAGATCATGTAGTTCATTTGCTAAAGCTTTTCAATGTCAAGTATCATTTCCTTAGACCATGAGATTGGGTAACTCCCGGATACCGTAGGAATGCTTTGGGTGTGCCAAACGTCACAACATAACTGGGTGGCTATAAAGGTACGCTACGGGTATCTCCGAAAGTATCTGTTGGGTTGGCACGAATCGAGACTGGGATTTGTCACTCCGTGTGACGGAGAGGTATCTCTGGGCCCACTCGGTAAGACATCATCATAATGAGCTCAATGTGACTAAGGAGTTAGTCACGGGATGATGTATTACAGAACGAGTAAAGAGACTTGCCGGTAACGAGATTGAACAAGGTATAGGGATACCGACGATCGAATCTCGGGCAAGTACCATACCGATAGACAAAGGGAATTGTATACGGGATTGATTGAATCCCTGACATCGTGGTTCATCCGATGAGATCATCATGGAGTATGTGGGAGCCAACATGGGTATCTAGATCCCGCTGTTGGTTATTGGCCGGAGAGGTGTCTCGGTCATGTCTACGTGTCTCCCGAACCCGTAGGGTCTACACACTTAAGGTTCGATGACGCTAGGGTTATAGGGAAATGGTATACGTGATTACCGAAGGTTGTTCGGAGTCCCGGATGATATCCCGGATGTCACGAGGAGCTCCAGAATGGTCCGGAGGTAAAGATTGATATATAGGAAGTCCAGTTTTGATCACCGGAAAGTTTTCGGGCTCATCGGTAGTGTACCGGGAGTGCCGGGAGGGTGCCGGAGGACCCCCGGGAGGGGGTGACGACCAAAGGACCTCATGGGCCCTTAGAGGAGGTGTGCCAGCCCATATTGGGCCAGACAATACCTTCTAGAAAGGGCCCATGCGCCAGGGATCTGGAGATAGAGGCAAAAGGGATTTAAAAGGGGGAGATCCACCTCCCGTGTGGGAGGAGGACTCTCCCCCCACTTCGGCCGAATCCCTCCTCCTTGGAGGAGGGGCCAAGCCAGCCCTCCCTCTCCTTCCTCCTATATATATGCAAGGGTTTGGGCAGGTTTGAGATGACGAACTCTTTCTCTCTCGCTGCAGCCCTATTCTGCTTCTTCCTCCTCCGCAGCGCTTAGGCGAAGCCCTGTCGGAATACCTTGCTACTCCACCACCACCACGCCGTCGTGCTGCTGTTGGAGCCCTTCCCCAACCTCTCCTTCCTCCTTGCTGGATCAAGGTGTTGGAGACGTCACCGGGCTGCACGTGTGTTGAACGCGGAGGTGCCGTCCGTTCGGCACTTGATCGGATCTACCGCGATCTGAATCGCTGCGAGTACGACTCCATCAACCGCGTTCTTGTAACGCTTCCGCTTAGCGATCTTCAAAGGTATGAAGATCCACTCTCCCCTTGATCGTTGCTGGTTTCTCCATAGATGGATCTTGGTGAACGCGTAGGAAAATTTTTGATTTACTACTACGTCTCCCAACATGTTTGTACCCATGAACAGAGTATAGGTGTGAGGAATTTGAAGAGGTCATATGCGTTCTCAGGAGTTTTTCAAAAAAAACATCAAGTGTGAGGAATTTGACCATGGGTGTCTTGAGGATTTTCACTAAGTGTTCTTTGTCTTAGGTTCCAGAGTTGTGCAAATTTTGAGGATCCACACAATTGAGGAATCTTGAAGAAAATCATAACTTAGGAAAAAACATCAAGTGTATGAACATGTAAGGTGCTTTAGAATGAGATTCTTGAAGAATAAATACCTTTGAGGAAATTGTGGACAACTTGAAGATCAAACAAGGGCAGTAAGAACAGATTTTATTTACCCTGATGAAGAACACGACGAATAGTGAGATGAAATCGAAGATGTCCGTCCATCCAGATCTCCCATGCCCTAGCTTGGCAGAGGGAGACATCTATAGCGGTGGCGGGGTGAAGACTTCCGCGGCTGATGCGAGTACGAAGACGGCGAGGTCGAGCCAGTGAAGCTCTTCCACACCGATGGCGATGATTTTAGCAGCAGCGCTAGGTTGGAGCTCGGGAGAGAGTAGGAGTGAGGAGTAACCGAGCAGTGAAAGGGAAGGGGGTATTTATAGCGGAGGTGAAAACTAATCTGTCTGAAGATTTTGGACCAGATTGCCCCTAACCCCTGCTCTCCACGCGACATGTGTCACCCACGTTCTGAGAAGTGGTGATAGTGGGGGATTGTGGGTTATCCATTCGTGGGAATCGGAACGGTTTGAGTGGGAAGTGCCGAAAATTTAGATAGTGAAAATTTTAAAGTTTTCGTTCGCAAATTCTCGAGTTGTCAAGGACACAGTGAAGACTTTGAACGAGTTTCAAAGTAGAACGCATATGAAGAATTTGTGAACAGATTGGGTTGAGTTTAGCATAGAGGGGGAAAGGGTCCGATCACATTCACTTAGATGAAAATCAACTTGAAGAATTAGCAATAAGTGAATGCTGTTGAGGACATTGAAAACTCAAATATATATATATATATATATATATATATATATATAGTCAATGAAGAACATGAGTTTCATAGTTTGAAGAATTTGTAAAGTTGATGAATTTGAAAAGTTGATGAATTTGCAAACTTGAGGAATTTGAAAATCTAAATAATTTGCAAAATGACGAAAAACTCAACTTTGAAGAATTTCAACTTTGGTTGGTGGCATGTCCCACCGTATAAGAATGATGATTTCACACACCACGTACAATTATCGTAGGGTTCTAAGAATCAAATTCTTCATTAATTTCTTCACACTTAGAGGGTTATTCTTCATTGATTGAAGAAAAACGTTACTTCGTGTGTTGCACATCTAAGTCATCAATTTTGCACAAATGTTAGGTTGTGTGTCCTTTTTCAAAGAACATTCGAAGATTCTAAGATATTTAGCTCACACTGCAACTTGCAAAATCTCTTTTCATCCAAGGGCTTTGTGAAGATATCGGCCAGTTGTTCTTCAGTGGGGATGTGGTCGATGGAGATGTCGCCCTTGAGTACATGATCTCGAAGAAAGTGATGACAAATCTGGATGTGCTTGGTGTTGGAATGTTGAACTGGGTTGTAAGCAATCTTGATGGCGCTCTCATTGTCGCAGTAGAGAGGCACATTCTTCACCTTGATGCCATAGTTCTTCCGGGTTTGCTTCATCCACAGTAGCTGAGCGCAACATGAACAAGCAGCAATGTACTCAGCTTCAGCAGTAGATAGTGACACACAGTTCTGCTTCTTCGACGACAAACAGACTAAGGATCATCCGAGGAAATGACATGTGCCTGAGGTTGACTTGCGATCCACATGATCTCGAGCATAGTCAGCATCTGAGTATCCGACGAGGTGAAGATTTGAGCCCTTGGGATACCATAATCCAAGTGTTGGTGTGTCAGCTAAGTATCGAAGAATATGTTTCACAACCTTATGGCGTGATTCCTTCGGTGTCGCTTGGAATCGGGCACACATGCAAACACTTAGCATAATATCAGGCCTAGATGCACATAGATACAATAAAGAGCCCATCATGGAGCGATATACCTTGTGATTGAAATCTTTATCATTTTCTTCAGTGTAGAGGTGGCCTTTTGAAGGCATTGGAGTTTTGACACCTTTGCACTCTTGCATGTCGAATTTCCTCAGAACATCCTTGAGGTATTTCTCTTGATAGATGAAGATGTCATTGTCTTGCTGACGAATTTGAAGACCTAAGAAGAATTTCAACTCTCCCATCATAGACATTTGATATTCTTCACTCATCATATAGGCAAATTCATCACTGTAACGCTTGTCAGTACATCCAAAGATAATATCGTCTACGTATATTTGGCATATGAACAGTTCATTGTCATAGGATTTAGTGGAAAGAGTTGGGTCGAGTGAAATGAGTTTGACGCCTTTCTTCATGAAGAACTCTTTCAGAGTGTCGTACCACGCCCGAGGGGCCTGCTTAAGGCCATAAAGGGCCTTGTTAAGTCTGAAGACTTTGTCAGGATGCTTAGGGTCTTCAAAACCTGGGGGTTGAGCAACATATACTTCTTCCTCAAGCTTACCATTGAGGAATGCACTTTTCACATCCATTTGATATAAGATGATATCATGATGGTTAGCATAAGAAAGCAATATGCGAATAGCTTCAAGTCTAGCAACAGGTGCAAAAGTTTCAATAAAGTCAATTCCTTCAACCTGTGTGTAGCCTTGAGCTACAAGACGAGCCTTATTCCTTACCACAAGGACATTTGCATCTTGTTTTTTGCGGTAGATCCACTTGGTACCTATGATGTTGTGCTTGCGAGGATCTGGCCGCTTGATAAGTTCGCACACGTTGTTGAGCTTGAATTGATGCAATTCCTCTTGCATAGCTTGAATCCACTCAGGCTCCTTGAATGCTTCATCAACTTTTGTGGGATCTGTGATAGAGACAAAATCAAAGTGTCCACAAAAGTTAGTCAAATGTGAAGCTCTTGAGCGGGTGAGGGGACCTGGTACATTGATGTCATCGATGATTTTGTCGATATGCACTTCCTTTGCAACTCTTGGATGAGCAGGTTGACGTGGCTGAGAACTTTCTTCAGCACCATTTTCTTTAGGTGTATCAGCATGAATGTCTTCCTTTGTTGGAATGACTTCCTTAGTAGGTACGACATCTTCAGTAGCCTTAAGCTTGAAAGTGTGTTATATCGACTAGAGGGGGGTGAATAGGCGATTTTAAAAATTCATCATCAACAACAACAAAGCCTTTAGTCCCAAACAAGTTGGGGTAGGCTAGAGGTGAAACCCATAAGATCTCGCGACCAACTCATGGTTCTGGCACATGGATAGCAAGCTTCCATGCACCCCTGTCCGTGGCTAGTTCTTTGGTGATGCTCCAGTCCTTCAGATCTCTCTTTACGGACTCTTCCCATGTCAAGTTCGGTCCACCCCGGCCTCTTTTGACATTATCAGCATGCTTAAGCCGTCCGCTGTGCACTGGGGCTTCTGGAGGCCTGCGCTGAATATGCCCAAACCATCTCAGACGATGTTGGACAAGCTTCTCTTCAATTGGCGCTACCCCAACTTTATCTCGTATATCATCATTCTGAACTTGCCTTTTAGCTTTTGTGGCACCCTCTTGTCACAAAGAATGCCAGAAGCTTGGCGCCACTTCATCCATCCGGCTTTAATTCGATGGTTCACGTCTTCATCGATATCCCCATCCTTCTGCAACATTGATCCCAAATATCGAAAGGTTTCCTTATGAGGCACCACTTGCCCATCAAGGCTAACATCCTCCCCCTCCTCGTTCCTAGTAGTACTAAAAGCGCACCCCATGTACTCAGTTTTAGTCCTACTAAGTCTAAAACCTTTCGATTCCAAGGTTTGCCTCCATAACTCCAACTTCCTGTTGACCCCCATCCGGCTCTCATCGACTAGCACCACATCGTCCGCAAAGAGCATACACCATGGGATATCTCCTTGTATATCCCTTGTGACCTCATCCATCACCAAGGCAAAAAGATAAGGGCTCAAAGCTGACCCTTGATGCAGTCCTATCTTAATGGGGAAGTCGTTAGTGTCGCCATCACTTGTTCGAACACTTGTCACAACATTATCATACATGTCCTTGATGAGGGTAATGTACTTTGTTGGGACTTTGTGTTTCTCCAAGGCCGACCACATAACATTCTGCGGAATCTTATCATAGGCCTTCTCCAAGTCAATGAACACCATATGCAGGTCCTTCTTTTGCTCCCTATATCTCTCCATAAGTTGTCGTACCAAGAAAATGGCTTCTATGGTCGATCTCCCAGGCATGAAACCAAACAAATTTTTGGTCACGCTTGTCATTCTTCTTACACGGTGCTCAATGACTCTCTCCCATAGCTTCATTGTATGGCTCATCAGCTTAATTCCACGGTAATTAGTACAACTCTGAACATTCCCCTTGTTCTTGAAGATTGGTACTAATATACTCCGTCTCCATTCTTCTGGCATCTTGTTTGCCCGAAAAATGAGGTTGAAAAGTTTGGTTAGCCATACTATCGGTATGTCCCCGAGGCCTCTCCACACCTCAATGGGGATACAATCGGGGCCCATCGCCTTGCCTCCTTTCATCCTCTTTAAAGCCTCATTGACCTCCGACTCTTGGATTCGCCTCACAAAACGCCTGCTAGTATCATCAAAGGAGTCATCCAGGTCAATGGTAGAGCTCTCACTCTCCCCATTGAACAACTTGTCAAAGTACTCCCGCCATCTATGCTTAATCTCCTCGTTCTTCACCAGGAGTTGATCTGCTTCGTCCTTGATGCACTTGATTTGGTCAACATCCCTCGTCTTCCTCTCTCGGCTCTTGGCCATCTTATAGATGTCCATTTAGCCTTCCTTCGTGTCTAACCTTTGGTAGAGGTCCTCATACGCCCGACCCCTTGCTTCACTCACAGCTCGCTTTGCGGCCTTCTTTGCCATCTGGTACTTCTCTATGTTGTCTGCACTCCTATCCAGATATAGGCGTCTGAAACAATCTTTCTTCTCCTTGATTGCCTTTTGGACAACATCATTCCACCACCAGGTATCTTTAGCTTCTCTTCTACTTCCCCTGGACACTCCAAACTCCTCTAAGGCCACCTTACGAATGCAAGTCGCCATCTTCATCCAGATGTTGTCTGCATCACCTCCTTCCTCCCAAGGGCCCTCCTTAATGACCCACTCCTTGAACACCTGAGCTACCTCCCCCTTGAGCTTCCACCACTTGGTTCTAGCGACTTTGGCATGCTTGTCCCGCTGGACATGAATCCGAAAGCGGAGGTCAGCAACCAAAAGCTTATGCTGGGGGACAACAGTCTCTCCAGGTATCACCTTACAGTCTAGGCATGCACGCCTGTCTTCTCTTCTCAAGAGGATGAAATCAACCTGGCTAGAGTGCTGCCCACTACTGTAAGTCACTAGATGTGATTCTCTCTTCTTAAAGAAGGTGTTAGCTACGATCATGTCATAGGCTAACGCAAAGCTTAAGACAGCTTCTCCTTCTTGATTCCTGATGCCATAGCCAAATCCCCCATGCACCCCTTCAAAACATGTGTTAGATGTGCCCACATGGCCATTGAGGTCTCCTCCTATGAAGAGCCTCTCGCCGATCGGTACACTCCTAACCAAGTCCTCCCGGCCTTCCCAGAACTCCCTCTTGGTGTTCTCATTGTGGCCTACTTGTGGGGCATATGCGCTGATAACGTTGAGGACTAAGTCCCCAACTACCAGCTTGACCAAGATAATCCGGTCCCCACGTCTCTTGACGTCTACCACTCAATCCTTGAGGCTCTTGATGATCAAGATGCCTACTCCATTTCTGTTTGCAACCGTCCCCGTGTACCACAGCTTGAAGCCGGTACCCTCCACCTCCTTCGCCTTCTGTCCCCTCCATTTGGTCTCTTGGACGCAAAGGATACCAATGCCTCTCCTCACCGTTGTATCAACTACCTCCCGAAGCTTACCTGTCAGAGACCCTACATTCCAGCTACCTAATCGAATCCTCCCAGACTCGGCTAGCTTCCTTACCCTTCGCACTCGTCGAGTCAAATGCGAAGACCCTCGCTCATTTTCCACTACACCTGAGCGCCGATGTAGCGCGCCACTAAGGATGCGATGACCCAGTTCCAACTGTTGTGACAGTCGTACGTCTGGTTTGGAGCGGCCTGGTATTTAAACCAGAGGACACATAGTCCCAGCACACACAGCCATTACCGTATTCTCCTTGATCTAAGGTCACACAGTCCTCGCCCAACACTCGGGGTAAGTCTTCAAGGTAGACTTCCAAAACCCTCACAAACTGGTCACCCGACGATCCACAATTTACTATTGGATGCTCTAGACCAAGGTCACATCGTGATCCCCAATTGACTGCAGGAGCACTAGACCATGACGCCTAACCGTTTGGAGGATGCACAGTCCTCAAAGGTAACAAGCGTCGGTTCCACACAGGAATTTCTTTAGTGATGCTCAATCACTTTGGGTTTGGTGGTTTGGTTGTGGGTTTTTCCCCACTGATCATTTTCTCTCAAAGTCCTCGGAGGATGGGACGCTCTCAATTGACAAGTGTCAATTTTCTCTCGGAGCAGCCAACCAACTAGTGGTTGTGGGGGGTGGCTATTTATAGCCAGGGTGCAACCTGACATGATAAGACATAAATTCCCCCAATGATATGACCGTTATGTGGATAAGAATGATTGGGGATAGCTGGCGCTAAGCACAGCAACGGTCGGAGTTTCGAACTATGAAAGTCCTCAGCTTATCATGTTCCCCACTTGTAGGAAATTCGCACTGGCGAAATCCTAACTCCTCAGTCAGATTAATTTCCTTAGAGACCAGAAGAACATCATCTCTATCACTGAAGAACTTGTCTGAATCGTAAGAGATTTCCAAAGGCTTCACTCGAAGGATTGTATAGGTTGAGGATTTTGGAGTTGAGCATCAGTTGGAATTTTTCCTTAGTATTACCTTGGCCCCCTTTAACAGTACGGTGTTTCCTATGACTCCAATAAAGGAAATCAAACTACGAAAACAAAAGTCTTCATGCTTCATATTCCTCGTTCATATCTTCAAGGTCACACCAACTTCTTCATTTCCAAATTCTTCACAAAGTCTTCACCAAAGTCTTCAGAAAGTCTCAGCAAAATCTTCACTTGAAGACATACATTTTTAGGGGTCGATAATCTCCGAATATATCAAACTCCTCGTCAACTTATAGAGCCTGTGTACACTCACAAACACATTAGTGCCTTAATCTATAAGTCTTCAATACACCAAAATCACTAAGGGGCACTAGATGCACTAACAATCTCCCCCATTTTGGTGATTGATGACAAATAGGTTAAGTTTTCAACGGGGATAAACATATGAAGTGAAAGTACAGATTTTGAGGAATTTGATTGCAAGATATAGAAGAACTCCCCCTGAAGATGTGCATATTTGAGGAATTTGCTTTGGACTGCAAATGCACATTCAGGTTCAAACATGAAGAACACCCCCTATATCTTGTAATTCATACACACATATGAACATATGATATGAAGAACTTGAAATGCGTGAGGAAAATGATGTCTGATGAAATTCAACATGCATTCATTAAGGTATTTGAGGAAATAAACATGCGAGGAAATAGTTCAAAAGTGTTAGACCACCATCGGACTTAAGTTTACAACTCAATCAACAAAAGTTTTGGAAGAGCGAGAATTGTAACTTAAACAAAGGTAGCCCATTTATAGAGACCCGCTTGAAGACTAACTCAAATTTTCTCCCCCTTTGTCATCAAAGACAAAAAGGGAAGAAAAAGTGATGACTAACGCCCCTTTGAAGAATTTCATCTTGTTGGTGAGGAAGGAGCGCCAGCGTTGTCGGGGTCGTTCGTTGATGCAGGGCCTACGGCAGTGTCTTCAATTTCTACATCATCATCGCGCTCTCGAGATGAAGAAAATGAACTTGTGACCATCAGAGGGACTTGAACTTTCCTGAATTTCTTCTGAGGATGACGAGCAAAGTCAGCATGTTCTTGAAGATCTAGCTCATCCAGTTCATCAGAAGACATGATGTGAGATAGTACAGCTAAAGAGCATTTGAGGTTTTCATGTGCATAATAGTGGTTCCTCTTGACAGTGCTCTGCGTCACAGTCATATTCTGCACAATGTATCCAAGTTGACGCTTTACCCACTTGTGATTCCGATCGACCTTCTGATGAAGACTTATGAGAAGCTCGCGATCAGTCATCACACGAGGGGCAGCCTCTTGATTTTTGTGAGCTGAGGCATTTGCATCGGAGTCTTGATTGGCAGTGTCATCATTTGTAGAGAAGGAGGCAGCTTCGCGAAACTGTCCGTCCAGTGGACGAGTTCCTTCATCAATAACAGACTTGCCTTTTCCTTCAACTAAAGAAATTGTACTTTTGATGACTTCAATGGGAGGCAGGAAGCCAAAGTGGTTCTGAAAGTCAGCCTTCAAGGGTACTGAGGTTTTTGCCCTGATGAATATCATGATCCATGGCGCATAGGGCTTCTATTCAAATGGAGCTAGAGCAGCACTGGCCAAAGTCCTCATGAAGAAGTCATGCAAGTAAATGGGAATTCCATGTATGATATTGAAGAGCATATTCTTCATGACTCCTTCAACTTCTTCTTCTTCAGAATTGTGGCCCTTTTGAGGACATAGCATATTTGTGAGGATACGGTAGACAGTCCTTGGCACATACAACAGATCCTTTCAAGCACATACAGAAGAATATGACATCAATTTCATCAGACAGAATTTCATCACACAACATAGTAAGTAAAGCAGTGTGAGGACGTGAGAAATGAGGAATTCATTTCTACATGATTAGGTTGTGTCCTTTCAAGCATTTCCTCAGGTCTCTAGCAAATTCATCAGATGTTCAAGTTCATCTGGAGACCTGACCCTGCATAAGAAATTAGTTCAATTTCTTCACCACCCATATCTGGAGGGGTGGCAAAGAGTTCATCATTTTACGAGCACCATACGAGAAGGGAGGCATTGAAGCTAGTGCGCTTCGTTTCACAGTACGAGGGTTAGAGTACTCATATGAATAAGCATAGAAATTCTTCGAGGACTTATGAACATAATGATTTGAAAAATAACACACATATTCAGAACTCTTAGGTTTTCCGTGCGAAACAGATGCATTAGCACGAGAGTGATATTTTTGACCATTTGAGGAATTTGGTCTATGTGAAGACTTTGGTCCATATGAGGAATTTGATATGGGGTTCCTGTTCTTCATGAGTGGTGTCGGGAGGACATTCACTTGAAGATTTTGTAGGCAGCTCTTCGGAACCCAGATTTTCTTCATAGGTGGGCCGTTCCTGCAGTTAGGGCATGTTCGGCAACTCATTGGCTTCCAGCTTCCCGGAAATCCTCGGCGGAGCAGCGCCGAACACCCTAACTCCACGGAGCGAGATCCGAGAAGCTGGCCCAATTTCCTTCACAAATGGCGGAGTACCTCATTGCCAATTCCACGGATCGGTGATTCCTAGAGCAATGGAAAATTACCGATGGAATGTCATCGCCTAGTCAAAACTGACCGCTTCGCCCGCGTTTGTCCAACCCCACCCAACCCAGCGCCCCTCGCCCTCACAGGCGACCCCAGGTCCCCAACCCCACCCGACCCAACGCCCCTCGCCCGCAACCCTAGGTCCCCAATGTGACAGCCCGGGACCGAAGCTCCAAAAGATTCCAGAAGATTCCCCTTTTATTTCCATTCTCGTCATGTGTTTTGTTGTGTGTTGCATTCATTACCGCATCATCTGCATTGCATCGTCACCTGTTTTCGAAAACTTGCATCCGTTCGTAGTTGCCGGTTCTCTCCGTTTTGCTGTTGCCCGTTTCGAGGCCAGCCACACACGCACGTGCCCGCGGCACCGTTAAATAAAACCGTTTTTAAGCAAGTGCAAAAGTATTCACGGATCGAGTTGAAACTTGTCGTGTGGTCTTGTTATAGCTTAGGTGGACCGCCCGTCGATTTTCGTCGCGATCCGAGTTCGTTTGATGCCCCATCAGTCGTCCGTACCAGTGCGGTCATAAGATATCGTCGGACGTTTCTCGGTGTTTTCAACTTCGTGCCACGGGTCACCATCCTCCCTCTCATCTCTCCCTAGCCCCTCTGCACAGCCGCCGTAGCCCCGACCCTCCGCTTTGGACGTCGGACTGACAGCCGGCAGTCTGAAATCGGACAACGCAGCTAACCCTAGCCCTACCCTATAAATAGCTCCTCGGTTCCCGTGCCCCAAAACCTAGCCAGCCCCTCCTTCTCCCTCCTCCAGCCAGGCCCGCCCAAGCCCAGATCTGAGCCCGGGAAGCCCATCCGGGCCCATCCAGAGTTCTTCCCCGAGCTGCCCCGAGGTCATCCATGGAGCCATGGCCGAAACCCTAGCCTCTCCTTCCTCTCCCCATGCGTGCTCACCGGCCAGACCTGCAGCTCGCCGCCGGCACTTGCCCGGACCTCCTCGCCGCCGGCCGCCGCCTCTTCCTCTTACTCCGGCCTCTCCTCACTTTCGGGATCCCCGTCGCCATGGCCAGCGCCGCCGAGCTCCGCCGCCTCTTGCCTCCCCGCGTCGGAGATGGACCGGGTGCCCCGGATCCGGCGTCCCCACCGCCCTCCGGCCCTCCTCCGCTCGCCGCCGGCCGGCTCTGCCCCGCCGCCGTGGTGCTGCCTCACTCGGGACCGGGAGCATGAGAGCGCTCCCTGCCCGATCCGCTCGGTCGCCCTGCGCTCGCCAGTGTGGGCCGGCCCAGCTCCGCGCGGCCCACCTGTCCCTCTCCCCCAGCTGGCGAGCCGATGGGCCAGATCTGGTTGGTCATCCGTGCACCGTTCCAAAATATTTTCAACATGAAACATGTTCTGAAAAATGCGTAGAATATTAACATGTCATTTGCATCCATGTCAAAAATATATTAAGATGCCATTTTGCATTTTTGCATCGATTGCATTTTCACAATTACTTAACCGTGCATCGAAATTAATAAAATCATATATTAAAATATTCATCTCATTCGCATCACATTTTCATGCGTGAGAAAAATGTTGGTCATGATGTTTGCATTAAATTGCATTGTTGAAGTGCTTTGACGTGATTAGGCCTAATCCCGCATATTTAATTGTGATTAATTTTCCATATGAACCCATGCATATTATATATGTTTTTGGGGTAGAAAAATCCATAGGAATTATCTGTGTATTTAGTTTTGTCATTCAAGCATGTTCGTGTGCATGTCATTATGCCGTGATGCCCTTTTGTCATTTTTGTAGGAATTATTCCGGGCATGATATGAATTAATTTTCAACATGAAAGTTGCTCTTTGATATGTGTCCTAGCCCATGGACATTATTTTTGTCATAGAAATGCATGTTTAGGTGTTGTTTTGGTGTTGTCAACTTGCTATAATAAATCTGCTATTTTGAGGGTCCTAAATATTTCTAAGTCTGAAATCTGTTATATTTTGTTGCTGCCTTGCCATGTGATTTGCTAGTGACCTAGAACTCTTTTGTGGTAGGTGTAATGGAGTTATTTGTTGTTGATATTGTTCTCTAGCATGCTGTTAAGTTTCATGCCATAATATGATTTGTAGCATATAGTTTTACTGCTGTCAATATGCCTTCGGGATAAAACTGCACTGTCAAAAACTGTTATTTTCACTAAGTCTGAAACTGTTTTCAAGTAGCCTTCTTATGAGCTTCCTACCATTTGATCCATGCTTGTTTTGCTTATGATATGTGAAGATGAAATGAAGTGGATGTTGTATGTTATTGCCCCATACTTAGTTTGTGTATTTTACATTATTGTAACTTGTTGTTTTCATATGTTCAAAATGCTATTTTGCTGTTTTTGGCAGATTTCAACTAAAACTTGTTTTGATGATTGTGGTTGAACCGTAGCTCCGTTTTGGACATTCCATATGTGAAAATTGCTTAGAATCTCATGTAGTTTCATAAAAAATTGTTGCATTCATGATTTGAGATGTTTGTGATTGCTTTTCCCATGCATTTGCATTCATGCCATGTGCATCTTGTGTTGCTCATATCTTTTAGACCGTAGCTCCGTTTGAGATGTTCTATATATGTAAATCGACTACGATGACGTGTAGAATAACATGGTATGCTTTATTCTGTTGTTTAAAAATATATAAATGTGTTTAGTTCAGATCTGGACCAATTTCGAAATTAACATATGGGGTCATTTCGGAAATGCTATAAGTTGTTTCCGGCCTCATTTAAGATGCCTAGTTAGTTAGTTTACTTACGCTTCACCTCCTACCATGCCTAACAACATTTAATATTGTCGTGTACCTAACGAGAGTGAACTAAATAATTCGAACGTGGAGTTTCGTCAATATGTAACTCGTTGCATATTGAGCTTCACTTTAATGTGTAGAATTTGATTGTTGTGAATTGTCGTGCATTGCATATTTAAACCGAACATGCATCATATTTGTTGTGCATCGTGTTTTGCATATGTTGTGGTGTATATGTGTTGATTGTTTGTTTCGGATTGCTTCTTCTCGAAAGAGTTCTGAAAGCGTTCGGAGTGTGAGGATTCGTTCGACTACGTTGGTTCGTCTTGTTCATGGACTCGGTCTTCTTCCGAGCGGGATCTCAGGCAAGATGACTCATTTCCCTGGATACCATTACTATCATTGCCATGCTAGTTGTTTCGTCTTTTATCATTATGTCTCGCTACCTACCACTTGTTTGATAAGCCTCCCAACATTGCCATGATAAGCCTCTAACCTCTCCACAACCCAGCAAAACATTGTTTGGCTATGTTACCGCTTGCTCAGCCCTTCTTATAGCGTTGCTAGTTGTAGGTGCAAATGCTTCCATGTGCCAACATGGACCTTCTTTGTTATATCACAATATTGCTGCTATTTAATTTAATGCACATATACAGTTGGTAAAGGGTGGAAGGCTTGGCCTTTTGCTTGGTGTTTTGTTCCACTCTTGTCGCCCTTAGTTACTTGTGAACCGGTGTTATGTTCCATAATGAGCGCTCCTAACATGCTCGGGGTTGTTATGGGGACCCCCTTGATTTTCGGGTCAGAATAAAACTTGTCTGGCAAGGCCCAACATTGGTACTACATTTGCCTAATAATTAATGAACTTGCATAGGGGATATTTTTCCGGACCCTGTGGATAATTAATCAACAACCCAGGCCAGTGCTCCTCATGAGTGTTGGTCCAAACTGGGCTGCCTGCAGGGCCGCCTCGAGGCAACTTGAGGATTGGTTTTCCCTGTAGCTAGTCCCATCCGTCATGTCCTGAGAACGAGATACGCGGCTCCTATCGGGTTCGTCGACACGTCGGGCGGCCTTGCTGGATTTGTTTTACCTTTCTCGAATGTCTTGAGTGAGGAATTCCGATTATTCTTCGGGCTATCTCGAGGTGTTGGATTTCCTTTGGAATTGCCTAGGATGATCACGAGATCCGTGGTTGAGGTTATTCTCGCTGAGTGTGGTTAATTTGTGATGGATGAGTTGGAGCACCCCTGCAGGGTTAAATTTTTTCGAGAAGCCGTGCCCGCGGTTATGTGGAAAACATGGATAATTTGTTTAACACCCGGTCATAGTAAACTTGAAGTAAACTCTAATAAAATACACCAACCGTGTGAGTAACCGTGACTGTCTCTTCTCGTGAGTCCTTATCCGGAAGAGAACGCGGTGGGGTTATGATTGACGTAAGTAGGTGTTCAGGATCAGTTAATGATCATTACTAGTTCGCGTCCATTATGCGTAGACCACCAGACTTTAATTTCTGTACTCATAAGTTAGCCACTCAAATATATGCTTAGTCGCTTGCTGCAGCCTCACCACTTAACCATACCTTACCTATTAAGCTTTAATAGTCTTGATACCCTTGGAAATGAGATTGCTGAGTCCCTGTGGCTCACAGTTTACTACAACAACAGTTGCAGGTACAGGTAATGTGATGATTTGACGTGACCGCGTTGCTTGATTTGACTTGGAGTTCTTCTTCTTCTTCTTCTTCAATCTTGGATGGGTTCCAGGCGGCAGCCTGTGATAGCAAGGGTGGATGTCATTTTATCGTTTGATTTCGTCCGTAGCCGGACCCTACTCTTATGTATGATGGCTGTGATGTTATTGTATTGCTGTGACTCTGATGTAGTTTGTGGCGAGTGTAAGCCAATTCCATATACTCATCTCTTCTGTACATGTACTTGTAATGATATCCATTCTTGCGAACGCATCGAGATGCGCTTCTATCCCTGTTGAGGCCCTCGTGCCAAATAAGGATAGGATCGCATCTTGGGCGTGACACCCAACTCGAACCTGACCTAGCCGTCGCCATAGCCCTGACCTCCCTCTCCTCCGGCGACCGCCCGGCAGCGCGCCCCCGCTCCCCCAAAGATCTCCTCCGCCCGCGCAGGATCTGTTGCCTCTGCCCACGCAGGATCGCTCGCGTCTGCCATGCAGGATCTGCTGCCTCTGCTCGCGTCCGCCTGCGCAGGATCTGCCGCCTCCGACCTCCTTCTCACCTCCTCCCTCAAGCTAGTGCCGCAGTTGTGTTGCCCACCCCTGACCGCCATCAGCAGCTCAAGGTGAGCTCAGCACATCATGTTATGTGTGTTTGCTACTGTGAATAAAATTGTTTGTGTCTTTTGGTATTGAAATTGTAGTGTATTATGCTACTAAAATTCATGTGTATTTTGCAATACGTCCAGAATTATGGTATGTGTCGTCGTTTTCTAACGGCAGATGTCATGGGTAGGCTTATCGAAGGTGGTTGTGGCCGGAGGACGCCTACGGGCTCCGGGAGCGGGATTAGGAACAAGCGGTGGTGACACACGATGCACCCAGGTTTAGGGCCCTCCGTGGGAGGTAACACCCTTAGTCCTGCTTGGTCAAGTTTGATGGATGGGTATCTTTACAAGGTTGCTCCTGCAGCTGTGTCTAGGGGAGGAAGAGGGAGCAGTCGGCTCGCCTTCCTTGGCTATAAAGTGTGAGAGTGTGAGGGAAGTATCCCTTAGGTGTGTGTGTGAGACTTGTCGTCCCCATTGCATGGGGGGCTCAGGGGGTTTTATAGGCCAACCCCCCGGCTTACAATATTCCTGAGGTATATAAGTGAGGGACTCAGCTCGCAGCCTCTCCGGCTGACCAAGGGGTCCCGCCCCTCGAGCCGTCTTGTCGCCCGTAGGGTCCACCGGTTGTGCAGTCCCATCGCCCGCTGGGGTCCGCCAGCCGGCCCCGCGATTGGCCCCTGCCCACCTGCTACGGCACGGGCCGCCGGGTGGCGTCGTCTAGCGCCAGCCGACCGAAGTCTTCGGTATGGCCGGCTGTATTGTAGCCACGTTGGGGCAGGTTATCGAGTGGGCGGGGACGTGCCGACACTGTTTCCCCACCCGATCGCGGGCGCCAAGGTCAGCGGCTCGGATGGCCGAACTATAGACATGTGCACCCGTGCGTCAGCGGCCACTGTGGCTACAATGGCGTTCGTTGTGGCGGTCACGTCGCCTCGCCGTACCCACGTGTAGAGGGACGGGACGTCGCTTGTCCACACCGGGGTCAACGGAGGAGGCGGCCCGTGGGCAGCCGGTCACGCCCAGCCAGCCGGGGCCGAGCCGGCATCTTGACCAGCCGTCCCACGGCCAGCCGGCGATCGCTCCTGCCGGCTGTGCTCCAGCCGGCCGGGGCTAGCCGGTCGCGTTCTTTTTCTTTGAAGAGGGGAGGAGAACCCCGTTGCTTTCGCCTACCCAGGGGTAATAACCCCATCAGTAGTCCCCGAAGCCGCCGGGGCCCGCGTCTAGCAGACGGAGGGGAGCCGACGGCTTCCCCCCACCGGCGCCTGCCTTTGGCGTGAAGCCGAAAGGTCAGCCGAGTCGGCAGTCGAACCCGATGCCTCGGGTTCTGACGTGATGCCCCGGGACCTGGACCGACCCGCCGCGCGCCACGTGCGGGTAATGATGTCGCGGGCCCCGCGCACACGGGCCGGCGAGACATCGCCCTAGGCATAGTTCGCTAGGCCTCGGGTGCAGCCTAGTAGGCCTGGGGCGGGGGCAAGGATCTTTTGCGCCCCAAAGCGGCGATTACGGCCCGGGCCGACCACGCGTGTGCGGGGAATCCAGGGGAGTGGGCGCAGTTAATCCGCACGTCCCCCGGTCATGGCCTCCCTATTTAAAAGGCAAGGAAGGGCAGAGGACGGAAGCACTCGCACCCCTCTTGCCCCCTTGCTTCCTCTTCTCTTCGTCTTCTTCGCTCCCTCGTACGCCTCTGCTCCTCTCGCACACAACCGCGCTTGCACGTCGTCCCGCTGTCGCAATGGCTGAAGGGCACAGAGGAAGCTGGGCCGGATCCATGGTCACCAAAGGCCCGATCGCGGATCTCCACCGCACGTGCATGCTACCGCCGGCGGAACGTGTGATTGCCTGTGCACCGGGCGATGACGTGGTGCCCGTGCCGCGGTCAGGGGAGTTTGTCGTCTTCGCCTGGCACTTCTCCCATGACTTCGGGCTCCTGGTGAGCCATTTTTTCCGTCTGATGCTAGACACGTTCGACCTCCAGCCGCACCATCTCGGCCCCAATGCCAACCTCTACCTCGCCAGCTTCGGGACGTTGTGCGAGGGGTACATGGGTATTCTTCCCTTCCTCGACCTCTACAACTCCTTATTCTACCTCAAGGCGTTGAAGAGCAACGCCTGCAGGGGCGCGGCGGTGTGCTGCCGTGGCACGCGCTTCCCGCACTTCTCCCTCATCGACTCCGTCAAGGGGTGGCATCGGACGTTCTTCTACGTGAAGAATGTCGACCCGTGGCAGGACTTTATCTGGCTGCCGGCCTTCGTCAATGCGAAGTCCTCCAGAGTCAACTGGTCGGGAGCCGCCCCATGTGGAGTGGCTCTTGTGGAGCTCGGTCGGCTCGTGCAGCTGAGGACCGGGAGGGGCTGGTCGCCAACGATCTGGTGGCGGCCTTCATCTCGCGCTGGGTGCTGCCTCTCCAGATGAGGCCGCACCGGATCTGCGATATGTTCGGCCGCCGGGACCCCTGCCGGCTGATGATCGTCGACCTGACGCCGACTCAGGTGGCAAAGCGGGTGAACGCCATCACAACATTCAAGCTGGCGCCGGCGTCGTGGACCTTCAGCAAGGAGCCATACGACCGCCTCAACCGACCTCCCCTAGTACGTTTTGTCGAGGCGGCTCTTTTCGTTTGAATCTTCCGAGATGGCAACCGGCAATAGACCTTACTTCTTCGTGTTGGCCGCAGTTGCTCGTGCGACAGAACACGCCGGACGGCCCATAACCCCAAATCTTTGAGGTGGAGCACGACCACTCCAACTCCAAAGACTATGAGCAGGGAGGCCCGCTTGAAGAGGGGGTTATCTCCTTGGGAGGGGTCAAGGAGCCGGCCGACTGGGGAGCCGGAGGGTCCGGCGCAGCCGGAGAGCCCAGCGGAGCCGGTGAGTACCCTATCGATCCCACGATCAGGGACTGGACCGATGACGATGACGATGAGATGATGATGTGATGATCCTGAACGCGCCTCCCCCTCAGTTCAGCAGGGCCGGCGCAGGCGGAGCGAGGAGCGGCCAGTTCAGGCCCCGACAGTCGGAGCCACCAGTCGGGCGAAGAGGCCAGCTCAGGACGAGTCGGCGGCACCGCCACTTGCCCATAAGCGGGTGAAAGTGGCCGCGCGGAAGCCGTCGACGCGCGCCAAGCGGGTTCTGCCCGTCGTCATCAGGTAAGTGCCTTCTTTTTCTTGCTTGTGTTTCTTTCCGAGTCGTCGGTCGGTGGGTGTTTGACCCTTATGTGTCATAGGGACCCCATCGAGCTCCATGAAGTGGAGTCTGTGGTGGACCCGAGGCACGCTACCAGCCGGCTAGCCCGCGAGCACGCGGCCACGCAGCGAGAGGACAAGAGAAGGCTCACGGAGCTGCGAGCCTCAAAGTTCGGAGCGTGAGGCGGGGCCTTGCATTATGGGACTTCAAGCGACAGGAGGCGGAGGAGGTCCGCGGACCCCACGCGGGCGTCCAACTCGGCAGCGGAATCGACCCGTCTGTCGAGGCCCCCGTCGAGCGAGCCGCGAGGGGTGGCTATGGAGCCGGTTGTGCCCCCACCTGCGGAGGAGGCGGCCCGAACAGGGGGGCGGCTACAGAGCTGACCCTCGAGGATACCCGGCCGATGGTGTCGGACGTGACGCCACCTGCAGCAGAGCCGGCCCGGGTCGATGTGCCAGAGGCTCCGATGGCTCCGGAGGCGGCACCGGAGGCAACGGCCATGGAGACGGAGGCACCATCCGTCACGGTTGCCGCGTCGGGCCGGCAGGAGGAGGTGGCTACGCGAGCGGCAAGCGAGCGGCAACTTGGGACCGATTCCCATGCCCTCGCCGTCATTAACCCTCCCCCAACGGCCGGCACCGTGGCGAGCATCAGGACGGGTGGCGACGGCAGTCGGGCCCGGAGGTCCATGCAAGACGTGATCCGGGACTAGGAGGCGCTGGCGCGCGTCTCCACGCTTCCGGCTCCCTCGGTAGGTGGTCCGGTCCCCTCGTTCGGGGAGTGGGGGAGCATCATGGACCGGTGCCACCAGGAGTTGGCCCAATTTGCGGAGGCAGCTGACACCACCCTACGACGTGTGGAGGTAAGCGTCGTTGTCCTTGTCGATATATTCAGTGGGGGGCGCAAGCGCACCCACTGGGTGTAGCCCCCGAGATGCGGGCCGGCTGATCGGCTGACGGGCAGCCGGGCCGAATCTCCTTGTGTGTCATTTGATTTCGACTTCATGTGGCAGGAGGTCTCTATCCACGACCGTGACAAGCGTGGCTTCTACCGGCTGGAGGAGGTGGTGGTGCGCGTTCGAGGTATGTCAAGTCTTGTGGGGGCGCGTAGCCCCCGGGAGCTGGGTCGGTTGCCTAGCAGCCGGAGCGGGCATGGAATGTTCGGCTAATGCCCGTTTTGTTTTCTAGAGGAGCTGACCATCCTCCGAGCGGAGAAGACTGGGGCCGTCTCCGAGCGGGACCGGCTAGCGCAGAGCGTCCAGGTCGTCACTCAGGAGAGGGACCAGCTCAGTGTCCAGCTGGCGGATGGGCAGGCAGCCCAAGACCGCCTGAAGGCTGACGTGGTGCGGGAGGTGACGACCAAGGAGAAGGTCGTCAAGGAGGCGGCCGAAGCAGCCCAACGCACCGCCGCCCTCCAGATTGAGGTGACCCGCCTCGAGAGGACACTCGAGGAGCGCGGGGAGGCTCTCGCCGAGGCGGAGGCAGCGCTGGCGTCGGAGCGGGACTCCTCGCTCCACTTTGCCAGCAAGACGGATGATTCCATCGAGCGTGAGTGTCCAATTTTCTTTTTTCAGCCGGTTGCCTTTTTTATTTCTAGATCTTTTTTTTATTTGCCTTCCCCTCCTTCTTCCCTTTCCTCCTTAGGGCGCTTCTTGGAAACCCAGCGCTGTGCTGAGCATGCCGTCGAAGAGCACCGGGAGTATCTCCGGGCGCGCGGGCGCTCCACCGAGGACGAGGATGCATGGAGTATGGCGGAGCTTGGGCTCGCCATAGAAAACCGGCTGATCCACCTCGAGCGAAGCGTGGACCGGCTGAAGACGGTCGGCAAGGTGGTCATCGCCGCCTTGTGGCCGGGCCGTGGAGGGGCTTCGGAGAACCGCGTGGCCTTGTGACTGGAGCACGCCGTCGCCCGGCACGCGGTCTGGAAGGCGTCAGCGCCTCGAGCCGGCGCGCAGATGGCGCCCCGGTTCGTCACCTCGTGTAACCGCAGTGTGGACTCGGACCGGCTGGCCACTGTGTGGGACGAGCCGGCCGAGGAGCGGGCGGCCCGTGAGCCGGTCCTTGTCCACCGGGCCAACGAGCTCGTGTCGTACGTCGACCCAGCGGAGCTCCTGCCGGCCCTTGGTGAGGACGGCGAGCCGGCAGCCAAAGACTCCTTCGGCATCCCCCAAGGTCTGAACGACGAGGAGGTCGCCACTGAGAGTACTGAGTCCAGCGCCGAGATGGCTGGGACCGCGGAGGCTACCTCGAAGGACAAGGAATCTAACCCAAAGGCCGCAACCACCTCCGGGACGAGAGCCGAGCCACCCAACGATGCGCCGGCTAGAGATGCGTCGGCCGGCGACGTGCCGGTGGCTTGAGCCCCCAGACGTCTTATCTTGCCCTTTGTTAACTTTCCTGTATGTTACAATTTAGTCCACCCACTAGGGGTGTAATGTAATGAACCGTGATGGCCGTGGGCCTCTTTTATCTTCAATTTGTGCTCTGAATGTTTGATGTGTTTGCCTATGATGCGTGCCTGCTCGTCCTTACCCCTTTTTGCCCCTTTAGTTCTGTCTGCTCGGTCCCTTTTCCCCTTTGGTTTCGCCCCGCCAGCATGACAGCCGGGAGCCGGTCTGTAGCTAGGTCAGGGCGTCCGCCTCGAGGGAGTCGGTTCCGAACTTAGGAACCATGAGACGAGGCGGTGGTTTGGCTAGACCTAGCCAACAACCCCTTTGCAATCAAAATTTCATGTGCGCTAAGTTTTTCCGCCCTGAGGCCCCGTCAGCCAGACAGCCGGGAGCCGGTCTATAGCTAGGAGGGGTGGGAGGGCTTGCTCATCTCACACTACTTGGTCGATTTTTGGAGGGGCGACCTAGGGCCAGCCGGAGAGCCCCCGGGCCCGGGAGCCATGTCAGGGAGCCGGTGAGTGAGGATACCTTTGAGGGAAACAAAAAAGGGCGTGCCCCAAGAGTTGGCCTGGGGCACCCATTGTATTCATAAGCCCAAAAGGGGAGGGATACATACATGCACTGGTCTTTTCAGAAGTAAAACGGATGGAGGAGCTCCGCGTTCCATGGGCGCTCGGTCTCCTCGCCGAAGGCGTCTCTTTTGTGCTTCTGTAGCTTCTGGGCGTCTATTAGGTAGTACGCATTGTTGTGTAGCGTCTTGCTGACGATGAACGGGCCCTCCCATGGGGAGGACAACTTGTGGTGTCTAGCTATCCGCTGGATCCGCCTGAGCACCAGGTCCCTTTCGCGGAAGGAGAGCGGCTGGATCCGCTTGATGTGGTAGTGCCAGAGCTTCTGCTGGTAGATCGTTGTCCGCCTCAAGGCCAGTTTGCCGAATTCTTCGAGTAGGTCGACGTCGTCTTCTCTTGCCTCCTTTGCGTCCTTCTCCGTGTATAGGGCGACCCGAGGCGAGTCGAACTTGATGTCGGTGGGGATGATTGCCTCAGACCCGTACACAAGGAAGAAGGGCGTGTGGCCGGTTGATCGGTTGGGGGTGATCCTGAGGCTCCAAAGGACTACCGGCAGCTCGTCAACCTAGTAGCCGGCTGACCTCACCAGTGGCGTTACCAGCCGGGGCTTGATGCCGGACAGGATTAAGCCGTTTGCCCTCTCGGCCTGGACGTTTGACTACGGATGAGCGACGGATGCCAGGTCGAGCCGGATGCCTTGCTTGGAGCAGAAACGCGTGAGCGTGCCCTTGGCAAAGTTCATGCCATTGTCGATGATGATGTTGTGGGGGACGCCGTACGAACCGTGATGTCGTCGATGAATCGGACTGCCATGGGGCCATCCAGTTCTTGATTGGTTGGGCCTCGATCCACTTGGTGAATTTGTCGACGACCACCAGTAGATGTGTCATGCCGCCTCGTGCGTTCTTGAAGGGCCCCACCATGTCCAGCCCCTAGACAGCAAAGGGCCATGAGAGGGGGATGGTTTGGAGGGCCGAAGCCGGTAGGTGGCTCTGCGTACTGAAGCACTGGCAACCCTCGCATTCGTCGACCAGCTTCTTGGTCGCCCCTAAGGCGGTGGGCTAGTAGAAACCATGGCTAAAATCCTTGGTCACCAGGGTCCTGGAGGCGGCGTGGTGCCCGCAGTCGCGCTGGTGGATGTCGAGGAGGATCTCCTGACCCTTCTCCGGCTCGACGCACCGTTGGAAGACGCCGGTGGTGCTGCGGTGGACAAGCTCATGGTTGATGATGCTGTAGGTCAATGCCCGACGCTGAATTTGTCTTG
The DNA here is from genome assembly GCA_022496015.1 of Hordeum marinum. Lineage (NCBI taxonomy): Eukaryota > Viridiplantae > Streptophyta > Magnoliopsida > Poales > Poaceae > Hordeum > Hordeum marinum. Next base: position 431,077,048 of record CM039674.1, on the reverse strand, counting down.
CCGTGGCCTCGTCCGGGGGGAGCTTGCCGTGCAGAAGGAATGCCAGGATGGGCTAGGCGCACGAGGGAGCCGAGACGGGGGCCGGATCTGGGGCCCTCGGGCCTGGTTGATCAGTCCCCGGGATGGCCGGTCGGGCGTCGACCGTCATCGTGACAGCCGCAGTGTTGGAGTCGGTTGCCTCAGATGCAGCCGGCTCAACTGGTGCCGGCAAGGAAGCCGAGGTCGAGGGAGCCGGCGGGGAAGATGCCGAGGGGGCGGCCGGAGCCGCCGATATGCCGGCAGCGTCTGCCGGCACGAAGATGGATTCTGATTCTGGGGAAGGCTTGATCTGGTGCTGAAAGCACAACATGCTCCCTTGGTGGTTTTGATAATTCATGACAACATACATAGTCTCTTAGACTGATATTTTTACCTGGTTTATTTCAGATACAGTCTACAAAGAGGATTGGCAAAAGGAGAATGTGGAGAAACCCCAAGATCCGAGGAAATAGGTTGGCCAAGCTTCAAGCAAGAGGGCTCTACATTTTGTATTTGTGAGAAATCAATTTGAGTCCATAGGAAAGCCAATACTATTAAAAGGGGGTAAGGTTTTGTTGGTGAACAATATGCTCAAACGTGCACAAGTGATAATCCCCCAAAACATCCACAAACTCTCCCACCAAAGTTTGTTCTATACCTACCACTCAAAATCGGTGCAACCAACTTTCCCATACCGGTGCCATCGATTCCAGAACCTAGACAAACTCTGCCAAACCCTAGCCACTTCGGTGCAACCGATTCCATACCGATGCCACCGAGTTTAGGTTGCCAACTTTTTGTTACGCAAATTCACATATTCGGTCCCACCGAGAATGTTGGATCATCGTCACCGAGATTGGAAATCTGACCGTTGGTCACCTTATCGGTGCAACCGAGTTTCCTATATCGGTTTTACCGAGATTCAAAAGTTGCCACCTTTTGGTCACTTCGGTACCACCGAAATTAACACATCGGTGTCATCGAGTTGGTCATTTTGTGTGTAATGGTTGGATTTTTGGGGATGCCTATATATACCCCTTCACCACCACCTACTCGAAAGTGAAGCACTCAGAACTATTCCATACCTATCCTATCAGATTTTCTGAGAGAAAACCACCTACCCTTGTGTTGAGGTCAAGATCTTCAACTCAAATCATATGGATCTTGATTTCTAGACTCCCCAAGTAGCTTTCCACAAATCCCATCTCTTCCACCATGCCAAATCTGTGAGAGAGTGATTGGGTGCTGAGGAGTCTATCATCTTGAAGCACAAGAGCAAGGAGTTCATCGTCATTACCGAGCCTATTACCTTTTGGAGGGTGGTGCCTCCTAGATTGGTTAGGTGTCGCTTGGGAGCCTCCTACTTCGTGCTATGGAGTGAACCAAGAAGATTGTAAGGGCAAGGAGATCGCCTACTTCGTGAAGATCTACCCATAGTGAGGCTAGTTCTTCGTGGACGGAAGCCGTATGGAATAGTCAAGGTTGCTACTTCATGGACCCTTTTGGGTGGAGCCCTCCATGGACTCTCGCGACCATTACCCTCCGTGGGTTGAAGACTCCATAAACGTGGATGTACGATAGCACCACCTATCAGAACCACGGGAAAAATCCTTGTGTCTCCAACTGCGTTTGATCTACCTATCTCAACTCTTTACTTCATATGCAATGTCTTTACTTTTCGCTGAAATATTTGTTGACATGCATATGTAGGGATGTTGGACTTGCTAGCTTTGTTAAAACTGTTAAAATCTGCCAACCTGTTAACTTGGGAAAAGTTTAGGTTTTAAATTTCTGCTAGTAGTCTATTCACACCCCCCCTCTAGACACTCTTCTAGTGATCCCTCAATTGGTATCAGGTCATTGCTCTCCATTGCTTCGGTTTAATCACCAAGGAGGAAGATGGATGTTTCTTGTATAGGAAGTTTGAGTTGTAGAGTGCCCATTGTTGATGGGGAGTACTATAGTCAATGGAAATCTTTGATGCTTGAACTGTTTAATGAATTTCAATTGAGCAAATATGTTATGCATCCCTATGAGCCTCCTATTGATCCTTTGCATCCCACACACAAAGAGGAAATTGATATGCTATTCAATCTTAGAACAACTAATCTCATTGTTAGAGCATTGCCTGGAAATATGCTTAACCGAATGAAGAATTTTGCATGTCCTTACACTTTGTGGAATGATTTGGAGAAACGATATCCAAGTTATTCATTAAGTAATCTTGATGAAATTCTTCATAAAACCATTGCCTTTCACAAAATGTCGCCTAGTGATCCTAAGTTTGACGCTTGTCTACTTGAGCTTATAGACCTCATGCATACTAAAGAAGATGTCACAATCATCAACAATATCATTATAGAAGCCATTCGCATTCATAAACTTGAACATTGTCATGATCACCATCCTAACGAATCTCTTGTTCTTTTTGATGAGGATTTTCCACTTGATGATGACAATGTGGAACATGGCTACTATAATGAAGATGATATGTTCGACATCGAAGATGAGAAGATCATGAAGAATCTAAGTCTCATGGCAAACCTCAAGGATTACATATCCAGAGGAAAAGAGTGGATTCTCGATAGCGGATGTACCGACCATATGACCAGAGATAGAGAAATGTTTGAAGAGATCACACCAAACCATGGACCGCGAAGGTACGTAACGTTGGAGACAACTCCAAGGGTAGGGTACTTGGTCTTGGTAAGGTGTCCATATCCCATGATAGCTATATTCAAAATGTTATGCTTGTTGAATCTCTAGGCTATAATCTTCTTTCCGTGTCTAGACTTGCCGACTTCGGTTTTAACGTGTTATTTAGGATAACAGATTGCCAAGTGTTTCGTCAAGATAATCATAAAATTGTCTTTACCGGTTTCCGTAGAGGTGATCTATACATTGTTGATTTCACTAAGAGATCCAAACCTCGCACTTGTTTAATTTCTAAATCTTCTAAAGGTTGGCTTTGGCATAGAAGATTAGGACATGTTGGCATGCGTAATTGAGACAAACTTATCAAAGGTGATCATATACTTGGTGTTAAAGATGTTATCTTTGACAAAGATAGATTTTGTAGTGCTTGCCAAGATGGAAAGCAAGTACGTGGAAGTCATCCTGTTAAGAATATCATGACTACTAGGAGACCACTCGAGTTACTTCACATGGATCTTTTCGGTCCCAATGCTTACAAGAGTCTCGGTGGAAATTCCTATGGTCTAGTTATAGTTGATGATTTTTCCAGATTTACGTGGGTATTCTTTCATGATGATAAGTCACAGGTTCAAAAGATCTTCAAGAACTTCGCTCGCAAAGCGCAAAATCAGTTTGAAGTGAAGATCAAGAAGGTTCGCAGCGACAACGGATCGGAGTTCAAGAACACCCATGTGGATACCTTTCTTAACGAAGAAGGTGTTTCACATGAGTTCTTGGCTACGTACACACCTCAACAAAATGGAGTTGTTGAGAGGAAGAACCGGACACTCATTGAGATGGCAAGAACGATGCTTGACGAATACAAGACGCCACAACACTTTTGGGCAGAAGTCATGGAAACAGCATGTCATGCCACAAACCAAGTTTACTTGCACAAGCTTCTTGGTAAAACGGCATATGAGCTACTCACTGGTAACAAACCTCAAGTTGGATACTTTCAGGTAGTCGGCTCCAGGTGCTACATTCTTGATAAGCATCATCGTACTAAATTTGCTCCTAAATCTCATGAAGGATTCCTACTTGGTTATGGATCGAACTCTCACACTTACCGGGTCTACAACAACTTCACTCGAAAAGTTGAAGAGATGGTAGATGTGAAGTTTGATGAATCTAATTGTTCACAAGTCAAACAATTGCCAAATGATGTAGGTGATGAGAACCCTTCGGAAGCTATCCTAGATTTACCCATCGGCAAGATTCCTCCCAAGGAGGTGAAGGAAAGTACTTCATGAACCCAAGTGGAAGCCCCCACTTCACGACAAGGTGAACCACAACATGATATGGAGGCATCCACAAGCGGTACACGACAAGATGATGAAGAGGAGGAAATTCATCATGAAGATCCACCACAACCTCCTTAACCACCATCTCAAGAGAACGACACCTTCAACAACAACGAAGGTGAAGGAGATGATGATGAAGAAGAAGCTCCACCAACCAACAATCGGAAGCTGACACGAGTTCGAGCACAAGTGACCAAGAACCATCCCCTAAAATTAAATCTTTGGTGATATACAAACAGGGAGAATCACTCGCTCTAAAACTCATCTAGCAAACTTCTGTGAGCACTATTCTTTCATCTCTAGCATTGAGCCCTTGAAGGTAGAACAAGCTCTTGAATACGCGGATTGGGTGATCGCTATGCATGAAGAGCTTCATAACTTCGAAAGGAACGAAGTGTGGACACTCGTGGAGAAGCCCGAGGATGAACACAACATCATCGAAACCAAATGGGTATTTCGGAACAAGCAAGACGAAGACAGTCAAGTCATGCGCAACAAGGCTCGACTCGTAGCTCAAGGATATACGCAAGTCGAAGGTATGGACTACAGTGAGACCTACCCCCCCCATCACTAGACTTGAAGCTATACGTATTCTTCTTGCTTATGCAAATCACCATGATATCACGCTTTATCAAATGGATATTAAAAGTGCATTCTTAAATGGTGGGATTGAAGAAGAGGTTTATGTTAAACAACAACCTGACGTTGTGAATCCTAAGAAACCTAATCATGTTTACAAGCTTCGTAAAGCTCTTCATGGTCTTAAGCAAGCCCCTCATGCTTGGTACAAATGTTTAATGAAGTTTCTTATCGAAAAGGGTTTTGAAATTAGTAAAATTGACGCAACTTTATTCACTAAGAGAGTTAATGGTGAATTATTTGTGTGCCAAATTTATGTGGATGATATTATGTTTGGTTCAACTAACCCTCAATTTAGTGAAAGATTTGGAAGGTTGATGTCCGAGAAGTATGAGATGTCTATGATGTGTGAGCTGAAATTCTTTCTTGGCTTGCAAATCAAGCAATCAAAAGAAGGAACTTTCATCTCTCAAACTAAGTATACCAAGGACTTGATCAAAAAGTTCAACATGCATGAATGCAAAGGTATGAAAACCCCTATGCCTACTAGCGGACATGTTGATCTAACCAGAGAGGATGAACCGGTTGATCAGAAAGTTTATCGATCTATGATTGGTCCAATGTTATATCTATGTGCATCTCATCCTGATATTATCCTTAGTGTTTGCATGTGTGCTAGATATCAAGCTGCACCGAAAGAATGTCATCTTTCAGCTATAAAATGTATTATGAGATACTTGATACAAACGTCAAATTTTGGCATTTGGTATCCCAAGGGATCTTCTTTTGACCTTGTTGGCTATTCTGATTCGGACTATGCCGGTGACAAGGTTGATAGAAAATCCACCTCGGGTACTTGTCAATTTTTGGGCAGATCTCTTGTATCTTGATCCTCTAAGAAACAAAACTCGGTATCTCTATCGACTGCTGAAGCTGAGTATATTGATGTTGGATCTTGTTGTGCGCAACTTCTTTGGATGAAACAAACACTTAAGGATTATGGAATTCATGTTAAGAATGTTTCATTACTTTGTGACAATGAAAGTGCTATTAAAATTGGTCATAATCCTATGCAACATTCTCGAACTAAGCATATTCAAGTTCGACATCATTTCATTCGTGATCATGTTACCAAAGGAGATATTAATCTTAAGCATGTTCGCACTAACAAGCAATTGGCCGATACCTTTACTAAACCACTTGATGAGAAGACATTTTGTAACTTAAGGAGTGAGTTGAACATCATTGATGCTTCAAACTTGAGCTAGACTCACTCGGTTGCATGCAAGGGCATGAGCTTTCGAAATATTTCCATGTATCTTAACATTTCATCTTTTGCCATGGAATTCTACGCTCCCTTGTATTGCATCTAATCTCTTGTAGGTACTTGGAAAAACTTCATTCCACAAGATTGCCATCAACTCCAATCATAAGCAATCTTGTCATTACCAAGTATCTACAATCCTTCTTGATGATGGAAGGAAGAATACCACTCAACCATATCCTTGACATATACTTCATGAAATTGCACACTTTCAATTGGTATCATGTCAATGGGATATATCTATTGTTCTTCCTTGCATGACTAATCTGTGTAAGTAACCAGTGTACTAGAACAAGAAGGATTGCTCAAAACTCAAGATGATCTTCATCAACCTCGAGCATCCTCAATAAGTTCATCTACAATTTACGTCGTCAACATCACTAAAAGGTATGTACTCATGTCCTTGAAAAGGCTTTACTCCAAGAAATGAGCTAAAGCAACTCAAGCGATATGAAGACATTAAAATGCTTAATCAAAAAATGGTAACCCCATTTCGAGCTTAACGTAGAGTATGACCTATGATCAAGTATTCTTGCTTGGCTCCTAAGTCAATATACTCTAATATAGGTGACCTAGTCACCACCCATCATCTAGTTAAGAAACTGGTGTGGTTTTCTCTCTATTGCATAATTTCTCATACTACGCCAATCTTCTCTAGCTGATGTCCATTGTAAAAAACTTCATATTTCATTGAAACCCTTCTCTTAACTCTGTGAAAACAGAAACTTGGTTTCTCTTTCGGAGCCGTCGACTCAGATATCTCGATTCTACCGAAATTGCAGACAAGCTGCACTACAACATCTCGGCATCACCGGTCTATCTATCTCGGCGTCACCGATTTTCATTCTGTCTCTTTAGAATTCATTATTGCAATTATGTGTTTTCTTAATGATCTTTCTTGTAATACTTATGTTACTTCGATGATCCCTTAATATTAAAAAACACTTTGTATTACTCAGGGGGAGAAGAACTAAAGTTAATCTTGAGGAGAGAATTTCTTTCTTCAAGGATCCCTATCTTCAATAAAGAAAGGAGGAGAAGAACAAATCAGTTTCAATGTCCCTCTCAATTTTCATTTCTATGAATCCTACATTTCTATGACCCTTGTTCTCAAGGATCCCTTCTCAGTCCATGTTCCCTGTATCTATCCCTGTTTTGACCTTTTTGGAAATTAATGCCAAAGGGGGAGAAGACCAAAGCTTTAAGCTAAATGGGAGATACATGCTTATGCAAATGGGGAGATATGATCAAGGTGGAGAGCCAATATTAATTCTCATACCTTTATACACAAGGGGAGAATATCAAAGTAGGGGGAGAAAATTGTTGACCTTTCTCACCTTATCCAATCCTAATATCTACATGCTAAGATTCAGGGAGAGAGGATAATCTATTTTCATATCTACGGTGAGAAAATTCTCAATGATCTTGGAGACATATCAATTCTAAGGAATACTATTTTCTATATGTCCTCCATATGTTGGCAATTTTGAGTTCTATTGCCTTGCTATTTGGTAGAATACTCTTGTGTTTCCTAACATTGTTTTCTCAAGTGTGTTTCTATTACCGGGATGCTCAAGAACTCAAGGTAAGTATATGCATCATATCCTTGGTCAAGATGATCTCTTGCTTCTTGCACATATTGTTTGCGAGAGTGATGTCTTGAACAAATATACATCTCATTCATACATATTTAATGCATGTAGCCAAGATACACATGACCTGGTATATCCCTTCTACCTTATGTCTGTTCATGTATTCAAAAGCAACTATCCTTTAAAGGACTTCACACATTTAGGGGGAGCTAGTCTAAGTCATGTGTCTCTCAAAGTCTTCAGTATAACCATGCATATCTCTATTTGAAGCTTTGATTGTATGTTGTCATCAATTACCAAAAAGGGGGAGATTGAAAGCACAACATGCTCCCTTGGTGCTTTTGATAATTCATGATAACATACATTGTCTCTTGGACTGATATTTTTACCTAGTGTATTTCAGATACAGTCTATAGAGAGGATTGGCAAAAGGAGATTGTGGAGAAACCCCAAGATTCAAGGAAATAGGTTGGCCAAGCTTCAAGCAAGAGGACTCTACATTTTATATTTGTGAGAAATCACTTTGAGTCCATGGGAAAGCCAATACTATTAAAAGGGGGTAAGGTTTTGTTGGTGAACAATATGCTCAAACGTGCACAAGTGATAGTCGCCAAAAACATCCACAAACTCTCCCACCAAAGTCTGTTCTATACCTACCACTCAAAATCGCTGCAACCAACTTTCTCATACCGATGCCACCGATTCCAGAACCTAGACAGACTCTGCCAAACCCTAGCCACTTCGATGCAACCGATTCCATACCGATGCCACCGAGTTTAGGTTGCCAACTTTGTGTTACGCAAATTCACATTTTTGGTCCCACCGAGAATGTTGGATCGGCGTCACCGAGATTGGAAATCTGACCGTTGGTCACCTTATCGGTGCAACCGAGTTTCCTATATCGGCTTTACCGAGATTCAAAAGTTGCCACCTTTTGGTCACTTCGGTACCACCGAGATTAAAACATCGGTGTCACCGAGTTGGTCATTTTGTGTGTAACGGTTGGATTTTTGGGGATGCCTATATATACCCCTTCACCACCACCTACTCGAAAGTGAAGCACTCAGAACTATTCCATACCTATCCTATCAGATTTTCTGAGAGAGAACCACCTACCCTTGTGTTGAGGTCAAGCTCTTCCACTCAAATCATATGGATCTTGATTTCTAGCCTCCCCAAGTAGCTTTCCACCAATCCCATCTCTTCCACCATGCCAAATCTGTGAGAGAGTGATTGCGTGCTGAGGAGTCTATCATCTTGAAGCACAAGAGCAAGGAGTTCATCATCATTACCGAGCCTATTACCTTTTGGAGGGTGGTGCCTCCTAGATTGGTTAGGTGTCGCTTGGGAGCCTCCTACTTCGTGTTGTGGAGTGAACCAAGAAGTTTGTAAGGGCAAGGAGATCACCTACTTCGTGAAGATCTACCCATAGTGGGCTAGTCCTTCGTGGACGGAAGCCGTATGGAATAGTCAAGATTGCTACTTTGTGGGCCCTTTTGGGTGGAGCCCTCTGTGGACTCTCGTGACTGTTACCCTCCATGGGTTGAAGAATCCATAAACATGGATGTACGATACCACCACCTATCGGAACCACGGGAAAAATCCTTGTGTCTCCAACTTCGTTTGATCTACCTATCTCAACTCTTTACTTCATATGCAATGTCTTTACTTTCCGCTGCCATATTTGTCGGCATGCATATGTAGGGCTATTAGACTTGCTAGCTTTGTTAAAACTGTTAAAATCTGCCAACCAATTAACTTGGGAAAAGGTTAGGTTTTAAATTTCTGCTAGTAGTCTATTCACCCCCCCTGTAGACACTCTTCTAGTGATCCCTCAAGTGGTAGCCAGAGTAGTTGTCCAAGAAGGAGAGCAAGTCGCAGCCGGCCATGGAGACGATGACTTGATCGATCCGTGGCAGGGCGAATGGGTCCTTGGGGCATGCCTTGTTCAGGCTAGTGTAGTCGATGCACATGCGCCAGGCCTTGTTCTTCTTCAGCACCAAGATTGGGTTGGCCAGCCAGTCCAGGTGGAAAACTTCCATGCTGAAGCCGGCTGCGAGCAGCCAGGCGGTCTCTTCTCCTATAGTACGCCGCTTTTCCTCAAAGAAATGGCGCAGGGGGTGCTTGACCTGCTTGGAGTCTGGCTAGACGTGTAGTTTGTGCTCAGCAAACTTCCTCGGAACACCTGACATGTCCTTGGGGCACCATGCAAAGATGTCCCGATTCTCATAGAGGAAGTCGATGAGCTCGCCTTCCTATTTGCCGTCGAGGCGGGAGCCGATGGTGACGCACTGAGTTGGGTTGGTCAGGTCGAGCAGGATTTTCTTGGTGTCCTTGGACAGCTGAAAGGAGGCCTCGCCGACGGAATGCGAGGGAGGAGCCAGCACGGTCGGCTGGCTGGCGGCGAGGGCCATGAGCCGGTCGAGCTGCCGCTTTTTCTCAGCTATCTCCAGGGCCTCGGCCAGCCGGCTGCCATCTCGAGCGCACTCGAGCGACATCTTGTAGTCACCCTCGACGGTGATGATTCCCTTGGGGCCCGGCATCTTGAGCTTGAGGTAGGCGTAGTGAGGGACCGCCATGAACTTGACGAGGGTCGGCCGGCCCAACAGCGTGTGGTAGGGACTCGCGAGGTCCACTACCTCGAACAGCATTGGCTCGTGGCGGAAGTGGCTAGGGCCACCGAAGAGGACGTCAAGCATGATCTTGCCGACAGGGGAGTAGGATTTTCCAGGCATGATGCCATGGAAAACCGTCCGGCTCGCCTACAGGTCTTCTGTTTTCAGCCCGAGCTTGCGCATCGTGTCGAGGTAAAGGATGTTGATGATGCTGCCACCATCAATCAGCACCCGTGAGAAGCGGCAGGTGCGCTTCTAAGTGGCGATGGTGGGGTCGAGGACCAAGGCATAGCTGGCGGGACTCGGCATCACGGCGGGGTGCTCTGCCCGGCTCTAGGTGACCGGCTTCACCGACCAGTGCATGAACTGGGGAGTCGCCGGCATGGTGGTGTTCACCTCTCGGTGGAGTCGGCGTTGAGCATGTTTGCTCGTCTCTTCACTGGTGAAGACGACGTAGCAACCGTCCTGGTTAGGGAATTGGTCATGCAGGCGGCCGTCGTTTTGGGCCGGAGCCGGCGTCGGGGCGGCAGCTGGGGCCGGGGCCGGTGCGCGGGCAGGCGGCATAGGAGGAGCTTGAAGGCCATCCCCCCGGGCCAATCGCTATGAGAAGCTGCACTGCCGGAGCATGTGCATGGAGGGCTTCGCCACAGAGTGTTTCTTGCAGGGGAGGTCGAGCATTTTCTCGAAGGTGAGCTTGGGCTGCCAGGCAGCCTTGCCAGTGCGCTGACGCTGGCTGGAAGATTGGGAAGCCGGCTCCTGCTCCTCGATGGTGGCGATCGGCCGGCTCCCATAGCGGAAGTCCGGCTGGTCACTCTTGCGCTTGTTGTTCTACGGCTGCCGGTTGTCGGTAGCCGGTCGGGACGCCGCCGGCGTCGATGTTTTCTTTGTGGGCGGGGTCGTCTTGACCCAAATGGCGGAATCAGCTGTGGCGTACTTGTCCGCCTTGGTCATGAGCTCGGCGAGCGTGGTCAGCTCAGAGCACAGGAGCTTGTGCTTGAGGCGAGTACCGTCACGACAGCCTTCGATGAAGTACTGTATGGCTTGCACCTCATGCACCCCCTCATAGGAGTTGCGGATCTTGATACACCGGGTGAAGTAGTCGCGGAGGGACTCGTCCAACCCTTGAATGCACATGGCCAGTTCACGGGGGTGTCCTAGCCGCTAGTAGATGCCGGTGAAGTTGCGGACAAAGCCTTCCTCGAAGTCCGTCCAAGTGTTGATGTTTTCGGCCGCTAGGCTATTGAGCCAGGTGCGGGCCGAGCCAATCAACATGAGGGGAGCGTAGCAAAAGGCTACGTGTTTGTTCCCCCTAGCGATGCCGACCGCGGTGGTGTAGTCGATCAGCCAGTCTTCGGGCTTGGCGGCCCCGTTGTACTTTGGGGTGTCTCGGGGAGCGTGAAGGCAGTTGGGAACGGCTCGTTGCGGATCCGAGGGCCGAAACATGCCAGGCCAATCGAGCCCTCTGCCTCGAGGAGGGCTGACTACGTGTGTCATTCGATGCAGAGGCGAGCATCATTCTCGCTGTGGGGGACACGTGGTCCAAGACAGGCCGAGAGCTCGGGGCGGATGACGGGCGGAACCGACCGTTCCGGCTCGCGCCGCGAGGGTGGCGTATGCCCGCGCCTGCGTTGGCTGCCGGCTGCCAGCGCCTCGTGGTGGCGGCCGCTGCGAGGCGGGTCGTTGGTGCCCCGGCTATTCACAGTCGGCTGCTCGTTCCCCGGCAGCTGAGAGGGTCGGGGGTTGCTTGCCCCGACCCGGCGGCCAGATACGCGAGGGGAGCAGGAGTGCTGAGCCGGCTGATGGCCAGCAGTCCCCGTGCCCTTGCGCTCGAGCCGGGGGCCTTCGGAGGCAGCACCGCCTCCCGCAAGCAGATGTTGCTATGTGTCGGCAGCGTCGATGAGGTCCTTGATGTGACGCTCGCGGGCAGCATGTTCTTCGCCCTCCAAGGTAGCCAAATCTCTGTATGCTACCTTGGCGGCCCGTAGGTTGGTTGCGGGGTGTCGTAGATAGGCATGTTGCCGCCCAAGATTTCGGCGACCACACGACTGCAGTCGTGCACGGCCCCATGCCGGCTGGGCTCAATGCCAGCCGGGGTCACACCATAAGCGGAAGCGTACTCCCGCTGAGCGGCCTCCATGCGGCGCCACGTGGCCACGAGGGCGCTAGTGTCCTCGAACAGGAGACGGCGGGTCGCCTCGAGCTCGGCCGTGGCAGCGTCAGGGTTTGCCACCGGGGCAATAGGAGTGCTTAAGCCCCGGAGGGCCACACCGAGCGGGTCGGAGGTGCAGCCGCAAGCCGTGGCGGCATCAACCTCGGCCCGCGCGCGTCTGGAGGAGGTGGAGGAGATGATGGCTATTGCTCCCACGTGATCGTGGGAGCCGCTGGAATGGGTCGCCGCGAGTGCGCTCACAACCGTAGGCGGATCGGCGCAGACGAGCACCTGGCTAGGATACTCGTCGGCGGCCGAAGCTTCGGCAAGGCTTAGCCTGCCGAACCATTTAGTGAGCACGTCGATGTCGAGCGTGAGGTCGACGGAGCTGCCCACAGGGCGTGCCAGAGCAAGCCCCACTATCCTACGGTTTCGCCTGGACGTGGGGACGTGGGGCGACGGAGGGGAATGGCGGGAGGTCCCGCCCGGAGCATGAATCCGGCCAGCGCCACGTACGACCCCACGGTAGGCGCCAATTGTCGTCGTTTTCTCATGACAGATGCCATGGGTAGGCTTATCAAAGGTGGTTGGGGCCGGAGGACGCCGACAGGCTCCGAGAGTGTGATTAGGTACAAGCGGTGGTGACACACGATGTACCCAGGTTCAGGGCCCTCCGTGGGAGGTAACACCATTAGTCCTGCTTGGTCTAGTTTGATGGATGGGTATGTTTACAAGGTTGCTCCTGGAGCTGTGTCTAGGGGAGGAAGAGGGAGCAGTCAGTTCGCCTTCCTCAGCTATGAAGTTTGAGAATGTGAGGGAAGTATCCCGTAGGTGTGTGCATGAGACTTGTCATCCCCGTTGCATGGGGGCTCAGGGGGTTTTATAGGCCAACCCCCTGGCTTACAATATTCCTAAGGTACATAAGTGAGGGACCCGGCTGGCAGCCTCTCCGGTTGACCAAGGGGTCCCGCCCCTTGAGCCGTCTCGTCGCTCATAGGGTCCATCGGCTACGCGGTCCCATCGCCCGCTGGGGCCCGCCAGCCGACTCCGCGATTGGCCCATGCCCACCTCGTACGGCACGGGCTGCCCGGGTGTTGTCGTCTAGCGCCAGCCGACCAAAGTCTTTGGTACGGCTGGCTGTACTGCAGCCATGCTGGGGCAGGTTATCGAGTGGGTGGGGACGTGCCTGCACTATTTCCTCGTTCGGTCGCAATCGCCAAGGTCAACGGCTCGGACGGCCGAACTGTAGCCATGCGCACCCGTGTGTCAGCGGCCATTGTGGCTACAATGGCATCCGTCATGGCAGTCACGTTGTGTCGCCGTACCCGCGCGCAGAGGGACGGGACGTTGCTCGTCGGCCCCGGGGTCAACGAAGGAGCTGGCCCATAGGTAGCCAGTCACGCCTAGCCGACCGTCTTGACCAGCCGTCCCCGGGCGAGCCGGCGATCGCTCCTGCCGGTTGTGCTCCAGCCGGCCGGGGCCAGCCAGTCGCGTGCTTTTTCTTTGAAGCGGGGAGGAGAACCCCGTTGCTTTGGCCTACCCAGTGGTGATCACCCCGTCAGTATGTATAATTGCTAGTGACACCACATTGTCCAGATTTCATGTTATATAATGGCAGTACCACTTTTGTAAACTAGTGTCAAGAAATGGCTACCGAATGGACCAAGGAGAATACTAGGCTAATCGTTGAGCTGTTTGTCAACCAAGTGAAGAAGGGTAATAGGCCAAACACTCACTTGACACCGAATGCATATGAAGAGGTTGGTAATGAGTTCAAAATGAGAACCGGGCTGTCATACAAGCAGCTCCAAATTAAAAATAAACGAGAGAAACTGAAAAGTGATTACAACATGTTCAAGAAACTCAGACTGAGGGAGACATGAAAGGGATGGGACGCTGAGAAGAACAGTGTCAAACAAGATTCTAAGTGGTGGAAGAAGGCAGCAAAGGTGAGTTGTAATGCTTTTGTTTTACTTCTTGTAATTAATTGACTTTGAAAACCGAATGTGTTAATATTTCATGTTTAACTACAGGACATTCGAGGTTGTGGCAAGTTCAAGAAGCAAGGTCTTCGCAATGAAGTGGGATTGAAGGTGATGTTTGAAGACATCACTAGTGATGGTACTGATCATTGGAATCCTTCTTTAGGTGTACCACCTCCTTCTAGTGCAGCATTAGCAGATGTCATCAATATAGATGCCCTCCAAGATGTTGATAATGATGACACCGAAGATCAGGCAATTCCAGGTGATGCAGGAGCTAGTGGTTTGACACAGAAGAGGCTTGGAAAGTTTGTTCATGATGGTAGCAAGAAGCCGAAGACTGCACTTGTGATGCAGGAGCAGATTACAAGGATTGGTGATATCAGTGAGAGATCCCAATCATCTTTTGAGTCTTTCATGAAGAATGATGATGTTGCTTCTGTCAAGTCCATCATGGATGTGTTTTTGGAATGTGGGGCAGAAGAAGGGAGTGGTGAGCACTACATTGCCACTGAGTTGATGGCCAGGAGAGACATAAGGGAGACTTTTATGCACATGACCGTTGGGGCTCGCAAGAGTTGGCTCCGTAGAAAGTATGACCACAAGTATCCATAGTAGATGGTTAGCTATTATGTATGTGTGGTGATTGCTTACATACTATGGTATGGAGACTATTTGTTTGATATATTGAACCTTTATTTCCTATTTGGCTTGTAACAACTATTTAGATAATATCTATAAATTACTATCTATTATGTGCTTGGTTTTTGTTGAACTAGTGTATATGATGATAACTATTTTGTGATTGCGATTTTGTTTATGTGTACATGTCTCGCAGTGAAAGTGATGCTGAGAATGACTATCAACGGAAGAGAAGGTTGGTTTGCCAGCATGCAAAAACAATGACTATCCTTTCTTCAAATGCAGCGAACATTGTTTAGAAGTATAGTGAATCTTGGTTGTTGAAGGCTGGGCCTAGGACTTCTATTCTTAGTGGTTTTGGATGGTTGCAAGAGACTATTGACACAACCGGAGAGACATACAGAATGTTAAGAATGAGTGCAAGGGTATTTTTCGATCTTCATGACTTGTTTGTCAAAAGGTATGGCCTCAAGCATTCCCCTTTGTTAGCAGTTATGAGTCTCTTGCTATGTTCTTGTGGACCTTGGGTGGTTGTGAGTCAAATAGGAGAACACCAAACCGTTTCAAACACGCAGCCAATACTGTCAGCCGCAAATTTCGTGACGTGCTAAATTGTGTGATCTGTATGTCATCTCACTACATCAAACCAAAAGACCCAAATTTTTGAGTTGTGCATCCTAGGATTAAGAATGATAGAAGGGCCTACCCACATCTTAAAAATTGCATTGGTGCAATAGACGGGACTCACATTAGGGCCATCATTTCCCTGATCAACCAAGTGAGATACATTGGAAGAACAGGTGCAGTTACTTAGAATGTGATGGCAGTATGTGACTTTGACATGCATATCACTTATGCTCTATTGGACAACCTGGTGCTATGCATGACACAAGTGTTCTATATCATGCAATTGACCAGGACAGGCTCACCTTCCCGCATCCTCCAAAGGGTGAGCATTTTTTTGTTAATCCACTAAGTGTAATCATGGTAGAACTAATAGGCACAATGTCTTTTTTTGATTAGGCAAGTACTACCTTGTGGACGCCGGCTATCCTAATCGAAAAGGATATCTTGCACCATACAAAGGAGAAAGGTATCATGTTCTTGAGTTCCATAGAGGTGTACCCCCTACTACTCCTGTCGACAAGTTCAATAGGATCCACTCGTCCAAGCGTAACATCATTGAGTGTACCTTCGGAGTATCGAAGATGAAATGGCAAACTCTTCTCAAGATGCCGAAATATAGCTTTGATACCCAGAAGATGAATGTTGTTGCATGTATGACATTGCACAACTATATTCACGCTCATGATACAAATGATATCCACTTTCAGAGGTTCGACAGGGATCCGGATTATGTGCCAACAATTCCGGAAAGATATAGGCGGTACATTGTTCCTCCTAGTGCTTCAAATTCATCAACTCCGGAGGCAAACAGGGATGACAGGGATGACTTTAGGGATGAGCTAGCTACCGCCATTGTCGAAGGATGGTGATGAGCAAGCCACATTGGATACATCCTATTAGATTTGCAATGCCGTTTTGCAATTATGATGCTTTTGCACTTGATACCACCGCTCTAAAAATATTGGTCTTATAATTTGTAACTATCTCTTATTTGGGCTACCTAAATACCCGCTATGCTCTACTCCCTTCGTAAACTAATATAAGATCATTTAGAACACTACTTTAGTAATCTAAATGCTCTTATATTAGTTTACGAAGGGAGTACTTTGCATTTTATCTCTTTAACTCAAAAGTTACAGCAGCAATAGATAGTACAAGCAAACATGTACAGGCACCTGGCTAGGCAACACGTACAGGAAAAAACCAAAATCAATAGGAAAAAACATCCCAGGCCGCCCAATACCCGACCTCGTGGACCAAAAATGTCCCAAACTTCTTGTCCCAGTAGGCCAGCCCAATTTAAATGGGCTGCAGCCTAGCCGGCCAGAAGTGGAGCGATCGACCGTGCCGAACGTTCCGCGCTCTGCCTGGGAAGCTGGGAATAGATCGAGAAGCTGGTTACGAGGATTTTGGGAATCCATCTAGCTCCCGAACACGCCCTTAGTTCCAACAAATCTGGCAAATACTTCACCTTTCTGATTTTTGAATTGTAGTTGGAGTCAAGTGACTCATCAGAGGAATAAGAAGTTTCACAAGTAAAGCCAGATAAAGTGGATGGATCTATAGGACGTCCTTTTGCAGCAACCCATGAGGTTTTGGGGTACTGCTTAGGTGTCCAATAGGATCCATCAGCATTGAGTTTCCTCTCAAATGCAATACCCTCTTTCCTAGGGTTCCTGTTCAGAATCTGCTTTTTGAGGACATCGCAAAGGGTTTGACGCCCTTTGAGACTTTTGTACATGTCTGTCACATACAATTCCTTCAACCCTGCATTTTTCATCAGTGATACTTGTGGTATCCTCAGATGAGGGATTTGTGACCATGGGAATAGTTGAAGAATTTGCAGCAATAGAAACATTTGAACATTCAGGTGAGGAATTAGCAGTTTCACGTTCGATGCATTTCAAACAAGGTGAAACAAATTCTTCCAGAGTGGTACTAATCTGTTGATCCAGCAAGGAATCGTTTTCCCTTTGGAGATCCTCATGAGACACTCTTAGTTTCTCAAGATCTTGCTTTCTTTGAAGAAATTCATAAGAAAGCTACTCGTGATCGGCTAAGAGAGCATTATGATGACTCTGAAGGTTATCATACTTTGTCTGAAGACTTTTGAGATCGTTAGAGAAAGTTTGAGTCTGATTCACTTCCTCATTCAACAGATCATCGCTTTTGTCTAGCATTTTCTGAAGCTTTTCAAGTGCACTTTGTTGCCTAGTAGCAATATTAGCAAGTTTGGCATACCTAGGTTTCACATATTCATCAGATTCACCATCACTTGATTCAGAGGAAGATTGATGCTTATGTACCTTGGAACCTTTAGCCATGAAGCAATAGGTGGGAGCGTAATCATCATTGCTGACGTCAGAGTCGTTGGAGTAGTCATTTTCTTCATCATTGAAGATAGACTTGCTGACGAAAGCAGTAGCGAGAGCAAGGCAAGTGACACCAGATTCAGATTCCACCTCAGATTCTCCCTCTTCTTCATATTCTTCAGATTCTTGTTCTAAGTCCATTTGCTTGCCAATGAAAGCCCGAGCCTTTCTGTAACCATTCTTCTTGTGCAATGAGGACTTTTAAGATGAGGACTTTGAAGATTTCTTCTCTTTCTTCGAGTCGTCTGAACTGTCGCCCTTGTACTTCTTATTATTATTTCATTCTTTTTCCCAGAGAGTACTATCAAAGATGAAGTGACCAGATTTCTTGCATTTGTGACAAGTTCTCTTCTTGTAGTCATCTAAGGAATCCGATTTCCTCAAGCCACTTTTTGATGACTTCCAAATCCACCTCTCCTTGAGAACTTCTGAAATTTCCTCGTGAGCATTGCCAGCTCCTAACTTAGTTCTTCAGGATCACCAAGGCTACTATCAGGATCTTCGCCTTCGGATGAGGAAATTGCTTTTGCCTTCAGAGCACGAGATCTTCCATAGCTTGGCCCGTAGAGGTCCCTCTTTTCAGCTTGTTGGAATTCATGAGTATTGAGTCTCTCAAGAATATCAGCAGGATCAAGTGACTTGCAGTCTCCACGCTCTTGAATCATCAAAGCCAGAGTATCGAATGAGGAATCAAGAGATCTCAGCAGTTTCTTCACCACTTCATGGTCAGTGATGTCAGTGGCACCCAGTGCTTGAAGCTCATTGGAGATATCAGTGAGATGATCAAAAGTTTGCTGAACATTTTCATTGTCGGGTCTCTCGAAGTGGTTGAAGAGATTGCAAAGAACATCAACACGAGAGTCACGTTGAGTGGAAACACCTTCGTTGACTTTGGACAACCTATCCCAGATACGCTTAGCAGACTCCAAAGCACCCACTCTGCCATACAGACCTTTGCTCAGATGGCCACAGATGATATTCTTTCCTTGAGAATTGAGTTCCTTGAATTTCTTCATATCAGCAGTAGTAACAGTCGGAGAAGTGTGGGGAACACCATTTTCCACAACGTACCAGAGATCATTGTCAATAGCTTCAAGATGCATGCGCATATTGTTCTTCGAGGAGGGGTAATCCGTCCCATCGAAGCTAGGACATCCCGTGGAAACCTTGATCATACCTATAGTCGACATAACTAGAATTCCAGGCGGTTAAATCAAAATCACACAGAAGAAGGGAGTACCTTGCTCTGATACCAATTGAAAGCGCGTTATATCGATTAGAGGGGGGTGAATAGGCGATTTTTACAAATTCATCACTTGAGGAATTTGAAATGTGATGAATAACTAGCAGCGGAATAAGTATTCAAGTGCATGAGAAACATAGCAATAGCATAGTCATCATGATGAAATAAAACATGCACACATTACAGGTAGCGTGATATAGGATAAGCAAATGAGGAACAAGGTAACTTGAAGAATTTGAGGTGAGGAAATTGAGAAAGTCTTGAGTCAAATTCTTCAAATAGTAACGATCAATTTCATCAACAGGTATATGAGGAAATGAAAAGGTTGAGGAAATAGAACCAGGTAGCTCGATGAAGACAATGGTTTGATGACCCAGTTCCAACAGTGTGATAGTCGTACGTCTGGTTTGTAGCGGCCTGGTATTTAAACCAAAGGACACACAGTCCCAGGACACACAGTCCTTACCGTATTCTCCTTGAGCTAAGGTCACAAAGTCCTCGTCGAACACTCGTGGTAAGTCTTCAGGGTAGACTTCCAATACCCTCACAAACTGGTCACCTGGCGATCCACAATTGACTGTTGGATGCTCTAGACCAAGGTCACTCCATGATCCCCAATTGACTGCAGGATGCACTTGACCATGATGCCTGACCGTCTGGAAGATACACAGTCTTCAAAGGTAACAAGCGTCGGTTCCACACAGGAACAATCTCTTCAGTGATGCTCAATCACTTCGGATTTGGTGCTTTGGATTTGGGTTTTTCCTCACTGATGATTTTCTCTCAAAGTCCTCGGAGGATGGGTTGCTCTCAAATGACAAGTGTCGGTTCTCTCTCGGAGCAGCCAACCAACTAGTGGTTGTGGGGGTGGCTATTTATAGCCAGGGTGCAACCTGACATGATAAGACATTAATGCCACCAATGATATGATTGTTATGTGGATAAGATGATTGGGGATAGCTGGCGCTAAGCACATCAATGGTCGGAATTTCGAACTATGAAAGTCCTCAGGCTTATCATGTTCCTCACTTGTAGGCAATTCGCACTAGCGAAATCCTAACTCCTCAGTCAGATCAATTTCATCAGAGACCAGAAGAACATCGTCTCTGTCACTGAAGAACTTGACTGAACTACAAGAGATCTCCAAAGGCTTCACTCGAAGGATTGGATAGGTTCAGGCTTTTGGAATTGAGCATCAGTTGGAAATTTTCTTTCGTATTACCTCGGCCCCCTTTAACAGTACAGTGTTTCCTATGACTCAAAGAAAGGAAATGAAACTACAAAAACAAAATTCTTCACGCTTCATAGTCCTCCTTCGTATCTTCCAGGTCACACCAACTTCTTCATTTTCAAAGTCTTCAGCAAAGTCTTCACCAAAGTCTTCAGCTAAAGAGATATTTTTAGGGGTCGTTAACCTTTGAATATATCAAACTCCTCATCGACTTATAGAGCCTATGTACACTCACAAACACATTAGTTCCTTAACCTATAAGTCTTCAATACACCAAAATCACTAAGGGGCACTAGATGCACTTACAAATCAAGAAATTAGAGTGAAGAATTCATTGTGTCTCTCAAGAGTTTGTGATGGGGCATTTAAAAGAGAAAGTGATGACCAATATGATTTTCATGGTGAATCTTGATATGGTCATGAAAGAGCTTTGGTGATATAGTTTTGAAGCAATGAAGTAAAATAAAGAGTTAATTATGGCTTTCAAGAAACCATATAGAGCTTTAAGTAAAGATGTTGGTTGACCAAGATGAAGATCAAAGAGATCTAGATGGTCAACACAGAAGCGCAAACAATGTACTGCGTGGGATCAAGTGTTCTAGTGGTATAGTAAGTAATTGTGAATTGCATTTTGTTCACTAACCCATGCTATGTGTTTGCTATGTCTATATGGGTTAGGTGTTTCTCATGGCTTGCATCAAAAGAAAGATTTCGAGTGGCCTATGTGAGGATGACATCAAGTGATGATGATCATTGGGTTCGAGGATTCTAAGTGCAAGATGAGAAGCCGAAGGTTATATTCTTTGAAGCTTGCGGTCCACATCATGATAATGTGCATGTGAGGATGGGATTAAGTCAAGGCTTCCCTGAGTGCAATATGAGGAAGCATTTCGAGTATTTTCACCAAGTGATCGTGGACAAGAAAATGATTACAACTTGAGGCAAGCATTAAAAATAATCAAGAGGCCCAAGTGTGATACGTCTCCAATGAGTCTATCATTTTTTATTGTTCCGTGCTATTATATTATCAATCTTGGAAGTTTTACAATCATTTTATAGCAACTTTAAATCATTTTTAGGACTAACCTGTTGGCATAGTGCCAAGTAACAGTTGCTGTTTTTTGCTTGTTTTTTACTTCACAGAATATCAGTACCAAAGGAAGCCCAAACATGGTGAAACTTTTTGGAAAAAATTGGGCCAGAAGACATCTAGTGGGCCAAATAAGTGCTAGAGAGGAGGGCCGAGGAGAGCACAAGACACCAGGGCGCGCCTGTGGCCCCAAGCGCACCCTGGTGGGTTGTGCCCACCTCGGAACGCCTCTGAACCGCCTATCAACTCTATAAATACCCAAATATTCAAAAAACCCTAGGGGAGTCAACGAAACACAATTCCAGCCGCCGCAAGTTCCGGAACCGCGAGATCCAATCTAACACCATCATGGAGGGGTGCATCATCTTCATGGGTCCCTCTCCGATGATGCGTGAGTAGTCCATCATAGACCTACGGGTCCGTAGGTAGTAGCTAGATGGCTTCCTCTCTCTCTCTTTTTATTCTCAATACAATGGTCTCTTGGAGGTCTATTTGATGTAGTGACTTTTGTGGTGTGTTTGCTGGGATCCGATGAACTTTGAGTTCATGATCAGTTTCTATCCATGAATATTATGTGAGTATTCTTTGATCTCTTATTTGTGTGATTACTTGTAGCCTCATATTTCTTCTTCAAATATTTGGTTTAGTTAGGCTAACTAGATCGATTTTTCTTGTCATGGGAAGAGGTGCTTTGTGATGGGTTCAATCTTGTGGTGTCCTTTCCGAGTGACACAAGGGGCTGCAAGGCACACATGTATCGTTGCCGTTAAGGATAAGAAGATTGGGTCTATTCCTACATGAATAGATGTTGTCTACATCATGTGACTGTTCTTATTGCATTACTCCGTTTCTCCCTGAACTTAATACACTAGATGCGTGTTGGATAGCGATTGATGTGTTGAGTAATAGTAGTAGATGCGGAATTGTTTAGGTCTACTTATCTTGGATGTGATGCCTATATAATGATCATTGCCTTGGATATCTTCATGATTATTTGATCTTCTATCAACTGCCCAACAGTAATTTGTTCACCCACCGTGTGCTATATTCATGAGAGAAGCCACTAGTGAAACCTACAGGCCCTGGGTCTACTATTCCAAGATATTGCTTTCTAATTTATCTTTTTGCCGTGTTTGTTTTAAGATCTATTAATACAAAAAACCAAAAAATACCTCGCTGCACTTTTTGTTTACTTATTTTATTTCGTGTTCTTGTGAGATCTATGTGCCCAACCTATTACAATCTAATCTATCTTTTTATCGTTGAGAGCTTGACAACCTCTCTTACGCGTCGGGTTGCAAGTATTTGTTCTTTGTGTGCAGGTGTCATTTACAAAGTTGCTTGGTCTTCCTCCACGTATTGATACCTTGGTTTCTTAACAGAAGGAAATACTTACCATACATGTGATGCATCATCCCTTCATCTTTGGTGAAATACCGACGCGGTCTCAAGCCACGTTAAAGTGGAATGTGCAAGTCAAAGGTATGCCTTATCTAGGTTTTTCTAGTTTTGTTGGTCTCATGGTGCTTGGTGGGAGACCATATAGGTTTGATAGTCGTATTATCAAGAGGGACTTTCGTGCGAGTAGCTTGATCATGTCGCATGTAGAGAGATCAAACCTTTTCATGATTTGCATTTTATTTATAGTTGATCTTGGGTGGTTCTATGTTTGAGGACCTTGGGATTTTCCATAGCTTTAAAATGAACCCAAGATCATCGAATTCGCAATCTGTATGCCCAAGTTATGCATGTTTCAGTTTCCTGCTTTGGGCTGTCTCTGGGTACCTCGTGCGCACGGGGTCCCCATGCGCACGGGCTTGTACCGTGGGTACAGGGTTTAAACCCCCATGGGCAGGGGGTGTCCAGGAAGTGTCCGTTGGAGCCCCAACGACTAGTTTTGGGGGTTGGCTATAAAAGAGCCCTTCCTCCCCATCGGTTTGGGGTTTGTTCATACACTTTCTAAACATCATTTTGAGCATCATACCACCTCTCCCAAACCCCTATCTCCGCTCTACGTGAAGGGGGATTTGTGTATGGATCTTGGAGTCATTTCTTAATTTCCTCCGTTGCATCCCCTCTCTTTGACCTCCTACTTTCGAGAGTGAATCTTGTGAGCTTGAGAGAGTGAGTCGAGCATTTGTTGATTGCCTGTGACACCCTGTGTTGTAGCACATTGATATGTTTTGGTTTATAAAATTTGGAGCCAACTAATACTTTTTCAAGTGCTTGTGCTTGTCTCCAATAAATGTTTGCTTGCTTGATGATTGTGTTATATGGCACTCTTAGATTCTATTCCACTTCATATTCATCTTCCTTGTCCAAAAATTCTTGCCCAATGATCATGCCATGTGAATAGTGCCCAAAACTATTTTTATCAAATTTTGTTTTAACCAAAAATGATTTATTCAGATTAGGTTTTCAAAAACCCCTGAAATGAGGTTTGCACTGCAAGTCCTCAAATTGGGTGGATTCTTCTTCCCCAAAGACTTTATTTCAAACCCACAATATATAAGACTTCCCAAAACCATAAAATATTATTTTTAAATGTTATTTTCATATTTTATTTAAAGGCTTTTTCTTAAGGCCAGAAATGGTTTTTCTTAGGGAAAAATTATTTAAATACTTTGAAAATATTTGAGAAAATTTATAGAAACTCAGAGGACATGTATTTTCCATATATATGAGTTTCAACTCAAGGGCATGTTCTAATCATGGGTAAAACCCCTCAAAACCCTTTCTGTTCAAACCAAACCTTTGGTCTCTATAAGAAATATTCTCAATAAATTCCAGGAAAATTCCAGCAAGTCAACACTATCATAAGTGATGATCATGCAAAGTGTCATATCAATCCAAGTTGGTTTGTTCATCAAACCATTTCAAAACCCTTTATGTCCAGATTCAAATTTAAACAACTTTACATTGTGAAGTGTCTTCCCTTGGCCTCAAACTTTGTGGGCATGCTCTAATGACCAAATAGTGATGATACACTAAGTGGTGCATCAAGGGTAAAAGCCTAGCATCAATAGATCTACAGAAACCTGATTCTGTAAATTTCTAGGGTTTAACAAATCTTCATTGTCAACTATTTCCCCTTGAGCTCAAACTTGGTGAATCCTCTCATTTTTACCTAGCCTTTAACCTTGGTAAGTATCTCAGTAAGGTGGTAACTTCTACTTGCCCAAAATCATACCAAACACCTTCTGGTGATTTAGTAAAACCATCATTTCCACACCTTACTCTTTTACCCTTGCCCCCAAAACTTTACCACACCTTCTGGCATTGCCCAAGCACCTCCAGTAAAAAAACCAAGTCCACAAGTCACTGGGAGGTGGGGTAAAAAACCCATTTTCACCCCTGGGCAGCATCTTTTCTACCCCTCTCCCCCTTTCCTTCTAGCCTAAGGCTCCTCGAGAGCCCTCCCTAGATCCTCCTAGCCCTTGGGTATCTCCTATAGCTCCAAGACACGAGAGAACATGCGGGTGGGCTTAAAATATGCCGGGGCATGCCATATGGGCTCTCTGGAGCGTGCTACAGTGCGCTCCCCCACTGTAGCCGCCCCTGCCCGGCGTTGCCCGACAGCCTTGGACCTCCCCCGCGTGTCCCCCTGGTTGGCCTCGACGTCCGCGACGTGGTAGGCAGTCGGCCCCCTCTCTCCCCTCTCTTTCCTCCCCTCCTTCTCGCGCACACGGCACCGCCCGAACCGGCCAGTGGCCGCACTCGCACGCGCGCACCATCGGGTCACCCTCCTGGCTGCCCTTCCCTCTCTTGGGCGCGGTCTGAGTCCACGAAGCCCCCAGACATGGCCCGGCTCGCCCCCGTGGCCCGTGGCGACGCCTTGGTCCTCACCGGCGCACCACATCCGCGGTGGACCGGTGGGCCCCTATATATAGTGCCTCCCCAAGCCCCTGCCCCTCTCTCCTCCTCCCTCCTTCCCTCCGCTTCCTCCCCGTGCTCAGCCCGCTCTCCCCCATGGTGGGGATCCCTCTCCCGCACCAAACCCTCACCGCCGTTGAGCTCCCCTCCCCTCGCCAGCGTTCCGCTCTGCCCCGGCACTCCCCGTGACCACACACCGATGCGTGGGAGCCCCGCGAGCACGCTGGTGCCCTCCGTTCCGGCCGCAGCGGCCTAGAGCCCCCTCTGCTCCTGTCATGAGGAGAGGGATGAGACGTGGGGCCCACATTTCATCCCCTCACGCCCCACTAAAAATGTTTGAAAATATTTTTAGTACTATTTTATTTTAAAACCTATATTTAGGCACCTTTTTGCCTATGTTATTTAGTTTCTAAAATATTTTTCACAACTAAATCCTAGGGGAATATTTTTAGTATGACATTTAGTATTTATCAGAGTAGGTTAACATTTTTTATAGTAGCTTGTGTGCTCTGTTTTTGTGTGTTGCTTATTTTTATAGCTTTATTTCGTGACGATAGATTGCACGGTTGATGAAGAGGTTGGACCCGAAGAATTTGAAGACCCCGGCGACTTTTTTGAGCCAGGCAAGCAGCCCTTTGACCATGTCATATAGCACTTGTTGTTTCGATGATTGATCATGTTGTGGTGCTCCCCCTTCGGTGGGGTGCCTCCAATGCTTTTACCGTTGACACTGGCATCGTGCATGACCCTACCACCTTATGAGGGTTATGTGGGTGGGTGTAGATAGGATGCTAGTATATGCAATGTTATGGGTTGGGATTTATGCATAGTGATGGAAAGGAAGTGATTCTTTCAAAGACTTTTCGAAAACCCTGTCAAGTGCAACTAATGCCAGAGGGAGACGGTGATGAGATGGGTGACCACTAAAGAAAGAAGTGGTGTACCAAAACAAGTGAGTATGGTGGTTTTCAAAAATGGATTGGTGTAAGTTGTGACCGTTATTCCAACCTTACATGTACGACAACGATACTCCTTATGGGATGGGGCTTTGTTGAGTATTATGGTAGGTGCTACCAAGGAGCCCGCATTACTAGTGGCAAGAGTGACGTGGTCACTCTTGAGACGGGGTCGTCCCAGAAGTGGAAGGCCATGCACTGTCTTTACAGGCACCGG
Source organism: Hordeum marinum (assembly GCA_022496015.1). Classification (NCBI taxonomy): domain Eukaryota; kingdom Viridiplantae; phylum Streptophyta; class Magnoliopsida; order Poales; family Poaceae; genus Hordeum; species Hordeum marinum. The sequence continues at coordinate 431,050,540 of CM039674.1, read as the reverse complement.
GCACACCGTTGCGTGCCTTCATGGATGATACGAGTGATGTATATCATGAGGGATGGCACCAACGAGTGGACTCTTTGTTTAGTGTCACCATGGGAAAGGCATTGTTCAGGTGCTTACCTCGGGTATGTTATATATCACGAGTCGTGGATGACACGGAAGTTCCCCGAGTCTTGTGGGTAAAGTGTGCAACCTTTGCAGTGTAAAACTATTCGAATAGCCGTGTCCACGGTCAAGGACAGTTGGATGTCCACTCTTGTGCTACGTCCTAGTGTTTTCACAAACTGGTGTGTGCGTGTGTTGGTGACAAAGATGGTACTTGAGCTAAGTCCAGTGACTTAGCATGGGAAGTAATCTAAGTCCGATGACTTAGCATGATCAATGAACATGAGGTGTTCAGCCCCAACTTATGATGATATATGTATCTTGTTCATATGGATATCTGCCTATTGTTGATGCATGCTTACTCGTTACTTGATCATGTCTTTGCATTTAAAATTGGCTTTTCGCAAATTACCTACTTAGTGCTACATCATGCATCATTATTAGCTTGTTCCACAACTTGGGTTGCTTGCGAGTACATTCAAAGTACTCATTGGCTTGCCACTGGTTATTTAATTGGCCAAGCATTGAAGAACATGAGTTTGTTGAAGAGTTCATTGGTGACGAACATGCTAACTAGGACGCTTCCCAGTCAGAATGCATGTAGGTTAAGGCAGATGGCATGGGTTCACGCTTTCGACCAAGATTTCCGCTGCTTGTTTTATTTTAAGTGTTTGGCCCTTGCGGCCCTATCTATGTAAGACTTAACCTTCATGGTCTTTATTTTTGTAAGACATTAAATGTGGATGTAAGACTCTTGTTATTCAGCTTTTGTGTGTTCAGTGAGCTTTGATCTCTGGGATCACTTTCCACGTGCATTCGGTGACCACGACTTATGAGTTGGGGTCCCCACAGAGCTGGTATCAGAGCCATCCTGACTGTAGGAAGCCCTTAGTTCGCATGGACGTTAGTTAGGATAAAACCGACTTTCAAAACTACACCTAGCATTTGTACTAGGGAATTCTGCACTATTTACTTCTTCTCATATTCACACAACACTCTGCTGACTCTCCTCCTCTCAAACCTTTGTAGATGGCCGTCGTACCCGAAGCCTTCCTGACATCCGGCTTTCCCTTATTCCTTCGGGACAGCCTGGAGAAGTGCCAGTTTCGCCAACCAACCATTTTCCTCTACCACGAGCACTGGGTCGATGTCGTCACGAAGGAGTACCACGTTGAGGGATCACTAGAAGAGTGTCTAGAGGGGGGCTGAATAGACTATTAGCGGAAATTTAAAACCTAACCTTTTCCCAACTTAATTGGTTGGCAGATTTTAATAGTTTTAGCAAAGCTAGCAAGTCTAACAGCCCTACACATGCATGTCAAGAAATATGGCAGCGGAAAGTAAAGACATTGCATACGAAGTAAAGTATTGAGATAGGTAGATCAAACGCAGTTGTAGACACGATGATTTTTTCCGTGGTTCCGATAGGTGGTGCTATCGTACATCCATGTTTATGGATTCAACCCATGAAGGGCAACAGTCGCGAGAGTCCACAGAGGGCTCCACCCAAAAGGGTCCACGAAGTAGCAACCTTGACTATTCCATAACGGCTTCCGTTCACGAAGGACTAGCCTCACTATGCGTAGATCTTCACGAAGTAGGCGATCTCCTTGCCCTTACAAACTTCTTGGTTCACTCCACAACACGAAGTAGGAGGCTCCCAAGCAACACCAAACCAATCTAGGAGGCACCACCCTCCAAAAGGTAATAGGCTCGGTAATGACGATGAACTCCTTGCTCTTGTGCTTCAAGATGATAGACTCCTCAGCACCCAATCACTCTCTCATAGATTTGGCATGGTGGAAGAGATGGGATTGGTGGAAAGCTACTTGGGGAGGCTAGAAATCAAGATCCATATGATTGGAGTGGAAGATCTTAACCTCAACACAAGGGTAGGTGGTTCTCTCTCAAAAAATCTGATAGGAGAGGTATGGAATAGTTCTGAGTGCTTCTCTTTCGAGTAGGTGGTGGTGAAGGGGTATATATAGGCATCCCCAAAACTCCAACCGTTGCACACAAAATGACCAACTCGGTGACACCGATGTGTTAATCTCGGTGGTACCGAAGTGATCAAAATGTGGCAACTTTTGAATCTCGGTAAAGCCGATATAGGAAACTCGGTTGCACCGATAAGGTGACCAACGGTTAGATTTCCAATCTCGGTGACGCCGATCCAACATCCTCGGTGGGAACGAAAATGTGAATTAGCATAACAAAAATTTGGCAACCTAAACTCGGTGGCACCGGTATGGAATCGGTTGCACCGAAGTGGCTAGGGTTTGGCTTGAGTCTGTCTAGGTTCTGGAATCGGTGGCACCGGTATGGGAAAGTTGGTTGCACCGATTTTGAGTGTTAGATATAGAACAGACTTTGGTGGGAGAGTTTGTGGATGTTTTTGGCGACTATCACTTGTGCATGTTTGAGCATATTGTTCACCAACAAAACCTTACCCCCTTTTAATAGTAGTGGCTTTCCTATGGACTAAAAGTGATTTCTCACAAATATAAAATGTAGAGACGTCTTGCTTGAAGCTTGGCCAACCTATTTCCTTGCATCTTGGGGTATGTCGACAATCTCCTTTAGCGAGACCTCTCTATAGACTGTATCTGAAATACATTATGTAAAAATATTAGTCCAAGAGATAATGTATGTTGTCATGAATTATCAAAACCACCAAGGGAGCATGTTGTGCTTTGAATCTCCCCCTTTTTGGTAATTGATGACAACATTCAATCGAAGCTTCAAATAAAGATATGCATGGTTATACTAAAGACTTTGAGAGACACATGACTTAGACTTTCTCCCCCTAAATGTGTGCAGTCCTTTAAAGGATAGTTGCTTTTGATTGCATGAACACACATAAGGTAGAAGGGATATAACAGGTCATGTGTATCTTGGCTATATGCATCAAATATATATGAATGAGATGTATATTTGTTCAAGACATTACTCTTGCAAAAAATATGTGCAAGAAGCAAGAGATCATCTTGACCAAGGATATGATGCATATACTTACCTTGAGTTCTTGAGCATCCTGGTGATAGAAACACACTTGAGAAAGCAATGTTAGGAAACACAAGAGTATTATACCAAACATCAAGGCAATCGAACTCAAAATTTCCAAGATATGGAGGACATATAGAAAATAGTATTCCTTAGAATTGATATGTCTCCAAGATCATTTAGAATTTTCTCACCGTAGATATGAAAATAGATTATCCTCTTCCCTTGAATCTTAGCATGTAGATATTAGGATTAGATACGGTGAGAAAGGTCAATAATTTTCTTCTACCCTTAATTTGATATTCTCCCCTTGTATATAAAGGTATGAGAATTAATATTAGCTCTCCCCCTTGATCATATCTCCCCCTTTGCATAAGCATATATCTCCCCTTTAGCTTGAAGCTTTGGTATATCTCCCCTATAGCTTGAAGCTTTGGTCTTCTCCCCCTTTGGAAGTCATTTCCAAAAAGGTCAAAACAGGGATAGATACAGGGATCATTAACTGAGAAGGGATCCTTGAGAACAAGGGTCATTGAAAAGTAGGATTCATAGAAATGAAAATTGAGAGAGGCATTGAAACTGATTTGTTCTTCTCCTCCTTTCTTCATTGAAGATAGGGATCCTTGAGAAAGAAATTCTCTCCTCAGAATTAACTTTAGTTCTTCTCCCCCTGAGTAATACAAAGTTTTTTTTTAATATTAAGGGATCATCGAAGTAACAGAAGTATTACAAGAAAGATCACTAAGAAAACACAGAATTGCAAAAATGAATTCAAATGAAATAGAGTGAAAATCGGTGACGCCGAGATAAATAGATCGGTGGTACCGAGAAGTTGTAGTGCAGCTTGTCTGCAATTTTGGTAGAACCGAAATATCTGAGTCGGCGGCTCCAAAAGAGAAACTAATTTTCTGTTTTCACAGGGTCAACAGAAAGATTTTTAATGAAATATGAAGTTTTTACAAGGGACGTCAACTAGAGAAGATTGGAGTAGTTATGAGAAATCATGCAATAGAGAGCAAACCACGCTAGATTCTTAACTAGATGATGGGCTGTGACTAGGTCACCTATATTAGAGTATATCAACTTAGGAGACAAGCAAGAATACTTGATCATAGGTCATACTCTACGTTAAGCTCAAGATGGGGTTACCATTTTTCGATTAAGTATTTTAATGTCTTCATATCGCTTGATTTGCTTTAGCTCATTTCTTGGAGTAAAGCCTTTTCAAGGACATGAGTACATACCTTTGAGTGATGTTGACAACGTAGCTTGTAGATGAACTTGTTGAGGATGCTTGAGGTTGATGAAGATCATCTTGAGTTTTGAGCTATCCTTCTTGTTCTAGTTCACTGGTTACCTATGAGGATTAGTCATGCAAGGAAGAACAATAGATATATCCCATTGACATGATACCAATTGAAAGTGTGCAATTTGATCAAGTATATGTCAAGGATATGATTGAGTGGCCTTCTTCCTTCCATTATCAAGAGGGGTTGTGGATACTTGGTAATGACAAGATTGCTTATGATTGGAGTTCATGGCAATCTTGTGGAATGAAGTTTTTCCAAGTACCTACAAGAGATTAGATACAATACAAGGGAGCATAGAATTCCATGGCATAAGATGAAATGTTAAGACACATGGAAATATCAAGAAAGCGCATGCCCTTGCATGCAACCGAGTGAGTCTAGCTCAAGTTTGAAGCATCGATGATGTTCAACTCACTCCTCAAGTGACAAAATGTCTTCTCATCAAGTGGCTTAGTAAAGATATCTACCAATTGCTTGTTAGTGAGAACATGCTTTAGATTAATATCTCCTTTGGCAACATGATCACGAATGAAATGATGTCGAACTTGAATATGCTTAGTTTGAGAATGTTGCACAGGATTATGACCAATTTTAATAGCACTTTCATTGTCACAAGGTAATGGAACATTTTTAAGATGAATTCCATAATCCTTAATTGTTTGTGTCATCCATAGTAATTGCGCACAACAAGATCTAGCAGCAATGTACTCAGCTTCGGCAGTTGATAAAGATACCGAGTTTTGTTTCTTAGAGGACGAAGATACAAGAGATCTACCCAAAAATTGAAAAATACCCGAGGTGGCTTTTCTATCAACCTTGTCTTCGGCATAGTCCGAATCAGAATAGCCAACAGGGTCAAAAGAAGATCCCTTGGGATACCAAATGCCAAAACTTGGTGTTTGTATCAAGTATCTCACAATGCGTTTTACAGCTAAAATATGACATTCTTTCGGTGTAGCTTGATATCTAGCACACATGCAAACACTAAGCATAATGTCGGGACGAGATGCACATAGATATAACAATGAACCAATCATAGATCGATAAACTTTCTGATCAACCGGCTCATCCTCTCTAGTGAGATCAACATGTCTGTTAGTAGGCATAGGGGTTTTCATACCTTTGCACTCATGCATGTTGAACTTTTTGATCAAGTCCTTGGTATACTTAGTTTTAGAGATGAAAGTTCCTTCTTTTGATTGCTTGATTTGCAAGCCAAGAAAGAATTTCAGCTCACACATCATAGACATCTCATACTTCTCGGACATCAACCTTCCAAATCTTTCACTAAATTGAGGGTTAGTGGAACCAAACATGATATCATCCACATAGATTTGGCACACAAATAATTTACCATTAACTCTCTTAGTGAATAAGGTTGCATCAATTTTACCAATTTCAAAACCTTTTTCGATAAGAAACTTCGTTAAACATTTGTACCAAGCACGAGGGGCTTGCTTAAGACCATGAAGAGCTTTACGAAGCTTGTAAACATGATTAGGTTTCTTAGGATTCACAACGTCAGGTTGTTGTTTAACATAAACCTCTTCTTCAATTTCACCATTTAAAAATGCACTTTTAATATCCATTTGATAAAGCATGATATCATGGTGATTGGCATAAGCAAGAAGAATGCGAATAGCTTCAAGTCTAGCGACGGGGGCGTAGGTCTCACCGTAGTTCATACCTTCGACTTGCGTATATCCTTGAGCTACGAGGCGAGCCTTGTTGCGCACGACTTGACTGTCTTCGTCTTGCTTGTTACGAAATACCCATTTTGTTCCCATGATGTTCTATTCATCCTCGGGCTTCTCCACGAGTGTCTACACTTCGTTCCTTTCAAAGTTGTGAAGCTCTTCATGCATAGCGTTCACCCAATCTGCGTCTTCAAGATCTTGTTCTACCTTCATGGGCTCAATGCTAGAGATGAAATAATAACACTCACAGAAGTTTGCTAGACGAGTTTTAGAGCGAGTGATTCTCCCTGTTTGTATATCACCAAAGATTTGGTTTAGGGGATGGTTCTTGGTCACTTGTGCTCGAATTCTGGTCAGCTTACGATTGTTGGTTGGTGGAGCTTCTTATTCATAATCATCTCCTTCATATTTGTTGTTGTTGAAGGTGTCGTTCCCTTGAGGTGGTGGTGAAGGAGGTTGTGGTGGATCTTCATCATGCACTTCCTCCTCTTCATCATCTTGTCGTGTACCGCTTGTGGATGCCTTCATGGGTTCAGTGCTAGAAATGAAAGAATAATGCTCATAGAAGTTTGCTAGATGAGTTTTAGAGCGCGTGATCCTCCCTGTTTGTATATCACCAAAGGTTTGGTTTAGGGGATGGTTCTTGGTCACTTGTGCTTGAACTCGGGTCAGCTTCCGATTTTTGGTTGGTGGAGATTCTTATTCATGATCATCTCCTTCATCTTCGTTGTTGTTGAAGGGGTCGTTCCCTTGAGGTGGCGGTGAAGGAGGTTGTGGTGGATCTTCATGATGCACTTCCTCCTCTTCATCATCTTGTCGTGTGCCGCTTGTGGATGCCTCCATGTCATGTTGTGGTTCACCTTGTCGTGAAGTAGGGGTTTCCACTTGAGTTGATGAAGTACTTTCCTTCACCTCCATGGGACGAATCTTGCCGATGGGTAAATCTAGGATAGCTTCCGAAGGGTTCTTATCACCTACATCATTTGGCAATTGTTCGACTTGCAAACTATTAGATTCATCAAACTTCACATCTACCGTCTCTTCAACTTTTCAAGTGAAGTTGTTGTAGACACGGTAAGTGTGAGATTTCGATCCATAGCCAAGTAGGAATCCTTCATGAGATTTAGGAGCAAATTTAGTACGACGATGCTTAGCAAGAATATAGCACCGGGAGCCGAATACCCGAAAGTATCCAACTTGGGGTTTGTTACCGGTGAGTAGCTCGTATGCCATTTTACTGAGAAGCTTGTGCAAGTAAAGTCAGTTTGTGGCACGACAGGTTATTTCCACGGCTTCTGCCCAAAAGTGTTTTGGCGTCTTGTATTCTTCAAGCATCATTCTTGCCATCTCAATGAGTGTCCGATTCTTCCTCTCAACAACTCCATTTAGTTGAGGCGTGTACGTAGCCGAGAACTCATGTGAGACACCTTCTTCATCAAGAAAGGTATCCACATGGGTGTTCTTGAACTCCGATCCATTATCGCTCCGAACCTTCTTGATCTTGACTTCAAACTGATTTTGCGCTTTGCGAGCGAAGTTCTTAGATCTTTTGAACCTGTGACTTATCATCAAGAAAGAATACCCACGTAAATATGGAAAAATCATCAACTATAACTAGACCATAGGAATTTCCACCGAGACTCTTGTAAGCATTGGGACCAAAAAGATCCATGTGAAGTAACTCGAGTGGTCTCCTAGTAGTCATGATATTCTTAACAGGATGACTTCCACCTACTTGCTTTCTAGCTTGACAAGCACTACAAAGTCTATCTTTGTCAAATATAACATCTTTAACACCAAGTATATAATCACCTTTGATAAGTTTATGTAAATTATGCATGCCCACATGTCCTAATATTCTATGCCAAAGCCAACCTTTAAAAGATTTAGCAATTAAACAAGTGCGAGGTTTGGATCTCTTGTTGAAATCGACAATGTATAGATCACCTCTACGGATACTGGTAAAGACAATTTTATGATTATCTTGACGAAACACTTGGCAATCTATTTTCGTGAATAACACATTGAAACCGAAGTTGGCAAGTCTAGACACGGAAAGAAGATTATAGCCAAGAGATTCAACAATCATAACATTTTGAATAGAAATATCACGGGATATGTCCACCTTATCAAGACCAAGTACCTTACCCTTGGAGTTGTCTCCAAACGTTACGTACCTTCGCGGTCCATGGTTTGGTGTAATCTCTTCAAACATTTCTCTATCTCCGGTCATATGATCGGTACATCCGCTATCGAGAATCCACTCTTTTCCTCCAGACATGTAATCCTTGAAGTTTTCCATGAGACTTAGATTCTTCATGATCTTCTCATACTCGATGTCGAACAGCTCATCTTCATCATAGTAGCCATGTTTCACATCGTCATCATCAAGTGGAAAATCCTCGTCATAAAGAACAAGAGATTCGTTAGGATGGTGATCATGACAATGTTCAAGTTTATGAATGCGAATGGCTTCTATAATGATATTGTTAATGATTGTGACATCTCCTTTAGCATGCATGAGGTCTCTAAGCTCAAATAGACAAGCATCAAATTTGGGATCACTAGGCGACATTTTGTGAAAGGCAATGGTTTTATGAAGAATTTCATCAAGATTACTTAATGAATAACTTGGATATCGTTTCTCCAAATAATTCCACAAAGTGTAAGCACATGCAAAATTCTTCATTTGGTTAAGCATATTTCTAGGCAATGCTCTAACAATGAGATTAACAGTTCTAAGATTGCATAGCATATCAATTTCCTCTTCGTGTGTGGGATGCAAAGGATCAATAGGAGGCTCATAGGGGCGCCTAACATATTTGCTCAATTGAAATTCATTAAACAGCTCAAGCATCAAAGATTTCCATTGACTATAGTACTATTCATTAAGAATGGACACTCTACAACTCAAACTCCCTATACTAGACACATCCATATTCCTCCTCAGTGATTAAACCGAAGCAATGGAGACCAATGCTCTGATACCAACTGAGGGATCACTAGAAGAGTGTCTAGAGGGGGGTGAATAGACTATTAGCAGAAATTTAAAACCTAACCTTTTCCCAAGTTAATTGGTTGGCAGATTTTAACAGTTTTAGCAAAGCTAGCAAGTCTAACAGCCCTACACATGCATGTCAACAAATATGGCAGCGGAAAGTAAAGACATTGCATATGAAGTAAAGTGTTGAGATAGGTAGATCAAACGTAGTTGTAGACACGATGATTTTTCCCGTGGTTCCGATAGGTGGTGCTATCGTACATCCACGTTTATGGAGTCTTCGACCCACGGAGGGTAACGGTCACGAGAGTCCACGGAGGGCTCCAACCAAAAGGGTCCACGAAGTAGCAACCTTGACTATTCCATAACGACTTCCGTCCACGAAGGACTAGCCTCACTATGGGTAGATCTTCACGAAGTAGGCGATCTCCTTGCCCTTAAAAACTTCTTGGTTCACTCAACAACACGAAGTAGGAGGCTCCCAAGCGACACCTAACCAATCTAGGAGGCAACACCCTCCAAAAGGTAATAGGCTCGGTAATGACGATGAACTCCTTGCTCTTGTGCTTCAAGATGATAGACTCCTCAGCACCCAATCACTCTCTCACAGATTTGGCATGGTGGAAGAGATGGGATTGATGGAAAGCTACTTGGGGAGGCTAGAAATCAAGATCCATATGATTGGAGTGGAAGATCTTGACCTCAACACAAGGGTAGGTGGTTCTCTCTCAGAAAATCTGATAGGATAGGTATGGAATAGTTCTGAGTCCTTCTCTTTCGAGTAGGTGGTGGTGAAGGGGTATATATAGGCATCCCCAAAAATCCAACCGTTACACACAAAATGACCAACTCGGTGACACCGATGTGTTAATCTCGGTGGTACCGAAGTGATCAAAATGTGGCAAATTTTGAATCTCGGTAAAGCCAATATAGGAAACTCAGTTGCACCGATAAGGTGACCAACGGTCAGATTTCCAATCTCGATGACGCCGATCCAACATTCTCGGTGGGACCGAAAATGTGAATTTGCGTAACAAAAAGTTGGCAACCTAAACTCGGTGGCACCGGTTTGGAATCGGTTGCACCGAAGTGGCTAGGATTTCGCTAGGTTCTGGAATCGGTGGCACCGGTATGGGAAAGTTGGTTGCAGTGATTTTGAGTGTTAGGTGTAGAACAGACTTTGGTGGGAGAGTTTGTGGATGTTTTGGCGACTATCACTTGTGCATGTTTGAGCATATTGTTCACAAACAAAACCTTACCCCCTTTTAATAGTAGTGGCTTTCCTATGGACTCAAAGTGATTTCTCACGAATATAAAATGTAGAGTCCTCTTGCTTGAAGCTTGGCCAACCTATTTCCTTGCATCTTGGGGTATGTCCACAGTCTCCTTTAGCCAGACCTCTCTATAGACTGTATCTGAAATACACTAGGTAAAAATATTAGTCCAAGAGAGAATGTATGTTTTCATGAATTATCAAAACCACCAAGGGAGCATGTTGTGCTTTCACACGTAGATGTGGTCGTGAAGGAAAATGACTCCCCGACTAGTTGGTTGTTTGAGGGACCACGGATGGAGACCATGATACTTGCGGTCGAGACAGCTGCACGCAAGGCACTCCTACACCTTCGAGACATCATTCCAGAGATGGCTGACGAGCCAGCTACTTGCTACCTTCCCTTTAGGAAGGATGACCTTGGCGAGAGTTGGATGCTGATTCCGACCAAGGAGGATGGCACACCACTCAGGTTCCAGACCTATTTCAGCCTCTCCGCTGATAGTCCGGTTCATAACCTAATGAAGGAGTCCGTGAAGCTCCGCGAGGAACTTCACCACATCCGAGAGCTACTCCGGCAAGCCAAGACAAAGCTAGACAAGATCAAGAAGGATGGAGCCCCCGAGGGACGACCAGCTGTCGCTTATCAAGGAGGAGTACCCCTAGCTAGTGATGCACCTACATGTCGTCGTCGCATGAGTGCGAAGGAGTACCGTGAGCTCTTCACCAACCCACCTGCAAAGCATCGTCGGGATGGACCTCCTCGTTCCCCAACCCCTTCAACCAGGAACGATGCCCTTTCAGATGATGAACAGGAGGAAGACCCAGAAGAGAGTGACTACGAGACCGAGCACTCCACCACATGAGTTCGAGAACCCCTAGGGTAGGAGCAGTCATGTATCCCTCATGTGAAGTTGAGTCCGTGTAATGGTTCATATGAAACCATGTGTGCTTATTGTTTGTTTTGTTGTTTGTGTTCTGATGCAAGTCACGCTTTTGCCTTAGGCAACATGTAAGCAACTCCATCGTCTATCTTAATATATGTTGGTCTTTCGACCTTTGTTTTACCATACTTGCACTTGCCCAACCCCCTTAGGCGCGCTTTTCTGTTATTGCTTTCCTCTCGTCTATCCCAGTTGTTTGACTTGGCTGCTGCAAACAGGATGGTGACTGCTACCCACAACAGCTCCTTCACCAACCCTAAAGCCGGCAACTCAAGCCAGCAATAGGGAGCTGGTGGGGCTGCTCACGCTGGAGGACACCAGGAGCAGCCACAAGGCGACATTCCCCCGCCACCACCTCCATCGGAAAACATGACCATAGCGCAGTTTCTCCAAGTTCTCCGGGAGGAGAGCCAAGCCAACAATGCTGCTATCCAGCAGATGGCTCAGGCCCTTGTGAACAACCAACAGCAAGGCAGGAATGGCAATGGCCGCTCCATGCTGTTTGAGTTCAAGAGGAATTCGCCCCCAACCTTCACCGAGACTGCTGAACCATTGGATGTTGATAACTAGATTCGCACCATCGAGGACCTCGTTGCACTAGTCAATTGCAATGAGGATCGTGAGAAGGTGATTTATGCCTCTCACTACCTTGGAGGTACCGCCTGAGCTTGGTGGGATGGATTCAAGGTCATGCAAGGAGAGTGTGTGATCACTTGGAACGACTTCAAGGAAGGGTTCCGCACTGCCCATATTCCTTCTGGGATCATGGCTATCAAGAAGAGAGAATTCCGAGCGCTGAAGCAAGGAAGTGGCTTTGTCAAGGAGTACCTGTAGAAGTTCAACCTGCTGTTAAGGTATGCACCTAAAGATGTCAACACAGAGGCTGCCAAGAAGGAATGCTTCATGGAAGGACTTCAACAGATCTTGCAGTATCAGCTCATCATCTGTGACTGTCGTACCTTCTTCGACTTGGTGAAGAAGGCCCTCATGCTGGAAGACAAGCGTCGTGCCATAGACGACACTCGCAAGCGCAAGATGATTAGCAAGGGTATCTCAAGCAACCAAAAGCTTCGCCCCTGGCAGCCAGCCTCAGCCAAGCCAACCTATCAACTGCAACAGGCTAGACCTCCTGCACCTCGCCCAAGCTACCAGCCTCAGCAGTATGCCAATCCCAAGCCAGCTTACAACAACAACCCCAATAACAACAACGGTGGCAGAAACTTCAAAAACAACCCTGGGCAAGTCACTTGCTTCGAATGTGGTCAGTCCGGACACATCTCTAAGCTTTGCCCCAACAGGAAGCCAAATGCACCGCACCCCAATGCGCCAAACCAAGGTCAAGCCCGTGGAGCACCACCAAGGAACCCAGCTCCCCGCAACTAGCCCAACAATGGCAAGGGTCGTGTGAATCACGTCAACGCAGAGGAAGCCCAGGAAAACCCAGACGTCATACTGGGTACGTTCCTTGTCAACTCAACCCCAGCAACAGTATTGTTTGATTGTGGAGCTTTGCATTCTTCTGTCACTCAAAAGTTTGCATTAAAGAGTGGCATGAAACCTACACCCCTGGGTAGTCATATGTTGATACAAACCCTGGGATCAGTTATGAAGTCTGGGATAGGTTGTAAAGGAGTGGAGATTAACATCAACGGGGTAGACTTCCTAGCAGATCTCATAGTTCTGGATTCCCTAGGCTTGGATGTCATCCTTGGCATGAACTGGTTGACCAAGCACCAAGGCATGTTAGACTGTGCCAAAAGGATTGTCACCATGACCAATAGCCAAGGAGTGGAAGTCAAGTATGTTCCCAACCCTGCCTCCACTCAAGCCCCTCAAGCTAACTGCCTATCGGGAGTTGAGTTGGATCAAGTGCCAATGGTGTGCGAATATCCGGATGTGTTTCCTGGTGAGATGCCCAGAATGCCTCCTGACCGCGACATCGAGTTCATCATTGAGCTTATGCCCAGATCAAGACCTATCTATAAGAAGGCCTACATGATGGGATTCGGAGAGTTGGCTGAATTAAAGAAGCAACTGGCAGAGCAGCTCAGCAAAGGATTCATTTGCCCAAGTGCCTCTCCTTGGGGATCACCTGTTCTATTTGTGTCAAAGAGAGATGGAACTATCAGACTCTGTGTCGATTACCGTTCTCTCAATGAAGTCACGATAAAGAACAAGTACCCACTCCCCAAGATTGAGGACATGTTTGATCGGTTGAATGGAGCCAAGGTGTTTTCCAAGTATGCCTGTAACCCGGTATGGCCTGTATGAGTACACAGTCATGTCATTCGGGTTAACCAATGCCCCTGCCTACTTCATGTACCTCATGAATAAGGTCTTCATGGAGTACTTGGGCAAGTTCGTTGTCGTCTTCATTGATGACATACTTGTCTTCTCCAACTCTGAAGAAGAACATGAGAAACACCTGAGATTGGTCCTAGAGAAGCTTCGAGAGCACCAGCTTTATGCCAAATTTAGCAAGTATGAATTCTGGCTGCATGAAGTTGGATTCTTGGGTCATGTGTTGACTGCAGAAGGACTATCTGTGGACCCTGCCAAGATTGAAGCCGTGACTAAATGGCAAACCCCAACCACCGTGAAGGAAGTTAGGAGCTTCCTCGGACTCGCGGGATATTACCGCAAGTTCGTGGAAGGGTTCTCAAGCATTGCCCGACCCATGACCCACCTTTTGAAGAAGGACAAGAAGTTCGAATGGACAGCTAAGTGCGAGAAAAGCTTCTAGGAGCTCAAGAAGAGATTGATCACAACCCTAGTTTTGGCCACCCCCGATATTCACAAGGAGTTTGTGATTTATTGTGATGCATCAAGAACCGGGCTTGGAGGTGTTCTGATGCAAGAAGGCAGAGTTGTAGCATATCTATCCAAACAGCTACGACCGCATGAAGGACTACGCAACTCATGATCTCGAATTGTCAGCCGTGGTTCATGCCTTGAAGACATGGCGACATTACCTTCTAGGGAAGCGATGTGAGATATTCACAGACCACAAGAGTTTGAAGTATATCTTCACTCAAAGGGAATTGAACATGAGGCAGTGAAGATGGTTGGAGTTGATCAAGGATTACGACCACAGTGTTCAATACCACCCCGGAAAGGCCAACGTGGTCGCAGATGCCTTAAGCAGAAAGGCTTGTTCCTTGAATTCTATGATTAAGGAAAGGCCACTCGCCCTGTATGAAGAACTTGAAAGCTTCGGCTTGGAACTGGTCGCACCCGGATTCCTTGCCAACCTCGAAGCAAAGCCTACCTTGATGGATGATATCAAAGAAGTCCAGAAGGGACATGAAAGCATTGAAGGCATCAAGAGGAAGATCAAGGCAGGCAAGGCCCTAGGATTCTCGATGGATGAACAAGGAGTTGTATAGTTCGGGAATCGCATTTGCGTACCCAATAAAGAGAAGCTCAAGAACCTGATCTTGCAAGAAGCTCATGACACTCCCTACTCCATCCATCCTGGAGGAACCAAGATGTATCAAGACCTCAAGGCAAGATTCTGGTGGCATGGCATGAAACGGGAGATAGGCACCTTCGTCGCCAAGTGTGACATATGCTGGAGAGTCAAAGATGAGCACCAGTGACCTGTTGGGCTATTACAGCCTCTCAAAGTGCCTGAATGGAAGTGGGACAAAGTCGGGATGGATTTCATCACCGGTTTTCCAAGGTCAAGCAAAGGACATGATTCCATCTGGGTCATTGTCGACCACCTAACCAAGGTAGCCCACTTCATTCCCGTCAAGACAACCTACAATGGGAACCAATTGGCCAACCTCTACATCAAACGGATCGTGAGTCTTCACGGGGTTCCAAAAGAGATTGTATAAGACAAAGGCACCCAGTTTAGCTCATGGTTTTGGAATAGGTTCCAAGAAGCCTTGGGAACCAAACTCTCCTTCAGCAATGTTTTCCACCCTCAGACCGGTGGGCAAACAGAGCGAGTAAATCAGATACTCGAAGATATGCTCTGCGCTTGTGTTTTAGCATATGGAGCCAGGTGGGAAGATTGCTTGCCGTTCACCAAGTTCTCCTACAACAACAGCTACCAGGCAAGTCTTCAGATGGCACCATTTGAGGTGTTGTATGGACGCAAGTGCCGTACTCCCCTCAACTGGTCAGAGACCGGAGAAGGATTAGTTTTTGGACTAGACATCCTCCGCGAAGCAGAAGAGCAAGTTCAACTTGTCCGAGAGCGACTCGAGACCGCCAAGACTAGGCAGAAGAGCTACACCGACTCTCACCATCGAGACATGAGTTTCCGTATTGGGACCATGTTTACCTCCAAGTCACACCTCTCAGGGGAACCAAGCGATTCCACGTCAAGGGAAAACTTGCACCAAGGTTCATCGACCCCTTCAAGATCACTGACAGGCGAGGAGAAGTTGCCTACCAGCTAGAGTTACCTTCCGAGCTGTCAGATGTGCACAACGTCTTTCATGTGTCACAACTCTGGAAGTGTCTGCAAGTTCCCAACCGCCCCGTCCTGTACAAGGACATCGACCATCAAGCCATCGGTCGTCAGTCACACCTCACTTATCGTGAGAGGCCAGTTCGCATTTTGGATGAAGTCGAGCGCTGCACCTGAAGCTGCACCATCAAGTACTTCAAGGTCCAGTGGAGCAACCATACTGAAGCTGAAGCAACCTGGGAGCATGAAGCTTATCTTAGATCTGAGTTCCCTTATCTTGTTAGCGCTTAGCCAAGGAATCTCGGGGACGAGATTCTTGTAAGGAGGGAAGGTCTGTCACACCCTGTGTTGTAGCACATTGATATGTTTTGGCTTATAAAATTTGCAGCCAACTAAAACTTTTTCAAGTGCTTGTGCTTGTCTCCAATAAATGTTTGCTTGCTTGATGATTGTGTTATATGGCACCCTTAGATTCTATTCCACTTCATATTCATCTTCCTTGTCCCAAACCTCTTGCCCAATGATCATGCCATGTGAATAGTGCCCAAAAGTATTTTTATCAAATTTTGTTTTAACCAAAAATGATTTATTCAGATTAGGTTTCAAAAAACCCTGAAATGAGGTTTGCACTGCAAGTCCTCAAATTGGGTGGATTATTCTTCCCCAAAGACTTTATTTCAAACCCACTATATATAAGACTTCCCAAAACCATAAAAGATTATTTTTAAAGATTATTTTCATATTTTATTTAAAGGCTTTTTCTTAAGGTCAGAAATGGTTTATCTTAGGGAAAAAATATTTATATACTTTGAAAATATTTGAGAAAATTTATAGAAACTCAGAGGACATGTATTTTCCATATATATGAGTTTCAACTCAAGGGCATGTTCTAATCATGGGCAAAACCCCTCAAAACCCTTTCTGTTCAAACCAAACCTTTGGAATATTTCTATAAGAAATATTCTCAATAAATTCCAGGAAACTTCCAGCAAGCCAACACTATCATAAGTGATGATGATGCAAAGTTTCATATCAATCCAAGTTGGTTTGGTTCATCAAACCATCTCAAAACCCTTTCTGTCCAGATTCAAATTTAAACAACTTTACATTGTGAAGTGTCTTCCCATGGCCTCAAACTTTGTGGGCATGCTCAAATGATCAAATATTGATGATACACTAAGTGGTGCATCAAGGGTAAAAGCCTAGCATCAATAGATCTACAGAAACCATATTCTGCAAATTTATAGGGTTTAACAAATCTTCATTGTCAACTTTTTTCCCTTGAGCTCAAACTTGGTGAATCCTCTCATTTTTACCTAGCCTTTGACCCTGGTAAGTATCTCAGTAAGGTGGTAACTTCTTCTTGCCCAAAATCATACCAAACACCTTCTGGTGATTTAATAAAACCATCATTTCCACACCTTACTCTTTTACCCTTGCCCCCAAATCTTTACCACACCTTCTGGCATTGCCCAAGCACCTCCAGTAAAAAAACCGAGTCCTCAAGTCACTGGGAGGTGGGGTAAAAAAACATTTTCACCCCTGGACAGCATCTTTTCTACCCCTCCCCCTTTCCTTCTACCCTAAGGCTCCTCCACATCCCTCCCTAGCTCCTCCTAGCCCTTGGGCTTCTCCTATACCTCCAAGACACAAGAGTACATGCGGGTGGGCTTGAAATATGCCGGGGCAAACCATATGGGCGCTCTGGAGCGCGCTACAGTGCGCTCCCCCACTGTAGCCGCCCCTGCCCGGCGCCGCCCGGCAGCCTTTGGCCTCTCCCGCGTGTCCCCCTGGTCAGCCTTGATGTCCGCGACACGGCATGCAATCGGCCCCCTCTCTCCCCTCTCTCTCCTTCCCTCCTTCGCATGCGCACGACACCGCCCGAACTGGCCAGTGGCCGCGCTCGCACGCGCGGACCACAGGGTCACCCTCCTGGCTGCCCTTTCCCTCTCCTGGGCGCGGACTTAGTCCATGAAGCCCCCATATATGGCCCGGCTCACCCCCGTGGCCCGCGGCGATGCCCTGGTCCTCACCGGCACACCACGTCCCCGGTGCACCAGCGGCCCATATATATAGTGCCTCCCTGAGCCCTTGCCCCTCTCTCCTCGCTCCCTCCTTCCCTCTGCTTCCTTCTCGTGCTCAGCCCGCCCTCTCCCATGGTCGGGAGCCCTCTCCCGCACCAAACCCTCGCCACCTTTGAGCTCCCCTCCCCTCGTTGGTGTTCCGCTTTGCCCCGGCGCTCCCCGTGACCACCAACCAACGCGTGGGAGCCCCGCGAGCACGCTGGTGCCCTACGTTCCGGTCGTCGTGGCCTGGAGCCCCCTCCGGTGAGCCCCCTTCGCTCCTGTCGCGAGGAGTGGGATGACAGGCGGGACCCACCTGTCATCCCCTCGCGCCCCTCCTCTCTCTCTGGCAAGCAGGGCCCGCGGGCAGGTTTAAAATCAAACCTACCGCGCGCGGCGCCTCGCTTGGGCCGGTTTCCCCCTGTGGGATGGTTCGGTTGCTATGTTTTGGCCGAGGGCATAGTAGCCTTTTCCGTTTTCTTTTGTTCTACAATTTCCAAAAATTCCACAGATTTGAATATTTATCCAATGCCCATAATTCTTCCACCTTAAATCTTGTAATAATCTATAGAATTTAATAGTGCCACAGGTAAAAATGTTTGAAAATATTTTTAGTACTATTTTATTTTAAAACCTATATTTAGGCACCTTTTTGCCTCTGTTATTTAGTTTCCAAAATATTTTTCACAACAAAACCCTAGGGGAATATTTTTAGTATGACATTTAGTATTTATCAGAGTAGGTTAACATTTTTTATAGTAGCTTGTGTGCTCTATTTTTGTGTGTTGCTTAATTTTATCGCTTTATTTTGCGACGATAGATTGCGCGGTTGACGAAGAGGTTGGTCCCGAAGACTTCTAAGACTCCAGATACTTTCTTGAGCTAGGCAAGTAGCCCTTTGACCATGTTAAGGAACTTTTCATGCATGTCGTATAGCACTTGTTGTTTCGATGATTGATCATGTTGTGGTGCTCCCCCTTCGGTGGGGTGCCTCCAATGCTTTTACCGTTGACACTATCGTGCATGACCCTACCACCTTATGAGGGTTATGTGGGTGGGTGTAGATAGGATGCTAGTAGATGCTATGTTATGGGTTGGGATTTATGCATAGTGATGGAAAGGAAGTGATTCTTTCAAAGACTTTTCAAAAACCACGTCGGGTGCCACTAATGCCCGAGGGAGACGGTGATGAGATGGGTGACCACTTAAGAAAGAAGTGGTGTACCGGAACAAGTGAGTATGGTGGTTTTCAAAAAACGGATTGGTGTAAGTTGCGACCGTTATTCCAACCTTACATGTACGACCACGATACCCCTTATGGGATGGGGCTTTGTTGAGTACTATGGTCGGTGCTAGCAAGGAGCCCGCATTACTAGTGGCAAGAGTGAAGTGGTCACTCTTGAGACAGGGTCGTCCCGAAAGTGGAAGGCCATGCGCTGTCTTTACAGGCACCAGGCACATCGTTGTGTGCCCTCATGGATGATACGAGTGATGTATATCATGAGGGATGGCACCAACGAGTGGACTCTTTGTTTAGTGTCACCATGGGAAAGGCATTGTTCGGGTGCTTACCTCGGGTATATTATATACCGCGAGTCGTGGATGACACGGAAGTTCCCCGAGTCTTGTGGGTAAAGTGTGCAACCTCTGCAGAGTGTAAAACTATTCGAATAGTCATGTCCACGGTTAAGGACGGTTGGATGACCGCTCTTGTGGTACGTCCAAGTGTTTTCACAAACTGGTGTGTGCGTGTGTTGGTAACAAAGATGGTACTTGAGCTAAGTCCGCTGACTTAGCATGGGAAGTAATCTAAGTCCGATGACTTAGCATGATGAATGAACGTGAGGTGTTCAATCCCAACTTATGATGATGTATGTATCTTGTTCATATGGATATCTGCCTATTATTGATGCATGCTTACTCGTTACTTGATCATGTCTTTGCATTTACAATTGGCTTTCTGCAAATTACCTACTTAGTGCTACATCATGCATCATTATTATCTTGTTTCACAACTTGGGTTGCTTGCGAGTACATTCAAAGTACTCATTGGCTTGACACTGGTTATTTAATTGGTCATGCATTGAAGAACATGAGTTTGTTGAAGAGTTCGCTCGTGACTAACATGCGAACTAGGACGCTTCCTAGTCAGAATGCCTGTAGGTTAAAGCAGATGGCATGGGTTCATGCTTTTGACAAAGATTTCCGCTGCTTGTTCTATTTTAAGTGTTTGGCCCTTGCGGCCCTATCTATGTAAGACTTGACCTTCATGGTCTTTATTTGTGTAAGACGTTAAATGTGGATGTAAGACTCTTGTTATTCAGCTTCTGTGTGTTCAGTGAGCTTTGATCTCTGGGATCACTATACACGTGCATTCGGTGACCATGACTTATGAGTCAGGGTCCCCACATTGCCCTTGCATTGCATTTGTTGCATTGGTTTGAGCTCCCTGCATCAATTTTTTTAGTGAGGGCCCACGAGTTTATTACTCTTGGAGGCTTCCACCTCCTAGATGGTTTGGTGATATATTGAGAAGTTTTTCAAGAGGCCTAGGTGGCCAAGGTTCCCCTGGAAGGTTCCTTTTGTGGTGTGCTTTGGGGAAGGGTGTGAAGTGGCCTAGATGGTCAAGTTCCTCTAGAAGCTTCCGTGTTTGTTGTGTGCTCCGGAGATGTTGTACAGGTGTAGTGGTCGCCTTCAAGATCAACCCCGAGTGAATCGAGGCTCATCCGTTGGGGGTGACTCGAAAGTGAGAATACGGCGAGCCACTTGGTGGCTCTTCGGAGCTTTGGCTTTGGTACCGCTCCAACGGATATTAGCACTCTTACGAGTGTGAACTTCGAGATAAATCCGCGTCCCCAACTCACTTGTGGTTATCTCATTCCCACACCTTTTACTTTCCACAATTCATACTTGCTCATATTGATATATCTTGTGCTAGTTACAATTGCTTAGTTGCTCCTACATTTCCATATTTTCTGGTATAGTTTGTGCTTTCTAGTTTTATTTAAGTGCTTGTCTTGTTTAGCATAGGTTGTTGGTGCACTTAGTTGAGCCTAGCATATTTAGGATTTCTGCATGAAAAGTATCCGTTTAGTTTAATTCCGCATTAGGATAAAGCCAAATCCATAAAAATTTCAAAACGCCTATTCACCTCCCCCCCTCTATTCGTCATCTCGGTCCTTTCAAATTGTTTTCACAAGACTTGACCACTAAGGGTAGATACCATCAGCTAGCTAGTACCCTTTCTTGTAATGGTGGCCATTGATCTCAAAGCTGACATCTGGAGTGTAGCCTTCCAAAAGCCTTCCGAACACTGGTGAATGTTGAAGCACGTTGATATCATTGTTAGAACCAGGCATGTCGAAGAAAGAGTGTCAGATCCAAAGATCTTGATAAGCTACCGCTTCTAGTATGACAGTGCAACCTTTCACATGCCCCTTGTATAGGCCTTGGCAAGCAAATGGACAGTTCTTCCACTTGCAGTGCATACAATCTATACTACCAAGCATGCCAGGCCATCCCTCTCGGCATTGATCGCCAACAACCTCTATGTATCAGCGGCATTTGGCCCTCTCAACTACTCAGCGCTAAACACTATCACCACCGCCTTGCATAACATGGACATGGATTCTAGGCATGTGGACTCACTCATACGCACATACTCATCCACAAGATCGACCAGAATTCCATTAGCAAACATGTGGATAGTCACGGTGCATTTCTTGTAAGAGAAGAACCCAAGTTTTCCAAGGGCATCTCGTTTGCATTCAAAGTGTGAATTATATGCTACCTCCCTCCCTAATACGGTTGAACACATGCCTCGCCTTATGAAATCAGTGTCGGAATTGGTGTTGTTTGTAGAGCAGGCCATTCTCAAAGTAATCGGCATAGAGCAAGGTGTGGCCGCTCTCCATGTTGCGGTTCAAGGTCGCAGCATGACCCGAGACTGATCCCCTAAACCGAGGCCGCTGCCTAGCAATATGGTCATTGATGACCAATGCAGCCACCACAATGTCTTCATCATCCGAGGACGAATCATTCGATGAACAGATGACATTGTGGAAAAAGTACACATATCCACTGTCCATGATACCTTGCGAGCAAAGTGTCGAACACCTTCCAGTCGTGGCGGAGGCGCCGACTAGAAGAGGACCCCGAGCTCCCTCAAAAGCAGACATCGAGACTGGCGTTGGCGGTCGGCTGCCGGCGTCTATGCAGCGCCTGTCAGAAGGTGTTGAGGTCGATGGCCGTCATCAACGTCCGGTGCTTCACTCCAAACCAGAAGAGACACGAACACATGAAAAACTCCTTCACAAAAGATTTCTCGAGGGTCGGCTATGTCATGATCGTGGTCGTGGTGTGGACGGCTGGTAAGTTTGAGCGAGGAAGACAGTCAGGGGAAATGGGCAGGGGCGGCAGTGACAACGATGGAGGGGTGGATGGAGGGGCAGGGGAAGAGAAAATGAGGGTTGTGTCCTGACTCACGGGTCAAGGGAGGACAAGGACGTGCATCCCTCCCGTTCGCCCCTGACCGCTTTGATGCAAACGTGGTCCAAATGTGTGTCGGGGTGAGACGAAACCAGGCGGAAAAAGGACAAATGTCTGTTTGCGTCCACGCGTTGGGCCGAGTTTTGTGTCCATCCACCTTCAAACGAACGTAGTCGGATCATTTGAAATAGTGTGTTGGAGTTGGCCTAAGAGCAACTCCAACGGGGCGGCCCAAACGGACGCGTGGTTTGTCCGTTTATTGTCCGTTTGGGTCGCCTGTCTACCTGTCTGTGTTTGCTTTTCTAAATGGATCGCCGATGCACCCAACGGAAGAGGACGCATTTTTTGACATCTTGCTGCAGCATTCGGTCGAACACCTGCCTTGCACACTCCGTCCACTGCGTCAGACGTGCCATGCCGCCCGCTGCGCCCGCTTGCCTCGCCTCGCTCGCCGCTCGGCCTCTCCTTGCCTCGCCATGCCGCCCGCCGCGTCGCTCCACCCGCTGCGCCGCCGCGCCTCCTGTCTCGCCCCGCCCAGCTCTAGTCAAGCTGTTCAGCCTTGCCTCAGCTCGCCATGCCGCCCGCCGCTCGGCCTCGCACGGCCCCGCTCTGGGAGCTCCATGAGGAGCTGTTTCCACCGCTCGACCGAACACGGTTATCGTGCATGCTTGGCCATGGCCGCGCAAGAGGGGTTGCATGCTTGGCCATGCACGGTTGTCGTGCATGTTCAGCCACGACCGTGCAAGAGCAGTTGCATGCTTGGCCACACACCGTAGGTTGAGACCAACTCCAACCGGCCAATCCATTTCGTCTGCCCGCGTCTGTTTGGATCGTCGCGGACAGAAAAGATGGCCCAACGCGCGGACCCAAATGGACACGCGACCCAAATCGCATCCGCTTGGCGTCCGCGCCGACCCATTTCGGGCTCAAATTTGGGTCAACTTTGGGTCGCAGGCAGACACAAAGCTGACGCTTTCTGCGTTCGCGTCGTCCGCCTATGTCCGGACAGACCCACCCACCCACCCACCTCTCCCTTCTTATTTAATTCTCTGGCCCACCCTCACCCACCTTTTTCCTATTATTCTATTGCCACAACGCTGTCGTCCACCTACTGCTCGTTGGGTATCCCGGCTGACTCATTTAAAAAAGCGGACACGGACAGGCGGACGGGCAAACCAAACGGACGAAAAGCAGACAAACCGCATGTCCGTTTGGGTTTCTGCGTTGGAGTTGCTCTGATAGCCGCAGCTGCGCGCCTCGGAGGCTCAAGCCGGTGCTCTCAGTAGCGCACAAGAACTCGTCCAATGACGAGATGCTTGTTGTCTGCGTACTCCGACCTCGAATTCGCTGGTGCAGGGCGCGTCACCAACTATCGTAGCCCGTTCCTAACGCAATTGCACAGAGACTCCTCCGTAGCCGCGCCCTCTCATCGGTGCTGTCCACCAGCAGTGACGACGACATCTTATTGGCCGCCAACAGTGCCTTGAGCGCCGGGCACGTGTAGGGCCGGCGGATGCGGCTGCTACTACAGCTGTTGCGTCAGCGGCTGGTGGCGAGGGAGCAGCGTGAGGGGCGGTAGGCGGCGCGTCGGTGGTGACGGGCAGTGTGTGGTGGGAGATGAGTCGTATTGTGTCGCTGCACGTGGGGTCATACGGAGCATGCATCAGGCAGGGGAGGACAAAGAAGAGGCAGAAAATGTCTCTTTTGTGTCCGCTGAGACCCAAATGTGAACTAAATCTAAGACGAAAATTGGTCCGCATGAACACAAAACGGACGTAAAATGAAAATAGATCTTTGCGTTGGACAATCATTTTTTCGCACAAAGCCAAATGGACATGGACGAACGAAACGGTTCCATCCGTTGGAGTTGCTCTAGTTACCGGTATTGCGAGCTACTCCAACAGCTGCGACTTCGTGGTCCTTGGGAGAAATAACAGTAAGCAACGCTCACAAAATTAATTATCGATCCGTACCACAAAAAGAGTTCTGATCGCTGTACTTTGCGATCTACTGTGAACATCGGTCCCCTCACGCCTACATATTAACACATAGCCCTGTCCGGTGAAGCACTCAGAGCTACAGGACCAGCCTGAATGGAAGCCGGCCCAGTCCAAAAACTGCCGGTGAAACACTAGTGACGAGCGACATGCCAAACGGAGGATCAGGGTTCCAAGGATACCTAGGATAGGACCGCCTTTTCCTCTTTGTCGCTGCGCGCCTTTGCCTCTGTTGGAGGGAAATTCAAACCACTTCAAAAAATTCCCACGCTTGGCACTTGGGGGGGTCAGGTGCCGACAGATGGAAGCTAACATTTGTCCTGGGATTCGAATCAAATGCGCCATTCTGTGTGGTTCTGCTGCTATTTGACTTGGAGTGCTAATTTTATACTGTCAACTTAATAATACAAATGTCACCGCAAGCCTCCATTTGCCTTGCGCACGCACTTCACTTCTGTTAATTGTAATTATTTGTTGCCCGCGGCTCCACCCATGTGGGCGTATGACATAAGCAAAGAACAAATCGTGCTTAAATCTAATTTGCTCGAGGTTGACTACTTCACATGTCAGAGAACACGCATTAAAGCCCGGCCCTACCAGTTTAAATTTCTTGCCACATGCTGCTGGCCTACCCACTGCCATGCTCATCTTCCATCTCAGTTCTAGACTTCTAGCCCAGCAGGCCGCGCGAGGAAGCGCGCCAGAGCATTTTGAATTCCCTCGTACTCTGCTACAGGTACCCCAACGAGCCCGCCCATTGTTCCAATTGCCTCGCCTCGTATTCTGTACGTAGATTCGAACAATATACTTATATTACTCCCTTCGTTTCTTTTTAGTATGAATATAAAATTGGATCAAATCAAACTTCGTAAACATCGACTAATTTGTAGAACAAAATATCAACATTGATAATATAAAATCAATATTACTAGATGCATCATAATATTAATTTTCATAGCATATAGCTTTAGTATTGTACATGTTCAGATATTTTGATACAAATTTGATTAAATTTTGCATGGCTTGATTCTGATCAGATTTTATGTACGGAGTAAAAAGAATCAAAGAAAGTAGCCTACTATAGCAGAATGTCACCACGGCCCTTATAAAACGTACTTCCTCCGTAAACTAATATAAGATCATTTAGATCATTAAAATAGTTATCTAAACGATTTTATATTAGTTTATAGAGGTAGTACTATGGTACAGCACACATTTTCTAAGCCGAGAGTACACTTCTTAAGCAACTACGTGCACTGGCTGGTTTATAAGTAAATAAATTTTATAAAGCAGGGAATGGGTGAGCAATCAGAGGCGTGACAACAAGCCGAGGCCCAATCAGCCGACGGGGGCCGTGCCACTGGTGCACCACCCGGCCGTTGTCTCTCGGCAACGTGCGAGCCACATGGGCGCCGGTTGCACCAGCTCGGACGCACCAACCTTTCCACCGATGCAGACAGCAGACACCGGACCGGACGGACGGCCAGGTTCCTCCTAGTGTACTTGTACTAGCATTTGGTAAGTATGATGTGTGGAGCACCGGATCGGACCGTTCTGCGCGACAAAGCAAAATACAAAACACCGTACCCGTACGTATACTTCGGAAGAATCTGGTCTCCCTTGAATGAAACTAAAAAGAATACTAGTGGTTGCCAGATCATACGAATTGTCTCAATCTTTTGGCACGACTTGTACAATAACGTGATTATTATCAGCGGAAGAAACTCAATTGCCAGAGGATTTTCGCCTGATTTCTGCATTACAAGCTAGAGACGAATCTTAAAAAACAAGTTACTACTAGGACCGAACATTCCGAAAGTGTGTTAGCATATATCCCTCTCGTTAACAAGTACGGCAAGAACCCAAGAAAAGGCATCCGAGAAAGAAACATTTCGAAACGCGGCAATCTGCTTTGTCTGATGGTGCCACGGTGCCCTTTAACGAGATACGAATCGGATTGCCATCCTCTCCAACTCACTGCGAAAGGCAGGCATCAACGTGTTTTCGCCACACACACACAAAAAAAAAAACATCGATGTGAAAGAGATAAAAAAGAAGGATCAGGTCGCACAAGTCTCGACATGTGGCGCGGGCGCTTTTGATCCGGACCGGACCCGAGGACGCCTGCCTTGGTTGGACTCGAGGGCCGCGCAACAACGGAACAAACAGGACGAAAGCGAGAGACCGCGCACGGAACAAGGCCGAGTCCATTGACCGGGTCAGAGCAGCCGCGCAGAGCGGCACGGCGCGGCGAGACGACAGGATGGAGCCATGCGACGGCATAACGGAACGGAATCTGCACGCCGGACGGAACGGAGCGCTGGCGAGAGCGGACAGGGACCAACCTTGGAAGATTCAGAAGAGGTCGTCGATCCCGGTAAACGGGATGGGGGACGGATGGATCTCGCAAATAATTGAGGCGTAGAATTACGGGGATCCAACACAGGCGTCGCTGTCGGACGACGACACGAGCCGTGAAGATGCAAGATACCGCGGGGCCCGGCCGGAGAAGATTCTTTCAGAGGCAGATGGCCCATTAATTCCAAACGAAGAGCCATCACCCATGTACAATTAAAGAAAGAACAGAGTACACCGCTGGGTTAAGCAACCCTACGTCACATGATTATATTAGACTTCTGGGTCGAGGCATGATCCCAAGTGGAGTGCACCCACCGGCTCACCTCACCTCCGTTGAACCAACCCTCTCAAGTGTGATCAGTGAGCTACAACACTCACCCATTTCACATGAACAAAAATATTTCCGAAACAAAACAAAAGCCCAAGCACCGACCAAAAAACACCGCTATAACTTTCCTTGCAGAAGCGGGGTTCCTTATTCGCGAAGCAACCGACGATGCCAAAAGGGGTAGACACAAGACTGGAGTGGAATTGCAACAAGGCAAATCCAAGTAAGTGAGCACTAATGGAAACATGGAGCTCTTATTTCTTTCTTCCTTATCTTACAGTGGGACACCTTTCCAAAGCGCCGATGATATTTTCCCAATCATCGTCGCCTTACACAGCTAGAACTACTAGCAGGCAGCACCATACCTCCGGAATTCTTCCTCATCGGAACCAACTTATTATTTTCCCCAGCAACAACAACCTACGGAGGCCATGGATTTTCATCGTTCTTCTCCGTCGTCGTTCGTCCGCGTCCATCCATCACCAACCATCCTCCAAAATAACCAATATATCGCCACACACACGCGCAAAAGAACACCTAACGCTGATGCTACTGCCACCGCCTCCTACCTCTAGCTAACATCTACCTAGCGCTAACCATCGATGATAGTAAATAAGTAATGGTAGTATTTAAATAGTAATCCATGGAAACGGGGGGAGGCCGACTGTGCTTGAGAGCAGCAATCGGCATCTCAGTACGTCCACTCCTGCGGGAGATTGACCTCGCAGGCCACGGCGAGCGGCGGGGAGTGCGCGGCGGCGGCACTGGCATTGGCATTGTGCTCGCGCCTCTGGCTCGCCTGCATCGCGTTGCTCCGGCTGACCAGCGCGTCTGCGAGACAGAAAAAAGGAGTTCGAAATGTCATCGATGGATCTTCGTAACCCCAAATAAAGATTATCATCGGCGTTATTGCTAGTAGTGCGTAATGAGGAGGGATTGATTGCTTACCGTGATCAAGAACGAAGGCCCCGGGGTAGCACGGACGAGCGCCGAGGTCCTCGACGTTGAGATTGAGAGCCTGCACGACGCGCGCCGGGAGAAGAACCGTGGAGCAGCCTGAGGCCAAGCAGAACCACGAGATTTTTAGCTAAAAATACTTTTGGGGGACAGGGCAGGCAAAAGAAGTGGGGGCGGAAAAGGGGGCGCACTTGGTTTCTTCTTGGGCTCGGCGGGCGCGCCGGCCTGCCGGGGGATGAACACGCCGGTGCCGGTGCACTCGCGCTTGGCTCCTGGTGGGGTGAGGAACACGGCGCGCATGCCGGCCGCAGATGGAGGAGCGAGGTGCGGGGACTTCTGCAGCGGTGGCCAGGCCGAGGGGTTCAGCCCAAGCGGCCCGACGTCGTTGGAGCCCCACGCCATGGCCGCCGCCATGGCCAGCTGCTGCTCCCTCTGATGCTTCATCAGCTGCTGCTGCTTCAGCAGATGAAACTGAAACCCAAACAAGCCATCCAAATAAGAATAATCCCAACGGGGAGAGACGAAGCGCGAGAGATTGCCAACGCGGTGGATGACGAGGCTGAGGAACTCACACGAGCGACTTGCGCCTGGCGCTGGGCGAGCGAGTTGTTGGGCGGGTACTGGTAAGGGCCGACGGGCTTCGGGCACGGAAGTAGCGGCGGCGGAGAGGGCCTCCTCAACGACGGCGCGACCCCGGCGCCATGGGTGGGAGGAGGGTTAACAACAGGCACGGGGATGCTGTCGCCGCCCAGGCAGGCCACCTGCCCGGCCGCCTCGTGCAGCAGGTCCCATGGGTCGGCCGGCTGCTGCTCCAGCGGCGAAGACGGCGGCGAGCTGACCTGCGATGCGCCGCCGGTGGGGCTGTCCTCCCCGGATGCCTGCAGCACGCAGAGCGTGGACTGCGGAGACCCAGACATGACCTCCGCCTGGAGCGCGAGACAGAGAGAGAGGGGGGGGCAAAACAATCAGATGCTTCCAAAGACAAACAGGAATCCAAACCAAAGCAAGAAGAGACGAGACGAGAGCCCGGAAACCGAAAACCAACCTTGGGAACGGCGCGGTCGCCGCCGTCGCAGTCGAGGCCGGCCACGCGGCGCGAGAGCCCGCGGAGCCCCCCATCCTCGTCGTCGCTGTCGCTCCTGGCCGCCGCGGCGGCCGCCGCCGCCGCCGCGGCCTCCTTCTCGTCGGAGAAGAAGTCGTCGTCGAGGAACTCGTCCGGCAGCCAGAAGCCGGCGCCGGCGGCCGCGGCCGCGCTGCGGTGCTCCTCCGCCATTTCCGCCAAGGAAGGAACAACTCCCCTGCGTGAAGCGTGGACGGAACGACCCCCTACCCGAAGGAATATTATAGGCGCGGGCGAGGGACGGAGGCCAGAAATCGCCGCGCGGGGAAGATATAATTACGCCCAACACGTACGGGGTGGTGATGGCTGATGGCCCCTGCCACTAATGCTTCCGACTCTCGCCTCCCTCGAGTACTCTCTCTCTTTCTCTCTTCCGGAAGACGGACGGCGGACGGCGGAGAAAAGCGGCGGGGGCGGGGTGCGGGGTGGGGGAGGAGGAATGTCAAGGACGGCGAGTCGATGTGGAGGTCAATGGGATGGATGTGCGGGTGGCTTATAAAGGAAGGGGAGGGCCAAAAGTTACCGGGCGATTTGGTTCAAAAACGAAAAGTTACCGCGGGGGTCCCGTGCGATTGGGTTGCATGAGCGGTGGTGGTGGCGCCGGCGTGTTTTTTGTGCCGCGTTTTTATAACTGGCAGGGTTAAGTATGGTAACATGGCTAAAATAACCAGCTCTTTTCGCGCTGTGCTTTACGGCCCCCTCCTCATGCGCAAACGTCCGGAGGAGAGGAGGTATATTTCACCTCGCCGCGTCGTGTTCGTGTCATCCGTTCTGGCTGAACCTGAACGCACTCATGTGAGTTTTGCTTGTGTCGAAATGGTGCCCAATAATGTCGTGAGATTGGCACCCACCCAACCCACTGTTAGGTTGGGCGTTCAGCTAATGTGCGACGGAAACAACATCGTATGAACAGGAGAAAACTGGGGTGGTTCACTTCACAGTTCACACCAAGGCACTGAATCGAACGTGCGATCTATGAGAGGCGCAGCGCGTTATTAGCGGGACCATCGACGGAAGTGTTTTCACGCGGAAAACAGCGTGCCCCCACCGAAATGCTGTCACTGGGGTAGGGTAGTAGTATTTGCGGTAAGAATTGATTAAGTTACTGTCGCGTTGGCGTACGCGAGGAAGAAGCTTGAGCGTCACGAGACTCGCGTCGGGGCGAGGAGTTTGTACGTACTCATGTCACTGCGCTGTCCAGCGGCCGCATTGAATTCGCGGGTCACGGCCAGGTGTACGTGCGCGCGACCGGGGTGGGTTCGGTTGGGTTGGCGCCGTGTCCACCGTGCTCGGCGCGGGCACGGATCACGTCGGCGACGCTGCGTCGGCGTGTCGCCATGCTACCGCGCAGCCCAAAGTGCCTCGAGCCGGGTTAACGGATGATATGTGTGTTTATTCTTTTTGCGGGAAGGATGATGATAAGTATGTGTTCATGTCGTGACAGCCCACAAGTGAATATACGTGCCGTGTGCCAACGTCAGTGAACCCATGCAACGACCGCCCAGTCGTCCGGATCCACTGCCGTACGAGGGATGGGAACCTTTTTCCACGGATTCTTGTGAACCGCCGTTGCGCGGGCGGCGTGGGGGGTCGATAGATTCCGCAACGACCGGCGCGGCTCGCTCCCTCGCTCGCTCGCTCACCGTTCCCGCAAAGAACAGGCCGGCCACGCCGTCGTCAATGGCGCCGCGCTTGTCGCGCCGGTTCGGCCGACGACGTCCTCGTACGTACGCACGCACGTACGGACGGAGCCCCACCTAAGCAGCGCCTCACGTTCACGGGCGCCACGAGCCTACGTGTTTTACCACGTTCTGTTCACCTGCTTTATTTTTTCACGGTCGCGCGCTTCTTTTGGCGGCAGCGGTCGCATTTTTGGCGGGGCGACGAAAATAGCGTGAGATGAGGTAAGGCGCCATCGCTCGTTTCCGGGAGAAAGAAACGTGGAAGCGAGTGGCCGTGGACGCCGGGCGCGGGACGCCCCATGCCTTTCGAAGAATCGTGCTCCGGTTTAGCGGGAGGGGCGCGGGGCGAAGCGAACGTGGCCGACGTGCAAGGCCAACGGCAGACGTGCGTGCCAAACTTTATGCGCCCAGATTTGTCGCAGGTTTTCGTTGTTTTTTTTTTGAGGATTGGTTTTCGGTTTTAACAACATTGTTCCTAGTAAACATTCTTACCTACGTGAGAAGTACTGATGTTATTTTATTGCTACATACTTACTTCCTCCGTAAAGTAATGTAATGATTTAAAACGTCTTATATTACTTGACAACGGTATTACTTGGTTACTGAAACATTATCTTTCGTCAGGTGAAAGCTCCGTGCGATGTGGCGGGCATTACATTTTTATAGGTACGCGAGGAATGCACGTCTTTTCGACGGACACTGTCGCTGGTCCGGTACGCCTCAAACGCAGCACGTCGGCCCATATTGCGTGGCAACCCGCGCCGGTGCTCAACAAAGTGGCGACACAGCACGAACTTGAGCCATTTGGGGAACATCGAAGGATTATAAAACCATAAATCAGACTAGTGGAGCTTAATCTGGAGAGGATGGATCACAGGGTGCTGCTGGATCGTGGCGTCTGTCTCCACGAAGCCCACAGGATAGCTCCCGCTGCCAGCGGCAAGGCTGGCTGAGCAGGTACATGCACAGGCAGCATATAGCCCGTGCATTGTTTGTTCTTCCCAACCAGACCCGGTTCTGCACAAAATGGTTGCCCCTGTTGTACTTTTCGTTTGCGAGACCGTTGTGTTAATTTACGTGTATCTGGAGTATATGCAACGTTGGTAGTGGTGTGGTGGAGTAGTGACAAAGAACCCCGACAACTCGCTCACCAAACTATAAAATGTTCTTGCTGTGGATCAAGCCAGAAATTTTGAATTTTTTTCCAGGAAAAAATACATTTAAAACTTTGACCTCTTTATGTTTGCTATAATCATAAAAAAAACTTTTGTTGAATATTTAGATTGGACAAATCAAATGTATGTTTAGATTTGCTTTAGAAACCAATTCCATAAGCACCTGCAAAAATATTCAATAAGGTACGAAGTAGTTCTGGAAAAAAAATGAAATTTCATGATGAGTAGTGAGAATGCCTTTTGAGAATAGCAGAGGTCTTCTAGACCTAGCTAAACGGTCTTCTGCTTAGTTTTGTCCTAGAGTATTTCCTTCCAACAAGAAGACTATAGTTCCTTGTTCGGAATGAGCTCTGCAGATGGGTGTGTAGCGAACTTGCATTGTTTTCTTGATGAAAATCACGGGTGGGGCGTGAAGGGACCCTTTGCATAAAAAAGGAGGCTTGGCTAAACGGGGGTTTTAGCGAAACTTGAAGAGAACAAATATTCCTAGCTCTCTTGGAGATCGGGAGACCCAATTTTACTTTTCGGTTTTTAGGCACTATTTCAGGGGTTTATATTTCATATTTTGTTTTCTTCCATCCTAAGGAAGGTCCATCGCGATTTTACCTGGTGTTAACAAGGAATCACTTGAAATGAAGAAATTATATGTGGGTGATTTTGCTTTCAAATTTCACGAGCTCACAGAAGTTGACGGTTTTAATTGGGATCTTGCTGCGGTGTATGGCACGGTGAAACCTGAGCACAACCCGGAAGAGGCAACCCACACAGCCAACTAGGTGGGGCGACCTGTTAGCCAGCCGACCAGGTCGCACGCGTGCCCGCCTGCTCCATCTCTCCATCTCTCTCGTTGTTGTGTGAGGCCCACATGTCAGGGTCACCCCTAACGAACCGCAACCGCCTTGCGAGGCATGCGCCCACGCCCACGTCCCACCCCACTCGCGCACTCCAGCCACCCCAAGCCCCACAACTATGTCCCATAAATAGCCCTCCCTTCGCTCTCTCCAGCCCCTCTGCTCTCACTCGCCCTTGCCGACAGGTGCTCCACAGCAAGCTCGTCATTGCCACACTGACTGAAACCCTAACAACCAAATTCTCGCAACCATAGCCACCGCTGGAGCAAGCCACCACCCGAACCCCTACTCCACGAAAACCTCTTAGACACCTCCGTTGACCCCGTGGCCCTCTGCAACCCTAAGTTCGTCGGAGGCCGAAGCTCAAGGTCGTTGTTGTCATAAATTCGATGAGCTCCATTGTCCTCATGGACGTGCACCTTGTCCGTTGTGATCGTCGCGGTCCCGCACATCTTCCTAGCCCTTTATCCCACTTCGTTCGCCCAGGTTCGAGCACGCCATCAACGACCGAGACAACCTTGACTCCGACGAGCTCTGTCCGCTCAACTCCGTCGTCCCCAACCCCGACCAGGACCACCGGTGACCTCAGCGAGCCATGTTGCGTCTAGCCATGCCTTTTGCGTAGCCCTGAACCATCACATCGTCGGCAACCATCGCACCCGATCCGCCCACCGCCATCCCCCACATTTCCGACAAGTCTTCGACAACCTAGCCGTCATGGTGAGCCCCTTTTTAATCTTACCCATTCGATCCAGATCCAACGCGTAGAATTAGACATGTTTTAATTAAAAACCCGAATCGGTACCAACTAATCACAGAGCGCCACATCGACAACATTAACCAAAACACTATCAAGAACTAATTTATTAATAAAATTAAAAATGCACTTTTTCAAAAGAACTCAAACTTAGATCCATCATAACTAATTCTCCAGAGGTCCAAATGTAGTAATTCTTTTTACAAATGAAGCGTTATGGAATGTAGTTTCAGAATTATTTTTCAAATTTGAATTTTAAGTAGATTCATTCAAATAAAAAATAGGCCATAACTTTTAATTTACAAATCCAATTGAGTTGATTCTTTTTGCAAATTGGAACTAATGAAATCTAGATCAAAATAGTCCACTGCATTTGAATTTATAGAAAATATTTAAATAGTCTATGGACATGAACTTATAAACTCTAATTTCAAAGACTTTGGAAATCTTTTAATTTAGTAAATTTTATAACTGAATTAGAAACAATTCGAGTTATTGATAGACCAAATTGTGACATGTTAGGACATGATATAATTTTTTTGGAAATAATATGGACGTTATTGAATTTAGAAAAGAAATCAAATAAGGAACTCAGGGATCACTAGAAGAGTGTCTAGAGGGGGGGTGAATAGACTATTAGCAGAAAATTAAAACCTAACCTTTTCCCAAGTTAATTGGTTGGCAGAGTTTAACAGTTTTAGCAAGGCTAGCAAGTCTATATACCCTGCACATGCATGTCAACAAATATAGCAGCGGAAAGCAAAGACATTGCACATGAAGTAAAGAGTTGACATATGGAGATCAAACGCAATTGGAGACGCAAGGATTTTTCCCGTGGTTCCGATAGGTGGTGCTATCGTACGTCCACGTTTATGGAGTCTTCAACCCACAAAGGGTAACGGTTGCGAGAGTCCACAGAGGGCTCCACCCATAAGGGTCCACGAAGTAGCAACCTTGACTATTCCATAATGGCTTCCGTCCACGAAGGACTAGCCTCACTATGGGTAGATCTTCAGGAAGTAGGTGATCTCCTTGCCCTTACAAACTTCTTGGTTCACTCCACAACATGAACTAGGAGGCTCCCAAGCTACACCTAACTAATCTATGAGGCACCACCCTCCAAAAGGTAATAGGCTCGGTAATGTCGAAGAACTCCTTGCTCTTGTGCTTCAAGATGATAGACTCCTCAACACACAATCGCTCTCTCACAGATATGGCTTGGTAAAAGAGATGGGATTGGTGGAAAGCAACTTGGGGAGGCTATAAATAAAGATCCATATGGTTGGAGTGGAAGATCTTGACCTCAACAAAAGGGTAGGTGGTTCTCTCTCGGAAAACTGATAGGATAGGTATGGAATAGTCCTGAGTGCTTCTCTCTCGAGTAGGTGGTGGTGGAGGGGTATATATAGGTATCCCCAAAAATCCAATCGTTACACATAATAAGTCAGACTCGGTGACACCGATGTGTTAATCTCGATGGTACCGAAGTGACCAAAAGGTGGCAACTTTTGAATCTCGGTGAAATCGATATAGGAATCTCGGTTGCACCGATAAGGTGACTAACGGTCAAAATGCTTAATCTCGGTGATGCCGATTCGACAATCTTGGAGGGACCAAAACTGTGAACTTGATAGAAAGTTGGTAGCCTGAACTCGGTGGCACGGGTATGGAATCGGTTGTTCCGAAGTGGCTAGGGTTTGGCTGAGTCTCTCTAGGGTTTGGAATCGGTAGCACCGAATATATAATGTTGGTTGCACCGATTTTTAGTGCTTG
This sequence comes from Hordeum marinum, assembly GCA_022496015.1. Classification (NCBI taxonomy): domain Eukaryota; kingdom Viridiplantae; phylum Streptophyta; class Magnoliopsida; order Poales; family Poaceae; genus Hordeum; species Hordeum marinum. Next base: position 431,015,238 of record CM039674.1, on the reverse strand, counting down.
ACTTTGGACAGACTTTGGTGGGAGAGTTTGTGGGTGTGTTTTGTGACTATCTCTTGTGCACGTATGAGCATTTTGTTCACCAACAAAACCTTACCCCCTTTTAATAGTATTGGCTTTCCTATGGACTCAAAGTGATTTCTCACAAATATAAAATGTAGGTCCTCTTGCTTGAATATTTGCCAACCTATTTCCTTGCATCTTGGGGTGTTTCACAATCTCTTTGCCAACCCAACTCTCCATGGACTATTATTTGAAACACACTAGATAAAAGTATTAGTCCAAGAGACAATGTATGTTGTCATAAATTATCAAAACCACCAAGGGAGCATGTTGTGCTTTCAATCTCCCCCTTTTTGGTAATTGATGGCAACATACCATCAAAGCTTCAAATAAAGATATGCGTGAATATAATGAAGACTTTGAGAGACGCATGACTTAGATTTGCACCCCCTAAATGTGTGAAGTCCTTTAAAGGATAGTTGCTTTGGAATGCATGGACACACATATGGATGAAGGGATATAAGAAGTCATGTGTATCTTGGCTATATGCATAAAAATATATATGAATTAGATGTATCCTTGTTCAAGACTTCACTCTTGTAAACAATATGTGCAAGAAGCAAGAGATCATCTTGATCAAGGATATGATGCATATACTTACCTTGAGTTCTTGAGCGTTTCAGCAATAGAAATACACTTGAGAAAACAATGTTAGGAAACACATGAGTATTCTACCAATCAAAAGCAATATAATTCAAAGATAACAAGATATGGAGAACATATAGAAGATAGTATTACTCAAGAATTGATATGTCCCCCCCTTTGGCAGTAATCCTTTAGAGCTTTCTCCCCTTAGATATGAAAGTAGTAGTTCATCCTCTCCCCCTGAATCTCATCATGTAGATATTAGGATTGGATAGGGTGAGAAAAGTCTTAAGTGAACATTGAAATAAAATAAGCAAGAATATCAATGTCCCCCCCTTACTTTGGTATTCTCCCCTTGTTTATATAAGTGTGAAATTTTGATATTCTCCTCTCCCCCCTAAATCATATCTCCCCTCTGCATAAGCATGTACCTCTCCCTAAAGCATGAAGCTTTGGTATTCTCCCCCTTTGGCATTAATTTCCAAAAAGGTCAAATTTAGGAGTTGGTACAGGGATCATTGACAAGGAAGGGATCCTTGAGAACAAGAGTCATTGAAAGTAAGGTTCGTAGAAAAGAACGGAGGGAATCATGGAATGTAACTTATCTTAGTGGCAAATATTAGTCTTTTCTTCCTTTGAGCTAGGGATCCTTGAATAAAGAATTTCTCCCCCTAAGTTTTGCTTGTTATTCTCCCCCTAAGTTTTTTATAAAAGGGATCATCAAAGTAACAGAAGAAGAATAGATAAGATAAGAAAAAATAAATCGGTGACTTTGAAACATATAGATCCGTGGTACCGAAATTTTGTAGTGCAGTTTGTCTGCAATTTCGGTAGAACCGAGATATCTGAGTCGGCGGCTCCAAGGCTAAAGCAGAAAGAAAATAATAAGAGACCAAGCTTCTGTTTTTAAAGGGTAAAAAGAAAAAAAGAAAAAGAAAAGTTAAGGGCATCATCTAGGAAAATATTTGAGTGGTTACTAGAGATCATGCTAATAGAGAACAAACCACATGAGATTCTTAACTAGTGATGGGAGGTGACTAGGTCACCTATATTAGAGTATATTGACTTAGGAGCCAAGCAAGAATACTTGATCATAGGTCATACTCTACGTTAAGCTCGAAATGGGGTTACCATTTTTTGATTAAGCATTTTAATGTCTTCATATCACTTGAGTTGCTTTAGCTCATGACTTGGAGTAAAGCCTTTTCAAGGATATGAGAGCATGCCTTTGAGTGATGTTGATGACGTTGCTCATAGGTGAACTTGTTGAGGATGCTCGAGGTTGATGAAGAACATCTTGAGTTGGGAGCAATCCTTCTCGTTCTAGTACACTTGTTACCTACAAGGGTTAGTCATGCAAGGAAGAACAATAGGTATATCCATTTGACATGATACCAACTAAGATTTTGCAATAATGATCAAGTATATGTCAAGGATATGTTTTTTTGTCTTCTTCCTTCCATCATCAAGAGGGGTTGTGGATACTTGGTCAAGGACAAGATTGCTTATAAATGGAGTTGGTTGCAATCTCATGGAATGGAGTTCTTCCAAGTACCTACAAACGGTTAGATGCAATGCAAGGAGCATAGGATTCCATGGCATAAGATAACACGTTAGCAATATCATGGAAGAATCAAGAAGGCTCATGCCCTTGCAAGCATCCGAGTGAGTCTAGCTCAAGTTTGAAGCATCTATGATGTTCAACTCACTCCTCAAGTGACAAAAAGTTTTCTCATCAAGTGGCTTAGTAAAGATATTGGCCATTTGCTTGTTAGTGCGAACATACTTAAGATTAATATCTCCTTTGGCAACATGATCACGAATGAAATGATGTCGAACTTGAATATGCTTAGTTAGAGAATGTTTCACATGATTATGACCAATCTTAATAGCACTTTAATTGTCACAAAGCAATGGAACAATTTTAACATGGATTCCGTAATCCTTAAGCATTTGTGTCATCCATAGTAACTACGCACAACAAGGTTGAGCAGCAATATACTCAGCTTCGGCAGTAGATAGAGATACAGAGTTTTGTTTCTTGGAGGACCAAGACACAAGAGATGTACCTAAAAGTTGACAAGTACCCGAGGTGGATTTTCTATCAACCTTGTCACCGGCATAGTCCGAATCGCAATAGCCAACAAGGTTAAAAGAAGATCCCTTGGGATACCAAATGCCAAAGTTTGGTGTTTGTATCAAGTATCTCACAATAGGTTTCACGGCCAAAAGATGACACTCCTTAGATGCAGCTTGATATCTAGCACACATGCAAACACTGAGCATAATATCGGGACGAGATGCACATAGATATAGCAATGAACCAATCATAGATCGATGAACTTTATGATCAACCGGCTCATCTTCCTTGATTAGATCAACATGTCCACTAGTTGGCATGGGAGTTTTCATACCTTTGCACTCATGCATCTTGAACTTCTTGATCAAGTCCTTGGTATACTTAGTTTGAGAGATGAAAGTTCCTTCTCTTGATTATTTCATTTGCAATCCAAGAAAGAATTTCAGCTCACACATCATGGACATCTCATACTTCTCGGACATCAACCTTCCAAATCTTTCACTAAACTGAGGGTTAGTGGAACCAAAGATAATATCATCCACATAGATTTGGCACAAAAAAAATTCTCCATTAACTCTCTTAGTGAACAAGGTTGCATCAATTTTACCAATTTCAAACCCTTTTTCAATGAGAAACTTCGTTAAGCATTTGTACCAGCACGAGGGGCTTGCTTAAGACCATAAAGGGCTTTATGAAGCTTGTAAACATGATTAGGTTTCTTAGGATTCACAAAACCAGGTGGTTGCTTAACATAAACCTCTTCTTCAATTTCACCATTTAAAAAGGCACTTTTAATGCCCATTTGATAAAGTGTGATATCATGGTGATTAGCATAGGCAAGAAGAATCTGTATAGATTCTAGTCTAGCAACGGGGGCATAAGTCTCACCATAGTCCATACCTTCGACTTGTGTATATAGTTGGGCCACGAGACGTGCCTTGTTGTGTACGACTTGACCGTCTTCGTCTTGCTTGTTCCGAAACACCCATTTGGTTCCGATGATGTTGTGCTTATCCTCGGGCTTCTCCACGAGTGTCCACACTTCGTTCCTTTCGAAGTTGTGAAGCTCTTCATGCATAGCGTTCACCCAATCCACGTCTTCAAGAGCTTGTTCTACCTTCAAAGGCTCAATGCTAGATATGAATGAATAATGCTCACAAAAGTTAGCTAGACGAGTTTTAGAGCGAGTGATTCTCCCGGTTTGGATGTCTCCAAAGATTTGGTTTAGGGGATGGTTCTTGGTCACTTGTGCTCAAACTCGGGCCAGCTTCCGATTGTTGGATGGTGGAGCTTCTTCTTCATCAGCATTTCCTTCGTCTTTGTTGTTGTCAATGTGATCATCTCCTTGAGGTGGTGGTGAAGGAGGCTATGGTGGATCTTCATGATGTACTTCCTCCTCCTCTTCATCTTGTCGTGTATCGCTTGTGGATGCCTCCAGGTCATGTTGTGGTCCACCTTGTCGTGAAGTAGGGGCTTCCACTTGAGTTGATGAAGTACTTTCCTTCACCTCCATGGGACGAATCTTGTCGATGGGTAAATCTAGGATAGCTTCTGAAGGGTCCTTATCACCTCAAACTTCACATCTACCGTCTTTTCAACTTTTCGAGTGAAGTTGTTGTCGATACGGTAAGTGTGAGAATTTGATCTGTAACCAAGTAGGAATCCTTCATGAGATTTAGGAGCAAATTTAGTACAACGATGCTTGTCAAGAATATAGCACTTGGAGCCAAATACCCGAAAGTATCCAACTTGGGGTTTGTTACGGGTGAGTAGCTCATATGTCGTTTTACTGAGAAGCTTGTGCAAGTAAAGTCGGTTTGTGGCATGACATGATGTTTCCACAACTTCTGCCCAAAAGTTTCTGGCGTCTTGTATTCGTCAAGCATCGTTCTAGCCATCACAATAAGCGTCCGGTTCTTCCTCTAAACAACTCCATTTTGTTGAGGCGTGTACGTAGCCGAGAACTCATGTGAAACACCTTCTTCGTCAAGAAAGGTATCCACATGGGTGTTCCTAAACTCCGATCCGTTATCGCCTAAAACTTTCTTGATCTTCACTTCAAACTGATTTTGCGCTTTGTGAACGAAGTTCTTGAAGATCTTTTGAACCTATGACTTATCATCAAGGAAAAATACCCACGTAAATCTGGAAAAATGATCAACTATAACCAGACCATAGGAATTTCCACCGAGACTCTTGTAAGCATTGGGACCGAAAAGTTCCATGTGAAGTAACTCGAGTGGTCTCCTAGTAGTCATGATATTCTTAACGGGATGACTTCCACCTACTTGCTTTCCAGCTTGACAAGCACTACAAAGTCTATCTTTGTCAAAGATAACATCTTTAACACCAAGTATATGATCACCTTCGATAAGTTTATCTAAATTACGCATGCCAACATGTCCTAATCTTCTATGCCAAAGCCAACCTTTTGAAAATTTAGCAATTAAACAAGTGCGAGGCTTGGATCTCTTAGTGAAATCAACAATGTATAGATCACCTCTACGGAAACCGGTAAAGACTATTTTATGATTATCTTGACGAAACACTTGGCAATCTACTTTCGTGAATAACACATTGAAACCGAAGTCGGCAAGTCTAGATACAGAAAGAATATTGTAGCCAAGGGATTCAACAAGCATCACATTTTGAATTGAGCTATCATGAGATATGGCCACCTTACCAAGGCCAAGTACCTTACCCTTAGAATTGTCTCCAAAGGTCATGTGCCTTCGAGGACCTTGATTAGGCATGATCTCTTGGAACATGTCTTTATCACCAGTCATGTGATCCGTACATCCACTATCCAGAATCCACTCTTTTCCTCCAGACATTTAATCCTTGAAGTTTGCCATTAGACTTAGATTCTTCATGATCTTCTCATGCTCGATGTCGAACAACTCATCTTCTCCAAGTTAGTCATGTTCCACATTGTCATCATCAAGTGGGAAATCCTCGTCATAAAGAACAAGAGATTCGTTACAATTGTGATCATGACAATGTTCAAGTTTATGAATGTGAATGGCTTCAAAGATAATGTTATTGATAGCGGTGAAATCTCCCTTAGTATGCATAAGATCACGAAGCTCAAATAGGCATTTATCAAAATTTGGATCACTAGGCTTCGTTTTGTGAAAGGCAACAGTTTTATAAAGAATTCCATCAAGACTTCCTAATGAAAGATTTGGATATCGTTTCTCCAAATCAGCCCACAAGGTATAGGAACATGCAAAGTTCTTCAATCGAGAAAGCACGAATCTTGGTAGACTTCTAACTATGAGATTGATAGTTCTTAGGTTACCTAGCATGTTAATTTCCTCTTCATGTGTGGGATGCAATTCATCAATAGGGAGCACATAGGGGTTTTCGATATATTTTCTCAAATGGAATTTATCAAATAGATCAATCATGGCATTCTTCCATTGATCATAGTACTCTCCATCAAGAATGGGCACTCTACAATACAAACTCTCTACACTAAACACATCCATCTTCCTCCTCGGTGATTAAACCGATGCAATGGAGACCAAAGCTCTGATACCAATTGACGGATCACTAGAAGAGTGTCTAGAGGGGGTGAGTAGACTACCAGCAGAAAATTAAAACTTAACATTTTCCCAAATTAATTGGTTGGTAGATTTTAACATTTTTAGCAAGGCTTGCAAGTCTACATACCCTACACATGCATGTCAACAAATATAGCAGCGGAAAGTAAAGACATTGCACATGAAGTAAAGAGTTGAGATATGGAGCTCAAACGCAATTGGAGACGCAAGGATTTTTCCCATGGTTCTGTAGGTGGTGCTATCGTACGTCCACCTTTATGGAGTCTTCAACCCACGGAGGATAACGGTCGCGAGAGTCCACGGAGGGCTCCACCCATAAGGGTCCACGAAGTAGCAACCTTGACTATTCCATAACGGTTCCGTCCACGAAGGACTAGCCTCACTATGGGTAGATCTTCACGAAGTAGGCGATCTCCTTGCCCTTACAAACTTCTTGGTTCACTCCACAACACGAAGTAGGAGGCTCCCAAGCGACACCTAACCAATCTAGGAGGCACCACCCTCCAAAAGGTAATAGGCTTTGTAATGTCGATCAACTCCTTGCTCTTGTGCTTCAAGATGATAGACTCCTCTACACACAATCACTCTCTCACAGATATGGCTTGGTAGAATAGATGGGATTGGTGGAAGGCAACTTGGGGAGGCTAGAAATAAATATCCATATGGTTGGAGTGGAAGATCTTGACCTCAAGACAAGGGTAGGTGGTTCTCTCCTAGAAAACTGATAGGATAGGTATGGAATAGTCCTGAGTGCTTCTCTCTCGAGTAGGTGGTGGTGGAGGGGTATATATAGGCATACCCAAAAATCGAGCCGTCACACACAATAATTCATACTCGGTGACACCGATGTGTTAATCTCGATGGTACCGAAGTGACCAAAAGGTGGCAACTTTTGAATCTCGGTGAGACCGATATAGGAATCTCAGTTGCACCGATAAGGTGACCAACGATGAGAATGCTCAATCTCGGTGGCGACGATTCGACAATCTCGGAGGGCCCGCAACTGTGAACTTGCGTAACAGAAAATTGGCAGCCTGAACTCGATGGCACCGATATGGAATCGGTTGCACCGAAGTGGCTAGGGTTTGGCTGAGTCTGTCTAGGGTTTGGAATCGGTGGCACTGAATATATAATTTTGGTTGCACCGATTTTGAGTGTTTGACTTTGGACAGACTTTGGCGGGAGAGTTTGTGGGTGTCTTTGGTGACTATAACTTGTGCACGTATGAGCATTTTGTTCACCAACAAAACCTCACCCTCTTTTAATAGTATTGGCTTTCCTATGGACTCAAAGTGATTTCTCACAAATATAAAATGTAGAGTCCTCTTGCTTGAAGTTTTGCCAACCTATTTCCTTGCATCTTTGGGTGTTCCACAATCTCTCTGCTAACTCAACTCTCCATGGACTATTATGTGAAACACACTAGATAAAAGTATTAGTCCAAGAGACAATGTATGTTGTCATGAATTATCAAAACCACCACGGGAGCATGTTGTGCTTTGAGGAACCCAAATCATTTTTATTTTAAATTCAAGATTTATAAATGAATTAAATTAAATCATTTAGTAAGACATTAAGATGTGAATTATTTTCAAAATATTTTGCAAGTCAAACATGTTCAATTAATTCAAATTAACTCAAGTCACACTTGAACCAAAAAAATTCAAATGAATGCAAGTCATACAGTTTTCTAATGAATTCAAACTCAAATTAGATTAAAATCTTTAATTCAAACGTTTTCAAAACAAGAGTGTCAATTGAACTGATGTTATGTATATTCAAATACAATTAAGGATCAAATGGAATTCAAACACAAATTGAATCTTATTGAATTGTCTTTGGAATTGATTAATGTGACTTATTTATTAAGAGTGCTCAGCTTTATTGGTGTGACAAAATAAACTCATTGGGCGCCGCAGATCAAATCAGGAATTAAATTGTAAGAACAAATTGACGAGAACCAAACCACAAATCCAACACTTGTGCGTTGTGTATTTGCAATCATGCAAGTTTTCTCGTTGCATGAATTGTTTGCTTATGATTGCTATTTGTCATTTGTTTGATGTCACTAGATTACGAGGAGTGTAAACCTTATGACTATGAGGAGTGAACCAATGACTACAACAACCAAAGCAAGTTCCATTTTAATAATATTACCTAGTATTTTATTTGAATTGTAGTTTTGCCATGATAGGTCTGTCAGTTTAGGACGCTAAATTCTGTACAACCTAGTAGTTGACAACTTAGGTCTAAACTTACCCTGACCTTGTAATCATCGAGTAGTTGCTTACCTGCTTTGATGTGGCTGGAAAAAATCAGTTATTATTACACCATACAACCACATGGTTGACTACTTAATTAATGAATCGATCTGGGTGTACTGGCTTTGATTGTATTATCGATGTGTAGTCTTTGGTGGGGAATGCCACCCAGTGATACGTCTCCAACGTATTTATAATTTATGAAGTATTCATGCCATATTCACATATGTTTACAATACTTTTATATGGTTTTGACGCACTTTATATTATTTATTTAGAACTAACCCGGACTGACGTTGTTTTCAGCAGAACTACTGTGTTGTTATTTTTTTGTGCAGAAATAAAAGTTCTCCAAATGCAACAAAACTTTTTAATGATTTTTTGGAACAAAAAAGGCAGTAGAAGCTTCATGGGAGGTCTATAAGAGCCACTAGGTGACCACAACCCACCACCATGCGCCAGGCCCCTCCGGCGCGCCCTGGTGGTCTGTGCTCTCCTCGTGGCCCATCTTCACGTGAAACCAACGCTCAAAAATCCTATATACTCAGAAACCACCAAAAATAACCCTAGACTCCTTGTTCCGCTGCCGCAACTCTTTATGTCGACGAAAAAACAATCTGGAGGCGTTCAAGTACCCTGCTGGAGAGGGTAGATCATCTTTGGTGGCCATCTTCATCATCCCAACGGAGGCCATGATGAGGAGGGAGTAGTCCACCCTCGGGGCTGAGGGTTTGTACCAGCAGCTATGTGTTTAATCTCTCTCTCTCTCTCTCTCTCTCTCTCTCGTGTTCTTGAGATGGCACGATCTTGATGTATCACGGGCTTCGTTAATATAGTTGGATCATATGGTGTTTTGCCCTCTCTATCTTGTTGTGATAAATTGATTTTTCCCTTTGAGTTTTTTTATTATCAAATTGAATACTTTTATGGCTTTGAGAGCGCTTGATATATGTATTGCATGCGGATACCCATAGTGAAATTAGGGTATTCAAGTGGTTCGCTTGATATATATTATGGCGTCAACTTGCGGATTCCGGTGACATTGGGGATCTATGCATAGGGGTTGATTGCACGTTTTCATACCTTGTTCCCCTATAGAAATCTTGGGGCATTCTTTGAAGTTTTTTGTGTTGGATTGAGTATTATGAATCTGAAATTGTTTGATGCATACCATATAATCAACTCCTGGATACTTGTCGTGACACTAGAGTATCTAGGTCACATTAGAGTTGGTTGATGCGTATCATATGGTGTTATTCCAGCACGAACTCTTAGATAGATCGACCGGAAAGGATAACTTGGTGTTATTTTAGTACGAAATCTTGGATAGATCGATGAGGAAGGATAACTTTGAGGTGGTTTCGTACCGTACAAACAATTTCTTCTTATGTTCTCCGCTATATTAGAACTTTGGAATGATTCTTCATTGCACGTTGAGGGATAGTTATGTGATCCAGTTATATTAGCATTGTTGAGAGATTGCACTAGTGAAAGTACGGACCCTGGACCTTATTGTTGGAAATATGCCCTGGAGGCAATAAACAATGTGTTTATTATTATATTTCCTTGTTCATGATAATTGTTTATTATCCATGCTATAATTGTATTGATTGGAAACACATTACATGTGTGGATAGATAGACAACACTTTGTCCCTAGTGTGCCTCTAGTAAACTAGCTCGTTGATCAAAGATGGTCAAGGTTTCCTAGCCATTGACATAAGATCTCATTTGATAATGGGATCGCATCATTAGGAGAATGATGGGATGGACAAGACCCAAACTATAAACATAGCATCTGATCGTGTCAGTTCATTACTACAGTTTTCTGCATGTCAAGTATAGGTTCCTACGACCATGAGATCATGTAACTCATGGACACCGGAGGAGTGCCTTGTGTGTATCAAACATCACAACATAACTGGGTGACTATAAAGGTTCTCTACAAGTATCTCCGAGGGTGTCTGTTGGGTTGGCATGGATCAACACTCGGATTTGTTACTCCGTGTGACGGAGAGGTATCCCAGGGCCCACTCGGTAATACAACATCACAACAAGCCTTGCAAGCAATGTGACTAAGTGTTAGTCATGGGATCTTGTATTATGAAACGAGTAAAGAGGCTTGCCAGTAACGAGATTGAACTAGGTATGGAGATACCGATGATCGAATCTCGGGCAAGTAACATACCGAAGAACAAAGGGAACATCATATGGGATTAACTGAATCCTTGACATAGAGGTTCGACCGATAAAGATCTTCATAGAATATGTAGGAAACAATATGGGCATCCAGGTCTCGCTATTGGTTATTGATCATAGAGGTGTCTCGGTCATGTCTACATAGTTCTTGAACCCGCAGGGTCTACACACTTAAGGTTTGGTGATGTTTCGGTAGTATAGAGTTATGCATGGTGGTGACCGAAGGTTGTTCGGAGTCCCGGATGAGATCACAGACATCACGAGGATCTCCAAAATGGTCTAGAGGTAAATATTTATATATAGGAAGTCCTGTTTTGGTCACCGGAAAAGTTTGGGGCTCATCGATAGGGTATCGGGAGTGCCGGGAAAGTACCGGGGGACCATCGGGAGGTGTATTTCGACCCAAGAGGTTACATGGGATGTGGGAGGATGAATACCAGCCCTTAGTGGCTGGCCAAAGTTCCACAGAAGGCCCATGCGGATGGGAAGAAATTCCAAAGTAGAAAAGGTGGAAAAAGGCAAAAAGGTGGAAATAAGGAAGGAGTCTTAATCCTACTAGAAGTGGAGGAGGAGGACTCCTCCTCTCCACTTCGGCCAAAGCCTCCTAGGGTTGGCCCTTGCACCAAGCCTCCTCCTCTCCTCCTCCTATATATAGTATAGGTTTTAGGGTTTTTTGCACATAGATTTTCAGCCACGTGCAAACCTCTCCTCTAGTCCGTAGTTTCTCCTCTAGATCGGTTTCGACAGTGCTTAGGCGAAGCCCTGCTGGAATTACTCCACCACCATCGCCGCAACGCTATCGCGCTGCCGGAGAACTCATCTACCTTACTGCTCCCTCTTCCTAGATCAAGAAGGCGGAGATCGTCATCAAGCCGTACATGTGTTGAACGTAGAGGTGCCATCCGTTTGGTGCTAGATCGGGACGGATCATGATTGGATCGCGGGATGCTCGGCGATCTGGATCGCAAAGATGTTCGACTACATCAACCGCGTTTCTTAACGCTTCCCGCTTAGCGATATACAAGGGTACGTAGATCCACTCTCCCTCTCATAGATGCTCATCACCGTGGATAGATCTTGCGTGTGCGTACAAAAATTATGTTTCCCATGCAACGTTCCCCATCAGTGGTATCAGAGCCAGGTTTATGTGTAGATGAGATCTCGAGTAGAACACAAAGAGTTTGTGGGAGTTGATGCTTAGATTGCCTCCTCTCTTGGTCGTGTTTTGGTTCAGCGGTATTGTGGAATGAAGCGTCCCAGACCAACCTTACTCGTACGCTTACGAGAGACCGGTTCCATCGACTGACGTGTAACTTCGTTGCACAAAGATGGCTGGCGGGTTTATGTTTCTCCAACTTTAGTTGGATTGGATTTGACAAAGGAGGTCCTTGAGAAGGTTGAAAAGCAACTTATGTATCACCGTTGTGGTTTATGCGTAGGTGAGAATTGTTCTTGCTAGATACCCATAGCAGCCACGTAAAACATGCAACAACAATTAGAGGAAGTCTAACTTGTTTTTGCAGGGTATGTTTTGATGCGATATGGCCAATTACATGATGAGCTTTATGTGATGTATGAGATAATCATGTGTTGTATAGAATATCATGACTTGCATGTCGATGAGTACGACAACCAGCAGGAGCCATAGGGTTGTCTTTAATTATTGTATGACTTGTGTGTTAATCATTAAGCGCTATGTAATGCTTTACTTTATCGCTAAACGGTAGCAATAGTAGTAGAAGCATGGCGGGCGCGACAAACCCGATGGCGACACGTTGATGGAGATCAAGATGATGGAGATCATGGTGTCGTGCCGGTGACGATGGAGATCATGCCGGTGCTTTCAAGATGGAGATCAAAAGCACAAGTTCATACCCATATCATGTCACTTATGATTTGCATGTGATGTTAATCCTTTTATGCACCTTGTTTTGCTTAGGACGACGGTAGCATTACAAGGTGATCCCTCACTTAAATTTCAAGATGAATTGTGTTCTCCTCGAGTGTGCATCGTTGCAAAAGTTCGTCGTGTCAAGACACCACGTGATGATCGGGTGTGATAGACTCTACGTTCACATATAACGGGTGCAAGCCAGTGTTGCACATGCAAAACACTCGGGTTAAACTTGATGAGCCTAGCATGTATAGACATGGCCTCAAAACACAAGAGATCGAAAGGTCGATCATGAGTCATATAGTAGATATGATCAACAAGATGATGTTCATGATTGAAACCACCTCAACTCACGTGATGATCGGACTTGAGTTGGTGAATTTGGATCATGTGACACTCAGATGACCTGAGGATGTCAATTTGAGTGGGAGCTTTAGTAATTTGATTAACTAAACTCATTATCTTGAACAATAGTCTAAGTAACCTTTGCATATTTATGTTGTAGATCAATGGCTCGCGCAGTAGCACCCCTGAATTTTAATGCATTCCTAGAGAAAGCTAAGTTGAAAGATGATGGAAGTAACATTGTGGACTGGGGCCATATTCTGAGGATTATCCTCATGGCTTCCCAGAAATCATATGTCCTTGATGCACCGCTTGGTGACCAACCCGAAGACATGTCATCCAAAGACGTTAAGAACGCTTGGGAGGCACGTTCTGGAGATTACTTAATAGTTTAGTGTGCAATGTTGTATGGCTTAGAACCGGGACTTCAAAGACGTTTTGAACGTCATGGAGCATATGAGATGTTCCAGGAGTTGAAGTTTATCTTTCATAAGAATGCCCGGATCGAGAGGTATGAGACCTCTGATAAGTTCTATGTTTGCAAAATGGAGGAGAACGGGTCTATCAGTGAACATATACTCAGAATGTCTGGGTATTCGATTCGTCTGGAAGAGTTGGGAATGCCCCTTCCGTTAGAGGCAATCACAGATAGAGTTCTGCAATCACTGCCACCTAGCTACAAGAGCTTTGTGATGAACTATAACATGCACGGGATGAACAAGTCAGTTGCTGAGATATTTGCGATGCTGAAAATCGCTGAGTCTGAAATCCAGAAAGAACATCAAGTGTTGATGGTCAATAAAATCACTAGTTTTAAGAAGAATGGCAAGGACAAGGGCAAGAAGGGTAAATCCAAGAAGGATGGCAAAGCAGTTGCTCCTCCTGTAAAGAACCCAAGGCTGGACCCAAGCCAGAAATTGAGTGCTTTCATTGCAAGGGAACTGGTCACTGGAAGCAGAACTGTCCCAAGTACCCGACTGACAAGAAGGCGGCCAACAACAAACAAGGTATATATGATATACATATTATTGATGTGTACCTGACTAGCTCTCGTTGTAGTGCCTGGGTATTTGCTACCGGTTCGGTTGCTCACATTTGCAACTCAAAATAGGAACTACGGAATAGATGAAGGTTGGTGAAGGATGAAGTGACGATGCGCGTGGGAAATGGTTCCAAGGTTGATGTGATCGCCGTCGGCACGCTCTCTCTTCGATTACCATCGGGATTAGTGATTAACCTGAATAATTGTTATTTAGTGCCTGCGTTAAGCATGAACATTATATCTGGATCTTGTTTGTTGCGAGACAATTACTCATTTAAATCGGAGAATAATGGTTGTTCTATTTATATGAGTGATATCTTTTATGGTCATGCACCCAATGTGAGGGGTTTATTCATATTGAATCTTGATAGTGATGATACACATGTTCATAACATTGATGCCAAAAGATGTAGAGTCGATAATGATAGTACCACTTTCTTGTGGCACTGCCGTTTGGGTCATATTTGTGTAAAACGCATGAGGAAACTCCATGCTGATGGACTTTTGGAGTCACTTGATTTTGAATCACTTGACACATGTGAACCATGCCTCATGGGCAAGATGACTAAAACGCCGTTCTCTGGAATAATAAAACAGGCAAGTGACTTATTGGAAATCATACATACCAATGTGTGCGGTCCAATAAATGTTACAGCGCGTGGTGGATATCGTTATTTTCTCACCTTCACTGATGACCTAAGTAGATATGGGTATATTTACTTAATGAAACACAAGTCTGAAACGTTTGGAAAGTTCAAGCAATTTCAGAGTGAAGTTGAGAATCATCGTAACAAGAAGATCAAATTCCTGCAATCTGATCGAGGAGGTGAATATCTGAGTTATGAGTTTGGCAGTCACTTAAGACAGTGTGGAATTATTTCACAGTTGACACCTCCCGGAACACCATATCGTAATGGTGTGTGCGAACGTCGTAATCGAACCTTATTAGATATGGTGCGTTCTATGATGTCTCTTGCTGATTTGCCACTATCATTTTGGGGTTATGCATTAGAGACAACCTCATTCACTTTAAATAGGGCACCATCGAAATCCGTTGAGACGACGCCATATGAACTATGGTTTGGCAAGAGGCCAAAGTTGTCGTTTCTTAAAGTTTGGGGATGTGATGCTTATGTCAAAAAGCTTCAGCCTGAAAAGCTGGAACCCAAAGCGGAGAAATGCGTCTTCATAGGATACCCGAAAGAGACAGTCGAATATACCTTCTATCTCAGATCCGAAGGCAAAGTGTTTGTCGCTAAGATCGGAACATTTCTTGAGAGAGAGTTTCTCTCGAAAGAATTGAGTGGGAGGAAAATAGAGCTTGATGAGGTTATTGAACCTTTACTTCAACCAGAAAGTAGCGCAGCGCAAAAAGATGTTTCTGTGGAACCTACGACGGTAGAAGAGGAAGTTAATGATGATGATCATGAAGCTTCGGATCAATCTACTATTGAACCTTGTAGGTCGACAAGGCCGCGTACTACTCCTAAGTGGTATGACAACCCTGTCTTGGAGGTCATGTTGTTGGACAACAATGAACCTATAATCTATGGAGGAGCAGTGATGGGCTCGAATTCCAAGAAATGGTTAGAGGACATGAAATCCGAGATGGGATCCATGTATGAAAACAAAGTATGGACTTTGGAAGTATTATCTTAAGGGCAAAAGGCCATTCAGAACAAACGGATCTTTAAGAAGAAGACGGACGCAGACGGTAATGTCACCGTCTATAAAGCTCGACTTGTGGCATAGGGTTTTTCACAAGTTCAAGGAGTTGACTACGATGAGACCTTCTCACCCGTAGCGATGCTTAAGTCTGTCAGAATCATGTTAGCAATAGCTGCTTATTTCGACTATGATATTTGGCAAATGGATGTCAAAACAGCGTTCCTCAACGGTTTCCTTGAGGAAGAGTTGTATTTGATGCAAGCAGAATGTTTTGTCGATCCAGAGAATGTTGACAAAGTTTGCAAACTCCAGCGGTCCATTTATGGACAGGTGCAAGCATATCAGAGTTGGAATAAGCGTTTTGATGAGGTGATCGAAGCGTTTGGGTTTATACAAGTTTATGGAGAAGCTTGTATTTACAAGAAAGTGAGTGGGAGCACTATAGCGTTTCTAATATTATATGTGGATGACATATTTCTGATGGAAACAATATAGAAATGCTGGAAAGCGTGAAGGAATATTTGAACAAGAGTTTTTCAATGAAGGACCTAGGAGAAGTTGCTTTCATTTTAGGCATTATCTATAGAGATAGATCAAAACACTTGATAGCACTTTCACAAAGCACATACCTTGATAAAGTTTTGAAGAAGTTCAAAATGGATCATTCCAAGAAGGGGTTCTTGCCTATGTTACAAGGTGTGAAGTTGAGCAAGACTCAATGCCCAGTGACTGCAGAAGATAGAGAGGAGATGAGTGTCATCCCATATGCTTCAACCATAGGCTCTATCATGTATGCAATGCTATGCACAAGACCCGATGTCAGCCTTGCCATAAGTATGGCCGAAAGGTTTCAAAGTGATGCTAGAATGGAGCACTGGACGGCGGTCAAGAATATCCTTAAGTACCTGAAAAGGACTAAGGAACTGTTTCTCGTTTATGGAGGTGATCAAGAGCTCGTCGTAAAGGGTTACGTCGATGCAAGCTTTGACACTGATCCGGATGACTCTAAGTTGCAAACCGGATCCGTATTTATTCTTAACGAGGGAGCGGTAAGCTGGTGCAGTTCCAAGCAAAGCATGGTAACCGATTCTACATGCGAAGCGGAGTACATCGCAGCCTCGGAGGCGGCGAAGGAAGGTGTTTGGATAAAGCAGTTCATGACAGATCTTGGAGTAATGCCCAGTGCACTGAATCCAATGACTCTATTTTGTGACAACACTGGTGCCATTGCTCTGGCCAAGGAACCAAGGTTTCACAAGAGGACCAGACACATAAAGCGACGCTTCAATTCCATACGCGATTACATCGAGGAGAAGGACATAAGTATTTGCAAAGTGCGCACGGATCTGAATGTTGCAGACCCGTTGACTAAACCTCTTCCAAGGGCTAAACATGATCAACACCAGAGCTACATGGGTGTTAGATTCATTACAATGTAAATCACATAGTGATGTGAACTAGATTATTGACTCTAGTGCAAGTGGGAGACTGTTGGAAATATGCCCTAGAGGTAATAAATAAAGTGTTTATTATTATATTTCCTTGTTCATGGTAATTTTTTATTATCCATGCTACAATTGTATTGATTGAAAACACATTACATGTGTGGATAGATAGACAACACTTTGTCCCTAGTATGCCTCTAGTAGACTAGCTCGTTGATCAAAGATGGTCAAGGTTTCCTAGCCATTGACATAAGATGCCATTTGATAATGGGATCACGTCATTAGGAGAATGATGGGATGGACAAGACCCAAACTATAAACGTAGCATATGATCATGTCAGTTCATTACTACAGTTTTCTGCATGTAAAGTATATGTTCATACGACCATGAGATCATGTAACTCACGGACACCGGAGGAGTGCCTCTTGTGTATCAAACGTCACAACGTAAATAGGTGACTATAAAGGTGCTCTACAGGTATCTCTGAGGGTGTCTATTGGGTTGGCATGGATCAACACTGGGATTTGTTACTCCGTGTGACGGAGAGGTATCTCAGGGCCCACTCGGTAATACAACATCACAACAAGCCTTGCAAGCAATGTGACTAAGTGTTAGTCACGGGATCTTGTATTACGGAACGAGTAAAGAGGCTTGCCGGTAACGAGATTGAACTAGGTATGGAGATACCGACTATCGAATCTCGGGCAAGTAACATATCGAAGAACAAAGGGAACATCATACAGGATTAAGTGAATCCTTGACATAGAGGTTCGATCGATAAAGATCTTCATAGAATATGTAGGAACCAATATGGGCATCTAGGTCCCGCTATTGGTTATTGATCATAGAGGTGTCTCGGTCATGTTTACATAGTTCTTGAACCCGCAGGGTCTGCACACTTAAGGTTTGGTGACGTTTCGGTAGTATAGAGTTATGCATGGTGGTGGCCGAAGGTTGTTCGGAGTCCCGGATGAGATCCATACGTCATGAGGAGCTCCGGAATGGTCTGAAGGTAAATATTGATATATAGGAAGTCCTGTTTTGGTCACCGGAAAAGTTCCGGGCTCATCGGTAGTGTACCGGGAGTGCCGGGAAGGTACCGGTGGACTATCGTGAGCTGTATTTCGACCCAAGAGGTTACATGGGCTGTGGGAGGATGAATACCAGCCCTTAGTGGGCTGGCCAAAGTCCCACAGGAGGCCCATGCGTCTGGTAAGAAATTCCAAAGTGGAAAAGGTGGAAATAAAGGAGTCCTAATCCTACTAGGAGTGGAGGAGGAGGACTCCTTCTCTCCACTTCGGCCGAAGCTTCCTAATGCTGGCCCTTGCGCCAAGCCCCCTCCCCTCCTCCTCCTATATATACTAGAGGTTTTAGGGTTTTTTGCACATAGATTTTCAGCGACGTGCAAACCTCTCCTCTAGTCCGTAGTTTCTCCTCTAGATCGGTTTCAGCAGTGCTTAGGCGAAGCCCTGCTGGAATTGCTCCACCACCATTGCCGCAACACTGTTGTGCTTCCGGAGAACTCGTCTAGCTCTCCGCTCCCTCTTGCTGGATCAAGAAGGCGGAGATCGTCATCAAGCCGTATGTGTGATGAACGTGGAGGTGCCGTTCGTTCGGTGCTAGATCGGGACGGATCGTGATTGGATCGTGGGCCGCTCGCCAATTTGGATCGCAAAGACGTTCGACTATATCAACCGCGTTTATTAACGCTTCCTGCTTAGCAATCTACAAGGGTACATAGATGCACTCTCCCTCTCGTAGATGCTCATCACGATGGATAGATCTTGCGTCTGCGTAGGAAATTTTTTGTTTCCCATGCAACGTTCCTCATCTCTTATTTCCAAGCATTTATAAAATGTTTTGCTGTTTGTTTACCACTTGTTACCTTGATGTTCTTACATTTTCAGATTACAAAAACCTATTTCTATCATCCATATTACACTTGTATCACCATCTCTTCGCCGAACTAGTGCACCTATACAATTTGCCATTGTATTGGGTGTGTTGGGGACACAAGAGATTTCTTGTATTTGATTGCAGGGTTGTTTGAGAGAGACCATCTTCATCCTACACCTCCCATGGATTGATAAACCTTAGGTCATCCACTTGAGGGACAATTGCTACTGTCCTACAAAACTCTGCGCTTGGAGGCCCAACATAGTCTACAAGAATAAATTTGCATAGTAGACATCACCCAAGTATCAAAGAGATTGTACAAGTTCAAAAGTTGAGTAGCTTCCATGTTTAACCATGAGATAGTATGGGCTCTGTCTTGACCAAGTAGGTTGTGGAACCCTCCTGTGGCAGACCAACAGATGCAGGTGTGTAGGTTTGGTTTGGTTTGTCTTTTTCTGAGAGGGTGACTGCTTCCCAAAAGTCATGTCTTGTTCTACCTAGCTACTTCACATTTGAAGTTTAGTAGCAGGAGGGTGTGATCGTGAATCACGGGTAAAGTACACAGACCTCTGGAGAGTGTATGAAACTGATCATGATCAATCGTGTCCCTGGTTACATACAAATTCGAGCAACTCATCTGAGAATTGTCAGCTTGAAATCAAACACCTCTTTCAAATAAAAATTTATGGATTAAATTAATGTGGAGTTATGGCACTGATCTCAAAGAACCGGGGTTTACCAGGGTCTCTGTACAGAAGTTTGGGATGCCTGGGTATACCATAAGCCCACATGCTTGAACTGCATTGGGGTTACGATCGGGGTTTACCGGAAGTGCCTATAGACTACAATCGGGGTTTACCAGAAGAGTCATATGGCTACCAGAGTAGAACAGTATAAAATAAATAGTGCAAAACTGTGTTTTTTGCAAAGAGCCTTGAACTCCACAAGCCAAAGTGCATGTAGACGAACAAGTTTCCATTAACTATAGACTTGCCAATACATTCAATGTATTGACCCTAGTGGCTGCAACATATCATGTTGCATGTGATTATTATGAGGAGTGACTTATGTAGGGTTACGTGTCTCCACTCGACATGCTTCCATGTGGCCTTGATGGAGCTTACCAAGACATCTACCTCAGATTTACTATCGCTTCATATGAACTCGGTTTTCTTATTATAAGACTATGTATTTGACTAGCCACTGGCTAGAGTGTGTAAGACTATTTGTCTTTTGGATCTGTGTGATGTAATGTAACATCCCAAAATTTCATTTTGGAATGTTATTAATATATCTATGCATCCATCTGCATCACTGTTTGAATTTATGTGTTAATTGAAATGCCTTCTCTGAACTTCTGAAAGCCCTTTCAATTTTTCCCTAACTTGCTTTCACCTATTTGAAATTTTGGTTAAATGATCAAAATAAGAGGGGAGTAACATGACACTCCACACCAGGGTCATTTTGGTGATCTATTTGAACAAAAGTAACCAGGAGTTGTTTTGAAAATATTTGCAAAAAGGATTCAAAACAATTAGGCAATTTCTGAAAATATTATTTTTCTCGAAGTGTTCAAATGACAGAATAAAAATGTTCATTAAATAGCATTTATTATTGTGTTAATTTTGATATATAATACCCCTATATTTACAAACTATCTGAATGCCTTAAATGTTTTTGAAACGCTTTGGAAAAACATTAAACAGAAACCGGTAACGGTTACTGTATTAAACGGGCCGGCCCAACGGCTTTAAAAGCCGAGACCGTTACCGGTCGGCCGACCGACGCGCAACGGACGCCTTACCTCTCACTGCCACTGGACCCCACCCGACCGACCGTTTTACCCGAACGGTCATCTCCTTCCTCCCCGCACGCGCCGGACTTCGCCGGCAGTTACTCCCTTTCCCCCGGATCTCTCTCCCCTCTCCTCCCCCGCACCCCTCGAGCACCCTATAAGTACCGGCCAGCCCCGCCTTTCATTTTTCCCCCGAGCCCCCTCTGTCCCTCACCGAGGCGCTGCCCAATTGCTCGCCGGAGTAGCCACCCCACCGAAGCTCCCGTCGACCGTAGCCGTCGATTCCGACCACCGTTCCACCCACACGTGCCACCAGTCGACTCCGGAGACCCGTCGCAGTCGCCCGGACCACTTCGCTGCCTTCCCCGACCACCGGAGCACCTCGCCGTCGTCTTCGCCGCTTCCGGACTCGCCGGAGACCTCCGACGCCGGCCACCTTTCCCCCGTAAGCTCCCTCGACCCTTGGATCCAGAATCAACGCCTGAGATTAGATCGGAAATAATTCCGAACCGGTATCACCTACCGACCGGTCGTCCGCTCGAAACCACCTACTGCACGCGCTCGCTAGCCAATAGGACAGCGCCACGTAGCCCCCCTGGCCGTTGCAAATCATTTTCCTTTCCTGTTTTTGTTTTAATTAACACAATGCTTCAAATTTTCTTTTGCTTATAACTTTTAACCTGTTTAATATTTTGAGTTAATTATTTTTGCAATAGCTCACATTTTTCATGTAGTTTCACCCTGTACTTTTAAATTTCAAATTTGAACTATAAAATTTGAATTTAATCAAATTTGCTCAAAATCTTCAAATCTGAATAACTAGAGTTTGAAAATAGATTTTGATATGAATATTTTTGCTACTGTTTGGTATTAGTTAGGACTACCTTCATGCTTAGTTTGAAGATTTTAGGATATATTTGATTAGTGTTTTAGCTATAAACAGAATCTGCCTAGTATTACAATATAGTTTTATTTACTTAGTTTTAGTTAGTTCAATTTAGATTTAGTTTTAATTTGTCTAGTAGGTTCTGTTGTTTATACATTTAGTGTTTTACTTATTGTTAATAAAAATATAAAAATTGTTTAGTTTATTTCTTTGTTAATGTAGGAATCACAACTTCTTTTCAAATAGGTTTATTTTGATTAAAACAGCTAGTTAGTAATAGTTTTGCTTTCAAACAAAGTTTTATATAATTTAATTTTGTTTTCTAAAACAAGTTTATTTGTAAATTCTTTTCTGTTAAGAACATGTTTTGCTAATAAATAATAAGTTTTGTTTTGCTCTTTTGATAGTAAAACTATAGTTGATTCATATAGTGTTTATCAAAACTTTTACAAACTTTACCAAAGTTTTCTCAACAAACTTAAATTGATTTTCTTCTGTTTATTAATAAAAATATTTTATTGTTTCCTTGCTGTCAACAATTGTTTTGTTATTTCAAAATAGTTTTATTATGTTAGTAGTGTTTTATCAATCATCTTCTTAGTAAACAAAACTTTGTGTGTTTTTCTTACTTATGATTTGTACATTGTTTTTGTCTTGATTGTTTGCTAATTCTTGGTTGATGTTTGTGAGTTACAATATTTTGTTGTATGCTGATTGAGTGCTTGTTGCTTCGTTAGATTATCCGGAGTGCGAAGCTTGTTACTTAGAGTCACTCACGTACGAAGATCATCAATCAGGCAAGTCACTTTGATCATGTTTACCCATGTTTTATATGCATTAGTTCTACCATCTCCCCAAATTGCATGCAAGATAGGTTAGTTGGAAACTTGGTTACATTGTAGTAGTATCATGTGGTAGGTACCCCCCTCAAACTCTTTGACACATTGGCCCCGGGAAACGTTGTTTTA
Source organism: Hordeum marinum (assembly GCA_022496015.1). NCBI lineage: Eukaryota > Viridiplantae > Streptophyta > Magnoliopsida > Poales > Poaceae > Hordeum > Hordeum marinum. The sequence goes on along the minus strand of CM039674.1, from coordinate 430,992,548 downwards.
CTTTTTGCTATGCTATTAGTAGACGGGGTTGGTTGTGTGATTCATGAGAGTTGAGAGAGTTAATAATTTCAAGACCTACATAATGATCAAGATTTAAGACTCCGAGTTTTCAACATACCTCTGGGTGGATGATGGTTGAACGGCACCCTGGAGAAACCAGTGGATTTGCCTAGGTGATGCTGGAGATGGCCAGTATTCACGCGGAAAGGTCCACCCAGGCACAAAGAGATGGATGGATGCTTTAAAACCCAAGGCTTACCTGCACAGCCACAAGTCATTATGGGCTCTGGCTTGGTTGGATATCGTGGTGACCCTGGACAGGCGGTGCTACGAGAGGTAGAAGAACGGTAGGAAAGGATGGGCACCGACAGAGTCGCAGGGAAACCCTTTGGAAGACCATGTTTTGGTCATCCGTTTCTCAAACACCCTGAAGTGCGAGAAATCAAACGGAGGCGACCAAATCTTGTGGGGAACGTGTGCAAAACTCTGCAGAGTACTCAAACCTAATCGATTAGCCGTGTCCACGGTCATGGAAGACTTGAGCCAAAGGTACTGAAACTTCCGGAACTCTCAACACAATTAATATGATGATGTGGGTATTAACAATTTTGGGTATGAGAATTGGTTGGTGGAACCATCTCATTAATCAACCAACTTAGTAATATTTTTGCTTATCCCTCTCTTGATGTAGGAAAAATTGGCTTTACGCAAAAACTTACCACCCCACCTGCCATATAAGCATGTAGATTAGATGATTATCTTTTCACCCCTCTCTTGTGACTTTGCCGGCATATTCCATATGCTGACCTACACGGCTGCAACGTATCATGTTGCAGAGTATTTTTCCGACCAGGAGTGAGGACACGTTCTATGCTCAGTGAGATGCCCTTGGAGTCAGATGGACTCATCTACCTTCGACGCTTCCGCAAGATTTAGATATTCTCATGAGTTGGCTTTTAGCCACTTTATTGTAATTTTTATTGTAATAAAGGACTCGAAATGAGATTTCGATTAATATATTGCTGTGTGATTTCCCTTTGATATATACATTGATGTACCGTGTGTGTACCAGCATGATCTTGGGATGGTACGGAAACACCGGAGATTCGACCTTTCAGGTCGGGTCGCTACATGTAATAAAGGACACGTTTGTGTATGATACAACATCGTTACCGTGTATGCCGATAGTTCGGTCCAGGGGTTGGCATCAAGACAAACGGAGACCGTATGCCTGAAAAGATTGTTCATGATAGATGGAACCAGAGCAATGTGTAGACTGTGGGACGTGACCCCAGGATTGGACGAGACCATAGGAACAAAAATATTCGATTACCTTATATTTCTCTTAATCTTGTTTCTAACCTCTCCTTTTTCAAATTGTAGATGGCCGACTTCACCAAGTATGTTTATGTCGGAGAGGATACCACCACCATGTTCATGGACCAGCTCATAAGCTTGACTGAGGAATTTAAACTACCATCTCCGGTTTCATGGGAAAGGATCTGCCCGCCATAGTGCATGAGGCCCGACGACATTGGATCATCAAGGCTGTCGTACAAGGAAGACAAGTGGACCCCGATACCAACGACATCACCTTTGTCAAACAATACGTCAAATGGAGTGATGAATCGAGCAGGATGCTCAAGAAGCCCTAGGTCATGCCCTTTGGAAGTATCATAGGATGATCATGAAGTAACACCCCTTCAACAAGCTCGGGGTGGAGGCATGTCAACGATGTGGCCGCCGTGAAGCCCAAACGAGAGAAGATGAGCCGGGTGGAAAGAAACTACCAGGACATAGGGGGCCTTGTGGTGACCATTGAGGATTGCTTGGAGGAGTAGATGGGATACTATGATGAGATGATGGTGAATAGAGAAATCTTGGAGAGGTATGTGCATGAACTGCAACATGCAGTAACTGATAAGGATGACGAGAACATCATCCGAGATGCACAACTTCTTATTAAGGATAAGAGGATTAGGAGCGTGGAGAGGCAGCTCCTGGACTTGATAGTATCATCCACACCCGAACCTGAAGAGGAGGATCTCCAAGAGAGGATATGGATCAACTCTGTTGGTGAGGAGGTGCTTGTAGAGATGACACCCGAGGCGTCGAAGAAGCATAAGATTGCAGATGCTAGGAGCTACCGCAAGGCTCATGAGCGAAGCCAGGCGAGACTCTACATTGGACGTCTTAGCAAATGATAGATCACCACCATTTAGTCTTAATAAATGACCACATGTTAGCATACTAATCACACCAATTTATTCTGGGTGATTATACTCATGATCGACATTCGGTTCTCCATGAAGAGGAACGGGAAATCACAACACAAAGTGGGTAAGTTTTTCCCTCAGTTATGAAACCAAGGTTTATCGAACCAATAGGAATACTAATCTTGAACCGTCTTCAGCGGCTGCACACAAAAGAAGAAACAACTTGCACCCAACGCCAGCAAGAGGGTTGTCAATCCCCTTGATCTCGTTATTTGCAAGCAAGTGAGCTGTGTAGATAATTTAAATAATAGTAAAGTGCAAAATAAAATAAAAGGTAATAAATAACATCAAGGTAATGATAGCGTTTGTGAATATATAAGTGAATAGACCTGGGGGCCGTAGAATTCTCTAGTGGCATCTCTCATAAGCAAACCACACGGCGGGATAAATTAATTACTATTGGGCAATTGGTAAAAAAGCAAATAATTATGTGAAGTTCACGACAATGATCATGTGCATATAGGCATCACGTCCATAAGCAAATAGGCTGACTCCTGCCTGCACCTACTACTATTACTCCACTTCAAGAGCGCTTCTATGCTTGCCTCTCTAGGTATTAAGTTCATGACAAATGGAGTAATGATTGGAGAACGATGCCATGATGTAGACAAAGTAAAGTCAACTAATCTGAATAAACCCCGCCGTTTTATCCTTAGTAGCAACAACACAAAGACACAACTTGTCCCCTTCTGCCACTGGGATATAGAAACTCGTTAGGTTGAACCTACTATAACACACCACTCCCATTAAAGAAATATCAATCTAGTTGGCCAAACTATCTCAATAGATCGGAGAGCATTACAAAGCTATGATGATCATACAAATAAGAATCATAGTAACTAGGTTTGACTCAAATACTTTTCTTAAATAATTTGAACATAAAATCACAATTCATCAGATCCCAATAAACACACCATAAAAAGGGATTACATCGGATATATCAAGGCAGAGATGCGATGGACATTGTATTGAATATTGAGAGACAGAGAGAGAGATTGCCATCTAGGTACTACCTATGGACCCGTAGGTCTTGTTGGGAGACGTAGTAGTAAATCAAAATTTTCTACGTATCAACAAGATCTATCTATGGAGAAACCAGCAACTAGTGGGGATAGATTGCATCTTCATACCTTTGAAGATCGCTAAGTGGATGTGTTACAAGAACGCGGTTGGTGGAGTCGTACTCGCAGCGATTCAGATCGCGGTGGATTTCGATCTCAGCGCCGAACAACGACACCTCTGCGTTCAACACATGTGCATCCCGATGACGTCTCCTACGCCTTGATCCAGCAAGGAGGAAGGAGAGGTTGAGGGAGAGCTCTGGCAGCACGACGGCATGGTGACGGTGGAGCTACATGGACTCCGACAGGGCTTTGCCAAGCGCTACGGAGAACGAGGAAGAGGAAGGGTAGGGCTGCGCTGAGAGAGAGAGAAGTCGTGTCTCAAATCAGCCCAAACCCTTGCATATATATAGGAGGAGGGAGAGGGAGGGCTGCCTTGTCCCCTCCTCCAAGGAGGAGAGGTTCGACCGAACTAGGGGGAGAGTCCACCTCCCACAAGGGAGGTGGATCTCCTCCTTTTAAATCCTTTTGCCCTTTATCTCTTTATCCCAGCCACATGTGCCTTTCTAGAAGGTCTTGGCCAGCCCAAAAAGGGCTGACACACCTCATCTAAGGGCCCACGAAGTCCTTTGGTCGTCACACCCCTCCCGGGGGTCCTTCGGCACCCTCCCAGCACTCCCGGTACACTACCGATGAGCCCAAAAACTTTCCGGTGACCAAAACTGGACTTCCTATATATCAATCTTTACCTATCGACCATTCCGGAGCTCCTCGTGACGTCCAGGATCTCATCCTAGACTCCGAACAACCTTCAGTAACCACGTACAACATTTCCCTATAACCCTAGCGTCATCGAACCTTAAGTGTGTAGACCCTACGGGTTCGGGAGACACGTAGGCATGACCGAGACACCTCTCTGATCAATAACCAACAACGGGATCTGGATACCCATGTTGTCTCCCACATGCTCCACGATGATCTCATCGGATGAACCACGATGCCGGGGATTCAATCAATCCCGTATACAATTCCCTTTGTCTATCGGTATGATACTTGCCCGAGATTCGATCGTCGGTATCTCTATACCTTGTTCAATCTCATTACCGGCAAGTCTCTTTACTCGTTCCATAATACATCATCCCGTGGATAACTCCTTAGTCACATTGAGCTCATTGTGATGTTGTCTTACCGAGTGGGCCTAGAGATACCTCTTCGTCACACGGAGTGACAAATCCCAGTCTCGATTCGTGCCAACCCAACAGACACTTTCAGAGATACCCGTAGTGCACCTTTATAGCCACCCAGTTACATTGTGATGTTTGGCACACCCAAAGCATTCCTACGGTATCCGGTAGTTGCACAATCTCATGGTCTAAGGAAACGATACTTGACATTGAAAAGCTTTAGCAAACGAACTACACGATCTTGTGCTATGCTTAGGATTGGGTCTTGTCCATCATATCATTCTCCAAATGATGTGACCCCGTTATCAATGACATCCAATGTCCATGGTCATGAAACCGTGACCATCTATTGATCAACGAGCTAGTCAACTAGAGGCTCACTAGGGACATGTTGTGGTCTATGTATTCACACATGTATTATGGTTTCCAGTTAACACAATTATAGCATGAACAATAGACAATTATCATGAACTAGGAAATACAATAATAACCATTTTATTATTGCCTCTAGGGCATATTTCCAATAGTCTCCCACTTGCACTAGAGTCAATAATCTAGTTACATTGTGATGAATCGAACACCCATAGCAATCTGGTGTCGATCATGTTTTGCTCGTGAGAGAGGTTTAGTCAACGGATCTGCGATATTCAGATCCGTATGCACTTTACAAATATCTATATCTCCCTCCTGAATGTAATCACGGATGGAGTTGAAGCGGTGCTTGATGTGTCTTGTCTTCTTGTGAAACCTGGGCTCCTTCGCAAGGGCAATTGCTCCAGTGTTGTCACAGAATAGAGTCATCGGGCCCGACGCACTTGGAATTACTCCTAGGTCGGTGATGAACTCCTTCATCCAGACTTCTTCCTTTGCTGCTTCCGAAGCAGCTATGTACTCCGCTTCACATGTTGATGCCGCCACGACACTTTGCTTGCTGCTGCACCAGCTGACTGCCCCTCCGTTCAAAACATACACGTATCCGGTTTGCGACTTGGAGTCGTCCGGATCTGTGTCGAAGCTAGCATCGACGTAACCCTTTACGACGAGCTCTTCGGCACCTCCATATACGAGAAACATGTCCTTTGTCGTTTTCAGGTACTTCAGGATATTCTTGACCGCTGTCCAGTGTTCCGCTCCGGGATCACTTTGGTACCTCCCTACCAAACTTATGGCAAGGTTCACATCAGGTCTGGTACACAACATGACATACATAATAGAGCCTATGGCTGAAGCATAGGGGCTGACACTCATCTCTTCTCTATCCTTTGTCGTGGTCGGGCATTGAGTCATACTCAATCACACACCTTGTAGCACAGGCAACAACCCCTTCTTGGACTGATCCATATTGAACTTCTTCAATATCTTGTCAAGGTATGTGCTTTGTGAAAGACCTATGAGGCGTCTCGATCTATCTCTATAGATCTTAATACCTAATATGTAAGCAGCTTCTCCAAGGTCCTTCATTGAAAAACACTTATTCAAGTAGGCCTTTATACTTTCCAAAAGTTCTATATCATTTCCCATTATCAGTATGCCATCCACATATAATATGAGAAATGCTACAGAGCTCCCACTCACTTTCTTGTAAATACAGGGTTCTCCATAAACTTGTACAAACCCAAACACTTTAATCACCTCATTAAAGCGAATGTTCCAACTCCGAGATGCTTGCACCAGCCCATAGATGGAGCGCTGGTTAGCATCTTTAGGATCGACAAAACCTTCCGGTTGCATCATATACAGTTCTTCCTTAAGGAAACCATTAAGGAATGCCGTTTTGACGTCCATTTGCCAGATCTCATAATCATAAAATGCGGCAATTGCTAACATGATTCGGATAGACTTCAGCATCGCTACGGGTGAGAAAGTCTCATCGTAGTCAATTCCTTGAACTTGTCGATAACCCTTAGCGACAAGCCGAGCCTTATAGACGATTACATTACCATCCGCGTCAGTCTTCTTCTTAAAGATCCATTTATTTTCAATGGCTCGCTTATCATTAGGAAAGTCCACCAAAGTCCACACTTTGTTCTCATACATGGATCCTATCTCGGATTTCATGGCTTCAAGCCATTTGTTGGAATCCGGGCCCGCCATCGCTTCTTCATAGTTTGAAGGTTCACCGTTGTCCAACAACATGATCTCCAGGACAGGGTTGCCATACCACTCTGGTGCGGAACGTGTCCTAGTGGACCTTCGAATAGCAACTTGATCTGAAGTTTCATGATCATCATGATTAAATTCCTCTCCAGCCGTTGCAGGCTCCACAGAAACAACTTTCTGTGTTGCGCTACTCTCCGGTTCGAGTGGAGGTACAATTACCTCATCAAGTTTTATTTTCCTCCCACTTACTTCTTTCGAGAGAAACTCTTTCTCTAGAAAGGATCCATTCTTGGCAACAAAGACTTTGCCTTCGGATCTGAGGTAGAAGGTATACACAACAGTTTCTTTGGGGTATCCTATGAAGACGCACATTTCCGCTTTGGGTTCGAGCTTCTCAGGTTGAAGTTTCTACACATAAGCATCGCATTCCCAAACTTCCAGAAATGATATCTTAGGTTTCTTTCCAAACCATAATTCATACGGTGTCGTCTCAACAGACTTAGACGGTGCCCTATTTAAAGTGAATGCGGCAGTCTCTAATACATATCCCCCAGATGATAGCGGTAAGTCGGTAAGAGACATCATAGATCGTACCATATCTAATAGAGTGCGATTACGATGTTCAGACACACCATTTCGCTGAGGTCTGCCAGGCGGCGTGAGTTGTGAAACAATTCCACATTTCCTTAGGTGCGTGCCAAACTCGTGACTTAAATATTCTCCGCCACGATCAGATCGTAGGCACTTTATTTTCCTGTCACGTTGATACTCTACCTCACTCTAAAATTTCTTGAACCTTTCAAAGGTTTCAGACTTGTGTTTCATTAAGTAGACATACCCATATCTACTCAAGTCATCAGTGAGGGTGAGAACATAACGGTAGCCACCACGAGCCTCGACACTCATTGGACCGCATACATCGGTATGTATTATTTCCAACAAGTCAGTTGCTCGCTCCATTGTTCCGGAGAACGGAGTCTTGGTCATCTTTCCCATGAGGCATGGTTCGCACGTGTCAAATGATTCGAAATCAAGAGACTCCAAAAGTCCATCAGTATGGAGCTTCTTCATGCGTTTGACACCAATATAACCAAGGCGGCAGTGCCACATGTAAGTGGGACTATCGTTATCAACCTTACACGTTTTGGTACTCACACTATGGACATGTGTAACATCACGTTCGAGATTCATCAAAAATAAACCATTGACCAGCGGGGCATGACCATAAAACATCTCTCTCATATAAATAGAACAACCATTATTCTCAGATTTAAATGAGTAGCCATCTCGCATCAAGCGAGATCCAGATACAATGTTCATGCTCAAAGCTGGTACTAAATAACAATTATTAAGGTTTAACACTAATCCCGAAGGTAGATGCAGAGGTAGCGTGCCGACAGCGATCACATCGACCTTGGAACCATTCCCGACGCGCATCGTCACCTCAACCATTGCCAGCCTCCGCTTATTCCGCAACTCCTGCTTGGAGTTACAAATGTGAGCAACTGCACCAGTATCAAATACCCAGGAGCTACTACGAGCGTTGGTTAGGTACACATCAATAACAAGTATATCACATATACCTTTAATGTTTTCGTCCTTCTTATCCGCTAAGTACTTGGGGCAGTTCCGCTTCCAGTGACCGGTACCCTTGCAATAAAAACACTCAGTCTTAGGCTTGGGTCCATTCTTGTTCTTCTTCTTCCCGGCAACTTGCTTACCGGGGGCGGCAACAGCTTTGCCGTCCTTCTTGAAGTTCTTCTCACCCTTGCCTTTCTTGAAACTAGTGGTCTTATTCACCATCAACACTTGATGCTCCTTTTTGATCTCAACCTCTGCTGATTTCAGCATCCAGTACAACTCAGGAATGGACTTCTCCATCCCTTGCATGTTGTAGTTCATCACAAAGCTCTTGTAGCTATGTGGAAGCGACTGGAGGATTCTCTCAATGACCGAGTCATTCGGGAGATTAACTCCCAGCTGAGTCAAGCGGTTGTGAAGCCCAAACATCTTGAGGATGTGCTCACTGACAGAACTATTCTCCTCCATCTTACAGCTGAAGAACTTGTCGGAGACGTCATATCTCTCAACCCGGGCATGAGCTTGGAAAACCAGTTTCAGCTCTTGGAACATCTCATATGCTCCGTGTTGCTCAAAACGCTTTTGGAGCCCCGGTTCTAAACTGTAGAGCATGCCGCACTGAACAAGGGAGTAATCATCGCAACGAGAATGCCAAGCATGCATAACGTCTTGCTCTGCTGGGAGAAGGGGTGGGTCACCTAGTGGTGCATCAAGGACATACAATTTCTTGGAAGCTATGAGGATGATCCTCAAGCCACGGACCCAGTCCGCATAGTTGCTTCCATCATCTTTCAGCTTGGTTTTCTCTAGGAACGTGTTGATGTTTAGGGTGACATTCGCGTTGGCCATTGGATCTACAATATAGATTGTAAAGACAATTTTAGACCAAGTTCATGATAATTAAGTTCACATAATCAAATTATTTAATGAACTCCCACTTAGATAGACATCTCTCTAGTCATCCAAGTGACACATGATCCATGTCAACTAGCCTGTATCCGATCATCACGTGAGACGGACTAGTCATCCATGGTGAACATCTCCATGTTGATCGTATCTTCTATACGACTCATGTTCGACCTTTCGGTCTTCCATGTTCCGAGGCCATGTCTGTACATGCTAGGCTCGTCAAGTCAACCTAAGTGTATCGCGTGTGTAAATCTGGCTTACATCCGTTGTACGTGAACGTTAGAACCTATCACACCCGATCATCACGTGGTGCTTCGGAACGACGATCCTCAGCAACGGTGCACAGTTAGGGTGAACACTTCTCTTGAAATTTTATTGAGAGATCATCTTATTTACTACCGTTGTTCTAAGCAAATAAGATGTAAACATGATAAACATCACATGCAATCAATATAGTGACATGATATGGCCAATATAATCTTGCTCCTTTGATCTCCATCTTCGGGGCACCATGATCATCACTGTCACCGACACGACACCATGATCTCCATCATCATGATCTCCATCATTGTGTCTTCATGAAGTTGTCTCTCCAACTATTACTTCTACTACTATGGCTAACGTTTAGCAATAAAGTAAAGTAATTACATGGCGTTTATGATTGACACGCAGGTCATACAATAAAATAAGACAACTCCTATGGCTCCTACCGGTTGTCATACTCATCGACATGCAAGTCATGAATCCTATTACAAGAACATGATCAATCTCATACATCACAATGCATCACATCACATCCTTTGGCCATATCACATCACAAGGCATAAGCTACAAAAACAAGTTAGACGTCCTCTAATTTGTAGTTGCAAGTTTTTACGTGGCTGCTATAGGTTTCTAGCAAGAACGTTTCGTACCTACGCAAAAACCACAACGTGATATGCCAATTGCTATTTAGCCTTCATAAGGACCCTTTTCATCGAATCCAATCCGACTAAGGTGGGAGAGACAGACACCCGCTAGCCACCTTATGCAACAAGTGCATGTCAGGCGGTGGAACCAGTCTCACGTAAGCGTATGTGTATAGTCGGTCCGGGCCGCTTCATCCCACAATATCGCCGAATCAAGATAAGACTAGTAGTGGTAAGCATATTAACAAAATCGACGCCCACAACAACTTGTGTTCTACTCGTGCATAGATTCTACGCATAGACCTAGCTCGTGATGCCACTGTTGGGAGACGTAGTAGTAAATCAAAATTTTCTACGTATCACCAAGATCTATCTATGGATAAACCAGCAACGAGTGGGGAGAGATTGCATCTTCATACCTTTGAAGATCGCTAAGCGGAAGCGTTACAAGAACGTGGTTGTTGGAGTCGTACTCGCAGCAATTCAGATCGCGGTGGATTCCGATCTCAGCGCCGAACAACGGCGCCTCCGCGTTCAACACACGTGCAGCTCGATGACGTCTCCTATGCCTTGATCCAGCAAGGAGGAAGGAGAGGTTGAGGGGGAGATCCGAAAGCACGATGGCGTGGTGACGGTGGAGCTACGTGGACTACGGCAAGGCTTCGCCAAGCGCTACGGAGAACGAGGAAGAGGAAGGGTAGGGCTGCGCCGAGAGAGAGAGAAGTCGTTTCTCAAATCAGCCCAAACCCTTGCATATATATAGGAGGAGGGAGAGGGAGGTCTGCCTTGGCCTCTCCTCCAAGGAGGAGAGGTTCGGCCGAACTAGGGGGAGAGGTTCGGCCACACTAATCCGGATGACTCGTAGTAGCAATCTGGATACGTATAGTGGAGCAGCCATTTGGAATAGTACCGAGCGGAGTGTGGTAGCAGTGTTTACAGTTTGACATAGGTATTTGCAAAGTGCACACGGATCTGAATGTTACAGACCCGTTGACTATAAGACCTCTCTCACATGCAAAGCATGATCGAGCCCCAGAACTCGTTGGGTGTTAGATTCATAACAATGCGAATCACATGGTGATGTGAACTAGATTGTTGACTCTAGTGCAAGTGGGAGACTGTTGGAAATATGCCCTAGAGGCAATAATAAATTAGTTATTATCATATTTCCTTGTTCATGATAATCTTTTATTATCCATGCTATAATTGTATTGATCGGAGACTTAGATGCATCTGTGGATACATAGACAAAACCATGTCCCTAGTATGCCTCTAATAGACTAGCTCGTTGATCAAAAGATGGTTAAGGTTTCCTAGCCATGGACATGAGATGTCATTTGATAACGGGGTCACATCATTAGGAGAATGATGTGATGGACAAGACCCAAACTACAAACGTAGCATATGATCGTGTCAGTTTATTGCTACTGTTTTCCGCATGTCAAGTATGTGTTCCTATGACCATGAGATCATGCAACTCACAAATATCGGAGGAGTGCCTTGTGTGTATCAAACGTCGCATTGTAACTGGGTGACTATAAAGGTGCTCTACAGGTATCTCCGATGGTGTCTGTTGAGTTGGCATGGATCGAGACTGGGATTTGTTACTCCGTGTGACGGAGAGGTATCTCGGGGCCCACTCGGTAATGCAACATCACAATAAGCCTTGCAAGCAATGTGACTAATTTTTAGTTGCGGGATCTTGTATTACGGAACGAGTAAAGAGACTTGCCGGTAATGAGGTTGAACTAGGTATGGAGATACCGACGATCGAATCTCGGGCAAGTAACATACCAAAGAACAAAGGGAACGTTATACGGGATTAACTGAATCCTTGACATAGAGGTTCGACCGATAAAGATCTTCGTAGAATATGTAGGAACCAATGTGGACGTCTAGGTCCCGCCATTGGTTATTGACCGTAGAGGTGTCTCGGTCATGTCTACATAGTTCTCGAACCCGCAGGGTCTGCACACTTAAGGTTCGGTGACGTTTCAGTAGTGTAGAGTTATGTATGGTGGTGACCGAAGTTTGTTCGGAGTCCCGGATGAGATCCCGGACGTCACGAGGAGCTCCGGAATGGTCTGGGGGTAAAGATTCATATATAGGAAGTCCCAGTTTGGTTTCCGGAAAAGTTTCGGGCTCATCGGTAGTGTACCGGGAGTGCCGGTAGTGTACCGGGAGGCCTCCGGGAGGGGTAATTCGACCCCAAGAGGTCCATGGGCTGTGGGAGAATAATAACCAGCCCTTAGTGGGCTGGGAAAAACAGCCACAAAGGCCCATGGCGCAGGAGAGAAAGTCCTAAAGCAAAAAGTGGAAAATCAGCCAATAGGAGGCAATCCTACTCCAACTAGGATTGGAGGTGAAGTAGGATTGCTTCCCACCTCCTATTTCGGCCGACCCAAAGGCCTTGTCTGCCTCTCCTCTCCTCTCCTCCTATATATACTAGTGGATTGGGTGGTTTTTGGACAGAATTTTTCCGGCCACGTGCTACCCGTTACACTGGTGCATAGTTTCTCCTCTAGATCGGTTTTCTGCAGCGCTTAGGCAAAGCCCTGCCGGAATTGCTCCACCACCATCACCGGAGCACCGTCACGCTGCCGGTGAACTCTCTATCCTCTCCACCTCCTCTCGCTGGATCGAGACGGTGGAGATCGTCATCAAGCTGCACGTGTGCTGAACGCGGAGGTGCCGTCCGTTCGGCGCTAGATCGGAAGGACCGTGATCGAGATCGCGAGACGGTTCGTGATGTGATCACGGAACGGATCGTGATGAGTTCGCGGGACAGATCGTGATCAAGATCGTGAGACGGATCGTGATGAGTTCGCGGGACGGATCATGATGTATTCGCGGGACGGTTCGTGATTGGATCGCGGGACGCTCGGCGATTTGGATCGCGAAGAAGTTTGACTACACCAACCGCGTTTCTTAACGCTTCCCGCTTAGCGATCTACAAGGGTACGTAGATCCACTCTCCCTCTCGTAGATGCTCATCACCATGGATAGGTTTGCGTGTGCGTAGGAATTTTTTTGTTTCCCATGCAACGTTCCCCAACATCCGGTCAATAACCAACAGCGGGATCTGGATACCCATGTTGGCTCCCACATGCTCCACGATGATCTCATAGGATGAACCACGATGTCGGGGATTCAATCAATCCCGTGTACAATTTCCTTTGTCTATCGGTATGATACTTGCCCGAGATTCGATCGTCGATATCTCTATACCTTGTTCAATCTCTTTACCGGCAAGTCTCTTTACTCGTTCCGTAATACATCATCCCGTGGATAACTCCTTAGTCACATTGAACTCATTATGATGATGTCTTACCGAGTGGGCCCAGAGATACCTCTCCGTCACACGGAGTGACAAATCCCAGTCTCGATTCGTGCCAACCCAACAGACACTTTCGGAGATACCCGTAGCGCACCTTTATAGCCACCCAGTTACATTGTGACATTTGGCACACCCAAAGCTTTCCTACGGTATCCGGGAGTTGCACAATCTCATGGTCTAAGGAAACGATACTTGACATTGAAAAGCTTTAGCAAACGAACTACACGATCTTGTGCTATGCTTAGGATTGGGTCTTGTCCATCACATCATTCTCCTAATGATGTGATCCCATTATCAATGACATCCAATGTCCATGGTCATGAAACCGTGACCATCTATTGATCAACGAGCTAGTCAACTAGAGGCTCACTAGGGACATGTTGTGGTCTATGTATTCATACATGTATTACGGTTTTCGGTTAACACAATTATAACATGAACAATAGACAATTATCATGAACTAGGAAATACAATAATAATCATTTCATTATTGCCTCTAGGGCATATTTCCAACAGTTTTGTGGTGAACTACTCACACATCATGGTGAGGGCAGCAAGGTTGATGAAGAGGCCCTCCATGATCGTTCTGCCATACAGGTCTTCAAATTATTTTTTGTTTCTACGGTGTGGACACAATATGCATGAACCATGTTATAACATTTCTACTCAAAGAAAGAGGCTTGTCGTAATATTGTTAATGGGCCGATCAACAACCTGATTTAAAACAAGTACTCATGCCATGTATTCTTTAATGTTGAATTTAGTGTCATGGGAAATGTATAACATGTTTATATGTGCTCAACTCATCATATATTTGTACAACTAGCAGCATGTGTTCTTAGCCTTGAGACACACTTGGTGCATTGTAATATGGGGTGCACTAAATACATTCTCTACCTTTTGCTATGAATCCTATGAAATTTAGGCATTTGAACAAGTTTGTGGGAATTCTATATCCACATTTCTAAACTATATTATGATTTGAAATATCCAATTTTGTGTGGAAGTACATTCAATGCAAACGGTTTTGCTTTGTTGATTCTATCAATGTTTAGATGTATTAGAAACGCGAATTCTCTAAGGTGGTGACCAAAAGAATAGACACATGGGTCAATCCTAGTTTATAAGAAGATCAGAAGTGTTGGAAATATGCCCTAGAGGCAATAAGAAGTGTTATTATTATATTTCCTTGTTCATGATAATCATTTATTATCCATGCTATGGTTGTATTGATTGAAAAAACATTACATGTGTGGGTAAATAGACACCACTATGTCCCTAATATGCCTCTAGTGAACTAGCTCGTTGATCAAAGATGGTCAAGGTTTCCTAGCCATTGACATGTGATGTCATTTGATAATGGGATCACATAATCAGGAGAATGATGTGATGGACAAGACCCAAACTACAAATGTAGCATATGATCATGTCAGTTTATTGCTACTGTTTTCTACATGTCAAGTATATGTTCCTATGACCATGAGATCATGCAACTCACGGATACCGGAGGAGTGCCTTGTGTGTATCAAATGTTGCAACGTAACTGGGTGACTATAAAGGTACTCTACAGGTATCTTCGAGGGTGTCTATTGAGTTGGCATGTATCAAGACTAAGATTTGTTACTCCGTGTGACGGAGAGGTATCTCAGGGCCCACTCGGTAATACAACATCACAATAAGCCTTGCAAGCAATGTGACTAAGTGTTAGTCACGGAATTTTGTATTACGGAACGAGTAAAGAGACTTGCCGGTAATGAGATTGAACTAGGTATGGAGATACCGACGATCGAATCTCGGACAAGTAACATACCGAAGAACAAAGGGAACATCATACGGGATTAACTAAATCCTTGACATAGAGGTTCGACCGATAAAGATCTTCGTAGAATATGTAGGAACCAATATGGGCATCCAGGTCCTGCTATTGGTTATTGACCGTAGAGGTGTCTCGGTCATGTCTACATAGTTCTCGAACCCGCAGGGTTTGCACACTTAAGGTTTGGTGACGTTTCGGTAGTATAGAGTTATGTATGGTGGTGATTGAAGGTTGTTTGGATGCCCGGATGAGATCCCGGACGTCACAAGGAGCTCCGGAATGGTCTGGAGGTAAGGATTCATATATAGGAAGTCCTGTTTTGCTCGTCGAAATTTTTTCGGGCTAATCGGTATTGTATCGGGAGTGTCGGTAGTGTACCGGGAGACCACCGGGAGGGGTATTTCGACCCAAGAGGATTCATTTGCTGTGGGAGAGTGACTACCAGCCTTTTGTGGGCTGGTGGAAGTCGCACACAAGGCCCATGTGGCTAGGGAAGAAAAGCCCAAAGGGAAAAAGGTGGAAAAAGGCCAAAAAAGGAGGAATCCTAGTCCTACTATTATTGGAGGAGGAATCCTCCTCTCCTCCCACTTCGGACGAGCCAAGGATGGCTTGGCCCTTGTGCCAAGTCCTCTCCTCCCTCCCTCTTATATATACTGGAGGTTTTAGGGTTTTTGCACAAAAAATTTAGCCATGTGCTACTCGTTCCTCCAGTGCATAGTTTCTCCTCTAGATCGGATTTCTGCAGTGCTTAGGCGAAGCCCTGTCGGAATAGCTCCACCACCATCACCGGAGTGCCGTCACGCTGCCGAAGAACTCTTCTTCCTCTACGCTCCCTCTTGCTGGATCAAGACGGCGGAGATCGTCATCAAGCTATATGTGTGCTGAACGCGGAGGTGTCGTCCGTTCGGCGCTAGATTGGAAGGACCGTGATCGAGTTCGCGGGACGGATCGTGATTGGATCGTGGGACGCTCGGCGATTTGAATCGCGAAGACGTTCGACTACACCAACCACGTTTCTCAACGCTTCCCGCTTAGCGATCTACAAGGGTATGTAGATCCACTCTTCCTCTCGTAGATGCTCATCACCATGGATAGGTCTTGCGTGAACGTAGGAAATTTTTATCAATACTTAGATGTATGAGAATCATGGGTGGATCATATATCTATAGGAAGATCAAGTGCTACCCCCATACCATAACTGCCAACGTCATGAGGTCCCTTCTTCCGGATCCAAGGCCGGAGAAAAATATGTAGGGAGCTAAGAAAAATTGGATGCAACCCTACAAGTCTATTGTGTGCTCAAATAGTTCCAAAACCAAATCCAAACTCTTAAGGGCTTCTTTCTATGAATGAATTATATGGGTTGTGTTTACGTAGACCTGGGCAAGGTCAGCGCGGCCCGACGAACCGAACTTGAAGTCCAATGGTCGGGCCGGTTCTTGGGCTCCAATTTTGGCATGAAAGAAAAGCTCAAAAGCCCGTAATAAATTTGAAATATAGTTTTAATACAATACAAATATAATAGTATATTTATATACCCTAGAATCAGTTTAATTAATATCATTAAATAGGAAAACTATTCAATTGTTCCGGGCTAGGTTGGGTTAGGCCTTTTAAAGCCCGACCCAAAAAAGGCTCGTCCCAAGGAATGTCCATGTCTATTTTCACCCTTGGTGAATGTACCACATGCCACCAGCACAAGGCTACAATAATGATTTATGTCTTGTAAAAAAGGGTGAAAACACATTGAGATGAACATGGTGGATATAAAATGAGATGTATACATGTGAAGATGGTGTTTGCACGATGACGCGTTGAATCAAACACTTGGTTAGGTTCATGTAACACTACGTATTTTTACATTGCCATACATTTTAAATTATTTGTGAAATAAACATTTCTACGCGCACACACATGTATGAAAAAGAGAAGGGTGCGTCACATAAGATTAGTCGTTTAGCAAGGAAACAAATTGGATTGCGCCAACTCTTATCTGGGTTGAGATAACCTTCACGAAGTCGTTGCATGCCAAAAAGCTATCTATCCCGAAGGAAAAAAAAGCAAGAGAGAGAGAAGAAGCTTAGCTGTTTAACATGCAAACAAATTGGATTACGACAACTTTTGTCGGTGTTGACATAACCTTTGTGTAATCGTGGCTTGGCAAAAAATATCCACTTCAGAAAAAAAGATGCTAAATTTTCCCGCCAAATCGGGCAGCTAGAAGTATGGCTACTTTGATGCTAAAAGTTGGCATGCCAATATTTGGCAAATGCCAACATTGGATAGTGATTGGATTTTTTTTTTGCGCAACCGATAGTGATTGGATTGGTTACCAATTTTTTTTGCCAACCTCATAAAAAACTTTTCAATTGTGGCAACTTTTGATTTCCCCCAAAATAAATAAATCTTACTTTGCCAAATGTTGGCATCAACCAATTACTATGTATTAAAATTCTTGAGGAATATTTTAAATTTCGAACAAGTGCTTTGGGTGCTGACTTCTGCAGTAGAATGCCACTTGGCAGCTGTCAAGGGCTGGATAGTCATGGAGATGCAGCTATGCAGGCGACGGAATCCACCTGCTCGGCCGACTTTGAATTTTGAATCGTGCAGGCGCCAACTCTGGACAGGGACCTTGCTGAAATCATTGCCACGCTATCCGCCGGACCGGCTACACGCCGTGCACAGAGATGGATATTTGCACCGAAAGGCTGTTTGGATTGTAACTATCTTTGCCATATCTTGTCATATTATTTTTGTTACATTTGCCACACTTGTTTTATTTGAGTTGTTCAAATTGTTAGCCACACTTTGGTTTGCCTAAGAAAATCATGCCACATTTTTTATGTCTATGACATATGGGGTTTACTACTTATTAAAAAATGCTTGTCTTAGATGTGACTAAAACCAAACATCCACCTAACTTGATTAAACTTACCTAAAATGAGTTGTGACAAAGTGTGGCAAGGTGTGGCTTGAAACCAAACAGACCCAAGTCTTCGATCGGGCCGCCGGCAGCAGCTCCGCAGTTTGCTAGTACTATGCGGTGTGACGGTTCAGTGGCCTGATTTACGGCCGAGGTTGCTTGCTACAGCGACACAAGGATCACGGTTTCCGTACGTTCATTTTGGAGTTCAGCGGTGATGAATTCATGCGCCGTTGCCTGTTATCTCTGGCGCAGCAGGCACTCACGGGTACGCGCATGGCGAAGCTGGGTTTTCACCGGCGTCCTCGTTCGGGTTGGGACTTGGGAGCTCAGACCGGCGTGACTGCTGTCACTTCGTGCACGGTGTCAGGTTATGGCGCGTGACCGATGGGACGAGACGGTTGTTCTGGCGCGAGTGCTGACTGACAGGGCCAGGCGCGCCGCCCGACCACGATCACCGGCCGCTTACACGAAACCGGGATGGTTGCAGGGCCCAGGCAGAGCGTCATCGTGCACTGTTCCGTCCTCCCTGGAAACTTTTCTGGGCGTCGCGACTCTCTTGTCCGGCCCGGATAGGAGGTAAAAAAATCCGGGCTAGATAAGACAATGCGGGCTGTAGCTCTGGGTCAACTTCGGAGTGGGGAGTGCCGGAGTGTACGCCGGCGTGGGTAGGAACATGGGCAAAACGGAAGCAGAGTCACTGTGGTGTACTGGTGGTTTCTAAAGAAAAATGTCGTGGACTTCAACTCTCAATCGGCGAGGCCAGATCGCAAGGTCGCATCAGTGTCAACGAAGCCCTTCGCGAAATACTATACGAGTACGTGACAGATGAGAGCGCTGACGAAGGCCACGCCGGACGAACTGTTTGCACATCACCTGCGCGCAAGTACGACTCCCTACTAGGAGCAAGGATACCCCGGATCCCGCTCGGCTGGGAGTGCAGACGCACGTTCAAATGCCCGAGCAGTGCCATCGGGAGTATGCAGCGGAGAACCATAGTTTGTACAGCGAACTGTACGTACCAGAACATGCTACCTCTCGGGTCCTGGAATAAACCACCTTCGGTTGCATTGCGGGCATTTTCTTGGCCTTGCTTCTTGCGCGCGACGAAGGATTCTCCTATTAGTGCAAATGACTTCGGACCCATTTCATCACTGAATTGCACTATAAAACTAATCAAAGTTACTTGCAAACAGACTTCAAAAGATTATTCCCAAGCTGGTTCACAGTAATCAGTATGGATGCCTCAAAGCAAGGTCTATTCAAGATTGTGTTGCATGGGCCTATGAATACCTTCACTAGTGCCATCAATCAGAAAAGGAAATTCCAACGCACAAACTAGACTTTAAGAAAGCTTTTGATCTGATTAAACACAATACAATCTTAGAGATCCTTCAAGCTAGGGGTTTTGGACACAAATGGCTTTTCTGAACCTTTTCCACCGGTACTTCATCACCACTCCATAATGGTGTGCGTGGAAAGATTTTTCACTATAAGAGAGGGTGAGGCAGGGTTACCCCTCCCCCTGCTGTGAAAACCGACAGACCTCGGGGTAGGGGGTCCCGAGCTATGGATCTCGGACAGATGGTAGCAGGAGCAGAAAAAGACGGTGTTTACCCAGGTTCACACCCTCTTGATGGAGGCATTAACTTATGTCCTGCTCTTGTTTATATTCATGAAGAAATATCGAGTACAGAGTTGATATATCTCGAGATTGTCAGATGTCCTATAACTCTAGGGCTAGATGAATGATGTTGTGTAGATGTCCCTTCAACGAGCTAAACCCTACGTCTTATATACACGCTAGTTAGGGTATCTAGGGTTACAAGATCAGTATCTTGGCGTAGAGGCGGTTGGAGAAGTCTTGGAGTATACGCCAAGTCTTCGGCACATGCAGTCTTGTATAGCTTTCGGAGCCCACCTTGAGAAGAATGAAGGCCTATCGGTCCAATCCGAGGTGCATGGACCGACTAGGCTAGTACCCCCTAGTTCAGGACACCGTCAGTAGCCCGTGAACTCGTCTTCTACGCGGAGGACGATTCCCTTGATGAAGATAACCTCAGATCCGAAGTCCTTGGCTTGACAAACGAGTTCCTCTTCACGACTTCCAAACTCATGATCCGCTCTCAAAAGAAGCGGCATCTTATAAATAAGACCTTAGCCGAGCTCATACTTTACCGAAAGAGACAGGGTAACTTAGCCTCGAAGGCCGACCACATAGGTCTGAATAGTGTCACCCGGCCTAACAACTTTATTGAAGCGGCACACCCCACGACAGGTCGAGCAGTTACTGCCTACCCCGAATCGCGACTCGAGGCATCCTTTTTACTGGCACGTCCCGTCGAGATGGAGATCGTGCCCGTTTTCTTAGGGATATCACCAAGATTGTGTTCCCCCCACATGCCCAATGACATCTTCCGCGGGAGTGGCATGTTTATAGACACGGTAAGGGGGACTCTTGACCTTTCAACGGCTTATAAGAGTAACAAGCGGATGGTACAAGCAACCACACTCTCATCCCTCCCGCCTTTTCCTTCGTCTAGCTCCAGCGCCCAGATCCATTTTCGCACCCAAACTCCCCTGTCTAGCCATGTACGATACCCTCAAGGGGCACTCAGGTGGTTCCTCCGTGACAGACGACACCATCTTGGAGCTGCGTGCTACGGAGTACCTCTCCCCCACCATCGACGCCCTCTCTCCCGATGCCAGCCAACAAGTGCTCGTTCCCAATGCAGGGGAGCGGATAGTCTTCATTCCCCACCTTGTCCGAGGCCTGGGATTCCCGCTGTACCCATTCGTGCACGGGATGACGTTCTACTATGGGCTCGACTTCCACCTTATGGCCCCGAACTCCGTTCCCCACCTCGCCTCCTTCATCATGGTCTACGAGGCCTTCCTCTACTGCGAACCGCACTTTGGCCTTTGCTAAATACCTTCCGAGTCAAGGCGAAGTCTAGTGGCTCCAATCTGGCGGAGTGCGGACGGGCCATGGTCGGCAAGAACCAAAATGCTGATTGGTTCCAAGGCACCTTCATTAAGACGGTGAAGGTGTTGGGGAACGTTTCATGGGAAACAAAAATTTTCCTACGCACATGCATATCTATCCATGGTGATGAGCATCTACGAGAGGGAGAGTGGATCTACGTACCCTTGTAGATCGCTAAGCGGGAAGCGTTAAGAAACACGGTTGGTGTAGTCGAACGTCTTCGCGATCCAAATCGCTGTGCGTCCCGTGATCTAATCATGATCCGTCCCGCGATCCAATCACGATCCGTCCTGCGAACTTGATCACGATCCGTTCCACGAACTTGATCACGATCCTTCCAATTTAGCGCCGAACGGACGACACCTCCACGTTCAGCACACGTACAGCTTGATGACGATCTCCGCCGTCTTGATCTAGCAAGAAGGAGCAGAGAGGAAGAAGAGTTCTCCGGCAGCGTGACGGCAATGGTGGTGGAGCTATTCCGGGAGGGCTTCGCCTAAGCACTGCAAAAATCCAATCTAGAGGAGAAACTATGCACTAGAGGGTAGGGTTGCAAGTGGCTGAAAATCTTGTCCAAAAACCCTAAAACCCTCTAGTATATATAGGGGGAGAGGAGGAGAGAAGGCAGCCTTGGCTTCCAAGCCAAGGCTGGTTCGGCCGAATAGGAGGGGGGGAGTCCACCTCCTCCACTCCTAGTAGGATTAGGACTCCTTCCTTTATTTTGCCTTTATTTTGCCTTTTCCTACCTTTTTCCTTTTGGGCTTTTCTTCCGAGCAACATGGGCCTTGTGTGGGACTTCCACCAGCCCACTAAGGGCTGGTACTCACTCTCCCACAGCCCATGAAGCTTCTTGGGTCGAAATACCCCTCCCGGTGGTCTCCCAGTACACTACCGATGAGTCCGAAACTTTTCCGGCGACCAAACTAGGACTTCCTATATATCAATCTTTACCTCCGGACCATTCGGGAGCTCCTCATGAATTATGGGATCTCATTCGGGACTCCTAACAACCTTCGGTCACCACCATACATAACTCTATACTACCGAAACGTCACCAAACCTTAAGTGTGCAGACCTTGCGGGTTCGAGAACTATGTAGACATGACCGAGACACCTCTACGGTCAATAACCAATAGTGGGACCTGGATGCCCATATTGGTTCCTACATATTATACGAAGATCTTTACCGGTCGAACCTCTATGTCAAGGATTCAGTTAATCCCGTATGATGTTCCCTTTGTTCTTCGGTATGTTACTTGCCCGAGATTCGATCGTCGATATCTCCATACCTAGTTCAACCTCGTTACTGGCAAGTCTCTTTACTCGTTCCGTAATACAAGATCCTGCAACTAACACTTAGTCACATTGCTTGCAAGGCTTATTGTGATGTTGTATTGCCGAGTGGGCCCTGAGATACCTCCCCGTCACACGGAGTAACAAATCCCAGTCTTGATCCATGCCAACTCAACAGACACCCTCGGAGATAACTGTAGAGCACCTTTATAGTCACCCAGTTACGTTGTGACGTTTGATACACACAAGGCACTCTTCCGATGTCCGTGAGTTGCATGATCTCATGGTTATAGGAACATATACTTGACATGCAGAAAACAGTAGCAATAAACTGGCACGATCATATGCCACGTTCGTAGTTTGGGTCTTGTCCACCACATCATCTTCTAATGATGTGATCCCGTTATCAAATGACATCACATGCCAATGGATAGGAAACCTTGACCATCCTTGATCAACGAGCTAGTTCACTAGAGGCATACTAGGGACAGAGTGTTGTCTATTAACCCACACATGTAATGTGTTTCCAATCAATACAATTATAGCATGGATAATAAATAATTATCATGAACAAGGAAATATAATAATAAACACTTTATTTATTGCCTGTAGGGCATATTTCCAATAGAAGGAATGGTAGCGTGAGTGGTTTTACATCACTCAGCCGCTTGCCTCTAGCCAAACCGAAGTCCGAGCCTTTTCGGCCGGGCCCCCAAGGAAGCTCAGGTCCTCGATGGAGAAACGCGTCGCTTGGGGACGCCAACGAGGTGGAGGCACTGATCAAGAAGATGAAGTGGTGGTCCATCGAGAAGAACCTCCAAGCCCCCCAGGTGATCAATCTCATGCTAAACCACCGGGTCCTCCTGCTCCAACTTCGGGCCAAACCGATGTGGGAGTATAAACCCGAGGATGCGGGGCCCGTTCTCCATTTTTTCCACACCAACATGGCTGACATGTGGACGCGGCTGCTCGAGCTGCCCAAGGACGAGATCCCCGAGGAGGGGCAATACCTCGGCTTCGAGGCTGCCCATGGATCCCCAAAAGTAAGTGGGTCTAACGCACGTGTTTATATTATTCTATCTTCACATGGTGTGACAGATTTTGACGAATTGTTTTGCTTGATACGTACAGAAATGGTCAGCCAAGATGCAAGCCATTCATTGCCCGGCCCCATTACTAGAGGAGGCGAGAACTCCTCATCTCATGGCACTCCTAGTTGAGGAGCCACACGTGGTGGTCCCCAAGGGGCCGAAGTCCTAGAGAGTCAGGCGGTCTTCGGAAGCGAGATGCCTCGGTTACCAGGTCCGAGGAGACCCACACCTCCATCATCCACAAAAATGCGGAGGAGGATGAGGAGAAGGATGACCCTTCCCTCAAAGGCAAGAGGGCGGCGTCAGAGGATGCCGAATTCGTAGCACGGCCCAAGGGCCAAAAGAGGTTGAAGAGAACCTCGGTCGGGGCTGTCGTGAAGTCGTTAGGGAAGATGGTGCTCTCCGACGAGTCCGAAGGACCCCCTTATGCTGGGAAGGAAAAAACCGGCACCCCAAGGGTACGCCACTATTTTCCGTATTCCGTGCTTCATTAGATCTATGTTTTAGTAGGAGTGAGCTCATACGAGCATCTTTTCGCAGTCCACCGAAGGTGTGCCCAAGTGACTTTTCCAGTGGGCTTCCATCCGCCAGAGGGACTTCGAACCCCCATAGTCCTCCACCGGCTCATGATGGGCTAAGGGAGGTGACTTCTGCTCAGAGGGCCAGAGGGCCGATCTTCATGACCGAGGTTGATGCCTCGGTCCTGCAGGGCCAAGGCGATGAGATCATCGAGGTTGTCAAGGAAACGTTGGGCCAAACATCGGCCCAGCAGGAGTCCGCCCTAGCTCCAACGCCGAGGCCGGAGACCATGCCACCCAACACTTAGGTTCTTGGGTACAAGGTCTTGCCACCTCCACCTCCTACCCAAGGGCGGGCTAGCGTGGGCTGGACCGAGGAGATGGAGGAGAGTTTGTAGGGTTTCTCCCTCAAGGAAGAGCACCGTGCCTTGACAGACACGGTGCTGCAAGGCTTCCTATTCGCGGGGGACAAATTGCATGAGGTCTTCAAGGGCCTCATTACGAGCCTCTAGGTATTCTTTTACCATTGCACAAAAATAATTTTTGCTTTGCGTTTAGTTTGCAAATCCATGTATGAGTATGAGAACATGTTCTCATGGCCTTCTAAATGGCCAGGTAAGTGAGTATCACCCGATCCAAAGGCCAGTTTTGAGGAGCCGATGTTGGGATCGAATAGAAGTTGGAGCTTGATGTGTAGCCCCCAGGATGCAAGGCACGCGTTCGAGGTTAATAAATTGGTCGCGGGGCTTTATGTGAAGAAATCATTGCTTGCAGGTTTCTACCTCGGCTCCGAGCTCCATCTCGGAGGATATAGCGGAGGTAAGCCTGAAGGTCGAGAGGTCTGAGAAAGACCTCAACCTGATGAACCAACGGTTCGAGCAGTCTCAAGGTAAACCATCAGTACTTCTTGTTCTTTGCATGTTCTTTGAACACTAGAAGCGTATTGTCTTTGTTGACTTAGGAGGTGTTGCCATACTATTTGAATGACAGCGGCTTTGGCCGAGCTTGAGGGGCTCAAGGTCGAGCTCAAGAAGGCCGCGTCCGCAAAGGCGGAGAATGACCGAGCCAAGAAGGTGGCTAGGGAGAAGGACCGGGCACAGGTCGTAGAGGTCGAGGAGACCCCGAAGGGCGTGTTCGAAGCACGCGACAAACTTCAAGCCGAGGAGAAGCAGCCCAAAGAGCTCCAGAAGCTCCAGCGTCCGCACTCCGAGCTCCACATCGTGGCCCGGACTGACTGGGGGGGTGCTCCAGCAAGTGGAGCAAATAGCCACGGGTAAGCCATACTTATTGTAGTGCGTGTTTGGCAGCGAAGGGTGCGTCGATCTAATCCATCTACGGCATTCCGTACAGGTCTTCTCGGATCTTCTGAAGAGTCTGTCGGACGTCGTCCATCACTTCGGGCAATTGGAGGGCCATGTGGAGGAGGAGAAAGCCTTCTAACGGTAGTTCACGGATTTGCGTCGTCACCGTTGCTGAACCATCGAAGCATGCAGCTAATACACATGGAGAGGTGACACGTCTCCAACGTATATATAATTTATGAAGTATCCATGCCATGTTTACAATAATTCTATATGATTTTATTAGAACTAACCCGGACTGACACTGTTTTCAGCACGACTACCGTGGTGTCGTTTTTTGTGCAAAAATAAAAGTTCTCGGAATGGGCTGAAAATTTATTATGATTTTTTGGTCCAAAAGAGACCCGTGAAGCATTGTAGTTGGCCAGAAGAGCCACGAGGAGGTCACAAGCCTGCCAGACGCGGCCACCCCGCAGGCCGCGCATGGCAGGCTTGTCACCACCTTGTGGCCCCCCTTGACGTGATTCTGACGCTAAAAATTCCTATAAATACCCAAACCTCGGCAAACAAACCTAGATCGGGAATTCCGTCGCCGCAAGCCTCCAGAGCCACAAAAAACCAATCGGGAGCCTGTTTCGGCACCCTATTGGAGGGGGAAACCATCACCGGAGGCCATCTTCATCATCTCGGCGCTCTCCATGACGAGGAGGGAGTAGTTCACCCTCAGGGTTGAGGGTATGTACCAGTAGCTATGTGTTTGATCTCTCTCTCTCTCTCTCGTGTTCTTGAGATGGTATGATCTTGATGTACCGCGAGCTTTATTGATATAGATGAATCATATGGAGTTTCCCCTCTCTATCTTCTTGTGATGAATTGAGTTTTCCCTTTCAAGTTTTCTTATCGGATTGAGTCTTTAAGGATTTGAGAATACTTGATGTATGTCTTGCGATGGGATATCCATGGTGACAATGGGATGTTCTATTGATCCACTTGATGTGTGTTTTGGTGATCAACTTGCGGGTTTTGTGACCTTGGGAATCTATGCATAAGGGTTGGCACATGTTTTCATCTTGAATCTCTGGTAGAAACTTTGGGGCACTCTTTGAAGTTCTTTGTGTTGGATTGAACATGATGAATCTAAAATTGTGTGATGCATATCATGTAATCAAGCCCATGGGTACTTGTGGTGACATTGGAGTATCTAGGTGACATTAGGATTTTGGTTGATGTGTATCTTAAGCTGTTATTTTAGTATGAACTCTAGGGCTGTTCATGACACTTATAGGGATAGCACATAAGATTGATCAGAAAAGATAACTTTGAGGTGGTTTCGTACCCTACAATATTTTCTTAGTTTGTGCTCCGCTATTTGTGACTTCGGAGTGAACTCTTTGTTGCGCGTGAGAGATTTACATATGATTCAACTATGTTGGTATTGTTGAGAGATTGCACTAGTGAAAGTATGAGCCCTAGGCCTTGTTTTCAAGCATTGCAGTACCGTTTGTGCTCACTTTTGCTACTAGTTACCTTGCAGTTTTTATATTTTCAGATTACAAAAACCTATATCTACCATCCATATTACACTTGTATCACCATCTCTTTGTCGAACTAGTGCACCTATAGAATTTACCATTGTATTGGGTGTGTTGGGGACACAAGAGACTCTTTGTTATTTGGTTGCAGGGTTGTTTGAGAGAGACCATCTTCATCCTATGCCTCCCACAGATTGATAAACCTTAGGTCATCCACTTGAGGGAAATTTCCTTCTATCCTACAAAACTCTACGCTTGGAGGTCCAACACGAGTCTACAAGAAGAAGGTTGCATAGTAGACATCAAGCTCTTTTCTGGCACCGTTGTTGGGGAGGTGAGTGCTTGAAGGTATATCTTTAGATCTTGCAATCAAATCTTTTAGTTTCTTGTTTTTCACTAGTTTGGTTATATAAAAGAAAACTACAAAAAAATGGAATTGAGTTTGCCTCATATGCTTCATCATTTTAATGTCTTTCGTGAAAATGATGGAAAGGAAAATTGTGCTCAAGTGTTAGAAGAAGAAGTTATTAAAATGTTTGGCACTAAATCTTTGAGTGATGAGCATGATTGCCATGTTGTTAGTATGAATTCTTTGAATATCCATAGTACTAATGATGATCGCACTAGTCATGATTAAAAGATTTCTTATAAGCGTGTCAATTTTTGTGGAGTGCATAGAGTTTGTGAAGACATGCCTAGAAGGGAAGATATATTTTGTAAGAGGCATAAGTATTTAGAAACTAAATGGTTGCAAGAGAGGCTATATGTCTATGCTGAAATACTTCATATGTCTTGCCGCCCTTGTGAACTTTGCAATGAAAGTGGTCATTTTCATTTCCAATGTGGATTATTTAATGATCGAACTGTGTCCAAAAAGTGTGATAACATCATTACCCTTGAGCATCATAATGAACTTAGTCTATTTTGGGGGTATGAAGAAATAAAACATAAAACTAAGGATGTTCCAGCTTGGTTCTCATGAAAATGATTGATTTTGATCTAAATGAAATCTATATGTATTGCGTGGTAAATTGCATTGAGAATCCTTATATTGCCAATTACTTAAAGACAAGAAAACAAATAGAAGATGAAGATAATACTAATGAAGGGGAAGAGGTTTCCCAATATCCTCCTATTTTCCCTAATGATGAATCAGGTAACAAGGAGAAGCTTTTTATTCAACCAACCTCTTCAAAAAGAAGCTTGGAGGAATTAAATAAACCGACACATAATATGGTGAAGAAGAAGAAAAGAAGGAAAAGTAAAGGTAAAGAGGTATCTCTCCCGAATAATGTTGCTCCCATTATTAATAGGCCTCATGAGAATGAATCAAATATAATTGTGGAAGATGATACACTTGAGGATGATTATGTTATGTCTATTGCTTGTTGTGATAATTATGATTGGGAAGATAATGATACTTCTTATAATCTTGAAAATATTTATGGCACCAACTTGGAAGATGATGATAATAATTACTATACTATTGGTGCTATTCATACTATTAATGATGAGAGTGATTATGTTTATGATATACAAAGCCACAAGCTTGGGGATGCTATGTTTGATGAAAATGACATGTTTGAGAATTTACTTGCTGAAATTAATGTTTCTCCCAAGCTTGGGGATGCTATGCTTAATGAAGATGATATTTTTATTCCCTCTACTCTGAATGATCAAATTTGTTATAATGATTGCATGCCTCCTACTTATGTTGATTATTGTGATGATACTTATGCGATGAAAAAGAGTGATGATTACTATTATGATACTTGTCATAGTTATGAATATCCTTTTACTGAATATTACTCTTTAAGTGTGGAACCAATTTGTAGTATTCAACTCTTTTATGATACTCCCACTATTAGTCATGAGAAGAAATTTTATTGTGTGGAGAGTAGTAAAATTTCTATGCTTGTAGATCATGAAAATAATGCTTTATGTGCTGCTTATATTGTGGAATTCCTTCATGATTCTTCTGGAAATTATTATGAGCGAGGAACATATGCTTGTAGGAATTGCAATAATATAGAGTTTCCTCTCTATGTGTTCAAGGTTTTGAAGTTATGCTTGTTTTGCCTTCCTATGCTGGTTGATTCTTGCTCCCATAAATTGTTTGCTCACAAAATCCCAATGCACATGAAGTGGGTTAGACTTAAATGTGCTTGTCATGAGATTCATGATGCTCTTTTGCATGTTTCAATTATTATTCCTATACGAGCATCATTGAAATCATCACGCCTAGCTAAAAGGCATTAAAGAAAAGCGCTTGTTGGGAGACAACCTGATACGTCTCCAACGTATCTACTTTTCCAAACTCTTTTGCCCTTGTTTTGGACTCTAATTTGGATGATTTGAATGGAACTAACCCGGACTGAAGCTGTTTTTAGCAGAATTGCCTTGGTGTTATTTTTTTGCAGAAATAAAAGTTCTCGGATCGTCATGAAAATTTACGGAGAATATTTTTGGAATTAATAAAAAATATTGGCACAAGAATTAACGAGAGGGGACCACCTATAGGCCACAAGCCTGCTAAGCGCAGCCACCCCCCGGCCGCGCCGATCAGGCTTGAGGGGCCCTCGTGGCTCCTCTGACCTCCTCTCCAGCTCCATATAACCCTATTTGTCGAGAAAAAAATCATAGAGAAGAGTTGATCGTGTTTCACGATACGGAGCCGCCGCGACCTCCTGTTCTTCCTCGGGAGACCAGATCTGGAGTCCGTTTTGGGATCCGGAGAGGGGAAATCAATGCCTTCGTCATGACCAACCATCCTTCATCACCAATTCCATGATGCTCTCCACCATTCGTGAGTAATCTCATCGTAGCCTTGCTGGACGATGATGGGTTGGATGAGATTTATCATGTAATCGAGTTAGTTTTGTTAGGGTTTGATCCCTAGTAGCCACTATGTTCTGAGATTGATTTTGCTATGACTTTGCTATGCTTAATGCTTGTCACTAGGGCCCGAGTGCCATGATTTCAGATCTGAACCTATTATGTTTTCATGAATATATGTGTGTTCTTGATCCTATCTTGCAAGTTCTAGACACCTATTACGAGTTATGATCCGCATCCCCTAGGGTGACAATAACTGGGATTCTTTTCGGTGATTACCGTAGTTTGAGGAGTTCATGTATTCACTAAGTGCTAATGCTTTGGTCTGGTTCTCTATTAAAAGGAGGCCTTAATATCCCTTAGTTTCCAATAGGACCCCGCTGCCACGGGAGGGTAGGACAAAAGATGTCAAGCAAGTTCTTTACCATAAGCACGTATGACTATATATGAAATACATGCCTACATTACATTGATGAATTGGAGCTAGTTCTGTGTCACCCTATGTTATAACTGTTGCATAATGAATGCCATCCGACATAATTATCCATCACTGATCCATTGCCTACGAGCTTTCCATATATTGATCTTCGCTCAGTTACTTTTCCGTTGCTACTGTTACAAACACTACAAACTGCTACTATCACTTGCCACCGTTACCGTTACTACCATATTACTTTGCTACTGAACATTTTGCTGCAGATATTTAGTCTTTCAGGTGTGGTTGATTTGACAACTCAGCTGCTAATACTCGGGAATATTCTTTGGCTCCCCTTGTGTCGAATCAATAAATTTGGGTTGAATACTCCACCCTCGAAAACTTCTGCGATCCCCTATACTTGTGGGTTATCAAGACCTTTTTCTGGCGCCGTTGCCGGGGAGCATAGCTTTATTCTCTGAGTCACTTGGGATATATATCTGTTAATCACTATGAAGAATCTGAAATATCCAAAAACCAAGATCTATCCCTCTACTATGAGGGGAGGTAAGGAACTTCTATCTAGCTCTGCACTTGATCCGCCTTCTGTTATGAGTAAGTTTGCGACACCACCACCTGCTAGTAATTCTAATATGTCGCAAGTAATTGATGATGCTACTTCTACTACGCATGATGCTTATGATAATACTTTGTTTGATGATACTGTGTCACTGGGTGAATTTCTTGATGAACAAATTGCTAGTCCTGAAATTGATAATATTTTTGAATCTGATGAAATTATTGAAGCTGAACACTATGATACACTGGATAGACCTAGCTCTCATAGATATGAATTGCCTGATATAGCTGAGGGTTATGTTATGGAAGGAGAGGTAGCTAGGGACTTTCTTGCTTGTCAGGACAGAGATGATCTTAAGAAATTGCTTCGCAAGTGGAAGGAAAAATCTGTGAATGCTAGAATGCAATATGATTCTAAGTTTGCTACTTCACCTATCTTTGTTACTGATAAGGATTATGAATTCTCTATCAATCCCGAATTAATTACTTTGGTTGAATCTAATCCTTTCCATGGTTTATAATCTGAAACTGTTGTGGCACATCTTACCAAATTGAATGATATAGCCACCCTATTTACTCATGAGGGAAAAATCGCTATTAGTATATTGTTAAGTTGTTTCCTTTCTCATTAAAGGGTGATCCTAAGAAATGGTTTAATTCTCTTGCTCCTGGTTGTGTGCGTAGTCCCAAGACATGGTTTATTACTTCCCTAAAAAATATTTTCCTTCCCATAAGAAACAAGCTGCCTTGCAGGAAATATTTAACTTTGTGCAAATTGAAGAAGAGAGTCTCCCACAATCTTGGGGAGGCTTCTCGAATTACTTAATGCTTTGCCTGATCATCCTCTCAAGAAAAATGAAACACTTGATATCTTTTATAATGGACTAACCGATGCTTCTAGGGACTACCTAGATAGTTGTGCTGGTTGTGTTTTCAGGGAACGAACTATTGCACAAGTTGAATTAGTATTGAATAACATATTGAGCAATTATAATGATTGGACTATTCCCGAACCACCTCCAAAGCCAACTCCGAAGAAAAGAGGTATTCTATTCCTCAGTCCTGAAGATATGCAAGAGGCAAAGAAATCTATGAAAGGAAAAGGTATTAAACCTGAAGATGTTAAGAATCTACCACCTATTGAAGAAATACATGGTCTTGATAACCCGACACAGGTAGTAGAGGTAATTCTCTCAGTAGATTTGATGAAAGAGATATCCCTTATAATAAGTCTGCTAGCCAATGCTTGGAAGAATTTGATAATTTTATTGTGAAGCAAGAAAATTTCAATGCTTATGTTAGTAGACAATTGAAACATAATGCTTACATGCTTGATCGCTTGGGTGATTATCTGAGTAGAACTGTCAATGATCTTAAGCTTATTAGTAAACATGCTTCCATGGTAACCACTCAAGTAGAACAAGTACTTACGACTCAAAATGATTTGCTTAATGAGATGAATTGTAAAGACAATGACCATTCTATTAAATTCGTGAGTAGAGGTGGTAGAATGACTCAGGAACCTTTGTATCCCGAGGGCCATCCTAGGATAATTGAACAAGATTCTCAGAGAGTTAATACTGATGCACCTATTCCTTCCAATAAGACTAGGAAAAAGAATGATGATAGTACTTTGCATGCTGCTAGTGAACCTGTCATAGATACATCTGAGAATCCAAATGATATTTCTATTTCTGATGCCGAGACACAATCTAGTGATGAACATGAGCCTAATGATAACATTAATAATGATGTTCATGCTGATGCTCAACCTAGTAATGATAATGATGTGGAGATTGAACCTGCTGATGATCTTGATAACCCACAACCTCAGAATAAGAGCTATGATAAAAGAGACTTCATTGCTAGGAAGTATGGTAGAGAAAGAGAACCATGGGTTCAGAAACCCATGCCCTTTCCTCCTAAACCATCGAATAAAAAGGATGATGAGGACTTTGAGCACTTTGCTGAAATGCTTAGACCGGTCTTTTTACGTATGCGCTTGACTGATATTTTGAAAACTTCTCTTATGCTAAGTATATGAAAGTATTGTGACAAATAAAAGAAAGATACCGAAAGATGAGGTTTCCACCATGCTAGCTAATTATACTTTTAAAGGTGGAATACCTAAGAAACTAGGAGATCCCGGAGTACCTACTATACCATGCTCTATTAAAGGAAATTATGTTAAAACTGCTTTATGTGATTTTGGAGCTGGTGTTAGTGTTATGCCTTTCTCTTTATACCGTAGACTTGATTTGAATAAGTTGACACCTACCGAAATCTCATTGCAAATGGCTGATAAATCAACTGCTCTACCTATCGGTATTTGTGAGGATGTACCCGTCGTAGTTGCAAATGCTACTACCTTGACGGACTTTGTTATTCTTGATATTCCCAAGGACGATAGTATGTAAATCATCCTTTGTATACCCTTTTTCAATACTGCAGGGGATGTTATTGATTGCTACAACGGCAATGTCACTTTTCATATTAATGGTAATGAACATATGGTACACTTTCCGAAAAAACAACCTCAAGTTCATAGTATCAATTCTATTGAAAAAATTCCAACAATTATTATTGGAGACTTTGAGTTCCCTCTTCCTATTGTCAAGAAGAAATATGATATACTTATTGTTGGGGAAATGCATATCCCCATTGAGGTAACTTAGTTTTATTCAAAAATTCTTCGGTTTCATGATATTCGAAAGAAGTTTGTTAATAAGACTTGATCAACCTTATTGATAGATTCCTTTTGATGAGCATGAGATGGATGAATTTAGAAGCACAACTTCTTGTACCTAACTTTTACTTTGTGTTACCTAGATGAAATTAAGTAAAAATGCTATTATTTTTCTGTTTTCTGACTTTTCCGTGCAATAGAAAAATGACCTGGAAATAAACGTTCCCAGAATCCCCTGAAAATTTAGTATGATTTTTATGGAATATTTAAGAATTTTTGGCACTGAGAATGCATCAGGGGGATGCACCAGTGGGGCACAAGCCTGCATGGTGCGTCCACCCCCTAGTCACGCCCTTGGGGCTTGTGGGTCCCACGTGCCCCCTCCACTTATTCCAGCACCCATTCACTTCATATTCCTCCAGAAAAAATCCCACCATTGCTCAAACCCGTGTTCTAGCTCATCTTGCTGTCATTTTTGATCTCCATGCTCAAAGCTCCATTTGCAAAACTGTTTTAGGGGATTGCTCATCGGTATGTGACTCCTCCAATGGTCCAATTAGTTTTTGTTCTAGTGCCTTATATGTTGCAAATTTCTGTTGTTATGGTGACATTGTTCTTGAGATTGCATGTCAAATTTGTATGGTCCCAAGTAGTTTTGATGCATGATATAGTCTCTAGGCACTTGAAGGAGTAGTTGCTATGAGTTTTGTTGAGTTCTGTTCACCTTCATTTTAGTTCACTAAAAATTTCAAAAAAATTCAGAAATGTTGAGAAGGTTACTAAGAGGTTCTTCAAGCCGGGTTTCTAAGGAAGATGAAAATGAAATGAAGGAGAAACCCAAATATAATCTTCCTAGCGTCACAAAAATCCGACCATGTGAATGGCCGCATGACACATTCTTGAGGGTGGCTAGAATTTATGAAGATTTCTATTATTTGGCCGAGAATGCAGGCATCACCGACTTCCTCAACGATAAGTGTGACCAGTACCTCTTAATCACTAATATCTTTGTGCAATTTTTTTGACTTTCATCCTAGGGAAGACCCTCCTACAGTAGAATTTCACTTATATGATGTGCCTAAGAAAATGAACCTTTATGATTTTTGCAAAGTTTGCAAGATACCCTATAAGGGCAGCATCAGGGAACCACGTCCTCGAGACATGGAAGACTTTATTACCACAGTCACTATAGGGGAAGAGAGAGACATGTCAAAGGAAAGAGCAGCTAGTTTACATTTTCCTGTGCTACGTTATTATTCATTATTTGTGGGAATATATTTAGTTGGTTGCTAGGACAGTGGAAGCCTTAGTGCCCCTGACCTCGCTATTTTGCACCATGCCTTACTTGCTGATAGAACCTTTAGTCTGGGCTCTATGGTGGCCCAACGGTTGAACACCAACCATTTGAAGGGGCCCATATCGAAGGTATCTATGCATCTCGTTTAGCTAAACATTTTGAGATACCCATTAGGCTTCACGAAAAAGATGAGAGGCTGATACCTGTGAAGTTTTTAGATTATGACCGTATGGTAGCCCATGATTTTATTAAGAAGAATAATGATAGGAGGCTGCTTTACAACTTAGTATTTAGTCAGGGTACTTGTGAGATTATTACCCTACCTGCCTCTTCTTTGTTCGATATTCATTCAAGCAGGTACACTATTATGCCCCATGACATCTACCTATATTGGGGTCTGGCGCAACCCCCAGCACCTGAGCCAGCACCGGCTCTGGATCCATATCAGACCTCGGTCTTTCAGTGGGAGCCACATGAGATCGCTAATCAGTGGAACCCTT
Organism: Hordeum marinum; assembly: GCA_022496015.1. Taxonomy (NCBI): domain Eukaryota; kingdom Viridiplantae; phylum Streptophyta; class Magnoliopsida; order Poales; family Poaceae; genus Hordeum; species Hordeum marinum. The sequence continues at coordinate 430,957,417 of CM039674.1, read as the reverse complement.
AGTGTCCTCCGGAGTATCCCAGAGAAGGATATTTCCAACCATGGCCCTAGACCAACTTAGGCTAAAAGCCTAAGCTTGGGGAAGTACATATTTCTCACCGATATTACATTCATGTTCACACACTTATTTCAGTTGTCAGTGTTCATACTTTTTCATTGTACTATCCATGGTAGTTTATTTTCTTCTTTATGCTTTCTTCTTATGTGTTTAATTAACTTTGAGGAAAATACAAAAAAAAGTTCTAGCTTTATTTCCTAGTTTCTTAGTTGTATTATTAAAGAGAAAACCCCCCAAAAAATCTCGTTCTTCCTTTTTGCTTGTTGGGAGCTTTCCCGTGTAAATAATTTTCTTTTCTTTGGGTCGTAAGGAGAAGACCACGATGACGTGTTGAGTGACTCTCATGTGCACTATTGTTTATCTTACAAAGAGCCCATATTACCTTGTCTTCTCCTTTGGTTTATTGTTTGCATATTCCAGCTTAGTCCAATGCACGTGCACTCTTATTATTATTCACATCGTTCGATCATGCAAGTGAAAGGCAATAATGACGATATTTGATGAAAAGATTCACATGGAGAAAAGCTGGTATGAACTCGACCTATCTTGCTTTTGTAAATATGATTAGCTCATTGTTCTGAATTCAGTACATTATGGGTTGAACATGTTTGCAAGGACAATTAGAGATTATAGTTATTCATGCCATGCTTAATTAGCTAAGAGTGGATAATGGTTCGTCTTGAGTGCCAACATGCGCATTAAAATGGTTGTGATGTAGTGTGATAGAATGGTATCCTCCTCTGGATGATTCAAGTGGCCTGACTTGGCACATGTTCACGCATGTAGTTGAAACAAATCAATATAGCCTCCACGATATTTATGTTCATAGTGAATTAAATCCTACTCATGCTTGCATTCAATGTTGGTTAATCTCAAAGCATGTTGATGACTGTGTCGCTCTCTAGTTGGTCGCTCCCCAGTTTTTTTGCTAGCCTTCACTTGTACTAAGCGGGAATACTGCTTGTACATCCATCTCAATAAACCCAAAGTTGTTCCATATAAGTCCACCATATCTACCTATATGCGGTATTTACCTGCCGTTCCAAGTAAATTTGCATGTGCTAAACTTTAAACCTTCAAACAAACTTTCTGTTTTGTATGCCCAAATCGCTCATGTGGCGACTGGGGGCTGTCAGTATCTTCCATGCTAGGGTTATTCTCACGATATGTGTTGATTCTCTATCATTCACGAGAAAGTGGCTGGTAATCGGGATGCCCAGCTCCATGCTCGAAATAAAAAGAAAAATATAATTAAACAAAACTCCCCTAGGACTGTGTTTGTATGGACGGTACCCGTGAATTTGGCCTGCCGTGGAGTGTGACTGATTGGTGGAGGGGGAGTAAAAACTTTACCATTATGTTTGGGAACCGCCTATAATATATCTAGCATGGAAGATATTGAAAACCTATTGGTCGTTATGTGATCAACGAAAGCATACCGCTCCAAAATCATTACCTATCTCTGTTTTAAAAGCTTGAGCTCTGGCACCTCTGCAAATCAATGCTTCCCTCTGCAAAGGGTCTTTCCATTTACTTTATTGTTGAGTCACCATCCTCTTATAAAAAGCACCAGTTAAAGAGCACCATTGTCATTTGTATGCCTTGCTATTAATTGATATTGAGTATGAGCATGACTGGATCTCTCTCGCCATGAATTACAATGTTTAGTCTGTCCTGGTTCTCCAGAGGTGCTCTGCATTTATGTTTTGCAGTCTCAGAAAGGGCTAGCGAGATACCATTATGTCATATTGTATCATGATTGTTTTGATAAAAAATTTCTCATCCCAGACTTGTTATTATTGCTCGCTAGTTGATTATGCCATTGATATGAGTAACTGTGAGACCTAAATGTTATTGTGAATGTGGTTAGTTTATAGTCTTTGCTAAAAATCTGAACATAAGTTAGACATATTTACAACAGCAAGATCAAACGGAGTTTGTACAAGTTTTTTTTATCACTTTCAATTTCTCAACTGAATTGCTTGAGGACAAGCAAAGGTTTCAGCTTGGGGGAGTTGATACGTCTCCAACGTATCTACTTTTCCAAACTCTTTTGCCCTTGTTTTGGACTCTAATTTGCATGATTTGAATGGAACTAACGCGGACTGATGTTGTCTTCAGCAGAATTGCCTTGGTGTTATTTTTGTGCAGAAATAAAAGTTCTCGGATTGTCCTGAAAATTTACGGAGAATATTGTTGGAATTAATAAAAAATACTGGCGCAAGAATTAACCAGAGGGGGGCACCTGCAGGCCACAAGCCTGTTAGGCGCGGCCACCCCCTGGCCACCCCGAGCAGGCTTGTGGGGCCCTCGTGGCTCCTCCGACCTCCTCTTCAGCTCCATATAACCCTATTTGTCGAGAAAAAAATCACAGAGAAGAGTTCATTGCGTTTCACGATACGGAGCCGTCGCCACCTCCTATTCTTCCTCAGGAGACCAGATCTGGAGTCCGTTTTGGGATCCGGAGAGGGGAAATCGACGCCTTCATCATCACCAACCATCCTTCATCACCAATTCCATGATGCTCTCCACCATTCATGAGTAATCTCATTGTAGGCTTGCTGGACGGTGATGGGTTGGATGAGATTTATCATGTAATCGAGTTAGTTTTGTTAGGGTTTGATCCCTAGTATCCACTATGTTCTGAGATTGATGTTGCTATGACTTTGCTATGCTTAATGATTGTCACTAGGGCCCGAGTGCCATGATTTCAGATCTGAACCTATTATGTTTTCATGAATATATGTCTGTTCTTGATCCTATCTTGCAAGTTGTAGACACCTATTACGAGTTATGATCCACATCCCCCAGGGTGACAATAACTGGGATTCTTTCCGGTGATTACCGTAGTTTGAGGAGTCCATGTATTCACTAAGTACTAATGCTTTGGTCTGGTTCTTTATTAAAAGGAGGCCTTAATTTCCCTTAGTTTCCAATAGGACCCCGCTACCACGGGAGGGTAGGACAAAATATGTCATGCAAGTTCCTTTCCATAAGCACGTATGACTATATATGGAATACATGCCCACATTACATTGATGAATTGGAGCTAGTTTTGTGTCACCCTATGTTATAACTGCTACATGATGAATGCCATCCGACATAATTATCCATCACTCATCCATTGCCTATGAGCTTTCCATACATTGATCTTCGTTCAGTTACTTTTTCGTTGCTACTGTTACAAACACTACAAACTGCTACTATCATTTGCCACCGTTACCGTTACTACCATATTAATTTGCTACTAAACACTTTGCTGCAGATATTAAGTCTTTTAGGTGTGCTTGAATTGACAACTCAGCTGTTAATACTCGAGAATATTCTTTGGCTCCCCTTGTGTCGAATCAATAAATTTGGGTTGAATACTCTACCCTCAAAAACTGTTGCGATCCCCTATACTTGTGGGTTATCACAAACCAACACTTTTACTTTCTATTTTTATGTGTTCACATGATTAAGCTACTGTATTAATCATGTTTTGTGTCTTTTATTTCAATAAAGTGCCAAGTAAACTATTTGGATAGTGTGGATACTAGCTTGTTTGATTCTGTGCAAAAACAGAAAGTTTTGCATCCAGTATATGAATTATATGATTTTTATGGAGCATCAAAAAATTATGAAATTTGTACACAACATTTATATCAAAATTCCTTGAGTTTTCCTAATTATTAATAATTTTTAGAGTCATAGAAGTATGATCACCATTCAGATCTATACACACTGTTCTGTTTTTGATAGATTCTGTTTTGCATGCATAGTTTGCTTGTTTGAAGTGTTCCTGTAGCTTATATTGAGTAATATAAATTGTGGGAATGATGGAATACATTAGGTATCATGTGGGAACAATTATGAATCTTGTCTTGACAGTACAAAAGTGAATGATTTATCTTTACTACACTAACCCTTCTCACGAAGTTCCGTTAAGTTTTGTGTGATTGAAGTTTTCAAGTTTTGGGTGAGACACCGATATGAGGAGAACAAGGAGTGACAAGAACATAATATTGGGGATGCCCAAGGCACCCCCAAGGTAATATCCAAGGAATATTCAATCACCTAAGCTTGGGGATGCCCCGGAAGGCATCCCCTCTTTCGTCTTCAACACTATCAGTATATCTCACTTGGATTTATATTTTTATTCGTCACATAATATGAGTTTTGCTTGGAGCATCATTTTATTTTTTTGCTCTCTGTTTTTTGTTATTTATAATCTTATTTTTCAATAAAAGGTTCCAAGAATTGCCTTTAGGATGCTTGCATTGCATGTTTCGATATGTGCTGGGTAAAAACAGAAAGTTCTGCTATAGTGTTTGGATCTTCATATTTTTGGAATGTGGAAAGTTTCTGAAATTTTTTACACAGTGTTTTCATATAAATTTTATAGCATGTCATAAATTTTCATAATTTGTTGAGTTACAGAAGGACACTGTTATAATAAATTTCTACAGATTGTTCTGTTTGGACAGATTGTTGTCATAGTTTTGTTATCTACTTATCCTATAGTTTCCATAGCCTATATTGGTAGATATAAATTGTGGAAATGATAGTATACAGTACCTAATGTTTGAAAATTATTTTGCAACTTGTCTTGGCAGTACATGAAGTGTTGATTTGTTATTATGTGTACTAACAAATCTCATGAGTTCCTTTTTGAGTTTTGTGTGGATGAAGTTTTTGAGAATAGGTGAAACCATGATATGAGAGGATCGATGAGATACAAAATATCAAGCTTGGGGATGCCAAAGGAACCCCAAGTAAATATTTCAAGAAGTCTCAAGCATCTAATCTTGGGGATGCTACGCATCCCACCTCTCTTCATCAACAATTATCGGTTAGCCTATGTTGAGCCTAAATTTTAATTCGTTCACACGATGCGTGCTATTATTGGAATTTATGATATTTTTATTTTGCTTGTTGTTTAAATAAAATACTCAGATCTGAAAATCTTTATTGATAGAGAGAGAGAGAGAGAAAGTCCTCACATAGCTACTTAATTGTTTGACTACTCATTGATCTTCACTTATATGTCTTGGAGTAGTTTTGTCATTTACTCTCATGCCTCACTTATATTATGAGTAAATGGTTGAATGAATTCAAATATAATAAATCTGAAATTGTATATGTTTTATATGCTTATCCCATGGGGAGTAATGACTTCACATATAAGAAGTATAAGTGGTAAAATTTATTGCAAGTTAGCAAACACCGCATTGGTCACTTGCACAATTCATGAAAGAACATTGAAGGAAGGGAGATTTCAAATATATATATAATATCTTGGACATCTTCTATGATTGTGAATACCCATTAATTATTTTCAAACTTGAGCAAATTAGTTGAAGGTTGACAAGGAAGACAACGTAATGAGTTATGCTTGGGTATATTTGTATAGAAGTTATATTGTTATGGATCCTCCAACATGTGGTGCTTGCTTCCACCTCATATTAGCAAAAAACTTCCGCACCAAGTAGAAATACTACTTGTGCATCCAAACACCCTTAAACCCAAAGTTGTTCCATATGAGTCCACCATACCTACCTATATGCAGTATTTACCTGCCGTTCCAAGTAAATTTGCATGTGCCTAACTCTAAACCTTCAAATAATATTCTGTTTTGTATGCCCGAATCGCTCATATAGTGACTAGGGGCTGTTAGTATTTTCCATGCTAGGTGGGTTATTCTCACGATATGTGTTGATTCACAATCATTCACGAGAAAGTGGCTAGTAATAGGGATTCCAGGTCCCGAAATCAAAGAAAAAAATGCAAATAATTAAACAAAACTCTCCCAGGAATGTTGTTGGTATGGATGGTACCCGTGGATTCGGCTCGCCGTGGAGTGTGATTGATTGGTGGAGGGGGAGTAAAAACTTTACCATTCTGTTTGGGAACCGCCGATAATGTATCCAGCATGGGAGATACCGAGATCTCTCAGTTGTTATGGTGACAATGAAAGCATACCACTCAAAATTATTATTCATCTCTGTTTTAAAAGCTCGAGCTATGGCACCTGTGCAAATCAATGCTTCCCTCTGTGAAGGGTTTGTGTTTTACTTTCATGTACTTACCTTTATGCAAGAGTCATGGTGATCTTCACCACTTCCTATATTTCGCCTTTTTCTCTTGGCAAGCGTCATGTGTTGGGGAAAGATCCAAGCTTATATGGCCATTCAAATATATCTGATCATGAATTATTATTGTTTACAATTATCTATATGATAAATAAGTTGGGAGGCAAAACTTTAAGCCCGTGTCTTTCTTTGTGTTCGACGAATGCTATTTTGTCTAAAAATATGCTTTGAGTGCTTGCAATCATGGAAGACTATATGATAGTTGAGTATGTGGAATTTGCTAAATCAAAGCTCTTACATAGACCCTTCCTGAAAATAAGATGAATTCCAATTGTTTGGTGACTGAAACCATAGTTTGTTAGTTTTCAAGAAACTTTATGGTCTATACTTTAACTTGTGAATAGCTTGTTACTTTATTATGAGAAGTTTTATGAGATGAGCTACTGTTTATGATATATAATGATGCTAGAAAAAGTGCTTGGAATTATCATTGATCAAATTTATGCACTATGCTAGCATTCACACTTCATAAATTATATCTTTTACCATTTACCTACTCGAGGACGAGCAAGAATTAAGTTTGGGGATGCTGATACGTCTCCAATGTATCTATAATTTATGAAGTATTCATGCCATGTTTACAATAATTCTATATGAGTTTGGTATGATTTTATCAGAACTAACCCGTACTGACCCTGTTTTCAACAGAACTACCATGGTGTCGTTTTTGGTGCAGAAATAAAAGTTCTCAAAATGGGATGAAAATTTAGTATGATTTTTTTGGACCAAAAGAGACCCCCGAAGCATTGGAGTTGGGCCAGAAGAGCCACAAGGAGGTCACAAGTCTGCCAGGTGCGGCCACCCCCCTAGTCGCGCGTGGCAGGATTTTCACCGTCTCGTGCCCCCCTTGACGTGATTCTGACGCCAAAAATTCCTATAAATACCCAAACCTCCAAAAAGAAACCTAGATCGGGAGTTCCGCCGCCGCAAGCCTCCAGAGCCACGAAAAAACAATCGGGAGCCCGTTCCGTCACCCTACCGGAGGGGGAAACCATCACCGAAGGCCATCTTCATCATCCCGGCGCTCTCCATGACGAGGAGGGAGTAGTTCACCCTCGGGGCTGAGGGTATGTACCAGTAGCTATGTGTTTGATCTCTCTTTCTCGTGTTCTTCAGATGACACGATCTTGATGTACCGCATGATTTATTGATATTGATGAATCATATGGACTTTTCCCTCTCTAACTTCTTGTGATAAATTGAGTTTTCCCTTTGAAGTTTTCTTATCGGATTGAGTCTTTAAGGATTTGAGAACACTTGATGTATATCTTGTGATGGGATATCCCTGATGACAATGGGATGTTCTATTGATCCACTTGATGTGTGTTTTGGTGATAAACTTACGGGTTCCCTGACCTTGGGAGTCTATGCATAGGGGTTGGCACATGTTTTCGTCTTGAATCTCTGGTAGAAACTTTGGTGCACTCTTTGAAGTTCTTTGTGTTGGATTGAACATGATGAATCTGAAATTGTGTGATGCATATCGTGTAATCAAGCCCATGGGTACTTGTGGTGACATTGGAGTATCTAGGTGACATTAGGGTTTTGGTTGATGTGTATCTTAAGGTGTTATTTTAGTACGAACTCTAGGGCTGTTCGTGACACATATAGGGATAGCTCATAAGATTGATCAGAAAAGATAACTTTGAGGTGGTTTCTGTACCCAACACGAGTCTACAAGAAGAAGGTTGCGTAGTAGACATCATGAGGCCAGCGCTCGAGGATATCTGCATAAAGTTGTGGCCAGTCAAAGTTTTGTCGTCTAGCCTCTTTGGCCTCTTGGCCCAGTTGCAGGTTGTTGGCTCGTAGGTGGATCATTGGAAGAGATCTGCTTTTTTTGAGGGAGCACAGAGGGTGCACGCCTGTGTAAATACACACTTCCGGAATGTCGAAGCGGTAGCTTGTGCTGTGGGGACCTGTAGGGAAGCAACATACCACAGAGCAATTCTACACTGAGGTGGAAGGAGGCGCCCATGCAACCGAGGTCATGTGTCCAAAAGACACTTTTTATCAATTGTAGTACTTCGGGGTGCCGAAGTACATGGGAGGTAAAAAAACATCTTTTGTTTTAATGAGTATGTCGTTAAATTTTCTCATAAGTGTGTTATTTTAATTGATTTTCCTCTTGTGCGGCCGTGTTGAACTGAAAGTGGCCAGTCGTCGTCTTCTACCCCAATGTAGAATATACATAGGGTGTTCCTTGAGGCAGCTCTGACCGTTAGCCGACGTCTCAGTACCGAAGGCGGTTCGTGCTTGTAGGAACTTGGCAATCAAACTATAATGGCTTTAGAACTTTCACTTAGTCATAGGAGTTTGACTTTGGGGGCTGATGACGAGCTCCCGGTGTGTGAAGTGGTCGGGTTTAGGCAGCCAGGCCCATGCCGTTACCCACATCGACTTATACTATGAATAATCCCTTCATCTAATAGGGGTGGTATCTAACGACATGTCGCTTAACGTGGTCTTCAGATTGCCGACCAGTTTTCGCTTACCTAGATAATGTTTTCGATTTTCTCCACTAAGGCGCTCTTCCAATTAAACTGGCGGCACTATCGTAGTGGTTCTCCCATTACACCCTTAGTCAAATTTATTCGAGAATATAAGGGGGACACATAGGAGCTGGGCAACCCAAACATTGACTAAAATCTAGGTTCAAAACTGATTGATACAGTCCAACATCTGAGGCTCCGAGTAATTCAGATTTGTATTTCAAGGCAAGGAAACAAAGCCCTTTAGCAGTTGTATCTTAAAGACATTCTAGTAGCTCACAAGAAGTGCTTGTACAGAAATACAGTAAGAACCTTGAGGGACATGATTTCTTTATTTCATAACTTCAAGTTGTACATGTCGAGCTCTAACGAGAGGAACTAAAAAGATACAATGCAAAAAAATTTAAATAAAGGAGCGTATAAAAATAGGGCGGGTACTATCATCGGGTTTATGAGCTCGGGCTGCTTCCTCCCGCACGTTTGTGTCACCATGCTGTTGACCAACTTATCCTCATTGATGGCGAGGACTGAGATGGACTGTATGAAACCTCGACCTTGCATGTGCTTAATGCGCTTGGTGGTCAAGTCCTTTTAAGAGGTGTGTAGATATCCGTTATGTGGTTGAAGTCATGTGGGTAGACTTCTTGGCTAGATCTTTGACAGGACCTTGTCGGTATGGACGCTCAAAACTTGTTCGTTCCTCGGTCTAGCCAATCCGGTGTTTCTATAAATTTTGGCTCATCAGCGGCCCAAGGGATTTTTCCTGCAAAATTGTGCACCCAGGGGATGTAGTGCCCCGTCCAAGGGGAGCGCATGAAGATCCTGCACACCTATTTAGGGTGTAGAGGTATGTGTCCGAGGTTGACTTGTGTGGCCAGCGAATGCTTCAAAGATCTAGAAGTGCGTTTAACGCCACTGGTCGCGTCCTCGGATGCCTGCACCTCGGCTATGAAGGTTGTTGTATGCTTCTCAGTTCAGAGGGAGCATTCTGTGTTACCATTGATTGTGATAACACCGTTGGGTCCTGGCATTTTCAGCTTGAGATAAGCATAGTGCAAGACCACGTTGAAGCAAGTGAACAATGTGTGCCCTAGGAGCGCATGTTATCCACTTTGAAAGGGGACAATGTCTAAGATTAACTCCTTACACTTGAAGTTCTCGGGTGATCTGAAGACGACTTCCAGTGACACGTTTCTGGTGCAACGAGCCTCAACACCAGTGCCTGGCGCTATCCAGATGAGTCGATGCCCATCTTCCTAACCGTGTCCTCATAGATTAAGTTGAGGATGCTTCCTCCGTCCATAAGGACGTGCGTCAAATGGAAACCATTGACGCTTGGGTCTCAGACAAATGCAGCTGACCCACCATGCCTGATGCTGGTCGGATGGTCATGTATGTTCAAGGAGTTCGGGTGAGCCAACCACGGGTTGAACTTTGGGGCGATTGGCTCTAACTCGTAGATGTCCCGAAGTGCGCGCTTCATCTCCCTCTTGGGGATGTGGGCAACATAGATCATCTTCGCATCTGTTACCTTGTTAGGAAACTTCCTTTGGCCTCCATTGTTGGGCCGTCGAGGTTCATCCTCGTCTTTACTGTGATTTTGGGTTTTACTTTGACCCTCTGTTGCTACCTTGTCGGCTTGTTTGAAGACCCATCAATTCCTATTAGTGTGGGTTGCTGGTTTGTCCTAAGTGTCGTGGATTTGACACGATCGGTCCAGGATCTTGTCAAGCGGGCTAGGTTCATCTTTATTCCCTTGAAAGGGTTTCCTTTTCTATCCAGATCTAGGTCCAGTGAACCCTGCATTGATTGCGGCGTACTGTGTGTTGCTCCCGCCATTTTTTTGTCTGCACTTGTTTATATTGCGTCTAAGATTTTCACTGGCGGTGTGTGTCTCTGCAGTGCCTGCTTCACCATTATGAGTGCTTCGTGCGAGCCGGCTATCTTCTCCCGCGCAAAAGCGGGTCATCGGTGTAGTGAGGGCTCCCATAGTCCTCGACATGTCTTGGCCGAGCTGGCGGGCATGCTATTCATACCGGATGTTGTGTTTAATGCAACAATGGTTTCGACGTCGGAGCAGTCTATGATCTAGTTCTTTTTAGTAAGGAACCTGTTCCAAAACTTCTGAGCAGATTCACATGGCTGCTGGGTGACACGATTGAGGTTGTTAGAGTTCGAAGGCCGGGGCGTAAGTGCCTTGGAAATTTTCCCTAAAGGCAAGGTCTTCTCTGCTACCAATGGAGTGAGCAGGCAGGCCCCTTTAGCTTGAGTGACAAATATTTGATTGCATGGAGGTCATCACCATTAGCCATGTGGATGTGGAGAAGCAAATATTCGATCCACATTGTCGGGTCAGTTGTGCGATCATATGATTCTATGTTGACGGGCATAAACCCTTCTGGAAATTGGTGGTCCATTACCCTGCTTGTAAAGCAGATCGGGTGGGATGGACCTCAGAACTGGGTAATATCCTGTTAGAGGTCGGGGGAGAGTCATTCGTAGGCTTGATCTCAGGCACAACCGTTCCTGTCTAACCAGGTGGCATAGCCATCGAGTACGGCTGGAGCACGGCCTCTTGAGATGCAGATGGATCAAGGAGGCGCTCGGTTTGCCTTAGTGTGACATCGAACGTCGTGAGGGTCTAGGTAATCCACGGGAGTCCTTGCCATAATGGCATGGAGCTGTTCGGGTGTTCAGGTTTTCCCGTACTTGCCTTTCTCGGCCTCTAGGGGGTCGGTCAGGTGCGTCGGCGACCAGTTCCTCATCGAATCCCGACAGCATACGCCTATGTGGGTATGATTTTGGCGCGCTACGACATCGGTTTCCAAGATATTGTTCGGCTGAGCGTACTTGGACCCACTTGTCATTCAGTGCATCCGCATTCGCTTGCAGCTGTTGCTGCTGCTTGCGTTTCATGCTTCGAGCGGCAGCGACGAGGCGCCGACGAAAGCACTCTTGTTCTTAGGGGTATTCGGGGACTATATAGTCCTCGGTATCGAGGCTCTCATCTTCCTCGGACTTCGGCATGTAATTGTCGTCGGCCCCTTCAAAGAGATCATCTGGATCTGAGTCCTCAGGATTTTCATCGGGATTACCATTTTGTACTGGGAGGCTTGAGTGTCCTCTCTAGTGTTATTGGCGTCGTCGGACATTGCCTCATCGCCATAGATGGTGGCATTATTGCCGTTGGGTTCCTCATTGTTGCCCCTTCGGCGTCCACACCAACGTCTTGTAGGGGATTTAGGGGTGTCCACCATATAGACATCATAGGTGGATGTTGCAGTCCACTTGCCAGTGTTTACCAAGGGCGAAGGGTGTTACGTGCGGCCATCGTCCTCTTCATCCATGTCCATGGCCTCATCGTAGTCTAACATGTCGGTTAAGTCATCGATCGTGGCGACTAGATGGGTGGAGGGTGGGACGTAAATTTCCCCGATCATCGACTTTAAGTACGATCTTGTCGTAAACCGAAGTTTTATCATCCAATACAGACATTCTCTAGATACGACCAAGCATCTCATTTAAGAGAGATAGTTCTTTGGAGTTCAACACCTGGCTATACACGGGGCTGACTCGAAGCATGTATAGTTTGACATGTTTCCGGTGTGGAAGGGATCCAAGGGTGTCTCTAGACCCTGTGCGGTGGTTGGCTCGAGATCTAACGTAGCTTCAGGTGCTGGGACTGGGTCTAGGCCGGGATTTGAGGGGAGGTCACCCGGAGTCGCTAAATCGGGCTCGTCTGGTGACACTAAGGTTTTGGGACCGATGTCCCCAAAAGAGATCAGTTCCGAAGCCAATCCTCCAGTGTCAGGTAACCCTTCCATCCGTACAGGTGTCTAGCCTGATAGGATGAGTTCTCTATGGGAACCAAATGTCACGATCTAATCTGGGGTGTAGTTCTCGATGGAGGCCATATGGTCGGTTCAATCGGCGTAGAAATCATGCTGCCAAACACGAAAAGTTAGTCGGGGATGTAAATGTTGGGAGACATAGTAGTAAATCAAAAAATTTCCTACGTGTTCACCAAGATCTATCTATGGAGAAACTAGCAATGAGTAAGAGGAGAGTGCATCTTCATACCTTTGAAGATCGCTAAGCGGAAGCGTTACAAGAATGCGGTTGGTGGAGTCGTACTCGTAGCGATTCAGATCGCAGTGGACTCCGATCTTAGCACCGAACAACGGCGCCTCCGCGTTCAACACACGTGCAGCCTGGTGACGTCTCCTATGCCATGATCCAGCAAGGAGGAAGGAGAGGTTGAGGGAGAGCTCCGGCAGCACGACGGCATGGTGACGGTGGAGCTGCGTGGTCTCCGGTAGGGCTTCGCCAAGCAATACGGAGAACGAGGATGGGAGGAGTAGGGCTGCGCCGAGAGGGAGAGAGAGTCGTGTCTCAAATAGCCCCAAGGGCTCCACTATATATAGGTGGAAAGGGAGGAGGGTGCCCACCCCTAGGGTTCCCACCCTAGGTAGTGCGGTAGCCCCTAGATGGGATCTTGGCCGGCGGCCAAGAGGGAGGGGAGAGGGGTGCGGCTGCCCTAGCCGCCCTAGGGTGGGCCTAGGGCCCATCTGGGCTAGGGTTTGCCCCCCTCTCTCCTTTGCTGCGCCTTGGGCCAGGTGGGAGGGGCGCACCAGCCCAGCTAGGGGCTGGTTCCCTCCACCTTCGACCCATGCAGCCCTCTGGGGCATGTGCCCCCTCCCGGTGGACCCCCAGAACCCTTCCGGTGGTCCCGGTACGTTACCGGTGATGCCCGAAACATTTCCGGTAACCAAAACCTCACTTCCTATATATCAATCTTTGTCTCCGGACCATTCTGGAACTCCTCGTGACGTCCGGGATCTCATCCAGGACTCAGAACAACCTTCAGTAACCATGTACACTATTTCCCTATAACCCTAGCGTCATCGAACCTTAAGTGCGTAGACCCTACGGGTTCGGGAGACACGTATACATGACCGAGACACCTCTCCAGTCAATAACCAACAACGGGATCTGGATACCCATGTTGGCTCCCACATGCTCCACGATGATCTTATCAGATGAACCACGATGTCGGGGATTCAATCAATCCCATATGCAATTCCCTTTGTCTACCGGTATGATACTTTCCCAGGATTCGATCGTCGGTATCCCTATACCTTGTTGAATCTTGATACCAGCAAGTCTCTTTACTCGTTCCGTAACACATCATCACGTGGGTAACTCCTTAGTCACTTTGAGCTCATTATGATGATGTCTTACCGAGTGGGCCCAGAGATACCTCTCCGTCACACGGAGTGACAAATCCCAGTCTCGATTCGTGCCAACCCAATAGACACTTTCAGAGATACCCGTAGTGCACCTTTATAGCCACCCAGTTACGTTGTGATATTTGGCACACCCAAAGCATTCCTATGGTATCCGGGAGTTTCACAATCTCATGGTTTAAGGAAATGATACTTGACATTAGAAAAGCTTTAGCAGACGAACTACACGATCTTGTGCTATGCTTAGGATTGGGTATTCTCCATCACATAATTCCCTACTGATGTGATCCGGTTATCAATGACATCCAATGTCCATGGTCATGAAACCATAACCATATATTGATCAATGAGCTAGCCAACTACAGGCTCACTAGGGACATGTTGTGGTCTATGTATTCACACATGCATTGCGGTTTCTGGTTAACACAATTATAGCATGAACAATAGACAATTATCATGAACAAGGAAATACAATAATAATAATTTTATTATTGCCTCTAGGGCATATTTCCAATAGTCTCCCACTTGCACTAGAGTCAATAATCTAGTTACATTGTGATGAATCGAACACCCATAGCATTATGGTGTTGATCATGTTTTGCTCGTGAGAGAGGTTTAGTTAACGGATCTGCGACATTTAGATTCGTATGCATTTTACAAATATCTATATCTCCCTCCTAAATGTAATAACGGATGGAGTTGAAGCAACGCTTGATGTGTCTTGTCTTCTTGTGAAACCTGGGCTCCTTCGCAAGGGCAATAGCTCCAGTGTTGTCACAGAATAGAGTCATCGGGCCCGATGCATTGGGAATCACTCCTAGGTCGGTGATGAAGTCCTTCATCCAGACTCCGTCCTTTGCTGCTTCCGAAGCAGCTATGTACTCCGCTTCACATGTAGATGCCGCCACGACGCTTTGCTTGCTGCTGCACCAGCTGACTGCCCCTCCGTTCAAAATATATACGTGTCCGGTTTGCGGCTTGGAGTCGTCCGGATCTATGTCGAAGCTAGCATCGACGTAACCCTTTACAATGAGCTCTTCGGCACCTCCATATATGAGAAACATGTCCTTTGTCGTTTTCAGGTACTTCAGGATATTCTTGACTGCTATCCAGTGTTCCGCTCCGGGATCACTTTGGTACCTCCCTACCAAATTTATGGCAAGGTTCACATCAGGTCTTGTGCATAGCATGGCATACATAATAGAGCCTATGGCTGAAGCATAGGGGATGACACTCATCTCTTCTCTATCCTTTGCCGTGGTCGGGCATTGAGTCGTACTCAATCTCACACCCTGTAACACAGGCAAGAACCCCTTCTTGGACTGATCCATATTGAACTTCTTCAATATCTTTTCAAGGTATGTGCTATGTGAAAGACCTATGAGGCGTTTCGATCTATCTCTATAGATCTTAATACCTAATATGTAAGCAGCTTCTCCAAGGTCCTTCATTGAAAAACATTTATTCAAGTAGGCCTTTACAGTTTCCAAAAGTTCTATATCATTTCCCATCAACAATATGTCATCCACATATAATATGAGAAATGCTACAGAGCTCCCACTCACTTTCTTGTAAATACAGGGTTCTCAATAAACCCGTATAAATCCAAACGCTTTAATCACCTCATTAAAGCGAATGTTCCAACTCCGAGATGCTTGCACCAGCCCATAGATGGAGCGCTGGAGCTTGCATACTTTGTTAGCATCTTTAGGATCGACAAAACGTTCCGACTGCATCATATACAATTGTTCCTTGAGGAAGCCATTAAGGAATGCCGTTTTGACGTCCATTTGCCAGATCTCATAATCATAAAATGTGGCAATTGCTTACATGATTTGGACAGACTTCAGCATCGCTACGGGTGAGAAAGTCTCATCGTAGGCAACTCCTTGAACTTGTCGATAACCCTTAGCCACAAGCCGAGCCTTATAGACAGTCACATTACCATCCACGTCAGTCTTCTTCTTAAAGATCCATTTATTTTCAATGGCTCGCTTATCATCACGCAAGTCCACCAAAGTCCACACTTTGTTCTCATACATGGATCCTATCTCGGATTTCATGGCTTCAAGCCATTTGTTGGAATCTGGGCCCGCCATCACTTCTTCATAGTTCGAAGGTTCACCGTTGTCCAACAACATGATCTCCAGGACAGGGTTGCCGTACCACTCTGGTGCAGAACGTGTTCTAGTGGACCTTCGACGTTCAATAGTAACTTGATCTGAAGTTTCATGATCATCATCATTAACTTCCTCTCCAACCGATGCAGGCCCCACAGAAACAACTTACTGTGCTGCGCTACTCTCCGGTTCGAGTGGAGGTACAATTACCTCATCAAGTTCTATTTTCCTCCCACTTACTTCTTTCGAGAGAAACTCTTTCTCGAGAAAGGATCCATTCTTGGCAACAAATACTTTGCCTTTGGACCTGAGGTAGAAGGTATACCCAATAATCTCTTTGGGATATCCTATGAAGATGCACTTTTCCACTTTGGGTTTGAGCTTCTCAGGTTGAAGTTTCTTCACATAAGCGTCACATCCCCAAACTTTTAGAAACGACAGCTTAGGTTTCTTTCCAAACCATAATTCATACGGTATCGTCTCAATGGACTTTGACTGTGCCCTATTTAAAGTGAATGCGACAGTCTCTAATTCATATCCCCAAAACGATAGCGGTAAGTCGGTAAGAGACATCATAGATCGCACAATATCCAATAGAGTGCGATTACGATGTTCAGACACACCATTTCGCTAAGGTGTGGCAGGCGGCGTGAGTTGTGAAACAATTCCACATTTCCTTAGGTGCATGCCAAACTCGTGACTTAAATATTCTCCGCCACGATCAGATCGTAGGCACTTTATTTTCTTGTCATGTTGATTCTCTACCTCACTCTAAAATTCCTTGAACCTTTCAAAGGTTTCAGACTTATGTTTCATTAAGTAGACATACCCATATATGCTCAAGTTATCAGTGAGGGTGAGAACATAACGGTAGCCACCGCGAGCCTCGATACTCATTGGACCGCATACATCGGTATGTATTATCTCCAACAAGTCAGTTGCTCGCTCCATTGTTCCAGGGAACGAAGTCTTGGTCATCTTGCCCATGAGGCATGGTTTGCACGTGTCAAATGATTTGAAATCAAGAGACTCCAAAAGTCCATCAGCATGGAGCTTCTTCATGCGTTTGACACCAATATGACCAAGGCGGCAGTGCCACATGTAAGTGGGACTATTTTTTATCAACCTTATACTTTTTGGTACTCACACTATGGACATGTGTAACATCATGTTCGAGATTCATCAAAAAAACAATTGACCAGCGGGGCATGACCATAAAACATTTCTCTCATATAAATAGAAGAACCATTATTCTCAGATTTAAATAAGTAGCCATCTCGCATCAAGCGAGATCCAGATACAATGTTCATGCTCAAAGCTGGTACTAAATAACAATTATTGAGGTTTAAAACTAACCCCGAAGGTAGATGTAGAGGTAGCGTGTCGACGGCGATCACATCGACCTTGGAACCATTCCCGACGCGCATCGTCACCTCGTCCTTTGCCAGTCTCCGCTTATTCCGCAGCTCCTTCTCGGAGTTACTAATGTGAGCAACTGCACCGGTATCAAATACCCAGGAGCTACTACGAGCGCTGGTTAGGTACACATCAATAACAAGTATATCACATATACCTTTAACGTTGCTGGCCTTCTTATCCGCCAAGTACTTGGGGCAGTTCCGCTTCAAGTGACTGGTACCCTTGGAATAAAAGCACTCAATCTCAGGCTTGGGTCCATTCTTGTTCTTTTCCCCGCAACTTGCTTACCGGGCGTGGCAACAACTTTTCTGTCCTTCTTGAAGTTCTTCTTACCCTTGCCTTTCTTGAAACTAGTGGTCTTATTCACCATCAACACTTGATGCTCCTTTTTTTATCTCGACCTCCGCTGATTTCAGCATCGAGTACAACTCAGGAATGGACTTCTCCATACCCTGCATGTTGTAGTTCATCACAAAGCTCTTGTAGCTAGGTGGAAGCGACTAGAGGATTCTGTCAATGACCGAGTCATCCGGGAGATTAACTCCCAGCTGAGTCAAGCGGTTGTGCAACCCAGACATTTTGAGTATGTGCTCACTGACAGAACTATTCTCCTCCATCTTACAGCTGAATAACTTGTCGGAGACGTCATATCTCTCGACCCGGGCATGAGCTTGGAAAACCAGTTTCAGCTCTTGGAACATCACATATGCTCCGTGTTGCTCAAAACGCTTTTGGAGCCCCGGTTCTAAACTGTAAAGCATGTCACACTGAACCAAGGAGTAATCATCACAGCATGACTGCCAAGCGTTCGTAACGTCTTGGTCAACTGGGAAAATGGGTGGGTCACCTAGCGGTGCATCAAGGACATACAATCTCTTGGAAGCTATGAGGATGATCCTCAAGCTACGGACCTAGTCCGCATAGTTGATTCCATCATCTTTCAGCTTGGTTTTCTCTAGGAACGCGTTGAAGTTGAGGGCGACATTAGCGTTGGCCATTGGATCTACAATATAGATAGTAAAGACAATTTTAGACTAAGTTCATGATAATTAAGTTCACATAATCATTTTTAATGAACTCCCACTTAGATAGACATCTCTCTAGTCATCCAAGTGATACATGATCCATGTCAACTAGCCCGTGTCTGATCATCACGTGAGACGGACTAGTCATCCATGGTGAACATCTCCATGTTGATCGTATCTTCTATACGACTCATGTTCGAACTTTCGGTCTTCCGTGTTTCGAGGCCATGTCTGTACATGCTAGGCTCGTCAAGTCAACCTAAGTGTTTCGCGTGTGTAAATCTGGCTTACACCCGTTATATGCGAACGTTAGAACCTATCACACCCGATCATCACGTGGTGCTTCGGAACAACGATCCTTAGCAATTGTGCATAGTTAGGGTGAACACATTTCTTGAAATTTTATTGAGAGATCATCTTATTTACTACCATCGTTCTAAGAAAATAAGATGTAAACATAATAAACGTCACATGCAATCAATATAGTGGCATGATATGGCCAATATCATCTTGCTCCTTTGATCTCCATCTTCGGGGCACCATGATCATCACTGTCACCGGCACGACACCATGATCTCCATCATCATGATCTCCATAATCGTGTCTTCATGAAGTTGTCTCGCCAACTAGTACTTCTACTACTATGGCTAACATTTAGCAATAAAGTAAAGTAATTACATGGCGTTTATGATTGACACGCATGTCATACAATTGAATAAGACAACTCCTATGGCTTCTGCCGTTTGTCATACTCATCGACATGCAAGTCGTGAATCCTATTACAAGAACATGGTCAATCTCATACATAACAATGCATCACATCACATCCTTTGGCCATATCACATCACAAGGCATATGCTGCAAAAACAAGTTAGACGTCCTCTAATTTGTAGTTGCAAGTTTTACGTGGCTGCTATAGGTTTCTTGCAAGAACGTTTCTTACCTACGCCAAAACCACAACGTGATATGCCAATTGCTATTTACCCTTCATAAGGACCCTTTTCATCGAATCCAATCTGACTAAGGTGGGAGAGACAGACACCCGCTAGCCACCTTATGCAACAAGTGCATGTCAAGCGGTGGAACCGGTCTCACGTAAGCGTACGTGTAAAGTTGGTCCGGGCCGCTTCATCCCACAATACCGTCGAATCAAGATAAGACTAGTAGTGGTAAGCAAATTAACAAGATCGACGCCCACAACAACTTTGTGTTCTACTCGTGAATAGAATCTACGCATAGACCTATCTCATGATGCCACTGTTGGGAGACATAGTAGTAAATCAAAAAATTTCCTACGTGTTCACCAAGATCTATCTATGGAGAAACCAGCAACGAGTAAGAGGAGAGTGCATCTTCATACCTTTGAAGATCGCTAAGCGGAAGCGTTACCGAAACGCGGTTGGTGGAGTCGTACTCGTAGCGATTCAGATCGCGGTGGACTCCGATCTTAGCGCCAAACAACGACGCCTCCGCGTTCAACACACGTGCAACCCGATGACGTCTCCTAAGCCTTGATCCAGCAAGGAGGAAGGAGAGGTTGAGGGAGAGCTCCGGCAGCACGACGTCATGGTGACGGTGGATCTGTGTAGTCTCTGGCAGGGCTTCACCAAGCACTACGGAGAACGAGGAGTGGGCGGAGTAGGGCTGCGCCGAGAGGGAGAGATAGTCGCGTCTCAAACAGCCCCAAGGGCTCCACTATATATAGGAGGAGAGGGAGGAGGGTGCCCACCCCTAGGGTTCCCACCCTAGGTGGTGCGGCAGCCCCTAGATGGGATCTTGGCCGGCGGCCAAGAGGGAGGGGAGAGGGGTGCAGCTGCCCTAGCCGCCCTAGGGTGGGCCTAGGGCCCATCTGGGCTAGGGTTTGGCCCCCCTCTCTCCTTTGCTGCACCTTGGGCCAGGTGGGAGGGGCGCACCAGCTGACCTAGGGGCTGCTCCCCTCCATCTTCAGCCCATGCAGCCCTCTGGGGCCCGGGGCCCCTCCCGGTGACCCTCGGAACCCTTCCGGTGGTCCCGGTACGTTACCGGTGATGCCTGAAACATTTCCGGTAACCAAAACCTCACTTCCTATATATCAATCTTTGTCTCCGGACCATTCCGAAACTCCTCGTGATGTCCGGGATCTCATCCGGGAATCCGAACAACCTTCATTAACCCTATACACTATTTCCCTATAACCCTAGCGTCATCGAACCTTAAGTGTGTAGACCCTACGGGTTCGGGAGACACGTAGACATGATCGAGACACCTCTCCGGTCAATAACCAACTGCGGGATCTGGATACCCATGTTGGCTCCCACATGCTCCACGATGATCTCATCGGATGAACCATGATGTCGGGGATTCAATCAATCCCGTATGCAATTCCCTTTGTCTACCGGTATGATACTTGCCTGAGATTCGATCGTCGGTATCCCTATACCTTGTTCAATCTCGTTACCGGCAAGTCTCTTTACTCGTTCTGTAACACATCATCATGTGGCTAACTCCTTAGTCACTTTGAGCTCATTATGATGATGTCTTACCAAGTGGGCCCATAGATACCTCTCCGTCACACAGAGTGACAAATCCCAGTCTCGATTCGTGCCAACCCAACAGACACTTTCGGAGATACCCGTAGTGCACCTTTATAGCCACCCGGTTAGGTTGTGACATTTGGCACACCCAAAGCATTCCTACGGTATCCAGGAGTTGCACAATCTCATGGTCTAAGGAAATGATACTTGACATTGAAAAGCTTTAGCAAACGAACTACACGATCTTGTGCTATGCTTAGGATTGGGTCTTGTCCATCACATCATTCTCCTAATGATGTGATCCCATTATCAATGACATCCAATGTCCATGGTCATGAAACCGTGACCATCTATTGATCAACGAGCTAGTCAACTAGAGGCTTACTAGGGACATGTTGTGGTCTATGTATTCACACATGTATTACGGTTTTCGGTTAACACAATTATAACATGAACAATAGACAATTATCATGAACTAGGAAATACAATAATAACCATTTCATTATTGCCTCTAGGGCATATTTCCAACAGTAAAGGTTCCCGTTGCCATTGTCGCAGTTAATATCAGATGAGCCATCGATCTTTTTGTCAATCTCATAACGGAACTCTCGAAGAAAGCACTAGTGCCGGTGTGAAAACCGGCAGACCTCGGGGTAGGGGTCCCAAGCTATGGATCTCGGACATATGGTAATAGGACCAAAGGAGACGGTGTTTACTCAGGCAGACCCTCTTGATAGAGGTAATACCCTAGGTCCCGCTCTTGCTTATATTCATGGAGAAATATCGAGTGCAGAGTTGATCTACCTCGAGATCGTTAGATGTGTTATAACTCTAGGACTAGGTGAATGATGTTTTCTTGATGTCCCTTCTACGAGCTAAAACCTATGGCTTATATACACGCCGGTACCTAGAGTTATAAAGTCGGTATATTTGCATAAAGGCGGTTGGAGAAGTCTTGGAGTATACGTGAAGTCTTTGGTAGATGCAGTCTTGTACAACTTCCGGAGCCCATCTTGGGAAGAATGAAGGACCATCGGTCCAATCTATGGGGAATGGGCCAATAATACGTCTCCAACGTATCTATAGTTTTTATTGTTCCATGCTATAATATTATCATTCTAGGATACTTTTGGGGCATTTATTTGCTAATTAATATTATAACTGAGCACTAATCTATTAACCCAGTGCTAAGTGCCAGTTGTTGTTTTCAGCATGTTTTTGGCTTTTCAGCTTTACGGTACCAAACGGAGTCCAAATACCATGATTTTTTTTATGACTTTTTTTATACCAAAAGAGGACATGGAAGCTTCAGGAGAAGACCGGAGCCCACACAGGGGCCCCACAAGCCAACAGGGCGTTCCTAGAGGTGGTGGTCGTGCCTTGTTAGCTTGTGGCCCCCTCCCAGCTCTCCCGACCTTGTAATCTGGCTTATAAATTATCATATACTCTAAAAACCCTAAGGAGCCTCCTGAAACACTTTTTCTACTGCCACAAGTCTCTCTTCCGCCGTGTGCCCATCTGGAGCCTTGTTCGAGTGCCCTGTCGGTAGGGGGATCGATCATGGAGGGCCTCTACATCAACCTTGTTGCTCCCACGGTGATGTGTGAGGTGTTTACCACAGACCTACGGGTCTATAGTTAGTACCTAGATCTCTCTCTCTCTCTTTGTGTGTGTGTGTTCTTCAATACAAACTTCATCGCATCTTCGCGACGATCTATTCGATGTAATCACTTTGTGTGTTTTGTCTGTTGGGATCCGATGAATTGTGGGTTTATGTTCAGATTGTTCATGAAATTATATTGAGTTCCTTGCTGGTCCTTTCATATATATGCATGATTATATGATAGCTTCATAATTCTCTCCGATCTATTGATATAGTTTGGCCAACTAGATTGATTTATCTTCAGTAGGAGAGGTGCGTTGTAGTGAGTTCAATCTTGCGGTGCTCAATCCCAATGACAGAAAGGAACATGACACATATTTATATTGCTCCCACTAAGTATAGAATGATGGGGTTTATTCATATTAATTGGATTTACGTTGTCTACATCATGTCATTGTTCTCCAAGCATTACTCTGTTTTACTTAATACTCTAGATGCATGTTGGATAGCGGTCGATGGGTGGAGTAATAGTAGTAGATGCGGGCAAGATTCGGTATACTTGCTTACAGACGTGATTCCTATATGTAATGATCATTTCCATGAGTAAATATTGCATAACTATGTGCTTTTCTATCAATTGCCCAACAGTAATTTGTTTACACATCGTATGACTTCTACACGAGAGATGCCTCTAGCGAAAACTATGGGCCCCGGCTCTTTTCATAAATATATTTACAAAAGCTTTCAATACCTTGGTGACATTTATTTTTATATTTTTATTTTGCAATTTACAATTATTAATTATCATCTACACTACTCATTGCTTGCAAGTAACGAGTTCAAGGGGGTTGACAAGCCTCTTACCCGTGTTGGGTGCAAGTGTGTGCTCTTTTGTGTGTAGGCACTGAAGGCGTGAAGTTGGGTGATCCTCCTATTGGCTCGATAACATTGGTTCTCACTAAGGGAAATACTTTTATATAATGTGCTGCATCATCCCCTCCTCTTCGGGGAAAACCCCAACGCAGATCACAAGTATCAACCAACTAGGCTACTACCCCCTAGTCCAAGACACCGTTAACCCCACTATTTTTTGTGTTAGCATTGGACCTCCTTTAGTCTGCTTTGAAGGAAGCTCATTGGAAATAACTTATTCATGCCCCAATCAAAGTTAACTCATGCCCAGACATCCCACTAATTAGTATGTAGATGATATACTTTTTGTTCTCCCTGCAAAAAAACTCAATTGGATCAGCTTAAAAATTGCCCTTCGTACTTTTCTGAGTACACTAGATGGAGAGTAAATTATCATAAATCAATCATAGTCCCTAACAATGTTGTTGAAAGTAAAATGCTTGGATTGTTAGCACAAATGTACTATCAACAAGGATAATTTACTTTCACCTATTTGGGAATTCAGTGAGCATTCACAAGCCTATGATAGAGGATTTTTGTTCTGTTATGCACAAAATTGAAAGTAGACTGTTGGGGTGTTCCACTCTTGTATCCTATGATGGCAGATTGTTACTTATTAATTCTGCTTCCTACTCCCTCCCAAATTTCTTCATGTGCTATTGAGACTACCATGACAGTAATGGAACAAATAAATAAATACCCGAGACATTTTCTCTCGATAATTATGGAATGGAAAATAATGGGCATGCTCTGATTTCTTGGAACAAGTTATGCAGACCCAAGGAACAAGGAGGTCTTGGAATTTTTGGTGTTGCTACCCACAACAAGGCGTTGCTTATGAAAAATTTGTTCAAATTCCTTAATCAAGAAAATCCGTGTTGGGTTAATCTCATTCTATGTTGCATGGATTCTTCGATACATACCACATACGTGATACAGGGATACGCCCGATACGAATTTTCTGAAAACTAGGATACGTGTATACGTTTATATATATGTTAATTAGTAAAAATATGAAAAAGTAAGGAGCTTTTATGTCAAAGCATGCCTCAATAGGATTACTCCCCTTTATTTTTCTTGCACTTGGTCCACTTCAATCAGTTAATAGTGGGGGTTTCCTAGGTTTGTTGCTCTCAATCAGTGTAGCAACCCTCTCTTTGTCACCTTTCAACTGAACAAGAACATTGACAGTCACCTTTTGACATGAATTCACGTCCATGTTGGAACTTTCATAAGGTGTGCCTTTACTCTTGAGAGGATTTCACGTCGAACAAGGGGTTTGATGTATCCAAAATGTATCATAGCACTATCCGAGGAGTATCAAACATTAATTTTATTTTTTAGAATTAAAAAATTGAGGGATACATACGAGATATGTACCAGGGCAGTATCCAGCTGGATACGCTCCCTTTATTAAGTATCCGTGCAACGTAGACCACATCTGGAAAAAATACTATAGGTCAATCCCTCCTACACGCAGCTTAGAGGGCTCATTATGGTGGAAAACTCATCTCAATCTCATTCGTCAATTCAAAGCTTTGGCAACCTCTAAATTGGAAATTGGAAATACAGTTCTTCTTTGGCCCAATAATTGGCACACGGGGTTCCCCAAAAAATATTTTTTAGGTTCCCCAAAAAATAATTGGCACACAGAACCTCTTATGCGGTTATTTCCGTAGTCCCATTCTTTTGTGATCAATGATAAGCGTGAAGTAAACAATTCTTTTGCCTTGGAAGACTGGTTTTCCCATTTCAACTTGCCCCTTTTCAATCAAGCATTTTAACAAGCAGATCAACTCATGCTTTTACAAGCATCCCTTTTACCTAAGAACAAATACGAGCCTCTTTGGGAAGGTCAGCTAAGTTTTCCTCCCTACAAATTTACAATGTACTCAAAGGAGGGCAGAAATATCATAAATTATTTTATCTGCTCGGGAAAGATGCTAGTAAACTCGAGCAAAAATTCTTCTTCTAACTTGCCCTTCATGACAGAGCTAACACCAGAGATCTTCTCAAAAGGAAAAACTTTCAACTAGATGACTATAGTTGCCCTCTCTATAATGAATGCTGAAAAAATGATGCTCCATCTGCTTTGGGATTGTAATTTTGCTCTTGACTACTAGAACAATTTGATCCGAGAAAGGAAAAGGGGAACATTGGTTTATGAAGATTCACCACTAACGATGCAAACCCTACCAAAAGAGTGTAACCTAGAGATCCTTATAACTGGTACCTGCCACATCTGGATGAGTAGGCATGACAAGATTTTCAGAGGTATCCCACACTCCGTAAACACTTGGAATTCAAAGCTCAAAAAGTATCTAATTCTTTTGGGGTACAAAATTAGAGACAACCATGTGGACTGTCTCAAGACATGGATTCAGATTAACCTTTCATCATGTGTAGTATGTTCCCAACAGTTGGTGTTGGTTGATCTTGTAAAGCCCCGGGGTTTAGTTAATATATAATCTTCTTTGTTTACTTTTTCCATTGTAATATATTGGTTTTATTAATAGAAAACTACCGTAGAAAATTTCTATAGTACATGGTAAAAACAAAGATCCGCTCATAAGATCATACCCCTTTGGGTATGGTAATGAGATTGCCAATTACGTTGGGGGTCATTCAACTTGCAAGGCCGATTCACTATTGTTAGGGTTTCCGAGGTAGTGGACCAACTATATTCAGGCTCGTTTTCCTACTTTCTTTCTTCCTCTAAATAAGCTGGCATAAGTAAGTCACACCCTTATAAATATCATGAAACTAGGGCCCTAATATCTAGCGACAAAACACTTGGGAGCTGCTCCCATTGAATGATTTTGTCTCATGGTGATCGTTCACTAGGAGCAGGGCGAGGGTGAAACCCCAGATTGGCCCAAAGGCCTTGTTAACTATATGTTTTTATTTAAAAAATACAATTAACAAAAAGTAACTATCATTTCTTAAAACAAAAAAGAGAAACCCTAAATTTTGAAATTACATGCTGTAAATTATGAAAAATGGCATGCTAATTTATTAGAAAAGTTCATTTTCTATAATATATATATATATATATTTACAATGAGTATGATCAAAAAAGTAAAGATGGATGTGTGGTCTTGAAAAATAAATTTTCATGCTCAACTTTAATTTTTTCATCCTCTAGATAAGAAATGCCAAGAAAAAAAACGATATTTACTTATAAAAGGCAGACAAACATAAATTTATAAATGCCATGCTGTGATATATGAAAATTGTCATTTTACAAAAGTGGAATTTCTCTAATTTATAAATTCAGTATGATAACAAAAATGTCGTGCTAATAAAAATGAAATTTCCAACATTACTAAGAAAAATGTCATGCGAATAAAACTTTCATTCTCTTGATAATAAAAATGGCATGCCTACATTAATAAGAATACCTTGCTCTCAAAAATAAAACTGTCATCATGTTAATAATAAAACTTCCATTCTCCTAAAATTGACATCATGCTAATAATAAAACTTTCATAATGAAAATGTGATGCTTTAATCATTAAATTGCCATCTTATTGATTGAAAAAATGCCATGTTACTAATAATAAAAATGCCATGATCTTAAAGCTCCATCCTCTTAATAATAAAAATGCCACACTACTAATTATAAAATTGCCATACTCCTAATAAGTATAACTGCCATGTGAGAAAGTAATCAAATCCAGAAATATGCGATGAATAATTGATATTTTTTCCAAAAACTTGACATGGGGCATTACAACAGGACACAAAAGTTATCATGCAACCTATGATAAAGATGTACATGGGAAGTTTAGAAACAGAACCTCTAAATATATAGATTTTTGTTTTTTTAATAATCAAAAAAATCTAGATTTCTGTTTTTTCAAATGGAATTATAGATAGGAATTTAGCATCAAAACGTACATAAACATGTTTTAATACACATGTACACAAATCATGCTTCAGTCCAAGTGGTAATGTGTGTGCCCTCTATGCAGCTAGTCTCGAGTTTGAGTCCCCCCCATATGCACACTGCACAATTTTTTGGGAGAAAAAAGGCGAGGGTTTGTTGGTAAACGCTTTAAAGTTAACACCTCTTGTCGATCTACATGACATCGCCCTTGGGACAAGATCCGTGCGCTGTCAGGGAATGTGTTCACCGGGGTTGAGCTCCCGGCGAACGTTCACTAGTTAGCTCCTGGGCTCCTGGAGAATGTATGTCAAGGGGCTAGATAGCTTGTGACTGAGATTTGCTTCTCCGACAATGGAAACAAATTCTTAAAGCCCTCTCGGTGTGACAACATTCATCATCGTTTGGCTATACACAATGTGATTCGTTCACAGGGATGCCGGAACAAAGTAACGAGAAAAGAGACCAAACCTGTAGCAGGAGACATTCATAGTGATCATGTGTTATATTCATGGGATGTATATATATCTCACCTCGGTTTTTTTAAAGTGTCATGAGGAAAGAGAAATAGCACACGGTTATCATAGTTTCACTCGAGAATCATTCGTGTGAGTATAGGGGTCAATATGGATGTCCACAGTTTCGCTATTGGCCATTGAACAGAAAGTGTTTCATTTACGTCTATATTTTACCGAATCTGGAAGGTCCCATGCTTAAGGGTTTAGGATCCCTTGAGTTTTATTTGAGTTAGGAGTGAGAAAATATCACGGAAAAAAGTTTTGGAGATAATAAAATTGTTTTGAGAAAATCGAAAGTGTTTCAGAGAAACTAGAAGATTTTTAGAGAAAACCAGGTTAAACTGGGAAGGTGCAAAAGTTCCGAAGGACCTAACAATAATACACGAGCACTCTGGTACTTACCGAGAGCCCCTGAAATTATTCTAGGCGCCATGGACTGCCCAAATAGACCAAAGCCTATTATGGGCCATCCACATGGACCTAATGGCCCAATAAGTGTGCCCCATCTCTTTAGGTTGCCACACAATCTAAGTGAGGAGCTATGAGTTGGAGGACTCCTCCCCCTCATAGGTCGGCCTCCCAAGGGAGGGGAGCACCTCCTCCAAATCGGCTAGCCCCCTCCACCTATATATTTGTGAGGGGACACCCCTATCAAGACAAAAGGTATCGCCTGTTTCGAGCACCCCCACTAGTTTTCTCTAGTTCTCTAGTTCTCCAGAAAAAGTAGAGAGGCCACGAGTCTCGTCCTCCCTCCTCTAGTTCTCTGGTGATGCCTAGCTTTGGACGTCGAAGCACTGGCAGATCATCGACCTCGTACGCGTGCAAGTCGTAGAGAGATCGTGCTTTTGATCTTCGTTTGAGGGACTTCAAGAACGATCTAGACCAACTCTTCTTCCGCTATAACTCGGAGTTGGTAACAATCTGATCTAACCTTGCATGCATATTCATAGTAACCCTTGTTCTTGATTTGTAGGGGTGATTTTTTTACTACAATTGCAAACAATATAGGTGTGTATGAGTAAAAATTTAGCTCTTCTTGCAGCTCATTGTTTTGTCCTTAGAAGATTTCTACATACGCAAATGAAGTTCCTCATGCTTAATATTACAGGGTACCTGAAAGTGGGAGAAAATGTTACCAAGAGTAAATATGATATGCATGAAGCAATTGATGCAAGTTCACCCATGTCCCTGAATTTTTTATCATGCTTGTTTAAGTTGTTTCTTAATAAACCATTAGAACAAAAATTGCAGTGCTACACACCTATCGAACCGAGGAGGTATGGTGATCTTGCTAAACCAATGGAAGGATCTAATTTGTGGTGTTTTTCTGACTTCCATTCTATTTTCTTTGTCTTCGTTTTAAATGTATGTCTTAGAGCATGACATTTATTGCATTTTTGAGAAATGGTTCAATGCCTTCTTTTCTCGTGCATCAGAAACTGAGAAAGATATGATAGGAAGTTCTTGAAGTATGCATGCATTATTGCTTAACTGCTCGAGTAACATTATTGTACACCATAGTAATGTAAAGGATGCTCCTAGTACTTACTATGCATTTAGCAAATAAATAGTTTTATCTTCCATGGTGGCCAGATTATCCATCAAGTTTTGGCGCGCTGCTGGAAAACTATATAATGCTTCTACTAGGTCCAATTATTTGAAGCACTTTGCTTTATTTATGCTCGTTAATTGTCCATAATAGTGTTTTTATGAACTTTGCTCATGGCGTTGTATATAATGCAATTTGTTGTTTCAAATCTTTCACAGAAGATCATGAGAGGCATAGCCTTGACACTGGATGTGCCATTGGATGCTTTTTTTAAGGCGGGATGGTGGGAGATGCTTTCTGGGTTCTAAGGTAGATTGTCTATCCAGTCTCAGCTGACATCCCACAAGTGGAACACATTGATGTTGGGTGGTCAGCTCAAATACTCACACAAAAACATTGTTGTCATGTGGTATCAACATAATATTATGCTTAGCCGTGGGGGATACATTTGACTGCTTTTCTTCTATACTCATGCATCCTATGACCAATTCAGTGTAGCTCAGACAAATTATGGTTACTTGGTTAGTATACTTCTCATGTTTCTGCATCATTTCTTCTGTTCTTCAAAAGTCAATACTATGGTTGTGCACGTGTACCTGTTATTCTAGGTTGTATTTTCTCACATACATAGGTCATTCGAGCAAAGAAGGCTGGCGATTATCGAGCTGCCATTGTACCATGTGTCGAAAAGCACATCTCTACTATAAGGTCAACATCCTTTATAGCTATACGTAAGACCAATTAATAACGATTATACTTTCCTTGTTTTCGCTCCTTGGGGAGAATTGATTTGTTGTCCCAACGAATAATAACAGCTCGAGGATTTGTGCGGTTTGGGGTCAAGAAGGTATGATGATAACTGATAACTATTCCCATAATACTCATGTACTCTTATCTCATTATTTTCTGTTTCATGTCATAATCTTTGGTATTGTCACTAGGGTTTTTCTTTCAAATTATATAATTGATGTCAAATTAAATGTTTCAATAAATATATTACACACTAAGAGTCTAACAATTTGATATGGTAGCAGATTAGAGAGAAGATATGTGTGTATCCAGAACAACATATACTGATCTAAATCCATTAGTGAAAACATTTAAAGAAGATGTGCAAGTTTGACTAACTTAGGTGGGTGTTTGATTCAGGCCACGCATTTGACAAGCCATACCAGGGTCCCACATCACATACACTCAAAAAGTGTGGCAATATTTTTTCTTAAACTTGCCAACTTATGAATTTCATTTTGAAGAACTAACCTTAAACAGTGTGACAACATTGCCCTTGACCAATACAAAAGCTTTTGAACCTGGGATGCCATAGCCTCATAGTTATGCCTACTTCGATTAATGAGCTACTATGGTATGAAGATACAATCATTTGTAACTTTGTTTGCCGATATATGTATTTTTTTTCTCATGTTTGTGCCATCTAGATTTTCACAAACATTTATGTTTTTCTTATAGACGCTCGCGGCAACGCGTGTCATCAACGATCCAGTGACGATAAAGATGGGAGAAGAAATCATATGGAATAGCCAGTTGTAGGCTTGCCAGTCATTTCCTTGATCATGCAAAGTAAGCTTCCGGCAGAGCTCAGTTGCAGTGTATTTTTCTAGCAGAATCGCGGTTGATTTTCTTGACAAAACCACCGCAGCTTACTTGCACCAAATATGCACCCAATTGTTCCCAGCTTGTCTGCACAAATATGCCGAACACAGCAGTTGAGAAAGAAACGATTCTTCGTCAACAAACGCTATGTTGAAGTGCGACTAAAGTCCTGCATTACTCTAAACACCACTCGTGCAATGACAAATTAGTTAAGCTGTACCATGACAGAAACACCGGAAGGTCGGGAGACCAGCCCCCTCAGAGCTGTTGCACCTGCAGAGACCGCACGCCCGTCGTGCGCATCACGCTCCACAATTTGGTTACGAAAAACACGTTGTCCTGTCCTGCCCTGTCCAGCACCCTACGGACACCACCACCAACGCCGACTCGTCCCACAATCAGCCACGCAACTCGCCAAAAAATCAGCAGGAAGAGACGGAGATCGCGACATGGTAACTGATCCGAGAAGGCTCGTCGCGTCGTACAACAAATCATTGGTCGCATTCGGTCGTTCAAATTTCAAGACCATCTCTACATCACGAGTTTCGAGAAGGCATGCCCACGGCGCGTTGCGTGGTCGACCCAACAAGCTTACCCGCGGTAGGTGCGAGCTTACCCATCCGTTAACCTAACCTCACCGGTGACTACTGCTGCACCCGGCGAGGACGAGCTCCGATGATTGGCCACCGGTTTTTCGCCGACAGCGACGCCGGAGACCGGCGGTGCGCTTTAAGCATTTACTCCCTTCGGTCCTTTTTACTCTGCGTATTAAATTTTGATCAAGTCAAACTTTACAAAATTTGACCAAATTTATATTAAAAAATATTAATATCTATAATACCAAATATATATACAATGAAACTACATTTCATAAAGAATCTAACAACATTGATTTGACATTATGAATGTTAATATTTTTTTTATAAGTTTGATTAAAATAAAAATACTTTGATTCTGAACAAAACTTATATGCAGACTAAAAAGGATCGGAAAAACTACTATCTTCAGCTGGAACAGCTTGCCAGATCCAAATGCCGCGACGTTGACTTGAGTGACGATGGACGGCCGTTGAAATCCACACGCATGATGATGGCCGAGTAGAACCGGTGAGCGATCGTCGTACCTTGATGGAGACACATGGGACGATGGCTCGCGGCTCGTCCGTCTCTCCTACCACACTCGACGCTTTTCTTGTAGGCAAATTTAGCGTGTTATCTCTAACTCACTATCACTACAAGTACAAGGTTTGTGCATGATCCGCCGGAGACATTTATCCATACGCCCTCCCACGACCAACCATGCTAAAAGCACTTTCACAATGAAGGCTAGTCAGTAAGAAACTTTTTCCACCAAAGGAGCCGTCATCGCTGTCTAGTCCTCCTGAGTAAAATACAAACCCTAACTAAACTTAAAAAAGACAAACTTAAAAACGAAACAGGAGCCCTCCTGCTGAAAAGGGCCGAGGTCCACCGACCATTGTGCCTCCATAACCCGAAGGCCAATGAAGACGAAGTAGACCGGTAGCAACGCCGATGCGAGCCAAGGAACCCTAATTGCCTCTTGTGCTTCTCGTGTGAGACGAAAGGGTACTGGACGACGATTGTAGGGATTTTTCGAGTATATTAGCTCCCAATTCCATTTCATTTAAAATGAAACTGACAACATGATCTTCCTTGAGCTTACGCGAGCCCAAGAAAACTTACTAACCTTATGCCGCTCATGAGCGCAGCCGAGTATTTGTGCTTGGAAAATCCTATCTGACACCTATTGCATGAAATAATAAGAGATCATATGCTAGTCTTCCCCAAAATAAGAGTACAAAAGCCATTTCGCCCGTTTCCCGGGCTAGATGCGTTTACAGTTTTTTAGCCCGGTCTTTTTTTTCATGGTTTAGACCAAATTCTTAAGGTTTTTGTTCGGTTCTTTCGTTTGCATATTCGCGGTTTTAATGTTCATGATTTCTTAAACTATGTTCGCGATTTTGAAAACAAAATGTTCATGATTTTGAAAAAAAGGATCATATATTTAAAAGGTGTTAATGAAATTGAACAAAATTTTCATGAATTTTGAAGAATGTATTAAAAATTCGAAAGCTGTTCGTGAATTACAAAATACTAGAAGGGTTGGGCGTGCTTTGTTGTGTCGTCGATGTTGCTGGGCTTTCATAAAAAAAATACTCCCCTTGTTTCAAAATATAAGGTGTAATTTTTTGAAAAATTAATTCTTTTTAAGTTTGACCAAATTTATAGAGAAATATATCAATATACATAATATCAAATCGGTATCATTAGATTCATTTGAACTTTTTTATTAATTTAGTATTGTGGATGTCCCTATTTTTGGATATGGACTTGGTCAAAGTTAAAGATGTCATACTTTTCGAAAACTTACTACACCTTATGTGTTAAAACTGAGTGAGTATTTGGTTTCGTAAGAGGGGGAGAAGATGAAGTGTGTTTTTATTTATACTGCAGCGTGTTTGGTGGGCCTCAATGGTGTGATTCAGTGTTATTTGCTAATCAATCTACACTTTTGTGTGAAAAAGTCACCGGCGACTGCATGTTCTATATTGGTGCTACAATATTACATATTGGCACTTTTTAAGGTGGTGAGAGGGCTCCCGGTTGACTGATATGTTTTTATAAGTCAATTGTTGCCGGTTTATTTAGAAAATCGTTGGACTGTCAAAATCGTAAACCAAATCTAAAATTAAATACCTCAATGAAATGAGAGAGCTTCAAAATTAAAAAGCACAAGGAATAAAAGAATATAATAACAGAGATAAATTAAAAGAAATTACTAAGAGAGATGAATTGAAATAATAAAAAATAAAACTCCTTGAGAAATTGTTGATCCAGTCAAAATAAGGTGACCCAATGTTAAAGTGAAGACATCAATAGACTATGAGGCCTTAAAATTAAGGACCATAGTGTATTTATAAATATAGTATAAATTTTTTAATGAGAGAGATTTGATAAATTGTTGACCCGGTCAAAATCGGGTGACCCGATGTCAATTGGAGACCTCGATTGAATGTGGGGGAGGCAAAAGTATTTTTTCAGCCACTGCCATGTGCGTTACTATTCATGTCCCAAAAATTCAAGTAGAAAATGAGAAAATTCATGTCCCAAGTAACGCACCAATAGCTACTTGATTTTTCTTCTTATTTGCCAGCAATACTATAGAAGTAATTTTATCCGAAACATTAAACATGAGTAATGCAGTAGAAAATGTTGTTTCGAAAAAGTTTCACATTTTCGATATTTCACTTCCGTTTTAGAAAAATTGACTAATAAGTTGCCCCAAGAACCCAAGTTCCAAAAAGCTGCCCCAAAATTTATGTGGATCTTACGAATATTCATGTATTTAAAAGATGGCAATTTGAGCATTTGTATGAAATTATCATGTTTTTTATGAATAATAAAAGACCATTTTAAAAACCTAAGAAATAAACAAAATGGCTAGGAAAGGGGGTGCGCTAGGCTCGCTAGCATAGTTAGTGGCGCTAGCCCAATACTAGCGTCACATACGAGGAATCTTTGTGCTTAGAGCATCTCCAGCCGCCCCCTCAAGAGGCCCTCCGAAGGTCTTTTTTTACGTCGGTGGTCGAAAATCGGCCCAGTTACGCCCCCACGAGCCCATTTTTCGCTGGTTAGGGCCTAATTTAGCGCCGACGTACCCAGGCCGAGCCCCGGCGCGCTAGGGGGCGCCTGGAGGTGCCGCGCGAAACAATTTGGCGCGAAAACGGGGGTGGATCCGCCGAGTCAGCGACCGAGCGGCGTCGTGTCGTCCTCATCGCCTCGGTTCCCGCGGGGAATCAATGCAAGGCTGTCGCCGGTCAACCTTCCATTGATGCCGCGCCTTCACGAGCCGGCGTTCACGGGCGGCGCAGTCAGTACACCTCGCCTCCCACGCGTCGCACGGTGCGGCCCGCTCGTTTGCTATAAAAGGCGACCTCGCCGGTGTTCGCCACACCTCGTCGCCTGCCCCCAATCCCACCAACGACGCCCTCTCTCTTCCCGGCGATCTCCTCTCTCCCTCTCCCCCCGCAATGGCCGAGCGCTACCCTGGCGACGGCGCGGCCCGCAACGGCTTCGGCCGCCGGCACCTCCACGAGGATGAGGCCCGCTTGCTGTTCGAGGCGGAGTACCCAGCGCCGGCGGACATGCGGGCGCCCGACGCCTGGAGGCTCAGTGCGGGCGGCGTCCCCGTGCCACCGGTGCCCACCGGAGCCGAGCGGCGCGCCGAGATCGCCCGGATCCGGTCCACCCTGTCCGAGGAGCATCGTCGGCAGCCGAGATACGCCCCGGATAGCACCTCCCTCTGGACGGCCTACTTCGAGCGCCGCCGCGAGGAGCAGCTCGCCTCCACCAACGGCGGCCCCGGGCTCGGCCGCAACAACAACGAGGGCCGCCGTCTTTGGTGTGGCGTCCCTGGACGCACTCTCGAGGCCGTCCTTGAGCACATCGAGGGCGGCAACGAGCCGCACCTCGGGTATCCGGAGGCGACGTCCGTCTCCCGCCGGAGGGGCTCGTCGTGGCAGCCAGAGCGTATGGAGGCGCCGTCGTCATCGTCGTCGTACTCCTCCCAGTCCTCCTAGTCCTCTCACTCCTTCGGCGCAACGCGCACGCCGCTCGTCGCTGTTAAGGCCGAGCCCGGCTTGTTGTCGCCGCTCCGACGCAAAGAACACAGGAGCGGCGGCATCATCATCAACGAGGGCCGTCGCCGCGAGCCCTCGCCTCCCCGCGGCCACCTCCCCCTTGTCAGGCCGAAGACGGAGCCTAGCACATCGGCGGTGGTCAAGCAGGAGCACCTGGCCATGGCTGCCGCCGCCGCCGAGGCCGCCCTAAAGTGGGCGGGGGATGACTATGGTCGGGAGGAGGTGGAGCGGCAGCGTCGGGCCCTCAAGGAGATCGAGGCTCGCCATCGTGCCCGCCACGAGGAGGAGATCGCCGGCCTCATCATCCTCAACGACGACAGCGACAGGGAGGCGCCCAGGCCCTCCAACCCCGACCTGCACCGTTTCGGCGACGCAGGGCAGGGCTGCAGCAGGGACGGTGGCCGCGGCGCGTCGGACGGCGATGGTAGCGACGACGGGGACGACGGCGGTGACTACACCAACTTCTACAAACTCCTCGGCATGTAGAATGCGGCGCGCGGCTATGGGACGGCGGCAGCGGCGCGGCTACGTAGTTTTTTTATATTTTAGCTTTTGTAGCATATTTCAATAAAAAATCGAGACTTTTTAACGTTTTTGGGTCGATTCTACGTCCATAATGAACTAAAAGCCAGCCGCGCCAGGCCAATTTTAGCGTCGGCTGCCCCCAGGCAGCACTAAAATCGACCCCTGGGGGGCCAAGACTGGAGATGCTCTTAGGAGCGAAGCTGTGTAATCCTATTCGCCGCATTCGACGCCTCTACGGCACACTGTCGTTGTTTCGCACTAGTGGTGGTCCAGCCTATTGATAGATACACAACATAATACAGGGACATGTTTTGGGTAGGTTTCTGGTCAGTATCAGGAAGCTTCTAGAAGATTCTAGAACCAGGTTTTTTCTGTTGGTTTTTTTACGTAGTTAATGAGTTCTTTCCCTTTTTCTTTTTTTCTTTTCAATTTAATTGACAATTTGCAAAAAATAAATCCAGATTTTAAAAACTGTTCACGATACTTAAATATGTTCATAAATTAGTTTTTAAGAATTGTTTCCTAATTTGATAACATATTCGCATTTCTGAAAAATATTTGCCAACTCGAACAATGTTCGTATTTTCACAAACCATGTTCACAAAATTTCAGTAAATATTCGTGTTTAAAAAAATGGAATTTAATAAAATCACCCCATTTATAAATATGTTCACAAATTTAAATAATATTTGAGTATTATTATTTTTAGGTATTTCTAAATTTGTTCAGAAATCAAAATAATGTTCTCATTACCAAATTTGGTTCACAAATTGAACAATATTGAAGTTTCCATACTTGGTTTGTAATTTCACAAAATGCTTCTATTAAAAAAATCATATTTAAAAAAATTTAAAAAATATATGTTTCTGAAACTGGTCATAATTGCCAAAAACTTCTCATTAAAAAAAACATAAGAAAATTCATTAATTTTTCGTATCTTTAGAAAATATTTATTTAAAAAAATGTGTGATATAAAAATGACCAAAAAGAGCTCGTTAAAGTACCCCGTTTCGCTACAGTAAACCCGGTTGCTATAGTCTCAGTTTTCTACAGTTAAACTTTTTTTAGACAATTAACTGGCTCGCTACAGTTCTTCGTTCGATGCCCTCGCTACAGCTGCAATGGGTTGGTTCAAAAGGGGCATCCAGGCGTCCGGCCCAAATACAGGCTTTTTTTTTGCAGGGGTTGCTCCGTTGTTGTCGTTTTTGCTGCTGATTTTTCTTTAATCTTTTTTCTTTGTCGTTTTTCTTCTGCAACTTTTGTTTTCTTCATTGATAGTTGGTTTTCTTTCATTTTTTTAGGCTTTTTATTTTCATTGTTATTTTGTCTTATTTGGATTTGGTTTTTTATCTACTTTTATGATTTTTTTCTTTTTGCACACTTTCAAAATACATTTTGCAATATACGGTAACTATTTTTATAAAAAAAACTTAAAATACATATTAATTGTTTTTATTATATTGGTTTAAAACATTCTTAATATACGATGATCAAATTTTGTTATATATATTGATTTTTTTATTAATACAATTAACATTATTTAATTCACACCGCACATTTTATTAATATACGATGAACTTTTGCTTAATATACACTGGATTTTTTAAATATATATATATATATATTATAAAATGTATTTTAATTTTATATAGGTTTTAATATCTAGGTCCTAAAAATGATAAGGTTTGGGGGGTGAAAACCAACTAAAATCCAAAAGGAATAAATGTGATTAAATCGCTCGTGGGCAAAGCGAGTTATCCATTTGCGCTGGGCTTCCGATAAGTCTCCCGAGCGGCAAATAGGAGCCATCCTATAGGTTCTCTGGAGCTCAAAAAAGAAAAGAAAAAACATTGCTTAGGTAACGCGGGTCCAGCCCAACGGTAGAATAAGTAGATCACAAGGCGAGGATGCAAGTTGAATCGCATTAGGAGTTACATTCGACAGTGAATAGCTATGCGTGTTACACGAGGGGTGAATCACCGGTTGAGCTGCTGGTGATGATGTGTTTCACGTGTAAGGCAGAAACGTGTGAAGCACGTTGGTCGGATCTTTACATCACCAATATCTAAGCGATGGGGCTCATGAACTACGGTTGGGGATCTGTGCGCTAGCGGGGGGGACATAGGGTGACTTATGTTGCTCGATGAGGAGGGAAGTGTGATCGATGGTCGGGTGTGTCGAGTTGGGGAGAATATGGACAGGGGTTTGGAGACATTTTCCCTTGTCATGCTGCTCAAATTGGCATGACCTTGGATTGTGTTGGGCTCGATGGGTTGCACGTCGCATTCCCCGAGGATCAAGGGATCGGCGATGCCAAGAATTTGCGACGGTGGTGCATGGCAATTACCCCTCCCCACCCAGAGCGCTGCTACCCCCTATAACCTCACAAACCCATCATCATTTCATGCCGAAGCGAGGAAAACCTCACATCTTCTCCTAGCTCGCACCCTCCACTGCTTTCCACGTGTGATGCCAGATTGGAGGTTGGGGATTAAGTCATGGGTGCTGGAGATAGCAAGAGGGGACAAGGTGAATATGGCTCAGATGCAGGAGACCTGCTCGTGGTTTGCGGCCAAAAACAATAAGTACGAGGAGACATGGTCGATCTACTCGAATCTGGTGGTGGGGGAGGATGAGAGGCTCTAGCTAAATGGGTTGAGCAAGCGCCCTCTGAGATCGTGCTCTATGCCATGGAGGAGACGAAGTCTGGGGATCCGAAGCAGGCGTCGAAGTGGCATGAGTTCCGCTCTATCCCCACATCTCCACTAGACTGATGGAGGTCAACGAGGGTGTGGTGATGGTGCTCCCGTAGATAGGGACGAGGGAGATGCTTATCCTGATCGTAGAGGACGAACCCCAAGCTCGCGTTCCAAAAGACAAGGAGGTCGTCCAGACCCCAACGATGTGGCCACACTTCTTGTGGCGCTTCCCTCGTCAGGTCAACCTGGCTCGTTTTGATGTGGCAGGGTAGGGATATCCCATGCTGGCAACCTTTTTTGTTTCTGGTTAGGGAGGATTTCGACGAGGAAAGTGGGCACTTGTCTGAATCCGAAGGTAAAAATTTCTACTCTTCTAAATACTTGCATTCTCCTTTACAAATTTCAAAAGAGAGGATTGCATCTATAAATAATTGTTGGGAACGTAACGTGAAAATCAAAAAAAATCTATCAATTCTCTCATGTTCATGATGTTTTTCCATCCCATCTCTGTGAGGATTAGTAAGAGAGCTGATTTTTATAGCGCAAGATTGGTTTAACAAGAAGACAAAGATAAACATAAATGCCACCTTGTGAACTCGAAGACTTGCTATTTACCAAACCAACAAGGGGGGAGGGGGGTTTAGGGATTCCAAACTTTGAATTAATGAACAAGGAATTATTAACTATGTGGTTCTGGAGATTAGAGACCGAGGATGAACTATGTCAAGAGGTACTACTTTGTAAGCATGCTGAAAGGTAGTGCGTCTCTAGTATCAAGCCAAAAGTGGGGGATTCACTTTTGGCCTGGTATTTTGAAGGTAAATGTTTTTTTACCAACATTGTAGAATGGTGCTCCGTGATGGCCAAAAACACTACATTCTAGGGGGGCGTGGGTAGGTGATAAACCTTTAAAAGATGCCTACCCAAGACTTTATCTGATTAGTTTTGATCATGACTTTCGGTTGATAAATCTATTGAAAAAGAGTGGATAACATCTCTTTTAGAAGGGTTGTCTATGGTGAAAATCTCCGACTTACGAGATAGTTTCAAAGCTAGGTGTGAAGAAATACAGATGCATGGAGGCAAAGATCAGATCATGTGTAGTTGACTGTAACAAGACATTTTTCTATCATATATATATATATATATTTGATTCTAGTTAAAACCGATGTTGCCCCCCCACGAAAATTCTTGTGGAAAATAAAAATTCCCGCTAAAATCAAAAGTGTTCTCGTGGTTGGTTAATATAAAAAGTATCTTGACCAAGGACAATCTACTAAAAAGGGGATCAGAAAAGAGATAAATGATGTGCTTTTTATGGTCAAGGAGAATCTATTGATCATTTATTGTTTCAATGTCCTGCGGCTAGGTTGGTTTGGAGTTTTAAATTGTGCATTTGATATGAATTCTACTCTTGTTAATTTGGACAATTGTTTTCCCCAGATGGATCAAAATGTTTCCTAAATAGGTCACAAAGTTGATCCTTGTTGGATTTCTGCTATGTTTTGGTCTCTGTGGAAATGCGGAAACAATATATGCTTTAACACAAGAGTGATATGTGATCCTATGACTTTCGTGATCTTGATGTGCTTTAGGATTTCGGACTGGTCTATTTTGGAGATAAAGGAACCCGACATAAAATTACTGATGCTAGGAGCAAAATTGGTCAAACATGTAGGAAGTGCGTTCTATAGAGCGCCACATTGTTGGGGACCATATTTTTACTAGGTGGCCAGTGACTGGACTGTCAATGAAAGATAAGATCTGACGCTAGATGTTGATAAATATTGTCATAGCCATCCCAGAGACGTGATCAAAGGGCTTCATCTCGTGTGTCTATTTAGAATAGATCTCTTGAACTGTTTCGCTTTCGATGGGGACAAACTTTAGACTGATGCCTATTTTTGTTGAGGAAAAGTTTCCAATTGTGATGGCCTTCTCCGTTTTAGTTGATCTCGAGTGACCAGTTTGTGGTGGCTGGTTGGGGTTAGCTTTGGAAGTGTTTGGTTGCCTTCCTCCAACAGTGACGACATTTCATACCCATCTCCAGGGAGCATGGTTGAGGAAAACCAGGCAACAAACCAACATCTGCATGTTTTTTGGTTGCATGCATTGCATCAATGGCCACTTTAGGGCCGACTGTTTGGTTGCTCGCATATGTGCTTAGGGGGAGCAGATGGAAACCACGTCTATTTGGCTGCATACACGTTTGTGTTCTGCTCACCCCATTCAAATGTGGTGTCCTTACCACCACATTTGCAGCACGACAGCAGGCAGGAGCACTAACTAAGTAGTAAACAACATATAAATAGCAATAAACAAGCACGTAAACAACACCTAAACATCCATACTGCTAGTAGGGCATAAGTTTTAAACAATAGGGGCATCCCATGCCCCCTGTTTCACCATAGGGTGCTGAATCCTGTCCAAAATATTAACGGTTTCAACATAACTTCTCCCCATCACCGCAAAATAACTGACAAGTTCATACTATGTTTAGACCATCTACATCGCAAATGCAAGTTCCCGATGCAGCTGTGCCTGTTGCAGCACACTCTGCACCTGATGTAGTTGTCGTGGTTGTAGATGTGCACCTTCAAGCCTAGGCTGGATATGCGCAGGATGACGAGGTCGCCAAGGACGATCCTTTGACGGCAACAAAAGTACTGCCTGTTGGGGAACGTCGCATGGGAAACAAAAAATTTCCTACGCACACGCAAACCTATCCATGGTGATGAGCATCTACGAGAGCGAGAGTGGATCTACGTACCCTTGTAGATCGCTAAGCGGGAAGCGTTAAGAAACGCGGTTGGTGTAGTCGAACTTCTTCGCGATCCAAATCGCCGAGCGTCCCGCGATCCAATCACGAACCGTCCCGCGAACACATCATGATCCGTCCCGCGAACTCATGACAATCCGTCTCACGATCTTGATCACGATCTGTCCCGCGAACTCATCACGATCCGTTCCGTGATCACATCACGAACCGTCTCGCGATCTCAATCACGGTCCTTCCGATCTAGCGCCGAACGGACGGCACCTCCGCGTTCAGCACACGTGCAGCTTGATGACGATCTCCACCGTCTCGATCCAGTGAGAGGAGGTGAAGACAAGAGAGAGTTCACCGGCAGCGTGACGGCGCTCCGGTGATGGTGGTGGAGCAATTCCGGCAGGGCTTCGCCTAAGCGCTGCAGAAAACCGATCTAGAGGAGAAACTATGCACCGGTGTAACGGGTAGCACGTGGCCGGAAATTCTGTCCAAAAACCACCCAATCCACTAGTATATATAGGAGGAGAGGAGAGGAGAGGCAGCCAAGGCCTTTGGGTCGGCCGAAATAGGAGGTGGGAAGCAATCCTACTTCACCTCCAATCCTAGTTGGAGTAGGATTGCCTCCTATTGGCTGATTTTCTACTTTTTGCTTTAGGACTTTCTCTCCTGCGCCATGGGCCTTTGTGGCTGTTTTCCCAGCCCACTAAGGGCTGGTTATTATTCTCCCACAGCCCATGGACGTCTTGGGGTCGAAATACCCCTCCCGGAGGCCTCCCAGTACACTACCGGCACTCCCGGTACACTACCGGCACTCCCGGTACACTACCGATGAGCCCGAAACTTTTCCGGAAACCAAACCGGGACTTCCTATATATGAATCTTTACCTCCGGACCATTCCGGAG
The DNA here is from genome assembly GCA_022496015.1 of Hordeum marinum. Taxonomy (NCBI): domain Eukaryota; kingdom Viridiplantae; phylum Streptophyta; class Magnoliopsida; order Poales; family Poaceae; genus Hordeum; species Hordeum marinum. Next base: position 430,914,781 of record CM039674.1, on the reverse strand, counting down.
CTCCTCGTGATGTCCGGGATCTCATCCGGGACTCCGAACAAACTTCGGTCACCACCATACATAACTCTACACTACCGAAACGTCACCGAACCTTAAGTGCGCAGACCCTGCGGGTTCGAGAACTATGTAGACATGACCGAGACACCTCTACGGTCAATAACCAATGGCGGGACCTAGACGTCCACATTAGTTCCTACATATTCTACGAAGAACTTTATCGGTCGAACCTCTATGTCAAGGATTCAGTTAATCCCGTATAACGTTCCCTTTGTTCTTCAGTATGTTACTTGCCCGAGATTCGATCGTCGGTATCTCCATACCTAGTTCAACCTCGTTACCGGCAAGTCTCTTTACTTGTTCCGTAATACAAGATCCCGCAACTAACAATTAGTCACATTACTTGCAAGGCTTATTGTGATGTTGCATTACCGAGTGGGCCCCGAGATACCTCTCCGTCACACGGAGTAACAAATCCCAGTCTCGATCCATGCCAACTCAACAGACACCATCGGAGATACCTGTAGAGCACCTTTATAGTCACCCAGTTACGTTGCGACGTTTGATACACACAAGGCACTCCTCTGATATCTGTGAGTTGCATGATCTCATGGTCATAGGAACACATACTTGACATGCGGAAAGCAGTAGCAATAAACTGACACGATCATCTGCTATGTTTGCAGTTTGGGTCTTGTCCACCACATCATTCTCCTAATGATGTGACCCCGTTATCAAATGACATATCATGTCCAGGGCTAGGAAACCTTAACCATCTTTTGATCAACGAGCTAGTCTATTAGAGGCATACTAGGGACATGGTTTTGTCTATGTATCCACACATGCATCTAAGTCTCCGATCAATACAATTATAGCATGGATAATAAACGATTATCATGAACACGGAAATATGATAATAACTAATTTATTATTGCCTCTAGGGCATATTTCCAACAGTCTCCCACTTGCACTAGAGTCAATAATCTAGTTCACATCACCATGTGATTCGCATTGTTATGAATCTAACACCCAACGAGTTCTGGGGCTCGATCATGCTTTGCATGTGAGAGAGGTCTTATAGTCAACGGGTCTGTAACATTCAGATCCGTGTGCACTTTGCAAATACCTATGTCAAACTGTAAACACTGCTACCACACTCCGCTCGGTACTATTCCAAATGGCTGCTCCACTATACGTATCCAGATTGCTACTACGAGTCATCCGGATTGGTGTTAAAGCTTGTATCAACGTAACTCCTTACGACGAACTCTTTATCACCTCCATAATCGAGAAACATCTCCTCAGTCTCTTAGTTACTGAGGATAATCTTGACCGCTGTCCAGTGATCCACTCCTGGTTCACTCTTGTACCCCCTGACGGACTCATGGCAAGGCACACACAGGTGCGGTACACAGCATGGCATAATATAGAGCCTATGGCTAAGGCATAGGGGACGACGTTCGTCCTTTCTCTTTCTTCTGCCGTTGTCGAGCTTTGAGTCTCCCTCAACTTTCACACCTTACAAATCAGGCGAGAACTCTTTCTCTGACTGATCCATTTTGAACTCTTTCAAAATCTTGTCAAGGTATGCACTCATTGAAAGTCTCATCGAGCATCTTGATCTATCTCCACAGATTTTGATGCTCAACAATTAGGTAGCTTCATCCAGGTCTTCCTTTGAAAATCACTTTCCAAATGACCGTTTTATGCTTTCTAGAAACTCTACATTATTTCCGATCAACAATCTGTCATCCACATATACTTATCAGAAATTCTATAGTGCTCCCACTCACTTTATTGCAAATACAAGTTTCTCGTAAACTTTGTATAAACATCAAAACTTTGATCACCTCATCAAAGCGTATATTCCAACTACGAGATGCTTGCTTCAGTCCATGGAAGGATCACCGAAGCTTGCACACCTTTTAGCATCCTTAGGCCTGACAAAACCTTCTGGTTGTATCACATACAACCTTTCCTCAAGTAAACCGTTAAGGAAACGATGTTTTGACATCCATCTGCCAAATTTCATAATTGAAAACACAACAACTGCTAACATAATTCCAACAGACTTTAGCACCACTACGAGTGAGAAAGTCTCACTGTAGTCAACTCCTTGAACTTGTCACAAACATCTTTGCAACAAGTCGAGCTTTACAAATAGTGACATTCACCATCAGTGTTTGTCTTCATTTTAAAGATCCATTTGTACTCAATGACCTGCTGTCCAACGAGCAAGTCTACCAAAGTCTATACTTGGTTTTCATACATGGATCCTATCACGGATTTCATGGCCTCCAACCATTTGTCGGAATCCGGGCCCATCATCGCTTATCCATAGCTTGTAGGTTCATCGTTGTCCAACAACATGACCTCCAAGACAGGGTTGCCGTACCGCTCAGGAGCAGTACACATCCTTGTCGACCTACGAAGTTCGATAGTAACTTGATCCTGAAGCTTCATGATCATCATCATTAACTTCCTCTTCAACTAACGTAGGCTTCATAGAAACATCTTTCTGCGTTGCGCTACTCTCTGGTTGAACAAAGGTTTAACAACCTCAACAAGTTCTATCTTCCTCCCACTTAATTCTTTCGAGAGAAACTTTTCCTCGAGAAAGGATCCGTTTTAGTAACAAACACTTTGCACTTGGATCTGAGATAGAAGGTTCACCCAACTGATCTTAGGGTATTCTATGAAGATGCATTTGTCCACCTTGGGTTCGACCTCATTAGGTGAAAACATTTTCCACACAAGTGTCGCAGCCCCAAGTATTAAGAAATGACAGCTTAGGTTTCTATCAAACCATAATTCACATGGTGTCATCTCAACGGATTTAGATGGTGCCCTATTTAAAGTGAATGTAGTTGTCTCTAATGCATAACCCCAAAATTATAGTAGTAAAACGACAAGAGACATCATAGCACGCACCATGTCCAATAGAGCATAACTATGATGTTCGGACACACCATCACACTATGGTGTTCCAGGGGCGTTTAGTTGTGAAACAACTTTCACATTGTCTTAAGTTGTATGCCAAACTCGTGACTCAGATATTCACCTCCACGATCATATCGCAGTCATTTTTATCTTCTTGTCACGATGATCTTTAAACTTCACTCTGAATTTGCTTGAACCTTTCAAACGATTCAGACTTGTGTTTCATTAAGTAAATATACACTATATCTACTCAAATCATCAGTGAAGGTAAGAAAATAACGATATCCACTTCACGCTACAAGACTCACTAGATTGCATAAATCAACATGCATCATTTCCAATGAATCACTTGCCCGCTCCATCCAACGGGGTCCTTTAGTCATCTTGCCCAAGAGGCATGGTTCGCATGTCTCAACCGATTCGAAATCGAATGAGTCCAAATATCCATCACCATGGAGTTTCTTCATGCGCTTTATACCAATATGACATTTTGCGGCAGTGCCACAAGTATGTGGTACTATCATTATTTAACTTTGTATTTTTGACATCAATGTTATGAACATGTGTATTACTATGATCAAGATTTCAACAAACCATTCTCACTGCGTGCATGACCATTGAAGGTATTATTCATGTAAACAGAATAACTATTATTCTCTGACTTAAATGAATAACCGTATTGCAACAAACATGATCTAATCATGTTCATTCTCAACGCAAAACACCAAATAACATTTATTTAGGTTCGTCACTAATCCTGAAGGTAGAGAGAGCGTGCGATGTTGATCACATCAACCTTGGAAACATTTCCAACACACATCGTCACCTCACCCTTAGCTAGTTCTCCGTTTATTCCGTAGCTTTTATTTCGAGTTACTAACATTTAGCAACCGAACCGGTATCCAATACCCAAGTGCTACTAGGAGTACTAGCAAGGTACACATCAATAACTCGTATATCAAATATACTTCTGTCGATGTTGCCAGCCTTCTTATCTACCAAGTATCTAGGGTTGTTCCGCTTCAGCGACCTCTCACCTCATAATAGAAGCACTTAGTCTCGGGTTTGAGTTCAACTTTGGGTTGCTTCACTGGAGCAGCAACTGACTTGCTATCCATGAAGTTTCCCTCCTTGCTCTTGCCCTTTTCGAAACTAGTGGTTTGATTAACCATCAACACTTGACGCTCCTTCTTGATTTCTACCTTCGCGGTGTCAAACATCGCGAACAGCTTAGGGATCAATACTTCTATCCCTGGTGTATTATAGTTCATCACTAAGTTCTAGTAGCTTTAGTGACAGTGACTTGGAGAACTATATCAATCATTATCTTATCTAGAAGATCAACTCCCACTTGATTCAAGCGATTGTAGTACCCAGACAATCTGAGTACATGCTCAACGATTAAGCTATTCTCCTTCATCTTACAGGCAAAGAATCTTGTTGGAGATCTCATATCTCGCAACACAGGCACGAGCCTGAGATCACAATCTCTGCTCCTAGAACATCTCATATGTTCCGTGACATTCAAAACGTTTCGGAGCCTCAATTCTAAGCCGTAATGCATGACGCACTAAACTATCAAGTAGTCATCAAAACATGCCTGTCAGATGTTCACAACATCTATAGACGACGCTAGAGGGGGTGGCGTACCGAGCGGTGCATTAAGGACATAAGCCTTCTGTGCAGCAATGAGGACAATCCTCAGATCACGGACCCAGTCCGCAATATTGCTACCAACATCTTTCAACTCTATTTCTCTAGGAACATATAAAAATTTAAGGGAGCTACAACGCGAGCTAGTAATCTACAACATAATTTGCATAGACACTATTGACTATGTTCATGATAATGTGTTCAATTAATCATATTACTTAAGAACTCCCACTCAAATTGACATCCCTCGGGTCATTCGAGTGATACATGATCCAAATTCACCAACTCAAGTCCGATCATCACGTGAGTTAAGGTGGCTTTAATGGTGAACATCATTATGTTGATCATATCCACTATATGACTCATGCCCGACCTTTCGGTCTCTTGTGTTCCGAGGCCATGTCTGTACATGCTAGGCTCGTCAAGTTTAACCCGAGTGTTCTGCGCGTGCAAATCTGGCTTGCACCCGTTGTATGTGAACGTAGAGTCTATCACACCCGATCATCACGTGGTGTCTCAACACGACGAACTTTCGCAACGGTGCACACTCGGGGAGAACACAGTTCATCTTGAAATTCAAGTGAGGGATCACCTTGTAATGCTACCGTCGTACTAAGCAAAACAAGGTGCATAAAAGGATTCACATCTCATGCAATTCATAAGTGACATGATATGGCCATGAACTTGTGTTTAAGATCTCCATCTTCGAAACACCGGCATGATCTCCATCATCACCGGCACAACACCATGATCTCCATCATCTTGATCTCCATCAATGTGTTGCCATTGGGGTTGTGGCGCCAGCCCTGCTTCTACTTCTATTGCTACCGCTTAGCGATAAAGTAAAGCATTACATAGCGCTTAATGATTGACACGCAGGTCATACAATAATTAAAGACAACCCTATGGCTCCTGCCGGTTGCCGTATTCAACGACATGCAAGTCGTGAAATTCTATACATCACATGATCATCTCATACATCACATATATCTCATCATGTAATTGGCCATATCACATCACAACATACCCTGCAAAAACAAGTTAGACGTCCTCTAATTGTTGTTGCATGTTTTACGTGGCTGCTACGGGTATCTAGCAAGAATGATTCTCACCTACGCATAAACCACAACGGTGATACATAGATTGCTTTTCAACCTTCTCAAGGACCGCCTTTGTCGGATCTGATCCAACTAAAGTGAGAGAAACTGTCACCCGCAAGCCATCTAAGCAACAGGTTGCGTCGAGGGAATCGGTCTCTCGTAAGCGTACGCGTAATGTTGGTCCGGGCCGCTTCATCTCACAATCCCGCTGAACCAAAATCCGACCAAGGGAGGAAGCAATCTAAGCATCAACGCCCACAAACCTTTTGTGTTCTATTCGAGATTTCATCGAACCATCAACCTAGCTCATGATGCCATTGTTGGGGAACGTCGCATGGGAAACAAAAAATTTCCTACGCACACGCAAACCTATCCATGGTGATGAGCATCTATGAGAGGGAGAGTGGATCTACGTACCCTTGTAGATCACTAAGCAGGAAGCGTTAAAAAACGCGGTTGGTGTAGTCGAACTTCTTCGCGATCCAAATCGCCGAGCGTCCCGCGATCCAATCACGAACCGTCCCGCGAACACATCATGATCCGTCCCGCGAACTCATCACGATCCGTCTCACGATCTTGATCACGATCTGTCCTGCGAACTCATCATGATCCGTTCCGTGATCACATCACGAACGGTCTCGCGATCTCGATCACGGTCCTTCCGATCTAGCGCCGAACGGACGGCACCTCCGCGTTCAGCACACATGCAGCTTGATGACGATCTCCACCATCTCGATCCAGCGAGAGGAGGTGGAGAGGAGAGAGAGTTCACCGGCAGCGTGACGGCGCTCCGGTGATGGTGGTGGAGCAATTCCGGCAGGGCTTCGCCTAAGCGCTGCAGAAAACCGATCTAGAGGAGAAACTATGCACCGGTGTAACGGGTAGCACGTGGCCGGAAATTCTGTCCAAAAACCACCCAATCCACTAGTATATATATAGGAGTATAGGATAGGAGAGGCAGCCAAGGCCTTTGGGTCGGCCGAAATAGGAGGTGGGAAGCAATCCTACTTCACCTCCAATCCTAGTTGGAGTAGGATTGCCTCCTATTGGCTGATTTTCCACTTTTTGCTTTAGGACTTTCTCTCCTGCGCCATGGGCCTTTGTGGCTGTTTTCCCAGCCCACTAAGGGATGGTTATTATTCTCCCACAGCCCATGGACCTCTTGGGGTCGAAATACCCTTCCCGGAGGCCTCCCGGTACACTACCGGCACTCCCGGTACACTACCGATGAGCCCAAAACTTTTCCGGAAACCAAACTGGGACTTCCTATATATGAATCTTTACCTCCAGACCATTCCGGAGCTCCTCGTGACGTCCGGGATCTCATCCGGGACTCCGAAGAAACTTCGGTCACCACCATACATAACTCTACACTACCGAAACGTCACCGAACCTTAAGTGTGCAGACCCTGCGGGTTCGAGAACTATGTAGACATGACCGAGACACCTCTACGGTCAATAACCAATGGCGGGACCTGGACGTCCACATTGGTTCCTACATATTCTACGAAGATCTTTATCGGTCGAACCTCTATGTCAAGGATTCAGTTAATCCCGTATAACATTCCCTTTGTTCTTCGGTATGTTACTTGCCCGAGATTTGATCGTCGGTATCTCCATACCTAGTTCAACCTCGTTACCGGCAAGTCTCTTTACTCGTTCCGTAATGCAAGATCCCGCAACTAACAATTAGTCACATTGCTTGCAAGGCTTATTGTGATGTTGGCATGGATCGAGACTGGGATTTGTTACTCCGTGTGACGGAGAGGTATCTCGGGGCCCACTCAGTAATGCAACATCACAATAAGCCTTGCAAGTAATGTGACTAATTGTTAGTTGCGGGATCTTGTATTACGGAACGAGTAAAGAGACTTGCCGGTAACGAGGTTGAACTAGGTATGGAGATACCGACGATCGAATCTCGGGCAAGTAACATACCGAAGAACAAAGGGAACATTATACGGGATTAACTGAATCCTTGACATAGAGGTTCGACCGATAAAGATCTTCGTAGAATATGTAGGAACCAATGTGGACGTCCAGGTCCTGCCATTGGTTATTGACCGTAGAGGTGTCTCGGTCATGTCTACATAGTTCTCGAACCCGCAGGGTCTGCACACTTAAGGTTCGGTGACGTTTCGGTAGTGTAGAGTTATGTATGGTGGTGACCGAAGTTTGTTCGGAGTCCCGGATGAGATCCCGGACATCACGAGGAGCTCCGGAATGGTCCGGAGGTAAAGATTCATATATAGGAAGTCCCAGTTTGGTTTCCGGAAAAGTTTCGGGCTCATCGGTAGTGTACCGGGAGTGCCAGTAGTGTACCGGGAGTGCCGGTAGTGTACCGGGAGGCCTCCGGGAGGGGTATTTCGACCCCAAGAGGTCCATGGGCTGTGGGAGAATAATAACCATCCCTTTGTGGTCTGGGAAAACAGCCACAAAGGCCCATGGTACAGGAGAGGAAGTCCTAAAGCAGAAAGTGGAAAATCAGCCAATAGGAGGCAATCCTAGTCCAACTAGGATTGGAGGTGAAGTAGGATTGCTTCCCACCTCCTATTTCGGCCGACCCAAAGGCCTTGGCTGCCTCTCCTCTCCTCTCCTCCTATATATACTAGTGGATTGGGTGGTTTTTGGACAGAATTTCCGGCCACGTGCTACCCGTTACACCGGTGCATAGTTTCTCCTCTAGATCGGTTTTCTACAGCGCTTAGGCGAAGCCCTGCCAGAATTGCTCCACCACCATCACCGGAGCGCCGTCACGCTGCCGGTGAACTCTCTCGCTCCTCTCCACCTCCTCTTGCTGTATCGAGACGGTGGAGATCGTCATCAAGCTGCACGTGTGCTGAACGCGGAGGTGCCGTCCGTTCGGCGCTAGATCGGAAGGACCGTGATCGAGATCGCGAGACGGTTCGTGATGTGATCACGGAATAGATCATGATGAGTTCACGGGACAGATCGTGATCAAGATCGTGAGATGGATCGTGATGAGTTCGCGGGACGGATCATGATGTGTTCACGGGACGGTTCGTGATTGGATCGCGGGACGCTCGGCGATTTGGATCGCGAAGAAGTTCGACTACACCAACCGCGTTTCTTAACGCTTCCCGCTTAGCAATCTACAAGGGTACGTAGATCCACTCTCCCTCTCGTAGATGCTCATCACCATGGATAGGTTTGCGTGTGCGTAGGAAATTTTTTGTTTCCCATGCGACGTTCCCCAACAGTGGCATCATGAGCTAGGTTGATGGTTCGATGAGATCTCGAGTAGAACACAAAAGGTTTGTGGGCGTTGATGCTTAGATTGCTTCCTCCCTTGGTCGTATTTTGGTTCAGCGGGATTGTGAGATAAAGCGGCCCGGACCAACATTACTCGTACGCTTACGAGAGACCGGTTCCCTCGATGCAACTTGTTGCCTAGATGGCTTGCGGGTGACAGTTTCTCTCACTTTAGTTGGATCGGATTCGACAAAGGCGGTCCTTGAGAAGGTTGAAAAGCAACTAGTGTATCACCGTTGTGGTTTTTGCGTAGGTGAGAATTGTTCTTGCTAGATACCCGTAGCAGCCACGTAAAACATGCAACAACAATTAGAGGACGTCTAACTTGTTTTTGCAGGGTATGTTGTGATATGATATGGCCAATTACATGATGTGATATATGTGATGTATGAGATGATCATGTGATGTATAGATTATCACGACTTGCATGTCGATGAATACGGCAACCGGCAGGAGCCATAGGGTTGTCTTTAATTATTGTATGACCTGCGTGTCAATCATTAAGCGCTATGTAATGCTTTACTTTATCGCTAGACGGTAGCAATAGTAATAGAAGCATGCAGGGGGTGACAACCCCGATGGTGACACGTTGATGGAGATCAAGATGATGGAGATCATGGTGTCATGCCGGTGACGATGGAGATCATGCCGGTGCTTTCTAGATGGAGATCAAAAGCACAAGTTCATGGCCATATCATGTCACTTATGATTTGCATGTGATGTTAATCCTTTTTATGCACCTTGTTTTGCTTAGGTTAGCGGTAGCATTATAAGGTGATCCCTCACTTGAATTTCAAGATGAACTGTGTTCTCCCCGAGTGTGCACCGTTGCGAAAGTTCGTCGTGTTGAGACACCACGTGATGATCGGGTGTGATAGACTCCACGTTCACATACAACGGGTGCAAGCCAGATTTGCACGCGCAGAACACTCGGGTTAAACTTAACGAGCCTAGCATGTATAGACATGGCCTCGGAACACGAGAGACCGAAAGGTCGAACATGAGTCATATAGTAGATATGATCAACATAATGATGTTCACCATTGCAGCCACCTCAACTCACGTGATGATCGGACTTGAGTTGGTGAATTTGGATCATGTATCACTCGAATGATCGGAGGGATGTCAATTTGAGTGGGAGTTCTTAAGTAATATGATTAATTGACTCATTATCATGTACATAGTCAAAGTGTCTTTGCAAATTATGTTGTAGATTACTAGCTCGCGCTGTAGCTCCCTTAAATTTTTATATGTTCCTAGAGAAATAGAGTTGAAAGATGTTGGTAGCAATATTGCAGACTGGGTCCGTGATCTGAGGATTGTCCTCATTGCTGCACAGAAGGCTTATGTCCTTAATGCACCACTCGGTGCGCCACCCCCTCTAGCGTCGTCTATAGATGTTGTGAACATCTGACAGGCACGTTTCGGTGACTACTTGATAGTTTAGTGCGTCATGCATTACGGCTTAGAATTGAGGCTCAGAAACATTTTGAACGTCACGGAACATATGAGATGTTCTAGGAGCAGAGATTGTGATCTCAGGCTCATGCCTGTGTTGCGAGATATGAGATCTCCAACAAGAATCTTTGCCTGTAAGATGAAGGAGAATAGCTCAATCGTTGAGCATGTACTCAGATTGTCTGGGTACTACAATCGCTTGAATCAAGTGGGAGTTGATCTTCCAGATAAGATAGTGATTGATATAGTTCTTCAAGTCACTGTCACTAAAGCTACTAGAACTTAGTGATGAACTATAATACACCAGGGATAGAAGTATTGATCCCTGAGCTGTTCGCGATGTTTGACAGCGCAAAGGTAGAAATCAAGAAGGAGCGTCAAGTGTTGATGGTTAATCAAACCACTAGTTTCGAAAAGGGCAAGAGCAAGGAGGGAAACTTCATGGATAGCAAGTCAGTTGCTGCTCCAGTGAAGCAACCCAAATTTGAACTCAAACCCGAGACTAAGTGCTTCTATTATGAGGTGAGAGGTCGCTGAAGCGGAACAACCCTAGATACTTGGTAGATAAGAAGGCTGGCAACATCGACAGAAGTATATTTGATATACGAGTTATTGATGTGTACCTTGCTAGTACTCCTAGTAGCACCTGGGTATTGGATACCGGTTCGGTTGCTAAATGGTAGTAACTCGAAATAAAAGCTATGGAATAAACGGAGAACTAGCTAAGGGTGAGGTGACGATGTGTGTTGGAAATGTTTCCAAGGTTGATGTGATCAACATCGCACGCTCTCTCTACCTTCAGGATTAGTGACGAACCTAAATAAATGTTATTTGGTGTTTTGCGTTGAGCATGAACATGATTAGATCATGTTTGTTGCAATACGGTTATTCATTTAAGTTAGAGAAATAATAGTTATTCTGTTTACATGAATAATACCTTCAATGGTCATGCACCCAGTGAGAATGGTTTGTTGAAACCTTGATCGTAGTAATACACATGTTCGTAACATTGATGTCAAAAGATACAAAGTTAAATAATGATAGTACCACATACTTGTGGCACTGCCGCAAAATGTCATATTGGTATAACGCGCATGAAGAAACTCCATGGTGATGGATATTTGGACTCATTCGATTTCGAATCGGTTGAGACATGGGAACCATGCCTCTTGGGCAAGATGACTAAAGGACCCCGTTGGATGGAGCGGGCAAGTGATTCATTGGAAATGATACATGTTGATGTATGCAATCTAGTGAGTCTTGTAGCGTGCAGTGGATATCGTTATTTTCTTACCTTCAGTGATGATTTGAGTAGATATAGTGTATATTTACTTAATGAAACACAAGTCTGAATCGTTTGAAAGGTTCAAGCAAATTCAGAGTGAAGTTTAAAGATCATCGTGACAAGAAGATAAAAATGACTGCGATATGATCGTGGAGGTGAATATCCAAGTCACGAGTTTGGCATACAACTTAAGACAATGTGAAAGTTGTTTCACAACTAAACGCCACCTGGAACACCATAGTGTGATGGTGTGTCCGAACATCATAGTTATGCTCTATTGGACATGGTGCGTGCTATGATGTCTCTTGTCGTTTTACTACTATAATTTTGGGGTTATGCATTAGAGACAACTACATTCACTTTAAATAGGGCACCATCTAAATCCGTTGAGATGACACCATGTGAATTATGGTTTGATAGAAACCTAAGCTATCATTTCTTAATACTTGGGGCTGCGACACTTGTGTGGAAAATGTTTTCACCTAATGAGGTCGAACCCAAGGCGGACAAATGCATCTTCATAGAATACCCTAAGATCAGTTGGGTGAACCTTCTATCTCAGATCCAAGTGCAAAGTGTTTGTTGCTTAAATGGATCCTTTCTCGAGGAAATGTTTCTCTTGAAAGAATTGAGTGGGAGGAAGATAGAACTTGTTGAGGTTGTTAAACCTTTGTTCAACCAGAGAGTAGCGCAACGCAGAAAGATGTTTCTATGAAGCCTACGTTAGTTGAAGAGGAAGTTAATGATGATGATCATGAAGCTTCAGGATCAAGTTACTATCGAACTTCGTAGGTCGACAAGGATGTGTACTGCTCCTGAGCGGTACGGCAACCCTGTCTTGGAGGTCATGTTGTTGGACAACGATGAACCTACAAGCTATGGATAAGCGATGATGGGCCCGGATTCCGACAAATGGTTGGAGGCCATGAAATCCGCGATAGGATCCATGTATGAAAACCAAGTATAGACTTTGGTAGACTTGCTCGTTGGACAGCAGGTCATTGAGTACAAATGGATCTTTAAAATGAAGACACACACTGATGGTGAATGTCACTATTTGTAAAGCTCGACTTGTTGCAAAGATGTTTGTGACAAGTTCAAGGAGTTGACTACGATGAGACTTTCTCACTCATAGTGGTGCTAAAGTCTGTTGGAATTATGTTAGCAGTTGCTATGTTTTCAATTATGAAATCTGGCAGATGGATGTCAAAACATCGTTTCCTTAATGGTTTACTTGAGGAAAGGTTGTATGTGATACAACCAGAAGGTTTTGTCAGGCCTAAGGATGCTAAAAGGTGTGCAAGCTTCGGTGATCCTTCCATGGACTAAAGCAAGCATCTCGGAGTTGGAATATACGCTTTGATGAGGTGATCAAAGTTTTGATGTTTATACAAAGTTTACGAGAAACTTGTATTTGCAATAAAGTGAGTGGGAGCACTATAGAATTTTTGATAAGTATATGTGGATGACATATTGTTGATCAGAAATAATGTAGAGTTTCTGGAAAGCATAAAACGGTTATTTGGAAAGTGATTTTCAAAGGAAGACCTGGATGAAGCTACCTAATTGTTGAGCATCAAAGTCTATGGAGATAGATCAAGATGCTCGATGAGACTTTCAATGAGTGCATACCTTGACAAGATTTTGAAAGAGTTCAAAATGGATCAGTCAGAGAAAGAGTTCTCGCCTGATTTGTAAGGTGTGAAAGTTGAGCGAGACTCAAAGCTCGACAACGGCAGAAGAAAGAGAAAGGACGAACGTCGTCCCCTATGCCTTAGCCATAGGCTCTATATTATGCCATGCTGTGTACCGCACCTGTGTGTGCCTTGCCATGAGTCTGTCAGGGGGTACAAGAGTGAACCAGGAGTGGATCACTGGACAGCGGTCAAGATTATCCTCAGTAACTAAGAGACTGAGGAGATGTTTCTCGATTATGGAGGTGATAAAGAGTTCGTCGTAAGGAGTTACGTCGATACAAGGTTTAACACTAATCCGGATGACTCGTAGTAGCAATCAGGATACGTATAGTGGAGCAGCCATTTGGAATAGTACCGAGCGGAGTGTGGTAGCAGTGTTTACAGTTTGACATAGGTATTTGCAAAGTGCACACGGATCTGAATGTTACAGACCCGTTGACTATAAGACCTCTCTCACATGCAAAGCATGATCGAGCCCCAGAACTCTTTGGGTGTTAGATTCATAACAATGCGAATCACATGGTGATGTGAACTAGATTATTGACTCTAGTGCAAGTGGGAGACTGTTGGAAATATGGCCTAGAGGCAATAATAAATTAGTTATTATCATATTTCCTTGTTCATGATAATCGTTTATTATCCATGCTATAATTGTATTGATCGGAGACTAAGATGCATGTGTGGATACATAGACAAAACCATGTCCCTAGTATGCCTCTAATAGACTAGCTCGCTGATCAAAAGATGGTTAAGGTTTCCTAGCCATGGACATGAGATGTCATTTGATAACGGGGTCACGTCATTAGGAGAATGATGTGATGGACAAGACCCAAACTGCAAACGTAGCATATGATCGTGTCAGTTTATTTCTACTGTTTTCCGCATGTCAAGTATGTGTTCCTATGACCATGAGATCATGCAACTCACAGATATCGAAGGAGTGCCTTGTGTGTATCAAACATCACAACGTAACTGGGTGACTATAAAGGTGCTCTACAGGTATCTCCGATGGTGTCTGTTGAGTTGGCATGGATCGAGACTGGGATTTGTTACTCCGTGTGACGGAGAGGTATCTCGGGGCCCACTCGGTAATGCAACATCACAATAAGCCTTGCAAGTAATGTGACTAGTTGTTAGCTGTGGGATCTTGTATTACGGAACGAGTAAAGAGACTTGCCGGTAACGAGGTTGAACTAGGTATGGAGATACCGACGATCGAATCTCGGGCAAGTAACATACCGAAGAACAAAGGGAACGTTATACGGGATTAACTGAATCCTTGACATAGAGGTTCGACCGATAAAGATCTTCGTAGAATATGTAGGAACCAATGTGGACATCCAGGTCCCGCCATTGTTTATTGACCGTAGAGGTGTCTCGGTCATGTCTACATAGTTCTCGAACCCGCAGGGTCTGCACACTTAAGGTTCGGTGACGTTTCGGTAGTGTAGAGTTATGTATGGTGGTGACCGAAGTTTGTTCGGAGTCCCGGATGAGATCCCGGACGTCACGAGGAGCTCCGGAATGGTCCGGAGGTAAAGATTCATATATAGGAAGTCCCAGTTTGGTTTCCGGAAAAGTTTCGGGCTCATCGGTAGTGTACCGGGAGTGCCGGTAGTGTACCGGGAGGCCTCCGGGAGGGGTATTTCGACCCCAAGTGGTCCATGGGCTGTGGGAGAATAATAACCAGCCCTTAGTGGTCTGGGAAAACAGCCACAAAGGCCCATGGCACAGGAGAGAAAGTCCTAAAGCAAAAAGTGGAAAATCAGCCAATAGGAGGCAATCCTACTCCAACTAGGATTGGAGGTGAAGTAGGATTGCTTCCCACCTCCTATTTCGGCTGACCCAAAGGCCTTGGCTGCTTCTCCTCTCCTCTACTCCTATATATACTAGTGGATTGGGTGGTTTTTGGACAGAATTTCCGGCCACGTGCTACCCGTTACACCGGTGCATAATTTCTCCTCTAGATCGGTTTTCTGCAGCGCTTAGGCGAAGCCCTGCCGGAATTGCTCCACCACCATCACCGGAGCGCCGTCACGCTGCCGGTGAACTCTCTCTCCTCTCCACCTCCTCTCGCTGGATCGAGATGGTGGAGATCGTCATCAAGCTGCACGTGTGCTGAACGCGGAGGTGTCGTCCGTTTGGCGCTAGATCGGAAGGACCGTGAACGAGATCGCGAGACGGTTCGTGATGTGATCACGGAACGGATCGTGATGAGTTCGCGGGACAGATCGTGATCAGGATCGTGAGACGGATCGTGATGAGTTCGCGGGACGGATCATGATGTGTTCGCGGGACGGTTCGTGATTGGATCGCGGGACGCTCGGCGATTTGGATCGCGAAGATGTTCGACTACACCAACCGCGTTTCTTAACGCTTCCCGCTTAGCGATCTACAAGGGTACGTAGATCCACTCTCCCTCTCGTAGATGCTCATCACCATGGATATTTTTGCGTGTGCGTAGGAAAATTTTTGTTTCCCATGCGACGTTCCCCAACACAGGGTATGGAGAAGTCCATTCCTGAGTTGTACTCGATGCTGAAATCAGAAGAGGTCGAGATCAAAAAGGAGCATCAAGTGTTGATGGTGAATAAGACCAGTAGTTTCAAGAAAGGCAAGGGTAAGAAGAACTTCAAGAAGGACGGCAAAGAAGTTGCCGCATCCGTTAAGCAAGTTGCCGGGAAGAAGAACAAGAATGGACCCAAGCCTGAGAGTGAGTGCTTTTATTGCAAGGGTACCGATCACTGGAAGCGGAACTGCCTCGAGTACTTAGCGGATAAGAAGGCCGGCAACGTTAATGGTATATGTGATATACTTGTTATTGATGTGTACCTTACCAGCGCTCGTAGTAGCTCCTGGGTATTTGATACCGGTGCAGTTGTTCACATTTGTAACTCCAAGTAGGAGGTGCGGAATAAGCGGAGACTGACAAAGGACGAGGTGACGATGCGCGTCGGGAATGGTTCCAAGGTCGATGTGATCACCGTCGGCACGCAACCTCTACATCTACCTTTGAGATTAGTTTTAAACCTTAATAATTGTTATTTAGTACCAGCTTTGAGCATGAACATTGTATCTAGATCTCGCTTGATGCGAGATGGCTACTCATTTAAATCTGAGAAGAATGGTTGTTCTATTTATATGAGAGAAATGTTTTATGGTCATGCCCTGCTGGTCAATGGTTTATTTTTGATGAATCTCGAGCGTGATGTTACACATGTCCATAGGGTGAGTACCAAAAGATGTAAGGTTGATAACGATAGTCCCACTTACATGTGATACTGCCGCCTTGATCATATTGGTGTCAAACGCATGAAGAAACTCCATGCTGATGGACTTTTGGAATCTCTTGATTTTGAATCATTTGACACGTGCGAACCATGCCTCATGGGCAAGATGACCAAGACTCCGTTCTCCAGAACAATGGAGCGAGCAACTGACTTGTTGGAGATAATACATACCGATGTATGCGGTCCAATGAGCGTCGAGGCTCGCGGTGGCTACCGTTATGTTCTCACCCGCACTGATGACTTGAGCAGATATGGATATGTCTACTTAATGAAACACAAGTCTGAAACCTTTGAAAGGTTCAAGGAATTTCAAAGTGAGGTAGAGAATCAATGTGACAGGAAAATAAAGTGCCTACGATCTGATCGTGGCGGAGAATATTTAAGTCACGAGTTTGGCATGCACCTAAGGAAATGTGGAATTGTTTCACAACTCACGCTGCCTGGCACACCTCAACGAAATGGTGTGTCTGAACATCGTAATCGCACTCTATTGGATATGGTGCGATCTATGATGTCTCTTACTGACTTACCACTATCATTTTGGGGGTATGCATTAGAGTCTATCGCATTCACTTTAAATAGGGCTCCGTCTAAATCCATTGAGACGACACCGTATGAATTATGGTTTGGAAAGAAACCTAAGCTGTCGTCTCTGGAAGTTTGGGGATGTGATGCTTATGTGAAGAAACTTCAACCTGAGAAGCTCAAACCCAAAGCGGAAAAGTGCGTCTTCATAGGATACCCCAAAGAAACTGTTGGGTATACCTTCTACCTAATACCCGAAGGCAAAGTCTTTGTTGCCAAGAATGGATCCTTTCTAGAGAAAGAGTTTCTCTCGAAAGAAGTAAGTGGGAGGAAAATAGAACTTGATGAAGTAATTGTACCTCCACTCGAACAAGAGAGTAGCACAGCACATGAAGTTGTTTCTGTGGAGCCTGCACCGGCTGGAGAGGAAGTTAATGATGATCATCATGAAACTTCAGATCAAGTTGCTATTCGAAGGTCCACTAGAACACGTTCCGCACCAGAGTGCTACGACAATCCTGTCCTAGAGATCATGTTGTTGGACAACAGTGAACCTTCGAACTATGAAGAAGCGATGGAGGGCCCGGACTCCAACAAATGGCTAGAAGCCATGAAATCCGAGATAGGATCCATGTATGAGAACAAAGTGTGGTCTTTGGTGGACTTACCTGATAATAAGCGAGCCAAGCCATAGAAAATAAATGGATCTTTAAGAAGAAGACTGATGCGGATGGTAATGTGACTGTCTATAAAGCTCGGCTTGTCGCTAAGGGTTATCGACAAGTTCAAGGAGTTGATTACAATGAGACTTTCTCACCCGTAGCGATGCTGAAGTCCGTCCGAATCATGTTAGCAATTGCCGCATTTTATGATTATGAGATCTGGCAAATGGACGTCAAAACGACATTCCTCAATGGCTTCCTTAAGGAAGAACTGTATATGATGCAGTCGGAAGGTTTTGTCGATCCTAGATATGCTAACAAGGTATGCAAGCTCCAGCAGTCCATCTATGGGCTGGTGCAAGCATCTTGGAGTTGGAACATTCGCTTCAATGAGGTGATTAAAGCGTTTGGGTTTATACAGGTTTATGGAGAACCCTGTATTTACAAGAAAGTGAGTGGGATCTCTGTAGAATTTCTCATATTATATGTGGATGACATATTGTTGATGGGAAATAATATAGAACTTTTGGAAAGCATAAGGGCCTACTTGAATAAGTTTTTTCAATGAAGGACCTTGGAGAAGCTGCTTACATATTAGGCATCAAGATCTATAGAGATAGATCGAGACGCATCATAGGTCTTTCACAATGCACATACCTTGACAAGATATTGAAGAAGTTCAATATGGATTAGTCCAAGAAGGGGTTCTTGGCTGTGTTGCAGGGTGTGAGATTGAGTACGACTCAATTCCCGACCACGACAAAGGATAGAGAAGAGATGAGTGTCATCCCCTATGCTTCAGTCATAGGCTCTATTGTGTATGCCATGCTGTGTACCAGACCTGATGTGAACCTTGCCATAAGTATCGTCTGGAGGTACCAAAGTGATCCCGGAGTGGAACACCGGACAACGGTCAAGAATATCCTGAAGTACCTGAAAAGGACCAATGACATGTTTGTCGTATATGGAGGTGCCAAAGAGCTCGTCGTAAAGGGTTACGTCGATGCTAGCTTCGACACAGATCCGGAGACTCCAAGTCACAAACCGGATACGTGTATATTTTGAACGGATGGGCAATAAGCTGGTGCAGCAGCAAGCAAAGCGTCGTGGCGGCATCTACATGTGAAGCGGAGTACATAGCTGCTTCGGAAGCATCAAAGGAAGGAGTCTGGATAAAGGAGTTCATCACCGACCTAGGAGTAATTCCCAATGCGCCGGGCCCGATGACTTTATTCTGTGACAACACTGGAGGTATTTCCCTTGCAAAGGAGCCTAGGTTTCACAAGAAGACAAGGCACATCAAGCGTCGCTTCAACTGCATTCGTGATTATATTCAGGAAGGAGATTTAGATATTTGTAAAGTACATACGAATCTGAATGTCGCAGATCCGTTGACTAAACCTCTCTCACGAGCAAAACGTGATCAACACCAGAACTCTATGGGTGTTCGATTCATCACAATGTAACTAGATTATTGACTCTAGTGCAAGTGGGAGACTGTTGGAAATATGCCCTAGAGGCTATAATAAAATGGTTATTATTGTATTTCCTTGTTCATGATAATTGTCTATTGTTCATGCTATAATTGTATTAACCAGAACCGTAATGCATGTGTTAATACATATACCACAACATGTCCCTAGTGAGCCTCTAGTTGGCTAGCTCGTTGATAAATAGATGGTCACGGTTTCATGACCATGGACATTGGATGTCGTTGATAACGGGATCACATCATTAGGAGAATGATGTGATGGACAAGACCCAATCCTAAGCATAGCACAAGATCGTGTAGTTTGTCTGCTAAAGCTTTTCTAATGTCAAGTATCATTTCCTTAGACCAGGAGATTGTGCAACTCCCGGATACCATAGGAATACTTTGGGTGTACCAAACGTCACAACATAACTGGGTCGCTATAAAGTTACACTACGGGTATCTCCAAAAGTATCTGTTGGGTTGGCACGAATCAAGACTGGGATTTGTCCCTATGTATGATGGAGAGGTATCTATGGGCCCACTCGGTAATACATCATCATAATGAGCTCAATGTGACTAAGGAGTTAGCCACAGGATGATGTGTTGCGGAACGAGTAAAGAGACTTGCCAGTAACAAGATTGAACAAGGTATGGGGATACCGACGATCGAATCTCGGGCAAGTATCATACCGGTAGACAAAGGGAATTGTATACGGGATTGATTGAATCCCCGACATCATGGTTCATCCGATGAGATCATAGTGGAGCATGTGGGAGCCAACATGGGTATCCAGATCCCGCTGTTGGTTATTGACCGGAGAAGTGTCTCGGTCAAGTCTACGTGCCTCCCGAACCCGTAGGGTCTACACACTTAAGGTTCAATGATGCTAGGGTTATAGGGAAATATTGTACGTGGTTACTGAAGGTTGTTCGGATTCCCGGATGAGATCTCGAACGTCACGAGGAGTTCCGAAATGGTCCGGAGGTAAAGATTCATATATAGGAAGTGAGGTTTTGGTCACCGGAAGTGTTTCGGGCATCACCGATAGCGTACCGGGACCACCAGAAGGGTTCTGGGGGTCCACCAAGTGGGGCCACCGGCACCAGAGGGCTGCATGGGTTGCAAGTGGGAGGGAACCAGCCCCTAGGTGGTCTGGTGCGCCCCAAAGAGGGCCCAAGGTGCAGCACAAGAGGAGAGGGGGGCAAACCCTAGCCGAGATGGGCCTAAGGCCCACCTAGGGCGCCGCCCCTCCCCTCTCTTCCTCTGGCCGCCACACCAGATGTTGGGGAACGTTGCATGGGAAACAAAAAATTTCCTACGCACACGCAAGATCTATCCATGGTGATGAGCAACTACGAGAGGGAGAGTGGATCTACATATCCTTGTAGATCGCTAAGCGGGAAGCGTTAAGAAACGCGGTTGGTGTAGTTGAACGTCTTCGCGATCCAAATCACCGAGCGTCCCATGATCTCATCCCGATCCGTCCCGCGATCCAATCATGATCCATCCTGCGAACTCATCACAATCCTTCCCGCGAACTCATCACGATACGTCTTGCGATCTTGATCACGGTCCTTCCGATCTAGCGCCGAACGAACGACACCTCCGCGTTCAGCACACGTACAGCTCGATGACGATCTCCGCCTTCTTGATCCAGCAAGAGGGAGCGGAGAGGTAGACGATTTCTCTAGCAGCACGATGGCATTGCGGCGATGGTGGTGGAGCTATTCCGGCAGGGCTTCGCCTAAGCACTGCAGAAAACCGATCTAGAGGAGAAACTATGCACTAGAGGAGAGGGTAGCACGTGGCTGAAAATCTGGTGCAAAAACCCTAAAAGCTCTAGTATATGTAAGAGGAAGAGAGGAGGAGGCTTGGCCAAAGGGCTAGGCCTAGGAGGCTTCGGCCTAAGTGGATAGGAGAGGAGGAATCCTCCTCCAATCCTAGTAGGACTAGGACTCCTTCCTTTTTTGCCTTTTTTGCCTTTTTCCACCTTTTCTCTTTGGGCTTTTCTTTCCCAGCCGCATGGGCCTTTGTGGGACTTCCACCAGCCCACTAAGGCTGGTATTCATCCTCCCACAGCCCAAGTAACCTCTTGGGTCAAAATACCCCTCCCGATGGTCCCCCGGTACACTACCAACACTCCCGGTACACTACCAATGAGCCCGAAATTTTTCCGGCGACCAAAACAGGACTTCCTATGTATCAAGGTTTACCTCTGGACCATTCCGGAGCTCCTCGTGACGTCCGGGATCTCATCTAGGACTCTGAATAACCTTCGGTCACCATCATGCATAACTCTATACTACCGAAACGTCACCAAACCTTAAGTGTGCAGACCCTGCGGGTTCGAGAACTATGTAGACATGACCGAGACACCTCTACGGTCCATAACCAATAGCGGGACCTGGATGCCCATATTGGTTCCTACATATTCTACAAAGGTCTTTATCCGTCGAACCTCTATGTCAAGGATTCAGTTAATCCCGTATGATGTTCCCTTTGTTCTTCGGTATGTTACTTGCCCGAGATTCGATCGTCGGTATCTCCATACCTAGTTCAATCTTTTTACTGGCAAGTCTCTTTACTCATTCCGTAATACAAGATCCCGTTACTAACACTTAGTCACATTGCTTGCAAGGCTTATTGTGATGTTGGAATACCTAGTGGGCCCTGAGATACCTCTCCGTCACACGGAGTAACAAATCCCACTCTTGATCCATGCCAACCCAACACACACCCTTGGAGATACCTGTAGAGCACCTTTATAGTCACCTAGTTATGTTGCGACGTTTGATACACACAAGGTACTCCTCCGGCGTCAGTGAGTTGCATGATCTCATGGTTATAGGAACATATACTTGACATGCAGAAAACAGTAGCAATAAACTGACACGATCATATGCTATGTTTGTAGTTTGGGTCTTGTCCATCACATCATTCTCCTAATGATGTGATCCCGTTATCAAATGACATCTCATGTCCATGACTAGGAAACCATAGCCATCTTTGATCAACGATCTAGTCTATTAGAGGCATACTAGGGACATGGTATTGTGTATGTATCCACACATGTATTTGAGTTTCCGATCAATACAATTATACCATGGATAATAAACGATTATCATGAGCAAGGAAATATGATAATAACCAATTTATTATTGCCTCTAGGGCATATTTCCAACACCAGATGCCATCTGGGGCTGCCACCGGCTCCTAGGGTGGGAACCCTAGGGCTGTGCCCTCCCTCCTCCTCCTCCTATATATAGTGGAGGGTTTGGGGCTGCCAAAGACACACATCTCTCTCTCTCTCTCTCGGCGCAGCCCTACTTCTCCTACTCCTCATCCTTCGTAGTGCTTGGCGAAGCCCTGCCGGAGTACCACGCAACTCCACCGTCACCATGCCGTCGTGCTACCGGAGCTCTCCCTCTACCTCTCCCCTCCTTGATGGATCAAGGCATAGGAGACGTCACCGGGCTGCACGTGTGTTGAACGTGGAGGCACCGTTGTTCGGCGCTTAGATCAGATTCCACTGCGATCTGAATCGCTGCGAGTACGACTCCACCAACCGTGTTCTAGTAACGATTCCACTTTGCGATCTTCAAAGGTATGAAGATGCACTCCCCCTTTGCTCGTTGCTGGTTTCTCCATAGATAGATCTTGGTAACATGTAGGATTTTTTTTGATTTACTACTATGTCTCCCAACATATTATCCATGCTATAATTGTATTGACTGGAAACACATTGCATGTGTGGATACATAGACAACACTTTTTCCCTAGTGTGCCTCTAGTAAACTAGATCGTTGATTAAATATGGTCAAGGTTTCCTATCCATTGACATGAGATGTCATTTGATAACGGGATCACATCATTAGGAGAATGATGTGATGGACAGGACCCAAACTATAAACGTAGCATTTGATCGTGTCAGTTTATTGCTACAGTTTTCTACATGTCAAGTATTTGTTCCTATGACCATGAGATCATGCAACTCACTGACACTGGAGGAGTGCCTTGTGTGTATCAAACATTGCAACATAACTGGGTGCTATAAAGGTGCTCTACAGGTATCTCCGAGAGTGTCTGTTGAGTGGGTATGGATCAAGATTGGGATTTGTTACTCCGTGTGATGGAGAGGTATCTCAGGGCCCACTCGGTAATACAACATCACAACAAGCCTTCCAAGTAATGTGACTAAAGTGTTAGTTATGGGATCTTTTATTACGGAATGAGTAAAGAGACTTGCCAGTAATGAGGTTGAACTAGGCATACAGATAGCAACGATCGAATCTCGGGCAAGTAACATACCGAAGAACAAAGGGAACAACATACGAGATTGACTGAATCCTTGACATAGAGGTTCGATCGATAATGATCTTTGTATAATATGTTGGAACCAATATGGGCATCTAGGTCCCGCTATTGGTTATTGACTGTAGAGGTGTCTCGGTCATGTCTACATAGTTCTCTAACCCGTAGGGTCTGCACGCTTAAGGTTCGGTGACGTTTCGGTATAGATGAGTTATGTGTGTTGGTGACCGAAGGTTGTTTGGAGTCCGGGATGAGATTCCGGACGTCACATGGAGCTTCGGAATGGTCTGGAGGGGAAGACTGATATATGGGAAGTCTGTGTTTGAGTTCTGGAAAAGTTCTGTGACCTGCGAGTGGTGTGACGTAGTGCCGGAAGTGTTTCGGGGGTCCACCGGGTGGGCCCATCTACTTCGAAGGGCCACGCGGGATGTGAAAGGGTGCGGACCAGCCCCTGGTGGGCTGGCCGCACCTCCCACCTCAAGGCCCATGCGGCTAGAGGCTAGGGTTGGGCCAAAAGGGTGGGCTAGCCACCAAACTTGCTGGCCAAGCCACCCTAGCCGCCGCACCACCTCCTTGGCCGCCGCACCAAACCCTAGGGGAAACCCTATGGCGGCCATCCCCTCCTCTTCCCCTATATATATGTGAGGGGAGCGAGGGCTACAACCAACAAGTCATGGTGCAGCCCTTCCTCCCTCCCCGACTGCTTCTCCTCTAGTAGATTGATTCGGCGCCGCTTAGCGAAGCTCTGCCGGATCAGCTCCACCACCATCGCCGCCACGCCGTCGTGCTATCGGAGAACCCATCTACCTCTCTGCTCCCTCTTGCTGGATCAAGAAGGTGGAGATCATCATCGAGCTGCACGTGCACTGAACGCGGAGGTGTCGTCCTTTCGGCACTTGATCCGGAGTTTGTGTGACGGCTTGCGATTTGAATCGCGGAGACGTACGACTACATCAACCGCGTTCTTTAATGCTTCCGCTTAGCGATATAAAAGGGTATGTGGATCCAATCTCTCCCCTCGTAGATGCTCATCTCCTAGATTTATCTTGGTAAAGCGTAGGAAATTTTTTGTTTCCCATGCAACGTTCATCAACAGTGGTATCAGAGCTAGGTCTATGTGTAGATGAGATCTCGAGTAGAACACAAAGGAGTTTGTGGGCGTTGATGCTTAGATTGCTTCCTCCCTTGGTCGTGTTTTGGTTCAGTGGTATTGTGGGATGAAGCGTCCCGAACCAACCTTACTCATACGCTTATGAGAGACCGGTTCTATCGACTGACGTGTAACTTCGTTGCACAAAGATGGCTGGCGGGTGTCTGTTTCGCCAACTTTAGTTGGATTAGATTTGACAAAGGCGGTCCTTGTGAAGGTTGAAAAGCAACTTATGTATCACTGTTGTGGTTTTGCGTAGATGAGAATTGTTCTTGGTAGACACCCATGGCAGCCAAAAACTTGCAACAACAATTAGAGGATGTCTAACTTGTTTTTGTAGGGTATGTTGTGATGTAATATGGCCAATTACATGATGAGATATATGTGATGTATGAGATGATCATGTGTTGTATAGAATATCACGACTTGCATGTCGATGAGTACGACAACCGACATGAGCCATAGGGTTGTCTTTAATTATTGTATGACCTGTGTGTCAATCATTAAGCGCTATGTAATGCTTTACTGTATCGCTAAGCGGTAGCAATAGTAGTATGAACATGGTGGGAGCGACGGCCCCTATTGGGACACAATGATGGAGATCATGGCGTCATTCTGGTGACGATGGAGATCATGTTGGTGCTTTCAAGATGAAGATCGAAAGCACAAGTTCATGGCCATATCATGTCACTTATGATTTTCATGTGATGTTAATCCTTTTATGCACCTTGTTTTTCTTAGGACAACGATAGCATTATAAGGTGATCCCTCACTTAAATTTGAAGGTGAATTGTGTTCTCCCCGAGTGTGCACCGTTGCGAAAGTTTGTCGTGTCGAGACACCACGTGATGATCGGGTGTGATAGACTCTACGTTCACATACAACAGGTGCAAGCCAGTGTTGCACGTGCATAACACTCGGGTTAAACTTGACGAGCCTAGCATGTACAGACATGGCCCCGGAACACAAGAGTCTAAAAGGTCGAACATGAGTCAAATAGTACATATGATCAACATGATGATGTTCACCATTGAAACCACCTCAACTCACTCAGATGACCTGGCGGATGTCAATTTCAGTGGGAGTTTTAGTAATTTGATTAACTAAACTCATTATCTTGAACAAATAGTCTTAGTAACCTTTGCTTATTTATGTTGTAGATCGATGGCTCGCGTAGTAGCACCCCTGAATTTTAATGCGTTCCTAAAGAAAGCTAAGTTGAAAGATGATGGAAGTAACTTTGTGGACTGGGCCCACAGCTTCCCAAAAAGCTTATGTCCTTGATGCACCGCTTAGTGACCCACCCGCTCCCTTGTCATCCGAAGCCGTTAAGAATGCTTGGGAGGCACGTTCTGGAGATTACTCAATAGTTCAGTGTGCAATGTTGTATGGCTTAGAACCGGGACTTCAAAGACGTTTTGAACATCATGGAGCATATGAGATGTTCCAAGAGTTGGAGTTTATCTTTAAGAAGAATGCCCAGATCGAGAGGTATGAGACCTCCAATAAGTTGTATGCTTGCAAGATGGAGGAGAACGGGTCAATCAGTGAACATATACTCAGAATGTCTGGGTATTCAACCCGTCTGGCAGAGTTAGGGATGCCCCTTCCGCCGGAGGCGATCATTGACAAAGTTCTTCAATCATTGCCTCCTAGCTACAAGAGCTTTGTGATGAACGATAACATGCATGGGATGAACAAGTCAGTGGCCGAGCTGTTTGCGATGCTGAAAGCCGCCGAGTCTAAAATCCAAAAAGAACATCAAGTGTTGATGGTCAATAAAATCACTAGTTTCAAGAAGAACGGTAAGGACAAGAATGGTAACTCCAAGAAGGGTGACAAAGCAGTTGCTCCTCCCGTGAAGAAACCCAAGGTTGGACCCAATCCAGAAACTGAATGCTTTCATTGCAACAAAACTGGTCACTCGAAGAGGAACTGCCCCAACTATCTGGCTGACAAGAAGGCGGACAACAACAAACAAGGTATATATGATATACATGTTATTGATGTGTACCTTACCAACTCTCATTGTAGTGCCTGGGTATTTGATACCGATTCGGTTGCTCACATTTACAACTCAAAACAGGAACTACGGAATATACGAAGGCTGGCGAAGGACAAAGTGACGATGCACGTGGCAATGGTTCCAAGGTTGATGTGATCGCCGTCGGCACGCTCTCTCTTCAATTACCATCAGGATTAGTGATGAACCCGAATAATTGTTATTTAGTTCCTGCATTAAGCATGAACATTATATCTGGATCTTGTTTATTGCGAGACGGTTACTCATTTAAATCAGAGAATAATGGTTGTTCCATTATATGAGTAATATCTTTGATGGTCATGCACCAAACATGAGGGGTTTATTCATGTTGAATCTTGATAGTGACGATACACATGTTCATAACATTGATGCCAAAAGATGTAGAGTTAATAATGATAGTACCACTTTCTTGTGGCACTGTCGTTTGGGTCATATTGGTGTAAAACACATGAAGGAGCTCCATGCTGATGGAATTTTGGAGTCACTTAATTTTGAATCACTTGACACATGTGAACCATGCCTCATGGGCAAGATGACTAAAACGCCGTTCTCTGGAACAATGGAACGGGCCAGTGAGTTATTGGAAATCATACATACTGATGTGTGCGGTCTGATGAACATTGAGGCGCGCGGTGGATATCGTTATTTTCTCACCTTCACTGATGACTTAAGTAGATATGGGTATATTTTCTTAATGAAACACAAGTCTAAAACATTTGAAAAGTTCAAGCAATTTCAGAGTGAAGTTGAGAATCATCATAACAAGAAGATTAAATTCCTACGATCTGATCGAGGAGGTGAATATCTGAGTTATGAGTTTGGCAGTCACTTAAGACAGTGTGGAATTGTTTCACAATTGACACCGCCTGGAACACCATAGCATAATGGTGTGTCCGAACGTCGTAATCGAACCTTATTAGATATGGTGTGTTCTATGATGTCTCCTGCCGATTTGCCACTATCATTATGGGGTTATGCATTAGAGACAGCTACATTCACTTTAAATAGGGCACCATAAAAATCCTTTGAGATGATGCCATATGAATTGTGGTTTGGCAAGAAGCCAAAGTTGTCGTTTCTTAAAGTTTGGGGATGTGATGCTTATGCCAAAAAGTTTTAGCCTGAAAATCTGGAACCCAAGCGGAGAAATGCGTCTTCATAGGATACCAGAAGAGACAGTTGGGTATACCTTCTATCTTAGATCCGAAGGCAAAGTGTTTGTCGCTAAGAATGAAAGATTTCTTGAGAAAGAGTTTCTCTCAAAAGAATTGAGTGGGAGGAAAATAGAACTTGATGAGGTTATTAAACCTTTACTTCAACCAGAGAGTAG
Source organism: Hordeum marinum (assembly GCA_022496015.1). NCBI lineage: Eukaryota > Viridiplantae > Streptophyta > Magnoliopsida > Poales > Poaceae > Hordeum > Hordeum marinum. The sequence continues at coordinate 430,886,591 of CM039674.1, read as the reverse complement.
TGCAGCGTAGAGAGATGTTTCCATGAAGCCAACTATGGTTGAAGAGGAAGTTAATGATGATGATCATGAAACTTTGGATCAAGTTACTATTGAACCTCGTAGGTCGACAAGGGCACGTACTGCTCCCGAGTGGTACAGTAACCCTGTCTTAGAGGTCATGTTGTTGGACAACGATGAACCTACAAGATATGGAGAGGCGATGGTGGGCCCGGATTTCGACAAATGGTTAGAGGCCATGAAATCCGAGATAGGATCCACGTATGAAAACAAAGTATGGACTTTGGAAGTATTACCCCAAGGGCGAAAGTCCATTCAGAATAAATGGATCTTTAAGAAGAAGACGGACGTGGACGGTAATGTTACCGTCTATAAAGCTTGACTTGTGTTAAAGGGTTTTTCACAAGTTCAAGGAGTTAACTACGATGAGAATTTCTCTCCTATGGTGATGCTTAAGTCCGTCCGAATCATGTTGGCAATAGCTGCATTTTTCGATTATGAAATTTGGCAGATGATGTCAAAATAGCATTCCTCAACGGTTTTCTTGAGGAAGAGTTGTATATGATGCAACCAGAAGGTTTTGTCAATCCAGAGAATGCTGACAAAGTTTGCAAGCTCCAACGATCCATTTATGGACTGGCGCAGGTATCTCGGAGTTGGAATAAGCACTTTGATGAGGTGATCAAAGTGTTTGGGTTTATACAAGTTTATGGAGAAGCTTGTATTTACAAGAAAGCGAGTGGGAGCTCTATAGCATTTCTAATATTATATGTCGATGACATATTGCTGATTGGAAACAATATAGAAATGCTGGAAATCGTGGAGAAATATTTGAACAAGAGTTTTTCAATCAAGGACCTAGGAGAAGCTGCTTTCATATTAGGCATTAAGATCTATAGAGACAGATCAAGACGCTTAATAGGACTTTCACAAAGCACACACCTTGATAAAGTTTTGAAGAAGTTCAAAATGGATCAGTCCAAGAAGGGGTTCTTGCCTGTGTTACAATGTGTGAAGTTGAGTCAGACTCAATTCCCAGTGACTGCAGAAGATAGAGAGAAGATGAGTGTCATCCCCTATGCTTCGGCCATAGGCTCTATCATGTATGCAATGCTGTGCACAAGACCCGATGTCAGCCTTGCCATAAGTATGGCCGAAAGGTTTCAAAGTGATCCTGGAATGGAGCACTGGACGGCGGTCAAGAATATCCTTAAGTACCTAAAAAGGACTAAGGAAATGTTTCTCGTTTATGAAGGTGTTCAAGTCGCAAACCGGATACGTATTTATTCTCAATGGGGGAGTAGTAAGATGGTGCAGTTCCAAGCAGAGCGTGGTAGCCGATTCTATATGCAAAGCAGAGTACATCGCAGCCTCGGAGGCAGAAAAGGAAGGTGTCTAGATGAAGGAGTTCATGAAAGATCTTGGAGTAATGCCTAGTGCACTGAATCCAGTGGATCTGTTCTGTGATAACATTGGTGCCATTGCTCTGGCCAAGGAACCAAGGTTTCACAAGAGGACCAGACACATAAAGCGATGCTTCAATTCCATCTGCGAGTACATCAAGGAGGAGGACATAAATATTTGCAAAGTGCACACGGATCTGAATGTTGTAGACCCGTTGACTAAACCTCTTCCAAGGGCTAAACATGATCAACACCAGAACTGTATGGCTGTTCGATTCATTACAATGTAAATCACATAGTGATGTGAGCTAGATTATTGACTCTATTGCAAGTGGGAGACTATTGGAAATATGCCCTAGAGTCAATAATAAAATGGTTATTATTATATTTCCTTGTTCATGATAATTTTTTATTATCCATGCTATAATTGTATTGACTGGAAACACATTGCATGTGTGGATACATAGACAACACTTTGTCCCTAGTGTGCCTCTAGTAGACTAGCTCATTGATTAAAGATGGTCAAGGTTTCCTAGACATTGACATGAGATGTCATTTGATAACGGGATCACATCATTAGGAGAATGATGTGATGGACAAGACCCAAACTATAAACGTAGCATTTGATCGTGTCAGTTTATGGCTACAGTTTTCTGTATGTCAAGTATCTGTTCCTATGACCATGAGATCATGCAACTCACTGACACTGGAGGAGTGCCTTGTGTGTATCAAACGTCACAATGTAACTGGGTGACTATAAAGGTGCTCTACAGGTATCTCCGAGAGTGTCTGTTGAGTGGGTATGGATCAAGACTGGGATTTGTTACTCCTTGTGACGGAGAGGTATCTCAGGTCCCACTCGGTAATACAACATCACAATAAGCCTTGCAAGCAATGTGACTAAAGTGCTAGTTACGGGATCTTGTATTATGGAACGAGTAAAGAGACTTGCCGGTAACGAGGTTGAACTAGGTATACAGATAGCGATGATCGAATCTCGGTCAAGTAACATACCGAAGAACAAAGGGAACAACATACGGGATTGACTGAATCCTTGACATAGAGGTTCAACCAATAATGATCTTTGTAGAATATATAGGAACTAATATGGGCATCCAGGTCCCTCTATTGGTTATTGACCGTAGAGGTGTCTCGGTCATGTCTACATAGTTCTCTAACCCACAAGGTCTGCACGCTTAAGGTTCGGTGACATTTCGGTACAGATGAGTTATGTGTGTTGGTGACCGAAGGTTGTTCGGAGTCCGGGGTGAGATTTTGGACGTCACGATGAGCTCTAGAATGGTCCGGATGTGAAGACTGATATATGGGAAGTTGGTGTTTGAGTTTCGGAAAAGTTCTGTGACCTGCGAGTGGTGTGACGGAGTGCCGAAAGTGTTCCGGGGGTCCATCGGGTGGGCCCATCTACTCCAAAGGGCCACACGGGCTGTGAAAGGGTGCGGACCAGCCCCTGGTGGGCTGGCCGCACCTCCGACCTCAAGGCCCATGCGGCTAGAGGCTAGGGTTGGGCCAAAAGGGTGGGCTAGCCACCAAACTTGGTAGCCAAGCCACCTTGGCCGCCGCCCCACCTCCTTGGCCGCTGCACCAAACCCTAGGGGAAACCCTAGGGCGGCCAGCCCCTCCTCTTCCCCTATATATATGCGAGGGGAGGGAGGGTGCAACACACAAGTCACAACACACGCCTTCCTCCCTCCCTGATTGCTTCTCCTCGAGTAGATTTGTTTGGCGCCACTTAGCGAAGCTCTGCCGGATCAGCTCCACCACCGCCGCCGCCACACCGTCGTGCTGACAGAGAACCCAATCGCCATCGAGCTACACGTGTGCTAAACACGGAGGTGCCGTTCATTCGGCCCTTGACCGGGAGTTTGTGGGACGGCTTGTGATTTGAATCACGGAGAGGTACGACTACATCAACCGCGTTCTTTAACGCTTCCGCTTAGCGATCTACAAGGGTATGTGGATCCAATCTCTCCTCTCATAGATGCTCACCTCCTAGATTGATCTTGGTGAAGCGTAGGATTTTTTTGTTTCCCATGCAACGTTCCCCAACACTACCTACCATGAACACCATGCACGTAATGAGATCATGCAACATACCCTACCTATGCCAGCACCAATCTACCTTCAACATCAAACACAAACCCTGACTATGAACAACATGAACGTGAAGCTTGAACACACACTAATCTGCTAACTACAATGTACCTACATATCATGCAAGAACCAATCTACCCTGCCTATGAACAACATGAGCACTAAGCTTGAACACACACTGATCGAGGCATGAACCAATCTAATCACCGACAACCTATGAACAATAAGAGTAACATGCAAGAAGCAATCAATTGGAATTGAATCAAATCCAATCGATTCATTGTCATGCCTAATGCAAAAAAAACTAATCTACTTCTACGACGAGCGGGGATATTTGTAACTTATCGGAGGAGGTGGAGTTAGAGCGTACGCCGACCGAGGAGGAAACCCCACCAGGAAGGAGATGGCGGGCGAAGAGGAGGAGGATCCAACAATGGCAACGACTGTCGGTGTTGCCCCAATGCTCGTCGCCATGCGCGAGGTCGAGGAAGAGGGAGTTGTCGTCCATGGGCCTGCCGCGCTGCCCGGAGAAAATCCTCGAATGAGGGTAAAAAAATCTGCCCAAAGGGGTTTCGAGTAGCGACGCGGTGGCTTCCCCTTCGGCAGCGCCACAAGTACCTAGGACGAAGAGGTCCGGACCCAGTGGCGGAGCCAGAGCAAACGACACTGCATTGGTCGGACAAGCGGGCCTGGTGCAAAACGATGACGGCGCCCGGAGGGCCACCATCAGGTCGACCCCTAAGCTCGCGAGGCCGGCAACCCACCACTCTTGGATGCGATTGCTGCCAGCGCTGATCGGGGTGAGTGGACGGTGCGGCGGCGGGCGACTCATCGAAGGAGAGGAAAGCAACGGACAGTGAGAAAAGTGAGGAAGAGTGGTGCAAAAGGAGGAGTGGACGGTGACCGAGAAAGAGGGGAAGTTATGAGACGTCACATCCATCTCCTGCGCTCCCTGAGGCATGCAGCCAAGAGCCACGTATCGCTGCGTCAAGCCTAGTTGTCGAGATACTTCCGATTCGGCAGTAACTGGCATGCCTGACCCGGGATTGCTTTAAGTTCCATACGGACCGGGATGTAGATGCAGCCCAGGCAACCAAATAGCAGTTTTTCGCCCCGCACGTGTCTGGTTGGGCCAAATAGGTGCAACCAAAAATGTCCTTTACTTTTCATGTTTTTAGAGACACACATGTATTGTGGGTAACAAGACATTTGGTTTCTCTAATGAAATTGGAGAGGATAGCCGGGAGATGTGTTTTGGCTCCCGGGCGCATTTGCATCCGGATGAACAGTAACATGCAAAATAATAGTAAATGTTTTTAAAAAATTTGAATTTTTTTTCTGAATGTTCATGTTACTGTCGCGATCATGCTTGACAATTTTCATGTTAGTCGGAGCAGTGGTGTTTCGTCGGTGAAAAACACAATTTTGAATGTAAATTGATGTTTTTTTTGCACAGGCCAAAATGCTCAACCTTTTTGCCTAAATATTTTCAGGTAGCATTTGAATGTGACAAAGAACACACAAAAAATTTGTTGGATTTTTTTTTCACATTTCAAAATTAATTTTGAATGGGCAGGAGCAAGTGCTCCCGGGTGCCGAATTGCATTTCCACAGGAGAGCCTCTCTTTTGCTACAACAACAAAAAAAGATTACCGGCCCAGGGCACTCGGAGCAACTCCAATGGGGCGACCCATTTCGTCTGCTGGCATCCGTTTGGGTCGGTGCGGACACAAAAGGCGGCCCAACGCGCCGACCCAAACGGACGCGCGTCCGCTTGGCGTCCGCATGGCGACCCATTCCCGGCCCAATTTTGAGCCGGATTTGCGTCGACGCGGACACGAGACGGACGCGCGTGCACTTACTCCTCTCCTCGGGCCGGTCAATGGCAGCCACCACCATTTCCCCCCATTTCCACCAAAAACCCTCCCGCTGCACACCCGTCATGGACAACGCCATCGACCTTGACGCCGCCACCAGCCTCGCCTTCCTTGCCTCGTCCGGGAAAGGCAAGCCTCGTGCCCCGCGCAAGACTGCCGTTGCGGCCAAGCCAAAGAAGGCGCTGACGCCCAAACAACGAGCAAGGGATTCGGCCAAGAGTAAGGACCGGAGGCACGCCGCGGACCCGAGGGCTGAGGCCGCCACGCAGGACGTCGTCATCGCCGCCGCGTAGCAGGAGGTCACCAACGCCCGCGTCGCCGCGGCAACGAGGGAGGCGCTCTACATGATAGGGTTAAACCCTGGCCAGCACGGCCTCGTCCAAGCTGCCATCGCCGCGGCCAACACCGTCTCGTCGGCGTTTCCTTGGATGGTGCTGCCCGACTCGCCCCGCGCGTCGGCTTGCAACCCGATCCCCGGCTTCCACATCTACCCGTAGGCCTCCCGCCTCTCCGGGAAGTGCTCGCCAGACGTGAGCGTGGTCGCGCCTTCCACGCCCGTGCCCGCACCCATTGACCACAACGCCACCCCGGTGGCAGGTGGCTCGTCATCCGGCAACGCGAGGAAACGCGCGCGGCAGACACCGGCCGGCATGCTCCCGGGCGCCCGCAACTTGTTCAAGGGAATGTCGTCCGCCGTCAACGAGGACTACATGTAGAACCTCATCTTCGAGGGCGGTGCGCCGGCCGCTGGCTACGATCCCGACGAGACACAAAGCCAGGATGGCCGCGGGGCATTCACACCGGCCGCTGGCTATGATCCCGATCAGGCGGCCTTCATGCGTGATCAGGTCGGCATCGACCTGGACGGCTTCCCACTTGACCACGAGTTCTCGGACGACTACGGGCTACAGGAAGAGGACGAGTGCGACATTGAAATGGAGCCTTTGTTCGAGGACGAGCTCGCCAACCAAGCCGCCGGTCTTAAGCCGAAGCGCAAGAGCAAGCACACGAAGGCATACACGGCGACCGAGGACAAGCTTCTTGCGAGTGTTGGCGAGACATTGGAAAAGACCCCAAGGCGGGCGTCGAGCAAAAGCATTCAACCTTTTGGATTCGTGTCCACCGAGAGTTTCATGAGCGCAAGAAGTTTTCGCCATACCAATTTGTGAGCACACGCGGGTGGGTCTCCATTTCCAAGCGATGGAGGATGATCCAACAAGAGTGCAACAAGTTTTGCGCCACTCTTGAGAGCGTCAAGGCCCGCCCCGTGAGTGGCATCGACATTCAAGACATGGTATGATAGCAAGCCGCCCTCTTTTGTGTCATCAAGTTCATCCTTTGCGTGTTTATTTGCATATCATTTGCCCATATGCTCGCATGGAAATATTTGTAGGCATTTCAAGCTTTGGAGGCATTCAAGGTTCAACACAATGGCAAGTGTTTCAATCTCTCCCATTGCTTTCGGGTCATCAAGGACGAGGAGAAGTTCAAGGCGCAATATGCTGCACTCAAGTCACGTGGGGGGAAGCAAGCCGTGGAGGATGTTGGGGAGGGCGAGCCGGCACGGCCGCGGGGAAGACCAACTCCAAGAAGGAGGACAAGCAGGATGCGTCCTCCAATGCCTTGATCGCAAGCGTGGAGGGCATGATGAATAAGAAGGACTCAAGGGAGGAGGAGCGCCGGCGTTTCAAGGCGGAGCAAATGGACGCTTTCATGAAGATCCAAAGGAGGAGACTTGAGATGGACGTCGAGAAGCAAGCCAAGATGTTCGAGCTAGAGGCGGAGAAGCAAGCCAATATGCTAGAGATCGAGGCCGCCAACACCAAGACCAAGGCGAAAGAAGTGGCTCTCGTGAGCATGATGACCGGGGTGGAGATCATGAAGGTGGATCTCAACACCGTGTCGCCAAGGAAGAGACCGTGGTTCGAGAAGATGCAGGCCGACATGCTCAAGTTCGACGACGAGTGATCTATGACGACGAGCGGCATCTTTTTTGTATGCCAGCAGGTGTGCTGGCATGACCACGGGAGCCGCGATGGCGTGGTCGAACTTAAGTCACACCCTTTTTTGTGTGCTGGCATGTGTGCCGGCCGGCCGGCGAGTGCGCCAGCATGAACCGTGGTGATATTTTCTGAAGCCGGCATTGTATGCCGACGCTGGCATGGTGCCGATATGAGACATGGCCGCTGGCATGATCGGCCGCGGGCCTTTTAGAAAAAAATTGAGTGCGAACATGAAATGAGTCGACGCGTTGGACGCACTGCCGACCCAAATGCAAAATTGAGCGGACGCCGAGCGAACGGCCAACCCTAATGGACAAAAAACAAATAAATGCGCCGTCCGTTTGGATCACCCCGTTAAAGTTGCTCTCAACGTGAAAAACGGAGAGACGAGTGTGAAGTGTCCAGACCGTGTGATCGCGTCCTCCGTTCAGCGCGCTCTCTTGCAAAGTGGCAAGTGCGAGGACCATATGCCGAACAAAACGTACGCACGCACGTGCGGAACCCCGTCCGCGCGCACCGGCGCGGCTCTTGCCTCGCGCCAAGCCCGCCACCACAAGGGGAAGTGCGATCAGGGGTCGATCAAGGGATGTGCGGGAGGAGCGGAGCACAGACGGAACCACAGCGACACGAGAGAACGCGTGGGGGAGCGGACGAGATCACGCGCGGCTAGCTTGCTCCGGTCAGATCAGCCGGACGTGCGTGTTCGCCATGGGCGAGCGCAAGATCGGCGTGGCGATGGACTTCTCGGCGAGCAGCAAGAAGGCGCTGCGGTGGGCGGCCGACAACCTCCTCCGCAAGGGCGACACCCTCGTCCTCCTCCACATCGAGCACCACAGCCGCGACGAGGCCAAGCACGTCCTCTGGTCTGACTCCGGATCCCGTAAGAACAATATCAAGACCGCACTCTGTCACTCTCCCCCCCCCCCCCCCCCCCCCTACTGCGCACGCACGTCCCATGCATCCACTGACTCGATCGTCTTTGCCCGGCCGAGGAGCTGAAGGACACGGCGATACGGCAGCGCTACGACATCCCCGACGACGCCGAGGTGTTCGAGATGCTGGACACGGTGTCCCGGGAGAAGGAGGTGCGCCCTGCCTCTGCCATTGCCATTGCTCGCTCTCTGTTTCTCTGCCTCTGCCATTGCTCGCCCTCTTTTTCCCTGTCTCCAAGTTGATATGGCGTTGATCGTGCTACGTGCTGGATCAGTTGTCCGTTGTGCTGAAGCTGTACTGGGGTGATCCGAGGGAGAAGGTGTGCGAGGCGGTGGGGGAGCTCAACCTCGAGTCGCTTGTCATGGGCAGCCGTGGCCTCGGCCAGATTCAGAGGTCCGATACATGCAGTTGCTGAAAACTTTCAGTTAGCTATTAGTTCTGCTCCTGTCTGCTATATTCAGAAATAAGAAATGGCATAGCTTTCATCAGTTTGGTAGTTCCGCTCCCAGCGGATACATTCAGAAACGACATTCATTAGAAAACTATGCCTTGCAGGTGCTTATAGCATTATAAAACGTACTTACATCAGAACATGCGTGCCATTAACCAGAAAAGTGAGAACGTGGACGAGCATTATGCTCGTTAGAACATGAAACATGCAGAACACCCCGGTTATACTTTCCGCTATCCTTTTCTCATCTTGACAGTTATCATTTGCCTGCAGGATTCTGCTGGGAAGTGTGACGAACTACGTCTTGTCGAATGCATCTTGCCCTGTGACCGTCGTCAAGGCAAAATAGTCAGTGGCCTTCCGACTATAAGAATATTTATTAAACCTTTGTTGCCACTTAAGTATAGCACTGTACTTTCATTTGTTGTTTGTGGACTAGAATAAATCCTAGATGTCTGTTTCCAGCCTCTAATTTGCCTGGTTTTTCAACATGGTACCTGTACTTGGTGGCAGATTACCGACAGTCGGGCACAGTGCCCACAGTGCTCATACATCGGTCGAAAAGTTAAGAAATAAAAACACAAAACTACCGAAATAGACATCTGAAATAATATAAAGTGGTACTGTACTCCATAAGAATTATCTTAACCGGCCAAAAGAAAATCATTCGCCTGAAATTACCAATTTGAGAAATAATCACCGTCTCACCGCTTCTTTATTACTAGCCCAAAACGGAAGCTCAGCGATTCGCATGCAGAAAACAGAATCAGGAATCCTCTGGGCATCCTAGTTTTACTAACCCAAGCTCGAGTACTAGAGCACATAGGAAAAGCATAGATAGAACAAGAAGCACCATGAATCACACATACTAGTAAGATAGGATAAGATCAGACGTAGAGATGAGCCGGCAAGATGACGACGAAGAGCATGAGCAGCACCCCGTAGATGACGGCGTGGACGAGGATGGACAAGCAGCTGGTCCTGAGGTTCATGAAGTCGACCGTCCGCTGCCGGCCGGGCAGCTGCAGGATCCCTCCCGGGCACAGCAGGGCGAACAGCGTCGTCGCTATGATCGCCGGCGCCCAGTCATGCATGGCGCCACCGCCACGGAGCTTCGAGGGAGAGAGAGAGAGGAACAGGGGAGCTGAGGAAGAGGGTCACGCGGAGTATACGATATTATGCCGGGAGATAAGGAGGGCGAGAGGAAAGGTAGGGCATCGGATGCCGAGCATCACAATAATCTACCATGGTGGCGAGGGAATCAGTGGGCTGATTGATTGAGAGGGCACCATCATGAATTCATGATCGACACCTTTGGGCGTCGAAACGTGGCTTTTGGAAGCGGATTAGGTATGAGCTAGTAGGCCTCCTGTCGCTCCTATGCAAGCACAGTACAGGAGTACTCGCACAGTAGTGAATGGAAGGAACAGCCGAACAGATTAACGGGATCAATGTTGCTGACTTGAAGAGGACGTCTGCCACTCACCATACGACAGAGGTTGAGGCAGGATTTTAGCGTCCTTCCACAAAAGCTATGTCCCTTTTTTTTGTAGGGAACAAAAGCTATGTCTTGATTACTGCGGGAGCTACACTCCCGCAAAAGCCGGTCCAACGTTTACGTGGTTTCGTTTCCTGGGAGCGGTTTCAGAAGGTTCGATGGATCGGTGTGAACCGGTTTCACAAGCTCCCGTGTGGTTTTTTTCATGTTTGTTTCTTCTCTGTGCTCCTCTATCAGTGTTCATCGGTATTATCAGATTTTGAATTTTCTTCTTCTTTTTTCTGCATGTTTTTATTTTTTTCTTTCTTATTAGTTTCAAATACATGTTGACTTTTTTTAAATACGTGTTGATCATTTTACGTATACATGTTCGCATTCTTCAGATACATGTTAAACATTTTACAAGCACATGTTTAATATTTATCTTCATATATGTTTAGCATTTGTAAGATGCGCATTGAACATTTTTTAATGTATAGCGAACATTTATAAATACACATTTGAACAATTTTCAAAATTTTCATGAACATTTCCTAAAAAGTGCCAACATTTTTTAAGTATTAGAACATCTTTTTAACTGGCACATGCCTTTTTCTTATGTGTATGGTCTTTTTAAAAATTGATCGGTTTTTATACATTTCGTGATTTTTCAAATATTTATTGAACATATTCTAACACACAAACAATTCCTACATATCATGAATAATTATTTGAATGCTACAGACATTTTAATAAATCATATGAACATTTTTTTTACATTTTCATGAACACTTCAAAAAAAACATGGTCATATTTGCAACGTGTCTGTTTTTTGTGAATGGCATGCGTCAAACTGTCCACCACCAATAGCACATACAGTAGCTTGTAGGCCAGCCCACTTCGGGGCAGGGATTTCCCTCTCAAATCTCGATCCATTTCCTAATTCTTGTTTCTTTCCCACTCGGGTTTTCTCTAGACAAAACGGCTGCTGAATTTTCCTTTGCAGATTTTAAAAATCTATTGATGTAATACCAAAAATGCTCATAGTTTCAAATGTAATTCTGAATTTAGTAAAATCAGCAGTGATTTTTAAAAATGCTAACAATTTTTCATAAATGAACAGATTCTACAAAATCAAGAATTCACACAATTTTATTGAATTTCAAAAAAAACAAGAATGTAATTATTTTTTATTTAATTTTAAAAAATATTCATTTACTTTAAAACATTGATGAATTAAAAAAACATCATAAAATTTTGATATGTAAATTTAATAAAAATTGAAACAAGAAAAATAACTGAATGAAAACCACAAAAAAAATCGTTAGAAGACCAACAGGGGGGGGGAGGGGCAGAATAAAATCGCCTTGATAATAGAAGTAAACCACATGAGACCATCTATGTCTTGCCTACAATTCGATCAGTCATCAGCTAGCTCTGTATGCAATTCCTTGATAATTTTGCGGACTGCATGACAAATAGGAGTAGCCATTGCAACGCAAGTTAATAATTTCCCTATAAAAAGGCCCACCACTTCTTGTTTTCCTTCCCTTTCAAGATTTTTTTGGGTTTCCTTTTCTTTTAAATGTAACTAGGTAAGTCCCCCATGTGTTGCAACGAAAAACATTACTCCATCCATTTTTATATATTCAAGTCATGTTGTTAAGAATCAACTCGACCAAAAACTTCATTTGCCTTAACCCTACTATTGTTTAGCATCGTACATGGACAATGCATGTATTTTTCTTAAATAAAGATATATGGACAATATATGATTGAATGCCCCATGATACATGTCCTCGGAGCCCAACTCAAATTCGTTTTCGCCAATTAGAACTATATGATATGTTGAATATGTTTCATGAAATCACTAAAAGTTCACACAATAGGAGCAACCTCTTTCAAAGTTTTACCTAGCTATTTTCAAGGTCGTCCTAATATGGCATGTCGCCTTGAATTTGCATCCACTTCAACAAGTAGAGTTTTCTTACTCATGTCTACATAGTTTTCGAACCCGTACGGTTTGCACATTTAACGTTCGGTGACGATTTGGTATTCTTGAGTTATGTATGTTGGTGACCGAAAAAATTTCGGAGTCCCGGATGAGATCCCAGACGTCGCGAGGAGTTTCGGAATGGTTCGTGGGTAAAGATTTATATATAGAAAAGTGGTATTCGGGTTCTGTAAAGGTTTCGGGTGTTTACGTTATTGTACCGGGAGTGCCGAAAGGTTTCGGGGGTCCACCGGGAGGGGCCCACCCATCCCGGAGGGCCACATGGGCCTAGGAAGTGGCGCACCAGCCCTTAGTCGGCTGGGCAACCAACCAACTAAGGGCCCATGCACCCTTGTTGGTAGGTGGGAGGAGTCCAAGAGGAGAGGGACTCCTCCCTAGGTGCCCCACCTCCCTCGTGGGACGTGGACGTGGACACCTCCCTCTTGGCCGCCGGCCGACCCTAGGGGAAACCCTAGCGAGCCACCCCTCCTCCCTTCCCCCTATATATAGTGGAGGGGAGAGAGGGCAGCTGCACCTGAAAAAGTCACGACTGCCTCTCTCTACCTCGAGATCTGTTTCTCCTCTAGATCTGTTTCGGTAGTGCTCGGTGAAGCCCTGTCGAAACAACGCCACCACCACCGCCACCACGTCGTCGTGCTGCTGGAGAATTTATATTCCTTCTCCATCCTTGCTTGCTAGATCAAGAAGGCGGAGACATCATCGAGCTGTATGTGTGCTGAACGCGGAGGTGTCGTCCGTTCGACACTAGATCGTGATTGGATCGCGAGATGGACTGCTATTTGGATCGCGAAGACGTTCGACTACATCAACCGCGTTTCTTAACGCTTACCGCTTAGTAATATACAAGGGTATGTGTATCCACTCTCCTTCTCGTAGTTGTTGATCTCCATAGATAGATCTTGGGTGTTCGTAAGAATTTTTTTGTTTCCCATGCAACGTTCCCCATCAAAAATTGTATGTAATGCGTGAGTCATTGCACACGATTAAAAATAAAAGAATTGTGTGAAATGTAAACACCATCACACACAATTGGATCAAAAAAACCGTGTGAAATTTGTGATCTTAACCACACGTTATTAGTCCTAAAATCAGCTAGACAATAATCAATTTACTATGATCACCTTTTCACAAACAAACATGATGCAAACATGCACATTCAAAATCCACTATATGATTTCTTTTCAAGCTTTGCCATACAATATGCAAAGGTATAAACGTATCTCACATTATACCGCACCCAACACATACAGCTAGAATCACACCTAATTAGTGTTGGGGAGCGTTGCATGGAAAACATAAATTTTCCTACGCACACGCAAGATCTATCCATGGTGATGAGCATCTACGAGAGGAGAGTGGATCTACATGTCCTTATAGATCGCTAAGAGGGAAGCATTAAGAAATGCCGTTTATGTAGTCGAACATCTTCGTGATCCAAATCGCAAGTCGTCCCGCGATCCAATCCCGAGACGTCCCGCGATCCAATCACGATCCGCCCTGCGATCCAATCACGGTCATTCCGATCTAGCGCCGAACGGACAAACACCTCGGCGTTTAGCATGTTGGAAATATGCCCTAGAGGCAATAATAAAATGATTATTATTATATTTCCTTGTTCAAGATAATTGTCTGTTGTGCTATAATTTTATTAATCGAAAACCGTAATACATGTGTGAATACATAGACCACACCATGTCCCTAGTGAGCCTCTAGTTGACTAGCTCGTTGATCACTAGATGGTCATGGTTTCCTGACCATGGACATTGGATGTCGTTGATAACAAGATCACATCATTAGGAGAACGATGTGATAGACAAGACCCAATCCTAAGCATAGCACAAGATCATGCAGTTCGTCTGCTAGAGCTTTTGTAATGTCAAGTATCATTTCCTTAGACCATGAGATTGTGCAACTCCCGAATACCGTAGGAATGCTTTGGGTGTATCAAATGTTACAACGTAACTGGGTGACTATGAAGGTGCACTACAGGTGTCTCCAAAAGTGTCTGTTGGGTTGGCACGAATCAACACTGGGATTTGTCACTCCGTGTGACAGAGAGGTATCTCTGGGCCCACTAGGAAATACATCATCATAATGAGATCAATATGACTAAGGAGTTAGTCACGGGTTCATGTGTTATAGAACGAGTAAAGAGACTTGCCGGTAACAAGATTGAATAAGGTATAGGGATACCCACGATAGAATCTCGGGCAAGTAACATACCGATGGACAAAGGGAATTGTATACGAGATTAATTGAATCCCCGTCATCGTGGTTCATCCGATGAGATCATCATGGAATATGTGGGAGCCAATATGGGTATCCAGATCCCGCTATTGGTTATTAGCCGGAGAGGTGTCTCGGTCATGACTGCATGGCTCCTAAACCCGTAGGGTCTACACACTTAAGGTTCAGTGACGCTAGAGTTGTAATGGGAATTGTATGTGGTTACCGAAAGTTGTTCGGAGTCCCGGATGAGATCCCAGATGTCACGAGGAGTTCCAAAATGGTACAGAGGTAAAGTGTTATATATGGGAAGTCCTATTTTGGCCATATGAAAATGTTCGGGATTTTTCGGTATTGTACCGGGAAGGTTCTAGAAGGTTCTAGAAGGTTCTAGGGTGGGCCCCACCTACATGGGGGACCCACATGAACGTGGGTAGTGGGTGCAAGGCCCCACACCCCTGGTCAAGGTGCACCAAGATCTCCCTTAGAAGGAATAAAATCACATCCTGAAGGGATAAGATCAAGATCCTAAAAAGGGGGGATAACAACCGGTGGGGAAGGGAAATGATGAGATTTCTTTCCTCCCACCTTTGACAACGCCCCAATGGACTTGGAGGGCAAGAAACCATCCCCCTCCACCCCTATATATAGTGGGGATGCGCATGGGAGCTGCATCCTTCCCCCTGGCGCAGCCCTCCCCCTCCTCCTCCCCTTCCTCCGTAGTGCTTAGCGAAGCTATGCCGGAGAACCACGAGCTCCACCGCCACCACGCCGTCGTGCTGCGGAGATCTCCCTCAACTTCTCCTCCCCCCTTGTTGGATCAATAAGGAGGAGACGTCCCCGGGCTGTACGTGTGTTGAACGCGGAGGCGCCGTCCGTTCGGCGCTTGGATCGGATCTTCCGCGATTTTAATCGCAGCGAGTATGACTCCATCAACCGTGTTCTTTGCAATGCTTCCTCTTAGCGATCTTCAAGGGTATGAATATGAACTCCCTTTCTCTCATTGCTAGCATCTCCTAGATTGATCTTGGTGACACGTAGGAATTTTTTTGAATTATTACTACGTTCCCCAACAGTGGCATCAGAGCTAGGTGCATAGATTCTATGCACGAGTAGAACACAAGTAGTTGTGGGCGATGATTTGGTCAATTTGCTTACCATTACTAGTCCTATCTTGATTCAGCGTCATTGTGGGATGAAGTGGCCTAGACCAACTTTACACGTACGCTTACGTGAGACGTTCCAGCGCCTGACATGCACTTGTTGCATAAGGTGGCTAGCGGGTGTGTGCCTCTCCCACTCTAGTCGAATTGGATTCGATGAAGAGGGTCCTTATGAAGGGTAAATAGAAATTAACATATCACTGTTGTGGCTTTTGCGTAGGTAAGAAATGTTCTTGCTAGAAACCCATAGCAGCCACGTAAAACTTGCAACAACAATTAGAGGACGTCTAACTTGTTATTGCAGGGTATGCTATGTGATGTGATATGGCCAAACGGATGTGATGAAATATATGTGATGTATGAGTTTGATCATGTTCTTGTAATAGGAATCACGACTTGCATGTCGATGAGTATGACAACCGACAGGAGCCATAGGAGTTGTCTTAATTTATTGTATGACCTGCGTGTCAATCAAAAACGCCATGTAATTACTTTACTTTATTGCTAACCATTAGCCATAGTAGTAGAAGTAATAGTTGACGAGACAACTTCATGAATACACGGTGATGGAGATCATGATGATGGAGATCATAGTGTCATGCTGGTGACAATGGTGATCATGCCACGCCCCAAAGATGGAGATCAAATGCGCAAGATGATATTGGCCATACCATGTCACTTTATGATTTGCATGTGATGTTTATCTTATTTGCTTAGAACAACGGTAGCATAAATAAGATGATCCCTCACTAAAATTTGAAGGAATGTGTTCCCCCTAAGTGTGCACTGTTGCGAAGGATCGTTGTTTCGAAGCACCACGTGATGATTGGCTGTGATAGATTCTAACATTCGCATACAACGGGTGTAAGCCAGATTTACACACGCGAAACACTTAGGTTGACTTGACAAGCCTAACATGTACATACGTGGCCTCGGAACACGAGAGACCGAAAGGTCGAATATGAGTCGTATAGCAGATGCGATCAACATGGAGATGTTCACCATTGATGACTAGTCCGTCTCACGTGATGATCAGACACGGCCTAGTCGATGCAGATCATGTATCGCTTAGATGACTAGAGGGATGTCTATCTGAGTGGGAGTTCATTGGGTAATATGATTAATTGAACTCATTATCATGAACATAGTCAGAAGTGTCTTTGCAAATTATGTTGTAGATAGCTCATGTTGTAGCTCCCCTGTTTTATTGATACGTTCCTAGAGAAAAGTATGTTGAAAGATGATGGTAGCAATAATGCGGACTGGGTCCGTGATCTGAGGATTGTCCTCATTGCTGCACAGAAGGCTTGTGTTATTAATGCACCACTCGGTGCGCCACCCCCTCAAGCATCGTCTATAGATGTTGTGAACATCTGACAGACACGTTTTGATGACTACTTGATAGTTCAGTGCGTCATGCATTACGGCTTAGAATTGAGGCTCCAAAACATTTTGAACGTCATGGAACATGTGAGATGTCCTAAGATCTGAAATTGGAATCTCAGTCTCGTGCCTGTGTTGAGAGGTATGAGACATCCAACAAGATTCTTTGCCTGCAAGGTGAAGGAGAATAGCTCAATCGGTGAGCATGTGCTCAGATTGTCTGGGTACTACAATCGCTTGAATCGAGTGGGAGTTGATCTTCAAGATAAGATAGTGATATAGTTCTCCAAGTCACTGTCACTAAGATACTAGAGCTTCGTGATGAACTATGAAATGCCAGGGATGGAAATAATGATCCCTGAGGTATTCGTGATGTTTGACACTGCGAAGGTAGAAATCAAGAAGTAGCATCAAGTGTTGATGGTTAGTAAAACCACTAGTTTCACAAAGGGCAAGGGCAAGAAGGGAAACATCATGGATGGCAAGTCAGTTGCTGCTCCAGTGAAGAAACCCAGGGTTGAACCCAAACCCGAGACTAAGTGCTTCAATTATGAGGAGAACGATCACTTAAGTGGAACAACCCTAGATACTTGGTAGATAAGAAGGCTGGCAACATCGACAGAAGTATATTTGATATACGTGTTATTGATGTGTACCTTGCTAGTACTCCTAGTAGCACCTGGGTATTGGATACCGGTTTGGTTGCTAAATGTTAGTAACTCAAAATAAAAGCTACAAAATAAACGGAGGCTAGCTAAGGGTGAGGTGACGATGAGTGTTGGAAGTGTTTCCAAGGTTGATGTGATCACCATCACACGCTCTCTCTACCTTCGAGATTAGTGATAAACCTAAATAAATGTTATTTGGTGTTTGTGTTGAGCCTGAACTTGATTAGATCATGTTTATTGCAATACGGTTATTCATTTAAGTTAGGGAATAATGATTATTCTGTTTACATGAATAATGCCTTCAATGGTCAAGCACCCAATGTGAATGGTTTATTGAATCTTGATCGTAGTAATACACATGTTCATAACATTGATAACAAAAGATACAAAGTTAATAATGATAGTACCACATACTTGTGGCACTGCCGCTAAATGTCATATTGGTATAAATCGCATGAAGAAACTCCATGCCGATGGATCTTTGGACTCATTCAATTTCAAATCGGTGGAGACATGCAGACCATGCCTCATGGGCAAGATGACTAAAGACCCCGTTTTCGGTATGATGGAGTGGGCTGGTAACTTATTGGAAATAATACATGTTGATGTATGCGGTCCAATGAGTGTTGTAGCGTGCGGTGGATATCGTTATTTTCTTACCTTCACTGATGATTTGAGTAGATATGGGCATATTTACTTAATGAAACACAAGTCTGAAATGTTTGAAAAGTTCAAGCAAATCCAGAGTGAAGTTTGAGATCATCGTGACAAGAAGATAAAAATGTCTACGATATGATCGTGGAGGTGAATATCTGAGTTACGAGTTTGGTATACAACTTAAGACAATGTGAAAGTTGTTTCACAACTCACGCCACCTGGAACACCATAGTGTGATGGTGTGTCCAAACGTCATAGTCGTGCTCTATCGGATATGGTACGCACTATGATTACTCTTATCGCTTTGCCACTATCATTTTGGGGTTATGCATTAGAGACAACTACATTCACTTTAAATAGGGCACAATCTAAATCCATTGAGATGACACCGTATGAATTATGGTTTGATAGAAACCTAAGTTGTCATTTCTTAGAGTTTGGGAATGCGATACTTATGTCTGATAAGCTCGAACCCAAAGCAGAAAAGTGCAACTTCATAGGATACCCTAAGAACGGTTGGGTATACCTTCTATCTCAGATCCGAGTGCAAAGTGTTTGTTGCTAAAACCGGGTCCTTTCTTGAGAAAGAGTTTCTCTTGAAAGAATTGAGTGGGAGGAAGATAGAACTTGATGAGGTTGGTGAACCTTTGTTTCAACCAGAGAGTAGCGCAACGCAGAAATATGTTTCTGTGGAGCCTACGTGAGTTGAAGAGGAAGTTAATGATGATGATCATGAAGCTTCAGATCAAGTTACTATCGAACCTCGTAGGTCGACAAGGACGTGTACTGCTCCTGAGTGGTATGACAACCCTGTCTTGGAGGTCATGTTGTTAGACAACGATGAACCTACGAACTATGGAGTAGAGATGGTGGGCCCGGATTCCAACAAATGACTAGGAGCCATGAAATCTGAGAAAGGATCCATGTATGAAAACCAAGTATGGACTTTGGTAGACTTGCCCATTGAACTGCAGGTTGTTGAGTACAAATGGACCTTTAAGATGAAGACAGACACTAATGGTGAATGTCACCAGTTATAAAGCTTGACTTGTCGCAAAGAAGTTTCCGCCAAGTTCAAGGAGTTGACTGCGACGAGATTTTCTCACCCGTAGTGATGCTAAAAGTCTAGTGAAATTATGTTAGCAGTTGCTGCATTTTTCGGTTATGAAATCTGGCACATGGATGTCAAAACATCATTTCATTAACGGTATCCGTGAGGAAAGGTTGTAGTGATACAACCAGAAGGTTTTGTGAGATCCTAAGGATGCTAAAGGGTATGCAAGTTCCAGCAATCCTTCTATGGACTGGAGCAATCATTTCGGAGTTGGAATATACGCTTGATGAGGTGATCAAAGTTTTTGAGTTCATACAAAGTTTAGGAGAAACTTGTATTTACAAGAAAGTGAGTGGGAATTTCTGATATGTATATGTGGTTGACATATTGTTGGTCGGAAATAATGTAGAATTTCTGGAAAGCATAAAGGATTGTTTGAAAGTAGTTTTTTCAAAGGAAAAGCTGGATAAAGCTACTATTATATTAAGCATCAAGATCTATAGAGATAGATCAAGACACTTGATAAAACTTTCAAATGAGAACATACCTTGACAAGATTTTGAAAGGGTTCAAAATCGATCAGTCAAAGAAAGAGTTCTTGCCTGATTTGTAAGGTGTGGAGTTGAGTGAGACTCAAAGCTCGACCACGGCAGAAGAAAGAGAAAGGACGAAGGTAGTCCCCTATGCCTTATCGATAGGCTCTGTATAGTATGCCATGCTGTGTACTGCACTTGTGTGTGCCTTGCCATGAAGTCTGTCAAGGGGTACAAGAGTGATCCAGGAGTGGATCACAGGACAACAGTCAAGATTATCCTTAGTAACTAGAGGACTAAGGAAATATTTCTCGATTATGGAGGTGATAAAGAGTTCGCCGTAAAGGGTTACGTCGTTGCAAGCTTTGACACCTATCCGGACGACTCTGAGTAGTAGTCAGGATACGTATAATGGACCAACCATTTGGAATAGCTCCAAGTGGAGTGTGGTAGCATCTGCAGTATGACATATAGATTTGCAAAGTACACATGGATCTGAGTGTTACAAACCCGTTGACTAAAACCTCTCTCACAAGCAAGACATGATCAAAACCCAGAACTCATTGGGTGTTAATCACATGATGATGTAAGTATTAATCACATGGTGATGTGAGCTAGATTATTGACTCTAGTGCAAGTGGGAGACTGATGGAGATATGCCCTAGAGGCAATAATAAAATGGTTATTATTATATTTCCTTGTTCATGATAATTGTCTATTGTTCATGCTATAATTGTATTAATCGGAAACCATAATACATGTGTGAATACATAGACCACACCATGTCCCTAGTGAGCCTCTAGTTAACTAGCTCGTTGATCAATCGATGGTCATGTTTTCCTGACCATGGACATTGGATGTCGTTGATAACAAGATCACATCATTACGAGAATGATGTGATGGACAAAACCCAATCCTAAGTATAGCACAAGATCGTGTAGTTCGTCTGCTAGAGCTTTTCTAATGGAAAGTATCATTTCCTTAGACCATGAGATTCTACAACTCCCGGATACCATAGGAATGCTTTGGGTGTATCAAACATCACAACCTAACTGGGTGACTATAAAGGTGCACTATAGGTGTCTCCGAAAGTGTCTGTTGGGTTGGCACGAATCAAGACCGGGATTTGTCACTCAGTGCGACGGAGAGGTATATCTAGGCCCACTTGGTAATACATCATCATAATGAGCTCAATGTGACTAAGGATTTAGTCACGAGATCATGTGTTACGGAATGATTAAAGATACTTGCCGGTAACGAGATTGAACAAGGTATAGGGATACCGACGATCGAATCTCCGGCAAGTAACATACCGATGGACAAAGGGAATTGTATACATGATTAATTGAATCCCCGACATCGTAGTTCATCCAATGAGATCATCGTGGAACATGTGGGAGCCAATATGGGTATCTAGATCCCGCTATTGGTTATTGGCCGGAGAGGTGTCTCGGTCATGACTGCATGGCTCCCGAACCCGTAGGTGTTGGAAATATGCCCTAGAGGCAATAATAAAATGGTTATTATTGTATTTCCTTGTTCATGATAATTGTCTATTGTTCATGCTATAATTGTATTAACCGGAAACCGAAATGCATTTGTGAATACATAGACCACAACATGTCCCTAGTGAGCCTCTAGTTGGCTAGCTCGTTGATCAATAGATGGTCATGGTTTCATGACCATGGACATTGGATGTAGCGACCCGACCTAAAAGGTCAAGTCTCCGGTGTTTCCGTACCATCCCAAGATCATGCTGGTACACACACGGTACATCAATGTATATATCAAAGGGAAATCACACAGCATTATATTAATCGAAATCTCATATCGAGTCCTTTATTACAATAAAAATTACAATAAAGTGGCTAAAAGCCAACTCATGAGAATATCTAAATCTTGCGGAAGCGTCGACGGTAGATGAGTCCATCCGACTCCAAGGGCATCTCACTGAGCATAGAACGCGTCCTCACTCCTGGTCGGAAAAATACTCTGCAACATGATACGTTGCAGCCGTGTAGGTTAGCATATGGAATATGCCGGCAAAGTCACAAGAGAAGGGTAAAAAGGTAGTCATCTAGTCTATATGCATATATGGCAGGTGGGGTGGTAAGTTTTGCATAAAGCCAATTTTTTCCTACATCAAGAAAAGGGGCTAAGCAAAATATTACTAAGTTGGTTGATTAATGAGATGGTTCCACCAACCAATTCTCATACCCAAAATTATTAAATTCTCACATCATCATATTATTTGTGTTGAGAGTTCCGGAAGTTCCAATTCCTTTGGCTCAAGTCGTCCATGACCGTAGACACGGCTAATCGATTAGGTTTGAGTACTCTGCAGAGTTTTGCACACGTTCCCCACAAGATTTGGTCGCCTCCGTTTGATTTCTCGCACTTCAGGGTGTTTGAGAAACGGATGACCAAAACATGGTCTTCCAAAGGGTTTCCCTGCGACTCTGACGGTGCCCATCCTTTCCTACCGTTCTTCTACCTCTCGTAGCACCGCCTGTCCAGAGTCACCACGATATCCAACCAAGCCAGAGCCCATAATGACTTGTGGCTGTGCAGGTAAGCCTTGGGTCTTGAAGCACCCATCCATCCCTTTGTGCCTGGGTGGACCTTTCCGCGTGAATACTGGCCATCTCCAGCATCACCTAGGCTAACCACTGGTTTCTCCAGGGCGCCGTTCAACCATCATCCACCCAGAGGTATGTTGAAAACTTGGAGTCTTGAAATCTTGCTCATTATGTAGGTCTTGAAATTATTAACTCTCTCAACTCCCATGAATCACACAACCAACCCCGTCTACTATTAGCATAGCAAAAGTAAAACAACGTTTCCCGGGGCCAATGTTGTCAAAGAGGGTTGAGAGGGGTATCTACCACATGATACTACTACAATGTAACCAAGTTTCCAACTAACCTATCTTGCATGCAACTGGGGAGATGGTAGAACTAATGCATATAAAACATGGGTAAAACATGATCAAAGTGACTTGCCTGATTGATGATCTTCGTACGTGAGTGACTCTAAGTAACAAGCTTCGCACTCCGGATAATCTAACGAAACAAACAATTCACTCAAATAAGCATACAACCAAAATAAGTACTCATAACATTCAGCAAAGAAGTACTAAACAAACAAGGCAAACAATGCACAAAAGTCTCTAGCAAGAAAAACACATAAAGTTTTGTTTTCCAAAAGGTGAGGGATGAAAACACTACTGACATAATAAAACTATTTTGAAATAACAAGACAATTGTTGTCAGCAAAGAAACAATAGAATATTTTATTAATAAACAGAATATAATCAATTTAAGTTTGTTGGGAAAACTTTAGTAGAGTTTATACAAGTTTGTGATAAACACTATATGAATCAACTATAGTTATATTAACAAAAGAATGAAAACTAAACTTATTATTTATTAGCAAAACATGTTCTTGATAGGAAATAATTTACAAATAAACTTGTTTTAGGAAAACAGAATTAAACTATGTAAAACTTTGTTGAAAACAAAACTATTACTAGTTAGTTGTTTTAATCAAATTATGCCTATTTGAAAAGAAGTTGTGATTCCTATGTTAAATGAAATTAAACTAGGCAAATTTATATTTTTTATTAACAGTGAGTGAAAACACTAAATGTTTACTAACAGAGCCTAATAAACAAATAAAACTAATTCTAAACCAAACTAATCAAAATTGAGTTTATAAAACTATATTATAATACTAAGCAGATTCTGTTTTTGGTTAAAAACATTAATCTATTATATCCTGAAAATCCTCAAACTAAACATGAAGGTAGTCCTAACTAATACCAAACAGTAGCAAAAAGATTCATATAAAAATCTATTTTCAAACTCTAGTTATTCAGATTTGAAGATTTTGAGCAAATTTGATTAAATTCAAATTTTATAGTTCAAATTTGAAATTTAAAAGTACAGGATGAAACTACATGAAAATTGTGAGCTATTGCAAAAAGAATCAACTCAAAACTCTAAACAGATTAAAAGATATAGCTAAAGCAAATTTGGAATACATTCTGTTTTCTGAAAAACAAAACTGAAAAGAAAAACTAACTAACGGTCGACTAGGGTGACGTGGCGACCCGTGAGTGGCTGAGGTGGGTGTCCGAGCGGGGTT
This sequence comes from Hordeum marinum, assembly GCA_022496015.1. Taxonomy (NCBI): domain Eukaryota; kingdom Viridiplantae; phylum Streptophyta; class Magnoliopsida; order Poales; family Poaceae; genus Hordeum; species Hordeum marinum. The sequence continues at coordinate 430,862,494 of CM039674.1, read as the reverse complement.
ACGGGCGGTCGGCCGATCCTAAGAGGATACCGGTTCGAGTAATAATAATGTTCTAATCTGGATCGTAAGATCCAGATCGAACGGTTGGGGAAGCTCACGGTGTAAAGGTCGCCGGCGTGGGGATCTCCGGCGAGTCCGGAAGTGGTGAACGTGACGGCGAGGCACTCCGGTGGTCGGGGAAGACGGGGAAGTGGTCCGGGCGACGGCGACGGTCCTCCGGAGTCGATTGGTGGCGACGGTGGGGCGAACGGGGGTCGGAGACGGTGGCTACGCTCGACGGCGAGATCCGGTGGTGGTGGAACTCCGGCGACGAATTGCGGCAGCTCCTCGATGAGGTAGGATGGGGACTCGGGGTGAAAGGATGCAGGGGAGTGGTCTGCTACTTATAGGGCGCTCGAGGGGTGCGGGGGAGGAGAGAGGAGAGAGATCCGGCGAGGGGGAAACGGTCGGCGTCGGGATCTCCGGCGCGTGCGGGGGAAGGGGATGACCGAGCGAGGGTAACGGTCGGTCAGGGGGTGGGGTCCAGCGTCAGTGAGAGAGAGACGTGTCCGTTGCGCGCGGTCGGCCGGCTCGTAGTAAAAGCGCGAAATAACTGCCGTGGGCCGGCCCGTTTAATACCGGAAACGGTTACCGTTACTGTTTTTCTAATTTTCCAGAGACATTCAAATACATTTAAAGCATTCAAATCGACTCTAAATATAGGGGTATTATATATCAAAATTAACAGAATAATAAATTCTATTTAATGAACATTTCTATTCTGTCCTTTGAACACTTTGAAAAAAATATTATTTTCAGAAATTGTCTAATTGTTTTTAAACCCTTTTTGCAAATATTTTCAAAATAACCCCTGGTTATTATTGTTCAAATATATCACCAATTAGTCCCTGGTGTGGAGTGTCATGTTCCTCCTCTCTTATTTGAACTTTTAACCAAAATTTCAAATAGGTGAAAGCAAATATAGGAAAAGATAGAAAGAACTTTCAGAAAGTCAGAAAAGACATTTCAACTATTACATACAATCAAGCAATGATGATGATAGATGCATAACTATATCATAACATTCCAAAATGAAATTTTGGGATGTTACATTGGATGTCGTTTATAATGGGATCACATCATTAGGAGAATGATGTGATGGACAAGATCCAATCCTAAGCATAGCACATGATTGTGTAGTTCGTCTGCTAAAGCTTTTCTAATGTCAAGTATCGTTTCCTTAGACCATGAGATTGTGCAACTCCCGGATACCGTAGGAATACTTTGGGTGTGCCAAACGTCACAATGTAACTTGGTGGATATAAAGGTATGCTACGGGTATTCCCGAAAGTATCTGTTGGGTTGGCACGAATCAAGACCGGGATTTGTCACTCGTTGTGACGGAGAGGTATCTCTGGGCCCACTCGGTAAGACATCATCATACTGAGCTCAATGTGACTAAGGAGTTAGCCATGGAATGATGTGTTACGGAATGAGTAAAGAGACTTGTCGGTAATGAGATTGAACAAGTTATAGGGATACCGATGATCGAATCTCGGGCAAGTATCATACCGATAGACAAAGGGAATTGTATACGAGATTGATTGAATCCCCGACATCGTGGCTCATCCGATGAGATCATCGTGGAGCATGTGGGAGCCAACATGGGTATCCAGATCCTGCTGTTGGTTATTGACCGGAGAGGTGTTTCGGTCATGTCTACATGCCTCCCGAACCCGTAGGTTCTACACACTTAAGGTTCGATGACGCTAGGGTTATAGGGAAATAGTGTACATGATTACCGAAGGTTTTTTGGAGTCTCGGATGAGATCCTGGACATCACGAGGAGTTCCGGAATGGTCCGGAGGTAAAGATTCATATATAGGAAGTGAGTTTTTGGTCACCGAAAGGGTTCCGGGGGTCCATCGTGTGGGGCCACCGGCACCATAGGGCTGCATGGGCCGAAGGTGGGAGGGAACCAGCCCCTAGGTGGGCTGGTGCGCCTCCCACATGTCCCAAGGCACAGCAAAGGAGAGAGGGAGGCAAACCGTAGGCCCACCCTAGGGCGGCTAGGGCTACCGCACCCCTCTCCCCTCCCTTGGCCGCCGCACCTAAAGACCATCTAGGGCCGGCCGCCGCCCTAGGGTGGGAACCCTAGTGGGTGCGCCCCTCCTCCTCCTCCTATATATAGTGAGGGCTTTCAGGGGATGCAACACAAGTTTCTCTCCCTCTCGGCGCATCCCTACCCCTCATCCTCCTCGTCCTTCGTAGCGCTTGGCGAAGCCCTACTGGAGTACCACGCAGCTCCACCGTCACCATGCCATCGTGCTGCCGGAGCTCTCCCTCAACCTCTCCTTCCTCCTTGCCGGATCAAGGCATAGGAGACATCGCCGGGCTGCACGTGTGTTGAACACGGAGGCGCCGTTGTTCGGCGCTTAGATTGGAATCCACCGCGATCTGAATCGCTGCGAGTACGATTCCACCAACTGGGTTCTAGTAACGCTTCCGCTTTGCAATCTTCAAAGGTATGAAGATGCGCTCCCCCTTTGCTCGTTGCTGGTTTCTCCATAGATTGATCTTGGTGACATGTAGATTTTTTTTTTGATTTACTACTATGTCTCCCAACAGTAAGGTCTACATACTTAAGGTTCGGTGACGCTAGAGTTGTAATGGGAATTGTATGTGGTTACCGAAAGTTGTTCGGAGTCCCGGATGATATCCTGGACAACACGAGGAGTACCCGGAAGGTTCTAGAAGGTTTTGGAGTGGGGCCCAACTGCATGGAGGGACCCACATGAACTTGGGTAGTGGGGGCAAGGCCCCACACCCCTGGTCAAGGCGCACCAAGATCTCCCCTTAGAAGGAATAAGATCATATCCCGAAGGGATAAGATCAAGATCCCTAAAAAGGGGGATAACAAGTGGTGGGGAAGGGAAAGGATGGGATTTATTTCCTCCCACCTTCGCGAACGCCACAATGGACTTGGAGGGCAAGAAACCTGCCCCCTCCACCCCTATATATAGTGGGGAGGCGCATGGGAGCTGCACCCTTCCACCTGGCACAGCCCCCCTCCTACACCCCCTCCTCCATAGTGCTTAGAGAAGCTCTACCAGAGAACCACGAGCTCCAGCGCCACCATGCCGTCGTGCTTCCGGATCTCTCCATCAACTTCTCCTCCCCTTTGCTGGATCAAGAAGGAGGATACAACCCCGGGCTGTACGTGTGTTGAACGCGGAGGCGCCATCCGTTTGGCGCTTGGATCGGATCTTCCGCGATTTGAATCACCGCGAGTATGACTCCATCAACCGCGTTCTTTGCAACGCTTCCGCTTAGAAATCTTCAAGGGTATGAAGAAGCACTCCCTCTCTCTAATTGCTAGCATCTACTAGATTGATCTTGGTGACACGTAGGATTTTTTTGAATTATTACTATGTTCCCAAACACAGCACACGCACAACTCGATGACGATCTCCGCCTTCTTGATCCAACAAGAGGGAGCGGAGAGGTGGATGAGTTCTCCGGCAACATGACGGCATGGTGGCGGTGGTGGTGAACTAATCCGACAGGGCTTCGCCGAGCTCCGCCAAACTAATTTAGAGGAGAAACAATCTAGAGAAAGAAGTGGGCAACATGTGGCTATTAGGGTTGGGGTTGCCCTCAAATCCACTAGTATATATAGGAGGAAGGGAGGGGAGGAGGCAGCCTCAAACCCTCCACAAGGAGGATTCGGCCGAACCTAGGGGGAGGACTCCTCCCCCAACTAGGATTCCTCCTCCCACAAGGGAGGTGGAGTCCTGGGAGGACTCCCCACTTGGCCTTCCTCTCTCCTCTTCGCATGGTCCGTTAGGGGCTAGCTTGCCCAGCACACTAAGGGCTAGTGTGCCACCCCTAAGGACCATGTGCCCCCCGAAGTGGGTGGCCCCTCCAGATGGACCCTCGGAACCCTCCTAGCACCCCGGTACACTATCGGTAACGCCCAAACTTTTCTTGGTGACCAAAACAGGACTTACTATATATCAATCTTTACCTCCGGACCATTCCGGAGCTTCTCGTGACGTCCGGGATCTCACCCGTGACTCTGAACAAACTTCGGTAACCAACATACATAACTCAATACTACCGAAACGTCACCGAACTTTAAGTGTGCAAACCCTGAACATGCACATTAAAAATCCACTATATGCTTTCTTTTCAAGCTTTTCCATATAGCATACAAAGGTATAAACGTATTATCTGACATTATACGACACCCAACACATACAGCTAGAATCACACCTAATTAGTGTTGGGGAATGTTGCATGGGAAACAAAAAATTTCCTACGCACACGCAAGATCTACCCATAGTGACGAGCATCTACGAGAGGGAGAGTGGATCTACATACCCTTGTAGATCGCTAAGCGGGAAGTGTTAAGAAACACCATTTATGTAGTCGAACGTCTTTGCAATCCAAATCACAAGCCGTCCCACGATCCAATCACGATCCATCCCGTCCCACGATCCAATCACGATCCGCCCCGCGATCCAATCACGGTCCTTCCGCTCTAGCGCCAGACGGACGACACCTTCGCGTTCAACACACGCACAACTCAATGATGATCTCCGCCTTCTTGATCCAACAAGAGGGAGTGGAGAGGTAGATGAGTTCTCCAGCAGCACAACGACATGGTGGCGGTGGTGGTGAACTAATCCGGCAGGGCTTCGTCGAGCTCCGCCAAACTAATTTAGAGGAGAAACGATCTAGAGGAAGAAGTGGGCAACACGTGGCTATTAGGGTTGGGGTTTCCATCAAATCCACTAGTATATATAGGAGGAAGGGAGGGGAGGAGGCTGTAATAGCCTAGGTGTCGTCGTTTCCTTACGACAGATGCCATAGGGTGACTTATCGTAGGTGGTTGGGGCTGAAGGACGCCGACGGGCTCCGAGTGCGATATTGGGCACAAGCAGTGTCAACACACGATATTCCCAGGTTCAGGGCCCTCCGGGGGAGGTAATACCCCTAGTCCTGGTTGGTTTAGTTGGATGGATGGGTATAGATACAATAGTGCTCCTGGAGCTGTGTCTAGAGGAGGAAGAAGGGACAGCCGGCTCCTCTTCCCCCACTGCTAGAAGGAGTGGTGTGTGTGTGGAGATGATCGTTCGTGGGCATGTCGGTCCGTCCCCGTTGCATGGGGGCTCGGGGTTTTTTATAGGCCAACCCCCTGACTCTTATAATATGTTCTAAGTACAAAGGTGGGGGGACCCGGCTGGCAGTCTCTCCGGCTGGCCAGAGGGTCCCGCCATTCGTGCCGTCTCGTCGTTGGTGGGGTCCGCCGGCCAAGTGGTCCCATCTCTCATTGGGGCCCGCCAGCAGGCTCTGCGATAGGACCTCACCCACCTGCCGCGGCACGGGTCGCCTGGGGGGCGTCGTCTAGCGCCGGCCGACCGAAGTCTCCGGTACGGCCGAAGTCTCTAGTACGGCCGGCTGTGCTGTAGCCACGCCGGGGTGAGTAATCGAGTGGCGAGCACGTGCCGGCACTGTTCCTATGTCTGGTCACACTCGCCGAGGTCAGCGGCCGGGACGGTTGGACTGTAGCCACGGACTGTAGTGCGTCAGTGGCCACTGTAGCCACAGGGCCGCCCGTCATGCCGGTCGCGTCGCGTCGTCATACCTGCGCGCAGAGGGACGGGACGTCACATGTCCATCCCAAGGTCAACGGAAGAGCCGTCCTGGAGGCAGCCGGCCACGCCCAGCCGGCCGAGGGTTCAGCCGGCTCCTCGTCCAACCGGCGGGGGCACTAGCCGGCACCGACTTGTGCCGCACGTCCCCCAGCCGGTCACGACCAGCCGATCGCGTAGTTTTTCTTCAAAGCGAAAGGGGGAAGACCCCGTTGCTTTGGCATACCTATAGGTAATAACCCCGTCAGTAGTCCCCGAAGCCGGTGGGGGCCCGCGTCCGACGGACGGTGGGGAGCCGGCGGCTTCCCCTCAGCGATACCCGCCTCCGGCTCGAAGGCGAAAGGGCAGCCGGGTCGGCCGTCAGACCCGACGCCTCGGGTATCGGCACGCCGCCCCGGGACCCGCGCCGGCACGCGGCATGCCACGCGGCGAGTAATGATGTGGCGGGTCCCATGCACGCGGGGAGACGGGACATCACCTGGGCCTAGCCCGCTAGGACTCAGGCGTAGCCCAGTAGGCCTCGGGGCGCAGGCTAGGATCCTCTACGCCCCGAAGTGGCTGTTACGGCCCGGGGCCACCCACACGCGCGCGGAGTTTCCGTGGGGAGCGGGCGCAATCAATCCCACGTCCCACGATCGTGGCCTCCCCTATAAAAGGAGAGGAAAGGCAGGAGGCGTAGGTACCTGCGCCTCACTTGCCCCCTTGCTCCCCGTCTTTGTCATCTCCCTGCCTTCCTCGCGCGCCGCCGCACCCGAGCACACACTCGCGCTCGCACGCCGTACTGTTGCCGCCATGGCCGATGGACGCGACAGAAGCTAGGCAGGCTCCTTCATGGTCGAGGCGGACATCGCCGAGCTCCGCCGAGCGTGCATGGTGCCGCCGGAGGAGCGGGTGGCCGCTCGCATGCCGGGCGATGAGATAGCACCGGCACCACGGCCAGGGGAACACGTCGTGTTCCTCTGGCACTTCTCCTAGGGCTTCGGGCTTCCAGTTATTATCTTCTTTAACCTCCTCCTTGATACCTTCGACCTTCAACCGCACAACCTCGGCCCGAACTCGATTCTTTATCTCTCTGCCTTCCGTTGTATGAGGGGTACCTTGGTATCCTTCTTTTCATCGAACTCTTCAGTGCTCTTTTCTACCTCAAGCCTTTGAAGAGCGATGCATGTAGGGGCACGGTGGTGTGCTGCCGCAACGTCGCTCGCTTTCCCCCCTCTCTCTTATCGACTCCGTCAAGGGGCGGCACTGAACGTTCTTCTACATGAAGAACGTCGACCCGAGGATGGACTACATCCGGCTGCCGCCTTTTGAGGACCGGCAGTCCACCCAATAGAACTGGCTGGGGGCTGCTGCGCACGACGTGGCCCTGGAGGAGCTTGGCCGGCTCACGTAGCTGAAGAGCTCGGAGGGGCTGGTCGTCGTCGACCTGGTGGCGGCCTTTATCTCGTGCCGAGTGTTGCCCCATCAGCTGAGGCCACATCGGATCTGGGACATGTCCGGCCGGTGTGACCCCTGCCGGCTGTCCACCATCGAGCTGAAGCCGGCTCAGGTAGCAAAGCGAGTGAACGCCCTCACGACGTTCAAACTGAAGCCCGCCTCGTGGTCCTTCGGCATGGAGTTGTACGACCACATCAACCGGCCTCCCCTAGTAAGTTTTTTGTCAAGGCGGTTTCTTTCCGTTTGATATTCCCCAGCGGACAACCGGCTGGAGAACTTACTTTGATGTGCTGACCGCAGCTGATGGTGCGATAGAACACGCCGGATGGCCCGCACCCTCAAATCTTCAAGACGAAGCGTGAAAACTCCGACTCCAAAACTACCAGATGGGTGGCCCCTCGGAGGAGGGGCTGGACTCCTCGGGAGGAGCCGACGAACTGGCGGACCCGCGAGGCGGTGCCCCCATGGAGCCGGAGGGTCCGACGCATCCGAGGAACCCAGCGGAGCGGGTGAGTTCCCTCTTGCCCCCTCCATCAAGGACTGGACGGATGACGACGATGATGATGATGACTTGATGATTCTGAACGGGCCTCCTCCCACAACGCGCTAGGACCGGAGGAGCGAGGAGCGACCGGCTCAAGCCCCGACGGTCGGAGCGGCTGGCCGGGGGAAGAGGCCGGCTCAGGGGGGGCGGCGGCCCCGCCGCCCGGCCCGAAGCGGGTGAAGGTGGCCGTGCGGAAGCCGCCGCCACCCGCCAAGCGGGCCTTGCCCCTTGTTATTGCGTAAGTTTTTCTTCCGCCTCGCGAGCCGGATGATGACTGGTTCTTGGGCGCTGCAGCGACCCCGTTGAGCTCCACGAGGAGGAGCCATAGGGGGAGTCAACGGATGCCGCCAGCCGGCTGGCCTGCGAGCACGCGGCCACCCAACGGAAGGAGAAGAGGAGGCTCGCGGAGCTGCGAGCCTCCAAGTCCATAACGCGAGGAGGGCCCTCGCACTCTGGGACCTCGAGCAGCCAGAGGCGGAGGGGGTCGGTGGATCCTCCGTGGGCATCGAACTCGGCAGTGGAGTCAACCCGCATGTCGAGGCCGCCGTCAAGCGAGCCACGAGGGGCAGCTACGGACCCGCCAGTGCCTCCGCCCGCGCAAGAGATGGCCCAGGCGAGGGTGGCAACGACGGAGCCGGCTCCCGAGGTGGCCCGACCTGTGGTGCCGAAGGTGACCCCGCCTGCGGCCGAGCCGGCCTGGGCTGAGGTGCCAGAGGTCCCGGTGGCCCCGGAGGCGGCATCCATGGAGGTGGAAGCACCCTCCATTGCGACCGATGCTCCGGAGCGGCGGGAAGAGGAGGCGGCGACGACGATGGGCGGGGGGTCGATGGGGAGCGACTCCCGGCCCCTTGCCGTCATCAACCCGGCCCCGGCGGCTGGAGCCGCGGCGAGCCCGGGCGACAGCGGTGGCCGGGACCGGAGGACCCTGCGGTCGATGCAGGAGGTGGTCCGGAACTGGGAAGCGCTGGCGAGGGCGCCGGCCCTGCCGGCCCCCCAGGCAGGCGGCCTGGTCCCTTCCTTCGCAAACTTGGGGAGTGTCCTGGACCGGTGCCAACAGGAGTTGGCCCGGTTCACGGAGGCGGCGGACGCCGCCCTACAGCGTGCGGAGGTAAGCCGACTGTTTTGTCTTAGAATTTTCAGTGGGGGCGCGTGAGCGCACCCACTGGGTGTAGCCCCCGAGATGCAGGCTGGCTGACCGGCTGATGGGCGGCCGGGCCGGATCTCTTTTGAGTGTGTCTTGACCTTTGCTTTTTTATGGCAGGAAGGAACCTCCCTACGGCAGAAGCTATTCGCGTAGGTGGTCGCCATCCACGGCCGCGGCAAATATGGCTTCTACCGCCTGGAGGAGGAGCTGGCTCGCGTGCAAGGTTAGTTGCACCTTGTAGGAGGGGCACATAGCCCCCGAGAGCCAGCTGACGCTGGTTGTGTCTTTCAGGTGAGCTGGCCACCCTTCGAGAGGAGAAGACCGGGCTTGTCTCCGAGAGGGACTGGCTGGCGCGAGACGTCCAGGTGGCCACGCAGGAGACGGACCGACTGGACGCACTGTTGGTCGACGGGGAGGCAGCCCGGGACCGGCTCAAGGCCGAGGCGGCGAAGGAGGTGGCAGCCCGGGAGACGGCCATCAAGGAGGCGGCTGACGCCGCCCCTGAGGACTGCCGCCCTCCAAGGCGAGGTGACCCGGATCGAGAGGACGCTCGAGGAGGTCAGGGTTTTCCTCGCCACGTCGGAGGCGGCTCGAGAGTCGGAGCGGTAGGCAGTGCTTAACTTCGCCCTTGGAGTGAACGACGCGATCGAAGGTAAGTGCCAGTTTTTCTCTTCCCCAGCCGGTTGCTTTTCCCTTTGCCGTTTCTTGTGTTTCAACTTGCCTTTCTTTCCTTCTCTTCTTCTTTCTTCCAGGGCGCTTCTCGAAGACTCATCGCCGCGCTACGTGCGTTGTTGAGGAGCATTGGGAGTACCTCCGGGAGTGCGGTCGCTCCATCGAGGAGGATGCCGCGTGAGACATGGGCGAGATCGGACTCGCCGTCGAGATGCGGATGACACATCTCGAGCGAAGCGTGGAGCGGCTCAAGACTGCCGGCAAAGAGGTCATCACCGCGCTGTGGCCGGGCCACGGGGAGCTTCGACGCACCACGTGGCTCAGTGGCTAGAGCACTCCATCCCCCACCTCGAAGCCTAGAAGGTGTCAGCTACCCAAGCTAGAGTGCGGATGGCGCTTCGGTTCGTCACATCGTGGTACCACAGCATGGATCTGGGCCGGTTGGCGACCATGCGGGATGTGCCGGCCGCAGAGCGGGAGGCCCACGAGCCGGCCCTTGTCCAGCGGGCCAACGAGCTCGCGTCGTATGTTGACGCAGACGAGTTCCTGCCGGCCCTTGGCGAGGATGGCGAGCCGCTGACCGAGGACTCCTTCGGCATCCCTTAAGGCCCGGTGGATGATGAAATTGTCGACAAGAGCACCGACTCGAGCGGCGAGACGACCGAGACTGAGGAGCCCGCCTCGAAGGCCAAGGAGGCCGAACCGAAGGCCGCGACCACCTCCGAGGCGAGAATCGAGCCGCCCCGTGACGTGCCGGCTAGGGGCACGTCGGCTGGCGACGCGCCGGCAGCTTGAGCCCCCGGGCATTTTTTATCTTTCTCTTTTTTCTCCCTGCATGTTAAGCTTGAATCCACCCACTAGGGGTGTTTATGTAATGAGCTAAATGTTGGCCGTGGGCCGCTTTTGCCTTAACATTTATGCCATGAATAGTTTGTCGTGTTTGCCTTGTTACTCATGCCGCCTCGTCCTTATCCTTCTTTGCCCACTTAACTCTTTTCGTTTCTACTCCTTTTCCCCTTTGGTTTTGGCCCCGCCAGCCCGCCAGCCAGGGACCGGTCTGTAGCTAGGTCAGGGCGTCCGCCTCAAGAGAGACGGTTCAAAACTTAGGAATCGCGAAGGCTTTTCAGGATAAGTAGAGTGGTAGAGACGCGGCGATGGTCCGACTGGGCCTAGAAGGGGTCTCCTTTTGTTTTGACCTTTTGTGTGAGCCAAACCTTGCCGCCCCAAGGCCCCGTCAGCCGGACAACCGAGAGCCGGTTCTATAGCTGGTAAGGGTGGGGAAGTTTTGGCTGGCTCACATTACTTAGCCAATTTCTGGAGAGGCGTTCTAGGTCCAGCCGGCTAGCCCCCGGGCCCGGGAGCCGGGTCGGGGAGCCGGTGAGTGAGGAACACTTTTGAGGGAAACAAAACGGGGCGCGCCCCAAGAGCCGGCTTGGGGCGCCCATTGCATTCATAAGACCAAAAGGGTGGGGATACATACATACACTGGTTCCGTTAGCAGTAAAACGGGCGCAGAAGGGCTGCGTTCCATGGGCGCCCCGTCTCCTCTCCGGAGGCATCTCTTTTGCGCTTTTGTGGCTTCTAGGCATCTATTAGATAGTATGCGTTGTTGTGCAGTGCCTTGCTAATGATGAATGGGCCCTCCCATGGGGAGGACAACTTGTGTTGTCCGGCTATTCGTTGGATCCGCCTGAGGACCAGGTCCCCCTCGCGGAATGAGAGTGGCCGGATCCGCTTGCTGTGGTAGTGCCGGAGCTTCTGCTGGTAGATCGCCGTCTGGCTCAAGGCCAGTTCGCGAGCTTCCTCGAGTAGGTCGACGCCGTCTTCTCTTGCCTCCTTTGCGTCCTTCTCCACGTATAGGGCGACCTGAGACGAATCGAACTCGATGTCGGTGGGGATGATCGCCTTGGACCCATACACAAGGAAGAAGGGAGTGTAGCCGGTTGAACGGTTTGGGGTGGTCCTGAGACTCCAAAGGACGGCCAACAGCTCGTCGATCTAGCAGCAGGCCGACCTTACTAGAGGCATCACAAGCCGGGGCTTGATGCCGGACAGGATGAGGCCGTTCGCCCTCTCGACCTAGCCTTTTGACTGCGGATGAGCGACGGAGGGCAGGTCGAGCCGGATTCCCTGCTTGGAGCAAAAGCGTGCAAGCGCACCCTTGGCGAAGTTCGTGCCATTGTCGGTGATGATGCTATGGGGAACACCGTAGCGCACTGTGATGTCGTCGATGAACCAGACGGCCGTGGGGCCGTCCAGCTTCTTGATTGGTCGCGCCTCGATCCACTTGGTGAATTTGTCGACAGCCACCAGCAAGTGCGTCATGCCGCCTCGAGCGGTCTTGAATGGGCCCACCATGTCCAACCCCCAAACAGCAAAAGTCCACGAGAGGGGGATGGTTTAGAGGGTCGTTGCCGGCAGGTGGCTTTGTGTGCTGAAGCGTTGGCATCCCTTGCACTCGTCGACCAACTTCTTAGCCGCCTCGAGAGCCGTCGGCCAGAAGAAGTTGTGGCGGAAAGCCTTGGCCACCAGGGTCCGGGAGGCGGCATGATGCCCGCACTCGCCCTGGTGAATGTCGAGGAGGATCTCCAGACCCTTTTCCGGCTTGACGCATCGCTAGAAGATGCTGGTGGTGCTGCGGTGGACGAGCTTGTTGTTGATGATGTCGTAGGCCGTGGCCCGGCGCTAGATTTGCCTTGCCAAAGCCTCGTCCGGAGGCAGCTCGCCCCACAGAAGAAACACTAGGATGGGTTGGGCCTACGAGGGGGCCAAGACGGCGGCCGGTTTGGGAGCCCTCGGGACTGGTTGGTCAGCCTCCGGGACCGGCTCGCCAGCTCCCGAGACCGGCTCAGGCGCCCCCGAGACTGGTTGCTCAGCCCTTGGGGCCAATTCGCCAGCCCCTAAGGCCAGTTGGTCGATGATCATCATGGCGGCCGCGCTGCTGGGGCCGTCCGCCCCGGATGCCGCCGGCTCAATCGGAGCCAGCCGGGCGGCTGACGGTTCGGGAGCCGGTGGTGAAGGTGTCGGAGAGGCGAACGGGGCCGACGATGTCTGGTGGCACGAAGATTGACTCTGACTCTGGGGAGGGCTTGATCGACGGCTTGAGTAGCCGTTCGAGGGAGACGCCGACTGGGATGGCTTGCCGGGTGGAGCCGATCTTTGCTAACGCGTCGGCCGCCTCGTTGTCCGCTTGTGGGATGTGATGAAACTCACAAACCTCGAAGGAGCCGGTGAGCTGTTGTACAAGGAAGTGGTAGCTGGCCATGTTGGCGTCCCTGGCATCCCATTCACCAGAGACTTGCTGCACCACGAGGTTGGAGTCACCGAAGCAGAGGATGCTCCTAATGCCGATCTCGTTGGCGAGCCGGAGGCCATGGACGATGGTCTCGTACTCGGCCACGTTGTTGGAGGCGGCGAAGCAGATCTGGAGGGCATATCTGAGCTGATCACCTTTTGGGGAGGAGAGGACTATGTCGGCACCCAGGTTGGTCCTCATTTTCGAGCCGTCGAAGTGCATGCGCCAATGCATGGAGTCTGGGGGAGGCGGAACGAACTCCGTCTCTGCCCAGTCGACGAGGAAGTCCGCCAACGCCTGCGACTTGATGGCGGTTCTTGGCTCGTACCGGATCTCTTGATCGGCAAGGGCGATGACCCACTTGGCGATCCCGCCGGTGGAGTCCCGGCCACTCATGATCTCGCCGAGCAGGGCCGTGCTCACCATGGTAATGGTATGCTCTTGAAAGTATTGCTTGACCTTCTTGGCGGCGAAGTATATTCCATAACACATATTTTGGTAGTGGGGGTAGTTCTGCTTGAACGTGGAGAGGACCTCGCTGAGGTAGTAGACGGGTCGCTGGACCGACAGAGACTTGCCCTCCTCCAGCAGCTCGACCACCAGGACGACGCTGATGACGCGTGTGGTCGTCGCGATGTAGGCGAGTAGTGGTTCCTTCTCAGCCGATGCGGCCAGGATGGGCGCACGGGTAAGAGCCTTCTTGTGGCCGCGGAAGGCCTCATCCGCCTCGTTAGGCTAGTCGAAGACGCCCGGCCTCTTGGTTTGACCCGGCTCAATTAGAGCCATCTTGCGAAGGAGCCTGTAGAGGGGCAGGGCCTTCTGCCCCGGTCGGCTGATGAACCGGCTGAGCGAGATGAGGCAACCGGTGAACTTCTGAACGTCGCAGAGCCGGGTCGGCTTTGGAATGCACTCGATTGCGCTGATCTTCTCGTGGTTAGCTTCGTTGCCACGGGAGGACACGAAGAAACCCAAGAGTTGGCCGGCAGGGACGCCAGAAACACACTTCTCCGGGTTGAGCTTGATCTTGTACTTGCGCAAGTTCGCGAAGGTCTCCCAGAGGTCATCGAGGAGGTTGAAATGCTTCTTGGTCTTGACGACAATGTCGTCGACGTAGACGTGGACATTCCTACCAATCTGAGGCAGGAGGCACTTCTGCATACACCGTTGGAAGGTGGCGCCTGCGTACTTCAGGTCGAAGGACATGGTGATGTAGCAGTAGGCCCCGAAGGGCGTGATGAAGGAGGTCTTGAGCTGGTCTTCCGGGTCCAGCTTGATCTGGTGGTAGCCAGAGTAGGCGTCCAGGAAAGAGAGCAAGTCACAGCCGGCCGTGGAATCGATGACTTGGTCGATCCGCGGCAGGGCGAACGGGTCTTTGGGACATGCCTTGTTCAGGCTAGTGTAGTCGATGCACATGCGCCAGGTCTTGTTCTTCTTCAGCACCAGGACTGTGTTGGCCAGCCAGTCCGGGTGGAACACTTCCATGATGAACCCAGCTACGAGCAGCCGGGCGATCTCTTCGCCTATAGTACGCCGCTTCTCCTTGGAGAAACGGCGCAGGGGTTGCTTGACCGGCTTGACGTCCGGCCGGACGTGGAGTTTGTGCTTGGCGAACTTCCTCAGGACACCCGGCATGTCCTTGGGGGACCATGCAAAGATTTCCTGATTCTCACAGAGGAAGTCGATGAGCTCGCCTTCCTATTTGTTGTTGAGGCAGGAGCCAATGGTGACGCACTGAGCCGGGTTGGCCGGGTCGAGTGGGATTTTCTTGGTGTCCTTGGACGGCTGGAAGGAGGCCTCACCGACAGATTGCGAGGGAGGAGCCGACACGGCCGGCTGGCTGGCAGCAAGGGCCACGAGCCGGTCGAGCTGTCGTTTCTCCTCGGCAATCTCCAGGGCCTCGGCCAGCCGACTGTCGTCTCTAGCGCACTCGAGCGACATCTTGTAGTCGCCCTTGATGGTGATGATCCCCTTGCGGCCCGACATCTTGAGCTTGAGGTAGGCATAATGGGTGACCGCCATGAAGCTGACAAGAGCCGGCTGGCCCAACAACGTGTGGTAGGGGCTCGCAAGGTCCATGACCTCGAATAGCACTGGCTCGCGGCGGAAGTGGCCGAGTCCACCGAAGAGGACGTCAAGCGTGATCTTGCTGACAGGGGAGCATGACTTCCCAGGCACGATGTCGTGGAAGACCGTCTGGCTCACCTGCAGGTCTTCTATCTTCAGCCCTCGCTTATGCATCGTGTCGAGGTAGAGAATGTTGATGCTGCTGCCGCCATCTATCAGCACCCGCGAGAAGCAGCAAGTTTGCTCCTTGGTGGCGATGGTGGGGTCGAGGACCAAGGCATAGCTGTCGGGTGATCATCCTGGCTCCAAGTGACCGGCTTCTCCGACTAGTGCATGAACTAGGGAGTTGCCGGGATGGTGGCATTCCCCTCAAGGCGGAGCTGGCGCTGAGCGTGTTTGCCTGTTTCTTCACTGGTGAAGATGACGTAGCAACCGTCCTAGTTGGGGAACTAGTCAATTAGATGACCGTCATTCTGGGCCGGAGCCGGGGCCGGCGCGCGGGCTGGCGGCGCAGGAGGAGCCGGAAGGCCGTCCCCCCGGGACAATCGCTGTGAGAAGCTGCACTGTCGGAGCGTGTGCGTAGAGGGTTTGGCCCCTGAATGGTTCTTGCAGGGGAGGTCGAGCATTTGCTCGAAGGTGAGCTTCGGCTGCCAGGTAACCTTCTCGATGCGCTGGCGGTGGACAAAAGGTTGGGCAGGCGGCTCCTGATCCTCGACTGTATTGACCTGCCGGCTCCCATAGCGGGGATCCGGCTGGTCGTTCTTGCATTTGTTGATCTGCGGCTGCCGGTTGTCGGCTGCCGCCCGGGTCATGGCCGGTGTCGTCGTTGCCTTGGCAAGCAGGGTCGTCTTGACCCGGATGGCCGAATCGGCCGTGGCGTATTTGTCCGCCTTGGTCATGAGGTCGGCAAGCGTGACCGGCTCGGAGCACAGGAGCTTATGTTTGAGGGGGGTGCCATCCCAGCAGCCCTCGATGAAGTATTGCATGGCTTGCACCTAGTGCACCCCCTCGCAGGAGTTGCGAAGCTCGGTCCATTGGGTGTGGTAGTCGCGGAGGGATTCGTCCGGCCCTTGAACGCACATGGCGAGTTCATGGGTGCGGCCGGGCCGCTTGTAGGTGCCGGTGAAGTTGCGGACAAAGGCCTCCTCGAAGTCCGTCCAGGTGTTGATGCTGCCGGCCGCCATACTGTTGAGCCAGGTGCGGGCCGAGCCGATCAACATGAGGGGGCGTAGCGAAAGGCTACGCGCATGTTCCCCCTGGTGATGCCCACCCTGGTGGTGTAGTCGACCAGTCAGTCTTCGGGCTTGGCGGTCCCGTTGTATTTTGGGGTGTCCCTAGGGAGCGTGAAGCCGGTTGGGAACGGCTCGGTGCGGATCCGGGGGCCGAAGCAGGCCGGACCAATCAAGCCCTCCTCCTCGAGGAGGGCGGATTGCGCGAGTTTGTCAAGGCGGTTGCGGGCGTCGTTCTCGCTGCAGGGGACGCATGGTCCGAGCCGAGCCGAGAGCTCGGGACGAACGGTGGGTGGCGCCGACTGCCCCGACTCGCGGCGCGGGGGCGGCGTGTTCCCATGGCTACGTCGGCTGCCGGATGCCGGCACTTCGTGGTGGCGGCCGCTCCGAGGCGGCTCGTTGGTGCGCCGGCTGCTGACAGCCGGCTGCTCGCTCCTCGACGTCTGAGAGGGCCGGGGGTTGTTAGCTCCGGTCTGGCGGCCGGGAACGCGAGGGGAGCAGGAGTACTAGGCTGCCTGGTGGTCGACAGTTCTCGTGCCCTCGCGCTCGGGCCGGGAGCCTTCAGTGGCAGCGCTGTCCGTCACGAGTAGATGCTGCTGCGCATCAGCAGCATTGATGAGCTCCTTGATGTGGCGCTCGTGGGAGGCATGCTCTTTGTCCTCCAAGGTGGCCAATTCCTCGTAGGCCACCTTGAGAGCCCATAGGTTGGCCGCGGGGGTGTCATAGACGGGCATTTTGCCGCCGAGGATTTTGGCGACTACGCGACCACGGTTACGCACAACCCCACGCCGGCTGGGCTCGGCGCCAGCCGGGGTGAGTCCATAGGCAGAAGCGTACTCCCGTTGTGCCGCCTCCATGCGACGCCGCGTGGCCGCAAGGGCGGTGGCGTCCTCGAACAGGACGCGATGAGCCGCCTCAAGATCGGTCGCGGCGATGTCGGGGTTCGCCGTCACGGCGATCGCAGTGCTCAAGCCCTAGAGGGCCGCGCTGAGTGGGTCAGACGTGCCGACGCGGGCAGCGGTAGTGGTAGCCGCGACCCATGCCCATCCGGAAGCGGTGGAGGAGGTGATGGCCATTACTCCCATGCGATCGTGGGAGCCGCTAGACTGAGTCGTAGCGAGTGCGCCCACTGCCGTGGGCGGACCATCGTAGATGAGCACCCCTGCGGGGTACTCGTCAACGACTGGAGCCTCGATGAGGCTGAGCCTGCGGAAGCGCTCGGTGAGCGCGTCAATGTCAGCCGTGAGGCCGACGGAGTTGCCCGCAGGGCGTGCCGGAGCAAGCCCCACGAGCTCCTCACGGTTTCGCCGGGATGAGCGACGACGACGGGGAATGGCGAGGGGTCCTGCCCCAAGCATGAATCTGGCCGGCACCGCGTACGGCCCCACGATGGGCGCCAACTTTCGTCGTTTTCTCACGACAGGTGCCATAGGGTGGCCTATTGTAGGTGGTTGGGGCTGAAGGACGCCGACGGGCTCCGGGTGCGAGATTGGACACAAGCGGTGTCGACACACGATGTACCCAGGTTCAGGGCCCTCCGGGGGAGGTAATACCCCTGGTCCTACTTGGTTTAGTTGGATGGATGGGTATAGATACAATAGTGCTCCTGGAGCTGTGTCTAGAGGAGGAAGAAGGGACAGCCGACTCCTCTTCCCCCACTGCTAGAAGGAGTGGTGTGTGTGTGGAGATGATCGTTCATGTGCGTGTCGGTCCTTCCCCGTTGCATGGGGGCTCGGGGGATTTTATAGGCCAACCCCCCAGCTCTTATAATATGTTCTAAGTACAAAGGTGGGGGGACCCAACTGCCAGTCTATCTGGTTGGCTAGAGGGTCCCGCCATTCGTGCCGTCTCGTCGTTGGTGGGGTCCGCCGGCCGAGCGGTCCCATCTCCCGTTGGGGCCCGCCATCCGGCTCTGTGATTGACCCTCGCCCACCTGCCGCGCCACGGGTCTCCCGGGAGGGCGTCGTTTAGTGCCAGCCGGCCGAAGTCTCCGGTACGGCCGACCGCGTTGTAGCCACGCCGGGGTGAGTAATCGAGTGGCGAGGGCGTGCCGGCACTGTTCCTCTGCCTGGTCACGCTTGCCAAGGTCAGCGGCCGGGACGGTTGGACTGTAGCCATGCGCTGCAGTGCGTCAGCGACCACTGTAGCCACAGGGCCGCCCGTCGTCTCGGTCGCGTCGTCATACCTACGCGCAGAGGGACGGGACGTCACATGTCTGTCCCAAGGTCAACGGAAGAGCCGTCCCGGAGGCAGCCGGCCACGCCCAGCCGGCCGAGGGTTCAACCGGCTCCTCGTCCAACCGGCGGGGGTGCCAGCCGACACCGGCTTGTGCCGGACGTCCCCCAGCCGGTCACGGCCAGCCGACCGCATAGTTTTTCTTCCAAGCGAAAGGGGGAAGACCCCATTGCTTTGGCCTACCTAGGGGTAATAACCCCGTCACCGGGACCGATGCTCTAGAAGATTCCCCTTTTATTTCCATTCTCGTCTGTGTTTCGTTTGGGTGTTGCATTCATCATTGCATCATTCGCATCATCTGCATAGCATCGTCACTCGTTTTCAAAAACTTGCATCATTCGTAACTGTCGGTTCTCTCTGTTCTTGCCGTTGCCCATTTTGAGACCAACCACACATGCACGCGCCCGTGGCATCGTTAAAAAAATGTTTTTAAAGCGCGCGAAAAATATTCTTGGATTGGTTGAAAGTTGGCGTGCGATCTTATTATATTGTAGGTAGACCGCCTGCCGAATTTCGTCGCATTCCGAGTTCGTTTGATACCCGAACGGTCAATCGTAGCAGTGCGGTCATCGGTTATTAGCGGACGTTTTCGGTTTATAAAACTCGTGTCACGGGCCCAACCCTCCTTCTCATCTGCACCTAGCCCACTCTATACAACCCATTAAGCCCGGTAAACCCACCTCTCCGATCAAACCGTCCAATCGCGATCGAAGAGTCGAAACAGCCCCAAACCTCCTTTGAATCCCTGCTATTTATAGCAGCAAACCTAGACCATTTTTAAACAACCCTAGCCCCTAGCTTACCCTAATCCCACAGCCGCCACCACTCCTCACTTTCCGTGCGCAGCCAACCAACCTCCACCACCGAATTCATCCATCCCAAGCCAACCAGCAGCCAGATCCATCTATCCTGACGGTCGGATCGAGATCCAACGTCCAGGAGGAGCTCCCCGCAGATCCCGCAGCTGCAGCCTCCTCGATCCAATCTGGATCAGGGGAGCAAACCCCGATCGAACCCGAGCACACCGCGCCTCGTGAGCTGCCGCCGCCCGTCGACCTTGACCCCGCCGCCATGTCCGGCCACCGGCAGCTGCGCCGGCGAGCCTCGTCGCTGGAGGAGCCCAGGCCGGTGCCCGCGCCCTAGCCCCGTCTCTCTTTTCCCCTCCCCTCGCTAATATCCTGTGCTCTCTCTCCCCCGTAGGAAGCAGCAGCTCGCCGGAGCTCAGGGCCGCTGCTCCTCGCCGTTCTTCGCCGGAGATGGATCCCTCTGCCTTGGACCTCGGCGCCTCGCCACCGGCTCCCTCGGCCCCGTCGCTTCTTCTTCTCCATGAGGTCCCGCATCGCCTGAAGCCGCCATGGACGCCAAGGCCCGAGCTCGCCACCAGTGTCGCCTAGCCCCCTTCGTCGTTGGAAACGGATCCCGCAGCCCCAGATCCGGTCGTCCCCGTCGCCCGACCTCGTAGTCTTTCCGGCCACCGGAGAACTCCAGCGCCTCCCCGCGGTGCAATTTCCCTGCTCCGGGAATGAGACGACGAGCACCAGCACCCCTGCATCGTGTGCATTGACCGTGTCTTGGCAGGCCTCCTCGGCCCAGCCGACCTGGGCCAAGCCCATGGTGAGCAGTCCTTTTTTTTCTCTGATGATGGGCTAGGCCTGTGTGTAATTGCTGCTATGTCTTGCCTGGTGCACTTGTTAGTTAACCAACACTACCAGTTTCGGCCCTCGTAGTTTTTTTTTTCAGATTCTGTGAATTTAGTATTTTTTCCCAGGAATTACAGATTTGCAGAATAGTCCCTCTAGTTCATGCATTTAATATCTCATGAACCGTGCATCGGATCGAAATACTTTATATATGTAACTTGACTAAAATTTTGTGTAGTTTGATAATATTCAACTTTCATACATGTTTAAGATGTTTAACCGTGATGTTTGCATTAATTTGCGTGAATGTCATGCTAAAATGACTTATTTCATAACTACTAAACCATAGCTTCGAATTTAACGATCCACATATGTAATTTGATTGAAAAAACGTGTAGAATCTCATGCCACACTTTATTTTCATGTTTAATAAATATAAAACATATTTAGTACAGATCTGGACCAAATTCATAATATGCATATGGGGTTGTTTCAGAAATGCTATATGTTCTTTCGGCCTCATTTAAAATGCCTAGATGGTATAGATATTCATGCTTCATCTCTTGCCATGTTTAACAATGTTTAATATTGTTGTACCTAAACGAGAGTGAATTAAATAATCGATCGTGGAGTTTCGTCAATATGCAACTCGTTGCACATTGAGCTTCACTTTAATGTCTAGTAGTTGTTTGATGTGATTCGTCATGCCTTGCATATTTAAATCGGACATGCATCATATTTGTTTGTGCATCATGTCATGCATATGTTGAGGCGTACCGAGTGTTGATTTTTATTTTCGGTTTGTTCCTTCTTGATAGAGTTTCGAAAGCATTCGGAGTGTGAGGATTCGTTCGACTACGTTGGCTCGTCTTCTTCATGGACTCGTTCTTCTTTTGAGCGAGATCTCAGGCAAGATGACACATTTCCCTGGATACAACTACTATCATTGCCATGCTAGTTGTCCTGTTTTTATCGTATGTCTCGCTACCTACCAGTTATTTGTCAAGCCTCCCAACATTGCCATGAAAAGCCTCTAACCCTCCACCTTCCTAGCAAACCTTTGTTTGGCTATGTTAACGATTGCTCAGCCCTTCTTATAGCGTGTCTAGCTGCATGTGCAATTGCTTCCATGTGACAATATGGACATTCTTTTGTTATCACAATATTATTGCTATTTAATTTAATGCACTTATACACTTGGTAAAGGGTGGAAGGCTTGGCCTTTTGCTCGGTGTTTTGTTCCACTCTTGCCGTCCTAGTTATTTGTGAACCGGTGTTATGTTTCATAATTGAGCGCTCCTAACATGCTCGGGGTTGTTATGGGGACCCCCTTGATTTTCGTTTTAGGATAAAGCTTGTCTGGCAAGGCCCAACATTGGTACTACATTTGCCTAATAACTAATAAACCTGCATAGGGAGTAATTAACCCGAGGATCTTGATCAACAACCCGGGCCAGTGCTCCTCATGAGTGTTGATCCAAACTAGAGCTGTGTGCGGGGCCAACCCGGGGCAACTTGAGAGATTTCTATCAGGCCACTGTATGCTATGCTTATCCGCTTGTGTCCTGAGAATGAGATACGCGGCTCCTATCGTGTTCGTCGACACGCCGGGCGGCCTTGCTGGATTTGTTTTACCTTTCTCGAACGTCTTGAGTGAGGAATTCTGATTTTTATTCGGGCTATATCGAGGTGGCGGATTTCTTATGGAATTGCCTAGGAAGATCACAAGATCCGTGGTCGAGGTTATTCCCGCCGTGTGTTTTTAATTTATGATGGATGAGTTGGAGCACCCCTGTAGGGTTAAATCTTTCGAAAAGCCGTGCCCGCGGTTATGTGGCAAACTTGGATACTTTGTTTAACACCTGGTCATAGTAAACTTGAAGTAAATTCAAATAAAATACACCAACCGTGTGCGTAACTATGACTGTCTCTTCTCGTGACTCCTTATTCAGGAGAGAACACGGTGGGGTTATGTTTGACGTAAGTAGGTGTTCAGGATCAGTTAGTGATCATTACTAGTTTACGTTCATTACGCGTAGCCCATCATACTTTACTTTCTATATTCGTAAGTTAGCCACTCAAATAAATGTTTAGTCGCTGCTGCAGCCTCACCACTTAACCATACCTCACCCATTAGGCTTTAATAGTCTTGATACCCTTGGAAATGAGACTGCCGAGCCCCTGTGGCTCACAGATTACTATAACAATAGTTGCAGGTACATGTAATGCGATGATTTAACGTGACGTGTTGCTTGTTTGTTGGAGTTCTTCTTCTTCTTCTTCGTCAATCTAGGATGGGTTCCAGGCGGCAACCTGGGATAGCAAGGATGGATGTCATTTTATCGTTTGATTTCGTCTGTAGTCGGACCTTGCTCTTATGTATGATGTTTGAGTATGTTGTTGTATTGATGTGATATTGATGTAGCTTGTGGCAAGTGTAAGCTAATTCCATATAGTCATCTCTTATGTAAATGTATTTTTAATGATATCCATTCTTACAACACGACAAGATGCGCTTCTATCCCTGTCGAGGCCCTCATGCGAAAATAAGGATAGAACCACATCTTGGGCGTGACAAGTTGGTATCAGAGCCAAGTTTCGACCTAGGATCCCCCTTGATTGATTGAACTTGGCCGAGTCGAGTCTAGTGAATAACTAATTTGAGTCTAGTAATATCAAAGAGTAGGTTTCTTTTTACTCATCTTCGATACTCTGGTGAGGTATTCGACTTAGGAATTTTGGTTCTACTCCTCTTCTCGCTCAAAAAAATATTAGGATCACGCAGGTATTTTGGAAACTATATGATACCAATGTGACGGAGTTCTGTCTTGGTGCCTCCTATTTGACTTGATTTCTTTCGGGGAGTTGAGCTCTAGGGAATTCTTGGCACATCGTTATCATTTAGCTTCCTTAGTATCTCAGGACGGAGGGTGTTCGGAATTGCTTCAATACTTGTCGTGGTGAGATAAGGTCGGAGTCACCCAGTACTGGGGAGGCGTCCGGGGTACCACCATGGTTAGTATCGTTGTGCTTTTGAGGATCCGAGTTAGATGGATTTCCGGAAGCCTCTGGTTATGTGTTGAAGGATGGATACAGTTGGGGTGTAGGTTTGTTAGCTGTGTGAGATATTTCATCCTTGTATATCCAACACCAGATTGCATAACCAGAAAGTTTTCGGAAGTTCTTAGGTGGGAATTCAAGTAGTTATGTAGGCTATCTTCCAACAGATCATGATGTGAGGTTGGGGTTCCACATCTAGTGGATTCGTTTGTTCACGGTCTTTCTTACAGAGGATAGTCTTGATTATGCTTCGTCAAGCCCTATAGTTCGCTACACCTAGGGAGCATATTTGAGTGTCATTTCAATATGACAATCCAATGTACGATCGAGCCCGTGCGAACCTTACCACGAAAATATCGAGCGGAATCTCTATTATGCATTTGTTTTGGCTTGTTTCATAAGCCTCATGCTTGTTTTGTTTTGAATATGGTAATTTGAGTTGCTTCGATGTCAAGTGGTGATCTCATATCTTTCCGAAGTAGTGTTCTTATATTTCAGTGGGATTGCTAATTCTTTGCTCAATCAAGTTATCATATCAATTCTTTTCCTACCGGTGTGATTCTCTTCAAGATATTCAATCATCTCCAATATTTGCAAGATCAATCCTCATGTTTCTTTCCGGAGTTCTTGTCATCCGTCCTAAGTTGTCTTTGTTTTTCCCCACCCTCCCGCCCTTTTTCTTCAGTGATTAAATTCTCGTCCAATGCCTTTCTTTTCATCGATGCTTCCGCTATCTTTTCTTCTGTTTTGTTTCCGGTGATTCCTTGTGAATATTCTCAGGAGTTTCAATTTCAAGATCTATCCTCATGTTCTTTGTTCTTGTTGTTATTCTTCTCCGGTGGATTTGATTCAAGCTCTCCGTGTTCATCATATCCTTTCCCATTCGTTCAATGGTTTCCATGTTGGAATTTCTGCCCAAGTATCTCTTGTTTTTGTCTCTCTCTATTCTATCCGGAGTGCTGAAGATATCTCAGAAGACTTTCATTTCCATTCATAATCCTTTCAAATTATTTCAAGGGTCTCATATCATCAAGTTCTTAATTTGTACCGGCGCAATCTCTCTCTTTCTATGCAGTTGTTTCAACGATGGTTTCTTTTGAGTGGGCCCATAACCCACAAGTTTTTTTCCAGGATCCTACCTGACTCTTCTAATCTTTCCGGAGATGTTCTCGGGTTCTCTTAAAATATGACGTAAGAATGAATTTCATCAGGTATATGCCTTCTCGAAGATCGCTTCTAAATCATTTTCATTGTTGGCTCAACCTTCCTTATTCATTATTGCGGAGTGTCTCAATAATTCATGGTGTTGCTTCTCGTCATTATTCTCTGCGTTGAAGACCGAAGGAGTGGTTCTCTTAAATCTTTGCTCATTCTCTTGAAGATTCATGGTCTCAGCTTCATGCTATCCTCTCAAATTGTTTTGATCATGAGTTATTCCTCCCATATCTATCCAGTGCATTTCATAATTGTTTTCATTTCTCGATCCTCCCGAAGGCCATCATTTTAGAAGATTTCTTTATTCTCATCTTTTAGCTTTCGTTCTCAAATTCTTCTCAATTGTTGTCCCTTCGTTCGTATCTCAATTATTCTGGTGCTTCGTTCAAGTTTTCTATTAGGTGGATCATTCTCTCTTCGTTCTCATGTTATATCATTCATTTGTAGTATCCCCTTTAATTTCAATTATGACTGGTGTTCTCGTTCAAGACTTCTTCAAGTTTGTGCTCTATCTATCTTTCCTATCTTTTCCAAAAGAATAAGTAGTATGCCAAATCCATTGATTGTCATCAATATAACTTGATGAAGGATAGGCATATCATAATTCTTATTCTTGTTTCATCCAGGTGATTTCAATCCTTCTTCCGGAGTTGTTCATGATATCAAATTCCTTATCCCAAGTGATCATCGTTTCTTGTCCGGAGTCCCTAGTTTTCTCTAGTATCTTGCCACCAAGCTTCATCTAAAAAATAACAATGCCTCAATCTTGTCTTTTTGCAACCTTCAATTCTTTTCTATCATCCGTTCATTTCGGAGTTCTTCCCGATGCCTCTTCATGGTGGTTTGTTAAGGATTTAATTCGTCTCGAATTGTTCTTCAAGATTCTTGTTGGAGGTGCTTAAGTGTTCTTATCTTGGATTTCTAAGTTCAATTCCTTCTCCATTGTCTTTTGAGATGGTGTTATTAAATTCTTGATTATGAGGAGTCTCGAAAGAAAATTGTCAAGAATAAGATAAGTAAACCCATCATGTCTTTGTCGGAGTTATCTTGGGTTGGATTTCACCTAAAGCATTTCCTATGGATTGTTGCTATCATGGTGTTGTAAATGATCCAAGTTCTCTCCTCCTCTTCTTGGTGAAAGAAGCTTTGCATATCTTGTTGTTCTCAAGCAATCAATTGTTTTCCATTGTGGCTAGTTGTCACCTCGTAATTTTGAGATGTGTTTCATAAGTCCACAACAAGATAAATCTTTTCGTTGTTGATTCTCCATCAACTCCGTTAAACCAAGATTTTCAAATTCATTGGTGGTAGAAGTTGTCATTTTCTTCTCATTTCTCTTCTCTTCAAAGATCTAGCTTCTATTAGTTTGTTCCGGAGGCATTGTGGTGTTGCTCTTTTCAACTCACACCTAGTTTGATTAAGATCATGTTCTTTCTTTGCTTATTCATTTACCTGGGTGCTGTGAAATTTTTCATGATCCTTTCATCTCATGAAGTTTTGATTCTAATTCAACCGAAGTTTGGTGTCTCTCCTTTAGTTTCTTTCTATCTTATCAATTTTGTCCCTCTATCCTATCGAAGTGCTGCCGAAATTTCTTGTGAATTCTTGCTTGTTCCTTGTGTGGCATTCTTCATCTCTTTCCAACCTTCATGTTTCATTGGTTTCACTCGTTTGTCAAAGAAGCAACTAAGTTTACCTCTTGCTCTTTCTCTTCCCCTTTTCATTCTAGATCTTGGGACGAGATCCTTGTATAGTGGAGGAGAGTCATTTTAGGATGGATTCCAGGCGGCAGCCTGGGATAGCAAGGATGGATGTCATTTTATCGTTTGATTTCGTCCATAGTCGGAACCTGCTCTTATGTATGATGTTTGAGTATGTTGTTGTATTGATGTGCTATTGATGTAGCTTGTGGTGAGTGTAAGCCAATTCCATATACCCATCTCTTCTGTAAATGTACTTGTAATGATATCCATTCTTGCAACATGACATGATGCACTTCTATCCCTGTCGAGGCCCTCGAGCCAAAATAAGGATAGGACTGTATCTTGGGCGTGACAGAGGCAAACTCAAAGCCTCCACAAGGAGGATTCGGCTGAACCTAGGGGGAGGAGTCCTCCCTCAACTAGGATTCCTCCTCCCACAAGAGAGGTGGACTCATGGGAGGACTCTCCACTTGGCCCTCCTCTCCTCTCTTTGCATGGTCCCTTAGAGGCTGGCTTTCCCAGCACACTAAGGGCTGGTGCGCCACCCCTAAGGCCCATGTGCCCCCCTCGTAGTGGGTGGCCCCTCTAGATGGACCTCCGAAACCCTCGCAGCACCCCCGGTACACTACCGGTGACGCCTGAACTTTTCTCGGTGACCAAAACGAGACTTCATATATGTCAGTCTTTACCTCCGGACCATTTCAGAGCTCCTAGTGACGTCCAGGATCTCATCCGAAACTCCGAACAACCTTCAGTCACCAACATACATAACTCAATACTACCGAAACGTCACCGAACGTTAAGTGTGTAGACCCTGGGGGTTCGAGAACTATGCAGACAAGAATGAGACACCTCTACGGTCAATAACCAATAGCAGGACCTAGATGCCCACATTGGTTCCTTCATATTCTACGAAGATCTTTATTGGTTGAACCTCTATGTCAAGGATTTAGCTAATCCCATATGGTGTTCCCTTTGTTCGTTGGTATGTTACTTGCCCGAGATTTAATCGTCGGTATCTCTATACCTAGTTCAATCTCGTTACTGGCAAGTATCTTTACTCTTTCGTAATACAAGATCTCATGGCTAACTCTTTAGTCACTTTGCTTGCAAGGCTTATTGTGATGTTGTATTACCGAGTGGGCCCTGAGATACCTCTCCATCACATGGAGTAACAAATCCCCGTCTTGATCCATGCCCACTCAACAGACACCCTCGGAGATACCTGTAGAGCATCTTTATAGTCACCTAGTTACGTTGCGACGTTTGATACATACAAGGTACTCCTCCGGTGTCAGTGAGTTGCATGATCTCATGGTCATAGGAACAGATACTTGACATGTAGAAAACTATAGCAATAAATTGACACGATCATAGGCTATGTTTGTAGTTTGGGTCTTGTCCATCAAATCATTCTCCTAATGATGTGATCCTATTATCAAATGGCATCTCATGTCCATGGCTAGGAAACCTTGACCATCTTTGATCAACGAGCTAGTCTATTAGAGGCATCCTAAGGACATGATGTTGTCTATGTATCCACACATGTATCTGAGTTTTCGATCAATACAATTCTAGCATAGATAATAAACGGTTATCATGAACAAGGAAATATGATAATAACTGATTTATTATTGCCTCTAGGGCATATTTCCAACAATTAGGTCGTAAAGCTTCATCGTTCTCTTGTTCATCGATTACATCATTTATCAAACCTTCTTAGATTTCTTATTGCATCTCATCCTTAAAACCCAAGAGAAAAGGGTGACAAGTTAATAAAAAGTACATCACTTCACAAAGCAGCAATTCGGTGCTCGCGCGCATCTCCACCTTTGATCCATAAAAACAATCAAAAAAATACTAGAAAAAATCCAAAAAATCCATTTTTTTGCATGGTAGAGAATTTTTTGCGTGGGGTGCGCTCCAAATTTCAGATCATTTGGGCATTTGAGTAGCCCTCGGCAAAAGTGCCAAATTTAGGGTCTATGAAAAGTTAACTGTTTTGACCCGATTTTTCTTTTTTGCTGACAGCTACGCATATGTTCAAATGAGCTGAAATTTGAACCGTACCTCACGCACTAAATTATCTACCATGCATTGGATTTTTTATTTTTTATGAATTTTCTATATTACATGCTCAAGTACCTACTCGAAACTAGTTCTTACACTAGTTATGCATAATTGTTTTTTCTCAAAAAATATTGGAGGACAAAGTTTAGGACTTCACAAGAGAGAATTTTGTGCTTAGTTTGATGTCTTGGGAAATCCGATGGATGTGGAGAATCAAGAATAGATTAGATGGATAGAGATATCATACTTAGAAATATAAAAACAAGATTAAATTAGTATTATTGGGCAAGCTATCTAGAAGCCAGCATTGTGGATGGATTCTTGGAAAGAGACACACTGGAAGCTAGCTTACATGTCCACAAATTGCGCCTCCATGATGCTGCCTCCCGAGATGTAGAACCTGTTGATGCAGTTGTACCACTGGACATAGCTCCTGGAGCTGGATGACTGCTTCATGCTCGTGCTCTCTTCAACGCCCGATGATGAGCCTCACGACGTCCAGGGAAACCGCTTGATGCAAGGACTCCTGACGCCGAGCACTACTTGCCCTGCCACGTCCTGCTCCGAGTCGGAGCATGGAGCAAGCGCCGTCCGTCCCGCCAGCCATGGCATGGTAGAAGTGTGCGTCCTGTCCGCGGTTCTACATGAGGTTGGATTGATGCTAGATAGATATATGTGTGGATGTGGACGGATGGATTCATGCCATGTCATCGATTCAAGACTTCAATCTCTTCACCAATAAGAATTCAGCACACACATGTGTGCTTTCTTGCCATTTGATTTTTGCCACCACACATAAAAAATGTGAAAACCTTCTCAAATTTTTACTATAGTATACTAAGGTCATATATTGACACCATGCCAAGTTTCCTATTTAGTACACGTTATTTACATTTTCGAGAATTAAAATACAAATAAACTTCATGTTTATGGTTGATTCTTGCCACATAGATATTTGATTTTTATATTCATTTCTTGTATGAGGCATACACATATATACTCAATGCTCTAAAATATGTTTTTTCAAATCATTTTTGTATATTATTTTCTATACTCGTAGTTCAAACTTGAATGTACCCGTTAAATGACTAGAAATATAATTAATGACTCAAATATAGAAAATGTGCTCTGAAAAGTTTCAAAATTTAATATGGAGGATTATATGGTGTATCTTAATCGTAGAAAAAATCAAGGTCACATGACAATGGAAAATATTATTTCACTACCAACTTGATGCATTCACTTTTGAAATCATGATTATTCCTCGGATGTTGTCTGATTTCTACAGGATGTACATCAAAGAAAAATGTGGAACCTCCCCAAATTTTCACCACATCACACTGAGGTCACTATGTCAAGTTTCATATTTTTCAGTCTTCATTTACATTTTTTATAATTTAAATACGAATAAACTGAGTGTTCACGGTTGATTCTTGCCACATACATCTTAAAAAATTATGTTCATTCTTGTACAAGGCATACAAATATATACTTAATACCCTAAATATGATTTTTTTCAATTCATTTTTGTGTGCTGTTTCATGAACTCATAGTTCAAATTTAAATTATATCCATTAAATGACTAGAAATGTAGTAAATCACTCAAATATAGCAAATGAGCTCCAAAAAGTCTAAACTTTAATATGGAGGATTCTATGATGTATCTTAACTATAAAAAAATCATTGTCAAATGATGAAGGAAAATATTAATTCCCCACCAACTTGGGTGCATTCACTCTCGAAATCATGATCATTCCTTGGAGGTTGTCTGATTTCTAAAGATGTACATAAAAAAATATGAAACCTCCTCAAATTTTTAGCACGTCATACTAAGGTCATATCATGACACTATGCTGAGTTTCATATTTTTCAGAATTCATTTACCATTTTTATATTTTAAATACCAATAAACTTTATGTTCGCCGTTGATTCTTGCCACATATATCTTATAAATTTCAGTTCTGGTACAAGGCATACAAATATACTCAATACCCTAGATATGATTTTCCAAATCATTTTTCTGTACTATTTCATGCACTCATAGTTCAAATTTGAATTATATTCATTAAATGACTCGAAATGCGTTAATAAATTAAATATAGCAAAATAGCTCTGAAAACGCCAAATTTTAACATAAAGGATTCTATGGTGTATGTTAAGTGTAGAAAAAAATCAAAGTCAAACGACAAAGGAAATTGTTAGTTCGCCTTCAAACATAATGGGAAAACCATTATCTTTAGAAAAATAATAATTTCAGGCATCACACATGATTCCATTTATGAAACTGTGTACGATGACAAACTACATCGCACATACACTATATGTAAAAAAACATATGCAAGACATCATACATGTTTGCGTTTTAAAACTATGTGCAATGATATGCTACATCACACACTTCTTGGAAAAACTGTATGCATGACATCACCTACGGTACATTATAATAATTGTGTGCAATGATACACTACATCACACACATCATTTGTAAAACCGTGTGCAAAACATCACACACGTTTACGTTTTTTCAAACTATGTGCAATAGTAGGCAACATCACACAAATAATTTTTGCAAAAAATTGTTTGCACGACATCGCATACAATTATGTTTTTGAAATGTGTGTGATATTATGACATCACACACGTTTTTTTATGTTACATCGCATTCGCTATGATATACATCACAAACAGTTTCGTCGAACGCTCTGTAATACATGTCTTATCTTTGGACCATTCTGTAGTAGTGTAGGCACGTATAAGATGAGATGAGTTGAGCCCAAGTGGACGACAGGGGGTTAGATCCAGCACTGATTGCTGCATGGTACGAGATAATACGTGCGTCCAATAAGATTGCTAGTACATACTTCCAACTAAGATTGCTCCCAGTTGACCATAGTAACTTAAAAAAAAAACCAAACCAAAGCTAAGAGAAAACTAAGAACTAAACATGTTTTCTAAGAAAGACTGAATTAAGAACAGCGGTATTACCTAAAAGAAGAAGAAAAATATAAAAAAACAATGACAGAAGATTGCACACGATTGGCCTAGGAATTGCACTATTTCGTGATATGCTAAAATAAGCATATAGGAATGCAATTTTTAGACAACGATATGAATCACACACACATTGCACAAAAATGTAGTGAGCATATATCCATGTTATGGGGGCTATTATTTGATAGGCACCTAATTTCCTGGGGGCGTTCAGTCAAATCGTCTCCACCACTCTCCACCACGTGATCAAGATCCAAAGGTCGCCACAAAATATGATGTTTTCTAGGTATTACTCTCTAAGAAGAAAGAAAATAAAAAAGGTAACACAACGAGTGAAAAAAACTCTATTTCAAGAAGAAAGAAAATGAAATAAAAACTAAAATAAAATCAAAATATTATTTTTTTCTAAGGAATAACGAAATAGTGACATTGGTATTGACCATTCAGAAGAATGAAAATGAAATAAAAACTAAAAAATCAAAATAATAACGTTTATTAAGTAAGAATGAATTAGTGACATTGGTATTACCCTTTAAGAAGGAAAATGACATAAAAATAGTAGAGTTTCCAAGGAAAGAATGAATTAGTGGCATTGGTATTACCTTTAAGAAGAAAGAAATTAAAAAAAATCAAACAATGACGATAGTTGTGAATAGTATACACAAAAAATATGTTTTCCCATAATGTGTAAGAATAAGCATATGTAGTGGAATTTTCACAAGAAGGAATGAATTAGTGGCATTACTAATACTCATAAAGAATCAATAAAATAAAATAATAACCTAAAAAAATCAAAATGTTGAAGTGTTAGAATGAAAAATTAATTAGTGGCATGAATATTACCCTTTAAGAAGAAAGAAAAATCAAATCAAATCAAAATTTGGAGATCCTTTAAGGAAGATTCAATTGGTGCCATTAGTATTACCTTCAATAATAAATAAATAATAAAATATAAGAAACACTAAAAAATACACATAATATACATAAAAACTGTATTGTTTTCAAATTAAGCAAAAAAATAAGCACATAATAGTGGAATATTTGTCAAATAGGTTTCCTAAAAAGGAAGGAATTAGTGGCATCGGTATTACCTTTAAAGAACAAAGAAATAGAAATAAAAATATAAAAATCAAAATAATATAATTTTACAAGAAACTATGATTAGTGCCATTGGTATTACTCTCTAAGAATAAAGGTAATTAAAAATTAAACAAACTTACCTAAAAAAGGAGAGATGCATAAAACATAAAAAAACTAAAGAAGAAGAAGAAGACAAAACAAATGGAAAGAGGGATGGCATGGGCGGTACATGTAATGGGCTTGAGTCAAGTAGAAAATCTACTCACCGGGAGTAAACAAGAAAGCCCGAACCACCTCATAGAATGATACGTCTCCGACGTATCTATAATTTTCGATTGTTTCATGCTATTATATTATCATTCTTAAGTACTTTATATGCAATTATATGTTATTTTATACATTTTTAGGACTAACCTATTTACTCAGTGCCACTACTAGTTTCTGTTTTTTGCTTGTTTTTGTACTTTTTAGAAAATCAATACCAAACAAAGTCCAAATTGGATAGAAATTTACAGGAGTTATATTTGGAGTAGAACGGACCCAGGAAGCTTCGGGATGTGGCCAGAAGACCCACGAGGTGGCAACGAGCTTAGACGGCGCACCCGTAGCTCGTGGGCTCCTCGTGGCACCTCCTGACCCAATTCCACTTCTATATATTCCCAATTACCCCCAAAACAGCACAGAGCCACCCGAAACAATTTTTTGGCCGCCGCAAGTCTCTGTTCTTCTGCGATACCATCTGGAGGCCTTTTGCTGTGCTTTGCCGAAGGGGGAATCAATCACTAAGGCCTTCTACATCAACCTTGCTACCTCCATGATGATGTGAGAGTAGTTTACCACAAACCTATGGGTCCATACCTAGTATCTAGATGGATTCTTCTCTCTCTTTGATATTCAATACAAAGTTCTTCGCGATTCTCTCAATGATCTATCTGATGTAATCTTCTTTTGCGGTTTGTTTGTTGGGATCCGATGAATTGCTGGTTTATGATCAGATTACTCATAAAGTTAGTTGAGCTTTCTCTAAATTCTATTATTCATTATTTTTATAGCTCTGCCAGTCTCTCCCATCTATCGGTTTGGTTTGGCCAACTAGACTGATTAATCTTCAGCGGGAGGAGTGCATTGTAGTGGGTTGAATCTTGCGGTGCTCTATGTCCGAGTGACAGAAGATGACAAGACATGTATTGTATTGTTGCTACCAAGGGTAAAACGATGGAGTTTGCACACATTGCTTGTACTTACTTTGTCTACATCATGTCATCTTGCTTAAAGCATTACTCTATTTTTCATGAACTTAATATCATAGATGCATGTTGGATAGCGAGCAATTGGTGGAGTAATAATAGTAGATCCAGAATAATTTCGGTCTACTTGTTAAGGACATGATGCATATATATAGATGATCATTGCCACAAATACATAATCATAACTATGCGTTTTTCTATCAATTGCCCAACAATAATTTGTCTACCCACTGTATGCTTTGCGTTCGAGAGAGAAGCCTCTCGGGTATGTTTGATTGATGTCATCAGGTAGAACGTCATGGGTCTGACCCATTCCCGCAGCCCATTCCCACGTTTGGTTAGTCGAATGAATCAGAACCCACTCATCCCAGGGAACGGAATATTCGATCATTATGCGGAATGGAGGCATACCTCAAAATCGACCACACGACGGGGAACGATCCTCGTCCCCCTCGCCCCGCACCCGCACCCTATCCTCTCGCTACTCCATGCACTTGTGCAGCCACCCTCCCGCATCTCCCTCTCTCTCGATTTGCCTTCTCCAACCCCGGCGCCGGCTTCTCCAGCATTTCCTTATCTCATCTACTTCGTGATGGTGCGCATCTGCTCCTTGGCAGTGACATAGTAGCAGCGAGGAAGCAGTTTGACCGCGATCTAGCAGCAACGACGAAGCAGCGGGACGGCTACCATGCAACACGATGACTACCATGCAGTACGGCGGCGAGAAAGGAGGTTGCGAACGGAGGTGCTGCAACAAGGTCTGGATCAACAGCTAGCAGCGGAGGCAAGGTACAGTTTCCACTACCCCTTTGTATATCTCTGTATATGTTCATGTTTGGGAAGAATTTATTTCTTGTGCATGCCATGTTCCTCAATCTGTTTCATATATATGTGTTTTTGTCTAGTATTCAGATCGATGGTTACCCAATTTTTATTTCAATATAAGCCGTTGTGTAGTACCCAGATCCATAGTTATCCAATTTTTATTTCAATGTGCTGCTGTGTTGTACCTAGATCCATGGTTACCCAATTTTTATTTCAATATGTGTTGTTGTGTACATCCTATATCCATGGTTACAAGACATTGCTAGACATATTTTTGATGTATCATCATTTGTAGATGGTCATGAAGAAGAACAAAAGAAAACGGATGGCATATTGAGGGATCACAAGTTTCTAGAAGACAATCCACATGGTTGTATGTATGTATTTTCATATGGTTGTATGGCTAAGTATGATAACTTGGCATGTATGGATGTAGTGTATTTGGTGGCTTTTAGATGATTTGTTATGTGAACGCATGTATGTCTGGTTGCTTTTGGATGTGAGGGGTGAACTTTCTACCTTCTGTTAACTTTGTGTTTGGTTTATGTCATAATGTGTGATTCTTGTCAATGTATATGCTGTCATGTTTTTTTCTTAGAAAAACAAAAGAAATGTTGCCAAAATTTGAATTTATGTGGTTCCATTTTTCATACCATCTCTCTAACCAAACACAGGAACAAAACCAACCCGTTCCACTCTTTTGTTAGTGCTAAACACACGAATGGAATGGACCCGTTCCTATGGAATGGAACCATTCCATTCCGTTCGGCTTGGTTCCCCAACCAAACACACCCCTAGTGAACGCTATGCCCCCCCGGGTCTACTTAATCATATTTGTTAAAAACCTAGAAATACCTTGCGGCAATTTATTTACTTTCTTTTTAATTTACTTTTATATTTATCTATCTATCACTATCAAAAGTTATCCTTGCAAGTAACAAGTTCAAGGGGCTTGACAACCCTCTTTCCCGCGGTGGGTGCAAGTGTTAGGTTTTGTGTGTGCAAGTGTTGTTCAAGTCAATTTGTCATTCTTCTCCTATTATTTCAGCGACCTCGGTTCTCACTGATAGAAATACTTACTGCAACTTTATTGCTTCACGCTTCCTCGCTAGGGGAAAACCCAATGCAACTCACAAGTAGCAGAAAGTATTTCTAGCGCTGTTGCCGGGGAGACATCACCAAATTTCCACGAGGTCCTGATAATCCCCAAGTGCAAGGAATCATCGTAGCAATTCCCAAAGGTGGACGTGATAAGTATGGAGTGTCGAACCCATAAGGAGCTAAAGGTAAGATCAATGTTCTCTCAAGTCCTATCTGCCACCGATACAACTCTACATACAACGAACGTTTGCTTCCATCTAGAAACGAGAAATAAAACTACATTGTGGGTATGAAGAGGATAGCTTTGCATGATATCAGAGAACTAAAATATAAAAATAGGTGCTGTTAACATAATATTACAATATATTATATTACAAATAGCCAAAGTTTTGACATTCCAATAAAAAAATGTAAATTCACGCACTACAGCCAAAGTTTCTGTTTTTGCACTGCACACACCAAACAAGCAATCTAATCCTAAAAGCAAATCCTGGCACATTATTTTTATAATACAATGGATATATACAAGAGGATAATTATTTTTCAGAAGCTTACATGAAAAATTCTACATTGTTTCCATGAGGATGAACACAAGTGTTCAAGGCCGACCCTCACTTCTCCAATGCACAACCTTCCAATCACTTCTCTTTTTGAAAAACTTCTTAGGCATAAGTGGCAAGTAACTCTTTTTGTATTTTTAATTTTTTAATTTTTGTGTGTGTTTCACCCACAACTACAAAAAGTAAAAAGAGAAAACAAAATCTATTTAGTGAAGATAGCAAACAATCATACACGAGAATATCAACCCCACGCTATTGCTCCCTGGCAACGGCGCCAGAAAAGAGCTTGATAATCCCCAAGTGCAAGGAATTATCATAGCAATTTCCAAAGGTGGAAGTGATTGAGTGTCGAACCCACAAGGATCTAAAGGTAAGATCAATATTCTCTCAAGTCCTATCTGTCACCGATACGGCTCTACATACACCGAATGTTTGCTTCCATCTAGAAACGAGAAATAAAACTACGTTTGGGTATGAAGAGGATAGCCTTGAATGATATTGGAGAACTAAAATATAAAAATAGGCGTTTGTTAACATAATATGACAATATATTACAAATAGTGAGTGTGGAATAATGATGGGTCGGTGTGCGGAATTATCCTAGGAAATTGGTAACAAGATCGGAAGTCATTATTGCAATTTTATATGAGGCAGAGGCATAAGCTAACATACTTTCTCTACTTGGATCATATGCAATTATGATAGGAACTCTAGCAAGCATCCGCAACTACTACAGATCATTAAGGTAAAACCCAACCATAGCATTAAAGCATCAAGTCCCCTTTATCCCTAATGCAACAACCCCCTTACTCAGGTTTATGCTTCTGTCACTCAAGCAACCCACTATAAGCGAATCATGAACGTATTGCAACACCCTACAGTGGTAATCCTTCATGTGTGCGCGGCACGGAAGGCACCATAGGACATCACCAAAATAAATATACAACTCAAACCAATCTAGAACATCAATCAACCAAAAGGACAAAAGTAATCTACTCAAAACATCATAGGATGGAAACACATCATTGGATCATAATATGTAGCATAAATCACCATGTTCAAGTAGGTGATTACGGTGGGGTGCGTGAGAGTGGACCGCTAAAAGGAGATGAGGATGGTGATGAACAAGGTGATGTTGATGAAGACGATCACCGCGATGATGGTTCCCCCGGTGGCACTCCGGCACCACCGGGAGAGAGGGGGAGAGGGTCTCCCCCATGTGCTTCCTCCTCCATGGCCTCCCCCCTCTATGGGGAGAGGTTCTACCTATGGTCCTTGGCCTCCATGGTGTTGATGGCTCCTCGGGGACGATGAAGATGGCCTCCGATGATGGTGACCCCCTCCGGCAGGGTGCCGGAGAGGGCCAAGATTAGTTTTTCGTGGCTCTGGAGGTGTGCGGTGGCGGAACTCCCGATCGAGTTTTCTTTTTGGGTTTTTCTATATTTATAGGAATTTTTGGCGTCGATCTCACGTCAAGGGGGGCCACGAGGGAGTCACAAGCCTGCAAGGTGCGGCCATCCCCTGGCCATGCCTCGCAGGCTTGTCGCCTCCTCGTGGCTCTTCTGGACCAGATCCAATGCTTCGGGGATCTCTTTTGGTCCACAAAAAATCATACGAAATTTTCAGCCCATTCTGAGAACTTTTATTTCTGCACAAAAAACGACACCATGGTAGTTCTGCTGAAAACAGCGTCAAGAAAATCATATATATAATTGTTGTAAACATGGCATGAATACTTCATAAATTATAGATATGTTGGATACGTATCAACATCCCCAAGCTTAATTCCTGCTCATCCCCGAGTAGGTAAATGATAAAAGAAATAATTTATGAAGTGTGAATGGTAGCAAGTGCACAAGTTTGATCAATGATAATTCCAATCACTTTTTCTAGCATCATTATATATCATAAATAGAAGCTCATATCATAAAACCTCTCATGATGTAGTAACAAGCTATTCACATGTTAAAGTATAGACCATAACGTTTCTTAAAAACTAACAACTATGCCTTCAGTCACCAAACAATTGCAATTCATCTTATTTTCAGGAAGGGTCTATGTAAGAGCTTTGATTTAGCAAATTCCACATACTCAACTATCATATATTCTTCCATGATTGCTAACTCTCAAAGCATATTTTTAGAGCAAATGACATCCATCGAATACAAAGGAAGATAGGGGCTTAGAGTTTCGCCTCCCAACTTATTTATCATATAGATAATTGTCAACAATAATAATTCATGATCAAATATATTTGGATGGCCATATATGCTTGGATCTTTCCCCATCACATGATGCTTGCCAAGAGAAAAAAACAAAATATATGAAGTGGTGAAGATCACCATGACTCTTGTATAAAGGTAAGTACTAGAAAATAAAAGATAGGCCCTTCGCAAAGGGAAGCAAAGGTTTTCATGCGCTTTTTGTTTTTGGATGTGCAAACTCTTAATGCAAAGGAACATCACGTTGTATTGCCCTTTGTGATAGCAACCTTTATTATGCAGTCCGTCGCTTTTATTTCTTTGTCATCACAAATTCGTACAACGCTTATTTTCCCTTACAATAAAATATCTTACATATTTAGGAGCAACTTTTATTGCTTTTTGCACCGATGACAACTTACTTGAAGGATCTTATTCAATCCAGAGGTAGGTATATTGGGCTCTCATGGCAAAAATGGTTTATGGGTGTTTGGATGCACAAGTAGTGTTTCTACTTGGTGCAGATGTTTTGGCTAGTATGAGGTGGAATCAAGCACTACATGTTGGAGGATCCAAAACAATATAACTTCTATACAAATATACCCAAGCATAACTCATTATGTTGTCTTCCTTGTCCAACTTCAAATTTTTTGCTCAAGTTTGAAAATAATTAATGGGTATTCACAATCATAGAAGATGTCCAAGATAGTATACTTATATATTCTTTCATGGATTGTTCAAGTGACCAATGCGGTGTTTGCTAACTTTCAATGAATTTCACCACCTATACTTATTATGTGTGAAGTCCTTACTCCCCATGGGATAAGTATATGAAGCATTTTTAATATCATATTTATGATATTCAATTCATTCAACCATTTACTCATAGGATATAAGTGAACCACGAGAGTGAATGACAAACTACTCCAAAAAGATATAAGTGAAGATCAATGCATAGTTAATTAGTTAAATAGACATGTGAGGACTCTCTATTATTCAAAATTTCAGATCCAATGATTTTATTGAAACATCAAACAAAATATAATTGCATTCCAAGAATAGCATGCATCATGTGAACGAATAAAAATTTAGGTTCAACATAGGCTAAGCGATAATTGTTGATGAAGAGAGGCGGGATGCGTAGCATACCCAAGCTTAGATACTTGGTAGTTCTTGACATATTTTCTTGGGGTGCCTTGGGCATCCCCAAGCTTGAGATTTTGTATCTTGCTCAATCCTCTCATATCCTAGTTTCACCTATTCTCAAAAACTTCATCCACACAAAACTCAAAAAGAACTCGTGAGATAGGTTAGTACACATAAGAACAAATCAACACTTCATGTACTGCCAAGACAAGTTGCACAATAATTTTAAAACATTAGGTAATGTATACTATCATTTCCACAATTTATATCTACCAATATAAGCTATGGAAACTATAGAATAAGTAGATAACAAAACTATGACAGCAATCTGTCCAAACATAATAGTCTGTAGCCATTTATTATAATAGTGTACCTATGTAACTAAAAAAATCTGAAAATTTAGTAAATGATAAGGAATTTATATGAAAACACTATGTAGAAATTTCAGAAACTTTCCACATTCCAGTAAAATATGAAAATTCAACCACTACAGCAAAAGTTCTGTTTTTACACAACACACATCAAAAATGCAATTCAAGCATCCTAAAGGCAATTCTTGGAACTTTTTGTTGAAAAAAATATTATAAATAACACCTAACAGAGAGCAACAAAATAAAATTATTCTCCAAGAAAAACTCATATTATGTGACGAATAAAAATATAGCTCCAAGTAAGATATATCGATAGTGTTGAAGACGAAAGAGGGGATGCCTTCCGGGGCATCCCCAAGGTTAGACGCTTGAGTATTCATTGAAAATTACCTTGAGGGTACCTTTGGAATCCCCAAGCTTAGGTTCTTGTCACTCCTTATTCTCCTCATATCGTTGTCTCACCCAAAACTTGAAAACTTCAATCACACAAACCTTAACAGAACTTTGTGAGAAGGGTTAGTGTAATAAATATAGATCATTCACTTAGGTACTGCCAAGACAAGATTCATAATTGTTGCCACATGATAACTACTGTATTACATCATTCCCACAATTTATATTACTCAATATAAGCTATAGGAACACTTGAAACAAGCAAACTATGCATGCAAAACAGAATCTGTCAAAAACAGAACAATCTGTAAAGATCTGAATGATCACCATACTTGCCTGACTCTAAACTTCTGAAAAATTAGTAAAACTCAAATAATTTTCACATAAATGGTTTTTAAAAATTTCAGAATTGTTTGACGCTCCAGTAAAATCATATAATTCATATATTGGACGCAAAACTTTCTGTTTTTGCACAGAATCAAACAAGCAAGTATCCACACTATCCCAAAGGATTTACTTGGCACTTTATTGACATAAAAGGCACAAAACATTATTACTACAGTATATTAATCATGTTAACACATCAAAACATCAGGTAATAGTGTTGGGTTGTCTCCCAACAAGCGCCTTTCTTTAATGCCTTTTTAGCTAGGCATGATATTTCAATTATACTCTTCCAAGCCAAATTCCGATGATCATTTTATTCATACTCTAAAAGATATAAGTGAAGTTCATATAGAATTCTAAAATTTATATAAATTAACTAATATCCAACCTCAAAATATATAAGTGAATCACACGAAGCATTCTATAAAGCCATACTCAAAAGATTTAAGTGAAGCGCAAAGAGCATTCTATAAAGCCATACTCAAAATATTTAAGTGAAGCTCAAAGATCATTCTATAAACCCATACTTAAAATATTTAAGTGAAGCTTAAATAGCATTCTATAAATAAATTAAGGACTAACTCATACTATAAGGGTGCATAAAGGATAAGAAAAACACTAAAGATGCATATCATGTGAACAAAACAAAAATCGAGGTATACCGATAATTGTTGAAGAATAAAGATGGGATGTCTTCTGGGGCATCCCCAAGCTTAGATGCTTGAGTATCCTTGAAATATTTACTTGGGGTGCCTTGGGAATTTCCAAGATTGAACTCTTGTCTCTCCGTATTCTTTTTATATCAATACATCCTCGGTCTTCGAACACTTCATTCACACAAAACTTAACAAAACCCTCGTGAGATCCGTTAATATAATAAAGCAAAATAATACTTTAAGTACTGTTGTGAACTCATTCCAAATTCATATTAGAATTATATATACTTTAGTACAACTTCACCATGGTTCATACCCCACGATACAACCCATAGATTCATCAAAATAAGAGAGCAATGCATAGAAAACAGAATCTGTCAAAAACAGGACAGTCTGTAGTAATCCAGAAACTTCGTAAACTTCCGTAACTCAAACAATTCTGAAAGTTTAGGAAAAATTAAAAACATTTCATATCAGTAATTTTTGATAATTTTAGAAACTTTTGACGTTCCAATAAAAAATGTAAATTCACGCACTACAACCAAAGTTTCTGTTTTTGCACTGCACACACCAAACAAGCAATCTAATCCTAAAAGAAAATCTTGGCACATTATTTTTATAATACAATGGATATATACAAGGGGATAATTATTTTTCAGAAGATTCGATGAAAAATCTACATTGTTTCCATGAGCATGAACAAAAGTGTTCAAGGTCGACCCTCACTTCTCCAATGCACAACCTTCCAATCACTTGTCTTTTTGAAAAACTTCTTGGGCATAAGAGGGAAGTAACTATATATATATATATTTGTGTGTTTCACCAACAACTACAAAAAGTAAAAAGATAAAACAAAATCTATTTAGTGAAGAAAGCAAACAAGCATACACGAGAATATCAACCCCACGCTATTGCTCACCGACAACGGCGCCAGAAAAGAGCTTGATAATCCCCAAGTGCAAGGAATTATCGTAGCAATTTCCAAAGGTGGAATTGATCGAGTGTCGAACCCACAAGGAGCTAAAGGTAAGATCAATATTCTCTCAAGTCCCATCTACCACCGATACGACTCTATGTACACCGAACGTTTGCTTCCATCTAGAAACGAGAAATAAAACTACGTTGTGGGTATGAAGAGGATAGATTTGCATGATATCGGAGAACTAAAATATAAAAATAGGTGCTTTTAACATAATATTACAATATATTACAAATAGTGAGTGTGGAATAATGATGGGTTGGTGTGCGGAATTATCCTAGGTAATTGGTAACAAGATCGAAAGTCATTATTGCAATTTATATGAGGCAGAGGCATAAGATAACATACTTTATCTACTTGGATCATATGCACTTGTGATTGGAACTCTAGCAAGCATCTGCAACTACTAAA
This sequence comes from Hordeum marinum, assembly GCA_022496015.1. Taxonomy (NCBI): domain Eukaryota; kingdom Viridiplantae; phylum Streptophyta; class Magnoliopsida; order Poales; family Poaceae; genus Hordeum; species Hordeum marinum. The sequence goes on along the minus strand of CM039674.1, from coordinate 430,820,202 downwards.
TATCATTAAGGTTAAACCCAACCATAGCATTAAAGCATCAAGTCCCCTTTATCCCTACGCAACAACCCCCTTACTCGGGTTTATGCTTCTGTCACTCAAGCAACCCAATATAAGCGAATCATGAACGTATTAAAACACCCTACAACAGGAATCCTTCACGTGTGCGCAGAACGGAAGGCACCATAGGACATCACCAAAATAAACATACAAATCAAACCAATCTAGATCATCAATCAACCCAAAGGACAAAAGTAATCTACTCAAAACATCATAGGATGGCAACACATCATTGGAGCGGGGTGCGGGAGAGTGGGCCGCTAAAAGGAGATGAGGATGGTGATGAATAAGGTGATGTTGATGAAGACGATCACCGCGGCGATGGTTCCCCCGGTGGCACTCCGGCACTAGCGGGAAAGAGGGGGAGAGGGTCTCCCCCTTGTGCTTCCTCCTCCATGGACTCCCCCCTCTATGGGGAGAGGTTCTCCCTCTGGTCCTTGGCCTCCATGGTGTTGATGGCCCCTCTGGGACGATGAAGATGGCCTCCGGTGATGGTGACCCCCTCTGGCAGGGTGCCGGAGAGGGCCAAGATTGTTTTTCATGGCTCTGGAGGTGTGCGGCAGCGGAACTCCCGATCTAGTTTTCTTTTTGGGGTTTTCTATATTTATAGGAATTTTTGGCATCGATCTCACGTCAAGGGGGGCGATGGGGGAGTCACAAGCCTGCTAGGCGCGACCACCCCCTGGCCGCGCCTGGCAGGCTTATCGCCTCCTCATGGCTCTTCTGGACCAGCTCCAATGCTTTGGGGGTCTCTTTTGGTACACAAAAAATGATACTAAATTTTCAGCCCATTCTGAGAATTTTTATTTCTGCACAAAAAACGACACCATGGTAGTTCTGCCGAAAACAACGCCAGTCCAGGTTAGTTCTAATAAAATCATACCAAAATCATATAGAATGATTGTAAACATGACACTTCATAAATTATAGATACATTGGAGATGTATCAGGTCCCTTCAAGCAAACTATCAATCACTTGTTCTACTTTTGTCCAGTCTTTTTATCTATCTTTTTATTTTCTTTTACAAATAAGAAATAAAAAACAAAAAATATATTTTCTATTAGCTTGTTTGCTTAGTTTGCTAGTTTACTTGTTTGCTTGTTAGTTTGGTTGCCTTGTCGCTATGTCTCAAGAAAATACCAAATTGTGTGAATTTTCAAATACCAGTAACAATGGTTTTATTAGTACGCCAATACCACCCGCCACTAGTATGGAAGCTTTTGATATAAACACTGTTTTGCTGAATCTTGTTATGAGAGAACAATTTACTGGAATTCCTAATGGGGACAATACTTCATGCCTTAATCCCTTCGTTGAATTATGTGATATGCAAAAGAAAAAGGATGTGCATAATGACATGGTTAATTTGAAATTATTTCCTTTCTCACAAAGAGATAAAGCTAAAAATTTGTTTTCATCCTTGCCTCATAATAGTATTGGAACTTGGGATAAGTGTAAGGATGCCTTTATTGCTAAGTATTTTCCTCCTGCTAAGATTATATCCCTTAGAAATCAAATTCTGAATTTTAAACAACATGATAAAGAACATGTTCCACTTGAATGAAATTAATGATTAGAAATAGTCCCACTTATGTCTTAAGTTTATGGATGATAATACAAAATTTCTATGCGGGGCTAAACTTTTTGTCAAAAAATCTTCTAGATTCTTCTATAGGTGGTACCTTTATGGAAATTACCTTGGGAGAAGCTACAAAACTACTGGATAATAATACGAAAAATTATTCTCAATCGCACACCGAACGAGCTCCAACTGGTAAGAAGGTACATTCTGTTGAAGAAATCGCTACTTGGCGTGATAAGTTGGATTCTCATGTGAATATGTTTTCTAATAAGGATGATCATGTTAATCCCAATGATTTGCCACCATCTACTTTTATTGAGAGAAATAATGATGCTACTGATGTGAATTTTGTCTCTAGAAATAATTTCAACAATAATGCTTATAAAGGGAATTTCAATCCTAGACCGTATCCTCGTAATTCCATTGATAATTATGGTAATTCCTATGGTAATTCCTCCAATAATAATAATATGATGATATTTGATCTTGTGAACACCATTAAAGAATTTATTAGTTCTCAAAAGATTTTCAATACTATGGTTGAAGAAAAAGTACATAAAGTTGATGATATGGCTAGAAACATGGATAGGATTGCTCATGATGAGGAAATTCTTAAAAGTAACACTTTGCCACCTAATAATGATATAAATGAGTCTATAAATCCATCCAAATATCCATTAATGAAAGTAAGGAGAGGACCGCTAGGTTGAGAGACAAGCGAGAGTTCCTAGAAAAGGCTATTCCTCCCGGTTATTATCATAATCATGATGAGGATATTAAAATGATTGGTGTTTCACCTATTGAATCTTTGTTTAGTAACATAAACCTTGATGAAAAGGGGACTACAGATGAGTCAACTTTAGTTAGAAGGAAATGATAAAAATGAAAAAGTGGGTTTCGAGAGGTCAAAACTTTACATAGTGATGTGCCCACTAATTTGGATTACAAGGACTTTGAATATGAAATTTGTTCTTTGCTTTAATGTATTTCCTTGTTGCAATCCATGATAAGTACACCTGATCCTTATGAACAAAATAAAACTTTTACTAAACATATTGTGGAAGGTATGATAAAAGCTCATGAAGAAAAGCTTGAACTAGAAGTTTCAATACCTAGAAAATTGCATGATTAATGGGAACCTACTATTAAATAAAGCTTAAAGATTATGAATGCAAAGCTTTGTGTGACCTTGGTTCTAGTATTTATACCATACCAAATTCTTTATGTGATGTACTAGGTCCCACCGATATAAATGAATGTTCCCTCAACTTGCATTTAGCGGATTATACTATTAAGAAACCATTGGGTAGAATAAATGATATGATTATTCTACTAATGTAAATTATGTGCCTGTGGTTTCATTGTGTTTGATATTGATGCAATCTGTCTTGTCCTATTATACTTCATAGGCCTTTCCTACAAACTATATGTGTTATTATTAACATGAAAGAAAGTAATATAAGATTCCAATTCCCATTAAAGATAGAGATGGAACACTTCCCTAAAAAGAGAATTAAACCATCTTATGCATATATTATGAGGGACACCTATAGAGTTAATGTGAAGGACAACAACACTTGAAACAATACATTATGCCTAGCTAGGGGCATAAAACAATAGCGCTTGTTGGGAGGCAACCCAATAGTTATCTTTAAATTTCCTTTTACTTTTTGTTATTTTGAGTTCACACTATTTTTATACGTTAATGGTTGTGTTTTTTATATAAATTAGTGTGTGTGTGTGTGTGTGCCAAGTAAAGCCTTTGGGATGATTTGGAAGACAGTAGAATTAATGTCGTGCATAAACATAAACCTTTATGCTGAATGCATAATTTCTATGATTTTACTGGAGCGTATTTTTGATATGAATTTTTTACAAAATATTTATATAAAAATTCCCAGGTTCTAATATTCTTTTCAGAATTTTTGGAGTTACAAAAATATGATTTTATTAAAAATCCCTATAGATTGTTCTGTTTTAGACAAATTTTGTTTTTGCTTGCATAGCTTCCTTGTTTTGATGATGCTATGGATTGTATCGGGGGTATAAGCCATCGGAAATTTGAAATTAAGTAGCGATTATTAAATAATAAAATATGAATTAATTTATAACAATACCTAAAGTATTTGATATGTCTATTACACAAACGGATCTCACGAGGTTTTATTGAGTTTTATGTGCTGAAGTTTTCATGTTTTGGGTGAGACAATGATGGATGAAGGAATAAATAGAGGAAATATCCTAAGCTTGGGGATACCCAAGGAACTCCAAGGTAATATTCAAAGAAGACCCAAGCCTCTAAGCTTGGGGATGGCCCAGAAGGAAACCCCTCTTTCGTCTTCAACATATTGGTATGTCACTTGGAGCTATATTTTTATTCATGTATTATAGTTTATTTTATTTTTAGTTTGACACAATCATTGTTTGCTGGACCACTCTTCAAGAGAGACACACTTTCATCATAATTTGCTAGAATATGCTATGTGCTTGACTTATATCTTTTGAGCTAGGTGTTTGCTCTAGTGTTTCACTTATATCTTGTTAGAGCATGGCGATGGTCGTATTTTACAGAAATAGTAGAACTCTCATACTTCACTTAAATATTTTTTAGAGTACAAGGCAAGTGTATGTGTTATAAGACTAGTGCAAAAAGGATACGTATTTACGGGGGATATAATAAAGAACAATCATGTAGCTCAGCAAAGATGAAACATGTGTTAATTATATTGATGTAGTAATATGAAAGAATATAGGTTCATGATCATTGGTTAATGTAGGATAGAAAGTATGTCTAGAGGGGGGTGATTAGACTACTTGACCAAATAAAAATTCTACCTTTTCCCAATTTTAAGTGTTGGCAGATTTTAGCAATGATAGCAAGTCAAGCACACCGTACACATGCATGTCTAAGAGTATAGCAGCGGAAAGTAAAGACAAGCAAATGTAGTAGAGGATGGGTAGGAAGATCAAACGCAATTCGGAGACACGAATATTTCTTCCCATGGTTCTGATAGGTGGTGCTATTGTACATCCATGTTTATGGAGACTTCAAGCCACGGAGGGTAACGATCGTGAGAGTCCATGGAGGGCTCTACCCACGGAGGGTTCCATGAAGAAGCAACCTCGTCTATTCCATGATGGCCTACGTCCATGGAGGACTAGCCTAACTTGGGGTAGATATTCACGAAGTAGGCGATCTCCTTGCCCTTACAAACTTCTTGGTTCACTCCACAACACGAAGTAGGAGGCTCCCAAGCAACACCTAACCAATCTAGGATGCACCACCCTCCAAAAGGTAATAGGTCAATAATGTCGATGAGCTCCTTGCTCTTGTGCTTCAAGATGGTAGAATCCTCAACACTCAATCACTCTCTCACAGATTTGGCTTTGGTGGAAGAGGTTGATTGGGTGGAAAGCAACTTGGGGAGGCTAGAGATCATGATTCATATGGATGGAATGGAATTGCTTGATCTCAACACATGCATAGGTGGCTCTCTCTCTCAGAAAAACTGATTGGATAAGTGGGGATCTGTTTTGAGTGCTTCTGTTGCGAGTGAGTGGTGGTGGAGTCATATATATAGGCATCTCCAAAAATCTAGTCGTTACACCTAAAGTGACCAATTCGTTAACACCAAAGTATAAATCTCGATGGTACCAAGTTGCTCCAAAGTTAGCAACTTTTGAATATCGGTAGACTGATACAAAGATCTCGACGGTATCGATAAGGTGACCAACGGCCAGAATCCACAACTCGGTGATGCCGATCCAAAATCTCGAAATTCCCGATTTTGAGAATTGAGGTAACAGAAAGTTGGCAAGCTGAACTCACTGACACCGAACTAGAATCAGTTGCACCGATGATCTAGGGTTTGGCAGGGTTCTTTTTGAGTGGGAAATCGATGGGACCAGGTGGGAATTGTTGGTTGCACCGATTTTCATGATAGGCTTGGACAGACTTTTGTGGAAGAGTTTGTGGGTGTTTTTTGTGACCATCACTTGTGCACGTGGAGCATTTTGTTCACGAAGAGTACCTTACCCCCTTTTAATAGTATTGCCTTTCCTATGGACTTAAAGTGATTTATCACAAAGTAAAATGTAGAGTCCTGTTGCTTGAAGCTTTGTCAATCCAATTGCTTGCATCTAGGGGTTTCTCCACAATCTTTTTGCCAACCCATCATTGAACTTTTCCTGAAATATACTTAGTGGAAACATTAGTTCAATGAGATATATCTTGTTATTAATTACCAAAACCAACAAGGGAGAAAATGTGCGTTCAATCTCCCCCTTTTTGGTAATTGATGACAACATATAGATCAAAGCTTTGAAATATGATATAATCAGTGAATATAATCCTTGCTTTGAGAAGTATGTGATAAGAAAGAGCTCCCCCTTAATTTGTGTATTATTTAAATTTGCGTTTGAATGCAAATGCATAATCGATTAGGTACATGGGGCACTTCCATGTCACATATAAGTTGGTGGTGTGCGAGAATAATAAGAATGAATATCATAGCACAACACGATCAAGCAAAGTGAATGATCATCTCATAAGCATCATAAAGATAGGAAATAGTAGCAACACACATGAAGTGTATGATCAAACACCAACAAAGTTTCACACAATCAAACCAAGAGATATCAAAGTTTTGAAGAGCAATAAAAGACAATGCTCTCTCTCAAAGCCCTAATGATATATACATATTCTCCCCCTTTGGCAACAAGTTACCAAAAAGTTCAAAGGTATAGAACTAAGCGCTCTTCTGAGGCTGATCTCCTCCAGTAGCTGATGTAGGAGTCGAGAGAACGACATCAGCAAAGACTTCTACAGATGTCATGGACGGAGTTGGAGTAGCAACTGGAGGAACTAGTGGAGCTGATGGAGCTGATGGAGCTGTAGCAGGTGCTGGTGAAGAAGGCCTCATCTCTGGAGCTGTCATTTTAGGAGTCGGGGCGTGAGTCCTGAACAGAGTGGCTGTCCTGAGAGGTTGACTATCCTCATCATCATCTGTAGAGTGGGGACTGGGCACGACATCAACTTCCTTCTTGAGCTCATTCACAGTCATTGTGAGATCATCCACCTTGTTGTTGAGAATATGAAACTTGTTGTCAACAATCCTCGCAAGGCTATCTTGGTTCTTTAGAATGTTCCTGATATCCCTCTGCATGCTGAGCAGAGAGCTAAGGAGAAGATCCATCTGCTCACTGTGAGTCTTTGGCGCCTGAGCACTAGTGTCTCCGGCTACATGTGCCTGTGCCTGTGCTATAGCAGATGTGGGATGATCTGGGTCCATCACCACAACATTGTCTTCTAGCTCTGGCAAGATTGAGTCTCCAATATCCACGAGGCCTGGAGGGAAACTCATTTGCACGTGTGGTACAATAAACGGTAAAGTGTATTCCTAGTCTTGCCTCTAAGACTGCCTCAAGTATTGCATGATGATCCTGTTTTCCTGATCATGGGCATGGCTATGCCGGCAATTTTTAGGGCACAATGTTGGTACAACACTTGTTTTGAATCAACCCGAATTGATGTTATGCTATGAGATACATTCGTCACAAGTTAATGGTTAATAACACAGAGATAGTTAATGTTTGCATAATTCCTTAGACCATGAGAGTATCGAGTTCCGTCGTGCTTGCTTCGTGAAGTTTGGAGTTTGTTAAATGTCATCCGTTAGTGGGTGGCTATTATGGCGGCTTACAGGTTCACGAATAAGTATGACAAGTAACAAGATAGCTCAAGATTGGGATTTTCTCCTCCGAAGATGGAGAGATATTCTTAGTCCCTCTTGGTGTTACGGTATCCATCATTGTCTGGCCAGACACAATGTGATTTGATCACAGGGATGCCGGAACACGAAAACGAGAAAATAGAACAAAACCGGTAACGAGGTAACTTGCATCATGGACAAGTTGTTGATCCACTGGGGTGCAGAAAATCTCACCTCGGGTGTTTGTAACATATCACGAAGCAGCAGGAATAGTGCACGACAACTCGAGGTTCACTCGAATATTTATTCGTGTGGGTATAGGGTCAATATAGGTGTCCACGGCTCAGATGTTGATCATTGATCGGAAAGTGTTCCCCTCACGTCTATACTTCACCGAACCTATAGGGTCGCACACTTAAGGGTCATCTATCTATTGAATACTATACAAGGAGTCTGAGAGAAAATCACCGGAAAAGTTTTAGGGACAATGGAAGAGTTCCGCAAAGAGAACACTAGAAGAGTTTCGGTAAAACCGAAAAGTTGTTCCGGATTGTACCATTGAGTCAAATTGGTTTCGATATAAGCCTGGAAATTATTGGAGAGAACCAAAATTGTTGTAGTAAATTCTGAGATTTTTCGAACACAAAAGCCGGAAATGTTCCGAACTGCCGGAACCGCTTTGTTTGCTTTTCACAGATGAACATCACTGATGTGATTTTTCTTCAAAATGTGTCCAAAATTGTTTTAGTGGGTACTAGAATTATTCTAAGAACCATAGAAATATTTTTGGATTTTATCGGTCGTGAAAAATTGGTTTCATCAATAGTGAAAAGCACTTTTTGGTGGCTTCTTGGAGAAGCCACCTTGAGGGCTTTTTGGTATTTTCCCTTATTGGCTTCTTGGAGAAGCTACCTTAAGGGTATTTTGGTATTTCCATGTGACCTCTACCCCTTGGGCTTGGCCTATAAATAGAGGTGGAGAGGTGCTCTCCATGAGCACACTCTTTCTCAACATACAAATGCCATGCATGATCTGGCCTTCTCTCTGTCCCCGGCCCCACGAAATAGTTTCGTAGAGCCGAAAGGCTGTCTGGGTTCCGACAGGAACTAGTTCTGGATGGTGAAGCCCTGCTGGATAGCTGACACCGTATGTGTGCAACCCTGTGGAGAGGTCATAGTTTTAATATTTTGCCCGAGGGGCTGTTCAAAGGTCCTCCCGGAGGGCTGTCCGAGTTTCCGCGCAGACATCGAGGGTCTTCCCATAGGGCTGTCCATGACATTGTTCGAGGGACTGTCCGACTGCCTCCCAAAGGGCTGTCCGACAAGCGAGAACATCCTCACGGTTGGGAGGTTGTAGATCCTAGCTATGGGGATCTGCACCACCGATCTTCATTGACTCTACTTCCGTTGCGCTACGAGTCGGTATGGATCAGATCAAACCTTGTATGCATCTCCATAGTGATCCTCGGCGTGCTCGCAGTACCGATTTTTTATATTTTTTGTCACGTTCCCCAATAGTGGCATCATGAGACAGGGTATGCGTATATGCAGGTTACGATCTAGAATACATGAGATGTATGGGTATTGCATAGTATAATTTTGTAGTAGATAAGATCTATTGCTAAAAATTATTTGTGTGGGTAGTAGATGAAATCTGTTACCCGATATTCTTGTTACTTCCCTTGAATTTGCATAGTCCTGATCATGACGGCATGGTGGAATCTGAAAAAGTTCTGGCAATCCATGATCCTTTCATGCTGCTCCTGAGTATGCTAATTGACAGATCAACGAAGTGCTTGAGTGTCTTTGGGTTCCACCATAGTTAAGAAAGATGGATGTTTTGCAGACAAAAGGGCAATGTAGATGTGATCTGTACGGGGGTCATGCGTATGAAGAAGTTTAGTATGGGGCTCGAGATTTTTTTATCTCGTGTTTCATACACCCTGGAAAGTTAATCTAGCAACTTGAATAATCATACTTGATGATGAACGTTGGTAGTTGCGGCTTAAGTCAAAACCTTAGAATCCACGTAAAATAAATTTTCGTGTAAAACGATTAGAGGCGTTTAACTTGGTTTTGCAAGATGTGCATGAGATGTGGTATAACAATGCTCATATTCAATTTGATTATGTATGATATAACTATATAATGTAAATTAACATGGCCTGTGAGTCATGATTCGGTATGATGGCTGGAGCCATATGATTGTCTCTTTAAGGACCAACGTGTCGACCTTATGTAATGCACTTATTTTATTAGCCATAGAGATAGTTGTTGCATCGACAAGGTAGTGGCAATCTTTGTGAAGGTGAACACCGACGCAAATGCTGAAGACGAAGAAATGTTTGACTTCTCCATCAGAAGGGGCTATACCATGTCATGCTAATTATGAATTGCCTGAGATGTTTATCCCTTATAATGAACCCTTCTTGATTGTGCGGTAGTCACCTTTTATTAGGGCGATCTCTCATTTTTAAAATATCATAGTAGTTAGTGTTCACCCAAGTGTAGCACCGTTTGAAATTCGTATCTTTTCAGGGTGCACATGTCCACATGGGTATGAACGAATCGAGAGGAATGAGGTGGGTGAGGTCAGACCTCGCACCAAGATCACTTGGTTGTCTATGACGTTCAGGCAGGATAGTCCTGAGCTCAGAACACACCCATCGAAAGATGAACAAGATTCACATAAAGCTGTGATTGGCAAGTTCGTCTACCGATTAAAATTCCCATCATCAGTGATGTCCACATCAATGGTGTTGAATTGAAATGTGGATCTTGAATCACTTATAATCAATTTTAAGAGTGATTTGAGTGGGAGCGCACTTTAGAATAAAATTGTCTATTCACTAGTGCAAACTCATTATGAACAAAGTCTAAGTGATACTTGTGTTTACCGTTGTAGATCAAATGGCTCGCAACAACGTGTTCAACTTAGGCCCGATGTTAGAGAAAGATAAGTTAGCTAGAAATGGAGACAACTATGTGGATTGGGTCCATACCCTAAGGATTGTCCTCATGAGTGCTAAGAAAGTGTACGTGCTTGATAGACCTCTTCCACCTAAGCCAGCGGCAACCGCCCCGGTAGATGAACAAAATGTCTGGGCCACTAAATATGATGACTTCAACTTAGTGTAGTGCCTCATGCTATCTTGCATGAATTCATAGCTTCAAAAACGTTTTGAACAGCATAACTCCTTTGATATGATCAAGTAATTGGATGCTCTGTACAAGTTTAATGCACGGTCTGAATGTTTTGATATCATGAAGATGATGATGGAGACCAAGATGGCTGAGGGCAGTTGAGTTGGCGAGCATGTAGTCAATATGATTGGCTACGCTGAAAGGCTTAAAACTGTGGAATTTCCACTTCTGCTAGAGCATGTTATGGACATGTTGCTCGATTCACTCCCCTCGTCTTACGACGGTTTTATCATGAACTGCAACATGAATGGGATGGACAAAACAGCCAATGAGGTGCTTGCTATGCTGAAAACTGCTGAAGGAGGACTGCAGAAAAATCTCAAGCAAGTGTTGCTTGTGAATAAAACTATCGGTTTCAAAAAGAAAGGCAAGCCAAAGAAGGGCAAGGGCGCCGGTAAGACCGGCTCCAAAAGCAAATCTAAGGGCGGAGCCAAGAATGAAACTGAGTGCTTCTACTGCAAGGGCACGGGACACTAGAAGAGAAACTGCAAGAAGTATCTGGAAGGTAAGAAGTCCGGGAAAACCGGAAAAGGAATAATTGTTATACAAGTTAATGTCATTGATGTTTTGCTTGCTAGCAAAAATTCTAAGTCTTGGGTATTTGATACCGGATCAGTTTCTCACATTTGCAACTCGATACAGGGGCTTCAGATGGTGCGCAAGCTGGCAAAGAATGAAGTCGTGATGCATCTCGGGAACAACACTGGGAACGCCGCTCAAGCCATCGGCATTATGCCTCTACGTCTCCCTTTAGGATTTATTTTGGAACTAAGTAACTATTATTTTGTTTCGCTATTGTGTAGAAACATTATCTCTACGGGTCCTAACGTGAATGCTAAACACCTTAAGAAGGCTGCTTTCTGTTGGGAAAAATGACCAAGACGTTGTCCACGGGTCATCCTAAAGGGGCGAGTGAGTTATTGGAAGTAATACATAGTGATGTATGTGGTCCAATGAGCATAGCCACACGGGGTGGGTATTTCTACATCGTGACATTTACTGATGATTTAAGTAGGTATGGATATATCTACTTGATGAAGCATAAGTCGAAAACCTTTGAAAAGTTCAAAGATTTTCAGAATGAGGTAGAAAATCATCGTAACAAAAGGATTAAGTTTGTACGGTCTGATCGCGGGGGTGAATACCTTATTCATGAGTTTGGCCAACATCTTAGTGACCGTGGGATCGTTTCACAACTTACGCCTCCCGGAACTCCAAAGTGAAACGGAGTTTTGGAACGACGTAACCGAACCTTGTTAGACATGGTAAGGTCGATGATGTCTCTTACAGATCTACCAATATATTTTTGGTGTCACGCACTAGAAACTGCTGCTCACACATTAAACATAGCACCGTCTAAGTTTGTTGAGATGACATCATATGAATTATGGCATGGAAAGAAACCCAATTTGTCACATCTCAAAATCTAGGGTTGTGAAACCTATGTAAAACGTTTACAACCAAGAAAACTCGATCCCAGATCAGACAAATGCTACTTTGTAGGTTATCCAAAAGAAACAGTTGGGTATTGTTTCTACCAACCCTCCGAGTGCAAAGTGTTTGTCCCTAAAAACGGAGTCTTTCTTGATAAAGAGTTTCTCGCTAAAGAATTGAGTGGGAGGACAGTACAACTTTATGATATTAGTAAATCTTCGGCAACCGTTGATATGGCTAAGGAACCAGAAGTAATTCTGCAAATTATCCCTACAATCAAGCCGGAAGTTGTCGCATGTGATGCGGAAACTTTAGACAATGTTGTAACTGAACCACGCAGATCAGGTGGGGCTATCCAGGCACCTGAGTGGTTTGATAACAAAATCTTCATTCTTGAAGACGATGAACCTGTGCACTACAAGGAAGCGATGATAGGGACTAGCTCAAGGGAATGGCACAAGGCCACGAAATCCAAAATGGAATCCATGTACGAAAACCATGTTTGGAACTTGGAAGAACTTCCAGATGGTGTAAAACCCATTGGTTGTAAATGGATTTTCAAAAGAAAGACGGACGCGAATGGTAACATTACTATCCACAAAGCTAGACTTGTTGTGAAAGGGTTCACGCAAGTTCCAGGGGTGGACTACGATGAGACTTTCTCGCCCGTAGCTATGCTTAAGTCAGTTCGGCTATTGCTAGCAATTACTACTTATTTCAATTATGAAATATGGCAGATGGATGTCAAAACGGCTTTCCTAAATGGAAACCTTGAAAAGGATGTATACATGATACATCTAGAAGGTTTTATCGATCCTAAGAATGCTAGAAAGGTATGTAAGATTCAGAAAGCCATTTATGGTCTGAAGGAAGCATCAAGGAGCTGGAACATTCGTTTTGATGAAGTGGTCAAAGAGTTTGGCTTCATCAGGAACGATGAAGAATCTTGTGTTTACAAGAAGTTTAGTGGGAGCGCAAAAGAATTTCTAATCTTGTATGTGAATGACATATTGTTGATTGGAAATGACGTGAATTTTCTTAGCGAAATAAAAGACCCATTGAAGAAGAGTTTTTCAATGAAATACTTAGGCAAAGCGGCATACGTATTGGGCATCAGAATCTATAGAGATAGATCAAGACACCTGATAGCACTTAGCCAAAGCACGCACATTGACAAGGTGTTGAAAAGGTTCAACATGGAGAACTCCAAGAAAGGCCTACTCCCCATGTCACCTGGCACAGTGCTTTGCAAGAATCATAGTCCTCGGACCCTTGATGTGAGAGTATACATGAATTATGTTCCATATGCTTCGGCAGTTGGTTCTGTTATGTATGCGATGCTATGTACAAGACCAGACATTTCCTATACACTAAGTGTTAGCAACTGGTACCAAAGTGATCCAGAATTGGAACACTGGGCCGCAGTAAAGGGTATTCTTAAGTACCTCAAAAGTACCAAGGATTTACTCCTTGTGTACGGAGGTGATGAAGAGCTCATTGTAAGTTGTTACACTGATGCAGGCTTCATGACTGACCCAGATGACTTCAAATCTCAATCAGGCTATGTTTTCATATTGAACGGTGGTGCAGTTGATTGGAAAAGTTCCAAACAAAAGACTGTGGCATATTCTACGATGGAGGCAAAATATGTTGCAGCTTCATAAGCCTCTAGGCAGGCGGTCTGGTTCAAGCAGTTTCTTGAAGACCTTGGTGTGGTCCCAAGTGCGCTGGACCCGGTGGAGATCTATTGTGATAATAGTGGCATCGTGGCTCAGGCAAGGGAGCCAAGTTTGCACCATAAGACAATGCATATTCAACGCAAATATAAACTCATTTGACACCATGTCGAAGAAGGTTTAGTGAAAGTATGCAAAGTTCACACAGTTCTGAACGTGTCACACCCGATGACAAAGCCTCTACCATGAGCAAAGCATGAGCAACACTGGATAGCCATTGGTGTTAGGGAAACCATGTAACTAGATTATGACTCTAGTGCAAGTGGGAGTCTGTAGGAGATATGCCATAGAGGCAGTAATAACAGTTATTTTGTATCTTCGAGTTTGTAATGAAGGTTTATGATCAATGCTATAACTGCAATGATTCTTGAGTCTGCAATATCCACGAGTCCTGGAGGGAAACTCATTTGCATGTGTGGTATAATAAAGTAAAATGTATTCCTAGTCTTGCCTCTAAGACTACCTCAAGTATTGTATGATGATCCTGTTTTCCTGATCATGGGCATGGCTATGCCGACAATTTTGAGGGCACAATGTTGGTAGAACACTTGTGTTGAATCAACCCGAATTGATGTTATGCTATGAGATACATTCGTCACAAGTTAATAGTTAATAACACCGAGATAGTTAATGTTTGCATAATTCCTTAGACCATGAGAGCATCGAGTTCCTTCGTGCTTGCTTCGTGAACTTTGGGGTTTGTTAAACGTCATCCATTACTGGGTGGCTATTACGACAGCTTATGGGTTCACGGAAAAGTATGACAAGTAACATGATATCTCAATATTGGGATTTGCTCCACCGATGCTGGAGAGATATTCTCGGGCCCTCTCGGTGTTACGTATCCATCATCATCTGGCCAGACACAATGTGATTTGATCACAAGGATGCCGACACACGAAAACGAGAAAAGAGAACAAAACCGGTCAAGTGGTAACTTGCATAGTGCACAAGTTGTTGATCCACGGGGATGCAAAAAATCTCACCTTGGGTATTTGTAACATATCACGAAGCAACGGGAATAGCCCATGGCAACTGGAGGTTCACTCGAATATTTATTCATGTCGGCATAGGGGTCAATATGGGTGTCCATGGCTCTAATGTTGATCATTGATCGGAAAGTGTTCCCCTCATGTATATACTTCACCGAACCTATAGGGTCACATGCTTAAGGGTCATCTATCTATTGAATACTAGACAAGGAGTCTGAGAGAACATCACTGAAAAAGTTTCGGGGACAATGGAAGAGTTCCGGAGAGAGAACACCGGAAGAGTTTCGGTAAAACCGAAAAGTTGTTTCAGATTATACCATTGAGTCAAATTGGTTTCGGCATAATCTTGGAAATTATTGGAGGGTTCCAGAATTGTTCCGGTAACTTCTGAGATTTTTTTGGAGACAAAAACCGGAAATGTTCCGGGCTGCCGGAACCACTTTGGTTGCTTTTCACATTTGAAAAACATTGATCTGAAAATGTTTCAGAACATGTCCAGAATTGTCTTAGTGGTTATTGGAATTATTCTAAGACCCATAGAAAATATTTTCGGATTTATCGTTCACGAAAAATTGTTTTCATGAATAGTGAAAAGCACTTTTTGGTGGCTTCTTGGAGAAGCCACCTTGAGGGATTTTTGGTATTTTCCCTTGTTGGCTTCTTCGAGAAGCCACCTTAAGGACATTTTGGTATTTCCATGTGACTTCTACCCCTTGGGCTTGGCCTATAAATAGAGGTGGAGAGGTGCTCTCCATGAACACACTCTTTATCAACATACAAATGCCATGCATGATCTGGCCTTCTCTCTCCCTCCATGCGGAATAGTTTCTTAGAGCCAAAAGGCTATCTGGGTTCCGGCAGGAACTAGTTTTGGATGGCAAAGCCCTGCCGGATAGCTAACACTGTCAACCCTATAGAGAGGTCGTAGTTTCGATCTTTTGCCCAAGGGGCTATTCAAAGGTCCTCTCGGAGGGTTGTCCGAGTTTCCGTTTGGACTTCGAGGGTCTTCCCATAGGGATGTCCGTGACATTGTCCGAGGGACTAGCTGACCGCCTCCCGAAGGGCTATCCGACGAGGGAGAACAATCTAGCGGTTGGAAGGTTGTAAATCCTAGCTGTGGGGATCTACACCACCGATTTTCATCAACTCTACTTCCGCTGCGCTACGAGTCGGTACGGACCAGATCAAACCTTGTATGCATCTCCATAGTGATCCTGGGCATGCTTGCAGTACCGATTTTTTCGTTTTCTGTCGCCTTCCCCAACAAAGGTTACCTTCTTCCACCAGTGGGACTCCTAAGATGGCATCCCACCCCTAATAGTAGATTCATACCTGGTGACTTATGTCATCCATACAAACCTACCATCTCCATAGAAATGAGCAGGGGGGTAGAATTGCATGATCGTTTCATCATTCCAAGCAGTGAACTCCTTATGTACAAAGTCATCAAGACCAATGCAATGGAAGTTACTTGCACACTTGGGAAGTAGTCTTGGTTCTCCTTCATGTACTTCCAGTCCACATGACTCATGTCACTCAGTGCAGGGCTCTTGTCAAGAAGAACTATTTCATCGAAGTCTTTTTGTTCCTTTGTGTACAACATGTAGTCCACAACAGTCTTTCTCCTTTGAGTATAGGGATCAATGGATCTCCAATCCCTCAATCCTTGGTCCTTCCTCTTCTTCATGTCCTCAACTAGCAAATGGCTAGCATTGTGGTCTAGAAGGTGTGACCTCAGCTTCATCAAAACTTACATAGCATCCTCCTCAACATCTCTGGAGGTTGAACCCATGTTCTTCTCAGCAGCAGGAATGTCTCTGGTAGTCCTCTTGGGTTTAGGACTAGTGGGTTTCTTGGGTGCAGCTGGTTTGCTCTTGGATGGAGCTTGGCTTGGCATAGCAAGCTTCTTCTTCTTCTTATTCTTATTCTTCTTGGGAGGAGCCTTGGGAGATGGTTCTTCCCCCTCCTCCTCAGCAGCAGCCTCTGCTGGGTCCTCATAAATAGAGGTACGTCTGCCCACAACATGTATTATCCTCTTTCTTCTTTTCTTCTCTCCAGCCTTCTTGGGCATGGACTTCTTTGGGGGCTCAACAAACATAGATTCCCTAGCACTCTCATGTGCTTTTACTGCCCCTGAGCTTGGAAGTTTTCTCAGCCTTGTCCTCCTTAGCCTTGGCAGGAATCTCATCAGGAACAAAATCAGAATCTTCTTCCTTTGAGTTGAGCTTCCTCCTTGCTCTGGTTGCTGCCTTGGGTAGGTCTGGAGAGCTGGGAACATCATCATAGGAAGATGAGCTCCTATTTGGACTAATGCCAGGATCTGTGTCCACACTGAGATCTCTGAGGTCATTCTGGTTGTCTCCTGAAACTAACATCTCTGATACCGTGAATAAAGTATAGAGGAGTAGATAGGTTGAGTCATCAAAAAATACAGAAATTTTCTCAAAGTTTGAACTAAGAATTCTCAAGATTTGCATTCTGCAAAAGGAATATCAGTACAACCAAGGCAAATATTTTGGATCCACTGAGACACACAGCCTGCTTCACAGAAACATGGCACCCATTTCGGTGACACCAAAAATGGATACTCGGTTTCACCGAGGCTGTTCTCAGTTGACCTAAATCAGAATCGATGCTGCCGATTCTTTTGTTTTGGTTTCACCAAGATTCATATTGCGGACGATAAAACCCTAAAAAATCATCGTTCACTATTCTAACGGAGATTTTGTGGATAGTTCAATCTCAAAACGTGCCTTATCGATGGAAAAGCCCTAATGCGCATGAGTTGGAGGGAGGAGCACACGAGGGGTTGAAATCATACCCTAGTTTGGTAACGATTTTGCTACGGCGACGACAGCAGTGAGGATTCCGTCGACAGCGTCAACTTCCAACGACGGAGGCGCTCGGGAAGAAGAAGGCGATGACTAGGGGTCCTTGGGAGACAACTAGGCCTTTGGAGGGGAGGACGTTTGAAGGAATAATTTCAAAAGTCGGGCCTGCCTCTGTAAGTAACCATCGCTATCGGTGACACTGATAACCCACAAGCATAAGGATTTGCAATAATTTTCGAGGTTAGAGTATTCAACCCAAATTTATTGATTCGACACAAGGGGAGCCAAATAATATTCTCGAGTATTCGCACCTTAGTTTTCAATTCAACCACATGAGAAATTCTTAATATCTACAACAAAGTATTCAGTATCCAAGTAGTATGGAAGTAATAGTGCGGTGGCACAAGTGACAGTAGTAGTTTTGTAGTGATTGTAACAGTAGCAACGGAGAAGTAACTTAGCAAGGATAAATATGTGAAAATCTTGTAGGCAATGGATCAGTGATGGATGATTATGTCGAATGGCATTCATCAAGCAATAGTTATAACATAGGGTGACACAGAACTAGCTCCAATTCATCAATGTAATGTAGGCATGTATTCCATATATAGTCATACGTGCTTATGGAAAAGAACTTGCATGACATCTTTTGTCCTACCCTCTCGTGGCAGCGGGGTCCTAATGGAAACTAAGGGATATTAAGGCCTCCTTTTAATAGAGAACCAGACCAAAACATTAGCACTTAGTGAATACATGAACTCCCCAAAGTACGGTAATCGTCGAAAAGAATTCCAGTTATTGTCACCCTGGGGGATGCGGATCATAACTCGTAATAGGTGTCTACAACTTGCAAGATAGGATCAACAACACATATATATTCATGAAAACATAATAGGTTCAGATCTGAAATCATGGAACTCGGGCCCTAGTGACAAACATTAAGCTTAACAAAGCCATAGCAACATCAATCTCAGAACATAGTGGATACCAGGGATCAAATCCTAACAAAACTAATTCAATTACATGACAAATCTCATCCAACCCATCATCGTCCAACAAGTCTACGATGGGATTACTCATGAACGGTGGAGAGCATCATGGAATTGGTGATTAAGGATGGTTGGTGATGATGAAGGCGTCAATTCCCCTCTCCGGAGCCCAAAATGGATTCCAGATCTGGCCTCCCGAGGAAGAACAGGAGGTGACGGCAGCTCTGTATCATGAAACGCACTGAACTCTTCTCTCTGATTTTTTTCTCCACGAATATGAATATATAGGAGTGGAATTGAGGTCGGTGGAGCCACAGGGGGGCACAAGCCTACCAGGCGTGGCCAAGGGGTGGTCGCGTCTAGTGGGCTTGTCACCTGTGGGTGCCCCCCTCTGGTTGATTCTTTTGCCAGTATTTTTTATAAATTCCAAAAATATTCTCTGTAAACCCTAAACCAGAGCTCGAGCTTGTAAAATAGAGATGAAAAATAATTTTGAGCGGTATGCTTTCATTGCCAACATAGCGACCAAGAGTTTTCACTATCTTCCATGCTAGATACATTATAGGCGGTTCCCAAACAGAATGATAAAGTTTTTACTCCCCCTCCACCAATCAATCACACTCCATAGCGAGCCGAATCCACAGGTATCGTCCATACAAACATAATTCCTGGGGGAGTCTTTTTTAAATATTTGCATTTTTTCTTTGATTTCGGGACTGGGAATCCCTATTATCAGCCACTTTCTCATGAATGATAGTGAATCAACACATATCGTGAGAATAACCCACCTAGCATGGAAGATATTGACAGCCCGCAGTCGCTACATGAGCGATTTGGGCATTAAAAACAGAATGTTTATTCGAAGGTTTAGAGTTTGGCACATGCAAATTTACTTAGACAACAGGTAAATACCACATATAGGTAGGTATGGTGGACTCATGTGGGACAAATTTTGGTTTGAAAAATTGGATGCACAAGCAGAATTCCTGCTTGGTACAAGTGAAGGCTAGCAAAAGACTAGGGAGCGACCAACTAGAGAGTGACACAGTCATCATCATGCTTTGAGATTAATCAATAGTGAATGCAAGCATGAGTAGGATATAAATCACCATGAACATAAATATCATAGAGGCTATGTTGATCTGTTTCAACTACATGCATGAACATGTGCCAAGTTGAGCCACTAGGATCGTTCAGAGGAGGATACCATCCTTATCATACTACATGGCAACCATTTTAGAATGTATGTTGGCACAGAAGACAAACCATTATCCACTCTTAGCTAATTAACCATGGCATGAGTAACTATACTCTC
This sequence comes from Hordeum marinum, assembly GCA_022496015.1. Classification (NCBI taxonomy): domain Eukaryota; kingdom Viridiplantae; phylum Streptophyta; class Magnoliopsida; order Poales; family Poaceae; genus Hordeum; species Hordeum marinum. The sequence goes on along the minus strand of CM039674.1, from coordinate 430,800,351 downwards.
CATTGCAAATATGTTTCACCCATAGTGAACTGAATTCGGAACGATGAGCCAATCATATTTATAAAAGCAAAATAGGTCGAGTTCATACCAGCTTTTCTCCATCTCAATCTTTTCATCATATATCGTCATTATTGCCTTTCACTTGCACGACCGAATGGTGTGAATAATAATAAGAGTGCGGGTGCATTGGACTAAGCTGGAATCTGCAAACCATAACTCAAAGGGGAAGACAAGGTAATATGGGCTCTCTAATAGGTAAAGAATAACGCATATGAGAGCCACTCAACATTTTCATTATAGTATTCTCCTTATGACCCAAAAGAAAGAAAATTCAAAACAAGAATGAGAAAAACTATTTACACGGGAAAGCTTCCAACAAACAAAAGAAGAACGAAAAATCTTTTGGGGTTTTCTTTTGAATGCTACGACTAAACAAACTACAAGGTAAAGCTATAACTAAATATATATATTTTGAATTTTTCTCAATGTTAATTAAACACACAAGAAGAAAGTGGAAATAAGAAATAAACTACCATGAATGGTACAATGAAAAAGTAGGTGAGATATATCTACTCCCCCAAGCTTAGGCCTTTGGCCTAAGTTGGTCTAGGGCCATGGTTGGCCCAGGTAATATCTGAAGTCATAGTCGGGGTTATACTAGGCTACGGCGGCTACCGCCTGAACAACTGCAGTGTGAAGGTGAGCTGCTTTTGCATTTCTGTCGTACTCGTTTGCCTCCTCTATAGTTATAAAGTGTCTCTGTTTTTCCTAAAAGTTGAAGAAGGCAGGAGCAAGAAGAGTAATATGGACAACACGTTGTCTATAAAAAATTAGTCGGTACAAGAGGGATTGTTCGTTCCTCTCAAGAAACTGATAATACACCAAAGCCTCATAGTCGAGAAAAGATGGTGGTAACTCAATATCATTTCCCCGTGTAGGTACCCCAAGATAATTAGCTACACGAGTGGCATAAATCCCACCAAAGAAATCTCCATCCTTAGCATTATTATGCAACCTTCTAGCAATAATGGCTCCTAGATTTTATCGTCTATCACCCATTACCTCACCCTTAAGAATACTAAGATCAGGTGCACAAAGGTGGCTATGATCAGTTTTACTGTTAATACATCTGCCTACGAATAGAGCAAAATAATGTATGGCGGGAAAGTGAATGCTCCCCAAGGCAGCCTGTGTAATATTTCTAGTTTCTCCCATAGTGATGCTAACAAGAAAACCATTATATTCAGTTTTGCGCAGATCACTATAGCTGTCCCAATGTGGAATTTTGCACGCACAGTTAAAATCCTCTAGGTCCATAGTATAAGATTCGTCATAAAGATTAAATAGGGCAGAAGGTTTGTTATGATTGAATGAAAATTCAAACCTCCGCACAAAAGAATCTGTGATTTTATAGTATTGCTTGCACTGATCTGAAATGAATTCTTCAATGCCAGCATTTCTTGTGTATGCGTAAAATTCTTCCTTGAAACCGGCATCACCCATGAATTGACCTGATGGGTATTCACAAGGCTGCACTTGTGCTTCCCTCAATGGTTCAAGGTCGGGTTCACGTATCGTGAGTCTCGGGGCCTTCTTGCTCGAGGAACCCCCTTGAAATACCCTCTTCAACATTCTTTCTTTCTCTGAAAAACTTCTGAAATTTTTAGTGACACAAAACAAAGGTGAATAAAACTCAACAAAACTCATAGCAACTACTCCTGCAAGTGCGTAGAGACTATATCACGCATCAAAACTACTTGGGACCGTACAAATTTGACATGCAAGCTCAAGAACAAGGTCATCACAGCAGCAAAAAATGCAATAAATAAAGCACTAGAACAAAAACTAATTGGACTATTGGAGGAGTCACATACCAAATAACAATCTCCTAATTTTTTTTGCGAATGGAGCTTTGCACAAGGAGATCAAAAATGGCAGAAAAATGGGTTAGAACACGGGTTTGAGCAATAGTGGGATTTTTTCTGGAGGAAGACGAAGTGGATGGGAGCTGGAATAAGTAAAGGGGGGCACGTGGGACCCACAAGCAGCCTAGGCGCGGCCTGGGGGGTGCTCGCGCCTTGTGGGCTTGTGACCCACTGGTGCAGCCCCCTGTTGTGTGCTTAGTGCCAGATATTTTTAAATATTCCAGAAAAAACATACTACATTTTCAGGGCATTTGAAGAACTTTTATTTTCAGGTCATTTTTCTATTGCAAGGGAAACTCAGAAAATAGAAAAACGATAGCATTTTTACTTTATTTTCTCTGACTAACAAAAAGTAAAAGTTTGGTACAGAAAGTTGTGCTTTCTATATTCATCCACCTCATGCTTATCAAAAGGAATCCATCAATAAGGTTGATCAACTCTTATTAACAGACTTCTTTTAAATAACATGAAACCAAAGAATTTTCGAATAACACTAAGTTACCTCAATGGGGATATGCATGTCCCTAACAATAAGTATATCATATTTCTTCTTGACAGTAGGAAGAGGGAAGTCAAAGTCTCTAATAATAATCGTTGAAATTGTTTCAATGGAGTTGATACTATGAACTTCAGGTTGTTTCTTCGGAAAGTGCACCGTATGCTCATTACCATTAATATGAAAAATGACATTGCCCTTGTTGCAATCAATAACAGCCCCTGCAGTATTCAAAAAGGGTCTACCAAGGATGATCGACATATTGTCGTCCTCAGGAATATCAAGAATAACAAAGTCCGTCAAGATAGTAGCATTTGCAACTATGACGGCTACATCCTCACAAATACTGATAGGTAAAGCAGTCGATTTATAAGCCATTTGCAAAGAGATTTTAGTAGGTGTCAACTTATTCAAATCAAGACTACGATATAAAGAGAAAGGCATAACACTAACACCAGCTCCCAAATCACATAAAGCAGTTTTAACATAATTCCCTTTAATAGAGCATGGTATAGTGGGTACTCCTGGATCTCCCAATTTCTTTTGTACTCCACCCTTAAAAGTATAATTAGCATGCATGGTGGAAATCTCAGCTTCGGGTATCTTTCTTTTATTAGTCACAATATCTTTCATATACTTAGCATAAGGAGACATTTTTAGAATATCAGTCAAGCGCATACGCAAAAAGACAGGTCTAAGCATTTCAACAAAGCGCTCAAAATCCTCATCATCCTTTTTCTTGGAAGGTTTAGGAGGAAAGGGCATGGGTTTATGAACCCATGGTTCCCTTCCTTTACCATGCTTCTGAACAACAAAATATCTTTTGCCATATCCTTTATTCTTAGGTTGTGGGTTATCAAGATCAACAACAAGTTTAATCTCCACGTCATTTTCATTACTAGGTTGAGCATCAACATGAGCATCGTCATTAATATTATCACTAGGCTCATGTTCATCACCAGATAGTGTCTTAGCATCAGAGATAGAAGTATCCTTTGGGTTTTCAGGTGTATCAATAACAGGTTCACTTGTAGCATGCAAAGTTCTATCATCATCCTTATTCCTCTTATTATTGGAACGACTAGGTGCATGAGTACTACTCCTTTGACAATCTTGCTCAATTCTCTTAGGATGGCCCTCAAGATACAAAGGTTCCTCGTTCATTCTACAACCTATAGTCACAACTCCAATAGAATGATCATTGTTCTTACTATTCATCTCATTAAGAAAATCATTCTGTGCCTTAAGTAATTGTTCTACTTGATTAGTCACCATGGAAGCATGTTTACTAATAAGCTTAAGATCATTGATAGTTCTACTCATATAATCACCTAAGAAATCAAGCATGTAAGCATTATGTTTCAATTGTCTACTAACATAAGCATTGAAATTTTCTTGCTTAACAACAAAATTATCAAACTCAACCAAGCATTGGCTAGAAGACTTATTATAAGGAATATTGCTTTCATCAAATCTACGGAGAGAATTTACCTCGACTACATGTGTCGGGTTATCAAGACCATGTATTTCTTCAATAGGTGGTAGATTATTAACATCTTCAGCTTTAATACCTTTTTCTTTCACAGATTTCTTTGCCTCTTGCATATCTTCAGGACTGAGAAATAGAATACCTCTTTTATTTGGAGTTGGTATCAAAGGTGGTTCGGGAATAGTCCGATCATTATAATTGCTCAATATATTATTCAATAGTAGTTCAACTTGTTCAACAATTCATTCCCTAAAAACACAACCAGCACAACTATCTAGGTGGTCCCTAGAAGCATCGGTTAGCCCATTATAAAATATATCACGTATTTCGTTTTTCTCGAGAGGATGATCAGGCAAAGCATTAAGTAATTGGAGAAGCATCCCCCAACCTCGTGAGAGACTCTCTTCTTCAATTAACACAATATTAAATATTTCCTGCAAGGCAGCTTGTTTCTTATGGGCAGGAAAATATTTTTCAGAGAAGTAATATATCATATCCTGGGGACTACGCACACAACTAGGAGCAAGAGAATTGAACCATATATTAGCATCACCCTTTAATGAGAAAGGAAACAACTTGAGAATATAATAATAATGAATTTTTTCCTCATGAGTAAATTGGGTGGCTATATCATTCAATTTAGTGAGATGTGCCACAACAGTTTCAGATTCATAACCATGGAAAGGATCAGATTCAACCAAAGTAATTAACCCAGGATCGACAGAGAATTCATAATCCTTATCAGAAACAAATATAGGTGAAGTAGCAAGCTTAGGATCATATTTTATTCTAGCATTCAAAGATTTTTCTTTCCACTTGCATAGCAATTTCTTAAGATCATCTCTATCCCTACAAGCAACAAAGTCCCTATCTACGTCTCCTTTCATCACATAACCTTCGGGCATATCAGGCACGGTATGTGACTCCTTCAATGGTTCAATTAGTTTTTGTTCTAGTGCTTTATATATTGCAATTTTTTCTACTGTGATGACCTTGTTCTGGAGCTTGCATGTCAAATTTGTATGGTCCCAAGTAGTTTTGATGCATGATATAGCCTCTAGGCACTTGAAGGACTAGTTGCTATGAGTTTCGTTGAGTTTTGTTTACCTTTATTTTGAGTCACTAAAAAATTTCAGAATTTTTCAAAGAAAGAAATGTTGAGGAGATTCTTAAGAAGCTCTTCAATCTGGAGCTCTAAGGAAGATGAAAATGAGATGAGGGAGAAACCCAAGTATAATCTTCCTCGCGTCGCAGAAGTTTGACCATGCGAATGGCCGTGTGACACATTCTTGAGGATGGCCGGAATTTATGAAGATTTCTATTATTTGGCCGAGAATGTAGGCAACAACAACTTCCTCAATGATAAGTGTGACCAGTACCTCCTGCTCACCAATACCTTTGTGCAAAATATTCACTTTCATTCCAGGGAAGACCCTCATAAAGTAGAATTTCACTTATATGATGTGCCAAATAAAACGAACCTTTATGATTTTTGCAAAGTTTGCAAAATACCCTATGAGGGTAGCATCAGGGAACCACGTCCTAGAGACATGGAAGATTTTATTGCCGCAGTCACTGTAGGGGAAGAGAGAGGTGTGTCAAAGGCAAGAGCAGCTAGTTTACATTTTCCTATGCTATGCTATTATTCTTTATTTGCGGGAAGATGTTTAGTTAGTCGCTGGGAGAGTGGAATTCTTAGTGCCCCTGACCTCGCCATTCCGTGCCATGCTTTATATGCTGATAGAACCTTTAGTCTGGGCGCTATGGTGGCCCAACGGTTGAACACCAACTATTCGAAGGGGCCCATATTTGGAGGTATCTATGCATCTCGTTTAGCCAAACATTTTGAGATACCCATTAGGCTTCATGATAAAGATGAGAGGCTGCTACCCGCGAAGTTTTTAGATTATGACCGTATGGTAGTTCACGATGTTATTAAGAAAAATGATGAGAGGAGGCTGCTTTACAACTTAGTTCTTAGCCAGGGTACTTGTGAAATTATTATTCCGTCTGCTTCTTCTTTGTTCAATATTCGCTCATGCAGGTACACCATTATGCCCGGAGAAATTTACAGATACTGGGGTCGGACGCAACCCCCAGCTCCAGAACCAGCACCAGCCCTTGATTCGTACCCGAAACCAGTTTTTCAATGGGAGCCACAGGAGTTTGCCAACCAATGGAACTATGAGGACGCTCCTGAGTATCCTAGAGAAAGACCTTATCAACCATGGCCATAGGACAACTTAGGCCAAAAGCATAAGCTTGGGGGAGTACGTATTTCTCACCGAATTTACATTCATGTTCACACACTCACCTAAGCAGTCGGTGTTCATACTCGTTCATTGTACCATCCATGGTAGTTTATTTTTGTGTGTCACTTTTTTCTTTTATGTTTAATTTACTTTGAGAAAAATACTAAATAATAATTTATTATTAGTTCTAGCTTTATCTTGTAGTTGCTTAGGTGTAGCATTAAAAGAAAACCCCAAAAGATTTTTGTTCTTCTTTTGTTTGTTGGGAGCTTTCCCGTGTAAATAGTTTTCTCGTTCTTGTTTTGATCTTGCTTTCTTTGGGTCCTAAGGAGAAGACCAGAGTGAAAATGTCAAGTGGCTCTAATATGCATTATTGTTTACCTATTAGAGAGTCCATGTTACCTTGTCTTCTCATTTGAGTTATTGTTTGCAGATTCCAGCTTAGTCCAATGCACGTGCACCCTTATTATTATCCACACCGTTTGGTCATGCAAGTGAAAGGCAATAATGACACTATTTGATGAACATATTGAGTTGGAGAAAACCTGGTATGAACTCGACCTATCTTGCATTTGTAAATATGATTAGCTCATCGTTCCGAATTCAGTTCATTATGGGTGAAACATATTTGCAATGACAATTAGAGATTATAGTTATTCATGCCATGCTTAATCAGCTAAGAGTGGATAATGGTTTGTTTTGGGTGCCAACATGCATATTAAAATGGTTGTGATGTAGTATGATGGGATGGTATCCTCCTCTGAACGATTCAAGTGGCTCGACTTGGCACATGTTCATGCATGTAGTTGAAAAAAATCAACATAGCCTCTATGATATTTATGTTCGTAGTTATTTATATCCTACTCATGCTTGCATTCAATGTTGGTTAATCTCAAAGCATGATGATGACTGTGTCACTCTCTAGTTGGTTGCTCCCTAGTCTTTTGCTAACCTTCACTTGTACTAAGCGGGAATACTGCTTGTGCATCCAATCCCTCATACCCAAAGTTGTTTCATTTGAGTCCACCATACCTACCTATATGCGGTATTTACCTGCCATTCCAAGTAAATGTGCACACGCCAAACTCTAAACCTTCAAATAAGCATTCTGTTTTGTATGCCCAAATCGCTCATGTGGCGACTGGGGTCTGTCAGTATCTTCCATGCTAGGTGGGTTATTCTCACGATATGTGTTGATTCACTATCATTCACGAGAAAGTAGCTGGTAATCGTGATGCCCAGTTCCATGCTCGAAATATAAGCAAAATCTAATTAAACAAAACTCCCCCAAAACTGTGTTTGTATGGATGGTACTCGAGGATTCGGCTTGCCGTGGAGTGTGACTAATTGGCGGAGGGGGGGTAAAAAATATCATTCTGTTTGGGAACTGCCTATAATGTATCTAGCATGGAAGATGTTGAAAACCTCTTGGTCGTTATCTGAGCAATGAAAGCATACCTCACAAAATTTTTATTACTTATCACTGTTTTAAAAACTCGAGCTCTGGCACCTCTGCAAATCAATGCTTCCCTCTGCGAAGGGCCATTCCATTTACTTATTTGTTGGATCATCCTCTTCTTATAAAAGGCACCAGTTAGAGAGCACCCCCGTCATTTGTATGCTTTGTTGTTAATTGATATTGAGTATGAGCATGACTGGATCTCTTTCACCGTGAATTACAATGTCTAGTGATTCCTTGTTTTTTAGAGGTGCTCTGAATTTATGTTTTGTTGTCTCAGAAAGGGCTAGCAAGATACCGTTTTATCATATTGTATGATGATTGTTTTGAAAAAGTGTTGTCATATGAGAGTTATTATTATTGCTCGCTAGTTGATTATGTCATTGGTATGAGTAAATGTGAGACCTAAATGTTATTGTGAACGTGGTTAGTCCATGATCTTTGCTGAAAATCCAAACATCAGTTAGATGTATTTAAAACAACAAGATCAAATAGAGTTTGTAAAAGTTTTCCTTTATCACTATCAGTTTATCAACTGAATTGCTTGAGGGCAAGCAATGGGTTAAGCTTGGGGGAGTTGATACGTCTGTGTCGTATCCACTTTTCCAAACTCTTTTGCCCTTGTTTTGGACTCTAATTTGCATGATTTGAATGGAACTAACCCAGACTAACGCTGTTTTCAGCAGAATTGCCTTGGTGTTATTTTTGTGCAGAAATAAAAGTTCTCGGATTGTCCTAAAAATTTACGGAGAATATTTTTGGATTTAATAAAAAATACCGGGGCAGGAATCGACAATAGGGGGCCACCTGCAAGCCACAAGAATGCTAGGCGCGGCCACCCCCTGGCCATGCCTAGCAGGCTTGTGGGCCCCTTGTGGCGCCTCCGACCTCATCTCCAACTCCATATAACCTTATTCGTGGAGAAAAATTGAGAGAGAATATTTCATCGCGTTTCACGATACAGAGCCGCTGCCACCTCTTGTTCTTCCTCGGGAGACCAGATCTGGAGTCCGGTTTGGGCTCCGGAGAGGGGAAATCAACGCCATCCTCATCACCAACCATCCTTCATCACCAATTCCATGATGCTCTTTGCCATTCGTGAGTAATCCCAGCGTTGGCTTGTTGGGCGGTGATGGGTTGGATGAGATTTATCATGGAATCGAGTTAGTTTTGTTAGGGTTTGATCCCTAGTATCCACTATGTTTTGAGATTGATGTTGCTATGACTTTGCTATACTTAATGCTTGTCACTAGGGCCCGAGTGCCATGATTTCAGATCTGAACCTATTATGCTTTCATGAATATATATGTGATCTTGATCCTATCTTGCAAGTTGTAGACACCTATTATGAGTTATGATCTGCATCCCCCAGGGTGACAATAATGGGGATTCTTCCCGGTGATTACATTAGTTTGAGGACTTCATGTATTCACTAAGTGCTAATGCTTTGGTCTGGTTCTCTATTAAAAGGAGGCCTTAATATCCCTTAGTTTCCATTAGGACCCCGCTGCCATGGGAGTGTAGGACAAAACATGTCATGCAGGTTCTTTTCCATAAGCACGTATGGCTCTATACGGAATACATGCCTACATTACATTGATAAATTGGAGCTAGTTTTGTGTCACCCTATGTTATAACTATTATCCAACATAATTATCCATCACTGATCCAATGCCTACAAGCTTTCCACATATTGATCCTTGCTAAGTTACTTCTCCATTGCTACTATTACAATCACTATAAAACTGCTATTGTTACTTTTGCTAATGTTATCGTTACTTCCATACTACTTTGCTACTAAATACTTTGTTGTAGATATTAAGTCTTTCAGTTGTGGTTGAACTGAAAACTCAGCTGCGCAGACTCAAGAATATTCTTTGGCTCCCCTTATGTCGAATCAATAAATTTGGGTTGAATACTCTACCCTCAAAAACGGTTGCGCCCCTATACTTGTGGGTTATCAAGACCTTTTTTTGGCGCCGTTGCCGGGGAGCGTAGATCTATTCTGTGAGTCATTTGGGATTTATATCTGTTAATCACTATGAAGAATCTGAAAGATCCAAAAACCAAGATATATCCCTCTACTACGAGGGGAGGTAAGGAACTGCCATCTAGCTCTTACCTTGATTCACCTTCTGTTATGAGTAAATTTTTGACATCACCATGTCGGTGCACTAGAGTTTTTGGGCCATCTAGTGCCTCTTTGCTCATGCACGGGCAGTAGAAGCCGCCCCGGCGATAGGGCCCAGCGAAGACTTGCCAAGCACTAGCCTAGAAGACCCAAGACTACCGGCAAGACCTCCCGGGAGGGCTTTAGAGCTTCCAGGCCCCCGGAAAGGCAAGGTCCCAGCAAGGCAAGGCTCCGGCAAGCACCGCCAGCGCACAGGCCAGGTGTCAATTCGCCTGGACACGTGTCGCAGCGTCGATGTTGGAGGGAGCTAAGCAGCGCCGATGGGACGGGACCCTGTCCCATCCCACTGACGGACTAAGGCGCCTAACGGTGCATTAAATGCTCTTGTCCTACTCCGCTAGAGTTAGGTACGATAGCACTATAGCAGCACTGTGCATCCCGTGTGCACACTGTACGCCACTATTGGGATTCCCTTAAGTATAAAAGGAGACCCAAGGCGTTACACAGGAGGACTTTTTTGGAAGGTTAGACAATAAGACAGTTGGACAGTTAGACAACCGGACAGCCCAACGGTTAGACAACTAGAGATTACCAAGCTCATGTAGTAGCCGTTCATGGCACTCTTGTATCTTGAAACCTAGAACACGATTAATATAACCAAGAAGGAGTAAGGTTTTACGCATATGTGCGGCCCGAACCTGGGTAAAAACTCCCCGTGCGCGGCTTACCAGACCGACTCTTTGTGCCAGCTCGCCCCCCGCCGAATCGAAAGGGGTCCCCATGATCCCATAGGTGTTCGTTCCCCACGACATCTTTGGCGCTCCAGGTAGGGGGAGCTTGAGTGGTGCAAACCCATCTTGGTAATCTGCGCCCCAGCTTCATCGCCATGGCACCCAAGAAGAAGGGCCTGACAGCCGTTGGCCCATCCACGTCTGTCGTCCTCGTATCCGCGCGGACAGGAGACAGCGTAGACATGGGTGGGGGAGGAGGGGGCGAAGGTTCTGAACTTCCACGACGCTTTGGTGACCAAGGCCAAGAAAGTGGCAACACTCGCCGCGGAGACGCCCATGGCGATGGTGGAAACCCCCACGCCCTTGGGTCTCAAGACGGAGCGGTACCGCCTGCGGGTGGTACGACAAACTTTGGGGGTGGAAGGGTGTCTCCTAGGGCACCCACGCCAGCGCCTATGCCGCGACCTTCTCAGGACGCGCATGGAGAGCCACGCCACGGCGCCCGCAGTTCTCAGCGTCCCCATGGAAAAACTCCTACGCGTCATTCCCAAGATGCGCAGGACCAGCAGGCAAGTGGGAGTGGCATGCCAGCTTGGGACCGCGGTGGTGCTCCTTCTAACACGGTTAGGAGTCAGAGCACCTCGTGTTCCTCGTGTCGCTCGCTTCCATCCACGACGGAGGAAGCGATGGCACGAGCGCAGCTACTCCTGAACTTCCCTCCCGCTGCGGAGAAGCTCGATGAATGGAGAGCCACCATTCAGAGCCTCCTTAGCCTCGCAGATAAGCTTTGCCCCATAGGGCCGCCTCGGACTAGTGGTGAAGTGCTCGGAGTCAACGTGACCTCGCCGCACTCTCCTCCGCGACATCATCACCGGTCGCCGACCCGACGGACTGACGCCTACGACGGTTACTCAATGGCATCGTCTGACCCACGGATGTGCCCCGATCAGCGTCATGTTCTTCAGGAATGTGGCAAAGAAGGCGCCCGAACTGCGATCGAGCGGCGGCGGGAAGCGCGCCTCCAATCGGACAAGTGCAGGGGGGCCACTATAGACAAGTCCGTGCCGGGGGACCTAATCAGCCTACCTTACGAGGTGGGCGGACCAGCATTTACCCATTGCGGCAAGTCTAGTGGCCCAACTCCCACACGTTCAAACCAGAAGTCCCGGAGAAGTATGACGGCAAGACCCATCCGTCAGAGTTCTTGAGCGTTTACAACATTGCGATGCAGGCTGTCGGGGCCGCAATGACAAGATATTAGCTAACTACTTCCTGTTGGTGCTTAAGCCCAACGTCAGATCATGGCTGATGCACTTGCCGGAGGGGTCCATCGCTTCCTGGGCAGATCTGTGTCACAAGTTCGTTGGCGCCTTCATCGGAGGTCATCAAACTCCTGGCCAGGAGAGTGATATGCACATCATCCCCCATAAGGAAGGCAAAACTCTGCGCAAGTACATCCAAAGGTTCAGCCGCGTTCACCACAACATCCTAGACGTTCACCCTGCCGCTGTTATCAGCGGGTTCCATCAAAACGTGCGCAACCACAGGATGCGGGAAGAGCTGGCGATGAACACAGTGAGGGACGTCGCTAAGCTTTATGCTTTGGCAGAAAAATGTGCTCAGGCTGAAGAAGGAAGGAGGCTCCCCGAAGAAGACGCTGGCGTAGAGGTCGACTCTGAAGGCAAAGACACCACTGCCCCGGCAAAGAAGGGCCGGTGGTGGAACAAGAAGTGCAAGGGAAAGACCATGCTTGTCGTCGAGGCATCTGAAAACCTCGGCGCCGCCAAGAAAGGCAAGGTCGACGACCCCTGCAATGATGTTGCCGGATGTGCCTCTTGCCTCGCCCTGGTGGCTGCCAATATGCCAAAAGACTCTGGCAAGCAGTATTGCAAGACCCATCACAGCAAAGGCCACGACCTCCAAGACCGTCGGCAAGTTGAGGAGCTTGTCGAGAAGCAGAGGGCCGAATATGGAAGGCATGACAAGGATAAGGGTCAGGATGGTGTTGAGGGTCCGGCAAGAAGCGTGTTGGCCGACGAGGTCGCCACAGCAAGCCCAAGCAACAGAAAGACCGGCCGGCCCGTGGCCGCGACAAGCAAGAAGGAGATGATGATGATGTCGAAGAGGACGACGAGTCTAGTGAGCATGAGTTTTAGAAGGCTACGGAGATAATGTCCATAGAAGGAGGAGCCTCATCACATTCCTCTCAATGCCAACTTAAACAGTGGGTCCGCGAGGTTAATGTGGCAGAGCCCTCTATCGACGCACAGAAACCTCTCAAATGGTCCAACACTCCTATCATCTTCGACGTCGAGGACCACCCTGATCGCATAACTGCGGTCGGGTGCCTGCCGTTGTTGGTCTCGCCAACAATCCGCAACCTCAAAGTGACGAAGATGTTAGTCGATAGTGGGGCCAGCCTAAACATGATCTCGCCCAATGTCATTTGGAAGCTATAGATTCCTGACGAAGATCTCGAGCCGACAGGCGCTTTCCAAGGGGTCAACTCAGGAAGGACTCAACCGAAAGGCAAGGTCATGCTGCCGGTGCGCTTGGCAGCGACATCAATTTTAGAACAGGGAAGATCGTTTTTGACGTTGCCGAGATCTCGTTGCCATACAATAGCATTCTCGGCCGTCCGGCACTAGCCAAGTTCATGGTGGCCACCCACTTCGCTTACAACATGCTGAAGATGCCCGGACCAATGAGCGTCATTACCATCAACTCCGATAAGAAAAGCGCACTTATCTGTGCCTACAAACTCTACTGGGGGGCAGCTGCAGCACCTGACGCTAGGGCACTTGCTCCTGCTCCTGAAGCTCCCGAGGGGAAGAAGACTAACAAGGCCTCTGGCGCACATTCTGGCAAGTGCGCCCCCTCGGGGTGCTGTGCTCCCGTCGACGATGTGCCAGAGAGCTTCGCCGGCAAGAGCAAGAACTCCAAGGCTGCCCCACCAGATACCAAGAAGGTGCCCGCCAAGGAGGATGGCACCGGGGAACTTTCACCATAAGTTCCACCCATGACAACAAATAGGAAAGCGCGCTCATCGCCTTCCTGTGGGCGAATGTCGATGTGTTTGTATGGCAACCATGTGATATCCCCAGTGTTCCCAGGAAAGTGATTGAGCACCACCTTGCCGTATGCCCACACGCGCGGCCCGTCAAGCAGAAGGTTTGCAAGCAAGCTTTGGAGCAGCAACAGTTTATTGCCGAAGAGATCAGAAGTTAGAGGCAGATGGTCTGATCAGAGGAGTACTCCACCCTACATGGTTGGCCAATCCAGTCGTAGTGCGCAAGGCGAACGGGAAGTGGAGGCTATGCATTGATTTCATAGACATCAACAAGGCCTGCCCCAAAGATCATTTTCCCTTTCCGCGCATCGACCAGATTGAGGACTCCACCGCCGGTTGTGACTTGTTGTCTTTCCTTGACGCCTATTCCGATTACCATTAGATCTTTATGGCCAAGGAAGACGAAGAGAAGACCACATTTATCACCCCATGTGGTACGTACTGCTTTTTGCGTATGCCTTTCGGGTTGAAAAGCGCTGGTTCTACCTTTGCAAGAGCAGCCCAGATTGGTTTTGATCCCCAGCTGCATAGAAATATGGAGGCTTATATGGACGATATAGTGGTCAAAACCAAGGACAAGGCTATACTCATATCAGACTTAGAAGAAACATTGGCCAATCTGCGCAAGATCAACATGAAGCTCAACCCCGAGAAATGTGTGTTCGGCGTCCCATCCAGCTTGCTTCTCGGTTTCTTTATGTCTCAACAAGGAATCGAAGCGAATCCCAACAAGATCAAAGCTATTGAGAAAATTGAGGCACCAAGATGAGTCAAGGACATGCGATGCCTTGCTGACTGTGTTGCTACTCTGAGTAGGTTCATCTCAAAATCTGCTGAGCGCGCCCTGCCCTTTTTCAAAATCTTGAAGAAGGCAGGTCCAATGAAATGGACTTCAGAAGCAGAGGCGGCGCTGTAGGATTTGAAGAAGTACCTTTCCTCTCTGCTAGTCCTAGTTGCGTCAAAACCACAAGAGCCGTTGCTCCTGTACCTGGTGGCAATGAATCAAGTGGTGAGCACTACACTAGTGGCTGAAAGAGAGGTTGACGGAGAAGCAGCGGCAACGGGAGGGACGCCAAGCGACGAGCTAGGATGTTCCCCGACAGGGTCGGTGCTAGTAAAGAAGGATCTGCGCAGTTGTAGAGATAGTCCAGAAGAAGAAAGTGGTGTAGCGACCAATCTATTTTGTCAGCTCCTTGTTGTAGGGGGCTAGATCAAGGTATTCTAGCGTGCAAAAATTGCTCTTTGTCCTTCTTATGGCCTCGAGGAAGCTACGCCATTACTTCCAAGCACATGAGATCACCGTTGTCACCGTCTTCCCGCTACAGCGGATATTGCAAAACCCATAAGCTACTAGCAGGATTGTAGAGTGGGCTTTGGAACTATCAAGCTTTCGTCTTTAGTTTGAAAGCACTTTGACCATTCAGAGCAGGGAATTAGCGGAGTTCATTGCAGAATGGACCCCAACGCCCTATGAAGAGATTCCAGAGTCAACTCTCCCTGGCAAGGAGACTGATCGAGAATGGATCATGTATTTTGATGGAGCTTTCTTGCTGCAAGGCACTGGTGCCGGAGTGCTGCTTGTCGCACCCACCGGAGAGCACCTCAGATATGTGGTCCAGATGCATTTTCCCTGGGAGTGATCAACAAATAACATTGGTGAGTACAAAGGGCTGCTTGCCGGTCTCAGGATTGCAGCGGACCTCGGGATCAAGAAACTTATTGTCAGAGGTGATTCTCAACTTGTCGACAGGCAAGTGAACAAATATTACCACAGCCCGTTGATGGAGGCCTATGTAGATGAAGTGAGGAAGTTGGAAGAATGTTTTGACGGCCTACAAATGAAGCACGTTCCACGAGTAGAGAACGGCGTTGCCGATGGCCTGTCGAAGTGTGATGCCCTTAAGTTACCTGTGGAACCAGGAACTTTCGTGCTCCAACTAACTCAACCCTCCGTGACACCATCAACTAGAGCCGCTGGGGAGAAGGTTGCCAGAGGGAAGAACAAGCTTTCCGGTGAGTACTATGCTCCGGCGGGGCCCTCGGTCTTGCCATAGAAGCGTACGCTCCCGCCAGGCTTGCCGGGGCGCAGTAGACTCCAGCAGGCCCTCAAGTCCTTGCCGTCGAGGCAAATGCTACCCCGACAGAGGATACACCTTTATTCCTTGTTGTCGTGCCCCAGGCTCTAGCATGGGCACAACACATCGTCCAATTCTTTGAAACATGAGAACTCCCAGAGGAACAAGAGGAAGCAGAGAAAGTAGCCTGCCGGTCTCATATGTACCAGTTCATAGACAACTTCCTGTACAGAAAGAGATCGAATGGTGTCAAACTAAAGTGCATTTCTCGGGAGGATGGATTGGAGTTGTTGGCAGAGATACAGGGAGGCATATGTGGCTCCCACATAGGATCACGAGCACTCATCGGAAAGGCATTTCGGAAAGGTTTCTTTTGGCCCACTGCCCTCCAGGATGCAACTGCGTTAGTAACCAAGTGTGAAGCATGCCAGTTTCATTCGAAGAAACTACATAAACCAGCACACGCCCTTCAAACAATCCCTCTCTCCTGGCCATTTTCGGTCTGGGGGCTCGACATCTTGGGTCCCTTTCCCCGCGTTACCGGGGGCTTTGAGTACTTGTACGTGGCAATCGAAAGGTTCACAAAGTGGCCAGAAGAGGAAGCAGTGAGGAAGGTGACATCACAATCTGCTGTCAAGTTCTTTATATGGCTAGTCTACCGCTTTGGTGTTCCCAACAGGATCATCACTGACAACGGCACACAGTTCATGAGTCGCACCTTCATGCAGTATGTCCAAGATCTTGGTAGCAAAGTCTGTTTTGCTTCTGTTGCCCACCCAAGGAGCAATGGCCAAGTGGAGAGGGCTAATACTGAAGTGCTACGCGGCCTCAAGAGAAACTTTTGATAGGCTGCACAAGTGCGGAAGGAACTGGGTTCATGAGTTGCCGGTGGTTCTTTGGTCAACCAGGACGACACCAAATCGGGCTACCGGTCAGACACCCTTCTCCCTTGTCTATGGGGCGGAGGCAGTTCTCCCCATGGAACTCATACACGGGTCTCCTCGAGTGCTCGCATATGATGAGGTCGAGCGAGAGCAGTTGCGGCAAGATGACACGACGCTCCTTGAGGAAGACCGTCTTCAGGTTGTTGTTAGAGCTGCACGCTACCAGCAAGCCTTGCGCCGCTACAATAGCTACAAGGTCAATGCCAGAAGTCTTGAGGAAGGCAACCTTGTCCTTCGGTGAGTTTAGTCCGCCAAGAATCCAAACAAGTTGACACCAAAGTGGGAAGGCCCTTATCGGGTAGTACGAGTCACTAGGCCCGGCGCAGTCCGCCTGGAGACCAAGGATGGCGTTCCGGTGAGCAACTCCTAGAATATCGAACATCTTCGAAAGTTCTACCCATGAGGCGCGGTTGTCGGGTCAGCCCGTCAACCACCCTTTGTACAAGTCTTGCCGTTGAAGCATGTAATCCTTGGTACAAAGCCAGGCTGAGACCCTGTGCATAGATAAATAAAGATAAGTGTTCTGCAATCTTGTTCGATTCTCATGTTTACTTATGTGCATGTTTATCTGAAGTGTTGCATTGCACTTAATCCTGGCAAGGACTAACGGACCGCCAAGGTTCCATATCCATATCTTCTCTTCTTTCTTTTTCTCAAAGGACAGAAGGATCCCTCGCGTGCAGCTTTGCCGGGGGGAATGATGGTATGGATACCTATGAGCATAGCGTCCAAAAAAACTTGCCAGAAGGAGAAAGGCAACAAAAAGATAAGTTGCAAAAACCCCATGTAAATCCTTGCCATAAGGTTATTTTCCTTGAGCGACTTCGACTTCCGTATGGAAAACATGCACGCGCAGGAACCTTGCCGCGATTGGATGCGCCCTCATTGCGTACGGGACCGCTCGACGGCCTAAGTGCCTTCGCCCGCGCTCCTTGTTTTGTTTCGAGTCCACTCAACGATTCAAGTGACAACGCTCGCGCCCTTATCCCATATTTTTGAGTAAGGCCGGCGCCTTGAACGGCTGCACCAAGGACGCCAAGGTGTCTTGCCGGTAGTGGCACCGCCAATAGGCTGCTAAGGACCCGTTCCTCGAAGCGCTCATGGTAGGGCTACACATACTAGCAAGATCCTTCCAGAAAGGGCGTAGGGTAAATTTTATACACAGGAACAGTCTAACAAGGAAGATAATACTCATTTATGCAAAATGGGGTGAAATTTACATAAGATATCACCTTTTTCTAAGTACTTCTTTATTTGACTTTCTCCCCCAAGGGAGATTACAAAAAGAAAAAGATGGAAAGGAGGGGCGGGATACAAGAAGAAAAAGATGGCGAGAGGCCCCCGACAGAAGCCCGGCCTGACCCCTCAGGACCAGTACTGCGTGAACGAGCAGGGTTGCCAGATGGGCAGGCAATAACCTAGCCCCTCCTGGACTAGCATTGCGTAGAGGAGAGGGCCAGGGCGGGCAAAAAGAAGGGAGGACCCTAGAAGGCGAAGTCCGTGGGCCTGCTGGAAGATCCAGCTGGAAGACGAGGCACCGCCCGGGACGAAGACCCCGGAAAAACCATCTTGCTGGGAGGGGGGAGCGTGACGTTGGCGATGATGGTGCGACCATCGATCAGTCAGAGCTCAGGTCGTCGTATTCTGACTTGATGGCCTGGAGCTTGGATTCATCGTCGCTTTCACTAACATCGTCCTCGTCGTCGCTGTCGCTCGAGGATGAGCTTTCAGCGCCGCTCGAGCTCTCTTTGCAGCAGCTGAGGCGGATGCCGGAGCTCCCATAAATCTTGATGGAGAGCGTGTCGGCCCTCGTCATTTTAAAACGAAGAGTGTGCCCCACCTGGATATTGTGGGCACGGGCAAAGGTCTTCCAACCACGCCTGAGGAACATGACGCGACGCGCTGGATACTCAAGGTCCACCCGCGTCGCGCCATTGCAGCACCCTGCCACCTGTAGCCACAGGAAGGGCGGTTGATCATCCTCCGTCGCCCTGGCGAAGAGGCATGGGAGATGCAGGTAGCTCTGGAGGGGGCTGCCCAGCTCAAGGACGAAGTCTAGCACCGTCTCCTTGGTGTGGGCATCTTCGATGGAGATGTCTGGCATAGGAGGAGGGGGTGGAGCAGCGCTCTGCCTCCCCCGACCTCGGCCTCCACGGCGGCCACGGCCCCTCGCGCCTCCTCTACCACGTGAACCCGAGCCTCCCTCCGCCTCCACGGCTGAAGCAGTGGCATGATCCAGACGAGAGCTCCTCCTCGCAGATGAGGAAGGTGGTCGCCCCCACCCCTTGGTCATGGCGAAAGGCGGGTGCTGCCGGAAGATTGAGAAGACGAGGGAAGGAGAGGCGGACTGTGGAGTTTTGCACTCGAAGGGCAGAAGAAGGATGGATGAGCTTAGCCCCCATTGTCCCCAATTTATAGGAGGAAGCGCTGGGGATTGGCTCTCCCCCACTCCAAAGGACGCCACCCACCTCCTCCAATAGTGGCACCCTCGATCACAGGGCGAATAACAACTGCCCCGTCGCCCCAATCCATGGCGCCGCAGTTACTGCCTTTTCTCAGGACTTTAAATCACGGGCGGCGCGTGTGGTGGAAAAGACCTGACGCGGTAATTGAAAACTCGGCGGCCGCGCCACGCACGTATCCCCACAACCCGCATTCAATGGACATCGTGGGGAAGCGCAGTGAGCGCAATGATCACAACTGCAAGGCCCTGCCACGTGTGCCCGTGCACTGTATGGACTAAGACCAACAGCGCCTCGCGACGTGTATGGCCGAGACCCGGGGGATCCTGTCGGTGCACTAGAGTTTTTGGGCCATCTAGTGCCCCTTTACTTGTGCACGGGCAGTAGTAGCCGCCCCGGCGGCAGGGCCCAACGAAGACTTGCCAAGCACTAGCACAGAAGACCCAAGACTACCGGCAAGACCTCGTCGGGAGGGCTTTAGAGCTTCCAGGCCGCCGGCAAGGCAAGGCCCCGGCAAGCACCGCCAGCGCATAGGTCAGATGTCGATTCGCCTAGACGCGTGTTGCGGCATCAATGTTGGAGGGAGCTAAGCGGCACCAATGGGACGGCCCCCCGTCCCGGCCCACTGACGGACTGAGGCGCCTGATAGTGCATTAAATGCTCTTGTCCTACTCCGCTAGAGTTAGGTACGATAGCACTGTAGCAGCACTGTGCATCCCGTGTGCACACTGTACGCCAGTGTTGGGATTCCCTTAAGCATAAAAGGAGACCCAGGGCGTTACATAGGAGGACTTTTTTGGAAGGTTGGACAATCAGATAGTTTGGTAGTTAGACAACCGGACAGCCCAACGTTTAGACAACTAGAGATTACCAAGCTCACGTAGCAGCCGTTCATGGCGCTCTTGTAGCTTGAACTCTAGAACACGATCAATATAACCAAGCAGGAGTAGGGTTTTACGCATCCGTGCGGCACGAACTTGGGTAAAAACTCCCCGTGTGCCGCTTACCAGACCGGCTCTTTCTGCCAGCTCGCCCCCCGCCAAACCAAAAGGGGTCCCTGTGATCCCATAGGTGTTCACTCGCCACGACACACAACCTGCTAGTAATTCTGATATGTCGCAAGTAATTGATGGTGCCACTTTCGCTATGCATGAGGCTTATGATGATACTTTGCTTGATAATACCGTGCCACTGGGTGAATTTCTTGATGAACAAATTGCTAGAGTCAATGTTGAAAATTATAATACTTCTGAAACTGATGAAATTATTGAAATAAGACACTTTGAGACACCTGCTAGACCTAGCTCTCCTAGATATGAATTTCCTGATATTCCTGAGGGTTACGTTATGGAAGGAGAGGTATCTAGGGACTTTCTTGCTTGTAATGATAGAGATGATCTTAAGAAATTACTATGCAAGTGGAAAGAAAAATCTTTGAATGCTAGAATTAAATATGATCCTAACTTTGCTATTTCACCTATCTTTGTTACTGATAAGGATTATGAATTCTCTGTTGATCCTGAGTTAATTACTTTGGTTGAATCTGATCCTTTCCATGGTTATGAATCTGAAACTGTTGTAGCACATCTTACTAAACTGAATGATATAGCCACCCTATTTACTCATGAGGAAAAAATTCATTACTATTATATCCTTAAGTTGTTTCCTTTCTCATTAAAGGGCGATGCTAAGATATGGTTTAATTCTCTTGCTCCGGGTTGTGTGCGTAGCTCCCAGGATATGATTTATCACTCCTCTGAAAAATATTTTCCTGCCCATAAGAAACAAGTTGCCTTGCAGGAAATATTTATCTTTGTGCAAATTGAAGAAGAGAATCTCCCATAATCTTGGGGGAGGCTTCTCCAATTACTTAATGCTTTGCCTGATCATCCTCTCAAGATATATGAAATACTTGATATCATTTATAATGGACTAACCGATGCTTCTAGGGACCACCTAGGTAGTTGTGCTAGTTGTGTATTCAGGAAACAAACTGTTAAACAAGCTGAAATACTATTCAATAATATATTGAGCAATGATAATGATTGGACTATTCCCGAACCACCTCCGAAGCCAACTCCTAAGAAAACATGTATTCTATTTCTTAGTCTTGAAGATATGCAAGAGGCAAAGAAATCTATGAAAGAAAAAGGTATTAAAGCTGAAGATGTTAAGAATCTACCACCTATTGAAGAAATGCATGGTCTTGATAATCTGACACAGGCGAGAGGTAAATTCTCTTCGTAGATTTGAGGAAAGCGATATTCCTTATAATAAGTCTGCTAACCAATGCTTGGATGAGTTTGATAATTTTGTTGTTAAGCAAGAAAATAGTAATGCTTATGTTAGTAGACAATTGAAACATAATGATTTCATGCTTGATCGCTTAGGTGATTATATGAGTAGAACTATCAATGATCTTAAACTTATTAGTAAACATGCTTCCATGGTAACTACTCGAGTAGAATAAGTACTTAAGGCACAAAATGATTTGCTTAATGAGATGAATAGTAAGAACAATGATCATTCTGTTAAATTTGTGACTAGAGGTGAAGAATGACTCAGGAACCTTTGTATCCTGAGGGCCACCCTAAGAGAATTGAACAAGATTCTCAAAGGGGTAATATTGATGTACCTAGTCGCTCTAGTAATAAGAGGAATAAGGATAATGATAGAACTTTGCATGCTGCTAGTGAACCAGTTATAGATACACATGAAAACCCAAATGATATTTTTGTTTCTGATGCTGAGACACAATCTGGTGATAAACATGAGCCTAGGGTAATATTAATCACGATTTTCATGTCGATTCTCAACCTAGTAATTATCATTATGTGGAGACTAAACCTGTTGTTGATCTTGATAACCACAACCTAAGAATAAAAGATATGACAAAAGAGATTTTATTTCTAGGAAGCATCGTAAAGAAAGAGAACCATGGGTTCAGAAACCCATGCCTTTCCCTCCTAAACCATCCAAGAAAAAGGATGATGAGGATTTTGAGCGCTTTGTTGAAATGCTTAGACCTGTCTTTTTGCGTATGCACTTGACTGATATTCGGACTCTTTATGCTAAGTATATGAAGGATATATTGTGACTAATAAAAGGAAGATACTGGATGATGAAAATTTTCCACCGTGCTTGCTAATTATATTTTAAGGGTGGAGTACCAAAGAAATTAGGAGATCCAGAAATACCAACTATACCATGCTCTATTAAGGGGAATTATGTTAAAACTGCTTTATGTGATTTCGGAGCTGGTGTTAGTGTTATGCCTTTATCTTTATATCATAGACTTGATTTGAATAAGTTGACACCTACTGTAGTCTCTCTGCAAATGGCTGATAAATCAACTACTCTACCTATCGACATTTTTGAAGATGTACCTGTCGTAGTTGCAAATGCTACTATCTTAATGGACTTTGTTATTCTCAACATTCCCGAGGATGACAGTATGTCGATCATCCTTGGTAGACCCTTTTTGAATACTGCAGGGGCTGTTATTGATTGCAATAAGGGCAATGTCACTTTTCATATTAATGGTAATGAGCATACGGTACACTTTCCGAAGAAACAACCTCAAGTTCATAGTATCAACTCTATTGAAAATATTCGAACGATTTTTATTGGAGACTTTGAATTCATCCTTCGTATTGTGAAGAAGAAATATGATATACTTATTGTTGGGGACATGCATATCCCCATTGAGTTAACTTAGTGTTATTCAAAAATTCTTCGGTTTCATGTTATTCGAAAGAAGTTTGTTAATAAGACTTGATCAACCTTATTGATGGATTGCTTTTGATGAGAATGAGATGGATGAATTTAGAAAGCACAACTCCCTGTACCAAAATTTTATTTTCTATTAGTTAGATTAAATGTAGTAAAATGCTATTATTTTTCTGTTTTCTAAGTTTTCCGTGCAAAAGAAAAACGACCCAAAAATAAAAGTTCTTCAAATGCCCTGAAAATGTAGTATGTTTTTTTCTAGAATATTTAAAAATATGTGGCACTGAGCACAGTGCAAGGGGCTGCACCAGTGGGCCACAAGCCCACAAGGCGTGACCACCCCTTGGTTGCACCTAGCAGGCTTGTGGGTCCCACGTGGCCCCCCTTCACTTATTCCAGCACCCATCCACTCCATCTTCCTCCAAAAAAATCCCACCATTGCTCAAACCCATGTTCTAGCTCATTTTGCTGCCATTTTTGATCTCCTTGTGCAAAGCTTCATTCGCAAAACTGTTTTGGGAGATTGTTCCCCCGTATGTGACTCCTCCAATGGTCCATATAGTTGTGTTCACGCGCTTTATATATTGCAAATTTTTGCTGCTATGGTGACCCTGTTCTTGAGCTTGCATGTCAAAATTATATGGTCCCAAGTAGTTTCGATGCATGATATGGCCTCTAGGCACTTGAAGGAGTAGTTGCTATGAGTTTCCTTGAGTTTTTTTCACCTTTATTTTGAGTCACTAAAAAAATTCAGAATTTTTTAGAGAAAGAAATGTTGAGGAGATTGTTAAGAGGATCTTCAAGCCAGAGCTCTAAGGAAGATGAAAATGAGATGAGGGAGAAACCCAAGTATAATCTTCCTCGTGTCGCAGAAGTTCGACCATGTGAATGGACATGTGACACATTCTTGAGGGCGGCCGGAATTTATGAAGATTTCTATTATTTGGCCGAGAATGCATGCATCAATGACTTCCTCAATGATAAGTGTGACTAGTACCTCTTGCTCACCAATACCTTTGTGCAAACTTTTCACTTTCATTCTAGGGAATACCCTCCTACAGTAGAATTTCACTTATATGATGTGCCGAAGAAAATGAACCTTTATGATTTTTGCAAAGTTTGCAAAATACCCCATGAGGGTAGCATTAGGGAACCACGTCCTAGAGACATGGAAGATTTTATTGTCGCAGTCACTATGGGGGAAGAGAGAGAGGTGTCAAAGGCAAGAGCATCTAGTTTACATTTTCCTGTGCTACACTATTATTCTTTATTTGCAGGAAGATGTTTAGTTGGTCACTGGGAGAGTTGAAGTCTTAGTGCCCCTGACCTCGCCATTCCGCACCATGCTTATTTGCTGATAGAACCTTTAGTCTGGGCGCTATGGTGGCCCAACGATTGAACACCAACTATTCGAAGGGGCCCATATTCGGAGGTATCTATGAATCTCATTTAGCCAAACATTTTGAGATACCCATTAGGCTTAATGAGAAAGATGAGATGCTACTACTCGTGAAGTTTTAAGATTATGACCGTATGGTAGCTCACGAAGTTATTAAGAAAAATGATGATATGAGGCTGCTTTACAACTTAGTTTTTAGCCAGGGTACTTCTGAAATTATTACTCTTCCTGCTTCTTCTTTGTTCGATATTATCTCAGGCAGGTACACCATTATGCGTGGAGACATTTATAGATATTGGGGTCTGACGCAACCCCTAGCTCCATAACCGGCACCAGCCTTGATCCGTACCTGGAGCTAGTTTTTTAGTGAGAGTCGTAGGAGTTCGCCAACCAATGGAACTATGAGGATGCTCCTTTGTATCCGGGAGAGAGCCCTTTCCAGCCATGGCCATAGATCAACTTAGGCCAAAAGCCTAAGCTTGGAGGAGTACGCATTTCTCACTGAATTTACATTCATGTTCACACACTCATCTAAGCAGTCGGTGTTCATACTCTTTCATTGTACCATCCATGGTAGTTTATTTTGAGAAATATACTAAATAATAATTTATTATTAGTACTAGCTTTATCTTCTAGTTGCTTAGCTGTAGCATTAAAAGAAAACCCAAAAAGATTTTTCGTTCTTCTTCCGTTTGTTGGGAGCTTTCCCGTGTAAATAGTTTTCTCGTTCTTGTTTTGATCTTTCTTTCTGTGGTTCATAAGGAGAAGACCACAATGAAAATGTCGAGTGGCTCTCATATGCATCATTGTTTACCTATTAAAGAACCCATGTTACCTTGTCTTCTCCTTTGAGTTATTGTTTGCAGATTCCATCTTAGTCCAATGCATGTGCACTCTTATTATTATCCACATCGTTTGATCATGCAAGGGAATGGCAATAATGATGATATTTGATGAAAAGATTGAGATGGAGAAAAGCTGGTATGAACTCGACCTATCTTGCTTTTGTAAATATGATTAGCTCATCGTTCTGAATTCAGTTCATCAGGGGTGAAACATATTTGCAATAACAATTAGATATTATAGTTATTCATGCCATGCTTAATTAGCTAAGAGTGGATAATGGTTTGTTTTGGGTGCCAACATGCATATTAAAATGGTTGTGATGTAGTATGACGAGATGGTATCCTCCTATGAACGATTCAAGTGGATCGACTTGGCACATGTTCATGCATGTAGTTGAAAAAAATCAACATAGCCTCTACGATATTTATGTTCATAGTGATTTATATCCTACTCATGCTTGCATTCAGTGTTAGTTAATCTCAAAGCATGTTCATGACGGTGTCGCTCTTTAGTTGGTCGCTCCCCAGTCTTTTGCTAGCCTTCACTTGTACTAAGCGGGAATACTGCTTGTGCATCCAATCCCTCAAACTCAAAGTTATTTCATATGAGTCCACCATACCTACCTATATGCGGTATTTACCTGCCGTTCCAAGTAAATTTGCATGTGCCAAACTATAAACCTTGAAATAAGCATTATATTTTTATGCCCAAATCGCTCATGTGGTGACTGGGGGTTGTCAGCATCTTCCATGCTAGGTGGGTTATTCTCACGATATGTGTTGATTCACTATCATTCACGAGAAAGTGGCTTGTAATCGGGAAGCCCAGTTCCATGCTCGAAATAAAAGCAAAATCTAATTAAACAAAACTCCCCCAGAACTGTGTTTGTATGGACGGTACCCGTGGATTCGGCTCATCGTGGAGTGTGAATGATTGGTGGAGGGGGGTTAAAAACTTCATCATTCTGTTTGGGAACCGCCTATAATGTATAGAGCATGGAAGATGCTGAAAACCTCTTGGTCGTTATCTGAGCAATGAAAGCATCCCGCTCAATAAAATTATTACTTATCTCTGTTTTAAAAACTCGAGCTTTGGTACCTGTGCAAATCAATGCTTCCCTCTGTGAAGGGCTTTTCCATTTACTTATTTGTTGGGTCATCCTCTTCTTGTAAAACGCACCAGTTAGAGAGCACCCCTGTCATTTGTATGCTTTGTTGTTAATTGATATTGAGTATGAGCATGGCTGGATCTCTTTCACCGTGAATTAAAGTGTCCGGTCAATCCTTGTTCTTTAGAGGTGCTCTGCATTTATGTTTTGCGGTCTCAGAAAGGGCTGACGAGATACCAATTTATCATATTGTATCATGATTGTTTTGAAAAAGTGTTGTCATACGAGAGTTATTATTATTTCTTGCTAGTTGATTATGTCATTGATATGAGTAAACGTGAGACCTAAATGTTATTGTGAACGTGGTTAGTCCATGATCTTTGCTGAAAATATGAACATCAGTTAGACGTATTTACAACAACAAGATCAAACAGAGTTTTTAAAAGTTTTCTTTATCACTATCAGTTTATCAACTGAATTGCTTGAGGACAAGCAATGGGTTAAGCTTGGGGGAGTTGATACTTCTCCATCGTATCCACTTTTCCAAACTCTTTTGCCCTTTTTTGGACTCTAATTTGCATCATTTGAATGAAACTAACCCGGACTGACGCTGTTTTCAGCAGAATTGCCTTGGTGTTATTTTTGTGCAGAAATAAAAGTTCTCGGATTGTCCTGAAAATTTACGGAGAATATTTTTGGATTTAATAAAAAATACTGGCATGGGAATCAACCAGAAGGGGCCACCTGCAGGCCACAAGCCTGCTAGGCACGGACACCCCCCTGGCCGCGCCTTGTAGGCTTGTGGGGCCCCTGTAGCTCCTCCGACCTCATCTCCAACTCCATATAACCCTATTCGCAGAGAAAAATGAGAGACAAGAGTTCATCGCGTTTCACCATACGGAGCTACCGCCACCTCCTATTCTTCCTCGAGAGACCAGATCTGGAGTCCGTTTTGGGCTCCGAAGAGGAGAAATCGACGCCATCGTCATCACCAACCATCCTTCATCACCAATTCCATGATGCTCTCTGCCGTTCGTGAGTAATCCCTTCATTGGCTTGTTGGACGGTGATGGGTTGGATGAGATTTCTCATGTAATCGAGTTAGTTTTGTTAGGGTTTGATCCCTAGTATCCACTATGTTCTGAGATTGATGTTGCTATGACTTTCCTATGCTTAATGCTTGTCACTAGGGCCCGAGTGCCATGATTTCAGATCTAAACCTATTATGTTTTCATGAATATATATGTGTTCTTGATATTATCTTGCGAGTTGTATACACCTATTACGAGTTATGATTGGCATCCCCCAGGGTGATAATAATTGGGATTCTTTCCGGTGATTACCGTAGTTTGACGAGTTCATGTATTCACTAAGTGATAATGCTTTGGTCCAGTTCTCTATTAAAAGGAGGCCTTAATAACCCTTAGTTTCCATTAGGACCCCGCTGCTATGGGAGGGTAGGACAAAACATGTCATGCAAGTTCTTTTCCATAAGCACGTATGACTATATACGGAATACATGCCTACATTACATTGATGAATTGGAGCTAGTTCTGTGTCATCCTATGTTATATCTGTTGCATGATGAATGCTATCCAACATAATTATCCATCACTGATCCAATACCTACGAGCTTTCCACATATTGATCCTTGCTAAGTTACTTCTCCGTTGCTACTGTTACAATCACTATAAAACTGCTATTGTTATTTTTGCTACCGTTACCGTTACTGCCATACTACTTTGCTACTGAATACATTGCTGCAGATATTAAGTCTTTCAGGTGTGGTTGAATTGACAACTCAGTTGCGAATACTCGAGAATATTCTTTGGCTCCCCTTGTGTCGAATCAATAAATTTGGGTTGAATACTCTACCCTCGAAAACTGTTGCGCCCCTATACTTGTGGGTTATCAAGACCTTTTTTTGGCGTCGTTGCTGGGGAGCAAAGCTCTATTCTTTGAGTCACTTGCGATATATATCTGTTGATCACTATGAAGAATCTGAAAGATCCAAAAACCAAGATCTATCCCTCTACTACGAGGGGAGGTAAGGAACTGCCATCTAGCTCTGCATTTGATTCACCTTCTGCTATGAGTAAGTTTGCGACACCACCACCTGCTAGTAATTCTGATATGTCGCAAGTAATTGATGATACCACTTTTTCTATGCATGATGCTTATGATGATACTTTGCTTGATAATATTGTGCAACTGGGTGAATTTCTTGATGAACAAATTGCTAGAGTCAATGTTGAAAATTATGATACTTCTGAAACTGATGAAATTACTGAAACTGCACACTTTGAGACACCTGCTAGACCTAGCTCTCCTAGATATGAATTGCATGATATTCCTGAGGGTTATGTTATTGAAGGAGAGGTAGCTAGGGACTTTCTTGCTTGTAATGATAGAGATGATCTTAAGAAATTACTATGCAAGTGGAAAGAAAAATCTGTGAATGCTAGAATGAAATATGATCCTAAGTTTTCTACTTCACCTATCTTTGTTACCGATAAGGATTATGAATTCTCTGTTGATCCTGAGTTAATTACCATGGATGAATCTGATCCTTTCCATGGTTATGAACCTGAAACTGTTGTAGCGCAACTTACTAAACTGAATGATATAGCCACCCTATTTACTCATGAGGAAAAACTTTGTTACTATTATATCCTTAAGTTGTTACCTTTCTCGTTAAAGGGTGATGCTAAGATATGGTTTAATTATCTTGCTCCGGGTTGTCTGCTTAACCCACAGGATATGATTTATCACTTCTCTGAAATATATTTTCCTACCCATAAGAAACAAGCTGCCTTGCAGGAAATATTTAACTTTCTACAAATTGAAGAAGAGAGTCTCCCACAAGCTTGGGGGAGGCTTCTCCAATTACTTAATGCTTTGCCTGATCATCCTCTCAAGAAAAATGAAATACTTGATATCTTTTATAATGGACTAACCAATGCTTCTAGGTACCACCTTTTAATGGAGAACCAGACCAAAGGATTAGCACTTAGTGAATACATGAACTCCTCAAACTACGGTAATCACCGGAAAGAATCCCAGTTATTGTCACCCTGGGGGGATGCGGATCATAACTCGTAATAGGTGTATACAACTTGCAAGATAGGATCAAGAACAAAATTATATTCATGAAAACACAATAGGTTTAGATCTGAAATCATGGCACTCGGGCCCTATTGACAAGCATTAAGCATAGCAAAGTCATAGAAATATCAATCTCACAACATAGTGGATACTAGGGCTCAAACCTTTACAAAACTAACTCGATTACATGACAAATCTCATCCAACCCATCACCGTCCAGCAAGCCTATGATGGGATTACTCATGAATGGTGGAGAGCATCATGGAATTGGTGATGAAGGATGGTTGGTGATGACGAAGGCGTCGATTTCCCCTCTCTAGAGCCCAAACAGACTCCAGATCTGGCCTCCCAAGGAAGAACATGAGGTGGTGGCGGCTCCGTATTGTGAAACGCGATGAACTCTTCTCTCTGATTTTTTCTCCGCGAATACGAATATATAGGAGAGGAGTTGAGGTTGGTGGAGCCACAGGGAGGCACAAGCCTGCCTGGCGCGGCCAAGGAGTGTCCGTGCCTATTGGTCTTGCCACCTGTGGGTGGCCCCCTTCTGGTTTATTCTTTTGCCAGTATTTTTAAAAATGCCAATAATATTCTCTGTAAATTTTTAGGTCAATCCGAGAACTTTTATTTCTGCACAAAAATAACACCAAGGCAATTCTGCTGAAAACAGCGTCAGTCCGGGTTAGTCCCATTCAAATCATGCAAATTAGAGTCCAAAACAAGGGCAAAAGGGTTTGGAAAAGTAGATACGACGGAGACGTATCGGACACCGGTTCAAACTTATCGGTGACACTGAGTTCCTCAACCTTGGGGACTTCATCCATGAAGCGACTTCCACTCCCTTCATTTGGTGAATCAAATATGTCGTAGAAATTGGTAGTCACTAGTGCAAGTCCGGCAACACCTTCATCTTGTCTATAGTTGGAGTTGGAGTGATAGCTTCTCTCGGAGTGGTTGTCAGATTTGGAGCCGGAAACCCATTCACCAACATGAGCTTGATGTATTCTTCTTGAGTAGCTCTTGGTGTACTTGTCCTTCTTCTCCAAGTCCCTACTTCTCCTTGAGGGTCTTCGTTCATAATGGTCGTCTCTACTCCTTCTCTCTCTTCGAGGAGACTCATCTCTTGAGCTTCGTCTTCTTGGTGACTATTCTTTTGTTTTGTAGGGAGTTGTGCACTCATTGGAGTAGTTTCTGTGCTTCCCACAATTGTAGCAGTTTTGGTCCTGACTTGACGAACGCTTCTCTTTGTATCTTGAGTTGAAGCCTCAATCTTTGCCTATATTCTTGTAGAACTTGTTGAATTTCTTGACCATGAGGCTTATATCTTCATTGTTGACAACGTTGTCGCTTGAAGTTGCGGGAGCATAACTTGTGGCTTTGTAAGCACCGCTAGACTTGTTGCGAAGCTCTTCCTTGTCTTTGAGTGTCATCTCATTAGCAACAATACTTCCAGTCTCTTCTGTAGGCTTGAGATCTTTGTAGTTGGGCATCATTTAGATCAATGTGCACACAGTGTCATATGTATCATCCAAAGCTCTAAGTATCTTCTTGATGATGAGTTTGTCAACCATTTCTTCGCTTCCTAAGCCAGCAATCTCATTGGTTATGAGATCTAGCCTAGAGTACATCTCTGCGACTCCTTCACCATCCTTCATCTTGAACTTGTCAAGCTGACTCTGAAGAAAATCCAACTTGGATTTTCTCACGGATTCGGTAGTTCTGTTCATATCAACGAAAGTATCCCAATTTTCTTTTGCATTCTCAAGACAACTGATTTTGTTGAATTCTTTGGGGCATAGGCAATTGAAGAGAATGTCACATGCTTGAGCACTGTATTGCAACATGTTTAATTCATCCGCGGTCGCTTCATGATCCAGTTCCCTTCCATCAGCGAAGAATTCAGCTTGCAATCCAAGATGAACAACAGCCCAAACGGTAGGGTTATGACCAAGAATATGCATTTTCATTTTGTGCTTCCAACTAGCAAACTTTGTGTCATCATAGTACGAAACTCTATGGTTATAATTTCCCTCGCTGGACGCCATACTCTCCTAGGTTGTGAAACCAATGCAATGGAGACCAAAGCTTTGATACCACTTGTAGGATCAAAAGTATGTCTAAAGGGGGGTGATTAGACTACTTGACAAAATAAAAATGATACCTTTTCCCAATTTTAAGTGTTGGCAGATTTTAGCAATGATAGCAAGTCAAGCACACCCTACGCATGCATATCTAAGAGTATATCAGTGGAAAGTAAAGACAAGAAAATGTAGTAGAGGATGGGTAGGAAGATCAAACGCAATTTGGAGACACGAAGATTTTTCCCGTGGTTCTGATAGGTGGTGCTATGGTACGTCCACGTTTATGGAGACTTCAACCCATAGAGGGTAACGGTCGCCAGAGTCCACGGAGGGCTCTACCCATGGAGGGTTCCATGAAGAAGCAACCTTGTCTATTCCATGATGGACTACATCCACGGAGGACTAGCCAAATTTGGGGTAGATCTTCACAAAGTAGGCAATCTCCATGCCCTTACTAACTTCTTGGTTCACTCCACAACACGAAGTAGGAGGATCCCAAGCGACACCTAACCAATTTAGGAGGCACCACCCTCCAAAAGGTAATAGGCTCGATAATGTCGATGAACTCCTTGCTCTTGTCCTTCAAGATGATAGACTCCCCAACACTCAATCACTCTCTCATAGATTTGGCTTTGGTGGAAGAGGTTGATTGGGTGGAAAGCAACTTGGGGAGGCTAGAGATCAAGATTCATATGGATGGAATGGAATGGCTTGATCTCAACACATGAGTAGGTGTCTCTCTCTCAGAAAAACTGATAAGATAAGTGGGGATCTGTTCTGAGTGCTTCTGTTGTGAGTGAGTGGTGGTGGAGGGGTATATATAGGCATCTCCAAAAACCCAACCGTTACACCTAAAGTGACCAACTCGTTTACACCAAAATATAAATCTCGGTGGTACCGAGTTGCTCCAAAGGTAGCAACTTTTGAATCTCGATGAGACCAATAAAAAGATCTCGACAATACCGATAAGGAGACCAATGGTCAGAATCCACAACTTGGTGACACCGATCCAAAATCACGGAATTTCTGATTTTGAGAATCGAGGTCACAAAAAGTTGGCAAGCTGAACTCGATGGCACCAAAGCAGTATCGGTTGCACCGATGATCTAGGGTTTGGCAGGGTTTTGTTTGAGTGGGAAATCGGTGGGACCAAGTGGGAATTGTTGGTTGCATCGATTTTCATGATAGGCTTGGCAGACTTTTGTGGAAGAGTTTGTGGGTGTTTTTGGTGGCTATCACTTCTGCACGTGGAGCATTTGTTTCACCAACAGTACCTTACCCCCTTTTAATAGTATTAGCTTTCCTATGGACTTAAAGTGATTTCTCACAAAGTAAAATGTAGATTCCTCTTGCTTGAAGCTTTACCAATCCAATTCCTTGCATCTAGGGGTTTCTCCACAATCTTTTTGCCAACCCATCATTGAAATTTTCCTGAAATATACTTAGTGGAAACATTAGTTCAGTTAGATATATGTTGTTATTAATTACCAAAACCACCAAGGGATCAAATGTGATTTCAGTTAGTAGGAATATTGGTATTAAAATTTGTTTTTTAATTCTCATCTAAGTATTGGTCATGGCATGGTGATGAGGTGTGAGCATTTTTATGTGTGAAATAAAATCCTATCGTGTTGTTTAAATCGGGGGCGCATGATGGTTAACTCCTCTCAACCTCCTCCCTACGGGCATGTGGTTATGATATACTTTGAGAGTGCTAATAAGGCTACACAATAAGTAGAGTTCTTTATGAATAATGTGAGTCCATGGATATACACACTCTCACCTTTCCATAATTTGCTAGCCTCTTCGGTACCGTGCATTGCCGTTTCTCACCTCAAGAGTCGGTGCAAACTTCACTAGTGCATCCAAACCCCGTGATATGATTCTCTCTATCACACATAAGCGACATTACATCTTCCTCAAAACAGCCACCATACTTACCTATCATGGCATTTCCATAGCCGTTCTGAGATACATTATCATGCAACTTCCACCATTCCGTCACATGACATGTGTGTTCGTCATCATATTCTTTTGCATGATCATATAGAGATGAGATAGTATTTGGGGCAAAAGGGACTTTGTTACTATCCTTTACCACACTTGTGGCTCAAAGTGGCACAATTTCCCTCATCTAGAGAGTCCCCAGTTTTGATACTTTCGTATACCAGTGGAGATTTTTCATTATGGAACTTGGCTTGTATATTCCGATGATGGGCTTCCACAAAGGTATGACATCATCATGAGCAATCAAGTTGGATGCACACCCACTTAGTTTCATTTGATATTTCATACACTTATATCTCTAGTGCATTAGTTGCATGGCAATCCCTACTCCTCACGTCGATATTGATTGATGGGCATCTCCATAGCGCGTTTATTTTCCTAGTCGATGTGAGACTTTCCCACATTTTTCCTCCTTTGATATCTACCACCATATTCTATTCCACCCATATGTTATATACATGGCTCACACTCATGTATTGCGTGAAGTCAAAAATGCTGAAGCGCATTAGAAGTACGATCCAATTGCCTGGTTTGACACCGGGGTGCTCATAATTTATACTTATACAGTGAAGATGGAGTCATGCCATGCTTAATATAATAAAATGAGTAGGGGGTAACATTCTTTAACGATTTTTTATATTTAAACAATAATTATTATGCTTCTTATGTTCATGGATATTACTATGTTAATTTCAATTGATTCATCGTTTCTCAATATCTACACCTGAAAGAGATTAGATGTTGGGTACCATGACACATCTCTGTTTTTCCCATTTACCTACTCGAGGATGATCAAGAATTAAGCTTGGGTATGTTGATATGTCTCCAATGTCTCCATAATGTTTGATTGTTTCATGCTACTATATTATCAATCTTGAATACTTTATATGCAATTATATGCTATTCTATATCGTTTTGGGACTAACTATTAACTAAGTGACCAGTGCGAGTTTTCGTTTTTTACCTGTTTTTGGACTGTTCAGAAAATCAATACCAAATGAAGTCCAAATGGGATAAAAACTTACACGAGTTATATTTGGACCAGAAGTGACCTAGGAAGCTTCGGGAGGTGGCCAGAAGACCGACAAGTGGCCACATGCTAGGCCGGCGCGCCCTAGGGGATAGGGCACACCCCCTTGATCGCGGGCCCCTCGTGGAACCTCCTCGCCTAATTTCACTTCTATATATTCCCAATTACCCCAAAAGCATCAGAGAGCTACCCCTAAAAAAATTCACCGCTACAAGTATATGTTCTTCCATGATCCCATGTGGAGGCCTTTTTCGGTACTCTGGTGAAGGGGGAATCCATCGTATAGTCCGTGTACATAAACCTTGTTGTCTCCATGATGATGTGTGAGTAGTTCCCCACAGACCATGGGTCCATACCTTCTTCTATCTCTTTAATCTTCAATACAAAGTTCTTCGCAAATCTCGCGATCATCTGTCCGATGTAATCTTCTTTTGTGGTTTGTATGTTGGGACCCGATGAATTGTTGGTTTATGATCAGATTATTCATGAAAGTAACTGAGTCTTCTCTAAATTCTATTATGCATGATTGTTATAGCTTTGCAAGTATCTCGGATATATCGGTTTGGTTTGGCCAACTAGATTGATTTATCTTTAGCGGGAGGAGTGCATTGTAGTGGGTTCAATCTTGTGGTGTTCTATATCCTAGTGACAGAAGGGGACAAAACACGTATTGTATTGTTTCTACTAAGGGTAAAACAATGGGGTTTGAACATATTGCTTGTATTTGTTTTTTCTACATCATGTCATCTTGCTTAAAGCATTATTCTATTTGTCATGAACTTAATACCATAGATGCATGCTGGATAGCGGTCGATTGGTGGAGTAATAGTAGTAGATGCAGATTCTTTTCGATCTACTTGTCATGGACGTGATGCCTATATACATGATCATTTCCATCAATACATCATCATAACTATGTGCTTTTCTATCATGTGTCTAACCGTCGTATGCTTTGTGATCGAGAGAGAAGCCTCTAGTGAACACTATGGCCCCTAGGTCTACTTAATCATATTTGCTAAAAACCTAAAAATACCTTGCGGTAATTTATTTAATTTATTTTCATTTTACTTTTATATTTATCTATCTATCACTATCAAAAGTAATCCTTGCAATTAACGAGTTCAAGGGCTTGACAACATCTTATCCTCGTTGGGTTCAAGTGTTTGGTTTTGTGTGTGCAAGTGTTGTTGAAGTCAAGTTGTCGTGGTTCTCCTAATGGTCCCATAACCTTGATTCTCACTGAGGGAAACACGTATCGGTACTATATTGCTTCACCCTTGCTCTTCGGCAAAAAACCCAACGCAGCTCACAAGTAGCATAGAACAACCTAGAAAAACACATCACAATTCTAAAAGCAAGAATCAACGTCTAAGAATTTGACCGACCCAAATTCAAAATTCAGGCGACTTACATGCAGCTAAAGTGTTCTTCTTTGCAGATAATGTCCTTGGTAGATAGGAATAACACACATATATATTGACATCCCTACTTGGTGTTTGATCTAGTCGCTTGACGTCTTGATGATAATTGTGACCTCTAGCCTTTGTACATCCATATGACATATCCCCATCCTCTTCATATCTGAAAAAATCAGGCAAGCCATTAGTGACGGAGCTATGTGTGCTCCTTGGGGGGGGCTATGTCCCCCCATACTTAGCAAAAAGTGTGAAGGAATTTTTTAGAGGGTTTAGATGAGGATAAATTTAGTATTTGCCCCCTCGGGTCTGCATGTTTTATTACCCCCCCCCCCTCACCACCACCACCAAACTTTCTCCCTAGCTCCGCTAATGCAAGCCATGGTCCCCACTTGGCATATGAAATACCTGCACACTACCATCTTTAGTTAGATGTCTCGAGAAAAGTTGGTAAGGTGGACCAAAATTCCACACATCTGTGCGAGTCAAACTGGCAAACACCTTGTTCTTGTCGCGTGATATTTCGTTCACCACTTTCTCGGTCTTCATATGATGATTATCTGAAATTTCAAGAAAATGGACTATCACTAGAACTGCATGCGACTAAAATAACCATAGGATGAATGATCCGAGTAGTGGAAACTTGTAGAGATTGATGGGCACACACTAAATGGAATGTGAACCCCTGGGTAACAAACCTCCATTCTGTAGATCATGGAATAATCGGATACATGCATACAAGAAGGAAGTGCATGAAACAAGGAGAGAAGAAACAAGTAATGCAGAGGGAAGCCGATCATTGGTCAAATTCCCGGTTGAGTAATGTAGGTTTAGGCGTATTTTGGTTCATAGGAATTGGAAAATCAAAGGAAGTGACATGCTGTGCATCTCAATTCCTATGGGGAAAGAGAAGTCATTTGAAGCATACAACAAGAATTGTTTCATTGAGTCTAGGCTAATGTTTTTTCCTTTGAAATGTGAATGATTGATTCCTATCCTACATAGGTATATGAATCCATTCCTACAAACCAAAGGGGTCCAAAGAATATAACTTTTCATTGAAAAATCCTATATAATTTCTACAAACCCCAAAGGAGCCTCGGAGTGGAAGATTTGGGGAACCTAGGGAAACCAAGAAACTTGGACAACAAAAGCGAACAACGAGCAGAAACAGTCAGGGGAAGAAGATCCCCCATTTGGAGTCTTGGAGTGTTTGTCACCTCAAATGTAACATGTCGAGAGAAGGCCCACATAGGCAGCAGAGAGACACCCCGCACATGCATACTCACTAATGTGCCATCTCAAGAGCTAGCAAAAATGGCAAGCAACAACATCGACGGACAACGAGAGGGGTAGGGGTGATCAAAGTGAAACAAAAGTAAGTAAATCCGCATCCATACATGTTAGTCTAGCCGTTGTAGAGAGGAGAGGAGGATTTTCCCCAACTCTGGCCTTGCCCGTCGTCCTCCTACCCATGTGACATAATCTTGCTAAATTTCAGTAATCAAGATTCATTCCAAATTAAAGCAGCAGAGGACAACAAAGAAGAGGAGGTGACGGGAAGGAAAGGAGAGTTCTTAGAGAAGGGAATGAACAAATATTTATTTCACTCTCACTACGGTTGAAATATCAATACTTGACCCTACCTCTCTGTGTTCCATAAACGGACCAAATGAGCTCACCTTGCATGGGCCAAATGAAAACCAAGCCCACATTAAATGCGAGCCAAGTTTTTCCAAATAAAGACAGGGCGGCCCTATGTCTCGGTGTACATGAGACAGAGGCAAGCCTTGTGTCAAGGGAGCTCTATATGGGTCGGTCTAGCTACGCAATAGGCTAGAACCTCCTTTTCCTGTTTTTTTGCATTTTTTTTTCGCTTCATTATTTACTTTTTTACTTGAAATATATATATATATATATATATAACAGAAAATCAATAAAAATATTTGCAGGTTTTGACGAAGCATTTAATTATTTTTAAATGTGTATAGAGAAATTATTTATCACGTATACGGAAAATTTGTTAAAAATAGATAATGTATTCAGAAAAATGTTAATCAAGCACTTGAAAAACATTTGAAAAAGTATTTGAAAAATATTAATGAAACATTTTAAAAATGTCTAATGTGTATAGAATAAAATATTGACCATGCATGAAAAAATGATGTTTTTTATCGTGTATATCAAAAAGGTTAATCAAGAATTTCGATAAAATGTTGAAGAACTATTTGAAAAATGTTAATCAAGCATTTGGGAATGTTAAATGCGTATAGAAAAATATTGATCATGCATTACAAAGCATAAATTTGTTTACCATGCATATAAATATGTTAAGCACACATTCGATAACATGTTGAACAAGTATTGGAAAAATATAAAAAATGTGTATAGAAAAAAATGTGACCACGAAAAGGATGAATGTTCTTATCATGTATAACAAAATTAATCAATCTTTTAAAATATTAAATGTGTATAGAAAAAATGTTGAGCATATATTAAAAAAATGGTCAAAAAATTGACCATGTATATAAATATACTAATAAGGCATTTCAGAAAAATGTTAAACAAATATCTGAAAATGTTAATCAAGCATTTCAAAATTGTAAAATGTGTATAAAAAATATTGACCATGTATTAAAAATGGTAAACTTGTATTTGAAATTGTTTAATCAACAAATTCAAAACATTGAATGTGTATAAAAAAATGTTGACCATGTATTTAAAAAATGTTAATCTGGTATTTGAAGAAAACTGATAAAAACAAGAACGAAAGAAGCAAAAACAAAGAAAACGAAGAAAAGAAACAGAAAAGAAAAACACAATGAAAACCTAGAAAAGATATGAAGAAAACCGAAGAAAGACAACGAAAAAAATAAAGGAAAGAAAACCAATAAAATAGAGAAAAGGGGAAAGAGACAACAAGAAATAAAAACTAAAAAAACCCAAAAAATCAGTGAAAACCAGATCTCTTCGCCTCCAGTATGGTTGCGCCCAGCTATCTAAGCAAGAAA
The DNA here is from genome assembly GCA_022496015.1 of Hordeum marinum. Lineage (NCBI taxonomy): Eukaryota > Viridiplantae > Streptophyta > Magnoliopsida > Poales > Poaceae > Hordeum > Hordeum marinum. Next base: position 430,761,589 of record CM039674.1, on the reverse strand, counting down.
CCGATGCTAGCCTATTGGCCAAAACTGATGTGCATCATCCCGAAGAACAGGTTCGATCCTTGAGTTTAAGTCTGCATGAGCGAGAGAGGAGAAGAAAATGGGCCAGCCCGATTCATACACCAGAGCAAAATTCCTTTAGTGAGAGCAAGCTATCATCTCGCTTAAAGCAAGAAATAGCTCTCGCGATGAAGAAATGGGATGGGGATGTCGGACGAAACTTTTAAGAAGACGAGAGATAAGATGGAGCCTTATATTCTTTTTAAGTAGTAGAGATTTCTAGAGTTTGATTGGTTTGTATTGCTTATTTTTTCATCGATCGATCCTAGCAAATTGATCAAAAATTCCCTTCCATTTCTACTCCAACACGTCTAGATGCTTAGCCCTGATGATGATCAATGTGGACTTACAAATATTTATTTGGCATCCATGTTGGCAAATAGCAAATTCTTGGTAATGGTTGCTTTTTAATGCATAAAATGAACATTCATGTTCATTTTGAAAAAACTGGATTCGTAGCATACAATATAATGTTGTAAACAAGAAGTTTGTGCTAGCAAGTTGTGTATATTAGCAATGTTAGAGCATCTACACCCGGACCTTTTATATCCGTCTAAAACACCCAGGCAACCCGTCTGTTCAGCGCCCGATCAGAGAATAGAGACCCAGACGGACGCCCTAAACGGGCCTCAAACACCCGGGCTGACTTGCATCCCTCATATCCAGCTCAAATATGGGGCCGATATGGGGGAGCCCGGGCATGTCCGACTCAAAGGCACGGCGCACCGTCGATCTCATGGCTGTCCCACAAATAAAAACATCGGGCTCAACGGTCTGAGACCCTATCTCACCCACTCTCATCTCTCGCTCCGTCCTCTCCTCTCCCCGCACCGATTCCGATCGAATCCGGCAAAATGTCAAGCTCAGGCAGGCGCTCCGCGACGACCTGGATTCAGACTATGACCGCTCCCTCCGCATCACCTTGGAGCGTTCCAAGGTGGAGATCGAGGGAAGCTTTGGATTTGCAGCCTTGCCACTTCCCCTCCGGTGCAGCTCTGACGCCGACGCTGGCCCCTCCCAGCCTGTGCACAGCTCTGACAGGCGGCCTACACAATCCGCGCCTCCCCTACGCTGTTCCTTGCCCCCGCCGGCTCCTGTACCCCCAGGTGGGCAACGGTGGGTTCTTGTGCCCACCCCACAGGTCCAGACGCGCACGCCGGAATCAGAGGCGTGCGCCGCCCGCCGCGAGAGGCAACGACAAAGGAGAGGTGGGGGCGGAGCAATCCATGCGTGGCCTCCGGTGGCTGGAGGCAGAGCCCGATGAGGACGCTTGGCTCTTCAAATGGGTCTACCGCCGGTCACTTACGACCGTAGAGACAGAAGCGCGGTGGCTTCACCGGAAGAACGTGAAGGCGCTCCTGATTGCCATTGAGTAGTCCGAGCACGAGGCGGCAGAGGCAACAGCAGAGGTAGCTTTGCTTGCCAAGCTGAAGCGGCAGCAAGACAGGGAGGTCCGGCGGCTAAAAGGGCTCGTCATCCTCTTCGAAGACGATGATGGTGACTATGGCTCCTCATCGGACGACTCATATGATTCGCCACAAGCTGCTGACTCCTACAACTGTGTCGGCGATCGGAAGGCCGGCAAGGAAGGAGTGACTGTCCGGCGTCTTCGTATTCGATTTCAAGTTTGTAGTAATATCCTATGCTCACCCCGTTTTATTTATATTTTAATTATGTGTAGGTAGTTCATAGTTTGGATTTGCCGATGAACTATGCTCCTTTTGTTTGCCGATGCAATCCGAGCCGATGAACTATGTTTTGATATACTTGTATGTAGCATTGCATGGGTTGTATCGTTTTGAGGGTCCGGATATGAAGGACGTGGATGTGGAAGGCAACAAATGAGGCACACCCAGTCAGTGTCTGCGGACGCGTCCGCAAGCGTATTAGGGGCCATATTAGCAAGTTCCGGTCATAGATGCTTGTGGGGACCCCGACACATAAGTTGTGATCACCGAATGCACGTGTACAGTGATCCCAGAGATCAATGCTCACTCAACACACAGAAGCTGAATAACAAGAGTCTTACATCCACACTTAACGTCTTACACAACTAAAGACCATGAAGGTCAAGTCTTACATAGATAGGGCCACACAGGCCAAACACTTAAAATAGAACAAGCAACGGAAATCTTGGTCGAAAGCGTGAACCCATGCCATCTGCCTTAACCTATAGGCATTCTGACTCGAAAGCATCCTAGTTCGTATGTTCATCTCCAACGAACTCTTCAACATACTGATGTTCTTCCATGCCTGGCTAATTAAATAACCAGTGGCAAGCCAATGAGTACTTTGAATGTACTCGCAAGCAACCCAAGTTGTGGAACAAGGTAGCAATGATGCATGATATAGCACTAAGTAGGTGATTTTGCGAAAAGCTAATTTGAATGCAAATGTCATGATCAAGTAACTAGTGAGCATGCATCAACAATTAGCAGATATCCATATGAACAAGTTATCGATATCATCATAAGCTAGGGGTTGAACACCTCGTGTTCACTCATCATACTAAGTCATCGGACTTAGATCACTTTGCAAGCTAGTCATCGGACTTAGCTCAAGTACCATCTTTGTCTCCAACACACCCACACACATCAGTTTGTGAAAACACTTGGACGTAGCACAAGAGCGGTCATCCAACTGTCCTTGACCGTGAACACGGCTATTCGAATAGTTTTACACTCTGCAGAGGTCTGCACACTTTACCCACACGACTCGGGGAAATTCCGTATCGTCCACGACTCGCGGTATATAACATAACCGAGGTAAGCACCCGAACAATGCCTTCCCCCACCGATACTAAACAGAGAGTCCACTCGATTGGTATCCAGCCCTCATGATGTACATTACACGAGCCTCACTCTAATCGTACCATCCATGAGGGGACCAACGATGTGCCCGGTGCCTGTGAAGACAGCGCATGATCGTACATACCGGTACGACCCCGTATCGAGAGTGACCACGCCACTCCCGCCACTAGTAATGTGGGCTCTTTGCCAGTACCCACCAAGGTAATCAACAAATCCCCTTTCCATAAGGGGTATCGTGGTTACGCATGTAAGGTTGGAGTAACGGTCACAACTTACACCAATCCGTTTTCGAAAACCACATCACTCTCTTGTCCCGACACACCACTTCTTTCTCAAGTGGTCACCCATCTCATCATCATCTCCCTCGGGCATTAGTGGCACCCGACGGGGTTTTCAGAAAAAATCTTTGACATCATTTCTTTTCTTGCCATCACTATGCATAAGTCCCATCCCATTTGCGTAGCATCTATTAGCAACCTAACTACTCCCACCCGCACAACCCTCATAAGGTGGTAGGGTCATGCACGATGCAAGTCACAACGGTAAAAATAATGGAGGTATCCCACCGAAGGGGGAACACCTCATCATGATCATTTCATTATATCAACAAGTGCTATATGACATGCGTGAAAAAGTTTCTTAACATGGTCAAAGGGCTGCTTGCCTGGCTCAACAAAGTCTCCGGGGTCTTCGAAGTCTTAGCATCCAACTTGTTTGTCAACGGCGCAATCTATCGTCGCAAAATAAAGTGATAAAAATAAGCAACACACAAAAACAGAGAACTCAACTACTTATTAAAAATGCTGATCTATTCTGATAAATACCCAATGTCATGCTAAAAATATTCTCCTGGGGTTTTGTTGTTAAAAATATTTTGGAAATAAATTAACAGAGTCAAAAAGGTGCCCAAATATAGGTTTTAAAATAAAACAGTAATAAAAATATTTTCAAACATTATTACAAATGGCACTATTAAATTCTAGGGATTATTTCAAGAACTAAGGTGGAAGAAATATGGGTATTGGATAATTATTTAGATCTGTGGAATTTTTGGAAGTAGGAGAAGAAAAGAAAAAGGAAAAGAAGTGGGCACAGTGCCCTGGCCGGAGGCGGCCAGCAACCGGGCCGGCCCAGAGGCCAACCTGCCCACGCGAACCGGCGCGCGCGTGCGCGTTCGAACCTGACGGTTGGGGCCCGAAGGCCAGTGATAGAGAGAGAAGGGGGAGGGAGGTGAGGATGATAGGCGGGCCCTGCCTGTCATCTTCAACCTCGCGACAGGGAGGCCGGCGAGCTCACTGGCGATGATGTAGGGCACAACGACGGCAGGTGAAGGCAGGGATGAGCTCAACATCGACCCGTCGTTCCTCTAGAGATGGAAGGGCGGCCCGAGGAGGTCGGGGTCATCGGCGGGGAGGAGGTCACGACGGAACCGCTTCGGGTGAGGGTTGTCGGCGTTGCTCGAAGCAGCAAAATGGTCGGGGAGGAAGGGGGAAGACGCGGGAGCTCACTGGGGGCACAAAGAAGGAGAAAGGAAGGTCGGAGCAAGTCGGTAGCCCGAGATCGACGAAGCCCCGACGCGGCGGTGCCTCGGTTGATCCCGAGCACAAGGGCTCCGGGCGGTCGCTAGAGCAGCTCAGGGGGAAGATTGAGAGTGGAAGGGGGCCAAGGGTGGAGAGAGGAGGAACCGGGGGGCTTAAATAGAGGAGGGGGCGGTGCACCATGGACCCGTGCGCCGGTGAGGTTGCTGCCGAGGCCAGAGGGGAGAGAGGGCTCGCGGGGCAGCTCAGGGGTGCTCCTGGGGCTGGTCTAGGCCCCAGGGGAGAGAAGAGAAAGAAAGATGCCCGCGCGTCTGAGCGCCCCGGTTGGCCGAACCTGGCGCCGCCGGACACGCGTGTGGGAGGCTGGAGGATAGAAGGGAGAGAGAGCGCCGACCGCTTGCCGTGTCACCAACACCGAGGGGGGCAGAAGGGACAAGCTGGGGCGGCCCGAGGCGGTCGGGGCTGCCCGTAGGCCAGCGGCTATAGTGCAGGTGTGCACTATAGCACGCTCCAGAGCATGAGCTCTGCATGCCAGGGCATTATTTTATCCCTCCTTGCGTGTCCTCTTGTGCCTTGGGGCTTTAGAAGATGCCCAACAGCTAGGAGGAGCTAGGGAGAGCTTTGGAGGAGCCTTAGGGCAGAAGGAAAGGGAAAGAGAGAGAGAGAAAAGATGTTGTCCAGGGGTGAAAATGGGGGTTTACCCCACCTCCTGGTGACCTGAGGACCTGGTTTTTTTACTGGAGGTACTAGGGCAATGCAAGAAGATGTCGTAAAAAGTTGGCGGCAAGGGTAAGAGGTAAAAATAGGGGTTTTACTCAATCACCAGAAGGTGTTCGGTAAGGTTTTGGGCAAGAAGATATTAACAACTAACTGAGATATTTATCAGGGTCAAAGGCTAGGTAGAAATGAGGGGATTCACCAAGTTTGACCTTAAGAGGAAGAAGTTGACAATGGAGATTTGATGAACCCTACAAATTAGCAGAATCAGATTTCTATAGATCCATTGATGCTAGGGTTTTACCCTTGATGCACCACTCAGTGTGTCATCACTATTTGTCCATTAGAGCATGCCCACAAAGTTTGAGGCCAAGGGGAGACACTACACAATGTAAAGTTTCTCAAATTTGATTCTAGACAGGAATGGTTTTGGGATGGTTTGATGAACCAAACCAACTTGGATTGATATGAAACTTTGCAAGATCATCATCCATGATAGTGTTGACTTGCTGGAATTTTCCTGGAATTTATTGAGAATATTTCTTATAGAAATATTCCAAAAGCTTGATTTGAACACAAAGGGTTTTGAGGGGATTTGCTTATGATCTGATCATGCCCTTGTGTTGAAACTTATATATATGGAAAATATATGTCCACTCAGTTTCTCTAAATTTTCTCAAATATTTTCCAATTATTTAAATATTTTTTCCTATGAAAAACATTTCTGGCCTTGAGAAAAAGCCTTTAAATAAAATGTAAAGATAATCTTTGAAAATAATATGTTGTGGTTTTGGGAAGTCTTATATATAGTGGGTTTGAAATAAAGCTTTTGGAAAAGAAGAATCCACCCAATTTGAGGATTTGCAATGCAAACGTCATTTCAGGGGGGTTTGGAAACTTAATTTAAATAAATCATTTTTCGTTGAATTTTTTTTGATAAAAATATTTTTTTGGCACTATTCACATGGCATGATCATTAGGCAAGAGGTTTGGAACAAGTAAGATGAATATGAAGTGGAATAGAACCTAGTAGTGCCACATAACACAATTATCAAACAAGCAAACAACATAGCAAACAAGCACAAGCACCTTGAAAAAGTTTTAGTTGGCTCCAAATTTTATAAACCCAAACATAACAATGTGATACAAACACAGGGTGTGATAGACCTTCCCCCCTTACAACAATCTCGTCCCCGAGATTCCTAGGCTAAGCGCTAAAAAGATAAGGGAACTCCGATCTAAGATAATCTTCATGCTCCCAGGTTGCTTTAGCTTCAGTGTGGTTGCTCCATTGGACCTTGAAATACTTGATGGTGCGGCTTCGGGTGCAGCGCTCGGCTTCATCCAAAATGCGAACTAGCCTCTCAGGATAAGTGAGATCTGGCTGAAGATCGATGGCTTGATGGTGGACGTCCTTGTAGAGGTCGGGGCGGTTGGGAACTTGCATACACTTCAGGAGCTGTGACACGTGAAAGATGTTGTGCACATCTGACAGCTCGGAAGGTAACTTTAGCTTTTACGCAACTTCTCCTCGTCTATCGGTGATCTTGAAGGGGCCGATGAATCTTGGTGTGAGCTTCCCTTTGACCTGGAAATGCTTGTTCCCTTTGATAGGCGTGACTTGGAGGTAAACATGGTCCCCAACACGGAAACTCATGTCTCGATGATGAGAGTTAGCGTAGCTCTTCTTCCTAGTCTTGGGGGTCTCAAGGCATTCTCGGACAAGTTGAACTTGCTCTTCGAATTCACAGAGGATGTCTAGCACAAAAACTATTCCTTTTCCGGTCTCTGACCAGTTGAGGGGAGTACAACACTTGCGTCCATACAACACCTCAAATGGTGCCATCTGAAGACTCAACTGATAGCTGTTGTTGTATGGGAACTCGGTGAATGGTAGGCAATCTTCCCACTTGGCTCCATATGCCAAAACACAAGAGCGGAGCATATCTTCGAGTATCTGATTTACTCGTTCCATTTGCCCACCGGTCTAAGGGTGAAATGCAGTGCTGAAGGAGAGCTTGGTTCCCAACGCTTCTTGGAACCAATTCCAGAATCTTGAGGTAAACTAGGTTCCTCGGTCCGACACAATTTCATTAGGAACCCCGTGGAGGCTAACAATCCGGTTAATATAGAGGTTGGCCAACTAGTTCCCATTGTAGGTCATCTTGACAGGAATGAAGTGGGCTACCTTAGTCAGGTGGTCGACAATGACCCAAATGGAGTCATGTCCTTTGCTCGACCTCGGCAAACCGGTGATGAAATCCATCCCGACTTTATCCCACTTCCATTCAGGCACTCTGAGGGGCTGCGGTAGTCCAACGGGTCGCTGATGCTCAGCCTTGACCCTCTGGCATATGTCACACTTAGCCACGAACATGCCTATCTCCCGTTTCATGCCATGCCACCAGAATCTTGCCTTGAGGTCTTGATACATCTTGGTTCCTCCAGGATGGATGGATTATGGAGTTTCATGAGCTTCTTGCATGGTCAGGTTCTTGAGATCTTCCTTGTTGGGTACACAAATGCGAGTCCCAAACCATACAACTCCTTGTTCATCCACCGAGAATCCTGGGGCCTTGCCTGCCTTGATCTTCTTCTTGATGCCTTCAATGCTCTCGTGTCCCTTCTGGGCTTCCTTGATATCATCCATCAAGGTAGGCTTTGATTTGAGGTTGGCGAGGAATCCTGGTGCAACTAGTTCCAAGCCGAAGCTCTCAAGTTCTTCATACAGGGCGGGTAGCCTTTCCTTAATCATAACATTCAAGGAACAAGCCTTTCTGCTTAAGGCGTCTGCTACCACGTTGGCCTTTCCGGGGTGGTATTGAACACTGGGGTCATAGTCCTTGATAATTTCCAACCATCTTCGATGCCTCATGTTCAACTCCCTTTGAGTGAAGATATACTTCAAACTCTTGTGGTATGTGAATATCCCACATCGCTTCCCCAGAAGGTAATGTCGCCATGTCTTCAAGGCATGAACCATGGCGGTTAACTCAAGATCATGAGTGGCATAGTTCTCTTCATGGGGTCATAGCTGTCTTGATAGATATGCTACAACTCTGCCTTCTTGCATCAGAACTCCTCCAAGCCTAGTTCTTGATGCATCACAATAAATCACAAACTCCTTGTGACTATCGAGGGTGGCCAAAACAGGGGCTATGGTCAATCTCTTCTTGAGCTTCTGGAAGCTTTCCTCCCACTTAGAAATCCATTCAAACTTCTTGTCCTTCTTCAAAAGCTGGGTCATGGGTCAGGCAATGCTTGTGAACCCTTCCACAAACTTGCAGTAATAACCCGCGAGTCCGAGGAAGCTCCTGGCTTGCTTCAGGGTGGTTGGGGTTTGCCATTCAGTCATGGCTTCAATCTTGGCAGGATCCACTGACAATCCTTCTACAGTCAACACATGACCCAAGAATCCAACTTCATGCAGCCAAAATTGACACTTGCTGAACTTGGGATAAAGCTGGTGCTCTCGAAGCTTCTCTAGGATCAATCTCAAGTGTTCCTCATGTTCTTCTTCAGACTTGGAGAAGACGACTATGTCATCAATGAAGATAACAACGAACTTGTCCAAGTACTCCATGAAGACTTTATTCATGAGGTATGTATTCATACAGGCCATACCGGGTTATGAATGTCGTCTTCGGGATATCTTGGGGTCTAATCTTCAGCTGGTAGTACCCAGACCTGAGGTTGATCTTAGAGAACACCTTGGCTCCGTTCAACTGATCAGACACGCCTTCAATCTTGGGGACTGGGTACTTGTTCTTTATCGTCACCTCATTGATGGAACGGTAATTGACGCAAAGTCTGATAGTCCCGTCCCTTTTTGACACAAATAGAACAGGTGATCCCCAAGGAGAGGCACTTGGGAAAATAAATCCTTTTCTGAGTCACTCTGCCAGTTGCTTCTTCAACTCAGCCAACTCTTCGGATCCCATCCTGTAGGCCTTCTTATAGACGGGCCTTGATCCGGGCATAATCTCAATGATGAACTCAATGTTTCGGTCAGGAGGCATTCCGGGCAGCTCATCAAGAAACACATCCGGGTACTCACATACCACTGACACTTGATCCAACTCAACTCTCGATAGGCAGTTAGCCTAAGGGGCTTGAGTGGAGGCAGGGTTGGGAACATACTTGACTTCCACTCCTTGGCTATTAGTCATGGTGACAATCCTTTTGGCATAGTCCAGCATGCCCTGGTGCTTGGTTAACCAGTCCATGCCTAGGATCACATCCAAACCTTCTGACTTCAGGATGATAAGATCCGCTAGGAAGTCTACCCGTTGATGTTAATCTCAACTCCCTTACAACCTATCCCAGACTTCATAACTGATCCTGGGGTTTGTATCAACATACAACTACCCAGGGGTGTAGGTTTCATGCCACTCTCTAGTGCAAAATTTGGGGTGACAAAAGAATGCGAAGCTCCACAATCAAATAGTACTGTTGTTGGGGTTGAGTTGACGAGGAACATACCTAGTATGACGTCCGGGTCTTCCTGGGCTTCCACTGCGGTGATGTGATTCACATGACCCTTTCCGTTTTTGGGCTGGTTGCGGGGAGCGGGGTTCCTTGGTGGTGCTCCACGGGCTTGACCTTGAGCTGGCGCATTGGGGCGCGGTGCATCTGGCTTCTTGTTGGGACACAGCCTAGAGATGTGTCCTGGCTGACCACATCCAAAGCAAGCGACTTGTCTAGGGTTGTTGTTGAAGTTTCTGCCACCGTTGTTGTTATTGGGGTTGTTGTTATAAGCTGGCCTGGGATTGGCATACTGCTGAGGCTGGTAGCTGGATGAGGCGCAGGAGGTCTAGCCTGCTGCGGCTGATAGGTTGGCTTGGCCGGGGCTGGCTGCCAGGGCGAGGCTTCTAGTTGCTTGAGCTTCCCTTGCTGATCATCTTGCGCTTGCGAGTGTCATCTATGGCACGACGCTTGTCTTCCAGCATCAGGGCCTTTTTCACCAAGTCGAAGAAGGTTCGACAGTCTCAAACGATGAGCTTGTCACAACCCTAGCAAGTTGTCCTAGGATAGCATTTGTGTTTGCATCATCATCATCATCATTGCATTAATGTGAAATGGGGAGAAAGAAAAGAAACCCCAAGCACTTAATGAAATAAAGAAATTCAAGTTTAGTGAAATTTCAACAAATCAAAAATGCCCATAAAAAATGTTCCCTATGTCTGATAGATTTGGATAAAGTTATAACAGGGAACATTTAAAATATTTGAACCTCAGAAGCAATTTAGAAATAATGATTAAAGCCTCTGAAATTGATAAATAAAGCATTATCATTATTCTTATTTCCAAAATAACCTGAAACTTTTATTACAAGTTTGAAATATTCAAACTTCATTTTAGGAAATATTTGGATCATTTTGAAAAGTCAATTGGACCTGCAAATAAAATAAAGAAAAGTCAAAAAACAGAAAACAAAAACAAAAAAAAGAAAGCTACCTGGGCCAGGGGAGAGAAGCCGGCCCAGCCCACACGGGCGAACCGGTCATCTCCCACCTCTGGCCAGGAGGACGCCGGGCGTGTGGTCGCCGCGCGCCGGCCACCTCCTCCTTGCCTGGCTCCTTGCTGGAGGGCTGGGAGTGCGCCAGTGTGAAGCTCCTCACCGTCGTGCCCCTTCTCCTCTCTCTCTCTCTCCCGCGAGCGCTCTCTCTCGCACGCGCATTCCCCTTTCTGCCGCCGCCATGGCCGACCTGCGCTTCTCCGTCGTGCCGACGTTCTAGCCACCCCCGAACCCATCTGAGCCTGCCAGAAGCTCCGCCTAGACCTCATCTTCCTCCTAGCCAAGCTACGCATCGCCGAAAGCCCCCTGTCAACGGCGCGCCATTGGCTTCCTCCTCGGGTCGCCGGAAAGGGAATCGAAGCTCGCCGCCGTTTCAGACTGTCCCCGAGCCTGCTTCCGACGCCCTTGCGATCGCTGTGAGCTCCTGCTCCTTCTCCCCTCCTTTCCCCCTTCGATAGAGCTCTGTAGCGCCGGATTCCTCCGAACCCCAAAGCTTCCTGCCGCCGGCGAGGTCGTGGTCGCCGTTGTGGCGACCCAAGCTTGCATCTGAGCACGCGATCGTGCTCAGAAGTTTTCTGGTAGCTTTCGGAGGCCCCATCTGCCCCGTTTGAGCTCCGGCTCGACGAGCCCGTGCTCGCTCGAGTTTCGGCAGCCGCCGTGCTCGTCGCCGGTGTCAATTCCGAGCACCCCAGCCCCTGGGAGGTATCGGGTTCGATGCGCGCGAGCAGTGCGAGCCGTCTGGTGCCCTCCCCCGTCTGTTTGGTCGCCGGAGACGCGGTTCCGGCGAGTCGCCTCCATGCGGATGGTCGCCGCCGGCCTCACTCCGGTGGGTGCCGACGTGGCACTCATTATGGGGCTAATCCCCCTAATTAGTTCGGCCCAAGTCGCTGAAAGTGGGACCCCAGAGGTGGGTCAAACCTCAGTCAGCGCGGGATTAAGACCCCTGATGCTGACAGGGAGGTCCCACCTTGTCAGGTTTGACCTGGAGCTGGTCAGCCGACCAGCTGACATCAGGATGACGTCAGGCTGATGTCATAATTCAATTTCTTATTTAAAAATAATTCCAAAAATTATTTAAAACTTTGAAAAATCATATAAATTAATCTGTAAGTCAGATGAAAATAATTTATATATGAAAATTGATTAGAAAAATCCAATGAATCCAATGGTGCTATTATAATGCATGTTAGAGAAATATAAATAGGTGAACATGGACATTTGCCATTAGGTTAATATATGGAATTTGAAAGAATAACAACTTTGAACCTATATTCAAATCCATTTCAAATTGACATGATCACCAGTTGCATTAGCTCACCCATGCATATTACTATGCCATGATCATGCATCATATTTTTGCACTTGCGTGTATTGATTGTTTCTTATCTGCGTTGCGGTAGGCCCTAATCCGGAAGATACCACCCCGTATCCCGACAAAGGAGAGAACTCCTCCGCAATTCAGCAAGGCAAGCAACCCCATTGATCATTCCGATAACATCCCACTCTCTCGCTCCTGCTCTCGTATATTGCATTAGGACAAATGATCACATGTCAGTCATACACGGTAGATGATCCTATTCTTATGCATGACCTGATCTTGTCACAGTAAATAGCTAAACCTTGCAACCTAGCATACCTGGTAGATGCTTGTGCCATGATGTGCTTAGTTCACTTTGCCTGCTATGCATGCTATGCTTAGAGTTGTGTCAGGTCTGTTCCATCTGGGTGATGAACTGAGTGAATCCATGTTGTCTGATGTGATGAGCACATCATGAATTAGATTTGGTATAGGTAGCGATGAGAGGCTATGTAGGAGTACATAGTGGGTTGTCTCAATGGGACCGTTCTTAGGAACTGGGTTCCGTGTTTGTGATCCAAGACTAGTTACTACCACATGCTGGGCCCTGAAATATGACCCCGCTCGACTTATCAGTCGCTTAGTCCTTGGTCCAGCTATTGCAAGTAGTTTCTGGTGTTTATAGCATGCTGGAGGCCGTGCGTAGCGCTGATCCTCGGGGTGGGTTATGACGCGGTAGGCAGTGGCACGGTGTACCAAGGGTCACCCGAATGGAGGGCTTGGGAACCTTGCGCACATCGTTTGGGACCGTAGCGGAAACTTCGGCCAGACTTCCATGTGGGTTCAGTCTCAAATAGGCGATAGCCTGGACTAGAGGTCTTATGTGACTGACGGTCATGGCCGACTCCCTCGCTGGGCATCCGCTTGAAGGTTGCCAAGGTGCATGGTTTATGGCACACAGCGATAAGTGGCGAGAGCGTGTGTGAAGAAGTACACCCCTACAGGGTATGAATCTATTCGAATAGCCGCGTCCTCGGATATGGACTACTTGGAGAACTTATGTTGTTCATAGATAATCAAATGGATACTCCTAAAAATATCAAGAAAAGTGTGAGTACCGTGAATGGAACTCTTCCGGAAGGGGAAGGTGAATCCATGGTAGTGTATTATGATGGAGATAGTGGACTTGTGTGCCATAACTGAAATTGTAACCAAGAGTTTAAAACTGAGTAGTGTAGGATAGCCATGAGTCAAAGCTGGCATTTCTGCATGAACTCCCCCCCCCCCTTGTTGATACATGAGCATAAATAGACTAGGTCTGTTTTAAAGACTTGGTGAGTATGATTGTACTCATCCTTGCTTAATAAATGTTGCAGAAGAGAACCAGGACCCATCAGGTGGGTTCTATCTAGACGTTGACGATGCCGAATAGCTGGTGTCCCAGCTATGATCTTGCCCGTGTGGTGGGCTGTAGATAGTCAGGCTGTGTGCCTCTTTTCTATTTTGCCGTCTGTACTCAGACAACTTAAGTTTTCGCTGGCTTGTATGACTTTGTTTGTATGACTTGAGTGTCGGGTCATGTGACCCCTATCTGTAAGAACATATTATGCAAGGCTCGTCTGAGCCTCTTAAATAAAAGTCATGTTGTTGTATGGTTATGTTGTGATGCCATAGTTGTATCTATGCATATCGGGCATGTCGTGCGTACGTGTGACGTGCAACGGTATGTATGGGATCCGACACCTAGTTGTGTGCCTTTAGTAGTACTCTTTACGGGAAACTGCTTCTTTGTGCTTCCACCGAGCCATGGTAGCTTGCTACTGCTCTGGACACATTGATTGACCGGCATGTATCCTTCTATGCTGCTGTGTCTGTCCCTTCGGGGAAATGTCTCGCAGTGTAATGGAGTCCCTGTAGCCTGGTACAACTCATTACGTGCAGTGATGGCATTTATGCCCCATGACGTAATGGAGTCCTTGTAGCTTGCTATGACTCGTCTACACACGCTTGAGGCCGACACCTGCATTGCTGGGTTATGTATGCTTGTTTCCGTACGGATGTGCCACTTGGGTTCTATGACTAGTCATGTTGGCCCGGGTTCTTAGTTGTGTGATTGCCAGCGACATGTTCACATACGTGAGCCAAAAGACGCAAACGGTCCTGGCCAAGGTAAGGCTGCAGCCGTGGGGTTACCGTGCGTGAGGCCACAAAGTGATGTGACTTGTTACAGTATGGAATCATATGACTTAGGATCGGGGTCCCGACAACATTGGTATCAGATCCTGACTGACTGTAGGACTACCAAGCCAAACCGGTCGAAGTTGAGTCTAGAAACACAATAGATAAGTAAGGGAATTGATTGTGGAAGGGAACGTAAGGCTCTTTTTACTCCTCTTCCCAAGTTATTCCATGCTGGGTCATTCTCATCTTTTCTACGGGGATAGGAACTAGGATTCTCATCTACTGCTTACGATGACGAGTTACTAGCCATGGACCAATAGCTAGCTTTTTTGTAAGTGAGTGCAGTTATTCAAGTAATGTTGTTGTGACAAACAGATGGAGAAGAGATTTGAGTGTAGATAGTCGAGTGGTTATGCCTTTCCAATATTTTCAATTGTCTCAAAAAATTTCTCGAGCAATTACACCCGTTATGCTGTCCAATTTCTGCTAGGATCTCTAATGTCTTTGCATCATTCTCTATTCAGATGCCCTCTCGTCCTTTCCGTCAGGTGGTCCGTTTGACCAGGTGCATCGATGTGCCGGGTCACACGGCCATGTTGGTTAGAGTTATGATGGAGGCTGGATACCGCTGGTACCCAGAGTACACAGTGGAGGAGCAGTATCGAGATTTCAACCAGAGTCAGTATCTGTGTATCGTTAGGATATATCCTTCATTTCCTAGAGCTGCAGAGCTGCTTCACTGGACTCATGGATTGGGAGTTACCATAGATATGGCAGTTCAGGAAGCCGCATACACCATGCTGACTATCATGAGGTTTCACCATGGTCTGCTACAGAACACGGAGTTCTGCTATGTTCCTGCTTAGATGGGAGGAGAGGATGGATACTTAGTGCAGCCTACTTTGATCATTCTCATGAGGACCCTAGGCTGTAGGTGACCGCTCAGATGTTGGAGAACAGGGATCGTGATGCACGTGCCCTTCGTATGGAGCTCTATGCTACCCGTGCCCGTCTTTGGACAGCCTTGACACAGTTGGCACCTGTCGTTCAGACAGGCTATGGAGATTTGGAGATGTTGACCCCATCGCAGACTCATTTGCCAGCACACGTAGACTAGCCTGATGTTGGAGGCATCACCCCTCTTCGAGGACCGCTGTTGCCGCCGACAAGGGGACCAAGCCCACATCCGTGTCCTTATTGTTTCCAGGGATCCCAGGCTAGAGTGTTTCCAGATCCTCAAGTTCAGCTCCCAGGTCACGGGGGTAACCTGTACGAGGCATTCTACGGTGATGTTTGAGTGCGTGGATGTTAGTCCTAGTATGGTAGTAGTCGTATCGCCACAGTCCTGCGTGTCTTGTGGGATATGACCTAGGTCGAGAGTTGAGTTCCGGAGGTGTAGATAGATAATGTATAGGAAGCTTGTAATGCCTCCGATGAGTTGTGTCATATCTCCGTAATTGTTTTCAGCTTGGGCTTGTACTGAACTAAGTCATGGTGTGTATGAAACCTAATGTTCATATGGTAGTTGCTTACCATGTTGATTGGTGTTTATCCTACATGCCATGTTGACCAGTACATTCCTTAATTCATGTCTTAGAGTTGATGTTCTCTATGTCTAAGCTGTGGATTGCTTTTCCCAGGATGGTAGCAACTAGGAACAATCCCGTGCCAGCTCCTGAGCAGGGCGAGGGAAGCCAGCCAAGGCAAGAGGAGCTGCCACATGCACCATCCCTGGCAGAGGTGATGCTAGAGGCTGAAAGGAATAAGAGGGAGACCAATAGGCAATTGGAAAGAATTGAGCAAAACATAGCTTGTGCTCCCCGCAATGATCACCACGATGGAGTATCACTTGGTGACTTTATCAAGCTGTGTCCGCCCAAGCACCATCATTCGATCGACCCCCTCGATGCGGATGATTGGCTGACGAGTATGTTCCACAAGATACGGGCTGCCAATGTGCCCAGGGCCAACAAGGTGTCTTTTACCACCTACTTTCTGGAGGGACCTGCCAACCTATGGTGGGAAAGCTATGAGGCTATGCGTCCCCAGGGACCTACACCAACCTGGGTAGAGTTCAGCGTCGCATTCCGTATCCATCACATCCCAGAAGGGCTGATGGATCGCAAAAGAGAGGAATTCTGTGCCTTCACCCAGGGCAGATTGTCAGTGGATGCATACAGTCGCGAGTTTGGTAATCTTGCTCGCTATGCTCCAGAGGAAGTCTCAACTGATGCTAAGAAGCATGCTAGGTTCCGCAAGGGACTTAATGCTGAGCTTCGCCAAGATCTACGCTTACACGAGTGCACCACCTTCCAGGCTCTCGTCAATAAGGCCATCAATGCCGAGTCAGGACAAACTGACTACGAGGCTACGAGGAAGCATAACCGTGACTTCAATCCTGCATCGGGTTCAGGCCCTAACAAACGCCGAGTGTGGGTGCCCAATGCAGCTTTGCCGTCAAGATACACCGCGAGGCCATCCTTCCAGGCACCTTGTCCTGTTCAGTCCAACCCTCCACCCAGACCATTTGGAGGACCGCCTACAAATGTTGCACCTCGTGCTACAGTGGTATGCTACAAATGTGGAGAACTGGGACACTATTCTCATGAGTGTCCCCGGAACAATGCTAAGCCCGCTGGACGTGGAAATCCAGGAAAAGCCTTCTATGTGAAGCCAACTCCTACCCGTGGGTGAGTGAATTATGTGTCTGCTGAAGAAGCCCTTGAAGATCCTGATGTTATTCTAGGTACGCTTCTTGTTAATAGCCATCCAGCATCTGTTCTATTTGATACTGGGGCATCTCATTCATTCATCTCAGAAAGTTATGCACAGTTGCATAACATGTCCTTCTGTGACATGCCCACTCCTCTAGTAGTTCAGACTCCTGGTTCAAAATGGCAAACTTCTAGAGTGAGTCATGACAATGAAATTCTGGTGGATAGACTAGTATTCCTAGCATCTTTGATAGCTCTTAAGTCTTCGGACATCAATATCATTCTAGGTATGGATTGGATGAAAGCCCACTATGCCAAGATTGATACTCATTCTAGGAATGTTCAACTTACACATCCATCGGGTGAGATAGTTAATGTGTCTACTCGAACAACCAAGCGCCAACTCTATTCCCTAAATGCTAGCCCTCTTCTAGAGTTAGAAGATATTCCGGTAGTCTGTGATTTTCCGGATGTCTTCCTAGAAGAACTGCCAGGTATTCCGCCTGTCAGAGATGTTGAGTTTGTGATAGAACTTATTCCAGGGACAGTCCCAATAGCCAGAAGACCCTATAAGATGGCACCCTTAGAAGTGGCCGAGCTAAAAACCCAACTCGATGAAGCTTTGAAGAAGGGTTTCATCCGTCCTAGCTCTTCTCCTTGGGCTTGCCCCGTCCTCTTCATTAAGAAGAAGGATGGATCGGATCGGATGGTTGTGGATTACCGACCAGTGAATTTGGTCACTATTAAGAACAAGTATCCGCTCCCCAGGATCAACGATTTGTATGATCAACTCGCTGGATCCTCTGTCTTCTCCAAAATGGATTTGAGGTTGGGATACCATCAAATCAGAATTAGAAACGGGGACATTCCAAAAACGGCTTTTGTTACTCGTTATGGTCAATACGAGTACACCGTCATGTCCTTCGGTTTAACCAATGCTCCGGCCACCTTCTATCGTCTGATGAATTCGATCTTCATGGAGTATCTGGATAAGTTCGTCGTGGTTTACCTCGACGACATACTCATCTACTCGAAGAACGAACAAGAACATGCCGAGCATGTAAGGCTGGTATTGATGAAACTTCGAGAGCACCGCTTATATGCCAAATTCTCCAAGTGTGAATTCTGGTTGCCAAAAGTGACCTATCTAGGCCACGTAATCTCTGGTAAAGGAATTGCTATCAATCCCGAGAGAGTTCAGGCCGTCCTTGATTGGACTCAACCTGAATCGGTTAAGCAAGTAAGGAGTTTCCTTGGCTTAGCGAGCTATTGTCGCCACTTTGTTGAGAACTTCTCCAAGGTTGCGAAACCTCTGACTGAACTCCTCAAGAAAGATAAAAAGTTCAAGTGGACCCCACAATGCGAGCATAGTTTTCAGGAGTTGAAAAGACGATTGACCTCTGCTCCCTTTCTGGTGCCACCAGATTTCTCTAAGGACTTTATTATCTACTGCGACGCCTCGCGACAAGGATTAGGTTGCATTCTCATGCAAGATCGTCATGTGATTGCATACGCATCTCGACAGTTGCGTCCACATGAGGATAATTATCCAACACATGATCTTGAGCTTGCAGCTGTAGTCCATGCACTAAAAACATGGCGACATTATCTTCTGGGTAATCGTTGCGAGATATACACTGATCACCAAAGTCTGAAATATATCTTCACCCAGCCAGATTTGAATCTCAGGCAAAGACGGTGCGTAGAGTTGATTACAGATTACGACTTAGGGATAACCTACACCCCGGGGAAAGCCAATGTCATGTCTGATGCACTAAGTCATAAGTCTTATTGTAACAACCTGATGTTACAACAAGGTCAACCGCTTATCTATGAGGAATTCCGAAAGTTAAACCTTCACATTCTTCCTCAAGGATTCCTATCCAACCTGGTGGCGAAACCTACTCTTAAGGATCAAATCATAGCTAGCCAAAGGCGTGATAAGGTAATTTCCCGGATCAAAGAGAACCTCATTAGCGGTCTCGCTAAGGACTACTCTATAGATGATCAAGGTGTAGTGCTCTTTCAGGGCCGTTTGGTGGTTCCTAAGAGCCAACATCTCCGGCAGCTGATTCTTAAGGAGGCTCATGATTCTCCTCTCACAATTCATCCGGATAGTACCAAAATTTATCAGGATCTACGCCAGAGGTTCTGGTGGACTAGGATGAAGAGAGAAATTGCTCAGTATGTTGCTAACTGCGACGTTTGTCATCGTGTGAAAGCAGAACATCAAAGGCCTGCTGGCACCCTTCAACCTTTAGCTATTCCTGAATGGAAATGGGATAAGGTCGGTATGGATTTCATCATGGGTTTTCCTAGGACCAAGAGAGGGAACAATGCTATATTCGTAGTCATTGATCGACTCTCCAAAGTGGCTCATTTTCTTCCTGTTCGTGAAAGCATTACTGCTAGTCAGCTAGCGAAGTTATATGTTTCTCGAATAGTTTCTCTTCATGGTGTTCCTTTGGAGATTAACTCAGACCGCGGAAGTATCTTTACTTCTCGATTTTGGGAGAGTTTTCAAACCGCTATGGGGACTCATCTATCCGTTAGCACTGCCTTCCACCCTCAATCAAGTGGTCAAGTTGAGCGAGTCAATCAAATTCTCGAAGACATGCTCCGAGCTTGTGTTATATCCTTCGGTATGAATTGGGAGACTGCCTTCCGTTTGCTGAATTTGCATATAACAACAGTTATCAATCAAGCTTGGGCAAAGCCCCTTTTGAAGTTCTCTATGGACGAAAGTGTCGAACACCTCTTAACTGGTCAGAAACCGGAGAGAGGCAACTCTTTGGCCCGGATATGATTCAGGATGCAGAGGAGCAAGTTTGCATTATTCGTGAAAAGTTGAAAACAGCCCAATCCCGTCAAAAGAGTCAATATGACCGTCATCATAAGTCTGCGACCTATGAAGTTGACGAGAAGGCTTACCTTCGGGTTACCCCTCTGAAGGGTACCCATCGATTCGGTATCAAAGGCAAGTTGGCTCCTCGTTACATTGGACCTTTTCACATTCTTGCTAAACGAGGAGAGGTTTCCTACCAATTGGAACTTCCGCCGCATCTTTCCAAGGTTCATGATGTCTTTCACGTCTCGCAACTTAGGTGTTGCTTTTCGTACCCTGTCCACGAAGTAGACCACGAAACGCTTGATCTCCAAGATAACCTTACATACAGAGAATACCCAGTTCGTATTCTCGATCAAGCTGAGCGTACCACTCGACGTCAAAACATCAAGTTTCTCAAGGTTCAGTGGTCGCATCATTCTGAAAAGGAGGCGACATGGGAAAGAGAAGATCGTCTTTGACTAGAGTACCCCGTGCTCTTCCCGATGACTTCAAAATCTCGGGCCGAGATTCTTTTCAGCGGGGGCGAGTTGTCACAACCCTAGCAAGTTGTCCTAGGATAGCATTTGTGTTTGCATCATCATCATCATCATTGCATTAATGTGAAATGGGGAGAAAGAAAAGAAACCCCAAACACTTAATGAAATAAAGAAATTCAAGTTTAGTGAAATTTCAACAAATCAAAAATGCCCATCAAAAATGTTCCCTATGTTTGATAGATTTGGACAAAGTTATAACAGGGAACATTTAAAATATTTGAACCTCAGAAGAAATTTAAAAATAATGATTAAAGCCTCTGAAATTGATAAATAAAGCATTATCATTATTCTTATTTCCAAAATAACCTGAAACTTTTATTACAAGTTTGAAATATTCAAACTTCATTTTAGGAAATATTTGGATCATTTTGAAAAGTCAATTGGACCTGCAAATAAAATAAAGAAAAGTCAGAAAACAGAAAACAGAAAAAAAAAGAAACCTACCTGGGCCAAGGGAGAGAAGCCGGCCCAACCCACAGGGGCGAACCGGTCATCTCCCACCTCTGGCAAGGAGGACGCCGGGCGTGTGGTCGCCGCGCGCCGGCCACCTCCTCCCTGCCTCGCTCCTTGCTGGAGGGCTGGGAGTGCGCCAGCACGAAGCTCCTCGCTGCCGTGCCCCTTCTCCTCTCTCTCCCGCGAGCGCTCTCTCTCGCGCGCGCATTCCCCTTTCTGCTGCCGCCATGGCCGACCTGCGCTTCTCCGTCGTGCCGACGTTCTAGCCACCCCCGAACCCATCTGAGCCTGCCAGAAGCTCCGCCCGGACCTCCTCTTCCTCCTAGCCAAGCTAAGCATCGCTGGAAGCCCCCTGTCGACGGTGCGCCATCGTCTTCCTCCTCGGGTCGCCGGAAAGGGAATCGAAGCTCGCCGCCATTTCAGACTGTCCCCGAGCCCGCTTCCGACGTCCCAGCGATCGCTGTGAGCTCCTGCTCCTTCGCCCCTCCTTTCCCCCTTTGATAGAGCTCTGTAGCGCCAGATTCCTCCGAACCCGAAAGCTTCCCACCGCCAGCGAGGTCGTGGTCGCCGTTGTGGCGACCCAAGCTTGCATCTGAGCACGCGGTCGTGCTCAGAAGGCTTCCTGGTAGCTTTCGGAGGCCCCATCTGCTCCGTTTGAGCTCCGGCTCGACGAGCCCGTGCTCGCCCGAGTTTCGGCAGCCGCCGTGCTCGTCGCTGGCGTCAATTCCGACCACCCCAGCCCTTGGGAGGTATCGGGTTCGACGTGCGCGAGCAGTGCGAGCTGTCTGGTGCCCTCCCCCATCTGTTTGGTCGCCGGAGACGCGGTTCCGGCGAGTCGCCGCCAGCCTCACTCCGGTGGGTGCCGACGTGGCACTCATTATGGGGCTAATCCCCCTAACTAGTTTGGCCCCAGTCGCTGATAGTGGGACCCCAGAGGTGGGTCAAACCTCAGTCAGCGCGGGATTAAGACCCCTGACGCTGACAGGGAGGTCCCACCTTGTCAGGTTTGACCTGGAGCTGGTCAGCCGACCAGCTGACGTCAGGATGACGTAAGGCTGATGTCATAATTCAATTTCTTATTTAAAAATAATTCCAGAAATTATTTAAAACTTCGAAAAATCATATAAATTAATCTGTAAGTCACATGAAAATAATTTATATATGAAAATTGATCAGAAAAATCCAATGAATCCAATGGTGCTATTCCCATGCATGTTAGAGCAATCTAAATAGGTGAACATGGACATTTGCCATTAGGTTAATATATGGAATTTGAAAGAAGAACAACTTTGAACCTATATTCAAATCCATTTCAAATTGACATGATCACCAGTTGCATTAGCTCACCCATGCATATTACTATGCCATGATCATGCATAATATTGTTGCACTTGCGTGTATTGATTGTTTCTTATCTGCGTTGCGGTAGGCCCTAATCCGGAAGATACCACCCCGTATACCGACAAAGGAGAGAACTCCTCCGCAACTCAGCAAGGCAAGCAACCCCATTGATCATTCCGATGACATCCCACTCTCTCGCTCCTGCTCTCGTATATTGCATTAGGACAAACGATCACATGTCAGTCATACACGATAGATGATCCTATTCTTATGCATGACCTGATCTTTTCACAGTAAATAGCTAAACCTTGCAACCTAGCATACCTGGTAGATGCTTGTGCCATGATGTGCTTAGTTTACTTTGCCTGCTATGCATGCTATGCTTAGAGTTGTATCAGGTCTGTTCCATCTGGGTGATGAACTGAGTGAAACAGTGTTGTCCGATGTGATGAGCACATAATGAATTCGATTTGGTAAAGGTAGCGATGAGAGGCTATGTAGGAGTACATAGTGGGTTGTCTCATTGGGACCGTTCTTAGGAACTGGGTTCCGTGTTTGTGATCCAAGACTAGTTACTACCACATGCTGGGCCCTGAAATATGACCCCGCTCGACTTATCAGTCGCTTAGTCCGTGGTCCAGGTATTGCAAGTAGTTTCTGGTGTTTATAGCATGCTGGATGCCGTGCGTAGCGCTGACCCTCGGGGTGGGTTACGACGCGGTAGGCAGTGGCACGGTGTACCAAGGGTCACCCGAATGGTGGGCTTGGGAACCCTGCCCACATCATTTGGGACCGTAGCGGAAACTTCGGCCGGACTTCTATGCGGGTTCAGTCTCAAATAGGCGATAGCCTGGACTAGAGGTCTTATGTGATTGACGGTCGTGGCCGACTCCCTCGCTGGGCATCCGCTTGAAGGTTGCCGAGGTGCATGTTTTATGGCACACAGCGATAAGTGGCGAGAGCGTGTGTGAAGAAGTACACCCCTGCAGGGTATGAATCTATTCGAATAGTCGCGTCCTCGGATATGGACTACTTGGAGAACTTATGTTGTTCATAGATAATCAAATGGATACTCCTAAAAATATCAAGACAAGTGTGAGTACCGTGAATGGCACTCTTCCGAAAGGGGAAGGTGAATCCATGGTAGTGTATTGTGATGGAGATAGTGGACTCGTGTGCGATAACTAAAATTGTAACAAAGAGTTTAAAACTTAGTAGTGTAGGATAGCCATGAGTCAAAGCTGGCATTTCTGCATGAACTCCACCACCCCCTTGTTGATACATGAGCATAAATAGACTAGGTCTGTTTTAAAGACTTGCCGAGTATGATTGTACTCATCCTTGCTTAATAAATGTTGCAGAAGAGAACCAGGACCCATCAGGTGGGTTCTATCTAGACGTTGACGATGCCGAATAGCTGGTGTCCCAGCTACGATCTTGCCCGTGTGGTGGGCTGTAGATAGTCAGGCCATGTGCCTCTTTTCTATTTCGTCGTCTGTACTCAGACAACTTAAGTTTTCGCTGGCTTGTATGACTTTGTTTGTATGACTTGAGTGTCGGGTCATGTGACCCCTATCTGTAAGAACATATTATGCAAGGCTCGTCTGAGCCTCTTAAATAAAAGTCATGTTGTGGTATGGTTATGTTGTGATGCCATAGTTGTATCTATGCATATCGGGCATGTCGTGCGTACGTGTGACGTGCAACGGTATGTATGGGATCCGACACCTAGTTGTGTGCCTTTAGTAGTACTCTTTACGGGAAACTGCCTCTTTGTGCTTCCACCGAGACATGGTAGCTTGCTACTGCTCCGGACACATTGATTGACCGACATGTATCCTTCTATGCTGCTGTGTCTGTCCCTTCGGGGAAATGTCTCGCAGTGTAATGGAGTCCCTGTAGCCTGCTACGACTCGTCTATGTGCGGTGATGGCATTTATGCCCCACGACGTAATGGAGTCCTTGTAGCTTGCTATGACTCGTCTACACACGCTTGAGGCCGACACCGGCATTGCTAGGTTATGTATGCATGTTTTCGTACGGATGTGCCACTTGGGTTCTATGACTAGTCATGTCGGCCCGGGTTCTTCGTTGTGTGATTGCCAGCGACATGTTCACATACGTGAGCCAAAAGACGCAAACGGTCCCGGCCAAGGTAAGGCTGCAGCCATGGGGTTACCATGCGTGAGGCTGCAAAGTGATGTGACTTGTTACAGTATGGAATCATATGACTTAGGATCGGGGTCCCGACAGAGCTGATAATGCAGGACTTGTTGAAGTCCTTCCATGAAGCGTTCCTTCTTGGCAGCCTATGTGCTGACGTTTTCAGGTGCAATCTTGACAGCAGGTTGAACTTCTGCACGTACTCCTTGATAGAGCCACTTCCTTGCTTCAGCGCTCGGAATTCTCTCTTCTTGATAGCCATGATCCCAGAAGGAATATGGGCAGTGAGAAATCCTTCCTTGAAGTCATTCCACGTGATCACACGTTCTCCTTGCATGACCTTGAATCCATCCCACCAAGCTCGGGCGGTACCTCCGAGCCAGTGAGAGGCATAAAGCACCTTCTCATGATCCTCATTACAGTTGTCCAGTGCAAGGAGGTCCTCGATGGTGCGGATCCAGTCATCAGCATCCAATGGTTCAGCAGTCTCGGTGAGGGTTGGGGGCGAGTTCCTCATGAACTCAGATAGCGTGGAGCGGCCATTGCCGTTCCTGCCTTGCTGTTGGTTGTTCACGAGAGCCTGAGCCATTTGCTGGATAGTAGGATTGTTGGCTTGGCGTTCTTCCCGGAGAACTTGGAGAAACTGAGCTATGGTCATGTTCTCTGGTGGAGGTAGTGGCGGGAGAATGTCGCCTTGTGGCTGCTCCTGGTGTCCTCCAGTGTGTGTAGCCCCACCAGCTCTCTTGGGGATATAACCCCGCAATATGACCCGCCATTAAGGTTCCGGGTCACATTGATGGCTTGTGAGCCGGCCCAAGGGTGAGCCGTAAAGTCTACGGCCCAGGAAGATAAGCAGCTCAAGGTGTGGGCCGCAAGGTGGCCCGGACGGAGAAGACCCGGGCATGTAAGCCGCTCGGGGACAGCTTGGAGAACAAGATAGAGGAAGACTCGGATAGACAATGAGACTCGGTTAGACAATTGTAAAGACCTGTGGTCCTGACCTCCTATATAAAGGCATACCCGGGGCGACTTAGAGATCAGGTTATCGAGAACTAGGTCAAGCTTTAGCTCCCTTGTAATCGATACAACAAGCAATACAAGAACAAGCAGGACGTTGGCTATTACCTCAACTTGAGGGGCCGAACCTGGGTAAATTCGTGTCCTTCTTCCCAATCAACCCCTTTGAGTCCATCACGTTAGCGATGGCCTCGAATCCAAGTCCATTCACCCGGACATCTGCCGTGATAAATCCATGACAGTTGGCGCCCACCGTGGGGCTTGCGCTTGGTGGTGTTGAGTTCTCAAAGGGCTCTCTCCCAAGGCTCGAGGGATACGTGGTCGGAAGGATGAGCAAGAGTCACCGCGGCCGGTTCTACATCGACGATGCCGGATGGGGTCTTGATGTCGATTCCGTGGAGTATGGATTCCAGGTTCCGTTCGGCAGGATCCACGTTTTCATCGGAAAGGCTGATGGATCTACACCCGGGCCGGACGTCTGCACCAACATCGTCGAGACGGCTCAGCGTCTCTAATCTGCAAGTAACGTGCGGCCTGCCTGCGCCAATTCGGGTCAGAGGCATGTCTTTGTAGGCTTCACTCAAGCTATGGATCTGGAAGCATTCGAGTCACAGGAAACCCTTGTTTATTCAGAAGATGAATCTTCAAGTGGAGAAACAGAATCAGTGTACCATCTCCGCAACGGTGGCCTTGGGGGTTACGACGATGCATACCCTGAGTCACATGGCTTTGAGTCGGATTTTATGAAACCTCCGGTTCATGCGGCGGTGTTCATGGCGGGATCAGCCCCAGCTGCAAGTAACGCAGCCGCGGGAGCCGCCACTTCGGGTGATAACCCGCCGCCGCCGGCTCAAGTTCTTGTGGAGCTGATGGATGAACTCGCGGCTCTCATGGCCACTGAAGTCACACCAGATAATCAAGCAGCTCGGAATCTAGAGATTGCAAGGATCAAGGGTCGGATGGCAAAGGAATGACAAAGGATGGCTAAGCTGAAGGTCCAGATTGAAGAAGAGGCAGAACATATCAAGACAGATGTTTTCCGTCTAGGGCTGGAGCAAATGTCAACAGCGGCGGTACACCGGAGGAGGCATCAGTCTCGTCTACCAGAGCGTTATGAAGCGAGGAACCTCTTTAATACCCGTGGCGCGGGGCAAGCCCCGGGCGCGCCCGAGAGCCGCCCAACAGAACAGCCGACGACTCATCCGGCCCAACATAACCAAGCTTCACCTCGGGCTTTCCAACGTCGGCGGGTCATTATTGTAACCCGGCCGAAAATATGGTAGCAGCTGCCACCCGGCTTGAGATGATCCCTATCCCGGATGAAGCACCCTTTGCAGAGGATGTGCGGGAACGCCATCGGGTACTTGCAGACGGCCATGGCCCAACAGGAGAGATACGCTCATAGCCGGAGCCGCGTCCATTCAACCCCTCTTCCTAGCCGTAGTTTTAGCTGGTGCTACGAGTCACCAGCAGGTTCCAGCAGCAACCATCATAGAGAGATTCCAACGGGTCACCGACCGCGAAGAGATACACAGGCATGTGTAAACCATGCGGGAAGCCCACAAGAGGCGCCAGCTAGGCTGGCTTACCAAGAGCCCGGGCCTTCCATTTCCATAGGGGCAGGAGTAACCCCCGGGATGGGAGGGCTGTCGTGTCTATCGCCGGCTCTCCGAAGCGAGCGGTTGCCGAAAGACTTCAAAGGTCCCCGCAAGGTCCCAAATTACACCGCTGATTTACCCCAGAGCCCTGGGTGGAAAGCTATGAACTGGCCATGGAGATGCTGGATGTTAGTGACGCGGTTTGTGCCAAGTATTTCGTCATGATGCTCGAAGGCCCGGCTCGTACATGGCTAAAGGGGTTACCACCTAATACCATCAATTCATGGGCAGAGCTCAGGGCTCGATTCATTAAAAACTTTCAAGGGATGTGCAAGCAGCCTATGACTATTGTGGATCTTGATCACTGTGTCCAACAGGAGAGCGAGTCGGCTCATCATTGGGTACGGCGGGTCTCGACAATTATTCACTCATCAGAGTAGATCTAGTCGGCTCAAGCGGTGTTGATCTTAGAGAAGAACTGCCACTTTATTCCTCTAAAGCACAAACTTGGCCGGCTCAAGCGTACGTGTCAGGACCTGGGAGAGCTCATGACAGCTCTCACGAAGTACGCCGACTCATATAGCACGAAGGATCTGGGTTCTAATGAGGAAAAGGCTAGTCAAGGCAAGAAGGGCAACCAAGGCAAGGGTGCAGTGAACAATGGTAGCCAGAGTAAGCGCAAGAATCCAGAAGCAGGATCAAAGCTAGTGGCCAACACAAATGCCCAGCAGAATCATCCCAAGGGCAACAGGAGGTTTGGATCGCCCTCAGGCAGGGATGATTTTTCCTCGAACATGGAAGAGTTGCTTAAGCGACCTTGTACGAATAACAGTTTGCCTGATAGGCCGGCGAATCATACATGGGAGAGTTGTTCTTTTATGCAGAAGTTCAAGCGATATGTCACACAACCTAACCATCGCGGTGGCGGCCCGCCAGGTGGACCAGGAAATGGCGGGTTAGGAGCCGGATTTGGTTCTGGCGGTTCAGCATCCGGTCATCCGGGTCAGGAAAATCACGGGGGACAGCAGCCGCACTCTTGTAATAATAATCAACAACAGCAGCAACAGCGGAATCAGTCCGGTTTTTAGAGTAACCCGAAGCAGCTCAGCTCCGGGCAGTACCGCGTCTTCATGACTAGTCTCAATAGACGGAACCAGAAGTTGCGAAAATGGGCGGTTAATGCGGTTACGCCGGCTCTTCCACAGTATCTAAAGTGGTCTGAATATGACATAACATGGAGCCGTGAAGATCACCCGCCACGCGTTGATGACCTCGGGCGGCTGGCTTTGGTTGTAACCCCCCAAGTGGGTGGATATATGTTGAACAAGGTGCTCATGGATGGCGGCAGCAGCATAAACATCATTTATTATGACACGTTTCGGCGGATGAAGTTGCTCGACAAGGACTTAAAACCTTCGTCCACTATTTTTCATGGTGTGGTGCCGGGTAAGTCGGCGCATCCGGTGGGCAGGATTTCTTTGGAAGTGGCTTTTGGCGATGAATACAACTATAGAGTGGAGTCCTTATGGTTTGAGGTGGTTAAGATCAAGAGCCCTTATCATGCCTTGTTTGGACGGCTGGCTTATACTAAGTTCATGGCTCGGCCCTGTTATGTTTACTTACAGCTCAAGATGCCCAGCTTAAACGGTACCATCACCATTCATGGTAACCGAAACACGGCTATTGAGTGTGAAGAAGGAGATGCGGCTTACGCAGAGTCCAGTTGCGCCCAGGAGGAGCTTAAGTTTTATAAGCAGAATCTTGATCCGGAGGATATGACCCCCCTGAAAAATCCAACCACGGAGGTTGAGCCGCCCCTCAAGTTTTCAGCAGATGATACCAAGGTAGTAGATTTCAATCCGGCCGATTCATGTAAGCAGTTCATCATTGGAGCTCATATGGATCCCAAATAGGAAAGCGCGCTCATCGAATTCCTCAGTGAGAATCGGGACATCTTTGCATGGAAGCCCTCTGACATGCCAGGTGTACCGAGAGAATTCGCTGAGCACAACCTTAATGTGGATCTCCTCCTTTTCAAACTCCTTTGCCCTTATCTCTACTCCTCCAGCCGCATGGGCCTTTCTAGAAGGTCTTGGCCAGACCAATAAGGGCTGGTAAACCTCCTATAAGGGCCCACAAAGTCCTATGGTCGTCACACCCCTCCCGGGAGTCCTCTGGCACCCGCCCGGCACTCCCGGTACAATACCGATGAGCCCGAAAACTTTCCGGTGACCAAAACTGGACTTCCTATATATCAATCTTTACCTCCGGACCATTCTGGAGCTCCTCGTGATGTCCGGGATCTCATCTAGGACTCCGAGCAACATTCGGTAATCACGTATACCATTTCCCTATAACCCTAGCGTCATCGAACCTTAAGTGTGTAGACCCTACGGGTTCGGGAGACATGTAGACATGACCGAGACACTTCTCCGGCCAATAACCAACAGCGGGATCTGGATACCCATGTTGGCTCCCACATGCTCCATGATGATCTCATCGGATGAACCATGATGTCGGGGATTCAATCAATCTCGTATACAATTCCCTTTGTCTATCGGTATGATACTTGCCCGAGATTCGATCGTCGGTATCTCTATACCTTGTTCAATCTCGTTACCGGCAAGTCTCTTTACTCATTCCGTAATACATCATCCCGTGAATAACTGCTTGGTCCCATTGATCTCATTATGATGATGTCTTACCGAGTGGGCCCAGAGATACCTCTCCGTCACACGGAGTGACAAATCCCAGTCTCGATTCGTGCCAACCCAACAGACACCTTCGAAGATACCCGTAGTGCACCTTTATAGCCACCCAGTTACGTTGTGACGTTTGGCACACCCAAAGCATTCCTACGGTATCCGGGGTTGCACAATCTCATGGTCTAAGGAAACGATACTTGACATTGAAAAGCTTTAGCAAACGAACTACACGATCTAGTGTTATGCTTACGATTGGGTCTTTTCCATCACATCATTCTCCTAATGATGTGATCCCGTTATCAACGACATCCCATGTCCATGGTCATGAAATCGTGACCATCTATTGATCAACGAGCTAGTCAACTAGAGGCTCACTAGGGACATGTTGTGGTCTATGTATTCACACATGTATTATGGTTTCCAGTTAACACAATTATAGCATGAACAATAGACAATTATCATGAACAAGGAAATACAATAATAACCATTTTATTATTGCCTCTAGGGCATATTTCCAATAGTCTCCCACTTGCACTAGAGTCAATAATCTAGTTACATTGTGATTAATCGTACACCCATGGCATTCTGGTGTTGATCGTGTTTTGCTCGTGAGAGAGGTTTAGTGAATGGATCTGCGACATTCAGATCCATATGAACTTTACAAATATCTATATCTCCCTCGTGAATGTAATCACGGATGGAGTTGAAGCGGCGCTTGATGTGTCTTGTCTTCTTGTGAAACCTGAGCTCCTTCGCAAGGGCATTAGCTCCAGTGTTGTCACAGAATAGAGTCATCGGGCCCGACACACTTGGAATTACTCCTAGGTCGGTGATGAACTCCTTCATCCAGACTCCTTCCTTTGCTGCTTCCGAAGCAGCTATGTACTCTGCTTCATTTGTAGATGCTGCCACGACGCTTTGCTTGCTGCTACACCAGCTGACTGCCCCTCCATTCAAAATATACACGTATCCGGTTTGCAACTTGGAGTCGTCCGGATCTGTGTCGAAGCTAGCATCGACGTAACCCTTTACAACAAGCTCTTTGGCACCTCCATATACGAGAAACATGTCCTTTGTCCTTTTCAGGTACTTCAGGATGTTCTTGACCGCTGTCAAGTGTTCCACTCCGGGATCACTTTGGTACCTCCCTACCAATCTTATGGCAAGGCTCACATCAGCTCTGGTACACAGCATGGCATACATAATAGAGCCTATGGCTGAAGCATAGGGGATGACACTCATCTCTTCTCTATCCTTTGCCATGGTCGGGCATTGAGTCCTACTCAATCTGACACCTTGTAACACAGGCAAGAACCCCTTCTTGGACTGATCCATATTGAACTTCTTCAATATCTTTTCAAGGTATGTGCTTTGTCAAAGACCTATGAGGCGTCTCGATCTATCTCTATAGATCTTAATACCTAATATGTAAGCAGCTTCTCCAAGGTCCTTCATTGAAAAACACTTATTCAAGTAGGCCTTTACACTTTCCAAGAGTTCTATATCATTTCTCATTATCAGTATGTCATCCACATATAATACGAGAAATGCTACAGAGCTCCCACTCACTTTCTTGTAAATACAGGGTTTTCCATAAACTTGTACAAACCCAAATGCTTTAATCACTTCATTAAAGCGAATGTTCCAACTCCGAGATGCTTGTACCAGCCCATAGATGGAGCGCTGGAGCTTGCATACCTTGTTAGCATCTTTAGGATCGACAAAATCTTCTGGCTGCATCATATACAGTTCTTCCTTAAGGAAGCCATTAAGGAATGTCGTTTTGACGTCCATTCGCCAGATCTCATAATCATAAAATGCGGCAATTGCTAACATGATTCGGACAAACTTCAGCATCGCTACGGGTGAGAAAGTCTCATCGTAGTCAACTCCTTGAACTTGTCGATAACCCTTACCGACAAGCCGAGCCTTATAGATGGTCACATTACCATCCGCGTTAGTCTTCTTCTTAAAGATCCATTTATTTTCAATGGCTTGCTCATCTTCAGGCAAGTCCACCAAAGTTCATACTTTGTTCTCATACATGGATCCTATCTCGGATTTCATGGCTTCAAGCTATTTGTTGGAATCCGGGCCCACCATCGCTTCTTCATAGTTCGAAGGTTCACCGTTGTCTAACAACATGATCTCTAGGACAGGGTTGCCATACCAGTCTGGTGCGGAACATGTCCTAGTGGACCTACGACGTTCAATAGTAACTTGATCTGAAGTTTCATGATCATCATCATTAACTTCCTCTCCAGCCGGTGTAGGCTCCACAGAAACAACTTCCTGTGCTGCGCTACTCTCCGGTTCGAGTGGAGGTACAATTAGCTCATCAAGTTCTATTTTCCTCCCACTTACTTCTTTCGAGAGAAACTCTTTCTCGATAAAGGATCCATTCTTGGCAACAATGACTTTGCCCTCGGATCGTAGGTAGAAGGTATACCCAATAGTCTCTTTGGGATATCCTATGAAGACGCACTTTTCCGCTTTGGGTTTGAGCTTCTCAGTTTGAAGTTTCTTCACATAAGCATCGCATCCCCAAACTTTTAGAAACGACAGCTTAGGTTTCTTTCCAAACCATAATTCATACGGTGTCGTCTCAACGGATTTTGACGGTGCCCTATTTAAAGTGAACGCGGCAGTCTTTAATGCATATCCCCAAAATGATAGCGGTAAGTTGGTAAGAGACATCATAGATCATACCATATCTAATAGAGTGCAATTACGACGTTCAGACACACCATTTGGTGAGGCATGCCAGGCGGCGTGAGTTGTGAAACAATTCCACATTTCCTTAGGTGCGTGCCAAACTCGTGACTTAAATATTCTTCGCCACGATGAGATCGTAGGCACTTTATTTTCCTGTCACGTTGATTCTCTACCTCACTCTAAAATTCCTTGAACCTTTGAAAAGTTTCAGACTTATGTTTCATTAAGTAGACATACCCATATCTACTCAAGTCATCAGTGAGGGTCGGAACATAACGGTAGCCACCACGAGGCTCGACACTCATTGGACCGCATACATCGGTATGTATTATTTCCAACAAGTCTGTTGCTCGCTCCATTGTTCCAGAGAATGGAGTCTTAGTCATCTTGCCCATGAAGCATGGTTCGCACGTGTCAAATGATTCGAAATCAAGAGACTCCAAAAGTCCATCAGTATGGAGCTTCTTCATACGTTTGACACCAATATGACCAAGGCGGCAGTGCCACATGTAAGTGGGACTATCGTTATCAACCTTACACTTTTTGGTACTCACACTATGGACATGTGTAACATCATGTCCGAGATTCATCAAAAATAAACCATTGACCAGCGGGGCATGACCATAAAACATTTCTCTCATATAAATAGAACAACCATTATTCTCAGATTTAAATGAGTAGCCATCTCGCATCAAGCGAGATCCAAATACAATGTTCATGCTTAAAGCTGGTACTAAATAACAATTATTAAGGTTTAACACTAATACCAAAGGTAGATGTAGAGGTAGCATGCCGACGGCGATCACATCGACCTTGGAACCATTCCCGACGCGCATCGTCACCTCGTCCTTTGCCAGCCTCCGCTTATTCCGCAGCTCCTGCTTGGAGTTACAAATGTGAGCAACTGCATCGGTATCAAATACCCAGGAGCTACTACGAGCGCTGGTTAGGTACACATCAATAACAAGTATATCAC
Organism: Hordeum marinum; assembly: GCA_022496015.1. Classification (NCBI taxonomy): domain Eukaryota; kingdom Viridiplantae; phylum Streptophyta; class Magnoliopsida; order Poales; family Poaceae; genus Hordeum; species Hordeum marinum. The sequence goes on along the minus strand of CM039674.1, from coordinate 430,728,405 downwards.
ATATACCTTTAATGTTGTCGTCCTTCTTATCCGCTAAGTACTTGGGGCAGTTCCGCTTCCAGTGACCGGTACCCTTGCAGTAAAAGCACTCAGTCTCAGGCTTGGGTCCATGCTTGTTCTTCTTCTTCCCGGCAACTTGCTTACCGGGCGCGGCAACAGCTTTGTTATCCTTCTTTAAGTTCTTCTTAACCTTGCCTTTCTTGAAACTAGTGGTCTTATTTACCATCAACACTTGATGCTCCTTTCTGATCTCGACCTTTGCTGATTTCAGCATCGAGTACAACTCAGGAATGTACTTCTCCATCCCTTGCATGTTGTACTTCATCACAAAGCTCTTGTAGCTAGGTGGAAGCGACTTGAGGATTATGTGAATGACCGAGTCATCCGGGAGATTAACTCCCAGCTGAGTCAAGCGGTTGTGTAGCCCAGACATCTTGAGGGTGTGCTCACTGACAGAACTATTCTCCTCCATCTTACAGCTGAAGAACTTGTTGGAGACGTCATATCTCTCGACCCGGGCATGAGCTTGGAAAACCAGTTTCAGCTCTTGGAACATCTCATATGCTCTATGTTGCTCAAAACGCTTTTGGAGCCCCGGTTCTAAACTGTAAAGCATGCCGCACTGAACAATGGAGTAATCATCGCACCGAGAATGCCAAGTGTTCGCAACGTCTTGCTCTGCTGGGAGAAGGGGTGGGTCACCTAGTGGTGCATCAAGGACATACAATTTCTTGGAAGCTATGAGGATGATCCTCAAGCCACGGACCCAGTCCGCATAGTTGCTTCCATCATCTTTCAGCTTGGTTTTCTCTAGGAACGCGTTGAAATTGAGGGTGACATTTGTGTTGGCCATTGGATCTACAATATAGATTGTAAAGATAATTTTAGACTAAGTTCATGATAATTAAGTTCACATAATCAAATTATTTAATGAACTCCCACTTAGATAGACATCTCTCTAGTTATCCAAGTGACACATGATCCATGTCAATTAGCCCGTGTCCAATCATCACGTGAGACGGACTAGTCATCCATGGTGAACATCTCCATGTTGATCGTATCTTCCATACGACTCATGTTCGACCTTTTGGTCTTCCGTGTTCCGAGGCCATGTTTTTACATGCTAGGCTCTTCAAGTCAACCTAAGTGTTTCACATGTGTAAATGTGGCTTACACCCGTTGTATGCAAACGTTAGAACCTATCACACCCGATCATCATGTGGTGCTTCGGATCAACGATCCTTAGCAACGGTGCACAGTTAGGGTGAACACTTTTATTGAAATTTTAGTGATAGATCATTTTATTTACTACCGTCATTCTAGGCAAATAAGATGTAAACATGATAAACATCACATGCAATCAATATAGTGACATGATATGGCCATTATCATCTTGCTCCTTTGATCTCCATCTTCGGGGCACCATGATCATCACTGTCACCGGCACGACACCATGATCTCCATCATCATGATCTCCATCACTGTGTCTTCATGAAGTTGTCTCGCCAACTATTACTTCTACTACTATGGCTAACATTTAGCAATAAAGTAAAGTAATTACATGGCGTTTATGATTGACACGTAGGTCATACAATAAAATAAGACAACTCCTATGGCTCCTGCCGGTTGTCATACTCATCGACATGCAAGTCGTGAATCCTATTACAAGAACATGATAAATCTCATACATCACAACGCATCACATCACATCCTTTGGCCATATCACATCACAAGGCATATGCTGCAAAAACAAGTTAGACGTCCTCTAATTTGTAGTTGCAAGTTTCTACGTGGCTGCTATAGGTTACTAGCAAGAACGTTTCTTACCTACTTCAAAACCACAACGTGATATGCCAATTGCTATTTACCCTTCATAAGGACCCTTTTCATCAAGTCCAATCCGACTAAGGTGGGAGAGACAGACACCCACTAGCCACCTTATGCAACAAGTGCATGTCAGGCGGTGGAACCAGTCTCACGTAAGCGTACGTGTAAAGTCGGTCCGGGCCGCTTCATCTCACAATACCGCCAAATCAAGATAAGACTAGTAGTGGTAAGAAAATTAACAAAATCGATGCCCACAACGGCTTTGTGTTCTACTCGTGCATAGATTCTACGCATAGACCTAGCTCTGATACCACTCTTGGGAGACGTAGTAGTAAATCAAAATTTTCCTATGTTTCACCAAGATCTATCTATGGAGAAACCAGCAACGAGTGGGGAGAGATTGCATCTTCATACCTTTGAAGATCGCTAAGAGAAAGCGTTACAAGAATGCGGTTGATGGAGTCGTACTCGCAGCGATTCAGATCGTGGTGGATTTCGATGTAAGCGCCGAACAACGGCGCCTCCGCGTTCAACACACGTGCAGCCCGATGACATATCCTACGCCTTGATCCAGTAAGGAGGAAGGAGAGGTTAGGGAAGGGCTCCAACATAAGCATGACGGCGTGGTGGTGGTGGAGTAGCAAGGTATTCCGGCAAGGCTTCGCCTAAGCGCTGCGGAGGAGGAAGAAGAGAGGTAGGTCTTTGTCGTGAGAGAGAGAGTTCAGAACTGTTCTCAAAAGGCCAAAACCTCAAGTATATATAGGAGGAGTGATAGGGAGGGCTGGCTTGGACTCTTCTCCAAGGAGGAGAGCTTCGGCCCAATCAAAGGGAGAGTCCACCTCTCACAAGGGAGGTGGATCTCCTCCTTTTCAAACTCCTTTGCCCTTATCTCTACTTCTCCAGCCGCATGGGACTTTCTAGAAGGTCTTGGCCAGCCCAATAAGGGCTGGAACACCTCCTCTAAGGGCCCACAAAGTCCTATGGTCGTCACACCACTCCCGGGGGTCCTCCGGCACCCTCCCGGCACTCCCGGTACAATACCGATGATCCCGAAAACTTTCCGGTGACCAAAACTAGACTTCCTATATATCAATATTTACCTCCGGACCATTCCATAGCTCCTCGTGACGTCTGGTATCTCATTCGGGACTCCGAACAACATTTGGTAATCACGTATACCATTTCCCTATAACCCTAGCGTCATCGAACCTTAAGTGTGTAGACCCTACGAGTTCGGGAGACATGTAGACACGACCGAGACACTTCTCCGGCCAATAACCAATAGCGGGATCTGGATACCCATGTTGGCTCCCACATGCTCCATGATGATCTCATTGGATGAACCACGATGTCGGGGATTCAATCAATCTCGTATACAATTCCCTTTGTCTATCGGTATGATACTTGCCCGAGATTCGATCGTCGGTATCTCTATACCTTGTTCAATCTCGTTACCGGAAAGTCTCTTTACTCATTCCGTAATACATCATCCCGTGACTAACTCCTTGGTCACATTGATCTCATTATGATGATGTCTTACCGAGTGGGCCCAAAGATACCTCTTTGTCACATGGAGTGACAAATCCCAGTCTCGATTCGTGCCAACCCAACAGACACCTTCGAAGATACCCGTAGTGCACCTTTATAGCCACCCAGTTACGTTATGAAGTTTGGCACACTCAAAGCATTCTTATGGTATCCGGGAGTTGCACAATCTCATGGTCTAAGGAAACGATACTTGACATTGAAAAGCTTTAGCGAACAAACTACACGATCTAGTGCTATGCTTAGGATTGGGTCTTATCCATCACATCATTCTCCTAATGATGTGATCCCGTTATCAATGACATCCAATGTCCATGGTCATGAAATCGTGACCATCTATTGATCAACGAGCTAGTCAACTAGAGGCTCACTAGGGACATCTTGTGGTCTATGTATTCACACATGTATTATGGTTTCCGGTTAACACAATTATAGCATGAACAATAGACAATTATCATGAACAAGGAAATACAATAATAACCATTTTATTATTGCCTCTAGGGCATATTTCCAACAACAGCAGGATGTGAAAGCTTATGCTTCCTGGATGCTTATTCCGGTTATGATCAGATCAAGATGGCAGTGAAAGACCAGGAGAAGACGGCGTTCATTACACCCTTTGGGGCGTTCTGTTATGTCTCTATGCCTTTCAGGCTCAAGAGTGCCCAGGCGACTTATCAACGGTGTGTACAGAACTGCCTTCACAGTCAAATTGGCCGTAATGTTCATGCTTATGTGGATGACATCGTAGTCAAATCCAGAAAGAAGGAGACTCTTTTGGAGGACCTAAAGGAAACCTTTGACAATCTCCAGGTCTACAAGATGATGCTTAACCTGACCAAGTGTGTCTTTGGGGTTCCAATAGGAAAGCTTTTGGGTTTCTTGGTCTCTAAGTGTGGCATCGAGGCTAAACCGGATAAAATCAAGGCTATTAGGTCTCTAGGAGAGCCGGCGTGCATTAATGACGTTCAGCACCTGGCAGGGCGGATTACTGCGTTGAGCCGGTTCATAAGCCGCCTTGGAGAGAAGGTTATTCCTTTATATCAGATGATGAAGAAGACAGACAAGTTTGTCTGGAGCAAAGCGGCAGGTGAAGCACTTGAGCCTCTTAAGAAACAGCTGACTGAGCCGCCAATGTTAGTCGCTCCGGTTGAGAAAGAACCGTTGCTCCTTTATGTGGCGGCTAACAACAGGGCAGTTAGCGTTGCAATTGTGGTTGAGCGCAAGGAGGCTGGGAAGGAGTATCCCATGCAAAGGCCGGTTTATTATATCAGTGAGGTCCTAGCAGAATCTAAGCAAAGATATCCGCATTAGCAGAAGCTGGTACACGGAGTTTTCATGGCCAACCGCAAGTTAAAACACTACTTTCTAGGGCACCAGATAACTGTGGTCAGTTCTGCTCCGTTGGGGGATATTATCCAGAACAGAGAAGCCATAGGAAGGATTGCTAAATGGGCGTTAGAGCTAGGACCTCTTAATTTAAAGTATATTCCTGGCAAGGCGGTCAAGTCCCAAGCTTTGGTGGATTTCATAAATGATTGGACAGAGTGTCAAGCTCCCGAAGAAAAGCCGAATAACACATACTGGACTATACACTTTGATGGATCCAAGCAGTTAGAGGGGTTTGCAGCAGGGGTTGTCCTAACATCCCCAAAGGGTGACAAGTTTTGTTATGTGCTCCGGCTGATGTTTCCCTGCACTAACAATGCGGTTGAGTACGAGGCTTTGCTTCATGGTCTTAGATTAGCCAAGGAGATGAATTTGAGCAGGGTCAGGTGTTTGGGCGACTCAGATCTTGTGGCTCAGCAAGTTTCTGGCACTTGGGACTCCAAGGATTCGCGGATGGTGGCTTATAGGCAGTCGGTTGATATTATTGTGGGTCACTTCAATGGGTATCAGGTAGATCACATTGATCGTCGCAAGAATGAGGCGGGTGATGCTTTATCACGGCTAGCTTCCCAACGTAAGGCGGTGCCGCCTAATGTCTTTCTGGACATCTTATACCATCTGACTATCAAGATACCTTCAGAGGAAGATTTGGCTGTTCCTGACCCGGAGGCAAAATTGGTGGCGGCTCTACATGTTATCCCAGATTAGACTATGCCTTATCTGGCCTATTTAACACGAGGCGAGTTACCTGAGGATGAGGATCTGGATAGGAAGATCACCCGGCGTTCTAAGTATATGACAATAGTTAATGGTCAATTACATAAATGCAGTGTGACGGGAGTTTTCCAACGTTGTGTTTCACCAAAGGAAGGCCGGCAGATCTTGAATGAGATTCATGCTGGCGATTATGGACACCACGCCGGCTCGAAGTCTTCGGTGGCCAAGGCTTTCTGCGGATTTTTCTGGTCGACGGCTCACAAAGATGCAGAAGACCTAGTCCATAAGTGCGATGGCTGTCAGAAATTTGGCTGATGTGCTCATGTCCTGGATGAGGATTTAAGGATGATACCAATTACTTGGCCGTTTGCGGTCTGGGGGCTTGACATGGTGGGACCTTTCAAGAGATCCAAGGACAAGAAAACACACCTTCTGGTGACGGTTGACAAGTTTACCAAATGGGTAGAGGCAGAGCCGGACAGCAAGTGTGATGCGGCTACGGCGGTTTAGTTTATTAAAAAGTTGATCTACCTTTTTGGTTGCCCCCACAGCATCATCACTTATAATGGTACAAATCTATCCAAGGGGGCTATGAAAAAATTCTCTGACGAAGAGCATATCCTGCTTGATGTTTCAGCAGTGGCGCATCCATAGTCCAACGGTCAGGTGGAGTGTGCCAACCAGGAAATTCTAAGGGGTATTAAGCCGCGGCTTATGGTTCCTTTGCAGCGAAGGCCCGGGTGTTGGGTAGAGGAATTACCCTCCGTCTTATGGAGCATCAGAACCACCCCTAATAGATCTACGGGTTTCACACCTTTCTTTATGGTGTACGGTGCCGAGGCGGTCTTGCCTTGTGACATCCGACATGACTCGCCAAGAGTGGTGGCTTACGTTGAGACGGACAATGAGACGGCACGCCAAGATGCATTGGATACTTTGGAAGAGGCGCGAGAGTTAGCAGCAGCCCGATCGGCAATTTATCAACAAGACCTGCGCCGCTATGACAGCCGCAGGGTCAAGACCCGGACATTCCAGGAGGGCGACTTGGTGCTCCGGCTGATTCAAGACCAGACAAATATGCATAAACTATCACCTCCATGGGAAGGACCCTTTGTAGTTAGCAGAAATCTCAGCAACGGGTCATATTACCTCATCGATATCCGAGACGACTCAGATACGGCGAATCAGGAGACCCGTCGGCCATGGAACATCGCGCATCTCCGACCTTATTTCACCTAAAGAGTGTAGATCTACCATTGTACACTATCATTGTACATATCACAGTTATATGAATAAACAAAGAAGCCTCTGTTGTTTCACACGTCCTCGTATGAGAGAAGATTAAACAATATTTTGGTTGATGCACCAACTAAAGTCGGTGAACGGCAGTAGATGCATATTAGCCAGGCGTTATGCCACAGAATCCGGCTCAGGAAAATGAGTCGCGGCGAGGGCGGCTTCTTACCTCCGGGTACAACTTCTAACGCCTATCCGCCGGCGGGTCATGTTGTATTGCTGAGGGGGGCTTCTTACCGACGGGTACCGCTTCTAACACCCTATCAGCCGGCTTTATGCCATCTCTGGCTAACCAGTTTAGTCGCGGTTATGAGAGGTTTTTTACCGACGGGTAGCTAACATCTCATGACCCGTGAACGGCGGCTTCTTACCTCCGGGTACAGCTTCTAATGCCTATTAGCCGGCATAAGGCCAAGTAAAAACAGCTGAGGTAAATTAGCTGCGGTGAACAGTGGCTTCTTACCTTTGGGTACAGCTTCTAACGCCTATTAGTTGTTCTTATAAAATCCGGCTAAGGAAAATTAGTTGCGGTGAGGGCGGCTTCTTACCTTCGGGTACAGCTTCTAATGCTTATCTGCTTGCGTTTACGCCATATTATTACCTCCGGGTGTATCTTCTAAAATGCCTTATTGTCCAGGCTTTACGCCATCTCCGACTGACCAGATTAGCTGTAATTACCAAAAAGGGAGTCACCACCTCCGGGTGTAGCTTACCTAATCTTAGCTGCAGGTGTCTTCTATGATGACAAGGCAAGTATAAATGATTCAAAGCATACAAAGACAAATGGCAGCCAAAAACCGGATCATCTTATAAAAACATCATGACAAGTTTCAGACAAGTTTCATCTAGCTATTACACTCCCAGGGGAGATCAAAATTTCGGACAAGTTTTCCAACGGTCACACGGCGGGTTAAGCTGATACAAGTTCTTAAGCAGAAGCTAATTAGCTAATGGGTCATCCAGCGCCGGCTCTTCTGTGGCCCTGATCTGGAGGTTGTCCAAATACCAATTGCAGTTCGTTAGAGATGCAAAAGAGCCTTCGAAATAAGGTGACGGGTCCAGATCTGGAGCAAAGAGGTCCTTACTCCGAGCAGGCGTCAAATCTTTGCACTCGTACAGAGGACCGCGGACTCTCTTCTGCTCCGGGTCATAAGCTGCTTGATAAGTTGACAGATCAACCTCCTCCGCCAAGACAGAAGCTAACACCCGGGACTCCTTCATGCAACGGCTGTAGTCAGCGTTAGTAAACTCCGAGCCATCATATTTTCTTGAAGGGAAGCCCTCCATCATCTCGGCAGCTGTTAGGCCCGGAGCAAAGGCCAAAGCCCGGCTGATGCCCGCAATGGCCCCTTGGCGGGCGGCTGACTTCCTGAGCTCGGCGATCTGCTTCAGCATGGTGGAGAAGAGCTCTAAGACACCCTTGAGAGTCACCGAAATTTTATCCTTATATTGCACGGCCTTGATAGTGCAGATTGCACCACAGTACAACTGCTCAGTTAAGGTATAGATGGCCTTCAAAGGCAGCAGGCTATCAGAAGCCAACTGCCGGCTCCTAGGACCTGTATAAAGCGGACAATTCAGATGAGTCGCCAGTCTAAGTAAAGATGTAACCATTTGAAACACAAAGTTATCATAAGCTTACCAAAGAGGGCGGCTGACATCTTGCTTATGTGGCGCTTCAAGCCTTGGAGTTCATCCGCCACAGCTATAAGCCGCTGGTCGGCGTCATCCGCCCGTTGGGTCAAAGCAGTCTTCTCTGATTCAGCTGACTCCTTAAGAGCTGCAAAATCGGCCTTGATTGTGGCCAGCTCCTCAGAGAGAAGCCGGCACTTTTCATCGGCGACGCTGCGGGCCTCTTGTGGAGCCACCAAGTTGGTCTTCAGGTCCATCAACTACGACTCGGCTTCATTTAAGGCTTCCTGTGACATATCAAAATACAGAATAAGTCGCCAAAATGGAAATCGTATCAAATGATGAAGGTTAAAGACAAAGTTATACAAGTCTCAAGCAGATTGCAAGCAATATGTTTGACACAATACAGTTCCGGCTCATCTTCATCAAAGTTAATCCGGAACTTGGGCGCTACAATATGGCTCTTCAAATTGACTTATAATAAAAGCTTTGACTCAACGTTATCAATTTTGAGTCGGCCCTTGGGGGCTACAAGTGGTTCTTTAGGCTATCTACATTAAAGCCCCGACTCAACTTTATCAAGTTTGAGTCAACCCTTGGGGGCAATGGATTTGGATTTTCTACAAAGGAACAGAAAAGACCCGGTTCAACTCTTAAGCTAGAATTGAACCGGCCCTTGGGGGATAAGTAAGGTTATAGCAAGAGGAGGAGTACCTCATATTTTATCTTCATCAAGTTGACCAGCCGAAGTTCTAGATCTTGGCTGGTGGAAAGCCGGTTCGTATACCCGGCATGGAGTTCTTCGGCTGTCATCTTCTCAAAAGAAGAGTCGAAGTCCATCTTCTTGGAGGCCTCGGTCGACTCTTTATGCCTGGTCAGCACGTGAGCCGGAGGAGACTGAAGAGCAGAACCTGTGATCACGACTTACGGAGTTGCAGTGGTCTTGGCAGGACTTGGCGGTTTCGAAGGACCCCTTAGAGGGCTCTCCGGGATGATATCTTCAGTAGCCGCGGCGGGTTACTCCGGTTGTTCTTGCTCCAGCTCTTGAGCAGCAGGGCCAGGGGAGGGCTTGTTAGTCTTCCGACGCTTGGCTTGAGCACTACACGATAGAAAGATCAGAATCCAAAGGATATTACTACCCTACAAAGAACTGGATGTTATAGTGGAAAAACACTTACAGCGGGTTGATCTTGGGAGGCGGCAGAGTGGTAGCCGAAGAGTCGCCAGAAGAGGGCGATTTCTGAGATGAAATTTAAGAAAGATGAGACAGCACCAAGGTTATAAAGAGAAATGAATCAAACAGGAACACATACCTTTGCGATGCGTTTCTTCAGAGCCGGTGAGTTCGGCAAGCCGAACATAAGCTCAGTGGAGCCGACGCTCCAGGTCTGGCGACGTTCAGCCTATTGTTGCTTTTTCAAAAGAAAGTCGGGAGCCAGGTAAGCAAGAGGATGAGAAAGAGGAACTTTTCTGGTAACCCGCCGCGGCTTTCGGGGGACAAAATACTCTGCGCCATAAGAAACATAGTTTACCCTAGGGGCATTGGCGCGGTCGGTCTCCACATCATCTTGTGAGTAAAACAAGCATTGGCAAAACAAGAAGGCAAAATATCAAGCAAACAACTAAAATTTTACCTCTGAGCTGGATGACTGTGGCGGGTCGAACCATTCCTCTTGCGGGGCGTCTTTATTTGGCTTGTTGGTTGGGGCCTTCTTCTTGAGCTTCTTCGAAGGAGGGACGTACTCCTTCTTCCAGAAATCAGAGTTGGCCTGCGAAAATAACCCGGAGAAGAGTAATAGATCAGCAAGGTACAAACAAAAATCCAAGAGATGGATGGGAAGAAATTGACTTACATTTGGAGCCGGATTGTTGACGCTAAAAGGCACCAGGCCAATGGCACTGCATGAGCCAGAGGCTTCATGGACAAGGCTCTGAATGACAGTGGTAATGTCATCCTCTGACAGGGTTGATTGGCTGAAACATAAGGATCTGTCATACTTGCCTTCATATTCACACATAAGCCGGCTTCTACGGCTTAAGGGCATGATCTGCCAAGAAATCCAACAGCAGATCAAATCCAATCCAATTAAACCATTAGCCATGAGTGCCTTGATCTTGTCATGAGCCGGCTCATACCTGGCACGCTCCGAAGCTGAGAGCCGACCAGGAAGTTCTAAATCTGTCCTGAGCCGGGAGGGACGATAACCCGGCAATGAGCGCTCATTCTTGGGAGAGGTGTCCTTGCAATGGAACCAAGTCTTGTTCCAATCCTTCGGATGACTCGGCATCTGCACAGCCGGAAAGATGATGTCTCTGCATTGTTGAATGGAAATACCGCCAAGCTCCAGACTCGGACCGCCTTTCATTTCGGTTTGGCGGTTGGCGTAGAAGAACTCTCGAAACAAACCTACAGACGGCTTGATTTGCAGGTAGACTTTGCAGAGCACTTGGAAATTTTATATGTTTGAAATGGAGTTGGGGGACAAGTCTTGAGGGTGAAACTTGTATAGGTGAAGAACATCACGGAAGAATTTTGAGCCGGGTGGCATGAATCCTCGCTCGATATGGTCAGAGAAAACTACTGCCTCTCCTTTTTGGGGAGAGGGCCGTGTTTCGTCACCCGGAACCCGCCAATGAAAGACCTCCTTGGAAGGAAGAGTGCCTGCGCCAATGAAATCCGTTAAATACTCTTCCGTGATGCAAGACCAGACCCAGTTGCATGAGTTGGAGGCGCGAGACATACTGGTGGCTTAAAGACTATGCAAAATTAAATACGGGGTGAGTTAAGAGCAAGCAGATATTTGTGACGGCTTACAATTTTACGGGCTCTACAAATACTATGCCATAGTCCGGCTGATGAGATCCGGAGAGGCCTGGCGGTTCAACAAGGAAAGGAGGAGCGAAAATCGGCCAAGTCTTGAAAACAGGTTTCGCAAACTACCGCTACAATTATGGATCTACAAAAGCAGGAAAAAAGGTTCTTATTCTCGACCTAGCGAAGAACAGACGAAGCAGAGGAAAGAAAACAGAGCCGCGACGATCCGCGCATTGCGCACGGCCGCCCCGTACCCGGCGGCGCGGCAAGGATGCGCGTTAAAGGCATCAACAGCGTCGGGAGTACACCGACGATGGTGCGGACGAAGCTCGAGCGGCGGCGGCGGAGCTTCCGCAAACCCTACTATGGTGGCGATGGATCTAAGGAGGAGCTTGGGCTTACCGATGATGGAGCGGCGGACGCGGAAGAAAAATTGGAATGACACAGGTTGATGCAGCGGCCTAGTTGATGACGATGCGAAGACGGCGCCGGAGCAGAGTGCGCTGGAGCGGAGGCGATGAGAGGAAGAAGATGAAGAGCGAGCGGGAGGAGGAAAGGTTTCACCTGCAACAGGTCTTATTTAAAGGGAGAACGAGACAGGCACAAAAATCTAGGCGACGAAAACCATTTCATTGAGGCGGACGCTTCGATTCTCGGGTTGACCATTTAATAAAAGATTCGATGGCATGTCAGCGGATCTCTCTCGCAGGGACTACGTGACATCACGCCGGGTCATCACAGGGCGACTTGCCGAAGAGCAGAAGAAAGGGATGAAGTGAGCAAGCTCAATTCAACCTGGGGCCTAATGTTGGGGATATAACCCCGCAATATGACCCGCCATTAAGGTTCCGGGTCACATTGATGGCTCGTGAGCCGGCCCAAGGGTGAGCCGTAAAGTCTACGGCCCAGGAAGATAAGCGGCTCAAGGTGTGGGCCGCAAGGTGGCCCGGACGGAGAAGACACGGGTGTGTAAGCCGCTCGAGGACAGCTTGGACAAGAAGATAGAGGAAGACTCGGATAGACAATGAGACTCGGTTAGACAATTGTAAAGACCCGTGGTCCTGACCTCCTATATAAAGGTAGACCCGGGGCGACTCAGAGATCAGGTTATTGAGAACTAGGTAGAGCTTTAGCTCCCTTGTAATCGATACAACAAGCAATACAAGAACAAGCAGGACATAGGCTATTACCTCGACTTGAGGGCCCGAACCTAGGTAAACTCGTGTCCTTCGTCCCAATCAACCCCTTTGAGTCCATCACGTTTGCGATGGCCTCAAATCAAGTCTGTTCACCCGGACATCTGCCGTGACAAATCCATGACAAGCTCCGTCTTGCTGGCTGGAGTTGTCGGCTTCAGGGTTGATGAAGGAGCTATTGCGGGTAGCAGTCACCATTCTGTTTGGAGCAGCCAAGTCAAACAACTAGGATTGACAAGAGGATAAGCGATAACGGAAAAGTGCGCCTAAGGGGGTCGGTCAAGTGCAAGTGTGTTCAAAAAAAGTTGAAAGACCAACATATATTAAGATAGACGATAGAGTCGCTTACATGTTGCCTAAGGCAAAAGCGCGACTTGCATCGGAACACAAACAACAAAACAAACAACAAGCTCACATGGTTTCATATGAACCATTACACGGACTCGACTTCGCATGAGGGGTACATGACTGATCCTACCCTAGGGGTTCTCGGACTCAGGTGGTGGAGTGCTCGGTCTCGTAGTCACCCTCCTCTGGGTCTTCCTTTGGTTCATCATCTAAACGGGCATCATTCCCTGTCGAAGGGGTCGGGGAACGAGGAGGTCCATCCTGACAACGCTTTGCAGGCGGGTCGGTGAAGAGCTCACGATACTCCTTCGCACTCATGCGACAACGATGTGTGGGTGTATCACTAGCTGGGGGTACTCCTCCTCTGTAAGCGACAGCTGGTCGTCCCTCAGGGGCTCCATCCTTCTTGATCTTGCCTGGCTTTGTCTTGGCTTGCCTAAGTAGCTCACGGGTGTGATGAAGATAAGAAGAGGTAAATAGTGCATAATTCCTAAGTACAAATGCTAGGTGTAGTTCTGAAAGCCGGGTTTATCCTAGCTAACGTCCATGCTAACTAAGGGCTTCCTACAGTTAGGGTGGCTCTGATACCAGCTCTATGGGGACCCCGACTCATAAGTCATGATCACTGAATGCACGTGTACAGTGATCCCAGAGATCAATGCTCACTGAACACACAAAAGCTGAATAACAAGAGTCTTACATCCACACTTAACGTCTTACACAAATAAAGACCATGAAGGTCAAGTCTTACATAGATAGGGCCACACAGGCCAAACACTTAAAGTAGAACAAGCAGTGGAAATCTTGGTTGAAAGCATGAACCCATGCCATCTGTCTTAACCTACAGGCATTCTGACTGGGAAGCGTCCTAGTTCGCATGTTCGTCTCCAACGAACTCTTCAACATACTCATGTTCTTCCATGCCTGGCCAATTAAATAACCAGTGGCAAGCCAATGAGTACTTTGAATGTACTCGCAAGAAACCCACGTTGTGGAACAAGGTAGCAATGATGCATGATATAGCACTAAGTAGGTGATTTTGCGAAAAGCTAATTTGAATGCAAATGTCATGATCAAGTAACTAGTGAGCATGCATCAACAATTAGCAGATATCCATATGAGCAAGTGACCGATGTCATCATAAGCTAGGGGTTGAACACCTCGTGTTCATTCATCATATTAAGTCATCGGACTTAGGTCACTTTACAAGCTAGTAATCGGACTTAGCTCAAGTACCATCTTTGTCTCCAACACACCCATGCACATCAGTTTGTGAAAACACTTGGACGTAGCACAAGAGTGGTCATCCAACTGTCCTTGACCATGGACACGGCTATTCGAATAGTTTTACACTCTGCAGAGGTTTGCACACTTTACCCACAAGACTCGGGGAACTTCCACGTCGTCCACGACTCACAGAATATAACATACCCGAGGTAAGCACCGGAACAATGCCTTTCCCCTAGCGATACTAAACAGAGAGTCCACTCGATTCGTACCCAGCCCACATGATGTACATTACACAAGCCTTGCTCTAATCGTACCATCCTTGAGGGGACCAATGGTGTGCCCGGTGCCTGTGAAGACAGCGCATGATCGTACATACCGGTACGACCCCGTATCGAGAGTGACCATGCCACTCCAGCCACTAGTAATGTGGAATCCTTGCCAATACCCACCAAGGTAATCAACAAAGCCCCGTCCCATAAGGGGTATCGTGGTTGCGCATGTAAGGTTGGAGTGACGGTCGCAACTTACACCAATCTGTTTTCGAAAACCACATCACTCTCTTGTCCCGACACACCACTTCTTTCTCAAATGCTCACCCATCTCATCATCATCTCCCTCGGGCATTAGTGGTACCCGACGGGGTTTTCAAAAAAAATCTTTGAAATCATTTCTTTTCTTGCCATAACTATGCATAAGTCCCATCCCATTTGTGTAGCATCTATTAGCAACCTAACTACTCCCACCCGCACAACCCTCATAAGGTGGTAGGGTCATGCACGATGCAAGTCTCAACGGTAAAAGTAACGGAGGTATCCCACCAAATGGGGAACACCTCATCATGATCATTTTATCGAATCAACAAGTGTTATATGGCATGCATGAAAAAGTTTCTTAACATGGTCAAAGGGCTGCTTGCCTAGCTCAACAAAGTTTCCAGGGACTTCAAAGTCTTCGGGTCCAACTTCTTCGTCAACCGCGCAATCTACTGTCGCGAAATAAACCGATAAAAATAAGCAACACACAAAAACAAAGCACTCAACTACTTATTAAAAGTGCTGATCTATCCTTATAAATACCCAATGTCATACTAAAAATATTCTCCTAGGGTTTTGTTGTTAAAGATATTTTGGAAATAAATTAACAGAGTCAAAAAGGTGCCCAAATATAGGTTTTAAAATAAAACGGTAATAAAAATATTTTCAAACATTATTACAAATGGCACTATTAAATTCTAGGGATTATGTCAAGAATTAAGGTGGAAGAAATATGGGTATTGGATAATTATTTAGATCTGTGGAATTTTTGGAAGTAGTGAAAGAAAAGAAAAAGGAAAAGAAATGTGCATAGTGCCCTGGCCGGAGGCCACCAGCAACTAGGCCGGCTGAGAGGCCAACCAGCCCAAGCGAGCCGGTGCGCATGCGTTCGAACCTGACGCCTGGGGCCCGAAGGCCAGCGATAGAGAGAGGAAGGAGAGGGAGGTGAGGATGACAGGCGGGCCCCGCCTGTCATCTTCAACCTCACGACAGGGAGGCCAATGAGCTCACCGGCAATGATGCAGGGCACGGCGACGGCAGGCGAAGGCGGGGATGAGCTCAGCGTCGACTCGCTATTCCTCTGGAGGTGGAAGGGCAGTCAGAGGAGGTCGGGTTCGCTGGCGGGGAGGAGGTCGCGGCGGAACCGCTTTGGGTGAGCATCGCCGGCGTTGCTCCAAGCAGAAAAATGGTCGGGGAGGAAGGGGGAAGACATGAGAGCTCACTTTGGGCTCAAAGGAGGAGAAAGGAAGGCCGGAGTGGGCCAGTAGCCCGAGATCGATGAAGCCCCGACGCGGCGGTGCCTCGGTCGATCCCGAGAATATGGGCTCTAGGCGGTCCCTAGAGCGGCTCAGGGGGGGAGATTGGGAGTGGAAGGGGGCCAAGGGCGAAGAGAGGAGGAACCGGGGGGCTTAAATAGAGGAGGGGGCGGTGCGTCGTGGACCCGTGCGCTAGCGAGGTTGCAGCCGAGGTCAGAGGGGAGAGAGGGCTCGCGGGGCAGCTCGGGGGTGCTCTTGGGGCTGGTCTAGGCCCCTAGGGAGAGAAGAGAGAGAGAAAGATGCCCGCGCGTGTGAGCTCCCGAGTTGACCGAACCAGGCGGCATCGGACACACGTGTGGGAGGGCGGAGGAGGGAAGGGAGAGAGAGGGCCGACCGCTTGCTGTGTCACCAACGCTGAGGGGGGCATAGGGGACAATTTGGGGTGGCCCGAGGCGGTCGGGGCTGCCCGTTGGCCAATGCCTATAGTGTGGGTGCGCACTGTAGCGCGCTCCAGAGCGCGAGCTCTGCATGCCAGGGCATTATTTTAGCCCCCCCCTACGTGTCCTCTTGTGCCTTGGGGCTTTAGAAGATGCCCAACGGCTAGGAGGAGCTAGGGAGATCTCTAGAGGAGCCTTAGGGCATAAGGAAAGGGAAAGAGAGAGAGAGAAAAGATCTTGTCCAGTGTTGAAAATGGGGGGGTTTACCCCACCTCCTGGTGACCTGAGGACCTAGGTTTTTTACTGGAGGTACTAGGGCAATGCAAGAAGATGTGGTAAAAAGTTGGGGGCAAGGGTAAGAGGGTAAGAGGTAAAAATAGGGGTTTTACTAAATCACCAGAAGGTGTTTGGTAAGGTTTTGGGCAAGAAGATGTTACCAACTTACTGAGATATTAACCAGGGTCAAAGGCTAGGTAGAAATGAGGGGATTCACCAAGTTTGAGCTTAAGAGGAAAAAGTTGACAATGGAGATTTGATGAACCCTAGAAATTAGCAGAATCAGATTTCTGTAGATCCATTGATGCTAGGCTTTTACCCTTGATGCACCACTTAGTGTGTCATCCCTATTTGGCAATTAGAGCATGCCCACAAAGTTTGAGGCCAAAAGGAGACACTTCACAATGTAAAGTTTCTCAAATTTGATTCTGGATAGGAATGGTTTTGGGATGGTTTGATGAACGAAACCAACTTGGATTGATATGAAACTTTGCAAGATCATCACCCATGATAGTGTTGACTTGCCGGAATTTTCGTGGAATTTATTGAGAACATTTCTTATAGAAATATTCCAAAAGCTTGATTTGAACACAAAGGGTTTTGAGGGGATTTGCCTATGATCTGATCATGCCCTTGTGTTGAAACTCATATATATGGAAAATATATGTCCACTCAGTTTCTCTAAATTTTCTCAAATATTTTCCAAGTATTTAAATATTTTTTCCTATGAAAAGCCATTTCTGGCCTTGAGAAAAAGCCTTTAAATAAAATGTAAAGATAATCTTTAAAAATAATATTTTGTGTTTTTGGGAAGTCTTATATATAGTGGGTTTGGAATAAAGCTTTTGGAAAATAAGAATCCACCCAATTTGAGGATTTGCGATGCAAACCTCATTTCAGGGGGGTCTGGAAACTTAATTTAAATAAATCATTTTTGGTTGAAACAAAATTTGATAAAAATAGTTTTGGGCACTATTCACATGGCATGATCATTAGGCAAGAGGTTTGGAACAAGTAAGATGATATGAAGTGGAATAGAACCTAGTAGTTCCACATAACACAATCATCAAACAAGCAAACAACATAGCAAACAAGCACAAGCACCTTGAAAAAGTTATAGTTGGCTCCAAATTTTATAAACCCAAACATAACAATTTGATACAAACACAGGGTGTGACAAACCTTCCCCCCTTACAAGAATCTCGTCCTCGAGATTCCTAGGCTAAGTGCTAAAAAGATAAGGGAACTCCGATCTAAGATAATCTTCATGCTCCCAGGTTGCTTCAGCTTCAGTGTGGTTGCTCCATTGGACCTTGAAGTACTTGATGGTGCGGCTTCGAGTGCAGCGCTCGGCTTCATCCAAAATGCGAACTGGCCTCTCACGATAAGTGAGATCTGGCTGAAGATCGATGGCTTGATGGTGGACGTCCTTGTAGAGGTTGGGGCGGTTGGGAACTTGCAGACACTTCCGAAGCTGTGACATGTTGAAGATGTTGTGCACATCTGACAGTTCGGAAGGTAACTCTAGCTGATATGCAACTTCTCCTCGCCTATCGGTGATCTTGAAGGGGCCGATGAATCTTGGTGCGAGCTTCACTTTGACGTGGAAATGCTTGTTCCCTTTGAGAGGTGTGACTCGGGGGTAAACATGGTACCCAACACGGAAACTCATGTCTCGACAATGAGAGTCGGCTTAGCTCTTCTACCTAGTCTTGGCGGTCTCAAGGCATTCTCGGACAAGTTGAACTTGCTCTTTGGCTTCATGGAGGATGTCTAGCCCAAAAACTCTTCCTTCTCCGGTCTCTGACCAGTTGAGGGGAGTACGAAACTTGCGTCCATACAACACCTCAAATGGTGCCATCTGAAAACTCGACTGATAGTTGTTGTTGTATGAGAACTCGGCGAATGGTAGGCAATCTTCCCACTTGGCTCCATATGCCAAAACACAAGAGTGGAGCATATCTTCGAGTATCTGATTTACTCGTTCCGTTTGCACACCGGTCTGAGGGTGAAATGCAGTGCTGAAGGAGAGCTTGGTTCCCAACGCTTCTTGGAACCTATTCCAAAATCTTGAGGTAAATTGGGTTCCTCGGTCCGACACAATTACCTTAGGAACCCCGTGGAGGCTCACAATCCGGTTAATGTAGAGGTTGGCCAACTGGTTCCCATTGTAGGTCGTCTTGACAGGAATGAAGTGGGCTACCTTAGTTAGGTGGTCGACAATGACCCAAATGGAGTCATGTCCTTTGCTCGACCTCGTCAAACCGGTGATGAAATCCATCCCGAATTTATCCCACTTCGATTCAGACACTCTGGGGGGCTGCAGTAGTCTAACGGGTCGCTAATGCTCAGCCTTGACCCTCTGGCATATGTCACACTTAGCCACGAACATGCCTATCTCCCGTTTCATGCCATGCCACTAGAATCTTGCCTTGAGGTCTTGATACATCTTGGTTCCTCCAGGATGGATGGAGTATGGAGTGTCATGAGGTTCTTGCAAGATCAGGTTCTTGAGATCTTCCTTGTTGGGTACGCAAATGCGAGTCTCGAACCATACAACTCCTTGTTCATCCACCGAGAATCCTGGGGCCTTGCCTGCCTTGATCTTCCTCTTGATGCCTTCAATGCTCTCGTGTCCCTTCTGGGCTTCCATGATATCATCCATCAAGGTAGGCTTTGCTTCAAGGTTGGCAAGGAATCCTGGTGCAACCAGTTCCAAGCCGAAGCTCTCAAGTTCTTCATACAGGGCGGGTAGCCTTTCCTTAATCATAGCATTCAAGGAACAAGCCTTTCTGCTTAAGGCGTCTGCTACCACATTGGCCTTTCTGGGGTGGTATTGAACACTGGGGTCATAGTCCTTGATCAATTCCAACCATCTTTGATGCCTTATGTTCAACTCCCTTTGAGTGAAGATATACTTCAAACTCTTGTGGTCTATGAATATCCCACATCACTTCCCCAGAAGGTAATGTCGCCATGTCTTCAAGGCATGAACCATGGCGTCTAACTCAAGATCATGAGTGGCATAGTTCTCTTCATGGGGTCGTAGCTGTCTTGATAGATATGCTACAACTCTGCCTTCTTGCATCAGAACTCCTCCAAGCCTAGTTCTTGATGCATCACAATAAATCAAAAACTCCTTGTGAATATCGAGGGTGGCCAAAACAAGGGTTGTGTTCAATCTCTTCTAGAGCTTCTGGAAGCTTTCCTCGCACTTAGTAGTCCATTCAAACTTCTTGTCCTTCTTCAAAAGCTGGGTCATGGGTCAGGCAATGCTTGTGAACCCTTCCACGAACTTGTGGTAATAACCCGCGAGTCCGAGGAAGCTCCTGGCTTGCTTCAGGGTGGTTGGGGTTTGCCATTCAGTCATGGCTTCAATCTTGGCAGGATCCACTGACAATCCTTCTGGAGTCAACACATGACCCAAGAATCCAACTTCATGCAACCAAAATTCACACTTGCTGAACTTGGCATAAAGTTGGTGCTCTCGAAGCTTCTCTAGGATCAATCTCAAGTGTTCCTCATGTTCTTCTACAGACATGGAGAAGACGAGTATGTCAACAATGAAGACAACAACGAAATTATCCAAGTACTCCATGAAGACTTTATTCGTGAGGTACATGAAGTAGGCAGGGGCATTAGTTAACCCGAACGACATGACCGTGTATTCATATAGGCCATACCGGGTTATGAATGTAGTCTTCGGGATATCTTGGGGTCTAATCTTCTGGTAGTACCCAGACCTGAGGTCGATCTTGGAGAACACCTTGGCTCCGTTCAACTGATCTATCAGGCCTTCAATCTTGGGGACTGGGTACTTGTTCTTTATCGTGACCTCATTGAGGGAACGGTAATCGATGCAAAGTCTGATAGTTCCGTCCCTTCTTGACACAAATAGAACAGGTGATCCCCAAGAGGCACTTGGGCAAATAAATCCTTTTCTGAGCCGCTCTCCCAGTTGCTTCTTCAACTCAGCCAACTCTTTGGATCCCATCCTATAGGCCTTCTTATAGATGGGCCTTGATCCGGTCATAATCTCAATGATGAACTCAATGTCACGGTCAGGAGGCATTCCGAGCAGCTCATTAGGGAACACATCCAGGTACTCACATACCACTAGCACTTGATCCAACTCAACTCCCGATAGGCAGTTAGCCTGAGGGGCTTGAGTGGAGGCAGGGTTGGGAACATACTTGACTTCCACTCCTTGGCTATTAGTCATGGTGACAATCCTTTTGGCACAGTCCAGCATGCCCTGGTGCTTGGTTAACTAGTCCATGCCTAGGATCACATCCAAACCTTCTGAATTCAGGATGATAAGATCCGCTAGGAAGTCTACCCCATTGATGTTAATCTCAACTCCCTTACAACCTATCCCGGCCTTCATAACTGATCTCAGGGTTTGTATCAACATACGGCTACCCAGGGGTGTAGGTTTCATGCCACTCTCTAGTGCAAAATTTTGGGTGACAAAAGAATGCGAAGCTCCACAATCAAATAGTACTGTTGCTGGGGTTGAGTTGATGAGGAACGTACCCAGTATGACGTCTGGGTCTTCCTGGGCTTCCTCTGCGGTGATGTGATTCACACAACCCTTGCCATTGTTGGGTTGGTTGCAGGGAGCGGGGTTCCTTGGGGCGCGGTGCATCTGGCTTCTTGTTGGGACACAACCTAGAGATGTGTCCTGGCTGACCACATCCAAAGCAAGCGACTTGTCCAGGGTTGTTGTTGAAGTTTGTGCCATCGTTGTTGTTATTGGGGTTGTTGTTATAAGCTGGCCTGGGATTGGCATACTGCTGAGGTTGGTAGCTCGGACGAGGTGCGGGAGGTCTAGCCTGCTGTGGCTGATAGGTTGGCTTGGCCAGGGCTGGCTGCCAGGGGCGAGGCTTCTAGTTGCTTGAGCTTCCCTTGCTGATCATCTTGCGCTTGTGAGTGTCGTCTATGGCATGACGCTTGTCTTCCAGCATCAGGGCCTTGTTCACCAAGTCAAAGAAGGTTCGATAGTCGCAGACAATGAGCTGATACTACAGGACTTGTTGAAGTCCTTCCATGAAGCGTTCCTTCTTGGCAGCCTCTGTGCTGACGTCTTCAGGTGCATATCTTGACAGCAGGCTGAACTTCTGCAGGTACTCCTTGATAGAGCCACTTCCTTGCTTCAGCGCTTGGAATTCTCTCTCCTTGATAGCCATGATCCCAGAAGGAATATGGGCAGTGAGGAATCCTTCCTTGAAGTCATTCCACGTGATCACACGTTCTCCTTGCATGACCTTGAATCCATCCCACCAAGCTCGGGCGGTACCTCCAAGGCAGTGAGAGGCATAAAGCACCTTCTCACGATCCTCATTATAGTTGACCGGTGCAAGGAGGTCCTCGATGGTGTGGATCCAGTCATCAGCATCCAATGGTTCAGCAGTCTCGATGAAGGTTGGGGGCGAGTTCCTCATGAACTTAGACAGTGTGGAGCGGCCATTGCCATTCCTGCCTTGCTGTTGGTTGTTCACGAGAGACTGAGCCATTTGTTGGATAGTAGCATTGTTGGCTTGGCATTCCTCCTGGAGAACTTGGAGAAATTGAGCTATGGTCATGTACTCCGCTGGAGGTGGTGGCGGGAGAATGTCGCCTTGTGGCTGCTCTTGGTGTCCTCCAGTGTGTGCAGCCCCACCAGCTCCCTGTTGCTGGCTGGAGTTGTTGGCTTCAGGGTTGATGAAGGACCTTTTGCGGGTAGTAGTCACCATTCTATTTGGAGCAGCCAAGTCAAACAACTAGGATTGACAAGAGGATAAGCGATAACGGAAAAGCGCGCCTAAGGGGGTCGGTCAAGTGCAAGTGTGTTAAAACAAAGGTTGAAAGACCAACATATATTAAGACAGACGATGGAGTCGCTTACATGTTGCCTAAGGCAAAAGCGTGACTTGCATCGGAACACAAACAACAAAACAAACAACAAGCTCACATGGTTTCATATGAACCATTACACGGACTCGACTTCGCATGAGGGGTACATGATTGATCCTACCCTAGGGGTTCTCGGACTCAGGTGGTGGAGTGCTCGGTCTCGTAGTCACGCTCCTCTGGGTCTTCCTCCAGTTCATCATCTGAACGGGCATCATTCCCAGTCAAAGGGGTCGGGGAACAAGGAGGTCCATCCTGATGACGCTTTGCAGGCGGGTCGGTGAAGAGCTCACGGTACACCTTCGCACTCATGCGACGACAACGTGTGGGTGTATCACTAGCTAGGGGTACTCCTCCTCTGTAAGCGACAGTTGGTCGTCCCTCGGTGGCTACATCCTTCTTGATCTTGTGTGCCTTTGTCTGGGCTTGCCTAAGTAGCTCCCGGGTGCGGTGAAGATAAGAAGAGGTAAATAGTGCAGAATTCCTAAGTACAAATGCTAGGTGTAGTTTTGAAAGTCGGGTTTATCCTGGCTAACGTCCATGCTAACTAAGGGCTTCCTACAGTCAGGATGGCTCTGATACCAGCTATGCGGGGACCCTGACTCATAATTCATGATCACTGAATGCACATGTACAGTGATCCCAGAGATCAAGGCTCACTGAACACATAGAAGCTGAATAACAAGAGTCTTACATCCACACTTAACATCTTACACAAATAAAGACCATGAAGGTCAAGTCGTACATAGATAGGGCCACATGGGCCAAACACTTAAAATAGAACAAGTAGCGGAAATCTTGGTCGAAAGCGTGAACTCATGCCATCTGCCTTAACCTATAGGCATTCTGACTGGGAAGCGTCCTAGTTCGCATGTTCGTCTCCAACGAACTCTTCAACATACTCATGTTCTTCCATGCCTGGCCAATTAAATAACTAGTGGCAAGCCAATGAGTACTTTGAATGTGCTCGCAAGCAACCCAAGTTGTGGAACAAGGTAGCAATGATGCATGATATAGCACTAAGTAGGTGATTTTGCGAAAAGTTAATTTGAATGCAAATGTCATGATCAAGTAACTAGTGAGCATGCATCAACAATCAGCAAATATTCATGTGAACAAGTTACCGATATCATCATAAGCTAGGGGTTGAACACCTCGTGTTCATTCATCATACTAAGTCATCGGACTTAGATCACTTTCCAAGCTAGTCATCGGACTTAGCTCAAGTACCATGTTTGTCTCCAACACACACACGCACATCAGCTTGTGAAAACACTTGGACGTAGCACAAGAGTGGTCATCCAACTGTCCTTGACCATGGACATGGCTATTCAAATAGTTTTAGACTATGCAGAGGTTTGCACACTTTACCCACAAGACTCGGGGAACTTCCGTGTCGTCCACGACTCGCGGTATATAACATACCCGAGGTAAGCACCCGAACAATGCCTTTCCCCCAGCAATACTAAACAGAGAGTCCACTCGATTGTTACCCAGCCCACATGATGTACATTACACGAGCCTCGCTCTAATCGTACAATCCATGAGGGAACCAACGGTGTGCCCGGTGCCTGTGAAGACAGCGCATGATCGTACATACCGGTACGACCCCGTATCGAGAGTGACCATGCCACTCCAACCACTAGTAATGCGGGCTTCTTGCCAGTACCCACCAAGGTAATCAACAAAGCCCTGTCCCATAAGGGGTATCGTGGTTACGCATGTAAGGTTGGAGTAATGGTCGCAACTTACACCAATCTGTTTTCGAAAACCACATCACTCTCTTGTCTCGGCACACCGCTTCTTTCTCAAATGGTCACCCATCTCATCATCATCTCCCTCGGGCATTAGTGGCACCCGACGGGGTTTTCAAAAAAAATATCTTTGAAATCATTTCTTTTCTTGCCATCACTATGCATAAGTCCCATCCCATTTGTGTAGCATCTATTAGCAACCTAACTACTCCCAACTGCACAACCCTCATAAGGTGGTAGGGTCATGCACGATGCAAGTCTCAACGGTAAAAGTAATAGAGGTATCCCACCAAAGGGGGAACACCTCATCATGATCATTTCATCGAATCAACAAGTGCTATATGACATGCATGAAAAAGTTTCATAACATGGTCAAAGGGTTGCTTGCCTGGCTCAACAAAGTCTCCAGGGACTTCAAAGTCTTTGGGTCCAACTTCTTCGTCAACCGCGCAATCTATTGTCGCGAAATAAAGCGATAAAAATAAGCAACACACAAAAACAGAGCACTCAACTACTTATTAAAAATGCTGACCTATTCTGATAAATACCCAATGTCGTACTAAAAATATTCTCCTAGGGTTTTGTTGTTAAAAATATTTTGGAAATAAATTAACAGAGTCAAAAAGGTGCCCAAATATAGGTTTTAAAATAAAAACAGTAATAAAAATGTTTTCAAACATTATTACAAATGGCACTATTAAATTCTAGGGATTATTTCAAGAATTAAGGTGGAAGAAATATGGGTATTGGATAATTATTTAGATCTGTGGAATTTTTGGAAGTAGTAGAAGAAAAGAAAAAGGAAAAGAAATGGGCACAATGTCCTGGCCGGAGGCGGCCAGCAACTGGGCCGACCGAGAGGCCAACCAGCCCAGGGGAACCGGCGCGCGCGCATGCAAACCTGATGGCTGGGGCCCAAAGGCCAGCGACAATGAGAGGAGGGGGAGGGAGGTGAGGATGGCAGGTGGGCCCCGCCTGTCATCTTCAAGCTCACGATAGGGAGGCCAGCGAGCTCACCGGCGATGATGCAGGGCACGGCGATGGCAGGCGAAGGCGGGGATGAGCTCAGCGTCGACCCGCCTTTCCACTAGAGGTGGAAGGGCGGCCGGAGGAGGTCGGTGTCGCCGGCGGGGAGGAGGTCACGGCGGAACAGCTTCGGGTGAGCGTCGCCGGCGTTGCTCCAAGCAGAAAAATGGTTGGGGAGGAAGGGGGAAGACACAAGAGCTCACTAGGGGCTCAAAGAAGGAGAAAGGAAGGCCGGAGCGGGCCAGTACCCCGATATCGACAAAGCCCCGATGTGGCGGTGCCTTGGTCGATCCCGAGAACAGGGGCTCTGGGCGGTCCCTAGAGCGGCTCAGGGGGAAGATTGAAAGTGGAAGGGGGCCAAGGGTGGATAGAGGAGGAGATGGGGGGGCTTAAATAGAGGATGGGGGCGGTGCACCATGGACCCGTGTGCCGGCGAGGTTGCGACCGAGGCCAGAGGGGAGAGAGGGCTCGCGGGGCAGCTCGGGGGTGCTCCTGGGGCTGGTCTAGGCCCCTGGGGAGAGAAGAGAGAGAGAAAGATGCCCGCGTGTGTGAGATCCACGCATGTGGGAGGGCGGAGGAGAGAAGGGAGAGAGAGGGCCGACTGCTTGTCGTGTCACCAACGCCGAGGGGGGCATAGGGGACAAGCTGCGGCGGCCCGAGGTGGTCGGGGCTGCCCGTTGGCCAGCGGCTATAGTGTGGGTGCGCACTGTAGCGTGCTCCAGAGCGCGAGCTCTGCATGCCAGGGCATTATTTTAGCCCCCCTGCGTGTCCTCTTGTGCCTTGGGGCTTTAGAAGATGCCCAACGGCTAGGAGGAGCTAGGGAGAGCTTTGGAGGAGCCTTAGGGCAGAAGGAAAGGGAAAGAGAGAGAGAGAAGATGTTGTCTAGGGTTGAAAATGGGGGTTTTACCCCACCTCCTGGTGACCTGAGGACCTGGGTTTTTTACTGGAGGTACTAGGGCAATGCAAGAAGATGTGGTAAAAAGTTGGGGGCAAGGGTAAGAGGGTAAGGGATAAAAATAGGGGTTTTACTAAATCACCAGAAGGTGTTTGGTAAGGTTTTTGGCAAGAAGATGTTACCAACTTACTGAGATATTTACCAGGGTCAAAGGCTAGGTAGAAATGAGGGGATTCACCAAGTTTGAGCTTAATAGGAAGAAGTTGACAATGGAGATTTGATGAACCCAAGAAATTAGCAGAATCAAATTTCTGTAGATTCATTGATGCTAGGCTTTTACCCTTGATGCACCACTTAGTGTGTCATCACTATTTGGCCATTAGAGCATGCCCACAAAGTTTGAGGCCAAGGGGAGACACTTCAGAATGTGAAGTTTCTCAAATTTGATTCTGGACAGGAATGGTTTTGGGATGGTTTGATGAACCAAACCAACTTGGATTGAGATGAAATTTCGCAAGATCATCACCCATGATAGTGTTGACTTGCTAGAATTTTCCTGTAATTTATTGAGAATATTTCTTATAGAAATATTCCAAAAGCTTGATTTGAATAGAAAGGGTTTTGAGGGGATTTGCCTATGATCTGTTCGTTCCCTTGTGTTGAAACTCATATATATGCAAAATATATGTCCACTTAGTTTCTCTAAAATTTTTCAAATATTTTCCAAGTATTTAAATAATTGTTTCCTATGAAAAACCATTTCTGGCCTTGAGAAAAAGCCTTTAAATAAAATGTAAAGATAATCTTTAAAAATATTATTTTGTGGTTTTGGGAAGTCTTATATATAGTGGGTTTGAAATAAAGCTTTTGGAAAATAAGAATCCACCCAATTTGAAGATTTGGAGTGCAAACCTCATTTCAGGGGTTTGGGGAACTTAATTTAAATAAATCATTTTTGGTTGAAACAAAATTTGGTAAAAATAGTTTTGGGCACTATTCACATGGCATGATCATTAGGCAAGACGTTTGGAACAAGGAAGATGAATATGAAGTGGAATAGAACCTAGTAGTGCCACATAACACAATCATCAAACAAGCAAACAACATAGCAAACAAGCACAAGCACCTTGAAAAGTTTTAGTTGGCTCCAAATTTTATAAACCCAAACATAACAATGTGATACAAACATAGAGTGTGACAATGCTCTTAGGACATCTTCAACACGGACCCTCAAGCAA
Source organism: Hordeum marinum (assembly GCA_022496015.1). Lineage (NCBI taxonomy): Eukaryota > Viridiplantae > Streptophyta > Magnoliopsida > Poales > Poaceae > Hordeum > Hordeum marinum. The sequence continues at coordinate 430,701,103 of CM039674.1, read as the reverse complement.
CCCACATACGTCTGAACTTTCCGGCCTAAACCCTTGAAGCCATTCGACGCGAGCCTGTATCGATTCGTTCGGGGCCAGGAGGCATTATTTCCCATGAACCATAGGCAAAGTGGGTGGGTGGTTGGGGGGATTCATGGCATCTGCACCGCTGCCACGCTCATGCGTGACTATCCAGGCCCACCCATAAACCCCACTCGCCTCTCCTGCACCTTCCAATGAACACCGTGTCGCATTCATACCACCCAAGAGTATGCAACGGCGGGCATTGATGCTCATGATTTGACCGGGCGGGAGGACGACGCTGACATACATGACCTCTCGGACATCGCCGCTTCAATGTGGACTCCGCGTCCCGAGCAATAAACTCCTGTTGCTGTGCTGCATTGAAGCGGGTTAACCGTTCCTACGCCAGGCCTGGTCGCGACTATATAAGTCATGCTCCGACTATAGACATCCACAACTCCTCCTCTCCGATCCCCTCCTCCTATCACGGTGATGCCGAAGTCGTGGTGGCCACGCCGGCATGCGATGGGGGTGCTATTTCATCGTCAACCGAATCTTGGCACCACCGCTCTCTTCGGGCCCCTCAATGTCCATGGCGACCAACTCCTCAGACAAGGAGGGGATCATCATGTTATTCAGCGAGGAGGAGGACGAGAAGCCGGAGTAGTCGTACCTTCTCTCGGAGCGTCTCTATCAGACAAAGAATTCATCCATTGGATGGAGATCATGACGAAGCACTCGCTCCGTTAGATGGGTCCGGCTCCATTGTCATTGACGCGGGACAAAGAGGAGTCATTGTCCCCGCCGTGCTACGACGTCAAGCAGGAGCACATGTCCCTACCCTGATGGGTCAAGGAGGATGCTGCCTCCCCCGATATAGTCGTGGCCACGACATCTTGATTCGATGCCGCATCAAGGACGAGTCCACCTTGCCACAAGCGCACAGCCGACGCTCATGCATCAACAACCCCGCATCTTCCCAATAGTCGCCAAGCCATCAAGTAGGAACTACCCCCGACGATAAAGAAGGCATGCAGATGCATACTCCATTAACTCGGAGGCGGCAGTGTCGGCGGTCCCTCGGGCTCGAGGGTCATCGTCTCTGAGAAGGAGCGCGTGGAGCGGCAGCGAGCGCGGTACGACCGGCACAACACCGCCTGTCGCATCAAGTTCACCAAGTCTGACGTGACACCGGAATGTGTCCACAATAACCTAGACCTCGCCATCGCATGTCTGTCGATCGCTCCATCACCACCAGTGAGACGACCGCTAGGCATCGCCGCCGCCTCAACAACAAGATCGCCAAATACAACGGGGAGTTGTCTTTGAGCGACACATCCATCGAAGCCGGCAAGGGTAAGGCCGCCACTAGGGCACCGAGCATAGTGGTTGCGGCGACACTATTGGGGAACGTTGCATGGGAAACAAAAAAATTCCTACAAACACCCAAGATCTATCTATGAAGATGCACATCTATGAGAGGGGAGTGTATCTACATACCCTTGTAGATTGCTAAGCGGAAGCGTATATAACGCGGTTGATGTAGTCATACTCTTCACGATCCAATCGCGATTGGACCCGCGATTCAATCACGAGCCGTCCGACGATCCAATCACGATCCTTCCGATCTAGTGCCAAACAGACGACACCTCTGCATTCCGCACATGTGTGGCTTGATGACGTCTCCTCCATCTTGATCCAGCCAGCATGGGAGGAGAAGTAGATGGGATCTAAACCAGCACGACGGCATGGTGGATATGGTGGTGGAGCAATCCCGACAGGGCTTCGGCAAGCACTACTAAAGATGCGATCTGAGGAGAAAACGATCTAGGGAGAGAGGTAGGGTTGCCACTGAGGTGTGGGATTGTTGTGTCCATCCCTCTTCCTCTCCTCTACTATATATAAGAGGCAAGGGGCAGGGTTTGATCACAGCCCTAGGCTCCTCCTCAAGGAGGGCCGACGGCTAGGGAGGAAACTTGCCTCGCAAAGCAAGTGGACTCCCTCCCACTTAGGGTATCCCCTTCCCCTTGCACATGGGCCTTGTGGGGCTAGTGCCCCTAGCCCAATAAGGCTAGGACACCCACTAAAGCCCATGCATGCCCTATGGGCTGGAGGGATCCTTCCAGACTCCTCCGGAACCCTCCGGAACCTTCCGAAAGCTTCCCGTTACAATACTGGAAAAACCAGAAACTTTTTTGGTAGCCAAAATATGACTTCCCATATATAAATCTTTACCTACGGACCATTCCGGAGCTCCTCGTGACATATGGGATCTCATCCTAGACTCTGAACAATATCCGGTCACCAACGTATATATCCCAATACTACTCTAGCGTCACCGAACGTTAAGCGTGCGGACCCTACGGGTTCGAGAATCATGTAAGCATAACCGAGACACATCTCTGGTCAATAACCAATAGCGGAACCTGGATGCCCATATTGGTTCCTACATATTCCACAAAGATCTTCATCGGTCAAACCACGATGCCAAGGATTCAAGCAATCCCGTATGCAGTTCCCTTTGTCCATCGGTATGTTACTTGCTTGAGACTTGATCGTCGTTGTCTCCATACCTAGTTCAATATCTTTACCGGCAAGTATCTTTACTCATTCCGTAATACAAGATCATGTGACTAACTCCTTAGTCACATTGCTTGTAAGCTTCTTGTGATGTTGTATTATCGAGAGGGCCTAGAGATACCTCTTCCTCAAACGAAGTGCCAAATCCCAGTCTTGATCCATGCCAACTCAACAAACACCCTCAGAGATACCTATAGAGCAACTTTATAGTCACCTAGTTACATTGAAACATTTGATACACACAAGGTACTCTTATGAAAGCACATTTGCTCCCTTGGTGGTTTTGGTAATTAATAACAACATATATGTCATTGAACTAATGTTTCCACTAAGTATGTTTCAGGAAAAGTTCAATGATGCATTGGCATAAGGATTGTGGAATAGCCCAAGATCCAAGGAAATAGATTGGCAAAGCCTCAAGAAAAGGACTCTACATTTTATCTTTTGTGAGAAATCACCTTGAGTACATAGGAAAGCCAATACCATTAAAAGGGGGTAAGGTTTTGTTGGTGAACAAAATGCTCATACGTGCACAAGTGATAGTCACCACATACACCCACAAGCTCTTTCACAAAAGTCTGTCCAAAGCCAAATATTCAAAATCGGTACAACCAACACTTTCCACTTGGTGTCGCCGATTCTAGAACCTAGACAGACTCGGCCAAACTGTAGCCACTTCGGTGCAACCGATTCAGGTTCGGTGCCAACGAGTCTAGGTTGCCAACTTTCTGTTACGCAAATTCACAATATCGGTTCCACCAAGATTGTTTGGTCGGCGTCTCTGAGATTGCGCAATCTGACCATTGGTCACCTTTTTGGTGCAATCGAGTTTCCTATATCGGTCTCATCGAGATTCAAAAGTTGCCACCTTTTGGTCACTTCGGTACCACCAAGATTAACACATCGGTGTCACCGAGTTGGTCATTTTGTGTTTAATGGTTGGTTTTTGGAGATGCCTACATATACCCATCCACCACCACTCATTCACAAGAAAAGCACTCAAAATAGTTCCCCACTCATATCTACTGATTTTCTAAGAGAGAGCCACCTACTCATGTGTTGAGATCATGCCATTCCATTCCTACCATATGAATATTGATCTCTAGCCTCCCCAAGTTGCTTTCGACCCAATCAATCTCTTCTACCAAGCCAAATCTGTGAGTGATTGTGTGTTGAGGAGTCTATCATCTTGAAGCACAAGAGCAAGGAGTTCATTGGTACAATCGAGCCTTTTACCTTTTGAAGGGTGGTGCCTCCTAGATTGGTTAGGTGTCACTTGGGAGCCTCCTACTTCGTGTTGTGGAGTGAACCAAGAAGTTTGTAAGGGCAAGGAGATCGCCTACTTTGTGAAGATCTACCCCGAGTTAGGCTAGTCCTCCATGGACGAAGGCCATCATGGTATACTCAAGGTTGCTTCTTCGTGGAACCCTCCATGGGTAGAGCCCTCCATGGACTCTCGCGACCATTACCCTCCATGGGTTGAACACTCCATAAACATGGATGTATGATAGCGCCATCTATCGGAACCACGGGAAAAATCATCGTGTCACCAATTGCGTTTGATCTTCCTGTTGGGGAACATCGCATGGAAAACAAAAAAATTCCTACGCACACGCAAACCTATCCATGGTGATGAGCATCTACGAGAGGGAGAGTGGATCTACATACCCTTGTAGATCGCTAAGCGGGAAGCGTTAAGAAACGCGGTGGGTGTAGTCGAACATCTTCGCGATCCAAATCGCCGAGCGTCCCGCGATCTCATCACGATTCGTCCCGCGATCCAATCACGATCCGTCCCGTGAACTCATCACGATCCGTCCCGCGATCTCATCACGAACTGTCTCGCGATCTCGATCACGGTCCTTCCGATCTAGCGCCGAACGGACGGCACCTTCGCGTTCAGCACACGTGCAGCTTGATGACGATCTCCACCGTCTTGATCCAGCAAGAGGAGGTGGAGAGGAGAGAGAGTTCACCGGCAGCATGACGGCGCTCCGGTGATGGTGGTGGAGTGATTCCGACAGGGCTTCGCCTAAGCGCTGCGGAAAACCGATCTAGAGGAGAAACTGTGCACCGGTGAAACGGGTAGCACGTGGCCGGAAATTCTGTCCAAAAACCACCCAATCCACTAGTATATATAGGAGGAGAGGAGAGGAGAGGCAGCCAAGGCCTTTGGGTCGGCCGAAATAGGAGGTGGGAAGCAATCCTACTTCACCTCCAATCCTAGTTGGAGTAGGATTGCCTCCTATTGGCTGATTTTCCACCTTTTGCTTTAGGACTTTCTCTCCTGCGCCATGGGCCTTTGTGGATGTTTTCCCAGCCCACTAAGGGCTGGTTAATACTCTCCCACAGCCCATGGACCTCTTGGGGTCGAAGTACCCCTCCCGGAGGTCTCCCGGTACACTACCGGCACTCCCGGTACACTACCGATGAGCCCGAAACTTTTCCGAAAACCAAACTGGGACTTCCTATATATGAATCTTTACCTCCAGACCATTCCGGAGCTCCTCGTGACGTCACATGCTATGTTTTTAGTTTGGGTCTTATCCATCACATCATTCTCCTAATGATGTGATCCCGTTATCAAATGACATCTCATGTCCATGGCTAGGAAACCTTAACCATCCTTTGATCAACGAGCTAGTCCATTAGAGGCATACTAGGGACATGGTTTTGTCTATGTATCCACACATGCATTTAAGTCTCCGATCAATACAATTATAGCATGGATAATAAACGATTATCATGAACAAGGAAATATGATAATAACTAATTTATTATTGCCTCTAGGTCATATTTCCATTAGTCTCCCACTTGCACTAGAGTCAATAATCTAGTTCACATCACCATGTGATTCGCATTGTTATGAATCTAACACCCAATGAGTTTTGGGGGTCGATCATGCTTTGCATGTGAGAGAGGTCTTATAGTCAACGGGTCTGCGATATTCAGATCCGTGTGTACTTTGCAAATCTCTATGTCAAACCGTAAACACTGCTACCACACTCCACTTGGTACTATTTCCAAATGGCTACTCCACTATACGTATCCAGATTGTTACTACTAGTCATTCGGATAGGTGTTAAAGCTTGCATCGACGTAACTCTTTACGACGAACTCTTTATCACCTCCATAATCAAGAAACATTTCCTTAGTCCTCTGGTTACTAAGGATAATTCCGACCGCTATCCAGTGATCCACTCCTGGACCACACTTGTACCCCTTGACAGACTCATGGCAAGGCACACATAGGTGCGGTACACAGCATGGCATACTATACAGAGCCTATGGCTAAGGCATAGGGGACGACGTTCGTCCTTTCTCTTCCTTCTGCCGTGGTCGAGCTTTGAGTCTCACTCAACTTCACACCTTACAAATCAGGCGAGAACTCTTTCTCTGACTGATCCATTTTGAACTCTTTCTAAATCTTTGTCAAGGTATGTACTCATTGAAAGTCTCATCAAGTCATCTTGATCTATCTCTATAGATCTTGATGCTCAACAATTTGGTAGCTTTATCCAGGTCTTCCTTTGAAAATCACTTTCCAAACAACCATTTATGCTTTCCAGAAATCCTACATTATTTCCGATCAACAATATGTCATCCACATATACTTATCAGAAATTCTATAGTGCTCCCACTCACTTTGTTGCAAATACAAGTTTCTCGTAAACTTTGTATAAACTCAAAAACTTTGATCAACTCATCAAAGCGTATATTCCAACTCCGAGATGCTTGCTTCAGTCCATGGAAGGATCACCGAAGCTTGCACACCTTTTAGCATCCTTAGGACTGACAAAACCTTCTAGTTGTATCACATACAACCTTTCCTCAAGTAAACCGTTAAGGAAACAATGTTTTCACATCCATCTGCCAGATTTCATAATTGAAAACGCAGCAACTGCTAACATAATTCCAACAGACGCTAGCATCGCTACGAGTGAGAAAGTCTCATCGCTGTTAACCCCTTGAACTTGTCACAAACATCTTTGCAAAAAGTCGAGCTTTACAAATGGTGACAATTACCATCAGCGTCTGTCTTCATTTTAAAGATCCATTTGTACTCAACGACCTGCTGTCCAACGAGCAAGTCTACCAAAGTCTATACTTGGTTTTCATACATGGATCCTATCTCGGATTTCACGGCCTCCAACCATTTGTCGGAATCCGGGCCCATCATCGCTTCTCCATAGCTCGTAGGTTCATCGTTGTCCAACAACATGACCTCCAAGACAGAGTTGTTGTACCGCTTAGGAGCAGTACACATCCTTGTCGACCTACGAAGTTCGATAGTAACTTGATCCTAAAGTTTCATGATCATCATCATTAACTTCCTCTTCAACTAATGTAGGCTTCACAGAAACATCTTACTGCGCTGCGCTATTCTCTGGTTGAACAAAGGTTTAACAACCTCATCAAGTTCTATCTTCCTCCCACTCAATTCTTTCGAGAGAAACTTTTTCTCAAGAAAGGACCCAGTTCTAGCAACAAACACTTTGCACTTGGATCTGAGATAGAAGGCATACCCATCTGTTCTTAGGGTATTCTATGAATATACATTTGTCCGCTTTGGGTTCTAGCTTATTATGTGAAAACATTTTCCACACAAGCATCGCAGCCCCAAACATTAAGAAATGACAGCTTAGGTTTCTGTCAAACCATAATTCACATGGTGTCATCTCAACGGATTTAGATGGTGCCCTATTTAAAGTGAATGTAGTTGTCTCTAATGCATAACCCCAAAATTATAGTAGTAAAACGATAAGAGACATCATAGCACGCACCATATCCAATAGAGCATGACTATGATGTTCGGACACACCATCACACTATGGTGTTCCAGGTGGCGTTAGTTGTGAAACAAATTTCATATTGTCTTAAGTTGTATGCCAAAATCATAACTCAGATATTCACCTCCACGATCATATCGCAGTCATTTTTATCTTCTTGTCACGATGATCTTAAACTTCACTCTGAATTTGCTTGAACCTTTCAAACGATTCAGACTTGTGTTTCATTAAGTAAATATACACTATATCTACTCAAATCATCAGAGAAGGTAAGAAAATAATGATATCCACTACACGCTACAAGACTCACTGGATTGCATACATCAACATGTATCATATCCAATGAATAACTTGCCCGCTCCATCCAATGGGATCCTTTAGTCATCTTGCCCAAGAGGCATGGTTCGCATGTCTCAACCGATTTGAAATCGAATGAGTCCAAATATCCATCAGCATGGAGTTTCTTCATGCGCTTTATACCAATATGACATTTTGCGGTAGTGCCACAAATATGTGGTACTATCATTATTAACTTTGTATCTTTTGACATCAATGTTATGAACATGTGTATTACTACGATCAAGATTTCAACAAACCATTCTCACTGGGTGCATGACCATTGAAGGTATTATTCATGTAAATAGAATAACCATTATTCTCTAGCTTTAAATGAATAACCGTATTGCAACAAGCATGATCTAATCATGTCCATGCTCAACGCAAAACACCAAGTAACATTTATTCAGGTTCGTCACTAATCCTGAAGGTAAAGAGAGCGTGCGATGTTGATCACATCAACCTTGGAAACATTTCCAACACATATCGTCACCTCACCCTTATCAAGTTCTCTGTTTATCTCGTAGCTTTTATTTTGAGTTACTAACATTTAGCAACCGAACCAGTATCCAATACCCAGGTGCTACTAGGAGTACTACCAAGGTACAGATTAATAACTCGTATATCAAATATATTTCTATCGATGTTGCCAGCCTTCTTATCTACCAAGCATCTAGGGTTGTTCCGCTTCAGCGACTGCTCACCTCATAATAGAAGCACTTAGTCTCGGGTTTGAGTTCAAATTTGGGTTGCTTCACTGGAGCAGCAACTGACTTGCTATCCATGAAGTTTCCCTCCTTGCTCTTGCCCTTCTCGAAACTAGTGGTTTGATTAACCATCAACACTTGACGCTCCTTTTTGATTTCTACCTTCGCAGTGTCAAACATCGCGAACAGCTCAGGAATCATTATTTCTATCCCTGGCAATTTATAGTTCGTCACCAAGTTCTAGTAGCTTAGTGACAGTGACTTGGAGAACTATGCCAATCACTATCTTATCTGGAAGATCAACTCCCACTTGATTCAAGCGATTGTAGCACCCAGACAATCTGAGTACATGCTCAATGCTTGAGCTATTCTCTTTCATCTTGCAGGCAAAGAATCTTGTTGGAGATCTCATATCTCGCAACACGGGCATGAGCCTGAGATACTAATTTCAGCTCTTAGAAACATCTCATATGTTCCGTGACGTTCAAAACGTTTTGGAGCCTCAATTCTAAGCCGTAATGCATGACGCACTAATCTATTAAGTAGTCATTAGAACGCGCCTGTCAGATGTTCACAACATCTACAGACGATGCTAGAGGGGTCGGCGCACCGAGCAGTGCATTAAGGACATAAGACTTCTGTGCAGCAATGAGGACAATCCTTAGATCACGGACCCAGTCCGCAATATTGCTACCATCATCTTTCAATTCTATTTCTCTAGGAACATATAAAAATACAAGGGAGCTACAGTGTGAGCAAGTAATATACAACATAATTTGCAAAGACACTTTGACTATGTTCATGATAATGAGTTCAATTAATCATATTACTTAAGAACTCCCACTCAAATTGACATCCCTCCGATCATTCGAGTGATACATGATCCAAATTCACCAACTCAAGTCCGATCATCACGTGAGTTGAGGTGGCTGCAATGGTGAACATCATTATGCTGATCATATCTACTATATGACTCATGTTCGACCTTTCAGTCTCTCGTGTTCCGAGGCCATGTCTGTACATGCTAGGCTCGTCAAGTTAACCCGAGTGTTCTGCGTATGCAACACTGGCTTGCACCCGTTGTATGTGAACGTAGAGTCTATCACACCCGATCATCACGTGGTGTCTAAACACGACGAACTTTCGCAACGGTGCACACTCGGGGAGAACACAATTTATCTTGAAATTAAGTGAGGGATCACCTTAGAATTCTACCGTCGTCCTAAGCAAAACAAGGTGCATAAAAGGATTAACATCACATGCAAACCATAAGTGACATGATATGGCCATGATCTTGTGCTTTTGATCTCCATCATGAAAGCACCGGCATGATCTCCATCGTCACCGGCATGACACCATGATCTCCATCATCTTGATCTCCATCAACGTGTCGCCATCGGGGTTGTCACGCCCTGCATGCTTCTACTACTATTGCTACCGTAGCGATAAAGTAAAGCATTACATAGCGCTTAATGATTGACACGCAGGTCATACAATAATTAAAGACAACCCTATGGCTCCTGCCGGTTGCCGTATTCATCGACATGCAAGTCGTGATAATCTATACATCACATGATCATCTCATACATCACATATATCACATCATGTAATTGGTCATATCATATCACAACATACCCTGCAAAAACAAGTTAGACGTCCTCTAATTGTTGTTGCATGTTTTACGTGGCTGCTATGGGTATCTAGCAAGAACAATTCTCACCTACGCATAAACCACAACGGTGATACACTAGTTTGCTTTTCAACCTTCTCAAGGACCGCCTTTGTCGAATCCGATCCAACTAAAGTGAGAGAAACTGTCACCCGCAAGCCATCTAGGCAACAAGTTGCATCGAGGGAACCGGTCTCTCGTAAGCGTACGAGTAATGTTGGTCCGGGCCGCTTCATCTCACAATCCCGCTGAACCAAAATACGACCAAGGGAGGAAGCAATCTAAGCATCAACGCCCACAAACCTTTTGTGTTCTACTCGAGATCTCATCGAACCATCAACCTAGCTCATGATGCCACTGTTCGGGAACGTCGCATGGGAAACAAAAAAATTCCTACGCACACGCAAACCTATCCATGGTGATGAGCATCTATGAGAGGGAGAGTGGATCTACATACCCTTGTAGATCGCTAAGCGGGAAGCGTTAAGAAACGCGGTTGGTGTAGTCAAACATCTTCGCGATCCAAATCGCTGAGCGTCCCGTGATCTCATCACGATCCATCCCGCGATCCAATCACGATCCGTCCCGTGAACTCATCACGATCCGTCCCGCGATCTCATCACGAACTGTCTCGCGATCTCGATCACGGTCCTTCCGATCTAGCGCCGAACGGACGGCACCTCCGCGTTCAGCACACGTGCAGCTTGATGACGATCTCCACCGTCTTGATCCAGCAAGAGGAGGTGGAGAGGAGAGAGAGTTCACCGGCAGCATGACGGCGCTCCGGTGATGGTGGTGGAGTGATTCCGACAGGGCTTCGCCTAAGCGCTGCGGAAAACCGATCTAGAGGAGAAACTGTGCACCGGTGAAACGGGTAGCACGTGGCCAGAAATTCTGTCCAAAAACCACCCAATCCACTAGTATATATAGGAGGAGAGGAGAGGAGAGGCAGCCAAGGCCTTTGGGTCGGCCGAAATAGGAGGTGGGAAGCAATCCTACTTCACCTCCAATCCTAGTTGGAGTAGGATTGCCTCCTATTGGCTGATTTTCCACCTTTTGCTTTAGGACTTTCTCTCCTGCACCATGGGCCTTTGTGGCTGTTTTCCCAGCCCACTAAGGGCTGGTTAATACTCTCCCACAGCCCATGGACCTCTTGGGGTCGAAGTACCCCTCCCGGAGGTCTCCCGGTACACTACCGGCACTCCCGATACACTACCGATGAGCCCGAAACTTTTCTAGAAACCAAACTGGGACTTCCTATATATGAATATTTACCTTCGGACCATTCCGGAGCTCCTCGTGACGTCCGGGATCTCATCCAGGACTCCAAACAAACTTCGGTCACCACCATACATAACTCTACACTACCGAAACGTCACCGAACCTTAAGTGTGCAGACCCTGCGGGTTCGAGAACTATGTAGACATGACCGAGACACCTCTACGGTCAATAACCAATGGCGGGACCTGGACGTCCACATTGGTTCCTACATATTCTACGAAGATCTTTATCGGTCGAACCTCTATGTCAAGGATTCAGTTAATCCCGTATAACGTTCCCTTTGTTCTTCGGTATGTTACTTGCCCGAGATTCGATCGTCGGTATCTCCATACCTAGTTCAACCTCGTTACCGGCAAGTCTCTTTACTCGTTCCGTAATACAAGATCCCGCAACTAACAATTAGTCACATTGCTTGCAAGGCTTATTGTGATGTTGCATTACCGAGTGGGCCCCGAGATACCTCTCGGTTACACGGAGTAACAAATCCCAGTCTCGATCCATGCCAACTCAACAGACACCATCGGAGATACCTGTAGAGCACCTTTATAGTCACCCATTTACGTTGCGACATTTGATACACACAAGGCACTCCTCCGATATCCGTGAGTTGCATGATCTCATGGTCAGCAATAAACTGACACGATCATATGCTATGTTTGTAGTTTGGGTCTTATCCATCACATCGTTCTCCTAATGATGTGATCCTGTTATCAAATGACATCTCATGTCCATGGCTAGGAAACCTTAACCATCCTTTGATCAACGAGCTAGTCCATTAGAGGCATACTAGGGACATGGTTTTGTCTATGTATCCACACATGCATTTAAGTCTCCGATCAATACAATTATAGCATGGATAATAAACGATTATCATGAACAAGGAAATATGATAATAACTAATTTATTATTGCCTCTAGGGCATATTTCCAACACTTCCTACCCTTCCTTTACTTACATGCTTGTCTTTACTTTCCACTGCTATACTCGTAGGCATGCATGTGTAGGGTGTATTTGACATACTATGAATGCTAAAATCTGCCAAGGTGAATTGGAAAAAGTAGATTTTTTTGGTCAAGTAGTCTAATCACCCCCCCCCCTCTACCACTAATTTCGATCCTACAAGTGGTATCAAAGCATTGGTCTCCATTGCATTGGTCTCACAACCTAGGAGAGTATGGCGTCTAGTGAGGCAAATTATCACCGTAGAGGTCCGTACTTTGATGGCACAAATTTTGCTAGTTGGAAGCACAAAACGAAGATGCATTTGCTTGGTCATAACCCCACCGTTTGGGCTGTTGTTCGTGTTGGTATGCAAGGTGAATTCTTTGCGGAAGGAAGGGAACCGGATCGTGAAGCGACAACAGATGAATTGAAGATGTTGCAACTCAATGCTCAAGCATGTGACATTCTCTTCAACTGCCTATGCCCTGAAGAATTCAACAAAATTAGCCGTCTTGAGAATGCAAAAGAGATTTGGGATACTTTGATTGATATGCATGAAGGTACATAATCTGTGAGAGAATCCAAGTTGGATGTTCTTCAAATTCAACTTGACAAGTTCAAGATGAAGGATGGTGAAGGAGTCGCTGAGATGTACTCTAGGCTAGCTCTCATCACCAATGAGATTGCCGGCTTAGGAAGCAAAGAAATGCCAACAAATTCATCATCAAGAAGATACTTCGAGCTTTGGATGAACAATATGACACCGTTTGCACATTGATCCAAATGATGCCCAACTACAAAGATCTCAATCCAATGGAAGTGATTGGAAGAATTGTTGCTCATGAGATGAAACTCAAAGACAAGGAAGAGCTTCACCACAAGTCTAGATGTGCTTACAAAGCCACAAGTGATGCTCCTGCTACCTCAAGCGACAACCTTGTCACAAATGAAGAGATAAGCCTCATGGTCAATAAATTCAACAAGTTCTACAAGAATAGAAGCAAAGATCGAAGCTCCAGCTCAAGATATGAAGAGAACCGTTTGTCAAGTCATGACCGAAACTGCTACGATTGTGGAAAGCCCGGACACTACTCCAATGTGTGCATGGCTCCTTACAAAAGGAAAGAAGAGTCACCAAGAAGACGAAGCTCAAGAGACGGGTCACCTCTAAGAGAGAGAAGGAGTAGAGATGATTGTTATGAATGAAGACCCTCAAGGAGAAGTAGGGACTCAGAGAAGAAGGAAAAGTACACCAAGAGCTACTCAAGAAGAAGACATCAAGCTCATGTTGGTGAATGGGTTTCCGGCTGCAAGTCTGATAACCACTGCGAGAGAAGATATCACTCCAACTCCAACTATAGTCAAGATGAAGTTGTTGCCAGACTTGCACTAGTGACAACCGACTCCTACGCCATATTTGAATCACCAAATGAAGGGAGTGGATATTGCTTCATGGCTAATGGCCCCAAGGTATCACACCCTGAGTATCTTGATTTCAATAGTGATGAAGATGACTTGTTAATTGAAGATGACTTGCTATTTGACAAATCTAGTAATGCTAGTCAAAATGAACTTGATAGTACTCACTCTAGTGTAGATAAGTCATGCGATGATGCTAAGTTGGAAATAGAACGACTAACTCAAGAACTAAAAACACTTAAGTTAGCTCACGAGACAACTCTAGAAGATCATAGTGAGCTTTTAAGGACACATGAGAAGCTATGCGTCGAGAAACTCAATTTAGAGCAAGAACATGAGTTCCTTAAAGCTATCAATGACGATCTTCGAAAAAAGATTTCCTCTTATCTAGCCAAGCGACTTCTCTTATCTATATTCATGCCACAAGTTAAGTCTAAGCAAGCTAGTAACAAAGGAAAGAAAGGTTCTTCAACTAGTAGCGATAAAAATGATAAATCCAATAATATTGGTTCTAGTAGTTCTCTTGATCCCACTAACTCTTCTCTTAGCCAAGTTACACTTGAGCAAGAAAATGAACTCTTGAAAGGGATTATAGAGAAAGGTATCTACAAGAGTCTTGAAGGGTGCAAACAGTTTGAGGAGATTGTACGCAAGCACGGAGGATACCGGAAGAATCATGGTGTTGGCTACTTCAACGCTATTGGAGTTGAATGGGAACAAGGTCAATACCCCAATCCCAAGTTTGTTCCTCAAAAGTAGAAGTATGAAAATACTCTTCCCAAGGGAGCAAAAGCTCAAGATGACCTTCCACCACAAGACCCCAAGCACAAGGACAAGAACAAGCTTCAAGAGGACATTGACTCATATGAAGATGAATCCCAAGCTTTGGTGAAGTGGGTTCCCAAGGCTACTACAAGCTCAACTTCTACAAGTGTCATTTCAACACCGAGGATCCCCATCAACTTGATGTGGGTCCCCAAGAAGAAAAACTAGAGAAGTTCTTGAGGGGTGACTTCGCCAATGAAATTCACTCATATTCATTATTGGCAGGAACTAGTTGCAATAAACATCAACATCATGCAATAGTTCAAGGAGTCACACATTCCCTCAAAGGTAAGCAAGGGACAAGGTAATCAACAAATGAATGGACATCATCACATATGCTTTTCACTCCATGTCCATAGATATCCTTGTATTTGTCTCTTGTGTGTTGGGACTAACCCATGTAGGAAATAAGAGTAATGAAACAACAAGGATGCTCCCAACTCTTGGTGATCTTCATCAACTTTGAGAATCCACCACTACCTCACCAACATGAAATCTTCATCGATGAAACCCAAGGTTAGTTTATCCCTCTTATGGGGGGATGTCACATCTAGGGGGAGCTTTACTCTAAGACTTGAGTTAAAGAATCTTAAAAGAATGTGACAACATTAAATGCTTTATGTGAAAGTGGTAACCTCACTTGTGCTTAAACGATAAGTATGACCTATGATCAAGTATTCTTACTTGCTTCCTAAGTTAATATACTCATATATAGATGACTCCGTCATCACCAAAGTGCTTGTTAGATGCTCTTGTGTTTGTGCATGTTTGCCATGATTTCATTTGACATTTTATTGTGTGAGCATGTTGGTCTGCATTTATTTTTTCATTCGAGGATATCCAATTGTTGACAAGGTAATCAACAAATCAATGGACATCATCACATATGCTTTTCACTCCATGTCCATAGATATCCTTGTATTTGTCTCTTGTGCGTTGGGACTAACCCATGTAGGTCAGAAGAGTAATGAAACAATGAGGATGCTCCCAACTCTTGGAGATCTTCATCAACTTTGAGCATCCACCACAGCTTCACCTACATGAAGTCTTCATCGACAAAACCCAAGGTTAGTTTATCCCTCCTATGGGGGGATGTCACATCAAGAGGGAGCTTTACTCTAAGACTTGAGTCAAAGCATCTCATGGAATGTGACAACATTAAATGCTTTATGTAAAAGTGGTAACCCCACTTGTGCTTAAACGATGAGTATGACCTATGATCAAGTATTCTTACTTGCCTCCTAAGTTAATATACTCATATATAGATGACTCCGTCATCGCCAAAGTGCTTGTTAGATGCTATTGTGTTTGTGCATGTTTGCCATGATTTCATTTGACATTTTATTGTGTGAGCATGTTGGTCTGCATTTATTTTTTCATTCGAGGATATCCAATTATTGCTATCTGGCTTTTGATTTTTATTTTGCCAATTTGATATACAAGAATGCCTAGGACCACTCCTCTAGCTATCTATGCTTTCTCACCTCACATTCTATTCATGCTGCATCATAAAATTTCAACAAATACTTTTCGATCTCTCTGTGTGAGGAGCACTCGGAGTTCCATATCGTCAAGGACTGACCATTAAAACCTCCCAAGTGCATTTCGGTGGAACCAACTCCAAATTCTTAGTCTCATCAAATTCCTAGGGTTGATCTGGTTTTCCAATCTTGGTACTGTCCATTTCATATTCTCGGTTACACCGAGTTTCTTTGTCAGCTGACAGTTGTGAAACTCGGTGACATCGAAAATATCAAATCAGTGTCACCAACAGTGATGGGTATATAATCAGTGCACGCTGACGTTTTGAAATCCATTCTTCAAACGTCGTGCCTTCACAACCCTAGTTGTCGCCCCGAAGGCCCCTGGTAATCGCCTTGTTTCCCCGAGCGCCTTCGCCGCTGGGAATTGGCGTCATCGACGTTTTGTTCTCCAACGTCACCACTATAGTGGATCCATCGCCAAATTAGGGTATGGATTTGTCCCCCTCTCGCGCTCCACTGTCTGATTCATGCGCATTAGGGTTTATTCCTAGTCTTGCCACAGTTTGACATTTTTCCATCCTATAGAAAATTCCATTAGATAACGAACGATGAATTTTTAGGGTTTTGCCGTCCGCCTCCTGTATCTCGGTAGAACCAATGTGAAATAATCAGTGTCACCGATTTTCCTTTCTGCCACACTGAGAGTACCTCGGCAGAACCGAGTGCTCATTTTCGGTGCAATCGAAAATGGTGCCAAGTTCCTGGAAAGAAGGTTGTTTGTCTCGGTGTGACCGAAAACTTTGCCTCGGCTGTACCGAAATACATTTGATAGAATGCAAAACTTTGGAAATTCTTAGTTCAAACTTTCAAAAATCTCTGCATTTTGTGATGACTTATCCTATTCCACTCTTCTATACTCTAGTCACAGGGTCAGACATGTCAGGCTCAGAAGATAGTCAGAATTTGCCGGAGCAGAACGTTGAGATGAGTTTAGGCACTAGACCTGAGTCCAGTTCTTCCACAGATCCAGGCACTCCCAATTCTCATGGGTTGCCTAAAACTGCCACTAGGACAAGGAAGCGACTCAACTCAAAAGAATAAGATTCTGATTTTGTCCCAGAAGAGGTTCTTGCTAAGAAGCAAGAGAAGGCTGCAAGGAAATCTGCTAATGTGTCCACCTCATCTAGGAGGATGGTCAGCAAAGTTTATGCATCTACAGAGACCTTTAAAGCACATGAGAGTTCTAGGGAAACTATGTCTGTTGAGATTCCAAGGAAATCTTTGCCTAAGAAGGCAGGAGAGAAGAAGACAACCAGGAAGAGGAGCATTCGTGTGATGGGCAGGCCTACCTCTATGTATGAGGATCAAGAGGAGGTTACTGGTGCTGCTGCTGAAGAGGAGGAAGATGAGGAACCTGCTGCTCAGGCCCCTCCTAAGAAGAAGGCTAAGAAACTTTTGGTTGATGCTATGCCTAAGTATGGTCCCTCCAAGAGCACTAAGGCTGCATCCAAGAAAGCAGCTGCATAGAAGTACAAGAGGAGTACCAAAGATATACCTGCTGCTGAGAAGAACAAGAAGTCCACTTTCAGAGAAGCAGATGATGATGAAGATGCTATGTCTGTTCTGATGAAGCTTAGACCTCATCTTCCTATGCATGATGCTAGCCATCCTAGATCTAAGGATATGAAGAAGAGGAAGGATTCAAGTCTAAGGGCATGAAGAGCTATTGATCGATATGCCCAGAGAAGAAAGACTGTTGTGGATTACAGGTTTTGCACCAAGGAGCAGCAAGACTTCTATGAGGCAGTTTTGCTTGACAAGAGCCCTGCGGTCAGTGACATGAGATATGTGGACTCGAAGTACATCAAGGATAATGAGTATTACTTTGCATGTGTCCAAGACAACTTCCAACTGCATTGGACTTGACAAATTTGTTGGGAAAGAGTTCACTGCTTGGAATGATGAGATGATCATGCAGTTCTATTCCACTGCTCATTTTTATGTAGATGGCAGGATTCTTTGGGTGATTGAAGGAGCAAGATATGAATCTACTGTTGATGAGTGGGCTACCATCTTAGGAGTACCTAAGGTTGAGGATGGAGATTTGGATGTCTACTCAGAATCCAAGGAGAGACACAATGCTATGAAGGATATGTATAATCCTATCCTGCTGCTAATGTGCAATCTCACAAGTTGGGATCTATTTACTTCCTCCAGCCAGGCCTTCGTACCATGAACACCATCCTGAGGCATACTTTGACGCCCAAGTCTGGAGATGAGAAGATGATTCATGGATACTCCATCAATATGCTCATCCATCTTGATCGCCACATCAGGATTCGAGTGATGGATTTGATAGTAGAGACTGTGAAGAGGGTTGCTGCTGATTAGAAGCACTCATGCTGCTATGCACCCTATATTCAGATGCTTATCAATTCTAAGCTTGAGAAGCACATCTTTGCTCTGGATAGAACCCACTTGCCACTTTAGCCAGATCTCGAGGACAATGTTGTGGTGATGGACCCAGACCATCCCACATCAGCTACAGCTCACGCACAGGTAGAGGCATAGGCAGAGGCAACTAGAGCCACTAGTGCTCAGGTCCCCAGATCCAGGAACGAGTAGATGGATCTCTTGATCACCACTGTCATGGATATACAGAAGGATATCAAAACCATCATGGACACTTAGGAGAGCCTTGTGAACATCATTGAGGATAGAGTGAAAACACTTAATGACAAGGTTGATGGGATGACTAAGACAGTCAATGAGCTTAAGAAGGAGGTTGATGAAGCCCCAATCCATCGCACCTCTTCAGTGTCTAAGTCTTATGATGATGAGGAGGATAGTGCACCTCTCAGGACTACTGCCCAGTTCACTACTAAGGCCAGGACACCTACAGTGCCAGGTCTAGAGACGAGGCCTTCATCTTCTGCTCCAGCCACAGTGACATCAATGCCATCAGCTCCAGTGCCTCCAGTGTCCACACCAAATCCATCCAGGACTTCAATGGAAGTCTTCATCGGCGCAGTTCTCTCGACTCCGACATCAACTACCAGAGGAGATCAGCCGCAGAAGAACGATTAGCTATATCTCTTTGAGCTTTTTTTGCAACTTGTTGCCAATGGGGGAGAAGTTTTATATAGATCTTAGGCTTCGAGTGAGAGAGCGTCTGTTTTTTTATTGTTGTTTTTCAAAAAAATTGGTTCTTTACTTTGATGTGAGATACTTTTGTTCGTGTTTGATCATACACTTTAATGTGTGTTGCTACTATTTCCTATCTTTTGATGATTATGGGATGATCATTCACTTTGCTTGATGTGTTGTGCTATGTTGTTAACTCTTATTACTCTCGCACACCACCAAGATGTATGTGACATGGAAGAAGTGCCCCATGTACCTAATCGATTGTGCATTTGCATTCAAACGCAAATTTAAAATAATGCATAAATTTAGGAGGAGCTCTTGCTTATCACATACTTCTCAAAGCGATGATTATATTCATTGATTATATCAAATGTCAAAGCTTTGATCTATATGTTGTCATCAATTACCAAAAAGAGGGAGATTGAAAGCACATTTGCTCCCTTGGTGGTTTTGGTAATTAATAGCAACATATATGTCACTGAACTAATGTTTCCACTAAGTATGTTTCAGGAAAAATTCAATGATGGGTTGGCATAAGGATTGTGCAATAGCCCAAGATGCAAGTAAATAGATTGGGAAAGCCTCAAGTAAAGGACTCTACATTTTATATTTTGTGAGAAATCACCTTGATTTCATAGGAAATCCAATACTATTAAAAGGGGTGAAGGTTTTGTTGATGAACAAAATGCTCATATGTGAACAAGTGATAGTCACCACATACACCCACAAGCTCTTCCACAAAAGTCTATCCAAAGCCAAATATTCAAAATCGGTGCAACCAACAATTTCCACTCGATGCAACCGATTCCAGAACCTAGAGAGACTCAGCCAACCCTAGCCACTTTGGTGCAACCGATTCTGCTTTGGTGCCACCGAGTTTAGGTTGCCAACTTTCTGTTACACAAATTCATAATATCGGTCCCACCGAGATTGTTGGATCAGCGTCACCGAGATTGGGCAATCTGACCGTTGGTCACCTTTTCGGTGCAACCGAGTTTCCTATATCGGTCTCATCGAGATTAAAAAGTTGCCACCTTTTGGTCACTTCGGTACCACCGAGATTAACACATTGGTTTCATCGAGTTGGTCATTTTGTGTGTAATGGTTGGATTTTTGGAGATGCCTATATATACCCTTCACCACTACTCACTCGCGAGAGAAGCACTCAGAACAGTTCCCCACTCATATCTACTGATTTTCTGAGAGAGAGCCACCTACTCATGTGTTGAGATCATGCCATTCCATTCCTACCATATGAATCTTGATCTCTAGCCTCCCCAAGTTGCTTTCCACCCAATCAATCTCTTCTACCAAGCCAAATCTGTGAGAGAGTGATTGTGTGTTGAGGAGTCTATCATCTTGAAGCACAAGAACAAGGAGTTCATCGACACAATCGAGCCTTTTACCTTTTGTAGGGTGGTGCCTCCTAGATTGGTTAGGTGTCATTTGGGATCCTCCTACTTCATGTTGTGGAGTGAACCAAGAAGTTTGTAAGGGCAAGGAGATCGCCTACTTCGTGAAGATCTACCCCGAGTTAGGCTTGTCTTCCGTGGACGAAGGCCATCATGGTATAGTCAAGGTTGCTTGTTTGTGGAACCCTCTGTGGGTAGAGCCTTCTCTGGACTCTTGCGACTGTTACCCTCTGTGGGTTGAAGACTCCATAAACGTGGATGTACGATAGCGCCACCAATCGGAACCACGGGAAAAATCATCGTGTCACCAATTGCATTTGATCTTCCTACCCTTCCTTTACTTACATGCTTGTCTTTACTTTCCGCTGCTATACTCTTAGACATGCATGTGTAGGGTGTACGTGACATACCATGAATGCTAAAATCTGCCAAGACATAAAATTGAGAAAAAGTAGATTTTATTCGGTCAAGTAGTCTAATCACCCCCCCCCTCTAGCACTACTTTTGATCCTACATCTTTCGATGTCAGTGAGTTGCATGATCTCATGGTCATAGGAATAGATACTTGAGATGCAAAAAACACTAGCAATAAACTGACACAATCATATGCTACATTCATAGTTTGAGTCTTGTCCATCACATAATTCTCCTAATGATGTGATCCCGTTATCAGATCACAACTCATGTCTATTATCAGGAAACCTTGACCATCTCTGGTTAACGAGCTAGTCTAGTACAGGCTCACTATAGACACAATGTTGTCTATGTACCCACACATGTATTTGAGTTTCGAATCAATACAATTCTTGCATGGATAATAAACGTTTATCATGAACAAGGAAATATGATAATAACTAATTTATTATTGTCTCTAGGTCATATTTCCAACAGTATCCCACTTGCACTAGAGTCAATAATCTAGTTCACATCACCATGTGATTTACACCCAATGAGTTCTGAGGTTTGTTCATGTTTTGCTTGTGAGAGAGGTTTTAGTCAACGGGTCTACAACATTCAGATCCGTGTGTACTTTGCAAATCTCTATGTCATAATGCAGATGATGCTACCATGCTCCACTTGGAGCTATTCCAAATGACTGCTCCACTATACGTATCCGGATTGCTACTCAGAGTCATCCGAATTGGTTTCAAAGCTTGCATTGACGTAACCCGTTACGACAAACTCTTTATCACCTCCATAATTGAGAAACATTTCCTTAGTCCTCTAGTTACTAAGGATAATTTTGACCACTGTCCATTGATCCACTCTTGGACCACTCTTGTACCCCTTGACAGACTCATGGTAAGGCACACACCAGGTGCGGTACACAGCATGGCATATTGTATAGAGACAATGACTAACGCATAGGGGACGACCTTCGTCCTTTCTCTTTCTTTTGCAGTGGTCGAGCTTTGAGTCTTACTCAACTTCACACCTTAAAAATCAGGCAAGCACTCCTTCTTTGACTGATCCATTTCGAACTCTTTCAAAATCTTGTCAAGGTATGTACTCATTGAAAGTCTTATCAGGCATCTTGATCTATCTCTATAGATCTTGATGCCCAATATTTAAGTAGATTTATCCAGGTCTTCCTTTGAAAAACTCCTTTCAAACAACCCTTTATGCTTTCCAAAAATTCTACATTATTTCCGATCAACAATATGTCATCCCATATACCTATCAGAAATTCTATAGTGCTCTCACTCACTTTCTCGTAAATACAAGTTTCTTATGAACTTTGTATAAAGCCAAAAACTTTGATCACTTCATCAAAGCATATATTCCAACTCCAAGATGCTTGCCCTAGTCCATACAAGGATCGCTTGAGCTTGCATACATTTTAGCATCCTTAGAGCATCTCCAACAGCCTCCCAACGCGCCGCGCGCTAAAAACCACTTTGCCGCGCACGCTTCTCCTGGTTTGGTGCGGCCGGCAGCGCTGGCTCTAGCAGCCGTGCTAAAATGCAGCGCGCGTGCGCCGCTCCAGCAGCGTGCTAAAATGCAGCACGCGTGACTCGCCATATACTGCATTTTTGACAGAAAACGGATTTCAAACATTCAAAATGCAATGAACATGGCATATAAATTTCACACAAACAAGTTGATGCATAAAAGTTCATGCCCACAAGTTCAAAATCATGCCCACAAGTTCATCCAACCAAGTTCAAAATGCAAACCAAGTTCATGACACAAACGAAAGACACATCAAGCCTCGTCCTCGTCTTCGTCCTCATCTTCCGAAGACGATTCTTCCTCCTCCGAAGATGATTCTTCCTTCTCCTCCTCATCATCATTGTCGCGCACCGCATCACGTGAATCTCGGACGGTGTTGGCAAGATCTTCAACGGCATCTTCATGTGAAGGTGTGTGAGGCACACCGGAAGACATTCCGCCCATGGCGACCGGAGGTGCACCCATGCCTCCCATGAGAGACGCAAAACTCATGCCTCCCATGGCGGCCATGGCGGCGGGGGGTGCTCCAAAGCCACCCATACCTCCCATGGTCTCCATGGTAGCTCCAAAGCCACCCATGGCACCTAAGACACCCATGGTAGCTCCGAAGCCACCCACGCCTCCCATGGCGCCAAGGCCACCGCCTCCCATGGCGCCAAGGCCACCGCCACCCATTGCGCGAATCATGGCTCTTTTTTGGATCAAGACTTCTTCACGAGCAAGATTGACATACTCTGTTTGCACCTCATTGAGGATTTATGTGTCCAAGAAGAACAAATGCTTCTCCCATTCCATCAATTAAGTTCGCTCCTCATTGCTCACCTTCCTCTCCTCCAAAGCCACCTTCCTCTCCTTGGCCACCGCCCTCCTCTCCTCGGCCGCCAACCTCCTCTCCTCGGTCGTGGCATCTTGGCTCCTTTCCATTTTCCTCACCTTGTTGGCTTGTTTTCTTGACTTCACAATAGCTTCCATAGCATTTTTAAGCTCATCATCTCCTTTCCTCTTCTTCTTTTCTTTTGCGTCTTTCTTGCACCCATCAGGTCGTTTTAGCTTCGAGTATGAAACCGAGTTGGGTGTGGGGATTCTCTTGCCGTCATCACTTGATGCTTCCTCCTCCTCATCATCATCCAACTCAATTGTTCGCTTGCGTTTGTTTCTCAAATTCAAATCATCCAAATCATCACGCTTCTTCCATTTCTCATCATACTTCAACACCTCATAGCAATGAGGCAAGGTAAATGGTCTTATTTTCTTGATCTTCCCCTTCTTGGTCCTCTTCTACTCTCCTTTGAACAAGTTTTGTGCAATGTTGCACTACATGACAACAAAACAAGTTAGCACGTCAAACACCAACAACAAGTATGATGAACATGTATGAAATGCCACTTACTCTATCATCCTCATTGGTGCCACTTGGGTTCAACTTGTCAACTGCCTTTTGTGCGGCCGCCCACTTTTGACAATCCTTGTTGATTGTCGACCACCAAGATCAAAGAGATCGGTCGGAGCGGTCAATTCCACTCACGTTGCAAGCATCAAAGTGTTCCTTCATCCGGTTCCAATAAGCATCTCTACTTTGATCACCTCTAACAAATGAATCCCTCGACACTACCAACCAAGTATTGCAAAGTAAGATGTCTTCGGTATTCGTATAATTGCCTGCTCTTCCTTTCGATGCATCGACAATGCCCTCACCATGCTCGTCCACCTCGAACTCATTGGTTTGATACCAATGCAAATTGGTGGAGCCAACACCCATAGTTGATATGTATGCATCATCGTCGAGACTACAAAATATATAGAACAATGCAAATAAGCTATCTATATGTATGCATTCAAAAAATAACAAGAAAAAAAGTTGGGGGAAATTTTCTACCCTTGGGGCATTTCGTCGAACACATTGTGCGCGTCGGCCACCGGCTCAACGAGTGAGCTCGCCGCCGCTTCGATAGCCGCTGCGCCCGTCACACGCCCTGCAAGCTTCTTCCTCGATGCCTTCGAGGTGCCGGAGCCGTCCACCGCCTTGTTCTTCTTCGCGGATGTCTTGCTCTTCTTCGGTCGCGCCGCATTTGCGAGCTTTGAGGGGAGGGCATGGGGTGGCGCCGGTGCCGGCGTGAAGCCACCCACTACCGAGGTCATCCGTGGCGGCATGAAGAGGCCGCGCGCGAGGCCGGCGCTCGAAGGAGATCCGCTGGAGCCTAGGCCAACGCTCCCCACGCTAGGGTTTGCAGCGGTGGCGGCGGTAGCGGTGGAGGGGTCGTGGCTATAGGATGGGGTGAGCGGGGTGCCCGCGTGTGCGTCCATCGGATCTAGTTCGCCGGCGCCAGCGTGCGCGGGGCGAAGGTGGCGCGGAGGAAAGAGTTGCGTCGCGAGCGCTCGATAGTCCAGCGCGCGGGAGCGAACGCAGCAAATAAGCGGCATGCGATTGCGTTTTGGCCCGCGCGCTGAACTATGTTTGCCGCGCGCGTGTTTTTTGCGCCTCCGCTGGAGCGCGCGGAGCGGTAGTGCGCGCAAAAACCGCTATTTTTTCAGTGTAGTGCTTGTTTAGCGCGGCTGTTGGAGATGCTCTTAGGATCGACAAAATCTTCCAGTTATATCACATACAACCTTTCCTCAAGGAAACCATTGAGGAACCGATGTTTTGACATCCATCTACCAGATTTCATAATCAAAAAATGCAACAACTGCTAACATAATTCCTACAGACTTTAGCTACGGGTGAGAAAGTCTCATCTTAGTCAACTCCTTGAACTTTTCAGAAACTTCTTTGTGACAAGTCGAGCTTTATAAATGGTGACATTCACCATCAGCACATGTCTTCTTCTTAAAGGTCCGTTTGTACTTAATGACCTGCCGTTCATTAGGCAAGTCTACCAAAGTCCATACTTGGTTTACATACATGGATCCTTCCTCAGATTTCATGGCTCCTAGCCATTTGTTGTAATCCGGGCCCACCATCGCTTCTTCATAGCTCGTAGGTTCACTGTTGTCTAACAACATGACTGATAAAACACAAGTATAGGGGATTGCAACAGTTTTTGTGGGTAGAGTATTCAGCCCAAATTTATTGATTCAACACAAGGGGAGCCAAAGAATATTCTCGAGTATTAGTAGCTAAGTTGTCAATTAAACCACACCCGAGAGACTTAATATCTGCAGCAAAGTATTTAGTAGCAAACTAGTATGGAAGTAATGGTAACGATGGCAAAAGTGATAGTAGCAGTTTTGTAGTGATTGTAACCGTAGCAACGGAGACGTAACTTAGCAATGATCAGTATGTGAAAAGCTCGTAGCCAATGGATCAGTGATGGATAATTATGTCGGATGGAATTCATCATGCAACGGTTATAACATAGGGTAACACAGAACTAGCTCCAATTCATCAATGTAATGTAGGCATGTATTCCATATATAGTCATACGTGCTTATGGAAAAGAACTTGCATGCCATCTTTTGTCCTACCCTCCCGTGGCAGCGGGGTCCTAATGGAAACTAAGGGATATTAAGACCTCCTTTTAATAGAGAACCAGACCAAAGCAATAGCACTTAATGAATACATGAACTCCTCAAACTACGATAATCACCGGAAAGAATCCCAGTTATTGTCACCCTGGGGGAATTCGGATCGTAACTCATAATAGGTGTCTACAACTTGCAAGATAGGATCAAGAACACATATATGTTCATGAAAACATAATAGGTTCAAATCTAAAATCATGGCACGTGGGCCCTAGTGACAAGCATTAAGCATAGCAAAGTCATAGCAACATCAATCTCGCAACATAGTGGATACTAGGGATCAAACCCTAACAAAACTAACTCGATTACATGGTAAATCTCATCCAACCCATCACCGTCCAGCAAGCCTACGATGGAATTACTCACGAACGGTGGAGAGCATCATGGAATTGGTGATGAAGGATGGTTGGTGATGACGATGGCGTCGATTTCCCCTCTCCGGAGCCCAAAACGGACTCCGTATCATGAAACACGATGAATTCTTCTCTCTCATTTTTTATCCCCGAATAGGATTATATGGAGTTGGAATTGAGGTCGGTGGAGCTTCAGGGGGCCCATAAGCCACCTGGGTACGGCCTAGGGGGCGCTCTGGCTTGTGGCCAATGGGTGGGCCCCCTCTGGTTGATTCTTTCGCCAGTATTTTTTATTAATTCCAAAAATATTCTCCGTAAATTTTTAGGTCAATCCGAGAACTTTTATTTCTACACAAAAATAACAACAAGGCAATTCTGCTGAAAATAGCGTCAATCCGAGTTAGTTCCATTCAAATCATGCAAATTAGAGTCCAAAACAAGGGCAAAAGAGTTTGGAAAAGTAGAGACGATGGAGACATATCAATGACCTTCGAGATAGGATTGACATACTACTCAGGGGCAGTACGAATCCTTGTCGACCTATAAGGTTCGGTAGTAACTTGATCTGAAGCTTCATGATTATCATCATTTGCTTCCTCTTCACTTGGTGTAGGCATCACGGAAACATCTTTCTACGTCGTGCTACTATCCAACTGAAGTGATGGTTCAACAACCTCATCAAGTTCTACTTTCCTCCCACTCAATTCTTTTGAGAAAAACTCTTTCTCAAGAAAGGACCCGTTTTTAGCAACAAATACTTTGCCCTTGGATCTAAGATATAAGGTACACCCAATTGTTTCTTTAGGGTATCCTATGAATCTGCACTTTTCTGCTTTGGGTTCGAGCTTATCGAACATAAGTTTCGCATTCCCAAACTCTAAGAAATAGCATCTTAGGTTTCTACGAAACCATAATTCATATGGTGTCATATCAACGGATTTAGATGGTGCCCTATTTAAAATGAATGTAGTTGTATCTAATGCATAAACCCAAAACGAGAGTGGCAAAACGACAAGAGACATCATAGTACGCACCATATCCAATAGAGCATGACTACGACATTTGGACACACCATTACATTATGGTGTTCCAGGTAGCGTGAGTTGTGATTTTGTTCACATTGTCTTAAGTTGCATACCAAACTTGTAACTGAGATATTCACCTGCACGATCATATTGTAGACATTTTATCTTCTTGTCGCGATGATCTTAAGCTTCACTCTGAATTTGCTTGAACTTTTCAAACATTCCAGACTTGTGTTTCATTAAGTAAATATACCCATACCTACTCAAATCATTAGTGAAGGTACGAAAATAACGATATCCACCGCACGCTTCAACACTCATTGGACCGCATACATCAACATGTATCATTTCCCATGTCACTTGCCCGCTCCATCATATCTGAAAACGGGGTCTCAGTCATCTTGCCCATGAGGCATGGTCCACATGTCTCAACCGATTCGAAATCGAGTGAGTCCAAAGATACATCGACATGGTGTTTCTTCATGCGCTTTATACCAATATGACCTTAGCAGCAATGCCACAAGCATGTGGTACTATCATTATTAACTTTGCATCTTTTGGCATCAATATTATGAACATGTGTATCACTACGATCGAGATTCAATAAACCATTCACATTGGGTGCATGACCATTGAAGGTATTATTCATGTAAATAGAATAACCATTATTCTCTGACTTAAATGAATAACCTATTTCTATAAACACGATCTAATAATGTTCATGCTCTACTCAAACACCAAATAACAATTATTCAGGTTTAACACTAATCCTGAAGGTAGAGGGAGCGTGCGATGGTGATCACATCAACCTTGGGAACACTTCCAACACACATTGTCACCTCGCCCTTAGCTAGTCTCCGTTTATTCTGTAGCTTTTATTTCGAGTTACTAACATTAGCAACTAAACCGGTATCTAATACCCAGGTGCTACTAGGAGTACTAGTAAGGTACACATCAATAACACGTATATCAAATATACTTCTGTTGATGTTGCCAACCTTCTTATCTACCAAGTATCTAGGGCAGTTCCGCTTCAGAGACCGTTCTCCTCATAATAGAAGCACTTAGTTTCGGGTTTGGGTTCAACCTTGGGTTTCTTCGGTGGAGCAACAACATGCTTGTTATTCATGAAGTTTCCCTTCTTGCCCTTGCCCTTCTCGAAACTAGTGGTTTTACTAACCATCAACATTTGATGCTCCTTCTTGATTTGTACCTTTGCAGTGTCAAGCATCGCAAATAGCTCAGGGACCATCTTTTTCATCCCTAGCATGTTTATAGTTCATCATGAAGCTCTAGTAGCTTTGTGTAAGTGACTTGGAGAGCTATATCAATCACTATCCTATCTGGAAGATCAACTCCCACTTGATTCAAGTGATTGTAGCACCCAGACAATCTGAGCACATGCTCACCGATTGAGCTATCCTCCTTCATCTTGCAGGCAAAGAATCTTGTTGGAGAGATCTCATACCTCTCAACACGGGCACAAGCCTGAAATCCCAATTTCAGCTCTTGGAACATCTCATATGCTCCGTGATGTTCAAAACGTCTTTGAAGCCTCAATTCTAAGTCGTAAAGCATGACGCACTGAACTATCAAGTAGTAACCAAAACATGCTTGTTTGATGTTCTCAACACCCACAGACAATGCTTGAGGGGATGGTGCACCGAGCGGTGCATCAAGGACACAAGCCTTTTGTGTAGTTCTAAGGACAATTCTCAGTTTACGGACCCAATCCTCATTTTTTTCTCTAGGAACGTAACAAAATATCGAGGAGCTACAACGCGAGCTATTGATCTACAACATAAATTGCAAAGACAACTTAGACTATGTTCATGATAATGAGTTTAATTAATCATGTTACTTAAGAACTCCCACTCAAATTGACATCCCCCGGTCATCCGAGTGCTACATGATCCAAATTCACAAACCCAAGTCCGATCATCAAGTGAGATGAGGTGGTTTCAATGGTGAACATCTCTATGTTGATCATATCTACTATATGACTCATGTTCGACCTTTTAGTCTCTTGTGTTCTGAGGCCATGTCTCTACATGCTAGGCTCATCAAGTTTAACCTGAGTGTTCCACATGTGCAACACTGGCTTGCTCCCATTGTATGTGAACATAGAGTCTATCACACCCGATCATCACGTGGTGCTTTGAAACGACGAACTTTCGCAACGATGCACACTCGGGGAGAACGCAATTTTATCTTGAAATTTTAGTGAGGGGTCACCTTATAATGCTACCATCGTCCTAAGCAAAATAAGATGCATAAAAGGATTAACATCACATTTAAATCATAAGTGGCATGATATGGCCATGAATTTTTGCTTTTGATCTCCATCTCCAAAGCACTGGCATGATCTCCATCGTCACCGGCATGACACCATGATCTCCATCATCATGATCTCCGTCATTGTGTTGCCATCGGAGTTGTCATGCCAACCATGCTTCTACAACTATTGCTACAGTTTAGCGATAAAGCACAGCATTACATAAATCTTAATGATTGACACACAAGTCATACAATAATTAAAGACAATCCTATGGCTCCTGCCGGTTGCCGTACTCATCGACATGCAAGTCGTGATAACTATTACAAAACATGATCATCTCATACATGAAAATATATTTAATCATGCCTTTGTCCATATCATATGACAACATACCCAGCAAAAACAAGTTAGACGTCCTCTAATTTGTTGTTGTATGTTTTACGTGGCTGCTATGGGCAACTAGTAAAAACCGTTCTTACCTACGCAAAGCCACAATGGTAATAATCAAGTTGCTTTTTAAACTTCTACAAGGACCGCCCCTATCGAATCCGATTCAACTAAAGTGGGAGAGACAGACACCCGCCAACCATATTTATGCAACAAGTTGCATGTCAGTCGACGGAACCGGTCTCTCGCACGAGGACGAGTAAGTTTGGTCCGAGCCGCTTCATCCCACAATATCGCCGAATCAAGATAAGACTAAGGAGGTAAGCAATCTGAACATCAACGCCCACAAACTCTTTTGTGTTCTACTCGTGCATGTTATCTACACATAGACCTAGCTCATGATGCCACTGTTGGGGAAGTTGCATGGGAAACAAAAAAATTCCTATGAACACCCAAGATCTATCCATGGAGATGCACATCTACGAGAGGGGAGTGTATGTACATACCCTTGTAGACCGCTAAGAGGAAGCATATATGACACGGTTGATTTAGCCATACTCTTCACGATCCAATCGTGATCCGACCCTCAATCCAATCACGAGCCGTCCTGCGATCCAAGCACGGTCCATCCGATCTAGTGCCGAACGGACAACACCTTCGCGTTCCGCACATGTGTGGCTCGATGACGTCTCCTCCATCTTGATCCAGACAGCATGGGAGGATAAGTATATGGAATCTCGACCAGCACGACGACATGGTGGAGATGATGGTGGAGCACTCCCGGCAGGGCTTTGCTAAGCGCTACCGAAGATGCGATCTGAGGAGGAAACGATCTAGGGAGAGAGGTAGGGCTGCCACCAGGGTGTGGGATTGTTATGTCCATCCCTCCCCCTCTCCTCTACTATATATAGGAGGCAAGGGGCAGGGTTTGGTTGCAGCCCTAGGCCCATCCTCCAAGGAGGGCTAGGGGCTAGGGAGGAAACTTGCCTCCCAAGGCAAGTGGACTCCCTCCCACTTAGGGTTTCCCCTTCTCCTTGCACATGGGCCTTTTGGGGCTGGTGCCCCTGGCCCAATAAGGCTAGGACGCCCTCTATAGACCATGCATGCCCTATGGGCTGGAGGGATCCTTCCAGACTCGTCCAGAACCCTCAGAAATCGTCTGGAACCTTCCACAAGCTTCCCAGTACAATATCGAAAAAAAACCAAAACTTTTCCGGTAGCCAAAATATGACTTCCCATATATAAGTCTTTACCTCTGTACCATTCCGGAGCTCCTCGTGACGTCCGGGATCTCATCCGGGACTCCAAACAACATTCGGTCACCAACGTACATATCCCAATACTACTCTAGCATCACCGAACGTTAAGCGTGCGGACCCTACGGGTTCGAGAATCATGTAGACATGACCGAGACACCTCTCCGGTCAATAACCAATAGCGGGAATTGGATGCCCATATTGTTTCCTACATATTCCACAAATATCTTCATCGGTCAAACCACAATGCCAAAGATTCAATCAATCCTGTATGCAGTTGCCTTTGTCCATCGGTATGTTACTTGCCCGAGATTCGACCGTCGGTATCTCCATACCTAGTTCAATCTCATTACCGGCAAGTCTCTTTACTCATTCCGTAATACAAGATCTAGTGACTAACTCCTTAGTCACATTGCTTGCAAACTTCTTGTGATGTTGTATTATCGAGAGGGCCAGAGATACCTCTCCATCAAACAGAGTGACAAATCCCGGTCTCGATCCATGCCAACTCAACAGACACCCTCAGAGATACTTGTAGAGCACCTTTATAGTCACCTAGTTACGTTGCGACGTTTGATACACACAAGATACTCTTACAGTGTCAGTGAGTTGCATGATCTCATGGTCATAGGAATAGATACTTGACATGCACAAAACAATAGCAATAAACTGACACGATCATATGCTACGTTTATAGTTTGAGTCTTGTCCATCACATCATTCTCCTAATGATGTGATCCCATTATCAGATGACAACTCATGTCTATGATCAGGAAACCTTGACCATCTCTGATCAACGAGCTAGTCTAGTAGAGGCTCACTAGGGATACAATGTTGTCTATGCACCCACACATGTATTTGAGTTTCGAATCAATACAATTCTAGCATGGATCATGAACAAGGGAATATGATAATAATTAATTTCTTATTGCCTTTAGGGCATATTTCCAACAGGCACAACACACCGCGGAGGCAAGCAGTTGTCGGACAAGGATGTCGCGGCCCTCCACCGCCCTTCCGCCGTTAGAGGGACGACGACGACGGTGCGACACGACAGGGCGGCCACGCATATGAGGTGGTCGTAAGGTATAAGGTTTAGGAATTTTTTTTTTATTTAGTTTTTAGTTAAATGGTCAAATATCGACCTTATTACGTAAATTATGTCTGAATTTTAATGAATTCCGTCGTGTTTGCATGATTTCGTCCGGTTAGTTCAAACAGTGGTTGAAATGTATGCAGGCAGCAATGGATGGTCGCCTCCGACATCAATGTCCACGTACTGGTCCCCCTGTTCATGGACGGTTGCTGGGGCAAATTTGCGTGTCAGCGTTGGAGGTGTCCTTACAGTTGTATTTAATTCCCTAACCAAACTCTAAGTCCTCACTATATTAATTGAGGAGAGAATTGTCTAGCTAATTAGTGAAAAATAGGTGAAAGCCATAACAATACACCTCCAAAATTGTCACAATGGCGCTCAAATTTTTCTAGATTTATTTCGGCCTTCCGATGACACGTCAGTGGGAGAAGTCATTCCCATCAACTACAGAGGCGTTTGTGGTGTCTTCATGAATCTCAAGATAATGCTGACTCAGTCATGGAGGTGCTCATAGGACGTGCCTCCATGTGTTCATAAAGATAAGTGTATGTGCGTATATTTAATCGTCTGCATGTGTATGATGTTAAAAACATAATCACCATGAAACATGACTGCATATGGTATCATTGGCCAACTTGAGTACCTCACACACACCACACACAAACTACTATGACGACAAATATCATTGAGCTTGTCTACAAGTGTCATTGTTATTGAAATGTACTATCTGCCTCTCTTCATTATTCCGGATTTTTGGAGTCACTCGCTGAAACATAATTCAATACGGTATCAGTGTGAAGAGGTCTTAAGTTTAATTTAATAATCGTCATCACCTCCTCTACAAGCAATTAACTCTGACTTCATCCCAACAAAGCACCAAAGATCAAAAAGCCACTTAAAACGTACCCGAGTCGATTAAGTTTTCCCAATTTGCAGTAGTATAATTTGTGATGTGAAGAAGCTCAGCGTGGTGACGTGACGAGGCACGCACATACGGCTGCATTTACGGGTGTCACATAGAAAGAAACTTGTTGTTTTCGTTAATGTTCACGGCATAAAAGAAGGCGCTACTATCGCTAGGTCATGGGAAGCAGGTCATGCCCATTATCTTGTCATTTTGGAGCTTCACATCGGGCGTGTGACCCAGATCGATGAGGCGGGGTTGGATTTTGCTCCAAGAGTTCACGTGTCCTCGTCACTCAAAAAATGCTCGTACCGACCTGCACGGAGCGGCGAGTACATGTTTCTTACAGCTGACAAAACACTTTCAGTGCTCGTAGCCGATCTTTGAAGCAGTGCGAGGCCGATCTTGCAACGTACTCCTAGCTACGGACGGCGCAGGCGCGAACTGAAACAGGCCAAAAACAGTTCGTCCCGAGCGCGCGTCATTCCTGCGAGACGCGAGAAAACCTGCGCACGGCGTCACCGGCCGGCGGGGCACCGAGCGAAACGCGCGCCACCGAGGAAGGAATCACGGGCGCTCGAGCCCAACCGCCAGTGCGAACAAGTAGGCCGCGACAAGAGCTTCTGCCGCACCGCTCCTAGCACGCGCCACGCCATCGGGCCTTGGCTTTATCCGTCATCGGGACCATGGCCTGGCTACCTCAGAACCTTCTTTGTTTAGCAAATCTCTTTGTTTATCGTGTGCCGTGGGGCAGCATCGTCCACTCCGGGGGGTAAACGCTGCCCCCTTTGACATTGGGTCCCGAACGTTGGAGCATTAACAGACTGACAGTCGCAGTGTTTAATTCCATTTTTATCCTGAAGACTTCTGACATTGTGTAGCAGTGAGATCAGTGGGAGCCTGACATCTGATGATGAGCGAAGCTGGCAGCGCGGGAGTCACGGACGGTAAAACCCGTGACCGTTGCTAACAACAGCAAAGTCTTGAGTAGAACATCTGATCAGAATTTTCTGTCATCAATTTGACCACTTGCTGCTCTATAAGTTTTTTTTGTTTGCGCAAACAAAAACGCCGGATTTAAGGTAAAGCTAGCTAGTGGGTGGTGCAGGTTCGGTGAAATGGTCATGATTCAGAGCGCCATTCAGAATAAATGAGATCTCAGGCTAAACTCGACGTGGGTCTCCGTTGTCACGAGTGGGGTGGAAAGAAGAGAAATGGATCGTGAAAGGAGTACTCATCATCACAATTAAAACTTTAGCGTTGGATATTGATCGCCAACCCCTACCGGAAGACAAGACATACCTCTTTTCTACAACTGAAAAAGAAAAGGATCCAGACATCCCGCAATGTTTGATTTTTAAACATGACAAAACGAATGTTTTTCATGACAAGTTGTGATCGCCGACGTTAAGGATGGTAAGTTTAGTCGACGAGTATGGCAAATTCGTTTAAGCTTTTTCTTTCTTGCTAGAAAATTACCATGCTTGCGTACTAAATATGTCATCATCTCGCAAATATAAATTGCCATAAACGACGTTTGATTTGTCATGTCTAAAACTCTGACGGCCTTTTCGGAAAAGGAAAAACTCTCCAATCCAGCTAACCCTACGCCTGTATCTGTATTTCGGTGTGTAAAGTCCAAGCCGGTGTACTCAACTCATCTACTCCATGCAGCAACAGCAAAAGTGTGAGGAGGAGCGCGCGGCAGGACCAGGAGCAGGAGCGGAGCGGAGCGTGTCACGCCCATCCGGCCTCTTTATTGTTCGCACGCCTTTCCCCCTCAACGCCACCGTTGCTCCGCCCTCTCAAAAGTAAACCCCTCCTCTTCCTCTTCCTCCTGCTCAGAACGGAACCCAACGGTCACTCTTCCCCATCGACCAACCAGCCCGCCACCCACGCTTCCCCAAGCCTTCGTCCGCCACTGCTTCCGATCGCTCCACCACAACCGAGACCAAGACGCCAAAAAGAGCCACACGGAAACGCTCGAACCACCACACGCGCGCGCCAATTTCTTTGCTCCCGTCTCGATCGCCGTGTGCGGAGCCTAACCCGGCCGCCGGCCGAGGAACGGAGCGGCAACGACGACACGGTACGGTAGATCTGCCACGCACGCGCGGCTGCTGGGGGTTGGTAGGATGGGGAGCGGGGAGGAGGAGAGGGGCGGCGCGAGCGAGGCCTTCACGGACTCGGCCGACGGGAGCAGCTCCAGCTCCGACGCCGCCTCCACCGACGACTGGCCCGCCCTCGCGCTCGCGCCCAAGAAGACGCCGGCATGCGGCGCCCCCGACGCCGAGATGAACGGCAACCAGAAGCGCAGAGCTGGGCCAGGTACACGGGCTTCTCACTTGTCTGTGATCAGAGGCGAAGCAAAGCTGGAACAACAACAATGTAGGTGCCGGTGCTAATGTGTGCGTGCGTGGTGTGCAGAGATGGAGATGATGAAGGAGAGGTTCGCGAAGCTGCTGCTGGGCGAGGACATGTCCGGGAGCGGCAAGGGCGTCTGCACGGCGCTCGCCATCGCCAACGCCATCACCAACCTCTGCGGTCAGGATCCCATCCTTGCTTCATTCCTCCATGATTTCTGTCTTTCTTTGCATGAGCGAGTTGTCAGTGAGGTGGTTGTTCTCCCGCCGTTGCGCAGCCACCATCTTCGGGCAGCTGTGGAGGCTGGAGCCGCTCCCGCCGGAGAAGAAGGCCATGTGGCGGCGGGAGATGGACTGGCTGCTCTGCATCAGCGACCACATCGTCGAGCTCGTCCCCACCTGGCAGTCGTTCCCCGACGGAACCAGGCTCGAGGTACCAACCAAACGACCGCAGTTAACATCTCAACCAGCGCCGGCCATTTTCAGCGTACGGACGCAGGCTAGGCCGGCCGGCCGAAATCACGAGCCGAAAGTTTAAAACGGTGGATCAAATGTCTTCGCCTGTCAGCCCGGGTGAATGTACATTTGATCATTGAGCACCGGAGCAGTCCATAATTGGGGACTTTAGTAGCACATGGACCGCTAGAAAATCGCTATTATGCACGCATTTAGCAACCATGGCACACACATAAAAGGAGGGAAATGTTAGGTGCGTTGATGATAGAAAACTTTGTGGTTGTGGTGCCATATTGTTGTGCTTGCAAATTTTGTTGCCGGATGAGAGCAACTGCACTGCACGTGCTGTCTTAATTACATGGCAAGAAATGGTAGTACTGGCAGTTTAATTAAAAGCTCTCGATGGAAATCGCCGTGCTAGGTGATACGAGGTATTTGCAGGAGTACGATAGTGACTCAACAACGGCCACGAAGCAAAAAAAAGGGAAATTTAAGACATAGTAACACATTATGAATCATAATACACTAGCTGATGAACCAAACCAAATCTCCACTACATATTGTGATTCTGGAGAACAGTTGCGTCCTTCTCCCCCAGTTAGTACTAGTCACATGTCATGCTACCATGCGATTGCTCTTTGACAGAGTGGATCAGCGTGTTCGTAAGGCACAAGGAATAGTGATGCGTGGACCTTCTGGCTTGCTGCATATGCATTGCAAATCAAACATGAATAGTGATTTATCGATCATCAGCGATGAAATAATTGACAAGGCGCAAATGTGGCGACTCGTTGGTACAGTTCAGCCTTCACCTCCAAGCAACTGACTTACAGGTTTTCTGGATCCTTCGTTTCAGATCATGACAAGCAGGCCACGGTCAGATTTGTACATTAATCTGCCAGCGCTTCGGAAGCTAGACCATATGCTCCTCGTGAGTTCTCCCAGCTGTGAATTCACTGCAAGCAATCTGAAAAAAATAGCAACTTCTGATAAATCCACATTTTGACAGGAAATCCTCGACAGCTTCAGGGACACAGAGTTTTGGTACGTCGACCAAGGGATATGCGCGGCGGACTGTGATGGCTCC
Organism: Hordeum marinum; assembly: GCA_022496015.1. NCBI lineage: Eukaryota > Viridiplantae > Streptophyta > Magnoliopsida > Poales > Poaceae > Hordeum > Hordeum marinum. The sequence continues at coordinate 430,663,831 of CM039674.1, read as the reverse complement.
GCCTCATTCCGGGCGGCTTTCCACCGCCGCGACGACAAATGGTGGCTGCCGGTGCCTCGTGTGCCACCCGGTGGCCTCCGCGACAAGACGAGGAAGCAATTGCAGCACAAACGCGACTGTGCGAATCAAATCCTCAAGGCTGCCATGGCCATCAACAGCAATGCCTTAGCTGAGATGGATGTCCCTAAATCATACCTCGACTCTCTGCCAAAGGTATGCCATCATCTAGCCTCAGCGTGCAATATTCAGTAACATCTCTTATTCACACCTCAACGGTACAATTTTGGGTGCTAGAACGGAAGGGCGACTTTGGGCGACGTCATATACCGGTACATAACGTCGGATCACTTCTCTCCCGAGTGCCTTCTCGACAGCCTAGACCTGTCGACAGAGTACCAAGCCCTGGAAATTGCCAGCCGTGTCGAGGCATCAGTCTACGTGTGGCGCCGCAGGGTTCCGGTAAAACCGGTGAACGGCTTAGGCCGCACCGCCAGCTCAAGGTCCTGGAGCATGGTGAAAGACATGTTGATGGATTCAGAGAAGAGGGAGCTGCTCGCAGAGCGAGCAGAGGGCCTCTTGATATGCCTCAAGCAGAGGTTTCCTGCACTGACGCAGACAAGCCTGGACATGAGTAAAATTCAGTACAACAAGGTTTGTGCAGGTGTCCCTTTGTCTGTCTTTTACACCAATTTGCCTGTCAACAACTGAATTCATTCACCCTGCTGGGTGGTGAACAATTTCCAGGATGTTGGCAAGTCGATCTTGGAGAGCTACTCGAGGGTTCTCGAGAGCCTGGCTTCGAACATCGTCGCGCGCATCGACGACCTTCTCAACATCGACGAGCTCAACAGGCACGTGGAGCAACTGTCGTCGGGCGAAGCGGACCTGAAGATGGCTTGCGGCAGGGCCGTGGTGCCGCCCTACCAGCAGGTGCCTGCCTCGGGCACACCGTTCGTGACGGCGTACGCCACGCCTAGCTTCTCCCCGGGGCGACTGTCGAGCCCGAGGACCTCGCTCTCTGCCGGCAGACGGTCTCACGGCAACAGGGCTGCTGCCGCCGCTGCGAAGAAAGCCTTGACGGACCATCTCGCCCCGGAGGTCAGGGGGATGATCATCGTGAACCGAAGCACGATGATCGATGTGTCGACGACTACGGATCTGTGAAGCTAGGCCAGGGGGATGATCGTCCTAGAATTGCCAAGGGCCAGCCTGCCAGTCTCTCTCTGTGCATAAGTGTGTCCTTCATTTGTGCTCACGTTCTTACTGTATTAGTGCTAAGCTATGTATTCTTTTCGCGAGAAGAAGCTGCGATGTGTTGTTCCTCGCCTTCAAAAGAAGAATGAAAAAAAATGTCCTGCTGTTTGCAGACCTCGCCTTCAAAATAAGAGTAACTTCAACGCATCGATCCATTTCGTTCGCGCGCCTCCGTTTGGAGCGTCGCGAACATCGGTCCAAAAAATCAGTCCAACGCACCATTTGAAGATTGGCTCACAACGCAAGTAGCGGCAAGAAAGAAGAGCAAACGGACATGTGTCCGCTTTTCGTCACCCTGCTCACCCATTTTCGATCCATTTTTTAGCCTGATTTGTGTCGGCGTACGAGACGGACACGCGCGACCTACTCCTACCCTGCCCCGCTGGTCGGTGGCACATTGGCCATCCTCTCCCATCTCAGATCGACGGCAATCCCTCGTCGGCCTCCACCGCATCGTTGTCGCCGCCCATTTGCCGATGCCCCTGCCAGCAGTCCGTGCCGACACACCCCCCAATGTCGCCACCCCGCCGCCACCACCTGACGGGGTTATTACCCCTAGGTAGGCCAAAGCAACAGGGTCTTCCTCCTTTTGTTTCGAAGAAAAACTACGTGGCCGGCCGGAGGGCGTCCGACACACGCCGGTGTCGGCTAGCGCCCCGGACGATTGGACGAGGAGCCGGCTGCCTCCGGGCCAGCTCTTCCGTTAACCTAGGGACGGACATGCAACGTCCCATCCCTCTGCGCACGGGTACGACGATGCGACGCGACCGGCACGACGGGCGGCCCTATGGCTACAATGGCCGTTGACGCATTGCAGCGCGTGGCTACAGTCCAACCGTCCCGGCCGCTGACCTCGGCGAGCGCGACCGGGTGTGGGAACAGTGTCGGCACGTCCCTCGCCACTCGATTACCTGCCTCGGCGTGGCTACAGTGCAGCCGGCCATACCGACGACTTCGGCCGGCTGGCGCTAGACGATGCCCACCCGGCGGCCCATGCCGCGGCAGGTGGGCGAGGGCCAATCATCGGGCCGGTTGGCAGGCCCCAGCGGGAGATGGGACCGCACAACCGATGGCCCCTACAAGCGACGAGACGACACGAATGACGGGACCCCCTGGCCAGCCGGAGAGACTGCCAGCCGGGTCCCCCCACCTTTGTACATAGAACATATTGTAAGAGCCGGGGGTTGGCCTATAACCCCCCTCCCCGAACCCCCATGCAACAGGGACGGACGGACGGACACACGCACACACGAAAGATCATCTGCACATACACAACCCCTTCCAACAGTGGAGGAAGAGGAGCCGGCTACCCCTTCTTCCTCCTCTAGACACAGCTCCAAGAGCACCATTGCATCTATACCCATCCATCTAACTAAACCAAGCAGGACTAGGAGTATTACCTCCCCCGGAGGGCCCTGAACCTGGGTACATCGTGTGTCATCACCGCTTGTGCCCAATCTCGCACCCGGAGCCCGTCGGCGTCCTTCGGCCCCAACCACCTACGATAAGCCACCCTATGGCATCTGTCGTGAGAAAACGACGACAGTTGGCGCCCACCATGGGGCCATACGCGGCGCTGGCCGGATTCATGCTCCGGGCGAGACCCCTCGCCATTCCCCGCCGTCGCCGCTCATCCCGGCAAAACCGTGGGGGGCTCGTGGGGCTTGCTCCGGCATGCCCTACGGGCAACTTCATCGGCCCCATGGCCGACATCGACGCGCTCACCGAGCGTTCCGGCAGGCTCAGCCTCGCCGAGGCTCCGGCCGCTAACGAGTACCCCGCGGGGGTGGTCGTCTGCGCTGGTCCGCCCACGGCAGTGGGCGCATTCGCTGCGACTCACTCCAGCAGCTCCCACGATCGCGTGGGAGTAATGGCCATCACCTCCTCCACCGCTTCCGGACTGGCGCGGGTCGCGGCTACCGCTGCCGATGCCCGCGTCGGCACGTCCGACCCGCTCGGCGCAGCCTTCCGGGACTTGAGCACTCCGATCGCCGCGATGGCGAACCCCGACACCGCCGCGGCCGATCTCAAGGTGGCTCGTCGCGTCCTATTCGAGGACGCCACCGCCCTCGCAGCCATGCGGCGCCGCGTGGAGGCGGCACAACGGGAATACGCTTCCCCCTACGGACTCACCCCGGCTGGCGCTGAGCCCAGCCGGCGTGAGGCTGTGTGCGACCGCGGTCGCGTGGTCGCCGAAATCCTCGACGGCAAAATGCCCGTCTACGACACCCCCGCGGCCAACCTGCGGGCCCTCAAGGTGGCCTATGACGAACTGGCCACCTTGGAGGGCGAAGAGCATGCCACCCACGAGCACCACATCAAGGAGCTCATCGATGCTGCCGATGCGCAGCAGCATATGCTCGAGACGGGCGGCGCCGCCACTGAGGGCCTGCGGCCCGAGCGCGAGGGCACGGGAACTGCTGGCCGCCAGGTGGCCCAGTACTCTTGTTCCCCTCGCGTCTCCAGCCGCCAGGCCCAAGCGAACAACCCCTGGCCCTCTCAGACGCCGGGGAGCGAGCAGCCGGCTGTCAGCAGCCGGCGCACCAACGAGCCGCCTCGGAGCGGCCGCCGCCACGAAACGCCAGCATTCGGTAGACGACGCAGCCACGGGCACACTCCGACCCCGTGGCGCGAGTCGGGGCAGTCGGTGCCGCCCATCATCCGTCCCGAGCTCTCGGCTCGGCTCGGATCACGCGTCCCCCGCAGCGAGAACGACGCCCACAACCACCTCGATAGACTCATGCAATCCGCCCTCCTCGAGGAGGAGGGCTCGATTGGTCCGACTTGCTTCGGCCCCCGGATCCGCACCAAGCCGTTCCCAACCGGCTTCACGCTCCCTAGGGACATCCCAAAGTACAACGGGGCCGCCAAGCCCGAAGACTGGCTGATCGACTACACCACCGCGATGGGTATCGCCAGGAGGAACAAGCGCGTAGCCGTTCGCTGCGTCCCCCTCATGCTGATCGGCTTGGCCCGCACCTGGCTCAACAGCCTGGCGGCCGGCAGCATCAACACTTGGACAGACCTCGAGGAGGCCTTCGTCCGCAACTTCACCGGCACCTACAAGCGGCCTGGCCGTCCCCATGAAGTCGCCATGTGCGTTCAGGGGCCGGACGAATCCCTTCATGAATACCTCACCTGATGGACCGGGCTCCGCAACTCCTACGAGGGGGTGCACGAGGTGCAAGCCGTGCAGTACTTCACCGAGGGCTGCCGGGACGGCACCCCTCTCAAACATAAGCTCCTGTCCTTCGAGCCGGCCACGCTTGTCGAGCTCATGACCAAGGCGGACAAATACGCCACGGCCGATCCAGCCATCCGGATCAAGACGACCCCGCCTGCCAAGGCGACAACGACACCGGCCACGACCCGGGCAGTAGCCGTAGAACAACAAACGAAAGAACTGTTGGGGAACATTACATGGGAAACAAAAAATTTCCTACACACACGCAAGATCTATCCATGGTGATGAGCATCTAAGAGAGGGAGAGTGGATCTACATACCCTTGTAGATCGCTAACCGGGAAGCATTAAGAAACGCGGTTGGTGTAGTCGAACGTTTTCGCGATCCAAATCGCCGAGCGTCTCACGATCTCATCATGATCCGTCCCGCGATCCAATCACGATCCGTCCCGCGAACTCATCATGATCCGTCCCGCGAACTCATCATGATCCGTCTCGCGATCTTGATCATGGTCCTTCCGATCTAGCGCCGAACGGACGACACCTCTGCGTTCAGCACACGTACAACTCGATGACGATCTCCACCTTCTTGATCCACCAAGAGGGAGCGGAGAGGTAGACGAGTTCTCCGGCAGCACGACGGCGTTGCGACGATGGTGGTGGAGCTATTCCGACAGGGCTTCGCCTAAGCACTAGAAAACCGATCTAGAGGAGAAACTCTGCACTAGAGGAACGAGTAGCACGTGGCTGAAAATCTTGTGCCAAAACCCTAAAGCCCTCTAGTATATATAGGAGGAGAGGAGGAGGAGGCTTGGCTCCCAAGGAGCCAGCCCTTGGGTCGGCCGAACCAGGAGGGAGGAGTCCTCCTCCACTCCTAGTAGGATTAGGACTCCTTCCTAATTTAGCCTTTTTGCCTTTTTTCCACCTTTTTCCTTTTGGGCTTTTTCTTCCCAGCCGCATGGGCCCTTTGTGGGACTTCCTCCAGCCCACTAAGGGCTGTTATTCATCCTCCCACAGCCCATGTAGCCTCTTGGGTCGAAATACCACTCCCGATGGTCTCCCGGTACACTACCGACACTCCCGGTACACTACCGATGAGCCCGAAACTTTTTCGGCGACCAAAATAGGACTTCCTATATATCAATCTTTACCTCCGGACCATTCTGGAGCTCCTCGTGATGTACGGGATCTCATCCGGGACTCTGAAAAACCTTTGGTCACCACCATACATAAATCTATACTATCGAAATGTCACCGAACCTTAAGTGTGTAGACCCTGTGGGTTTGAGAACTATGTAGACATGACCGAGACACCTCTACGGTCAATAACCAATAGCAGGACCTGGATGCCCATATTGGTTCCTACATATTCTACGAAGATCTTTATCGGTCGAACCTCTGTGTCAAGGATTCAGTTAATCCAGTATGATGTTCCATTTGTTCTTCGGTATGTTACTTGCCCGAGATTCGATCGTCGGTATCTCCATACCTACTTCAACCTCATTACCGGCAAGTCTCTTTACTCGTTCCGTTATACAAGATCCCGTGACTAACACTTAGTCACATTGCTTGCAAGGCTTATTGTGATGTTGTATTACCGAGTGGGCCCTGAGATACCTCTCCGTCACACTGAGTAACAAATCCCAGTCTTGATAAATGCCAACCCAACAAACACCCTCGAAGATACCTGTAGAGCACCTTTATAGTCACCCAGTTACGTAGCGACGTTTGATACACACAAGGTACTCCTCCGGTGTGAGTGAGTTTCATGATCTCATGGTCAGAGGAACATATACTTGACATGCAGAAAACAGTAGCAATAAACTGACACGATCATATGCTACGTTTGTAGTTTGGGTCTTGTCCATCACATCATTCTCCTAATGATGTGATCCCGTTACCAAATGACATCTCATGTCCATGACTAGGAAACCATAGCCATCTTTGATCAACGAGCTAGTCTATTAGAGGCATACTAGGGACATGGTGTTGTCTATGTATCCACACATGTATCTGAGTTTCCGATCAACACAATTATAGCATGGATAATAAACGATTATCATGAACAAGGAAATATGATAATAACTAATTTATTATTGCCTCTAGGGCATATTTCCAACAGTCTCCCACTTGCACTAGAGTCAATAATCTAGTTCACATCACCATGTGATTCGCATTGTTATGAATCTAACACCCAATGAGTTCTGGGGCTCGATCATGCTTTGCATGTGAGAGAGGTCTTATAGTCAACGGGTCTGCGACATTCAGATCCGTGTATACTTTGCAAATCTCTATGTCAAATCGTAAATACTGCTACCACACTCCACTTGGTACTATTTCAAATGGCTGCTCCACTATACATATCCAGATTGCTACTACGAGTCATCCGGATTGGTGTTAAAGCTTGCATCGACATAACTCTTTACGACGAACTCTTTATCACCTCCATAATCGAGAAACATATCCTTAGTCTTTTAGTTACTAAGGATAATCTTAACCACTGTCTAGTGGTCCACTCCTGGATCACTCTTGTACCCCTTGATGGACTCATGGCAAGGCACACACAGGTGCGGTACACAACATGGCATAATATAGAGCCTATGGCTAAGGCATAGTGGACGACGTTCGTCCTTTCTCTTTCTTCTGCCGTTGTCGAGCTTTGAGTCTTTAAAAGTTCTTTCTCTGACTGATACATTTTGAACTCTTTCAAAATCTTGTCAAGGTATGTACTCATTGAAAGTCTCATCAAGTATCTTGATCTATCTCTATATATCTTGATGCTCAACAATTAGGTAACTTTATCCAGGTCTTCCTTTGAAAATCTCTTTTCAAACAACCGTTTATGCTTTCCAGAAATTCTACATCATTTCCGATCAACATTATGTCAACCACATATGCTTACCAGAAACTCTATAGTGCTCCCACTCACTTTATTGTAAATACAAGTTTCTCATAAACTTTGTATAGACTCAAAAACTTTGATCACCTCATCAAAGTGCATATTCCAACTCCGAGATGCTTGCTCTAGTCCATAGAAGGTTCACTGAAGCTTGCTCACCTTTTAACATCCTTAGGACTGACAAAACCTTCTGGTTGTATCACATACAACCTTTCCTCAAGTAAACCGTTAAGGAAACAATATTTTGACATCCATCTGCCAGATTTCATAATTGAAAAATGCAGCAAGTGCTAACATAATTCCAACAGACTTTAGCATCGCTACGAGTGAGAAAGTCTCATCATAGTCAACTCCTTGAATTTGCCGAAAACTTCTTTGTGACAAGTCAAGCTTTATAAATGGTGACATTCACCATCAGTGGCTGTCTTCATTTTAAAGATCCATTTGTACTCAACGACCTGTCGTCCAACGAGCAAGTCCACCAAAGTCTATACTTGGTTTTCATACATGGATCCTTTCTCGAATTTCATGCCCTCTAACCATTTGTCAAAATCCGGTCCCATCTTCGCTTCTCCACAACTCGTAGGTTCATCGTTGTCCAACAACATGACTTCCAAGGCAGGGTTGTCATACCGCTCAGGAGCAGTACACATCCTTGTCGACCTACAAGGTTCAATAGTAACTTGATCCAAAGCTTCATGATCATCACCATTAACCTCTTCAACTAACGTAGGCTTCACAGAAACATCTTCCTGCGCTGCGCTACTCTCTGGTTGAAACAAAGGTTCAACAACCTCATCAAGTTCTATCTTCCTCCCACTCAATTCTTTCGAGAGAAACTTTTCCTCGAGAAAGGACCCAGTTTTAGCAACAAACACTTTATGCTTGGATCTGAGATAGAAGGTTCACCCAACTGTTCTTAGGGTAATCTATGAAGATGCATTTGTCCGCTTTGGGTTTGAGCTCATTAGGTGAAAACATTTTTCCACACAAGCGTCGCAGCCCCAAACATTAAGAAATGACATCTTAGGTTTCTATCAAACCATAATTCACATGGTGTCATCTCAACGGATTTAGATGGTGCCCTATTTAAAGTGAATGTAGTTGTCTCTAATGCATAACCCCAAAATTATAGTAGAAAAACGATAAGAGACATCATAGCACGCACCATATCCAATAGAGCACGACTATGACGTTCGGACACACCATCACGCTATGGTGTTCCAGGTGGCATGTGTTGTGAAACAACTTTCACATTGTCTAAAGTTGTATGCCAAACTTGTAACTCAGATATTCACCTCCACAATCATATCGTAGACATTTTTATATTCTTGTCATGATGATCTTAAACTTCACTCTGAATTTTCTTGAACCTTTCAAATGATTCAGACTTGTGTTTCATTAAGAAAATATACACTATATCTACTCAAATCATCAGTGAAGGTAAGAAAATAACGATATCCACCGCACGCTACAAGACTCATTGGATTGCATACATCAACATGTATCATTTCCAATAAATCACTTGCCCGCCCATCCATCTAGAAAACGGGGTCCTTAGTCATCTTGCCCAAGAGGCATGGTTTGCATGTCTCAACCGATTCGAAATTGAATGAGTCCAAAGTTCCATAAGCATGGAGTTTCTTCATGCGCTTTATACCAATATGACATTTAGCGGCAGTGCCACAAGTATGTGGTACTATAATTATTAACTTTGTATCTTTTGGCATCAATGTTATGAACATGCGTATTACTACGATTAAGATTCAACAAACCATTCTCACTGGGTGCATGATCATTGAAGGTATCATTCATGTAAATAGAATAACCATTATTCTCTAACTTAAATGAATAACCGTGTTGCAATAAACACGATCTAATCACGTTCATGCTCAACGTAAAACACCAAATAACATTTATTTAGGTTCGTCACTAATCCCGAAGGTAGAGAGAGCGTGCGATGTTGATCACATCAACCTTGGAAACATTTCCAACACACATCGTCACCTCACCCTTAGCTAGTTCTTCGTTTATTCCGTAGCTTTTATTTCAAGTTACTAACATTTAGCAACCAAACCGGTATCCAATACCCAGGTGCTACTAGGAGTACTTTCAAGGTACACATCATTAACACGTATATCAAATATACTTCTGTCGACGTTGCCTGCCTTCTTATCTACCAAGTATCTAGGGTTGTTCTGTTTTAGCGACCGCTCTCCTCATAATCGAAGCACTTAGTCTCGGGTTTGGGTTCAACTTTGGGTTGCTTCACTGGAGCAGCAACTGACTTGCTATCCATGAAGTTTCCCTCCTGCTCTTGCCCTTCTCGAAACTAGTGGTTTGACTAACCATCAACACTTGACACTCCTTCTTGATTTCTACCTTCGCGGTGTCAAACATCGCGAATAGCTCAGGGATCATTATTTCTATCCCTGGTATTTTATAGTTCATCACCAAGTTCTAGTAGCTTAGTGAGAGTGTCTTGGAGAACTATATCAATCACTATCTTATCTGGAAGATCAACTCCCACTCGATTCAAGCGATTGTAGCACCCAGACAATCTGAGCACATGCTCAACGATTGAGCTATTCTCTTTCATCTTGCAGGCAAAGAATCTTTTTGGAGATCTCATATATCGCAACATGGGCACGAGCCTGAGACCCTAATTTCAGCTCTTAGAACATCTCATATGTTCCGTGACGTTCAAAACATTTCAGAGCCTCAATTCTAAGTCGTAATGCATGACGCTCTAAACTATCAAGTAGTCATCAGAACGTGCTTGTCAGATGTTCACAACATCTACAAACGACGCTAGAGGGGGTGGCACACCGAGTGGTGCATTAAGGACATAAGCCTTCTGTGCAGCAATGAGGACATTCCTCAGATCACGGATCCAGTCCGCAATATTGCTACCATCATCTTTCAACTCTATTTCTCTAGGAACATATAAAAATTCAAGGGAGCTACAGCGTGAGCAAATAATTTACAATATAATTTGCAAAGATACTACTGACTATGTCCATGATAATGAGTTCAATTAATCATATTACTGAAGAACTCCCACTCAAATTGACATCTCTCCGGTCATTTGAGTGATACATGATCCAATTTCACCAACTCAAGTCCGATCATCACGTGAGTTGAGGTGGTTTCAATGGTGAACATCATCATGTTGATCATATCTACTATATGACTCATGTTCGACCTTTTGATCTCTTGTGTTCCGAGGCCATGTATGTACATGCTAGGCTCGTCAAGTTTAACCCGAGTATTCTGCATGTGCAACACTCGCTTGCACCCGTTGTATGTGAACGTAGAGTCTATCACACCCAATCATCACGTGGTGTCTCGACACGACGAACTTTCGCAACGGTGCACACTTGGGGAGAACACAATTCATCTTGAAATTTAAGTGAGGGATCACCTTATAATGCTACCGTCGTCCTAAGCAAAACAAGGTGCATGAAAGGATTAACATCACATGCAAATCATAAGTGACATGATATGGCCATGAACTTGTGCTTTTGATCTCCATCTTGAAAGCACCGGCATGATCTCCATCATCACCGGCACGACACCATGATCTCCATCATCTTGATCTCCATCGACGTGTCTCCATCGGGGTTGTCGCGCCCATCATGCTTGTACTATTATTGCTACCGTTTAGCGATAAAGTAAAGCATTACATAGCGCTTAATGATTGACACGAAGGTCATACAATAATTAAAGACAACCCTATGGCTCATGCCAGTTGCCGTACTCATCGACATGCAAGTCGTGATATTCTATATAACACATGATCATCTCATACATCACATATATCACATCATGTAATTGGCCATATCACATCACAACATACCCTGCAAAAACAAGTTAGACGTCCCCTAATTGTTGTTGCATGTTTTACGTGGCTGCTACGGGTATCTAGCAAGAACAATTCTCACCTACGCATAAACCACAACGGTGATACATAAGTTGCTTTTCAACCTTCTTAAGGACCGCCTTTGTCGAATCCGATCCAACTAAAGTAGGAGAAACTGCCACCCGCTAGCCATCTTTTGCAACGAGTTGCAATTGAGGGAACCGGTCTCTCGTAAGCGTACGAGTAATGTTGGTCCGGGCCACTTCATCCCACAATACCGCTGAACCAAAACACGACCAAGGGAGAAAGCAATCTAAGCATCAACGCCCACAAACTCTTTGTATTCTACTCGAGATCTCATCTACACGTAGACCTAGCTCATGATGCCACTGTTAGGAAACGTCGCATGGGAAACCTCCTACGAAGTAAACCAACCTTGCACGTGCGTCAGCTCCTCCTCCAGGTGGTAGAACCGTATTTGCCGCGGTCGTGGATGGCGACCGCCTCTGCGAACAACTTCTACCGCAGGGAGGTCCCTTCCTGCCACAAAAAGGCAAGGTCAAGACACGCCCAAAAGAGATCCGGCCCGGCTACCCGTCGGCCGGTCAGCCGGCCTGCATCTCGGGGGCTACACCCAGTGGATGCGCTCGCACGCCTCTACTGAAAATTCTAAGACAAAACAGCCGGCTTACCTCCACATGCTGTAGGGTGGCGTCCGCCGCCTCAGCGAACCGAGCCAACTCCTGTCGGCACCGGTCCAGAACACTCCCCAAAGTCCACGAAGGAAGGGACCGGGTCGCCTGCCTGGGGGTCCGGTAGGGCCGGCACGCTCGCCAGTGCTTCCCAGTCCTGAAACACCTCCTGCATCGACCGCAGGGTCCTCCGGGCCCGGCCGCCGTTGCCGCCCGGGCTTGCCACGGCTCCAGCCGCCGGGGGGCGGGTTGACGACGGCAAGGGGCCGGGAGTCGCTTCCCGCCGACCCCCTCACCCAACACCGTCACTGCCTCCTCTTCCCGCCGCTCCGACACATCGGTCGCGACGGAGGGCGCCTCCACCTCCATGGCCGCCGCTTCCGGCGCCACCTCCACCGCCGCTCCCGGGGCCGCTGGGACCTTTGGCACCTCAGCCCGGGCCGGCTTGGCCACAGGCGGGGTCACCTCCGGCACCACAGGACGAGCCGCCTCGGGAGCCGGCTCCATCGTCGCCACCCTCGCCTGGGCCGCCTCCTGCGTGGCCGGAGGCGCTGGCGGTTCCATAGCCGCCCCTCGCGGCTCGCTTGACGGCAGCCTCGACATGCGGGTTGACTCCGCTGCCGATTCTGACACCCGCGGAGGATCCACCGAGCCCCTCCGCCTCCGGCTTCTCAAGGTCTCGGAGTGCGAGGCCCCTCCTTGCACCTTGGACTTGGAGGCTCACAGCTCCGCCAGCCTCCTCTTCTCCTCCCGCTGGGTGGCCGCGTGCTCGCGAGCCAGCCGGCTGACGGCATCCGTTGGCTCCCCCTCTGGCTCCTTCTTGTGGAGCTCGATGGGGTCACTGCAGTGCCCAAGAACCGGTCATCAACCGGCTCGCGAGGCGGAAGCAAAACTTATGCGAAATAAAGAACTTACGCAATTGCGAGGGGCAAGGCCCGCTCGGCACGTGGTGGCGGCTTCCATGCGGCCACCTTCACCTGCTTCGGCCCGGACGGCGGGGCCGCCAGCCCCCCTGAGTCGGCCTCTTCCCCCGGCCAACCGCTCCGGCCACCGGGGCTTGAGCCGGTCGCTCCTCGCTCCTCCGGTCCTGACGTGCTGTGGGAGGAGGCCCGTTTAGTATCATCAAGTCGTCATCATCATCGTCGTCATGCGTCCATTCCTTGATGGAGGGGGCAAGAGAGAACTCACCCGCTTCGCTGGTTTCCCCAGCTACGCCGGACCATCCGGCTCCATCGGGGGCGCCGCCTTGTGGGTCCACCGGCTCGTCGGCTCCTCCCGAGGAGTCCACCCCCTCCTCTGAGGGGCCTCCCGTCTGGTAGTCTTCGGAGTCAGAGTTTTCACGCTCTTCCTCGAAGATCTGAGGGCGCGGGCCATCCGGCGTGTTCTGTCGCATTAGCAGCTGCGGTCAGCACGTCAAAATAAGTTCTCTAGCCGGCCGCCATCTGGGGAATATCAAACGGCAAGAAACCGGCTCGACAAAAAACTTACCAGGGGAGGCCAGTTGATGCGGTCGTACGGCTCCATGCCGAAGGACCACGAGGCGGGCTTCATCTTGAACGTCGCGAGGGCGTTCACCCACTTCGCCACCTGAGTCGGCGTCAGCTCGACAGTGGACTGCCATCATGGGTCACGCCGGCCGGACATGCCGCAGATCCGGTGCGGCCTCAGCTGGAGGGGCGACACCCAGCGCGAGATAAAGGCCGCCACCAGGTCGGCGGCGACCAGCCCCTCGGAGATCTTTAGCTGCGTGAGCCGGCCGAGCTCCTCCAGGGCCACGCCGCGCGGGGCAGCCCCCAGCCAGTTGTGCTGGGAGGACTGCCGGTCTTCAAAAGGCGGCAACCGGATGTAGTCCGTCCTCGGGTCGACGTTCTTCACGTAGAAGAACGTTCGGTGCCATCCCTTGATGGAGTCGATAAAAGAGAGAGGGGAAAGCGAGCGACGCCGCGGCAACACACCATCGTGCCCCCGCATGCGTCGCTCTTCAAAGGTTTGAGGTAGACGAGAGCATTGAAGAGCTCGATGAAGGGAAGGATGTCGAGGTACCCCTCGCACAACGTCACGAAGGTGGAGAGATAAAGAATCAAGTTTGGGCCAAGGTTGTGCAGCTGGAGGTCGAAGGTATCGAGAAGGAGACGAAAGAAAATACTCACCGGAAGCCCGAAACCCCAGGAGAAGTGCCAGAGGAACACGACGTGTTCCCCTAGCCGTGGCGCCGACGCTATCTTGTCGCCCGGCGCACGTGCGGCCACCCGCTCCTCCGGCGGCAGCATGCGCATGCGGCGAAGCTCGGCGATGTCCGCTTCGACCATGAATGAGCCTGCCCAGCTCCCGCCGCGTCCATCGGCCATCGTGGCGGCGGTGTGGCATGCGGGCGCGGGTGCGTGCTTGGGTGCGGCGGTGCGCGAGGAATGCAGGGAGGCAACAAAGACGGGCAACGAGGGGGCAAGTGAGGCGTGGGTACCTCCGCCACCTACCTTTCCTCTCCTTTTATAGGGGAGGCCATGACCGGGGACGTGGGATTGATTGCGCCCACTCCCCCCGGAAACTCCGCGTGCGCGTGGGTGGCCTCGGGCCGTAACAGCCGCTTCGAGGCGCAGAGGATCCTAACCTGCGCCCCGAGGCCTACTGGGCTACGCCTGAGTCCTAGCAGGCTAGGCCCAGGCGACGTCCCGTCTCCCCGCGTGCGCGGGACCCGCCGCATCATTACTCGCCGCGTGGCGTGCCGCTTGCTCGCGCGGGTCCCGGGGCGGCACGCCGGTACCTGAGGCGTCAGGTCCGACGACTGACCCGACTGCCCTTTCGCCTTCGAGCCAGAGGCGGGTATCGCTGAGGAAAAGCCGCCGGCTCCCCACCGTCTGCCAGACACGGGCCCCCACCGGCTTCGGGGACTACTGACGGGGTTATTACCCCTAGGTAGGCCAAAGCAACGGGGTCTTCCTCCTTTCGCTTCAAAGAAAAACTACGCGGTCGGCTGGCCGTGACCGACCGGAGGGCGTCCGGCACACGCCAGTGCCGGCTGGCGCCCCGGACGATTGGACGAGGAGCCGGCTGGACCCTCGGCCGGCTGGGCGTGGCCGGCTGCCTCCGGGACGGCTCTTCCGCTGACCTAGGGATGGACATGCAACGTCCCGTTCCTCTGCGCACGGGTACGACGATGCGACGCGACCGGCACGACGGGCGGCCCTGTGGCTACAATAGCCGCTGACGCACTGTAGTGCGTGGCTACAGTCCAACCGTCCCGGTCGCTGACCTCGGTGAGCGCGACCGGGCGTGGGAACAGTGCCGGCACACCCCTCGCCACTAGATTACCCGCCTCGGCGTGGCTACAGTGCAGCCGACCGTACCGACGACTTCGGCCGGCTGGCGCTAGCCGCCGTCCACCTGACGGCCCATGCCGCGGCAGGTGGGCGAGGGCCAATCATCGGGCCGGCTGGCGGGCCCCAGCGGGAGATGGGACCGCACAGCCGGTGTCCCCTACAAGCGACGAGACGACACGAATGGCGGGCCCCCTGGCCAGCCGGAGAGACTGCCAGCCAAGTCCCCCCACCTTTGTACTTAGAACATATTGTAAGAGCCGGGGGTTGGCCTATAAAACCCCCTGAACCCCCCATGCAACGGGGACGGACGGACGGACACATGCACACACGAACGATGATCTCCACATACACAACCCCTTCCAGCAGTGGAGGAAGAGGAGCCGGCTGCCCCTTCTTCCTCCTCTAGACACAACTCAAGGAGCACCATTGTATCTATACCCATCCATCTAACTAAACCAAGCAGGACTAGGGGTATTACCTTTCCCGAAGGGCCCTGAACCTGGGTACATCGTGTGTCATCACCGCTTGTGCCC
Source organism: Hordeum marinum (assembly GCA_022496015.1). Lineage (NCBI taxonomy): Eukaryota > Viridiplantae > Streptophyta > Magnoliopsida > Poales > Poaceae > Hordeum > Hordeum marinum. The sequence continues at coordinate 430,648,091 of CM039674.1, read as the reverse complement.
AATCTCGCACCCGGAGCCCGTCGGCGTCCTTGGTCCCCAACCACCTACAATAAGACACCGTATGGCATCTGTCGTGAGAAAACGACGACACCATCGTATCGCCGTCGGGGCACAGAAGCTTCCCATCTCCACCTCCCGACGCTGACGCGGGCAGGAAGCCGCCTCACCGCCTGCCAGCTCCCTCATCGTGACGCCGACCCGCTCGTCGGACGTCTGCAGGCCAGCTACCTTGTACAAGGGAGGCACGTGTATCTTCACCGGCCAGCTCCTTCGACGACGCCCTGAAGCTTTCCGGTAGTTTGCCAAGGTACACGATGGATTCCATCGACGAGTTGTTTTTCCATAATTTCCTTTATGACTCTGACGATTCCTCATCCGATGATGAAGAGGAGATGTTGGCTGTCGTTTTGGTCCATCACCACCTTAATAGCCAGCGACCGTTTATCCGTGGCTCGATCCTGGGACACCTTCCGACGTTAAATTGCAACTGAGAGAGCGGCCATTTCCTTCTTTGGAAGGACTACTTTGAAACAACCAACCCGTTGTTCAAACATCATAAATTCCGGTGCCGGTTCCGTATGGCTAGGCATGTTTTGAACCGTATTAGAGAGGGGGTGGTTGGATAAGATAACTATTTCGAGTGCAAAGAGGACGCCCTTGGAAAGATTGGCTTCTCATCTTATCAGAAATGCACTATAACCCTATGGATGCTTGCATACAGAGTGCCCGATGATCTCATTGATGAGTACGGCCGTATGGCGAGTCTACATGCCTAGAGTCTATGTACAGATTCTGCAGGGCTGTGATTGCCCTGTTTGGCCCTGAGTACTTGAGAGAGCCGACTCCTGAAGATACACCCCGCTTGTTGGCGATGAATGGCAGCAGAGGCTTCCCAGGGATGATTGGCAAATATAGAATGCAAGCACCGGGAGTGGAAGAACTGCCCTTGTGCTTGGCAAGGGCAGTATGAGGGCCATGTTAGGGCTTGTACTGTCATACTTGAGACCGTGGCCTCACAAGATCTGTGGATCTGACACTGTTTTTTGGGCATGGCTGGATCACACAATGATATCAACATGCTACAACGCTCGCCGGTGTTTGCAAGGCTTGTGGAAGGCAACATCCCGCCGGTGAATGTTACCATCAACGGACACAACTACGACAAAGGATGCTTTATTTGGTTATGAAACTATGCTATTTTTTTATATGTTTGCATGTCAAATAATACAAAATGTGTGCATATTTGTTGAAAAAAAGTGGACAACCGGCTACGCTGGCAGATATGGACCGATGCGTTTTTTTTTATCCTAATGTTAAACTGGATGGATGCCGAGCGGGTGTCTGACCCAAACGAACAACGCCGTCCATTTGAGTTGGTAGTTCAGTTTGGCTGCTAAATCAGAGGGAGTTACCTGCACCACTTGGATTGGTACGGGTTCCAATTAAAAGTGAAAACCTGCAGCTTCTACCGCTGTGTTCAGGTACCTGAAGAACCGGAAAGGCAGTGTGGATTGGCTATAGCGTTTTCAAGAACTCCGGCCAGCGTTCGCCGCACCGCCGACATGCCCGTGATGATTGTGAGCCGAATCTTTCCATCGCAAGGCCGTACGTGGCCGATCTCCAGCGTAGTGGAGCGCAGTAGGTGGTGCTCGAAATGGAGCTAGGGAGAGAGCTCAGTGCATGCGCGCGGGAAAAAGAGAAGTGAACGGAACGGTGGTGCACCCTCCACTCCACGGGAAAATCTTCAAGCGGCCATCGATGGCCTCCGTCCACGCCCCACGCCGGAGAGCTGTATATATACCCTGGCCGTGGCACTGGGACGATCACCATCTCATCGGAGCGAGTCAGGGAGAGAAGAGAAGAGAAGAGAAGAGTGAGGTGCAGCGGCGGCGGCGAAGAGAGAAGAGATGGAGCCCAAGGCGGCGAGGTGCGTCTGCTTGCTCGCGATGCTCCTGGTGGCCGGGCTCGGGGCGGCGCGCGGCGCCGGGGAGTGCGGGCGCGTGCCGGCGGACAGGATGGCGCTCAAGCTGGCCCCGTGCGCGGCGGCCACGCAGAACCCCCGGTCCAAGGTGTCGCCGGGCTGCTGCGCGCAGATCCGCAGCATCGGGCGCAGCCCCAAGTGCCTGTGCGCCGTCATGCTGTCCGGCACCGCGCGCCAGGCCGGCGTCAAGCCCGCCGTCGCCATGACCATCCCCAAGCGCTGCGCCATCGGCAACCGCCCCATCGGCTACAAATGCGGCCGTAAGTTTGCTTACTCTGATGCTCGATCGTTTCTTCCGTAGCAACTCTGCTGTCCCCTGGAGCCATCATCGTTTGCTCTGCTCTGTTTTTCTGTGCTGTGCAGCGTACACCCTGCCGTGAGGAGCAGACGTGGCGCAACTGGAGTCTGGAGGAGCTGCCCAACTCCTGGGAGTCGGGACTGCCCAACATATACACCTGATGCTATCTTTGTCATGTGGAACCTTTACTTGAATCTTTCATCTTATATGAATAAATAATGCGGTTGTAATGCCTCTGTTTGAATATAACGAAGTACCTTTCCAAATCTTTAAGATATAGGTATTGACAAGAGCACTTTTTTCCAAACTTATATGAAATTCCAACAGTACAGTTGTATAGTACAATGTAAATGATCTCTGCTTCTCCAGCGCTTCTGGTCTGGAGAGAGGATCCGACGGTACAAGCAAGACAGGCTTGATACTATGTATAGTAGTCATGAGATCAGACCGCCCAGGTTCGGCGGAATGGAATAGGGACCCTTTATGCAACCTGACTCCTAGCTCTTAAGGTACTTGTAAGTTCATTACATTTCACAGCTAAAGCACAAGCTATGGAACAAGAAGAAGGTAAAGGCACACACACACACACACACACAGCATCTGCCCAGGAGTGATGATGCGTCCAAATACTGTCACCACCGATGAGCGAATGTTTCTCCACTATGTAAGGTATATAACTGCTATCAAGGAAATTGGGTTCAACACCTCCCCCCGTCGATTTCCTGCCAACAGTGGTGCAACAGAACGGTGAGGAAACCATATCAAACCAGCCATACAGTTACAATGATTTAGGTAATAATCACCAGGCGACACAAAACATTCAGCCAGGTTCAGACTATGTTACCATCACTGGGACTCTAGGGAGCTTTGGTAAAAGTTTGGATTGACAAGTTGCTTAATAATATAGACTTTTTTTTAGAAATTCAGACTTGTTTTACAATAATACAAAACTATATAACGATCCTGAGTGATTTACACTATGGCCTGAGCCTTATCCTCTTATGAAGTAATAATGTTTCTCAAGGCGAAAGTAATTAATGGTATATCAAGATTCAAGCAATACAACTTAATGGAACATCTGAACTAGTGGTGGGCATACTTCTGCTGTTGCTTTCTCAACCAAAGTGAGTCGGTTACAACGCCAGGTTCCTCAGGCTACACTTAATAAGGCAAACTAATTGGTTGTCCCTAAACATAGTGACGGCGACATAATTAGGAGTTAAATAAGTAAAACCCAGGAGTCCAGGACATTAATTTTCTTCCCAGTGACCTTTCTTATCTCCACCGCAACTAGATAATTGTACATCAATCTACAGCTACTAGTTACTTAGAGAAAAATAATCGCCATTGATGTGAAAGAGTTGACAATGACACACGTGTGAATAAATAAACTTTCCTTTCGGTATACGATGTTATTATAAATAGTGTGAACTATCTCATATCACCAGTAACTAATTTCCATCCCATATTAAGCTTCAAGTAAATCATAGTTACATCTACTCTGACTTCTGAAACAAAGTATGGCAGAATATGTTCGCTTTCTGACAAAGAACAGCATTTGTGAACACGATAACTGATGCACAGGCGAAGAGCAAAAGTGTATATCAGTTGCTCAGGTGGGCATAGGCCCCCCTATTGCTTTCCAGAAAACTATCAATTTTCATTCAAAAAGAAAACTATCAATTGCCTATGTAAGCAGAGAGCAAGACAAAACCATAATAATGTAACCAATGTCCAACAGTAAGGTCCTCGTTTTTACCTTGTTCGGCAGGGAAGAGTACACCAAGCTCTTGCTCAGTAGTAAAACGAGCCTGACAACAAAATAAATAAATCTATCAGTCAACCATATAAACTCAATCATAACATATGTGCTAATATACAACAACACTATACCTTGCCACCAATCGCCATGAGAATCTATGACAGGATCCTTCTTATCCACCTTGTACTGAAATGAATAAAACAGTATTCAAAACCTTGGTCGCCTAAAGTGCTGATTAAAAAAAAAGTGAAAGTACTTATGAATTATAAACGTGAGTTACGCTTTTTGGTTTAGCAATTTCTTACATCACTGTATTCTGCGGCTTGCTTAGGTGCAGAGCTACCATAATAGTCTCGGCCACCATAGTGCACAGAAGAACCAAAACAAGACGACGTGTCAACTGAGTCATACTTGTTATCCTTGGTGTATGTTGTGCGGCTTTTAGCAGGACTCCACTGGGATTGACCATCTGGAAGATTAATCAATATGTCAGTATTTTTTTCTGTCGTTGCATTTCTCAGTCATTCAAACCAAGTAAGATAATGATCACCAAAAGACGATATTATAAAACGAAAGAAATAACCCGTAATGTGTGGACATGAAAATCAGCAGAGCTTAGCACATAGGGTTATGGCTTGTGTTCTGGTTGTACCTTTTTCCTTCCATTTCTTGATACATATGCAAGGCTTTTGCTTTTTCTCATAGAAAACAAAATAATTTGCAGGACAAGAAAAAGAAAAAGAAATTGCTGGTTCGTTGGACGATCCCTAACATGTAAACGCTAAATTAAACATACGAAGCGCATACAAGTATGCAAATTGCAACCGAAGATGAAAGCTCCAAAGTTTCAGAACTTTGTATTGTACTGAAACTTTATCTCTACCCTTTTTGAATTGAAAGTAAAGGTAGGTGTGCTTTGCTGATCAACTGATGCGGACAAGAGTTATATATGTATTAACCATTTTGGTATTTTTCTTTTCAGGTATTACTTTTTTTGTTTTTGTAATAACTGTTGGAAATTTTCCAACTCTTCCTCGGCATTAACTAACCTGCCGTTTTCATAGAAGAAAAACAACTCACTGATATACTATTCCGTTCCATTTCCACAGTAGTACTAGAATATGAGACGGGACGAGGGAGTTGTACGACTACCTGTCATGCTAGCCTGAGCATTGCCGTTGTGCCCTTTGAAAAGAATGGCGTACAAGTCCTGCTCTTTGCCATTTACCTTGAAAACAAAACAAAACAAAAACGGAAACGTCCAAATTAGATAGCAACATCACAGTATGAAATCCTGCACCCAGAAGCAAACATCACAGTATGAATCCCCCAAATTAATAAGGTTTATTACAACGGGATACTCGATATCCGCTTGGATAGAAGGCTGTATCTAGACGAAAAATCTACCAAAATTCTAGCATATTCACTCCAACACATGGGGGCCTACGAGGAAACGAAATTATTGCGCGAACAGGCAAGGACTAGAAACAAGACAAATTTGATCTAGAAGCAATCAACGCCCTGCTCTCGCGCAAAGATCACGCGAGAGATCACGTCCGGCAGCAGCATAGACGTCGGCCGAACCCAAAGAAACATAACACCGAACAGGGAGAAGGCGTGAGGGAAGAGGCGGGTACCCCGTGCGACGCCGGGTAGAACAGGCTGCTCAGCGGCGAGTCGGCCCCGGCGGCGTCGGCGGCGGCGGCGCGGGGAGGCGACTTTTTAGTCGCCGCGGCGCGCGGCTGCGGCTGGGGCGAGGACCTCTTGGGCTCCATTTCGGGGGACGGGCGGACGGATGGAAAGCTGCTGAGGATTAGGGCACGTGAATGGGGCGGTTGTGCCGTAGGCGGCGGTGGGAGGGAGGAGGGAAGGGAGACGGGGAGTCTAGGCAAGGCAAGCGGCTGCTACTGCTCAACTACTCGACGACTCGTGGCGCTCTGCTCCGGCCTCCATGCGTGCCCCGCATTTAAAGGGCCCGGCCCGGGGGACGAGGCACGTCATTACGTGGATCTCGAGGGGCCTACGCGCGAAACTGCGGTGGATAGATGCCTGCCCGGTGCCCCTCAGTAGTGAACGCGTCGCGCCGCCGCTCGGCTGTTGCCGTCGGCCGGGCCGCGGTGGCGAACGTGGGTAGGTAGGTGTGCCGCCAGTCAGCGGTAGGAGACGACGGGCGGCGGCGACAAGGACGTGACGTTGATGTGCGGCGGAAGAGATCCGTCGCCGGACGTCTTCGTTGTGCTGCACTAGACCGGTTCGAGCTCGACCGAGGGGGAGGCTGTGGTGGGGAGTGCTGACGGGAGGCTGGACTGACGGAACGTGTGTCGATGGCACTTTGGCCCCGCGAGACGGAATTCTGTCGAAACTAACGGCAGTTTTTTTTTCTTGATGGAAACTAACGGGGTTTGGGGGTTTGTGCAAAAACTGAAGGGGTTTAGAGGATTTTTTTTTTGAAGAAAAAGGAATCCTCTGAATGAGGAAGATCTAAAATTAAATAGAGAATATCCTCTTAAGAGGGGATTCGCAAAACATTAAATAGAGAAGATCCAAAATTAAGGTCATGTCATATTCACTAGATCTCTATGTAATTAGATTTGCAGAGAAGGTATGCTTTTTGTTGTTGTTGTGGAAAGCACAAAAGGTACGTTGAACGAACAAACAAACGGATGTTTTGAGAGGGGCTAAGAAATATAACATCGTTTAGAACACTACAATGGAGGAGGTACAAAATAAAGTGAGAAGGTGCTCCACAGGATTTATAAACCTAAAAGGGAAACATTGCACACGTGATCGATTTTCTAAGGCCATTGAGCCTTCAAATTTACTGTGATCCTTTGTACAAAGGAAGGTTGTAGTGTGGTTCTACGATGTTACATAGAACTTGTGATGAAATGTAGATCTTTGCTATGTAAGAACATATATAAACTGATGCAAAAGGCGCAAGGCGGCTTCTACAAATCATCCGGATGATTTTGGCCAAAAATAAGCCGTCTGGAGAGCCGTCGATCAGACGCTCCGCAGCCGTTGAATCGTAACTCCCATGGCAGCACCACGCGGCAGCAGCACGCACGGGAGCTTCAGCGACCCTGGCGGCGCTTCACTACAATTGCGCCCTCTCTGGAGCTTCAACGACCCCCACGATGATTGACTGCAGCTTCGACGATGCTTCACTGCAACCGTAGCGGTGCTTCACTATAGCTCCACGGGTGCTTCATTGCAACCTTGGTAGTACCCCCGCTGGGCACTGGCGAAGCTAGCTTCACTGCAGCGCCACCGCTGTGTGGCCTCCATCGCATCATCAGCTGCCCCGTCGAAGCTCCACGACATCATCCAATGGCCACCGGCGATGCTTCACTGCAGCATCGTGGTACGGTGACGGGGCGTTGCGGCGAGGACGGATCCCATTATGAAACAAAACGGCGACAGAGATGCTGCGATGTAGCACACGGTGGCGATGGATGGATTTTGCAACAATAAAATGAGCATCGAGCTCGTACGCGGTGGCGACAAGCGTCTGCAGCAACAGTGAGGTCAGGTCTTGCAGTTTCGTTCTGTAGGGACGATGTCCCATCGGTGGTGGTCAATGGATGTGAAAGGGGAATCGAAGGAATAATACGACCGAGGGAGAAAGGATAGGGGGGTGGATGGGACGGTGGGTGGGTTCGATGTTAGACGTGTGTCATGCGAGAGATGCATCAGGGAGGGACGAGGGATGCACGGACTCCCTGACGCACGGTCCAGGTGGATCGAACGCCTTGTGGGGCGGTTGAAGCTAGCTAGAAATCATCCGGTTTAAACAAACATTTTCCCAAGGCACAAATGATAAAGAGAGTAAAGTGTAAATAATGTCAGTGACTACTCATGTAATAAGTCACTCAACAAAGACTTGGTATTGATAAAGATTGTATCACTTGTAAGGATAATACATCTTGGGCTTGATGTGGAACTGAGTATATGACTTCTTTCTTTCCACTTGGGGTCAAAATGGGGACTACCAAAGAATGTGTCAAGTGAAGTGGTTGCATAGATTGTAAGAGCAAGAAGGAGACCGCATGTTATTATGATGGTGTGGCATGACCTACAAAATAATGCTAAAAACTAAAGGGTTATGAGATTAATGGTGGCACAGAACTTCCATGACGATGATGATAACATGAAGGAGATAATGTGACAAATAAGGACTATACGTCCCCGCCAGCATCCATCCTACCGACTTTTTTGCCATGGCCAAAATTTTGGTTTATGTTTGAGTGGCTGCATTTTGCCAATGCTTGTATGACATTTCGTATATTTTTGCCACTATTGATCAATTCATGGGCAAGCGAAAGCTTTGCCAAAATTTTGGCTAGCCAACTTTTTGGTAGGGAAAAACTAGCTAAAACCAAACATACCCTAATCCTTGGGGACCCCCTTACTTCAAATAAACACGTGGAGGGACAAAAGAATGACATGATAAAGTGTCTAATTGTGACTCCATGAAGGATAATTATGTAGAGAACAAGAACTACGACCACCAAATTTGTTAAATTGTTTTTATTGAACTTTAAAAACATGTTTTCAAGTACCTTTGCGAGCAAACATGCACGTTTATTATAGCAAACATATAAATATAAAGGGAAATGCACCATTCCTAGTGCAAATTTGAAATATTAAACTGTTTATTTACCACATTTAATAAAACATTGAATGTTGATGTGAGTTCCATATATACAATTGAGAGGAACATTGTGATTTATTACGAGAAAAAATAAGAACAATCATGTATGATTTCAAACATGGATAGAAAACTATAATATTTCTTGTGTCATTAGAAATTATGCATGCTTACTCTATTGTGTGCTATGAAATAGTCACGTGTTTTAAAAAGATGGAAATACATGTTATATCAATAATTTAATGTAACAAACATGTACATGATACGAGTGTGCAATATTTTTTGAAAAAATTAGCATGGTTTAACAACTGGTCCCAAAGAGAGACAAAATTGTAGATTGGTGATGCAAAAAACCTAACAACTTGACCCAAAGTGAGACAAAAATTACAAAGTGGTTCATGAAACTTGCAATGAGGATCCCAAACAGATAAAAAGGGATGGAATCGGGGCCAGATTTATCCCCTGACGGAACTAATCTCACTGGTACCAAAGCTAAAAGCACTTGGCTCGATGGAACTTCCATATCACCATGTCATGGATTCCTTCCTGTAGCAACATTGCCACCCCTTTGGCATAATCATGAGTAATAAATTGGGCCACCTTTCAACCATAGTATCATAGATTGTCGAAGGAGGCGACCCTTATACACCATGGGCACCACAACTCCTCCAAAACCATCGTCGATTACGCACTTGAATCCTATCTGCAACATCTAGCACCTCTTATATCCTTTACCACCTCTCTGTCACCATGAAAGCACAACTTCTCCCTAGGTGGTTTTGATAATTAATAACAACATATATTTCATTCGACTAATGTTTCTACTAAGTATATTTCAGGAAAAAGTTCAATGTTATGATTGGCAAATGATTGTGAGGAGACCCCAAGATGCAAGCATAGGGCTGGCCAAGCTACAAGCATGAAGACTCTGCCTTTTACTTTGTGAGAAATCACTTTGAATCCATAGGAAAACCAATACTACTAAAAGGGGGTGAGGTATTAATGATGAATGAAATGCTCAAAATGATCAAGTGTTAGTCACCAAAAACACCCACAATCTCTCTCAGAAAGATTCTGTCCTAGAACCTACCACTCAAAATCAATGCCACCAACATTTGCATATCGGGTACACCAAGTCAAAACCCTAGACAGAAACCCTAGCCAAAACCCACTTCTCGATACTACCAACTTTCACTTCGGCGCAACCGAGTTTCGGTGACCAACTTCTTGTTTCATGTTTCATAAGAATCGGAATTTCGGAGAATTGTGAATAGGTATCACCGAGTTGTGTAATTTCCCTCGGCCACTCATATCGGTACCACCGAGAATTTGATATCGGTCTCACCAAAACGCTAAAGTTCCCACATTTTGCACTAGTCGGTGCAACCGAGTTTCACCTTGGTTTCACCAAGTTGGGCAATAATGTTGTAATGGTTGGATTTTTGGAGATGCCTATATATACCCCTCCACCACATCCCACTCGCAAGAGAAGCACTCAGAACAGACCCACACTTCACATATCCAAATTTCTGAGAGAGAACCACCTACCCTTGTGTTGAGGTCAAGATCATCCACTCCAACAATATGGATCTTGATTTCTGGCCTCCCCAAGTTGCTTTCCACCCAATCAATCTCTTCTACCCAAATCTATGAGAGAGTGATTGAGTGTTGAGGAGACTATCATTTCAAACACAAGAGCAAGAAGTTCATCGTTACTATCGAGCCTATTACCTTTCGGAGGGTGGTTCCTCCTAGATTGGTTAGGTGTCGCTTGGGAGCCTCCTACTTCGTGTTGTTGACTTGAACCAAGAAGTTTGTAAGGGCAAGGAGATCACGTACTTCGTGAAGATCTACCTCGAGTTAGGCTAGTCCTCCATGGACGTAGGCCATCATGGTATAGACAAGGTTGCTTCTTCGTGAACCCTTCGTTGGTAGAGCCCCCCGTTGACTCTTGCGACCGTTACCCTCCGTGGGTTGAAGTCTCTATAAACGTGGATGTACGCTAGCACCACCTATCGGAACCACGGGAAAAATCTTCGTGTCTACAATTGCGTTTGATCTTCCTATGCTTATCCTCTTACATATGCTTGTCTTTACTTTTCGCTGCAATATTCATAGACATGCATGTGTAGGGTGTACTTGATATGATAGAATTGCTAAAATCTGCCAACCAATTAACTTGGGAAAATCTTAGGTTTTTATTTGGTCAAGTAGTCTAATCACCCCCCTCTAGATCTACTTTCGTTCCCTACAAGTGGTATCAGAGCTTTGGTCTCCATTGCATTAGTCTCACAACCAAGGAGAGTATACCGTCTAGTGAGAGAAACTATCACCGTAGAGGTCCAAATTTTGATGGTACTAATTTTGCTAGTTGAAGCATAAGATGAAAATGCATATTCTTGGTCATAACCCCGCCATCTGTGTTGTTGTTCGTGTTGTCTTGCAAGGTTAAATCTTTGGTGATGAAAATGAACCAAATCGTGAAGCGAACACGGAAGAGTTGAAGATGTTGCAATACAATGCTCAAGCATGTGACATTCTATTCAACTGCCCATGCCCCGAAGAATCCAACAAAATCAGCCGTCTTGAGAATGCAAAGGAAATTTGGGATACTCTGGTTGATATGCACGAAGGTAACGACTCCATCGGGGAATCTAAGTTGGATGTGCTTCAAAGTCAACTTGACAAGTTCAAGACGAAGGATGGTGAAGGAGTCACCGAAATGTACTCTAGGCTTGCTCTCATCACAAATGAGATTGCCGGCTTAGGAAGCGAAGAAATGACTGATAGATTCATCATCAATAAGATACTTAGAGCCTTGGATGGAAAGTATGACACCGTGTGCACATTGATCCAAATGATGCCAAACTACAAAGATCTCAAGCCTACATAAGTGATTGGAAGGATTGTTGCTCATGAAATGTCACTCAAGGACAAGGAAGAACTTCACAACAAGTCAAGCGGTGCTTACAAAGCTTCAAGTGACACTCCCGCTACATCAAGTGACAACCATGTTACTAATGAAGAGATAAGCCTCATGGTCAAGAAATTCAACAAGTTCTACAAGAGTAGAGGCAAAGAGAGGAACTCTAACTCAAGATATGAAGATAAGCGTTCATCTAGTCGTGACCGGAATTGTTACAATTGTGGAAGGCCCGGACACTACTCCAATGCGTGCACCCCCCCCCCCCCACACACACAAAACGAGGGAATAGTCACCTACAAGAAAGAGCTCAAGAGATGAGTCTCCTCAAAGAGAGAGAAGGAGTAGAGATGATCGGTATGAACGAAGACCCTCCCGGAGAAGCAAAGACTTGGAAAAGAAGGACAAGTACACCAGGAGCTACACAAGAAGAAGACATCAAGCTCATGTTGGTGAATGGGTTTATGGCTCCGAATCCGACAACCACTCCGAGAGAAGATATCACTCCGACTCCGACTATAGTCAAGATGAAGGTGTTGCAGGACTTGCACTCGTTTCCTCCAATTCATACGATATATTTGATTCACAGAATGAAGGGAGTGTAAGTTGCTTCATGGCTAAAGGCCCCAAGGTATCACCCCCCCGAATACCTTGACTTTAATAGTGATGAGGATGACCTACTTGGAGATGATGACTTGCTCTTTGACAAATATAGTAACATTAGTCAAAATGAACTTGTTAGTAATCACTTTAGTCAAGATAAGTCGTGTGATGATGATAAGATGGAAATAGAGCGGCTAACTAAAGAACTAAACACTCTTAAGTTAGCCCACGAGTCTACTCTAGAAGATCATAGAAAACTTGTAAGGACTCATGAGAAGCTCCGCTTCGAGAAGCTGAATTTGGAGCAAGAGCATGAATTCCTTAAAGCTATCAATGACGATCTTCGAAAGAAGACTTCCTCTTATCTACCCAAACGACTACTCTTGTATACATTCATTTCACAAGTTAAGGCTAAGCAAACTAGTAACAAAGGCAAGAATGTTTCTTCAACCAGTAGCAATAAAAATGATAAATCCAATTATATTGCTTCTAGTAGTTCTATTGATTTCAGTAACGATCCTCTTAGCCAAGTTACACTTGAGAAATAAAATGATTTATTAAAGGGATTATAGAAAAAGGTATCTACAAAAGTCTTGCCAGATGTAAGCAATTTGAGGAAATTATACGCAAGCATGGATGATACCGGAAGAACCGCGACATTGGCTACTTCAACGCCAATGGAGTTGAATGGGAAGAAGGTCAACACCCCAAGCCTAAGTTTGTTCCTCAAAAGGAGAAGTATGAACATAATCTCCCCAAGGGAACAAAAGCTCAAGATGACCTTCCACCACAAGACCACAAACGCAAGGGCAAGGACATGCTTCAAAAGGAGATTGACTCATCTGAAGATGAATTCCAAGCCATGGTCAAGTGGGTTACCAAGGCTACTAGAAGCTCAACTTCTACAAGTGCTACTTCAACTCCAAGGATTCCCATCAAGTTGATATGGATCCCAAAGAAGAGGAACTAGAGAAGTTCTTGAGGGGTGACTCCGCCACAAAATTCATTCACATTTGTTTTTGGCAAGGACTATTTGCAATCAACTCCAACTTTATGCAATAGTTCAAGGAGTCACACATTCCCTCAAAGGTAAGCAGGGCACAAGGTAATTAATGAATCCATGGACATCATCATGTATGCTTTGCACTCCATGTCCATAGATATCCTTGTATTTGTCTCTTATTTGGGACTAACCCATGTAGGTGAGAAGAGTAAGAAACAACGAGGATTGCTCCCAACTCAAAATGATCTTCATCAACTATGAGCATCCACCACTACATCACCCTCATGAAGTCATCTACGACAAAATCCAAGGTTAGTTTATCCCTCTTAGGGGGATATCACATCAAGGGGGAGATTTACTCTAAGACTTGAGTTAAAGCATCTCTTAAAGATGTAAACACGTTAAATGCTTTATGTAAAAGTGGTAACCCCACTTGTGCTTAAACGATGAGTATGACATATGATCAAGTATTCTTATTTGGCTCCTAAGTCAATATACTCATATATAGATGACCCCGTCATCTCCAAAGTGCTTGGTAGATACTAGAATGGTTTTTCATGTTTGCCATATTTCATTTGACATCTTATTGTGTGAGCATGTTGGTATGCATTTCTTTTCTCATTTGAGGATATCCAATTGTTGTTATTTGGCTTTCAACTTTATTTGGCCAATTGGATATACAAGAATGCCTAGGACCCCTCTCTAGCTATCTATGCTTTCTCATCTCAAATTCTATTCATGCTACATCACAAAATTTGAGCAAGCACTTCTCGAACCTTCTATGTGAGGAGCACTCGGAGTTCCGTTTCGTCAAGAGCTGACCACCAAAACCTCCCAAGTGCAACTCAGTGTAACCAACACAAAAATCTCGGTCTCACCGATGCCTAGGGTTGATCTGGTTTTCCAATCTCGGTAACACCGATTCCATATTCTCGGCTTCACCGAGTCTCCCTGTCAACTGATAGTTGAGGAACGTGGTGGCACCGATAATTTTGAACCGGTGTCACCGACACCGAGGGGTATATATTGTGGCAGATCCGACTTTTGAAAGCAAACCTTCAAACGTCCATTTCCTCCAAAGCCTAGTTGTCGCCCATGGACCCTTGGTCGTCGCCCTTGCCTCCCCGTGCGCCCTCGCCGCTGGGATCCTCACCGTTGACATAATCTTCCCTTCCGTCATCACCGTAGCGGACTCCTCACTGAATTAGGGTAGATTCTGATCCCCTTTGCGCCCCTTGATCTAATTCGTGCGCATTTTTTTATCGATATGCCATAGTTTGAGATTGATCCATCCTCGAAAAATTTCCATTAGAGTAGAAGAACAAAAACTTTTAGGGTTGAGTTTCCGCCATGTGTGTCTGGGTGACACTGAGTTTAAAATATCAGTCTTACCGATATGCGGATTAGGGCAACCGAGAACACTCTCGGTGGAACCGGTACCCGTTTTCGGTCTCACTGAAAAGGGCTTCCAAGTTCTTGTAATAGGAGAGTGTGTGTCTTGGTGGCTCCAATTTTTCTAACTTGGTGGTACTGAAACCAACTTAGCTGAAATTCAAAACTAATAATTTGAGTTCGAATTTAAGAAAAACTTCTATGTTTTGTGATGCTCAATCTCTCTGCTCTTCTATGATCTATTCACGGGGTCAGCATGTCAGGATCAGATGACAGTCAGAACAACTTTAGAGAAAGGAATGTGGATACGAGTTTATGCACTAGCCCTGAGGCTAGTTCATATTTGTATGATGATAACCCTAGCTCACATGATTTTCCCAAGCCTGCTACCAGGGCAAGAAATAAGCTGAATTCTGATGAGGAGGATTCTGACTTTGTGCCAGAGAGGAAGAAGTTGCCAAGAGGTAGAAAGAGAAGGCTGCCAAGAGCACAAACACAGATGTGACTTCTTCCAAGAGACCTGTCAAGAAGGTCTATGCCAGTGCTTATGCTATGAGGGCACCTGAGAGTGTGACGTGGCTTGAGACTGTGTTGGTACTTCCCCAAAGAGGAAGGGATGATGTAGCACATCGACGATAATTATTTCCCTCGGTGTATGAAACGAAGGTATCAATCCGTATAGGAAGATCACACATCCACGCAAGTAGCACCTACACACAAACAACAAATACTTGCAACTCGACGCGAAAGAGAGGTTGTCATGCTCTCTACAATACTAAGATAGATTAGATAGTGATAGTTTTGGCAAATAGATCTCGCAAGAACACAAAGTAAAATAAATAAACAAAAAGTGTAGCAAGGTATTTTTGTTTTTTGGAATAATAGATTTGAAAACAAAAGTTGCAAATAGTAGATCGGAAAGCAATATGTTGGAAAATTAGACCCGGAGGCCGTAGGATTCACTAGTGGCTTCTCTCATGAGTATACTCAAATAATCATGATGATATCCACGACAATGATCATTATATAGGCATCACGTCCAAGATAAGTAGACCGAAATGATTCTGCATCTACTTCTATTACTCCAAACATCGACCGCTATCCAGCATGCATCTAGTGTATTAAGTTCATGGAGAAACGGGGTAATGCAATAAGAACGACGACATGATGTAGACAAGATCTATTCATGTAGTAGTAGAGCCCATCTTGTTATCCTTAATGGCAACGATACATGCGTGTCTTGCTGCCCCTTCTGTCACTTGGAAAGGACACCGCAAGATCGAACCCATCACAAAGCACCTCTTCCCATGGCAAGAAAAATCGATCTAGTTGGCCTAACTAAACCAAAGATTCGAAGAAGAAATATGAGGCTATAAGTAATCATGCAAATAAGAGATCAAAGAAGACTCAAATCATATTCATGGATAGAAACTGATCATGAAGTCAAAATTCATCGGATCCCAACAAACACACCGCAAAATTCATTACATCAAATAGATCTCCAAGAGACAATTGTATTGAGAAACATAGAGAGAGAGGAAGCCATCTAGCTACTGTCTACGGACCCGTAGGTATATGGTGGACTACTCACGCATCATCAAAGAGGCACCTATGCAGAAGATGAACCCCTCCGTGATGGTGTTAGATTGGATCTCGAGATTCTAGAAAACTTGCGGCGGCTGGAATTGTGTTTCGTCGACTCCCCTAGGGTTTTTGGATTTTCAGGGAATTTATAGGATCGATAGACGGTTGAGGGGCGCCCGAGGTGCCCACCCTCACCAGGTCGCGCCAGGGGCCTCTTGCGCGCCCTGGTGGAGGATGGCCACCCCAGCCCCCTCTCCTGGTGTTGTTTGGCCCATCTGCTTTCTTCTGGTCTGGAAAAAATCCACAAAAATCTCCACAACGTTTGGGCTCCGTTTGGTACTGATTTTCTGCGAAGTAAAAAAGAAGCAAAAACAACAACTGACACTTTGGCACTATGTCAATAGGTTAGTCCCAAACACTAATATAAAGTTGCTATAAAATGATTGTAAAACATCCAAGATTGATAATATAACAACATGGAACAAGCAAAAATTATAGATACGTTTGAGACGTATCTGGATCCCCAAGCTTAATTCCTACTTGTCCTCGAGTAGGTAAATGATAAAAATAGATTTTTTGATGTGGAATACTTCCTATCATGTTCATCACATATTCTTTTCTTTATAGCATGGACATTTGGATTTTTCATATGGTTCAAAGCAATAGTCTAGTATTGACATGAAAACTTTAATACTCAAGCATATCAACAAGCAACCATGTCTTTCAAAATATCAATGCTAAAGAAAATTATCCCTAGCCCATCATGCTCAATCATTGATCCATTCACAATACACACTGAAATATTAGCTACACCTAATGGTCAAGTACGATCATAGTGCCCCCTAGTTGGTGCTTTATAAGAGAAGATGGAGACTCAAATTGAAAAATAAAAATTGCATAAAGTAAATAGATAGGCCCTTCGCAGAGGGAAGTAGGGATTTGTAGAGGTGCGAGAGCTCAAGTGTTTAAATTGGTAGAGAAAAATATTTCGAGTGGCATGCCTTTCCTGTCAATGAAAATGACTGAGAGATCTCAATATATTTCCACACTAGATGCATCATAGGCAGTTCCCAAGCAAAAAATAAAGTTTATTCCTTTTTCCACCATACTTTAACTTTCCATGGCTAGCTGAATCCACGGTTTCCTTCCATACCAACACTTTCCAAGGAATTTATTATTTGACAACATAAAGTAAAAAAAACCTTTTTGATTTTTGGACTGGGCATCCCTATTACCGCCATACTCTCGTGCAATGGCAAGTGAATAAACAGTCATCTTGAGAATAACACATCTAGCATGAAAAAATATTGGTAACCCCTACCGTTTCATGAGCGGTACGAGCACACAAAAAGGAAATTTTATTTTGAAAGTTTAGAGATAGCACATACAAATTTGCTTGGAACGGCATGGAAATACCGTGTATAGGTAGGTATAGTGGACTCATATGGCAAAACTTGCTTTAAGGATTTTGGATGCACAAGTAGTATTTCTACTTAGTACAAGTGAAGGCTAGCATGAGGTTGAGAAGCATCCAACTAAGAAACGAAAAAATCACATAAGAGAGCATTAAGAATAACTAACACTAAATAATGCACCATAAGTAGGATGTAATTTTGTAGCACAACTACTGACTTTCATGCTTGCATAGGGAATCACAAACCTTAACTCCAATATTCTTACTAAGAATAATTACTCGTCAACATAACTCACGTATCACTATTGTCATGTCTCAAAACTATTACAAAGAATCAACTTTAATTTGTCCAATGGTCTTCATGAAAGTTTTTATTATATCCCTCTTGAATATCTATAACTTGGGACTAGTTTCATATGTTGCAATTGCTTTTGATAAGCTCACATGGATATAAGTGAAGAACATGAGCATACAAGTTTCATCTCTCAAAATAACATAAGTGAAGCATGAGAGGATTTCTTAAAAATTATTAACTCTCAAATTTATATAAGTGAAGCATGAGAGCATTTCTTCAAACATGTAAAAGCACCCTGTGCTCAAAAAGATATAAGTGAAGCACTAGAGCAATTCCTTTGCTCAATAGTTTTAAGTGAATCATAAAGAGCAATTATAAAAAATCATAGAATATTTTTGGCTCTCTCAAAAAGGTGTGTGCAGAAAGGATAAAAGAAAACAAAGCAAATATACAAGATGCTCCAAGCAAAAGTCATGATATGTGATGAATGAAAATATAGTTCCAAGTAGTATACCGATGGTTGTTCGAAGAAAGAGGGGATGCCACTCGGGGCATACCCAAGCTTAGTTTCTTGTTACTCTTTGTATATTACCTTAGGGTGCTTTATCATCCCAAGGTTTGACTCTTCTAACTCCTTATTCCTTCCTCCACCGTGATCTCACCCAAAACTTGAAAACTTCAATCACACAAAACTTAACAAAATTCTCGTGAGATCCGTTAGTATAATAAAGCAAATTACCACTTTAGGTAATGTTGTAAACCCATTCATATTTTATTATTGCATTATACCTACTGTATTCTAACTTTTTTATGACTTATACCCCCGAATAGAAGCCATAGATTCCTCAAAACAAGCATACAATGCAACGAAAACAGAATATGTTTCAGACAGGACAATCTGTAGTAATCTGTACTCTACCCATACTTATGGAACTCTAAAAATTCTGAAAAATTAGGAAAACGTACAGAATTTGTATATAATACTTTGTTAAAATTTCAGCTCAATACCATGTTCTACTAAAAAATGAAAATTCGTGCACTGGGAACAAAGTTTCTGTTTCAGATTCAGCATTGTTTCTACTCATCTTATTGGTCATCCTAAAAGCATTACTTGTCACAAGCACTAAATAAAACATAAAAAACAACGATAACAGAATCATAATTGTGCAAAACACTCAAAACAGATAGGAAAATATAAAAATAATTTATCCATTGGGTTGCCTCCCAACAAGCACTATCATTTTACGCCCCTAGCTAGGCATGATGATTTCAACGATGCTCGCATAAAGGTAAATAATTGAAACATAAAGAGGGCATCATGAATCACATGGCAAGCATATTTAAGTCTAACACACTTCCTATGCATAGGGATTTTGTGAGCAAACAAATTATGGGAACAAGAATAAATAAGCATAGGAAGGTAAAACAAGTATAACTTCAAAATTTCAAACACATAGAGAAGAAACTTGATATTATTGCAATATGTAAAATCATATATCACTCTATCATAGTAATTTTAAGTAGCATCATGAATAAATTAAACAATATAACTATAATATGAAACATTATTTTCATGATCCACGTGCATAAAAGTCTTACAATCTTCCAAGGTAGTGGGATTAACATTAACTAAAGGCATGGCCTTTCCAAACCCACTTTTATCAAAAAATTCACAAGATTGAGCACTCTCCAAATATGTGGGATTCTTTTTACCTAAAGTTGACGCTCTCCCAAACCCACTTTCGATACTATTGCAAACATTATTTATCAGTAACATATTCAACATGAGGCTTAAATAAATTTTCAAGATCGTAAGAAGCATTATCACCCCAATCATGATCATCTCAATAAGAAGTGGACATGACAAAATTATCATCCACAAGTTTGTAGTTTTGCATATCATTAGCATAATTGACATTAATAGAATTTACAGTAACATCATTGCAATCATTCTTTTCAATCAAGGAGCTATCATGAATCACCTTATAAATTTCTTCATTCAACACTTCATCAAAATTTTCAGATTCATGATTTTCAAACAAAACTTCATAGAAATAATCAAGTGCACTCAACTCACTAGTAATTGGTTCATCATCATTTTATCTTTTGAAAATATTAGCAAGAGGATGTGGATCCATATCAATAGATTTTTAGCCAGCGAAGATTCAAGCAAATAGAAGGCACATGGCAACACAAGCAAAGATAGCAAACAAGAGATCCGACAAGAAAAAGGCAAATGAAGAAGAGAGGGCAAATAAAATGACAATTTTGTGAAGTGTGGGAGAGGAAAATGATAGGAAAATGGCAAATAATGTAAATTGCAAGGACATGAGATTTGTGATTAGGAACCTGGTAGATGAGATTGCTTCCTCCCCAGCAACAGCGCCATAAATTCCTTTGACGTGGCTTGAGACTGCGTCGGTATTTCCCCAAAGAGGAAGGGATGATGCAGCACAACGATGGTAAGTATTTCCCTCAGTTTATGAAACCAAGGTATCAATCTGTAGAGGAAGATCACGCATCCACACAAGCAGCACCTGCACACAAACAAGAAATACTTGCAACCCGACGCGAAATAGAGGTTGTCACGCTGTCTACGGTAATAAGATATATTAGGTAGTGATAGTTTTGGCAAATAGATCTCACAAGAACACAAAGTAAAATAAATAAATAAAAAGTGAGGCAAGGTATTTTTTTTTGGAATAACAGATCTAAAAACAAAAGTTGCAAATAGTAGATCGGAAAGCAATATGTTGGAAAAGTAGACCCGGGGTCCGTAGGATTCACTAGTGGCTTCTCTCATGAGTATAGCACACGGTGGGTGAATAAATTACTATTGGGCAATTGATAGAAGATCAAATAATCATGACGATATACAATGAAATGATCATTATATAGGCATCACGTCCAAGATAAGTAGACCGAAACGATTCTGCATCTACTTCTATTACTCCGCACATCGATTGCTATCCAACATGCATCTAGTGTATTAAGTTCATGGAGAAATGGAGTAATGCAATAAGAACGGTGACATGATGTAGACAAGATCTGTTCATGTAGGAGTAGAACCCATCTTGTTATTCTTAATGGTAACAATACATGCGTGTCTTGCTGCCTTTCTGTCACTTGGAAATAGCACCGCAAGATCGAACCCATCACAAAGCACCTCTTCCCATGGCAAGAAAAATCGATCTAGTTGGCCAAACTAAACCAAAGATTCGAAGAAGAAATATGAGGCTATAGCCTATAAGTAATCATGCAAATATCAGATCAAAGAATACTCAAATCATATTCATGGATAGAAACTGATCATGAACTCAAAATTCATCGGATCTGAGCAAACACACCGCAAAAGTCATTACATCAAATAGATCTCGAAGAGACCATTGTATTGAGAAACATAGAGAGAGAGAGGAAGCCATCTAGCTACTGCCTACGGACCCGTAGGTCTATGGTGGACTACTCACGCATCATCAGGGAGGCACCTATGAAGAAGATGAACCCCTCCATGATGGTGTTAGATTGGATCTCAAGATTCCGGAACTTGCAGCGGTTGGAATTGTGTTTCGTAGACCCCCGCTATGGTCTTTGGATTTTCAAGGACTTTATAGGCTCGATAGTCGGTTGAGGGGGCGCCCGAGGTGCCCACCCCCACCAGGCCATGCCAGGGGCCTCTAGCGCGCCCTGGTGGAGGGTGGCCACCCTGGCCCCCTCTCCTGGTGTTGTTTGGCCCATCTGCTTTCTTCTGGTCTGGAAAAAATCCACAAAAATCCCCGCAACGTTTGGGCTTCGTTTGGTACTGATTTTTTTGCGAAGTAAAAAACAAGCAAAAACAACAACTGGCACTTTGGCACTATGTCAATAGGTTAGTCCCAAAAATGATATAAAGTTGCTATAAAATGATTGTAAAACATCGAAGATTGATAATATAACAACATGGAACAAGCAAAGATTATAGATACGTTGGAGATGTATCAGAGTGCCAGGGCCAACACCTCAGTTTCTATTGAGCCAGCCAAGAGTTCCATGCCTAAGAAGGAAGGAGAGAAGAAAAGAGCAATGAAGAGGATTGTCAAGGTCACTAGCAGAGCCACCTCTATGTATGAGGATCCAACAGAAGTTGAAGAGGTGGAAGTGGAGGAAGAGCCAACTACCCAGGCTCCTCCTACCAAGAAGAAGAAGCTCCTTGCTGATGCTATGCCCAAGCAAGTTTCTTCTAGCAAGAAATCTGCTCCCAAGAAGTCAACTGCTCCAAAGTCCAAGAAGACCACTAGAGACATCCCTCTAGCTGCCAAGAACAAGACCTCAACTTCCAAAGATGCCCAAGAATACTTTCCAGTATTGAGGAAGCTCAGGCCACATCTGCCAGAGCATAATGGTTCTCATGTTGAAGAACATTGCATGGGAAACAAAAAAAATCATATGCTTCACCAAGATCAATCTAGGAGATGAGCATCTACGAGAGGAGAGATCGGATCCACATACCCTTGTAGATTGCCAAGCAGAAGTGTTAATAAATGTGGTTGATGTAGTTGAACGTCTTCGTGATCCAAATCGCAAGCCGTCCCGCGATCCAACCACGATCTAGCGCCGAACGGACGGAACCTCCGCGTTCAACACACGTACAACTTGATGACATCCTCACCTTCTTGATCCAGCAAGAGGGGCAAAGTAGTAGATGAGTTCCGACAGCATGACGACGTGGTGACGGTGGTGGTGAATAACAATCTCCGCAGGGATTCGCCAAGCACAACAGAAACTATGACGGAGGATAATCTAGAGGGGCGGGGTTGCCGGCACACGACTTTGGGAAATCTTGATGTGTTCTGGGTGCTAGCCTTGTCCCTCTATTTATATGTTGAGCCGTGGGGTCGAAATTTGGAGAAAGAGCCTCCTCAAAGTCGGTTTGGCATGCAAGGCAAGAGTCCTCCTCAGACTCCAGGACCAGACACCAGGGTCCTCGGCATCTGGCCCTAGATACCAGGATCCCTGGCGTATGGCCCCTTGCCTCCGCAAAACTCCCTTTTGCACCTTCCTAAAGCCTCGTGTGCTTTACCCCTTGGCCCAAATAAAGTGTTCATGTACCCGAACATTTCGGGAAACATCTGAAACCCCTTCCGGTGAATTCCGAAACCCTTCCGGAGACCAAACACTATCATCCCATATATCAATCTTTACCTCCGGACTATTTCAGAGCTCCTCGTCATGTCCGGGATCTCATCCGAGACTCCGAAAAACGTTTGGTCACCAACATAATAACTCAACTATACTTATATCATCACCAAACGTTAAGTGTGTAGACCCTGCAGGTTCGAGAACTATGCAGACATGACCGAGACACCTCTATGGTCAATAACCAATAGCGGGACCTGGATGCCCATATTGGTTCCTACATATTCTACGAAGATCTTTACCGGTTGAACCTCCATGTCAAGGATTCAGTTAATACCGTATGCAGCTCCCTTTGTTCATCGGTATATTACTTGCCCGAGATTCAATCCTCGGTATCTCCATACCTAGTTCAATCTCATTACCGGCAAGTCTCTTTACTCATTCCATAATACATGATCCCGTGGCTAAATCTTTAGTCAATTTGCTTGCCAAGATCATTGTGATGTTGTATTACCGAGTGGGCCCTGAGATACCTCTCCTTCACATGGAGTAACAAATCCCAGTCTTGATCCATTCCCACTCAACAGATACCCTCGGATATACCTGTAGAGCACCTTTATAGTTAGCCAATTACGTTGCGATGTTTGATACACACAAGGTACTCCTCCGGTGTCAGTGAGTTGCATGATCTCATGGTTAGAGGAATAGAAACTTGACATGCAGAAAACTATAGCAATAAACTGACACGATCACATGCTATGATTATAGTTTGGGTCTTGTCCATCACATCATTCTCCTAATGATGTGATACCGTTATCAAGTGACCTCTTATGTCTATGGCTAGAAAACCTTGACCATCTTTGATCAACGAGATAGTCTATTAGAGGCATACTAGGGACACCGTGTTATCTATGTACCCACACATGTATTCGAGTTTCTAATCAATACAATTATATCATGGATAATAAACGATTATCATGAACGAGGAAATATAGTAATAACCACTTTATTATTTCCTCTAGAGCATATTTCCAATAGTCTCCCACTTGACCTAGAGTCAATAATCTAGTTCACATCACCATGTGATTTACATTGTAATGAATGTAACACCCATACAGTTCTAGTGCTGATCATGTTTTTATCGTGGAATAGGTTTAGTCAATGGGTCTACGACATTCAGATCCATGTGTACTTTGAAAATCTCTATGTCATAATGTAGATACTGCAACCACGCTCCACTTGGAGCTATTCCGAATGACTTCTCCATTATACGTATCCGGATTGCTACTCATAGTCATTTGGATTGGTGTCAAAGCTTGCATCAACGTAACCCTTTACGGCAAAATCTTTGTCACCTTCATAATCGAGAAACATTTCCTTAGTCCTCTAATTACTGAGGATAATTTTAGCCACTATCCAGTGATCCACTCCTGGACCACTCTTGTACCCCTTGACAGACTCATGGCAAGGCACACACCAGGTGTGGTACACATCATGGCATACTATATAGATCCAATGGCTAAGGCATAGGGGACGACCTTCGTCCATTCTCTTTCTTCTGCCATGGTCGAGCTTTGAGTATCACTCAACTTCACACCTCACAAATCAGGCTAGAACTCCTTCTTGGACTAATCCATTTTGAACTCTTTCAAAATCATGTCAAGGTATATACTCATTGAAAAATCTTATCAAGCGTCTTGATCTATCTCTATAGATCTTGATGCCCAATATTCAAGTAGCTTTATCCTAGTCTTCCTTTTTAAAACTCCTTTCAAACAACCCTTTATGCTTTACAGAAATTCTACATTATTTCTGATCAACAATATGTCAACCACAGATACTTATCAGAAATTCTATAGTGCTCTCACTCACTTTCCTGTAAATAAAAGTTTCTCATAAACTTTGTATAACCCCCAAAACTTTGATCACCTCATCAAAGCATATATTCCAACTCCAAGATGCTTGCTCCAGCCCATAAAAGGATCGCTGGAGCTTGCATACCTTTTAGCATCCTTAGGACTGACAAAACCTTCTGGTTGTTTCACGTACAACCTTTCTCAAGCAAACCGTTAAGGAAACGATGTTTTGACATCCATCTGCCAGATTTCGTAATTGAAAAATGCAGCAACTACTAACGTAATTCCAACAAACTTTAGCATCACTACGGGTGAGAAAGTCTCATTGTAGTCAACTCCTTGAACTTGTCAAAAATTTCTTTGCGACAAGTCGAGATTTATAAATGGTGACATTTACCATCAGCGTATGTCTTCTTCTTAAAGGTCCTTTTGTACTCAACGACCCGCCGTTCAACGGGCAAGTCTACCAAAGTCCATACTTGGTTTTCATACATGGATCGTTTCTCGGATTTCATGGCTCCTAGCCATTTCTTGGAATCCCTACGCACCATCGCTTCTTCTTAGCTCACAGGTTCACTGTTGTCTAACAACATGACCTCCAAAACAGTATTAACGTACCACTCAGGGGCGGTACGAGTCCTTGTCGACCTATGAAGTTCGGTAGTAACTTGATCCGAATCTTCATGATCATCATCATTTGATTCCTCTTCACTTGGTGTAGGCATCATAGAAACATCTTTCTCCGTCCTGCTACTATCCAACTGAAGTGATGGTTCAACAACCTCATCAAGTTCTACTTTCCTCCCACTCAATTCTCTCGAGAGAAACTCTTTCTTGAGAAAGGACCCGTTTTTATCAACAAACACTTTGCCCTCGGATCTGAGATAGAAGGTATACCCAACTGTTTCCTTAGGGTATCCTATGAAAATGCACTTTTCCACTTTGGGTTCGAGCTTATCAGACATAAGCGTCATATTCCCAAACTTTGAGAAATGACAGCTTATGTTTCTGCTAAACCATAATTCATACGGTGTCATCTCAACGGATTTATATGGTGCCCTATTTAAAGTGAATGTAGTTGTTTCTAATGTATAACCCCAAAACAATAGTGGCAAAGCGATAAGAGACATCACAGTATGCATCATATCCAATAGAGCACGACTACGACGTTCGGACACATCATCACACTATGGTGTTCCAGGTGGAATGAGTTGGAAATAACTTCCACATTGCCTTAAGTTGTATACCAAACTCATAACTGTGATATTCACCTCCACGATCACATCGTAGACATTTTATCTTCTTGTGACGACGATCTTCAACTTCACTCTGAAATTGCTTGAACTTTTCAAACATTTCAGACTTGTGATTCATTAAGTAAATGTACCCATATCTGCTCAAATCATTAGTGAATGTAAGAAAATAACGATATCCACCGCACACTATAATACTCATTGGATCGCATACTTCAACATGTATCATTTCCAATAAGTCACTTGCCTACTCCATCATACCGGAAAATGGGGTATTAGTCATCTTGCCCATGAGGCATGGTCCGCATGTCTCAACCGATTCGAAATCGAGTGAGTCCAAATATCCATCAACATGGAGTTTCTTCATGCACTTTACACAAATATGACCTTTAGCGGCAGTGCCACAAGTATGTGGTACTATCATTATTAACTTTGCATCTTTTGGCATCAATACTATGAACATGTGTATCACTACAATCGAGATTCAATAAACCATTCACATTGGGTACATGACCATTGAAGGTTTTATTCATGTAAACAGAATAACTATTATTCTCTCACTTAAATGAATAACTGTATTGCAACAAAAACGATCTAATCATGTTCATGCTCAATGCAAACACCAAATAACATTTATTTAGGTTCAAAACTAATCCTGAAGGTAGAGGGAGCATGTGATGGTGATCACATCAACCTTGGAAACACTTCCAACATACATCTTCACCTCACCCTTAGCTAGTCTTCGTTTATTCCCTAGCTTTTATTTTGAGTTACTAACATTAGCAATCAGACCGGTATCTAATACCTAGGTGCTACTAGGAGTACTACTAAGGTACACATCAATAACACGTATATCAAACATACTTATGTTCATGTTGCCAGCCTTCTTATCTACCAAGTATCTAGGGTTGTTCCGCTTGGGTGAATGTTCACCTCATAATAGAAGCATTTAGTCCCTGGTTTTGGTTCAACCTTGGGTTTCTTCACTAGAGCGGCAACTGGATTGCCATTCATGAAGTTTCTCTTCTTGCCCTTGCCCTTCTCGAAACTAGTGGTTTTACTAACCATCAACACTTGATGCTCCTTCTTGATTTCTACCTTCGCGGTGTCAAACATCGCAAATAGCTCAGCGATCATCTTTTCCATCCCTGGAGTATTTATAGTTCACCACGAAGCTCTAGTAGCTTTGTGGAAGTGACTTGGAGAACTATATCAATCACTATCTTATCTGGAAGATTAACTCCCACTCGATTCAAGCGATTGTAGCACCGGGACAATCTAAGCACATGCTCACCGATTGAGCTATTCTCCATTATCTAGCAGGCAAATAATCTTGTTGGAGGTCTTGTACCTCTCAACACGGGCATGAGCCTGAAATCCAATTTCAGCTCGTGGAACATCACATATGCTCCGTGATGTTCAAAACGTATTTGGAGCCTCAATTCTAAGCCGTAATGCATGACACAATGAACTATCAAGTAGTGATCAGAACGTGCTTGTCGAATGTTCACAACATCCACAACCTCCGTTTGAGGGGGTGGCACATTGAGCGGTGCATTAAGGACATAAGCCTTCTGTGCAGCAATTGAGGACAATCCTCCGATCGCGGACCTAGTCCACATAACTGCTACCACAATCTTTCAACTCTATTTTCCCTAGGAACGTATCAAAAACATAGGGGAGATACAGTGCGAGCTATTGATCTACAACATAATTTTGCAAAGACAATTTTAGACTGTGTTCATGATAAGGAGTTTAGTTAATCACGTGAGATGAGGTGGTTTCGATGGTGAACATCTCCATGTTGATCATATCTATTATATGACTCATGTTCGACCTTTCGGTCTCTTGTGTTCCGAGGCCATGTCTGTACATGCTAGGCTCTTCAAGCTTGACCTGAGTGTTCTGCATGTGCAACACTAGCTTGCACCCGTTGTATGCGAACATAGAGTCTATCACACCCGATCATCACGTGGTGCTTCGAAATGACGATCCTTCGCAACGGTGCACACTCGGGGAGAACACAATTTTATCTTGAAATTTTAGTGAGGGATCACCTTATAGTGCTACCGTCATCCTAAGAAAAACAAGGTGCATAAAAGGATTAACATCACATGCAAATCATAAGTGGCATGATATGGCCATGATCTTGTGCTTTTGATCTCCATCTCCAAAGCACCAACATGATCTTCATCGTCACCGGCATGACACCATGATCTCCATCAACGAGTCGCCATCAGGGCTGTTGCACCCACTATGCTTCTACTACTATTGCTACCGCTGAGAGATAAAGTAAAGCATTATATAGCGCTTAATAATTGACACGCAAGTCATACAATAAATAAACATAACCCTATGGCTCCTGCCGGTTGCCGCATGCATCGACATGCAAGTCGATATTAACTATTACAAACATGATCATCTCATACATCAAATATATTTCATCATGTTTTGGCCATATCATATCACAACATACCCTGCAAAAACAAGTTAGACGTCCTGTAATTGTTGTTGCATGTTTTATGTGGCTGCTACGGGTATCTAGCAAGAATGATTCTTACCTACGCAAAACCACAACGATGATACGCAAATTTCTATTCAACCTTCTCAAGGACCGCCTTTCTCGAATCCGATCCAACTAAGTGGGAGAGACAGACACCCACCAGCCATCTTTATGCAACAAAGTCACATGTCAGTCAATGGAACCGGTCTCTCATACGTGGACGAGTAAGGTTGGTTCGGGCCGCTTCATCCCACAATACCGCCGAATCACGAAAAGACCAAGGGAGGAAGCAATCTGAGCAACAACACCCACAAACTCCTTTGTGTTCTACTCATGATCTCATCTACGCATAGACCTAGCTCATGATGCCACTGTTGGAGAACGTTGCATGGGAGACAAAAAAAAATCTACGCTTCAGCAAGATCAATCTAGGAGATGAGTATCTACGAGAGGAGAGATCAGATCCACATACCCTTGTAGATCGCTAAGCGGAAGCGTTAAGAAACATGGTTGATGTAGTCGAACTTCTTCGCTATCCAAATTGCAAGCCGACCCGTGATCCAATAACGATCTAGCGCCCAATGGACGACACCTCCTCATTCAACACACATACAACTTGATGAAGTCCTCGCCTTCTTGATCCAGTAAGAGGGGCAAAGTAGTAGATGAGTTCCGGCATCACGACGACATGGTGACGGTGGTGGTGAAGAACAATCTCTACAAGGCTTTGCCAAGTACAATGGAAACTATGACGGAGGATAATCTAGAGGGCCGGGTTGCCGGCACACGGCTTAGGGAAATCTTGATGTGTTCTGGGTGCTAGTCCTACCCCTCTATTTATATGTTGAGCCATGAGGTCGAAACTTGGAGAAAAAGCCTCCTCAAAGTCGGTTTGGCACGCAAGACAAGAGTCCTCCTTGGACTCCAGGACCAGACGCCAGGGTCCTCGGCGTCTGGCCCCTTGCCTCTACAAAACTCCCTTTTGCACCTTCCTAAAGCCTCGTGGGCTTTACCCCTTGGCCCAAATAAAGTGTTCTTGTACCGACCATTTCGGGAAACATCCAAAAGCCCTTCAGGTGAATTTCGGAACCCTTTCGGAGACCAAAAACTATTATCCCATGTATCGATCTTTACTTCCGGACTATTTCGGAGCTTATCGTCATGTCCGAGATCTCATACGGGACTCCGAACAACTTATATCATCACCAAACATTAAGTGTGTAGTCCCCGCGAATTCGAGAACTATGCAGACATGACTGAGACACCTCTACGGTCAATAACCAACAGCTTGACCTGGATGCTCATATTGGTTCCTACATATTCTATGAAGATGTTTATCGGTTGAACCTCTATGTCAAGGATTCAATTAATCCGTATGCAGTTCCCTTTGTTCATCGGTATGTTAATTGCCCGAGATTCGATCGTTAGTATCTCCATACCCAGTTCAATCTCGTAACCGGCAAGTCTCTTTACTCATTCCGTAATACAAGATCCCGTGGCTAACTCTTTAGTCACTTGGCTTGAAAGGCTCATTGTGATGTTGTATTACCGAGTGGGCCTTGAGATACCTCTCCATCACACGGAGTAATAAATCCCAGTCTTGATCCATGCCCACTCAACAGACACCCTTGTAGATATCTATAGAGCACCTTTATATTCACTCCGTTACGTTGCAACGTTTGATACACATAAGGTACTCCTCCGGTGTCAGTGAGTTGCATGATCTCATGGTCATAGGAACATATACTTGACATGTAGAAAACTATAGCAATAAACTGACATGATCATATGCCATGTTTATAGTTTGGTTTTTGTCCATCACATCATTCTCATAACGATGTGATCCCGTTATCAATTGACATCTCATGTCTATGGCTAGGAAACCTTGACCATCTTTGATCAACGAGCTAGTCTATTAGAGGCATACTAGGGACACTGTGTTGTCTATGTACCCACGCATGTATTTGAGTTTCCAATCAATACAATTATAACATGGATAATAAATGATTATCATGAACAAGCAAATATAATAATAACCACTTTATTATTGCCTCTAGGGCATATTTCCAACAACTCATCCTTTAGCTGAGGACATGAAGAAGAGAAGGACTCAGGGCTGAGATTGTGGAGAGCAAATGACCCCTATGCCTCCAAGAGAAGGATTGATGTGGATGCCAGATTCCACACCAAGGAACAACAGGACTTCTATGAGACATTCCTTTTGGACAAGAGTCCAACAACCAGTGATATGAGATATGTTGACTGGGCCTTCATCAAGGAAAATGAAGAATATTTTCCAAGTGTGCAAGACAACTTCCAGTGCATTGACATTGCAAACTTTGTTGGAAGGGAGTTCACTGCCTGGAACGATGAGATGATTATGCAGTTCTACTCCACCGCTCACTTCTATCCAGATAGCAGGATTGTGTGGATGACTGAGGCTACAAGGTACCAATCTACTGTTGATAAGTGGGCTACCATCATAGGAGCTACACCAGTTGAGGAAGGTGACTTGGACGTATATGTTGAAGCCAAGATGAGCCACAACTCCATGGCAAATATGTGTAAGGTGATTCCTGTAGATTATGTGCATTCACATAAATTTGGCTCAGTTTACTATCTGCAAGCAGGATTGCTGACAACCAACACCATTCTAAGATATACATTCATGGCCAAGTCAGGAGATGACAAGATGATCCGAGGTTACTCAATCAACATGCTGCACCACAATGACACCCACACCAGGTTCAGGGTGATGGATCTTATTGTTGAGACAGTGAAGAGGACAACTGCAGACCAGAAGAGATCTTGTGGATATGCACTAGACATTCAGATGCTCATCAACTCTAAGTTAGAGAAGAATGTATATGTACTTGATCGCCCACATTTGCCACTCCAGACAGAGTTTGAGGATAATGTCGTGGTGATGGATCCAAGTCATCCCACTTCATCTACTTCATAGGCAGAGGCAGCCAGAGCCACTAGTGCTCAGGTGCCTAGGACAAGGAGTGAACAAATGGATCTTCTGCTAAGCACAGTTCAGGGGATGCAGAATGACATCAAGACCATCATGTGTAAGAAGGGGAGTCTTGTGAGGATCATGGAGGATAAGTTCTCAACGTTGAACAAGAAAGTGGATGGGCTGACCAAAACTGTAGATGAGCTTAAGAAGGAAGTGGATGCAGTTCCTATCCCACACATCTCAGGCTCAGATGATGATGATGATAGGAGTCCACCCCTCAGGACCAACACTCAGTTCACAACTCAAGCCAGAACCCCTACAGTGCCTGCTCCAGAGTTGAGGCCTTCGTCTTCAGTGCCACCAGGAGCTTTATCAGCTTCATCAGCTCGAGTGTCTACTCCACCACCTCCGAGGACATCAGATGAAGCTTTCGCGGATGCTGTTCTCTCGACTCCATTGACCGCCACATGAGGATATGGTGCCCAGAGCGACTAGTAGCTCTATAACTTTGAACTTTTTCTAACTTGTTGCCAAAGGGGGAGAGGTTATAGTTCATAGGGCTTCGAGAGTGTGTGTGTTGCATTTTGACCCCTCTTTGCTTTTCAAAATATTTGGTTTATCGTTTGGTGTTGCATACTTTTGTCGGTGTTTGATCATATACTCTTGTGTGATGCTACTATTGCTTATCATTGAGATGTCTATATGATGATCATTCACTTAAAGTTTGGTGTGATGTGCTTATGTTAATCACTCATATTAATCTTTGTGCACCACCAAGTTGTATGTGACATGGAAGAGTAACCCATGATCCTAATCGATTGTGCATTTGCATTCAAATGCAAATTTAAAATAATTCACAAATTTAGGGGGGGGGCTCTTGCTTATCACATACCTCTCAAAGCGACAATCCTATTCATTGATTATATCTCTATGGAAGCTTTGATCTATATATAGTCATCAATTACAAAAAAGGGGAGATTGAAAGCACAACGTATCCCTAGGTGGTTTATGTAATTAATAACAACATATATTTCATTGGACTAATGTTTCTACTAAGTACATTTCAGGAAAAAGTTCAATGTTATGATTGGCAAAGGATTGTGAGGAGACCCCAAGATACAAGCATAGGATTGGCCAAGATACAAGCATGAAGATTCTACATTTTACTTTGTGAGAAATCACTTTGAGTCCATAGGAAAGCCAATACTATCAAAAGGGGGTGAGGTATTAATGGTGAATGAAATGCTGAAAATGACCAAGTTTTAGTCACCAAAAAACACCCACAAGCTCTCCCACAAAGATCCTATCCTAGAACCTACCACTCAAAATCGGTCCCACCAACATTTCCATATCATCTACACCGAGCCAAAACACTAGACAGAAACCCTAGCCAAATCCCACTTCGCGGTACTACCAACTTTCACTTTGGTGCAACCGAGTTACAGTGACCAACTTCTTGTTGCCTGTTTCACAAGAATCGGAATTTCTGAGAATTGTGAATAGGTCTCACCGAGTTGTGTAATTCCCCTCGGCCACTAATATTGGTACCACCGATAATTCTATATCGGTCTCACCAAAACGCCAAAGTTGCCACATTTTGCACTAGTCGGTGCAACCGAGTTTCACTTTGGTTTCACCGAGTTGGTCAATAATGTTGTAACGGTTGGATTTTTAGATATGCCTATATATACCCCTCCACCACATCCCACTCGCAAGAGAAGCACTCAGAACAGACCCACACTTCCCATATCCAAATCTCTGAGAGAGAACTACCTACCCTTGTGTTGAGGTCAAGATCATCCACTCGAACCATATGGATCTTGATTTCTAGCCTCCCCAAGTTTCTTTCCACCCAATCAATATCTTCTAACCAAGCCAAATCTATGAGAGAGTGATTGAGCGTTGAGGAGACTATCATTTGAAACACAAGAGCAAGGAGTTCATCGTTACTATCGAGCCTATTACCTTTTGGAGGGTGGTGCCTCCTAGATTGGTTAGGTGTCGCTTGGGAGCCTCCTACTTCGTGTCGTCGACTTGAACCAAGAAGTTTGTAAGGGCAAGGAGATCGCCTACTTCGTGAAGATCTACCCCGAGTTAGGCTAGTGCTCTGTGGACGTAGGCCATCATGGTATAGACAAGGTTGCTTCTTCGTGGAACCCTTCGTGGGTAGAGCCTTCCGTGGACTCTCGCGACCTTTACCCTCCGTGGGTTGAAGTCTCCATAAACGTCGATGTACGATAGTGCCACCTATTGGAACCATAGGAAAAATCTTCGTGACTACAATTGCGTTTGATCTTCCTACCCTTATCCTCTTACATATGCTTGTCTTTACTTTCCGCTGCAATACTCGTAGACATGCATGTGTAGGGTGTACTCGATATGCTAGAATTGCTAAAATCTGCCAACCAATTAACTTGGGAAAAGGTTAGGTCTTTATTTGGTCAAGTAGTCTAATCACCCCCCCTCTAGACCTACTTTCGATCCCTACACACCACAATGGAATCATCCATCGAGGAAGACATTGAGGTCCTCTAGCAGATCAAGGTTGGAACTAATCTTTCTTAAATCTCATATCCAATGAGACACCAAACACGTGCCCCACCGGAATCTTCCACCAATTGTCGCACCATCACCTTGATGGCAAGAAAGAAGAAGAGAAAACAACATAGTGGCTCGCTCTGGAGCAATGAGACACTTACTAGAAGACGTGACACTAGATCCATGGTTCACCGTATGCCTCAACCATGGGGGTGGGCAGGTGTTTCCACATTGATGACCACAGCTTGTTGTGCGCTAGTAGAGGTGGATGAGACTCGAACGTCATGGAGCTAGTCGTCAAGGAGGAAAATCAAGGCATGCGCTTCAACCCTAGACTACTATGTACAAGAGAAACCTGGAGTCTTCTCTTCTCCATGTGCCGCTTCAGCAGGCGAGGCCGCTAGAGAGACAAATGAGACTACAAAATGGGATATATGGGAGAGAAATGACACGTTTGTTTCGTTCGTTTGCTCTGAGAGAGATCATTCTGCAATTATGATTCAATAATATTCCAAGTGTATGAATTATGGCAAACAAGTCCAAAAGAGGAGGGAAAATAAAAGGATGATATTCCAATCTTGGACAATTTAATGAGTAAATCTCTTTCTATATGAAACATGTTATCTTCATGTCTTGATAAAGTCCTACTAGAGTCCAAATGTGTATTACTTCATATACTCGAAATATGGTAAATCATAAAGCCCAATGCAGGATGTGCCACCTCAATAATAATTAATGTGCCTTTAGATACATGTCGCGTTTAAGTCCAAACTCGGAAAAAATAACTTATGCTTCATGGTCACCCCCAACACATTATATCGCCCCTTCTGGCCCCCAGCTGATGCGTCGGCATCGACCATGACATGGCCTGGAGAGTTCTCTTGACAGGCGGGCCACGATCCCCATGAAATATCACGGGCTACCTTTGTATATGCATCGTCTACGAAGGATCGATTTGAAGCCTCTCGTCGTCAAAGTGGCATGTGTGCTCGTCCTCTGGCATGGAGGCAACATCACAAAGGCTGGAAGGGATGCCCTTGTCTAAGCGGACCTGATGGCGTAGTCGACCTACCACATCACGCCCTTAGTCTTGGTTGATGGGACGCTTGGGGTGGTGAGAAGCTTGAGCACACCTTTCTCTAGGCGGGCTCTAACAAGGTCTGTAGGATGAAGAAGTTTGGATGCTTGTGGATTTTGGACTTGTGCAAGTATGCTAGATCGCTCTGGTTGCGTTGGCCATGGTACAAACTGAAGGAGCCAAATTGGGACTCGGTTGGACTAGGGACACCTTGCAGCAAGGTGTACATGGACCTCTTCTATGTCACAACTACCGTCATGGTGGGTGATGCCCAAAACACAAAGCTTTGGCACTCTCTGTAGTTTCTGAGGGCCAAGCCAAAGGATATTGCGACCCTGATCTTTGATATCTCCACCTATAGGAGACTCTCCATGTTGGAAGCTCTACATGGCGTTGCATGGCCCTTGCGTTCTCGGTCACTCACATTGTGCAATCCTGCATCCTTTGGGCATGTCTAAAACAAGTTCAACTCCACGATGACATTCTCGACGATATTGTTTGGAAGCTGACCACTAGCGCAAGTATTGTGTGACATTTGCCTACAAGGCCCAGTTCCATGGGACGATTGACACTATCAGAGTGCCGACAGTTTGGGACAACCGGACACCTCCCAAGTGCAAAACTTATGCTTGCCTCGTCCTCAAGAATAGAGTCTGGACAATGACCGCTCGAAGAGAATATTTTGGCCGACTTGCGATTTATGTCAACTTTTCAAGAGGGAGCCGGAGTCGGCACTCCACATGTTGTTCAAGTGTAGGTTCTCTATCAGGACTTGGAATGCCATCAAATCTTGGATTGATGTGTCGAAAATCGACATACTTGCAAGGCAAGTGCTCACCTCGGTTCACACTCGATGGAAGGCCAAGATGTTGCGAGGAGGGCATAAAAGACACACGATGGTCTCACTCTAACGTTGGTCGTTTGGGAGTTGTGGAATGAGATAAATGCCAGGGTTCTAAAGAAATTCTAGTATGCTTTCCATAATCATTGCACACGTCAAGAATGAGGCCATGGATTGGACCACGGCCAACACAAAGCGCTCGAGTTCACTCATCCACAAGAGTAGGCTTTTGTTTCCTATTTGTTAAGGTGTAATGGACCTTGCTAAGTATTAATGAGATGAGGCAAAACTTTTTCCTCTGTTTGTGAAAAAGTACATTTGCTTTGAAACAAACATTAACACACTACCTTTGATACACTTCTTTTAGATAGATATCACTTATATACTAGAGTATTGCTGAACTGATGCAAATTAGTGGAGCAATACGATGAAAATACAAAGGTAAACATGGTTTCACATAGGGATGCAAGAAAAGGTCGACGCTCGTGAGCGGCTCTAGATCGACTCATCTTTGGCCTAACTTGAGCTTGACTCGAAACGAAATGAGCTAAGTATAAGCACTTTATATGGCTCGATCAAAAGACGAGCTAATCTTGAGCCAACACGGGCTTGCTCAATTTTGGCTTGATATAATATAATTACATTGTCTAATCATGTTATATAAAATATGATGATTTATTACCACATAAGTTGTGTTGGATTTTTCACTATTTTATCTACTAGCAAGCACGAAAGCTTAATTAAATTTTTAGCTTGATATAATATAATTATATTGTATAATCATCGTATATAAAATAGAAGATTTATTACCACATATGTTGTGTTTGACTTTTCACCATTTTATCTACTAACAAGCACGAAAGCTTAATTAAACACAGAAAATAATTACGCCTCAATATAGTAAGTTGTCAGCCGCGTGTAAAATATCCTACTCTCCCTGTCCCCAAATAGATGGCATATAAAGTCAGTTGAAAAGTAAACTGTTTCTAAGTTTGACCAAGTATATAGAAAAATTAAAAACAATTACAATATTGGCTAAATACATTATGGAAATATATCTAATGGTGCATATATCAATATAGATTTGACATTGTTTATATTCATATTTTTTGTATATATGCTCGGTCAAATTTATAAAACATCTACTTTTTGTCTTAATTTATATGCTACCCACTCCTTCCGTTCTAGAATATAAGGTGTATTGGTTTCTATGCTAGTCAAACATATGTATGTTTGACTAAGATTATAGAATAAAATATCAATATCTACAATAAAATAAAATAATTATTTATACAAATTATACAAATTTGTTACTTTATATGATGAATGTAATGATACTAATTTGGTATTGTAGATATTGATCTTTTTTCTAAAATTTTGGGCAAATATGCACATGTTTGACTTTTGAAAACCTTATACACCTTGTATTTTGAAATGGAGGGACTATTTAGGGATGGAGGTAGTAGTATTTTTGGCTAAAGTTCTAGAGCTTCATATTATTGTCTTGCTAATTCATCCACAATCTTTTGTTATTAAGTACTCCCTCTGTTTTTTTAGTCTCCATATATCTTTTGTCTAAAGTCAAAGTATCTTTACTTTGACCAAATTTATAAAAGAATATCAACATTCATCATACCAAATTAATATCATTAGATTCTTTATGAAATATAGGCTCATATTATATATATTTGATATTGTAGACGTTGATATTTTATAATATAAATGTGGTCAAACATCGTGAGGTTTGACCTGGTACAAATCTTATATGTTGAATAAAAAGACGGAGGGAGTATTATACTTCATTTCGGAGAGAATAAGTCAAACTATCTTAAAATATATATTATATTTATTTTGATTGGAACAATAGTTTATAGTTGTTTCTTACATTTATTCTGGCCTATCTTGTTTCAAAACGGCCTTAAATTATTAATAAAAGTCATTTTATTTAGCTTGAGATTGTTACAAGCTGAGCATGAGCCACTTTTACAGCTCGATCATAAGCTTCGCTTAATTGTAGCTCGCTTGAATTCTAGTATACGTTGAGTTGAGCCTAGTACAGGTCGCTCAAATCCGACTCCTTTGCAGCCCTAGTTCCACGTGCTCCTGAATTCACAAATTCTAGAAAAAAAATAACATTTTTATAAATTTTGGGTATCGAACTTGGTCCAGCAATCCAATGTTTTAGATGAGCCATCTAGAAGGTCAAACTCGATCCATGGATGTCAGCAGCTGCGAATTCTCATCAATTTCAGGCTTTTTTACATCATCACTCAGTGACGGTGAGGCGCCAAAAGGATGGCTGTTTCAGTGCGGGAACTAGCAGATAGGCAGATTCGTTGCGGCATGGATGCATCACGCCCATGTGCACACAAACAGTTTGACTTTGCAATTCGATGAGGATCCACGGAGCACAGAGCATATACGAAAGCCCTTGGCGCTCCCGCCCTTTGACCTCAGCGCCTACGAGGACGATGCCATTCCCTGCTCCAGCGACGTTGATACTTGATACCCAGCCTTATCATCGCCTCTCTTCTTTCCCCCTTCTCCAACCCACGCCCCCCAGCTAGCCACCGCCGGTGCGTGCCATGCCGGTCGAATATCCATCTTTCCGTGATTCCAACAGCTTTGGGGTGCAACAAGTGTCACCGGAGTTGTTGTTCGAGTTCACCAAGGACGAAGGATCTAGTTCTTCGGAAAGATGAGATGGGACGTCCTTGAGAAAGGAGAGATGGGGCGAAGGATCCTGGCAACAGCTTGCCTTCTAGTACTCGAGAGTTGGAGTCTGCGACGACACAAACACTGAAACACAAGCCGCGCGCGGCATGCGCGTCTACGTAGGGTGAGCCCGCGCACGGCATGGCGCGGCATGCATGGTCTCATCAGCGTTTATCCGGAGGCTGACTGGATGGTGACCGTGCACGCGTGGTGTAGAGACCGGCCTATCTAATGCGCCTGCTACGTACACGGCACCGCGGATGGACTGAATTGGCTCCCGTTGGGCTGGTCGATCCAAGACAGGAGTCCCGAGAAGTTGGCTCTAGAGTGTAGACTGTTGCTGCTTCTCGCCTGCTTCGGCGCACCCTAGGACGCCGGGGACGTAGCATCGGTTATATCCAACCACCTGTCGTGCGTCCGGGCGCATGCCGATCAGATCGGCTAGCTGGTAGACTCCACCACAAGTGCCACGACAAAAGCTCGCACGAGACACTGCGACAGCAAGTCTTTGCGTAATCCCAGGCGTTACGTGAGAATGACACGTCGAGGCGGTCCAAGCACCAGTCGATACTGGATTACGGGGTTATCTGAAGATGCCGCTTTTGATGAACACCGGTCGGTGAATTCGTCGGAGCATGATGCACGCGCGCACCCGGCCCGAGGTTCATCCTTATCTCACTCACTCACTCACCTGCCTCACTCACTCGCCGAGATTCCGCCCCGCGCGGGCGGGCATCAGCCTGTCCGAGTCAAAGCCCGTCGAAACCACGCACGGCCAGGCGCAGTGCCGCAATGGCGCGCGGTGGGTCACCGGGGATCGACGTGAAACCGGCAGCCTCCGCGCGCCTATCCACACGCGCACGCGCGACCTGATGATTGATTCCCCCTTCCCGATCGCAATCTTTTTCCGCTCGGATATGCAGCGTCGCGCTAAGCCTCACGCTTTTAGCCGCCAATAATTCCGGCCTCGCATCTTTCGGGCGGAGAAGTATCCACGCGCGGTGGCGGGCAGGTGAGGTCCACGCCGACGTGTCAAGGATGCGGCGGGGCACGTAGGGCCGCCGCCCGCGCGCTTTCTATCCTGTTCGCCACGGACGGCGACGGCACGGCCGGTGACGGATGCCGCCGGTGATTTGTGCGGGCGGGCGGGACCGGAACGCGTCCCTCTCCGGGGCCGCGCAGGGGAAAAGGGCGGGAGATCAGATTAGCATAGCCCCGGAA
The DNA here is from genome assembly GCA_022496015.1 of Hordeum marinum. Lineage (NCBI taxonomy): Eukaryota > Viridiplantae > Streptophyta > Magnoliopsida > Poales > Poaceae > Hordeum > Hordeum marinum. Next base: position 430,608,106 of record CM039674.1, on the reverse strand, counting down.
AAGCGCGAATCGCACGGGGAGAGGATCGGCAAAGGGCGAGCGGGGGAATTATTTGTGGGATCGGGAAGCGACGTCGCGTCCATGCCATGGTCGCCACGACGAGCTGCTGAGCTCGGATCGAATGAGATAAGAAAATAATTCAGCGCCAGCTTGCTGGAGAGATTGTTGGAGACGTCTGATCTTGCTCCGGGCAGGCGGCGGGTGGAAAGGTGTCCGTGGCTCTCTCCCGCATTGATGCTGCCTGTTCAAATCGGGTTAAACGGAATGGGTTCTTGGGTAGTGTTGTTCCAGCCGCCTTCATCTCGTCGCAGTGGGTCATATGATATATTGGCATATCTTTTTTTCTTAAAAGATCAATTAGGATCATGATCTGATCTATAGTAACAAGATGATACCCCCGCCTTGCTTTTGAATATGCTCTGAGAGAAGATAAAGATGATTTCTTAGTAGAGTTTGCTTAGATTTGTAGTAAATGTGTGGGACCATTCACGACCGGAATTTATGTCGACGCCGACGGTTTAGTATATGCCGACGGCCACCGTCGGCATATACGGCAGTATGCCGACGGCAGATGGCCAACCGTCGGCGTATCCAGGTCATCGGCATACTTTCATCTATGCCTACGGTGGCCGTCGTCATAGCTAGGACGTCGACATACCTCCATCTATGCCTACGGTGGCCGTCGGCGTAGCATCATCGTCGGCATATTTGTGGGCCCGACCGCCTCGGTTCTAACAGCCGGTTGCCACCGTCAAACGTATGCCGACGACCCTAACGTTGACCTTCGGCATACCTTTCTGCGCCACGTCATCGATCCGCGACACCGTGGGTCCGAAGATATGCCGACGGTTGCCGTCGACATACCTTCAGGCCCATGGTGCCGCAGATCGATGACGTGGCGCGGAGGGGTATGTCGACGGTTTAACTGTCGGCATATCTACGTTCAATTTTTTATTTCTTTTTTAATATATAATTTTTTTGAAAAAAAATCCATTAATTAAATTGTGTCTTATCTATACATCAATACACATAGATACACCACGCGTGTTTCTTGGGCCCAGTTCACCGCCCCGTCAACTCTCGCAGGGTTAGGCGGGACGGATATTGTTTGGGGGGTAGCTATGGCGCCAGGTCTTTCTCTGGGCCCTCCTACACGTCCGAAAGTGCGGCGGAGGGTGCAAGCACGGGCTCCATGGTGTGACCCCCCTCACCGCCGTCGCTGCCGCCATCGCACGAAGGGGGGGAACGACCACGTCGGGCAGTAATGGAGGGAATCTTGGTGTGGGTTGTGCCCGAACCTTGATACGAAGTGTACCTAGGGGCTGGGCTATCACATCCAGGTGAAAATGTCCATCGATCAAACCCCCTTCGGCAAAAGTCAAAGGCGTAGACAGCCCGATCAACTCTCGTAGGGTTAGACGGGGCAGGTGTAGTTTGGAGGGTAGCTATGCCGCCAGGTCTTTGTCTGGGCCCTCCTACACGTCCGGAAGTGCGGTGGCAGGTGCAAGCACCCGACACGGGGCTCCGTGGTGTGACTCACCTACGTCGCCACTGCCGTCGCATGGAGGGGGAAACATCCACGTCGGGTAGTAACAGAGGGAATCTTGGTGTGAGTTGTGCCCGGACCTTGATACAAAGTGTACCTAGGGGCTGGGCTATCACATCCAGGTGAAAATGTCCATCGCTCAAACCCCCTCCGGTGAAAGTCAAAGGCGTAGACCGTCCAGTCAACTCTTATAGGGTTAGACGGGACGAGTCTAGTTTAGGGGGTAGTTATGCCGCCAGGTCTTTCTTTGTGCCCTCCTATGTTGGGGAACGTCGCATGGGGAACAAAATTTTTCCTACGCACACGCAAACCTATCCATGGTGATGAGCATCTACGAGAGGGAGAGTGGATCTATGTACCCTTGTAGATCGCTAAGCGGGAAGCGTTAAGAAACGCGGTTGGTGTAGTCGAACTTCTTCGCGATCCAAATCGCCGAGCATCCCGCGATCCAATCACGAACCGTCCCGCGAACACATCATGATCCGTCCCGCGAACTCATCACGATCCGTCTCACGATCTTGATCACGATCTGTCCCGCGAACTCATCACGATCCGTTCCATGATCACATCACGAACCGTCTCGCGATCTCGATCATGGTCCTTCCGATCTAGCGCCGAACGGACGGCACCTCCGCGTTCAGCACACATGCAACTTGATGACGATCTCCACCGTCTCGATCCAGCGAGAGAAGGTGGAGAGGAGAGAGAGTTCACCGGCAGCGTGACGGCGCTCCGGTGATGGTGGTGGAGCAATTCCGGCAGGGCTTCGCCTAAGCGCTGCAGAAAACCGATCTAGAGGAGAAACTATGCACCGGTGGAACGGGTAGCACGTGGCCGGAAATTCTGTCCAAAAACCACCCAATCCACTAGTATATATAGGAGGAGAGGAGAGGAGAGGCAGCCAAAGCCTTTGGGTCGGCCAAAATAGGAGGTGGGAAGCAATCCTACTTCACCTCCAATCCTAGTTGGAGTAGGATTGCCTCCTATTGGCTGATTTTCCACTTTTTGCTTTAGGACTTTCTCTCCTGCGCCATGGGCCTTTGTGGCTGTTTTCCCAGCCCACTAAGGGCTGGTTATTATTCTCCCACAGCCCATGGACCTCTTGGGGTCGAAATACCCCTCCCGGAGGCCTCTCGGTACACTACCGGCACTCCCGGTACACTACCGGCACTCCCGGTACACTACCGATGAGCCTGAAACTCTTCCGGAAACCAAACTGGGACTTCCTATATATGAATCTTTACCTCCGGACCATTCCGGAGCTCCTCGTGACGTCCGGGATCTCATCCGGGACTCCGAACAAATAACGGTCACCACCATACATAACTCTACACTACCAAAACGTCACCGAACCTTAAGTGTGCAGACCCTGCGGGTTCGAGAACTTTGTAGACATGACCGAGACACCTCTACGGTCAATAACCAATGGCGGGACCTGGACGTCCACATTGGTTCCTACATATTCTACGAAGATCTTTATCGGTCGAACCTCTATGTCAAGGATTCGGTTAATCCCGTATAACGTTCCCTTTGTTCTTCGGTATGTTACTTGCCCGAGATTCGATCGTCGGTATCTCCATACCTAGTTCAACCTCGTTACCGGCAAGTCTCTTTACTCGTTCCGTAATACAAGATCCCGCAACTAACAATTAGGCACATTGCTTGCAAGGCTTATTGTGATGTTGCATTACCGAGTGGGCCCCGAGATACCTCTCCGTCACACGGAGTAACAAATCCCAGTCTTGATCCATGCCAACTCAACAGACACCATCGGAGATACCTGTAGAGCACCTTTATAGTCACCCAGTTACGTTGCGACGTTTGATACACACAAGGCACTCCTCCGATATCTGTGAGTTGCATGATCTCATGGTCATAGGAACACATACTTGACATGCGGAAAATAGTAGCAATAAACTGACACGATCATATGCTACGTTTGCAGTTTGGGTCTTGTCCATCTGTAACATCCCAAAATTTCATTTTGTAATGTTATGATATAGCTATGCATCCATTATCATCATTTCTTGATTTTATGAAATAGCTGAAATGCCTTTTTCTGATTTTCTGAAAGTCCCCTTCTACTTTTCCCTATGTTGCTTCCCCTATTTGAAATTTTGGTTAAATGTTCAAAATAAGAGAGGAGGAACATGACACTCCACACCAGGGTCAAATTGGTGAATTATTTGAACCAAATAACCAGGGGTTATTTTGAAAATATTTGCAAAAAGGATTTAAAAACATTTAGGCAATTTCTGAAAATAATATTTTTTTCAAAGTGTTCAAATGACAGAATAGAAATGTTCATTAAATATAATTTATTATTCTGTTAATTTTGATATATAATACCCCTATATTTACAAATGATTTGAATGCTTTAAAAGCTTTTGAATGTCTCTGGAAATTATTAAAAAGAAACGGTAACCGTTTCCGGTATTAAACGGGCCGGCCCACCGGCTTTAAAAGCCGAGACCGTTACCGGTCGGCCGACCGAGCGCAGTAACGTCCCCCTCTCTCTCTGACGCTGGACCCCACCCCCGACCGACCGTTGCTTCGAACGGTCGTCTTCTCCCTCCCCCGCGCGCGCCGGACCCGACGCCGGTCGCTCCCCCCCTCACCGGATCTCTCCCCTCTCTCCTCCCCGCACCCCCCCGAGCGCCTATATAAGAGCCCCACTGCCCCGCATCCATTTCCCCCCCGAGCCCCCTTCTCTCTCTCGCCGAGACGCCGTCGATTGCTCGTCGGAGTTCCACCACCACCGGAAGTCGCCGTCGACCGTAGCCACCACCCCCGACCACCATTCGCCTCGCCGTCGCCACCAATCGACTCCGGAGAACCGTCGCCGTCGCCCGGACCACTTCCCCGTCCTCCCCGACCACCGGAACGCCTCGCCGTCGCGTTCACCACTTCCGGACTCGCCGGAGTTTCCCCACGCCGGCGACCTTTACACCGTGAGCATTTCCCTCCCTCCGATCCAAACCCAACGGCTCAGATTAGAAGTCACTTATTCCCGAACCGTTTTCTGTTTAGGATCGGTTGACCGCCCGAAGCACCGCTCGGACACCCACCTCAGCCACTCACAGGTCGCCACGTCACCCTAGTCGACCGTTCGTTAGTTTTTCTTTTCAGTTTTGTTTTTCAGAAAACAGAATGTATTCCAAATTTGTTTTAGCTATATCTTTTAATCAGTTTAGTGTTTTGAGTTGATTCTTTTTGCAATAGCTCACATTTTTCATGTAGTTTCACCCTGTACTTTTAAATTTCAAATTTGAACTATAAAATTTGAATTTAATCAAATTTGCTCAAAATCTTCAAATCTGAATAACTAGAGTTTAAAAATAGATTTTGATATGATTCTTTTTGTCACTGTTAGATATTGGTTAGGACTATCTCCATGTTTAGTTTGAGGATTTTTAGGATGATTTTTAATAGTGTTTTAGCTATAAACAGAATCTGCTTATTATTATAATATAGTTTTATAAACTTAATTTTGATTAGTTTGATTTAGAATTTGGTTTTATTTGTTTATTAGGTTCTGTTAGTAAACATTTAGTGTTTTCACTTACTGTTAATAAAAATATAAATTTGCCTAGTTTAATTTCATTTAACATAGGAATCACAACTTCTTTTCAAATAGGCATAATTTGATTAAAACAACTAACTAGTAATAGTTTTGTTTTCAAATAAAGTTTTGTATAATTAATTCTGTTTTCTAAGACAAATTTATTTGTAAGTTATTTTCTGTAAGAACATGTTTTGTTAACAAATTAATAAGTTTAGTTTTCATTCCCCTTGTTAGTATAACCATAGTTGATTCATATAGTGTTTATCAAAACCTTTTATAAACTTTACTAGAGTTTTCCCAACAAACTTAAATTGACTTTGTTTACTTTAATAGTAAAATATTCTATTGTTGCCTTGCTGTCAACAATTGTCTTGTTATTTCAAAATAGTTTTATTATGTAGAAGTGTTTTCATCATCCCCTTTGGAAAAACAAAACTTTGTGTGTTTTACTTGCTAGAGACTTTTGTGCATTGTTTGCCTTGTTTGTTTAGTACTTCTTTGCTGAATGTTATGAGTACTTATTTTGGTTGTATGCTTATTTGAGTGCATTGTTTGTTTCGTTAGATTATCCGGAGTGCGAAACTTGTTACCTAGAGTCACTCACGTACGAAGATCATCAATCAGGCAAGTCACTTTGATCATGTTTTACCCATGTTTTATATGCATTAGTTCTACCATCTCCCCAGTTGCATGCAAGATAGGTTAGTTGGAAACTTGGTTACATTGTAGTAGTATCATGTGGTAGATACCTCTCTCAACCCCCTTTGACAACATTGGCCCCGGGAAACGTTGTTTTACCTTTTGCTATGCTATTAGTAGACGGGGTTGGTTGTGTGATTCATGAGAGTTGAGAGAGTTAATAATTTCAAGACCTACATAATGATCAAGATTTCAATACTCCAAGTTTTCAACATACCTCTGGGTGGATGATGGTTGAACGGCACCCTGGAGAAACCAGTGGTTAGCCTAGGTGATGCTGGAGATGGCCAGTATTCACGCGGAAAGGTCCACCCAGGCACAAAGGGATGGATGGGTGCTTCAAGACCCAAGGCTTACCTGCACAGCCACAAGTCATTATGGGCTCTGGCTTGGTTGGATATCGTGGTAACTCTGGACAGGCGGTGCTACGAGAGGTAGAAGAACGGTAGGAAAGGATGGGCACCGTCAGAGTCGCAGGGAAACCCTTTGGAAGACCATGTTTTGGTCATCCGTTTCTCAAACACCCTGAAGTGCGAGAAATCAAACGGAGGCGACCAAATCTTGTGGGGAACGTGTGCAAAACTCTGCAGAGTACAAAACCTAATCGATTAGCCGTGTCCACGGTCATGGACGACTTGAGCCAAAGGAATTGGAACTTCCGGAACTCTCAACACAAATAATATGATGATGTGGGAATTTAATAATTTTGGGTATGAGAATTGGTTGGTGGAACCATCTCATTAATCAACCAACTTAGTAATGTTTTGCTTAGCCCCTTTTCTTGATGTAGGAAAAATTGGCTTTACGCAAAACTTACCACCCCACCTGCCATATATGCATATAGACTAGATGATTATCTTTTCACTCTTCTCTTGTGACTTTGCCGGCATATTCCATATGCTGACCTACACGGCTGCAACGTATCATGTTGCAGAGTACTTTTCCGACCCGGAGTGAGGACACGTTCTATGCTCAGTGAGATGCCCTTGGAGTCGGATGGACTCATCTACCTTCGACGCTTCCGCAAGATTTAGATATTTCTCATGAGTTGGCTTTTAGCCACTTTATTGTAATTTTTTTTGTAATAAAGGACTCGATATGAGATTTCGATTAATATAATGCTGTGTGATTTCCCTTTGATATATACATGGATGTACCGTGTGTACCAGCATGATCTTGGGATGGTACGGAAACACCGGAGACTTGACCTTTCAGGTCGGGTCGCTACACCATCACATCATTCTCCTAATGATGTGACCCTGTTATCAAATGACATCTCATGTCCATGGCTAGGAAACCTTAACCATCTTTGGATCAACGAGCTAGTCTATTAGAGGCATACTAGGGACATGGTTTTGTCTATGTATCCACACATGCATCTAAGTCTCCGATCAATACAATTATAGCATGGATAATAAACGATTATCATGAACAAGGAAATATGATAATAACTAATTTATTATTGCCTCTAGGGCATATTTCCAATATCCTACACGTCTAGAAGTGCGGTGGCGGGTTCAAGCACCCGACACGGGGCTCCATGGTGTGACCCCCCTCACCGCCGTCGTTGCCGCCGTCGCACGGATGGGGGAACGGCCATGTCGGGCAGTAACGGAGGGAATCTTGGTGTGGGTTGTGCCCGGACCTTGATACGAAGTGTACCTAGGGGCTGGGCTATAACATCCATGTGAAAATGTCCATCGGTCAAACTCCCTCTGACGAAAGTCAAAGGCATAGACCGCTCGGTCAACTCTCGTAGGGTTAGACGGGACGGGTGTAGTTTGCGGGGTAGCTATGCCGCCAGGTCTTTCTCTAGGCCCTCCTACACGTCCGGAAGTGCGGTGGCGGGTGCAAGCACTAGGCACGGGGCTCCATGGTGTGATCCCTCTCACCGACATCGCCACAGCCGTCGCACGGAGGGGGGAACGCCCACGTCGGGCAGTAACAGAGGGAATCTTGGTGTGGGTTGCGCCCGGACCTTGATACGAAGTGTACCTAGGGGCTGGGCTATCACATCCAGGTGAAAATGTCCATCAATCAAACCCCCTTCGGTGAAAGTGAAAGGTGTAGACTGCCCCGTTAACTCTCGGAGGGTTAGACGGGATGAGTGTAATTTGGGGGGTAGCTATGCCGCCAGGACTTTCTCTAGGCCCTCCTACACATCATGAAGTGCGGTGGCGGGTGCAAGCACACGACACACGGATCCGTGGTGTGACACCCCTCACCGATGTCACCGCCACCCTCGCACGGAGTGGGGGGGGGGGGGAACGGCCACGTCGGGCAGTAACAGAGGGAATCTTGGTGTGGGTTGTGCCCAGACCTTGATACGAAGTGTACCTAGGGGCTGGGCTATCACATCCAGGTGAAAATGTCCATCGGTCAAACCCCCTCCAGTGAAAGTCAAAGGCGTAGATCGTGTGGTCAACTCTCGTAGGGTTAGCCGAGACGGGTGTAGTTCGGGGGTGGGTAGCTATGCCGCCAGGTCTTTCTGTGGGCCCTCCTACACGTCCGAAAGTGCGGTGGCGGGTTCAAGCACACGACACGCAGCTCCGTGGTGTGACCCCCCTCACCGACGTCATCGCCGCCGTCGCACGGAGGGGGGGCAGGGCGGCGAAATAGGCCCAAGAGACACGCGTGGTGTATCTGTATGTGTTTATGTCTTGATAAGGCACAATTTAGTTAACTAAATTTTTATTTTTTAATTATTTTATAAAAATCATAAAAAATTGAAAATAGCTATGCCGACAGCTATAGTCGGTATAGCCCCCCTTATCCGGTCGGGCGGCCTCCCTCCCTCCTCTCATTCCCTATCCCCCACTCCTCCCGAGCCGACCCTGCCCTAGCGCCGTCGTCCCACCCTAGCGTCACCGCCTCGACCTCGCCCCAGCCCTGCCCCGCGTCGCCGACCCTTCCCACGCTGCCGCCCCTCGTCGGTAGTCGCCCCGCCTCGGCCCCTCCCCGACCACCGCCTCGCACTGGCCCCTCCCCTGGGCGGCGCCTCGCCCTGCCATGCCCCGCCTTGGCCCCCTCCCCGGCCATCGCCGCTGCCCCAACCCCTCCCCGACTGCCGTCCCGCCTCGCCCCGCCACGACCCCTCCCCGATCACTGTCCCGCCCCGGCCCCTCCTCGGCCGCCGCCCCGCCCCGCCCGGCCCCTCCCCAGCGCCGACCGCCTCGCATCGGACCCTCCACGGCCGCCGCCCCACGCCGTCCACGTCCCCCCTACGTGAGCTCCTCTCTGCCTCATCTCGTTCTTCTTCTTCTTTTAACTAAATCTCTTAGTTTTTTTATGGATGGATGAATGACGATGATAATTGATGATGTTCGATGTTAGATGGTGATTGATGATGATGATTTATTGATGATTATTGATCATGTTGTTAGATGGATGAATGATGATGTTATGTAGATGAATGATGACGTTGTTGCTGTTAATGTTAACATGCTATCAATGTTAATGAATGAGGATGTTGCTACTGTTGCTAGATGGATGTAGATGGTCTTGATAAAAATAGATAATGAGAACTATTAATAATGTTAACTTGCTAAAAAATGCATAGAGGGGAAACACATATTAATAATGAAGAGTTTGACGGTCTTTTAAAAAAATAGATATTTGATGTGATGATCTAAATTGTTTTGTCAGTAAAATTTGTAGGCTTTGTGGTGTTGCATCTCTTTGGAGTCATCGTCGTCGAAGTTGTTGGTCCGTGATCCCGCCGTTGTTCGACTACTTCCTCTACAGCCGAGGGTGAGCTACATATCCAACATCTCCTCCTAATCTCTTTTAATCATGTCATTAGATTTAATTATCGCGTCAAGTCGCGTAACCTAGGCGTCTCCCGTCCGAAAGGGTTGCATCGATAAATATGCATTCAATTGCATATCTCTTTCGGATTGTCCAGCGTTTTCCACCGACAGCCCGAGGATGTGTAGATTGGGTACATTCTCCATGCCCTACCCCGTTCCTAGACAAGATTTCGGCAGCGCCTCCTCGTTGTTCTCCGGAGCACATTCTCTCGACTATTTGCCGAGACATATATTTGGAGAACACGAGGGAGGTGCTGCCAAAATTTTGTCTCGGGATGGGGTAGAGCATGGAGAACGTACTCAATCTACACATCCTCGGGTGGGATTAGGACCTATCTTTACCTATTAGAGATGTAGGTGGATTCAATGCCGTCAACGCGGTAGAAAATAAAATTTTGACCGGCTTATTAAATGAATCCGTCATTTTGTTGTGTGGCTCGTGATAAAGCAGAGGATGGCGGATAATCAACGGATGTACAATGGTTTTATCCATCGGAATGAAGTGACAACAGAGTGGGTTGAGAAAACCGATGTGTTCTTAAAGGAGATATTTCGTCCTCCTGTGATAATTAACCTAGAATGCCCCTGTGCAAAATGTTAAAGACGTCACCGTAGAGCTCGGGGAGAAATGACTTTGCACCTTTCCATGTTTGGATATATGCAATACTTTATCATGCCCATAAACTTTGCCGAGCGGGACCTTGGCAGAGAGGAGGTGATACGACAACGCATCGGTGGTTATGAGGACGATGGGGTTAGAAACATGCTAGATGATGTCTTTGTTGCCGAGACGACACATACAACACCTTCAGAGAATGAACCGGAGGAGCCAGAGGCAATCGCAAAGGCCTTCTTGGAGGTCTTGGCCTCCTCAAAGTAACCTCTTTATGTGGGTGCCAAAATTTCGCAGTTGGATGCCATCTCACAACTGATGGCAGTCAAGGCTGAGTATGGCTGCACCCAAGCTTGCTTCGAAGCATTTCTGGGAGTATGGGCTAACAGCCTTCTTGAGGGTCATGAACTGCCGAAAAGCATGTACGCTAGGAAGAAAATCATGAAGGCACTATCTTTGAAATATGAGAAAATAGAGGTTTTTCCGCAGAATTGCCTTTTGTTTAGGCACGAGTATGCTGGTGACAAGTACTGTAGGGAGTTCGGTTCCTCTCGGTACCTTGAGGTGGTCTATGAGCATGGTGAGAAGAAGCAACTAGACATCCCCATAAATATTCTTTGATATCTTCATTTCGTAGAAAGACTGCAGCGCCTTTTCATCATGGAGGAGTCTGCCAAAATGATGAAGTGGCACAAGGAAGGGAAAATGTATGATAAAAAAATCGTACATCCATCGCAAGCTGAAGCATGGAAGTCATTCGATAAAGAGTACCCCGAGGAAGCAACCGAGGCAAGGAATATTAGGATGGCGATAACAGGTGACAGGTAAAATACATATGGTATGTCATCCAATTCATACAGCTGCTGGCCCATGTTTGTTATTCCGCTCAATCTCCCTCCTGGTGTCATAATGCAACGCAAGACCATGTTCTTGTCGCTGATCATTCTGGGCTTGATTACCCGGGAAATAATTTGGGAGTGTTTATGCAGCCGCTGGTGGATGATTTGCTCCATTGTTTGTACTTCCCAAGGTTGACATGCGACTGACATCTGCAAAAAAAATCTTGATGAAAGTTTGGTTGATGTATTGCATGCATGACTTTCCTGGCTATGCCCTATTTTGCGGATGGTGTACAAGTGGGAAGATACCTTGCCGAGTGTCCATGCAGGCTCTATGTTTTATTTGGCTGCAGAAGGGTGGCAAGTATGTAGCCTTTGACATGCATCAACAGTTCCTCCCTCCAGACCATCCAGACAGGAAAGACAAGAAGAACTTCACAAAAGGCCGGGTTGTCCATGAAGTAAACGAGATTCCAACGTTTTCTGTGGCAGATGTTCTTGCTCACCTAAAAGCTCTCAAGCCTAAAGGCAAAGGCAAAGGCAAAGGCAGAGGCAAAGGCAAAGGGGGAAAGTGAGGCCGACGGCCCAGGCAAATGCAAAGGCAAAGGCAAAGCAAAACGCTTTGAGGGATATGGTGAGACGCAGAAGTGGACTCACATTACCCCATTCACGAAGCTTCCTTATTTCAAGGACCTCAAACTTCCTTATAACATCGATGTGATGCACACCGAAAAGAATGTCACAGAGTCCATTTTTTCCACAATCCTCAATATTCCTGATAAGACAAAGGATAACGTTAAATCTAGAGCCGATCAATAGAAAATTTGTGATAGACCACGTCTAAACATCCGGCCTCCAATAGCCGGTTAAAGAAACTGGTTCAAACCAAATGCTGACTTCGTCCTTAAACCGCTAGAAAAGAAGGAAGCACTTATGTGGCTCAAACACATTATGAAGTTTATTGATGGTTATGCATCAAATATATGTAAGGGGGTCAATCTTTCAACGAGCAAAGTGGTCGGGCTCAAGAGTCATGACTATCATATATGGATTGAGCGGATAATGTCGGCGATGGTTCAAGGCTATGTCCTCGATCGTGTCTGGTGAGTGCTTGCGGAGCTAAGCCATTTCTTTCGCACGATATGTGCTAAATAAGTATGTCCCAAGGTGATTGAACAATTGCATAACAAGGCACCAGACTTGATATGCAAGCTAGAGAAGATCTTCCCGCCAGGCTTCTTTACTCCGATGACACATCTCATTTTGCTCCTCCCGAAGGTGGTATATTTGGGGGGGGGCCTGTGCAGAATCATTGGTAGTACGGCCCTGAGAGACTGAACAAGCATCTCAGAAAGAAATGTGGAAACAAAGCTAAGATTCAAGCTTCCATAGCTGAGGCAGTTATCCTAGAGGAGGTGTCAGACCTCGGGACATCGTACTGCCTAGACCACGTTCCCACTCTGCATAATAAGGTGTCTCGATACAATATAGAAGAGCCCAAGTATAAACCCAAGCTCGATCTATTCAACGGGCAATGTGGCAGGGCTGGGGGTTTGAAACCTTATAACATGCCAGGACAAGAGTGGGAGGACATCATGTTCTATGTCTTGCACAACATCAAGGAAGTTGAGGAAGAGTGGATGAGGTAATACCGCTACACCATTCCTTTATGGAATTCTTTGAGGACGAGTCTCGTTCGAACACCGGTTTTCTTCTTTTAGTCAATTCCTACATGAGGAGTGTAAGGGAATGATTCCTCCTACTAAATAGGAGGCACTTACTCTTTTATGGAACGATGCCTTTGGAAGGGAAATTTTTGTTGCTTGGTTCATGGATAAAGTATTTTTTTCACATTCCCCTAGTTCAACTTAATTCCTAGTTCAACATTTATTAGTTTATGGAACTAATGCCCCCATCAATTTCCAATAAACTTGTAGGGCAAAATCCGAACACCTCTATGGATGACAAATTGAGATGGGTTTCCATGGGTTTTAATGCTCGGGTCATGAAATGTGAAAAGTATTATGTGAATGGTTATCGCTTCCATATAGAGGATCACCAGAATAGCCGGCCTGATCCCAAAACTATAAACTTAGGAGTGTACACCCCAGGAGAAAATGAAGTTGAGTGCTATGGAGGGGTAGGAAAAATATATGATATGTCATTCGATCTTGGGTGCGAGGACCTAAATCTAGCCGTGTTCAAATGCCGATGGTTCGACCCATATGAGGGGTTGAAACATACGACTTCCCTTGGTTTGGTCGAAGTTAAACCATCCATCGTTTATGCAGGAGCCGGTCTTTTTATTGCGGATACCCAGGCCACAAAAGCTTATTATCTGCCCTACCCATGCCAGAAAGAGTACCTAAAGGCTTGGGAAGTTGTGTTCAAGGTGGCGTCACATGGCAAGCTACCGGACCCGGACGATGAAGATTACTTCTACATAACCCCATGACATACGAGGGAGTGTTCTATCAAGAGCAACTTGATGTTGTTGATGTGGTTTGATACCATGACGCTGATTCCTTGGGTGACGTTGATGTGGATCCAAATGATGATGATGCACGGAATGATGGCGAGACCATTGTGAACAACCAAGACATACTTGTGCTAGAGAAATTAAATGAATATGCTGAAGACGAGGAAGAGCCTGCACATACGTCAGACAACGAATATGATATGCGTGATAGTGACAATGAGACCATTCGAGGAAACAGTTACAACAATGATGATTCGTATGGGTTCTAGCAGATGTATGTCCCATGTCTTATTTGAATGTTCTATTAATATGTCTATTTTATATGGTTTATTATGTCTAATCCTTCATTATTAATCACTAACTTTTTATTCTCTTTTCAATGCAGGTTTGCTAAGTATGGGAAAGGGCAAGGCCGATGGTACTGGTTTGCTAAGCAAACTCGCCGTGAAGGTTAGTCGGAGTGGTCGACCCCGTAATGCCCCCCCTGACTACTTGATAATGACTTCTCACAGGGAGGTCAAGGGAGAGGTGCCAATAGAGGAGGATGTGGTGGGGGGAGAGGCCCAAGGGGATGGTCTTGGGGCGAGAAACTATGCTCTGTGCCCGACATAGGGGAGTCGTCTTCGCGACCCTTCTGTAGTGAGGTAACCTTTGAGGAGGTTGGGGAGGAGGAGGAGGTTATGGAGGAGGAGGAGGATGGTGGCGAGGAGGGGCTGGTGGCGAGGAGGGGGTGGTGGTGAGGAGGGGGATGGTGGCAAGGAGAGGGGTGCTGGCGGGGAGGGGGTGGCGGTGATGATGGTGGTAGTGGGAATGTGGGTGACAAGCAGAAGGGTTGGCTGCATGGTGGTGCGCGACTCCCAAAATCTCCTGCTACCGAGGAGATGAAGTGGCTCATTAAGCCCAAGGGGAAAAGGTAAGTGCCCCTTAATAATATTTAAACACATAGCATCATTTTGATTGTACACATGCTAATATTTTTAGTCTTTGGAGTAGCTGGGAATATCCTCAAGGTGCCCATGTTCCAAGTGACATCCTTACTATCATATTGAAGAAGCTTTGGTCAGGGATGTTCGCTCTGGACCGAAAGAACGAGGAGCGCAAGATTTTGGCCACGTGCTGGGAGGACTACAAAGCGGCCTTCCACCCAACCCATGTGATGGCTGCTAAGGCCGTGATATCAAAGTTTTGGGTAAGTTCTCTTCAGAAGCACAATTCTTGAGTTCCTTTCATAGTTTATCATCAAATCATTTAACTCATGGTTTGTTCCATTCTGGTTTCATTAATGATTGTAGAAATTCTAAAGAGTTCTTGAGGAGGACAAGGCCAAGGCCGATGAGTTCTTGCTATGGGCTGCGAGTATGGAGGCCCGTCAGTTGCAGTACGAGATGCGCTAGGTGGCCATCTCATATTATTATCACGAGGTATGTAACGAGAAGGTGACTAAGAATGACTTGAAGGAGCATAACCTTACCTTGACTAAGGAGCAGTACATGTTGGTAAGTATAACAGTATTTTCATTATGATGTTTGTGGTAAATTTCATTGTTTCGTGGTCACATGCCATTGTGCTTCTTATGTAGGTGCCACCTGATTGGTGCTTTGGAAACAATAATGGATGGGAGGGACTAGTGGATCTATGGGTCGGCGAGGACGAAGAGTTTGCTACCAAGAGAAAGATAAACCAGGCTAATTGAGGTACCGATGGAACACACTGCTAGGGAAACCGAAACCACTGGCGCCACAAGAAACTTTAGGTATATCTATGTACATGAAACATTCTTGATCTTCTGTTTACCGTATGTTATTATGTATGACTAACTTCTGTTTGGCAATGCAGGAGGAGAAATTGAAGCGGCCGCTCTCATACATCGAGTCGTGGAGGCTCGCCCGTGTGCGACCTAATCCCAAGGCCGGCGAGAGTGTGTACTATGACCACACCGGGGAGAACCTGACGTCATACACGAAGGAGTTTCAGAAGTGGAATCCTGACACATCAGACCCCATGTCTGTGGATATCGACGAGAGGGCCACCGTCAGCATAGGGCCGAAGAGTCATGGTCGGCATCCGAATCTGGATTCTATGATCACCCCTTCTGTCTCCTACAGGCGGATCCCCGCTACCGACCCGAGGCCAAGCCAACGCCCGCACCCAAGTGCGTCCTCTACACTGTCACTCCTAGCCCAACAGAACTCTATAAGTATTTTCCCTCTTATCTTCCTTCTTTCAACCTTTATTTTCCCCATTGCTATGTTTTATGAGTTCCATCATGTCATATTTGTCGGCCTACATGGTCTTTGTACGTCAGCAACTCTTCGAGTGGAACGAGAGAGTTGCAACAACCACTAAGTACAACAGACGCATGACGTAGCTTCTGGTTGCCTCTATGGCAACCGGGAAGGTTCCTACACTACCACTACCACCACCACCTCCTAGACCACAACCCGTGCCGCCTCCGTTCGAAGAATTCCTGGCAGAACACTATGGCACTCCGGTTAGTATATCACCAAACTATTCAAGAACAACTTACCGTTTATTCAATACAATCATATATTGCCCTCCCATCTCTTTTCAAACATATAGGGAACCGGTGGATCATCCCCCGATGGTGGTGCTACTTATGGTTCCACTCCTGAGTCACAAAGCCCAGTCACTCCGATCTGGGGAGACGGTGGCGGCGGCGGTATCGCTAGCGGTGGTAGTGGTGGCAGCGCTAGCAGTTATGACCTCGGCTTTGGCGATGGAAATGATGGCGCTTAAGCCTTTGGCGGTGTTTTATGTTTTGTTGAACTTGTGATGATGTTGGCTTTGTTCAACTTGTGATGATGTTGTTGGCTTTGTTGAAGTTCTGATGATCTTGTTGGCTATGTTGCACTTGCCATGATGTTGAATTTGTGATATTATCTTCTCTATTCTGTTGCGATCTGTTGTGATGATATATATATATATATTGTATTTGAATTGAAATGCAACCAACAAAACGGAAAACAATTGTGCATAACTATCCCAACGGCATAACCGTCGGCGTAGTCTGGCACGAGGCACCAGTGCGTGCCACGTGGTGGCCACTAGCAGCTCCAGGTGGTCCTCTATGCCGAAGGCACAACTCTCTGCATAGATTGCAGGTATGCCAACGGCCTAACCGTTGATGTCGAGAACAACCAGGAGCTGCCAGCGGCCGCCACGTGGTGTCCCCTGAATGGGCAGCCTCGCCGTCAGCCACCATCAGTCACAATTATTTGCCGACGGTATTTAAGCTGAGGGTCGTACAGAATTCGTCAGCATATCTTCCTATCCTGACGGTATTTGTCTGCGGACGGCTGCCCGCGGTATGCCAACATCCGAATTGCCGACGGACGTACGCCGACGGCCACCGTTGGCATAGGTCTATCCCAACGGTTTTCCGGCCTATGCTGATGGCCTGAGGCCGTCGGGAACGAGCTTCAGTCTGGTAGTGAATAGTTATGGGGGTGATTTAATATCATCAGGAAAACCTCTTAGAAAAAACAAGACATGTGTGCTGCCTAGATGGAGTCACACTTTTAATTCCATTATTGAGGTTAATGAATTGAAAGAGGTGTTGCTTCTAGGTAGATTATATACATGGGCTAATAATTTGGAGGATCCCACTTTTGGAAAATAAGACAGGGTCCTAGTTTCTAAGAAGTGGGACATGGCTTATCCATTGGCAACTGTGATAGGACTGGAAAGAGAATTGTGTGATCATGTTCCCTTGTTGTTGAATTGTGGAGTTAACCCACCTCATAGTTGTTGGAAATATGCCCTAGAGGCAATAAATAAAGTTTTTATTATTATATTTCCTTGTTCATGATAATTTTTTATTATCCATGCTATAATTGTATTGATTGGAAACACATTGCATGTGTGGATAAATAGACAACACTTTGTCCCTAGTATGCCTCTAGTGAACTAGCTCGTTGATCAAAGATGGTCAAGGTTTCCTAGCCGTTGACATAAGATGTTATTTGATAACGGGATCACATCATTAGGAGAATGATGCGATGGACGAGACCCAAACTATAAATGTACCATATGATCGTGTCAGTTTATTGCTATAGTTTTCTGCATGTCAAGGATATGTTCCTACGACCATGAGATCATGCAACTCACGGACACCGGAGGAGTGCCTTGTGTGTATCAAACATCACAACGTAACTGGGTGACTATAAGGGTGCTCTACAGTTATCTCCGAGGGTGTCTGTTTGGTTGGCATGGATCAACACTGGGATTTGTTACTCCGTGTTGACGGAGAGGTATCTCAGGGCCCACTCGGTAATACAACATCACAACAAGCCCTGCAAGCAATGTGACTAAGTGTTAGTCACAGGATCTTGTATTACGGAAATGAGTAAAGAGACGTGCCGGTAACGAGGTTGAACTAGGTATGGAGATACCTACGATCGAATCGCGGGCAAGTAACATATCAAAGAACAAAGGGTACATCATACAGGATTAACTGAATCCTTGACATAGAGGTTTGAATGATAAATATATTCATAGAATATGTAGGAATTAATATGGGCATCCAGTTCCCACTATTGGTTAATGGCCTTAGAGGTGTCTCGGTCATGTCTACATAGTTCTCGAACCCGCAGGGTCTGCACACTTAAGGTTTGGTGACGTTTCAGTAGTATAGAGTTATGCATGGTGGTGACTGAAGGTTGTTTGGAGTCTCGGATGAGATCCCGGAAGTCATGAGGAGCTCCGAAACGGTCCACAGGTAAACATTGATATATAGGAAGTCTTGTTTTGGTCATCGGAAAGGTTTTGGGCTCATCGGCAGTGTACCGGGAGTGCCGAGAGGGTACCGGGGGACCATCGGGAGGAGTATTTCGACCCAAGAGGCTACATGGGCTGTGGGAGGATGAATACCAGCCCTTAGTGGGCTGTTCGAAGTCCCATAGAAGGCCCATGCAGCTGGGAAGAAAGTCCAAAGTGGAAAAAGGTGGAAAAAGGCAAAAAGGTGGAAATAAGAAAGGAGTCCTAATCCTAGTAGGAGTGGAGGAGGAGGACTGCTCCCTCCACTTCGGCCGAAGCCACCAAGGGCTGGCCCTTGTGCCAAGCCTCCTCCTCTCCTCCTCCTATATATACTAGATGTTTTAGGGTTTTTGCAGATAGATTTTCAGCCACGTGCAACCCTCTCCGGTAGTCCGTAGTTTCTCCTCTAGATCGTTTTCAACAGTATTTAGGCGAAGCCCTCCTGGAATTACTCCACCACCATCACCGCAATGCCGTCGCGCTGCCGGAGAACTCGTCTACCTCTCCGCTCCATCGTGCTGGACCAAGAAGGCGGAGATCATCATCAAGCCGTACATGTGCTGAACGCGGAGGTGCCGTCCGTTTGGTTCTAGATCGGGACGGATCGTGATTGGATCGCGGGACACTCGGCGATTTGGAACGCAAAGACATTCGACTACATCAACCGCACTTCTTAATACTTCCCGCTTAGCGATCTACAAGGATACGTAGATCCACTCTCCCTCTCGTAGATGCTCCCCACCATGGATAGATCTTGCGTGTGCATATGATTTTTTTTGTTTCCCATGCAACATTCACCAACAGTGGTATCAGAGCCAGGTCTATGTGTAGATGAGATCTCAAGTAGAACACAAAGGGTTTGTGGGCATTGATGCTTAGATTGCTTCCTCCCTTGGTCGTGTTTTGGTTCAGCGGTATTGTGGGATGAAGCGGCCTGGACCAACCTTACTCGTACACTTATGAGAGACCGGTTCCATCGACTCACGTGTAACCTTGTTACACAAAGATGGCTGGTGGGTGTCTGTTTCTCCTACTTTAGTTGGATCGGTTTCGACAAAGGCGGTCCTTGATAAGGTTTAAAAGCAACTTATGTATCACCGTTGTGGTTTTTGCGTAGGTGAGAATTGTTCTTGCTAGATACCCGTAGCAGCCACGTAAAACATGCAACAACAATTAGAGGACGTCTAACTTGTTTTTGCAGGATATGTTGTGATTTGATATGGTCCATTACATGATCAGATATATGTGATGTATGAGATGATCATGTGTTGTAAAGAATATCACGACTTGCATGTCGATGAGTATGGCAATCGGCAGGAGCCACAGGGTTGTCTTTAAGCGCTATGTAATGCTTTACTTTATCGCTAAACGGTAGCAATAGTAGTAGCAGCATGGTGAGCGCGACAACCCCGATGGCGACACATTGATGGAAATCAAGATGATGGAGATCATGGTGTCATGCTAGTGACGATGGAGATCATGCCGGTGCTTTCAAGATGGAGATCAAAAGCACAAGTTCATGGCCACATCATGTCACTTATGATTTGTATGTGATGTTAATCCTTTTATGCACCTTTTTTGCTTAGGAAGACGGTAGCATTATAAGGTGATCCCTCACTTAAATTTCAAGATGAATTGTGTTCTCCCCAAGTGTGCACCGTTGCGAAAGTTTGTCATGTCAAGACACCACGTGATGATCGGGTGTGATAGACTCTACGTTCACATACAATGGGTGCAAGCCAGTGTTGCACATGCAGAACACTCGGGTTAAACTTGACGAGCCTAGCATGTACAGACATGGCCTCGGAACACAAGAGACCGAAAGGTCGAACATGAGTCATATAGTAGATATGATCAACATGATGATGTTCACCATTGAAACCACCTCAATTCACGTGATGATCGGACTTGAGTTGGTGAATTTGGATCATGTGTCACTCAGATGACCTGAGGGATGTCAATTTGTGTGGGATCTTTAGTAATTTGATTAACTAAACTCATTATCTTGAACAATAGTGTAAGTAACCTTTGCATATTTATGTTGTAGATCAATGGCTCGCGCAGTAGCACCCCTGAATTTTAATGCGTTCCTAGAGAAAGCTAAGTTGAAATATGACGGAAGTAACTTTGTGTACTGGGCCCGTAATCTGAGGATTATCCTCACGGCTTCCCAGAAATCATATGTCCTTGATGCACTGCTTGGTGACCAACCCGAAGACATGTCATCCGAAGACGTTAAGAATGCTTGGGAGGCAAGTTCTGGAAATTACTCAATAGTTCAGTGTGCAATATTGTATGGCTTAGAACCGGGACTTCAAAGACGTTTTGAAAGTCATGGAGCATACGAGATGTTCCAGGAGTTGAAGTTTATCTTTCAGAAGAATGCTCGGATCGAGAGGTATGAGAGCTCTGATAAGTTCCATGCTTGCAAAATGGATGAGAACGGGTCTATCAGTGAACATATACTCAGAATGTCTGGGTATTCGACTTGTCTGGCGGAGTTGGGAATGCCCCTTTTGCCAGAGGCGATCACTAACCGAGTTCTTCAATCACTGCCACCTAGCTACAAAAGCTTTGTCATGAACTATAACATGCACAAGATGAACAAGTCAGTCGCCGAGCTGTTTGCGATGCTGAAAGTCGCCGAGTCTGAAATCCAGAAAGAACATCAAGTGTTGATGGTCAATAAAACCACTAGTTTCAAGAAGAATGGCAAGGGCAAGAAGGGTAAATCCAACAAGGATGGCAAAGTAGTTGCTCCTCCTGTAAAGAAACCCAAGGCTGGACCCAAGCCAGAAATTGAGTGCTTTCGTTGCAAGGGAACTGGTCAGTAGAAGCGGAACTGCCCCAAGTACCTGGCTGACAAGAAGGCGGCCAACAACAAACAAGGTATATATGATATACATGTTATCGATATGTACCTTACTAGCTCTCGTTGTAGTGCCTAGGTATTTGATATCGGTTAGGTTGCTCACATTTGCAACTCAAAACAAGAATTACGGAATAGACAAAGGCTGGAGAAGGATGAAGTGACGATGCGCGTGGGAATTGGTTCCATGGTTTATGTGATCGCCGTCGGCATGCTCTCTCTTCAACTACCATCGGGATTTGTGATGAACCTGAATAATTGTTATTTAGTGCCTGCGTTAAGCATGAACATTATATCTGGATCTTATTTATTGTGAGACGGTTACTCATTTAAATCAGAGAATAATGGTTGTTCTATTTATATGAGTGATATCTTTTATGGTCACGCACCCAATGTGAGGGGTTTATTCATATTGAATCTTGATAGTGATGATACACATGTTCATAAGATTGATGCGAAAATATGTAGAGTTGATAATGATTGTACCACTTTCTTGTGGCACTACCGTTTTGGTCATATTGGTGTAAAACGCATGAGGAAGCTCCATGTTGATGGACTTTTGGAGTCACTTGATTTTGAATCACTTGACACATGTGAACCATGCCTCATGGGCAGGATGACTAAAACGTCGTTCTCTGGAACAATGGAAGGGGCAAGTGACTTGTTGGAAATCATACATACTGATGTGTGCGGTCCAATGAATGTTGCAGCGCACGGTGGATATCGTTATTTTCTCACCTTCACTGATGACTTAAGTAGATATGGGTATATTTACTTAATGAAACACAAATCTGAAACATTTGAAAAGTTCAACCAATTTCAGAGTGAAGTTGAGAATCATCGTAACAAGAAGATCAAATTCCTACGTTCAGATCGAGGAGGTGAATATTTGAGTTATGAGTTTGGCAGTCAGTTAAGACAGTGTGGAATTGTTTCACAGTTGACACCGCTTGGAACACCACAGCGTAATGGTGTGTCCGAACATCATAATTGAATCTTATTAGATATGGTGCGTTCAATGATGTGTCTTGCCGATTTGCCACTATCGTTTTGGGGTTATGCATTAGAGAGAGCTGCATTCACTTTAAATAGGACACCGTCGAAATCCGTTGAGACGATGCCATATGAACTGTGGTTTGGCAAGAGGCCAAAGTTGTCGTTCCTTAAAGTTTGGGGATGTGATGCTTATGTCAACAAGCTTCAGCCTGAGAAGCTGGAACCCAAAGCGGAGAAATGCGTCTTCATAGGATACTCGAAAGAGATAGTTGGGTATACCTTCTATCTCAGATCTGAAGGCAAAGTGTTTGTAGCTAAGAACGGAACATTTCTTGATAAAGAGTTTCTCTCGAAAGAATTGAGTGGGAGGAAAATAGAGCTTGATGAGGTTATTCAACCTTTACTTCAACCCGAGAGTAGCGCATCGCAGAAAGATGTTTCTGTGGAGCCTACGACAATTGAAGAGGAAGTTAATGATGATGATCATGAAGCTTCAGATCAAGTTACTATTGAACCTTGTAGGTCGACAAGGGTGCGTGCTGCTCCTGAGTGGTACGACAACCCTGTCTTGGAGGTCATGTTGTTGGAGAACAATGAACCTATGAGCTATGGAGGAGTGATGATGGGCTCGAATTCCGAGAAATGGCTAGAGGCCATGAAATCCGAGATGGGATCCATGTATGAAAACAAAGTATGGACTTTGGAAGTATTACCTAAAGGGCGAAAGGCCATTAAGAACAAATGGATCTTTAAGAAGAAGAAGGACGCGGACGATAATGTCACCGTCTATAAAGCTCGACTTGTGGCAAAGGGTTTTTCACAAGTTGAAGGAGTTAAGTACGATGAGACCTTCTCACCCGTAGCGATGCTTAAGTCCGTCAGAATCATGTTAGCAATAGATGCTTATTTCGACTATGAAATTTGGCAGATGGATGTCAAAACAGCGTTCCTCAACGGTTTCCTTGAGGAAGAGTTGTATATGATGCAACCAGAAGTTTTTGTCGATCTAGAGAATGCTGACAAAGTTGCAAACTCTAGCGATCCATTTATGGACTGGTGCAAGCATCTCGGAGTTGGAATAAGCGCTTTGATGAGGTGATCAAAGTGTTTGGGTTTATACAAGTTTATGGAGAAGCTTGTATGTACAAGAAAGTGAGTGGGAGCTCTATAGCGTTTCTAGTATTATATGTGGATGACATATTGCTGATTGGAAACAATATAGAAATGCTGGAAAGCATGAAGGAATATTTGAACAAGAGTTTCTCAATGAAGGACCTAGGAGAAGCTGCTTTCATATTAGGCATTAAGATCTATAGAGATAGATCGAGATGCTTAATAGCACTTTCACAAAGCACATACCTTGATAAAGTTTTGAAGAAGTTCAAAAGGGAACAGTCCAAGAAAGGGTTCTTGCCTATGTTACAAGGTGTGAAGTTGAGTAAGACTCAATGCCCCGTAACTGTAGAAGATAGAGAAAAGATGAGTGTCATCCCCTATGCTTCAGCCATAGGCTCTATCATGTATGCAATGCTGTGCACAAGACCCGATGTCAGCCTTGCCATAAGTATGGCCGGAAGGTTTCAAACTGATCCTGGAATGGAGCACTGGCAAGCGATCAAGAATATCCTTAAGTACCTGAAAAGGACTAAGGAAATGTTTCTCGTTTATGGAGGTGATGAAGAGCTCGCCGTAAAGGGTTACGTCGATGCAAGCTTTGACACTGATCCGGACGACTCTAAGTCGCAAACCGGATACGTATTTATTCTTAATGGGGAGCGGTAAGCTGGTGCAGTTCCAAGCAAAGCGTGGTAGCTGATTCTACGTGCGAAGCAGAATATATCGCAGCCTCGGAGGTGGCAAAGGAAGGTGTCAGGATGAAGCAGTTCATGACAGATCTTGGAGTAGTGCCCAGTGCACTAAATCCAATGAACCTGTTCTGTGACAACACTGGTGCCATTGCCCTGGCCAAGGAACCAAGGTTTCACAAGAGGACCAGACACATAAAGCGACACTTCAACTCCATCCGCGATTACATTATGGAGAAAGACATAAATATTTTCAAAGTGCACACGGATCTGAATGTTGCAGACCCATTGACTAAACCTCTTCCAAGGGCTAAACATGATCAACACCAGAACTGCATGGGTGTTCGATTCATTACAATGTAAATTACATAGTGATGTGAACTAGATTATTGACTCTAGTGCAAGTGGGAGACTGTTGGAAATATGCCCTAGAGGCAATAAATAAAGTGTTTACTATTGTATTTCCTTGTTCATGGTAATCGTTTATTATCCATGCTATAATTGTATTAATTGGAAACATGGATACATGTGTGGATACATAGACAAACACAATGTCCCTAGTATGCCTCTAGTGAACTAGCTCGTTGATCGAAAGATGGTTAAGGTTTCCTAGCCATGGACATGATATGTCATTTGATAACGAGATCACATCATTAGGAGAATGATGTGATGGACAAGACCCGAACTACAAACGTAGCTTATGATCGTGTCAGTTTATTGCTACTGTTTTTTGCATGTCAAGTATATGTTCCTATGACCATGAGATCATGCAACTCACAGATATCAGAGGAGTGCCTTGTGTGTATCAAGTGTTGCAACGTAACTAGGTGACTATAAAGGTGCTCTACAGGTGTCTCCGAGGGTGTGTGTTGAGTTGGCATGGATCAAGACTGGGATTTGTTACTCCGTGTGACGGAGAGGTATCTCAGGGCCCACTCGGTAATACAACATCACAATAAACCTCGCAAGCAATGTGACTAAGTGTTAGTTACGGGATCTTGTATTACGGAATGAGTAAAGAGACTTGCCAGTAACGAGGTTGAACTAGGTATGGAGATACCGACGATCGAATCTCGGGCAAGTAACATACCGAAGAACAAAGGGAACATCATACGGGATTAAGTGAATCCTTGACATAGGGGTTCGACCGATAAAGATCTTCGTAGAATATGTAGGAACCAATGTGGACATCCAGGTCCCACCATTGGTTATTGACCATAGAGGTGTCTCGGTCATGTCTACATAGTTCTCGAACCCGCAGGGTCTGCACACTTAAGGTTTGGTGACGTTTCGGTAGTATAGAGTTATGTATGGTGGTGACCGAAGTTTGTTCGGAGTCCTGGATGAGATCCCGGACATCATGAGGAGCTCCATAATGGTCCGGAGGTAAAGATTCATATATAGGAAGTCCTGTTTTGGTCGCCAGAAAAGTTTTGGGCTCATCGGTAATGTACCGGGAGTGCCGATAGTGTACCTGGAGGCCACCGGGAGGGGTATTTCGACCCAAGAGGCTACATGGGCTGTAGGAGGGTGTAAACCAGCCCTTAGTGGGATGGTGGAACATCCACAAGAGGCCCATGCGGCTGGAGGAAAAAAGGCCTAAGAGAAAAAGTGGAAAAAAGGCAAAATAGGGTGAATCCTAGACCTACTAGGATTGGAGGTGGACTCCACCTCTCCCTCTCTCCTTCCGCCGAAGCAAGGAGGCCTTGGCCCTTGTGCCAAGGCCTCTCCTCCTCTCCTCTTATATATACTGGAGGTTTTAGGGTTTTTGCACTAGATTTTTAGCCACGTGCTACTTGTTCCTCCAGTGCATAGTTTCTCCTCTAGATCGGTTTTCTGCAGTGCTTAGGCGAAGCCCTGCCGGAATTGCTCCACCACCATCACCGGAGCGCCGTCAAGCTGCCGGAGAACTCTTATTCCTCTCCACTCCTTCTTGCTAGATCAAGACGGTGGAGATCGTCATCAAGCTGTACGTGTGCTGAACACGGAGGTGCCGTCCGTTCGGTGCTAGATCGGAAGGACCGTGATCAAGTTCGTGGGATGGATCGTGATCAAGTTCGTGGGACGGATCATGATTGGATCGCGAGACGGATCGTGATTGGACGGCAGTACGGATCGTGATTGGGTCACGGGACGCATGGCGATTTGGACCGCGAAGACGTTCGGCTACACCAACCACGTTTCTTAACGCTTCCTGCTTAGCGATCTACAAGGGTATGTAGATCCACTCTCCCTCTCATAGATGCTCATCAGCATGGATAGATCTACGTGTGCATAGGAGATTTTTTGTTTCCCATGCAACGTTCCCCAACAAAAAATAGAAAAATGAGTGGTTTGCCTCTTAAAAATATCTTGAGAAAGCTTATGATCAAGTTAAGTATCCTTTTTTGTATCAAATGATGCGAGCAAAAGGCTTTGGAGATAAATGGTGTGATTGGGTAATGAAGTTAGTGAGAGGTGGCAGAGTGGCAATGAATTTGAATGATTAGGTTGGTCCATATTTCTAGATACACAAGGGAGTGAGACAGGGGGGTCCATTATCTCCATTGATGTTTAACATCATTGTTGATGGTTTGGCTACTTTGATTAACAGAGCCAAAGATCAAAAATTGATGAAAGGACTTATGTCCCATCTAGTTAGGGAGGAGTTGGTGATTTTGCAATATGCAAATGATACCATCTTCCTACTGGAAGATGGGCTAGAAAATGCAAGGAATCTGAAATACATTTGATGTGTTTTCGAATAGGTGTCTGGCATGGGAATTAACTTTCATAAAAGTGAGATGGTCTGTGTTGGAGTGATACTTGTGATCCGCTTTGGGTTTTTCACGAAGACGAGCGGGTGATGCAACACAGTATAGATCAGTTTCCCTCATTAGAGAACCAATGTTTATTGAACCAATAGGAGTATCACACAATCCCCGTCATCAACGACTGCACACAAAAAAGCATACACTTGCACCCAATGCGGGCAAGAGGGTTGCCAATCTCCTTAGACTCGTTATTTGCAAGCTAATAAGTAGTGTGGTTGGTAGTATATAATTATAAATTGCAAAATAAAATATAAAGTAAATAATAACAACAAGGTAATTGATATTTTTGTAAATACATATTTAGATGGACCCAGGGGCATAGTTTTCCCTAGCGGCTTCTCTCATGAAGTAGGCATACGATGGGTAAAAAAATCACTATTGGACAATTGATAGAAAAGCGCCTAGTTATGTGATATTCAGAGCAATGATCATGTGTATATAGGCATCACATCTATAAGAAAATAGTCTGACTCCTGCCTGCACCTATTACTATTACTCCACCCATCGACCGCTATCCAACATGCATCTAGAGTATTAAGTACAACAGGGTAATGCTTGGAAAATAATGACATGATGTAGACAAAGAGAACTCAATTAGTATGAATTAACCCCATCGTTTTATCCTTAGTGGAAACAATACAAAGACGTGTCTTGTCCCTTTATGTCACTTGATATAGAGCACCGCCAGATTGAACCCACTACAACACACCCCTCTAACTGAAGAAATATCAATGTAGTTGGCCAAACTATTTCAATAGATCGCAGATAATTATGAGCTATAATAATCACGAAAATAATAATCATAATAGATTTATAGAAGACTCAAATATTTTATCATCAATAATATGAACATAAATCCACAATTCATCGCATCCCAACAAATGCACTGCAGAAAATAATTACATCGGATAAATCAAAGCGAAGATGCGATGATCATTGTATTGAAGATCGAGGGAGAGAGAGATCCATCTAGGTACTAACTATGGCCCCATAGGTCTGTGGTAGACTACTCACACATCACCATGGAAGCAGCAAGGTTGATGTAGAAGCCCTCCTTGACCGATTCCCCCTCCGACAGGGCACGAGAACAGGGCTCCATATGGGCACACGGCGGAACAGAGACTTGCGGCGGCGGAAAAAGTGTTTCAGGAGGCTCTCTAGGTTTTCTGGGATTTATTAGAATTTATAGGCCACAGAGGGGTGTCAGGAGGCATTCGAGGGGCCCACCACATATCAGGGCGCGACCACCCCCTGGGCATGGCCTGATGTGTGGTGGCTCCCTCGTCTAGCTTCTAGGTCTTATTTTGGTCCAGAAAAATCATAAGAAAGTTTCGTGGTAATCGGACTTCGTTTGGTACTTTAAACGTGAAAAGCTAAATACACGCAGGAAACAACAAGTGGTACTTGGCACTGGGTTAATAGGTTAATGCTCAAAAATAATATGATAGACATGTAATTTCCCAAAAATTATTCTAGAATGATAATATTATAGCATGGATCAATCAAAATTTATAGATACGTTGGAGACGTATCATGGGGAAGCTAAAGAAAGGACACAAGAGTATAAAGGGATCTTCTCTTGTAAAGAGGTATCTTTGCCAATGCAATACTTCGGTCTTCCTATTGATGATAAGAGAGCAAGCAATGCCTAGTGGAATCCTGGAGAGGAAAAGATTGAAAAAATAATGGTCGACTGGATTGGAAATATGTGGTAAATAGGGGGACACAGTTACTTTGGTTAACTCTTGTCTTAGTAGCATTCCCATGTTTATGTTGTCCTTTTTGGAAGTGCCAAAAGGGGATCTTAAAGGCATGAACTCAAGCAAATATATGAGGGTTTGGCAAGAGATCTAGGAGAAAAGGAGGTATCATCTGGTTAATTGGCCTACTATGTGTATGCTACTTCTTGAGCTTGCGTTGGTTTTCCCTTAAAGAGGAAAGGGTGATGCAGCAAAGTAGATAAGTATTTCCCTGAGTTGTTGAGAAGCAAGGTATCAATCCAGTAGGAGGAACAAGCAAGGCCCCAATTTATGTACCTACACAAACAATCAAACACTTGTACCCAACGCTATAAAGGGGTTGTCAATCCCTTCACGGTTACTTGCAAGGATGAGATCTGATAGAGAACGATATAAAAGATTTCTAGAAGTAAAAAGTAAATGAAACTACGCAAGGTATTTTTGGTATTTTTGGTTTATAGATCTTAAAATATAATATGGAAAATAGACCCGGGGGCCATAGGTTTCACTAGAGGCTTCTCTCTTGAAGGAAAATAATACGATGGGTGAACAAATTACTGCCGGGCAATTGATAGAAAAGTTCATAGTTATGAGGATATCCAAGGCAATGATTATGCATATAGGCATCATGTCTGTGTCAAGTAGACCTAAACGATTCTGCATCTACTACTATTACTCCACACATCGACCAACTCCTGCCTGCATCTAGAGTATTAAGTTCATGAAGAACATAGTAACGCATTAGGTAAGATGACATGATGTAGAGGGATAAACTCAAGCAATATGATGAAAACCCCATCTTTTTATCCTTGATGGCAAAAATACAAATACGTGCCTCGCTACCCCTACTATGTCACTGGGTGAGGAGACCACAATATTGAACCCAAAACTAAGCACTTATCCGATTCCAAGAATTACCAATCTAGTTGGCCAAACCAAACCAATAACTCGAAGAGACTAGCAAAGATATCAAATCATGCATATAAGAATTCAGAAAAGACTCAAATAATATTCACAGATAATCTGATCATAAACCCACAATTCATCGGATCTCGACAAACACACCACAAAAGAGTATTACATCGGATAGATCCCCATGAAGATCATGGAGAACATGGTATTGAAGAACATAGAGAGAGAACAAGCCATCTAGCGACTAGCTATGGGCCCGTAGGTCTATGCTGAACTACTCACGCATCATTGTAAGGGCAGTGGAGTTGATGTGGAGGCCGTCCATGATCGAATCCCCCTCCGGCAGATTACCGAAAAAGGCTACAAGATTGGATCTCTCGAGAACGGAGGCTTTTGGCAGTGGAAAAGTATTGTCATGGCTCTTTTTGGTATCGGGGGAATATTTCTGAATTTATAAGCCGAAGATTAGGGTTGGAAGATATATGGGGGGCCCACAAGCCAGGGGGCGCGCCCCCCCTTGGCCACGCCAAGGTGGCTTTTGGCCCACCCGTGGCTCTTCTGGCCTCTTGAAAGCACATTTGCTCCCTTGGTGGTTTTGGTAACTAATAACAACATATGAGTCATTGAACTAATGTTTCCACCAAGTATATTTCAGGACAAGTTCAATGATAGGGATGGCAAAAGGATTGAGGAGATTGTGGAATTACCCCAAGATTCAAGGAAATAGGTTGGCCAAGCTTCAAACAAGAGGACTCTACATTTTACATTTGTGAGAAATCACTTTGAGTCCATAGGAATGCCAATACTATTAAAATGTGGTAAGGTTTTGTTGGTGAACATCATGCTCATACGTGCACAAGTAATAGACACCAAAACATCCACAAACTCTCCCACCAAAGTCTGTCTCTAGCCAAACATGCAGAATCGGTGGAACCAACTTTCCTATCCAGGTGCCACCAATTCCAAACCCTAGACAGACTCAGCCGAACCCTAGCCACTTCGGTGCAGCCGACATTGCTTTCGGTGCCACCAAGTTGGGTTTCCAACTTTCTGTTATGCAAGTTCACACTTTCGGTCCAACCAAGAATGTTGAATCGGCGTCACCAAGTTTGGCAATTCTGACCGTTGGTCACCTTGTCGGTGCAACCGAGTTTCCTATATCAGTCTCACCGAGATTCAAAATTTGCCACCTTTTGGTCACTTCGATACAACCGAGATTAACACATCAGTTTCACCGAGTTGGTCATTTTGTATGTAACAATTGGATTTTTGGGGATGCCTATATATACCCTTTCACCACCACCCACTCGCAAGAGAAGCACTCGGAATAGTTCCCCACTCATACCTACTGATTTTCAGAGAGAGAACCACCTACTCGTGTGTTAAGGTCAAAATCTTCCACTCCAACCATAGGGATCTTGATTTCTATTGTCCCCAAGTTGCTTTCGACCAATCCCATTTCTTCTACCAAGCCAAATCTGTGAGAGAGTGATTGTGTGTTGAGGAGTCTATCATCTTGAAGCACAAGAGCAAGGAGTTCATTGTCATTACCGAGCCTATTACCTTTTGGAGGGTGGTGCCTCCTAGATTGGTTAGGTGTCACTTGGGAGTCTCCTACTTCATGTGGTGGAGTGAAACAAGAAGTATTTAAGGGCAAGGAGATCGCCTACTTCGTGAAGATCTACCCCAAGTAAGGCTAGTCCTCCGTGGACGTAGGCCGTCATGGTATTGTCAAGGTTGCTTCTTCGTGGAACCCTCTATGGGTAGAGCCCTCCATGGAATCTCGCGATCGTTACCCTCCATGGGTTGAAGACTCCATGAACGTGGATGTACGATAGCACCACCTATCGGATCCACGGGAAAAATCATCGTGTCTACAGTTGCGTTCGATCCTCCTAGCCTATCCTTTTACTCATGCTTGTTGTTAGTTTCCACTGCTATACTCTTAGACTTGCATGTGTAGGGTGTACTTGATATGTTATGAATGCTAAAACTTGCCAAGAATTAAAATTGGGAAAAACATAGTTTTATTTGGTCAAGTAGTCTAATCACCCCCTCTAGACCTACTTTCGATCCTACAAGTGGTATCAGAGCTTAGGTATCCATTGCATTGGTTTCACAACGTAGGAGAAGTATGGCATCTAGTGAGGGAAATTATCACCATATAGGTCCGTACTTAGACGACACTAATTTTGCTAGTTGGAAGCATAAAATGAAAATGTATTTGCTTGGTCATAATTCTGCCGTTTAGGCTGTTGTTCGTATTGGCTTGCAAGGTGAATTCTTTGGTGATGGAAGAGAACTAGACCGTGAAGCGAAGGCAGAAGAATTGAACATGTTGCAACTCAATGCTCAAGAATGTGACATTATCTTCAACTACCTATGCCCCGAAGAATTCAACATAATCAGCCGTCTTCAACAGGCAAAAGAGATTTGGGATACTTTGGTTGATATGCACGAAGGAACTAAGTCCATGAGAGAATCCAATTTAGATGTTCTTCAAGGAGTCATTGAAATGTACTCTAGTCTAGCTCTCATCACAAATGAGATTTCCGGTTTAGGAAGCGAAGAAATGACCGACAAGTTCATCATCAAGAAGATACTTTGAGCTTTGGATGAGAGATATGACACTGTGTGCACCTTGATCCAAATGATGCCCAACTACAAAGATCTCAAACCAACATAAGTGATTGGTAGAATTTTTGCTCATGAGATGACACTCAAAGACAAGGAATAGCTTCACCACAAGTCAAGTGATGCTCCCGCTGCCTCAAGCGACAACCTTGTTACAAATGAAGAGATAAGCCTCATGGTCAAGAAATTCAACAAGTTCTACAAGAATAGAAGCAAATATCGTAGCTCTAACTCAAGACATGAAGAGAAGTGTTCTTCAAGTCGTGACCAAAATTGCTACAATTGTGGGAAGCCCAGGCATTACCCCAATGAGTACTCGGCTCCCTACAAACGAAGAGAAGAGTCACCAAGAAGACGAAGCTCGAGATATGAATCACCTCGAAGAGAGAGAAGGAGTAGAGATGATCATTATGAACGAAGGCCCTCAAGGAGAAGTAGGGACTCAGAGAAGAAGGACAAGTACACCAAGATCTACTCAAGAAGGAAACATCAAGCTCATGTTGGTGAATGGGTTTCCGGCTCCGACTCCGACAACCACTCCGAGAGAAGCTATCACTCCAACTCCGACTATAGTCAAGATGATGGTGTTGCGGAATTGTTTTAGTGACGACCAACTCCTATGATATATTTGATTCACCAAAAGAAGGGAGTGGAAGTTTCTACATGGCTAAAGTCCCCAAGGGATCACACCCCGAATATCTTGATTTAGATAGTGATGAAGATGATTTGCTTTACGATGATGACTTGCTATGTGATAAAACTAGTGATGTTGATCATAATGAACTTGATATTTCTCATGCTAGTCAAGATAGGTTAATTGATGATGATAAGATGAAATTAGAAGAACTAACTAAAGAACTTAACACTCCTAAGTTAGCCCATGAATCTACTCTTGAAGATCACAGAGAGCTTGTAAGAACTCATGAGAAGCTACGCTTCGAGAAGCTCAATTTGGAGCAAGAACAAGAATTTCTTAAAGCTATCAATGATGATCTCTAAAAGAAGACTTCATCTTATCTTGCCAAATGACTACTCTTGTCTACATTAATGCCACAAGTAAAATATAAGCAAACTAGTAACAAAGGCAAGAAAGGTTCTTCATCTAGTAGCAACAATAAAAATGCTAAATCCAATGATGTTGCTCCTAGTAGTTCTATTAATTCCACTAATGATGATTCTCTTAGACAAGTTATAATTGAGCAAGAAAATGCTTTATTGAAAGGAATTATAGATAAAGGTATCTACAAGAGTCTTGAAGATACAAACAATTTGATGAGATTGTACGCATGCATGAAGGATACCGGAAGAATCGTGGTGTTGTGTACTTCAACGCTAATGGAGTTGAATGGGAAGAAGGTCCATACCCCAATCCCAAGTTTGTTCCTCAAAAATGAAAGTATGAAAATACTATTCCGAAGGGAACAAAGTTGCAAGATGACCTTCCACCAAAAGACACCAATCTCAAGGGCAAGAACAAGCTCCAAGAGGACTTCGACTCTTATGAAGATGAACCCAAAGCTTTGGTGAAGTGGGTTCCCAAGGCTACTACAAGTTCAATTTCTACAAGTGCTACTTCAACACCACGGATACCCATCAACTTGATGTGGGTCCCCAACAAGAAGAACTAGAAAGTTCTTGAGGGGTGACTCCACCAATGAAATTCACTCACGTTCATTATTGGCAAGATCTATTTGCAATCAACATCAACCCTATGCAATAGTTCAAGGAGTCACACATCCCTCAAAATTAAGCAAGAGACAAGGTATTAAACAATTCAATGGACATCATCACATATGCTTTGCACTCCATGTCCATAGATATCCTTGTATTTGTCTCTTGTGTGTTGGGACTAACTCATGTAGGTGAGAAGAGTAAGGAAACAACAAGGTTGCTCCCAACTCTTGGTGATCTTCATCAACTTTGAGCATCCACCACTACCTCACCAACATGAAGTCTTCATCGACAAAACCCAAGGTTAGTTTATCCCTCTCATGGGGGATGTCACATCAAGGGGGATCTTTACTCTAACACTTGAGTTAAAGCATCTATTAGTATGTGACAACATTAAATGCTTTATGTAAAAGTGGTAACCCCACTTGTGCTTAAACGATGAGTATGACCTATGATCAAGTACTCTTACTTGGCTCCTAAGTAAAATACTCATATATAGATGACTTCGTTATTGCCCACGTGCTTGTTAGATGCTAAAGTGTTTGTGCATGTTTGCCATGATTTCATTTGACATCTTATTGTGTGAGCATGTTGGTCTACATTTATTTACTCATTCAAGGATATCCAATTGTTGCTATTTGGCTTTTGATTTATCTTTTCCCAATTGGATATACAAGAATGCCTAGGACCACTTCTTTAGCTATCTATGCTTTCTCACCTCATACTCTATTCATGTTGCATCACAAAATTTGAACAAGTGATTTTCGATCCCTTTGTGGGTGGAGCACTCGGAGTTCCGTATCGACAAGGATTGACCATTAAAACCCCCCAAGTTCATCTTGGTGGAACCAACCACAAAATCTCGGTCTCACCAAATGCCTAGGGTTGATCTGGTTTTGAATCTCGGTACCACCGATTCCATTTTCTCGGTTGCACCGAGTTTCCCTTTTAGCTGACAGTTGAGGAACTCGGTGACACCGAAAAGGTAGAATCGGTGACACCGACAGTGGTGGGTATATAAGCTGTGGACCCTGATGCTTTGAAATTCAATCTCAATCGTCGTGCCTCGAAACCCTAAAGTGTCGCCTTTGAGACCCCCGGTCGTCGCCCTTGTCTCCCTGCGCTCCTCCGACGTTGGGAATCGCCGCTGCCGACGAAATCCTCTCGCTCATCGCTGCCGTAGAGGATTCATGCCAAGTTAGGGTACAGATTCGACCTCTTTTGCGCTCCTCGTACGATTCTCGCGCAATTGATTGAGGTTTATATATAAGCCTATCTTTGCACAAACTCATATCCACTAAAAAATTCAATATTCTAGCAAATATTAGATTTTCTAGGGTTTTGCTGTCCGCCCGATGGAACTCGGTGGAACCGAAGCGAACAAATCGGTCTCACCGATTTAACTTTATGTGTTGTTGAGAACTGTCTCAGTGGAACCGAGTACTTCTTTTCGGTCTCACCGAAAAGAATGCCAATGTTCTGTTAAGAGGGACAGTCAGTCTTGATGGCATCAAATTTTTTGCTTCAGCTGTACCAATATTCATTTGACAGAATGCAAAAACTTTAAAAATCTATTGTTCAAACTTTCAAAAACCAGCCTCATTTTGTGATGACTCATCTACTACTACTCTTCTATACTCTATTCACAAGGTCAGTATGTCATATGGTGAGGATAATCAGAATATGCTAGAGCAGGGTGCTAACATGAGTTCAGGCACAAGCCCAGAGTCCAATTCTTTTTCAGATCCAGGCACCCCAGCTCCCATGGGTTGCCCAAGGTTGCCACCAAGACCAGGAAGAAGCTAAATTCTGATGAAGAAGATTCAGATTTTGTTCCTGAGGATATTCTTGCCAAGAAGCAAGAAAAGGCTGCTAAGAAGTCAACAACTGAAGCTACTTCTTCTAGAAGAGTTGTCAGCAAGGTCTATGCCTGCTCCGAAACTATCAAAGCACATGAGACTACTAGAGCCACAATTTCCATTGATCCCCCAAGGAAGTCTGTGCCTAAGAAGGCAGGGGATAAGAGAGCCATAAAAAGTATCATTCATGTGATTGGCACGCCTACCTCCATGTATGAAGATCCAAAGGAGGCTGCTGGTGCTGCTGCTGAGGAAGAGGAGGAAGAACATGTTGAGAAGGCTCCTCCCAAGAAGAAGGCCAAGAAACTTTTGGCTGATACTATGCCAAAGTCCGGCACATCCAAGAGCAGCAAGCCTACATTAAAGAAGGCTGTTGCACAGAAGTCCAAGAGGACTACCAGAGATATTCCAGCTTATGAGAAGAACAAGGGAACTGCCTCCAGATTTGAAGATGATGATGACTTGCCAACATTAATGAAGCTCAGACCACATCTTCCAATACATGATGTCAACCACTTAGTTGCTAAAGATATGAAGAAAAGGAAAGACTCGGGATTGAGAGGTTGGAGAGCTATAGATCCTTATTCCCAAAGGAAGAAAACTACTATTGACTACAGGTTCTATATCAGAGATCAACATGACTTTTATGAGATAGTGCTGCTAGACAAGAGACTAGATGTTAGCGATATGGGATATGTTGATTGGAAATTCATTAAGGAGAATGAGGACTACTTTCCAAGTGTCCAAGATAATTTCCACTGCATTGGTATGGATGAGTTCATTGGTAGAGAGCTTACTGCATGGAACGATGAGATGATCATGCAATTATACTCCATTACACATTTCTACGGAGATGGTAGAATTGTATGGATGACTGAAGGAGCAAGGTATGAATCCACTGTTGAGGAGTGGGCTGCACTTCTAGGAGTTCCAGAAGCTCAGGATGGTGATCTTGATGTATACTCAGAATCCAAGGCGAGTCACAATGCCATGAAGGATATGTATACTCCTATCCCCGCAGACAAAGTGCAATCTCACAAGCTAGGATCCATCTACTATCTGCAAGCAGGCCTCCGTACCATGAACACTATTCCGAGGCATACCTTGATGCCCAAGTCAAGAGATGACAAGATGATCTGAGGCTACTCCATTAACATGTTGATCCACCTTGACGGACATACCAGGATTAGAGTTATGGATTTGATAGTTGAGACAATTAAGAGGGTTGTTGCTGATCAAAAGCGCTCTTGCTGCTATGCACCCTACATCCAGATGTATATCAACTCTCAGTTGGAGAAGCACATATTTGCTCTAGATCGTCCACATCTGCCCCTACAGCAAGAACTCGAGGATAATGTTGTGGTTATGGACCCAGATCATCCCACATCTGCTACAGCACATGCAGAGGCAGAAGCAGTTCGAGCCGCTAGTACTCAAGCCCCCAGATCCAGAAACGAGCAAATGGATCTTTTGATCTCAGTAGTTCAGGGCATGCAGAAGGATATCAAGGGGATTCTGGACAACCAGAACTATCTTGTGAGGATCTTTGAGACAAGGATCAAGACTCTTGGTGATAAGGTGGACAAGTTGTCAAAGACAGTTATAGAGCTTTAGAAGGAAGTTCACTCAGTGCACATTCCTCGGGTCTCTTCTACTTCTTGTGATGATGATGATGATGATGAAGATGAGGATGGATCACCTCTCAGGCCGAGCACATAGTTCACTACTCAGGCTAGATCAGCTACAGTGCCTGCACCAGACTTGAGGCCCTCTTCATCAACTCCTACTACTGTCAGCACAGCCCTGCTCCATCATCTCTAGTACCTCCAGTGTCTACTCCAGCTCCATCCACGACATCTGCAAAAATCTTCGCCGACGCTGTTCTCTCGACTCCTTCATCAACAACCGGAGGAGATCAGCCCAAGAACGCTTAGATATATGCCTTTGAACTTTTTGGTAACTTGTTGCCAAAGGGGGAGAAGTGTATATAGATCTCTAGGCTTCGAGTGAGAGAGCATTTGGTGTTTCTTGATTGTTTTCAAAAACAATTGTTTTTGTTTTTCCGTGATACACTTTTGGTTGCTTGTGATACATGTTTTATGATGTTTGATCACACACTTTAATGTGTGATGTTACTATTTCCTATCATCTTAATGCTTATGTGATGATCATTCATCTTTGCTTGATTGTGTTGTGCTATAATGTTCATTCTAATTATTCTCGCACACCACCAAGTGGTATGTGACATGTAAGAAATGACCCGTGTACCTAATCGATTGTGCATTTGCATGCAAACACAAATTTAAAATAATGCACAAATTTAGGGGGAGCTCCTGCTTATCACATACTTCTCAAAGCGACGATTATATTCATTGATTATATCTTTGTCAAAGATTTGATCTATATGTTGTCATCAATTACTAACAAGGGGGAGATTGAAAGCACATTTGCTCCCTTGGTGGTTTTGGTAATTAATAACAACATCTGAGTCATTGAACTAATGTTTCCACCAAGTATATTTCAGGACAAGTTCAATTATAGGGATGGAAAAAGGATTGAGGAGATTGTGGAATTACCCCAAGATTCAAGGAAATAGGTTGGCCATGCTTCAAACTAGAGGACTCTACACTTAACATTTGTAAGAAATCAATTTGAGTCCATAGGAAAGCCAATACTATTAAAAGGGGGTAAGGTTTTGTTGGTGAACAATATGCTCATACGTGCACAAGTAATAGACACCAAAAACATCCACAAACTCCCTCACCAAAGTCTGTCTCTAGCCAAACAGGCAAAATCGATGCAACCAACTTTCCTATCCCGACGCCACCGATTCCAAACCCTAGACAGACTCAGCCAAACCCTAGGCACTTTAGTGCAGCGGACACTGCTTTTGGTGCCACCGAGTTGGATTGCCATCTTTCTATTACGTAAGTTCACACTTTCAGTCCGACCGAGAATGTTGAATCGGTGTCACCGAGTTTGGCAATTCTGACCGTTGATCACCTTGTCGGTGCAACCGAGTTTCCTATATCGGTCTCACCGAGATTCAAAAGTTGCCACCTTTTGGTCACTTCGGTACAACCGAGATTAACACATTGGTTTCATCGAGTTGGTCATTTGGTGTGTAATGATTGGATTTTTGGGGATGCCTATATATACCCCTTCAGCACCACCCACTCGCAAGAGAAGCACTCAGAACAGTTCCCCACTCATACCTACTGATTTTGTAAGAGAGAACCACATACCCTTGTGTTGAGGTCAAGATCTTCCACTCCAACCATATGGATCTTGATTTCTAGCCTCCCCAAGTTGCTTTCCACCAATCCCATCTCTTCTACCAAGCCAAATCTGTCAAAGAGTGATTGTGTGTTGAGGAGTCTATCATCTTGAAGCACAAGAGCAAGGAGTTCATCGTCATCACCGATCCTATTACCTTTTGGAGGGTGGTGCCTCCTAGATTGGTTAGGTGTCTCTTGGGAGCCTCCTACTTCGTGTTGTGGAGTGAACCAAGAAGTTTGTAAGGGCAAGGAGCTCGCGTACTTCATGAAGATCTACCTCGAGTAAGGCTAGTCCTCCGTGGATGTAGGCCGTCATGGTATAGTCAAGGTTGCTTCTTCGTGCAACCCTCCATGGGTAGAGCCCTCCGTGGACTCTCGCGACCGTTACCCTCCATGGGTTGAAGACTCCATGAACGTGGATGTATGATAGCACCACCTATCGGAACCATGGGAAAAATCATCGTGTCTATAATTGCGTTTGATCCTCCTACCCTATCCTTTTACTCATGCTTGTTGTTGCTTTCCGCTGCTATACTCTTAGACTTGCATGTGTAGGGTGTAATTGATATGTTATGAATGTGAAAAC
Source organism: Hordeum marinum (assembly GCA_022496015.1). Taxonomy (NCBI): domain Eukaryota; kingdom Viridiplantae; phylum Streptophyta; class Magnoliopsida; order Poales; family Poaceae; genus Hordeum; species Hordeum marinum. Next base: position 430,568,618 of record CM039674.1, on the reverse strand, counting down.
TTGCCAATAATTAAAATTGGGAAAAAGCATAGTTTTATTTGGTCAAGTAGTTTAATCACCCCCCTCTAGACCTACTTTCGATCCTACACCTCTCCTCCAAGTCCGCTGGGTTTCTTCTGGTCCAAGAAAAATCATCGTAGAATTTTATTCCGTTTGGACTCCGTTTGATATTCCTTTTCTGCAATACTCAAAAACAAGGAAAAAACAAAAACTCGCACTAGGCACTAGGTTAATAGGTAAGTCCTAAAAAATATATAAAATAACATATTAATGCATATAAAACATCCAAAACAGATAATATAATAGCATGGAACTCATACGTCTCCAACGTATCTAAAATTTATGAAGTATTCATGCCATGTTTACAATAATTCTATATGATTTTGGTATGATTATATTAGAACTAACCCGGACTGATGTTGTTTTCAGCAGAACTACCATGGTGTTGTTTTTGTGCATAAATAAAAGTTCTCGGAATGAGCTGAAAATTTATGGAGAATATTTTTGGAAAATATAAAAAATACTAGACCGAAGAGTAATCGGAGAGGAAGGCCAAGGAAGCCACAAGCCACAGGGGCGTGCCCACCCCCTAGGGCGCGCCCCTGGCTTGTGACTTCCTCGTGGACCCCCTGGAATTGTTTCCGCCGCCACAAACTCTTATAAATATAGAAACCCCTGAAAAGAAACCTAGATCGAGATTTCCGCCGCCGCGAGCCTCCAGAGCCACGAAAAACCAATCGGGGCCCCGTTTCGACACCCTGTTGGAGGGGGAAACCATCAGCGGAGGCCATCTTCATCATCCCGGAGGTCTCCATGATGAGGAGGGAGTAGTTCACCCTCGGGGCTGAGGGTATGTAGCACTAGCTATGTGTTTGATCTCTCTCTCTCTCTCTCGTGTTCTTGAGATGGCACGATCTTGATGTACCGCGAGCTTTATTGATATAGATTGAATCATATGGAGTTTTCCCCTCTATACCTTCTTGTGATGAATTGAGTTTTCGCTTGAAGTTTTCTTATCGGATTGAGTCTTTAAGGATTGGAGAGCACTTGATGTATGTCTTGCTATGGGATATCCGTGGTGACAATGGGATGTTCTATTGATCCACTTGATGTATGTTTTGGTGATCAACTTGCGGGTTCCGTGACCTTGGGAATATATGCACATGGGTTGGCACATGTTTTTGTCTTGACTTTCCGGTAGAAACTTTGTGGAACTCTTTGAAGTTATTTGTGTTGGATTGCACATGATGAATCTGTGATGCATATCGTATAATCAAGCCCATGGGTACTTGTGGTGGCATTGGAGTATCTAGGTGACATTAGGGTTTTGTTTGATGTGTATCTTAAGGTGTTATTTTAGGAACTCTAGGGCTGTTTGTGACACTTATAGGGATAGCTCATAAGATTGATCAGAAAAGATAACTTTGAGGTGGTTTCGTACCCTACAATAATTTCTTCGTTTGTTCTCCGCTATTTGTAACTTTGGAGTGAACTCTTTGTCACGCGTGGGAGATTTACATATGATTCAACTATGTTAGTATTGCTGAGAGAACTTGCACTAGTGAAAGTATGGACCCTAGCCTTGTTTCCAAGCATTTATACCATGTTATGGTCGCTATTTACTATTTGTTACCTTGCTGTTTTTATATTTTCAGATTACAAAAACCTATATCTACCATCCATATTGCACTTGTATCACCATCTCTTTGCCGAACTAGTGCACCTATACAATTTACTATTGTATTGGGTGTCTTGGGGACACAAGAGACTCTTTGTTATTTGGTTGCAGGGTTGTTTGAGAGAGACCATCTTCATCCTACACCTCCCACGGATTGATAAACCTTAGGTCATCCACTTGAGGGAAAACTGCCGTTGTCCTACGAAACTCTGCGCTTGGAGGCCGAGCACGAGTATACAAGAAGAAGGTTGTGTAGTAGACATCAAGCTCTTTTCTGGCGCTGTTGCCGGGGAGGTGTGTGCTTGAAGGTATATATTTAGATCTTGCAATTGAGTATTTGAGTTTCTTGTTTATTCACTAGTTTGGTCTTATAAAAAAACTACAAAAAATGGAATTGAGGTTGCCTCATATGCTTCATCTTTTTAATATCTTTCGTGAAAATGATGTAAAGGAAAATAGTGCTCAAGTGTTAGAAGCAGAAGTTATTAAAATGTTTGGCACTAAATCTTTGAGTAATGAGCATGGTTTAAATGTTTTTAGTATGAATTCTTTGAATATCCATAGTACTAATCATGATTGCACTAGTCATGATAAAAATATTTCTTATAAGCATGTCAATTTTTGTGGAGTGCATAGAGTTTGTCAAGACATGCCTAAAAGGGAAGATAGATTTTGTAAGAGGCATAATTATTTAGAAACTAAATGGTTGCAAGACACGCTATATGTTTGTGCTGAAAGACTTAATATTTCTTGTCGTCCTTGTGAACTTTGCAATGAAAGTGATCATTTTAATTTCCAAGTGAATTATTTCATGATCGAATGGTGTCCAAAAATTGTGATAACCTAATTACCATTTAGCATCATAATGAACTTAGTCTATTCTTGGGGTATGAAGAAATGAAACATGAAACTAAGGATGTTCCAGTTTGGGTTCTCATGAAAATGATTGATTTTGATCTAATTAAATCTATATGTATTGCGTGGTAAATTGCATTGAGAATCATTATATTGCCAATTACTTAAAGACAAGAAAACAAATAAAAGAGGAAGATAATACTAATGAAGGGGAAGAGGTTTCCCAATATCCTCCAATTTTTTCCTATGATAAATCAGGTAACGAGGAGAAGCTTTTTATTCAACCAACCTCTTCAAAAAGAAGCTTGGAGGAATTAAATAAAGCCACACATAATGTGGTGAAGAAGAAGAAAACAAGGAAAAGTAAAGGTAAAGAGGTATGTCTCCCAAATAATGTTGCTCCCATTATTGGTAGGCCTCAAGAGAATGAATCAAAAATAGTTGTGGAAGATGATACACTTGAGGATGATTTCGTTATGCCTATTGCTTGTTGTGATAATTATGATTGGGAAGATAATCATACTTCTTATAATATTGAAAATATTTATGGCACCAACTTGGATGATGATGATAATAATTGCTATACTATTGGTGCTATTCATAGCATTAATGATGAGAGTGATTATGTTTATGATATACAAAGCCACAAGCTTGGGGATGCTATGTTTGATGAAAATGACATGTTTGACAATTTATTTGCTGCAATTAATGTTTGTCCCAAGCTTGGGGATGGTATGCTTAATGTAGATGATCTTTTTATTCCCCTTAATAAGAATGATCAAATTTATTATAATGATTGCATGCCTCCTACTTATGACGATTATTGTGATGATACTTATGCAATGAAAAAGAGTGATGATTACTATTATGATACTTGTCATAATTATGAATATCCTTTTACTAAATTTTACTCTTTTAGTGTGGAATCAGTTTGTAGTATTCAAGTCTTTTATGATACTCCCACTATTTGCTTATGTGGAGAGTAGTAAAATTTCTATGCTTGTAGATCATGAAAATAATGTTTTATGTGCTGGTTATATTGTGTAATTCCTTCATGATGCTACGAAAAATTATTATGAGGGAGGAACATATCCTTATAGGAATTGCAATAATATCAAGTTTCCTCTCTATGTGATTAAATTCTTGAAGATATGCTTGTTTTCCCTTCCTATGCTAGATGATTCTTGCTCCCATAAATTGCTTGCTCACAAAATCCCTATGCACAGGAAGTGGGTTAGACTTAAATATGCTTTTAGTGAGATTCATGATGCTCTTTTCTGTGTTTCAGTTATTATTCCTATGTGAGCATCTTTGAAATCATCTAGCTAAAAGGCATTAAAGAAAATCGCTTGTTGGGAGACAACCCAACACTTTTACCTTCTGTTTTGATGTGTTCACATGATTAAGATACTTTATTAATCATGTTTTGTGTCTTTTATTCCAATAAAGTGCCAAGTAAAGCCTTTGGGATAGTGTTGATACTTGCTTGTTTGATTCTGTGCAAAAACAGAAATTTTTGCGTCCAGTATATGATTTATCTGATTTTACTGGAGTGTCAAAAAATTCTGAAATTTTTACACAACTTTTATAGGCAAATTCCTTGAGCTTTGCTAAATTTATGAATTCTTAGAGTCAGGTAAGTATGGTGATCATTCAGATCTTTACAGACTGTTCTGTTTTTGACAGATTCTCTTTTGCATGCATAGTTTGCTTGTTTCAAGTGTTCCTACAACTTATATTGAGTATTATAAATTGTGGGAATTATGTAATACAGTTGGTATCATGTGGGAATAATTATGAATGTTGTCTTGACAAGTACCTAAGTGAATGATCTTTATTTATTACACTAACCCTTTTCACAAAATTCCATTAAGTTTTGTGTGATTGAAGTTTTCAAGTTTTAGGTGAGACACCGATATGAGAAGAATAAGAAGTGAAAAAAATAAGCTTGGTGATTCCCATGGAACCCCCAAGGTAATATTCAAGGAAGACTCAAGCGTCTAAGCTTGGGGATGCCTCGAAAGGCATCCCCTCTTTCGTCCTCAACACTATCAGTATATCTCACTTGGAGCTATATTTTTATTCGTCGCATAATATGAGTTTTGCATGGAGCATAATTTTATTTTGTTTCCCTATTTTATGTGTTATTTATAATCTTTTTTCAATAAAAATCTCCAAGAATTTCCTTTAGGATGCTTGAATTGCATGATTGATGTGTGCTGTGTAAAAACAGAAACTTCTGCCGTAGTGTTTGAATTTTCATATTTTACTGGAACGTGGAAAGTTTCTGAAATTTCTACACAGTATTTTAATATAAATTTAATAGCATGTCCTAAATTTTTATAATTGTTTGAGTTATATAAGTACACTGTTTTTATAAATTCCTACAGACTATTCTGTTTGGGTAGATTGCTATCATAGTTTTGTTATCTACTTATCCTATAGTTTCCATAGCCAATATTGGTAAATATAAATTGTGGAAATGATAGTTTACAGTACCTAATGTTTGAAAATTATTGCGCAACTTGTCTTGGAAGTACATAAAGAGTTGATTTATTATTATGTGTACTAACCTATCTCACGAGTTCTTTTCGAGTTTTGTGTGGATGAAGTTTTTGAGAATAGGTGAAACCATGATATGAGGGGAATGAACAAGATACAAAAGCTCAATATTGGGGATGACCAAGGCACCCCAAGTAAATATTACAAGAAGTCTCAAGCATCTAAGCTTGGGGATGCTATGCATCCCACCTCTCTTCATCAACAATTATCGGTTAGCCTATGTTGAGACTAAATTTTTATTTGTCCACATGATATGTGCTATTCTTGGATAGCTATTTTTCTTATGCTTTTTGTTGAATAAAATAATAATATCTGAAAATATTTATTGAGAGAGAGAGAAAGTCCTCACATAGCTACTTAATTGTTTGACCACTCATTAATCTTCACTTATATGTTTTGGAGTAGTTTTGTCATTCACTCTCGTGCTTCACTTATATCGTATGAGTAAATGGTTGAATGAATTGAATATTGTAAATCTAAAAAATTATATATGTTTTATATGCTAATACCATGGAGAGTAATGACTTCACATATAGGAAGTATAGGTGGTAAAATTTATTGAAAGTTAGCAAACACCACATTGGTCACTTGAACAATTCATGAAAGAATATTGATGGAAGAGACATTTCACGTATAAATATAATATCTTGGACATCTTCTATGATTGTGAATACCCATAAATTATTTTCAAACTTGAGCAAATTAGTTGAAGTTGGACAAGGAAGACAACTTAATGAGTTATGGTTGCGTATATTTTCATAGAAGTTATATTGGTATGGATCCTCCAACATGTGGTGCTTGCTTCCAGCTCATACTAGCCAAAACTTCCGCACCAAGTAGAAATACTACTTGTGCATCCAAACACCCTTAAATCCAAAGTTGTTCCATATGAGTCCACCGTACCTACCTATATGCGGTATTTACCTGCCATTCCAAGTAAATTTGCATGTGCCAAACTCTAAACCTTCAAATAATATTTTGTTTTGTATGCCCGAATCGCTCATATAGTAACTAGGGGCTGTCAGTATATTCCATGTTAGGTGGGTTATTCTCAGGATATGTGTTGATTCACTATCATTCACAAGAAAGTGGCTGGTAATAGGGATTCCCAGTCTCGAAATCAAAGAAAAAAAATGCAATTAATTAAAGAAAACTCTCCCAGGAATGTTTTTGGTATGGACGGTACCCGTGGATTCGGCTCGCCGTGGAGTGTGATAGATTGGTGGAGGGGGAGTAAAAACTTTACCATTCTGTTTGGGAACCGCCTATAATGTATCTGGCATGGAAGATACCGAGATCTCTTGGTTGTTATGGTGACAATGAAAGCATACCTCTCAAAATTATTATTCATCTCTGTTTTAAAAGCTCGATCTCGGGCACCTCTGCAAATCAATGCTTCCTTCTGCGAAGGGCCAATCTTTTACTTTCTAGTACTTAACTTTATGCAAGAGTCATGGTGGCTTCACCACTTCCTATATTTCACCTTTTTCTCTTGGCAAGCGTCATGTGTTGGGAAAAGATACAAGCATATATGGCCATTCAAATATATTTGATCTTGAATTATTATTGTTGACAATTATCTTTATGATAAATAAGTTGGGAGGCGAAACATTAAGCCCATATCTTTCTCTATGTTTGATGAATGCTATTTGTTCTAAAAATATGCTTTGAGTGTTAGAAATCATGGAAGACTATATGATAGTTGAGTATGTGGAATTTGCTAAATCAAAGCTCTTACATACACCCTTCCTGAAAATAAGATGAATTGCAATTGTTTGATGACTGAAAGCATAGTTTGTTAGTATATACTTTAAACATATGGATAGGTTGTTATTTAATTATGAAGGTTTATGAGATGAGCTACTGTTTATGATATATGATGATGCTAGAAAAAGTGCTTGGAATTATCATTGATCAAATTTATGCACTATGCTAGCATTCACACTTCATAAATTATTTCTTTTATCATTTACCTACTTGAGGACGAGCATAAATTAATCTTGGGGATGCTGATACGTCTCCAACGTATCTATAATTTATGAAGTATTCATGCCGTGTTTACAATAATTCTATATGATTTTGGTATGATTTTATTAGAACTAACCTAGACTGATGTTGTTTACATCAGAACTACTATGGTGGTGTTTTTGTGCAGAAATAAAAGTTCTCGGAATGAGCTAAAAATTTACGGAGAATATTTTTGGAAAATATAAAAAATACTGGAGCGAAGAGTCATCGGAGAGGAATGTCGAGGAAGGCACAAGCCACAGGGGTGCGCCCACCCCCCTAGGGCACGCCCCTAGATTGTGACTTCCTCGTGGACCCCCTCGACTTCTTTTCGCCGCCACAAACTCTTATAAATACAGAAACCCCTGAAAAGAAACCTAGATCGGGAGTTCCACCGCCGCAAGCCTCCGGAGCCACGAAAAACCAATCGGGAGCCCGTTTCGGCACCCTGCCAGAGGGGGAAACCATCACCGGAGGCCATCTTCATCATCCCAGCGGTCTCCATGACGAGGAGGGAGTAGTTCACGCTCGGGGCTGATGGTATGTACCAGTAGCTATGTGTTTTATCTCTCTCTCTCTCTCATGTTCTTGAGATGGCACGATCTTGATGTACCTCAAGCTTTATTGATATAGATTGAATCATATGGAGTTTTCTCCTCTCTATCTTCTTGTGATGAATTGAGTTTTCCCTTGAAGTTTTCTTATCGGATTGAGTCTTTAAGGATTTGAGAACACTTGATGTATGTCTTGCGATGGGATATCCGTGGTGACAATGGGATGTTCTGTTGATCCACTTGATGTATGTTTTGGTGATCAACTTGCGGGTTCCATGAACTTGGGAATCTATGCATAGGGGTTAGCACAGGTTTTTGTCTTGACTTTCTGGTAGAAACTTTGGGGCACTCTTTGAAGTTCTCTGTGTTGGATTGAACATAATGAATCTGAAATAATGTGATGCATATCGTATAATCAATCCCATGGGTACTTGTGGTGACATTGGAGTATCTAGGTGACATTAGGGTTTTGGTTGATGTGTTTCTTAAGGTGTTATTTTAGTGCGAACTCTAGGGCTGTTTGTGACACTTATAGGGATAGCTCATAAGATTGATCGGAAAAGATAACTTTGAGGTGGTTTCATAACCTACAATAATTTCTTCATTTGTTCTCCGCTATTCGTGACTTTGGAGTGAACTCATTGTCACGCGTGAGAGATTTTCATATGATTCAACTATGTAAGTATTGTTGAGAGAACTTGCACTAGTGAAAGTATGGACCCTAGGACTTGTTTCCAAGCATTTATACCACGTTTTGCTCGCTGTTTAATATTTTTTAACTTGCTGTTTTTATATTTTCAGATTACCAAAAACCTATATCTACCATCCATATCGCACTTGCATCACCATCTCTTTGCCGAACTAGTGCACCTATACAATTTACCATTGTATTGGGTGTGTTGGGGGGACAAGAGACTCTTTGTTATTTGGTTGCAGGGTTCTTTGAGAGAGACCATATTCATCCAACACCTCCCACAAATTGATAAACCTTAGGTCATCCACTTGAGGTAAAATTGCCACTGTCCTACAAAACTCTACGCTTGGAGGCCCAACACGAGTGTACAAGAAGAAGGTTGTGTAGTAGACATCAGGAACAATCAAAAATTATAGATACGTTGGAGACGTATCAGCATCCCAAGCTTAATTCCTACTCGTCCCTGAGTAGGTAAATGATAAAAACATAATTTTTGATGTGGAATGCTACCTAACATATTTATCCATGTAATATTCTTTATTGTGGCATGAATCTTCACATCCATAAGACTGAAAACAAAATCTTAATGTTGACTTGAAAACTGTAATATTTCAAGCATACTAACAAAGAAACTAGCATCAGGCACTAGGTTAATAGGTTAGTCCCAAAAATAATATAAAACAGCATATTATGCAAAATAGATAATATAATAGCATGGAACAATAAAAAAATTATAGATACGTTGGAGACGTATCAGTGTATTACTAAAAGTTGTGGGGTTCTTGGGATTCTTGACCTGGAGGTCATGAAAAAATGTATAATGATGAAGTGGTTATGGAAAATGGAAAATTCTGAGGGAATTTGGCAGGGGTTTCTTCATAACAAATACATGTGTGAACAACCCTTGTGTGCTATCAATGGGTATCAGGGTGGCTCCCACTTTTGGCAGGGCCTGATGAAGGTGAAGCATATGTTTGTGAGCTTAACCAAGAGAGTGATTGGTTATGGGACATGAACACTTTTTGGGGAAGATGTCTGGTATGGAACGAAAAAGTCGTTTGATATGTTTCCTAGGCTATATGAGATCAACATTGATAAGATAATGATAACCCACAAGTATAGGAGATCACAACAGTTTTCTAGGGTAGAGAATTCAACCCAAATTTATAGATTTAACACAAGGGGAGGCAAAGAATATTTGAGAGTATTTGTAGTTGAGTGGTCAATTCAACCACACCTCAAGATAAATGTCAGCAGTAAAGTGATCAGTAGCACAGTAATATGAAGTTTGATAGCAGTAGTAACAGTAACAGTAGCAGTAACAATAGCACTAATAGTTTTGTAGCAAGTGCAATAGTAACTACAACAATAGTAACTTAGCAAGACAGATAAGTGGAAAACTCATAGGCACTAGATCGGTGTATTCGTTTGATGATATTCATCATATAACAGTCATAACCTAGGGCGACATAGAACTAACTCCAGTTCGTGAATGTAATGTAGGCATGTATTCCGTAAATAGCCATACGTGCTTATGGAAAAGAACTTGCATGCCATCTTTTGTCATACCCTCCCATGGCAGCGGGGTCCATAAGGAAACTAAGTTATATTAAGGCCTCCTTTTAATAGAGAACCGAAACAAATCATTAACACATGGTGAGTACATGAACTCCTCAAACTACGGTCATCACCGTGAAGTATCCCAAATATTGTCACTATGGGGTTGACGGATCATAACACATAATAGGTGCATATGACTAGGCAAGATCGGATCAAGAACATAGATATAATGATGATAACATAAACGGTTCAGATCTGAAATCATGGCACTTGGGCCCTAGTGAAGAGCATTAAGCATGACAAAGTCATAGCAACATCAATCTTAGAACACTATGGATACTAGGGATCAAGCCCTAACAAAACTAACTCAATTAAATGATGAATCTCATCCAACTCCTCACCGACCAGCAAGCCTACGAAATAATTATTCACTCCTGGTGGGGAGCATCATGGAATTGTCAATGAAGGAGGGTTGATGATGACGAAGACCGAAGATTCCTCTCTCCGGAGCCCCAAACGGTCTCCAGATCTGGCCTCTCGATGAAGAACAAGGGGTGGCGGCGGCTCCATATCGTGAAACGCGATGAAACTTTCTCCTTGATTTTTTCTCGAAAAATAGGAATTTATAGTGCTAGAATTAGGGTCGGGGAGCCACGAGGTGTGCACCACTCACCAGGCGGTGCAAGGGGGGCTGACGTACCCTGGTGTGTGTTCCTCACCCTCACCTCCTTCTCTGATGGTTTTTGGCTCCAATATTCCTCAAATATTGTGAAATAATTCTCCAAAATGTTCCGTTCCATTTTGACAACTTTTATTTTTGCACAAAAACAACACCATGGTAGTTCCGCTAAAAACAACATTAGTTCGGGTTAGTTTCATTCAAATCATGCAAATTAGAGTCCAAAACAAGAACAAAAGCGTTAGGAAAAGTAGATACGATGAAGGCGTACCAACTCCCACAAGATTAAACCCTTGCTTTTCCTCAAGCAATTCAGTTCACAAATTGAAAGTGAAAAAGAAAAACTTTTACGAATTCTTTTGTTCTTGTTTACATACATATGCTTATGTAGCATCCAGGTTTTCAGCAAAGATTATGACTAACCATGTCAACATTAACTCTTAAGGGTTATATTAACTCATATCAATGACACAAGAAACTAGCAAGGAATAATAAAATATCTCAACTGCAAACATTTGTCAAAACAATCATGATATAATATGACAATAGTGGTATCTCGCTAGCCCTTTCCGAGACCACAAAACATAAATGCAGTGCATCTCCAAAGTTCAAGCAGCGACTAAACATTGTAATTCATGGTAGAAAATATCCAATCATGATGCACCAAACATTCACTGTACACAATCCCTGAGGATGAAAATAGTGCTCTCAAATCTGGCACTTATTTTAGAAGATGATGACTCAACATTAAAGTAAATAGATAGTCCCTTTGTAGAGGGAAGCAAGGATTTGTAGAGGTGCCAGAGCTCAAAGCTTAAATAAGCGATAAGTATAATTTGGGAGGTACACCCTTCCTGTCAATGTTACGACCAAGAGCTATCAATATATTCCATGTTAAACAAATTAGCGGTGGTTCCCAAGCAATAAAAGTAAAGGTTTACTCCCTCTCCACCAACAAACACACTCCACCGCGAGCCAAATCCACGGATATCGTACAAACCAACAACATTCCTGGGGGAGTTTTGTTTAATTATTTGCATTTCTTTTGATTTCTAGACTGGGAATCCTTATTATCGCCCTTCTCATGCAAGGATGAGTGAATGAAAGCTCATCATGAGAATAACCCGCTTAACATGGAAGATACTAACCACCCCCTGTAGCTCGATGAGCGGTCCAGGCACACAAAACAGATGTTCATTTGAAATTTTAGAGGTGGCACATGCAAATTTACTTGGAACGGCAGGGTAATACCACATATAGGTAGATATGGTGGACTCATCTAGAATAACTTTGGTTTAGGGATTTTGACGCACAAGCAGTATTCCCGCTTAGAACAGGTGAAGGCTAGCAAATAGTTTGAGAAGCGGCAACTAGAGAGCGAAGATGTTCATAAACATGCATTATGAACAATAAACATTGAATGCTATCATGAGTAGAAATGGACACCATGAACATAAATATCATGAAGGCTATGTTGGTTTTGATTCAACTACATGTGTGAACATGTGCCAAGTCAAGCCACTTGCAACATTCAGAGGAGGATACCATATCATCATACTACATCACAACCATTTTAATGCATGTTGACATCCAAGATAAATCATTATCCACTCCTAGCTACATTAGCATGCCATGAGCAACTATAATCTCGAGTTGTCATTGCAAACATGTTTGATCATAATATGCTGAATCATGGATACTAGGTTAAACATATTTACAAAAACAAAAACAAGTTGAGTTCATACCCGCTTCTCTGTGCCTCAGTCAATTCATCAAATATCGTCATTATTGCCTTTCACTTGCACGATCGAGTGATATTGTCGGATTTTGGGCTCCGCAAAACCCTTAAGATTCAAACACAGGGGCTTGTGTGAAGATCCCCTGCAGCCTCATCAAACCTAGCTCGCCACTCGATGAATACAACAGAAAACTCACACGATGACGAGGAAGAAGATGAACACATAGTTTACCAAGGTTCGGGCAATACCCTACTCCTGCTTTGGTGGATTGCCTCTCGAGGAGGTGGTGTGGATGAACCTGTACAGTGTTCTAGGGCCTCATGAGGACTCCCTTTTAGGTGTTTAGGGGCTCTCTGTGGCCTGGTGGTGGATGGATGGTGGAATGTATCGGATCCCTCTCTATGGTGCAACCTACCCTCTATATATAGTAGCGGCCCGGGTCCTCTTCCCTTATCACAATGGCAGGAAGGGATCCCACAACGGCCAAATTTGAAGGGGAACGGGACTACGTGCTTGCCCTACCCAAAGGCGGTCTTCGCGTGCAAAGTGGTTGTCGACGGTGCCGGGATGGGCTCAGCGATGACACCCGCCCTGCGGTGCGGGTGGTTGTGGTCTTGTTGCACCCGAGAGGAAACCTTTGGGGGGTTCTTTGGGAACCCGCGTACGTTGCTGCTCCCTTTGCACCAAAGGGGAAACTGCGTTGTTTGGCACGCTGGCGCCCACCTGTCTTGCACTGCGTCACTCTTGACTCCCGAGGCTACGCCTTGCATAGACATCTCCGCCGCTCCGGAGGGGGCCTGAGGTGGCCCACCCTTTGCCGGTCCTGACGTTGTTCTTCCTCGCGAGGCAAGGGCCCTCACGAGGGCCTCATCTTGAGTGAGGCCACACCCGACCATGTTCAGTCAACAAAGTGGGCCAAGCCATGGGCCGCAGGTAGGCAGGGCTGGGTACCCTCATTCCCAGAATGCCGACAGTAGCCCCCGGGCCCAAGGCGCGCCCGAGCCGGCATGCAGGTGAAGCCTGGTGTCGGCCTGAAGTGTCACGGGCCCCAGATGCCTACGGGCCAGGCTTCATACGCAGTATCCCGAGGAATTGTTGCCCCTTTATCCTCTGTATCGGACCTGTCATTGCCAGGTTTGTCGAGTCCTCCAGCATACGCCTACAATCCGCCTTCATCTCACGTTGACTCCATCGTATGTCCCTCTTCCTTGCGAGGCTTTTGCCCCTTCCGTCGAGTCCCCGTGTGTTCGCCACATTGTCTTTCCCCTCTTCCCCTCCTTTTTTCACCATGCCTCCGAAGAAGGGGGAAGGCGAGGGCTTGAGGGGACCGACGACCATACCTGCGCTCAAGCCCGCGTTGGATCGATCATTGGTGGTGAATTTGGAGGGGTTGGAGAAGGTTCGGCTGGTGGTCGCTGCCGAGTCCAATGAGTGGGGGCCCACCAACATCTCGCTAGGTTTGCAGCCTAGGAGCAGGCTGGTGGTCACCACTGTCCACCTTCATATCCCCTCCCTTTTGTCGGCCGTACTGCCTCCATTCTCAAGCTTCCTTTCTGTTGTGCTCTCACATTACCAGATCCACGTGCTCCATCTTGACCCTGGATCCCTTGTCCTCCTTTCGGCCTTCGCGTTCCTGTGCGAGGCCTTTGTTGGCGTATTCCCTTCCATGGCCTTCCTGCGCCACTTCTTCTCCCTCGAGTTGGCTTTGGGGGTACTGTGTTCTGGGTGTGTGCTCTTGAGGCTAGCAGACGCATCTATCCAGGGGCCCCTCAACGCCGGACTCTCTCTAGAAGTTGCCGGGTTCTGGCGGCAATGGGTGTATGTCAACGCCGCCAGGGATGGAACTTGGTACCAGCTCCCGCTAGCCCCTGTAGTGCTGAGTCATGGATGGAGACACGAGGAGCTTGCCAATCCGGGGCTCACACAGGTCCTAGCCAGGCTAGCAAGGTTGAGGCAGGCGGGTGTGACCATGGCGATGGTGGTGCGGGAGTTTATTCGCCGGCAAATTGCTCCCCTTAAGCGCCACTCCCGTCCGATGTGGGCCTTCGCAGGTCCTAGCAACCTAATGAGGATTCACGTCCTATCCCTTTCCCCTGATGTCTTGCGCAAGCTTCTCTGCCACCTGACTAGCGATGAACCTGACGAGCTTCCCTGGGACGGTCTCCCCTTGTACAACTACATGAATCGGGAAGCTCTTGCCGCGGAGATGTCGCGTTTCGACAAGTGGGGATTTCTCCCTCCGGAGGAGGCGCGGCCTCAGGATGCCTCTTTCCCGGGGGCCCGGCCTTTGAGAACTTGGGGGCACCGTCCTCCCCGCGACCGGGGAGGGCGCCCCTCGCTGCCCGCTTCTCCGGCTTCTGCCTTGGAGCGGGCCGAGGCCGGGGACGACGCTCAGCCGCCGGTGAAGGTTGCCATGTCCATCACCAAGTGTCTCTCTCTGGTCGTCGGTTCATCACCCCCCGGTCCTCGCACCGGCCAGAAGATAAAGGCACCTAGAGGCGGCCGCTCCTCGGCGCCTTGGGCACCAGTGAAGAGGAAATGGGTCTCCGTGGATGAGTAAGTTCCTTCAACCTCCTCGCCCTTCTTCTCTGTCGTTTTTCTCCTGAGCTTCCGTTTTGCAGGCTCCTTACAGGCAATGGTAGGGACAGCTTGGTGCCACCCACGCCCGCAGCTGTCGACCTCCTCGCGATCTCTGCTTCCACAGTATGCGGGGCTTGGTCCACCGTGGCGCTTCTGTCCGGGCCTATTCGGCCATGTCGTGGCCACGCGCACGTGCCCCTTGCAGTCCTCCTCACGCATGACCTCCATCTCCCCAAAGTGGTGCCGCTTCTTTCTGTTGGGGAACGTTGCATGGGAAACAAAATTTTCCTACGCACACGCAAGATCTATCCATGGTGATGAGCATCTACGAGTGGGAGAGTGGATCTACATACCCTTGTAGATCGCTAAGCGGGAAGCGTTAAGAAACACGGTTGGTGTAGTTGGACATCTTCGCGATCCAAATCGCCAAGCGTCCCGCGGTCCAATCACGATCCGTCCCGGTCAAGCACCGAACGGACGACACCTCCGCATTCAGCACACGTACAACTTGATGATGATCTCTGCCTTCTTGATCTAGCAAGAGGGAGCGGAGAGGTAGATGAGTTCTCCGGCAGCATGACAGCGCCGTGGCGATGGTGGTTGAATGATTCCGGCAGGGCTTCGCCTAAGCACTGCAGAAAACCGATCTAGAGGAGAAACTATGCACTAGAGGAGAGGGCAGCACGTGACTGAAAAACTAGTGCCAGAAACCCTAAAACCTCTAGTATATGTAAGAGGAAGAGATTAGGAGGCTTGTCCCTCAAGAGGCAAGCGCTAGGCTTCGGCCGAACCAAGGAGGAGAGGAGGAATCCTCCTCCAATCCTAGTAGGACTAGGACTCCTTCCTTTTTTGCCTTTTTTGCCTTTTTCCACCTTTTATCTTTGGGCTTTTCTCTCCCAGCTGCATGGGCCTTGTGTGGGACTTCCACCAGCCCACTAAGGGCTGGTATTCACTCTCCCATATCCCATGTAGCCTCTTGGGTCGAAATACCCCTCCCGATGGTCTCCCGGTACACTACCGACACTCCCGGTACACTACCGATGAGCCCGAAACTTTTCCGGCGATAAAAATAGGACTTCCTACATATCAATCTTTACCTCCGGACCATTCCGGAGCTCCTCGTGACATCTGGGATCTCATCTGCGACTCCAAACAACCTTCGGTAACCACCATACATAACTCTATACTACCGAAACGTCACCGAACCTTAAGTGTGCAGACCCTGCGGGTTCGAGAACTATGTAGACATGACCGAGACACCTCTACAGTCAATAACCAATAGTGGGACATGGATGCCCATATTGGTTCCTACATATTCTATGAAGATCTTTATCGGTCGAAACACTATGTCAAGGATTTAGTTAATCCCGTATGATGTTCCCTTTGTTCTTCGGTATGTTACTTGCCCGAGATTCGATCATCGGTATCTCCATACCTAGTTCAACCTCGTTACCGGCAAGTCTCTTTACTCGTTCCGTAATACAAGATCCCATGACTAACACTTAGTCACATTGCTTGCAAGGCTTATTGTGATGTTGTATTACAAAGTGGGCCCTGAGATACCTCTACGTCACACGGAGTAACAAATCCCAGTCTTGATCCATGCCAACCCAACAGACACCCTCGGAGATACCTGTAGAGCACCTTTATAGTCACCCAGTTACGTTGCGACGTTTGATACACACAAGGCACTCTTCTGGTGCCCGTGAGTTGCATGATCTCATGGTCATAGGAACATATACTTGACATGCATAAAATAGTAGCAATAAACTGACACGATCATATGCTACGTTTGTAGTTTGGATCTTGTCCATCACATCATTCTCCTAATGATGTGATCCTGTTATCAAATGACATCCCATGTCAATGGCTAGGAAACCTTGACCATCTTTGATCAACGAGCTAGTTCACTAGAGGCATACTAGGGACAAAGTGTTGTCTATTTACCCACACATGTAATGTGTTTCCAATCAATACAATTATAGCATGGATAATAAATGATTATCATGAACATGGAAATATAATAATAAACACTTTATTTATTGCCTCTAGGGCATATTTCCAACACTTTCGCCCGTGGCCTTTCCTGGGGTCGTGCCGCGAGGCATCCCTGGGCCCCTTTACCTTGGTGGTGTAGGGCCCTAGGTAGCACGTCCTTCTTCCGGAGTGCCTGCATGGGAGCCCCCGCCCCCTGAGCATGCATTTGGGCTGGGAGGATCCTCGCGTGCCTCCCCCTCTTGTCCCGAGGAAGGTGGGAGCTCTGATTGGTCTCTTGAGCCCGTCGATGACCGGGGCGCGCGCCGTGGGGTCTGCTCCATACTGTGGCGGACACGTTAAGGTGCCTGGGGTGGGGCTTGCCAACGATGATGCTCAATTGGATGCGGAGCGCCACCGCCTCGCGTAGGGTTGGCACCAACTTGAGGTCGCCATGAACTTCGGCCGCCTGCAGCACGAACGCGCCCGCTCGAAGGCCTAGGACTCCCTTGCCGCAACGGTGGAGGTCCGCGAGCGCACCCTTGCCGAGGCTTAGGAGGCCAACTGTCGGCGCGAGGCTTCTGAGGAATGCCTCAGGGAGCTCCAAGCCTTAAATGCCGACCTTGAAAGGTAGATCTAGGTGCCGAGGGCCATGCTTGAGGGCTCGTCCTCCGAGCCCCTCTCCACCGATGCGGCCCCCCGCGTGCCTGCCGACTCATTGGTATTAGAGGCGCTGGAACTGAGGCTAGAGCAGGAGAGGTTGGATATGAGGGAACGTCAGGCGTTGCTTGCCGAAGAGTCCCTTACCTCACGTGAGGTGAGGCTCCAGGAGGAGGTTGACAAGAGGGTGGCCGAGGCATGGCGCTCCCTTGTCCGGGACTACCGCACAAAATTGTAGCTCCAGAAGTCCTGGCTCCGTGAGCGACCTGATTCCCTAAAAGGCGAGGTTAAGGACCTCTAGATAAGGTTAGATCAAGAGGAAGGGCACCGACGCCGTTCGATGGACGCTCAGGCCGCCGTCGAAGCAGAGCTAGCTTTCCTTCATAAGCAAGTAAGTGACATGGCTTCCCCGGTGAAGAAGACCTCGGACGAGACGGCCCGGGCTCGCGGCCTCCATCATATGCGCTCCCAGATGTTCAACTCCCTCGAGAGGCGGGCCAAGCGGGCCTTGGAAGACATCTGCGGTGTGAGCGTCTTGAGCCCCTTGGTTCTAGATGATGCCGGGTATCTGGTCTTCTTTTCCAGGGTCATGGAGTGACTTGAGGCGGGTGCGGAGAAGATCCGCGCGCTCAGGGAGGAGAAGCATCGCGACTTCCTCGAGCAGACGGCCACAAACATCTTCAGCCACCTCCTTTGTCTCGACCCACACCTTGATTTTAAGGCGGTGCTTGGTCCCGTGCTTGAGGTGACCCGCACTACCCTTGCCGATCGGGTCAAGGACCATGTGGAAGACCTAGTGATGGAGCTTTCTTCTGACGAAGCATAGGGTTGTGCTTGAGTAGGGACGCGCGGGGTCGTTGCCGTGTGGTGGCGGCGAGAGTTTCGGCATCGATGTGCCTCCCTCGAGGAGCCTTCTTGTTCCTGACAGGGTTACGCATGTGGCCTGGTGGCAACTTTGATGTATTATGGAAATACCATTAAATGTATTCCCTGATGACGAGGTGGGTAGTGTCGCGCCCCCTTCGATCCGGGGTTAATGCCAATCCTGTTGTCGTGCTTGCAGGGCGATGATGATCTTGTTCGCACCATTTTGGGAGACCCGGGTCGCCCGAACAACCTGTGGTTCCATCCTGGGTGCTTCCTCCTTGCTTGTGGGATGGTTTGCGGGCCCTTTCGGCACTCTGTGTAGGTAGGTCCCAATACCGTGCATTTCCCCACCACCGTTAGGTACGACCGGAAACCGAGGATGCACTGCACGGAGTGAGGCCCCAACGCTCCTGATGCCGACTGGAAACCAAGGAAGACATCAGGGGGTCGAGTGGCCTTATGACTGGTAAGGCTCCTGAGGCATGCTGCTCAGGAGCCCCCCTTGACGCTCGAACTGCTCTACGTCAGCAGGTCATAGTCCCGCACATTTCCCCACCACCGTTTGGTATGAAAGGAAACCAAGGACACACTTCATGGGGTGAGGCCCTGACACTCCTGATGCCGACCGGAAACCAAGCATGACATCAAGAGGTCGAGTGGCCTTATGACCGGTAAGGCTCCTGGGCCGTGCTTCTCAGGATCCCCCTTTCACGCTCGAGCGATCCCCCATTGCATTCCTCTGGTTGTTGCCTAAGGAGGCCCTGGGGCCTCCCGAGACTCCATGCTGTGATGCCGTGCCGCGGTCGGTTCTTGCCATCCAGCCCTAAGGAGCCTCGGGGAGGGCCAGAGCACTTGGCTCCTTGCAAAACACCAACTCGGTAGAAAAAAAACCCAAGATCGGTAAAGCGAAAGATCAAAGAGGAAAAACACCCCGCCCTTCTTATCTTTTTAAAACATAGAGTCACGAAATCCTCGAACTTCTGGTAGGTTCGAGAAAAAAAAGAGACATTGAAGGTTGCAACTTGGAATAGAAAAAGAGCGAGAAAATAGCCGCGTCCGGCTTTTTAGGGTAGTCTTCGCCTTCGTCTTCCCCCAACGCTGAGCGTAGGGCATCCACGTTGCATGGGCATAGACATTGATGGGAAGTTTTATCTTCTCCGCCAGCTCTAGGCTGTGGCTACCAAATTGCATGGCAGGAACCCCTCCGTGTCCTCGGGGGGTTCCAGGCGTATACAGCCCGCTCATTATTACGTGAGAGTGTCACGGGTTGGTGTAGTAGGGCCGACCCAGGACGGGACCCCGGGTGCAGGGGTATCCCTTCACACCCCAGGGCCCGTTCCCGGGTGCCGATGTCATAGCGTAGATATATCCTCCCGCACCATGGGCCGGGCGAGGCGAGGCTCGTCCGTTGCGCGCGAGGCTGGAGCCCTAGGCGGTGCCCCAGCGCACCTCGCTGGGGTGCCTTGGGTTCCCCTACAGGTGCTCATGGCCCAGCCCCCAAGGCGGGTAAACCAGACCTAGGGACATGGGTGAGCTTAGTACTGCCCGGCGGTGATCGGGCGACACTCGTCTTGGGGACATGGGTGCATGTTCCACCCTTCATACCCAAATGGGTGCAGCTCGCCCTGGGACGGGGGAGCGTGCGCTTCCTTGTGTCCCCAAGTTGGGATCATCCGGCCCAGAGACATGGACGTGTGCTCCACCCTCCGTCTCCAACTGGGGCCAGTGGGCCCGGGAATGATGGCGGGTGTCCCCCCTGTGTTCCCGTTCCAGTGAGCCCCGGTCCCCAGACCCGGATGCCTGCTCGAAGCAGCTCCCCACCAGCGGGCATGCCCTGCGAGGGTGCTCGTGTCGGTCACCCTCACGTAACCAGTTGTTCGGGCTGTCCCTGCTTGGTGGCGCATGCCATCCCTCGCGAGGGCTGCCTATGAAACCGCGTACGTACCTTCTATGGTTGCGGTGGACGACGTCTCCTCCCCTTTTGCCCGGGTGCATGTCAACACGGTTGTTGTAGAGTCGCTCAAGCCCCCGGGCGCCGTCGTAGCTGAACCTCCATTCTTCCTCCCTTGGCCTGGCTTCTGATGGGAGCAGGCCGCCGTGGATGCTCCGTGGGTGCCCGCGTGGCCCGAGCATTGGTACCGTCTTGCGAGCAAATTCCCGGGCTCAGGCCCTGCCGAGGTACACCAGGGCTTCGCGGGCGACAGCGGCGCGCCAAAAGGCGTACTAGGCCCACGCGTCATAGAGAACGCTTGTTGCGTGATGGCGCCACAGCTCGTCCGCCATGAGAAGTGCGATGTGCCTGTGCGTCGGGTCGTGGCAGGCCCGGAAGGGCTGGGGCACGCCCCCGGCAGGAGGGAGAGCCGGGGCGGTGGGGGCTTGCCGTGTAGTTGGTGAAGGCGGCAACCCCCATCGCCCATCAAGAACTTGGATGGTGACAGGTCCCGCCAACAGAGAAACGGTTCCACAGGATGCCCCAGCACCTATGAGCGCCATCCGCACCACACGAGCTGCCCGACGCTCGGCCCGGGCACGACGTCCCTTCGCCATGAGCATGGTGAGCGGAGGCGAGGCGAGACATAAGGCTAGCTTTGACACACCCCCTACCTGGCATGCCAAAAATCGGATTTCGGGCTCCGCAAAACCCTTACGATCCGAACATAGGGAGATGTGTGAAGATCCCCTGCAGCCTCGTCCAACCTAGCTCGCCACTCAATGAACACAACAACAAACTCGCACGATGCTGAGGAAGAAGATGAACACACAGTTTACCCTGGTTCGGGCCGCTGCGAAGCGTAATACCCTACTCCTGCTTTGGCGGATTGCCTCTCAACGAGGTGGTGTGGATGAGCTTCTACAGTGTAGGGCCTCATGAGGGCTCCCTTTTAGGTGTTTAGGGACTCTCCGTGTCCTCTCTACGGTGCAACCTACCCTCTATATATAGCGGAGGCCCGGGTCCTCTTCCCTTATCACAATGGCGGTAAGGGATCCCATAACAGCCAAATTTGAAGGGGAACAGGAATACGTGCTCGCCCGGCCCAAAGGCGGTCTTCGTGTGCAAAGTGGTTGTCGATGGCGCAGGTATGTGCTCATTGATGACATTCGCCCTGCGGGGAGGGTGGTTGTGGTCTTGTTGCACCGGAGTGGAAACCTTTGGGGCTGATTTGGGAACCCGCGTACTTCCCTACTCCCTTTGCACCAAAGGGGAATTTGTGTCGTATGGCATGCTGGCGCCCGCCTGTCTTTCATTGCGTCACTCTTGATTCCTGAGGCCGGGCCTTGCATAGAGATCTCCGGCGCTCCGGAGGGGGCCTGGGGAGGCCCACCCCTTGCTGGTCCTGACGATGTTCTTCCTCGCGAGGCAAGGTCCCTTGAGCGGGCCTCATCTTGAGTGAGGCCACGCCCGACCATGTTCAGTCGACGAAGTGGGCCAAGCCATGGGCCGTAGGCAAGCAGGGCTGGGTACCACTGTTCCCAAAACGCCGATAGATATGAAAATTATAATAGTGCAAGAGTGCCATGGACTAAGCTAGAATCTGTGAATATTTTATTCAAGAGGAGAAGATAAAGTAATATAGGCTCTTTGTTAGATCAATACTAAAGCATATGAGAGCCAGTCAACATTTTCATTGCGGTCTTATCCTTGGTATGACTCGATAAAAGAAAGAGAATTTTAGAGAACCATAATGAATTACTTTTGGAGTTTTTAGTTTTTCATGAAGTAGCAAATAAAAGAAGGAAAAACAAAAACGAGAAAAACCATTTACACGAGAGAACTCTCAACAAGCAAAAGAAGAAATGAGAAATCTTTTTGGGTTTTTTAATACTACAACTAACTAAACTGAAAAGAAAAACCGAAAAGAAGCAAGTATTTTTGTATTTTTTTCAAAGTTTTTCAAACACACAAGAAGAAAGCAATAAAATAAATCTAGCATGGATAATACAATGAAAAAGTGTGAACACAGACGACTGGAATGAAATGTCTGAGGATGAAAATAATGTCGGTGGAAACACGTACTCCCCCAAGCTTAGGCTTTTGGCCTAGCTTGGTAATCACCATCCATAGCCTGGATAATAGTCTCAGTCATTATGAGGTGGAGGTCGCACCCCAGCGTCCCACTCCTGGGGTTCCTCCTCAGCCGCTGCTAGCCTGTTCCGATAAGCGGCGATGTCATCTGGCATAATTCTGTATCCGTTCCTGGAAATAGGATCAAACAAGGCAGGTGCAGGCAATGGGATAACGTCATGGGTTACTATGCTGAATACTAAATTGTAGCGAATATTATGGAAGAGATGAGCTTCATCCATAAATTGGTGATCCAGCAATGACCTGTGATCTAGATAAACCTTGGTCAAAAGATAATCATGTGGGCATATCTAAACTTTAAAATGACTCGCTAAACGAGTAGCATAAATGCCATCGTGTATCTTGCGCTTACTCTTGTTAAGGTGTAGGCGTCGTGTAATAATAGCTACTAAGCTAAAAGTATGATCATTGTCTAATGCACGGCATAATATGGCGAGGTCAGGGGCACTGAGTGCACCAACCTTTTCCTTAGCAGTTATACATTTTGTGATGAATAGAGCAAAGTAGTGCACAAAAGGAAATTGAAACTGGTAGCAGTGGACTTTGACACGCCTCTTTCATCACCCACTGATAAAGTGAGGAGAAAGTCCTCAAACTGTGCTAGTCTAGGCTCTCTTAATTCCCCGTCAGAAGGAATTAGACATATGTCACAAAAGTTGGCTAGTGATATCTTATAAGTTTCATCATAAAGATTAAACTACACCACTGGAGGATTATTCTTACCCAGAAAATGAAAACTTTGCACAAAGGAATTTCTAAGGATGTGGTGTTGGTCACACTCATCTGCGAGCAAGTTGGTCAGCCCAGCATTTTCAACAAATTGGGCAAACTCTTGATATAACCCAGCCTCCTCCATAAAGGAATTATGTGGCCATTCGCACGGTCGAACTTCCGCCCTCTTCGGATTGTTGAGGTCACTGTCTGATGATTCCCCAATGAATCCTTTCGAATTCTTCTTGGAGGAGTACTTCCTAAAGAAATTCATCTTATTTTCTACAAATAAATTTCTGAAAATTTGAGTCACCAATTTTTTTTAACTAAACTTAATAAGATTGATAGCAGCTACTCATAAGGATGCCTAAATACCATATCAAGCATTCAAACTACTTAGAACTCTAAGAATTCAACATGCCAGCTCATCTACAACATCACCAAGAGTAGCTAATTATTCTAAAAATAAAACACTAAATCAAAAACTAATTGGAGCAACGGGGGAGTTACATACCAAGAAGCAATCCCCTAAAACAGTTTCGAAAATGGGGCTTCGAGCAAAGAGATCAAAATTCACGGGTTCGTGAGTAAGAACACGAGAGAGGGAGAGAGAAGAGCAATAGTGATTTTTTTTCTGGAGTAGGAGACGACATGTGCTAAGGGAATAAGTGAGGGGACCCACGTGAGGCCCACCACCCACCAGGGCACGCCTCGGGTGTTTGGCGCACCCTGGTGTCTTGTCGGCACCAGGTGCAACATCCTCTAATGTTATTTGTACCAAAACAACAGAAATATTCAGGAGAAAACCGTGTTACATTTTCAGGGCATTTTGAGAACTTTTATTTTTGGGTCATTTTTTATTGCCTAGAGAAATCAGAAAACATGATAAACATGGCTTTTTATTTTATTTAACCAAGAAAAATGGAAAACAAAAACGGGGATATAGAGAGTTGTGTTTACTAAATTCATCAACTTCATACCTCTCAAAAATGATCCATTAATAAGGTTGATCAAGTCTTATTAATAACCACCTTCGATTTGCATGAAACAGAAGAACTTTCGTAAAACACTAAGTTATCTCAACGGGGATATGCATATCCCCAACTATAATTATATCATATTTCTTTTTGGCAGTAGGTAGAGGTAGATGAAAGCTTCCAATAGTGAGTGTCAGAGAATGCTCAATAACATTTACACCATTCACTTGTAATTGCTTCTTCGGAAAGTGCACCATATGCTCATTACCATTGATATGAAAAGTGACTATGCTTTTATTGCAATCAATAACAGCCCCTACAGTATTCAAAAAGGGTCTATCAAGGATAATCGACAAGTTGTCATCCTCGGGCATCTCAAGAGTAACAAAGTCCGTTAAAATAGTAACATTTGCAACAACAATGGGCACATCCTCACAAATACCAATAGTTATGGCAGTTGATTTGTCAACCATTTGCAAAGATATTTCAATAGGTGTGAGTTTATTCAAATCAAGTCTTTTATATAAAGATAAAGGCATAACACTAACACCAGCTCCCAAATCACACAAAGCGGTTTTGACATAATTTCATTTAATGGAGCAAGGTATAGTTGGTATTCTAAGATCTCCAAGTTTTTTGGGCACTCCATCCATAAAAGAATAATTAGCAAGCCTGGTGGATAATTCAACTTTGGGTATCTTTTGTTTATTAGTGATGATATCTTTCATGCATTTAGCATAAGGAGGCATCTTTAAGATATCAGTTATGTGGGTACGCAAAAGACTGACCTAATCATTTCAGCAAAGTGTTCAAGTTCTTCATCGTCCTTTTTCTTTGATGATTTAGGTGGAAAAGGCATGGGTTTCTGAACCCATTGCTCTCTTTCTTTACCATGTTTTCTAGCCACAATGTCCTTTTTATTGTATCGCTTATTTTAGGCTGTGAGTTATCAAGATCAATAGCAGGTTCTATTTCTACATCATTATTTAGTTCTTTATCATTACTAGGTTGAGTATACTCATGGACATCACTATCATTATCATTATCACTCTCGGCGTTCTGGGAACGGGGGTACCCAGACTTGCCTGCCTACAGCCTAGGGCATGGCCCACCTCATCGACCAAATGCAGCAAGGTGTGGCCCCACTCAGGACAAGGCCCTCGCGAGGGCCCAAGCCTGGCGAGGAGGGGCAGCACTAAGACCAAAAAGGGACATGCCTCCCTGGGCCCCCTCTGGAGGGGCGAAGATCTCTATGCAAGGCCCCGGCTCGGGAGTCCAGGGTGATGCAAGGAAGGCCAGGCGGGTGCCAGTATGCTAGGCAGCACAGTTTCCCCTTTGTTGCAAAGGGAGCAAGGACGTACGCGGGTTCCCAAAGCACTTCCGAAAGGTTTCCATTCCGCTGCAAGAAGACCACAACCACCAGTCCCGCAGGGGCGGATGTCATCGTTGAGCCCATCCCTGCGCTGTCGACAGCCACTTTGTAGACGAAGACCACCTTTGGGGAGGGCGAGCATGAACCCCTGTTCCCCATCATAATTGTTCGTTGTGGGATCCCTTGCCGCCATTTCGATAAGGGAAAAGGACCCGGGCCGCCGCTATATATAGAGGGTAGGCTGCTTCATAGAAGGGGGATCCACGAATTCCACCATCCACCAACCATCAAAGCACAAAGAGCCTCGAACACCACCAAGGGCCCTCAGGAGGTTCCGAAACACTGTACTTGTTCATCCACTTCACCTCCTCGAGAGGCAATCCACCAAAGGTAGGAGTAGGGTATTACGCTTTGCAGCGGCCCGAACCTGGGTAAACTGTTGTGTTCGTTTTCTTCCTCGTCATCGCGTGAGTTCTTTGTTGTGTTCAACGAGTAGTGAGCTAGGTTGGACGAGGTCGTGGGAGATCTTCGCACATGCCCCTGTGTTCGAATCTTTAGGGTTTTGCAGAGCCCGAAATCCGGCCTTTGGCGCGCCAGGTAGGGGGCGTGTCGGAGTCTCCCTCAAGCCAAGATCTCCTCCCACCTCACCGCTCCAATGTCTGATGCTCGCCGAGCCCACGCCGAGCGCCATGCCACCCGTGTCGCCCAGATGATGCTGGTGGGCCGCACCGGTGCACACAGGTCAGCTTCGCCTGTGGCGACCGCCGCCACAGGCCCTGACACCCATGAGAAACAAGACTCCTCCCAGCTGGTCACCATGCAGCACGACAGCCACACAACAACTCCATAGATTGTCCCAGCCTCCAGTTCATCCTCTCATGTTCGACAAGGGCCGGTACGCGGCCAGGGCATGCTCGCCATGGCTAACAAACTGCTTCCCTATCGCCCCACTCCCGACCACTACGATGACTGGCTTCAGTGCATCGTGCATCTCATCAGCACCGTCGGCGACGCTTCGGCGCTCTCCCACTCTCTTCGACCCCAACCGTCCCTGGTGCACGACATGGTACAAGGCGTGCAACCTCCGCCTCCACGATGCTATGCTGACCCCAAGCCCAGGTGAGAAGCGCACCCCCGTGACCGGCCTCGTTGTAATTGCATCTAGTGCCCCTTAGTGATTTTGGTGTATTGGAGACTTATAGGCTAAGGAAGTAATGTGTTTGTGAGTGTACATAGGCTCTATAGGTCAATGAGGAGTTAGATATATTTGGAGATTACTGACCCCTAAAAATGTATGTCTTCAACTCAAGACTTTGGTGAAGACTTTGGTATTCCCTGAAGACTTTGAAAATGAAGAAGTTGGTGTGACCTTGAAGATATGAATGAGGACTATGAAGCGTGAAGACTTTTGTTTTCGTAGTTTCATTTCCTTTCTTTGAGTAATAGGAAACACTGTACTATTAAAGGGGGCCGAGGTAATACTAAGGAAATTTCCATTTGATGCTCAACTCCAAAAGCTTCAACCTATCCAATCCTTCGAGTGAAGCCTTTGGAAATCTCTTGCAGTTCAGTCAAGTTCTTCAGTGAGAGAGATGATGTTCTTCTGGTCTCTGATGAAATTGATCTGACTGAGGAGTTAGGATTTCTCAAGTGCGAATTACCTACAAGTGATGAACATGATAAGCCTGCGGACTTTCATAGTTCGAAATTCCGACCGTTGTTGTGCTTAGCGCCAGCTATCCCCAATCATCTTATCCACACAACAGTCATATCATTGGGGGCATTTATGTCTTATCATTTCAGGTTGCACCCTGGCTATAAATTGCCACCCCCCACAACCACTAGTTGGTTGTTTGCTCCGAGAGAGAACTGACACTTGTCATTTGAGAGCAACCCACCCTCCGAGGACTTTGAGAGAAAATCATTAGTGAGGAGAAACCCAAATCCAAACCACCAAACCCAAAGTGATTGAGCATCACTGAAGAGATTGTTCCTGTGTGGAACCGACGCTTGTTACCTTTGAGGACTGTGTATCCTCCAAACGGTTAGGCGTCATGGTCTAGTGGATCCTGTAGTCAATTGGGGGTCACGGAGTGACGTTGGTCTAGAGCATCCAGCAGTTAATTGTGGATCGCCGGATGACCAGTTTGTGAGGGTTTTGGAAGTCTACCCTAAAGACTTACCCCAAGTCTTGGGCGAGGACTTTGTGACCTTAGCTCAAGGAGAATACGGTAAGGACTGTGTGTCCTGGGACTGTGTGTCCTCTGGTTTAAATACCAGGCCGCTCCAAACCAGATGTACGACTGTCACAGTAGTAGGAACTGGGTCATCAAACCATTGTCTTCATCGAGCTACCTGGTTCTGTTTCCTCAACCCCTCTATTCCTCGTATACTTGTTGATGAAATTGATTGTTACTGTTTGAAGAATTTGACTAAAGTGTTTCACAATTTCCTCACCTCAAATTCTTCAAGTTACCATGTTCCTCACCTGCTTATCGTGTATCATGCTACCTGTAATCTCTGCATGTTCATTTCATCATCATGACTATGTTGTTGCTATGTTTCTCATGCACTTGAGTACTTATTCTGCTGCTAGTTATTCAGCACATTTCAAATTCCTCAAGTTGAAATTCCTCGAGTGATGAATTTGTAAAAATCGCCTATTCACCCCCCTCTAGTCGATATAACGCACTTTCAATTGGTATCAGAGCAAGGTACTCCCTTGTTCTGTGTGATTTTGGTTTAACCACCTGGAGTTCTAGTTATGTCGACTACAGGTATGATCAAGGTTTCCGTAGGGTGTCCTACCTTCGACGGGACAGATTACCCCTACTGGAAGAACAAGATGCGCATGCATCGTGAGGCTATTGACAATGATGTTTGTTACTTTGTGGAAAATGGTGTTCCCCGCATTTCTCCGACTGTCACTACTGCTGATACGAAGAAATTCAAGCAACTTAATTCTCAAGCGAAGTATATCATTTGTGGCCATCTGACCAATGGTCAGTATGGCAGAGTGAGTGCATTGGAGTCAGCTAAGCTTATCTGGGATAGGATGTATAATGTCAACGAAGGTGTTTCCACTCAACATGACTCTCGTGTTGATGTTCTTCGCAATCTCTTCAACCGCTTCAAGAGACTCGACAATGAAAGTGTTCAGCAAACTTTTGATCGTCTCACTGATATCTCCAATGAGCTTCAAGTACTAGATGCTACTGATATCACCAACCATGAGGTGGTGAAGAAATTGCTAAGATCTCTTGATTCCTCATTCGATACTCTGGCTTTGATGATTCAAGAACGGGGAGACTACAAGTCACTTGATCATGCTGATATTCTTGAGAGACTCAATACTCATGAATTCCAACAAGCTGAGAAGAGAGACCTGTATGGCCAAGCTATGGAAGATCTCGTGCTCTAATGGCAAAAGCAATTTCCTCATCCAAAGGCGAAGATTCTGATAGTAGCCTTGTTGATCCTGAAGAACTAAGTCAGAAGCTAGCAATGCTTGTAAGGAAATTCTAGAAGTTCTCAAGGAAAGGTGGATTTGGAAAGTCATCAAAAGGTGCCTTGAGGAAATCAGGTTCCTCATATGACTACAAGAAGAGAACTTGCCACAAATGCAAGAAATCTGGTCACTTCATCTCGGACTGTCCTCTCTGGGAAAAAGAATCAAAGAAGAAGAAGAAGAAGTACAGAGATGACAGTTCTGATGACTCGAAGAAAAAGAAGAAATCTTCAAAGTCCTCATCTGCAAAGTCCTCATCTTCAAAGTCCTCAATGCACAAGAAGAATGGTTTCAGAAAGGCTCGGGCTTTCATTGGCAAGGAAACGGACTCAGCAGAAGAATCTAAAGAATATGAAGAAGAGGAAGAATCTGAGGTGGAATCTGAATCTGGTGTCGCTAGCCTTGCTCTCACTACTGCTTTCGTCAACAAGTCCACCTTCAACAATGAAGAAAATGACTACTCCAACGACTCTGATGTCAGCAATGATGATTATGCTCCCACCTATTGCTTCATGGCTAAAGGTTCCAAGGTACATAATCATCACTCCTCCTCTAAATCAAGTGATGGTGAATCTAATGAATATGTGAAACCTAGCTATGCTAAACTTGCTAATATTGCTACTAGGCAACAAAGTGCACTTGAAAATCTTGAGAAAATGCTAGACGAAAGCGATGATCTGTTGAATGAGGAAGTGGATTGGACTCAAACTCTGTCTGACGATCTCAAAAGTGTTCAGAGTCATCATAATGCTCTCTTAGCCGATCATGAGAAGCTTTCTTGTGAATTTCTTCAAAGAGAGCAAGATCTTGAGAAACTAAGGGTGTCACATGAGGATCTCCAAAGGAAAAACGATTCCTTACTGGCTCAACAGATCAGTACCGCTCAGGAAGATTTTGTTCCACCTTGTTTGAAATGCATCAAACGTGAAACTGCTAATTCTTCACCTGAATGTTCAAATGCTTCTATTGCTGCAAATTCTTCAACTATTCCAGTGGTCACAAATTCCTCATCTGAGGATACCTCAAGTATCACTGACGAAAATGCAGGATTGAAGGACTTGTATGTGACAGGCATGTACAAAAGTCTTAAAAGGCATCAAACACTTTGTGATGTCCTCAAAAAGCAGATTCTGAACAGGAACCCTAGGAAAGAGGGTATTGCCTTTGAGAGGAAACTCAATGCTGATGGATTCTACTAGACACCTGAGTAGTACCCCAAATCCTCATGGGTTGCTACGAAAGGACCTCCTATAGATCCTGTTGGGAAACGTCACATGGGAAAAAAATCCTACGCTCACGCAAAACCTATCCATGGTGATGAGCATCTACAAGAGGGAGAGCGGATCTACATACCCTTGTAGATCGCTAAGTGGGAGGCGTTAAGAAACGCGGTTGGTGTAGTCGAATGTCTTCACGATCCAAATCGCCGAGCGTCTCGCGATCCAATCACGATCCGTCCCGATCAAGCACCGAACGGACGACACGTCTACGTTCCGCACACGTACAACTTGATGACGATCTCCTCCTTCTTGATCCAGCAAGAGGGGGCATAGAGGTAGGCGTGTTCTCCGGCGGTGTGACGGCCCCGCGGCGATGGTGGTGGAGCAATTCCGGCAGGGCTTCGCCTAAGCACTGCAGAAAACCGATCTAGAGGAGAAACTATGCACTAGAGTAGAGGGCAGCACGTGACTGAAAAACTAGTGCCAAAAACCCTAAAACCTCTAGTATATATAAGAGGAAGAGAGGAGGAGGCTTGGCCCTCAAGATGCCAGCCCTAGGCTTCGGCCAAACCAAGGAGGAGAGGAGGAATCCTCCTCCAATCCTAGTAGGACTAGGACTCCTTCCTTTTTTGCCTTTTTTGACTTTTTCCACCTTTTCTCTTTGGGCTTTTCTTCCCAGCCCTAGACTTCCACCAGCCCACTAAGTGCTGGTATTCACTCTCCCACAGCCCATGTAGCCTCTTGGGTCGAAATACCCCTCCCGATGGTCTCCCGATACACTACCAGCACTCCCGGTACACTGCCGATGAGCCCGAAACTTTTTCGGTGACCAAAATAGGACTTCCAATACATCAATCATTACCTCCGGACCATTCCGGAGCTCCTCGTGACGTCCGGGATCTCATACGGGACTCCGAACAACCTTCGGTCACCACCATGCATAACTCTATACTACCGAAACGTCACCAAATCTTAAGTGTGCAGACCCTGTGGATTCGAGAACTATGTAGACATGACCGAGACACCTCTATGGTCAATAACCAATAGTGGGACCTGGATGCCCATATTGGTTCCTACACATTCTACGAAGATCTTTATCGGTCGAACCTCTATGTCAAGGATTCAGTTAATCCCGTATGATGTTCCCTTTGTTCTTCAGTATGTTACTTGCCCGAGATTCGATCGTCGGTATCTCCATACCTAGTTCAACCTCGTTACCGGCAAGTCTCTTTACTCATTCCGTAATACAAGATCCCGTGACTAACACTTAGTGACATTGCTTGCAAGGCTTATTGTGATGTTGTATTACCGGGTGGGCCCTGAGATACCTCTCCGTCACATGGAGTAACAAATCCTAGTCTTGAGCCATGCCAACCCAACAGACACCCTCGAAGATACCTATAGAGCACCCTTATAGTCACCCATTTATGTTGCAACATTTGATACACACAAGGCACTCTTCCGGTGTCCGTGAGTTGCATGATCTCATGGTCATAGAAACGTATACTTGACATTCAGAAAACAGTAGCAATAAACTGACACGATCATATGCTACGTTTGTAGTTTGGGTCTTGTCCATCACATCATTCATCTAATGATGTGATCCCGTTCAAATGACATCACATGTCAATGGCCAGGAAACCTTAACCATCTTTGACCAACAAGCTAGTTCACTAGAGGCATACTAGGGACAAAGTGTTGTCTATTTACCCACACATGTAATGTGTTTCCAATCAATACAATTATAGCATGGATAATAAACGATTATCAGGAACAAGGAAATATAATAATAAACACTTTATTTATTGCCTATAGGGCATATTTCCAATAGATCCATCCACTTTATCTGGCTTTACTTGTGAAACTTCATATTCCTCTGATGAGTCACTTGACTCCAACTACAATTTTTTCAAAAATCAGAAAGGTGAATTATTTGCCAGATTTGTTGGAACTAACTGCAGGAACGGTTCACCTATGAAGAACATCTGGGTTCCCAAGAGCTACCTACAAAATCTTCAAGTGAATGTCCTCACTACACCACTCATGAAGAACAGGAACCCCAGATCAAATTCTTCACTTGGACCATATTCCTCAAATGGTCAAAAATACCATTCTCGTGCTAATGCATCTGTTTCGCAGGGAAAATCTAAGAGTTCTGGATATGTGCATTATTCTTCAAATCATTATGTTCATAAGTCCTTGAAGAATTCCTCTGCTTATTCTAATGAGTACTGTAACCCTCGTCCTGTGAAACAAAGCGCACTTGCTTCAATGCCTCCTTTCTCATATGGTGCTCGCGGAATGATGAAATCTTTGCCACCCCTCCACATGTGGGTGGTGAAGAAAATGAACTAATTTCTTATGTAGGTTCAGGTCTCCAGATGAACTTGAACGTCTGATGAATTTGCTAGAGACCTGACGAAATGCTTGAAAGGACGCAAGCTAACCATGTAGAAATGAATTCCTCATTTCTCACGTCCTCGCACTACTTTACTTACTACGTTGTGTGATGAAATTCTGTCTGATGAAATTTATGTCATATTCTTCACTCTGAAGCATATGAGTTCATAAGTTGTACTAATTCATCTGCAGGATGAACCTCCAAAAGCTACTGAGTGGGTCCTCGATAGTGGATGCACAAACCACATGACTGGTGACAAGAATCTACTGATGAATCTGCCACTTGCTCCATCTCATCTGAAGCTATCACCTATGCAGACAAAGGAAAAACCAAGGCATTGGGTCTAGGTAAGGTTGCAATCTCAAAGGACCGAACCATGGATAAGGTGATGTTAGTCGAATCCCTCAGGTTCAACCTTATGTCTGTCTCAATGCTTTGTGATCTTGATATGGATGTCATATTTGGAAAATATCGTTGTGTCCTCATCATGGAATCTGATAATTCCAAAGTCTTCGAAGGCTTTAGGAGAGAATACTTGTATATTGTTGATTTCTCTACAGGTCCTCGGACTACCACATGCCTACTTGCAAACTCCTCAAAAGGCTGGCTGTGGCATCGACGACTTGGACATGCTGGTATGAGGAACTTGCACACACTCGTGAAGAAAAAGCACGTCATTGGCATTGAAGGTGTCAAATTCCTCAAGGACCTCCATGAACTTCGGCATCAAGATCAAGCATATCAGGAGTGATAATGGGACTGAGTTCAAGAACACCAATCTTGATGAATATCTTGATGAACTTGGTATTACTCATGAGTTATCTGCCCCATATACTCCTCAGCAGAACGACATCGTGTAGCGCAAGAATAGGACTCTTGTTGAGATGAATCGCACCATGCTCGATGGATACAAGACTCATCGTCGCTTCTGGCCTGAGGCAATTGATATTGCATGCCACATCATCAACAGGGTATATCTTCACAAATTCTTCAAGAAGACTTCGTATGAACTTATGACTGACAAGAAACCCAATGTAAGTTATCTGAAAGTCTTCAGTGCAAAATGCTGGATTAGAGATCCTCACCATAGTTCTAAATTTGCACCGAAAGCACATGAAGGTTTTATGCTTGGTTACGGAAAGGACTCGCACACCTACAGAGTCTTCAACACCTACCGCCACAAGGTTGTTGAAACTGTAGATGTGTGGTTTGATGAAACTGACGACTCACAAAGAGAGAACCTGCATTCTGTGCTAGATGAACAATCTCTTGAGGAATCCATTAAGCTGAATGCTACTGAAGATGTCATACCCACTGAGGAAGTCATTCCAATGAATGAAGGCATTCGTGCTAATACACCTAAAGAAAATGGTGCTGAAGAAAATCCTCAGCCACGTCAACCTGCTCATCCAAGAGTTGCAAATGAAGTGCAGATTGACAAAATCATCGATGACATCAATGCACCAGGTCCCCTCACTGCTCAAGAGCTTCACATTTGACTAACTTTTGTGGGTACTTTGCTTTTGTCTCTATCATAGAGCCCACCAAAGTTGATGAAGCATTCAAGCAGCCTGAGTGGATTCAAGCTATGCAAGAGGAATTGCATCAATTCAAGCTTAACAATGTGTGAGAACTTGTCAAGCGGCCAGATCCTCGCAAGTATAACATCGTAGGTACCAAGTGAGTCTACCGCAACAAGCAAGATTAAAATGGCCTTGTGGTAAGAAATAAGGCTCATATTGTAGCACAAGGCTACACACTGGTTGATGGAATTGACTTTGATGAAACTTTTGCACCTGTAGCTAGACTTGAAGCTATTCGCATATTACTTGCTTATGCTAACCATCATGATATCATCTTATATCAAATGGATGTGAAAAGTGCATTCCTCAATGGTAAGCTTGAGGAAGAAGTATATGTTGCTCAACCCCCAGGTTTTGAAGACCCTAAGCATCCTAACAAAGTCTTCAAACTCAACAAGGCCCTCTATGGCCTCAAGCAGGCCCCTCGGGCGTGGTACGACACTTTGAAGGAATTCCTCATGAAGAAAGGCTTCAAACCCGGTTCACACGACCCAACTCTTTTCACAAAATCCTATGACAATGAACTGTTCATATGCCAAATATACATAGATGATATTATCTTTGGCTGTACCGACAAACGTTACAGTGATGAATTTTCCTATATGATGAGTGAAGAATATCAAATGTCTATAATTCGTTAGCAAGACAATGGCATCTTCATATCTCAAGAGAAATACCTCAAGGATGTTCTGAGGAAATTTGACATGCAAGATTGCAAAAGCGTCAAAACTCCAATGCGTTCAAAAGGCCACCACTGCACTGAAAAAAATGGTACAGATTTCGATCGGAAGGTATATCACTCCATCATTGGCTCATTATTGTATCTATGTGCATCTAGGCCTGATATTATGCTGAGTGTTTGTATGTGTGTCTGATTCCAAGCAACACCGAAGAAATCATGCCATAAGGCTGTGAAACATATTCTTTGATACTTAGCTCACACACCAACGCTTGGATTATGGTATCCCAAGGGCTCAAATCTTCAGCTCGTCGGATACTCTTATGCTGACTATGCTGGAGATCATATGGATCGCAAGTCAACCTCAGGCACATGTCATTTCCTTAGACGATCCTTAGTATGTTGATCCTCAAAGAAGCAGAACTGCGTGTCACTATCTACTGTTGAAGCTGAGTACATTGCTGCTGGTTCATGTTACGCTTAGTTGCTGTAGATGAAGCAAACCCTCAAGGACTATGGCATCAAGTTGAAGAATGTGCCTCTCTACCGTGACAACGAGAGTGCCATCAAGATTGCTTACAACCCAGTTCAGTATTCCAAGACCAGGCACATCCAGATTCGTCGTCACTTTCTTCGAGATCGTGTACTCAAGGGCGACATTTCCATCGACCACATCCCTACTGAAGAACAACTAGCCGATATCTTCACAAAGCACTTGGATGAAAAGATATTTTGCAAGTTGCGGTGTGAGCTAAATATCTTAGAATCTTCGAATGTTCTTTGAAAAAGGACACACATCCTAACACTTATGCAAAATTGATGACTTAGATGTGCAACACACGAAGTAACGTTTTTCTTCAATCAATGAAGAATAACCCTCTAAGTGTGAAGAAATTAATGAAGAATTTGATTCTCAGAACCCTACGACAATTGTACGCGGTGTCTAAAGTCATCATTCTTATACGGTGGGTCACACCACCAACCATAGTTGAAATTCTTCAAAGTTGAGTTTTTTCTCATTATGCAAATTCTTCAAATTTTCAACTTCCTCAAGTTTGCAAATTACTCAACTTTTCAAATTCATCAACTTTTCAAATTCTTCAAACTATGAAACTCATCTTCTTCATTGACTATATACATATATATTTGAGTTTTCAATGTCCTCAACAGCATTCACTTATCGTTAGTTCTTCAAGTTGATTTTCATCTAAGTGAATGTGATCGGACCATTTCCCCCTCTAAGCTAAGCTCAACCCAGTCTGTTCACAAATTCTTCATATGCGTTCTACTTTGAAACTCGTTCAAAGTCTTCAATGTGACCATGATAGCTGAAGAATTTGCGGACATAAACTTTAAAAGTTTTACTGTCAAAAATTTTGGCGTTTCCCGCTCAAACTGTTCTGATTCCCATGACTGGATAACCCACGATCCTCCACTATCGCCACTACTTAGTACGTGGGTGACACATGTCGCGTGGAGAGCAAGGGTCACGAGCAATCTGGTCCAAAATCTTTGGACAGATTGGTTTTCACCTCCGATATAAATACGCCTTCCCTTTCATTGTGCCTGGTTACTCCTCAATCCTACTCTCTCCCGAGCTCCGACCTAGCACTGCCAGTAAAATCATCGTCGCCGGTGTGGAAGAGCTTCACTGCCTCAGCCTCGCCGTCGTCGTACTCGCATCGGCCACGGAAGTCTTCACCCCGCCGCCGCTATAGCTGTCTCCCTCTGCCGAGCTAGGGCGTGGGAGATCTGGACTGACGAACATCCTCGATTTCATCTCACAGCTCATCGTGTTCTTCACTAGGGTAAATAAAATCTGATTTTATTGCCCTTGTTTGATCTTCAAGTTTTCCTCAATTTCCTCAAAGGTGTTTGTTCTTCAAGAATCTCATTCTAAAGCACCTTACATGTTCATGCACTTGATGTTTTTCCCTAAGTTATGATTTTCTTCAAGATTCCTTAGTTGTGTGGATCCTCAAAATTTGCACAACTCTAGAACCTAAGACAAAGAACACTTAGTGAAAATCATGAAGACACCCATGGTCAAATTCCTCACACTTGATGTTATTGAAAAACTTCTAGGAATGCACATGACCTCTTCAAATTCCTCGCACCTATACTCTGTTCACAGGTACAAACATGTACGTTGATGAATCACTAGGTTCTCATCAACTTAAGTCATTTGCAGCATTTCTTGAGGAAAAACTGTGCACTTCTTCAAAATCTTCAAGTGTTCAGAATCCCCAGCCGAAGAAAATGGATGATGGAAAGAAGCCACAGAAAGGTGGAAAGAAACCTGATGTGCAGACTACCTTTGAGATACCTGATGACCAGTATGAGGAATAGTGCATGCCAGATGAAGAAATTCATGGCAAAGAAACAACAAAGAAGAGAAAGATCCGCTTGTAGAAAATTAAGAGGAGACAGGCAAAGGAGTGGAAAGAATATCACTATGTCACTCCCAAGTATATGATGAAATTCGCAGTTAAAACCCCTGCAGTAGGCCACCCTTCGCTCCAAATCAAATAGCTAGTCCCACTAGTCTCAATACTGGTAATGACTTTCCTCATGAATGGGAAAATAGCAAGCCAAGATTGCTAAGAAAGAAAAAGAGGCTGTGAAGAAATTCAAGGAAGACTCTGTTGTTGCTGCTGCTTGAGCCTCTGCAAGTGCTCCAAAGAAATCAATTGTGAAGAGATCTGCTGTGAAGTCACAGTCTTCAATGTCAAACTCATCGCTACAGATTCCTCAAGCAAAGACTTCAAAGGCCTCAGCCGTTGGTTCAGTAGCTGCTCAGTCTTCTGCTACTGCTGCTGAGTCCTCAACTCTTGTGCACCTTGCATCATGTCAGAGGATAGACGGATTCTCAATTGCTTCAGGGGCATCAGCAAGTTCTTCAGCCCAACCACATTCCTCAACCAGTGCCTCTCTGATGAAAATGAAAGCTACTACTGGACGAGGTACTCGACCAAGTCCTCAACCAAACAAAGTGGTGTTCAAAATACCATCAGATTCTTTAGATGAAGTTGATGATGAGGAACTTGAGAGGCAATCATCATAAAGAAGCAAGAATGAGTGGCCCAAGCAAAGGGCACTCAAATTCCTCTATGCCTGGATCCTAAGATGATGCTGAACTTCATTGACATCTGGCACAAGGATCCCAAAACTCCAATTGATGATTTGAAACTGCCTCCTGGTCCAGATCACGTCCTCACTGCCTTCATAGTTGAAGAAAAGTGGAAATATGAGAAGTCCAGACAAACCAAGAAGGCCCAGTACAAGAAAGAGCACTACTTGAAGAACAATGTTCTGAGGCTTTCTCCTAAGGAACTTGTGAAGATGCAGTCTGTAATCAAAAACCTCAGTGATGAATTTAATAGATACTAAGCTGATTGGCAAGGCGCCAAAGTTCGTTTTGTCAAAGTGGCTAATAAAACCATCAAAGACCATAACTCAAGGGTTACAGCTTGATCGCAACCACAAATTCCTCACGCCAAAGAATCTGCTCAGCTTTCTTATGAAACTGCTCCCGTAGCTAAAGAAACTCAGGCCGCTGAAGAACATACCAGGACAACCTCCACTGTTGTGCCTGAAGAAACTGACAGGCCAGCTGAAGTTTTTGCTGCGCCTGAGGAAATTGATATCACAAGGGCGACTGCATCAGTCGTGCCTGAAGAAAATGCTCCTCCTTCACCCTCTACTGAAACTGCTAAATCCTCAAGGGTGAAGACAATCAAACTTCCTTCTGCATCAAAAGCGAAGAAGTCCAAGGCTGCGGAGAAGAAGGCACTAAAGAGAAAGGCATCAACAAAAGTTTCCTCGGCAGTTAAGAAATTGAAGACACTACCAATTTATTCAACAGAACCGTTTGATGCAACGCCTATCATCTCCGTACCAGCTTATACAATAGTGCCATTTGGTGTTGACTATGTCATCCCAAATGATGATCAAGAAGAAAAGGCTCAATCTGCTGCTACCTCAGAGCAGATTGATGAAGAAATTAAAGTGTAAGCAAATGCTTCAACTCCACATGTATCATCGCCCCAACCTCAGTTGACTGCCGAAGAGGCCGGCGTTGAAGAAATTGATGAGGACGTGGACATTGGCAACACAACCCCTGTCATCAATGTGAATATTGGGAAGCTGCTCACCCAAATTCCCCAATGACCACTCCTTTGTCACAAATTCCTCAGTCTCCAGCCCAGACTGAATAAATTGAACCAGGATCTAATGACTTTGCTGCCATTGCTACTGAAGAGATCCCAGCTGCATCAGCTGATGAAATTGCTGCTCCAACTGCCACTAAGGAAACTGCTGCGCAAATTCCTCAGTCTAAAGAAGTTCCTCCTATGCCTAAGGAGATTGTGGGGTGCTTCAAGTCAAACCATCAGCCAAAGCCATGAATGCCATTCAAAGGATCAAAGCGCCCCAAATTCATCAAAACAAATTTCTTCAATGAGCACATTTTCTTTGATGGACCAAATCCATATCACTCAGCTAGGGCGGGTCGCACCAGGTCCTGGATTTCAACATAGATGAACTATTATGCATCAGTCCTTTTTGACAAGAAGAAAGTCTTCGAGCACCATCAAATTCCTCATGTGGATATGGAAACAATCCCATCCTTAACACCAGTGCTCGTAGTTCTTCACAATGTAGGAATTCTTCCGTTCTATGTTGATATCTGCGATTCAAATGAAGAGCTAATTCTTTAATTCTATGCCACTTTGCACATCACAGGTGATGCTTCTGACATCAATTCATGGGTCTTGGATTGGATGACTGGATCACCCATTATGTTGCACTAGCCTCTGAATTGCTTTGGTCAGTCCCAGTTCCAATTCCTTTAGAAGATGCCCGCTGCCTGTTTGATGAACCTGCTCTGCCCGACCATATGATGGAAGTGCTGATGAAACCACTGGCTCCTGGAAAACCTCAAAGGACCATCTTCCTTGTGAAGGATATGCTCTATGTGCCCAGGACGGTTTATCGCATCCTCACCAAGACCCTTTGTCCTCAGAAGGGTCACAACTCTGAAGAAGAATAAGTTGAGGGAATCATGAAGAACATGCTATTCAACATCATTCATGGGATTCCCATCAACTATCACGACTTGTTCATGAGGACATTGGCCAATGCAGCATTAACCCCATTTGAATTGAAGCCTTATGCTCCCTGGATCCTGAAATTAATCAGATCAAGGTCTTTAATTCCCTTCAAAGCTGACTTCCAAAATGACTTCGGCTTTCTACCCCCGATTGAAGTCCTCAAGAGCACAATTGCCTAAGTTGAAGGAATAGGCAAAGTTGTCATTGATGAAGGTACTCGTCCATTGGATGGTCAGTTTCGCAAAGTTGCATCTTACTCCACCAATGATGACACTACTACCCAGGACTTTGCTGCAAAAGCCTCAGCGCAAAAGCCTCAAGATTCTACCCCTCGTGTGATGATTGATCGTGAGCTTCTCATAAGTATTCATCAAAAGGTTGACCGCAATCACATGCGGGTGAAGCGTCAGCTTGCTTCCATTATTCGGAACATGACTATGACACAGAACTCTGTGAGGAAAAATCACTACTATGTGCATGAAATCTTTGATCGCACATGGGCCATTCCCGTACATCTCAAGACTCCTGAGGAACTCAAAGACATAGAATTTCAGCAAAACTTTGACTGGTCTCATCCTCCTCAGAAGAAATTCAAGAAAGTTCAAGTTCCTCAGCTAGTTACAAGTTCATATTCTTCATAGCGTGAGACGGATGAAGCTAAGGATATTGATGACACTTCAACCGGCCCTGCATTGACAAACGACCCCGACACCATTGGCGCTCCTTCCTCACCAACAAGATGAAATTCTTCAAGGGTCAACAGTTCTCACTTTTTCGTCCCTTTTAGTCTTCGATGACAAAGGGGGAGAAAATTTGAGTTATTCTTCAAGCGGGTCTCTATATATGGGTTGTTTTTGTTTAAGTTACAACTCTTGCTCTTCTGAAGCTTTTGTTGGTTGAGTTGTGAACTTAAGTCTGATGGTGGTCTGACTCTTTTGAACTGCTTTCCGCATGCTTATTTCCTCAAGCACCTTAATGCATGCATGCTGAATATCGCCAGACACCATTTTCATCATGAATTTCAAATTCTTCATATCACATGCTCAAATGTGTGTATGAATTACAAGATATAGGAGGAGTTCTCCATGTTTTTAACCTGCCATGTGCATTTGCAGTCCAAAGCAAATTCCTCAAATATGCACATCTTCAAGGGGAGTTCTTCTATATCTTGCAAACAAATTCCTCAAACTCAGTACTTAAACTTCATATTATTATCCCCATTGAAAACTTAACCTATTTGTCATCAATCACCAAAAAGGGGGAGATTGTAAGTGCATCTAGTGCCCCTTAGTGATTTTGGTGTATTGAAGTATTATAGGTTAAGGAACTAATGTGTTTGTGAGTGTACACCGGCTCTATAAGTCAATGAGGAGTTTGATATATTCAGAGATTACCGACCCCTAAAAATGTATGTCTTCAACTAAATACTTTGGTGAAGACTTTGCTGAAGACTTCGGTATTTCGTGAAGACTTTGAAAATGAAGAAGTTGGTGTGACCTTGAAGATATGAATGAGGACTCTAAAGCGTGAAGACTTTTGTTTTCGTAGTTTCATTTCCTTTCTTTCAGTCATAGGAAACACCGTATTGTTAAAGGGGGCCCAGGTAATAATAAGGAAAAATTTCAACTAATGCTCAACTCCAAAAGCCTCAACCTATCAAATCCTTTGAGTGAAGCCTTTGGAAATCTCTTGCAGTTCAGTCAAGTTCTTTAGTGACAGAGACGATGTTCTTCTGGTCTCTGAAGAAATTGATCTAACTGAGGAGTTAGGATTTTGCCAGTGTGAATTGCCTACAATTGAGGAACATGATAAGCCTGAGGACTTCCATAGTTCGAAATTCCGACCGTTGTTGTGCTTAGCGCCAGCTGTCCCCAATCATCTTATCCAGATAATGGTCATATCATTGGGGGCATTTATGTCTTATCATGTCAGGTTGCACCCTAGCTATAAATTGCCACCCCCCATAACCACTAGTTGGCTGGATTCTCCGAGAGAGAACTGACACTTGTCATTTGAGAGCAACCCATCCTCCGAGGACTTTGAGAGAAAATCATCAGTGAGGAAAAACCCAAATCCAAACCACCAAACCCAAATTGATTGAGCATCATCAAAGAGATTGTTCTTGTGTGGAACCGATGCTTGTTACCTTTGAGAACTATGTATCCTCCAGATGGTTAGGCTTCATGGTCTAGTGCATCCTGTAGTAAACTGGGGATCACGTAGTGACCTTGGTCTAGAGCATCCAACAGTCAATTTTTGATTGTCGGGTGACCAGTTTGTGAGGGTTTTGCAAGTCTACCCTAAAGACTTACCATGAGTGTTGGGCGAGGACTTTGTGACCTTACCTCAAGGAGAATACGGTAAGCACTGTGTGTCCTCTGGTTTAAATACCAGGCCGCTCCAAACTAGACGTACGACTATCACAGCAGTTGGAACTGGGTCATCAAACCATTGTCTTCATCGAGCTACCTGGTTCTATTTCCTCAACCCCTCTATTCCTCGTATACTTGTTGATGAAATTGATTGTTACTGTTTGAAGAATTTGATAGATGACTTTCACAATTTCCTCACCTCAAATTCTTCAAGTTACCTTGTTACTCACCTGCTTATCCTGTATCAAGCTACATGTAATCTGTGCAAGTTCATTTCATCATCATGACTATGCTGTTGCTATGTTTCTCATGCACTTGTGTAATTATTCCGCTGCTAGTTATTCATAACATTTCAAATTCCTCAAGTTGAAATTCCTCAGTGATGAATTTGTAAAAATCGCCTATTCACCCCCCTCTTGTCGATATAACACACTTTCACTCGCGAACCAAGGGCGAGGCCAGGAGATGAAGTATGCTGCCAAGTGGTTCCCCGGCCGCGCCGACATACACGCATTCCCTACCCTGCCGACTCAACGTCGCGGCTGGGCAGCGCTCGAGACGGCCCCATAGGAGCGGCAAGACCAGGTCGCCCTCACGCACGCAGCACCAATTGAGCCGGTGTGGTGCCTTGCCATCACCCCGGAGCTCT
Organism: Hordeum marinum; assembly: GCA_022496015.1. Lineage (NCBI taxonomy): Eukaryota > Viridiplantae > Streptophyta > Magnoliopsida > Poales > Poaceae > Hordeum > Hordeum marinum. The sequence goes on along the minus strand of CM039674.1, from coordinate 430,525,542 downwards.
ACCCGGCTGCATGGCTCGGCGAGTTCAAGCCTAACCTGCCCCCGCCTTACGATGGCACCCCAGACCCAGCCGAGTTCCGACAGCTCTACTCGCTGAGTATCCAGGTGGCAGGAGGAGATGACAAGGTCATGGCATGCTGGTTCCCCATGTCGCTCAAGGGAGGCACACTCTCTTGGATATTCAACCTCCCGAAGGCATGCAACACCTCCTAGGATGGTCTGCGCAAGCGCTTCATCGCCAACTTCCAAGACACCCACTTCCGCGCGCCCATCGTGAACGATCTGCGGTGTATTAAGTAGCTGGATAGGGAGACCCTGCACAAGTTCATACAATGTTTCACGACCACGCGCCTCAAGATCCCCAAGGTGTCGGACGAGGCTATCATTTCGGCCTTCACCGACAGAGTCACTAAGCTCAAAATGAAGGAGGAGCTCACCATGAACGATGAATTGTGCTCAGCCTTGGAGCTGTTCAACCCGGCGAACAAGTGCGCCAAGGTCGAGGAGGGCCGCCTATCGCTTCACGGGCCTCCGGCGGCGGAGCCAGAACAGAAGAAGAGCAAGGCCAAGGAAGCAAAGTACAAGGCCCCGGCGGTGCTTGCGGCCGAACCTGAGGCAAAGCGCAGCCAGGGAGAAGAACAATCGGGAGGAAGGCCGACTTGCATCTTCCATGGCACCAACAACCACGACACCGCCGACTGCCAGGAACTCCGACTGATCCGTGCCGAGCACTTCGGCAGGCGCCCCGGCCCAGGCGACCGTGGCTTCGGATGCGGCGGTGGCCGAGGTGGAGGCCGCTGGGACAACTGGGATCCACATCAGGGGTGGCGCAATCATCCTTAGGAGGACCGCTGGTGCGAGCTGCCTCGGGAGGGCCACTGGTGCGATGACCCTCCGGAGGGGTCACGATGCGGTCAGCCTCGTGAGGCTCGCCCACATGAGGCTAGACTACCTCTGTTGCCTCCGCCGCCCAGAAGAAAAGAGGAAGATAGGCAGGCCGATGGGGCTGGGGGCTTCCAGGAAATCGGGGCGGTGACTTGTATCTTGGGCGGCGCCCAGGCCCCAGCATCGAACCGTGCCTTCAAGCAATTTGCACGGGAGGTGGATGCGGCTCTCCCGAAGCCTGAAGCGATGTGCCCCCTCAATTGGTCCCAGACAGCCATCACCTTCGACTCAAGGGATCAGCTCATGTGTTCATTTATGGCCAGCAAGCTCCCCATGCTGTGTACCCCAACCATCAGCAACGTCCTCGTCACAGAGACCCTCATCGACAGTGGGGCGGGGCTCAACATTCTCTCGATCGAGACCTTCAAGATGCTCCAGGTGTCGTACAAACAGCTCATGCCAACTAAGCCCTTCTCGGGGGTCATAGACGGGTCCACTGTATGCATCGGGCAGGTGCCACTGCCTGTCACCTTCTACGGATGCAAGAACTACCACACTAAGATCATCGTCTTCGACATCGCGCACATCCACCTTCCGTACAACGCGATCCTTGGGTACCTAGCTCTCGCCAAGTTTATGGCAGTAACCCACCATGGCTAACTCTTCCTCAAGATGCCAGGGAGTGATGACGTCATCACCATTGCTTGCGATGGGAAGGATGCCGTCTGTACCCTCAAGCGTGCTTACCGCGCTGCGGCGGCCGAGCGCTCGAATGACGAGGAAGACGCACTACCTCATGAGGACCCACGCAAGGAGAGGAAGCAACTCACCCCACCTCCTATCGCCTAGGAAAGCACGCTCGACGCCCCTCTTGGGCCAGGCCCGGGCGCTCCCACCGGGGAAATTTCTGGCTTGGTTAGTGAGGCAAGGGAGGCGCACGAGCACAACCTGAAAGCATGCTCCGACATGCGCCAGCTCGAGCTGGGATCACGGCGCATGGGGCCCAGTTCACAAGAGTCCGTCCTCAGAGCGATCGAAGAGCCTCGGGGAGCCCTGGTCGTGCGAGATGGAGGCTGCCCCGCACCTCCAATCGCAGTCGCCGTCGTCGGCACGGTCGATCAGCTGCACATCTACGTCAACGCTCTCACGATTGATAGGGCCGCGGCTCAATGCCCCTTCTGGCCAGCGCGCGCCGATCATGGATGGGTCTAACCGAACACCTATGTCCGCATGCCCTTTGAGCTGGCAAACTCAGGCGTCACCTTCCAGCGCCTTCATTAAGCCATGCTCATGCCTCTCTTGGCAAGGTGCAACGAGGAGCTGGAGGAGGTGCTCGGACCAAGCGAAGGTTCCGGGCCTCAGGAGACGACGTACCCATGAAGGTCGCGCTCATGGAAGCGGGAGATTGGGTAATGATGGTGGCCGCGGCTCTTCACCGGCATGGCCGCCAGGTGACTTTTTGTTGGCTGTTGCCAGGTAATCTTTTGGTTCACTCTGTCAGAGGGCACCCATAGGGCCACATGATCTTCAAGTGGTCACGAAACGCCCCTGTTGTCGCTTCGTTTATGCATATTTCAATAGTTTCTTGTGCACCTATTCTATTTCCTCACGTTCTACCTTACTTGTATCGCTGGGCGGTCGACCCCTCGCTTGGGGGCTCTGACCATAGTGCATCGCCTCAGCATGGAGTCTCAAGATGCCTCGATGCCTCCCGAGGCAGCAACCGACAGGGTGGAATGGGGGCCGCTCAAGCGTCAAAGGGGGCTCCTGAGCATTGAGCCTGAGGAGCCTTACCGGTCATAAGGCCACTCGCCCCCTGATGTCATCCTTGGTTTCCAGTCAGCGTCCGGAGTGGCGGGGCCTCGCCCCGTGAAGTGCGTCCTTGGTTTTCGGTCGTGCCTAACGATGGTGGGGAAATGTGCAGGACCGGGACCTGCAGATGCAGAGAGCCAAAAGGGCCCCCAACCTGCCTCACTTCCGAAGAAGAAGAAGCAAGCGGGGTTTCAAATAGCCCCATCTACAAGAAGATTCAGGCGCAAACCGCCTTTGAGGTAGGGACATCGTGAGGCCAAAGCGTCCTCGCGACCTCTCAGATACACCTCCCAGTTCTATCGTGCCGGTCACGCGTACGAACTCTATGGGATGTACACGCCCGAGGCCCCCCGAGGACGCTGAGGGGTCCCTTCCCACGCAATGTGGCAGCCACAGCCCAGCGCTGTCGGAGAAGTCAACACAGTCCACCAATGACTATGCCCATGCAATGTGGAGGCCACAGCTCTGTGCTGGCGGTCAACACGGTCCACCAATGACTATGCCCATGCAAGGTGGAAGCCCCACACCCGGTGTAGGGGGATAAACAATTGAGGGTGCCCAAGCAGCTGCATCAAACCTCAGGAAGGTCCCTGGCGGCCCCTTTCTTGCTGTGTTCCCCAGGGATGCACGCGTAAGGGGGCTGCACGGGGCTACTACCCGGCCAGGCCTAGTACACGCCGCCTTCCTAGGTCTGCCAAACCTAGTCTCCACGCGCCCATTTCTGGAGAAGCGGGCAAGGAAAGGTATTGGAGATGCTCGTACGTCAAGGGGGACTCCTGAGCATCGTGACTCAAGAGCCTAACTAGACTCATAGCCCCTCACCCCTTGGAACGTCCTTGGTTTCTGGTCGGCCCAACGACGGTTGAGGTATGCGCGGGCCGGGCCTTGCCGACGCAGAACCCAAAGCGCTCAAAAACTGCTCAAAAATCCCTAGGGAGGATGCTGGAGCTCGCACATCAAGGGGGACTCCTGAGCATCACGACTCAGGAGCCTAACTGGACCCGTAGCCCCTCGCCCCTTGGACCGTCCTTGGTTTCCGGTCGGCCCCATGGTTGTTGAAGTATGCGCGGGCTGGGCCCTGCTGACGTAGAGCGCTAAAGGTGTTCGGAAGCTTCAAGTTATCTCAATCCTCACCATGTTCCCTTCATGAGGGATGCTCACACGTCAAGGGGGACTCCCGAGCATCGCGACTCAGGAGCCTAACTAGACCCGTAGCCCCTCTCCCCTTAGACCATCCTTGGTTTCCAGTCGGCCCAACGGCGGTTGAGGTATGCACGGGCCGGCGCCTACCAACGCAGAGCATCACAGCAAGCAAGAAGGAAACAAGGCGAAGAAAGCAATCATGCAGTCCAACAATTATTACAAGCATTGGAAGTTTTCGCAAACGCAAATGAGTTTAACGCCTCCATGAGGCATGTTGTGCATTGTAGGAAAGGAGCAGGAGGAAGGAATCAAGGGGAACTGCCGTCACCGTTTGTTCCACCCTCCGGGGACTCGTCATCGACATCGTTGACGTTGTCTTCCCCGCCGCTAGCGTCAGTAGCATCCGGAGGCGAGGAACCATGACGCGAGTGAACCTCTTCACCAGCGCCTCCATGGCGCCCCTCACCGCTGTCACGGCAGCAGCACGGACCTCAGGGGCAACCAGGAGGATCACGGAGTCGAAGTCAAACGCCAGCTCACGAAGATGAAGATGGTTGAAGACGCGCGTCACAACTTCAGAAAACAGGTCGCGGCACTCACTGTCCAAGACCCTATCCACCTTGACGATGGCGTCGTCCAGTGCCTTTATGAGCTTCGAAAAAAGCACCGTGAAGCCTCCTTCCGGGGCGGCCAGAGGTTCTACGAATCCATCTCTGTAGACGGCGTGGAGCACCTTGCGAAGCTTGAGCTCGACAGCAGGGAAGGCGCTCAGATCTACGGCCCTTTTCTCCTCGATCGCGGCGACAGCTTCCTCTTTGGCGTCAAGAAGGATCTTCCTCGAAGCAGTTTCCTTCTCCTGCGCATCCAGGCGCGCCCACTCTACGTCCTGGAGAGTCACCACTTGAGACAACTTGGTTTCCCGAGCGGCAAGATTGGCCTCGCGGGCCTCGAGGTCTTCTGTCCAGTGACAAAGTTGCACCGCAAGCTTGGCCTGCTCCTCATGGAAGGTCTTCAGACAGGCCTCCACCTTTTTGCGGTCGGGGCGGGCGGCCACGACCCCCTCCTCACTCTTCGCCACGGCAGCCGCAGCCTGAATCCACACTGCAACAACGGCAGTGGCCTCGAGCCACCCTGAGAGGAGCTCTAGGCGTCCACCCGCGAGGCGATCACCGGCGCTCCCGAATGCATCACGAACCTAACACAGAGCAGTGAAGTCCCCGTCCAGGACGGCGTGAACATGCACCAGAGGCATCAAGGTTCCCCCCTGAGGAGTCCCAAGTGCGGTCGTAGGGGGCGCCCTCGGGGAAGCGGCACCACAAGAGACAGGAGGCTTCAGAGGCCGCTCGGCTACCGCGGACATGGACAAATCGGCGGGAAGCAAGCCCTCAGGGGTTAGTACTCCAGACGTCAGGATCACCAGGCCCCCAAGGGTAGGAGTGATCACGTCAAAAAGTATCGGGGGCTCAGGGGGCTCGGCAATGGTGGCTTGAGGGGTCACCTCGCGAGCCATTTCTTCTCCACTAGCAGGCGGCGGCATGTCGGCAAGGGCAGGCGGCGCGTCAGGAGTCGCCTTCGGCTTAACGCCCGCCTTCTTCTTCCTCATCTTCAACATAACGACATCCCTGGTCATGAAGCAAGGGGAGGTCAAATATGTATAGGCCATAGACATGCCAGCCAAGCCAAGTCCGGTCACTTACTCCTCGACGTCGACCCATTTCCTCTTCCTCTCCATCTCGACAATGACGGGGGTGCCCGAGCTCCCCATGGAGAGAGGGCCGCCCCACGAGGGAGCGGAGTCACCAACAGACGAGGAGGCCGCGGAAGAGATCGCCATGGCCTCGTCCTTGCCCACCTTGCCTGCGAGTTGCAATCCGAGAAGGGGCGATGCCAGCGCCTCAACCGTCGTACCAGCGGAGGCAGGGCGCGTTGAAGGAGACTCGGTGCCGCGCTTCCGAGGAGTCAACACGCACGCGGACCGCGTCGTGCGAGGGGCTGGCCCTAGCCCCCTGGAGGCCTTAGCGCTGTGTGAGGAGACCACAGCAGAAACTTCACCAACATCGTCTTCATCTTCAAGCTCGCACAGAAGGGTACCCTGCGAAGGGGGGAATGCCCCCGCCGGGCTATCGTTGGCAGCCCTTTCCTAGTCCTCCTGGCACGAGGCATTGCCGGAAGACACCACCACCTGACCAGGGCCCTCAATAGGGGAAAGCCCCAGGTCGCTGAAGATAGGCATTGCGGCAACTAGGTCGGCCCCTTTGTCACGGTAGTACAACGCATCATGAGCCTCGGGAAGTTCACCAGGGTCACCGCCGAGCAAGGTTGCCACAACCCTGCTCAGTTCCCCGGGAGGTATGCGCGTGGACCGAAGCCTGAGGTTGTCGTCGCTGCCCTGATAGTCCCACAAGGGCCTAGAATGGTCCTGAAGGGGTGCCAAGCGTTGCACCAAGAACTCCTCCACTATCATTCCACCTGTCAACATCTTGGCGCTGATATCGCGCGTGAAGCGCTCCAGGACGGGCTCAGCCCGGGGGTCGAAAAGCTTTGCGGAGCTCCACGAGAAGTCTTCTCCGGCAACCCCTTCGACGGATCCAACCGACGGTTGGTGTCCTTGAGATTCATGAGGACCCAGCGGTGCCTGAAGTTCTCCACCTTCTTCCCGGCCTTCAGGAGCATGTTGCCACTCTACACCGCGACGAAAGAGACACACACCGACCGTTGGGTGCCATCATGCAAGCGCAAGCTGAAGAAACGGCAGAAGAGGGCTACCGAAGGCCACACGCCCACGAAGGCCTTGCGGTAGAAGGCGAAGACGGACAAGAGAAAGATGGAGTTGGGCTGGAGGTGAAGGACCTGCATCTCATAGTGGTGAGGGATGGAGGTGAAGAACGCAGAGAAGGGCGGAATGAGCCTGGAGAAGATGCTACGAAGGAAGAAGGGGTAGACCGCCTTAGACAAGGTCCGCTTCACCGAGGAGCCACCCGAGATCAGGGTCCACCGCTTCTCGTTGGTCCCTTCTGCCGTCCATGGGAGCACGGGGAGGAGGTCCTTGTCCTTGGCGATGGTAAACCCAAGAGCGTTGGCGAGGCGGGAGCAGAGGCGGAGCTCTACGCTTGTGGCTTCTGCTTGCCGGTGGGAGCCATCGTAGAGCTAGCGGGGTCGAAGCAGCAAGGAGAAAGACGGAGCGGTGCTGGATCTAGGGAGGCGCCTGCTAGAGCGGAAGACCTGGGAAGCCAGAGCAGGAGCGCAGGAAGGGAAAGCAATAATGGCCCAATGCTAGAAGTCAGGATCTTGGCAATTCGAGCGGAGGCAAAGAGGGTGAGAGGCACCTAACATCAGACGCACAACATGCGCTAGACCTGGCCCGCGGGCATATGGGGCCCACAACACTCCTGGCCGCCCTCAGGGCTCTGCCCCGAGGACGGCCCGAGCATGCGTGGGCCCGGGGGATACTGTTGGCGTTTTGGGAATGGGGGTACCCAGACTTGCCTGTCTGCAGCTCAGGGCATTGCCCACTTCATCGACCAGACGCAGCAAGGTGCGGCCCTACTCAGAACAAGGCCCTCGCGAGGGCCCAAGCCTGCCAAGGAGGGGCATCACCAAGACCGGCAAGGGACGGGTCTCCCCAGGCCCCCTCCGGATGGGCGGAGATCTCTATGCAAGGCCCGACCTCGGGATTCAAGGGTGATGCAAGGAAGGATAGGCGGGTGCCAGTATGCTAGGCAGCACAGTTTCCCCTTTGGTGCAAAGGGAGCAAGGATGTACGCGGGTTCCCAAATCTCTTCCCAAAGGTTTCCATTCCGGTGCAAGAAGACCACAACAACTAGTCCCGCAGGGCAGATGTCATCGCTGAGCCCGTCCCTGCGTTGTCGACAGCCACTTTGCAGACGAAGACCGCCTTTGGGCAGGGCGAGCACGAACACATGTCCCCCTTCAAAATTAGTCATTGTGGGATCCCTTCCCGCCATTGCGATAAGGGAAGAGGACCCATGCCGCCACTATATATAGAGGGTAGGCTGCTTCGTAGAAGGGGGCATCCACAAACTCCACCATCCACCAACCATCAAACCACAAAGATCCTCGAACACCATCGAGAGCCCTCAGGAGGCTCCGAAACACTGTACTTGTTCATCCACTTCCCCTCCTCGAGAGGCAATCCACCAAAGGAAGGAGTAGGATATTACGCTTCGCAGCGGCCCAAACCTGGGTAAACTGTTGTGTTACTTTTCCTCCTCGTCATTGCACGAGTTCTTTGTTGTGTTCATCGAGTAGTGTGCTATGTTGGACGAGGCCGCGGGAGATCTTCGCACACGCCCCTGTGTTCGAATCTTTAGGGTTTTGCGAAGCCCGAAATCCAACAATCACTAGGTGGATGTTCATTAACAGATTGAGTTTCAGCATCAGAAATAGAGACATCATTATTATCATGAGGAAGTTTTTCTGTCTCAGGTTCACTAGAAGCATGCAAAGTCCTATCATTTTTCTTTTTCTTCTTAGAAGGACTAGATGTATCAGAATTAATTCCTTGAGAGTATTCTTCAATTCTTTTAGGGTGACCCTCAGTATAACTATGTTCTTGGGTCATTCTACCTCCTCTAGTCACTACTCTAACTGCATGATTATTCATATTATTATTCATTTATCAAGCAATTCTTTTTGATATTTAGCAACTTGTTCTAACTGAGTTTGAACCATAGAGACATGTTTTCCTACACCTGTAACATCATTAGTAATTGTAAATAACAAGTCACTCAAGTCAGCAGTCACATCGAATTATATTTCGATTGTTTCAGAACATTTGCATTGAAGTGATCTTGTTTCCGAATGTAGTTGTCAAACTCATATAAGCATTGACTAGGATGTTTATTGTAAGAAATGTCACCTTCATCAAACTTTAACAAAGAATTTAACTCTACCACCTGTGGAGGTGGTGGTATGTTAAGTCCATGTATTTCTTCGAAAGGTGGTAAATTCTTAACATCCTGAGCCTTAATACCTTTTTCCTTCATACATTTCTTTGCCTCTTGCATATCTTCAGGACTGAGAAATAAGACACCCCTCTTCTTCGGAGTGGGTTCAAGTGGTGGTCCAGGGAGAGTCCAATCATCATAATTTTTTAATATATTATTCTATAGTTTATCAGCATGTTCAATAGTTCGTTCCCTGAAAACACAACCAGCACAACTATCTAGGAAGTCGCTAGAAGCATCAGTTAGTCCATTGTAGAAGATATCAAGTATTTCATTTTTCTTAAGAGGATGATCGGGCAAAGCATTAAGAAATTGGAAAAGCCTCCCCAAAGCTTTTGGGAGACTCTCTTTTTCAATTTGCACAAAGTTAAGTATATCCTGTAAGGCAGCTTGTCTCTTAGGAGCAGGAAAATATTTTTCGGATAAGTAGTAAATCATATCCTGGGGACTACGCACACAACCAAGAGTAAGAGTATTGTACCATATCTTAGAATCATCCTTTAATGAGAATGGAAATAATTTGAGAATATAATAGTAGCAAACTTTCTCATCATGAGCAAATAGGGTGGCTATATCATCCAGCTTAGTAAGATGGGCTACCACAGTTTAAGTTTCATAGCCATGAAAAGGATCATATTTTACCAAACTAATTAACTCTAGGTTGACAGAGAATTCATAATCCTTATCGGTAACAAAGATAGGTGAAGTAGCAAACTCAAGATCACATTTCATTGTAGCATTCAAAGTTTTTTCTTTATACTTACATAATAGTTTCTTAACATCATTTCTATCATTACAAGCAAGAATCTCTCTAGCTATTTCTCCATCCAAAGCATAACCTTCAGGTATCTTAGGCATTTCAAATCTAGGAGAGCAAGGCCTAATAGGTGTTTCATAATTATCAGTTTCAAAGATCTCATCACTTTCAGCACTTTCAGCAGTTTCAATAATTTCATTATCTCTTGCTCTAGGAATTTTTTCATCGAGAAATTCACATAGTGGCACATTATCATTAATCATGGTACTAGCATCATCATAAGCATCATTCAAAGAATAAGTAGCATCATCAATATCAAGATCAATAGGAGGTGGTGGTGTTGCAAGTTTACTCATAAACGAAGGTGAATCAAGTGTGGAGTGTGATGGCAATTCCTTACCTCCCCTAGTCATAGAGGGAAAAATCTTGGTTTTTGTATCCTTCAGATTCTTCATAGTGATCAGTTGATATATAGATCCCAAGTGACTCAACAAATATAGATATGCTCCCCGACAACGGCGCTAGAAAAAGGTCTTCATAACCCACAAGTATAGGGGATCACAATAGTTTTTGAGGATAGAGTATTCAAACCAAATTTATAGATTTGACACAAGGGGAGCCAAAGGATATTTGGGAGTATTAGCATTTGAGTTTTCAATTCAACCACACCTAAATATAAATATCTGTAGCAAAGTGATCAGTAGCCCAGTAATATGATAGTTTGATAGCAGTAGTAACAGTAACAGTAGCAGTAACAATAGCACTAATAGTTTTGTAGCAAGTGCAACAGTAACAACAAAAATAGTAACTTAGAAAGAGAGATAAGTGGAAAACTCGTAGGCACTTGATCGGTGTATTCATTGGATGATATTCATCATATAACAGTCATAACCTAGCGAGACACAGAACTAGCTCCAGTTCGTCAATGTAATGTAGGCATGTATTCCATAAATAGTCATACGTGCTTATGGAAAAGAACTTGCATGATATATTTTTTCCTACCCAACCGTGGCAGCGGGGTCCGTAAGGAAACTAAGGGATATTAAGGCCTCATTTTAACAAAGAACCGGAACAAAGCATTAACACATGGTGAATACATGGACTCCTCAAACTACGTTCATCACGGTGAAGTATCCCAAATATTATCACAATGGGGTTGATGGATCATAACACGGAATAGGTGAATATTACTAGGAAAGATCGGATCAAGAACATAGATATAATGATGATAACATAAACAGTTCAGATCTGAAATCATGGCACTTGGGACCTAGTGGCAAGCTTTAAGCATGGCAAAGTCAGAGCAACATTAATCTTAGAACATAGTGGATACTAGGGATCAAGCCCTAACAAAACTAACTCAATTACATGATGAATCTCATCCAACTCATCACCGACCAGCAAGACTACGAAGGAATTACTCAGTCCCGGTGGGGAGCATCATTGAATTGGCAATGAAGGAGGATTAATGATGACGAAGACCAAAGATTCCCCTCTCTGGAGCCCCAAAAGGACTCTAGATCCGGCCTCCAGATGAATAACTAGAGGTGGTGGCGGATCCGTATCGTGAAACACGATAAAACTTTCTCCTTCATTTTTTCTGGAAAAATAGGAATTTATAACGCTGGAATTAGGGTCGGGGAGCCCACGAGGTGAGAACCATCCACCAGGCCGTACTAGGGGGCTGGCGCGCCCTGGTGGGTGTTCCTCACCCTGGCCCGCTCCTCTGGTGGGTTTTTGCTCCAATATTCCACTTTCCGCACAAAATAACACCATGGTAGTTCTGCTGAAAACAGTGTCAGTCCGGGTTAGTTTCGTTCAAATCATGAAAATTAGCGTCCAAAACAAGAACAAAAACGTTAGGAAAAGTAGATAGAATGGAGACGTATCAGATAAAAAATGTGTATCACTGATACTTGTGATCTGCGTTTGGTTTTTTCCCGAAGAGGAGGAGATATGCCCTAGAGGCTATTGGCTGTTGGCTATTCGAAATATGCCCTAGAGGAAATAAATAAAGTGTTTATTATCATATTTCCTTGTTCATGATAATCTTTTATTATCCATGCTATAATTGTATTAATTGGAAACATGGATACATGTGTGGATAAATAGACAAACACAATGTCCCTAGTATGCCTCTAGTGAACTAGCTCGTTGATCGAAAGATGGTTAAGGTTTCCTAGCCATGGACATGAGATGTCATTTGATAATGGGATCACATAATTAGGAGAATGATGTGATGGACAAGACCCAAACCACAAACGTAGCTTATGATCGTGTTAGTTTATTGCTACTGTTTTCTGCATGTCAAGTATATGATCCTATGACCATGAGATCATGCAACTCACAGATATCGGAGGAGTACCTTGTGTGTATCAAACGTCGCAACGTAACTGGGTGACTATAAAGGTTCTCTAGAGGTGTCTCCAAGGGTGTCTGTTGAGTTGGCATGGATCAAGACTGGGATTTGTTACTCCGTGTGACGGAGAGGTATCAAAGGGCCCACTCGGTAATACAACATCACAATAAGCCTTGCAAGCAATGTGACTAAGTGTTAGTTGCGAGATCTTGTATTAAGGAACGAGTAAAGAGACTTGCCAGTAACGAGGTTGAACTAGGTATAGAGATACGAACGATCGAAACTCGGGCAACTAACATACTGAAGAACAAAGGGAACATCATACGAGATTAACTGAATCCTTGACATAGAGGTTCGACCGATAAAGATCTTCGTAGAATATGTAGGAACCAAGGTGGACATCCAGGTCCATGTCATTTGATAACGGGATCACATCATTAGGAGAATGGTGTGATGGACAAGACCCAAACCACAAACGTAGCTTATGATCGTGTCAGTTTATTGCTACTGTTTTCTCCATGTCAAGTATATGTTCCTATGACCATGAGATCAAGCAACTCACAGATATCGGAGGAGTACCGTGTGTGTATCAAACGTCGCAACGTAACTGGGTGACTATAAAGGTGCTCTAGAGGTGTCTCCAAGGGTGTTTGTTGAGTTGGCATGGATTAAGACTGCGATTTGTTACTCCGTGTGACGGAGAGGTATCTCAGGGCCCACTCGGTAATACAACATCACAATAAGCCTTGCAAGCAATGTGACTAAGTGTTAGTTGCGAGATATTGTATTACGGAACGAGTAAAGAGACTTGCCAGTAACGAGGTTGAACTAGGTATAGAGTACCGACGATCAAATCTCGGGCAAGTAACATACCGAAGAACAAAGGGAACATCATACGGGATTAACTGGATCCTTGACATAGAGGTTCGACTGATAAAGATCTTCGTAGAATATGTAGGAACCAATGTGGACATTCAGGTCCAACCATTGGTTATTGACCGTAGAGGTGTCTTGGTCATGTCTACATAGTTCTCGAACCCGGAGGATCTGCACACTTAAGGTTTGGTGACGTTTCGATAGAATAGAGTTATGTATGGTGGTGACCGAAGTTTGTTCGGAGTCCCGAATGAGATCCCGGACATCGCGAGGAGCTCCGGAGGTAAAGATTCATATATAGGAAGTCCTATTTTGGTCGCCGGAAAAGTTTCGGGCTCATCAGTAGTGTACCGGGAGTGCCGGGAGTGTACCGGGAGGCCTCCGGGAGGGGTATTTCGACCCAAGAGGCTTCATGGGCTGTGGGAGAGTGAATATCATCCCTTAGTGGGCTGGTGGAAACTCCCACACAAGGCCCATGTAGCTGGAGAAGAAACCCAATAGGAAAATGTGGAAAAAGGCAAAATTGTGTGAATCCTAATCCTACTAGGAGTGGAGGTGGACTCCACCTCCACCACCTGGTTCGGCCGAAGCCTCCAAGGCTTGGAGGCCAAGCTGCCTATCCTCCTCCCTCCCTCCTATATATACTAGTGGATTTCTAGGGTTATGCACTTGATTTTTCAGGCACGTGCAAACCCTAATCTCTAGTGCATAGTTTCTCCTTTAGATCGGTTTTCTGCAGTGCTTAGGAAAAGCCCTGCCGGAATTTCTCCACCACCATCGCCGAAGCACCATCAAGCTGTCGGATAAATCTTCTTCCTCTCCACTCCTTCTTGCTGGATTAAGACGGTGGAGATCGTCATCAAGCTGTACATGTGGTGAACGCGGAGGTGCCGTCCGTTTGGTGCTAGATCGGAAGGATCGTGATCAAGTTCGTGAGACGGATCGTGATCAAGTTCATGGGTCGGATCGTGATTGGATCGCGGGACGGATCGTGATTGGATCGCAGGATGGATCGTGATTGGATCGCGGGACGCACGGCGATTTGGATCACGTAGATGTTTGACTACACCAACCGCGTTTCTTAACGCTTCCCGTTAGCGATCTACAAGGGTATGTAGATCCACTCTCCCTCTTGTAGATGCTCATCACCATAGATAGATCTGTGTGTGCGTAGGAATTTTTTTGTTTCCCATGCAACATTCCCCATCAGTGGCATCATGAGCTAGGCCTATGTGTAGATGAGATCTCAAGTAGAACACAAAAGGTTTGTGGGCGTTGATGCTTAGATTGCTTCCTCCCTTGGTCGGATTTTTGTTCAGCGGTATGGTGAGATGAAGCGGCCCGGACCAACATTACTCGTATGCTTACGAGAGACCGGTTCCCTCGACGCAACTTGTTGCCTAGATGGCTTGAGGGTGGCAGTTTCTCTCACTTTAGTTGGATCGGATTCGACAAAGGCGGTCCTTGAGAAGGTTGAAAAGCAAATTATGTATCACCGTTGTGGTTTATGCGTAGGTGAGAATCGTTCTTTCTAGAAACCCGTAGCAGCCACGTAAAACATGCAACAACAATTAAAGGACGTCTAACTTGTTTTTGCAGGGTATGTTGTGATGTGATATGGCCAATTACATGATGTGATATATGTGATGTATGAGATGATCATGTGATGTATATAATTTCACGACAAGCATGTCGATGTATCTGGCAACCAGCAGGAGCCATAGGGTTGTCTTTAATTATTGTATGACCTGCGTGTCAATCATTAAGCGCTATGTAATGCTTTACTTTATCGCTAAACGGTAGCAATAGTAGTAGAAGCATGTAGGGCACGACAACCCCGATGGCGACACGTTGATGGAGATCAAGATGATGGAGATCATGGTGTCTTGCCGGTGACGATGGAGATCATGCTGGTGCTTTCAAGATGGAGATCTAAAGCACAAGTTCATGGCCATATCATGTCACTTATGAATTGCATGTGATGTTAACCCTTTTATGCACCTTGTTTTGCTTAGTACGACGGTAGCATTATAAGGTGATCCCTCACTTAAATTTCAAGATAAATTGTGTTCTCCCCGAGTGTGCACCGTTGTGAAAGTTCGTCGTGTTGAGACACCACGTGACGATCGGGTGTGATACACTCTACGTTCACATACAACGGGTGCAAGCCAGTGTTGCACGCGCAGAACACTCGGGTTAAACTTGACGATCCTAGCATGTACAGACATGGCCTTGGAACACAAGAGACCGAAAGGTCGAACATGAGTCATATAGTAGATATGATCAACATAATGATGTTCACCATTGAAGCCACCTCAACTCACGTGATGATCGGACTTGAGTTGGTGGATTTGGATCATGTGACACTCAGATGACCTGAGGGATGTCAATTTTAGTGGGAGCTTTAGTAATTTGATTAACTAAACTCATTATCTTGAACAATAGTCTAAGTAAACTTTGCATATTTATGTTGTAGATCAATGGCTCGCGCAGTAGCACCCCTGAATTTTAATGCGTTCCTAGAGAAAGCTAAGTTGAAAGATGATGGAAGTAACTTTGTTGACTGGGCCCGTAATCTGAGGATTATCCTCACGGCTTCCCAGAAATCATATGTCCTTGATGCACCGCTTGGTGACCAACCAGAAGACATGACCTCCGAAGACGTTAAGAACGCTTGGGAGGCACGTACTGGAGATTACTCAATAGTTCAGTGTGCAATATTGTATAGATTAGAACTGGAACTTCAAAGACGTTTTCAACGTCATGGAGCATATGAGATGCTCCAGGAGTTGAAGTTTATCTTTCAGAAGAACGCCCGGATCGAGAGGTATGAAACCTCCGATAAGTTCTATGCTTGCAAGATGGAGGACAACGGGTCTATTAGTGAACATATACTCAGAATGTCTGGGTATTCAACTCGTCTAGCGGAGTTGGGAATTGCCCTTCCGCCAGAGGCGATCACTGACAGAGTTCTTCAATCACTGCTACCTAGTTACAAGAGCTTTGTGATGAACTATAACATGAACGGGATGAACAAGTCAGTCGCCGAGCTGTTTGCGATGCTAAAAGTCGCTGAGTCTGAAATCCAGAAAGAACATCAAGTGTTGATGGTCAATAAAACCACTAGTTTCAAGAAAAATGGCAAGGTCAAGGGCAAGGGCAAGAAGGGTAAAACCAAGAAGGATGGCAAAGCAGTTGCTACTCCTGTAAAGAAGCCCAAGCATGGACCCAAGCCAGAAACTGAGTGCTTTCATTGCAAGGGAACTGGTCACTGGAAGCGGAACTGCCCCAAGTACATGGCTGACAAGAAGGCAGCCAACGACAAACAAGGTATATATGATATACATGTTATTGATGTGTACCTTACTAGCTCTCGTAGTAGTGCCTGGGTATTCGATACCGGTTCGGTTGCTCACATTTGCAACTCAAAGCAGGAACTACGGAATAAACGAAGGCTGGCAAAGGACGAAGTGACGATGCGCGTGGGAAATGGTTCCAAGGTTGATGTGATCACCGTCGGCACGCTCTCTCTTCGATTACCATCGGGATTAGTGATGAACCTGAATAATTGTTATTTAGTGCCTGCGTTAAGCATGAACATTATATCTGGATCTTGTTTATTGCGAGACGGTTACTCATTTAAATCAGAGAATAAAGGTTGTTCTATTTATATAAGTAATATCTTTTATGGTCATGCACCCAATATGAGGGGTTTATTCATATTGAATCTTGATAGTGATGATACACATGTTCATAACATTGATTCCAAAAGATGTAGAGTTGATAATGATAGTACCACTTTCTTGTGGCACTGCCGTTTAGGTCATATTGGTGTAAAACGCATGAGGAAGCTCCATGCTGATGGACTTTTGGAGTCACTTGATTTTGAATCACTTGACACATGTGAACCATGCCTCATGGGCAAGATGACTAAAACGCCGTTCTCTAGAACAATCGAACGGGCAGGTGACTTATTGGAAATCATACATACTGATGTGTGCGGTCCAATGAATGTTACAGTGCGTGGTGGATATCATTATTTTCTCACCTTCACTGATGACTTAAGTAGATATGGGTATATTTACTTGATGAAACACAAGTCTGAAACGTTTGAAAAGTTCAAGCAATTTCAGAGTGAAGTTGAGAATCATCGTAACAAGAAGATTAAGTTCCTGCGATCTGATCGAGGAGGTGAATATCTGAGTTATGAGTTTGGCAGTCACTTAAGCCAGTGTGGAATTGTTTCACAGTTGACACCGCCTAGAACACCACAGCGTAATGGTGTATCCGAATGTCGTAATCGAACCTTATTAGATATGGTGCATTCTATGATGTCTCTTGCTGATTTGCCACTATCGTTTTGGGGTTATGCATTAGAGACAATTGCATTCACTTTAAATAGGGCACCATCAAAATCCGTTGAGACGACGCCATATGAACTATGGTTTGGCGAGAAGCCAAAGTTGTCGTTTCTTAAAGTTTGGGGATGTGATGCTTATGTCAAAAAGCTTCAGCCTAAAAAGCTGTAACCCAAAGCGGAGAAATGCGTCTTCATAGGATACCCGAAAGAGACTGTCGGGTATACCTTCTATCTCATATCCAAAGGCAAAGTGTTTGTCGCTAAGAACGGAACATTTCTTGAGAAAGAGTTTCTCTCGAAACAATTGAGTTGGAGGAAAATAGAGCTTGATGAGGTTATTGAACCTTTACTTCAACCAGAAAGTAGTGCAGCACAGAAAGATGTTTCTGTAGAACCTACGACAGTAGAAGAGGAAGTTAATGATGATGATCATGAAGCTTCGGATCAAGCTACTGTTGAACCTCGTAGGTCGACAAGGCCGCGTACTACCCCTGAGTGGTACGGCAACCCTGTCTTGGAGGTCATGTTGTTGGACAACAATGAACCTACGAGCTATGGAGGAGTAGTGATGGGCCCGGATTCTGAGAAATGGTTAGAGGCCATGAAATCTGAGATGGGATCCATGTATGAAAACAAAGTATGGACTTTGGAAGTATTACCTGAAGGGCGAAAGACCATTCAGAACAAATGGATCTTTAAGAAGAAGACTGACGCGGACGGTAATGTCACCGTCTATAAAGCTTGACTTGTGGCAAAGGGTTTTTCACAAGTTCAAGGAGTTGACTACGATGAGACTTTCTCACCCGTAGCGATGCTTAAGTCTGTTAGAATCATGTTAGCAATAGCTGCTTATTTCGACTATGAAATTTGGCAGATGGATGTCAAAGCAGCATTCCTCAACGGTTTCCTTGAGGAAGAGTTGTATATGATGCAACCCGAAGGTTTTGTCGATCCAGAGAATGCTGACAAAGTTTGCAAACTCCAGCGATCCATTTATGGACTGGTGCAAGCATCTCGGAGTTGGAATAAGCGCTTTGATGAGGTGATCAAAGCGTTTGAGTTTATACAAGTTTACGGAGAAGCTTGTATTTACAAGAAAGTGAGTGGGAGCACTATAGCGTTTCTAGTATTATATGTGGATGACATATTGCTGATTGGAAACAATATAGAAATGCTGGAAAGCGTGAAGGAATATTTGAACAAGAGTTTTTCAATGAAGGACCTAGGAGAAGCTGCTTTCATATTAGGCACTAAGATCTATAGAGATAGATCGAGACGTTTAATAGCACTTTCATAGAGCACATACCTTGATAAAGTTTTGAAGAAGTTCAAAATGGAACAGTCCAAGAAGGGGTTCTTGCCTGTGTTACAAGGTGTAAAGTTGAGTAAGACTCAATGCCCAGTAACTGCAGAAGATAGAGAAAAGATGAGTGTCATTCCCTATGCTTCAGCCATAGGCTCTATCATGTATGCAATGTTGTGCACAAGACCCGGTGTCAGCCTTGCCATAAGTATCGCCGGAAGGTTTCAAAGTGATCCTGGAATGGAGCACTGGCAAGCGGTCAAAAATATCCTTAAGTACCTGAAAAGGACTAAGGAAATGTTTCTCATTTATGGAGGTGATGAAGAGCTCGTCGTAAAGGGTTACGTCGATGCAAGCTTTGACACTGATCCGGACGACTCTAAGTCGCAAACCAGATACGTATTTATTCTTAACGGGGGAGCGGTAAGCTGGTGCAGTTCCAAGCAAAGCGTGGTAGCTGATTCTACGTGCGAAGCGGAATACATCGCAGCCTTCGAGGCGGCAAAGGAAGGTGTCTGGATGAAGCAGTTCCTGACAAATCTTGGAGTAGTGCCTAGTGCACTGAATCCAATGAACCTGTTCTGTGAAAACACTGGTGCCATTGCTCTGGCCAAGGAACCAAGGTTTCACAAGAGGACCAGACACATAAAGCGACGCTTCAACTCCATCCGCGATTACATCGAGGAGAACGACATAAATATTTGCAAAGTGCACACAAATCTGAATGTTGCAGACCCGTTGACTAAACTTCTTCCAAGGGCTAAACATGATCAACACCAGAACTGCATGGGTGTTTGATTCATCATAATGTAAATCACATAGTGATGTGAACTAGATTATTGACTCCAGTGCAAGTGGGAGACTATTGGAAATATGCCCTAGAGGCAATAAATAAAGTGTTTATTATCGTATTTCCTTGTTCATGATAATCGTTTATTATCCATGCTATAATTGTATTAATTGGAAACATGGATACATGTGTGGATAAATAGACAAACACAATGTCCCTAGTATGCCTCTAGTGAACTAGCTCGTTGATCGAAAGATGGTTAAGGTTTCCTAGCCATGGACATGAGATGTCATTTGATAACGGGATCACATCATTAGTAGAATTATGTGATGGACAAGACCCAAACCACAAACGTAGCTTATGATCATGTCAGTTTATTGCTACTGTTTTCTGCATGTCAAGTATATGTTCCTATGACCATGAGATCATGCAACTCACAGATATCGGAGGAGTACCTTGTGTGTATCAAACATCGCAATGTAATTGGGTGACTATAAAGGTGCTCTATAGGTGTCTCCGAGGGTGTCTGTTGAGTTGGCATGGATCAAGACTGGGATTTGTTACTCCGTGTGACGGAGAGGTATCTCAGGGCCCACTCGGTAATACAACATCACAATAAGCCTTGCAAGCAATGTGACTAAGTGTTAGTTGCGAGATCTTGTATTATGGAATGAGTAAATAGACCTTCCAGTAACGAGGTTGAACTAGGTATAGAGATACTAACGATCGAATCTCGGGCAAGTAACATACCGAAGAACAAAGGGAACATCATACGGGATTAACTGAATCCTTGGCATAGAGGTTCGATCGATAAAGATCTTCATAGAATATGTAGGAACCAATGTGGACATCCAGGCCTGACATTGGTTATTGACCGTAGAGGTGTCTCGGTCATGTCTACATAGTTCTCGAACCCGCAGGGTCTGCACACTTAAGGTTTGGTGACGTTTCGGTAGTATAGAGTTATGTATGGTGGTGGCCGAAGTTTGTTCAGAGTCCCGGATGAGATCCCGAACGTCACGAGGAGCTCCGTAATGGTCCGGAGTTAAAGATTCATATATTGGAAGTCCTATTTTGGTCGCCGGAAAAGTTTCGGGCTCATCGGTAGTGTACCAGGAGTGCCGGTAGTGTACAGGGAGGCCTCCGGGAGGGGTATTTCGACCCAAGAGGCTTCATGGGCTGTGGGAGAGTGAATATCAGCCCTTAGTGGGCTGGTGGAAACTCCCACACAAGGCCCATGTAGCTGGAGAAGAAAACCCAATAGGAAAAGGTGGAAAAAAAGGCAAAATTCGGTGAATCCTAGTCCTACTAGGAGTGGAGGTGGACTCCACCTCCACCACCTGGTTCGGCCGATGCCTCCAAGGCTTGGAGGCCAAGTTGCCTCTCCTCATCCCTCCCTCCTATATATACTAGTGGATTTCTAGGGTTTTGCACTTGATTTTTCAGCCACGTGCAAACCCTAATCTCTAGTGCATAGTTTCTCCTCTAGATCAGTTTTCTGCAGTGCTTAGGCAAAGCCCTATCGGAATTGCTCCACCACCATCGCCGGAGCGCCGTCAGGCTGCCGGAGAACTCTTCTTCCTCTCCACTCCTTCTTGCTGGATCAAGACGGTGGAGATCATCATCAAGTTGTACGTGTGCTGAACGCGAAGGTGCCGTCCGTTCGGTGCAAGATCGGAAGGATCGTGATCAAGTTCGTGAGACGGATCATGATCAAGTTCGTGGGACGGATCGTGATCGGATCGTGGGACGGATCGTGATTGGATCACGGGACGGATCGTGATTGGATCGCGGGACACACGGCAATTTGGATCGCGTAGACGTTCGACTACACCAACCGCGTTTTCTTAACGCTTCCCGCTTAGCGATCTACAAGGGTATGTAGATCCACTCTCCCTCTCGTAGATGCTCATCACTATGGATAGATCTGCGTGTGCGTAGGAAATTTTTTGTTTCCCATGCAACGTTCCCCATCAGACGCAGCACAGTATACATAAGTATTTTCCTCAGTGAGAAGAAGGTTATAGAACCAATAGGAGAACCACGCAATTTCCCATCTTTAGCGCCTACAAATAAAAGAGCACACACTTGCCCCAACGCGGGCAAGAGGGTTGTGAATTGCCTTGATCTAGTTAATTGCAAGCAATGAGTATTGTTGATGATAGTTGATAATTGTAAATTACAAAATAAAAGGAAACCAAATAAATGGCAGCAAGGAAACAAGAGCGTTTGTGGATATATTTGTGAATAGACCCCGGGGCCATAGTTTTAGAGGCATCTCTCATGTTGAAAGCATAGGTGGGTAAACAAATTACCATTAGGCAATTTATAGAAAAGCGCGTAGTTATGCAATATTTATTCATGGCAATGATCATTACATATAGGCATCACGTCCGTAAGCAAGTATATTGATTCCTCCCTGCATCTACTACTATTACTCCACCCATCAACCGCTATCCGACATGCATCTAGAGTATTAAGTGAAATAAAGTAATGCTTAGAGAACAATGACATGATGTAGACAAAGTAAATCCAATTAATATGAATAGACCCCATCGTTTTACCCTTAGTGGCAACAATACAAATACGTGTCATGTCCCTTTCTGTCACTGGGATTGAGCACCGCAAGATTGAATCCACTACAACACACGTCTCCGACGGAAGATAAATCAATCTACTTGGCCAAACTACATCAATAGATGGAAGAGAATTATGACGCTATCATATAATCATGCATATATATGAAAAGACCAACAACGAACTCAATATAATCTCATGAATAATCTGAACATAAACCCACAATTCATTGGATCCCAACAATCAAACCGCACAAGTGATTAAATCAAATAGATCATCGCGAAAATGCGACGAACTTTGTATTGAAGAACATTAAGAGAGATAGCCATCTAGGTATTAACTATGAACCCATAGGTCTATGGTGAACTACTCACATATCACCATGGGAGCAACACGGATGATGTAGAGGCCCTCTGTGATAGATCCCCCTCCGACAGGACACGGAAACAGGGCTCGAGATGGGCGCACGGCAGAACAGGGACTTGCGGTGATGGAAAAGGTGTTTTGGGAGGCTCTCTAGTGTTTCGAGGGTAAAATCAAATTCATAAGCCAGAGAACAATGCCAGAGGGCCGGGGAGGTGGCCCCAAGCCATCAGGGCACGACCACCCCCTGGGCACGCCATGTTTGCTTGGGGGCACCCTGTGTGCCCTTCGGTCTCTCGCTGAAGCTTTTGGGTCTTTATTTGGTCCAAAAAACCATCAAAATGTTTTTTGGTATTTGAACTTCGTTGGTACCGTCTTCCTGAAAACCCAAAAACATGCAAAAAAGAACAACTGGCACTTGGCACTGTGTTAATAGGTTAGTGCTCAAAAGTAATATAATTCGGTAAGTCAATGCCTAAAAAGCATCCTAGATGTATAATATAATACCATGGAACAACAAAAAATTATTGATATGTTGGAGATGTATCAAGCACATAGTAGACAGAGGATGTGGAAATATTGCTTTCAGGAGAATCATACATGGAGACTACTTAAGACAGTGGGAGGAAGTGAAGGAAATGGTTGATAAGGTCAATTCGACAGGGGAAAAAGATAGAGTTGCCTGGCTATCTTCAGATAATAAGAAATTCATGGTCAAAGATCTATACTTGTTTCTAAAATCCTCAACCGTGATTGGGTATATTGGGATTTGGAAACTGAGAATGCCACTAAATATTATAATCTTTTTATGGCTTATGAGAGATACCTTGGTTAGACGAGGTTGGACTGGCAATGAGGAATGCTTCTTCTGTTGACACAAGGAAATCATTGACCTCTTGCTATTTTAGTGCAACTGAGGGAATCCGGGACTAAGGGGTCCTTGGACCGTCAACTCACTCCTCGTGGGCTAACCTGTTGGTCTGATTTGCTGAGGACCGATCTACAAATGTTCCTGTATCCAGGAAGGAAAGCTATGAAGAATGGCGTGGCCTCCAAGTTTCGAAGATGGGACCTGTATATCTATCCCTTGTAAAAGGTCGGTTGTGTGTAACCCTAGGGACCCCCGTTGTCTATATAAACTAGAGGATTCCCATTTGTAGAGGGAAGGAAAGCTCATCTAGGGTTTAGCTTAGATGATCTAGAGGTAGATCAACTCTTTAATGTCCATACACATCAACACAATCAAGCATTATGTAGGGTTTTACCTCCTCACAATGGCCCGAACCTGGGTAAATACTATCCCCTTCATTCCATATTACCCAACAATCTAAGGCTCACAGCTCGGGACCCCCTACCCGAGATCTGCCGGTTTTGACACCGGCATTGGTGCTTTCATTGAGAGTTCTGTTGTGAGATCAATGGAAAGGTCGATGGCTCGCTTGGTCATTAGCGATCGGCTTTGCTGCGAGGACGTCTTCGTCCCGGAGCAGGTTTTCACCTTTGGCAGCATCACGCTGCAAGATGACCCGACTGGCCATTTCGGCCAGATCGGAAACATTTTCGTCGATCGGGGAGGCAGGCTTGAGGACCTAGAATTATGCGCCGATCTGACCTCTGCCGGGCTCTTGGTCTTTCCCGACGAGCCTGGCAACTACGAAGCCTTGACTTTGGGTCCCTTGTCCGACTTCCCCTTCCTCGGGGAGCCGCGCCTATGGTCGGATCCAGCCATAGAGCCCGAACACTCTAATACGGCTCTTGTCGTAAACCCATCCGACGAGGACACTCTGGACAACAGTCCGGAAAACCCCCAACAGACGGACCTGGACAGCCTCTCGGCAATAAACGAGACGCTTGACCAGATCTTGTCGTTGGTGATCACGAATGACCGAGGCCCAACACATGTTAAATAAGGGCTGAGGCCAGACCGTGAAGAATTTTATCACCCACCCACCACCCACTTGGTAGCCATTGTTGAAGACTTAACCGACATGCTATATTATGCCTCCAATGGGATGGAGGACATGTATGACGAGGTCGACACCATGGCCCCCCTCAATACGGGAAGGTGGACTGCCACCTCCTCTTACGACGTCAACATGGTGGATACACCCACGAATAAAGACAATATCACCCCCGAGCAGAACGGCGACATATCCGAGGAGCCGTCGAAACGCCGGAGGCAACACAAGCGGTCCAAGGCAAACAAAGGGAGGGGTTGTCGTGGGCACCAGAGAAAATGATACACCGGCAGACCCCGAGGACCTCTAAGCCCTAGGCAACCAGATGAAAACATCGAGAAGACTTTCTACCCCGAGGACCCTGATAACTCTGAGGACGGTAACTATCTCCCTCCTGTTGATGAGGAAGATAGCCTTGAAGGCAAAAATTTCAACATCCTGGAAGATCCATAAGACCAAGAACACTTCGGGCGACGGCTTCTGGCCACCGCCCAGAGACTAAAGGCCAAACGGCAGTAGCTTCAAGCTGAGCAGGACACCCTAGGTGGACGGAGGTCCTAGCAGCCGAAGAAGGGTATGGCGCCGACCAAACCAGGAGCTATCCATGCAGACGTTTGCTTCCCCAATTCGAGGACGAGGCTCTCGAGCGCACACCTCCTAGGTACACAAGGCATGATCAACCGGATCGCCCCCCTCGAGGAAGAGACAGAGCGGCTGAGGACCTCGAATACATACCAAAGTTGCCTCGTAAGAGGGGAAAGGATCCAATGCGGTATAGGGATCGACACAACCTACATGAGGAATTGAATAATAGAACATGCCACACTAGATCCATCTACGGATCCAAAGAATACTCCCTCGCTAGATGGAACAGAGAACAACCTTGGTTCGATCACAGCAGCCGAGAACGGGAACGACACCGGGCACCAGAAGCCGAATTCCGGCATAATGTGGCCCTTGTCAGAGGCGCTGCCCACCCACTACGCTTCGCAGACGAGGTCATGCAGCACAAGTTCCCCGAAGTGTTTAAACCCATAAATATTGAATAGTACGATGGGACCACAGACCCCGCCATGTGGATAGAAGATTTTCTCCTACACATACATATGGCCAGGGGAGATGACCTCCACACCATTAAGTACTTACCGCACAAGCTAAAGGGGCCAGCCAGACACTGGTTAAACAACCTCCCCGAAAACTCCATCAGAAGTTGGGAGGATCTTGAGGACGCCTTCCAGTCTAACTTCCGGGGCAGTTATGTCCGACCTCCAGATCCTCTGACCTAAGCAATGTCGTTCAGAAGGAAGGAGAGTCGTCCCGATAGTTTTGGAACAGGTTCTTAACCAAGAAAAACTAGATTGTCGACTGTCCGTATGTCGAGGCAATAGTTTCCTTAAGGCACAATATTCGAGACAAATGGTTGGCCCGACAGCTCGATCAGGACAGACCGAGGACAATGACTGCCCTTACCACACTAAAAAATCACTTTTGCGCAGGCGAGGACAACTGACTAGCTCGCCGTAGTCATAACCCCGAAGATTCGGGCACCCCGGAAGCACGGGATGGAAACGGCAAGCCATGACACAATAGAAACAAGTGTCGCCATATCAATGGGGATGCTATTGACACGGCGGTAAATGCCAGATTCCGTAGCTCGAAGCCCAGTCAACGAAGGAAGCCCTCTAAAGGGAACAGGGATGGACCTACTGCACTGGACAAAAAAATGGAGAGACCCTGCCAGATCCATGGCACCCCGGACAAGCGTGCCACACACACCAACCGTCAATGTTGGGTGTTTCACCAGGCTGACAAGTTAGCACCTGAGGAACATGGCAAAGGTCCACACAACAACGACGATGAGGAGCCCCGCAGCCCCAACAACGGAAGCCAAAATAAATTCCCTCCATATGTAAAAATTGTGAACATGATATATGTCACACATATACCGAACAAGGAAAGTAAACGCGCCCTTTGGGAAGTCTACGTCGTAGAGCCTGTAGCCCCGAAGTTCAACCCATGGTTAGTTTGCCCGATCACCTTCAATAGGATAGACCATCCAACTAGTATCCATCATAGAGTTTCGGCAACCCTCGTCTTAGATCCCATCATCAATGGATATCACCTCACCAGAGTCCTCATGGATGGAGGAAGTAGCCTTAATATAATTTACTCAAATACGGCGAAAAAGATGGGCATAGATCCATCCAGGATTAAACCCAGTAAAACTATCTTCAAGGGAGTTATTTCGGGCGTTGAAGCCCGCTGTTCCGGCGCTATAACACTCAAAGTTGTGTTCAGCTCTCTTAACAACTTCCGCACCAAATACTTGATCTTCGACATTGTACCATTCCGCAACTGTTACCACGCACTGCTGGGTCGCACAATGTTCGCTCGCTTCAACTCGTCCCTCACTACGCCTACCTGAAGCTCAAGATGCCTGGGCCAATGGGGGTCATCACTGTCAACAGCAATACGTAGCACTCCCTCCGAACATAAGAGCATATCGCGGCCCTAGCCGCCGAATGCCAATACAACAACGAAGTCCCAGGATCCAAACCTGCCTCCAAGACGCGGTAGGCAGGCAAGAGAGCTCGAGCCCAATCGGATCTGCCAACTCCACCTCCCTCTTAGGGCAAATAGTGACACACTCCCCATAGCACGACCCGCCTACCCGTCAGGTATGTCCCTCAAAGACACAATTTTGCTCTTAAAATACAATGGGAAGTTGTGGGGATCTACTTCCGGGGACTAGATATCCGGCTTAACTGAACTATAGTTCGACTTCTTCTCTAGCCAGAGGCGATATACCATTAAGGATCTACAAAACATCAGGCCGACTCTATCTACGGCGGCTTCTCACGGACCCCCTAAGGGTCTGCCCGCTAAAGCATCAACCACCCCAATAGGTTTCACAGCTCTCCGCTCGAGGGCAATAGCGTGCAACTGGGCTCAAGGAGGACGTCAAGTCACCCATCAAGGGCCCTGAATAAAAATGCTATCCTGTAAAAGATTGCTTTTTCTATTTTTCGCAATGAATAATTACCTGCAATAGTCGTCTCGGCAGCGTGAATCATAAGATTGTTACATATGCCTCAATTTTTCTACTTGTTTTTCTGCATATATACACCATTTAGATCGTCCGATTATAGGATAGATGTGATCCGTTGATAGAACAGGGGCTGGGGTATAATTAAAACACCCAGTAATAACCCCATCACTATGTCTTGCCAATTCGGCGTCTTGGATAGCGCACTGTATGCATCGCTCCTGAATTATGTCTTGGGTCAATAGTTGGAGTGCCCCGCTCTTGTACTTGCCCCTTTACGTTCTGCTACTTTGGCTAAAGGGGCAATCGGGAGAACCGCTGCAATTCTATCCCCAACTGTCCTGGCGAATACCTCAATTGAGAAAGCCGAAAACTGACTGTCATAATAAGTGAGAATCGGTCTGCGAACCGAGCTAAAGTGTCAAAGTAAGAATCGATGGAGGTTCTAACATGTCATATGAAGGGTTTGTACCTTTCAAAACCATGTGGTATTAGTCTTAAGCTTAGGCCGAATAGGCTGCCACAAAACACTGGGGGGTGGTCGCCAGCCCCCACATTCGAGCTCCTAAGGCTAAGTGAAAGCAATAAAGCAAATAGTCCGATTGACTTGTTTCCCCCTTTACCGCCTATAGGCACCAATATATCGGTTGAGGACCCAACGCGAAGGCCGAAACACCCCTCGTAGTATCTACGCGGGGGTTGAAGCCGATGACTCACAACTTTTAGATTAAACCGGCCACGCATGAGTGAAAATAATACATAACACGATATATTCGGAAAAGCATAATAAAACATAATTGTGTGCAGGGTATAATGATAACACCCTCACTCATACATTACATTCTTTGGCCATTGGGTCTTTATATACTGAGGACCCTCTAATGTGGCACGGAAGTACAGCTCGGGGCATCTATGCTCCTTCCCAGGGGGCGGGGGCGTGGTGGCTATCTCAATTGTTTTGATCCACAGAAGTTGCATCATGGTCCGCGCACAGGCCATCCACGCTCCCTCGATGCAAACCGAACGTTTGACAACCTCAATCCACGACAGGGCATCGCAAAACTTCTGTAGCAGCCCGAAGTAGCTGCTCAGCAGCGGCTCCACAGGCCACAACTGGATGCAGAGGTCCTGCAAGGATGACACTGCCATCCGGTGCAGTTGTATCAGTTGCTTCATCTAGTAGCTGAGGAGGGGATGTGCCTCAAGATTTTCGAACTGTGCCCAGAACAGTCTCTCCTCCATATCCCCATCCTGGACTGCATAGTGCTTCACCGCGTCTACCGCACTCCTCGGGAGGTTCGTAAAGGCGCCTGGGGAATGCCACAACCGTGTAAGATAGGGGAACTTGTTTCCACCAAAGGCACATTGCAGTAAGTATGGCTTACCATCCGCAATCATCTTGACTTGGCGAATCTCTTCTTCAAAGAATCGCCTATTAACGCGCTCCGATTTTATGTCGGAGGTAAGTGTGGTCATCTGGGTCGCCTGGTCTTTAACCTGCTGCTCCAGGGTCTCGCACTTAGCGCTAGCAAACCAAAGCTCTTGTTGGACCTCGACTACTCGAGCCTCATGTATGCCGCTCTCCACCCTCAATGAGTTTAGCTGGCATCCGCCTTCTGGTCGGCGGCCTTCTGTTTGGCCCTCTCAAGCTCGGCCTTGAGGTCTTCGACCTCTGTGCTTGAAGTTGAGGGCATAAAGAGACGCAATATCAGGACCAAAAATTAGGATAATCCAGATTAATGAGAAAAGCAATAGAGTAGGCAACTACATCTAAATACCAACCTTGCACTTCGTCGAACCATTTGTTCAAATGGTCCAATTCATCATCGGTGCTCTGAAGCGTGCAATTCAGCTCGGCCAGTTCAAGGGTGTGGCATGCCCTGGCTGAGGATGAAGCCTGCAAAAAGCAAACTTAACCATAAGCAGGAGGTCGGGCTATTCGATGTCGGACTATATTCCTACATTTATAGGACCCCAGGGCGAGTTTTTTAAACTCAACCGTGGCTCGGGGGCTACTATACCCATAAGGAATTCATGACAATGTAAACAAAATTCATCATTATGAACAAGAGCATGGCTTACCTTGAAGCCCACCATCAAACTGTTGAAGGTTTTCTTCAGTCCGCTATCAACGGACTAAATGCTTTTCAGGACCACACCCATAATCTTTGACAATGGAGGAATCATACAATGCCTCCTCCATCAGGGTCGGCCACCCGACCACGGTCCGCTCATTTGTGGGAGGCGATGGTGGTGGCACGTCTCCTCCTCCTTGGGGAGGTAGGTTCGACGACGTGGGAGGCGCTGAGGCCTCCGTAGTCGATTATGAAGGGAGCCCGGGCGACTTAAGGCTCCTGTCCTTATCTGCCAGGAGGGGTTCGACCTCCTGGACGTGAGCGACCGAGGCATAGTCGCCTGCCAACATGTCATCGATGGACGAGGTATGCGCCTCGGACATAACCATCTCACCCCCGGTGTTCGGCGCTGGGGGGTCCGACGGGACACTACCTTCGTGGCCTCACCTGTGGCTGGGGGTGGTGTGGTGTCGTATTCCGTCCCACTCTCCACCAGTTCAGTCGGTGGAGACTCCCCTAAGACCTGATCGGTCCGGAGGTCCTGTGCCGGACTATATCAGGAAAGCAATTAAACAAGTCAGCTCTACAAAACCAATGAGGATAAGACGGATGGTATTTAGATTCAATAATTCTGAGCCAGGGGCTTGACCCTGGGGTTCCTTCAGGGGAGTGATACGTCTCCAACGTATCTATAATTTTTGCTTGTTTCATGTTGTTATATTATCATTCCTGGATGTTTTACAATCATTTTACCACAACTTTATATTATTTTTGGGACTAACCTATTAACCTAGAGCCCAGTGCCAGTTCCTGTTTTCTCCATGTTTTTGGGTTTTACAGAAAAGAAATATCAAACGGAGTCCAAACAGAATAAAAATTAACGGTGATTTTTTGGACCAGAAGAGACCCACGGAGCATCGGAGTTGGTCCAGAAGACCCACGAGGCAGTCACAAGCCTCAGGGGGGCGGGCACCCCCCTGGGCATGCCCTATAGGCTTGTGACTCCCTCGTGGACCATCCTGACTTTTTTTCACCGCCATAAATTCCTATAAATACCAAAATCCCCCAATGCAGAACCTACATCGGGATTTCCGCAGCCGCAAACCTCCAGAGCCACGAAAAACCAATCGGCAGCCTGTTCTGGCACCCTGTCGAAGGGGGAAACCATCACCGGAGGCCATATTCATCATCCCGATGCTCTCCATGATGAGGAGGGAGTAGTTCACCCTCGGGGTTGAGGGTATGTACTAGTAGCTATGTGTTTGATCTCTCTTTGTCGTGTTCTTGAGATGACACTATCTTGATGTGTCATCAGCTTTATTGATATAGATGAATCATATGGAGTTTTCCCCTCTCTATCTTGTGATGAATTGAGTTTTCCCTTTGAAGTTTTCCTGTCAGATTGAATCTTTAAGGACTTGAGAACACTTGATGTATGTCTTGCGATGGGATATGTGTGGTGACAATGGGATGTTCTATTGATCTACTTGATGTATGTTTTTGTGATCAACTTGCGGGTTCCGTGACCTTGGGAATCAATGCATAGGGGTTGCACATATTTTCGTCTTGACTCTCCAGTAGAAACTTTGGGGCACTCTTTGAAGTTCTTTGTGTTGGATTGAATATAATGAATCTGAAATTGTGTGATGCACATCATATAATCAAGCCCACGGGTACTTGTGGTGACATTGGAGTATCTAGGTGACATTAGGGTTTTGGTTGATGTGTATCTTAAGGTGTTATCTTAGTACGAACTCTAGGACTATTCGTGACACTTATAGGGATAGCTCATAAGATTGATAAGAAAAGATAACTTTGAGGTGGTTTCGTACCCTACAATAATTTCTTCATTAGTTCTCCGCTATTTGTGACTTTGGAGTGAACTCCTTGTCGCACGAGAGGTACTTACATATGATTCAACTATGCCAATATTGTTGAGAGAAATTACACTACTGAAAGTATGGACCCTAGGCCTTGTTTCCAAGCATTTATACAACGTTTTGCTCACCGTTTACTATTTGCTACCTTGCTGTTTTTATATTTTCAGATTACAAAAAACTATATCTACCATCCATATTGCACTTGTATCACCATCTCTTCGCCGAACTAGTGCACCTATACAATTTACAATTGTATTGGATGTGTTGGGGACACATGAGACTCTTTGCTATTTGATTGCAGGGTTGTTTGAGACAGACCATCTTCATCATACACCTCCCGTGGATTGATAAACCTTAGTTCATCCACTTGAGGGAAAATTGCCATTGTCCTACAAAACTCCGCGCTTGGAGGCCCAACACAAGTCTACAAGAAGAAGGTTGTGTAGTAGACATCAGGGACCCTCTCAAAATCTCTAGAATCCTCATCGAAGTCCGGGCTATCGTCCGCCAGAGTCACCTTAGGCCTGCATGCCCTCTTCGGGGATGGGGGAGGAAGATCCTACTTAGCGTCCTCGGGAGAGTCGGTCTCTCTCCGTCTTCCTCCTCCTTCTCCTCGTGTGTGGAGGAGGCTTGGGTTTCTCTGGATCTGGTATCCGGAGGACCCCTAGAACGGAGGCCCCTACGAACCTCCTCCTTCTTCTTCTCCTTCTTTTCTCGCGCCGCGTATGGCACCACGACCAGCATCACCACCTGCAGGGGTGACCTGGGATCTTCAGGCAAGGGGGCTGGGTCATTGATTTGCACAGCCTTCTCGAGCAAGCCCTACAAAGGCAAAGGGAAGAGGGGTGAATCCTGGCTAAGTGTTACAATTCGACATGTAGTTAAGGAAGTCCTATCATACCTTAAAGGGTGGGTTATCGGCATCCAAGCCAACATCTTATTCCTCGTCCGACCACTCCTTCTAGGGCTTGAAAAGTTCCTCACAACTTCTCGTGAGTTGTGCGGAAGAACTTGTGCATGGTGTTCGGGTCCACGGGCGTGTAGGCCCACATCGGGGTCTCCCGACGTTGGCAGGGTAGGAGACGGCAGCGGACCATAACCTGGACCATGTTGGTCAGCGCGACATTGGCCTGCACCATTATAGTTATGCACCTTTGTAGCGCCTTCACTTCAGAGGCAGACCCCCAATCAAGGCCCTTCTTCACCCATGAGGTTAGCCTCGCGAGGGGTCCGGATTTGAATTCGGCTAGCGCCGACTAACCCACATCCCG
Source organism: Hordeum marinum (assembly GCA_022496015.1). Lineage (NCBI taxonomy): Eukaryota > Viridiplantae > Streptophyta > Magnoliopsida > Poales > Poaceae > Hordeum > Hordeum marinum. Next base: position 430,493,121 of record CM039674.1, on the reverse strand, counting down.
TGGTTCGGTGATATGGAACCACTCCTTCTACCAGATCTTCATAGTGTCAATGAAGGTGTCGTCCGGCCACACGACCCGCGGGAGCCTTGCTGATTACCGCCCCGCCATAGTCAGCATGTTGACCGCTGACTGTCTTCGGCTTTAGATTGAAGACTTTTAGCCATAGGCCGAAGTGGGGTTCGACTCTTAGGAAGGCCTCGTAGATGATGATGAATCCCAAGATGTGCATAAAAGAGTTTGGGGGGGTCGTGGAAGTCCAAGCCATAGAAGAACATCAGCCCCCTAACAAAGAGTGGAGAGGAAACCCTTGTAGGATCGAAACTAGGTCTAGAGGGGGGTTATTAGACTAATTGACCAAATAAAAATTCTCCCTTTTCCTAATTTTAAGTGTTGGCAGATTTAAGCATTTATAGAAATCAAGCACACCCTACACATGCATGTCTGAGTATAGTAGCAGAAAGTAAAGACAAGCATGAGTAGTAAAGGAAGGGTAGGAAGATCAAACGCAATTTGGAGACACGAAGTTTTTTCCCGTGGTTCCGATAGCTGGTGCTATCGTACACCCACGTTTATGGAGTCTTCAACCCACGGAGCATAATGGTCACAAGAGTCCACGAAGGGTTCCATGAAGAAGCAACCTTGGCTATACCATGATGGCCTACATCCACGGAGGACTAGCCTAACTCGGGTAGATCTTCATGAATTAGGCAATCTCCTTGCCCTTACAAAGTTCTTGGTTCACTCCACAACACGAAGTAGGAGGCTCCCAAGCGACACCTAACCAATCTAGGAGGCACCACCGTCCAAAAGTAAATAGGCTCGATAATGTTGATGAACTCCTTGCTCTTGTGCTTCAAGATGATAGACTCCTCAACACTCAATCACTCTCTCACAGATTTGGCTTTGGTGAAAGAGATTGATTGGCTGGAAAACAACTTGGGGAGGCTAGAGATCAATATTCATTTGGTTGGAATGGAATGGCATGATCTGAACACATGAGTAGGTGGCTCTCTCTCAGAAAATCTGGATAGGATAGGTGGGGATCTGTTCTGAGTGCTTCTCTTGCGAGTGAGTGGTAGTGGAGTGGTATATATAGACATCTCCAAAAATACAACTGCTACACCTTAAGCGACCAACTCGGTGACACTGATGTGTGAATCTCGGTGGTACCGAGTTGCTCCAAAGGTGGCAACTTTTGAATCTTGGTGAGACCGATATAGTAATCTCAGCGGTACCGATCAAGTGTCCAACAGTCACAATCCATATCTCGGTGATGCAGATCCAAAAACTTGGAGCTTCCGATCTTGTGAATTGAGGTAACAAAAAGTTGGCAAGCTGAACTCGGTGACACCGATGTGGCATCGGTTGCAGCGATGTGCTAGGGTTTGGCAGGGTTCTGGGAATCGGTGGGACCGAGTGGAAACAGTTGGTTTCACCGATTTGCATGAATGGCTTAGACAGGATATGTGGAGAGTTTGTGGGTGTTTTTGGTGACTATCAGTTGTGCACATTTGAGCATCTTGTTAATCAGCAATACCTTACCTCCTTTTAATAGTATTGACTTTCCTATGGACTCAGAGTGATTTCTCACAAAGTAAAATGTAGAGTCCTCTTTGCTTGAAGCTTTGCCAATCGAAATCCTTGCATCTAGAGATTTCTCCACAATCCTTTTGCCAACCCATCATTGAACTTTTATTGAAATATGCTTAGTGGAAATATTAATTTAATGATATATATGTTGTTCTTAATTACCAAAACCACCAAGGGAGCAAATGTGCTTTCAATCTCCCCCTTTTTGGTAATTGATGACAACATATAGATCAAAGCTTCGATATATAATATATTCAATGAATATGATCATCGCTTTGAGAAGTATGTGATAAGAAAGAGATCCCCCTAAATTTATGCATTATTTTGAATTTGCGTTTGAATGCAAATGCACAATCGATTAGGTACATGGGGCACTTCTTCCATGCCACATAAATCTTGGTGGTGTGCGAGAATAATAAGAATGAATATCATAGCATAACACAATCAAGCAAAGTGAATGATCATATCACAAGCATCTTAAGGATAGGAAATACTAGCAACACACTTTAAGTGTATGATCAAACACCGACAAAGTTTAACACATCCAAAACAAAAGATATCAAATGTTTTTGACAAAGCGATAAAAACCAACGCTCTCTCTCTCTCGAAGCCCTAATGATCTATAAAACCTCTCCCCCTAAGGCAACAAGTTACTAAAAAGTTCAAAGTTATAGATCTAAACGCTCTTCTGGGGCTGATCTCCTCCGATAGCTGAAGTTGGAGTCGAGAGAACTGCATCGGCGAAGACTTTTGCTGATGTCATGGACGGAGTTGGTGTAGGAACGGGAGGAACTGGTGGAGCTGATGGAGCTAAAGTGGTTGTAGCTGGTGCTGATGAAGACCGTCTTGTCTATGGAGTTGTCACTGTGAAAGTCCTGGCCTGAGTCCTGAACTAAACAGTTGTCATGAGAGGTGCACTATCCTCCTCCTCATCATCATCATCATCTGTGGAGTGAGGTATAGGCACAGCATCAACTTCCTTCTTGAGCTCATTGACAGTCATTGTGAGCCCATCCACCTTGTTGTGGAGGCCATGAAACTTTCCTTCAACAATCCTAGCAAGTCTCTCTTGGTTCTTCAGGATTTTGGTGATGTCCTTCTGCATGCCGAGCATTGAGCTATGTGGTGTTAGAAATATGCTCTAGAGGCAATAATAAATTCGTTATTATGATATTTCCTTTCATGATAATCGTTTATTATCCATGCTATAATTTTATTGATTGGAAACTAAAGACACGTGTAGGTATATAGACAACACTGTGTCCATAGTATGCCTCTAGTAGACTAGCTCGTTGATCAACGATTGTTAAGGTTTCCTATCCATGGACATGAGATGTTATTTGATAATGGGATCACATCATTAGGAGAATGATGTGATGGACAATACCCAAACTATAAAGGTAGCATACGATCGTGTCAGTTTATTGCTATTGTTTTCTGAATGTCAAGTATGAGTTCCTATGACCATGAGATGATGTAACTCACTAACACCATAGGAGTACCTTGTCTGTATCAAACATCACAACGTAACTGGGTGATTATAAATATGCTCTACACGTGTCTCCGGGGGTGTTTGTTGAGTTGGCCTAGATCAAGACTGGGATTTGTTACTCCGTGTGACGGAGAGGTATCTCAGGGCCCACTCAGTAATACAACATTAAAATGAGCCTTGCAAGCAATGTGACTAATAATTTAGTCACGGGATCTTGTATTACAGAATGAGTAAAGAGACTTAACGGTCACAAGATTGAACTAGGTATGGAGATACCGACGAGCGAATCTCGGGCAAGTAACATACCGATCAACAAAGGGAACATCGTACGGGATTATCTGAATCCTTGACATAGAGGTTCAACCGATAAAGATCTTTATACAATATGTAGGAAACAATATGGGCATCCAGGTCCCGCTATTGTTTATTGACCGTAGAGGTGTCTCCGTCATGTCTATATAGTTCTCGAACCCGCAGGGTTTGCACACTTAACGTTCGGTAACGAATTGGTATCGATGAGTCATCTATGTTGGTGACCGAAGGTTGTTCAGAGTCCCGGATGAGATCCCGGACATGACAAGGAATACCGGAATGGTCCGGAGGTGAAGATTCATATATAGGAAGTTATGTGTTGATGACCGAAAAAATTTCGGGTGTCACTGGTAATATACTGGGGTGCCATAAGGTTTTCCGGGGTCCACCAGCCCCGGAGGGTCCCATGGGCTATGAGAGGAGGCGCACCAGCCCCTGGTGGGATGTATGCCCCTCCCACAAGGCCCATGCGGCTGAAGGGTGGAGGGGGAACCCTAAAGGGGGCCGACCACCTTGCCTTGGGGACCAAGGCACCCCTTGGCCGCCGCCCCCCCCTCTTGGCCGCCGCCGCTAGGGGTGGGAACCCTAGGGGCCGAGCCCCTCTCCCTCTCCCCCTATATATATGAGAGGGAATGGAGGGCTGAACAACCACAAGCCATGGTGCAGCCCTTCCTCCCTCCTAGATTGCTTCTCCTCTAGATTGTTTCGGCACCGCTTAGCGAAGCTCTGCCAGATCAGTTCCACCACCGTCGCCGCCACGCCGTCATGCTTCCAGAGAATCCATCTACCTCTCCACCCTCTCTTGCTGGATCAAGGAGGCAGATATCGTGATCGATATGTACGTGTGCTGAACGCAGAGGTATCATACGTTCGGCGCTAGATCTGAAGGAACATGATGGGATTGTGGGATGGCTCGTGATAGGATCACGAAGATGTTCGACTACACCAACCAAATTTCTTAACTCTTCCCGCTTAGCGATCTACATGGATATGTAGATCCACTCTCCCTCTCATAGATGCTCATCACCATGGAAAGATCTTGCGTGTGCGTAGGAATTTTTTTGTTTTCCATGCAACGTTCCCCAACAGTGGCATCATGAGCTAGGTCTAACGTAGATGAGATCTTGAGTAGAACACAAAAGAGTTTGTGGGCGTTGATAATCAGATTGCTTCCTCCCTTAGTCTTTTCTTGATTCAGAGGTATTGTGGGATGAAGCAACTCGGACCAACCTTACTCGTACGCTTACGAGACCGGTTCCATCGACTGACATGTGACTTTGTTGCATAAAGATGGCTGGCGGTTGTTTGTCTCTCCTACTCTAGTTGGATCAGATTTTATTGAGGCGGTCCTTCAGAAGGTTGAATAGCAATTTGTGTATCACCGTTGTGGTTTTGCGTAGGTAAGAATCATTCTTTCTAGATACCTGTAGCCGCCACGTAAATTATGCAACAACAATTAGAGGATGTCTAACTTGTTTTTGCAGGGTATGTTGTGATGTGATATGGCTAATTACATGATGAGATATATGTGATGTATGAGGTGATCATGTTTTGTATAGACTATCACGACTTGCATGTCGATGAGTATGGCAACCGTCAGGAGCCATAGGGTTGTCTTTAATTTATTTTTGTCGTTTTTTGCTTTACTTCATCACTATGAGTTAGCAATAGTCGTGGAAGCAACAGTTGGCGCCACAACCTCATGGAGACACGTTGATGGAGAACAAGATGATGGAGATCATGGTGTCATGCCGGTGATGATGGACATCATGTCGGTGCTTTCAAGATGGAGATCAAAAAGCACAAGTTCATGGCCATATCATGTCACTTATGAATTGCATGTGATGTTAATCCTTTTATGCACCTTGTTTTGCTTAGGATGACAGTATGAGTATAAGGTGATCCCTCACTTAAATTTCAAGATAAAATTGTGTTCTCCCAGAGTGTGCACCGTTGCGGAAGTTCGTCATTTCTAGGCACCATGTGATGATCGGATGTGATAGGTTCTACATTCACATAAAACGGGTGCAAGCAAGTTTTGCACATGCGGAACACTCGGGGTTAAACTTGACGAGCCTAGCATGTATAGACATGGCCTCGGAACACAAGATACCGAAAAGTCGAACATGAGTCATATAGTAGATATGATCAACATAGAGATGTTCACCATGGAAACCTCCTCAACTCACGTGATGAACGGACATGGGTTGGTGAATTTGGATCATGTGTCACTCGAATGACTAGAGGGATGTCAATTTGAGTGGGCGTTCTTAGGTAATATGACTAATTAAACTCATTAACATGAACATAGTCAAAAGTGTCTTTGCAAATTATGTTTTAGACAGCTCGCATTGTATATCCCCTTTTTATTGATACTGTAGCGACCCGACTCAAAACGAGTCAAGCCTCTGTGTGTTCTGTGCCATCCCTGGATCAGTATGCTGGCACACACAGTACATCAATGTATATATCAAAGTGCAATCACATGTAAATAACGTAAAACTGATATATACCTTAAAATAGCAGCGGATACAGTTAACGGGAGTGGAGTCCTAATAACACCAACGGCAAGTTGAGTGCGGACCATAACCCTGAATCGTACTCTTACCCGTCGTAGAAGAGTATCTGCAACATAAGATGTTGCAGCCGTGTAGGTCAGCACATTGAATGTACTGGCAAGATCACCATAGTAGAACAGAAAAATAAAGACTATTCTATATGCAAAGGCTTTGTGGCTCTGTGTCTGAGTTTTTGCGTAAAAGCTGATTTTTATTTTCCTACAACAAAGGATTATCAGGAATTTTACTATGGAGTTACCTATCATGACATGGTTCTGCCAACCAATGTCTCAATGCCCACAAGTATCTTAAGTTGCCCACAATTAGTTATCAGTCCAATATTGAGAGTTCAGAGATAGATCCAAGTCCAGAGGCTCAAATTGTCCATAACCGGGGACACGGCTAATCGATTAGGTTTAACTCTGCAGAGTGTTGTGTACTTTACCCACAAGATTCTTTCCCTCCTAGTAAGTCCTCGCACTGCCTGGTGTTTGAGAACAGGATGAAAGAAACATGGTCTTTCAGAGTGCTTCCCTGACTGTCCGACAGTGCCCATCCAATCCTAACGTCGACTACATCTCGTAGCACTGCCCAGCAGAGTCACAACAACGATCAACCAAGCCAGAGCCCATAATGACTTGTGGCTACACAGGTAAGCTTCCGGGCATGAAGTATTCATCCTTCTCTTTGAGTCTGGGTGAGGCTTTCCGTGTGAATACAGGTGCTTCTCCAACAACACCTAGGCAAATCCACTGGTTTCTCCAGGGTGCCGTTCCAACCATCCCTCACCCAGTAGTGTGTATTGAAAACTTGTCTTCTCGGGTGTCGAAGTCTTGAGGTCTTGAAGATGCAGGACTTGAAGATGTCTTCATGAAGTTGTCGTCTTGACATAGAGTCCTTCTTCACACCACTCACGAACACTCATACCAAACCCCGTCTACTTTAGCATAGCATTGCACTAATTAGCGTTCCCGGGGCTTTAGTAACAAGTGGTGGGTTCCTACCTCATGCATTCTACTCAACTACAAGAATTTCAATAACAATACGGGAGGGATTTGTTGAAATGATGTCACTATATGCAATAAAACGTAGGTATGAAAAGATGGTCAAAGTGAACTTGCCTGTACTGTTGATGAAGATAAAGATTGCTCTCAGAAATATAACTTGATAGACTATATGTCACTCTCCGATGAAAATCTATATAACAAACATTGCATACATAAGCAATCATACTAGCAATCAATTCTAACAATCACAAGATAACACAAGAAAAAAAACAAGGTTGATGAAGGAAATACTTAAGACAAAAGTTAAAATCAACAAAGTTTTCATAAAAGCAACTAAGGTAGTTTTCCCCTACAAACAACTATTTTCAATAGCAACAAAACAATAACAAAGTGAAATACAACAAAAGGATTTTAGTAAATATTTTATTGGCAAAAAGAATTACTTTTGACGAACAAGTAAACTATGAAAACAACATCCTAAACAACATGAGTGTTTGCCTAATGAACTTAACTACAAGCACAACCATAAACTAAGAGAAAACAAATTATGAAACAACTAAGTTAACAGAGAGTAATTAATAAAAATCTATATTACAAAGCAGAATTGATTCATCTAAAACTTTGTGAAAATAATCTCTACTAACACTAAGTTGTTTTATAAAACATTACCTAATGATAAAGAATATAGTTTCCTATAATAGAGTAAAACTAAACCATTTTTATTAACAAACATTTCTTAACAGAAAAGATTACTACAAATTTTATTTGAAAACAGAATCTAATTATATAAAACTTTAGTTAAAAGAATTATTACTAACTAATTTGCTTTGTAATAAACTATACCTATTTGAAAAAGGTTATAGGTCCCTTTAATAAAATTTTATAAACTAAACAATTATCATTTGTGAACAGCAAGTAAAATACTAAGGTTTAGAACAACATAACTAAATTAAAATCTAAAACATAATGTAAATCATATTCAGATTTTCAAAATAACTAAAGAAAAAATTAAACGAACTAAACAACATAGGAACTAAACAGAATATGTTTTAGTTGAAAACACTATATAAAATATAATAAAAAATTCTCAAACTCTTCCTAATGATAACTAATATCACTAGTGACAAGTAGCAAAAAGAATCAATCAAAAATACATTTTAAAACTCAAGATATTCAGAAAACAAAATTTAAATCAAATCTGTTTAAATTCAAATTTAACTATTCAAACATATCCAAATTTGATATCTGCGGAAACTAGATGAAATTTGTGACACTATGCAAAAAGAATCAATTAAAAACATTAAATATTTTAAAAGATATAAAGAAAATAAAATCAGAACTTTCTCTGTTTTCTAAAACAAAACAGGAAAAAGAGAAAACTAAACTAACGGTCAGGGGGTGACGCGGCGTTCTCTGGTTGGTCCAGGTGTGTGCGGGCTAGTGTGATTCGGGCGAACGACCGAACTATAACGCGTACCGGTTCGCGAATAAAAAAAAATCTAATCTAGACCGTTTATCCTAGATCCGACGGCTGAGGGGGAGATGGGGGCTTACTGAGAAAGAGTCGCCGGCGAGGTCGACGTCGACGACAGGAACGACGAGGTGGATGGGGAGGTGGCTCCCGTGGTCTTCCGGCGACGTAGATGGCACCAGACGACGTCGGCGAAGGTCCGGCGACGATAGGTGGCGTCGGATGGACTCGGGGATGATGGAGTCGACGTGCACAAGCTCGGGATGGCTTCGGGATGGTGGTGGCCGAGGGAAATTCCGGCGAGGGTGGTGGTTATGGCGTTCTGATGGGTTTTCGGCGAGGTTGAGGGCACCAGGTGATAGCGGGAACGCTCCGGTGATGTCGGAGAGTAGTGGAGGGGTGTGGGGTGGAGTGTGGCGAGGGGCTCGAGCTCGGGGGGATCCGGTTGGGTGGTGGAACTCTGGCGAGGGCTCGGGTAGCGTTCCGGCAAGGAGAAAGAGGGTGCTCGGGGTGGAATGAGGAGCGGATGGTGGCCGCTACTTATAGGGGTGGTCGGGACTCGAGGGGAGCGACAGGAGGAGGAGATCACGGGAGAGGAATCTCCGGCAACGGCGTCGCGCTCGTGAGGATGGGGACGACCGCGCGGGAGAGGGAATCGGGCGGTGGGATCGGCTTGTCAGTGAGAGAGAGAGGGGGCGTTATTAGCGGTGACCGTTATGAAATAAATTCGGGTTTAAAGACTGTGGGCCGGCTCGTATTAAAACTAATAAATGCTTTTCTTTTTTTTATAAAAGAACAGAAAAGGAAACCTTTTAAATGGAAAACAAAAATACTTTTATATATACATATTATATATCAAAATTACTGGAAAAAGATTTCCTAAATCATGAACATATTTTCAATGTAAAATAAATTACTTACAAAATCAGAAAAATTCAAACAAGCTACTGTTTTAAGTAAAAGGCAAATAAAACATTTTGAAAATATCAAAATGACTTCAAATTTAAATTTCTCCATTTTTATTTTGAAAGAAATCATTTTAGCCTATTTTCCATATTTTTTTTAATTTTGAAGAAAAATAAATTTTAAAACCACTTTCAAAATGGCTTTTGAAACCTAATAGGAAATAATTCAGAAATAGTTTTTTCTGAGTTTTATAAATTCAAATATGGTTCAAATGATCCCTGGTTTGGAGTGTCATATTACTCCTCTCAAATTGGTCAAGGGATTTTGAATACTTCGAAATTTTGAATAGGAACCAAATATGAAATGGATTCCAAAATAATTCAAAGGCACTTTCAATTCCTTCTTTTAACTTCCAACTCATATTTCATATAATTTGAAGAAGTCATATTATCTTCTCTCATGAAAATCATTGAGTTGCATAAAGTTTCTGAACTTGAAATATTTTCAAATGAAATTCAAATTCTTTTCAAATCCCTTTTCCTTTTGTTTGAATGGAAGAAGTCATGTCATCTTCACTCTGAGGTTTTGTGATGAAATGAATTTGAATTCTTGATGAGCAAAGATGCAAAGTGAAAGTTTGGGAAAGTCATTTCATTCCCTCTCATTCAACTTTCAAAAGTTTCAAAAGTTTCAAATTTCACTCACTTTCAATTCACTCAAGCAAACAAACAATCATTCTAATATTTATTATAGCATTCCAAAGTTTGGGATGTTACAGATACGTTCCTAGAGAAAAGTAAGTTCAAAGACGGTAGTAGTAATTATGCGAACTTTTGTTTGTGATCTAAGGATAGTCCTGAGTTGCTGCACAGAAGGCTTATGTCCTTAATGCACCACTCGGTGCGCCAAAACCCCTAAAGCGGCTATGGATGTTGTGAACATCTGACAAGCACGTTCCGATGACTACTTGATAGTTCAGTGCGTCATGCATTACGTCTTAGAATTGAGGTTCCAAACACGTTTTGAACGTGACGGAGCATATGTGATGTTCCAGGAGCTGAAATTGGATTTCAGGCTCGTGCCCATGTTGAGAGGTATGAGACGTCCAACAAAGATTATTTGCATGCAAGATGAAGGAGAATAGCTCAATCAATGAGCATGTGCTCAGATTGTCTGAGTACTACAATCACTTGAATCAAGTGGGAGTTGATCTTCCAAATAAGATAGTGATTGATATAGTTCTCCAAGTCACTGCCACCAAGCTACTAGAGCTTGGTGATGAACTATAAACATGCCACAGATGGATTATCCCATGAGCTATTCGCGATGTTTGACATTTCAAAGGTAGAAATCAAGAAGGAGCATCAAGTGTTGATGGTTGTTAAAACCAAAAGTTTTGAGAAGGGAAAGGGTAAGAAGGGAAACTTCATGATTGGCAAGCCAGTTGCTTCTCGAGTGAAGAAACCCAAGGTTAAACCCAAACCTGAGACTAAGTGCTTCTACTATGAGGGGAACGGTCACTGGAGGGGAACTACCCTAGATACTTGGTAGATAAAAATGCTGGCAACATCGACAAAAGTACATTTGGTATACATGTTATTGATGTGTACCTTACTAAGTACTCCTAGTAGCACTTGGGTATTAGATACCGGTTCAGTTGCTAAATGTTAATAACTCGAAATAAAAGCTATGGAATAAACGAAGACTGACTAAGGGCGAGGTGACGATGTGTGTTGGAAGTGTTTCCAAGGTTGATATGATCACCATCGCACGCTCACTCTACCTTCGGGGTTAGTGTTGAACCTAAATAAATGTTATTTGGTGTTTGCATTGAGCATGAACATTATTAGATCGTGTTTATTGCAATACTATTATTCATTTAAGTTAGAGAATAATGGTTATTTTATTTACATGAATAATACCTTTAATGATCATGCACCCAATGTGAATGGTTTATTCAATCTCGATCATAGTAAAACACATATTTATAATATTGATGCGAAAAGATGCAAAGTTAGTAATGATAAGTACCACATGCTTGTGGCACTGCCGTGAAGGTCATATTGGTGTAAAGCGCATGAAGAAACTCCATGCTAATGGATCTTTTGACTCACTCAATTTTGAATCGGTTGAGACATGCGAACCATGCCTCTTTGGCAAGATGACTAAGACCCCGTTTTCCGGTATGATGGAGCGGGCTAGTGACTTACTGGAATTGATGCATTTTGATGTATGGGGTCTAATGAGTGTTGAAACACGCAGCGGATATCGTTATTTTATTACCTTCATTGATGACTTGAGTAGATATGGGGATATTTACTTAATGAAACACAAGTCTGAAACGTTTGAAAGGTTCAAGCAGTTTTAGAGTGAAGTTGAAGATCATCGTGACAAGAAGATAAAATGTCTATGATATGATCGTGGAGGTGAATATGTGAGTTACGAGTTTGGTATGCAACTTAAGACAATGTGGAAATTGTTTCACAACTCACGCCACCTGGAACACCATAGCGTGATGGTGTGTCCGAACGTCGTAGTCGTGCTCTATTGGATATGGTGCATACTATGATGTCTCTTATTGTTTTGTCACTATCGTTATGGGGTTATGCATTAGAGATCACTACATTCACTTTAATAGGGCACCATCTAAGTGTTGGAGAATGTTGCATGGGAAACAAAAAAATTCCTACACACACGCAGATCTATCCATGGTGATGAGCATCTACGAGAGCGAGAGTGGATCTATGTACCCTTGTAGATCGCTAAGCGGGAAGCATTAAGAAACGCAGTTGGTGTAGTCGAACGTCTTTGCGATCCAAATCGACGTGCGTCCCGCGATCCAATCACGATCCGTCCCACGATCCAATCACGATCTGTCCCGCGAACTTGATCACGATTCGTCCCACGAACTTGATCACGATCCTTCCAATCTAGCGCCGAACGGACGGCACCTTCGCGTTCAGCACACGTACAGCTTGATGACAATCTCCATCGTCTTGATCCTGCAAGAAGGAGCGGACAGGAAGAAGAGTTCTCCAGCAACGTGACGGCACTCCGGCGATGGTGGTGGATCTATTCTAGCAAGGCTTCGCCAAAGCGTTGTAGAAAACCGATCTAGAGGAGAAACTATGCACTAGAGGAACGGGCAGCGCGTGGCTGAAAAATTCTGTGCAAAAACCCTAAAACCTCTAGTATATATAAGAGGAAGAGAGTAGGAGGCTTGGCCCAAGGACCAAGCCTCTAGGAGTCGGCCGAACCAGGTGGGAGAGGTGGAATCCACCTCCAATCCTAGTAGGACTAGGATTCACCCTATTTTTGCCTTTTTCCACTTTTTCTCTTTGGCTTTTTTCTCCCTAGCCGCATGGGATTTGTGTGGGACTTACACGTGCCCACTAAGGGCTGGTATTCACTCTCCCACAGCCCATGTTGCCTCTTGGGTCGAAATACCCCTCCCGATGGTCTCCCGGTACACTACCGTCACTCCCGATACACTACCGATGAGTCCGAAACTTTTCAGGCGACAAAAATAAGACTTCCTATATATCAATCTTTACCTCCGGACCATTCCGGAGATCCTCATGACATCCGGGATCTCATCCGGGACTCCGAACAACCTTCGGCAACCACCATACATAACTCTATACTACCAAAACGTCACCAAACCTTAAGTGTGTAGACCCTGCGGGTTCGAGAACTATGTAGACAGGACCGAGACACCTCTACGGTCAATAACCAATAGCAGGACTTGGATGCCCATATTGGTTCCTACATATTCTACGAAGATCTTTATCGGTCGAACCTCTATGTCAAGGATTCAGTTAATCCCGTATGATGTTCCCTTTGTTCGTCAGTATGTTACTTGCCCGAGATTTGATCGTCGGTATCTCCAAACCTAGTTCAACCTCGTTACTGGCAAGTCTCTTTACTCGTTCCGTAATACAAGATCCCGCAACCAACACTTAGTCACATTGCTTGCAAGGCTTATTGTGATGTTGTATTACCGAGTGGGCCCAGAGAAACCTCTCCGTCACACGGAGTAACAAATCCCAGTCTTGATCCATGCCAACTCAACAGACACCCTCGGAGATACCTGTAGAGCACCTTTATAGTCACCCAGTTATGTTGCGACGTTTGATACACATAACGCACTCCTCTGTATCCGTGAGTTGCATGATCTCATGGTCATAGGAACATATACTTGACATGCAGAAAACAGTAGCAATAAACTGACATGATCATATGCTACGTTTGTAGTTTTGGGTCTTGTCCATCACATAATTCTCCTAATGATGTGATCCCGTTATCAAATGACATCACATGTCAATGGCTAGGAAACCTTGACCATCTCTTATCAACGAGCTAGTTCACTAGAGGCATACTAGGGACAAAGTGTTGTCTATTTACCCACACATGTAGTGTGTTTCCAATTAATAGAATTATAGCATGGACAATAAAAAATTATCATGAACAAGGAAATATAATCACAAACACATTATTTATTGCCTCTAGGGCATATTTCCAACACTAAGTCCGTTGAGATGACACCATATGAACTGTGGTTTGGCAGAAACCTAAGCTATCATTTCTTAATGTTTGGGGATGCGACGCTTATGTGAAAAAGGTTCTTCACCTAATGAGCTCGAACCCAAAGCGGACAAATGCATCTTCGTAGAATACGCTAAGGAAACATTTAGGTATACCTTCTATCTCAGATCCAAGCGCAAAGTCTTTCGTGCTAAAAACAAGTCATTTCTCGAGAAAGAGTTTCTTTCAAAAGAATTGAGTGGGAGGAAAGTAGAACTTGATGAGGTTTTTGAACCATCACTTTAGTTGGATGATAGCACAACACAGAAAGATGTTTCTGTGGTGCCCACGCCAATTGAAGAGGAAGCTAATGATGATGATCATAACAATTCGGATCAAGTTACTACCGGACTTCGTAGGTTGACAAGGATATGTACTACCCCTATGTGGTACGCTGATCCTGTCTTGGAAATCATGTTGTTAGACAACGATGAGCCTATGAACTATGAAGAAGCGATGTTGGGCCCAGATTCCAACAAATGGCTAGGAGCCATGAAATCTGAGATAGGATCCATGTATTAAAAACCAAGTATGGACTTTGGTATGACTTGCCCGTTGAACGACAGGTCGTTAAGTAAAAATGGACCTCTAAGAAGAAGACAGACGTTGGTGTTAAATGTCACCATTTATAAAGCTCGACTTGTGACGAAAAGGTTTCTCACAAGTTCAAGGAGTTGACTACAATGGGACACTCTCACCCGTAACGATGATAAAGTCTATTGGAATCAAGTTAGTAGTTGCTGCATTTTTTGATTATGAAATTTGGCAGAGGGATGTCAAAACAAAGTTTCCTTTACGGTATTCCGTAAAGAAAGGTTGTATGTGATACAACCAGAAGGTTTTTTCAATCCTAAGGATGCTAAAAGGTATGCAAGCTCCAGGGATCCTTCAATGGACTGGAGCAAGCATCTCGGAGTTGGAATATACGCTTTGATGAGGTGATCAAAGTCTTTGATTTTATACAACATTTATGAGAAACTTGTATTTACAAGAAGGACAGTGGGAGCACTATAGAATTTCTAATATGTATATGTGGTTGACATATTGTTTAGGAAATAATGTAGAATTTCTGGAAAGCATAAAGGGTTGTTTGAAAGAAGTTTTTCAAAGGAAAACCTGGATAAAGCTACTAGTATATTGGGCATCAAGATCTATAGAGATAGATCAAGATGCTTGATCAAAATTTCAATGAGAACATACGTTGACAAGTTTTTGAAAGAGTTCAAAATGGATCAGTAAAAAAGGAGTTCTTGTCTGGTTTGTAAGGTGTGAAGTTGAGTAGGACTCAAAACTCGACCATGATAGAAGAAAGAGAAAGGACGAAGGTCGTCTCCTATGCCATTAGCCATAGGCTCTATAAAGTATGTCATGTTGTATACTGCACTTGATGTGTGCCTCGCCCCATGTTTGACAAGGGGGTACAAGAGTGATCCAGGAACGGATCACTAGACAATGGTCAGAATGATCCTTAGTAACTAGAGGACTAAGGTGACATTTCTTGATTATGGAGGTGATAAAGAGTTCGCCATAAAGAGTTACGTCGATGCAAGCTTTAACACCAATCCAGATAACTCGGAGTAGCAATCCAGATACAATTAGTGAGGTGGCCATTTGGAAAGGCTCCAAGTGAAGCGTG
The DNA here is from genome assembly GCA_022496015.1 of Hordeum marinum. Taxonomy (NCBI): domain Eukaryota; kingdom Viridiplantae; phylum Streptophyta; class Magnoliopsida; order Poales; family Poaceae; genus Hordeum; species Hordeum marinum. The sequence continues at coordinate 430,477,565 of CM039674.1, read as the reverse complement.
GTAGCAACATTTACAATATAGAGAGTTGCAAAGTACAACGGATCTGAATGTTACAGACCCGTTGACTAAAACCTCTCTCACGAGTAAAACGTGATCAAACCCGAGAACTCATTGGGAATTAATCACATGAAGATTTAAGTGTTAATCACATGGTGATGTAAGTATTAATCACATGGTGATGAGAGCTAGATTATTGACTCTAGTGCAAGTAGGAGATTGTTGGAAATATGCCCTAGAGGCAATAATAAATTGCTCATTATTATATTTCCTTTCACGATAATTGTTTATTATCCATGCTATAATTGTATTGATTGGAAACTAAATACATGTCTGGGTATATAGACAACACTGTGTCCCTAGTATGCCTCTAGTAGACTAGCTCGTTGATCAAAGATGGTTAAGCATTCCTAGCCATGGACATGAGATGTTATTTGATAATGGGATCACATCATTAGGAGAATGATGTGATGGACAAGACCCAAACTATAAATGTAGCATATGATCATGTCAGTTTATTGCTATTGTTTTCTAAATGTCAAGTATGTGTTCCTATGACCATGAGATCATGTTTAACTGACATCGGAATAGTGCTTTGTGTGTATCAAACATCACAACGTAACTAGGTGATTATAAATATGCTCTAAAGGTGTCTCAGAGGGTGCCTGTTGAGTTGGCATGGATCAAGACTGTGATTTGTTACTCCATGTGACGGAGAGGTATCTCAGGGCCCATGCGGTAATACAACATCACAATGAGCCTTGCAAGCAATGTGACTAATAAGTTAGTCACGAGATCTTGTATTATGGAATGAGTAAAGAGACTGGCCGGTAAGAACATTGAACTAGGTATGGAGATACCGACGATCGAATCTCGGGCACGTAACATACCGATAGACAAAGGGAACAATGTACGAGATTATCTGAATCCTTGACATAGAGGTTCAACTGATAAAGATATTCTTAGAATATGTAGGAACCAATATGGGAATCCAGGTCCCGCTATTGGTTATTGACTGTAGAGGTGTCCCGGTCATGTCTATATAGTTCTCGAACCCGCAGGGTTTGCACACTTAACGTTCGGTAACGAATTAGTATAGATGAGTCATGTATGTTGGTGACCAAAGGTTGTTCGTAGTCTCGGATGAGAGTCTGGACATGATGAGGAAGTCTGGAATGGTCCAGTGGTGAAGATTCATATATAGGAAGTTCTGTGTTGATCACGGGAAAAAGTTCGGGCATCACCGGTAATGTACCGAGGGTGCCGAAAGGTTTTTGGGAGTCCACCGGAAGGTGCCACCAGCCCTGGATGGTCCCATGGGCTATGAGAGGAGGCACACCACCCCCTGGTGAGCTGGCCGACCCTCCGACAATGCCCATGAGGGCAAAGGGTGGAGGGGGAACCCTAAAGGGGGACGAGCACCTTGCCTTGGGGGCCAAGCCACCCCTTGGCTGCCGCCCCGCCCTCATGGCCGTCGACCCTAGGGGTGGGAACCCTAGGGGGTCGAGCCCCTCTCCCCCTCCCGTATATATATGAGACAGGAGGGGGATCCGCACCACCACAAGCCACGGTGCATCCCTTCCTCCCTCCCAGATTGCTTCTCCTCTAGATTGTTTCGGCGCCGCTTAGCAAACCTCTGCCGGATCAGTTCCACCACCACCGTCGCCACACCGTCATGCTGTCGGAGAACCCACCTACCTCTCCACTCTAGCTTGCTGGATCAAGGAGGCGAAGATCGTCATCGAGCTGTACGTGTGCTTAACATGGAGGTGTCGTCCGTTCGGCGCTAGATGGGAAGGAACATGATGGGATCACGGGACGGCTCATGATGAGATCGTGGGACGGCTCGTGATAGGATCGCAAAGATGTTCGACCACACCAACCGCATTTCTTAACGCTTCCCGCTTAGCGATCTAAAAAGGAATGTAGATCCACTCTCCCTCTCATATATGCTCAACGCCATGGATAGATGTTGCGTGTGCGTAGGAATTTTTTGTTTCCCATGCAAGGTTCCCCAACATCTGGCTTCCTCAGAAAGTGCCTGTGTTGCAGCTGATGTGGGATGATATTGCTTCATCACCACAATGTTGTCTTCGAGCTCCGGCAAGAGTGGCAAACATGGTCGATCAAGCACAAATATGTGCTTCTTCAACTTAGAGTTAATGAGCATCTGGATGTAGGGTGCATAGCAACATGAGCGCTTTTGATCAGCAGCAATCCTCTTCATAGTCTCCACAATCAAGTCCATCACTCTGAATCTCGTATGCTGGTCTAGATCGAGCAACATGTTGATGGAGTAGCCTCTGATCATCTTCTCATCTCCATACTTAGGCAACAAGGTGTGCCTCAAGGTGGTGTTTATCGTGTGTAGACCAACCTGGAGGAAATAGATTGATCCTAGCTTGTGAGACTTCTGATGAGTAGCAGGAATCTCCTTGTACATGTTCTTCATCTCATTGTGGCTTGCCTTGGCCTCAGAGTACACGTCAATATATCCATATTCCACCTCTGGGACTCCTAAGATGGAGCCCACTCCTCAACTGTGGACTCATACCTGGCACCTTCAATCATCCACACAATTCTACTATCTCCATAGAAATGAGCAGTGGAGTAGAATTGCATGACCATCTCATCATTCTAGGCTGTGAAGTCCTTGCAAACAAACTTATCAAGTCCAATGAAGTGAAAGTTGTCTTGAACACTCTAGAAGTAATCTTCATTGCCCTTGATGTACTTCCAATCCACATATCTCATATCACTCACAACAGAGCTCTTGTCAAGCAAAATAGTCTCATAGAAGTTTTGTTGTTCTTTGGTGTAGAACCTGCAGTCCACAACAGTCTTCCTCCTCTATGAGTATGTATCAGCATCTCTCCAATCTCTCAGCCCTTGGTCTTTCCTTTTATGCATGTCCTCAGCTTGTAGGTGGCTGGCATTATGCACTGGAAGGTGTGGTCTCGACTTCATCAAGGCAGACATAGCATCCTCCTCTGGATCTCTAGATAATGATCCTTTGTTCTTCTCAGAAGTTGGGATGCCTTTGGTAGTCCTGTTGGGTTTGGGTGCAGAGGGCTTCTTGAAACCAGATGGCTTGCCCTTGGGTGCTGCTTGGCTGGGCATAGCATCAGACAACAATTTCTTCTTCTTCTTGGGAGTAGCCTTTGCAGCTGGCTCTTCCTCCTCCTCGGTAGCAGCAGTCTCTTCAGTGTCCTCAAACATGGAGGTAGGACTGTTGTCGGTCCTAAATCTGACATATCTTGTAGTAGGGGTCCTAAGCTAGGCGTCTTGGAGCGATGGTAACATGGACACAAGATTTTACCTAGGTTCGGGCTCTCTCAAGGAGATAATACCCTACATCCTGCTTTTGATTGTATTCATATGGGGATAGTACATAGTACAGGTATCTACCACGAGATTGTTGTAATGATTATCCGATTGGCTATCAACTAGCCTAGCCTCGATTTATATAATGTACCATAGGCCTAGGGTTCAGAGGAGTCCTCGTCTTGTGCGGCAAGTCTTGTGGAATCTACCTTGTATGCTTCATGGGCTGCCCGAAGTGGCCCATTAGTGAATCATCATGGGGGTCCACGGCCCGACCCACTGGTCGAGAGACGACGTGGTGAGTACCCCCTAGTCCAGGACACCATCAGTAGCCCCCTGAACCCGTCTTCAAGTTGGGACGCTCCTCGATTCTTCCGAATAGTTCTTTGTCTTCGGTCGTCGGCCTTGAAAACCGGTTCAACAAATCTTTCCATCTTCGATCTTGAGGATCGCCTAAGTGTATCCAAAGAGTTCACACGTCGAGCATCCGAGGAGCCCCTTTAAGTTCTCGGCCTTTAATGATGGCTTGTTATCTTATAGGGATTTTTATTTCTGTGCCCTGGTTCGTTAGTTTTACCCATTCATCCCCACGCTCTTAACTTTTGCTCACTTTTCCCCACACCCTTGCCTGAAACCCTCAGAACAGGTTACAACGGACGTTGCCTTCGGGTCGATGCCTATAACCATTAACTCCGACGAGTGGGGCCGCTCTCATGCATGCAACTGATCGCGGTCATGGGGTAGCACCTGTCCATGGGACATGCCCAAAATGTCCCGTCGTATAAAGAGGGGGAACCACCTCCCGATGCATCGCCCCTACCATTTCCCCCAAATCCCCTCCCTGCCGCATCGTCTTCCTCTCCCCTATCGCGTCGTCTTGCTTTCCTCCACTCGCTCCACCGCACCGTCTTGCTCTCCCCCACCACATCCTCTTCCTCACCTTCATGGCCTCCATCTGTCCGATGGCGGACGCTCGTGGCGACGCCGGAGCAGCAGCCGAAGATCTAATGGTGGAGTTGTAGGGCGCGGTGACCACGAATGAAGTGAAGGATGTTGGTGGCATCCATAGAAGTGCGGGGAAACTCGCAACCGTTGTGGATGTGGAGAAGGAGGTGGCGAGCTCCGCCTCAACGCTACCAAAGCTGAAGGTGACGGCATCGAGCGGCACAGTCCATCCTGATGCGCAGCCTCGGGAGGAGCAGGGGTATTTGTACTTGCTTCTTAGTTCCAACATTTAGCTTGTAGAGTTAGTTGAATTGGTTAGATTGTGATTCGTACGGTAGTAAAGATGGTTAGAGTAGTTGGTTTGACGGATGGGCCAGGGTTTTCTGTATGGGGGGATTGGGGTTTTTGTACAAGGGTTTTTTCGATTACATTCTTTGCAAAATGCTAGATAGATCTGTATGAGAGATAGGGATCTCTGTGCTTCAATGCTACACAGATGTATGCTTATTAGATTTGTTTTTAATGCTACACAGATTGGGGTTTTTAATGCTACAGGCATGTATGCTTATTAGATTGGCTCCCTATTAGATTTGTTTTTGAATGCTACGCAGATTGGGGGTTTGAATGTCATATGCCCAAATGGAATCCATTGATTAAGAAGTTATTTGATTCATTAGTATATAAATTTGTCCACAATATGTAGTTATATTAGCTCTGTTGTTCAATGTGTGTGCATGACAATGGAATGCAAATAGGATCATAGTATATTAGCCCTATGATCAATGTGTCATGTGTGCATATCTAAATTTTCAATTCGCTTCTGTATTTACTAGTGATGGATGTAATTGTATATTCACGAGGATGATGGTAGGGGAAAAAAGAGGTAGCTGGACCTTACGGGGTTCAAGGACCCGTATGATCTAGGGTATAGTGACGACGAAGAGTATGAGGTAAGCCTACTTGAAATTTAGATTTTTCATTTAGTTCCTTTGACATGGTGTATATGAATCTATAATTTATTAATGTAATTCATTCGTGTGTGCAGTATGTCTCTGGAGAAGATGCGGATGTGGATGACGGCAACTTCGCGTCCTTCAAAGCGAAGGAAGAGGAGAAGACCAAGGCCAAGGGAGATGATTACTACTACAAAAGCAAGACCAACACTTGGTGCTGCCCCTATTGCACCACCAAGCTAAAGCCAAAGTCCGACCGCTTCGTTCACCTTCTACCTCATGTAGAAGATGTAGCCATCCACGGCAAGGACTACAAGATCAGGGACAACATGGTGCCCTCGCGAAACTCCTGACTCCCCTTCCCAAGTGATGTGATGATGTGTTTTACTTACTTTTGGTTGTTTGGTGAAATTTGTGTATGAACTATCTATGGATGGTATGGTACTATGATGGTATGACTATCTATCTTGGGTATTTGTGTGTTTTTAAATTTGTCTGCTATGATTTGTCTCAGTGTTTATTTTCTGAGTTTAGGTGTTGCAGTGATCACACATGCTATGATGGTATGGCTATCTATATAGTCCATCATTTTATCAAATATTCCAATATCAGAACAAAAAACAACATTTTGAATGAAGATTTAATTATTTTTTGTAATAAAGGAGTATTATCCTAATTATTTGTCTCATGTTTATTAATCAAATACATGCTTTTTCCCACCATGTCTCATTATCCCATGTTTTGAAGTGACATTCGACATGACAGTATAAATTAAAAAAATGCAAAAAACAAAATTGAGGTGATTTAGAGGAGGTCAAATAAATTTGAATTTGAGAAATGTGCTCCAAATGAGCTCCCAGGGTACACAACCCCATTTTTCACCAAGTTTTTTTGGACCTACTCTAAATGAACCAAATGTTTTTATTAACATCTGTTCAATCTATATAGTGTAGATTCGAAGGCTCACTATTTTTTGAATTAATCTTCATATTTTTACATTTTCTTTTGAAAAATATGCTTTAATATAAAAACTATTAAAAACACGTTTAAAATATGAAAATGGAAAACTAAGTTCACATCCTTCTTATTCACTTTGAAATAAAGCTTTGTTGATTTTTTTAATTTTTCAAAAAGAGAAGGTAACACTACCTCCTCTCCTTGAACTCAATGAAATGTTGTACGTGATAGCTCATATGTGTGAAGGTTTTTTCCATGAAAATGACCATAGACCAAGTTTATGATTTTTGGTTGGTAACATATCACATAAGACAACATTGTGCATAGGTTTTTTTTTTGTTTTTCTTTAAATTAATGGTGCTCATTTGACCTCGATCGTGCGAGCTAGGTTTTTTTTAAATCTCTGTATACCAAGTTTAGTATTTTTTCCGTTAGTGTGTATTCTAAAACAACGAACGACGAAGGTTTCATATTTTTTGATTTTTTTCAATTCGTTATATGCTTAGTCAAAGCCTTGAAAACCCCGTTGACCAGCTCAAAACCCCTGTAAACCCCGTGGGGTTTCGCCTAACCCTAGCTCCGAACGTCAGCCGTCCGATCATATGGACGGCTCCGCATCGTTGGATCATGGGGCGATCCGCGAGAGGCGATCGTATTGGTTGTGCTCAGCTGCTCGTCCACCATTAACTCCGCAAAAAAACGTTGCTATTGGGCCCAAAAGGAAATCGAGCTCTGGTTGGGCCGTCGAATTGCGTAATTTTTTGCATCGTTTGCTTTGTTTTTAGTGAATGTGTTGGCTCCGTTTTTTTTGCATCGTTTGAAATTACACAACAATTAACATTGCCTAGAAAATTTAGTTCTTTTTGTTCAATAGAAATGCAAAATGACCAAATTTATAAGGGCCAAATTTATTTTATCATGCAAAATGGCCACAAACTATTCAAAAATTGTATATTTTTGTTTATATAATATATATGACCACGGATTCCCACGCATGTAATTAGCTTCTTTTCTTCTTCTTTCCAAACCACAATTTCCCAGGCGTGTACACTTCCGACGCTGCGGTGGGTGTGAAAACGGGCTACTTCACATTTGACCTCGTTATTGCCACGGCGAAATAACATGTAGCACTACAGCTATTTAAGCCATCCTCTGCCTCTGCCATCCCTGATCCATATCCCATCCTCTGCCATCTGCCCTTCTTGCTCTTCGACCCCTTCTCCTTCTTATGCACATCCCTCAGCCATGCAGTACACCAGACTAACCTACCGCTTACCACCCACCGTGTCGGAGAGGCTCAAACCTATCGACGTGTACGTTGTGCGCACACTACGTGTGTGGGCGATATCAAGGTGGAGGACCGCAAGGAACTTCACCGAGTTCTTCCTCGTAGACGGCTACCGCCACCTCCCGCGGGGCTCTCCAAAGATGTTCCACATCGAGGAGGTCATCCAAAATGGGGTGGTGGTTGCTCTCCTTGCCCACTTCACCAACACATTCGACGCCTTCTACCTCCTCGGTCGGGTATTTTGGTGTGGCTGCGAGTTTATCGCTTTCACCATCCACAACAGGTTTAGGAAGTACACCAACATCTTCCCCACCGCATCGCGCATGCACACTCTTCCATACCCCATCGACAACGCCCCGGAGGAGCAGTGAAGGGTGCCCAGAGGAGGAGCAAGGTGGAGAAAGCGGTGGCTAGGGTTTTAAACCCTCTATCTATTTATTTATTTGAATCTATGTTATGTTAATGAAGTTGTAATTGAACTATGTTGGAGATGCTATGGGCTTGTTGGCCCTTTTATTAAGTTTTCTATCTATTCTATTATTAAGTTCTTGCTAGTTTGAACTATGTGATCGTGCTATGGGCTTGTTGGCCCTATCTACATATTTGTTGATTGTATTCTTAGAGAGCTTGCTTTGTTAGTAACCACCTAGTATATGCAGCCACAACGAACCCTTCACTTTTTTTACACAAGCCACAAATATGTAGCCACCTAGATAGTGCATGCAGCCACAAAAATATAAAACATATTGTTCACTTTATTTGTCATAGCAAAACGGGTGCAGATGCTAGTGGATTGAAAAGGTTGAAACTGATCGTAAAAAATGATGCTCCAAATCGAGAAGAAAAGCATGCGAGAAGAGAGGAACCAGCGGCAGCGACCGTCGCTGCATCCGTGGCGGCTGGCGTGCACGAAATCGGCTCGGTCAGTGCATCGTGGCGGCACGCATCGGCGCATGCAGGCTCGGTCGGCGCATCATGGTGGCGCGTCTCAACCCATGTAGGCAGGCTTGCTGGGTGCATGCATAGCAGGCTTCTGTCATGGTGGCGCATGCAAGTGTTTAATGCAAGGGACGGCCCAACGAAACCACGGCCCAACGGTCGAACAATGACACCGCCCATCACGGCCCCACTTGTCAGGTCCAATGGGTGACACAATCCAGCGCAGCCCCACTCGTTAGAGTTAATGGTCAAGCCATTGACCCGACAACAACGTCTGTTCTGACCTGTTCTGAGGGTTTCAGGCAAGGGAGTGGGGAAAACCAAGAAGAAGTTAAGAGTGTGGGGATGAATGAGTAGAGCTAAGGAACCAGGGGCACATATGTAAAAAAAACCTTTTTTATGCCACACCTCGGATTTGAAGTATTTCCCGTGCGGTGGTATCCTCTGCCGTCCAAGCTCCAACATCGAACTGCATCTGAGGTGTCTTTTTGCACCCGAGCTCCAACACTGGTCGGCATCCAAGGTGTCATAGATTACCTTGGTCTCTAAAAATTTGAAGGAGTCCATCCGAGCTTAAATGTCGGAATAGTCTTTTATGGAGCCAGCCATTCACATCCGACCTTTATGATGGACTGCTACCGAGGTGTTTCCCGTAGCTGAGGTCCAACACTAGTCTGCATCCGAGGTGTCATAGATTACTTCGGTCTTTGAAAAGGTTGAACATGTTCGGCCAAGCTTAATGCCGACAATGCCCTTTGTTGAGCCAGCCACCTACATCCGAGATTTACACCAGTCTGCTTCGGAAATAGTGCACCACCTCGCCAGTGGGCTATTTTTTTGTGGAAATAATTTCCGATCACTGGAATTTATTTACTACCAAGATTTATAGCGGGTAGCCCTCAAGGTGTTTCTCGGTCTATAACCCGAGATGCACCTCAAGAAAAAAACACTAATCCCAGTAGCCCCCGAGACTTGGGTCGATTTGTAAAATTGGCCTGAGGATCAAGTTCTTGCCCGACGGCATACGTTAGGGATGTAAAACACGGTACGTAGTAGTTTCCGAGACCCGGGTTGGGTGTGGCCAACCAACCTAAGGATCGAATCTCCTCAGAAACCATATTGCCCGTTAGATTTGCTGCATTGAATAGATAATCTAGTAGCCCCCGAGCCTTAATTTAGGCACGTGTGGTCGAATTAAGTATCGATATTTGTTTGACACAAACTTTGTTACGTTCAACACAACTTATGTGTAATGATTCTATGTATCCAAGTACTTTACATCATTAATGCTCGGATCCGCATTGTACAAGACTTTGTTGACCGACCATCGGCTTCAACCTCCTTGGCCAGTATCCGAGGAGTGTTTGTCCTACCTTATAAAGCCTTTATAAGGACAAAGATTTACGACAAACAAGGCAATCCGGCCATACGGTTTTATAAACAAAGGTACGCGAAGAGATATGTTATATATTATTATTTAATGTAAGAAACATATTTTGAGAAAAATAGTTCATTTATAAGCTCCTTTTCCTAGGATATCATGTTAACCACGATCGTGAAACCTCGGCTCCGATCAATGTGGGATATCGAGGATTCAGTTCGGAAAATGTTTCTCAACTCTGTGGTCTTTAATGAATCGGAATTTTCACTTTTGTCATTGTCGACCAAATATATTCTTAAGATGTCTAGCTTTCGGCTTCACCTAGTCCGAGGTACTAACCCGGACGACCCAGAAGTAACAATCATAGAGGTATTACCTTTACCCCCTAGCCGAACAATTGGGAACGTAGGGGGTAAGCACGGGAGCCAGGCAACCCACCTTGGACAAAATCTTAAGTCAAATTAATGCATATTTATGGCTTTATAACTATGATTATGGAAGGCAGCACTCGCATATTGAATACAAATGCTTTTATGCTATATGCTATTTTGACTCCTTTGTGACCGTTTATCATCTGAGAGTGGCCCATCATCGGCTTCTACCCCTTTGTAGATGCTACGTAGGGTGCTTCCGCAGTAATAAGACAACCCTTAGCCGACGTATCGGTGACAGGAGGCAGTTGTATAGCGGAAATGAGGCAATGACTTTCACTTAGTCATACGAGCATATGTTTGGGGCAACTTAATATCCTCTTGTATATGTCGACTCTTCGGATTATTCGATGTCAAACCACCCACAACATGGCCTTTTCAAGAAAGAAAGGCCCTTCGTTTTACTCGGATAACCTCGATCGGCTATATTTGGTTGAACATAGCCTATGGTTTGCTGACCGATTTACACTTGTTGTGACAGTCAGCTTTCGGCTTTCCCCAACTGAGGCATTTAACCAGTTAAACTAGAAGTGACAATCACAGTGGTTCTCCCTTTACCCCTTAGCCGAACAAAGCAGAAACGTAAGGGGTAAGCACAGGAGCCGGGCAATCCAGCTATAGACCAAAGACACAACTCTCAATGCATATAAATGCGAAATACCGAGGAAATTTTGCCGAGGACTGCATGGAGTACCTCGGTATTTGATGGGTTTGGTGCTAACAACAGACCCCTCCCCTTTAATATTGCCGATGCGTGAAATGCAGCTAGCGTTGTATTGCAAGAGTTATGATCGAAAATATCAAAAAAACTTATGCAAAAACAATTTATGTTTAGACAAAAGAAATTGTGCCAATACAAAATTGGTCTAAAATTAATATGTGATTCAGTCATGCTTTAACATGATACATCCGAACTCCGGACTCCAAGCGGGTCATCCTTCGCCTTCAACCTCCATATCTCGAAGGCGGAGTGTTTCTCCGAGGCCAGTTTAGCGAGCTAAACTCAAGCGGCTTTAGGAAGAAACCAGGCTATCCGGCGATTGACCACACACTAGTGTCGAAAAAAGGAGTAGTAGTAAAAGACTTTGCAACGACCAAGAAGAAAACACATTTATTATAAAACGGCTCATATAAATTTAAGATCCCCCAGTTAACTTTGGGGAAAGGAAAATGTATTTAACAAACAATTTGTTTAACAAAAAATACATAATGTTTGGTTGAACCAAACAAAAAATGTATTTTTTAAAAGAACTGAGCACGAGAACGACTTAGTTGGTTAATGTGCTCGGTGCGGTCCAGGGTTGTGACAGGACGGAGACGTAGTCCTCGGCCTGGCCGAGGTCCCAGCCCCCAAGCCCAAGGTAATCGAGCGAAGAGCTCAGGTCGAGAAGTGGCAACACAACATGCTTGCTGCGACGACGCGAGGCCCTCGGTCCAGCCAAGGAGACAGAGCAGGTCGACAATGTGACGGCAAAGCCCCCGGATACCATAGGAAAATGAAGTGTTTTTAACAAACGAATTTTTTTATTTAACACAAATATAATGCTTGGTCGAACCAAACCGAAAATTTAATAATTTAAAATTTTGAGCATGAATGCGACTTAGCTGGTTAATGTGCTCTGCATTGATGACCCAGTCCGGACTTGAGGTAGGATGCAGGAGCGCATTGATCTTGGAAAAATCCGGTATGGTGCATTGTCCTCGGCTTGGCCGAGGTCCCATCCCCGAAGCTAGTTCCGAGGTGGCGAGCGAGGAGCTCGGTTTGACGAAGTGATGAGACAACATTGCCGATGTGGTGGGCGCAGCCCCCGGTCTATCCAAGGGGACTCAACAGCTCGATAAGGTGATGTTGGAGCCCCAAGAGTAGGTTGGTGAAGTGATACCGAAGCCCCCGATCCAGTCAAGGTGAGGCCGGTAGTGTGACGCCGACTTAATAAAGTGACTACGTGGGTATGCCGACATTTGGCAGCGCACCAAGGTGGCGACACAATTCGGTCGACGGAGGCGAGGCGACGACGTCGACACGCCGAGGTGACCGCGGTACACAGTCAAAGTCTATTACCTGCACATATAATATAGTGCAAGCCAAAAGTAATAACACATAAAGGTAATGATAATATATTCTTCTACTTAATTAATTTAAGTGAATTAAATAATTGAAGAAATATGGCTTGGGCGCCGAGGTTGACTCAGCACAGTAACGGTGCCGAGATGCCAGCACAGGGACACGCATCGACGCGATACAACTTGGCAACACGTGAAAACAATGACGTACGTCGAGGCCACGATATGGACTGTCAAAACCGATTACTTGTGCACACAAAATAATGCATGTCCAATAGTAATAATAATAATGGGAGAAAGAAAATTGCATAATTAATTTATGCGAAGGAGATAATCATGTAAGCAAGGCATGAGCGCCGAGGCTGGTTTGACGAGGTTTCCGACACGTACGTCAGCTGGCTGAGGTGACAACATAGATGGTCACAATCAAATTTTGATGTCCGGTAGGCTGCAAACAAGGAGTAGGCCAGCAAGAAGCCGACCAGATTGACGTGGACAGAAAAGACCATGTACAAGCGTCGACAAAATAAAGCTGATGTGTGCTTGGAACCTGCTGCCGCTGCTTCATATTTGCATAGATGCGTGTGCGTCCTGAGGAGCCAGTCAAGGCGGGGCTGACTAGACCATCATGTGGTCTCTTCCATGACAAGGAAAAGGAATGCCAAATTAGTAGCCCAAGGTGCGGATTAGTACAATTAAACAAAAAAGGAAAGTTATTTATCAATTAGATAAGGAAACTGTGCTATATCTAGCACAACTAGCACTTCCCTTCATTATTGCACAGACACTTTTTCTTGTTAGCTCGGTAGTGGGACTTTAGATCGGATCGAGCCGGTCGCATTGATGACCGGATCCTACAGATTGCCTGTGGTCGCACATGATATTTTTCTTCGGCCTGATCATAACTTCGTCGACGCAAGCGGGACGACGACATCGGCTTGTCGAGGTGGTGACGTATAGTTGAGGTCGATTGTATAGGTCGGCTGGCCAAGGTAACGACGAACCACTAAGGCCACTGACATCACGCACGTACGTCGGTAGAATATCTCTATAAAAATAATGCAGTAAAAACCAATCAAAAAAAACTCTGTGTCTAATAATTTTACATGCTAAATGAATAGCTAGGAGAAATAAAACCTATAATTATCTGATGTGATGTAGCGATGGGCGTGTGCTACCTTGATGCCTCAATTGCTTTTACGTAATACTTCCTCCGTCTTAAAATAAGTGACTTAAAAATAACTTAACTTTGTATTAAAATTAGTACAAACTTAAGTCATTTTTAAGTCACTTAATTTGAGACGGAGGGAGTGCGTGGATACAAGCACACGTACTAGGAGTCTCCTGAATTTTTAAGAGTTTTGATGCTTCACGTGACGCAACATCGTTTGGGCTCCGCGTCATGCAAGATCAACGACGCTAACCCTTTTCCCATGGAGAGTTGATCTCCACGTGACATATCCTCCATGGAGTAACCAACCATTGAAGGAACTACTCCTACGGTTCGAGTCTCCTCGGTTGCGTGCAGCACGAGGCCCACGCTCAGCCGATCTTCTCAAGACGTGTCCCGCTCTGGTCTTGCTGCCGCCGTAACCCGGTCCTCTATTGCGCAGATTAATAGATGCTCAGCTGGTACAGACGGCCGATCTCAGATCAAAATTGATCTGGGTTGAACCTGCAAGATAAAACAATGATCCGAGAACAATAATTCTCAAAGAAATCGACTTGTGCAGAACAGATCTAATTCAAAAAATATCACCTGATCAACCATCGATCTATGGTGATCACCTAGCAGGCTCTCAATAAAAACACCAATGTCGGTCCTAAATCCGACATATCTCGTAGTAGGGGTTTTAAGCTAGGCGTCTTGGACTGATGGTAACATGGACACAGGATTTTACCTAGGTCCGGGCTCTCTCAAGGAGATAATACCGTACGTCCTACTTTTGATTGTATTCATACGGGGATAGTACATAGTACAGGTACTACCACGAGATTGTTGTAATGAATATACGATTGGCTATCGACTAGCCTAGCATCGGTTTATATAATGTACCGTAGGCCTAGGGTTTAGAGGAGTCTTCGTCTTGTAGGCTAAGTCTTGTGGAATCTCCCTTGTATGCCTCATGGGCTGCCCGAAGTGACCAATTAGTGAATCATCATGGGGGTCCTAGGCCCAACCCACTGGTCGGGAGATGACGTGGTGAGTCACCCCTAGTCTAGGACACCATCACCTGCCAACAACACGGATGATCCTCTTTCTGCTCTTCTTCTCTCCAGCCTTCCTAGGCATGGATTTCCTAGGTGGCTCAATGGTCATGGTGCCCCTAGACCTCTCAGGTGCTCTCAAAGTGTCTGAGGGGGCATAGGCCTTCATAAACACCTTGTTGGAAGAGGTAGTCTCAGTTGTGTGCTTCCTGATTGTCTTGTCCTGCTTAGTCTTGGGAAGCACAATATCAGGTACAAAATCTTCATCCTCCTCATCTAAATTGAGATTCCTCCTTGCTTTGGTTGCTGCCTTGGGCAGATCTAGTGAGCTAGGTACATCATCAAAAGAGGATGAGCTCTTGTATGGACTCGTGCCTAAGACCATGTCAAACAGTTAGCTCCTTGAGGTTGTTCTGGATGTCCTCGGAAATAGACATCTCTGATCCTGTGAATATAATATAAAGGAGTAGAAGAGTTGAGTCATCACAAAATGCAGATAATTTTCAAAGATTGAACAAAAAAATTCTCAAGATTTCCATTCTGCCAAATGAATTTTGGTACTACCGATGCAGACTTTTCGGACCCATCGAGACTGACAACCTGCTAAACAGAAACTTGGCACTATCAGCATTCTGGGAACTGGGGTACCCAGACCTGCGTGCCTGTCGCCCAGGACATGGCCCACCTCGTCAGCCAGACACGGACTAGCATGACTCCACTCAAGATGAGGCCCTCGCGAGGAAGAACGACATCAAGACCAGCAAGGATGGGCCTCCTCAGGCCCCCTCCAGAGCAGCGAAGATCTCTATGTAGGACCCGGCCTCAGGGGTCAAAGATGACGCATGGAAGGACAGGCGGGCGCCACCGCGCCAGGCGGTGCAGTTTCCCCTTTGGTGCAAAGGGAGCAAGGACGTACGCGGGTTCCTGAAGCGACGCCCAAAGGTTTCTATTCCTGTGCAACAAGACCACGACCACGAGCCCCGCAGGACGGATGTCATCGTCGAGCCCACCTCTGCATCATTGATAGCCACTTTGGAGGCGAAGACCACCTTTGGACAGGCGCGGATGTACTCATGTCCCCCTTCAAATTTGACCGTTGTGGGATCCCTTGCCTCCATTGAGATAAGGGACGAGGACACGGGCCACTTTTATATATAGAGGCTAGGCTGCGCCGTAGAGGGGGGATCCGGAAAAACCACCCGATGAGCCACAAGGCAAGGCAGACAGCCAAGAACACCCCTAGTGCAACCTCGTGAGGCTCAACACCACTGTACTAGTTCATCCACCACACCTCCCCGGGAGCTAATCCACCAAAGCAAGAGTAGGGTATTATGCTTCCCAGTGACCCGAACATGAGTAAACCATCGTGTTCATCTTCTTCCTCGTCATCATGCGAGTTCGCAGTAGTAACCATCGAGTAGCAAGTTAAGTAGGGCGAGGCCACGGGGGAACTTCGCACACGCCCCGTGTTCGAAACTTGAGGGTTTTGCGAAGCCCGAAATATGACATTTGGTGCGCAAGGTAGGGGGCGTGTCGGAGTCTTCTTCAAGCCTCGCTCTCCCCCGCTCCACCGCTCCGATGGCCGGCGTATGACAAGCTTCCCCCGGCCGCGGCGGATCGGCTTTCATCGATCACACCGCTGCCGCCGGGAACCCGTGGACCAACGACATAGTGCTGGGCGGACAGTATCAAGCCACGAATATCGTCTTCGTCGTCGCTGCCCCTCGTGTCGCCCAAACGCACGGCGGGTGGGTAGCCTCTTCAGCATTGGCATCGTGCCGCACCTACGTGGAGGACCTCGACGCGCACGATGCACTGCTGCTCGCAAGCGAGATGCTCCGCCATCGCCCGTTGCAAGGGGGCTCCGACGTGTGGGCCGACCACGTCATGGAACTGATCGCCGTCGCGCGGAGGGCCATGGCTCCTCACCCTTCTTTAGGCACTGGGGGCTCGTCCACTGCGTCTGTCCCCCAGCCCGCCGACAGTGCGCCACCTTCAGCCCCGGGCAGGGCCCGTCGCGCGTCGTGCTCCTTCTCCTTCGAATTCTGGTAACTGATTTCGGGGCACAACCCAACCACGATGACCGAGTGCGCGAAGGAAACAATGAGGCGCCCGCGCACGCGCCCGTGACCCAGTGGACCTTCAACAACCTGGATTGACTAGACGAGAGCGCGCCATCCTACATAGGGAGCATGCGGCGCAGGCGTCTGGACGAACAAGCAACAATGGCGAGGGCACGTTGGATCACCAAGGAAGCAACCCACGTCAGGAGACGCAAGGCCCACCCAATGGTGGTGGCAAAGGTAGGCAACTCCCCTCTAAGGCTCGATGCAGGAGGGTCTGCAGGCTGTGCGCGCAGGGCAACGCCCCACCGCCTTCGGGAGGGGCCGTCCCCGGCGTCACGTCGGATGGCTCAGGAGGAGAACCTGGCCCTTATGTGGAGCCCTATGTACCATCCTATGTTGTACCTAGGGACACCGACATGGATCTGGCACCCACCGTAGGCGCCAGTGCCTCTTAAGAATAGGGGGAGCCCCGGGCGTCCTCCCCAAGATGGGCTTGGGTGCTCCCCCCGATGAAGCACCAATTCTATACGACACAAGCAGGAGAAAAGGGAGGACGTCCCCGAGCCCGCGAGGCATGCGCAAGTTGTCGCCCTCGTGACCAAGCAACACCGAGCCGAGCCCAGGGCTTCAGGAGTGATGGCCTAGGGACAGCAAGACACAGGTAATGCGGGCCACCCGTGGCAACTGAAACGTCGGCACGGTCTCTAGAGGCTGGGCCTCATGAGGCCCTCGAGGCGATGCCCGACCAGCGCACGGATGCCTCAAGAGGCGGCTTCTTAGACAAAACACCTCTATGGTTGCGCCGGATGCATTGTTCTCATGCTTCGGCCGTGGGAGCACAATCTTGTGGCTACGCGGGGAACATTGCATTCGGGTTTGGGTCATAGAGGAGCGCAACCAAGCAGGAATTCATGGGGTAGCTCTTAACAGAGTTGGGAGCATCCAGGCCGAGCGTCTGGGGACTTGCCCGGCTATCTACGGCCATGACACTCTCACATAATAATGAGCGGGTTGTATATGCCCGGAGCCCCCCGAGGACGCGGAGGGGTTCCCTCCCACGCAATGTGGTAGCCCCATGCTCTGCGCTAGCAAAGAAGTCAACACTGCCCATCAATGGTTATGCCCATGCAGTGTGGATGCCCTACGCTCAGCGCTGGGGGAAGACGAAGACGGAGACTAGCCTAGGAGCCAGACGTAGCATTTTCTTGCTTCTTTTTATGTTCGAGTTGCCACTTTTTGGAATGAAGTTTGAGGATTTTGAAACTCTATATTTAAAGGAAAAAAGGGGCAGGGATTTTTCTCTCATTTCTTTCTCATTTTACCGATCTTGAACTCTCTTCTTTGGATTAGTGTTTCATAAGGGGCTGTGAGCTCCGGCCCTCCTCGAGGCACCTTAGGGCTGAATAGCAAGCCCCTATCGCCTCAGGGACTTGCACCTTTGGGCAGTCGACCCTCGCTCGGGGGCTCTGACCTCAACACGGCACCACAACATGAAGTCTTAGGAGGCCCAAGTGCTTAGGCTTCCTGAGGCAGAGCCTAGCAGAGCCGAATGGGGGCCGCTCGAGCATCAAGGCGGGCTCCTGAGCAATGTGCCTCAGGAGCCTTACCGGTCATATAGCCACTCGCCCCTCGATGTCGTCCTTGGTGATCCAGTCAGCATAGAGGGTGTCAAGGACTCACCTCATAGTTACATCCTTGGTGATTCGGTCGTACACTATGGTGGTAGGGAAATGTGCGGGACTGGGACGTGTCGACGTAGAGCTGCTTGAGTGTCAAAGGGGGTTCCTCAACAATGCACCTCATGAGCCTTACTGGTCATATAGACACTCGCCCCTTGATGTCGTCCTTGGTGATCCGGTCGGCATCGAGGGTGTCGAGGCCTCACCTCATAGTTGCGTCCTTGGTGATTCGTGCGTACACTATGGTGGTAGGGAAATGCATGGGGCTAGAGCCTGCAGACATAGAGTGCCGAAAAGGCTCCCAAACCACCCCACTCACAAGCAAGGAAGAAGCACCCCAAGCAGAATAACGGATTATCTGGACAACCTGGTCGTGCCTCACAGCGCACGAAGTCTTCAATAGCCCACAATCTAAGTAAACTACCAAACTGAGCCAGATCCTCCTGATCTAATGGTGGCCCGAGGAGGGGACATGGGTTATGTGCACTAACATGAGGATGCAGGTACTGCAGGCCACTACGTGCGGCTACCAAACCCCTAAGGCCTGAAGTGCCAGGGGAAACGGCATGACAACAAAGAATATGCAACGACGAGCAGCAAGGCCACGAACTCGGGGCCGGCGGCCACGGGCAATCCCTCAACAGGGAGCGCCTCGCGAAGGCTCAACCGGCCACCATCGTCGGTCCGCATCGATGGCGGCGCCAAGCCCCACGCAAAGAAACTAAGTCACGTCACTACAAGCAGCCGACTAGCAGTTCAAGAAACATAAATAGTGGCAAAGGTAATATGCAAAAGATTAACGCCCACAGGGGCCGAGTTCTACTTAAGTTGTTACAGGTACCAGGAAAGGAAGGCAGGGGAAGTCTAGGCGGAGTAGTCGATGTCTCCGCCCATGTCGCTGGCCGCCTCGACGTCGGAATCATCATCCCAGCTAGAGGCGGGCACCCGGATGAACCGCTCCACCAGGGACTCCACGTGCACGCGCACCTGAAAGCACATTTGCTCCCTTGGTGGTTTTGGTAATTAATAACAACATATATGTCATTGAACTAATGTTTCCATGAAGCATGTTTCAGGAAAAGTTCAATGATGGGTTGGCAAAAGGATTATGGAATACCCCAAGATGCAAGGAAATAGATTGTCAAAGCTTCAAGAAAAGAGGACTCTACATTTTACTTTGTGAGAAATCACTTTGAGTCCATAGGAAAGCCAATACTATTAAAAGGGGGTAAGGTACTGTTGGTGAACAAAATGCTCATATGTCCACAAGTGATAGTCACCACATACACCCACAAGCTCTTCCACAAAAGTCTGTCCAAAGCCAAATATCCAAAATCGGTGCAACCAACACTTTCCACTCGGTGCCACAAATTCTCAGCCTCAGACAGACACAGCCAAACCCTAGCCTTTTGGTGCAACCGATTCCATTTCGGTGCCACCGAGTTTGGGTTGCCAACTTCCTCTTACGCAAATTCACAAAATTGGTCCAACCGAGTTTGTTGAATTAGTGTCACCAAGTTTGGAAATCTGACCGTTGGTCACCTTATCGGTGCAAACGAGTTTAATGTATCGGTCTCACTGAGATTCATAGGTTGCTACCTTTAAGGAAAATCGGTACCACCGAGATTAACACATCGGTGTCACCGAGTCTGACTTATTAGGTGTAACGGTTGGATTTTTGGAGATGCCTATATATACCCATACACCACCACTCACTCGAAAGAGAAGCACTCAGAACTGTTCCCCACTCATACCTATTGATTTTCTGAGAGAGAGCCACCTACTCATGTGTTGAGATCTTGCCATTCCATTCCAACCATATGAATCTTGATCTCTAGCCTCCCCAAGTTGCTTGCCACCCAATCAACCTCTTCCACCATAGCTAAATATGTGAGAGAGTGATTGTGTGTTGAGGATTCTATCATCTTGAAGCAGAAGAGCAAGGAGTTCATCGACATTATCGAGCCTATTACCTTTTGGAGGGTGGTGCCTCCTAGATTGGTTAGGTTTCTCTTGGGAGCCTCCTACTTCGTGTTCGTAAATTAAAGGAGATCGCCTACTTTGTTAATATCTACCGCGAGTTAGGCTAGTCTTTCGTGGACGTATGCCGTCATGGTATAGTCAAAGTTGATTCTTCGTGGAACCCTCCATGGGTAGAGCCCTCCGTGGAATCTCATGACCATTGCCCTCCGTGGGTTGAAGACTCCATAAACGTGGACGTACGATAGCACCACCTATCGGAACCGCGGAAAAAATCATCGTGTATTCAAATTGCATTTGATCGTCCTACCCTTCCTCTACTTGCATGCTTGTCTTTACTTACCACTGCAATACTCGTAGACATGCACGTGCAGGGTGTACTTGACTTACTATGAATGCTAAAATCTGCCAAGACTTAAAATTGGGAAAAAGTAGATTTTTAATTGGTCAAGTAGTCTAATCACCCCCCTCTAGCACTACTTTCGATCCTACAAGTGGTATCAGAGCCTTGGTCTGCATTGCATTGGTTTCACAACCTAGGAGAGTATGGCGTCTAGTGAGGGAAATTACCACCATAGAGGTCCATACTTTGATGACACTAATTTTGCTAGTTGGAAGCACAAAATGAAAATACATCTACTTGGTCATAACCCCGCCGTTTGGGCTGTTGTTCATGTTCGATTGCAAGGTGAATTCTTTGCGGATGGAAGAGAACCGGATCGCGAAGCGACTGTGTATGAATTGAAAATGTTGTTGTTGGAAATATGCCCTAGAGGCAATAATAAATTAGTTATTATCATATTTCCTTGTTCGTGATAATCGTTTATTATCCATGCTATAATTGTATTGAATGGAAACACATTACATGTGTGGGTAAATAGACAACACTCTGTCCCTAGTATGCCTCTAGTGAACTAGCTCGTTGATCAGAGATGGTCAAGGTTTCCTAGACATTGACATGTGATGTCATTTGATAATGGGATCACATCATTAGGAGAATGATGTGATGGACAAGACCCAAACTACAAACGTAGCATATGGTCTGTTAGTTTATTGCTACTGTTTTCTGCATGTCAAGTATATGTTCCTATGACCATGAGATCATGCAATTCACAAACATCAAACGTCGCAACGTAACTGGGTGACTATAAAGGTGCTCTATAGGTATCTCCGAGGGTGTCTGTTGGGTTGGCATGGATCAAGACTGGAATTTGTTACTCCGTTTGATGGAGAGGTATCTCAGGGCTCACTCGGTAATACAACATCACAACAAGCCTTGCAAGCAATGTGACTAAATGTTAGCCACGGGATCTTGTATTATGGAACGAGTAAAGAGACTTGCCGGTAACAAGGTTGAACTAGGTATGGAGATACCGACGATCGAATCTCGGGCAAGTAACATACCGAAGAACAAAGGGAACGTTATACGGGATTGATTGAATCCTTGACATAGAGGTTGGACCGATAAAGATCTTAGTAGAATATGTAGGAACCAATATGGTCATCCATGGCCCGCTATTGGTTATTGACTGTAGAGGTGTCTCGGTCATGTCTACATAGTTCTCGAACCCGCAGGGTCTGCACACTTAAGGTTCGGTGACGTTTCGGTAGTATAGAGTTATGTATGGTGGTGACCGAAGGTTTTTCGGAGTCCCGGATGAGATCCTGGACATCACGAGGAGCTCCAGAATGGTTCGGGGGTAAAGATTGATATATAGGAAGTCCCATTTTGGTCGCCGGAAAAGTTTCGGGCTAATCGGTAATGTACCGGGAGTGCCGGTAGTGTACCGGGAGGGGTATTTCGACCCAAGAGGCTTCATGGGCTGTGGGAGAGTAAATACCAGCCTTTTGTGGGCTGGTGGAAGTCCCACACAAGGCCCATGCGGCTGGGAGAAAAAGCCCAAAGGGAAAAAGGTGGAAAAAGGCCAAAAAATGGAGGAATCCTAGTCCTACTAGGATTGGAGGAGGAGTCCTCCTCTCCTCCCCACTTTGGTCGACCCAAGGGCTGGATTTTTCGCAGACAAGACTCCTCCTCCTCTCTTCCTATATATACTAGAGGATTTTAGGGTTTTGGCACAGAATTTTCAGCCACGTGCTACTCGTTCCTCTAGTGCATAGTTTCTCCTCTAGATCGGTTTTCTGCAGTGCTTAGGCGAAGCCCTGCCGGAATAGCTCCACCATCATCGCCACAGCGCTTTCATGCTGCCAGAGAACTCTTCTACCTATCCTCTCCCTCTTGTTGGATCAAGAAGGCGGAGATCGTCATCAAGCTGTACATGTGTTGAACGCGGAGGTGCCGTCCGTTCGGCGCTAGATCGGAAGGACCGTGATCAAGATTGCGAGACGGATCATGACGAGATCGCGGGACGGATCGTGATGAGATCGCCGGACGGATCGTGATGAGATCACGGGACGGATCGTGATGAGATCACGGGACGGATCGTGATGAGTTCGCGGGATGGATCATGATTGGACCGCGGGACGGATCGTGATGAGATCGCGGGACGCTCGGCGATTTGGATCGCGAAGACGTTCGACTACACCAACCACGTTTCTTAACGCTTCCCGCTTAGCGATCTACAAGGGTATGTAGATCCACTCTCCCTCTCATAGATGCTCATCACCATGGATAGATCTTGCATGTGCATAGGAAATTTTTTGTTTCCCATGCAACGTTCCCCAACAGTGGCATCATGAGCTAGGTCTATGTGTAGATGAGATCTCGAGTAGAACACAAAAGGTTTGTGGGCGTTGATGCTTAGATTGCTTCCTCCCTTGGTCGGATTTTGGTTCAGCGGTATTGTGAGATGAAGCGGCCCGGACCAACATTACTCGTACGCTTACAAGAGACCGGTTCCCTCGACGCAACTTGTTGCCTAGATGGCTTGCGGGTGGGAGTTTCTCTCACTTTAGTTGGATCGGATTCGACAAAGGCGGTCCTTGAGAAGGTTGAAAAGCAAATGATGTATCACCGTTGTGGTTTATGAGTAGGTGAGAATTGTTCTTGCTAGAAACCCCATAGCAGCCACATAAAACATGCAACAACAATTAGAGGACGTCTAACTTGTTTTTGTAGGGTATGTTGTGATGTGATATGGCCAATTACATGATGTGATCTATGTGATGTATGAGATGATCATGTGATGTATAGAATTTCATGACTTGCATGTCGATGAGTATGGCAACCGGCAGGAGCCATAGGGTAGTCTTTAATTATTGTATGACCTGCGTGTCAATCATTAAGCGCTATGTAATGCTTTACTTTATCGCTGAACGGTAGCAATAGTAGTAGAAGCATCGTGGGCGCGACAACCCCGATGGCGACACGTTGATAGAGATCAAGATGATGGAGATCATGGTGTCTTGCCGGTGACGATGGAGATTATGCCGATGCTTTCAAGATGGAGATCTAAAGCACAAGTTTATGGCCATATCATGTCACTTATGAATTGCATGTGATGTTAATCCTTTTATGCACCTTGTTTTGCTTAGTACGACGGTAGCATTATAAGGTGATCCCTCACTTAAATTTCAAGATAAAATTGTGTTCTCCCCAAGTGTGCACCGTTGCGAAAGTTTTTCGTGTTGAGACACCACGTAATGATCGGGTGTGATAGACTCTACGTTCACATACAACGGGTGCAAGCCAGTGCTGCACGCGCAGAACACTCGGGTTAAACTTGACGAGCCTAGCATGTACAGACATGGCCTCGGAACACAAGAGACGGAAAGGTCGAACATGAGTCATATAGTAGATATGATCAACATGATGATGTTCACCATTGTAACCACCTCAACTCACGTGATGATCGGACTTGAGTTGGCGGATTTGGATCATGTATTACTCGAATGACCGGAGGGATGTCAATTTGAGTGGGAGTTCTTAAGTAATATGATTAATTGAACTCATTATCATGAACATAGTCAGTAGTGTCTTTGCAAAATTATGTTGTAGATTACTAGCTCATGCTGTAGCTCCCTTGAATTTTACATGTTCCTAGAGAAATAGAGTTGAAAGATGATGGTAGCAATATTGCGGACTGGCTCCGTGATCTGAGGATTGTCCTCATTGCTGCACAGAAGGCTTATGTCCTTAATGCACCGCTCGGTGCACCAACCCCTCTAGCGTTGTTTGTAGATGTTGTGAACATCTGACAGGCACGTTTTGATAACTACTTGATAGTTTAGTGCGTCATGCATTACAGCTTAGAATTGAGGCTCCGAAATGTTTTGAACATCATGGAACATATGAGATGTTCTAAGAACTAGAATTAGGATCTCAGGCTCGTGCCCGTGTTGCGAGATATGAGATCTCCAACAAGATTATTTGCCTGTAAGATGAAAGGGAATAGCCCAATCATTGAGCATGTGCTCAGATTGTCTGGGTGCTAAAATCTCTTGAATCGAGTGGCAGTTGATCTTCCAGATAAGATCGTGATTGATATAGTTCTCCAAGTCACTGTCACTAAAGCTACTAGAACTTGGTGATGAACTATAAAACGCCAGGGATAGAAATAATGATCCCTGAGCTATTCGCGATGTTTGACACTGCAAAGGTAGAAATCGAGAAGGAGCATCAAAGTGTTGATGGTTAGTTAGAACCACTAGTTTCGACAAGAGCAAGGAGGGAAACTTCATGGATAGCAAGTCAGTTGCTGCTCTAGTGAAGCAACCCAAAGTTGATATCAAACCCGAGACTAAGTGCTTCGATTATGAGGAGAGCGGTCGCTGAAGCGGAACAACCCTAGATACTTGGTAGATAAGAAGGCTGTCAATGTCAACAGAAGTATATTTGATATACGTGTTATTGATGTGTACCTTGCTAGTACTCCTAGTAGCACCTGGGTATTGGATACCGTTTCGGTTGCTAAATGTTAGTAACTCGAAATAAAATCTATGAAAGAAACGGAGAACTAGCTAAGTGTGAGGTGACGATCTGTGTTGGAAATGTTTCCGAGGTTGATGTGATCAACATCGCACGCTCTCTCTACCTTCGAGATTAGTGACGAACCTAAAATAAATGTTATTTGGTGTTTTTTTTGCGTAGAGCATGAACGTGATTAGATCATGTTTATTGCAACACAGTTATTCATTTAAGTTAGAGAATAATGTTTATTCTATTTACATGAATAATACCTTCAATGGTCATGAACCCAGTAAGAATGGTTTGTTGAAACTTGATCGTAGTAATACACATGTTCATAACATTGATGCCCAAAAGATACAAAGTTAATAATGATAGTACCACATACTTGTGGCACTGCCACTAAATGTCATATTGGTATAAAACACATGAAGAAACTCCATGCTGATGGATCTTTGGACTCATTCGATTTCGAATCGGTTGAGACATGCGAACCATGCCTCTTGGTCAAAGATGACTAAGGACCCCGTTTTCTATTTTGATGAAGCGGGCAAGTGATTTATTGGAAATGATACATGTTGATGTATGCAATCCAATGTGTCTTTTAGCGTGCGGTGGATATCATTATTTTCTTACCTTCACTGATGATTTGAGTAGATATAGTGTATATTTACTTAATGAAACACAAGTCTGAATCGTTTGAAAGGTTCAAGCAAATTCAGAGTGAAGTTTAAGATCATCATGACAAGAAGATAAATATGTTTGCGATATGATCGTGGAGGTGAATATCTAAGTTACAAGTTTGGCATACAACTTTAGACAATGTGAAAGTTGGTTCACAACTCACGCCACCTGGAACACCATAGTGTGATGGTGTGTCCGAACGTCATAGTCGTGCTCTATTGGATATGGTGCGTGCTATGATGTCTATTATCATTTTGTTACTATAATTTTGGGGTTATGCATTAGAGACAACAACATTCACTTTAAATAGGGCACCATATAAATCCGTTGAGATGACACCATGTGAACTATGGTTTGATAGAAACCTAAGCTGTCATTTCTTAATGTTTGGGGCTGCGACGCTTGTGTGGAAAATGTTTTCGCCTAATGAGCTCGAACCCAAAGCGGACAAATGCATCTTCATAGAATAACCTAAGAATAGTTGGGTGAACCTTCTATCTCAGATCCAAGCATAAAATGTTTGTTGCTAAAACTGGGTCCTTTCTCAAGAAAGGGTTTCTCTTGAAATAATTGAGTGGGAGGAGGATAGAACTTGAAGAGGTTATTTGAACCTCTGCTTCAACCAGAAAGTAGCACAGCGCAGAAAGATATTTCTTTGAAGCCTACGTCAGTTGAAGAGGAAGTTAATGATGATGATCATGAAGCTTCGGATCAAGTTACTATCGACCTACAAGGAAAATAGAACTTGATGAGGTTATTGAACCTTTACTTCAACCAGAAAGTGGCACAGCGCAGAAAGATGTTTCTGTGAAGCCTACGTCAATTGAAGAGGAAGTTAATAATGATGATCATGAAGCTTCGGATCAAGTTACTATCAAACTTCGTAGACAAGGACGTGTACTGCTACTCAGCGGTATGACAACCCTGTCTTGGAGGTCATGTTGTTGGACAACGATGAACCTACGAACTATGGAGAAGCAATGATGGGCCTGGAAGCCAACAAATGGTTAGAGGCCATGAAATCCGAGAAAGGATCCATGTATGAAAACCAAGTATAGACTTTGGTGGACTTGCTCGTTGGATGGCAAGTTGTCAAGTACAAATGGATATTTAAGATGAAGACAGACGCTGAAGGTGAATGTCACCATTTATAAAGCTTGACTTGTCGCAAAGAAGTTTCCGCCACGTTCAAGGAGTTGATTGTGATGAGACTTTCTCACTCGTAGCGATGCTAAAGTCTATTGGAATTATGTTAGCAGTTGCTGCATTTTTCAATTATGAAATCTGGCAGATGGATACCAAAACATCGTTTCCTTCCTTAAGGAAAGGTTGTATGAGATACAACCAGAAGGTTTTGTCAGTCCTAAGGATGCTAAAAGGTGTGCAAGCTTCAGTGAACCTTCTATGAACTGAAGCAAGAATCTCGGAGTTGGAATATACACTTTGATGAGGTGATCAAAGTTTTTGAGTCTATACAAAGTTTATGAGAAACTTGTATTTACAATAAAGTGAGTGGGAGCACTATAGAGTTTCTGGTAAGCATATGTGGTTGACATATTGTTGATCGGAAATGATGTAGAATTTCTGGAAAGCATAAAAGGTTGTTTGAAAAGATTTTTTCAAAGGAAGACCTGGATAAAGCTACCTAATTGTTGAGCATCAAAATCTATAAAGATAGATCAAGATGTTTGATAAGACTTTCAATGAGTACATACCTTGACAAGATTTTGAAAGAGTTCAAAATGGATCAGTAAGAGAAAGAGTTCTCACCTGATTTGTAAGGTATAAAGTTGAGTAAGACTCAATGCCCAGTGACTGCAGAAGATAGAGAAAAGATGAGTGTCATCCCCTATGTTTCAGCCATAGGCTCTATCATGTATGCAATGCTGTGCACAAAGACCCGATATCAGCCTTGCTATAAGTATGGCCGGAAGGTTTCAAAGTGATCTTGGAATGGAGCACTGGACAGCGGTCAAGATTATCCTTAGTAACTAAAAGACTAAGGAGATGTTTCTCGATTATGGAGGTGATAAAGAGTTCGTCGTAAAGAGTCACGTCGATGCAAGCTTTAACACCAATCTGGATACGTATAGTGGAGCAGCCATTTGGAATAGTACCAAGTGGAGTGTGGTAGCAGTGTTTACGGTTTGGCACAGAAATTTGCAAAGTACACACGGATCTGAATGTCGCAGACCCGTTGACTATAAGACCTCTCTCACATGCAAAGCATGATCGAGCCCCAGAACTCATTGGGTGTTACATTCCTAACAATGTGAATCACATGGTGATGTGAACTAGATTATTGACTCTAGTGCAAGTGGGAGACTGTTAGAAATATTCCCTAGAGGCAATAATAAATTAGTTATTATCATATTTCCTTGTTCATGATAATCGTTTATTATCCATGCTATAATTGTATTGAATGGAAACACATTACATGTGTGGGTAAATAGACAACACTCTGTCCCTAGTATGCCTCTAGTGAACTAGCTCGTTGATCAGAGATGGTCAAGGTTTCCTAGCCATTGACATGTGATGTCATTTGATAACGGGATCACATCATTAGGAGAATGATGTGATGGACAAGACCCAAACTACAAACGTAGCATATGATCGTGTTAGTTTATTGCTACAGTTTTCTGCATGTCAAGTATATGTTCCTATGACCATGAGATCATGCAATTCACAGACATCGGAGGAGTGCCTTGTGTGTATCAAACGTCGCAACGTAACTGGGTGACTATAAAGGTGCTCTACACTTAAGGTTCGGTGACGTTTCAGTAGTATAGAGTTATGTATGGTGGTGACCTAAGGTTTTTCAGAGTCCCGGATGAGATCCCGAACATCATGAGGAGCTTCGGAATGGTCCGGAGGTAAATATTGATATATAGGAAGTCCCATTTTGGTCGCCGGAAAAGTTTTGGGCTAATCGGTAATGTACCGGGAGTGCCGGTAGTGTACCGGGAGACCACCGGGAGGGGTATTTCGACCCAAGAGGCTTCATGGGCTGTGGGAGAGTAAATACCAGCCTTTTGTGGGCTGGTGGAAGTCCCACACAAGTCCCATGCGGCTGGGAGAAAAAGCCCAAAGGGAAAAAGGTGGAAAAGGCCAAAAAAAAGGAGGAATCCTAGTCCTACTAGGATTGGAGGAGGAGTCGTCCTCTCCTCCCCACTTTGGTCGACCCAAGGGCTGACTTTTTCGCAGCCAAGACTCCTCCTCCTCTCCTCCTATATATACTAGAGGATTTTAGGGTTTTGGCATATAATTTTCAGCCACGTGCTACCCGTTCCTCTAGTGCATAGTTTCTCCTCTAGATCGGTTTTCTGCAGTGCTTAGGCGAAGCCCTGCCGGAATAGCTCCACCACCATCGCCGCAACGCCGTCACGCTGCTGGAGAACTCTTCTACCTATCCGATCCCTCTTGCTGGATCAAGAAGGCGGAGATCGTCATCAAGTTGTACGTGTGTTGAACGCGGAGGTGCCGTCCATTCGGTGCTAGATCGGAAGGACCGTGATCAAGATTGCGAGACGGATCGTGACGAGATCGCGGGACGGATCATGATGAGATCACGGGACGGATCGTGATGTGTTCGCTAGACGGATCGTGATTGGACCGCGGGACGGATCGTGTGAGATCGCGGGACGCTCGGCAATTTGGATCGCGAAGACGTTCGACTACACCAACCGCGTTTCTTAACGCTTCCCGCTTAGCGATCTACAAGGGTATGTAGATCCACTCTCCCTCTCGTAGATGCTCATCACCATGGATAGATCTTGCGTGTGCGTAGGAAATTTTTTGTTTCCCATGCAACGTTCCCCAACAGTTGCAACTCAATGCTCAAGTATGTGACATTCTTTTCAACTGCCTATGCCCCAATGAATTCAACAAAATCAGCTGTCTTGAGAATGCTAAAGAGATTTGGGATACTTTGGTTGATATGCATGAAGGTACCGAATCTATGAGAGAATCCAAGTTGGATGTTCTTCAAAGTCAGCTTGACAAGCTCAAGATGAAGGTTGGTGAAGGAGTCACTGAGATGTACTCTAGGCTAGCTCTCATCACCAATGAGATTGTTGGCTTAGGAAGCAAAGAAATGATTGACAAATTCATCATCAAGATGATACTTTGAGCCTTGGATGATCGATATGACACCGTATGCACATAGATCCAAATGATGCCCAACTACAAATATCTCAAGCAAACAGAAGTGATTGGAAGGATTTTTGCTCATGAGATGACACTCAAGGACAAGGAAGAGCTTCACCACAAGTCTAGCGGTGCTTACAAAGCCACAAGTGATGCTCCCGCAACTTCAAGTGACAACCTTGTCACAAATGAAGAGCCTCATAGTCAAGAAATTCAACAAGTTCTACAAGAATAGAAGCAAATATCTAACCTCCAACTCAAGATATGAAGAGAAGCGTTCGTCAAGTCGTGAGCAAAACTGCTACAATTGTGGGAAGCACGAACACTACTCCAATTAGTGCATGGCTCCTCACAAAAGGAAAGAAGATTCACCAAGAAGACGGAGCTCAAGAGACGAGTCACCTCGATGAGAGAGAAGGAGTAGGGATGATCGCTATGAATAAAGACCCTCATGGAGAAATAGGGACTCGGAGAATAAGGACAAGTACACCAAGAGCTACTCAAGAAGAAAACATCAAGCTCATGTTGGTGAATGGGTTTATAGCTCCGAATCCGACAACCACTCCAAGATAAGCTACCACTCCAACTCTGAGTATAGTCAAGATGTAGGTGTTGCCGGACTTGCACTGGTGACAATCAACTCCTACGACCTATTTGATTCACCAAATGAAGGAAGTGGATGTTGCTTCATGTCTAAAGGCCCCAAGGTATCACACCCCGATTACTTGATTTCAATAGTGATGAGGATGACTTGTTAATTGAAGATGACTTGCTATTTGACAAATCTTGTAATGTTAGTCAAAATGAACTTGCTAGTACTTACTCTAATATTGATAAGTCAGGAAATGATGATAAGTTGGAAATAAAACGACTAACTCAAGAACTAAACACTCTTAAGTTAGCTCACGATTCTACTCTACAAGATCGTAAAGAGCTTGTAAGGACACATGAGAAGCTCCGCTTCGAGAAGCTCGATTTAGAGCAAGAGCATGAGTTCCTTAAAGCTATAAATGACGACCTTTGAAAGAAGACTTCCTCTTATCTAGCCAAGCGACTTCTCTTGTCTACGTTCATGCCACAAGTTAAGACTAAGCAAGCTAGTAACAGAGGAAAGAAAGGTTCTTCAACTAGTAGCAATAAATCCTATGATATTGCTTCTAGTAGTTCTATTGATCCCACTAACTCTTTTCTTACCCAAGTTACACTTGAGCAAGAAAATGAAATTTTGAAAGGGATTATAGAGAAAGGTATCTACAAGAATCTTGAAGGGTGCAAACAATTTGAGAAGATTGTATGCAAGCACGGAGGATACCGAAAGAATCGTGGTGTTGGATACTTCAACGCTAATGGAGTTGAATGGGAATAAGGTCAATACCCCAATCCCAAGTTTGTTCCTCAAAAGGAGAAGTATGAAAAAACTCTCCCCAAGGGAACAAAATCTAAAGATGACCTTCCACCACAAGACCCCAAGCTCAAGGGCAAGAACAAGCTTCAAGAGGACATTGAGTCATATGAAGATGAATCCCAAGCTTTGGTGAAGTGGGTTCCAAAGGCTACTACAAGCTCAACTTCTACAAGTGCTACTTCAACACCGAGGATCCCCATCAACTTGATGTGGGTCCCCAAGAAGAAGAACTAGACAAGTTCTTGAGGGGTGACTCCGCCAATGAAATCCACTCATATTCATTATTCGCAAGAACTAGTTGCAATCAACATCAACATCATGCAATAGTTCAAGGAGACACACATTCCGTCAAAGGTAAGAAAGGGACAAGGTAATCAACAAATCAATGTAAATCACTATATATGCTTTGCACACCATGTCCATATATATCCTTGTATTTGTATGGTGTGTGTTGGGACTAACCCATGTAGGTGAAAAGAGTAATGAAACAACAAGGATTCTCCCAACTCTTGGTGATCTTCATCAACTTTGAGCATCCACCACTACTTCACCTACATGAAGTCTTCATCAACAAAACCGAAGGTTAGTTTATCCCTCCTATGGGGGATGTCACATCAAGGGGGAGCTTTACTCTAAGACTTGAGTCAAAGCATCTCATAGTATGTGACAACATTAAATGCTTTATGTAAAAGTGGTAACCCCATTTGTCCTTAAACGATGAGTATGACCTATGATCAAGTATTATTACTTGCCTCCTAAGTCAATATACCCATATAAAGATGACTCTGTCATCGCCAAAGTGCTTCTTAGATGCTAGTGTGTTTGTGCATGTTTGCCATGTTTTCATTTGACATCTTATTGTGTGAGCATGTTGGTCTGCATTTATTTACTCATTCGAGGATATCCAATTGTTGCTATTTGGAATTTGATTTTTCATTTGCCAATTGTATATACAAGAATTCCTAGGAACACTCCTCTAGCTATCTATGCTTTCTCACCTCATGTTCTATTCATGTTGCTTCAAAAAAAATTGAACAAGTATTTTTTGATCTCTCTGTGTGAGGAGCACTCACAGTTCCGTATCGACAAAGGATTGACCATTAAAACCTCCCAAGTGCATCTTGGTGGAACCAACTCAAAAATCTCAGTCTCACTGAATGCCTAGGGTTGATCTGGTTTTCAATCTCGGTACTACCGATTCCATATTCTCGGTTACACCGAGTTTCCCTGTCAGCTGACAGTTGAGAAACTCGGTAACACCAAAAATGTAGAATCGGCGTCACCGACAGTCAAGGGTATATATGTTGTGGACCCAGACGCTTTGAAATTCTATCTTCAAACGTCATGCCCCAAAACCCTAAGCTGTCGT
Organism: Hordeum marinum; assembly: GCA_022496015.1. NCBI lineage: Eukaryota > Viridiplantae > Streptophyta > Magnoliopsida > Poales > Poaceae > Hordeum > Hordeum marinum. The sequence continues at coordinate 430,444,885 of CM039674.1, read as the reverse complement.
TTCGAAGACCCCTAGTCATCGCCTTGCCTCCCTAAGCGTCTCCGCCACTAGGAATCGCCGTCGTCGACAAATTCAACACCATCGTCACTGTCGTAGCGGATCCATTGCCAAGTTAGGGTATGGATTCAGCCCCTTATTGCGCTCCACCTTCTAATTCATGCAAGTTAGGGGTTCTTCTTCGTCTAGCCATTGTTTGAGATCGTTCTATCCACAAGAAAACTCCTTTAGATAGTGAACGATTGATTTTCTAGGGTTTATCGTCCGCTTGATGAAACTCAATGGAACCGAAGCAAACAAATCGGTGTCACCGATTTGCCCTCTGTGCTGCTAAGACCTATCTTAGTGAAACTGAGTACTCCTTTTCGGTCTCATCGAAAGGAGTGCCAAGTTTCTGTTAATGAGAAAGTCAGTCTCGGTAGCACCGATATTTTTGCTTCGGTTGTACCGATTTTCATGTGACAGAATGCAAACCTTGAAAATCTTCTGTTCAAACTTTCGAAAACTCTGCATTTTTTGATGAGTTATCCTATTCCACTCGTATCAACTCTATGCATAGGATCAGATATGTTAGGTTCAGAGGATAGATAGAACTTGTAGGAGCAGAACATTGACATGATTTCAGGCACTAGCTTTGGGTCCATCTCTTTTTCAGATCCAAGCACCCCTAGTTCTCATGGGCTGCCTAAGGCCGCTACAAGGACTAGGAAGAGACTGAATTCTGATGAAGGGGATTCATATTTTATGCCAGAGGAGGTTCTTGCTAAGAGGCAAGAGAAGAAGTCAGCCAATGAGGCCACCTCATCCAAGAGGGTGGTCAACAAGACTTATGCACCTCCATAGACAATGAGAGCACCTGAGAGTGCTAGGGCTACCACGGCTATTGAGCCCCCAAGGAAGTCTTTGCCTAAGAAGGCAGGAGAGAAGAAGGCCAGGAAGAGGATCATTCGTGTGACTGGCAGGCCTACCCCAATGTATGAGGATCCAGAGGAGGCTGCTGGTGCTGCTGCTGAGGAGGAGGAGGAGGAAGAGCCAGTTGTCAAGGCCCCTCCCAAGAAGAATACGAAAAAGTTGTTGGCAGATGCTATGCTATGCCAAAGCCAGGTCCCTCCAAGAGCACCAACTCTGCACCTAAGAAGGTTGCTGCAGTCAAGTCCAAGAGGGCTACCAGAGAAATTCCAGCTGCTGAGAAGAACAAAGGATCTACTTTCAGAGAAACTGATTATGATGTTATGACTGCTTTGATGAAGCTTAGACCTCACCTTTCTGAACACAATGCCAGCCATCCAATTGTTGAGGATATGAAGAAGAGAAAGGATTCTAGTTTGAGGGCATGGAGAGCTATTGATCCATATGTCCAGAGGAGAAAAGTTGTTGTCGACTATAGGTTCTACACCAAGGAACAACCAGATTTATATGAGACAATCTTGCTTGACAAAAGTCTAGCTGTCAGTGATATGAGATACGTTGACTGGAAGTACATCAAGTCTAATGAGAACTATTTACCATGTGTTCAAGACAACTTTCACTGCATTGGCCTAGATGAGTTTGTTGGCAAAGATTTTACTGCTTGGAATGACGAGATGATTATGCAATTCTACTCCACCGCTCACTTCTATGGAGATGGCAGGGTGGTATGGATGACAGAAGGAGCAAGATACGAGTCTTCAGCTGATGAATGGGCTACCATCTTAGGAGTCTAGAGGTGCAAGATGGTGACTTGGATGTCTACTCTGAATCCAAGGAGAGCCATGATGCTATGAAGGATAAGTACAATGCTATCCCTGCTGCTAACTTGAAATCACACAAGTTAGAATCTATTTACTTCCTCCAGGCTGGCCTCCATACCATGAACACCATCTTGAGGCATGCATTGATGCCTAAGTCTGCAGATGAGAAGATGATTCGAGGTCACTCAATCAACATGCTGATCCATCTTGATAGACATACCAGGATTCGAGTGATGGACTTGATAGTAGAAACTATGAAGAGGGTTGCTGCTGATTAGAAGCGCTCATGCTGCTATGCACCCTACATTTAGATGCTCATCAACTCCAAATCTGAGAAGCACATATTTGCTCTGGATAGACCCCACTTGCCACTACAACCAGACTTCGAGGACAATGTTGTGGTGATGGACCCAGACCATCCCACGTCAGCTATAGCTTAGGCAAAGGCAGAGGTAGCTAGAGCCACTAATGCTCAGGTCCCCAGATCCAGGAACAAACAGATGGATCTCTTGATCTCTACTGTCATGCACATGAACAAAGACATCAAAATCATACTGGATAGACAGGAGAGCCTTGTGAACATTTTTGAGCATAGAGTGAAAACTCTTAATGACAAGGTGGATGAACTGACCAAGACCGTCAACGAGCTCAAGAAGGAACTAGATGAAGCTCCTATCTATTGCACCCCTTCAGAGTCTGATTCTTCTGATGATGATGAGGATAGTGCACCTGTCAAGATGACTACCCAGTTCAAGACACAGGCCAGGACACCTACAGTGCCAGCTCCGAAGATGAGACCTTCATTTTCTGCTCCAGCTATAGTGACTTCAGCTCCATCAGCTCCTCCAGTGCCTCCCATTGCTACACCAACTCCGTCCAAGGCATCAGCAGAGGTCTTCGGTGACGCATTTCTCTCGACTCCAACATCAACCACCAGAGGAGATCAGCCATAGAAGGACGATTAGATATATCTCTTCGACCTTTTTGGTAACTTGTTGCCCAAGGGGGGGAAGTTGTTTACAAATCTTTAGGCTTCAAGTGAGAGAGCGTCTGGTTTTTATCGCTATTTTTTGAAAAGACCAAATGTTCTTCCAAATGTTCTTTTGGTTTGGATGTGATATACTTTTGGTTGTGTTTGATCATACGCTTTAATGTGTGTTGCTACTATTTCCTATCCTTTTGATGATTATGTGATGATCATTCACTTTGGTTGATGTGTTGTGCTATGTTATTAACTCTTATTACTCTCGCAAACTACCAAGTTGTATGTGACATGGAAGAAGTGCCCCATGTACCTAACCGATTGTGCATTTGCATTCAAATGCAAATTTAAAAATGATGCACAAATTTAGGGGGAGCTCTTACTTATCACATACTTCTCAAAGCGACGATTATATTCATTGATTATATCATACATCAAAGCTTTGATTTATATGTTGTCATCAATTACCAAAAAGGGGGAGATTGAAAGCACATTTGCTCCCTTGGTGGTTTTGGTAATTAATAACAACATATATGTCATTGAACTAATGTTTCCATGAAGCATGTTTCAGGAAAAGTTCAATGATGGGTTGGCAAAAGGATTGTGGAATACCTCAAGATGCAAGGAAATAGATTGGCAAAGCTTCAAGCAAACAAAATTGTACATTTTACTTTGTGAGAAATCACTTTGAGTCCATAGGAAAGCCAATACTATTAAAAGGGGGTAAGGTATTGTTGGTGAAAAAAATGCTCATACGTCCACAAGTGATAGTCACCACATACACCCACAAGCTCTTCCACAAAAGTCTGTCCAAAGCCAAATATCCAAAATCGGTGCAACCAACACTTTCCACTCGGTGCCACCGATTCGCAGCCTCAGACAGACTCAGCCAAACCCTAGCCTTTCGGTGCAACCTATTCCATTTCGGTGCCACCGAGTTTGGGTTGCCAACTTCCTGTTACACAAGTTCACAAAAACAGTCTGGCCGAGTTTGTTGAATCGGCGTCATTGAGTTTGGCAATATGACTGTTGGTCACCTTATCGGAGCAACCGAGTTTTATGTATTGGTCTCACCGAGATTCAAAAATTGCTACCATTGAGGCAACTTGGTACCACCGAGATTAACACATCGCTGTCATCGAGTCTGTCTTATTAGGGGTAACGGTTGGATTTTTGGAGATGCCTATATATACCCCTCCACCACCACTCACTCGGAAGAGAAGCACTCAGAAAAGATCCCCACTCATCCCTACTGATTTTCTGAGAGAGACCCAACTACTCATGTGTTGAGATCATGCCATTCCATTCCAACCATATGAATCTTGATCTCTAGCCTCCCCAAGTTGCTTTCTACCCAATCAACCTCTTCCACCATAGCCAAATCTGTGAGAGAGTGATTGTGTGTTGAGGAGTCTACCATCTTGAAGCACAAGAGCAAGGACTTCATCGACATTATCGAGCCTATTATCATTTGGAGGGTGGTCCCTCCTTGATTGGTTAGTATCGCTTGGGAGCCTCCTTCTTCGTGTTGTGGAGTGAACCAAGAAGTTTTAAAAGCAAGGAGATCGCCTACTTCGTGAAGATCTACCCTGAGTTAGGCTAGTCCTCCGTGGACGTAGACCATCATGGTATAGTCAAGGTTGCTTCTTCGTGGTACCCTCCGTGGACTGTTGCAACCGTTACCTTCTGTGGGTTGAAGACTCCATAAACGTGGAAGTGCGATAGCACCACCTATCAGAACCACGGGATAAATCATCGTGTCTTCAAATTGCATTTGATCTTCCTACCCTTCCTCTACTTACATGATTATCTTTACTTTCCGCTGCAATACTCGTAGACATGCATGTGTAGGGCGTACTTGACTTACTACGAATGCTAAAATCTGCCAAGACTTAAAACTGGGAAAAAGTAGTTTTTTAATTGGTCAAGTAGTCTAATCACCCCCCTCTAGCACTACTTTCGATCCTACAGCACCTCGTCCCGGAGGGGCGCTGGAGCTCGTTAGGCACCTGCTCCACGGCACGCCGTAGGTCGAGCTGCGGGGCGTGGCGGCGCAGGTTGGAGAAGACGAACGTGAGGGCGAGGTCCAGGAGGCCGCACACGTCGGACTCGTTGTCCGCATTCACGCGGGAGATGCTGGCCTCTAGCGCCTCCACCACTCTCCGGAAGAAGTCGAGATAAACCTTGACGCAGTGTGCACATGGCAACGCGGGGGCTTCCCCGATCAAAATCATACTGGATAGACAGGAGAGCCTTGTGAACATTTTTGAGCATAGAGTGAAAACTCTTAATGACAAGGTGGATGAACTGACCAAGACCGTCAACGAGCTCAAGAAGGAACTAGATGAAGCTCCTATCTATTGCACCCCTTCAGAGTCTGATTCTTCTGATGATGATGAGGATAGTGCACCTGTCAAGATGACTACCCAGTTCAAGACACAGGCCAGGACACCTACAGTGCCAGCTCCGAAGATGAGACCTTCATTTTCTGCTCCAGCTATAGTGACTTCAGCTCCATCAGCTCCTCCAGTGCCTCCCATTGCTACACCAACTCCGTCCAAGGCATCAGCAGAGGTCTTCGGTGACGCATTTCTCTCGACTCCAACATCAACCACCAGAGGAGATCAGCCATAGAAGGACGATTAGATATATCTCTTCGACCTTTTTGGTAACTTGTTGCCCAAGGGGGGGAAGTTGTTTACAAATCTTTAGGCTTCAAGTGAGAGAGCGTCTGGTTTTTATCGCTATTTTTTGAAAAGACCAAATGTTCTTCCAAATGTTCTTTTGGTTTGGATGTGATATACTTTTGGTTGTGTTTGATCATACGCTTTAATGTGTGTTGCTACTATTTCCTATCCTTTTGATGATTATGTGATGATCATTCACTTTGGTTGATGTGTTGTGCTATGTTATTAACTCTTATTACTCTCGCAAACTACCAAGTTGTATGTGACATGGAAGAAGTGCCCCATGTACCTAACCGATTGTGCATTTGCATTCAAATGCAAATTTAAAAATGATGCACAAATTTAGGGGGAGCTCTTACTTATCACATACTTCTCAAAGCGACGATTATATTCATTGATTATATCATACATCAAAGCTTTGATTTATATGTTGTCATCAATTACCAAAAAGGGGGAGATTGAAAGCACATTTGCTCCCTTGGTGGTTTTGGTAATTAATAACAACATATATGTCATTGAACTAATGTTTCCATGAAGCATGTTTCAGGAAAAGTTCAATGATGGGTTGGCAAAAGGATTGTGGAATACCTCAAGATGCAAGGAAATAGATTGGCAAAGCTTCAAGCAAACAAAATTGTACATTTTACTTTGTGAGAAATCACTTTGAGTCCATAGGAAAGCCAATACTATTAAAAGGGGGTAAGGTATTGTTGGTGAAAAAAATGCTCATACGTCCACAAGTGATAGTCACCACATACACCCACAAGCTCTTCCACAAAAGTCTGTCCAAAGCCAAATATCCAAAATCGGTGCAACCAACACTTTCCACTCGGTGCCACCGATTCGCAGCCTCAGACAGACTCAGCCAAACCCTAGCCTTTCGGTGCAACCTATTCCATTTCGGTGCCACCGAGTTTGGGTTGCCAACTTCCTGTTACACAAGTTCACAAAAACAGTCTGGCCGAGTTTGTTGAATCGGCGTCATTGAGTTTGGCAATATGACTGTTGGTCACCTTATCGGAGCAACCGAGTTTTATGTATTGGTCTCACCGAGATTCAAAAATTGCTACCATTGAGGCAACTTGGTACCACCGAGATTAACACATCGCTGTCATCGAGTCTGTCTTATTAGGGGTAACGGTTGGATTTTTGGAGATGCCTATATATACCCCTCCACCACCACTCACTCGGAAGAGAAGCACTCAGAAAAGATCCCCACTCATCCCTACTGATTTTCTGAGAGAGACCCAACTACTCATGTGTTGAGATCATGCCATTCCATTCCAACCATATGAATCTTGATCTCTAGCCTCCCCAAGTTGCTTTCTACCCAATCAACCTCTTCCACCATAGCCAAATCTGTGAGAGAGTGATTGTGTGTTGAGGAGTCTACCATCTTGAAGCACAAGAGCAAGGACTTCATCGACATTATCGAGCCTATTATCATTTGGAGGGTGGTCCCTCCTTGATTGGTTAGTATCGCTTGGGAGCCTCCTTCTTCGTGTTGTGGAGTGAACCAAGAAGTTTTAAAAGCAAGGAGATCGCCTACTTCGTGAAGATCTACCCTGAGTTAGGCTAGTCCTCCGTGGACGTAGACCATCATGGTATAGTCAAGGTTGCTTCTTCGTGGTACCCTCCGTGGACTGTTGCAACCGTTACCTTCTGTGGGTTGAAGACTCCATAAACGTGGAAGTGCGATAGCACCACCTATCAGAACCACGGGATAAATCATCGTGTCTTCAAATTGCATTTGATCTTCCTACCCTTCCTCTACTTACATGATTATCTTTACTTTCCGCTGCAATACTCGTAGACATGCATGTGTAGGGCGTACTTGACTTACTACGAATGCTAAAATCTGCCAAGACTTAAAACTGGGAAAAAGTAGTTTTTTAATTGGTCAAGTAGTCTAATCACCCCCCTCTAGCACTACTTTCGATCCTACAGCACCTCGTCCCGGAGGGGCGCTGGAGCTCGTTAGGCACCTGCTCCACGGCACGCCGTAGGTCGAGCTGCGGGGCGTGGCGGCGCAGGTTGGAGAAGACGAACGTGAGGGCGAGGTCCAGGAGGCCGCACACGTCGGACTCGTTGTCCGCATTCACGCGGGAGATGCTGGCCTCTAGCGCCTCCACCACTCTCCGGAAGAAGTCGAGATAAACCTTGACGCAGTGTGCACATGGCAACGCGGGGGCTTCCCCGACGAATCGGCTCACCGCGCCGGCTGCGCGGTGGCGATGTCGAGATACTGCTTAGCGTGCTGGGACTCCAGCATCCTAGCGTGCGCCGCCTCATCCTGGGCGGCCTGCACGGCGTCGGCCGCCTCCAGAACCTGGGCCTCGAGGGACGCCAGCTCCGGCCTGGCCTCCGCTTAGCCCCTGAGGGCGGCATCGAAGGCGGCTTCAGCAGTCGCTAGCTGGGCCCGCAACGTGTCCACCTCCTTCTGGAGCTCGCCGAGATTGCGCTCCTTGGCCGCCGGCTCCATGGTAGGGGAGATGATTAGGCGTAGTGCATTGAACATACCAGCAAAGAAAGAGGGAGACGGTGGAGCACTCACTCATCAACCACGGCCCAGCGCCAGCGTACCTGTGCTGACCCCGAGGGCCCCCGCCATTGCCTCCGGAGGAGGGTGAGGGAGCCGGGGGAGCCCCACGTTTTCCCTTGGCTACAACGCTTCTTCCAGACGCCATGGGAGAGGAGAAGCTAGGAGGAGAAGAGGGTTTTCTCTGCGGGGTGACTGGAACAAGAAGACACCTCAAGACGACAATATCCCCCCTCCTTGCCCGGGGTGGGGCAGATATATAGGCGTAACTACAGCCACGAGGCATCATGGGAGAGCGAGCGTCGTGCGCCTCTCGAGCGTTGCGGCATGGTTCGATCGACGCAGTACCGTCTGCGTCGCCTCCCCTACCGATTGATGGGTCACTTCCATGTGGCCCGAGGAGCAGAGGCCCGAGGCAGCAGTAGCATTCAAGGAAGGGCAATGATGGCTGGCGCTGCACACGAGCGTCGCATAAGTTTGACTTGGGGCGGTTCCTGATGCCTTCGGGGAGCGGGGGCATCGCTGCCCAGGAGTTCGACGCGTGTAAAGCCTGGCCCGCACGCGTTTGGGGCCTGCAGCACTTTAGGCCGTCCTCAAGGGCTTCGCCCAGAAGCCATCTCGGGTGTGCCTTGGGCGGGGGCTACTATCGGCATTCTAGGAACCGGGGTACCCCGACCTGCCTGCCTGTGACCCACGACATGGCCCACCTCGTCAGCCAGACATGGCCTAACGCGACTCCACTCAAGACGAGGCCCTCGCAAGGACCCAGGCTCGCGAGAAAGAACGGAACCAAGACCAGCAAGGATGGGCCTCCTTAGGCCCCCTTCGGAGCAAGGGAGATCTCTATGCAGGACCCGACCTCAGGAGTCAAAGATGACGTAGGGACGAACAGGCAGGCGCCAGCGCGCCAGGCAGTGCAGTTTCCCCTTTGGTGCAAAGGGAGCAAGGACATACACGGGTTCCCAAAGCAACCCCCAAAGGTTCCATTCTAGTGCGACAAGACCACGACCACGAGCCCCGCAGGACGGATGTCATCGCCGATCCCACCTCTACATCATCGACAGCCACTTTGCAGGCGAAGACCACCTTTGGAAGGGCGCGGATGTGCTCCTGTCCCCCTTCAAATTTGTCTGTTGTGGGATCCCTTCCCGCCATTGAGATAATAGAAGAGGATCTGGGCCACTTCTATATATAGAAGCTAGGTTTCTCCGTAGAAGGGGGGATCCGGAAAAACCACCCGACGAGCCACAAGGCAAGGCAGAGAGCCAAGAACATCCTAGAGCAACCTTGCTAGGCTCAACACCACTATACTAGTTCATCCACCACACCTCCCCGAGAGGCAATCCACCAAAGCAGGAGTAGGGTATTACGCTTCCCAGTGGACCGAACCTGGGTAAACCATCATGTTCATATTCTTCCTCGTCATCGTGCGAGTTTGCCGTAGTAACCATCGAGTAGCAACTTAAGTAGGACGAGGCCATGGGGGAACTTTGCACACGCCCTTGTGTTCGAACCTTGAGGGTTTTGCGGAGCCTGAAATCCGATAGGCACCACTTTCGGTGAGACCGAAATTGGGCACTCGGATTCACCGAGGTTGTTCTTAGTTGACCTAAAAACTGAATTCGTGATGCCAATTCTTGTGCTTTGGTGTCTCCGAGATTTAGGTTGTGGATGGCAAAGCCTAAAGAATCATTTGTTTGCTAGTCTAATGAAGTTTCTAGTGGATTGAGAGGATAGCAAATTGTGGATTATCAATGAACTTTACTCTAATGCGCATGAGTTGGACGGGGAGCACAAAGAGGGCCGGATCCATACACTAATTTGGTGAAGGATCCGCTATGGTGGCGAGGGTGGAGAAGATTCCGTCAATGGCGGCGATTCCTAATGGCGGGGGAGCACAGGGAGAAGAATACGATGACCTGGGGTCCGGAGAGGCAGCTTAGAGTTTAGGAGTAAATAACTTTTGTGGTTGAATTTCATTAGTCGGGTCTGCCAGGTTATATACCCCTTGCTGTTGGTGACACCGGTTCTAAGTTTTCGGTGTCACCGAGTTTCTCAACTGTCAGCTGACAGGGAAACTTGGTGTAACCGAGAAAGTGGAATCGGTTATACCGAGGTGAAAAACAGATCAACCCTAGGCATTCGGTGAGTCCGAGAATTTTGGATTGGTTCCATCAAGATGCACTCGGGAGGTTTTAATGGTCAGTCCTTTGTCGATACGGAACTCCGAGTGCTCCTCACATAGAGGGATGGAAAAGTACTTGTTAAAATTTTGTGATGCAACATGAATAGAATATGAGACAAGAAAGCATAGATAGCTAGAGAAGGGTCCTAGGAATTCTTGTCCATCCAATTGTTAAAAACAAAATCAAAGTCCAAATAGAAACAATTGGATTTCCTCGAATGGATAAAGAAATCCAGATCAACATGCTCACACAATAATATGTCAAATGAAATCATGGGAAACATGTGCATACATACTAGCATCTATCAAACACTTTGGCGATCACGTAGGCATCTATATAGGAGTATATTGACTTAGGAGCCAAGTAAGAATACTTGATCATAGGTCATACTCATTGTTTAAGCACGACTGGGGTTACCACTTTTACATAAAGCTTGTTAATGTTGTCACATTCTATCAGATGCTTTGACTCAAGTCTTAGAGTAAAGCTCCCCCTTGATGTGACATCCCCTTGCGAGGGATAAACTAACCTTGGTTTTTGTCAATAAAGACTTCATGTAGGTGCATTAGTGGTGGATGCTCAAGGTTGATGAAGCTCAACATGAGTTGGAGCATCCTTGTTGTTTCTTACTCTTCTCACCTACATGGGTTAGTCCCAACACACAAGAGACAAATACAAGGATATCTATGGACATGGATTGCAAAGCATACATGATGATGTCCATGGATTTGTTGATTACCTTGTCCCTTGCTTACCTTTGAGGTAATGTGTGACTCCTTTAACTATTGCACAATGTTGATGTTGATTGCAACTAGTTCTTGCCAATAATCAATGTGAGTGAATTTCATTGGCAGAGTCACCCCTCAAAAACTTATCTAGTTCTTGTTCTTGGGGACCCACATAAAGTTGATGGGGATCCTTGGTCTTGAAGTGGCACTTGTAGAATCTGAGCTTGAAGTAGCCTTGGGAACCCACTTGACCAAATTTGGAGATTTATCTTCATATGAGTCAATGTACTCTTGAAGCTTGTTCTTGCCCTTGAGCTTGTGATCTTGTGGTGGAAGGTCTGTTGGAAATATGCCCTAGAGGCAATAATAAAATGGTTATTATTGTATTTCCTAGTTCATGATAATTGTCTATTATTCATGCTATAATTGTGTTAACCGGAAACCGTAATACATGTGTGAATACATAGACCACAACGTGTCCCTAGTGAGCCTCTAGTTGGCTAGCTCGTTGATCAATAGATGGTCTCGGTTTCATGACCATGGACATTGGATGTCGTTGATAACGGGATCACATCATTAGGAGAATGATGTGATGGACAAGACTCAATCCTAAGCATAGCACAAGATCGTGTAGTTCGGTTGCTAAAGCTTTTCAATGTCAAGTATCATTTCCTTAGACCATGAGATTGTGTAACTCCCGGATACCGTAGGAATGCTTTGGGTGTGCCAAACGTCACAACGTAACTGGGTGGCTATAAAGGTACGCTACGGGTATCTCCGAAAGTGTCTGTTGGGTTGACACGAATCGAGACTGGGATTTGTCACTCCGTGTGACGGAGAGGTATCTCTGGGCCCACTCGGTAAGACATCATCATTATGAGCTCAATGTGACTAAGGAGTTAGTCACGGGATGATGTATTACGGAACGAGTAAAGAGACTTGCCAGTAACGAGATTGAACAAGGTATGCGGATACCGACGATCGAATCTCGGGCAAGTACCATACCGATAGACAAAGGGAATTGTATACGGGATTGATTGAATCCCTGACATCGTGGTTCATCCGATGAGATCATCGTGGAGTACGTGGGAGCCAACATGGGTATCCAGATCCCGCTGTTGGTTATTGGCCGGAGAGGTGTCTCGGTCATGTCTACGTGTCTCCCGAACCCGTAGGGTCTACACACTTAAGGTTCGATGACGCTAGGGTTGTAGGGAAAAGGTATACGTGATTACCGAAGGTTGTTCGGAGTCCTGGATGAGATCCCGGACGTCACGAGGAGCTCCGGAATGGTCCGGAGGTAAAGATTGATATATAGGAAGTCCAGTTTTGGTCACCGAAAAGTTTTCGGGCTCATCGGTATTGTACCGGGAGTGCCGGGAGGGTGCCGGAGGACCCCCGGGAGGGGGTGACGACCAAAGGACCTCATGGGCCCTTAGAGGAGGTGTGCCAGCCCATATTGGGCCAGCCAATACCTTCTAGAAAGGTCCCATGCGCCAGGGATCTGGAGATAGAGGCAAAAGGGATTTAAAAGGGGGAGATCCACCTCCCATGTGGGAGGAGGACTCTCCCCCCACTTCGGCCGAATCCCTCCTCCTTGGAGGAGGGGCCAAGCCAGCCCTCCCTCTCCTTCCTCCTATATATATGCAAGGGTTTGGGCAGGTTTGAGACGACGAACTCTTTCTCTCTCGCTGCAGCCCTGTTCTGCTTCTTCCTCCTCCGCAGTGCTTAGGCGAAGCCCTACCGGGATACCTTGCTACTCCACCACCACCACGCCGTCGTGCTGCTGCTGGAGCTCTTCCCCAATCTCTCCTTCCTCCTTGCTGGATCAAGGCGTAGGAGACGTCACCGGGCTGCACGTGTGTTGAACGCGGAGGTGCCGTCCGTTCGGCACTTGATCGGATCTACCGCGATCTGAATCGCTGCGAGTACGACTCCATCAACCGCGTTCTTGTAACGCTTCCGCTTAGCGATCTTCAAAGGTATGAAGATCCAATCTCTCCCCACTCGTTTGCTGGTTTCTCCATAGATAGATCTTGGTGACACGTAGGAAAATTTTGATTTACTACTACGTCTCCCGACAGTGGCATCATGAGCTAGGTCTATGCGTAGAATCTATGCACGAGTAGAACACAAAGCAGTTGTGGGCGTCGATTTTGTTAATATGCTTGCCGTTACTAGTCTTATCTTGATTCGACGGTATTGTGGGATGAAGCGGCCCGGACCAACCTTACACGTATGCTTACGTGAGACCGGTTCCACCGCCTGACATGCACCAGTTGCATAAGGTGGCTAGCGGGTGTCTGTCTCTCCCACCTTAGTCGGATTGGATTCGATGAAAAGGGTCCTTATGAAGGGTAAATAGTAATTGGCATATCACGTTGTGGTTTTGGCGTAGGTAAGAAACGTTCTTGCTAGAAACCTATAGCAACCACGTAAAAAACTTGCAACTACAAATTAGAGAACGTCTAACTTGTTTTTGCAGCATATGCCTTGTGATGTGATATGGCCAGAAGGATGTGATGCGATGCATTGTGATGTATGAGATTGATCATGTTCTTGTAATAGGGTTCACGACTTGCATGTCGATGACTATGACAACCGGCAGGAGCCATAGGAGTTGTCTTATTTATTGTATGACCTGCGAGTCAATCACAAACGCCATGTAATTACTTTACTTTATTGCTAAGTGTTAGCCATAGCAGTAGAAGTAATAGTTGGCGAGACAATCTCATGAAGACACAATGATGGAGATCATGATGATGGAGATCATGGTGTCATGCCGGTGACAATGATGATCATGGTGCCCCGAAGATGGAGATCATAGGAGCAAGATGATATTGGCCATATCATGTCACTATATTGATTGCATGTGATGTTTATCATGTTTACATCTTATTTGCTTAAAACGACGGTAGTAAATAAGATGATCTCTCAATAAAATTTCAAGAGAAGTGTTCACCCTAACTGTGCACCGTTGCTAAGGATCGTTGTTCCGAAGCACCACGTGATGATCGGGTGTGATAGGTTCTAACGTTCGCATACAACGGGTGTAAGCCAGATTTACACACGCGAAACACTTAGGTTGACTTGACGAGCCTAGCATGTACAGACATGGCCTCGGAACACGGAAGACCGAAAGGTCGAACATGAGTCGTATAGAAGATACGATCAACATGGAGATGTTCACCATGGATGACTAGTCCGTCTCACGTGATGATCGGACACGGGCTAGTTGACATGGATCATGTGTCACTTAGATGACTAGAGAGATGTCTATCTGAGTGGGAGTTCATTGAATAATTTGATTATGTGAACTCGATTATCATGAACTTAGTCTAAAATTGCCTTTAATATCTATATTGTAGATCCAATGGCCAACGCAAATGTCAACCTCAATTTCAACGCGTTCCTAGAGAAAACCAAGCTGAAAGATGATGGAAGCAACTATACGGACTGGGTCCGTGGCTTGAGGATCATCCTCATAGCTTCCAAGAGATTGTATGTCCTTGATGCACCGCTAGGTGACCCACCCATTCTCCCAGCGGACCAAGACGTTACGAACGCTTGGCAGTCACGCTGCGATGATTACTCCCTTGTTCAGTGCGGCATGCTTTACAGTTTAGAATCGGGGCTCCAAAAGCGTTTTGAGCAACACGGGGCATATGAGATGTTCCAAGAGCTGAAACTGGTTTTCCAAGCTCATGCCCGAGTCGAGAGATATGACATCTCTGACAAGTTCTTCAGCTGTAAGATGGAGGAGAACAGTTCTGTTAGTGAGCACATCCTCAAGATGTCTGGGCTTCACAACCGCTTGACTCAGCTGGGAGTTAATCTCCCGGATGACTCAGTCATTGACAGAATCCTCCAGTCGCTTCCACCTAGCTACAAAAGCTTTGTGATGAACTACAACATGCAGGGGATGGAGAAGTCCATTCCTGAGTTGTACTCGATGCTCAAATCAGCAGAGGTCGAGATCAGAAAGGAGCATCAAGTGTTGATGGTAAACAAGACCACTAGTTTCAAGAAAGGCAAGGGTAAGAAGAACTTCAAGAAGGACGGCAAAGCTGTTGCCGCGCCCGGTAAGCAAGTTGCCGGGAAGAAGAAGAACAAGAATGGACCCAAGCCTGAGACTCAGTGTTTCTATTGTAAGGGTACCGGTCACTGGAAGCGGAACTGCCCCAAGTACTTAGCGGATAAGAAGGTCGGCAACGTTAAAGGTATATGTGATATACTTGTTATTGATGTGTACCTAACCAGCGCTCGTAGTAGCTCCTGGGTATTTGATACCGGTGCAGTTGCTCACATTTGTAACTCCAAGCAGGAGCTGCGGAATAAGCGAAGGTTGGCAAAGGACGAGGTGACGATGCGCGTCGGGAATGGTTCCAAGGTCGATGTGATCGCCGTCGGCACGCTACCTCTACATCTACCTTCGGGATTAGTTTTAAACCTTAATAATTGTTATTTAGTACCAGCTTTGAGCATGAACATTGTATCTGGATCTCGCTTGATACGAGATGGCTACTCTTTTAAATCCGAGAATAATGGTTGTTCTATTTATATGAGAGAAATGTTCTATGCTCATGCCCCGCTGGTCAATGGTTTATTTTTGATGAATCTCGAACGTGATGTTACACATGTCCATAGTGTGAGTACCAAAAGTTGTAAAGTTGATAACGATAGTCCCACTTACATGTGGCACTGTCGTCTTGGCCATATTGGTGTCAAACGCATGAAGAAGCTCCATGCTGATGGACTTTTGGAGTCACTTGATTTCGAATCATTTGACACATGCGAACCATGCCTCATGGGCAAGATGACCAAAACTCCGTTCTCCGGAACAATGGAGCGAGCAACTGACTTGTTGGAGATAATACATACCGATGTATGCGGTCCAATGAGTGTCGAGGCTCGCGGTGGCTACCGTTATGTTCTCACCCTCACTGATGACTTGAGCAGATATGGGTATGTCTACTTAATGAAACACAAGTCTGAAACCTTTGAAAGGTTCAAGGAATTTCAGAGTGAGGTCGAGAATCAACGTGACAGGAAAATAAAATGCCTACGATCTGATCGTGGCGGAGAATATTTAAGCCACGAGTTTGACACGCACCTTAGGAAATGTGGAATTGTTTCACAGCTCACGCCGCCAGGCACACCTCAGCGAAATGGTGTGTCTGAACGTCGTAATCGCACTCTATTGGATATGGTGCGATCTATGATGTCTCTTACCGACTTACCGCTATCATTTTGGGGATATGCATTAGAGACTGCCGCGTTCACTTTAAATAGGGCACCGTCTAAATCCGTTGAGACGACATCGTATGAATTATGGTTTGGAAAGAAACCTAAGATGTCGTTTCTAAAAGTTTGGGGTTGCGATGCTTATGTGAAGAAACTTCAACCTGAGAAGCTCGAACCCAAAGCGGAAAAGTGCGTCTTCATAGGATATCCCAAAGAGACTATTGGGTATACCTTCTACCTACGATCCGAAGGCAAAGTCTTTGTTGCCAAGAATGGATCCTTTCTCGAGAAAGAGTTTCTCTCGAAAGAAGTAAGTGGGAGGAAAATGGAACTTGATGAGGTAATTGTACCTTCACTCGAACCGGAGAGTAGCGCAGCACAGGAAGTTGTTTCTGTGGAGCCTACACCGGCTAGAGAGGAAGTTAATGATGATGATCATGAAACATCAGATCAAGTTGCTACTCGAAGGTCCACTAGGACACGTTCCGCACCAGAGTGGTACGGTAATCCTGTCCTAGAGATCATGTTGTTGGACAACGGTGAACCTTCGAACTATGAAGAAGCGATGGCGGGCCCGAATTCCGACAAATGGCTTGAGGCCATGAAATCCGAGATAGGATCCATGTATGAGAACAAAGTATGGACTTTGGTGGACTTGCCTGATGATAAGCGAGCCATTGAAAATAAATGGATCTTTAAGAAGAAGACTGACGCAGACGGTAATGTGACCGCCTATAAAGCTCGGCTTGTCGCTAAGGGTTATCGACAAGTTCAAGGAGTTGACTACGATGAGACATTCTCACCCGTAGCGATGCTAAAGTCTGTCCGAATCATGTTAGCAGTTGCCGCATTTTATGATTATGAGATCTGGCAAATGGACGTCAAAACGGCATTCCTTAATGGCTTCCTCAAGGAAGAACTGTATATGATGCAGCCAGAAGGTTTTGTCGATCCTAAAGATGCTAACAAGGTATGCAAGCTCCAGCGCTCCATCTATGGGCTGGTGCAAGCATCTCGGAGTTGGAACATTCGCTTTAATGAGGTGATTAAAGCGTTTGGGTTTGTACAGGTTTATGGAGAACCCTGTATTTACAAGAAAGTGAGTGGGATCTCTATAGCATTTCTTATACTGTATGTGGATGACATGCTGATAATGGGAAATAATATAGAACTCTTGGAAAGTATCAAGGCCTACTTGAATAAGTGTTTTTCAATGAAGGACCTTGGAGAAGCTGCTTACATATTAGGTATTAAGATCTATAGAGATAGATCAAAACGCCTCATTGGTCTTTCACAAAGCACATACCTTGAAAAGATATTGAAGAAGTTCAATATGGATCAGTCCAAGAAGGGGTTCTTGCGTGTGTTGCAAGGTGTGAGATTGAGTACGACTCAATGCCCGACCACGGCAAAGGATAGAGAAGAGATGAGTGCCATCCCCTATGCTTCAGCCATAGGATCTATCATGTATGCCATGCTGTGTACCAGACCTGATGTGAACCTTGCCATAAGTTTGGTAGGGAGGTACCAAAGTGATCCCGGAGCGGAACACTGGACAGCGGTCAAGAATATCCTGAAGTACCTGAAAAGGACAAAGGACATGTTTCTCGTTTATGGAGGTGCCGAAGAGCTCGTCGTAAAGGGTTACGTCGATGCTAGCTTCGACACAGATCCGGACGACTCCAAGTCGCAAACCGGATACGTGTATATTTTGAATGGAGGGGCAGTGAGCTGGAGCAGCAGCAAGCAAAGCGTCGTGGCAGCATCTACATGTGAAGCGGAGTACATAGCTGCTTCGGAAGCAGCAAAGGAGGGAGTCTGGATGAAGGAGTTCATCACCGACCTAGGAGTGATTCCGAATGCGTCGGGCCCGATGACTCTACTCTGTGACAACACTGGAGCTATTGCCCTTGCGAAGGAGCCCAGGTTTCACAAGAAGACAAGACACATCAAGCGCCGCTTCAACTCCATCCGTGATTACATTCAGGAGGGAGACATAGATATTTGTAAAGTGCATACGGATCTGAATGTCGCAGATCCGTTGACTAAACCTCTCTCACGAGCAAAACATGATCAACACCAGAATGCTATGGGTGTTCGATTCATCACAATGTAACTAGATTATTGACTCTAGTGCAAGTGGGAGACTGTTGGAAATATGCCCTAGAGGCAATAATAAAATGGTTATTATTGTATTTCCTAGTTCATGAGAATTGTCTATTATTCATGCTATAATTGTGTTAACCGGAAACCGTAATACATGTGTGAATACATAGACCACAACGTGTCCCTAGTGAGCCTCTAGTTGGCTAGCTCGTTGATCAATAGATGGTCTCGGTTTCATGACCATGGACATTGGATGTCGTTGATAACGGGATCACATCATTAGGAGAATGATGTGATGGACAAGACTCAATCCTAAGCATAGCACAAGATCGTGTAGTTCGGTTGCTAAAGCTTTTCAATGTCAAGTATCATTTCCTTAGACCATGAGATTGTGTAACTCCCGGATACCGTAGGAATGCTTTGGGTGTGCCAAACGTCACAACGTAACTGGGTGGCTATAAAGGTACGCTACGGGTATCTCCGAAAGTGTCTGTTGGGTTGACACGAATCGAGACTGGGATTTGTCACTCCGTGTGACGGAGAGGTATCTCTGGGCCCACTCGGTAAGACATCATCATTATGAGCTCAATGTGACTAAGGAGTTAGTCACGGGATGATGTATTACGGAACGAGTAAAGAGACTTGCCAGTAACGAGATTGAACAAGGTATGCGGATACCGACGATCGAATCTCGGGCAAGTACCATACCGATAGACAAAGGGAATTGTATACGGGATTGATTGAATCCCTGACATCGTGGTTCATCCGATGAGATCATCGTGGAGTACGTGGGAGCCAACATGGGTATCCAGATCCCGCTGTTAGTTATTGGCCGGAGAGGTGTCTCGGTCATGTCTACGTGTCTCCCGAACCCGTAGGGTCTACACACTTAAGGTTCGATGACGCTAGGGTTGTAGGGAAAAGGTATACGTGATTACCGAAGGTTGTTCGGAGTCCTGGATGAGATCCCGGACGTCACGAGGAGCTCCGGAATGGTCCGGAGGTAAAGATTGATATATAGGAAGTCCAGTTTTGGTCATCGAAAAGTTTTCGGGCTCATCGGTATTGTACCGGGAGTGCCGGGAGGGTGCCGGAGGACCCCCGGGAGGGGGTGACGACCAAAGGACCTCATGGGCCCTTAGAGGAGGTGTGCCAGCCCATATTGGGCCAGCCAATACCTTCTAGAAAGGTCCCATGCGCCAGGGATCTGGAGATAGAGGCAAAAGGGATTTAAAAGGGGGAGATCCACCTCCCATGTGGGAGGAGGACTCTCCCCCCACTTCGGCCGAATCCCTCCTCCTTGGAGGAGGGGCCAAGCCAGCCCTCCCTCTCCTTCCTCCTATATATATGCAAGGGTTTGGGCAGGTTTGAGACGACGAACTCTTTCTCTCTCGCTGCAGCCCTGTTCTGCTTCTTCCTCCTCCGCAGTGCTTAGGCGAAGCCCTACCGGGATACCTTGCTACTCCACCACCACCACGCCGTCGTGCTGCTGCTGGAGCTCTTCCCCAATCTCTCCTTCCTCCTTGCTGGATCAAGGCGTAGGAGACGTCACCGGGCTGCACGTGTGTTGAACGCGGAGGTGCCGTCCGTTCGGCACTTGATCGGATCTACCGCGATCTGAATCGCTGCGAGTACGACTCCATCAACCGCGTTCTTGTAACGCTTCCGCTTAGCGATCTTCAAAGGTATGAAGATCCAATCTCTCCCCACTCGTTTGCTGGTTTCTCCATAGATAGATCTTGGTGACACGTAGGAAAATTTTGATTTACTACTACGTCTCCCAACAAGGTCATCTTGAGATTTTTTTGCCTTGGGAGGAGCATTTTCATACTTCTCGCTTTGAGGAACAAACTTGGGCTTGGGGTATTGACCTTCTTCCCGTTCAACTCCATTAGCATTGAAGTAGCCAATGCCATGGTTCTTCCGGTATCCTCCATGCTTGCGAACATTTTCCTCAAATTGCTTACATCCGGCAAGACTCTTCTAGATACCTTTCTCTATAATCCCTTTCAAAATTTCATTTTCTTGCTCAAGTGTAACTTGGCTAAGAGAAGTGTTAGTGCGGTCAATAGAACTACTAGAAGCAATATCATTGGATTTCTCATATTTATTGCTACTAGTTGAAGAACCTTTCTTGCCTTTGTTACTAGTTTTCTTAGCCTTAACTTGTGGAATGAATGTAGACAAGAGAAGTTGTTTGGCTACATAACAAGAAGTCTTCTTTCGAAGATCTTCATTGATAGCTTTAAGGAACTCATCCTCTTGCTCCAAATTGAGCTTCTCGAAGCGAAGCTTCTCATGTGTCCTTTCAAGCTCTCTATGATCTTGTAGAGTAGACTCATGAGCTAAATTAAGAGTGTTTAGTTCTTGAGTTAGTCATTCTATTTCCAACTTATCATCATCACCCGACTTATCTTGACTAGAGTGGTTACTAGCAAGTTCACCTTGACTAACATTACTAGATTTGTCAAATAGCAAGTCATCATCTCCTAATAAGTCATCCTCATATCTATTGAAATCAAGATACTCGGCGATTGATACCTTGGGGCCTTTAGCCATGAATCAACTTCCAATCCGTTCATTTGGTGAATCAAATATGTCATAGGAGTCAGTTGCCACTGGTGCAAGTCTGACAACACCTTCATCTTGACTATAGTCAGAGTTGGAGTGATAGCTTCTCTCGGAGTGGTTGCTGAATTCGGAGCTGGAAACCCATTCCCCAACATGAGCTTGATGTCTTCGTATTGAGTAGCTCTTGGTGTACTTGTCCTTCTTCTCAGAATCCTTACTTATCCTTGAGGGTCTTCGTTCATAACAATCATCTCTACTCCTTCTCTCTCTTCGATGTGACTCATCTCTTGAGCTTCGTATTCTTGGTGACTCTTCTTTCCTTTTGTAAGGAGCCGTGCACTCATTGGAGTAGTGTATCACCTTGCCACAATTGTAGCAGTTTCGATCACGACTTGACGAACACTTCTCTTCATATCTTGAGTTGGAGCTTTGATCCTTGCCTCTATTCTTGTAGAACTTGTTGAATTTCTTGACCATGAGGCTTATCTCTTTATTTGTGACAAGGTTGTCGCTTGAAGTTGTGGGAGTATCACTTGTGGCTTTATAAGCACCACTAGACTTGTTTAAGCTCTTCCTTGTCCTTGAGTGTCATCTCATGAGCAACAATCCTTCCAATCACTTATGTAGGCTTGAGTTATTTGTAGTTGGTCATCATTGGATCAATGTGCATACGGTGTCATATCTATCATCCAAGGCTCGAAGAATCTTCTTGATGATGAATTTTTCGGTCATTTCTTTGCTTCCTAAGCCGGGAATGTCATTTGTGATGAGAACTAGCCTAGAGTACATATCTGCGACTCCTTCACCATCCTTCATCTTGAACTTGTCAAGCTGACTCTGAAGAACATCCAACTTGGATTCTCTCACGGATTTGGTACCTTCATGCATATCAACAAAATTATCCCAAATCTCTTTTGCATTCTCAAGACGGCTAATTTTGTTGAATTCTTTGGGGCATAGGGAGTTGAAGAGAATGCCACATGCTTGAGCATTGTATTGCAACATCTTCAATTATTATGCAATCGCTTCACGATCCGGTTACCTTCCATCCACAAATAATTCACCTTGCAATCCAACACGAACAACAGCCCAAACGGCGGAGCTATGACCAAGATTATGCATTTTCATTTTGTGATTCCAACTAGCAAAATTTGTGCCATCAAAGTATGGACCTATATGGTGATAGTTTCCCTCACTAGACGCAATACTCTCCTAAGTTGTGAAACAAATGCAATGGAGACCAAAGCTCAGATACCACTTGTAGGATCGAAAGTAGGTCTAGAGGGGGGTGATTAGACTACTTGACCAAATAAAAATTCTACCTTTTCCCAATTTTAAGAGTTGGCAGATTTTAGCATTTATAGCAAGTAAAGCATACCCTACACATGCATGTCTACGAGTATAGAAGTGAAAAGTAAAGACAAGCATGAGTAGTAAAGTAAGGGTAGGAATATCAAACGCAATTTGGAGACATGAAGATTTTTCCCATGGTTCTGATAGGTGGTGCTATCGTACGTCCATGTTTATGGAGTCTTCAACCCACGGAGGGTAACGGTCACGAGAGTCCACAGAGGGCTAACCGATGGAGCGTTCCACGAAGAATCAACCTTGACTATACCATGATGGACTACGTCCACGGAGGACTAGACTAACTCGGGTAGATCTTCATGAAGTAGGCGATCTCCTTTCCCTTACAAACTTCTTGGTTCACTCCAAAACACAAATTAGGTGGTTCCCAAGAGACACCTAACCAATCTAGGAGGCACCACCCTCCAAAATGCAATAGGCTCGATAATGTCGATGAACTCCTTGCTCTTGTGCTTCAAGATGATGGACTCCTCAACACTCAATCACTCTCTCATAGATTTGGCTTTGGTGGAAGAGATTGATTGGGTGGAAAGAAACTTGGGGAGGCTAGAGATCAAGATTCATATGGTTGGAATGGAATGGCATGATCTCATCACATGAGTGGGTGGCTCTCTCTCGGAAAATCTGATAGGATAGGTGGGGATCTATTCTGAGTGCTTCTCTTGCGAGTGAGTGGTGGTGGAGGGGTATATATAGGCATCTCCAAAAATCCAACCGTTACACCTTAAGTGACCAACTCGGTGACATTGATGTGTGAATCTTGGTGGTACCGAGTTGCTCCAAAGGTGGAAAGTTTTGAATCTCGGTGAGGCCGATATAGAAATCTCGGCGGTACCGATTAGGTGTCCCATGGTCAGAATCCAAATCTCGGTGACGCCGATCCAAAAACTCGGAGCCGCCGATTTTGTGAATCGAGGTAACAGAAAGTTGGCAAGCTGAACTCGGTGGCACCGATGTGCTAGGGTTTGGCAGGGTTCTGGGAATTGGTGGGACCGAGTGGAAAGAGTTGGTTTCACCGATTTGCATGAATGGCTAACACAGAACATGTGGAGAGTTTGTGGGTGTTTTGGTGACTATCACTTGTGCACGTTTGAGCATCTTGTTCTCCAACAATACCTTACCCCCTTTTAATAGTATTGACTTTCCTATGGACTCAAAGTTATTTCTCACAAAGTAAAATGTAGAGTCCTCTTTGCTTGAAGCTTTGCCAATCCAAATCCTTGCATCTAGGGGTTTCTCCACAATCCTTTTGCCAACCCATCATTGAACTTTTCCTGAAATATGCTTAGTGAAAATATTAGTTCAATGATATATATGTTGTTATTAATTACCAAAACCACCAAGGGAGAAAATGTGCTTTCAACCTTAACCCCCATATGAAATGAGGGAGAAATACCACTCTCTCGCCTGGCCGCGGATTTAGCACTACTTGGCCCTCTTCGGGAGGATGGTGGACGATGTTGGGTGAGAGGTATTCGGTGACCTTCAGCTCCTGGATGTCCTTGTCGGTGACGCTCGAGGCCTCCCACTTTCCGTTTGAGCCCGAGCCCACCATGGATTGAGCTCGAGAGGTGAGACTTAGAAGGGAAGGAGGAAATGGATCTAGGCTCTCGAAGCCGAGAGCAAAATGGAATCAGGTCTGGATGTGTAAAGAGGCCTTGGGGGGTTTTCTCCCTTTTATGGGGGCCGTAATACCAAGAGTCCTCTTTTACTGTCACAGGCCGTGGCACTTCCCAAAGAAATCGTGACATTATGCGCGCACATGGTTACCCAGGTCATTACTCATATCCTATCAAATACGGGACATGATCTCCATGTTGATAAGACATGCCAATAAAAGGGCGTCCTCGGGTCTCGAATCGACTTTCCATGACTGTCCGTTGTGGCTTTTCATAAGAAAGGTTGTCAAGTAGGGTTAAATTCACACCCGAGCATTTGGCCTTCAGGATAAACAAAGCATATTTTAGAAGACAGGGTGTCGTCAATGGCGAGTTGAGTTCTGCTGAACATAGAAGGAACTCCCCTTTCAAGCCGAATACCATGGACACATGAAGCTACCGAACACTACATTCCTCGGTGTTGAAGGCTAATTTGGGGTCTCGGGACTAAGGCGTCCTCGGGTCATCGACTCATTCCTCATGATCCGACCTGTTGGGCTGATCTGCTGAAGACCGAACTACGAATGATCTTGTATCCAGGAAGGATAGCTCTGAAGAATGGTGTGGCGTCCAAGTTCCAAAGATGGGATATGTGTATCTATCCCTTGTAAAAGGTCGATTGTGTGTAACCCTAGGGACCCCTGGTGGCTATATAAACCGGAGGATCCCCATTCGTAGAGGGCAGGAAAACTCATCTAGGGTTTAGGTTAGATGACCTCAAGGTAGATCAACTCTGTAATCTCCTCATAAGGGCCCGAACCTGGGTAAATATTGTCCCCTTCATTCCCTATTACCCATCGATCTAAGGCTCACAGCTCGATACCCCCTACGCGAGATCTGCCGGTTTTGACACCGACAGCAACCTGGCTAGATTTGTCTAGTAGGTGGTAGTTTGTGCCTTTGATCTAACCAGACCTCCTGAAGGGATCTATGATATTATGGGAAACAAGATTAGATCCTTTCCCTAGAAGATTAGTAGGCTGCTGGTGATTGGGGGGAGGGGTTATTTGCTGGACAATCTAGAAAACGAGTAACAGAGCTTGTTTTGATAGAAAGTATCCTGATGATCCAACGGCTGTAGTGCTTATAGTATCCTCTTTACCCAACTCATGAAAATCCTACATTAAAACCCAAAACATAAACACAAGTTAAGAAGGTGTGCTGGAGATAAAGGACATTTTGAGGGAGATATATTGTAGAAGACATGGATGGAATCCAATGGGGAGAAGGATTGAAGGATGATCAAAAGCTGGAGGTGGCTGGAGATGATCAAGAAGATTGGAAACTTTTGATTGGGAAAAAGAAAAAAGTCTCTAATGCATATGATGAAAATGTTGCTTTTGGAACAAGAATAGAATGATGTAGTGATGTTCCCATCTACGTGTGGTAGTTGTTTCCTTTTCTTTCTATTGTTGTCGTGTTTCCTTTTAGCTTTTTGTTTGAATGTAAGTGAACTGCTGGCGGTTTATTTAATGAAAATCGACAAGGGAGGCTCGTTGCTTCAAAAAAATTGGGAGAGGTGATGCCTAAATTGTGTTTCACATAAGAGTGGATTGGAAGAATAATGGCTTGTGTTGAGACTGTAACCTTTTTAGCTCGGGTGAATGGGTATTTTCAAAATTCTTTACACCGACCCGAGGTATTAGACAAGGTGATCCTTTGTCACCTTATCTCTTCTTGTTGTGTGCAGAAGGTCTAAGCAGCCTTCTATATGTCAAAGGCCCAACTCATTTGGCAAAAAGGATAAGGGTGGGCATCCATGCACTTTGGATATCCCATTTACTATTCGTAGATGATTGCGTGATTTTCTTGCAGGCTATAACACATGGAGCTCAACGTTTATAGAAGATTTTAGAACTTTACAGAGTTGGCCTCGGTCAACTCATGAATAAAACTAAATCATCCATTTTCCTTAGTGGAAACTTCTCGGTAGAAGGGAAATTGACATTCCAGGAAGGAGTGGAAATTCAAACTGAAGCTCTGACAGAAAAGTACTTCAGCTTACCCATTGCCTTGGGAAGATCTACTGAGGAGAATTTTGAGCACATAGCAAATAGTTTGAAGAAACTGGTGAATGGTTGGGTGACATGGCTTGAGACTGCGTCGGTATTTCCCCAAAAAGGAAGGGGTGATGCAACACAATGGGGTAAGTATTTCACTCAGTTTATGAAACCAAAGTATCAATCCGTACAGGAAGATCAAGCACCTATGTAAACAGCACCTGCACACAAATAACAAATACTTGCAACCCGACGCATAAGAGAGGTTGTCAATCTCTCAACAGTAAAAAGATATATTAGATAATGATAGTATTGGCAAATAGATCTCACAAGAACACAAAATAAAATAGGTAAACAAAAAGTGCAGCAAGGTATTTTGATTTGTTGGATTAATAGATCTGAAAACAAAAAGGCAAAATATTAGATCGGAAAGCAATATGTTGGAAAAGTATACCCGGGGGCCGTAGGTTTCACTAGTGTCTTCTCTCATGAGTATAGCGCACGGTGGGTGAAAAAACTACTATTGGGAAATTCATAGAAGATCAATAATCATGACAATATCCAGGCAATGATCATTATATAGGCATCACGTCGAAGATAAGTAGACTGAAACGATTCTGCATCTACATCTATTACTCCACACATCGACCGCTATCCAGCAAGCATCTAGTGTATTAAGTTCATGGGAAAATGGAGTAATGCAATAAGAATGGTGACATGATTTAGACAAGATCTATTCACATAGGAATAGATCCCATCTTGTTATCCTTAATGGGAACGATACATGCGTGCCTTGCTGCCCCATCTGTCACTGGGAAAGAACACCGCAAGATCAAACCCATCACAAAGCACCTCTTCACATGGTAAGAAAAATTAATCTAGTTAGTATAACTAAACCAAATATTCGAAGAAGAAATACGAGGCTATAAGTCATCTTGCAAATAAGAGATCAAAGAAGACTCAAAACATACTCATGGATAGAAAGTGATCATGAACTCAAAATTCATCAGATCCCAACAAACACACCGCAAAAGTCATTACCTCAAATATATATCCAAGAGACCATTGTATTGAGAATCATAAGAGAGAGAGGAAGCCATCTAGCTACTGCCTATGGACCTGTAGGTCTATGGTGGACTACTCACGCATCATCAGAGAGGCACCTATGATGACGATGAACACCTCCGTGATGGTGTTAGATTGGATCTTGAGGTTCTAGAACTTGCGGTGGATGGAATTGTGTTTCATTGACTCCCCTAGGGTTTTCTAAATATTTGTGAATTTATAGAGGCGATAGTCGATGGAGGGGGTCCCGAGGTGGGCACCACCCACCAGGATGCGCTAGGGGCCTCTAGCGTGGCTTGGTGGGTGTTCCCCACCTCCGGCCTCCTCTATGGCACTTGTCTGGCCCATCTGGTGTCTTCTGGTCCAAAAAAATCTCCAAAAAATTTCATGGTGTTTGGGCTCCGTTTGGTACTGTTTTTCTGCGAAGTAGAAAACAAGCAAAAATAGCAACTGGCACGTTAGCACTATGTCAATAGGTTAGTCCCAAAAATTGTATAAAGTTGCTATAAAATAATTGTAAAACATCCAAGATTGATAATACTGAAAGCACATTTGCTCCCTTGCTGGGTTTGGTAATTAATAACAACATATAAGTCATTGAATTAATAACCAAGTATATTTCAGGAAATGTTTAATGATAGGATTGGCAAAAGGAGATTGTGGAGATACCCCAAGATGCAAGGAAATAGGTTGGCCAAGCTTCAAGCAAGAGGACTCTACATTTTATATTTGTGAGAAATCACTTTGAGTCCATAGGAAAGCCAATACTATTAAAAGGGGGTAAGGTTTTGTTGGTGAACAATATGCTCAAACATGCACAAGTGATAGTTGCCAAAAACATCCACAAACTCTCCCACCGAAGTATGTTCTATACCTAACACTCAAAATCGGTGCAACCAACTTTCCCATACCGCTGCCACCGATTCCAGAACCTAGACAGACTCAGCCAAACCCTAGCCACTTCGGTGCAACTGATTCCATACTGGTGCCACTGAGTTTAGGTTGCCAACTTTCTGGTATGCAAATTCACATTAGCGGTATCACCAAGAATGTTGGATCGGCGTCACCGAGATTGGAAATCTGACCGTTGGTCACCTTATCAGTGCAACCGAGTTTTCTATATCGGTCTCACCGAGATTCAAAAGTTGCCACCTTTTGGTCACTTCGATACCACCGAGATTAACACATCGGCGTCACCGAGTTGGCATTTTGTGTGTAACGGTTGGATTTTTGGGGATGCCTATATATACCCCTTCACCACCACCCACTCGAGAGAGAAGCACTCAGAACTATTCCACACTTGCCCCATCTAGTTTTCTGAGAGAGAACCACCTACCCTTGTGTTGAGGTCAATATCTTCCACTCCAATCATATGGATCTTGATCTCTAGCCTCCCCAAGTAGCTTTCCACCAATCCCATCTATTCTACCATGCCAAATGTGTGAGATAGTGATTGGGTGTTGAGGAGTCTATCATCTTGAAGCACAAGAGCAAGGAGTTCATCGTCATTACCGAGCCTATTACCTTTTGGAGGGTGGTGCCTCCTAGATTGGTTAGGTGTCGCTCGGGAGCCTCCTACTTCGTGATGTGGAGTGAACCAAGTAGTTTGTAAGGGCAAGGAGATTGCCTACTTCGTGAAGATCTACCCATAGTGAGGCTAGTCCTTCGTGGACGGAAGCCGTTATGGAATAGTCAAGGTTGCTACTTCATGGACCCTTTTGGGTGGAGCCCTCCGTGGACTCTCACGACCGTTACCGTCCGTGGGCTGAAGACTCCATAAACGTGGATGTACGATAGCGCCACCTATCGAAACCACGGGAAAAAATCATCGTGTCTACAACTTCGTTTGATCTTCCTACCCTATCCCTTCTATACATGCTTGTTGTTACTTTCCGCTGCTATATGCTCTTAGACTTGCATGTGTAGGGTGTACTTGACTTGCCATGAAATGCTAAAAACTGTCAACCCTAAAACTTGGTATAGGCAGAACTTTTATTTGGTCAAGTAGTCTAATCACCCCCCCTCTAGACATACTTTCGGTCCTACAAATACAACAACATGGAACAAGCAAAAATTATAGATACGTTGGAGACATATCAACATCCCCAAGCTTAATTCCTACTCGTCCTCGAGTAGGTAAATAATAAAACAGAATTCTTGATGTGGAATTCTGCCTAACATGTTCATCACATATTCTTTTCTTTGTAGCATGGACATTTGGAATTTTTTAGATGGTTCAAAGAAATAGTCTAGTTTTGACATGAAAACTTTAACACTCAAGCATATCAACAAGCAACCATGTCTTTCAAAATATCAAAACTAAAGCAAGTTATGCCTAGCCCATCATGCTCAATCATTGATACATTCATGAAACACACTCAAATATTACCTACACCTAATGCGCAAGTACGATCATAGTGCCTCCTAGTTAGTGCTTTATAAGAGAAGGTGGAGACTCAAGTAAAATAAAAATTGCATAAAGTAAATAGATAGGCCCTTCGCAGAGGGAAGTAGGGATTTGTAGAGGTGCTAGAGGTCATGGCTGAAATTGATAGAGAAAAATATTTTGGGCGGCATGCCTTTCCTGTCAACAAAAACGACCGAGAGATTTCAAGATATTTCCATGCTGGATACATCATAAGTGGTTCCCAAATAGAAAATAAAGTTTATTCCTTTTTTCCACCATACTTTCACTTTACATGGCTAGCTGAATCCACGGTTGCCTTCCATACCAACAATTTTCAAGGAATTTATTATTTGACAACATAAAGTAAAAACTTATTTCTTTTCATTTCATTTCGGGAATGGGCATCCCTATTACCGCCGTACTCTCATGCAATCACAAGTGATTAAACACTCATCTTGAGAAGAACACATCTAGCATGGAAAAATATCAGTCACCCCGTATTGTTTCATGAGCGGTACGAGCACACAAAAGGAAAATTTATTTTGAAATTTAGAGATGGCACATACAAATTTGCTTGGAACGGCATGTAAATACCGTATATAGGTAGGTATGGTGGACTCATATGGCAAAACTGGGTTTAAGGATTTTGGATGCACAAGTAGTATTTCTACTTAGTACAAGTGAAGGCTAGCAAATAGATTGAGAAGCATCCAACCAACAAATGAAAAGTCACATAAGCGAGCATTAAGCATAACTAACATTGAATAATGCACCATAAGTAGGATGTACTTTCGTAGCACAACTATTGACTTCCGTGCTTGCATAGGGAATCATAAACCTTAGCATCAATATTCTTACTAACCATAATTACTCAGTAACATAACTCACATATTACTATCGTCATGTCTCAAAACTATTACAAAGAATCAAGTTTAATTTTTTCAATGATCTTCATGAAAGTTTTTATTATATCCCTCTCGAATATCTATCACTTTGGGACTAGTTTCATATATTGCCATTGCTTTTGACAAGCTCACATAGATATAAGTGAAGATCATGAACATAAAAGTATCATCTCTCAAAATAATATAAGTGATGCATGAGAGGATTTCTTCAAAGCTACTAACTCTCAAATTAATATAAGTGAAGCATGAGAGCATTTCCATAGCTTAATAGATTTAACTGAAGCATATAGAGCAATTCTAATAAATCGTAGCATAATTTTGGCTCTCTCAAATAGGTGTGTGCAGAAAGGATAAAAATAAAATAAATCAATGATACAAGACGCTCCAAGCAAAACTCATGATATGTGATGAATAAAAATATAGTTCCAAGTAAAATACCGATGGTTGTTAGAAGAAAGAGGGGATGCCACTCGGGGCATCCCCAAGCTTAGTTGATGGTTACTCTTTGTATAATATCTTGGTGTGTTGTAGCATCCCCAAGCTTAGGCTTTTCTTACACCTTATTCCTTCATCCATAGTGATCTCACCCAAAACTTGAAAATTTCAATCGTACAAAACATGACAAAATTCTCGTGAGATCCGTTAGTATAATAAAGCAAATTACCACTTTAAGTGTTGTTGTGAAACCATTCATATTTTATTTTTGCATTATATCTATTGTATTCTAACTTTATCATGACTTATACCCCCCAATAAAAGTCATATATTCATCAAAACAAGCACACAATGCAACGAAAACAGAATATGTTTCAGACAGAACAGTCTGTAGTAATCTGTACTCTAACCATACTTCTGTAACTCTAAAAATTCTGAAAAAATAGGAAAACATAATTTTTTTTATGGAAATACTATGTTAAAACTTAAGCACATTATCACATTCCAGTAAAAATTAAAAACTAGTGCACTGAGACAAATTTTATGTTTCAGATTCATCATTGTTTCTACTTATCTTATGAATCATCCTAAAGGATTTACTTGGCACGGGCACTAATTAAAACATAAAAACATAATCATAACAGAAGTATAATTGTGCAAACACTCAAAAACAGAAAGAAAGAGATAAAAATAGTTTATTCATTGGGTTGCCTCCTAATAGGCGCTATCGTTTTACGCTCCTAGCTAGGCATAACACATAGATTTAAGTATTGTCATCCTTAGTTTTCACTCCACAGAAGGCCCTCATGATTGATTCATATGGTGTCTTAATTCTTGTTCTACGGAAGTGTTCCATGCCCTTTCTAAGTGGAAACTGAAATTTAATGTAGTCTTCTTTCATATCAATCATGACACCTATAGTGCGTAAAAACGGTCTACCAAGTATGATAGGACAAGAAGGATTGCAATCAATATCAAGAACAATAAAATCAATGGGCATATAGTTCCTATTTACAATAATAAGAACATAATTAATTCTTCCCAAAGGCTTTTTAATAGTAGAATCTCCAAGTGCAAATTAAGAGAACATTCTTCAATATTGGTAAGACCATGCACATCACATAGAGATTTTGGAATTGTGGAAACAGTAGAACCCAAATCACACAAAGCAAAGAATTCATAATTTTTAATCTTGACTTTAATGGTAGGTGCCCACTCATCATGCAATTTTCTAGTAATTGAAATCTCTAATTCCAACTTTTCTTCTAAGGATTTCATCATGACATCAACAATATGTTTAGTAAATGCTTTATTTTGTTCATAAGCATGGGGTGAATTTATCATATATTACAGCAAACAAATACAATCAACCAAGGAGCAAGTCTCATAATTAAAGTCTTTGTAATAAAAAAATAGTGGCAACATCACTAGTTAAAGTTTTGACCTCTCCAAACCCACCTTTATCAAAAATTTCATCAAGATTTTCACCCTCCAAATTATTGGGACGCCCTCTAAATAAAGTTGACTCTTCTTCAGTCCCTTCATCACCAATTTTAACATTACTAAACAAGGAATCAATACAGCAACACCAATCATTTTAAGATCTTCATCATTATTATGAAAGTAATCTCTACAAAACGCTTTTTCTAAAAATTCTCTTTTAGCTCTAAGCATAGCAGTTTTATCTTACTTTCATCCATAGAAAAATATAAAGCCTTAATTGATTCACTAATCTTAGGTGGAAAAGCATTCAACTTGAGATTTTCTACATCATGGGAAATTCTTTCAATGCTTCTAGACATATCATCAATCTTATTTAACTTTTCTTCTATCGTAGTATTGAAAGACTTCTGAGCATTGCTAAATTCTATAAACTTACTCTCAAGATCAGAGGTGTTCCTATTATTATTATTATTATTATTATTATTATTATTATTATTATTATTATTATTATTATTATTATTATTATTATAAGAACTAGTCATCAACCCGTGCATTTGTAGGGGCTAGTTTTTAAATGGTAGAATAGTTTTATATTTGTAATAAACATTAGTTGTTTGAAGTATGTGACTTTTTTGTTGCTCTCCCTCCCGCCTCCACAGTTCGGCGCCACCCATCGAGTAGGTTTTACACCATATTTGAGCCGTTGTTGCGGATGATAGGTTAAAATTTCTTATAGTGATGTCTACTTCTTTTCTCGTGATAAATACATACATAATTGCACTTGTGTGATCTTTCAACAATTGAACGTGCACAATTGTTTAATATATACTATTAATATATGGAATAGCATTTTTATACTTCACTAATATGCCACATAAACACAATAAACTTATTGCAACAAATATTAAACATATCGGTAATTTGTCTGGACAAAATTGATGGATATCTTAGCATTACGAAAGTAAATTCCATATTTTTCCTATTGAGTTCGAACTCATTTTAAATGCCATTTTCAATAATGCTTCTAGTTTTTAAAAATCTATGTTGTAACTTTATATTTTGGAAATATTTTAGCAAATATGACTCAAAATGTTGTCTTTTGCCACATACATGTCTATGAAATAAGTACAGCCTCATATGATACTTTGAATCTTATATTATTATGTTATTATTTCTAAATTATCCATTTTAATTATTATGCTTACATTTTTAAAATTATCTTTGGAAATTATACTTTAAATTAGGTTTAGCAGATCTGGCACCATATATTTGTAGTAGTTTTATGGGATTCTCAAACCAAAACTCGGAGTGATACGCTAAAAACATACTCCAAATGACACATAATTGATTATTTGGTCTTAAAAATATAAGTCACTCTATTTAGTTCAGATTACTATATAATTATTTCCCATTACATATGAACTTACCTTTTTCCCAGAAGTAAAACTTATCACTTCATCTCGGTCACTATATTCAACTTTGTAAGACATATGATATTTTATGTTTTAAAAATGGTTAAAAATCCACACATGTAGAGGTCATGTACGACATACATATGTGAAATTTGGTAAAATGACGTGATGTTTTTAACTCGAAGAAACTAATGTGATAATTTATGATATGTACTTACGGTAATTTTATTACATTTTATGGCATATGTTACTGTTACCTAGTGTCGCTTAGTTCACAAATAACTTCGATTTCCTAATTTGTCAGTTCAAAATGGTATTTACTCATATGTATATACGTGTCTATATATGTTTACATGAACGTAATTTTTCATATTTTAAAGTAAAATAGAATATGATTTCCCCAAGTTACTTTATCATGATGTCAAGTTAGTGGAGGTCGGTTCATGCTAATTTCTTCTTAATTCTTGGAGTTTAGGTGTATGCATGCATGTAACTCCATGGGGAGCTTGTTAACTCAATTTTGCACATATGTTGACATTGTCCATGCATATCCAAACAGATCATACACATGAAAGTAACCCACTGTTTGACCAGAGCGAGATTCATTGAGCACCTCATCAGCGAATATAGTCACAGAAAGAGTGAATATCGAGAAACAAACTGTCCAGGTCAACTTGTAAAATTATACAGTTGGCTTGTGAAAATCCTACGGTGTTTTTGAAGATAGAGATCGTGTCATTTTGATTGACGTTATCGCAATTGCTCACCCGAGATCAGAGTAGATTTCGAGGCGGAAATTGTGCCATCTTGTTCATCTACTCCAAGAGCAAACGGCCAGAACGTGATCCGCCGGTGATCGGCAAACACCAACAAAATCTTGAAAGGAAGAAAAGAGGCATGCTTGCATATTCTTCTGCAGCAATTTCGTCATCTCAAAGGCCTGGACACCATTGGTGTCGTGCGTCGGCTCTAAGATCCATGCGCATATGGTTGCAAAAATTATTGGTAATCAACGCATCATGCATCATGCATCATGCATCATGCATGCATTACTCCGCTGGCTAGCTTCATCTATGTGTGTTTCTCAAGGACAAAACTATTGGAAATCAACGAATATCAGAGGCCAGCTTCTTACAGCGCAACCAAAATTAATTCCTTTATTCGAGGAATCGCAGGGAGATAGAGACCATGAATAAGATTGAAGGATAGAATAGAAGAGATTTTTAGGATGGAGATAGCGTACCTGCAAAGATTTTCACACAAAGAAACAATTAGGTGAGTTACATACTTACAATGTTGGATGAAATTTTGGAATTTGCTGATAACATGAAGTAGGAGTGATTTTGCATCTAGAGAGAAGGAATACAAAGAACCATACATGTTCTAGAGGAAGCTGGCTGTGGAGGTATTGACATCGACAACCGAGGTAGGAGAGTACCCATTACATCCAACAAGAGCGACATGCAGCGGGCTCGCTCGCGCTATACACGTCATCGCCCTGGACACTGTTTCACTCCCTGTACTTTTTCGTTCTATCTGTCCATCTACTGTTTCGCTCTCCGGTAAATAAAGGGAGGAAAAAAACGCAGGGATTGCAGTGAATTTTCACGCGACTTGTTTCCTTCGTTAGGAAGCCAACCCCCCCTCCCATCGCACGCAACCGTCCCCTCATCTCTCGCATCAGTCGTCACCTCCTCATCTCTCGCATCAGCCGTCACCTCCTCCTCCTCTCTCTCCTCGCCTTCCACGCCGTCGCCGTCGCCGTCACCAAGGATGCGGTGGAGGAGAAGCTAGCTGGCGGCGGCGAAGGCCTTTTGGAGGCGGATTTAGAGGTGGAGGCTTGCAGCCAGCGTCCATCGATGGGAAAAGGGGGGCGCAGCAGTTGCATCAGGCGACCAGCAAGGAAAACGGCTCCGCCCGGCCGTCGATGACCACCAGCCACTTCTGCTCGGCGTCGTTCTATTCTTTCTTCGCCCGCCCCGATTTCTCCAAGACCATCACCAGCAGCAGCAAGAGGAAGGTCAAGCCCTGCACCTCCAGGTTTCTCTCCCTCACCCCATTCGGCTCTCGCGGGTTGTGGCGCCGTCCGTCCACCCGAGAGGTCAGTCCCCGCGTCTTCGCATCCATCCTCTCTCAGTGTCACGCATGCCCTCTCCTCCATCCTCTCACGCATGTCCATTGATAAGCAGTTTCAGGGGTCAGGACATGGAACAACAACAATGAGACAGGGCCAGCGCTGCAGAAGCAGCAATCCATGAGTCGTTGTAAGTGCTTCTGGTGTCCCTCTGTTCAAGCAGCTGAATCTGTAAGTCTTACACTGCTTGATGTTCCTAATTTCCTATGTACAAGTCAAATAAGCAGCTAAGCATGTTTCTAGTAACTGAACTTTGTTATCATTGCAGGTTTTTTATTACTGCAAACCAGTTGTCTGACTGTAGGAATTGAGTGGATGTATATGTGCCCTGCACTTTATAGCAAGTGTTGGAAGAATATCAAGTTACCAACAAATCATTATACATTGTCTTTTTTGTCAGAGTATACGATAATAATTGGAGTGTATGAATATTGTTTGCTTGCAGTTACATTAAGAAACAGTTCTTCATTTCACCCAAAGAGCATGTTCTGGAATCTGGATTGTTATTTGTAGCTCCTGATTGTTATCCCTGTTCGACAAGAAGAATTTTCCTGCATTAGCAAAAATTCATGGAGAGAGTGGAGGTGCAGTTTCTGAAGATTTATTTGTTTTTTCTCTATGCCAAGCAACTGTGTGAGTAGTGCAGTCCCATCTCTACCATTTATCCATAAATTTTATGTATTTTTACCTATGTAACTAACGCTAGAATGTAAGTATGTTTTGGTTAGAATAGTGTCTCCCTTTTATTATTTGCTTTCTATGTTTCTCTGTACTATTCATGTCTTTCTTTCAAAGCCTTCTATCAAAAGTCAAACGTTGCAATTTCTATTGGGCTTTGTTACAGTGAGCTTTAAGGCTTTTTACTGTGTTTTTAAAATTGTAATTAGTTTGATAAATGTATGTATTTTGGGTAATACTATTTTCCTTGACTGCTCCTTAGTTTTTTTTCCAGTGAGCTCCTCCATGTTTGGCAATCAATTATAGCCAATCGTATTAATTCTAAAAACTAAGCAAGATGTCCATTTGTTTTGCTTTTTACAGCGAGTTTTTGTAATTTTTGCAGTGAGATTAAAGGGTTTTTACTGAGTATGTGTTACTGTAAATAGCTTGGTGCATGTATGTAGGTTGGGTAATGCTCCCTCCATCCCGTAATATAAGAGTGTTTTTGACCCAGGGAGCGTTAATTTCTAGACTGCTCCTTATGTAGTTTCCCCCTTTTTTATGGTGACCTACTCCATGTCTAACAATCAAATATAGCCAATCATATTTCTTCTGAATAATAAGCAAGGTGTCCGTTCTTTTTCTTTTTACAGTGAGATTTAACTTCCAAATAGCTTAAAGACTTCTATTTTATAGTGAGCTTGAAAGGCTTTTTTTTTCTTTCTGTGATTCATATTTCTTCTATGGGTATACCAAATTTCTAGGCTGGTTTCTAGGTCTGCATTTTTCTTTTGCTTTTTGTCAGTGCGCTTAAAGGCAATTTACTCTATCACGTAACTGTAAGCATGGTGCGTGTATGTATGCTTTGGAAAACCAGTTTTCCAGTCTGCATCTAAGGGTTGGTTTATAGAGGTGATTTACAGTTTGAATGTATCTGAGTTAGAATTTTTATTGTGTTGTAAATCATGAGTTATGCCCATGTGTTTTGTAAGTTAAAACATGAGTTTACCTGGTACTGTACCATTTGATGATTTCCTGTGTGCATTCAGAGTACTAAGATCAAGGGGGTTTCCCAGAGCTTCGTGGAGATTAGTTTGCCCTCATACCATTCACTGATCTGGTAAGATCTTTGAACACAAAACATACCTACATGGTCTGATGTTACTTATCCAAAAGGCTCCAAGTTAATTCACATTGTTCCAATGGGCATCCTTGTAATATTAGTGATTAAGTTGTCATGATACCCGTTCATATGTTTCATGATGTTTTAATATTTGAGTTCTGACATTCTTCATTATCTGCGTATCAAATCAATCTCTGAACCAATATGAGATACACACATTTAGTATTACAAGTATGAGCTTCAGAGAAAGACTAACCAGTACATGATATTTTTTTGCAAGGAACTCTTACATAATCTCATGGCGGTAGATGGTTATATATTTTTGTTCCACAATGCATTTTTATATTCAAAATATATTCATCCCTGCACAATGCAGTCGGAATGATACATGTGTTTACCGAAATGGATTTTCTTGGTCAGCAAAATATATTTTGAGGCTTGAAAAATAGCATCTTGGAGCAAATGCTGCAGAGTATAGTTCAATAGAGACTAATTAGACATGGTAAGTAATTTTGCGTGCCTTTTTTTTTGTATATTCCTTGGAGTTTTACACTCCATTAAAATTTCATTTGAGCACTTGCATTTACTGTATGAGATATTAGTCATGTGTAAGCCTTGAGTTAACTTTACTGGCATTGTATTGATTTTTTTTTGTATGAGATAGTAGTAAAGTGTAAACCTTCAGTTAACTTTACTGGCATTGTATTTATGTCCATTTCATTGTGAACAGAATTGAGAAAATTGTCCATTATGTGACGGTGATAAGGATATAAGAATGTGTTTCTTAACTAAGTTCTATGATCTGCTTAAATAGTGTGTACAAGATGATGCGTACTTTCTCCTGTGCAGAAATTCTTTCAAGGACTTCTTCGTAAAACAGAATGATGACCATGCAATTTAGGAAAATTCATTTGTTATAGCTGGTATAAATATACTATGCAAATATGTTAACAGGTCTAAAAGTAAGACAAGTGCGCACAATTACGCTTGAGGAGGCGCGTCCTGGGCACGCCCCAGCCACTAGTTGACAAATAAGAAAAACGGTGGCAGAGAAGCAACAACGGAGAACAACTCGAGGGGAGGAGACGTGTCTTAGGGCCGACGGGCGAGGATTGCGAGAAATTTTTTGTACAGTTTTTTTAGAGGTTAGAGATATTTTCTTGTGAACATGCGATTGATTTTTTTTTTTGTTTTTAGTTGTTAACTTAGGATAGATCGTGAGGTCTATTTCATGCACTACATCCCAAGCTACTGATTTATAATTTATTTTTCTTTTGGTATGAACATGGGATAGATTACGAGGGGGCTTTGAGGATTTTTTTTCTTTTAGTTGTGTACGTGGGATATATTGTGAGGAATTTTGAGCCTCTCTTTTTTTCTTTTAGTTGTGAACGTGGGATACATTATGAGGACTCATTGAGGCATTTCATCCCACGGCTGCAGACTTACGATTTGTAGATCTAAATTTTCAATTATTATGTTCTTGTAGGATTAACGTGGAGGCTCGATTGGTGCTTCCAATTAGTAAATATAAAGATTACCATAGAAATTTTCATAATTATTAGAGGAACTTTTAGGAAAGGGTCTAGAATTAAAATTACCTCTATAATCATTGTTATTGAAATTGTTTTGCAAGACGAGATTCACATCTACGGAATCACTATTTTTCTCAATCAAAGTAGACAAAGAAACATCATTAAGATCAATAGGAGAATTTTTACTAGCAAAAAAAATCATAAAAGTATCAACTTTTTCATTCAAAGTACTAATTTTTTTCATCAAATTAACCTTTTTAATAGTAGGTGCTCTTTCACTATGCCATTGTGAATAATTTGTCATAATATTATCTAGCGATTTAGTAGCTTCATCCAAAGTAATTTCCATAAAAATACCTCCCACGACAGAATCTAAAAGATTTCTAGAGACAAAATTCAATCTCGCATAAAAAATTGTATGATCATCCAAAATTTTAAACCATGTGTAGGACAATTTCTTAGCATCAATTTCATTCTTTCTGAAGATTGTGCAACATGTTCATGCCCAAGTTGCTTAAAACTCATGATTTGAGTTCTAAGGGATATAATTTTCGTTGGCAGAAAATACTTAGTAATAAAAGTGTCCTTGCACTTATCCCAAGAACTGATACTATTGCGAGGCAAAGAAGAAAACCGAATTTTTGCATGACCCCGGAAGGAGAAAGGAAATATTTTCAACTTCACAATATCATTATACATATCTTTTTTTGCATATCACACAATTCTACGAATGTGTTTAGATGGGACACGACATCCTCATTAGGAGTGCGTGAAATTTGATCTTTCAGGACAAGATTCAACAAAATGGCATTAATATCACATGACTCCGCACTAGTGGCAGGAGGAAAAATAGGAGTGCTAATAAAATCATTATTCTTGGTATTGGAAAATCACACAACTTGGTGTTTTCTTGAGTCATCGTGGCTACGCAAACAAGATTGCAAGCAAACAAGAGATCTGACGAGAAAAAGGCACACGAAAAAAAGGACAAATAAAATGGCAAATTTGTGAAGTGGGGAGAGGAAAATGAGAGGCGAATGGCAAATAATGTAAATTGCAAGGAGATGAGATTTATGATTAGGAACCTGGTAGATGAGATCGCTTCCTCCCCGGCAACGACGCCAGAAATTCCTTTGAAGTGGCTCGAGACTGTCAAGCTCTCAATGATAAAAATATATATTATGTAATGATAGTGTTGGCAAATACATCTCGCGAGAACACAAACTAAAATAGGTAAAAAAAAGTGCAGCAAGGTATTTTGAGTTTTTTGGGTTAATAGATCTGAAAACAAAAAGGCAAAATAATAGATCGGAAAGCAATATATTGGAAAAGTAGACCCGGGGGTGTTTCACTAGTGGCTTCTCTCATGAGTATAGCGCATCGTGGGTGAACAAATTATTGTTGGGAAATTGATAGAAGATCAAATAATCATGACGATATCCAGGCAATGATCCTTATATAGGTATCACGTCCAAGATAAGTAGACCAGAACGAATCTGCATCTACTTCTATTACTCCACACATCGACCGCTATCCAGCATGCATCTAGTGTATTAAGATCATGGGAAAACGAAGTAATGCAATAAGAACGGTGACATGATGTAGACAATATCTATTCATGTAGGAATAGAACCCATCTTGTTATCCTTAATGGCAAGCCTTGTTACCCCTTCTGTCACTGGAAAA
Organism: Hordeum marinum; assembly: GCA_022496015.1. Taxonomy (NCBI): domain Eukaryota; kingdom Viridiplantae; phylum Streptophyta; class Magnoliopsida; order Poales; family Poaceae; genus Hordeum; species Hordeum marinum. The sequence continues at coordinate 430,404,284 of CM039674.1, read as the reverse complement.
GAACACCGCAAGATCGAACCCATCACAAAGCACTTCTTCCCATGGCAAGAAAAATTGATCTAGTTGTCCTAACTAAACCAAAGTTCCGAAGAAGAAATATGAGGCTATAATTAGTCATGCAAACAGGCGATCAAAGAAGACTCAAATCATATTCATGGATAGAAAGTGATTATGAACCCAAAATTCATCGAATCCCAACAAACACACCACAAAAGTCATTACATCAAATAGATCTCCGAGAGACCATTGTATTGAGAATCATAAGAGAGAGAGGAATCCATCTAGCTACTGCCAACGAACCGTAGGTCTATGGTGGACTACTCACGTATCATCGGAGAGGCACCTATGATGAAGATGAACCCTTCCGTGATTGTGTTAGATTGGATCTCGAGGTTCTGGAACTTGCGGCGACTGGAATTGTGTCTCGTCGACTCCCCTAGGATTTTCGAATATTTAAGTATTTATAGAGGTGATAGTCGGTGGAGGGGGGTTCTCGAGGTGGGCACCACCACCAGGCCGCTCTAGGGGACTCTAGCGCGCCCTGGTGTGTGTTCCCCACCCCGATCCCCCTCTCTGGCACTTTTCTGGCCCGTATGGTGTCTTCTTGTCCAAAAAAATCCAAAAAAATTCATGACATTTGGGCTCCGTTTGGTACTGATTTTCTATGAAGTAAAAAAACAAGCAAAAACAGCAAGTGGCACTTTGGCACTATGTCAATAGGTTAGTTCGAAAAAATGCTATAAAGTTTCTATAAAATGATTGTAAAACATCCAAGATTGATAATATAACAAAATGGAACAAGAAAAAATTATAGATACGGTTGATACATATCATTGTGCATCGAAACTAATGAATAATGCGGCTAGAGAGGTCTTGATAAAGTCAATCTGCCAAACTATTCCAACATACCCGATGAATTGCTTCAAATTATCGGAGAAAACATGTCAAATGGGAGGAGGCAAGAATAAGAGGAAGATGCATTGGAAGAAATGGGAAGATATAGTGATACCCGAATGTGTTGGGGGAATGGGCTTTTGGGATCTCTAGATGTTAAATAAAGCAATGTTGGCTAAACAAGGATGTAGACTTATATCCTATCCAAATAGCTTGTGTGACAAAGTGTTAAAAGGGAAAGACTATAATGTAATGGAGTTCATGTCATCAATAAAGGGGTTCGTCTCATACATGCTAGGCCATTTTATTTGGGAGAGAGGCACTAAAATTTGGGCGGATCAAAAGGATGGGAGATGGAGATAGTATGAATGTGTGGGAGGACCCATGAATCCCTTCCAATAATACTTACAAGGCCATGTTTAACTATCGTAAATCATACTTTTGAACTACTTGTTGAGAATTATAAAGAATGGTATGTGGAAAAGGTGAAAGCACACTTCATAGGTATTGATGCAGATTCAATTTTACGAATCCCAATCAGTCATAGAGGAATATTTCTAGGCATGGTAGCCAGATAACCGAGGTATTTTTTTCCATCTCATTCAACATACAGACTATTGATTGAGGCTTATGGGTGGACAAAATCCAAGCGACTGGTTCGAACAATGGCTAGCTTATTGGTTGGAATAAGTTGTGGCAATTGGAGTTACCATCGAAAAACAGGTGCTTCTGGTGGAGACTAATTCATGATTTTGTACCATGTTGAGCTATTCTTAGGAACTGCCATGTGGAGTAGATTTTCGCGGCATCCACACACCATGCTATGTTCAGATGCACTTGGCAAGAATGGTGTGGGGACATGTCAAAAAGAGGACATGGTAAAACTGCCTAGCCTGTACCCCGAGTCGTGGACACTAGACATAATTGAAGGAACTACTATCGACCAAAGCTCCACCTACATGATCTTATGTGGGGCTTGGGCGGTATGGGCTGAGATAAATGCTAGACGACATGGATACCAAACTATAACAGTCGCAAAATCTGTATAATGGGTGATTGACACCATTGCTGATGTAGTTGAGCTGGCAACGAAACAACCAAAGCACATTGTTAAGGTGCATGAAAGATGGAAGCCACCTGATGAAAGTGTACTAAAAACTAATGTGGATGCTCATTTCCTGGAATCTCATGGATATGGGGTACAAACTTGGTGGTCCATGATGCACGGGGTTATCTCGTGAGGGCACATGCTTTGTGGAATGACTATGCATCTTCAGCTAGACTGACACAGGCATATGCGATCCGAGATGCTGTCAAGTTGGCTACAGATATGGGCTAGTATAGGGTCACTATTGAAAGTGATGCTTTGGAAGTTGTCAAGCTACGAAACTCTCAAGAATTTGATAGAGATGATAGAATGAAGCCTCTTCAGGAGGTGAAGAAGCTATGCGGGAATTTAGTTGCAATATTTCTTTTGCAAGGAGAAGACAATATGGTTGCTCATATGTGTGCTAACCAAGCTAGTGAGGTTCATTGGATATGCCTCTCGTTAAAATTTATCCAAATATTTCTCCATGATTGTATTACCCGTGAATGTATTACTTATGAGTAATCAATAAAGCTCCTAATTTTCAAAAAAAAAACATCATCGCGAGTATACTTTATTGTTAACATATCATTTATGGGCCGACTCACCTTCGGTTGTACCTTTGCCAGTACGTCCAGATAAGCAAGCAAGACCCCCAATGTGAATAGAGTTTTAAAGTACTCCACCGATAGGTTCTTTAGCACATCCGGATCCTCTACCCTGTGACCACTATCATTTCTTAGTTTCTTAATAGAGTTCTTTCTTTCTCTAGTAGAGGCGAAACCATGAAAATGCAGTGCTATAGTCTCTATGGCATAGCGAGTTAAATTTTCCATGGGGCACCAAGTACAGTCCTTATTGTCCTAACAAAATCTCAATTTGCACATGAAGTTATTCCTGCCTCTCAACTGCCGAGGGAGTCAGGGATTAAGGGGTCCTCGGTCTGCTGGCTTATCTCTACGGGTCGGACAGTGGGCCGCCTTGTGATTGTCAATGAAGGACTGGACACCATGACCAAGACAGAATCTCTCAGGATGTTACGTGCACTCCAAGTAAAATATGATGGGTTTGGCGCATTCCTTTCTTGATGTAACCGAAGTTATGCAACCCTAGATACCCCTGGTGACTATTGATAACCCACAAGTATAGGGGATCACAACAGTTTTCGAGGGTAGAGTATTCAACCCAAACTTATAGATTTGACACAAGGGGAGCCAAAGAATATTTGAGAGTATTAGCAATTGAGTTGTCAATTCAACCACACCTCAAGATTAAATATCTACAGCAAAGTGATCAGTAGCACAGTAATATGATAGTTTGATAGTAGTGGTAATAGTAGCAGTAGCGGTAACAATAGTAGTAATAGTTTTGTAGCAAGTGCAATAGTGATAGTAGCAATAGTAACTTAGCAAGAACAATAAGTGGAAAACTTGTAGGCACTGGATCGGTGTATTCGTTAGATGATATTCATGATATAATAGCCATAACCTAGGGCGACACAAAACTAGCTCCAATTCGTCAATGTAATGTAGGCATGTACTCCGTAAATAGTCATATATGATTATGGAAAAGAACTTGCATGGAATCTTTTGTCCTACCCTCCCATGGCAGTGGGGTGCATAAGAAAACTAAGGGATATTAAGGCCTCCTTTTAATAGAGAACCGGAACAAAGTACTAATAGATAGTGAATCCATGAACTCCTCAATCTACGGTCATCACCGAAAAGTATCCCGACTATTGTCACCCTAGGGTTTCCGGCATAACACGTAATAGGTGCATATGACTAGGCCAGATCGGATCAAGAACATAGATATACTGGTGATAACATAAACGGTCCGGATATGAAATTATGGCACTCGGGCCCTAGTGACCAGCATTAAGCATGGCAAAGTCATAGCAACATCAATCTCAGAACATAGTGGATACTAGGGATCAAGCCCTAACAAAACTAACTCGATTACATGATGAATCTCATCCAATTCCTCACCGACCAGCAATCGTACGAAGGAATTAATCACTCCCGTGGGGAGAATCATGGAATTGGCGAGGAAGAAGGGTTGATGATGATGAAGACCGAAGATTCCCCTCTCCGGAGCCCCAAACGGGCTCCAGATCTGGCCTCCCGATGAAGAACAGGAGGTGACAGCGGCTCCATATCGTAAAACATGATGAAACTTTCTCTCTGATTTTTTCTCCAAAAATAGGAATTTATAGTGCCGAAATTAGGTTCAGTGGGGCCACGAGGTTGGCACAATCCACCAGGGCATGCCTAGGGGGCTGCCGTGCCCTAGTGTATCGTGCCCAGCCAGGCCCCATCCTTCAGTGGTTTTTAGCTCTAGTATTTTTTATTTATTTTGAAATAAATCTCCAAAAAGTTTTGTTCGATTCCGAGAACTTTTATTTCTGCACAAAAACAACACCATGGTAGTTCTGCTGAAAACAACGCCAGTCCAGGTTAGTTTCATTCAAATCATGCAAATTAGAGTCCAAAACAAGAGCAAAAGCATTAGGAAAAGTAGATACGATGGAGACGTATCAACTCCACCAAGCTTACACCATTTCTTGTCCTCAAGCATTTCAGTTGACAAACTGAAAGTGATAAAGAAAAACTTTTACGAACTCTTCTGTTCTTGTTTACATACATATGCTTAAGTAGCACCTGTTGGAAATATGCCCTAGAGGCAATAATAAAATAGTTATTATTGTATTTCCTTGTTCATGATAATTGTCTATTGTTCATGCTACGATTGTATTAACCAGAAACCGTAATACATGTGTGAATACATAGACCACAACATGTCCCTAGTGTGCGTCTAGTTGACTAGCTCGTTGATCAATAGATGGTCACGGTTTCATGACCATGGACATTGGATGTTGTTGATAACGGGATCACATCATTAGGAGAATGATGTGATGGACAAGACCCAATCCTAAGCATAGCACAAGATCATGTAGTTCGTTTGCTAAAGCTTTTCAATGTCAAGTATCGTTTCCTTAGACCATGAGATTGTGCAACTCCCAGATACCGTAGGAATGCTTTGGGTGTGCCAAACGTCACAACGTAATTGGGTGGCTATAAAGGTGCACTACGGGTATCTCCGAAAGTGTCTGTTGGGTTGGCACGAATCGAGACTGGGATTTGTCACTCCGTGTGACGGAGAGGTATCTCTGGGCCCACTCGGTAAGACATCATCATAATGAGCTCAATGTGACTAAGGAGTTAGTCACGGGATGATGTATTACGGAACAAGTAAATATACTTGCCGGTAACGAGATTGAACAAGGTATAGATATACCGACGATCGAATCTCGGGCAAGTATCATACCGATAGACAGAGGGAATTGTATACGGGATTGATTGAATCCCCGACATCATGGTTCCTCCGATGAGATCATCTTGGAGCATGTGGGAGACAACATGGGTATCTAGATCCGCTGTTGGTTATTGACCGGAGAGGTGTCTCGGTCATGTCTACGTGTCTCCCGAACCCGTAAGGTCTACACACTTAAGGTTCGATGATGCTAGGGTTATAGGGAAATGGTATACGTGATTACCAAAAGTTGTTCGGAGTCCCGGATGAGATCCCGAACGTCACGAGGAGCTCCGGAATGGTCTGGAGGTAAAGATTGATATATAGGAAGTCCAGTTTTGATCACCGGAAAGTTTTCAGGCTCATCGGTAGTGTACCGGGAGTGCCGGGAGGGTGCCGGAGGACCCCCGGGAGGGGTGTGACGACCAAAGGACTTCGTGGGCCCTTAGAGGAGGTGTGCCATCCCTTATTGGGCTGGCCAAGACCTTCTAGAAAGGCCCATGCGGTTGGAGCTAAGAGATAGGGCTGAAAAGGATTTAAAAGGAGGAGATCCACCTCCCTTGTGGGAGGTGGACTCTCCCCCTAGTTCGGCCGAAGCTCTCCTCCTTGGAGGAGGGGCCAAGGCAGCCCTCCCTCTCCCTCCTCCTATATATATGCAAGGGTTTGGGCTGTTTTGAGACACGACTTCTCTCTCTCTCTCTCGGCGCAGCCCTACCCTTCCTCTTCCTCGTTCTCCGTAGCGCTTGGCGAAGCCCCGCCGGAGTCCACGTAGCTCCACCATCACCACGCCGTCGTGCTGCCGGAGCTCTCCCTCAACCTCTCCTTCCTCCTTGCTGGATCAAGGCGTAGGAGACATACGTCATCAGGATGCACATGTGTTGAACGCGGAGGCGCCGTTGTTCGGCGCTGAGATCGGAATCCACCGCGATCTGAATCGCTGCGAGTACGACTCCACCAACCGCGTTCTTGTAACGCTTCCGCTTAGCGATCTTCAAAGGTATGAAGATGCAATCTCTCCCCACTAGTTGCTGGTTTCTCCATGGATAGATCTTGGTGATCGTAGGAATTTTTTTGATTTACTACTACGTCTCCCAACAGCACCCAGGTTTTCAGCAAAGATATGACTAACCATGTCGACAATAACTCTTAAAGATTATATAAACTCATATCCATGACATAAGAAACTAGCGAGCAATAATAAAATATCTCAAATGCAAACACTTTGTCAAAACAATCATGATATAATATGACAATAACGATATCTCGCTAGCCCTTTCTGAGATCGCAAAACATAAATGTAGAGCACCTCCAAAGTTCAAGAAGTGACTAAACAGTGTAATTCATGGTAGAAAAGATCCTGTCATGATGCATCAAATATTAACTATACACAATGCATGAGGATGATAATAGTGCTCTCAGTTCTAGCGCTTATTTTAGAAGGTGATGACTCAACATAAAAGTGAATAGATAGTCCCTTTGTAGAGGGAAGCACGGATTTGCAGAGGTGCAAGAGCTCAAAGCTTAAATAAGAGATAAATATAATTTTGGGAGGTGCACCCTTCCTCTCAACGTTACGGCCAAGACTTATCAATATCTTCCATGTTAATCACATTAGCGGCAGTTGCCAAGCAGTAAAAGTAAAGGTTTACTCCCCCTCCACCAACAAACACACTCCACGGCTATCCGAATCCACGAGTACCGTCCATACCAACAACATTCATGGGGGAGTTTTGTTTAATTATTTGTATTTCTTTTGATTCAGGACTAGGAATCCCTATTACCGCCCCTCTAGTGCAAGGATGAGTGAATAAACACTCATCATGCAAAAAACCACTTAGCATGAAAGATATTGACCGCCCCCTGTCGCTCCATGAGCGGTCCAGGCACACGAAAGAGATGTTCATTTGCAATTTTAGAGGTGGCACATGCAAATTTACTTGGAACTGTAGGGTAATACCGCATATAGGAAGATATAGTGGACTCATCTGGAATAACTTTGGTTTAACGATTTTGACACACAAGCAGTATTCCCGCTTAGTACAGGCGAAGGCTAGCAAATAGGTTGTGAAGCGGCTAGCTAGAGAGCAAAGACGGTCATGAACATGTGTTATAGATAATAAACATTGAATGCTATCATGAGTAGGATATGGACACCATGAACATAAATATCGTGAAGTCTATGTTGGTTTTGATTTAACTACATGCGTGAGCTTGTGCCAAGTCAGGCCACTTGAAACATTCGGAGGAGGATACCATATCATCATACTACATCACAACCATTTTAATGCATGTTGACATCTAAGATAAATCATTGTCCACTCCTAGATACTTAAGGGCATGAGCAACTATAATCTCTAATTGTCATTGCAAACATGTTTGATCCTAATATGCTAAATCATGGATACTAAGTTAAACATATGTACAAAAACAAAAACAAGTCGAGTTCATACCCGCTTCTCTCTGCCACAGTCAGTTCATCAAATATCGTCATTATTGCCTTTTACTTGCATGACTAGATGATACGAAAATAATAATAGTGCAAGAGTGTCATGGACTAAGCTGGAATCCACAAGCATTTTATTCAAGAGGAGAAGATAAAGTAATATAGGCTCTTTGTTAGATCAACAGTGGTGCATATGAGAGCCACTCAACATTTTCATCGTGGTCTTCTCCTTGGTATGACTCAATAAAAGGAAGAGAAATTCAGAGAAACACACTGAAATATTTTTGGAGTTTTTAGTTTTTCTTGAAGAAAGCAAATTAAAGAAGGAAAAACAAAAACAAGAAAAACTATTTACACGGGAGAACTATCAACAAGAAAAATAAGAAACAAGAAATCTTTTTGGGTTTTCTTTTAATACTACAACTAATTAAACTAAGAAGAAAAACCAAAAAGAAGCGAGGAATATTTTTCAAACACACGAAAAGAAAGTAAGGAAATACATCTAGCATGGATAATACAATGAAAAAGTGTGAGCATCGACAACTGGAATGAAATGTGTGAACATGAATATAATGTCAGTGGAAACACGTACTCCCCCAAGCTTAGGCTTTTGGCCTAGCTTGGTAATCACAATCGTAGCCTAGATAGTAATCTGAATGATAGCCCACCGAGGCTCTTTGTGCAGCCTCCTTGACCCTTCTGGCAGCTTCAAGATCTGTATTGTATGTGTGGGCTTCGCTCTCAAGGACGTAGTATCTTCCCTTCCTGTGATAATCAAAGAGAGCAGGAGTAGGCAATATGATAGGTGCAATGGGAGCATCATCGAACATCAAGTTGTAAGTATAATTAGTGGTTGTGCCCTTAAGGAACTTATGTCGTTTCATGGCCTCAAAGTCTAAGTACTAATTAGGTAAGATAGGGTCATTAGGCCAAGGGGACACACCCAGTCCGTAGCTAGAAAGGAGGCATAAATCTCACCATAGAAGTGACCACTATTAGCGTTGCGATTCAATCTCCGTGCAATAGTTGTTCATAGATTATAACGTTTATATCCTCTTCCATCAGTGTGTATAAGGCTCAAATCAGGAGCACACAGTGTGCTACAATATTGTTTGCCCACGATGAATTTGCCATTAAAGAGTGAAAAGTATTGTATAGATGGAAAATTGATGCTTTTTATTCTACCTTGTGTCCCTCCTCTGACTTCAACATAGAAAAGATTAATCAAGAATGACTCATACTTAGATTTTGGTGGTTCATCTAGCGAACCCCAATACGGAATTTTGCATGCTTCACAGAACACATCTAAGGACATGGTGAAAGCATTATTATAGAGGCTAAATGAAACTCTAGACTCACGAGGAAAATCTTTAAATTTCTTAGTAAATGTCTCTGTGAGGTTGAGGTGTTGGGTGCACTTATCTTCAATGAAGGGAGTGAGATCGTTGTTGTGAACATACTTTTCAAATTCTTCCTTGATACCTGCACTTTCCATGAATGAATTACACGGCCAAAGGCACGATTTGGTTTCGGCATCCCACATCGAGCTTGCACTTGGTTCAACATAAGATTGTCGGACAGAGCTTCCACTTGACGATGCCCCCGAGGAACTTCTCCTTGAAGAACTCCTAAAGAATTGCATTTTTATTTGTGAACATCTTTTGAGAAAAAAAATGTGACACAAAATTTTGTTAACAAAACTTCACGAGATTGATAGCACTTGCTCATAAGGATGCATAGAGGCCATATTAAGCATTCAAACTACTTAGAACTCTAAGAATTCAACATGCAAGGTCATCCACAACAACACCAAAAGTAGCTAATTATTCTGAAAATAAACAACTAAATCAAAAAATAATTGGATAAATGAGGGAGTCACATATCAAGAAGCAATCCCCTAAAACAGTTTTGGAAATGGAGCTTCGACCAAAGAGATCGAAATCCATGGGTTTGTGAGCAAGTACACGAGAGAGAGAGAGAGAGCTATGGTGATATTTCTGGAGGTAGGAGATGACATGGGCTAAAGAAGTAAGTGAGGGGACCCACGTGGGGACCACAACCCACCAGGGCACGCCTAGTATTGCTGGCGCGCCCTGGTGTCTTGTGGGCACCAGGTGCACCCCCCTATGATGTTATTTGCATTAGAAATTCAGAAATATTCAAAAAAATGTGTTAAGTTTTGGGTCATTTTCTATTGCACGAAAAAATTCAGAAAATAGGATAAACATGGCATTTTATTTTATTTAACTAAGAAAAACAGAAAACAAAAGTGGATACAAAAAGTTGTCTCGACTAAATTCATCAACTTCATACCTCTCAAAAATGATCCATTAATAAGGTTGATCAAGTCTTATTGACAACCACTTTCGATTAGCATGTAACCGAAGAACTTTCGTAAAACACTAAGTTACGTCAACGGGGATATGCATATCCCCAACTATAAGTATATCATATTTATTTTGGGCAGTAGGTAGAGGTAGTTGAAAACTTCCAATAGTCAGTCTCGAAGAATTTTCAATAACATTTACACCATTCACTTGGAATTGTTTCTTCAGAAAGTGCATTGTATGCTCATTACCATTGATATGGAAAGTGACTTTGCTTTTATTGCAATAAATAACAACCCCTGCAGTATTCAAAAAGGGTCTACCAAGGATAATCAACATGTTGTCGTCCTCGGGCATCTCAAGAATAACAAAGTCTGTTAAGATAGTAACATTTGCAACAACAACGGGCACATCCTCACAAATACCGATAGGTATGGCAGTTGATTTGTCGTTTGGGGAACGTTGCATGGGAAACAAAAAATTTCCTACACACACGCAAGATCTATCCATGGTGATGAGAATCTACGGGAGGGAGAGTGGATCTACATACCCTTGTAGATGGCTAAGCGGGAAGCATTAAGAAATGCGGTTGGTGTAGTCGAACGTCTTCGCGAATCAAATCACCGATCATCCCGCGATCCCATCATGATCCGTCCCATGATATTATCACGATCCGTCTCACGATATAATCGCGATCCATCCCGCGATCCAATCACGAATCCTCTCGCGATCTTGATCACGGTCCTTCTGATCTAGCGTTGAACGGACGACACCTCCGCGTTCAGCACACGTACAGATCCATGACGATCTCTACCTTCTTGATCCAGTAAGAGGGAGAGGAGAGGTAGAAGAGTTCTTCAGCAGCACGACGGTGCTGCGGTGATGGTGGCGGATCTATTCCGGTAGGGCTTCGCCTAAGCAGTGCAGAAAACCGATCTAGAGGAGAAACTATGCACTAGAGGAACGGGTAGCACGTGGCTGAAAATCTAGTGCAAAAACCCTAAAACCTCTAGTATATATAAGAGGAAGATAGGAGGAGACTTGGCGCAAGGGCCAAGCCCTCTAGGCTTTGGCCGAAGTGGGAGGAGAGGAGGAATCCTCCTCAAATCCTAGTAGGACTAGGACTCCTCCTTATTTTGGCCTTTTTGCCTTTCTCTTTGGGTTTTTCTTCCCAGCCGCATGGGCCTTGTGTGGGACTTCCACCAGCCCACTAAGGTCTGGTATTCACTCTCCCACATCCCATGTATCCTCTTGGGTCGAAATACCCCTCCCGATGGTCTCCCGGTACACTACCGGCACTCCCGGTACACTACCGATGAGCCCGAAACTTTTTCGGCGACCAAAATAGGACTTCCTATATATCAATCTTTACCTCCGGACCATTACGGAGCTCCTCGTGACGTCCGGGATCTCATCCGGGACTCCGAACAACCTTCGGTCACCACCATGCATAACTCTATACTATCGAAACGTCACCAAACCTTAAGTGTGCAGACCTTGCGGGTTCGAGAACTATGTAGACATGACCGAGACACCTCTATGGTAAATAACCAATAGAGGGACCTGTATGCCCATATTGGTTCCTACATATTCTACGAAGATCTTTATCGGTCAAACCTCTATGTCAAGGATTCAGTTAATCCCGTATGATGTTCCCTTTGTTCTTCGGTATGTTACTTGCCCGAGATTCAATCGTCGGTATCTCCATACCTAGTTCAACCTCGTTACCGGAAAGTCTCTTTACTTGTTCCGTAATACATGATCCTGTGACTAACACTTAGTCACATTGCTTTCAAGGCTTATTGTGATGTTGTATTACCGAGTGGGCCCTGAGATACCTCTGCGTCACACCGAGTAACAAATCCCACTCTTGATCCATGCCAACCCAACAGAAACCCTCGGAGGTACCTGTAGAGCACCTTTATAGTCACCCAGTTACGTTGCGACGTTTGATACACACAAGGCACTCTTCCGGTGTCTGTGAGTTGCATGATCTCATGGTCATAGAAACATATACTTGACATTCAGAAAACAGTAGCAATAAACTGACACGATCATATGCTACGTTTGTAGTTTGGGTCTTGTCCATCACATCATTCTCGTAATGATGTGATCCCATTACCAAATGACATCTCATGTCCATGACTAAGAAATCATAGGCATCTTTGATCAACGAGCTAGTCTATTAGAGGCATACTAGGGACATGGTGTTGTCTATGTATCCACACATGTATCTGAGTTTCCGATCAACACAATTATAGCATGGATAATAAACAATTATCATGAACAAGGAAATATGATAATAACTAATTTATTATTGCCTCTAGGGCATATTTCCAATAGTCTCCCACTTGCACTAGAGTCAATAATCTAGTTCAGATCACCATGTGATTCGCATTGTTATGAATCTAACACCCAATGAGTTCTAGGGCTCGATCATGCTTTGCACGTGAGAGAGGTCTTATAGTCAACGGGTCTGCGACATTCAGATCCGTGTGTACTTTGCAAATTTTCTGTGTCAAACTGTAAACACTGCTACCATACTCCACTTGGTACTATTCCAAATGGCTGCTCCACTATACGTATCCAGATTGCTACTACGAGTCATCCGGATTGGTGTTAAAGCTTGCATCGACGTAACTCTTTATGACGAACTCTTTATCACCTCCATAATCGAGAAACCTCTCCTTAGTCTTTTAGTTACTAAGGATAATCTTGACTGCTGTCGAGTGATCCACTCCTGGATCAATCTTGTACCCCTTGATGGACTCATGGCAAGGCACACACAGGTGCGGTACACAGCATGACATACTATACTGAGCCTATGGCTAAGTCATAGGGGACGATGTTCTTCCTTTCTCTTTCTTCTACCGTGGTCGAGCCTTGAGTCTCACTCAACTTCACACCTTACAAAGTAGGCGAGAACACTTCTCTTTAACTGATCGATTTTGAACTCTTTCAAAATCTTGTCAAGGTATGTACTCATTCAAAGTCTCATCAAACATCTTGATCTATCTCTATAGATCTTGATGCTCAACAATTAGGTAGCTTTATCTAGGTCTTCCTTTGAAAATCACTTTTCAAACAACCGTTTCTGCTTTCCAGAAATTCTACATTATTTCCGATCAACAATATGTCATCCACATATACTTATCAAAAACTCTATAGTGCTCCCACTCACTTTATTGCAAATACACATTTCTCAAAAACTTTGTATAGACTCAAAAACTTTGATCACCTCATCAAAGTGTATATTCCAACTCCAAGATGCTTGCTCTAGCCCATAGAAGGATTGATGGAGCTCGCACACCTTTTAGCATCCTTTAGGATTGACAAAACCTTCTGGTTGTATCACATACAACCTTTCCTTAAGTAAACCGTTAAGGAAAAGATGTTTTGATATCCATCTGCCATATTTCATAATTGAAAAATGCAACAACTGCTAACATAATTCCAACAAACTTTAGCATCGCTATGAGTGAGAAAGGCTCATCGTAGTCAACTCCTTGAACTTGTCGGAAACTTCTTTGCGACAAGTCAAGCTTTATAAATGGTGACATTTACCATCAGCATCTGTCTTCATTTTAAAGGTCCATTTGTACTTGACGACCCGCCGTCCAACGAGCAAGTCTACCAAAGTCTATACTTGGTTTTCATACATGGATCCATTCTCAGATTTCATGGCCTCTAACCATTTGTCGGAATCCGGGCCCATCATCGCTTCTTCATAGCTCGTAGGTTCATCATTGTCCAACAACATGACCTCTAAGACAGGGTTGTCGTACCACTCAAGAGCAGTACACGTCCTTTCCGACCTACGAGGTTCGATAGTAACTTGATCCGAAGCTTCATGATCATCATCATTAACTTCCTCTTCAACAAACGTAGGCTTCACAGAAACATTTTCCCGTGCTGTGCTACTCTCTCATTGAAATAAAGGTTCAATAACCTCATCAAGTTCTATCTTCCTCCCACTCAATTCTTTCGAGAGAAACTTTTTCTCGGGAAAGGACCCGTTTTAGCAACAAACACTTTATGCTTGGATCTGAGATAGAAGGTTCACCCAACTGTTCTTAGGGTAATCTATGAAGATGCATTTGTCCGCTTTGGGTTTCAGCTCATTAGGTGAAAACATTTTTCCACACAAGCGTCGCAGCCCCAAACATTAAGAAATGACAGCTTAGGTTTCTATCAAACCATAATTCACACGGTGTCATCTCAACGGATTTAGATGGTGCCCTATTTAAAGTGAATGTAGTTGTCTCTAATGCATAACCCCAAAACTATAGTGGCAAATCGATAAGAGACATCATAGTTCGCACCATATCCAATAGAGCACGACTACGACGTTCGGACACACCATCACACTATGGTGTTCCAGGTGGCGTGAGTTGTGAAACAACTTTACATCGTCTAAAGTTGTATGCCAAACTCGTAACTCAGACATTCACCTCCATGATCACATCGTAGACATTTTTATCTTCTTGTCACGATGATCTTAAACTTCACTCTGAATTTGCTTGAACTTTTCAAAAATTCAGACTTGTGTTTCATTAAGTAAATATACACTATATCTACTCACATCATGAGTGAAGGTAAGAAAATAATGATATCCACCACACACTACAAGACTCATTGGATTGGATACATCAACATGAATTATTTCCAATAAATCACTTGCCCGCTCCACTAAACCGAAAACGGGGTCCTTAGTCATCTTGCCCTTGAGGCATGGTTCACATGTCTCAACCGATTCGAAATCAAATGAGTCCAAAGATCCATCAGCATGGAGTTTCTTCATGCGATTTATACCAATATGACATTTAGCAGTAGTGCCACAAGTATGTGGTACTATCATTACTAACTTTGTATCTATTGGCATCAATGTTATGAACATGTGTATTACTACGATCAATATTCAACAAACCATTCTCACTGGGTGCATGACCATTGAAGGTATTATTCATGTAAACAGAATAACCATTATTCTCTAACTTAAATGAATAACTATGTTGCAATAAACACGATCTAATCACGTTCACGCTCAACGCAAAACACCAAATAACTTTTATTTAGGTTTGTCACTAATCCCGAAGGTAGAGAGAGGGTGCGATGTTGATCACATCAACCTTGGAAACATTTCCAACACACATTGTCACCTCACCCTTAGCTAGTGCTCCATTTATTCCGTAGCTTTTATTTCGAGTTACTAACATTTAGCAACCGAATCGGTATCCAATACCCAGGTGCTATTATGAGTACTAGCAAGGTACACATCAATAACACGTATATCAAATACACTTGTGTCGATGTTGCTAGCCTTCTTATCTACCAAGTATCTAGGGTTGTTCCGCTTCAGCGACCGCTCACCTCATAATAGAAGCACTTAGTCTCGGGTTTGGGTTCAACTTTGGGTTGCTTCACTAGAGCAGCAACTGAATTTTCATCCATGAAGTTTCCCTCCTTGCCCTTGCCCTTCTTGAAACTAGTGATTTTACTAACCATCAACACTTGACGCTCCTTCTTGATTTCTACCTTCGCGGTGTAAAACATCGCGAACAGCTCAGGGATCATTATTTCTATCCCTCGCGTTTTATAGTTCATCACCAAGTTCTAGTAGCTTAGTGACAGTGACTTGGAGAACTATATCAATCACTATCTTATCTGGAAGATCAAATCCCACTCGATTCAAGCGATTGTAGCACCCAGACAATCTGAGCACATGCTCAACAATTGAGCTATTCTCCTTCATCTTGCAGCCAAAGGATCTTGTTGGAGATCTCATCTCGCAACACGGGCACGAGCCTGAGATCCTAATTTCAGCTCTTAGAACATCTCATATGTTCCGTGACGTTCAAAATGTTTTTGGATCCTTAGTTCTAAGCCGTAATGCATGACGCACTAAACTATCAAGTAGTCATAAGAACGTGTCTGTCAGATGTTCACAACATCTATAGACGATGCTAGAGGGGTTGGCGCACCGAACGGTGCATTAAGGACATAAGCCTTCTGTGCAGCAATGAGGACAATCCTCAGATCACGGACCCAGATCGCAATATTTCTACCATCATCTTTCAACTCTGTTTCTCTAGGAACATATAAAAATTCAAGGGAGCTACAACGCGAGCAAGTAATCTACAACATAATTTGCAAAGACACTACTGACTATGTTCATGATAATGAGTTCAATTGATCATATTACTAAAGAACTCCCACTCAAATTGACATCCCTCCGGTCATTCGAGTGATACATGATCCAAATTTACCAACTCAAGTCCGATCATCACGTGAGTTGAGGTGGTTCCAATGGTGAACATCATCATGTTGATCATATCTACTATATGACTCATGTTGGACCTTTCGGTCTCTTGTGTTACGAGGCCATGTCTGTACATGCTAGGCTCGTCAAGTTTAACCCGAGTGTTCTGCATGTGCAACACTGGCTTGCACCCATTGTATGTGAACGTAGAGTCTATCACACCCGATCATCATGTGGTGTCTCGACACGACGAACTTTCGCAACGGTGCACACTCGGGGAGAACACAATTTACCTTGAAATTAAGTGAGGGATCACCTTATATTGCTACCGTCATCTTAAGCAAAACAAGGTGCATAAAAGGATTAACATCATAAGTGACATGATATGGCCATGAACTTGTGCTTTTCATCTCCATCTTGAAAGCACCGGCATGATCTCCATCGTCACCGGCATGACACCATGATCTCCATCATCTTGATCTCCATCAACGTGTCGCCATCGGGGTTGTCGCGCCCACCATGCTTCTACTACTATTGCTACCGTTTAGCAATAAAGTAAAGCATTACATAGCGCTTAATGATTGACACGCAGGTCATACAATAATTAAAGACAACCCTATGGCTCCTGCCGGTTGCCATACTCATCGACATGCAAGTCGTGATAACCTATAAAAAACATGATCATCTCATACATCACATTTATCTCATCATGTAATTGTCCATATCACATCAAAACATACCCTGCAAAAACAAGTTAGGCGTCCTCTAATTGTTGTTGCATGTTTTACGTGGCTGCTACGGGTATCTAGCAAGAACAATTCTCACCTACGCAAAAACCACAACGGTGATACATAAGTTGCTTTTTAACCTTATCAAGGACCGCCTTTGTCGAATCTGATCCAACTAAAGTAGGAGAAACAGACACCCGCCAGCCATCTTTGTGCAACGAGGTTACACATCAGTCAATGGAACTGGTCTCTCGTAAGTGTACGAGTAAGGTTGGTCCAGACCGCTTCATCCCACAATACCTCTGAACCAAAACACGACCAAGGGAGGAAGCAATCTAAGCATCAATGCCCACAAACTCTTCGTGTTCTACTCGAGATCTCATCTACACATAGACCTAGCTCATGATGCCACTATTGGGGAATGTTGCATGGGAAAAAAAATCCTACGCACACGCAAGATCTATCCATGGTGATGAGCATCTACGAGAGGGAGAGTGGATCTACATACCCTTGTAGATCGCTAAACGGGAAGCGTTAAGAAACGCGGTTGGTGTAGTTGAACGTCTTCGCGATCCAAATCGCCGAGCGTCCCGCGATCCCATCACGATCCGTCCTGCGATCTCATCACGATCCATCTCGCGATCTCATCGCAATTCGTCCCGCGATCCAATCACGAATCGTCTGGCGATCTTGATTACGGTCCTTCCGATCTAGCATCGAACGGATGACACCTCCGCGTTCAGCACACGTACAGCTCGATGACAATCTCCGCCTTCTTGATCCAGCAAGAGGGAGCGGAGAGGTAGAAGAGTTCTCCGGCAGCGCAATGGCGCTGCGGCGATGGTGGTGGAGCTATTCCGGCAGGGCTTTGCCTAAGCACTGGATAAAACTGATCTAGAGGAGAAACTATGCACTAGAGGAACGGGTAGCACGTGGTTGAAAATCTAGTGCAAAACCCCTAAAGCCTCTAGTATATATAAGAGGAAGAGAGGAGGAGACTTGGCTCAAGGGCCAATCCCTCTAGGCTTAGGCCGATGTGGGAGGAGAGGAGGAATCCTCCTCCAATCCTAGTAGGACGAGGACTCCTCCTTATTTTGGCCTTTTTGCATTTTTCACCTTTTTCTCTTTAGGGTTTTCTTCCCAGCCGCATGGGCCTTGTGTGGGACTTCGACCAGCACACTAAGGGCTGGTATTCACTCTCCCACAACCCATGTAGCATCTTGGGTCAAAATACCCCTCCCGATGGTCTCCCGGTACACTACTGGCACTCTCGGTACACTACCAGTCAGCCCGAAACTTTTCCGGCGACCAAAATAGGACTTCCTATATATATCAATCTTTACCTCTGTACCATTCCAGAACTCCTCGTGACGTCCGAGATCTCATCCGGGACTCCTAACAACCTTCCATCACCACCATGCATAACTCTATACTACCGAAACGTCACCGAACCTTAAGTGTGCAGACCCTGCGGGTTCGAGAACTATGTAGACATGACCGAGACACCTCTACAGTCAATAACCAATAGCTGGACCTGGATGCCCACATTGGTTCCTACATATTCTATGAAGATCTTTATCGGTCGAACCTCTATGTCAAGGATTCAGTTAATCCTGTATGATGTTCCTTTTGTTCTTCGGTATGTTACTTGCCCGAGATTCGATCGTCGGTATCTCCATACCTAGTTCAACCTCGTTACCGGCAAGTCTCTTTTAATCGTTCCGTACTACAAGATCCCATGGCTAACACTTAGTCACATTGCTTGCAAGGCTTATTGTGATGTTGTATTACCGAGTGGGCCCTTAGATACCTCTCCGTCACACGGAGTAACAAATCCCAGTCTTGATCCATGCCAACCCGACAGACACCCTCGGAGATACCTGTAGAGCACCTTTATAGTGACCCAGTTACATTGCGATGTTTGATACACACAAGGTACTCCTCCGGAGTCAGTGAGTTGCATGATCTCATGATCATAGGAACACATACTTGACATGCAGAAAACAGTAGCAATAAACTGACACGATCATATGCTACGTTTGTAGTTTGGGTCTTGTCCATCACATCATTCACCTAATGATGTGATCCCGTTACCAAATGACATCTCATGTCCATGACTAGGAAATCATAGCTATCTTTGATCAACGAGCTAGTCTATTAGAGGCATACTAGGGACATGGTGTTGTCTATGTATCCACACATGTATCTGAGTTTCCGATCAACACAATTATAGCATGGATAATAAACGATTATCATGAACAAGGAAATATGATAATAACTAATTTATTATTGCCTCTAGGTCATATTTCCAACATTGTCAGCCATTTGCAAAGATATTTCAGTAGGTGTGTGTTTATTCAAAAGAAGTCTTTTATATAAAGATAAAGACATAACACTAACACTAGCTCCCAAGTCACACAAAGCAGTTTTGACATAATTTATTTTAATGGAGCAAGGTATAGTTGGTATTCCAGGATCTCCAAGTTTTTTAGGTACTCCATCCTTAAAATAATAATTAGCAAGCGTGGTGGGGATTTCAGCTTCAAGTATTTTTCTTTTATTAGTGATGATGTCTTTCATGTATTTTCCATAAGGGGCTATCTTTAAGATATAAGTTAAACGGGTACGCAAAAAGACTGGCCTAATCATTTCAGCAAAGATTTCAAATTCTTCATCATATTTTTTCTTGGATGGTTTAGGTGGAAAAGGCATGGGTTTCTGGACCCATGGATCTCTTTCTTTACCATGTTTTCTAGCCATAGAGTCTTTTTTATCATATCGTTTATTTTTAGGTTGTGGGTTATCAAGATCAATAGCAGGTTATGTCTCTACATCATTATCTGGTTCTTTATGATTATTTTGTTGAGCATCTTCATGAACATCATAATTATCATTATCATTATCACTAGGTGAATGTTCATGTAACAGCCCGGGACCGACGCTCAAGAAGATTCCCCTTTTATTTTCGTTCTCGTCTGTGTTTTGTGTGGGTGTTGCATTCATCATTGCATCATTCGCATCATCTGCATAGCATCGTCACTTGTTTTCAAAAACTTGCATCCGTTTGTAGTCGCCGGTTCTCTCCGTTCTTGCCGTTGCCCGTTATGAGTCCAACCACACACGCACGCGCCCACGACATTAAAAATATATATTATTTTAAAAGCGCCTTTAAAATATTCTCGGATTGGGTTGAAAGTTGGCGTGCGGTCTTATTTTAGTGTAGATAGGCCGCCTGCCAAATTTCGTCGCATTCCGAGTTCGTTTGATACCCGTAGCAGTGCGGTCATCGATTTATTCGTCGGACGTTTTTTGGTGTTTTAAACCTCTTGTCACGGGAAGCCACCTTCCCTCTCATCTCAGCCAAGCCCTCTCCACAGCCACCGCAGCCCACCTAGCCTCCCTTCCACTTCCGGGCCGTTCGGTCGAGATCGAACGGTCCGAAAATGGTGCAAACCCCCCTCCCCTAGCTCCCAAACGGCTATTTAAACCCCCTAGCCTGCCTAATTGGGAAACCCTAATCCCTCCTCGAATCCCATGCCAAACCACCCACCAGTCGCCACCCAGCCGCCTGTCTCCCTCCTCCTCACCCCAGGCCCACCAGGCCCACACAGGGGCCCTGGGAAGCACATATAGGCCCGAGGGGAGCCGCCGTCGCCCGAGCAGAGGAGCTCCTCCCGAGCGCCTCCCATGGTGCCCGAGCCGCAGCCTCGTGCCCCGGCCGCCCCTGCTGGCCACCAGCAACCGCTGGACCTCACCGCCTATCCTCCTCCCTTCCCTCTTCTTCAACTTCCCCTCCCTCTCCCTCTATCACCCTCGGTCCTCCCTCTTCCCGTAGGTCCCCGCCGCCATGGCCCCGCAGTTCGCCGGCGGCCCGTCTGTGGCCAGATCCGGCGAGGGAGCGCTAGATCAAGTCGTCCCCACCCCGTTCCTGGTCTCCTCGTCGACCCCGTCACCGGAGTGCCCCGTCATGGCCACCTGCAAGTGCCCCCGCCGTCTCCTGCTCAGGATCGACCGGGCGGGAGGACGAGCACGACACCAACGCCATTGACCGCGCCAGCGCCCTTGTGGGCCTCGCCCCGCCTCGGCCTAGCCGCTAGATCCGCCGGCCTAGTTCCCTGCTCCAGCCAGCCCATGAGGCCCCAGGGTGAGCTATCTCCCGCCCCGTGCACCATTTAGTATCCTGTGCCTAAGCACTATTTCGGCCCGTAGCCAGTTCCGGCCCAACGTGTTTTTGTTTTTTCCTGCTGCGATTTTCTAATAAGCCTGTGAATTTCAGAATTGCAGAATAACCTATATTTTTAAATTATTAATAACTTTTTAACCGTACGTCGGATTAAAGTGTTTTATATATGAAAAATGCTTAGAAAAATGTGTAGATTAATTATATGCCATTTTCATCCTTGCCAAAAGTACTTAAACTTGCTGTTTGCATCATCCGCATTAAAGCCATATTTTGCATTGCACATATATGTTTTACCGTGCATCGAATTAATCAATCCTTATATGAAATAAATGTGTGGATTATTATTATCGCATTTTCATGTATGCTAATAATATTGGTGTGAATTTTGAATTTTATTGCATGAATTGCATGTTAATCGGTTTATGTCATAACTTGCATAATTAAATGTGACATATTTTCCTACTTGAACCTATCATATTATATATGTTTCCGGGGTAGAAAAAAATCCATATAATTTATCTGTGCATTTAGTTTTGTCATTTGAACATTTTTTTGTGCATGTCATTTTTGCTGTGATGGCTTTTGTCTATTTCGTGTGATTTAATCCATGCATGATATGAAATAATTTTGAACATGAGATATGCCCTGTGATATGTGCATAGCACTTGGTCTTTTTGCTTGCCATAGAAGTGCATGTTTAGGTGTTGTTTTCTTGTTGTATACATGCTATAAAAATTGTGCTGTTTTGGGATGCTAAAATATTTCTAAGTCTGGAATCTGTAACGTTTTGTTCCGGTCTTGCCATGTGTTTTGCTAGTGATCTAGAACCCCTTTGGGGTAGGTGTAGTGGAGTTATTTGTAGCTTATAATGTCTACTACCATGTTGTTAATTTTCATGCCATAATATGACCTGTAACATATAGATTTACTGCTGTCAATATGCCTTCGTGATAAAAACTGCACTGTCAAAAACTGGGTTATTTTCACTAAGTGTGAAAAGTGCTTAGTTCAATATGCCATGTTGTGAGCTCCCTACCATGTGATCTATGCCTCTTTTGAGTATGATATGTGAAGATGAAATGAAGTGTGTGTTGTATGCTACTTTCCCATGCTTAGTTTGTGCATTTTTGAATAGCGTAACTTGTTGTTTTCATGTGTGTAAAATGCTATCATGCTGTTTTGGGCAGATTTCAACTAAAACTTTTGTTGGTTGTATTTGTTGAATCGTAGCTCCGTTTTGAACATGTTGCATATGAGACTTGCTTAGAATCTCATGTAGTTTCATAATAACTTGCTGCATTCATGATTAGAAATGTTTGTGATTGTATTTTTCCATGCATTTGCATTCATGACATATGCATCTTGTGTTGCTCATATCTTTTAGGCCGTAGCTCCGTTTGAGATGTTCCATATATGTAAATCGACTCGAATGACGTGTAGAATTATATGGTATACTTTATTCTATTGTTTGACAAATATAAAATATGATTAGTTCAGATCTGGACCAATTCCGAAATTAACATATGAGGTCGATTTGGAAATACTATAAGTTGTTCCTAACCTCGTTTAAGATGCCTAGATAGTGTAGTTACTTATGCTTCACCTCCTGACATGCCTAATAACATTTAACATTGATGTGTACCTAAATGGGAATGAGATAAATAATTCGAACATGGAGTTTCGTCAATATGCAACTCGTTGCATATTGAACTTCACTTAATGTGTAGTAGTTGTTTGTTGTTCTTGCCATGTCATGCCTTGCATATTAAACCGAACATGCATCATATTTGTTGTGCATCATGTCATGCATATGGTATGGTGTATCTTGGGTTGATTGTTTGTTTTAGATTGCTTCTTCTCGATAGAGTTCCGAAAGCGTTCAGAGTGTGAGGATTCGTTCGACTACGTTGGCTCGTCTTCTTCATGGACACAATCTTCTTCCAAGCGGGATCTCAGGCAAGATGACACATTTCCCTGGATACCACTACTATCATTACCATGCTAGATGTCTCGTTTTTTCTATTGCTATGTCACGCTACCTACCCCTTGTTTGTCAAGCCTCCCAACATTGCCATGAAAAGTCTCTAACCTCCACCTCCCAACAAACCTTTGTTCGGCTATGTTACCGCTTGCTCAGCCCTTCTTATAGCGTTCTAGATGCAGGTGCAATTGCTTCCATGTGAGAACATGGACATTCTTTTGTTATCACAATATTATTGCTATTTAATTTAATGCACTTATACACTTGGTAAAGGGTGGAAGGCTTGGCCTTTTTCTCGGTGTTTTGTTCCACTCTTGCCACCCTAGTTACTTGTGAACCGGTGTTATGTTCCATAATTGAGCGCTCCTAACATGCCCGGGGTTGTTATGGGGACCCCCTTGATTTTCGTGTTAGGATAAATCTTGTCTGGCAAGGCCCAACATTGGTACTACATTTGTCTAATAATTAATAAAAATTGCATAGGGACCCGCCGGCACCCGCGGATAATTTAATCAACCCCGGGCCAGTGCTCCTCATGATTGTTGGTCCAAAATAGAGCACTATGCGGGGCCAACCCGAGGCAACTCGGGAGATTTATATCAGGCCACTATACGCGTAGCTCATCTGCCGTGCCCTGAGAACGAGATACGCGGCTCCTATCGAGATTGTCGGCACGTCGTGAGGCCTTGCTGGATTTGTTTTACCTTTCTCGAATGTCTTGAGTGAGGAACTCTGATCTTCTTTGGGCTATCTCGAGGTGTCGGATTTCCTTTGGAATTGCCTAGGATGATCACGAGATCCGTGGTCGAGGTTATTCCTGCTGCGTGTGGTTAATTTGTGATGGATGAGTTGGAGCACCCCTACAGGGTTAAATATTTTCATGAAGCCGTGCCCGCAGTTATGTGGCAAACTTGGATACTTTGTTTAACACCCGGTCATAGCAAACTTGAAGTAAACTCTAATAAAATACACCAACTGTGTGCGTAACCGTGACTGTCTCTTCTCGTGAGTCCTTATCCGAGATAGAACACGGTGGGGTTATGATTGACGTAAGTAGGTGTTCAGGATCAGTTAGTGATCATTACTAGTTCACGTCCGTTATGTGTAGACCACCATACTTTACTTTCTGTACTCGTAAGTTAGCCACTCAAATAAATGCTTAGTCGCTTGCTGCAGCCTCACCACTTAACCATACCTCACCCATTAAGCTTTAATAGTCTTGATACCCTTGGAAATGAGATTGCTGAGTCCCCCGTGGCTCACAGGTTACTACAACAAGAGTTGCAGGTATAGGTAATGTGGTGCTTTCACGTGAGAGCGATGTTTGATTTGGTTTGGAGTTCTTCTGCTTCTTCTTCATCAATCTAGGATGGGTTCCAGGCGGCAGCCCTGGGATAGCAAGGGTGGATCTCATTTTGTCGTTTATTTTTGTCCGTAGTCGGACCCTGCTCTTCTGTATGATGTTTGAGTATGTTGTTGTATTGATGTGATCTTGATGTAGCTTGTGGCGAGTGTAAGCGAATTCCATATACTCATCTCTTTTGAACATGTACTTGTAATGATATCCATTCTTGCAACACGACGAGATGCGCTTCTATCCCTGTCGAGGCCCTCGTGCTGAAATAAGGATAGGACCGCATCTTGGGCATGACAAGTTGGTATCAGAGCCTGTACCGACCTAGGAGCCCCCTTGATTGATCGAACTTGGCCGAGTCGAGCCTAGTGAAAAACAATTTTGAGTCTAGTTATATCAGAGAGTAGGTTTCTTTTTACTCCTCTTCTATGCTCTGGTGAGGTAATCGACTTAGGAATTTTGATTCTACTCCTCTTCTCGCTCAAAAAATTTTAGGATCACACGGGTATTTTGGAAACTATATGATGCCGATGTGACGGAGTTCTGTCTTGGTGCCTCCTGTCTGACTTGATTTCTTCTGGGGAGTTGAGCTCCAGGGAATTCTTCGCACATCATTATCATTCAGCTTCCTTAGTATCTCAGGACGGAGGGTGTTTGGAATTGCTTCAATACTTGTTGTGGTGAGATAAGTTCGGACTCACCCAGTACTGGGGAGGCATCTGGGGTACCACCATAGTTAGTATCATTGTGCTTTTGAGGATCTGAGTTAGATGGACTTGCGAGAGCCTCTGGTTATGTGTTGAAGGATGGATACAGTTGGGGTGTAGGTTTGTTAGTTGTGTGAGATATTTCCTCTTTGTATCCCTCACACCGGATTGCATAACCAGAAAGTTTTCGGAAGTTCTTAGGGGGGAATTCAAGTAGGTACTTAGGATTATATTTCCAACAAGTGCATAGTGGGTATGTATTTGTTCTAGCTTGTTTCATAAGCCCCATCCTTTGTTTTGTTTTGTACATGGTAATTTGAGTTGCTTCGATGTCAAGAGGTGATTTCATATCTTGCTAAGTAGTGTTCTCATATTTCTGTGGGAATGCTAATTCTTTTGCCCAATCAAGTTATCATATCAATTCTTTTCCTACTGGTGTGCTTCTCTTCAAGATAATTCTATCCTCTTCAATATTGCAAGATCAATTCTCATTTCGTTCCGGAGTTGTCTCATCTGTTCCAAGTTTTCTTTGTTTTCCCACCCTCCCTCCCTTTTTCTTCAATGATTAAATTCTCATCCAAGTGCCTTTCTCTTCATTGATGCTTTCGTTATGTCTTCTTTTGTATCATACCCGGTGATTCATTGTGAAGATCCTCAAGTGAGTCGAATTCATCATTTCCTTATTCTTGTTTTCCTTTATGGTGAATTCAATTCAAATTCACGATGTTCATCATATCATTTCCATTCTCTAATTCCTCTCCCATGTTGGAATTCTTATCCAAGCGTCTCTTGCTTATTCATCCCTCTCTATTCTATCCAGAGTGATGAAGATATCTTAGAATACTTTCATTTCCATTCGTATCCTCTTAAATTATTTTGAGGTTCTCAACTCATCAAGTTCATAATTTGTACCGGTGCAATCTCTCTTTTAAGAAATTGTTTCAACGGTGGTTTCTTTTGAGTGGGCCCATAACCCACAGGTCTTTTCCCAGGATCCTACCTGACTCTTCCAATCTTTCCGGAGATGCCCTCAAGTTCTTTTCAATATGATGTAAGAATGATTTTCATCAGTCATATTCCTTCTTCATGATCGCTTCGAATCATTTTCATCATTGGCTCAACCTTTCCTTATTCATTATTCCGGAGTGTCTCAGTAATTCGTGGTGGTGTTTCTCGTCATTATTCTCAGTATTGAACACCGAAGGAGAGTCTCCCTTAATATTGGTCCATTCTCTTGTAGATTTGTCATCTCATCTTGATGTTTTCCTCTCAAATTGTTCAATCATGAGTAATTTCTCCCATATCTATCGGGTGCATTCAGAATTGTTTTTATTTCTTGATCCTCCGAAGGCCATCATTTTAGAAGATTCCTCGTTCTCAAATTTCAGCTTTCGTTCTCAAATTCTTCTCAATTGTTTTCTCTTCGTTCATCTCTCAATTATTTCGGTGCCTTGTGAAGTTTTCCATTAGGTGGATCGTGATCTCTTCGTTCCCATGTATCTTTGTTCAATCGTTGTATCCTCATTCGTTTGTGAATTCTAATCGGTGTTCTCGTTCAAGACCTCTTCAAGTTTGTGCTCTATCTATCTTTCCTATCATTTCCAAAAGGACAAGTGGTATGCCAAATCCGTTGTTTGTCATCAATTTAACTTGATGAAGGATAGGCATATCACAATTCTTATTCTTGTTTCATCCAAGTGATTTCAATCCTTATCCCAATTGGTCATCTTTATTTTCCGGAGTTCCTAGTTTTGCTCAAGTATCTTGTCCCGAAGCCTCATATAATTCATTGGAAGGACCCAATCTTGTTCTTTTCCAACCTTCAATTCTTTTCTATCATCCTTTCATTTCAGAGTTCTTTCGGAGGTTCTTCATTGTGGTTCATCAAGATTTCTTTCATTTTCAAGTGTTCTTCAAGATTCTTGTTGGAGGTGCTCAAGTGTTCCTTCTCTTGGATTTTAAGTTCAATTCCTTCTCCATTGTCTTTTGAGGTGGTAAATTCTTGATTATGAGGAGTCTCAAAGGAAAAAATTCAAGAATAAGATAAGTAAACCCATCATGTCTTTCTCGGAGTTATCTTGGGTTGGATTTCACCTAAAGCATTTCCTAAGCATTGTCGCTATCATGGTGTCATAAATGATTCAAGTTTCCTCCTTCTCTTCTTGGTGAAAGAAGTTTTTTATCTATTGTTGCTCTCAAGTAATCAGTTGTTTCTATTGTGGCAGGTTGTCACCTCATAATTTTGAGATGTGTTCCACAAGCCCATAACAAGCTATTCTTTTCACTATTGATCCTCCATCAAATCCATTCAACCTATGATTTTCAAAACCATTTGTGCTGGAAGTTGTCATTTTCTTCTTCGTTCTCTTCTGTCCAAAGATCTAGTTTCTATACTTTTCTTCCGGAGGCGTTGTCATGTTGTTCTCTTTCAACCATCATCTTGTTTTATCAAGTGCGTGTTATTTCCTTGCTTTTTCATTTAACCAGAGTGTTGTGTTATATGTTCAAGTTCTTTTCCTTCTTATCAAGTTTTGCCTCTCTTTCCTACCGAAGTGCTGCCGAAATTTCTTTGGAATTCTTGCTTGTCCCTGTGCCATTCTTCATCTCTTTCCAACCTTCAATGATCTTTGGTTTCACTTGTTTGTCAGAGAAGCAACTAAGTTTTACCTCTTCCTCTTGCTCTTTCTCTTCCCATTTTCATTCCTAGATCTCGGGACGAGATCCTCGTGTAGTGGAGGAGAGTTGTAACAGCCCGGGACCGACGCTCCAGAAGATTCCGCTTTTATTTCCGTTCTCGTCTATGTTTCGTGTGGTTGTCGAATTCATCATCGCATCATTCGCACCATCTGCATAGCATCGTCACTTGTTTTTGAAAACTTGCATCCGTTCGTAGTCGCCGGTTCTCTCTGTTCTTGTCGTTGCCCGTTTTGAGTCCAACCACACACGCACACGCCCACGACATTAAAAAAATATTGTTTTAAAAGTGCCTTTAAAATATTCTTGGATTGGGTTGAAAGTTGGCGTGCGGTCTTATTTTAGTGTAGATAGGCCGCCTGCCAAATTTCGTCGCATTCCGAGTTCGTTTGATACCCGTAGCAGTGCGGCCATCGGTTTATTCGTCGAACGTTTTTTGGTGTTTTAAACCTCTTGTCACGGGCTACCACCTTCCCTCTCATTTCAGCCAAGCCCTCTCCACGACCGCCGCGGCCCACCTAGCCTCCCCTCCGATTTCGGGCCGTGCGATCGATATCGAACGGTCCAAAAACAGTGCAAAACCCCCTCCCCTAGCTCCCAAACTGCTATTTAAACCCCCTAGCCTGCCTAATTGGAAACCCTAATCCCTCCTCGAATCCCGTGCCTAACCTACCACCAGCCGCCACCCAGCTGCCTGTCTCCCGCCTCCTCGCGCCAGGCCCGCCAGGCCCATGTAGGGGCCCTAGGAAGCCCATCTGGGGCCGAGGGGAGCCATCGTCGCCCGAGCAGAGGAGCTCCTCCCGAGCGCCTCCCATGGTGCCCGAACCACAGCCTCGCGCCCCGGCCGCCCCTGCTGGCCACCGGCGACCGCCGGACCTCGCCGCCCTCTCCTCCTCCCTTCCCTCTTCTTCTCCTTCCTCTCCCTCTCCCTCTCTCACCCTCGGTCCTCTCTCTTCCCGCAGGTCCCCGCTGCCATGGCCCCGCAGCTCACCACGGCCCGTCTCCTTCCAGATCCGGCGAGGGAGTGCCAGATCCAGTCGTCCCCGCCTCGTTCCTGGCCTCCTCGTCGACCCCGTCGCCGGAGTGCCCCGTCGTGGCCGCCTGCAAGTGCCGCCGCCGTCTCTTGCTCGGGATCGAGCGGGCGGGAGGACGAGAGTGATGCCAGCGCCGTTGACCGTGCCAGTGCCCTCGTGGGCCTCGCCCCGCCTCGGCCCAGCCGCCAGATCCGCCGGCCTAGTTCCCTCCTCTAGCCAGCCCATGAGGCCCCAGGCTGAGCTATCTCCCGCCCCGTGCACCATTTAGTATCCTATGCCTAAGCACTATTTCGGCCCGTAGCCAGTTCCGGCCCAACGTGTTTTTTTCCTGCTACGCTTTTCTAATAAGCCTGGGAATTTCAGAATTGCAGAATAACCCATGTTTTTAAATTATTAATAACTTTTCAACCGTACGTCGGATTAAAGTGTTTTATATATGAAAAATGCTTAGAAAAACGTGTAGATTAACTATATGCCATTTTCATCCTTGCCAAAAGTACTTAAACTTGTTGTTTGCATGATTCGCATAAATGCCATATTTTGCATTGCACATATATATTTTACCGTGCATCAAATTAATCAATCCCTACATGAAATAAATGTGTGAATTACTATTATTGCATTTTCATGCATGCTAATAATATTGGTGTGATTGTTCCATTTAAATGCATGAATTGCACGTTAATCGGTTTATGTCATAACTTGCATAATTAAATGTGACATATTTTCCTACTTGAACCTATCATATTATATATGTTTCCGGGGTATAAAAAAATCCATATAATTTATCTGTGCATTTAGTTTTGTCATTTGAGCATTTTTGTGTGCATGTCATTTTTGCAGTGATGCCCTTTTGTCTATTTCGTGTGATTTAATCCATGCATGATATGAAATAATTTTGAACATCAGATATGCCCTGTAATATGTGCACTAGCACCTGGTCTTTTTGCTTGCCATAGAAGTGCATGTTTAGGTGTTGTTTTCTTGTTGTCTACATGCTATCAAAATTGTGCTGTTTTGGGATGCTAAAATATTTCTAAGTCTGGAATTTGTAACGTTTTGTTGTTGTCTTGCCATGTGTTTTGCTAGTGATCTAGAACCCGTTTGGGGTAGGTGTAGTGAATTTATTTGTAGCTTATAATGTCTAATACCATGTTGTTAATTTTCATGCCACAATATGACCTGTAACATATAGTTTTACTGCTGTCAATATGTCTTCGTGATAAAAACTGCACTGTCAAAAACTGGGTTATTTTCACTAAGTTTGAAAACTGCTTAGTTCAATATGCCATGTTGTGAGCTCCCTACCATGTGATCCATGCCTCTTTTGAGTATGATATGTGAAGATGAAAAGAAGTGTGTGTTGTATGCTACTGCCCCATACTATAAGTTGTTCCTGACCTCATTTAAGATGCCTAGATAGTGTAGTTACTTATGCATCACCTCTTGCCATGCCTAATAACATTTAACATTGATGTGTACCTAAACGGGAATGAACTAAATAATTCGAACATGGAGTTTTGTCAATATGCAACTCGTTGCATATTGAACTTCACTTAATGTGTAGTAGTTGTTTGTTGTTCTTGCCATGTCATGCCTTGCATATTAAACCGAACATGCATCATATTTTTTGTGCATCATGTCATGCATATGTTGTGGTGTATCTTGGGTTGATTGTTTGTTTCGGATTGCTTCTTCTCGATGGAGTTCCGAAAGCGTTTGGAATGTGAGGATTCGTTCGACTACATTGGCTCGTCTTCTTCATGGACTCGTTCTTCTTTCAAGAGGGATATCAGGCAAGATGACACATTTTCCTGGATACCACTACTATCATTGCCATGCTAGATGTCTCATTTTTTCTATCGCTATGTCATGCGACCTATCACTTGTTTGTCAAGCCTCCCAACATTGCCATGAAAAGCCTCTAACCTCCACCTCCCAGCAAACCTTTGTTTGGCTATGTTACCACTTCCTCAGCCCTTCTTATAGCGTTCTAGATGCAGGTGCAATTGCTTGCATGTGACAACATGGACATTCTTTTGTTATCACAATATTATTGCTATTTAATTTAATGCACTTATACACTTGGTAAAGGGTGGAAGGCTTGGCCTTTTGCTCGGTGTTTTGTTCCACTCTTGCCACCCTAGTTACTTGTGAACCGGTGTTATGTTCCATAATTGAGCGCTCCTAACATGCCCGGGGTTGTTATGGGGACCCCTTGATTTTCATGTTAGGATAAAGCTTGTTTGGCAAGGCCGAACATTGGTACTACATTTGTCTAATAATTAATAAAAAATTCATATGGACCCGTCGGCACCTACGGATAATTTAATCAACCCCCGGGCCAGTTCTCCTCATGAGTGTTGGTCCAAAATAGAGCACTGTGCGGGGCCAACCCGAGGCAACTCGGGAGATTTCTATCAGGCCACTGTACGCGTAGCTCATCTGCCGTGCCCTGAGAACAAGATACGCGGCTCCTATCAGGATTGTCGGCACGTCGGGAGGCCTTGCTGGATTTGTTTTACATTTCTCGAACGTCTTGAGTGAGTAACTCTGATCTTCTTTGGGCTATCTTGAGGTGTCGGATTTCCTTTGGAATTGCCTAGGATGATCACGAGATCGGTGGTCGAGGTTATTCCCGCTGCGTGTGGTTAATTTGTGATGGATGAGTTGGAGCACCCTTGCAGGGTTAAATCTTTTCGCAAAGCCATGCCCGTAGTTATGTGGCGAACTTGGATACTTTCTTTAACACCCGGTCATAGCAAACTTGAAGTAAACTCTAATAAAATACACCAACTGTGTGCGTAACCGTGACTCTCTCTTCTCGTGAGTCCTTATCCGAGAGAGAACATGGTGGGGTTCTAATTGACGTAAGTAGGTGTTCATGATCAGTTAGTAATCATTACTAGTTCACGTCCGTTATGTGTAGACCACCATACTTTACTTTCTGTACTCGTAAGTTAGCCACTCAAATAAATGCTTAGTCGCTTGCTACAGCCTCACCACTTAACCATACCTCACCCTTTAAGCTTTAATAGTCTTGATACCCTTGGAAATGAGATTGCTGAGTCCCCCATGGCTCACAGATTACTACAACAATAGTTGCAGGTACATGTAATGCGGTGCTTTCACGTGAGAGCGATGCTTGATTTGGTTTGGAGTTCTTCTGCTTCTTCTTCATCAATCTAGGATGGGTTCCAGGCGGCAACCTAGGATAGCAAGGGTGGATGTCATTTTGTTGTGTGTTTTCGTTCGTAGTCGGACCTTGCTATTTTGTATGATGTTTGAGTATTTTGTTGTATTGATGTGATCTTGATGTAGCTTGTGGTGAGTGTAAGCCAATTCCATATACTCATCTCTTCTGAACATGTACTTGTAATGATATCCATTCTTGCAACACGACGAGATGCGCTTCTATCCCTGTCAAGGCCCTCGTGTCGAAATAAGGATAGGACCGCATCTTGGGCGTGACAGTTCATTACCAAATTGAGTTTCAGCATCAGAAATAGAGACGCCATTATTATTAGGCAGTTTTTCTATCTCAGATTCAATAGAGGTATGCAAAGTCCTATCATTTTTCTTTTTCTTTTTCTTTTTAGAAGGACTAGGTGAATCAGCATTAATTCCTTGAGAGTCTTGTTCAATTCTTTTAGGATGACCTTCACGATAAGGAGGTTCCTGGGTCATTCTACCTCCCCTAGAAACTACTCTAATAGCATGATCATTCATATTATTATTCATTTCATTAAGCAATTCTCTTTGAGATTTAGCTAGTTGTTCTGACTGAGTTTGAACCATAGAGGCATGTTTTCCTACACCTCTAACATCATTACTGATTGTAAATAACAAGTCACTCAAGCGAGCAATCATATCAGAATTATGTTTCAATTGTTTCAGATCATTTGCATTGAAGTGATCTTGTTTCCTAATGTAATTATCAAATGCATATATGCGCTGACTAGGATGTTTATTGTAAGGAATGTCACATTCATCAAACTTTAATAACTAATTTACCTCTACCACCTGTGGAGGTGGGGGTGTGTCAAGGCCATGTATTTCTTCAATAGGTGGTAAATTTTTAACATCCTCAACTTTAATACCTTTTTCCTTCATACATTTCTTTGCCTCTTGCATATCTTTAGGACTGAGAAATGGGATACCCCTCTTCTTCGGAGTGGGTTCAAGTGGTGTCTTGGGGGGAGTCCAATCATCATAATTCTGGAATATATTATTTAGTAGTTCCTCAGCTTGTTTAACGGTTTGTTCCCTAAAAACACAACCAACACAACTATCTAGGAAGTCCCTAGAAGCATCAGTTAGTCCATTATAGAAGATATCAAGTATTTCATTTTTCTTAAGAGGATGATCAGGCAAAGCATTAAGTAGTTGGAGAAGCCTTGCCCAAGCTTGTGGGAGACTCTCTTCTTCAATTTTCACAAAGTTAAATATTTCCTTGAAGAGAGCTTATTTCTTATGAGAAGGAAAATATTTTTCAGAAAATTAGTAAATCATATCCTGGGGACTACACACACAACCAGGAGGGAGAGTATTATACCATATATTAGCACCAACCTTTAATGAGAACGGAAATAATTTGGGAATATAGTAGTAGTGAATCTTGTCATCATGAACAAAAAGGGTGGCTATATCATTCAACTTAGTAAGATGTGCCACTACAGATTCAGTTTCATATCCAGGGAAAGGATCAGATTCAACCAAAGTAATTAACTCTGGGTCGACAGAGAATTCATATTCCTTATCGGTAACAAAGATAGGTGAAGTACCAAACTTAGGATCACATTTCATTCTAGCATCCAAAGTCTTTTCTTTATACTTGCATAGTAATTTCTTAAAATCATTTCTATCCTTACAAGCAAGAATGTCTCTAGCTACTTGCCCATCCATAACATAACCGTCAGGTATCTTAGGCATTTCAAACCTAGTTGAGATAGGTCTAATCGGTGTTTCATAATTATCAGTTCCAAAGACTTCATCAGTTTCAGTAGTTTCATCAGTTTCAATAATTTCATTCTCTTTAGCTCTAGGAATTTGTTCATCAAGAAATTCACCTAGTGGCACAATATCATCAAGCAAGGTACTAGCATCATCATAAGCATCATTCATTGCAGAAGTAGGATCATCAATAACTTGTGACATATTAGGATTAATATCATGTGGTGGTCTTGCAAATCTACTCATAACAGAAGGTGAATCAAGTGCAGAGTGTGATGGCAAATCCGTACCTCTGCTCGTCTTAGAGGGAATGATCTTGGTTCTTGTATCCTTCAGATTCTTCATAGTGATAAATTGATATAAATCACAAGTGACTCAGAAAATATAGCTATGCTCCCCGGTAACGATGCCAGAAAAAGTTCTTGATGATCCATAAGTATAGGAGATCGCAATAGTTTTTGAGGGTAGAGTATTCAACCCAAATTTACAAATTCGACACAAGGGGAGCCAAACAATATTTGAGAGTATTAGCAGTTGAGTTGTCAATTCAACCACACCTGGAGATTAAATATCTACAACAAAGTGATCAGTAGCATAGTAATATGATAGTTTAATTGTAGTGGTGACAGTAGCAGTAGAGGCAATAGTAGGAGTAATAGTTTTGTAGCAAGTGCAACAGTGACAGCAGCAATAGTAACTTAGCAAGAACAATAAGTGAAAAACCCATAGGTGAAAGCACAACATGCTCCCTTGGTGGTTTTGATAATTCATGACAACATACATTGTCTCTTGGACTAACACCTCTATCTAGTGTATTTCAGATAATAGTCCATGGAGAGTTGAGTTGGCAAAAGGATTGTGGAGATTGTGGAACTACCCCAAGATTCAAGGAAATAGGTTGGACAAGCTTCAAGAAAGAGGAATCTACATTTTACATTTGTGAGAAATCACTTTGAGTCCATAGGAAAGCCAATACTATTAAAAGGGGGTAAAGTTTTGATGATGAACAATATGCTCAAACGTGCACAAGTGATAGTCACCAAAACATCCACAAACTCTCCCACCAAAGTCTGTCCAAAGCCAAATATGAAAAATTGGTGCAACCAACATTCCTATCCCGGTGCCACCAATTCCAAACCCTAGACAGACTCAGCCAAACCCTAACACTTCGGTGCAGCCGACACTGCTTTCGGTGCCACCGAGTTGGGTTGCCAACTTTCTGTTACACATGTTCGGTGCGTCTGAAAATGGTGAATCGGCGTCTTCGAGTTTGGCAAATCTGACCGTTGGTCACCTTGTCGGTACAACCGAGATTCATACATCGGTCCCCTCGAGATTCAAAAGTCGCCACTTTTGGTCACTTCGGTACCACCGAGATTTACACATTGGTGTCACCGAGTTGGGCATTTTGTGTGTAACAGTTGGATTTTTGGGGATGCCTATATATACCCCTTCACCACCACCCACTCGATAGAGAAGCACTCAGACCTATTTCATGCCTATTCTACTCAGTTTTCTGAGAGAGAACCACCTACCCTTGTGTTGAGGTCAAGATCTTCCACTCCAACCATATGGATCTTGATTTCTAGCCTCCCCAAGTTGCTTTCCACCAATTCCATCTCTTCTACCAAGCCAAATCTATGAGAGAGTGATTGTGTCTTAAGGATCTATCATCTTGAAGCACAAGAGCAAGGAGTTCATTGTCATTACCGAGCCTATTACCTTTTGGAGGGTGGTGCCTCCTAGATTGGTTAGGTGTCGCTTGGGATCCACCTACTTCATGTTGTGGAGTGAACCAAGAAGTTTGTAAGGGCAAGGAGATCGCCTACTTTGTGAAGTTCTACCCATAGTGAGGCTAGTCCTTCGTGGATGGAAGCCATATGGAATAGTCCAGGTTGCTACTTCGTGGACTCTCATGACCGTTACCCTCCGTGGGTTGAAGACTCCATAAATGTGGATGTACGATAGCACCACCTATCGAAACCATGGGAAAAATCCTTGTGTCCCCTATTGCGTTTGATCTTCCTATCCCATCTCTTTACTTCTTGTGCAGTGTCTTTACTTTCCGCTACCATACGTGTAGACATGCATGTGTAGGGCTGTTAGACTTGCTAGACTTGCTAAAGTAGTTAAAATTTGCCAACCAATTAACCTGGGAAAAGGTTAGGTTTTAGATTTCCTACTATTAGTCTATTCACCCCTTCTCTAGACACCCGCTCTCGATCCTACAAGTGGTATCAAAGCTTTTGTCTCCATTGCTTCGGTTTAATCACCTTGGAGGAAGATGGATGTGTCTAGAGTAGAGAGTTTGAGTTGTAGAGTGCCCATTCTTGATGGAGAGTACTATAGTAAATGGAAGAATGCCATGATTGATCTAATTAATAGATTCCATTTGACAAAATATATTGAAAACCCTTATGTGCTCCCTATTGATGAATTGCATCCCACACACGAAGAGGAAATTAGCATGCTTGGTAACCTAAGAACTGTCAATCTTATTGTTAGAGGTTTACCAAGGTTCGTGCTTTCTCAATTGAAGAACTTTGTGTGTGCCTATACCTTATGGACTGATTTGGAGAAATGATATCCAAATCTTTCCTTAGGAAATCTTGATGAAATTCTTCATAAAACCATTGCTTTTCACAAAATGAAGCCTAGTGATCCAAACTTTGATAAATGCCTGTTTGAGCTCCGTGATCTTATGCTTGCTAAAGGAGATGTCACCACTATCAACAACATTATCTTTGAAGCCATTCACATTCATAAATTTGAACATTTTCATGATCACTATTCTAACAAATCTCTTGTTCTTTATGACGAGGATTTCCCACTTGATGATGATAATATGGAACACGGCTACTATGAAGAAGATGAGTTGTTCGACATCGAGCATGAGAAGATCATGAAGAATCTAAGCCTCATGGCAAACCTTAAGGATTACATGTCTGGAGGAAAAGAGTGGATTCTTAACAGCGGATGTACGGATCATATGGCTAGTGATAAAGACATGTTCCAAGAGATCACGCCTAATCAAGGTCCTCGACGGTACGTGACCTTTGGAGACAACTCTAAAGGTAAGGTACTTGGCCTTGGTAATGTTGCCATATCCCATGATAGCTCTATTCAAAATGTTATGCTTGTTGAATACCGTGGCTACAATCTTCTTTCCGTATCTAGGCTTACCGACTTCGGTTTCAATGTTTTATTCACGAAAGTAGATTGCCAAGTGTTTCATCAAGATAATCATAAAATGGTCTTTACCGGTTTCCGTCGAGGTGATCTATACATTGTTGATTTCACTAAAAGATCCAAGCCTCGCACTTGTTTAATTGTAAAATGTTCTAAAGGTTGGCTTTGGCATAGAAGACTTGGACATGTAGGCATGTGCAATCTAGATAAGCTAATCAAAGGTCATCATATACTTTGTGTTAAAGATGTTATCTTTGACAAAGATAGACTTTGTAGTGCTTGTCAAGCTGGAAAGCAAGTAGGTGGAAGTCATCCCGTTAAGAATATCATGACTACTGGGAGACCACTGGAGTTACTTCATATGGATCTTTTTGGTCCCAATGCTTACAAGAATCTCGGTGGAAATCCCTATGGTGTAGTTATAGTTGATGATTTTTCCAGATTTATGTGGGTATTCTTTCTTGATGATAAGTCGCAGATTCAAAAGATCTTCAAGAACTTTGCTCGCAAAGTGCAAAATTAGTTTGAAGTGAAGATCAAGAAGGTTTGGAGCAATAATGGATTGGAGTTCAAGAATACCCATGTGGATACCTTTCTTGATGAAGAAGGCATCTCACATGAGTTCTCGGCTATGTACACACCTCAACAAAATGGAGTTGTTGAGCGGAAGAACTGGACGCTCATTGATATGGCAAGAACGATGCTTGACGAATACAAGACGCCAAGACATTTTTGGGCAGAAGCCGTTGGAACAGCATGTCATGCCACAAACCGACTTTACTTGCACAAGATTCTCGGTAAAATGGCATACGAGCTACTCACCAGTAACAAACCCCAAGT
The DNA here is from genome assembly GCA_022496015.1 of Hordeum marinum. Taxonomy (NCBI): domain Eukaryota; kingdom Viridiplantae; phylum Streptophyta; class Magnoliopsida; order Poales; family Poaceae; genus Hordeum; species Hordeum marinum. Next base: position 430,366,299 of record CM039674.1, on the reverse strand, counting down.
CAGATACTTTCGAGTATTTGGCTCAAAGTGCTACATTCTTGATAAGCATCGTCGTACTAAATTTGCTCCTGAATCTCATGAAGGATTCCTACTTGGTTACGGATCGAACTCTCACACTTACTGTGTCTACAACAACTTCACTCGAAAATTTGAAGAGACGGTAGATGTGAAGTTTGATGAATCTAATGGTTCGCAAGTCGAACAATTGCCAAATGATGTAGGTGATAAGGATCCTTCAGAAGCCATTCTAGATCTACCCATCGGCAAGATTCGTCCCATGGAGGTGAAGGAAAGTACTTCATCAACTCAAGTGGAAGCCCCCACTTCACGTCAAGGTGAACCTCAACACGACATGAAGGCATCCACAAGCGGTACACGACGAGATGATGAAGAAGAGGAAGTGCATCATGAAGATCCACCACAACCACCTTCACCACCACCTCAAGGAAACGACACCTTCAACAACAACGAAGATGAACGAGATGAGGATGATGAAGAAGAAGCTCCACCATCCAACAATCGAAAGTTGACCCGAGTTCGACCTCAAGTGACCAAGAACCATCCCCTAAACCAAATCTTTGGTGATATACAAACAGGGAGAATCACTCGCTCTAAAACCCGTCTAGCTAACTTTTGTGAGCATTATTATTTCATCTCTAGAATTGATCCTTTAAAGGTAGAACAAGCTCTTGAAGACGTGGATTGGGTGAACGCTATGCATGAAGAGCTACACAACTTCGAGAGGAATGAAGTGTGGACATTCATGGAGTATCCCGAAGATGAGCACAAAATCATCGGAACCAAATGGGTGTTTCGGAACAAACAAGACAAAGACAGTCAAGTCATGCGCAACAAAGCTCGTCTCGTAGCCCAAGGATATATGCAAGTCGAAGGTATGGACTACGGTGAAACTTATGACCCCGTCACTAGACTTGAAGCTACCAGTATTCTTCTTGCTTATGCTAGTCACCATGATATCACGCTTTATCAAATGGACATCAAAAGTGCATTTTTGAATGGTGAAATTAAATAAGAAGTTTATGTTAAGCAACCACCTGGTTTTGTGAATCCTAAGAAACCTAATCATGTTTACAAGCTTAAGCAATCCCCTCGTGCTTGGTATAAATGTTTAACAAAGTTTCTCATCAAAAAAGGTTTTGAAATTGGTAAAATTGATGCAAACTTGTTCACTAAGAGAGTTAATGGAGATTATTTGTGTGCCAAATCTATGTGGATGATATTATATTTGGTTCCACTAACCCTCAATTTAGTGAAAGATTTGGAATGTTGATGTCCGAGAAGTATGAGATGTCTATGTTGTGTGAGCTGAAATTCTTTCTTGGATTGCAAATCAAGCAATCAAGAGAAGGAAATTTAATCTCTCAAACTAAGTATACCAAGGACTTGATCAAGAAATTCAACATGCAGGATTGCAAAGGTATGAGAACCCCTATGCCCACTAGTGGACATGTTGACCTTACCAGGGAGGATGAACCGGTTGATCAAAAGGTTTATCGATCTATGATTGGTTCATTGTTATATCTATGTGCATCTCGTCCTGATATTATGCTTAGTGTTTGCATGTGTGCTAGATATCAAGCTGCACCTAAAGAGTGTCATCTTTTGGCTATGAAACATATTGTGAGGTACTTGATACAAACACCAAACTTTGGCATTTGGTATCCCAAGGGATCTTCTTTTTATCTTGTTGGCTATTCCGATTTGGACTATGCCGGTGAAAAGGTTGATAGAAAATCCACCTCGGGTACTTGTCAATTTTTAGGTTGATCTCTTGTGTCTTGGTCCTCCAAGAAACAAAACTCGGTATCTCTATCTACTGCCGACGCTGAGTATATTGCTGCTGGATCTTGTTGTGCGCAATTACTATGGATGACACAAACGCTTAAGGATTATGGAATTTATGTTAAAAATGTTCCATTACTTTGTGACAATGAAAGTGCCATTAAAATTGGACATAATCCTGTGCAACATTCTCGAACCAAGCTTATTCAAGTTCGACATCATTTCATTCGTGATCATGTTGCCAAAGGAGATATCAATCTTAAGCATGTTCATACTAACAAACACGATATCTTTACCAAGCCACTTGATGAGAAAACATTTTGTCATTTGAGGAGTGAGTTGAACATCATTGATGCGTCAAACTTGAGCTAGACTCACTCGGTTGCAAGCAAGGGCATGAGCTTTCTTGTTATCTCCATGTTCCCGTAACTCGTTATCATATGCCATCAAATTATATGCTCCCTTGTATTGCATATAACCTTTTGTAAGTACTTGGAAGAATTTCATTCCACAAGATTGCCATCAACTCCAATCATAAGCAATCTTGTCGTTACCAAGTATCCACAACACCTCTTGATGATGGAGGGAAGAAGACAACAAAAACATATCCTTGATATATACTTGATCATAGTTGAAAAATCTTAAGTAGTATAATGTCAATTGGATATATCCATTGTTCTTCCTTGCATGACTAACCTTTGTAGGTGACTAGTGTACTAGAATAAGAAGGATTGCTCCAAATTCAAGATGATCTTCATCAACCTCGAGCATACTCAACAAGTTCACCTACGAGCAATGTCATTAACATCACTCAAAGGTATGTACTCATATCCTTGAAAAGGCTTTTCTCCAAGTCATGGGCTAAACTAACTCAAGTGATATGAAGACATCAAAATGCTTAATCGAAAAATGGTAACACCATTTCAAGCTTAAACGATGAGTATGACCTATGATCAAGTATTCTCACTTGGCTCCTAAGTCAATATACTCTAATATAGGTGACCTAGTCACCGCCCATCATTTAGTTAAGATTCTTACGTGGTTTGCTCTCTATTTGCATGATCTCTCGTAACCACTCAAATTTATCTATTTGATGTCCTTTGTAAAACTTCCGCATTTTTCTTTTTGAAACTATTTCGTTTGTCTGTGTGAAAACAAAAACTTGGTCTCTCATTCGGAGTCACCGATATAAATAACTCGGTTCTACTGAATTTGCAGATAAGCTGCACCACACAATCTCGGTACCATCGATTTATTTATCCTGGAGTCACCGATTTTCCTTGCTTTTGAAATATGTGTTTCTTTAATATTCTTTATTTGTTTCTGTTCTTGTGATATTCTTGTTCCTTCGATGACCCCTTCATTAAAAAAATTAAATATATATATGTAGCGACCCGACCTGGAAAGGTCAAGCCTTTGTGTGTTCTGTGCCATCCCTGGATCAGTATGCTGGCACACACAATACATCAATGTATATATATCAAAGTGCAATCACATGTAATTAACATAAAACTGATATATACCCTAAAATCTTAGTGGAAATAGTTAACGGGAGTGGAGTCGCAATAAACACCAATGACAGGTTGAGTGTAGACCGTAGCCCTGAATCGTACTCTCACTCGTCGAAGAAGAGTATCTGCAACATGAGACGTCGCAGCCGTGTAGGTCAGTACATTGAATGTACCGGCAAGATCACCATAGTAGAACAAAAGATAAAAACTATTCTATATGCAGTAAGGCTTTGTGGCTCTGTGTCCGAGTTTTTGCAAAAAAGCAGATTTTATTTCTTTTCCTACAACAAAGGAATATCAGGAATTTTCATTACAGAGTTACCTAACGTGACATGGTTCCGCCAACCAATGTCTAAATGCCCACAAGTATCACAAGTTGCCCACAATTAATTATCAGTCTAGTGTTGAGAGTTCAGAGATAGATCCAAGTCCAGAGGTTCAAATTGTCCGTAACCGGGGACACGGCTAATCGATTAGGTTTAACTCTGCAGAGTGTTGTGTACTTTACCCACAAGATCCGTTCCCTCCTGGTAAGTCCTCGCACTGCCGGGTGTTTGAGAACAGGCTGAATGAAACATGGTCTTTCAGAGTGTTTCCCTGACTACTGTCAGTGCCCATCCATTCCTAACGTCGACTACATCTCGTAGCACTGCCCAGCTAGAGTCACAACAAAGATCAACCAAGCCAGAGCCCATAATGACTTGTGGCTGCACAGGTAAGCTTCCGGGCATGAAGTATTCATCTGTCTCTTTGAGTCTGGGTGAAGCTTTCCGCAAGATGTCATGGCGCTTCTCCATGCATCCCGGCCATCCACTAGGTACTCCAGGGATGCCCAATCAACCATCCTTCACCCAGTAGTGTGTATTGAAAACTTGTTTCTCGAGTCTCGAATGTCTTGAGGTCTTGAAGATGCAGGACTTGAAGATGCCTTCATGAAGTTGTCGTCTTGACGTAGAGTCCTCCTTCTCACACCACTCACGAACACTCATACCAGACCCCGTCTACTTTAGCATAGCATAGAAATAACTAACGTTCCCGGGGCTTTAGTAACAAGTGGTGGATTCCTACCTCATGCATTCTACTCAACTACAAGAATTTTCAATAACACTACAGGAGGGATTTGTTGAATGATGTCACTACATGCAGTAAAACATAGGTATGAACAAAATGGTCAAAGTGAACTTGCCTGTACTGTTGATGAAGAAATAATATCGCTCTCAGAAATAACTTGATAGACTATTCGTCACTCTCCGATGCAAATATATATAATCAAACATTGCATTCATATAAGCAATCATACTAGCAATCAATACTAAAAATCAACAAGTAATACAAAACCAAACACAAAAGGGTTGTGATGAAGGAAATACTTAAGACAAAACTCAAAACAACAAAAGTTTCAGCAACACAACTAAGGTTGGTTTTCTCTACAATTAAATCCTATTTTCAAAAGTAAAAACACAAAACAAAAACAAAGTAAAATATTAAAAAAGTATTTTAGTAAATATTTTACTAGTAAAAGGATTACTTTTTGAAAAACAACTAAGAAAACAATACTCTAAACAACCTAAGTTTTTGCCTAACAAACTTAACAACAAGTAAAACAAATGAAATAAGAAAATAAGAAAAAAAAATTATAAAGCAACTAAGTTAACAGAAAGTAAAACTTATAAAACAATTTATAAAAATATTTTTAAATAAGAAGTCAAACTAGCAATGAAATCAATTTGCAAGTTACTATGAAACTAGAATTGATTTCATGCTAAGATATAATAAATAATATAAAAAATAAATTTGGTTGATGTACTATTGGTAACGAAAATAAAAGAAAACAACTAATATAAAAGAAAATAAATTAAAACAATTTAAAATAAAAGAAATATAAATAATCCGATAAGGAACTAAAACAGAATCTGTTTTGATGAAAAATACTAATTTAAGTTATTCTAAAAATTCCCAAGTTATACCTACTGTTAAATAAAGTCACTAGTGACAAGTAGCAAAAAGAATCAACTAAAAAAAATTAAAATCAAGATATTCAGAAAATAAGATTTGAATCAAATCTGTTTGAATTCAATTTTAAAATATTCAAATAGGGTCGAACTTGATATCTACAGAAATTAGAACAAATTTTTAACACAATGCAAAAAGAATCAAATTAAAAAACCTAAAAACATAAAAGATATAAGGGAAACAAAAACAGGACTAATTCTGTTTCGGATAATAAAACAGAAAATAAAATCCTAATCTAACGAACAGGGGTGCTACGTGGCGGCTTCTGATTGGCTGGAGGAGTGTGCGCGTGGGTGCTAACGAGCGGACGACCAATATTTAAAGAAAATGGTTCGGTCTAACTAACTAAACAAAAAACCGGCCGGTTCATTTAAATTAAACCGAAGGGGTACGGGGCTTCTAATCTGAGTCGTTCAAACAGATCGGACGGAGGGGAAAAGCTCACCGAGGTGGAGGTCAACTCCGGCGAGGTTCCGGGAAGGCAGGGGCTCGGTGGTGCACGTGGAGGTTGCTCCGGTGGTCGGGGACGGCGTCCGAGGGGTCCTGTTGACAGCGGCAGACCTCCGGCGTCCGTTGGTGGCGTCGGTTGGGGCTGGGGACCACACGGGCGAGCTCCTCGAGCCCCTGGAGCTTCAGCTGGAGGCGGAGCTCCGGCGTGGCGTCGGCACGGCGTTCCAGAGGGTCTCCGGCAAAGCCGAGGGCACCAGGCGATGGCGGCGAGTCTCCGGTGTTGATGGGCGGGGCCAGAGGAGCGTGGGGGTGACGGTGGTGAGTGGCACGTGCTCACAGAGCTTCGGTGGTGGCCGGAACTCCGGCGATGTGATGAGCGGCGCTCTGACGAGGGGAGCTCGGGGTCTGGGCTGCAAAATCGAACGAGGCCGAGCTCCTCTATTTATAGGAGAAGTCAGGAGGGTCGGGGAAGGAAAGGGGAGCGAGATCAGGGGAGGAGAGATCTCCGGCGAGGTCAGGGCGCGGGGAGGAAGACGAGCGTGGAGATGGCTCGGTCGGGCGGTGGGACCATGCGGTCAGTGAGAGAGAGAGAGGGCGCGGCATCGGTGGCCGGTTCGGAGGGGTTTCGGGGAGGGGTTAAAGGCAGGTGGGCCGATGGACTTTCCTAATAATAACATTTTTCCTTTTATTAAGTTTCAGAGCATTGAAATCTCATTAAGGCATTCAAAACCTTTCCAAAAATAAAGTTTTATATACCAAAATGATCAGGGAAATAAATGCCACTTAATGAACATTGTTTCACGGCCAAATTAAATACTTTTTTAAAAAATTATTTTCGGAAAATGCCTAAATTGGTTTTAATTCTTTTGCAATAATTTTTCAAATAACCCCCTGGGTTTTATGGTTCAAATACTTCACAAAATAACCCCTGGTGTGGAGTGTCATATTACTCCTCTCAAATTTTGGTCAAGGGGTTTGAATTCTTTCAAACTTCAAATTGGAAATTCAAATATGAAAGGAACTCCATATGAAATTCAAATCTTTTTATATTGAAGAAGTCATGCCATCTTCTCTCACTGATTTGAAATGTAAGAATTTGAATTCAAAGGCACATGGGAAAGTCATGTCATTCCCTCTCATTCAAAAGTTTTTTTTAAAAGTTTCAAATTTTACTCAATTTCCATCACTCAATCAAACAAACAATCATTCAAATATTAATTATAACATTCAAAAATTTGGGATGTTACAATATATATATATATATATTTAGGGGGAGAAGAAAAAACAAAACTTTGGGGGAGAAATTCTTTATTCAAGGATCCCTAGCTCCAAGGAGAAGAAAGCTAAAATTTATCAAAGGGAGAGAAGTTACATTCAATGATTCCCTTAGTATTTTCATGAACCCTACTTTCAATGACCCTTGTTCTCCAAGATCCCTTCCTAGTCAATGATCCCTCTCACTACTTCCAAGTTTAACCTTTTTGGTATTTTATGCCAAAGGGGGAGAATATCAAAGCTTCGTGCTAAAGGGGGAGTTACATGCTTATGCAAAGGGGGAGAGGGAAATATCAAAAGTTCACACTTATATAAACAAGGGGAGAACAACAATGTAGGGGGAGAAAACTACTTTTGGAGAAAAGTCTCAAGTGAACAAAGGATACCTTTTCTTACCCTATCCAACCCCAATATCTACATGCTGAGATTCGGGGGGAGAGGATGTACTACCATTTTCATTTCTAAGGGGAGAAAAGATATAGTAGATTCATTCTAAAGGAGGAGACATATCAATCTTAATGATTATCATACTTTATAGTTTCTCCATATCTTGGTATTCTTTGAGTTTTATTGCTTTTGTGTAGTAGAATACTCTTGTGTTTTCTAACATTGTTTTCTCAAGTGTGTCTCTACTACTAGAATGCTCAAGAACTCAAGGTAAGTATATGCATCATATCTTTGATCAATATGATCTCTTGCTACTTGCACATATTTTTTTGCAAGAGTGATGTCTTGATCAAGGATATACATTTCATTCACATATATTGATGCATATAGCCAAGATACACATGACTCCTTATATCCCTTTCATCCATATGTGTGTCCATGCATTCCAAAGCAACTATCCTTTGAAGGACTGCACACATTTAGGGGGAGCAAATCTAGGTCATGAGTTTCTCAAAGTCTTCATTGCATCCATGCATATCTTTAATTAAAGCTTTGATTGTATTTTGTTGTCAATTACCAAAAAAGGGGAGATTGAAAGCACAACATGCTCCCTTGGTGGTTTTGATAATTCATGACAACATACATTGTCTCTTGGACTAACACCTCTATCTAGTGTATTTCAGATAATAGTCCATGGAGAGTTGAGTTGGCAAAAGGATTGTGGAAATTGTGGAACTACCCCAAGATGCAAGGAAATAGGTTGGCCAAGCTTCAAGCAAGAGGACTCTACATTTTACATTTGTGAGAAATCACTTTGAGTCCATAGGAAAGCCAATACTATTAAAAGGGGGTAAAGTTTTGATGATGAATAATATGCTCAAACGTGCACAAGTGATAGTCACCAAAACATCCACAAACTCTCCCACCAAAGTCCAAAGCCAAATATGCAAAATCGGTGCAACCAACATTCCTATCCCGATGCCACCGATTCCAAACCCTAGACAGACTCAGCCAAACCCTAACACTTCGGTGTAGCTGACACTGCTTTCTGTGCCACCGAGTTGGGTTGCCAACTTTCTGTTCAGCAAGTTCACATTTTCGGTCCTTCTGAAAATGGTGAATCGGCGTCTTCGAGTTTGGCAAATCTAACCGTTGGTCACCTTGTCGGTGCAACCGAGATTCATATATCGGTCCCCACGAGATTCAAAAGTCGCCACTTTTGGTCACTTCGGTACTACTGAGATTTACACATCGGTGTCACCGAGTTGGTCATTTTGTGTGTAACGGTTGGATTTTTGGGGATGCCTATATATACCCCTTCACCACCACCCACTCGAAAGAGAAGCACTCAGACCTATTCCATACCTATCCTACTGAGTTTTCTCAGAGAGAACCACCTACCCTTGTGTTGAGGTCAAGATCTTCCACTCCAACCATATGGATCTTGATTTCTAGCCTCCCCTAGTTTCTTCCACCAATCCCATCTCTTCTACCAAGCCAACTCTGTGAGAGAGTGATTGTGTGTTGAGGATTCTATCATCTTGAAGCACAAGAGCAAGGAGTTCATCGTCATTATCGAGCCTATTACCTTTTGGAGGGTGGTGCCTCCTAGATTGGTTAGATATCGCTTGGGATCCTCCTACTTCGTATTGTGGAGTGAACCAAGAAGTTTGTAAGGGCAAGGAGATCGCCTACTTCATGAAGTTCTACCCATACTGAGGCTAGTCCTTCATGGACGTAAGCCATATGGAATAGTCAAGGTTGCTACTTCGTGGACCCTTATGGGTGGAGCCCTTCGTGGACTCTCGCGACCGTTACCCTCCGTGGGTTGAAGACTCCATAAACGCGGACGTACGATAGCACCACCTATCAGTACCATGGGAAAAATCCTTGCATCTCCTATTGTGTTTGATCTTCCTATCCCATCTCTTTACTTCATGTGTAGTGTCTTTACTTTCCGCTGCCATACTTGTAGACATGCATGTGTAGGGTTGTTAGACTTGCTAAAATAGTTAAAATCTGCCAACCAATTAACTTGGGAAAAGGTTAGGTTTTAGATTTCCTGCTAGTAGTCTATTCATCCCCCCCCTCTAGACACCTCACTCTCGATCCTATAGTAGGCACTGGATCGGTGTATTCATTGGATGATATTCATCATATAACATCGATAACCTAGGGCGATACTATACTAGCTCCAGTTCGTCAATGTAATGTACGCATGTATTCCGTAAATAGTCATACATGCTTATGTAAAATAACCTTCATGACATCTTTTGTCCTACCCTCCTGTGGCAGCGGAGTCCATAATGAAACTAAGGGATATTAGGGCCTCCTTTTAATAGAGAACCGGAACAAAGCATTAACACATAGTGAATACATGAACTCCTCAAAGTACGGTCCTGACCAGAAAGTATCCTGACTATTGTCACCCCGGGATTACAGATCATAACACGTAATAGGTGCATAAGACTAGGCAAGATCGGATCAAGAACATAGATATAATGGTGATAACATAAACGGTTCATACCTGAAATCATGGCACTCGGGCCCTAGTGACAAGCATTAATCTTGGCAAAGTAATAGAAACATCAATCTCAGAACATAGTGGATACTAGGGATCAAGCCCTAACAAAACTAACTCGATTACGTGATAAATCTCATCCAACTCCTCATCGACCAGGAAGCCTATGAAGGAATTACTCACTCCCGGTGGGGAGCATCATGGAATTGGCGATCAAGGAGGGTTGATGAGGACGATGACCGAAGATTCCCCTCTCCGGAGCCCCAAACGGGCTCAAGATCTGGCCTCCCGATGAAGAACAGGAGGTGGTGGAAGCTCCATATCATAAAACGCGATGAAACTTTCCCTCTGATTTTTTCTCCGAAAATAGGAATTTATAGTGCGAGAATTAGGGTTATTGGGGCCACGAGGTGGGCAACCCACCAGTTCACGCCTGGGGGGCTGGCGTGCCCTGGTGTATCGTGCCCAGCCAGTCCCCCTCCTCCGGTGGTTTTTGGCTCCAATATATTTTTATTTATTCTGAAATAAATCTTCAAAAAGTTTCATTCGATTACAAGAACTTTTGTTTTAGCAGAAAAACAACACCATGGTAGTTCTCCTGAAAACAACGTCAATCGGGGTTAGTTTCATTCAAATCATGCAAATTAGAGTCCAAACCAAGAGCAAAAGTGTTAGGAAAAGTAGATACGATGGAGACGTATCAACTATACAAACCAGAGGGTTTTAGTCCGTAGGGTAAGTTAAGCTCATTACTCTTAGGGTTTATACCACATCATACGATCTAAAGGTAGATCAACTCTATACTCGATACCCCACATTCAGTACAATCAAAGCAGGACGTAAGGTTTTACCTCCATCAAGAGGGCCCGAACCTAGGTAAATACCATCTCCCTTGTCTCTTGTAACCCATCAATCCAAGATTCACAGTTTGGAACCCCCTACCCGAGATCTGCCGGTTTTGACACCGACATTGTTGCTTTCATTGAGAGTTCCACCGTGGGATCGCCAAAAGGATTGATGGCTCACTTGATCTTCAACATCGGAATATGTAACGGGGACGTCTTTGTCCCCGGACAAATTTTCACGTTTGGCAGCACCATCCTGCACGATGTCCTGATTGACCGCTTGGGGCAGATCGGAAGCTTCACCCCGGGTCAGGGGTTCAGGTTCGGCAACCTAGAGTTCGTCACCGACTCCCGGAGAGATCTCGTTTTAACCAAGCTGGTTGCTCCTCCTAGAGAGCACTTGAGCACTAGCACCACAACCTCAACAATGGAAGACCACGAACCGGAGGCGCCCTCCACCTCGGGTCCGGCACCCAGTCCTGATCCGATCAACGCACCTAGTTCCCAACTTGTCGAGTTGTGCCTGGGCTTGGCTTTGAAAACCATGGGAGTACTGAAGCTATAGATTAACTCCACGAATGCCCTTATATCTCATCCTTGAATGAACTACTGGGACAAATTCGGACGATGGGCGTGAGTAGCGACCAATCCTCCCTATACAACCATATTGGCCTTAAGCCCGATGATAGAGAAATTTATGTCCCGCCTATTACACATCTCGTAGACACCGTCAAAAATCCATTGAAAGGCTCATATTCCTACCATTCGGAACTGAGAACGGTCTATGTTTGGGTCTCTGATGACCCCAATTTCCCACATAGTATGGAATCTAGGCTTGGACCCATAGACAATCCAGAAATAATGCCCGATTCGGCGCTCAGATATGGAACGGGACGAGAGAGTCCGGAGCACGATTCATATGTCAAACCCAAAGATCCGGCCGTTGCAGCAACACAGGACTCAACCTGCACGTCCCTCGACCCTCGGCCTATCTAAATAAGGAATTTCGTCCCACCCACCGGCCATATCGCATACTCTCCGACCAATTCGAGGAAGCCTGACATATGGGATTTGATGTACATCACACAACACCTGAGGAAATAGTCCACCATTACTGGGCTCGATTCCACCTCAAGAAGAATAACTTAATGGGCCATGATGATCAACAAATCATAGCGGCCTTCCGGCATAACTGACGGGACAATGGGATACTAAATGCCCTTGTCTGTCGCACATCTGCAACTTCTTCGAACTATCAAACCTGGTGTCGGTGTCAAAACCGGTGGATCTCGGGTAGGAGTCCTGAGCTGTGGACCTGGGATTGCTGGGTAACAGTGGACGAAGGAGACTATGTGTACCCATGTTTGGGCCCTCTTGAGGAGGTAAAACCCTATGTCCTGGTTGATTGTATTGATGTGAATGAGGATTACAGAGTTGATCGACCTCGAGATCGAATGAGCTAAAATCCTAGATGAGTCAACTTGCCTCTACGAACTAAACCCTATGGTTTATATGGACACTAGGGGTTCCTAGGGTTACACACGACCTGCTTACAACCGGGGATAGATACGCCAATCTTATCTTGAACACTTGGAAGACATGCCAAGTCTTTGGAGCTTTCCTTCTTGAACACGGTGTCGCCACATAGTCCGGCCTTCCCATAATAGCCATAGAGCGGCCCACCAAGACGGCCCATGAGAGATGAGCTGACGGCCTCGGGACCCTTAGTCCCGAACTCCCTCACTAGCCCCCGAACTAACCTCCAATGTCGAGTTCATGACATCTAGTAGTTGCACACATCCAAAGTCTCTGGCTTGCGAGGTGAGTTCGTTTCTCACAATCTTTCTAACGAAAGGTCATGACAGGCCATGACCACACAGCCAAAAACTCGATTCGCGGTTCGCGGCCGCTTTTCCATCGGCACGTGTCATCAATGTGAAGATCGTGCTCAGTTTTTTGTGGGATACAAACAATGATTTGGATTATCCCACGTGCTCATAATGGCATGATCGTTTCGGGAAGTGACAAGGCATGCAATGCAGTAAAGGGGCCCTTTGTATTACGGCATCCCATAAAAGGAAGAAAATCCCCAAAGCCTCCACACGCATCCCAGATTCAATCTCTCCTCTCCCCAAGCTCCAAGCGCCCAGATCCATTTCTTCTCCCGTCCTCTCCAAGCCGCTCTTCCCAAGCTCAACCATGGACGTCTTGGGTTCCCAGGCCAAGTGGGGAGGACTCCTGCATCATCGACGATGACATTCGGGAGTTGAATCTCGCCGGTTACCTTCTCCCAATATCGTCCAATGTGCTCCAGATCCAAGCCAAGTATTGCCCACACCACAGTCGAGCGAGAGGGTGGTATTCATTCCCCACTTCATCCGTTGACTAGGCTTTCCACTTCACCCCTTCATCAGAGGGTTAATGTTCTTCTATGGGTTAGACTTTCATGATCTTCCCCCGAACTCGTTCATGCATATCTCGGCCTTCAACATCATTTGTGAGGCCTTCCTGTGGGTCCATCCACACTTTGGCCTATGGCTAAATATTTTCAACGTCAAGCCAAAGACAGTCAGTGGTCGACACGCCGATTGCAGAGGGGAGGTGATCAGCAAACTTCTGCGGGTCGAGTGGTCGGAAGGTACCTTCATCGACACTGTCAAGGTTTGGCAGAAAGAATTGTTATACATCACTGAACCACGAGGTGCAGACTGGACGGCACCCTCCGAGTTCATATACATACCCCCGCGAGGCTACCCTTGTGGGTCAAGAAAGGCATCCCCTGGGGATCGGTCATGGAGGTGAAGTCATTGCATAAGCACATCTCGCAGATGGTAGAGGCAAAAATCGAGCTGACCAACGCGGTCCAAATCAAACTCCGCCAACTCCTCCTCCCTTGTCAGCCCAGGGACACTCCAATGTGGTCCTACAAGCTCGACAACCCTGCCACCATGCACCAATTTTATCACACAACCCAGGGGAAGTTGTCGAAGGTGTTGTTCAAGCCCCAGCACGAGTGGCCGACTTAGGAGGAAGACATCGGCCTAGAAGCTAAAACCCCTCCTACAAAGGTATGACAAAGCTTCTATTTTTATTCCCGACCTCTGCCTTTCACTAAGGAACTTAACCCCTTCTTCCTTGTCTTCATAGAGATGGCTAGAAGAGGTTATGAAGATTAGTGGCCCAGCCCCCATGCCCGAAGACCCCAGGTCGGCCCTGTTGACGATGATGATGGTCGTGGAGCCATACTCGGTGCCAAAGAAGAAGGAGAAGAATAAGAAAGGCAAGAATAAAGAGGTCCGTGAGTCCCTTCGCCCAAGAGGTCCTCCGGATACTAAGTCCGGGGAGACCCAGGCCTCTTCCGCTCACGAGGAAGAGTGCATAGAGGGCAAGGGGGTTGATTCCCCCCAAACAAGGAAGAGGGCGGTGTCGGACGATGATGAGGAGGATCTACCTCCTCCCGCCCTAAAGAGGCCCTTTAGGACCAAAGTGGTCCTGCCCAATGATAACCCTGATTCTGATGAGCAGTCTGAGTCTTTCGAAAGGGTTCCCCGAAGGAACCCGAGGGTCAAGCCCGCAACCCAGAGGTACTTAACCCGAACACCTTCTGGTATATTCCTACTGAGTTTTGTTACTAACCTGATGAACGCCCTCCATATTGCAGCCCAGCACGTGATCTCCCAGCCGATCTGGTCTCGGAGGGGATTGTCTGCCCGCCGAGCTAGTGGAGAGCGGTACTGAATCATGCATCACTCCCCCTCAGGCCGCTAAGGAGGTTGTGGAGGTTTTATCCCGCCAGAACCCTCCTAGGCCGAAGACTGGGGGCGATGAGGTTATGGTTGAGGTTCATACCTCGGCCACCGAAGACCAGGAGGCCGAAACCCTCCCGGCAAGCAAAGAGGGGGGCATGATTCATCTTAGCTCCCTCCAAAGACGGCTCCAGAGACCTCTATGCCTCCAACGTCGTCAATCCTGCCTTCCCAAAAAAGGAGGGCAGAAGTGCCACCGCCGGTGCCACCCGTGACAGAGTTGATCGCATCTGGGTGGCCAGGCTTAATGAAGGAGGCTTTGTCTAGCTCCTCCATCGCCGAAGATCACTGCACCCTTATGGGTGCAGTTTTGCAAGGCATTCAGTCAATTGATAGCAGACTGAAGGAGGCCTTCAACGGTCTCTTGGCGGGCTTCAAGGTAAGCTATGTAATATTCTTTTCACAAGAAGAAATTTATTTGTAAGGTTATGCATTCCTTATGGTATAGTAGCCCTTGAGCCGTGGGTGAGTTTGAAAAACTCGCCCAGGGGTCAAAGAATCTAAAATCACAAATAAATGCAAAAGCAATTCGTGGCCCCCAAAATTCTAACAGTTTCGGAGATGAGTTAGCGGAGGGTATAAAACCATCAACTCGGGAGTTTGTTTCACATAAGTTATTTCGTAGGCCTCGTCGTCAGCGGTGGCCACCAACGTCGTGGAACAAGCCAAGCTGAATCAAAAGATAAAGAGCTCCGATGAGGAGCTTGACCGCCTGAACAAACGGTTGGCAAAATGCAAAGTAAGTTTGAATTATAATGCTTGGACCCTTGTTTTCCTTATTAATTGTGGTTTTCGGGCTTTTGTTCCTGAGATCTGGCTTCCCATTATGTCTACAGCCATAAATGCAGAGGTTGAAAACCTCAAGGCTGAGATGAAGAAGGCCAAGCAGGAGGCCGCAGACCAGAAGATGGTGGCCGAACGAGCGGCTGCCGAACTGAGCTTGCTGAAGATCGATAGCGACAAGCATGAAGCTCGAGTGGCCGAGGTGCAGTAGGAGCTCGAGGATGCCAGCACTAAGTGTGAGGCCCTTGAGCAAAATACTAAGGACCAAGCGGCCGAGCTATCATCGCTGTCCTCCGAGCTCAAAGAGGAGTGCGTAGATAGGTTGTTCTTTGAAGAAGAACTTTGCCAAGTCAGGATGATTGCGGATGGTAAGCCGTACTTACTGCAATGTGGCTTTGGTGGTAACAGATTTGCCTTGCTCACACTAGTGTGGCATTCCTCAAGCGCCTTTATGGATCTCCCGAGGAGTGTAGCGGATGCGGCTAGGCACTTTGCCACGCGAGATGGGGATGTTGAACCAAGACTGTTCTGGCCGCAATTTCAAAACCTCAAGTCTCGTCCCCTTCTCAGCTATCAAATGAAGCATATAATTAATTTGCATAGGATGGCAGAGCCAGCCATGAAGGATCTCTGCGTCTGGCCATGGCCTGCGGGGCCACTGCCGAGCTTTGCGTCGCTGCGTCGCGGATTGAGGTCCTGAAGCCCTCCTTATGCATTGAGGGAGCTCGGATGGCCTTTGCAAGGACCATGGTGCATTGGCCAAGGGTGAAGCCATTAGAGATGGCTACCGCACCCCCACCTCCTGGGAAGGAGCGTAGGCGCCCCGAGCTTTACTTCCCCGCCGCGATGGAGGGTGCTCGGGTGATAGAGACCCGATGCTCCAAAGATCTAATTTGTGAGTGAGCGCACTATTGTGTGTCATTTGACTATTTCGCTTTATAATGTATGTGCCCAATCTATCATACTTTTTATTATTTTGACTCATGTGCGGCCATTTGAACTAAAAGTTGCCAGTTGTCGGCTTCAGCCGCCATGTAGATACTACAAGAGGTGTTTTGACCTCGGCATTCTGATACTTAGTCGATATATCAGTGCTTGGAGGCAGTAGTGTGTTAGGGGAACGAGGCAATCGGACTATCTAGCTTTAGTGCTTTTGCTTAGCCATAGGAGCTTAACTATGGGGGCTGGTGATGAGCCCCCAGTACTTTGTGATAGTCGGATTAACCAAGGTTTGAAACCATTATCATATGGTTTGTGAAGATACAAACCCCTCATATAACACGGAATAACCTCCATCGATTCTTAGTTTGACACTTAAGCTCGGATCGTAGACTGGTTCTCTCTTATTATGACAGTTAGTTTTTGGCTTCCTCTACTGAGATATTTGGCCACGCGAGCTGGAAATACAATCGTAGTGGTTCTCCCTTTACCCTTTTAGCCAAACTAGCGGAACATAAGAGGGCAAACACAGGAGACGGGCAACCCAACCATTGACCCAAGACATAATTCAGAACCGATTCATATAATGCAATATACGAAACACGGAATAGACAACAAATAGTGACAGGGTGATGCTTGGGGCGAGATTTATAGTCAAGCCCCCGGTCTATTAGCTCGTCGCACCTAACATGTACCAAACAGTTTTTCCTTTGGCACCAGTGAGTGGAAAATAGTTTATGTAACATAAAATACTGCAAAAAGGCCGTGAAGGATAATCTTTATTTGTGCTAAATTCTTATAATTCATAATACCAAGGCAACTGTTACGGGTATTTTTATTTAAAACAAACTTTACAAAGGAGTGGTTTACCCAGGGTCTTCGACAGGTGGCTTGACGTCCTCCATGTACTCTGCTACGCATCTGCTTCCTTGCTCTCGAAAAGGGGGGGTGCTCCTTTAAAGGTGATTACTGTTAGCGAACGAACCTTTGAGAGGGGGTCTTGAGAAGCTGTCATATTATGGGTAAGCTTTACGCTTGGGAGGTCCTGGATGGTACCTACTTTTGGTCCGAAGACACATTTTGACTGTAATTCGCTCAAGCCGAACAACTGGTCTTTGGTAGTGGGTCCCCATGGCTGCCCATGGTATTTTGAGCACAAAATTGTGCCTTCTAGGAACATGCCTTTCGGGTAGCCGGGTCGTGTTGTGGGGAGCGTGTCCCTATTTGTGTTGAGCAGGGGATGGATCCGGGAGATCAGGTTGAGCTCGGGTTGCTCGCTTGCCTGTCACGCCATGATGGCTGATTGGGGCCTCGGCCTTTCGTTGTCATACTGGCATTCGGTTGTCGAGGCTGGAGTGTGTTCCTCAGTTCAGAGGAAGCGCTCTGTATTGCCATTGACAGTGATGATCCCCTTGGGTCCGGGTATCTTGAGCTTCAGGTATGCGTAATGGGGAACAAGTAAAAGCGAGCGAACGTTGTACGGCCAAGCAGTGCATGATAGCCGCTGCGAAAAGGGACAATGTCAAAGATTACGTAATTACTGCGGAAGTAGTCGGGCGAGCCGAACACTACTTCCAAAGTTATAGTGCCTAAGCAACGGGCCTCGACACCTAGGATTACTCCTTTAAAGGTAGTGTTCCTGGGTTTGATCCTTGACGGATCTGTGCCCATCTTTTTCACCATGTCTGAGTAAATCAAGTTAAGGCTACTTCCAACATCCATGAGGACTCTAGTGAGGTGGTTTTGATAATTCATGACAACATACATTGTCTCTTGGACTAATACTTTTATCAAGTGTATTTCAGATACAGTCCACGGAGAAGGTTAGCTAAGGAGTGTGGAGAGTATCCCCAAGAAGAAGAAGGAGAAGGAATAGCATTGGCAAAGCTTCAAGCAAGAGGACTCTACATTTTACTTTGTGAGAAATCACTTTGAGTCCATAGGAAAAGCCAATACTATTAAAAGGGGGTAAGGTACTATTGGTGAACAAGATTCTCAAGCGTGCACAAGTGATAGTCACCAAAAACACCCACAAACTCTCCCACATGTTATGTCTAAGCCATTCATGCAACTCAGTGAAACCAACACTTTCCACTCAGTCCCACCGATTCCAAGAACCCTGCCAAACCCTAGCACATCAGTGCAACCGATCCCACATTGGTGCCACCGAGTTCAGCTTGCAGCTTTCTGTTACCTCGATTCACAAAATTGCAAGCTCCGAGTTTTTGGATCGGCGTCACCGAGATTTGGATTTTGACCGTTGGACACCTGATTGGTACCATCGAGATTTCTATATCGGTCTCACCGAGATTCAAAAGTTGCTACCTTTGGAGCAACTCGGTACACCGAGATTCACACATCGGTGCCACTGAGTTGGTCACTTTAGGTGTAATGGTTGGATTTTTGGATATGCCTATATATACCCCTCCACCACCACTCACTCACAAGAGAAGCACTCAGAACAGATCCCCACTTATCCCATAAGATTTTCTGAGAGAGAGCCACCTACTCATGTGTTGAGATCCTGTCATTCCATTCCAACCATATGAATCTTGATCTATAGCCTACCCAAGTTTCTTTCCACCCAATCAATCTCTTCCACCAAAGCCAAATATATGAGAGAGTGATTCAGTGTTGAGTAGTCCATCATCTTGAAGCACAAGAGCAAGGAGTTCACCGACATTATCGAGCCTATTACCTTTTGGAGGGTGGTGCCTCCTAGATTGGTTAGGTGTCGCTTGGGAGCCTCCTACTTCATGTTGTGGAGTGAACCAAGAAGTTTGTAAGGGCAAGGAGATCGCCTACTTTGTGAAGATCTACCCCGAGTTAGGCTAGTCCTCCGTGGACATAGGCCATCATGGTATAGTCAAGGTTACTTCGTCGTGGAACCCTCCGTGGGTAGAGTCCTCCGTGGACTCTCACGACTGTTACCCTCTGTGGGTTGAAGACTCCATAAACATGGACATACGATAGCACCACCTATCGGAAATATGGGAAAAATCTTCGTGTCCTTCATGCGTTTGATCTCTCTATCTCAACTCCTTACTTCCATGTGCACTGTCTTTACTTTCTGCTACTATACTTGATGACTTGCATGTGTAGGGTGTGCTAGACTTGCTAAAATTGCTAAAATTTGCCCACACTTAAATTTGGATATTTTGTAGATTGAAATGTGTACTAGTAGTCTATTCACCACGCCCCCTCTAGCCATACTCTTATAGTGATCCCACACTTTGTCATGTATATACATTTCTTATGTTGTTTTTGCAACCATTATATGCATCAATTTGACTTAAGATTTTTCCAAGCTAGGTTGCTGATGACCCACAAGTATAGGGGATCAATCTTAGTTCTATCTATAAGTAAGAGTGCTAAACCCAACGAGCAGCGGTTTTCAGCAAGGTAATCTCTGCAAGCACTAAAATTGTAAGTAACAGATAGTTTGATACCAAGGTAATTTGTAACGAGCAAGTAATGGTAATTGTTG
This sequence comes from Hordeum marinum, assembly GCA_022496015.1. NCBI lineage: Eukaryota > Viridiplantae > Streptophyta > Magnoliopsida > Poales > Poaceae > Hordeum > Hordeum marinum. The sequence goes on along the minus strand of CM039674.1, from coordinate 430,346,479 downwards.
GGGATATAACCCCGTGGTGAGACCCGCCCAGGTGGGGCCGGTTCATACCTGGCGGCTCATAGGCCAGACCAAGGATGGGCCTGGAGACATAAGCCCAAACGTATGGCGGCTTACCAAGATGGGCCAAGGTGAGGCCCAAACAAAGAAGGCGTGAAGACCCGGGCGGATAAGCCGCCCAGAGACAGCTTTCTCAGGAAGGCAAGGCGACATAGAGATAGAATCAGACACATTGTAAGAGTCGGTCTCAGACTTGTGTAACCCGTGGTTTTGACCTCCTATATAAGGGCGAGACCCGGGGCGACTTAGACAAAAACTAATCAATCGAGAACTAGGTCAAGCGAATCCGCTCCCTTGTAATCGATACTCCAAACAATACAACACAAGCAGGACGTAGGCTTTTACCTCCTCTCGAGGGGCCGAACCTGGGTGAACTCATGTCCTTCATCCCAACCAACCCCTTTGAGTCCATCACCTTAGCGATGGCCTCGAACATAAGTCCTCGGACATCTGCCGTGATAAAACCATGATAGTTGGCACCCACCGTGGGGCTAGCACTCGGTGGTGTTGAGTTCTCAAAGGGCTCTCTTCCAGGGATGGAGGGATACGTGGTCGGAAGGATGAACAAAAGTCGCCGCGGCCGGTTCTACATCGACGACACCGGCTAGGGCCCCGAGGCCAACTCTGTCGAGTACGGGTTCCGGGTTCCCTTCGGCGGAATCCACGTCTTCATCAGCAAGGTCAGCGGATCTACACCTAAGCCTGATGTCTGTACCGACATCGTCGAGCCGGCTCGGTGCGCGGCAACCCGCCCGACACGTGCAACCCGCCCGTGCTGACCCAGGCAGGAAGCATGTCTTCGTTGGCTTCACTCAAGGTATGGATCTTGAGGCTTCTATGTCGCAGGAGACTCTCATCTATTCGGAAGATGGATCTTCGAGCAGAGAGGCGGAATCAATCTACCAGCTTCACGATGGCAGGCTCGGGGGCTACGATGAGCTTTACCCCGAGTCGGAGCGTTCTGAGCCAGACGGTCATGGGATGCCGACTCATGCGGCCATGTTCATGGCAGGAACAGAGTCGAGCCCAAGCAGTACAGCCGCCGGGGTGGCAGACATGGGGGTTGATCCGTCACCGGCTCTGGTTCTTCTAGATCTGTTGAACGAGCTCACAACCCTGATGGCAACTGAAGTCACGCCTGAGAATCAAGCCACCCGAAACTTGGAGATCACAAGATTGAAGGACCGGATGGCGGAAGTCCAATAGGGGATCGGTGCGTTAAAGGCTCAGATGGATGCGGAGGCAGAGCGCCATAAGATAGATGCTTTCCGCCTTGATCTAGAACAACAGTCGGCGGCTGCGGTGCGACGAATGAGGCATCAATCCCGCCTGCCAGAAAAATATGAAGCCAGAAATCTTTTTAACACGCCAGGAACAGGACGGACAGCGGAAGCACCTGGAAGTCGGCCGGCGGCTCAGCAGCAACTTAACCTGCCCCGACGGAACCAGACCTCAGCAATGGCTTTTCCAACGCCGGCAGGTCACTACTCAAACCTGACAGAGAACATGGTGGCGGCAGCAACCCAGCTTGGAACAATCCCTGTTCCTAATGAGGTGCCTTTTGCAGAAGAGGTGTGAAACGCTATTGGATACCTACAAACAGCGATGGCCCAGCAAGAGAAGTATACCTACAGCCGGAGGTGCGTGCATTCAACCCCCATACCCAGACGCACCTTCAGTCGGTGCTATGAGTCACCGGCGGTTTCTAGCAGTGATCGTCATCGGGGCCCGCCACAAGATGACCAGGCGGCTTTAGATGCTTAGGCGCTCGTAGATCGGGCGAGGGCACAGCGAGAGGCGGCGGCTCTGGCAGCGGTGGCTCATCAAGAGTCTGCGCCTTCCATCTCAGTTGGAGCGGGAGTAACCACCGGGGCCATGGGAGTACCATGCTTGGTGTCATCTCTGCGGAACAAGCGTCTGCTGAAGGATTTCAAAGGCCCTCGCAAGGTCCCAAATTACACTGCTGACCTGCCCCCGGAGGCTTGGATTGAAAGCTATGAGCTGGCCATGGAGATGTTGGACGTCAATGACGTGGTGTGTGCGAAGTATTTTATCATGATGCTAGAAGGGCCGACTCGCACGTGGTTGAAGGGTTTGCCACCCAATACCATCAATTCCTGGGCTGAGTTAAAAGCGGAGTTCATCAAAAACTTTCAAGGAACGTGCAAGCAGCCCATGACAATTGTGGATTTGGATCAGTGTGTATAGCAGGAAAATGAGTCGGCTCATCATTGGGTCTGGCGGGTTTCGACTATCATCCACTTGTCTGAGTAGATTACGGCGGCTCAAGCTGTTTTGATTCTGGAAAAGAATTGCCACTCTACGCCTTTGAACCAGAAGCTCGGTCGGCTGAAGCGCACGTGTCAGGACATGGGGGAGCTCATGGCGGCTCTCACGAAATAAGCCGACTCTGATAATACGAAGGATCCGGGTTCTGATGAGGAGAAGCCTGGTCAGAATAACAAGAATAGCCATGGCAAGGGTGTGACAGGCAATGGTAACCAAGGCAAGAGAAATAATCCAGACGGTGGATCAGAATTAGTGGCCAATGCCAGCATCGGTAACAATCGTGCTAAGGGTAACGAGAAGTTCAGAGAGCCTTTCAATAAAGGTAGGGCTCCTTTTAATTTGGAGGAAATGCTCAATAAACCTTGTCCGGAGCACAGTCGGCCCGACAAAGTGGCGGGTCACACGTGGGGTAACTACCACATTATGCAAAAGTTCAAGGACTACACCTAGCGATAGCATAACAACGATGGTGACCCGCCTGGCGACTCAAGACTAGGCGGGTCAGGAGCCGGGTTTGGGTCCGGCGGTCCAGGATCCAGCCATCAGGTCCAAGGCAACCAAAGAGGACATCATCAGCACTCTGGTGGCAACAATCAGCAACAGAATAACCAATCTAGATATCAAAGTAATCCAAAGCAGCTCAGTTCGGGTCAGTGTCATGTTTTCCCAACCAGCCTTAATAGGCAGGACCAGAAGTTGCGCAAGCGGGCGGTCAATGCTGTCACATCGGCTCTCCTGTAGTACTTGAAGTGGTCAAAGTACGACATAACCTGGAGCAGAGAGGAACACCCGTCGCGTGTTGATGACCCTGGGCGGCTGGCATTGGTAGTTGCCCCCCAAGTTGGAGGTTACGTGTTTACCAAGGTGCTTATGGATGGTGGTAGTAGCATCAATATTTTGTACTATGACACTTTCCACCGGATGAAGTTGCTTGATAAGGATCTTAAGCCATCCTCAACAATTTTTCATGGCGTGGTGCCTGGCACGTCAGCCTATCTGGTGGGGAGGGTTTCTTTGGAAGTCGCCCTCGGTGACGAATACAACTACAGGGTAGAGACCTTGTGTTTTGAGGTGGTCAAGATCAAAAGTCCATATCATGCTATGTTTGGACGTCTAGCTTACGCCAAGTTCATGGAGGCCATGTTATGTGTACTTGCAGCTCAAGATGCCGGGCCTAAATGGAACGATTATGATGCATGGTGATCGAGAGACGGCTAGTGAGTGTGAGGAAGGAGATGCAGCTTATGCGGAGTCAATTTGCGCGGAAGCAGAGCTCAAGTTCTATAAGGAAAATGTTGACCCAGAGGATATGACTCCGCTCAAGAAGCCCACCATGGAATCTGATCCGCCCCTCAATTTCTTGGCGGATGACACCAAGCTAGTGGATTTTACTCCAGGCGACTCATCGCAGCAGTTTACTATTGGGGACAATATGGATCCCAAATAGGAAAGCACGCTCATCGAATTCATCCATGAGAATCGGGACATCTTCACATGGAAACCTTCTAACATGCCGGGTGTACCGAGAGAGTTCGTTGAGCACCACCTTAATGTGGATCCTAAGTTTAAGCCGGTCAGACAATTCCTATGGCAGTTCAATGAAGAAAGGCATAAGGCCATTGGGGAAGAGGTGGCCTGGCTTCTGGCGACGGGTTTCATAGTTGAAGTGTTTCACCCAGAGTGGCTTGCTAACCAAGTGCTAGTGCTTAATAAGAAAGGCACGTGACGTATGTGTGTGGATTACATGGATCTTAATAAGGCCTGTCTGGCTGACCCATTTGCTCTCCCCCGTATCGACCATATCATCGATGGAACCTCGGGCTGCAAGAGCTTATGTTTCCTGGATGCTTATTCGGGCTATCATCAGATCAAGATGGCAGTTAAGGACCAAGAGAAGATGGCTTTCATCACGCCTTTTGGTGCCTTCTTCTATGTGTCTATGCCTTTCAGGCTCAAGAGTGCCCAAGCGACTTACCAGCGTTGTATGCAGAACTGTCTTCACAGCCAAATTGGACACAACGTTCATGCATATGTGGATGACATTGTGGTTAAATCTAGGAAGAAGGAGACTTTTCTTGATGACCTGAAGGAGACCTTTGACAACTTTTGAGTCTACAAGATGATGCTTAACCCGCCAAAGTGTGTTTTTGGTGTTCCCACAGGAAAGCTCTTGGGATTCCTAGTCTCTGAGCATGGCATTGAGGCTAATCTAGATAAAATTAAGGCTATCACTTCCCTATCTGAGACGGCATGCATCAATGATGTTCAGCGCCTGGCGGGACAGATCGCTGCGTTAAGCCGATTTATAAGCCGCCTTGGTGAGAAGGCCATCCCCTTGTATCAGATGATGAAGAAGACAGACAACTTTGTCTGGAGTACGGCGGTGGGTGAAGCATTTGAGACGCTTAAGAGACAGCTCACTGAGCCACCGGTCTTAGCCACTCCGGCTGAGAAAGAACCCTTGCTCTTATACGTGGCGGCTAATAACCGGGAAGTCGGTGATGCAATCGTTGTCGAGCGTAAGGAGGCAGGGAAGGAATATCAGGTTCAAAGGTCGGTTTACTATATCAGTGAGGTCCTGACGGAATCCAAGCAGAGGTATCCACATTGGCAGAAGCTGGTATATGGGGTGTTCATGGCCAATCGTAAGTTAAAGCATTATTTCTTGGGGCACCAGATTATAGTGGTTAGCTCTGCCCCATTGGGAGATATAATTCAAAACAGAGAAGCCACTGGCAGGATTGTTAAGTGGGCATTGGAGCTTGGACCTCTCAATTTGAAATACGTGCCTTGCACGGCGGTCAAGTCACAAGCCTTGGTGGATTTCATAAACGACTGGATTGAGTGTCAGGCGCCCGAGGAAAAGCCACATAATACATATTGGACAATCCACTTTGGTGGATCCAGGCAACTGGAAGGATTAGGGGCAGGAGTTGTCTTAACTTCCCCCAAAGGTGATAAGTTCTGTTATGTGCTAAGGTTGATGTTTCCATGTACTAACAATGCAACTGAGTACGAAGCTCTGCTTCATGGCCTCCGGGTGGCTAAGGAGATGAACCTGAGCCGGGTTAGATGCTTCGGTGACTCAGATCTCGTAGCCCAGCAAGTCTCAATCACTTGGGACTCCAAGGACCCGCGGATGGCGGCTTATCGTCAGGCGGTGGATGTCATCGCTGGTCATTTCAAGAGTTGTCAGGTGGATCATATTGATCGTCATAGAAATGAGGCAGCTGACGCCCTATCAAGGATGGGTTCTCAATGTAAACCGGTGCCGCCTAACATTTTCTTAGACGAACTACATCACCCGTCAGTTAAGTTACCGTCAGAGGAAGACTTGGCTATCCCTGACCCGAAGGGACAGCTGGTGGCGGCTCTACACGCAATTCCTGACTGGACTATGCCTTATTTGGCGTACTTGACTCATGGTGAGTTACTTGATGATGAAAATCTCGCCAGACAGATCACCAGGCGGTCTAAGTCTATGACAATAGTCAATGGTGAGTTACATAAGTGCAGTGTCACTAGCGTTTTTCAATGTTGTGTCTCACCTGAAAAGGGCAAGGAAATCTTGAGTGAAATTCATGCTGGTGATAGTGGTTACCACGCTGGCTCAAAATCTCTGGTGGCCAAGGCTTTTCGGCATGGTTTCTTCTAGTTGACGGCTCATAAGGATGCAGAAGACTTGGATCGCAAGTGCGATGGAGGTCAAAAGTTTGACCGACGTGCTCATGTTCTGGCTCAAGAGTTGCGCATGATTCCAATTACTTGGCTGTTTGCGGTCTGGGGGCTTGATATGGTCGGGACTTTCAAGTGATCCAAGGACAAGAAGACCCACCTCTTGGTGGCGGTTGACAAATTTACCAAGTGGGTAGAAGCTGAGCCGGTCAGCAAGTGTCACGCGGCTACGGCGGTTCAGTTTGTTAAAGAACTGATCTACCGTTTTGGTTACCCTCACAGCATCATCACTTATAATGGTACGAACCTATCCAAGGGGGCTATGCGAGCGTTCTGTGAAAGTGAACACATCCAACTTGATGTCTCCGCAGTTGCTCATCCACAGTCAAATGGTCAGGCAGAGCATGCTAACCAGGAAATCTTGAGAGGTATCAAACCGCGGCTTATGGTTCCTTTGCAGCGAATGCCGGGTTGTTGGGTGGAGGAGTTGTCGTCCGTCTTATAGAGCATCAGAACCACTCCCAACAGATCAACATGTTATACACCTTTCTTCGTGGTTTACGGGGCAGAAGTCGTGTTGCCAAGCAATATCCGCCATGACTCGCCATGAGTGGCGTCTCACGTTGAAGCGGATAATGAAACGGTGCGTCAAGACATGTCGTATGCCTTGGAGGAAGAACGTGATCTGGCTGCGGCTCGATCGGCGATTTATCAGCAAGATATGCATCGCTATCATAGCCGCAGAGTCAAGACCCGGACATTTCAAGAAGGCGGCTTGGTGTTGCAGTTGATTCAAGATCTGACAAATGCACATGAGTTGTCCCCTCCATGGGAAGGACCTTTCGTGGTCGGCAAAAATCTCAACAACGGGTCGTACTATCTCATTGACATCCGAGACGACTCAAGCACTTCTGGGCAGGAGACCTGCCGGCCGTGGAACAGAGCTCATCTATGGCCTTACTATACTTAAGTCGCCAAGACTTAACATTGTGCACCATCATTGTTCATATCATATACATATATGAATAAAGTTGGCATCCCTGCAAGTCAAGGCCTCTGCCATTTTGCATATCTCAGTCTGCACAAAAAAGGTCAATCAAGGGGCTTCCAACACACCGGGTTTAGCTTATCAGACCCTATTGATCGACTCTTAAGCCAAATAGTTGACTCCGTCAACATGATCGTCCAAGGGGGCTTCCAACCCACCGAGTTTAGCTTATCAGACCCTATCGATCTGCTCTTAAGCCAAATAGTTGACTCCGTCAACATGATCGTCTAGGGGGCTTCCAACCCACCGGGTTTAGCTTATCAGACCCTATCGATCGGCTCTTACGCCAAACAGTTGACTCCGTCAACAAAGGTCATTTGGGGGCTTCCAACCCACCGGGTTTAGCTTACATACCCTGTTGATCGGCTCTTAAGCCAAACAGGGTTAAACCTACCTATAAGCTGATGTTGCTCCGCTAGGTGACCTGCCGAACTCTTACCAGTTAATCTCACCTGGGGACCCTGAGCCGGCTCAAAAAATTGACGGCCAATCTTGATAGACCCTGTACTAGTTAAGGTCAAAATGGTGGCTCTTGTCACGTGAGGGCCGGCTTACAGAGAGCAAGGATAAACTCTCTCATCTACTGCCGACTCTCCGCTATGTGGCATGTTCATACTCTTAGACAGTTAATCTTTTAAAGACCCTACACTATTTAAGGTTAAAACGACGGATTTATGTCACGTGAGAGGCAGTTTATGGGCTACCAGGGTACTCATGCCCTGTCGTGTCTCTTCTGGGGCATTACACTTCCTGTCAGTTAATCTCTCTTAGAGACTCCGAGCCGCTCAAAGAAATTGACGACAAATCTCGATAGAGACCCTCTACTGCTAAGGAGTTTTAATTAGCGAGTCAACCCTGTAGAACCAACACATGAGTTATTAAAAAAGCAAGTCAGCAAAGATATAGCATCTTTGGGTTGCGCTATTCTAAGCCGCCCTCCTAACAATGCGGGAAATATTCTATTCTCGCAGGTTGGTTATCTACCAAAGATCCGCCATGACAACTGGTATGAGTTGAAAGCACAAGTGTCATCATTTTCTCACGACAGATACCATAGGGTGGCTTATCGTAGGTGGTTGGGGCCGAAGGACGCCGACGGGCTTCGGGTGCGAGATTGGGCACAGGCGGTGTCGACACACGATGTACCTAGGTTCAGGGCCCTCCGGGGAAGGTAATACCCCTAATCTTGCTTGGTTTAGTTGGATGGATGGTTATAGATACAATAGTGCTCCTGGAGCTGTGTCTAGAGGAGGAAGAAGGGGCAGCCGGCTCCTCTTCCTCCACTACTAGAATGAGTGGTGCATGTGTGGAGATGATCATTCGTGTGTGCGTCCGTCTGTCCATCCGTCCCCTTGCATGGGGGGCTCGGGGGGTTTTATAGGCCAATCCCCCGGCTCTTATAATATGTTCTAAGTACAAAGGTGGGGGACCCCGTTGGCAGTCTCTCTGGCTGGCCAGAGGGTCCCGCTATTCGTGCCGTCTCGTTGCTTGTAGGGGCCACTGGCTGAGTTGTCCCATCTCCTACTGGGGCCCGCCATCTGGTCCGATGATTGGCCCTCGCCCACCTTCCGTGGCACGGGCCGCCTGGTTGGCGTCACCTAGCGCCTAACGGCCGAAGTCGTTGGTACGGCCGGCTGCACTGTAGCCACGCCGAGGCAGGTAATCGAGTGGCGAGGGCGTGCCGACACTGTTCCCATGCCCGGTCGCGCTCGCCGAGGTCAGCGGCCGGGATGGTTGGACTATAGCCACGCGCTGCAGTGTGTCAGTGTCTACTGTAGCCACAGGGCCGCCCGTCGTGCCGGTCACGTTGCATCACCATACCCGCACGCAAAGGCACGAGACGTCGCATGGCTGTCCCAAGGTCAACGGAAGAGGCGGCCCGGAGGCAGCCAGCCATGCCTGGCCGGCCGAGGGTCCACCCGGCTCCTCGACTAGTCGTTCAGGGCTCCAGCCGGCATCAGCTTGTGCCGGACGGCCTCCAGCCAGCCGCGTAGTTATTCTTGCAAGCAATAGGGGGAAGACCCTATTTCTTTGGCCTACCTAGGGGTAATAACCCCATCAGTAGCCCACGAAGCCGGCGGGGGCCCGCGTCTGGCAGACTGTGGGGAGCCGGTGGCTTCCCCTCACCGATACCAGCCTCCGGCTCAAAGGCGAAGGGGCAGCCGGGTCGGTCATCGGGCCCGACACCTCGGGTACCGGTGCGCCACCCTGGGACCCGCGCTGGCACGCGGCACGCCACGCGGCGAGTAATGACGCGGTGGGTCCCGCACATGCGGGGAGACGGGACGTTGCCTAGGCCTAGCCCGCTAGGACCCAGGCATAGCCCAGTAGGCCTCGGGGAGCAGGTTAGGATCCTCTGCGCCCCGAAGCGGCCGTTACGGCCCGGGGTAACCCACGCGTGCGCGGAGTTTCCAGGGGGCGATGGCCGATGGACACAGTGGAAGTTGGGTTGGCTTGTTCGTGGTCGAGGCGGACATCGTCGAGCTTCAACGCGCGCGTGTGCTGCCGCCGGAGGAGCGGGTGGCAGCACGCGCGCTGGGCGACGAGATAGTGCCGGCGCCACAGCCAGGGGAACACGTCGTGTTCCTCTGGCACTTCTCTCCGGGCTTTGGGCTTCAGGTTAGTATCTTCTTTCGGCTCGTCCTTGATACCTTCGAACTTCAACCGCACAACCTCGGCCCGAACTCGATTCTTTATCTCTCCGCCTTCATGATGTTGTGCGAGGGGTACCTTGGCATCCTCCCCTTCATTGAACTCTTCAATGCTCTTTTCTACCTCATGCCTTTGAAGAGAGATGCATGTGGGGGCACGGTGGTGTGCTGCCGCGGCGTCGCTCGCTTTCCCCCTCTCTCTCTCTCTCTTATCGACTCTGTCAAGGGGTGGCACCGAACGTTCTTCTACGTGAAGAACCTCGACCCGAGGACGGATTACATCCGGCTGCCGCCGTTTGATGATAGGCAGTCCTCCCAGCAGAACTGGTTGGGGGATGCCCCGCGCGGCATGGCCCTAGAGGAGCTTGGACAGCTCACGCAACTGAAGAGCTCCGAGGGTCTGGTCTCCATCGACCTGGTGGCAGCCTTTATCTCACGCCGGGTGTCGCCCCTCCAGCTGAGGCCGCACCGGATCTCCGACATGTCTGGCTGGCGCAACCCTTGCCGGCTATCCACCGTCGAGCTGACGCCGACTCAGGTGGCGAAGCGGGTGAACGCCCTCACGACATTCAAGCTGAAGCCCGCCTCGTGGTCCTTTGGCATGGAGCCGTATGACCGCATCAACTGGCCTCCCCTGGTAAGTTTTTCATCGTGGTGGTTTCTTTCCGTTTGATATACCCAACCGGCAGCCGGCTGGAGAACTTACTTTGATGTGCTGACTGCAGCTCCTGGTGTGACAGAACACGCAAGACAGCCCGCACCCCCGGTTCTTTGAGGCGGAGCGTGAAAACTCCGACTCCGAAGACTACCAGACGGGAGGCCCCTCAGAGGAGGGGGTGAACTCCTCGGGAGGAGCCGATGAGCCGATGAACCCGCAAGGCGGCGCTCCTGGTGGAGCCGGAGGGTCCGGCATAGCCGGGGAACCTAGCAGAGCAGGTGAGTTCCCTCTTGCCCCCTCCATCAAGGACTGGACGGATGACGACGATGATGATGATGACTTGATGATTCTGAATGAGCCTCCTCCCACAGCGCGCTAGGACCAGCAGAGCGAGGAGCAACCGGCTCAAGCCCCGGCGACCGGAGCGGCTGGCTAGGGGAAGAGGCCGGCTCAGGGGGGCCTGCGGCCCCACCGCCCAGCCCGAAGCGGGTGAACGTGGCCGCGCGGAAGCCACCGCCATGCGCCAAGCGGGCCTTGCCCCTCGTTATCACGTAAGTTCTTTATTTCGCATAAGTTTTGCTTCCGTCTCGCGAGCCGGTTGATGACCGGTTCTTGGGCGCTACAGTGACCCCATCGAGCTCCATGAGGAGGAGCCAGAGGGGGAGCTGACGGATGCCGCCAGCCGGCTGGCCCGCGAGCATGCGGACACCCTGCGGGAGGAGAAGAGGAGGCTCGCGGAGCTACGAGCCTCCAAGTCCGGGATGCATGGAGGGGCCTCGCACTCCGGGACCTCGAGCAGCCGGAGGCGGAGGGGGTCGGTGGATCCTCCGCGGGCGTCGGACTCGACAGCGGAGTCAACCCGCATGTCGAGGCCACCATCAAGCGAGCCGTGAGGGGCGGCTATGGACTGGCCAGTGCCTCCGCCCGCGTTGCAGACGGCCCAGGCAAGGGTGGCGACGACGGAGCCGGCTCCCGAGGCGGCCCGGCCTGTGGTGCCGGAGGTGACCCCACCTGCGGCCGAGTAGGCCCGAGCCGAGGTGCCGGAGGTCTCGGTAGCCCCGAAGGCGGCGGCGGAGGTGGCGCCAGAGGCGGCGGCCATGGAGGTGGAGGCGCCCTCCATTGTGACCAATGCACTGGAGCGACGGGAAGAGGAGGCAGCGACGATGCTGGGTGGGGGGTCGGCGAGAAGCGACTCCTGGCCCCTTGCCATCGTCAACCCGCCCTGGCAGCTAGAGCCGTGGCGAGCCCGGGCGGCAGCGGCGGCCGGGCCCGGAGGACCCTGCGGTCGATGCAGGAGGTGGTTCGGGATTAGGAAGCGCTGGCGAGCGCGCCGACCCTGCTGGCCCCCCAGGCAGGCGGCCCGGTCCCTTCCTTCGCGGACTTGGGGAGTGTCCTGGACCGGTGCCGGTAGGAGCTGGCCCGGTTCGCGGAGGCGGCGAACACCGCCCTACAGCGTGCGGAGGTAAGCCGGCTGTTTTGTCTTAGAATTTTCACTAGGGGCGCATGCGCGCACCCACTGGGTGTAGCCCCTGAGATGCGGGCCGGCTGACCGGCCGACGGGCAGTCGGGCCGGATCTCTTTTGGGCGTGTCTTGTCCTTTGCTTTTTTTGTGGCAGGAACGGACCTCCCTGCAGTAGAAGCTATTCGCGGAGGCGGTCGCCATCCACGACCGCGGCAAATATGGCTTCTACCGCCTAGAGGAGGAGCTAACGCGCGTGCAAGGTTGGTTGCACTTCGCAGGAGGGGCACATAACCCCCGAGGGCCAGCTGACGCAGTTGTGTCTTGCAGGTGGGCTGGCCACCCTTCGGGAGGAGAAGACCGGGCTTGTCTCCGAGCGGGACCGGCTGGCGTGAGACGTCTAGGCGGCCACGCAGGAGACGGAGCAGCTGGCCACACTGCTGGTCGACGGGGAGGCAGCTCGGGACCGGCTCAAGGCCGAGGCGGTGAAGGAGGTGGCGGCTCGGGAGCCGGCCGTCAAGGAGGCGGCTGATGCCGCCCTGAGGACTGCCGCCCTCCAGGGCAAGGAGACCCGGCTCAAGAGGATGCTCGAGGAGGTCATTGGTTCCCTCGCCGCGTCAGAGGCGGCTCAGGAGTTAGAGCGCAAGGCAGCGCTCAACTTCACCCTTGGAGTGGACGACACGATCGAAGGTAAGTGCCGGTTTTTCTCTTCCCCAGCCGGTTGCTTTTCCCTTTGCCGTTTCTTGTGTTTCAACTTGCCTTTCTTTCCTTCTCTTATTCTTTCTTCCAGGGCACTTCCCGGAAACTCAGCGCTGCGCTACGCGCGCCGTTGAGGAGCACCGGGAGTATCTCCGGGAGTGCGGTCGCTCCAACGAGGAGGATGCCGCGTGGGACGTGGATGAGATCGGACTCGCCATCGAGATGCGGATGACCCATCTCGAGCAGAGCATGGAGCGGCTCAAGACCGCGGGGGAGCTCCAACGCACCGCGTGGCTCAGTGGCTAGAACATGCCGTCCCCCACCTCGAAGCTTGGAAGGCGTCGGCTGCCCGAGCCGGAGCGCAGATGGCGCTCCGGTTCATCACGTCGTGGTACCGCGGCATGGATCTGGGCCGATAGGCGACCATGCGGGACGTGCCGGCTGCCGAGCGGGAGGCCCGTGAGCTGGCCCTTGTCCAGCGGGCCAACGAGCTCACGTCGTATGTCGATGCGGACAAGTTCCTACCGGCCCTTGCAAGGATGGCCAGCCGCTGCCCGAGGACTCCTTCGGCATCCCCCAAGGCCCAGCGGATGATGAAGTTGCCGACGAGAGCACCGACTCGAGCGGTGAGATGTCCGAGATCGAGGACCCCACCTCGAAGGCCAAGGAGGCCGACCCAAAGGCCGCGACCACCTCCGAGGCAAGAACCGAGCCGCCTCGCAACACGCCGGCTGGGGGCACGCCGGCTGGCGAGGCGCCGGAGGCCTGAGCCCCCAGGCATTTTTTTATCTTTCTCTTTTTTCTCCCTGCATGTTAAGCTTGAATCCACCCACGGGGGGTGTTTATGTAATGAACTAAATGCTGGTCGTGGGCCGCTTTGGCCTTATCATTATGTCATGAATAGTTTGCCATGTTTGCCTTGTTACTCATGTCGCCTCGTCCTTATCCTTTTTCGCCTGCTTGACTTTTTTCATTTCTACTCCTTTTCCCCTTCGGTTTCGGCTCCGCCAGCCCGACAGCCGGTGACCGGTCTGTAGCTAGGTCGGGGCGTCCGCCTCAAGGGAGCCGGTTCGAAACTTAGGAATCGAGAGGGCTTTTCGGGATAAGTAGAGTGGTAGAGACGGAGCGATGGTCCGGCTAAGCCTAGAAGGGGTCTCCTTTTGTTTTGACATTTCGTGTGAGCCAAACCTTGCCGCCCCGAGGCCCCATCAGCCGGACAGTCGGCAGCCGGTTCTATAGCTGGTAAGGGTGGGGAAGTTTGGCAGGCTCACAATACTTAGCCAATTTCCGGAGAGGCGTTCTAGGTCTAGCCGGCTAGCCCCCGGGCCCGGGAGCCAGGTCGGGGAGCCAGTGAGTGAGGAACACTTTTGAGGGAAACGAAACGGGGCGCGCCCCAAGAGCTGGCTTGGGGTGCCCATTGCATTCATAAACCCAAAAGGGTGGGGATACATACATACACTGGTTCCTTCAGCAGTAAAACAAGCGCAGAAGGGCCGCGTTCCATGGGCTCTCCGTCTCCTCTCCGGAGGCATCTATTTTGCACTTCTGTGGCTTCTGGGCATCTATTAGATAGTATGCGCTATTGTGCAGTGCCTTGCTGATGATGAATGGTCCCTCCCATGGGGAGGACATCTTGTGTTGTCCGGTTGTTCATTGGATCCGCTTGAGGACCAGGTCCCCCTCGCGGAACGAAAGTTTCCGGATCCGCTTGTTGTGGTAGTGCCGGAGCTTCTGCTGGTAGATCTCCGTCTGTCTCAAGGCCAATTTGCAAGCATCCTCGAGTAGGTCGATGCCGTCTTCTCCTGCCTCCTTTGCGACCTTCTCGTGTATAGGGCGACCCGGGGCGAATCGAACTCGATGTTGGTGGGGATGATCGCCTCAGACCCATACACAAGGAAGAAGGGAGTGTAGCCGGTTGAACTGTTCAGAGTGGTCCCGAGACTCCAAAGGATGGCCGGCAGCTCGTCGATCCAGCAGCCGACCGACCTTACCAGCGGCGTCACGAGGAGGGGCTTAATGCCGGGCAGGATGAGGCCATTCGCCCTCTTGACCTGGCCATTTGACTGCGGATGAGCAACGGAGGCCAGGTCGAGCCGGATTCCCTGCTTGGAGCAGAAGCGTGCAAGCGCACCCTTGGTGAAGTTCGTGCCGTTGTCGGTGATGATGCTGTGGGGAACGCCGTAGCGCACCATGATGTCGTCGATGAACCGGACGGCCGTGGGGCCATCCAGCTTCTTGATTGGTCGCACCTCGATCCACTTGGTGAATTTGTCGACAGCCACCAACAAGTGCGTCATGCCGCCTCGAGCGGTCTTGAATGGGCCCACCATGTCCAGCCCCCAAATGGCGAAAGGCCACGAGAGGGGGATGGTTTGGAGGGCCGTTGCCGGTAGGTGGCTTTGCGTGCTGAAGTGTTGGCAGCCCTCGCACTCGTCGACCAACTTCTTGGCCGCCTCGAGAGTCCTCGGCCAGAAGAAGCCGTGGTGGAAAGCCTTGGCCACCAGGGTCTGGGAGGTGGCATGATGCCCGCACTTGCCCTGGTGAATGTCGAGGAGGATCTCCAGACCCTTTTCCAGCTTGACGCATCGCTGGAAGATGCCGGTGGTGCTGCGGTGGACGAGATCGTTGTTGATGATGCCGTAGGCCGTGGACCGGCGCTGGATTTGCCTTGCCAAAGCCTCGTCCGGAGGCAGCTCGCCCCGCAGAAGAAATGCTAGGATGGGTTGGGCCGACGAGGGGGCCGAGATGGAGGCCGGTTCGGGAGCCCCCAAGACTGGTTGGTCAGTCCCTGGGACCGGCTCGCCAGCCCCCGGGACCGGATCAGGAGCCCCCGAGACTGGTTGGTCAGCCCCTGGGGCCAGTTTGCCAGCCCGTAGGGCCGGCTAGTCGATGATCATCATGGCGGCCACGCTACTGGGGCCGGCCGCCACGGATATCGCCGACTCGATCAGAGCCGGCTAGGTAGCCGACGGTTCGGGAGCCGGTGGTGAAGGTATCGGAGAGGCGCCCGGGGCCGTCGATGGGCCGGCGACGCCCGCC
This sequence comes from Hordeum marinum, assembly GCA_022496015.1. Classification (NCBI taxonomy): domain Eukaryota; kingdom Viridiplantae; phylum Streptophyta; class Magnoliopsida; order Poales; family Poaceae; genus Hordeum; species Hordeum marinum. Next base: position 430,330,904 of record CM039674.1, on the reverse strand, counting down.
GACACGAAGATTGACTCTGATTTTGGGGAAGGCTTGATCCACAGCTTGAGCAGCCATTCGAGGGAGTCGCCGGTTGGGATGGCTTGCCGGGTGGAGCCGATCTTTTCCAACGCGTCGGTTGCCTCGTTGTCCGCTCATGGGATGTGATGAAACTCACAGCCCTCGAAGGAGCCGGTGAGCTGTTGTACGAGGAAGCGGTAGCTGGCCATATTGGCGTCCCTGGCGTCCCATTCACTACAGACTTGCTGCACCATGAGGTCGGAGTCGTCGAAGCAGAGGATGCACCTGATGTCGATCTCCTTGGCGAGCCGGAGGCCATGGACGATGACCTCATACTCGACCACGTTGTTGAAGGCGGCGAAGTGGATCTGGAGGGCGTATTTGAGCTGATCACCTTTCGGGGAGGAGAGGACTATGGCGGCACCCAGGCCGGTCCTCATTTTCGAGCCGTCGAAGTGCATGTGCCAATGCGTGGAGTCTGGGGGAGGCGGAACGAACTCCGTCTCCGCCTAGTCGACGAGGAAATCCGCCAATGCCTGTGACTTGATGGCGGTTCATGGCTCGTACCAAATCTCATGATCGGCGAGGGCGATGACCCATTTGGCGATCTGGCCGATGGAGTCCCGGCCGCTCATGATCTCGCCGAGCGGGGCCGTGCTCACCACGGTAATGGTATGCTCTTGGAAGTACTGCTTGACCTTCTTGGCGGCGAAGTATATGCCATAACACATCTTTTGGTAGTGGGGGTAGTTCTACTTGGACGCGGAGAGGACCTCGCTGAGTTAGTAGACGGGTCATTGGACCGACAAGGACTTGCCCTCCTCCGACCGCTCGACCACCAGGACGACGCTGATGACGCGTGTGGTCGCCATGATGTAGGCGAGCAGTGGTTCCTTCTCAGCCGGCGTGGCTAGGATGGGAACGCGGGTGAGAGCCTTCTTAAGGCCGCGGAAGGCCTCGTCCGCCTCGTCAAGCTAGTCGAAGACGCCCGGCCTCATGGTTTGACCCGGCTCGATCAGAGCCGTCTTGCGAAGGAGCCCGTAGAGGGGCAGGGCCTTCTCCCCCAGCCGGCTGACGAACCGGCTGAGTGAGGCGAGGCAGCCGATGATCTTCTAGACGTCGCGGAGCTGGGTCGGCTTCGGCATGCGCTCGATCGCGCTGATCTTCTCGGGGTTAGCTTCGATGCCGTGAGCGGACACGAAGAAACCCAAGAGTTGTCCGGCGGGGACACCGAAGACACACTTCTCCGGGTTGAGCTTGATCTTGTACTCGCGCAACTTCATGAAGGTCTCCCGGAGGTCATCGAGGTGGTTGAAATGCTTCTTGGTCTTGACGACAATATCGTCGACGTAGACGTGGACATTCCTGCCTATCTGTGGCAGGAAGCACTTCTGCATGCACCGTTGGAAGGTGGCGCCTGCAATCTTCAGGCCGAAGGACATGGTGATGTAGCAGTAGGCCCCGAAGGGTGTGATGAAGAAGGTCTTGAGCCGGTCTTCCCGGTCCAGCTTGGTCTGGTGGTAGCCGGAGTAGGTGTCCAGGAAAGACAGCAAGTCGCAGCCGGCCATGGAATCGATGACTTGATCGATCCGCGGTAGGGCGAGCGGGTCTTTGGGACATGCCTTGTTCAGGCTAGTGTAGTAGATGCACATGCGCCAGGTCTTGTTCTTCTTTAGCACTAGGACTGGGTTAGCCAGCTAGTCCGGGTGGAACACTTCCATGAAGAACCCGGCTGCGAGCAGCCGGGCGATCTCTTCGCCTATAGTACGCCACTTCTCCTCGGAGAAACGGCGCAAGGGTTGCTTGACCGGCTTGAGGTCCGGCCGGACGTGGAGTTTGTGCTCGGCGAACTACCTCGGAACACCCAGCATGTCCTTGGGGGACCATGCAAAGATGTCCCGATTCTCACGAAGGAAGTCGACGAGCTCGCCTTCCTATTTGCTATTGAGGCGGGAGCCGATGGTGACGCACTGAGCCGGGTTGGCCGGGTCGAGCAGGATTTGCTTGGTGTCTTTGGACGGCTGGAAGGAGGCCTCGCCGACGTATTGCAAGGGGGGAGCCGGCACGGCCGGCTGGCTGGTAGCAAGGGCCATGAGCCGGTCGAGCTGCCGTTTCTCCTCGGCGATCTCTAGGGCCTCGGCCAGCCGGCTGCCGTCTCGAGCGCACTCCAGCGACATCTTGTAGTCGCCTTTGATGGTGATGATCCCCTTGTGGCCCGGCATCTTGAGCTTGAGGTAGGCATAATGGGGGACCGCCATGAAGCTGACAAGAGCCGGCCGGCCCAACAGCGCGTGGTGGGGGCTCTCAAGGTCCACGACCTCGAACAACACTGGCTCATGGCGGAAGTGTATGGGCCCACCAAAGAGGACGTCGAGCGTGATCTTGCCGACAGGGGAGCAGGACTTCCCAAGCACGATGCCGTGGAAGACCGTCTGGCTCACCTACAGGTCTTCTATCTTTAGCCCTAGCTTGTGCATCGTGTCGAGGTAGAGAATGTTGATGCTGCTGCCACCATCTACCAGCACCCACGAGAAGCGGCAAGTTCGCTCCTTGGTGGCGATGGTGGGGTCGAGGACCAAGGCATAGCTGCCAGGATTCAGCATCACAGCAGTGTGATCGGCCTGGCTCCAAGTGACCGGCTTCTCCGACCAGTGGATGAACCGGGGAGTTGCCAGCATGGTGGCGTTCACCTTGCGGTGGAGCTAGCGTTGAGCATGTTTTCCCGTCTCTTCACTGGTGAAGACGACGTAGCAACCATCCTGGTTGGGGAACTGGTCGATTAGACGACCATCGTTCTGGGCCGGAGCCGAAGCCGGCATTGGGGCGGCAGTTTGGGCCAGGGCCGGCACATGGGCTAGTGGCGCAGGAGGAGATGGAAGGCCGTCCCCCCGGGCCAATCATTGTGAGAAGCTGCACTGCCGGAGCGTGTGCGTAGAGGGTTTGGCCCCTGGATGGTTCTTGCAGGGGAGGTCGAGCATTTGCTCGAAGGTGAGCTTCGGCTGCCAGGCAGCCTTGCCCGTGCGCTAGTGCTGGACGGAAGGCTGGGCAGCCAGCTCCTGATCCTCGATGGTATTCACCTGCTGGCTCCCGTAGCGGGGATCCGGCTGGTCGTTCTTGCGTTTGTTGTTCTGCGGCTCCCGGTTGTCGGCTGCCGCCCGGGTCGTGGCCGGTGTCGTCGTTGCCTTGGTAGGCGGGGTCGTCTTGACCTAGATGGCCGAATCGGTCGTGGCGTATTTGTCCGCCTTGGTCATGAGGTCGGCACGCATGGCCGGCATGGAGCACAGGAGCTTATGTTTGAGAGGGGTGTCGTCCCGGCAGCCCTCGATGAAGTATTGCACGGCTTGCACCTTGTGCACGGCCTCATAGGAATTGCGGAGCTCGGTCCACCGGGTGAGGTAGTCACGGAGGGATTCATCCGGCCCCTGAACGCACATGGTGACTTCATGGGGACGGCCAAGCCGCTTGTAGGTGTCGATGAAGTTGCGGACAAAGGCCTCCTTGAAGTCCGTCCAGGTGTTGATGTTGCCGGCCGCCAGGCTGTTGAGCCAGGTGCGGGCCGAGCCGATCAACATGAGGGGGACGTAGCGAACGGCTACGCGCTTATTCCCCCAGGCGATGCCAACCGCAGTGGTGTAGTCAATTAGCCAGTCTTCGGGCTTGGCAGCCCCTTTGTATTTTGGGGTGTCCCTAGGGAGTGTGAAGCCGGTTGAGAACGGCTCGATGCGGATCCGGGGGCCAAAGCAAGACGGACCAATCGATCCCTCCTCCTCGAGGAGGGTGGATTGCACGAGTCTATCGAGGCGGTTGCAGGCCTCGTTCTCGCTACGGGGGACGCACGGTCCGAGCCAAGCCGAGAGCTTGGGACGGATGGTGGGTGGCATCGACTGCCCCGACTCGCGCCGCGGGGGCGGCGTGTGCCCGTGGCTACGCCGGCTGTCAGATGTCGGCACTTCGTGGTGGCGGCCGCTTCGAGACGGATTGTTGGTGCGCCGGCTGCTGACAGCCGGCTGCTCGCTCCCCGACGTCTGAGAGGGCCGGGGGTTGTTTGCTCCAGCCCGGTGGCCAGAGACGCGAGGGGAGCAGGAGTACTGGGCCGCCTGGGGGCCGGCAGTTCCCGTACCCTCGCGCTCAGGCCAGGGGGCTTCAGTGGCAGTGCCGCCCGTCGCGAGCAGATGCTACTGCGCATCAGCAGCATCGATGAGCTCCTTGATGTGGCGCTCGTGGGCGGCACGCTCTTCGCCCTCCAAGTTGGCCAGTTCGTCATAGGCCACCTTGAGTGCCCGTAGGTTGGCCGCGGGGGTGTCGTAGACGGGCATCTTGCCGCCGAGGATTTCGACGACCACACGACCGCGGTCGTGCACAGCCCCACGCCGGTTGGGCTCGGTGCCAGTCGGGATGAGTTTGTAGGCGGAAGCGTACTTCCGTTGTGCCGGCTCCATGCGGCGCCGCGTGGTCGCGAGGGCGGTGGCATCCTCGAACAGGATGCGATGAGCCGCCTCAAGATCGGCCGCAGCGGTGTCGGGGTTCGCCGTCGGGGCGATCGGAGTGCTCAAGCCCCTGAGGGCCGCGCCGAGCGGGTCGGACATGCCAACGCGGGCAGCGGTGGCGGTAGCCGCAACCCGTGCCCGTTCGGAAGCGGTGGAGGAGGTGATTGCCATTACTCCCACGCGATCGTGGGAGCCACTAGACTGAGTTGTAGCGAGTGCGCCCACTATTGTGGGCGGACCAGCACAGACGAGCACCCCCGCGGGGTACTCGTCAGCGGCCGGAGCCTCGTCGAGGCTGAGCCTACCAAAGCGATCGGTGAGCGCGTCGATGTTGGCCGTGAGGCCGACGGAGTTGCCCGCAGGGCGTGCCGGAGCAAGCCCCATGATCCCCCCATGGTTTCGCCGGGACGAGCGCCAATGGCGGGGAATGATGAGGGGTCCCGCTCAGAGCATGAATCCGGCCGGCACCACGTACGGCCCCACGGTGGGCGCCAACTGTCATTGTTTTCTCATGACAGATGCCATAGGTGGCTTATCTTAGGTGGTTGGGGCCGAAGGACGCCGACGGTCTCCGGGTGCGAGATTGGGCACAAGCGGTGTCGACACACGATGTACCCAGGTTCAGGGCCCTCCGGGGGAGGTAATACCCCTAGTCCTGCTTGGTTTAGTTGGACGGATGGGTATAGATACAATAGTGCTCCTGGAACTGTGTCTAGCGGAGGAAGAAGGGGCAGTCGGCTCCTCTTCCTCCACTGCTAGAATGAGTGGTGCGTGTGTGGAGATGATCATTTGTGTGTGCGTCCGTCTGTCCGTCCCCCTTGCATGGGGGACTCGGGGGTTTTTATAGGCCACCCCCCCCAGCTCTTATAATATGATGTAAGTACAAATGTGGGGGGACCCGGCTAGCAGTCTCTCTGGCTCGTCAGAGGCTCCCGCCATTCGTGTCGTCTTGTCGCTTGTAGGGGCCATTAGCAGAGCGGTCCCATCTCCTGCTGGGGCCCGCCAGCCGACCCGATGATTGGCCCTCAGCCACCTACCACGGCACAGGCCGACTGATTGGCATCGCCTAGCGCCAGCCGGCCAAAGTTGTCGGTACGGCCGGCTGCACTGTAGTCACGCTGAGGCTGGTAATCGAGTGGCGAGGGCATGTCGGCACTGTGCCCACGCCCGATCGCGCTCACCGAGGTCAGCATCCGGGACGATTGGTTTGTAGCCACGCGCTGCATTGCATCAGTGGCTACTATAGCCATAGGGCCGCCTATCATGCCGGTCACGCCGCATCGTCGAACCCGCGCGTAGAGGGACGGGACATCGTATGTCCGTCCCAAGGTCAAAGGAAGAGGCGGCCCGGAGGCAGCCGGCCATGCCCGGTCGGTCGAGGGTCCAGCCGGCTCCTTGACCAGCCGTTCGGGGCGCCAACCGGCATCGGCTTGTGTCGGACGGCCTCCAGCTGGCCACGGCCAGCCGGCCGCGTAGTTATTCTTACAAGCGAAAGGGGGAAGACCCCGTTGCTTTGGCCTACCTAGGGGTAATAACCCCGTCAACAAGGCAGATGTAATATATTAAAGCCGAACGATTTCATATGTGCACGATGGCATAGTTCAGGCAAGATAAAATTACTACAAGCCTATTACAGTGCTCTCCACGGAGCTCAAAAGTAATGACTCAAATTTTTTTACATCACCCTATGGCGGGTCACAAGGCCAGATTATCCACGGCATTGCCAAGTTCATCAACTGGATGGTGGGTCACCCCGTGGCGGGTCTTCAACCTCCATGATCTAGAGATTGTCCACGTCCCAGTTGCAGTTGGTTAAGGCCGCAAAGTTTGCCTCTTCAAAGAGGGGGGCGGGTCAAGATCAGGGGCAAAGAGGTGCTTACGGTGTGCAGGAGTTAAGTCCTTGGCCTCAAAGGTTGGGCCGCGTACTCTCTTCTTCTCGGCATTGTAAGCCGCCTGGTATGTTGACAGGTCCACCTTTTCTGCTAACACTGATGCGAGGACTCTGGATACCTTCATGCAACGAGCGTAGTCAGCCTCCATGAACTCTGAGCCGTCATCCTTCTTTGATGGAAACCCGTCCATCATCTCTTCGGGAGTCAACTCTGGGGCGAAAGCTAAAGCCCGGCTGATGGCTGCGATGGCTCCTTTTCTGGCGGCTGATTTCTTGAGCTCCTGGATTTGTTTCGGCAGGGTGGATAGCACTTCAATGACTCCCTTCATAGTCTGGGGGATACTATGGAGCATTGCCTTGATTGTGCAGAGAGCTCCGCAATACAGTTGCTCTGTTAAGGTGTAGACGACTTTCAGTGGCAGCAAGTTGACGGCTCCTTGGACCTGCGTAAGACGGGTTTTCGGCTATAAGTCGCCAGTATGAGTATTCACACAAGAGTATTGGCTAAGTATTTAGTAGTTACCAAAGATGGCGGCAGACATCTTCGCAATGTGGTGCTTCAAGCCGTGTAGCTCATCGGACACAACCATGAGTCGTTGGTCAGCATCGTCTACTCGTTGGGCCAGGGCGGTTTGTTCCGTCTTAGCAGATTTCTTGAAGGCGAGGAAGTCAGCTTTAACTTTTGTAAGTTCTTCGGCGGCAAGCCGGTACCTCTCATTTGCTTCGCTACGGGCGGCTTGCTGGGTTGCCGGATTGCTCCTTAAGCCGGTCAATTCAGACTCGGCCTCTTTTAAAGCTTCCTGTGACATATAAAAAGCAAAATGAGGGCTAAGTCGCCAGGATAGCATATTACCAGATGATGAAAATTAAGACAATATAATGCAAGTTTCAAGCAGATAGCAAGCAATATGCTCGACACTTGGGGGCTAATGTCTATTTGTTCTCCAAGGCTACAATGAAGTTTTGGCTCATGTTTCATCAAGTTGAAGCCGGAACTTGGGGGCTACATATGGCTCTTTCATCTATCTACAATGAGGTTCCAGCTCATCTTCATGAAAGTTAAGCCGGTACTTGGGGGCTACATATGGCTCTTTCATCTATCTACAATGAAGTTCCGGCTCATCTTCATGAAAGTTAAGCCAGCACTTGGGGGCTACATATGGCTCTTTGATCTATCTACAACGAAGTTCCGACTCATCTTTCATCAAGTTAAAGTCGGCCCTTGGGGGCTACAGATGGCTCTTTGAATAGCCACTTACACACTAAAGCATCGGCTCCACATTTATAGCCGATAATTGAGGGCTACAGGCTAAGTGTTTCTACTTATAGTAAGATTCAAAGACCTAGTTTACCATTAGCGAATGCTAAACCAGCTCTTGGGGCTACGTAAGGGTATAAGGAAAAGAGAGCAAGAGTACCTCATATTTTTTCTTCATCAAGCTAACAGGCCTAAGCTCCATGTTCCGGCTTGTGGAGAGGCGGTTCAGGTAACCGGCGTGAAACTCATCAGCTGTTAACTTCTCTAGTGCAGGGAGCTCAAAGTCCAGCTTCTCGGAGGCTTCAGTCTTCTTAGTGTGTTTTGTCAACACATGAGGTTGAGGAGTGTGAAAGCCGGCACCTGTAATGATGCGCCCGGCGTAACCGAATCGTCAACAACCGGTGAAGGACTCGGAGTCTTAGAATGGGTCCTCGGAGGACTCTCAGGAATCATGTCATGGGTCGCCGGCTCAGCAGAGCGACGAGCGTCTTCAGACGCATCCTTGGAGGTGGCAGAGGGATCAGCGTGCGTTGCAAGAGAGTCCTGCTTGGCAGGCTCCGGCTCTTGAGCCTTGGGAGCAGGGGTAGACCCGCCAGTCTTCCTTCATTTCGCTTGAGCCCTGGAAAACATAGAAAGGTCATGGTCTAAACTTTAAGGCTAACAAAGGATGGGATGCAAGCATGAAAGGCATGTACTCTGGGTTCATCTTTAGAGGCGGTAGAGCAGTTGCTATAGAGTCGCCCGATGAAGGGGTGATTTCTGAAAACAGTTAATGCAATATAAGACAGGGTCAAATTATAAAGGCAAGATTGACAAAATTAAGCCAAGTGAATCAAATACCTCAGCTGGCCGTTTTTTGTTGAACCGGAGAGTGAGATAACCCGGCCATAAGGTCTTCAGAGTCAGTGCTCTGGGTCTAGCCTTGGGAGAGTTGTTGTTGCTTTTTCAAAAGAAAGTTAGGGTCTAAGTAAGCAAGAGGTGAGAAAGTGGGACCTTTCGGACAACCCGTCGTATCTTAAGTGGTGCAAGACATTATGAGTCAGATGAAACATAAGTTACCTTAGGAACGTTGGCGTGGCTTGTCTCCATTTCGTCCTAAGAATTATTATTGTCAATAAGGTGCATGAAGAGACAGCCAAGAGAGTCAAGTTCTACCTCTGAGTCGTCAGATTCAGGCTGTTCTTGAGGTGCGGTTTTCTTCTTTCAGCCGCCGTCTTTCCCTTTGATTTCTTTGGAGGAGGAACATACTTTTTTTTCCAGAAGCTGGAATTGGCCTAAAGGTAAAAGCCGTCGAAAGAGATCAAAAGATTGCAAAGTATATATGGATAGCTAATGTGGAAGTAAGGAGATCGAGAGTCGCCCTTACGTCTGGGTCCGAGTTTGCGGCACAGAAAGGTGCTAGCCCGGTGGCGCGACAAGATCTTGAAGACTCATGAACAAGGCTTTTGATGGCGGCCATGATGTTATCTTCTGACAATGTGGTAGGATTAAAGCAGAGGGGGTCATTAGCATCACCCGTATACTCGCACATGAGACAGCTTCGCCGGCTCAAAGGCATAACTTTCCAAGAAATCCAGCAGTGGGTCAGATCAATCCCCGTCAGACCATTGGCCATAAGGGCTTTAATTTTTGCGTGAGCCGGAGCATACTTCGCCCGCTCAGAGGCTGACAGCCGGTCAGGGAGTTCAGTTGTAGTCTTTAGCCGGGATGAACGATAACCCGGTAAGGAATGCTCTCCCTCTCGAGAGGTGTCTTTTTAGTAAAACTAGGTTTTATTCCAGTCTTTGGGATGACTTGGCATCCGAACAGGTAGAAAGGTCACATCCCATCTTCTCTGAATTGAGATTTCACCAAGCTCTAAACTTGCACCAGCTGCCACCTCCGTCTGGCGGTTTGCATAGAAGAACTCATGGTAGAGACCAACGGACAGATCTTCTTGTAAGTAAACTTCATAGAAGATTTGGAAGTTGCACATGTTTGAGACGGAATTTGGGGCAATGTCTTGAGGGTGCAGCTTAAAGAAATTAAGTACGTCTCGGAAAAATTTAGAGTCGGGTGGGCTAAAACCACGTACAAGGTGATCCGTGAATACAACTACTTCGCCCTCTTGGGGAATGGGTTTCTTTCCATTGCCTGGAACCCGCCAATGGATGACATCTTTGGCTGGTAAAGTCCCTACGTCTACAAAATCTTTCAAGAACTCTTCGGTAATGGCAAAGCCGACCCAGTTACAAGAATTGGACACACGAGGCATGGTGGCGTCTTAAAGTTGTGCAAGGTAACAATGCGTGGCGTGTTAGAAGGTGACAGACATCTAAGGGTGGCTGAAGAAATCTAAGTTCTATAAAGCTAAGTCGCCTGAGCGGTTTAGGCAAGATTCGGAAGTTCACCGACGAGTTAAAATTGCAAGGAAACAAAGCAAATGTTACTAAGTGTGGAAAACAGGTTTCACATGCTATCTATATAGTTATGGATCTACAAAACAGAGAAAAAGGTGGGTTTATTCTAAACCCAACGATGAATAGAGGAACTAACAACGTTTGAAGGCAGTAAAAGGGGCGGCTACAGATCTATGTTGTGCTATTATTGACTTCCTATGATCTACCGCTATGGAAAAAAGGGCATTATCAAGTTCACTGATCTATATATTATCTGACATTGTGAAGAGCTCGTGTTCTAGCGGGTGGAGGAACTCCATGAATACCCTACCGAAAGCTACAGATCCAGGGGTGGTGAAGAACTTACCGGAGATGACGCGACGGGCACGGGTGGTGCTCTAGTCCGATCAGGTTGATGCGGCGGCCTGGGGTGACGACGGAGTGGAAACCTCACCGGAGCAAGAAGACTTTGGAGCGACAGCGTCGGGAGGAAGAAGAAGAAGAGGTGCAAGCAGAGGAAGAAATGAAGACCTCCCTTTGCGGTCCTATTTAACAGGCAAAAGGTGGAAACGGGCACGAGAATCGAGGCGACAGAAGTTGATTAACCGAGACGGACGCCTCGATTTTCGGGCCATCAGTTTAATAGTGGAAAGATCCGTTGCGGTCATCAGGGAATCTTTTTGATATTTGGTATGACGTCACGGCGGGTTATTTTATCTTACTTTCAAGTATAATGAGCGAGACTCGCCTCCAAGTGAGATGGAAGGTTGAAATGAGCAAGCTCAAATCAACCTGGGGCCTAATGTTGGGGATATAACCCCATGGTGATATCCGCCCAGGTGGGGCCGGGTCATACCTGGCGGCTCATAGGCCAGACCAAGGATGGGCCTGGACACATAAGCCCAAACGTATGGCGTCTTACCAAGATGGGCCAAGGTGAGGCCTAGACAAAGAAGGCGTGAAGACCCGGGCTGATAAGTCGCCCGGAGACGGCTTGCTCACGAAGGCAAGGCGACATAGAGATAGAATCATACACGTTGTAAGAGTCGGTCTCAGACTTGTGTAACCCATTGTCTTGACCTCCTATATAAGGGCGAGACCCGAGGCGACTTAGACAGAAACCAATCAATCGAGAACTAGGTCAAGCGAATCCGCTCTCTTGTAATCGATACTCCAATCAATACAACACAAGCAGGACGTAGGCTTTTACCTCCTCTCGAGGGGCCGAACCTGGGTAAACTCGTGTCCTTCGTCCCAACCAACCCCTTTGAGTCCATCACCTTAGTGATGGCCTCGAACATAAGTCGTCAAACATCTGCCATGATAAAACCACAATAGTAATGGTAAACAAGGTGCAGCAAGGAATCCCAATCCTTTTGAGGCAAAGGACGGGCCAGAACAATCACTAGTAATAGACAAAGTGTTCTTGAGGGTAGACGGGAATTTCGTCTAGTCACTTGTATCATGTTAGTTTGATTCGTGTTCGCTACTTTGATAATTTGATATGTGGGTGGACTAGTGCTAAGGTGTTGTTCTTACCTGAACTAACAACCTACTTATGATTAACCCCCTCAAAAGCATCCACAACTACAAGAAAAGTATTAAGACAAAGTCTAACCATAGCATTAAACATGTGGATCCAAATCAGCCCCTTACAAAGTAGCTCATAAACTAGGGTTTAAGCTTTTGTCACTCTAGCAACCCATCATCTAATAAGTACTCCACAATGCATTCCCTTAGGCCCATGAATGGTGAAGTGTCATGTCGTCGACGTTCACATAATACCACTAAGGGGATCACAACATACATATCATCAAAATATCGAACATATATCAAATTCACATGATTACTCGCAACATCTCTTGTCCCGTGACCTCAAGAACAATGGTAACTACTCACAAATAATATTCATGCTCAATATCATAGGAGTATTTAATAGCATAATGTATCTGAACATATAATCTTCCACCAAATAAACCATATATTAATCAGCTACGCAAGGTAACCAACACTACTAGTCACCCAGAGGTACCAATCTGAGGTTCCGGTACAAAGATTGAACACAAGAGGTGAACTAGGGTTTGAGAGGATATGGTGTTGTTGAAGATGTTGATCAAGATTGGCCTCCCAAGGATGAGAGGGGTGTTGGTCATGACGATAGCTTCGATTTCCCCTCTCCGAGAGGGAAGTTCCCCCGCCGGAATCATTCTGTCGGAGCCTAGAGGGCAAAAGTGCTCTTGCCCAAGTTCCACCTCGAGGCGGCGGCGCTTCGTCCCGAAAGTTCTCCTATTATTTATTTTCTAGGTTTTTGGGAATTTATACCACAAGATGGGCTCTGGAGGTGGGCCTGGGTGAGCATCACCCACCAGGTCACGCCAAGGGGTGCCTAGCGCGCCCTGATGGGTGCTCCTCACCAGGTGGCCCCCCTCCCGTATATTTTTTTCTCTAGTATTTTTTTATTAATTCCAAAAATAATCTCCGTAAAGTGTCAGCTTCATTAGAGTTGTGCAGAATAGGTATCTCTGACGTGCTTTTCTTGGGTCCAGAATTCCAGCTACGGGTAATCTCCCTCTTTGTGTAAACCTTGCATATTGTGGGAGAAAAGGCATTAGAATCACTCCCCAAAGCATTATTATTCAACAAAACAAAGTAAATAACACTAGTAAATCATGATGCAAAATGGACGTATCAGTTTCCTAGCTCTTGTGCATATCCTCTACGTTCCCGATTGTTCGGCTGGAGGGTAAAGGGAGCACCTCTGCGATTGTTACGACCGGGTAATCTGGGCACGTACCTCATATGCGTGAAGCCGAAAGCTAGCATTTTTAAAAACATAATTGGTCAGTTGTAAAGGACAATGACTTAATGTGGTGATTTTACCATAGTCCGGTATCATGAGACGAACTGAATCTGTACCCACCTACTAGCGGTATTTGGATTAAAACTACGTATAGCATAGCGCCCGAAGAATGGATCCCGTAGAGGAACTATTTTCATCGAATGATGTTTCTTGCGTTAAGTAGTAATATAACATTGCTCTCCGTTCAACCTTTTTGTCTGTTCGCACCACATGGCTGGATTGCCTGGTTCTCTAAACTATTTACCTGATATTTCAGGTTTACATAGTAAGGAACACTCCCAAACTATTTTCAAGGGAGGTAAAAGACGAAGGCTGGTTAAAGACAATTTTTATGGTTCAGATGTAGCGACATTTGATAAAAAGTACATAGTTACATAGAATCAAATATCTAGTTGTTGATCAAGATTGTCTATTATGGCATCTAGTCGGTTGTCTTGTTGGGAGAGGCACGCGGCGGGCATTACCTGGTCATACACCAAGTGTAGAGGTATCTCTTGACCATCTGTCCCTACCGGCCCGACTTGAGCCAAGTGCTCAAGATTAAGCTTGGTGAATCTCGTATTCACCATGGCCCATGCTTCTTGTGCCCCTTCTTGACAGGCTGATGTTTTCCATATCTTGAATCGATGACAAGCTCCTTTGAACCGACCAGCCAGTTCGGCCATACCTTCCGGAGGATTCTGAGATGGCCATAGAGCCTTGAGCATGATCTTCATCACTTTTCGGCCTCGTTCATGTACGATGGATAATGCCTTCAACGGGTCCTCTTTATACGAGCTGGCCTCTTCTTCGGGACACCCGGTTAACAAAACTGCCAATAGACGTGGTGTGCTCATTAGCTCAGACATAATCTGTATACGGAGCTATGAGTTCGGAGTTACACTTACCAAATATACCACCTTTCAATCTCTGATTTTCTTCATGGGCATAGGCCAGCTGAGTTTTTAAACACTTGATTTCACCGACAGCCATTGATTCTCCGTCTGAAGTTTATTCTTTTCTTCAAGATTTCGGGTCAGTACTCAATGGCTAGCCTCAAGTTGTGATTCAAGATACCTTTGCGAGCCTCTCACCGCATCCAGATCTTTTTGCATTTGTCCTAGGGATTCAGATGCTATAAAGCAATACCTAATTAGATATTGATGCCTTGATCACTTATGTATCACTCGAAGTTGCTACTTACCATGTGCTTACCTAGTTAATTTTCACTCCTTTTAGCTTGGACTTTACAGCCTCTAGATGTGTCTGGCTGGTCTTAAGGTCTTCAAATAGTTTTTCATTTTTCTCCCTTGTGGCTTATGAAAGGTAATCAACAGATGATGTTAGATCCTAAATATGGCCATCTTGCCCACATTAAGGCTCGGGGGCTACCGGATTGGGATTCATATTCGGTCATTGAAATGATTACTTACCCGAAGATTATCTCGCATAATATTGGCGATACCTTCAAGTCCTAATCGGGTGGCACTAAGATGCATATCCACTGAATCAAGAGCATTAATCTCATGATTGGATAATGCGGAGTGGCGTAGTGATCCCTTCCATCATTGGTGGTTCAACGCACTTCCTATCTCCGAATTAGTGGCGGAAACGTCACCAGCCTCTTCCGAATTCTGGTCTGTGGCAGGGACTCCTGCACTACCACCTGCGGATGTGGGACACTGCCATTCAAAGTCGTCACCTTGAACCCGCCCGCTGTCGTCGGGCATCGAGGGTTGTGTTCGGCTCCTATAATAGGTCAATCAAGACCACAAAAATTCATACGTGGTGGCAAGCAATGCTTGACTTATAAGAAATTTGAGCCATTACATTTTGTGGGGAGGATCGGTCGAAGTAGCTCCTCTGGAAGCTCCGCGTTTGACAGCCCCTTGTGTGGGCTTTGCTGGAGACACATTTTCATGTGTTCGGCGTATGCGGAGGTGGGTGCCTTTTTCGGGTAGGAGCTTTCTTCTTGCCTCTATTCTAGGAGGGAAATATCCTCGGATGATCGATTATGATGGCAACCGTAGAGCCATCGAGAGTCTCTTTGTAGAAAAACTCCATGCTAAAAAATGATTGAGGTGGTCGGATCATCATGAAATCCTGGGTCGTCATCTCGAGAGTGACTCTTAGTTTGAGGGGAGGGACAGTTGACTGTCTCGATCCAGCGCCTCCACTCCTGCTCAGCAAAATTTCAATAAAATTAGTTAGTCAAAAACTAGTGTGAAAATGCCTAATGTGAGGGAATAAGATTGCACTCACCCATTCGATGGGATTGTGGCTCGAATATCCGTCCCCGGCATTCAAGTTAAGGAACCCGTCTTTTTCTTCTTTATATAGATCGGCCAGTATGGCATACATAGCTTCTTGGTCGGTGGGACCTTCCAGCTTATAGCGGGTCACGTCATTTGAGCCACTATAATGCCACAAAGGGTGCATTCTTTGTTGAAGGGTTTGGACGCATCGCCTGATCGTTGTAGCCATCACTTCAATGATGGTCATTCTGCAGTGCGCTAATAGCTTCACCTTGATGACCAGTTGTCTAACTTCAAGACTGTCATCTTGGTGACAACTTCTCGAGTGCCAGTTAGAACGCTTCTTCAAAGGAGCAGGGGAGAATTCAGGAAGACCCCTCCAAGATGGGTCAAATAAGGGGACATCCTCAATATAAAACCATTCGGAGGTCCACTCCTCGGGTTCTTTTTACGAACTACCCATAGGGTATCCAACACGGCTATGCGACACACCTTGGCCCCGCAAACTTCTAGAATTGACCCATCGAGAGTACGAGGAACAAGGCAAAAGAATTTCCTCCACAGTTCGAAGTGGGATTCGCAGCCCAAAAACATCTCACACATGGCAACGAAACCCGTAATATGGAGGATAGATCCTGGGGTGAGGTTGTGGAGTTGGATCCCATAAAATTTTAATAAACCTCTTATTAAGGGGTGGATAGGAAAGCCCAAACCTCGTGAAAGGAAGGGAACAAAACATACCCTCTCCTCCTTGCGGGGAGTAGGAGATTCTCTCTACGAAAGCCTTACCATTCGCGGAAGTCAATCCAAAATGGAAGGGCGTCAGATCTAAAGAGGGAAGGTATCCCTGAACTTCTAGATTAAGCAGGCGGAGAAGGGAAACTGAGAAGCTTGCCTAGTCGCCTAGGAGAGGACCATGAGGGTGTGAGGAGGAACCTAGGATGCTCACTATGATTCCTTGGTGTTTTGCTCGATGCAAGAGAGCCATGATGGATTACTCGATGCTCGTCGACTCTATTTAATGGATGGTTCCCAGATCCTTGAGGGGCATATTTGGAATTGACTGTCCCTGACTAGTGCACATGAATCGAGGAGTCACAGGAAGACCAAAAGTTGTGGGTCATGCAACGCTCTGGTGTTCGGAATTACGCCAGAGAAATTGGAGTTGGTCGAACTATGAGGGGAGAACTCGCCCTGCAAGCCGAAGACTTTGTACGTGCAAATGATGAAATATTACTACGACATCGGAGACTAGTTCGGGGGATACTGAGGGAATCCGCGATTAAGGGGTCCTCGGGCTGCTAGCCTATCTCTGCGGGTCAGACAGTGGGTCGCCTTGTAATTGTCAATGAAGGTCCGGACACCATGACCAAGACGGAATCTCTCAGGACGTGATGTGCACTCCAAGTACAAGATGATGGGTTCGACATATTCCTTTCTTGAGGTAACTGACATTATGTAACCCTAGATACCCCTGGTGACTATATAAACCATAGGGTTTTAGTCTGTAGGGTAAGTTGAGCTCATTACTCTTAGGGTTTAGACCACATCATATGATCTCAAGGTAGATCGACTATGTACTCGATACCCCACATTCAATGCAATCAAAGCAGGACGTAGGGTTTTACCTCCATCAAGAGGGTCCGAACCTGGGTAAATATCGTCTCCCTTGTATCTTGTAACCCATCAATCCAAGATCCATAGTTCGGGACCCCCTACCCGAGATCTACCGGTTTTGACACCGACAACTACCTCATCTAATAAAGGGACAGTCATAACATTATTTAATTAGTGCTGCAATTTTTCTAGCCTCGTATTGGACCCTTAAGGACATTCTTATCCCGAAGGTGTAGTTCTTCATGAACTTCTACGGTTTGGTGTGACAACACTGGTTGTCTGTCCTTTGTTCGAACCCATACAACAACTATGATTCCATCAACCAATTCTTCACAAAACTATTTTGCCTCAAACTTCTAAGGTGTGTTACATCTCATAATTGGCACCCGTTCACAGTAGATAGTATCAATAACCATCGAGCAGTGATGAGGCTTGTTAAATCCTTCATTGCTCACGATGTCGGTGTCAAAACCGGCAGATCTCGGGTAGGGGGTCCCGAGCTGCGAGTCTAGGATCGATGGTAACAAGGGGATGAGGGAGGCGGTGTTTACCCAGGTTTCGGGCCCTCCTATGGAGGTAAAACCCTACATAATGCTCGATTATATTGATGATATGAAGGTTACATAGTTGATCTACCTCGAGATTAGATAGCTAAAACCGTAGATGAGTTTCTATGCCCTACAATCTAAAACCCTTTGGCATATATAGACGTTGAAGGTCCCTAGGGTTACACATGGTCAGTTGCCTATCTACTATCTCAAACTTGGAAGACATGCCACGACTTTTGAGGTCTCCTCCCTGGCAACGGGGCCTTCGATAATTCCAATCCTCAGCGAGCGCCCCATGAGTTCAGCCCATAAGAAATAGGTCGGCAGTCCGAGGACCCCTTAATCCTGTACTCCCTAGTAGCCCCCGGACTAGCCTCCAATGCCGCGGTATATTAGACGGACAATCTTGCATGTCAAAGTCTTCGGCTTGCGAGGTGAGTCCCTCTATACCTTCTTGTTCGACAACCATCCCATCATCGGTGAATTCTCAAGCGTTGAGAACTTGCGGGACCCATTGTAGTAACTTTCAGTGCTTCTCGATCCTTGTGCACCGAGGGGATACAAGCGGTTCAGCAGTCTTTTTACAAGACTGCCCTTCCCACAAAGGAGGCACCACTCATTTAAACAAGCAGAATCGTGGTCTGGGCCACATCTTCCTCTTCTTCCCCATCAGAAAAAACTTCAAGCGGGAGATCACCAAAAAGCATGGCGAGCAACCCTAGCTCTTCCTCGCGTCCTTACGACTCCTGTCCCCGGGATTGGGCAAGTTGCTCTGTATCCCTCCTCCGGCGGCGCGACCTCGAGACCCAAGGTTAGCTTCCTTCCTCATATCTGGTGGCTACCCATGCCGGTTTGACTTCTTTTGACAACGAAGCCTTTGCGGAGAACTTCCCTGATCCCCACAAGGGAGAGCGGGTATGCTTCGTGCCTTTCCTCTTGCAGGGCCTAGGGTTCCCCATTCATCCTTTCCTGAGGGGATTATTGGAGTTCTACGGGATCCGGCTCCATCATATTACCCCCGAATATATTCTGCACATGTCGGGCTTTGTTATCCTTTGCGAGATGTTTATGGGCTGCGAGGCACACTTTGGATTATGGAGTAAGTACTTCTGCCTTGTCCCCCGCACTCCGGGTGAGACAATTCGGGAAGTCAGAGGAGCCAAAGTATGGTGTATAGCCGTGATAGGGTATCTAGTGGGGACACCGAAGAATGGTCTTAGGAATGGTTATATATTGAGGGTGTTCCCCTATTTGATCCAGCTTGGTGGGGTTTGCCTGAATACTCTAACGCCCCTTTGAGGAAAAGGTACAACTAGCGACCGAAGAGTTCGTCCCAAGAGGACGGTGCCGAAGTACAACGCTTGGCTGCCCACATAAGGCTACTAGCTCATCACAAACTAACCATGATTGATGTGATGGCTGTCGCCATCACCCGATAAGTTCGACCTCTTCAGCAAAGGATACACCCTTTGTGGTGTTACAATGGAACAAGTGACACCACTCGCTCTCGAAGGCTGGGCCCTGGCAATCAAGCGGCATTGGCAGCCGCACTTGCTGACCTGTTCAAAGGGGGAAACGAAGACTTTGTTCGGCTACCGGTTAAGGAGGGCAACTCCAGTTACAACCCCATCGAATGGGTAAGCCTTTCAACTTTGTGAACTGAGTTCGATTTTTTTATTTGCCCCTTTTGACCAAAGCTTTTAATCTATGCAAACAGGAATGGAGGAGCTTTGTCGAGATAGTCAACTGTCTGGCCCCCCAACCAAAGAACTACTCTTGTGACGACGATCTAGGATTCCATGACGATCTGGAGATGTCAATTGAGTACGAAGACGGGGCCTTTTACCAAGAGAGCCTTGATCGTTCCAAGGTGGCTATCATAGCCGATCACCCCTGATCACTCCCTTCCCCTATTATAGGCAAGAAGAAAAATTCTTCCCGTAAAAGGCAAGCGTCCTCCATCGACCCAAATATGTCAGTTTCTGCTCCCAAGCATCGTCGGTCCACTCGACGAACGTCGCCTATGGCAGCAATGTCCGGACTGGGCGTCAACAGGAATCCTTCATGTGAGTCGGCCGTGGGGACGACCCCGACCACTCGTTCAACCAAAAGGTACTTACTTCGACCTCTTAATCTATTGTTATCATGATCGATAGGATTTCACAGAAGGTCTCATGTCGAAATACTCAGGAAACGAGTACAACCATCTCCTGCCGAGAACGTTGCCGGGGTGCCTGGCAACACTCATGAATCAAGATCTTCTGCTCATGCTAAACCTGCTGCGGAGGCCCCTGTGGTCAATCGGGCCTGTGAAGATTCCGAGGACGTGGTATCAGTCACTAAACCCGACGTAGAGAGCGCGATGAACCACCGGCGGCGATGAGAAGCCCTATGCCATCCGGCGTTTTCCGAACAAGAGTTTAATGCTCTATGCTCGACAGACGCACACATTAGAGCTGCCCGAGCTAGGCTTGGGGAAGCCGTAAAACTGATAGCATCTAACCTGAAGGTCAGTGATTGGTTTTAATAATCCGGACACACATGTAAACCCAGTAGCCCCTGAGCCTTGAATTGGTCGGAATGGCTGAGTTAAGGATCTGCGTATTGTTTTATTGCTGATGTAGGCCTCAAGGCAGCAAAATGAGCAATTGGCCAACGAATTGGAGGTGAGGCGATCACAGGTGGAAGAATTTTACTCGAGAGGCGCATGGTGAGTATATCCATTCTGCCAATCTTAGTATATAGTCCTGTGCTGATGCGAGGGTACTTTGTAGCAGTTGAGTCTATAGGGCAGTTGCAAAAATATTTAGATGTAGCCCGAGAATCCCAGAGGTATGCTGAGTCCCAGTATGAGGCCAGCTGCCTTACGTTGCAATGAAATCTTGAGGAGAAGAAACGTCTCCAGGCGGAAAACAAGCAACAAGCCAAAGAAATTGAGAGTTTAAATACACAATTGGCCCAGACCCAAGAAGAGAACTAGAAATTACAAAGGGGCATGTCCGCTGAGTGTGTTTATAACGCCAAAGGATACCTCCAACACATTAAGTGTAATGGACATGCCTCGTCTCATGTATAAGTCTCCTAACCGAGCGGCCTGAATAAGAGATCAGATCCTATAGGGGGAGCCTTCTGACGGAGCTGTCCGCCATACATGAGTAGGCTCGGAAGGCTATGAGGGGCATGATAAAAGCGCTATGGCCTACCGAGAAGCCTCCGGAGGGGATGGCCGGACTGGCTGATCGGTTCAAGGGATCTCGGAGTCGATTCGAGCTATGGAAGACATCGGCCTTCCGAGAGGGAGCACAAGAGGCATGGGCAATGATCAACGCCCGTTATACTGGCCTTAACCCCGAGCGTATGGCTCGGGTTGGGCCGGCAGGACCAGATGGGCAAGAATTCCACTTCATTTGGTGTACGACCAAGTGATGCCTGCCGCTCGTCTCACACGGGATGATTGCGCCATGGATGCCTTAATAGACAATCTTGACCAGCAGCCAGATGTGTGATTTTATGTAACTATGCACTTTAAATCAAAAATTGCTCTATCTGTGTTGTAAACATTTCCTTAACCGGCCATCGGCTTCGACCTCCCGTGCTAAGAGCTTGGGAGTGTTCCTTATAAAATATCCCTTGATAAGAGGGAATTCTTTCAAGGAACCAGGCAATCCGGCCATTTGGTGCGAACGGACAGAAAATGCATAGGGAGATATGTTATATTACTGCTTAGCGTAAGAAACATCTTCCAAAGAAAATAGTACCTCTAATGGCACCTTCCTTTAGGTTGCTACGTAAATCATAGATAGTAAGGTCGTATACTACTAGTATGCGACTAATGGCTTTTTTGAGAAAAGAAGCCTGAGTAATGGCGATAACAACCATAATTTTATTTGTTGCTTTCGTCGTAGCCGACCAATTTTCTGCTAAAGATAGCTAGCTTTTGGCTTCACCCGTCTAAGGTACGTATCCGGATAACCTGGTCGTAACAATCGCAGAGGTGCTCCCTTTACCCTCTAGCCGAACAATCTGGGACGTAGAGGGTAAACACAGGAGTTAGGCAATCCAGCTTGGCAATAATCTTAGTTCGAATTGATGCATATAATGGCTTAAAAAACGACAAGGGAAACATGCATACACAACATGTGAATAGATGCTTATAATATATAATCACCGGCTTCAGGAAGAAGCCCCGGGGTGTTTTATTCGGGTTTAACATTTGAGGATGTATGCCGAAAAACTTAACACAATCTCGGTTTAGCCGAACATAGACTTAGGAAGAGAAAATCCGAACCTGCCAAAAATCAAGGTGGAAGGGAAGGAAAATGAAAAGAAAAAAAAGAAAAAGGAGGGTAAAAAGTATGACAACAACGGTCTAGCCGTAAAAGCAATGAAGACGAGCTGCGTTCCATGGTTTTGGTTCGAGGCGGTTGTCTGATGGGTTTCAAAGACTATAAGCTCCTCTTGCGAGTACTTCGTCAATTATGAAGGGGCCCTCCCATTTGGGATTGATTTTATGCTTCTGCTTCTCTAGGAGTCGTAATACGAGTTCACCCACATTATATGCTTTTGCCCTGACCTCCCTGGTCTGGTAACGTCGGGCCTGCTGTTGATAAAAAGTAGAGCGAGCCCAAGCTATGTCACGCTCTCCTTCTAAGGCGCCCAAGTCGTCCTGCCGATCTAACTCGGCCTCCTTTTCTTTGAACATGAGCACCCTTGGTGCGTCGTGAATAATATCATAAGGAAGGACTGCTTTTGCCCCATAGACCATGAAGAACGGTGTGTATCCCGTTGATCGATTCGGGGTGGTATGCAGGCCCCACAGAATGGAGTCAAGCTCCTCTACCCAATGGCAGTCGGACTCATGAAGAGATCGGATCAGACGTGGTTTAATACCACTCATGATGAGGCCATTGGCCTGCTCGACTTGTCCATTGGTTTGCGGGTGATACACTGATGCGTAATCGAGCTTGATGCCCATCTTTGTGCACTAGTCTTTTACCTCTTGGGCGGTAAAGTTGGATCCATTGTCCATTATTATACTATGCGGGACGCCATAACAGTGTACCATGCCGGATATAAAGTCGATTACTAGTCCGAACCTGGCTGATTTGATAGGTTTTGCTTCGATCCATTTAGTGAACCTGTCAACCATTACCAGTAGATATTTATTCTTCTTGGTCGCCCCTTTAAGTGGTCCGACCATATCCAGCCCCCAGACCGCAAAAGGCTAGTAATCGGAAGAGTCTGAAGAGTTGTTGGGGGCATGTGGCTTTGATTTGCAAAAAGTTGACAGCCCACGCAATGCTGGACAAGTGATTGGGCATCCGCTCGAGCGGTGGGCTAGAAGAAACCAACCTGAAAGGCCTTGCTTACTAAGGCCCTTGTCACGGCGTGATGGCCACCCATTCCTGCGTGGACTTCGTCCAAGAGCTATCTTCCTTCTCCCTAAGATATGCACCGCTGGAGTACGCCGGCGGTGCTTTTCTTGTATAACTCACCCTCATGGACTTTATAGGCCTTGGATCGCCGAATTATGCATCTTGCCTCTGTTTCATCGTCAAGGAGTTCTTGGCAAAGAAGGTAAGCGAGGAAGGGCTCGGTCCATGGTGCGATTACTGCCATGACCTCATGAGCCGAAGTCGTTTCATCCATTATGGAGGCTCCAATGATTTGGTCGTCTGGTTCATCTATAGGGGGAACAACCTCTTCGCACTGATGGATTCGGCGCCCTTATTTTCGTCCTGCCAAACCATGGATGGCTTGTAGAGCCATCCAAGGAAGGTGTTTTTCGGGATAGGGTCGCTTTTGGCCCCCATACGGGCCAGTATGTCGGCATCTTGGTTGTTGTCTCTAGCGACATGATGGAATTCCAGCCCCTCAAACCGTGCGGAAATTTTAAGGACGGCGTTTCTATATGCCGCCATCTTCGGGTTTTTGGCATCGAATTCGCTATTGATTTGCCAGATGGTCAGGATGGAGTCTCCCCGTACCTCTAGCCATTGTATGCCCATTGATGCTGCCATCCGAAGACCGTGCAAAAGTGCTTTGTATTTGGTTGCGTTGTTGGAATCGGCATACGTGATTTGCAACACGTATTGGACGTTGTCACGTGTGGGAGATGTGAGAATAACTCCAGTCCCTAGTCCGGCTAGTGTTTTGGATCCATCGAAGTACATCATCCAATGGGAGTATGTACTATATTCCCTCGGGAGCTCGGCCTCTGTCCATTCAGCGAGGAAATCTGCCAACACCTAAGATTTAATAGCTCGTCGTGGCTTATAGGCGATTTGAAAGAAAGGAGTTCAATGGCCCATTTGTCTATGCGGCCAGTGGCGTCCCTATTATTGATTATATCATTCAGGGGTACTTCAGATGATACCATGACCAAACACTCTTGAAAGTAGTGTCTTAGTTTCCGTGATGCCATTATTGTATAGGCTATCTTCTCGTAATGCGGGTATCTGGACTTGCATTGTGTTAGCACTTCAGACACATAGTAGACCGGCTTCTGTATTCGGAATTTGTGACCCTTCTCGTTCGATGACGAGCACTGCGCTAACCACTTGGTTGGTGGCTGATATGTACAATAACATTGGTTCACCGACGCCTGGTACTGTGAGTATGGGGTTTCTTGTAGGCAGTGTTTTGATTTCTTCTAACGCAGTCGCTACTTCATCGGTCCACACGAAGTTGTTGGTCCGTTTCAGCAACTTGTAGAGCGATAAAGCCTTCTCACCAAGGTGGTAAATAAAGCGGCTTAACGCCACCATGCAACCCGGCAGCTTTTGGACATGCTTTAGCTCTATAGGAATTGCAAGTTCCGATAGGGTGTGGATCTTAGCTGGATTGGCTTCAATTCCTCTATGGGAAACAATGAATCCGAGCAGTTTACCAGCGGGAACTCCGAAGACACATTTCTCCAGATTGAGTCGTATATCATACTCACATAAGCTGGCAAAGGTTTGCCTTAAGTCGTCAATCAATTGGCCGACATGTTTGGTTTTAATGACCATGTCGTCCACATATGCCTCAACTGTTTTACCGACCTGTTTCTCGAGGCATGTCTGAATCACGCGCTGGTATGTGGCCCCTGCATTTTTAGCCCAAAAGGCATTGTGTTGAAGCAGAATAGCCCGTAGGGGTGATGAATGCGGTTGCATCTTGATCAGATTCCTTCATTTTGATCTGATGGTATCCAGAATAAGCGTCGAGGAAGCATAGTGAGTCGTGTCCGGCTGTGGCGTCAATAATCTGGTCTATGTGTGGTAAGGGGAAAGGGTCCTTAGGGCAGGCCTTATTGAGGTCTTTAAAGTCGACGCACAGCCACCAAGATTTATCTTTCTTAGGTACCATCACTAGGTTTGCCAACCATTTGGGGTGCTTGATCTCCCGTATGAATCCGGCCTCTAGTAATTTGGCTAGTTCTTCGCCCATAGCTTGTTGTTTGGACTCGGAAAAGCGGCATAGAGTATGTTTGATGGGCTTGAAGCATGTAATTATGTTCAGGCTATGTTCTTCTAACCTTCGTGGGATTCCTGGCATATCAGAAGGATGCCACGCAAAGATGTCCTAGTTTTCTCATAAGAATGCTCGCAACTCTTCATCCACCATGGGGTCCAACTGAGCTCCGATGGACGCTGTTTTATTGGGGTTTGTTGGGTGTACCTAAAATTTAACAATTTCTTCTGTAGGTTTAAAGGACGTGGGTTTGGGCCTTTTGCTAAGGATCACATCGTCCTTGTCCACTGTTGACCGGAGTGCGGTCAATTCCTCTGTAGCAAAGGTCTTAGGTAGTGTCTTGAGGGCGAGCGTTGTTATTTTGTTCTCGCCTCTAAGGGCTATATTCGGATCACTGGTGATTGTGATTATCCCGTTTGGGCCTGGCATCTTGAGCTTCATATACCCGTAATGTGGTATAGCCTCGAATTTTGTGAAGGCGTGACGCCCAACAGGGCGTGGTAGCCACTGGGGAAGGGCACAATATGGAAGAGAAGTGCTTCATATCGGTAGTTTTCAGGCATGTCAAACACCACGTCCAGGGAGATGTGTCCTAAACAACGCGCCTCTTTTCCAGGGATGATCCCCCGGAAGGTTGTGTTGCTATGTTCGATGCGAGATCGATTGAACTGCAAATTTTCCAGGGTGTCTCCATAGATGAGGTTTAAACCACCGCTGATACGTCTCCAACGTATCTACAATTTATGAAGTATTCATGTTGTTATTTTATCATTCTTGGATGTTTATAATCATTTGATAGCAATTTTATACCATTTTTTGGGACTAACCTATTGACCCAGTGCCCAGTGCCAGTTGTTGTTTTTTGCTTGATTTTTGTAGCACAGGAAATAAATATCAAACGGAGTCCAAACACCACAAAACTTTTTGGAGATTTTTGTAGAACAGAAGGAACCCAGTGAGCCAGAGCTGCACCTCGGGGGTGCCCCGAGGGGGGCACAACCCACCAGGGTGCGCTAGGGCCCCCTGGCGTGCCCAGGTGGGTTGTGCCCACCTCGGTGGCCTCCCGCACCCCCTTTTTGCACTATAAATTCCCAAATATTCTGAAACCCTTTGGGGTAGCCCTAGATCAGAAGTTCCATTGCCGCAAGCCTTTGTATCCATCGAAAACCAATCGGGAGCCTGTTCGGGCACCCTGTCGGAGGGGGAGATCATCACTGGTGGCCATCTTTGTCATCTCGGCATCCACCACGATGAGGAGGGAGCAGTCCACCCTCGGGGCTGAGGGTTTGTACTAGTAGCTATGTGTTTAATATCTCTCTCTCTCATGATCTTGAGATGTCATGATCTTGATATATCATGGGCTTTGTTAACATAGATGGATCATATGATGTTTCTCCCCTCTATACTCTTCTTGTGATGAATTGAGTTTTCCCTTTGAGATTTCGTTGTTATCAGATTGAATACTTTAATGTATTTGAGAACACTTGATATATGTCTTGCAATTGAATACTCGTGGTGACAATGGGGTGTCGTATTGATTCACTTGATATGTATTTTGGCATTCAACTTGCGGATTCCCGCGGTGACATTGGGATAATCTATGCATAGGGGTTGATGCATGTTCTTGTCTTTGTTTCTCCGGTAGAAATCTTGGGGCACTCCTTCAAGTTCTTTGTGTTGGATTGAGTATTATGAATCTGAAATTATTTGGTGTTTTTTAGTACGAACTCTTGATTATATCAATTGGAAAGAATAGCTTCTGTTATTTTAGTACGAACTCTAGGATAAATCGAACGGAAAGAATAGCTTTGAGGTGGTTTCGTAACCTACAAACAATTTCTTCTTATGTTCTCCGCTAGATAGGAACTTTGGAGTGATTCTTCGTTGCATGTTAAGGGATGGTTATATGATCCAACTATATTAGCATTGTTGAGAGATTGCACTAGCGAAAGTACGGAACCTAGGCCTCATTTTCAATCATTGCAATATCGTTTGTGCTCACTTTTGTTATTTGCTACCGTGCTGTTTTTATTTATTCAGATTATAAAAATATATTTCTACCATCCATATTACACTTTGTCGAACTAGTGCACCTATACAATTTGCCATTGTATTGGGTGTGTTGGGGACACAAGAGATTTCTTGTATTTGGTTGCAGGGTCGTTTGAGAGAGACCATCTTCATCCTACACCTCTCACAGATTGATAAACCTTAGGTCATCCACCTGAGGTAAAATTGCTACTGTCCTACAAAACTCTGCGCTTGGAGGCCCAACACGTGTCTACACGAATAAATTTGCATAGTAGACATCAAGCTCTTTTCTGGCGCCGTTGCCAGGGAGGTGAGTGCATGAAGGTATATCTTTAGATTTGGCAATCGAATCTTTTAGTTTCTTGTTTTATCACTAGTTTGGTTGATTAAAGAAAACTACAAAAATATGGAATTGAGGTTGCATCATATTATTGATCATCTTTATAATATCTTTCTTGAAAATGATGGATCAGAAAATTGTGCTCAATTGATAGAAGAAGAATTCAATAAAATGATTGGAATGAATGATGAGCATGATTGCAATGTTGTTAGTATGAATTATTTGAATATCCATGGTGCTAATGATATGCAAAGCCATAAGCTTGGGGATGCTATGTTTGATGAAGATGATATTTTTTCCAAGTTTTGATGTGGAAATTTGTTAGAATTAAAGCATGCCTCCTATTTATGATGATTATATTTATGAGAGTGGATTTGTAGAGGTCATGACTTTATTTAATGATGAATCCACTATTTTGGAAGAGGTTGCTATTGATTATGATAACAAAGTTCCTATATATGATGATTATGGTGATAACATGTATGCTATAAATAATAATGATAACCATGAAACTTTTCATCATGATTTTAATTTTCAATCACATGATAGTTATTTTGTTGAGTTTGCTCGCACTACTATTGATGAGAATAAATTTGCTTATGTGGAGAGTAACAAAATCTCTATGCTTATGCATCATGAAAAGAATGCTTTATGTTATAGCTATATTGTTGAATTCATTCATTATGCTACTGAAAATTATTATGAGAGAGTAACATATGCTTGTAGGTATTGCAATAATATCAAGCTTCCTCTCTATGTGTTGAAAATATTGAACCTATGCTTGTTTTGCCTTCCTATGCTACTTGATTCTTGCTCCCATAAATTGTTTGCTCACAAAATCACTATGCATAGGAAGTGGGTTAGGCTTAAATGTGATAGTCATATGCTTCATGATGCTCTCTTTATGTTTCAATTCTTTACTTTTATGCGAGCATCATTGAAATCATCATGCCTAGCTTAAAAGGCATAAAAGAAAAGTGCTTGTTGGGAGACAACCCAACACTTTTACCTACTGTTTTTGTGTTTTCACATGATTAAGCTACTATAGTAATCATGTTTTATTGCTTTTGTTTCAATAAAGTACCAAGTAAAGCCTTTGGGATCATGTGGGGTGATAATTGATTTGATCTTGTTGAAAAGAAGAAACTTTTGCACTCACAAAAATAATTCTAATTTTTAACATAAGAGTTATTTTGAGTTGATTCTTTTTTAAGAAGATTAATATACAAATTTTTCACGTGGTACTAATTTTTCAGAATTTTTATAGTAGCAGAAGTATGGTTGGAGTATAGATTACTACAAACTGTTCTGTTTTTGACAGATTCTGTTTTCAATGCATAGTTTGCTTGTTCTAGTTTCTATGGCTTATATTGCTCAATATAAATTGTGGAAATGATATGATACAGTAGGCATTGTGTGAGAACAATTATGTATCTTGTATGGACAGTACCAAAGTGAAATGGTTTGCTCTTTATCATACTAACCCATCTCACGAAGTTCCGTTAAGTTTTGTGTGATTGAAATTTTCAAGTTTTGGGTGAGATGTCGATATGAGGAGAATTGGGAGTGACAAGGACCTAATATTAGGGATTCCCAAGGAAAACCCAAGGTAACATTCAAGGAATATCCAAGAAACTAAGCTTGGGGATGCCCAGGAAGGCATCCCCTCTATCGTCTCCAACATTATCGGTGACCTTACTTGGAGCTATGTTTTCATTCATCACATGATATGTGTTTTACTTGGAGCATCAATTTATTTTGTTAGTATTTGTTTTATTTTATTTAGAATAATGTTTTGCATATTTTATTTCAATAAAAATGTCAAGGATAGCCCTCACCATGCTTATTTTGCAAGTATACATGTTGCTGTTTCAAAACAGAAAGATTACCGCTGTTGCAAAAATTCCCTAGAAAATTCAGAATGTGATAAAATGTTGAATATTTTTCCATAATAAGCTATGATAAATTTTCTTCAGTGTGTTAAATTTTCATAACATTTGTATTTTAAGAAGTATTGATACTCTTGCATTCTTTACAGACTGTACTGTTTTGGCAGATTGCTGTTATGTTTGCATTGCTTGCATATGTTTGCTATTTTAATGATTCTATTTGAGGATAGGAGTATTAAATATGAAGAGGAATTTATTATTAAATGTTGAATAATAATTTTAGTGATTTACTACAGTATATAATGATAAGGTTTTTGCATTGGTTTATACTAACTTATCTCACGAGTTCTTGTTGAGTTCTGTGTGGATGAAGCTTTTGAGATTTAGGAAAACCATGATATGAAAAGGATTAAGGAGACACAAAAGCTCAATATTGGGTATTCCCAAGGCATCCCAAGATAATATTCAACAATTCTCAAGAATCTAAGCTTGGGGATGCCCCGGTAGGCATACCACCTTTCTTCTTCAACAATTATCGGTTAGTATTGGTTGAGCCTAAGTTTTTGCTTCTTCACATGACTTGTGCTATTTTTAGAATGTCATTTTATTTTTTTTTTACTTTCTTTTTTAATAAAATACTTAGACCTGAAAGTTTTAAATAAAATAGAGTCCTCAAATAGTCGCCAAGGAGGCTAAGTAAGCGACATTCACATCCCGTCAACGAAGCTCTTTTCTTTGGAATTGCTCGTGTGCTTCACTTATATACTGTGAGTAAATGTTTGAATAAATTGAATGTCATGAAGTTGAAATCATATCATGCTTATTGGTAGCTTCACATTGGTTTTAGAAAGTTAAGTCTTTTGAGGCTTGACAATCACAATATTGGTCATACAAGCAATTCACGAATAATTAGTATAAGGAAGAGAACTTTCACATGCAAATACACTATCCTGGAAATATTTTGTGATTGTGAGCCCCCATCAAAATATTATATGCCAAAAAATTTGACGTTGGACAAGGAAGACAACGTAATGATTTATGTTTGTTAATATTCACATAGAAGTTATATTGTCATAGATCCTTTAACATGTGGTGCTTGCCCCCCATCTTTGCTAGCCAAAAATTCCGCACCAAGTAGAGATACTACTTTTGCATCCAAAAACCCTTAAACCCAAATCTTATTTTCAAGAGTCCACCATACCTACCTCAGGATTGAGCAAGATCCTTCAAGTAAGTTGTCATCGGTGCAATAAGGCAATAAAAATTGCTTCTAAAAGTGTTAGAACATTTAGTGTAAGAGAAAATTGAGCGTTGTACGAACTTGTGATGGCAAAGTAATAAAAGCGATGGACTGCATAATAAAGGTTGCTATCATAAGGGGCAATATAACGTGGTGTTCTTTTGCACTAAGGTGTTGAGCATACAAACAAAGCGCATGGCAACCTCTGCTTCCCTCTGCGAAGGGCCAATCTTTTAATTTATGTATTTACTTTTATGCAAGAGTCAAAGTTTTTCTCTCTATTCCTTTTTATTTTCTCCTTTTGCAAACATCATGTGTGAGGAAACATCTAGGCACATATGTACAGTTGAATATGGGTAGCATGAGTTGGTATTGTTGACGTCACCCTTGAGGTGAATACGTTGGGAGGCAAAGCAATAAGCCCCTATCTTTCTATGTGTCCGGTTGAAACGTTTTGCCCATGTGTATGCGGTGAGTGTTAGCAATCATAGAAGACTATATGATGGTTGAGTATGTGGAGCTCTTACTTAAAATCTATTGAATAAGTTGAATTGCAATTGCTTGGTGACTGAGAACATAGGTTGTTGGGTTTCAAGAGAATTCATTGTTTGAACCTTAACATGTGAATTGGTTGCTACTTTAACATGAGAGAACTTTATGAGAAAATAATTGTTGTAATGATGCTAGGAAAATTGGTTGAAATTATCATTGATCAAACTTATGCACTTTGCTAGCATTCACACTTCATAAATTATTTCTTTTATCATTTGCCTACTCGAGGACGAGTAGGAATTAAGCTTGGGGATGCTGATACGTCTCCAACATATCTATAATTTATGAAGTACTCATGCTGTTATTTTATCATTCTTGGATGTTTTACAATCATTTTATAGCAACTTTATACCATTTTTTGGGACTAACCTATTGACCCAGTGCCCAGTGCCAGTTGCTGTTTTTTGCTTGTTTCTTACATCGCAGGAAATCAATATCAAACGGAGTCCAAACACCACGAAACTTTTTGGAGATTTTTTGGACCAGAAAGAACCCAATGGGCCAGAGCTGCACCTGGGGGGTGCCCCGAGGGGGCACAACCCACCAGGGCGTGCCAGGGCCCCCTGGAGCGCCTAGGTGGGTCGTGCCCACCTCGGTGGCCTCCCGCACCCCCTCTTTGCACTATAAATTCCCAAATATTCCGAAACCCTTCGGGGTAGCCCTAGATCAGAAGTTCCGCCGCTGCAAACCTCTATAGCCACCGAAAACCAATCGGGAGCCCATTCCGACAGCCTGCCGGAGGGGGAGATCATCACTGGTGTCCATCTTCGTCATCCCGGCAGCCACCACGATGAGGAGGGAGTAGTCCACCCTCGGGGCTGAGGGTTTGTACCAGTATCTATGTGTTTAATCTCTCTCCCTCGTGATCTTGAGATGTCACGATCTTGATATATCATGGGCTTTGTTAACATAGATGGATCATATGATGTTTCTCCCCTCTATACTCTTCTTGTGACGAATTGAGTTTTCCCTTTGAGATTTCGTTGTTATCGGATTGAATACTTTAATGGATTTGAGAACACTTGATATATGTCTTGCAATTTAATACTTGTGGTGACAATGGGGTATTGTATTGATTCACTTGATATGTATTTTGGCATTCAACTTACGGATTCCCACGGTGACATTGGGGTAATCTATGCATAGGGGTTGATGCACGTTCTTAACTTTGTTTCTACTATATAAATCTTGGGGCACTCCTTGAAGTTATTTGTGTTGGATTGAGTATTATGAATCTAAAATTATTTGGTGTTGTTTTAGTACGAACTCTTGATTAGATTGATCAGAAAGAATAGCGTTTGTTATTTTAGTACGAACTCTAGGATAGATCGAATGGAAAGAATAGCTTTGAGGTGGTTTCATACCCTACAAACGATTTCTTCTTATGTTCTCCGCTAGATAGGAACTTTGGAGTGATTCTTCGTTGCATGTTGAGGGATGATTATATGATCCAACTATGTTAGCATTGTTGAGAGATTGCACTAGCGAAAGTACGAACCCTAGGCCTCATTTTCAATCATTGCAATATCGTTTGTGATCACTTTTGTTATTTGCTACCTTGCTGTTTTTATTTATTCAGATTATAAAAATATATTTCTGCCATCCATATTACACTTTGCCGAACTAGTGCACCTATACAATTTTCCATTGTATTGGGTGTGTTGGGGACACAAGAGATTTCTTGTATTTGGTTGCAGGGTCATTTGCGAGAGACCATCTTCATCCTACACCTCTCGCAGATTGATAAACCTTAGGGCATTCACTTGAGGGAAAATTGCTACTGTCCTACAAAACTTTGTGCTTGGAGGCCCATCACGTGTCTACAAGAATAAAGTTGCGTAGTAGACATTAACCGCCGCCGTCCATTAGCACCTTTTGTAGCCTAAAACCATCGACGATGGGGTTTAGGACCAGTGTGGCTGGTGTTCGACCGGAATGGATGGTTGGTTGGTCAGTATTTCCGAAGGTGATGGGTATGTCTTCGTATGAACTTGTTGTTGCCACATGGTAGACCTGTTCGAGTTCTCTAAGAGCTCTTTTCCTCCTATTCCTAGAGGGGAACGTTTCGTAGATCGTCAGGACTTCGGCTTGTATTCTGGTGGCGTTGTGGAGCGCCTGTTCGGCAGTATTGCCTCGAGGATGACCTATCCGCTTTCTGTGACCTGCCTGATGACCCACCAAGCTCTAAGGCTATGAGTCGGGATTGTGTTCGGCAAGACAGAATGTATAGGGCATCGCTTGTACAATAATCCGTCAAGGACAGTTCTGACCCCCGTATGGGGTCTATTTATTTTCTCGGAGGGTTCGTGTTCGGCTAGCCGCTTCGTAGGTATCCGCTTTTTGCGATCTCCTCTAGGGTATTCGGTAAATGTTGGTTCCGAAAGTAATCGTTCGGCTTGCCGGGTGATCTCCATGGTGTAGTGTTTTTGTACCAGGTCCAATAGCTCGGTGAAGTCGTGAATGTGTCGACAGGCTAGGGCATTGAGGATCCCTTCGCCCTGAAAATTGCGACTAAAGGTTGTCATTATCTCCTGGTCACTAGATCATGGTACTCTGTCTCTAACGAGTTGGAGTCTAGCCAAAAAATGGTGAACCGACTCCCCTGGTAATTGTTTAATATCCCGTAAGTCCGAAGACTTGGACTCTATTGCGATGCTTGAATGCTCGACTTGGGTGATGGGTGGGAAAAAATTGGTTCCGCACCCCGATGTGAGTCCGGAATCATGGGGTTCAGTGTGGGGGAGTTGGAGTCCACTTTGTCCACCAGACCGTTCCGGGTGGGGTTCGAGTTGCGCGCTAGATCGGGGATCGATAGCGAACTATTTTCGGAGCGAACTCTAGAGTTCGGGTTACAAGAGAGATCTTGATGATCGGAAATTGGGATATAAACCATCTTTAATTCCGGTTGTTGGGGGACGAGCCTCTAGCCGCACACTCGACGGTGGCGACTAAGTGAGTGATCGAGGGGGTGCGAATCTCCCTATCATTGGGTTTGCGCCCGATCCGGTCATAGACCGGGGTCCGGTCATCGGCCACGCCCATGGTTTGAATCCGATCAAGTAGCTCGTTTAAGGACGAGACGTCGGTAGGGTACATGTCGCCGAAGCGCACGGGGTCGATCTACAATGCCGTGGTCCCCGGATCGCTCGATGGCGAATCCTGGTCATTTTTGGCCACGGTGGATCCAGGCAGATCGACGGGGTTGGGCGTTCTAGACGGCCTGAGGGTAGAGGCCACCTCGAAGGTGGGGCCCGATGCTTCCGGCGTCAAGGTGTCGAGATGTGCGGGCTCCTCCATGTGATTTGAGGGCTTCATCCAAACAAGTTATCCCCGTGAATCAGCGACGAACTCTAGGTTCCCGAATCTAATTTCTCGATCGGGGAATAAACTTCCGATCTGGCCAAGATGGTTAGTCGGATCGGCGTGCGACAGGATTCTGTCGCCTGCAAAGATCTGACCGGAGACGGATACATCCTGGCTACAGATTCCATTGCTTATGAGAAGGCAATCCATTCATTCCTTTGGCGATCACATCGGAACTCTCAAAACCGGCGGATCTCGGGTAGGGGATCCCGAGCTGCGAGTCTAGGATCGACGGTAACAAGGGGACGAAGGAGGCGATGTTTACCCAGGTCCAGGCCCTCCTATGGAGGTAAAATCCTACGTCCTAATCGATTATATTGATGGTATGAAGGTTACATAGTTGATCTACCTCGAGATCAGATAGCTAAAACCCTAGATGAGTTTCTGTGCCTTACAATCTAAAACCCTTTGGCTTATATAGACGCCGAAGGTCCCTAGGGTTACACATGGTCAGTTGCCTATCTACTATCTCAAACTTGGAAGACACGCCACGACTTCTGAGGTCCCCTCCCTCGCGACGGGGCCTTCGATAAGTTCAACCCTCAGCGAGCGGCCCATGAATCCGGCCCATAAGAAATAGGCCGGCAGCCCGAGGACCCCTTAATCCCGGACTCCCTCACACGCCACGATGAAGAAACATGGTGGTCCAACTATGATTACCGACCACCTGGTCAGGTTTCTCCATTATTTGTTTTTCTATTTCTCTTTGTTTTTTCATCCTTTTTCATTTATTTTTCGGGTTTAACTAATATTTTTCTTTTCTTTCTTCTTTTGTTTAGGTTTTTTCTCTCTTTGTGGTTTCTCTTTTTCCTTTTGTTTCCCTTTCTTATTTTGCACTACTTTTCTCTATTTTCTGTTTTCTCTATTTTTATATTTTCCTTGGTTTTTCTTCGTGTCCTTAGGATTTTCACGATTTTCTTTAGGTTTTCCGTTTTTCTTCGTTTGTCAGGTGTTTCTCTTTCGTTTCTTCGGTTTTCACCGCTCTCTTCATGTTTTTTCTTCAACACGCGCCTACATTTTTTCATACACATTTATACATTTTACATATATATTATAATACATTTTATACAGGTTAAAAAATCAAATACATGATCAACGTGTTTACAAATTTATGTTTGATGATTAGTTTTTTTATACACATTATAAATTTTGATATATATATATATATGGGAAACAATTTTAAGACATGATTAAAAATTTTTATATATGATCAAATATTAACAAAATTAATTTTGGTACAATTTTCTAAGACATGCACTACGCTTTTCATATATACACGAATTATTTTTGGTACACATTAATTTTTTTGAGATACATGATTTATTTAAAATATTTTTTGAAAACTACTTTTTCCAGACATATTATACAAAAAAATTGGTATACACCAGGATCATTTTGTTTTCAAACACGGGTAAAAAAATTTAATATATGATTAAGATTGCTTTGATGCATGATCAACTTTTTTGAAAAAAAAATATTTTTATGCTCATGTTTAATACATGTTCTAGACTTTCGGTACACTACAGAATTTTTTTCGTACACATGTAATATTTTTAATCTATACCTATTAATAAAGGAAATTAGTATTCTTGGCTCATCATGTTATTTTGCAGTAAACACCCTCAAGTTTCTAGTAATCAACCCACAGTACATATTAATCGATTTTTTAAAAATCTATATCCTTTTAATCCTAACTCCAAATTTAACATGTTATATATAAAATTTTATTCGAAAAAATATGTACAATCTGAATATGATATTATTTTACCTATTAACCATTTAAAAATGCTATTTACGATAATATCTTAATTAATAGCGCATGATCAGTCTTTCCTTCATACTGATGCCGACCGGAATTGAAAATGAACACTTCGACACAAAACCAAGATGGGGAACAAAAACTATATATATATAACCATCCATGCACGCCTCGTCAAACCTCGCAGAAAAAATAGATTTGTCATTCTATGTTGAGAGAGAGACGTCTTAAGATTGACAACATTCAAACTTGTTATGATGGTATGAACATTGATGCCTCTGTCGACGAGAATGGGAAGAAGGATAAATAGAAACACATATGGGATGTCATGTGTTGAAATAAAGAATATAGACCCATGGACTCATGGTTTAGATTAGTGAGTGTTTTTACCCGTTGCAATGCACGGACTCATTTAGTAGTAAATGATTAACATTTTTCTAATGGTTGATTAATATTATTAAATAAAAAACCAACTTTTTGCATATATATTATTTTTAATATAAATTTTTGTATAAAGGATACTTTTTACTCTACGCATTTAACATTTCACAAATGCTAGATTAACATCAACATTTGTCAAATGTTTTATAAGTAAGAAAAGAAAGAGAGAATGGAAAAAGATAAAATCGTCAACATCAAAAATAACGAGGTTGTGGCCTCGCCCTCGCATCGGCTGACCTTGCTCATCTGGCTCCCACCAGAGGGTCCACTTTTTCGAAATCAATAGTTAGCGAGTACACCTTCCAACGATTACTTCCACCTTCAGATTGCGACAAGTGGCGCATTGATTTTCAAAACGGTTTATCTCCTAAACCGCGCGTCCAAATCTCGACCGTTTTCACCGTGACTTTCTCGCATCGAGATCTTCAAAACTAGATCACATGTTGATAGGTTTTGATGAACCTTTTTTCATGAAAAAAACCGGACGAAAAAATCGTGCCTCACGTGATAGAAAAAAACAGAAAACACATTTTGTTTCTTTCCAAGAGGCATGGGTCGTGTCTCTCACAAAGGCAAAACCGTGCATCTCGCGGAAAAGAGAGAGAGAGAGCAGAAAACATGTTTTTTCTTTCGGGAGCGGCACGCTCAAGAGAGCAAAACCGTGCCTCTCACAGAAGCAAAACCGTGCCTCCCGCAAAAAGAAGAACAGAAAACGTGTTTTTTTCCTTTCCGAGAGGCACGGCTCGCGAAGGCAAACCA
Source organism: Hordeum marinum (assembly GCA_022496015.1). NCBI lineage: Eukaryota > Viridiplantae > Streptophyta > Magnoliopsida > Poales > Poaceae > Hordeum > Hordeum marinum. The sequence continues at coordinate 430,293,802 of CM039674.1, read as the reverse complement.
TGCCTTTCACGGAAGCAAATCGTGCCTCTCGCAAAAAAACAGAAAATGCATTTTTTCCCCTTTCTGAAGGCACGGCCGTGCCTCTCGCGAAGGCAAAACCGTGCCTATCGCGGAAGCAAAACCGTGCCTCTCACAAAAAGAACAGAAATCGCGTTTTTCGGACAAAAAAATTTCTTCCAAAAGCTACGAAAGACCGGTGAAAACTGGAACACAAAAAACCCCAGAAAAAACCCACTCCAAAAAGGCAAAAACGCGTACGAATATATAAAAATAAATAAAATCCGAAGAGAACGCTCAGAGTATGACACGTGGCGGCGACTAGGAACGCGCCAAGCGATGGCGTGTGGGAATGATCGCGGAAACACTTGTAAGGGAGTGCTCGCTAACTAGTTGCTTCCCCAGTTTTCGGTTCATCGAGATGTGCTGGCCATGCGTGCGGCAAGCGACGGCGCCTTTTGTGTTTATTTATATGTTTTATGTTCTCGTTTTCTAATTTATTTTGCACCTTTCTACTTTAAAATATTATACTTATATATCTTACAAAAACCATCTACAAAACATATTTCAAAATGTTGAATAAGTATTTCAAAAATGTTGAACAAGTATTTAAAATATGTTGAACAAGCATTCAAAAAAATGTTAACCATGTATGATGAAATAATGAAAACAATATCATGTATATTAATTTGTTAATCAAGAATTTATAAAAATTTAAATCTATATAGAAAAATGTTGAACATGTATTAGAAAATTATCAATTATTTTATCATGTATATAAAAATGTTAATCAATAATTTCAAATTTTGAACAAATGTCTAAAAATTGTTAATCAATCGTTTGAAAAATGTTGAATGTGTAAATAAGAATGTTGATCATGCATTCAAAATATGTAAATATTTTTATATGAAAAGTATATATTTTTTAAATGTTAAAAATGTATGGAAAAAATATTGACCATGTATTCAAACAATCTTAGTATTGTATTTGATTTTTTGTTCACCATGTATTATAAAAATGTTTAATTTGTATTGGAAAAATGCCGTTGGCATCAGCAAAAACTATAAAATAATAATCACAGAACAAATAAAACAAAAATAAATAAAAGAATTATGAAAATGAAAAAATCAAAGAAACAAAATACAAGAAAGAATGGAAAAAATGGAGAAAAAAATATAGGCTCGAATAGCCTTTCGTAGGACGCGCCCCTTCAACTTACCATGAGAGGGACCTAGATAGACTGGCTTGTAGCATCCGTGTTCTCCCTAGAGGGCGGTGATCGATTCCTGCATCTCCCACTTTCTCTCTAATTTTTAATCGTTACGTGCGCGACTGGGCCCACCATGACACTTTAGAAGGGAAAACTTTCAGCAAGAGTTCCCTCTCGTCTTGCTTAATGCGAGATATAGATGTTGTGCTAATTAATATTAATCCGCATGGGTGGTGTTCTATGCCGGCTCCTACTCCGTCCCCCCAACTAATGGGCAGTCTTTGGATCCTTCTTGTGGCCGTGGGCCGACATCCAGGAGTGGAACCAAGAGTTTCGCTTGGTAAACTACTAGAAATTGCAATCAATGGCATCCAAGAGTGGGCCACACCAGAACAAATTTGAGGATTAGTTAAACCTCAAAAAATAATTCGAGTCCCAGTTTCGCTAAAACTAAAAACAAATCCAGGTCCGGGCACCGACCAAGCACACATTCACGGGAATGAAGTGAAACATTGTTAGAGGGGAAGGAAGCGCATAGGCCATCAATGACATCATCCTGGTCTTTATCCCCAATGTTTTGAATCCTAAACAACTCTCCCAATTTCGTCCAATAAGCTTGTGCAACGTCCTTTATAAGATTGCTTCAAAAGTAATAGCAAACAAACCGAAGCTTATATTGCCTAAAATGATCTCATAGGAGCAGTCAGCGTTTGTGCGAGGTAGACTCATCACTAACAATATTATTTGCGCTTACAAATGTGTGCATTCCGTAAAGCGGAAAAGATCAAAATCAAACAATTTCTCTGCTCTTAAACTTGATATGGTGAAGGTGTATGACGGGATGAAGTGGTCATATCTTCAGGATATTATGACCAAATTGGGTTTTGCACAAGCATGGATAAACACGATCATGGGGGTGGTTAAGTCTGTTTCTTTCTCAGTTCTGTTCAATGGTGAAAAGCTTGATAAATTTAAACCTCAATGGGTATTAGGCAGGGAGACCTAATTTCTCCTTGTCTCTTTTTGATTGCAACCAAGGGCCTTTCGTGCCTTTTACAATCTCGTCATCAGTCATCATCGATCAGCGGTATTAAGGTGGCACCCACAACCTCGATTATTAACCACCTCTTGTTTGCATATGATAGCTTGTTGCTTTTACAATCTAGTGTTCCATACACGCCTCGTCAAACCTCGCAGAAAAAATAGATTTGTCATTCTATGTCGAGAGGGAGACGTCTTAAGATTGACAACGTTCAACCGTATTATGATGGTATGAACACTAATGCCTCCGTCGATGATAGTAGAAAGAAGGATAAAAAGAAACACATATGGGATGCCATGTGTTGAAATAAAGAACATAGACCCATGGACTCATGGCTTAGATTAGTGAGTGTTTTTACCCGTTGCAATGCACGGGCTCATTTGCTAGTAAATGATTAACATTTTCTAATGCTTGATTAATATTTTTATATACAAAACCAACTTTTTTGCATATATATTATTTTTAATATAAATTTTTGTATAATGGATATTTTTTACTCTAGGCATTTAACATTTCACAAATGCTAGATTAACATTTTTCAAAATGTTTCATAATTAAGAAAAGAAAGAGAGAACCGAAAAAGATAAAATCATCAACTTCAAAAATAACGAGGTTGTGGCCTCGCCCTCGCATCGGGTGACCTGGCTCATCTCGCTCGCACCAGAGGGTCCAGTTTTCCGAACTCACTAGTTAACGAGTACACCTTTCAACGATTACTCTCACCTTCCCACGTTACGATAAGTGACGCACTAATTTTCAAAATGTTTTAGCTCCTAAATCAGGCGTCCAAATTTCGAACCGTTTTCACCGTTGGCTTTCTCACGCCGAGATCTTCAAAACTAGATCACATGTTGATAGGTTTTGACGAACTTTTTTTACGAAAAAACAGAAAACACGTTTTCCTTTCCGAGAGGCACGGGTCGTGCCTCTCGTGAAGGCAAAACCGTGTCTTTCGCGGAAAAGAGAGAGAGGGAGTGGAAAACACGTTTTTTTCTTTAGAGAGTGACACTCTCGCGATAGCAAAACCGTACCTCTCGCGAAAAAAATGAGAACAGAAAACACGTTTTTTCCTTTTCGAAAGGCACGACCGTGCCTCTCGCGAAGGCAAAACCGTACCTTTCGCGGAAGCAAAATCGTGCCTCTCATAAAAAAACAGAAAACACATTTTTCCTTTTTGAGAGGCACGGCCGTGCCTCTCGCGAACGCAAAACCATGCCTCTCGTGGAAGCAAAACCGTGCCTCTCGTAAAAAACAGAAAACGCGTTTTTTCGCGTAAAATAAATAGAAAATGCATTTTTTTGCGCAAAAAAATGATTTTTTTTGTCGTCCAAAAGCTACGAAAGGACCGGTGAAAACCGGAACAGCAAAAAAACCCAGAAAAAAACCCACTCCAAAAAGGCAAAGGCGCGTGCGAAAAATTTAAAAACAATCTGAAGAGAACGCTCAGAGCGCGACACGTGGCGGCGACTGGTAACGCGCCAAGTGGCGACGCGTGAGAATGATCGCTAGAATGCTTATGAGGGAGTGCTCGCTAACTAGTTGCTCCTCCAGTTTTCGGTTCATCAAGGTGGGTTGGCCATGCGCGCAGCAGGCGATGACCCCTTTTTATGTTTATTTATATATTTATGTTCTCGTTTTTTGCTTTATTTTGTACGTTTCTACTTTACAATATTCTACTTATATATCTTACAAAAAGCATCTGCAAAACATATTTTAAAATGTTGAATAAGTATTTGAAAAATGTTGAACAAGTATTTAAAATATGTTGAACAAGCATTCAAAAAAAATTGTATAGGAAAAATGTTATCCATGTATGAAGAAATAATGGAAAAAATATCATGTAAACAAATTTGTTAATCAAGAATTTATAAGAATTTAAATCTATATAGAAGAAATGTTGAATATGTATTAGAAAATGATGAATTATTTTATCATGTATATAAAAATGTTAATCAAAAATTTAAAATTTTGAACAAGTGTCTAAAAAATGTTAATCAATCGTTTGAAAAATGTGAAATGTGTAAATAAGAATGTTGATCATGTATTCAAAATATGTAAATATTTTTATATGAAAATTGTTAATCAAATGTTTTTTAAATGTAAAAAATGTATGGAAAAAATATTGACCATGTATTCAAACAATCATAATATTGTATTTGATTTTTTCTTCACCATGTATTATAAAAATGTTTAATTTTATTGGAAAAATGTCATTGGTATCAACAAAAACTATAAAAAAAATCATAGAACAAAGAAAAATAAATAAATAAAAGAACTATGAAAATGAAAAAAAGAGAAGAAACAAAATACAAGAAAGAATGGAAAAATGGAGAAAAATTATAAAAAATATAGGCTCGAATAGCCTCATGTAGGACGCGCCCCTTCGACTTACCATGAGAGGGACCTAGATGGAGTGGCTTGTAGCACCCGTGTTCTCCCTGGAGAGCGGTGATCGATCCCTGCATCTCCCACTTTCTCTCTAATTTTCAATTGTTACGCGCGCGAGTGGGCCCACCATGACACTTTAGAAGGGAAAACTTTCAGCAAGAGTTCCCTCTCGTCTTGCTTAATGCGAGATATAGATGTTGCGCTACTTAATATTAATCCTCCTGGGTGGTGTTCTGTGCCGGCTCCTACTCCGTCCCCCCAACTAATCCTCCTGGGTGGTGTTCTGTGTCGGCTCCTACTCCGTCCCCCCAACTAACGGGCAGTCTTTGGATCCTTCTTGTGGCCGTGGGCCGACATCCAGGAGTGGAACCAAGTGTTTCGCTTGGTAAGCTACTAGAGATTGCAATCAACGGTATCCAAGAGTGGGCCACACCACAAAAAATTCGAGGATCAGTTAAACCTCAAAAAAGAATACGAGTCCCAGTTTCACTAAAACTAAAAACAAATCCATGTCTAGGCACTGTCCAAGCACACATTCATGGGAATGAAGTGAAACATTGTTAGAGGGGAAGAAAGCGCAGAGGCCATCAATGACACCATCCTCGTCTTTATCCCCAATGTTTTGAATCCTAAACAACTCTCCCAATTTCGTCCAATAAGCTTGTGCAACGTCCTTTATAAGATTGCTTCAAAAGTAATAGCAAACAAACCGAAGCTTATATTGCCTGAAATGATCTCAGAGGTCAACGTTTGTGCCAGGTAGACTCATGACTAACAATATTATTTGCGCTTACGAATGTCTGCATTTCATGAAGTGGAAAAGTTCAAAATCAAACACTTTCTCTGTTCTTAAACTTGATATACTGAAGGCATGTAACGGGCTGGAGTGGTCATATCTTTAGGCTATTATGACCAAATTGGGTTTTGCTCAAGCATGGATAAACATGATCATGGGGGTGGTTAAGTTTGTTTCTTTCTCAGTTCTGTTCAATGGTGAAAAGCTTGATAAATTTAAACCTCAAGGGGTATTAGGCAGGGAGACCCAATTTCTCCTTATCTCTTTTTGATTGCAGCAAAGGGCCTTTTGTGCCTTTTACAATCTCGTCCTCAGTCATCATTGATCAGCGGTATTAAGGTGGCATCCACAACCCTTACTATTAACCACCTCTTTTTTGCATATGTCAGACTGTTGCTTTTCAAATCGAGTGTTGAAGGAGCCAATGAAGTGTCAAACCTGCTTGATACATATTGTGCGGCATCGGGACAGAGGATCAATAAGGAGAAGTCATCCATATTATTCAGTAAGGGACCCCCCAGGCCCTGAGAGATAACATAAAGAATTCCCTTGATGTGCATAATGAATCGTTGAGTGATCGTTACCTCATGATGCCAACAGATGTGGGTTAGTGAAAGAATGGAACCTTCAGGTATCTTCGTGACAGAGTTTGGGAAAAAGCAAGAGGATGGATGGAGAAATTGTTATCAGTAGTTGGGAAGGAAGTTCTAACTAAGTATGTTGCCCAAGCCTTACCTTTTTACTCCATGACATTGTTTAGACTCCCGAGAGGCTTTTTTGAAAGTATTACTTCGATCATTCGTCAATTTTGGTGGGGAGAAAGTAAGGCAAACATAAACCTAGATGGGTCTCATGGGATGTGATGATATGACCGAAACATCTTGGAGGCATGGGTTTTCAAAATTTAGAAGCTTTTAACTTGGCATTGCTTTCTCGTCAAGCTTGGCGCACTCTACATGAGCCCTCACCTCTAAGTGCACGTAATTTAAAATCATGTATTTTCCATCTTGCTCTTTCCTGGAGGCGGAGTTGGGTGCCCAACCATCTCAAATTTGGAGATCACTCTTGGACGAGAGAGAAATTTTGAAGCAAGGTTTAATTAGGACAATTGGAGGCGGGGAAACCACAAGTGTTTGGACGGGTAACTAGATCCCACGGTAGGGGCCGAAATGACCATTGATGTCATGAGTGCAAAACCCTCCAACAATTGTGGCAAAATTGGCAGATTTCACGCAAACGCATGGCATGAAGAGTTGGTCAGGGAAACTTTTGTAGGTTTTGACGCTGAAGCCATTTTGAGGATCCCTCTACGCACAAGCAAAATTAGTGACTTTTGGGCTTGGCACGAGGACCCGAAGGGCAGGTTCTCGGTGTGGTCCTGTTATCGCATGATCATTAACACAAAGCTGGTGAGAGAAGGCTAGCTAGAAGGAGAAGGATGCGGTTCTGATGACCAAGGGATTGAGGGTTGTTGTACTTCTTTGTGGCATCTTCAGGTCCCTTCAAAACTCAAAGTCTTTGATTGGCGACTTGCGCAGCAGTCCTCCCAATGGCAGATCTTTTGCAGCAGAGAAATTTGTCTACCTCCTGCGTTTGCAGCTTATCTGGGGTTGCCGACAGCTAGCATCACTCCCCATTGGATTGTAACACATCTAGGTGTACTTGGGCCCTTGCGGACGAGATGATGGTGGAGCACATGATGTTGAATAGAGAACCAAACACGAGGAAGTGGCTCTTTGCTATAGTCTATTAATAAAGATGTCTTCCAAAGTCTGACAACAATTCATGGGTTTGTGTACTCTTACTTACCCGAGATCAACATGCTTCGGAAGCCATCAAATACATGGGGGCAGCTCCGGTAATCAGGCCACAACAATCGATTTAACATCCTAAAGGTTTTGTGAAGATCAACGTGGATGTTGTAGTGTTGTAGATTGGCAGACATTCTTGATCCACCAACACTTGAAGCCTTGGCTAACAGAGAGACTCTGGCGCTCACTGATGATTTATACATCCAACACATTTTTGTTGCTTCTAATTGCCAGGAGATAGCCAAAGCAAATCAATGGAAGTACTGCAACATCTTACGGCGCGGTGATACATGAAACATCAGAACGATCATTCTCATTTTCTTCTTGTAGATTTAATCATGAGTTTAAGAGTTTCAATGTCGAGGCTCACTACTTAGTAACTGCTACCTCTTGAGCATGCGTTGGTTTTCCCTTGAAGAGGAAAGGGTGATGCAGCAAAGTAGATAAGTATTTCCCTCAGTTTTTGAGAACCAAGGTATCAATCCAGTAGGAGGAACAAGCAAGTCACCAATGGATGCACCTACACAAATAATCAAACTCTTGCACCCAACGCTATAAAGGGGTTATAAATCCCTTCACGGTTATTTGCAAGGATTAGATCCGATAGAGATAGCTGTAATGAGTGCGGAAAGCAAAAGGTAAATAAATTGCAGCAAGTATAGATCTGAAAATATATGATGGAAAGTAGACCCGGGGCCATAGGTTTCACTAGAGGCTTCTGTCTTGAAGGCAAATGTCATGGTGGGTAAACAAATTACTGTCAAGCAATTGATAGAAAAGCAAATAATCATGTAGTTATCCAAGGCAATGATCATGCATATAGGCATCACGTCCGTGACAAGTAGACCAAAACGATTCTGCATCTACTACTATGACTCCACACATCGATCGACTCCTGCCTCCATCTAGAGTATTAAGTTCATGAAGAACAGAGTAACGCATTAAGAAAGAAGACATGATGTAGAGGGATAGTCTCAAGCAATATGATGAAAACCCCATCTTGTTACACTTGATGGCAACAATACAATACGTGCCTCGCTACCCCTATTTTGTCATTGGTTGAGGACACCGCAAGATTGAACCCAAAACCAAGCACTTCTCCCATTGCAAGAATTACCAATCTAGTTAGCCAAACCAAACCAATAACTCGAAGAGACTTGAAGGATATGAAATCATGCATATAATAAATCAGAGGAGATTCAAATAAGATTCATGGATAATCTGAACATAAACTCACAATTCATCGGATCTTGACAAACACACCACAAAAGAAGATTACCCCGGATAGATCTCCATGAAGATCATGAAGAACATGGTATTAAAGATCAAAGAGAGAGAAGAAGCCATCTAGCTACTAGCTATGGACCTGTAGGTCTGTGGTGGACTACTCACGCATCATCGGAGGGGCAACGGAGTTGATGTAGATGCCCTCCGTGGTCGATTCCCCCACCGGCAGATTACCGGAGAAGGTTCCAAGATGAGATATCTCGGGAACAGAGGCTTCCAGAGGCGGAAAAGTATTTTCGTGGCTTGTTCTGATGTTGGGGGGATTTTTGGGTATTTATAGGCCAAGAATTAGGGTTGGGAGTCCTGCCAAGAGGCAACAAGTCTGCTTGGCGCGACCAGGGGGCGCCTAGTAGGCTTGTGGCGCCCTCGCACCTCCCCTGACGTGCAATCCAAGCTTGGATGACTTGTTTCCTTCCAGAAAGATTCCTTTCGAAGGTTTTATGTCGTTTGGACTCCGTTTAATATTCCATATCTGCAAAACTCAAAAACAAGGAAAAAACAAAAACTGCCACTTGGCTCTAGATTAATAGGTTAGTCCCAAAAATAATATAAAATAGCATATTAATGCATATAAAACATCCAAAACAGATAATATAATAGCATGCCAACATAAAAAAATTATAGATACGTTGGAGACGTATCAGCATCCCCAAGCTTAATTCCTGCTTGTCCTCGAGTAGGTAAATGATAAAAACAGAATTTTTGATGTGGAGTGCTACCTAACATATTTATCCAAGTAATACTCTTTATTGTGGCATGAATATTTAGATCCATAAGACACAAAACAAAAGCTTAATCTTGATATAGAAACAATAGCATTTCAAGCATACTAGCAAAGCAATTGTATCTCTTCAAAATATAATGGCAAAAGAAAGTTATCCCTACAATATCACATGGTCTGGCTATGCTCCATCTTCCCCACACAAAGTACTTACATCATGCACAACCCCGATGAAAAGTCAAGCAATTGTTTTCACACCTTTATTTTCTCAAACTTTTTCAACTCTCATGCAATACATGAGCGCGAGCCATGGATATAGCACTATAGGTGGAATAGAATACGGTGGAGGTTGTCAAGGAAAAGGAAGAAGATAGTCTCACATCAACTAGGTGTATCAACGGGCTATGAAGATTCCCATCAATAGATATCAATGTGAGTGAGTAGGGATTGCCATGCAACGGATGCACTAGAGCTATAAGTATATGAAAGCTCAAAAAGAAACTAAGCGGGGTGCATCCCACTTGCTTGCTCATGAAGACCTAGGGAATTTTGAGGAAGCCCATCATCGGAATATACAAGCCAAGTTCTATAAAGAAAAATTCCCACTAGTATATGAAAGTGACAAAATAGGAGACTCTCTAACATGAAGATCATGGTGCTACTTTGAAGCACAAGTGTGGCAAAAGGTAGTAGCAATGTCCTTCTCTATTTTCTCTCATTTTGGGGGGGGCATCTAAGGCCTCTTTTATTCATTTTTTATTTGGGCTTCGTTGGCCTCTTTTATTTTTCATAAAGTTCGGACTCTCATCCCTACTAGTAAGGGAATCATAGCTTCCATCATCCTTTTCCTCACATGGGACATGAGCTATAATGAAAATAATCACACTTTTATTCACTTACAACTCAAAAGGAAAATTACAACTCGATACCTATGACAAAATATGACTCTATATGCAATATGGAAGTGATGGTGTGCATGTCATAAAAGGAAACGGTGGAAGTTGCATGACAATATATCTCAGAATGGCTATGGAAATGCCATAATAGGTAGGTATGGTGGCTGTTTTGAGGAAAGATATATGGTGGCTGTTTTGAGGAAGGTATATGGTGGTTGTTTTGAGGAAGGTATATGGTGGCTGTTTTGAGGAAGGTGTTTGTTGCACCGGCGAAAGTTGTGTGGTACTAGAAAGGCTAGCAAAAGTGGAAGGGTGAGAGTGTGTATAATCCATGGACTCAACATTAGTCATAAAGAACTCACATACTTATTGCAAAAGTCTATTAGTCATTGAAGCAAAGCATTAAACGCATGCTCCTAGGGGGAGGTTGGTAGGAGTTAACCATCGCGCGCGCCCGACCCTCACACAAAGGTCGACAATCTATAAACAAGTCATGCTCCGACTTCCTTACATAGCGGTTCACCATACGTGCATGCTACGGAAATCACAAACCTTTACATAAGTATTTTTACCAAATCACAATTTACTTCCTGACATGTCTCTTAACATTACCATCTTTATATCTCAAAACTTTATGCAAGGAATCAAACTTCTCATAAATACTCAATGCACTTAATATGGAAGTTTTTATTATATCCCTTTTGGATGCCCATCATATTAGGACTAAATTCATAACCTAGACCAATTACCATGTTGTTTTTAGAAACTCTCAAAATAGTATAAGTGAGGTACAAGAGTCCAAGTATTTCTATAAAACGAAAACACCAACGTGCTCTAAAAGATATAAGTGAAGCATATAGAGCAAAATTGCCCTACTCAAAAGATATAAGTGAAGCACATAGAGTATTCTAACAAATTAACGATTCAGCATGTCTCTCAAAATATGTGTGCAGCAAGGATGATTGTGGCGAACTTACAAGCAAAGACTCATATCATACAAGACGCTCCAAGAAAAACACATATCATGTGGTGAATAAAAATATAGCCTCAAGTAAATTTACCAATGGATTGAAGATGAAAGAGTGGATGCCTTCTGGGGTGTCAGGGATACACAAAATAAGTAGGCCCATGAAGGGTCGAAGTTTCATAAAGCATGGGGTCCACACATCATGTGGGTCCAGATAAATCTCATACAGACGTATTATCCACTCGGACATATCATCGTACCGTCCACTCGGAAGACAATCAATCACTCGGTCGTATGGCTCACTCGGATATGCGAAGACTGACAGTCGACAAGGTAGTCAAAGCACCATGTGGCGTTACGGCATCAATGCCCCATTTTGTAACATAGGAGGTGAAGGGGTGGCACACTCTATATAATCCACCCCTACCACTAGACTAAGGGGGCTCCTTCTTCTCCCTTCCCTCTCTCTCAAATACACCATGTAACTTTGTATTCATGACAAATAAGCAAAGCCTCTCCAGAGCACGAGACGTAGGGTTGTTATCTCCACCGTGAGAGGCCCGAACTCGCTAAAACCATCGTGTCACCCATTTGCATCTCGATAGATCGTGCTCCGTTATCCTACCCCTCTCTAATGTCGGAATAATTCCCACGACACGGGGCATACCCAAGCTTAGGCTTTTTGGCATCCTTGAATATGACTTGGGGTGCCTTGGGCATCCCCAAGCTTTGTCTCTTTCCTCTCCTTGTTCCATAGTCCATCAAATCTTTACCCAAAACTTGAAAACTTCACAACACAAAACTTAACAGAAAAATCGTGAGATCCGTTAGTATAAGAAAATAAATCACCACTTTAGGTACGGTTGTGAACTCATTATTTATTTATATTGATGTTATACCTACTGTAATATAACTTCTCCATGGCTCATACCACATGATACAACCCATAGATTCATCAGAAAAGGCAAACAACTCAAAGAAAACAGAATCTGTTAAAAACAAAACAGTGTGTAGAAAATTGAAAACTTCATATACTTCTGTAACTCAAAAAATTCTAAAAACTTATGACAACCTGGGAAATTCATATATCAATGTTTTGTAAAAATTTCAGATCAATTAGACACTCTAAAGAAATTAGAAAAATTCCTGTACTGAGCATAAAAGTTTCTGTTTTTCAGCAAGATCAAATCAACAACTACCATAGATCACCCTAAAGGTTTTACTTGGCTCAAACACTAACTAAAACACCAAAACACAATTACTACAGAATTAATAATGTGGTAAACACTCAAAAACAGAAGCAAAAACTGAACACAAAAATAAAATTGGGTTGCCTCACAACAAGCGCTATTTTTTTAACGCCCCTAGCTAGGCAAAACGCAATAGATCTAGGTATTGTCATCTTTGGTATGCAATCCAAAAGTAGATCTCATAATAGATTCATAAGGCAATCTTATTTTCTTTCTAGGAAAGTGTTCCATGCCTTTCCTTAATGGAAATTGGAATCTAATGTTTCCTTCTTTCATGTCAATAATTGCACCAATCGTTCTAAGGAAATGTCTACCAAGGATAATAGGACGTATAGGATTGCAATCTATATCAAGAGCAATGAAATATACGGGCACATGATTCCTATTTGCAACAATGATAACATCATTAATCTTTCCCATATGTTTCTTGATAGTGGAATCCGCAAGATGCAAATTTAGAAAGCAATCATCAACATCATTGTAACCTAGCACATCACATAAAGTTTTCGGAATCGTGGAAACACTAGCACCCAAATAACAGAAAGCATGACACTCATAATATTTGATTTTTATCTTAATAGTAGGTTCCCACTCATCATGAAGCTTTCTAGGGATAGAAACTTCTACCTCAAGTTTTTCTTCAAAAGATTTCATCATAGCATCAACTATATATTTAGTAAAAGCCTTATTTTGACTATAAGCATGAGGAGAATTCAACATGGATTGAACCAAGTAAATTCAATCAATCAAATAGCAACTATCATAATTAAAGTCCTTGAAATCCAAAAGTCTGGGTTCATTACTATTTAAGGTTTTGACCTCTTCAATCCCACTTTTATCAATCTTAGCATTAAGATCTATAGACTCCAAATCATTGGGACACCTTTTAACTAAAGTTGAATTATCTCCAGTCCCATCATTATAAAGATTTATATTGGAAAACAAATATTCAATAGGAGTCACATTAATCACTTTGAGATCTTCATCACTATTATCGCGAGAAAACACCTTTTCAAGCCATTAACGCTTAGCACGAATTCTAGCGGTTCTTTCCTTACTTTAATCAATAGAAATTATCATAGCCTTTAAAGACGCATTAATATAATGCTTGGGTGGAGTAGATCTAACTTTCAAAGAATCAATCTCAAGATAAATTCTATCAACTTTCCTAGCCAAATCATCAATCTTGAGCACTTTTTCTTCAATAGAAGCGTTGAAAACTTTTTGTGAACCAATAAAATCTTTAACAATATTATCAAGATCAGAGGGCATATTATTATAATTTCCATAAGAATTATTATAGGAATTACCATAATTATTAGAGGAATTACTAGGAAACGGCCTAGGTTTGAAATTACCTCTATACGCGTTATTACCAAAATTGTTCCTACCAACAAAATTCACATCCATAGATTCATTATTATTTGCAATCAAAGAAGACAAAAGGCATATCATTAGGATCAATAGGATCACTCTTACTATCAAACAATTTCATCAATTCATCCATCTTTTCACTCAAAGTATTTATTTCTTCAATAGCATGCACCTTTTTACTAGTAGGAGATCTTTCGGTATGCCATTGAGAGTAGTTTGTCATGACATTATCTAGGAGTTTAGTAGCTTCTCCTAACATGATTTCCATAAAAGTACCACCCGTGGCAGAATCTAAAAGATTTCTAGATGCAAAATTCAATCCCGCATAAAAATTTTGTATAATCATCCATAAACACAAACCATTTGCGGGACAATTTCTAATCATTAATTTCATCCTTTCCCAAGATTGTGCAACATGCTCATGATAAAGTTGCTTAAAATTCATTATATCTCTCCTAAGGGAGATGATCTTAGCGGGAGGAAAGTATTTGGAGATAAAAGCGTCTTTACACTTATTCCATGAATCAATACTATTTTTAGGCAAAGATGAAAACCAAGTTTTAGCATGATCTCGTAGCGAGAAAGGAAATAGCTTCAATTTAACAATATCAGTATCCACATCTTTCTTCTTTTGCATATCACACAACTCAATGAAAGTATTTAGATGGGATGTGACATCTTCACTAGGAAGGTCAGAAAATTGTTCTTTCATAACAAGATTAAGCAAGGCAACATTGATTTCATAAGATTCTGCACTAGTGCAGGAGCAACTGGAGTACTAATAAAATCATTATTATTAGTATTGGAAAAATCACACAACTTGGTATCCTCAAACATCGTGACAAGCAAACAATCAAGCACACAAGCAAACGAAAGGCGAACGAAAGAAGGGCGAACAAAAAGGCAAATCTTTTTGGAAAATCGTTTGAGAAGTGGGGGAGAGGAAAATGAGAGGAAAATGGAAAATAAAGTAAATGCAAGAGATGAGTTTGTGATAGGTACTTGGTAGGCTTGATGTGTATCCTCTCCGGCAACGGCGCCAGAAATCCTTCTTACTACCTCTTGAGCATGAGTTGGTTTTCCCTTGAAGAGGAAAGCGTGATGCAGCAAAGTAGATAAGTATTTCCCTCGGTTTTTTAGAACCAATGTATTAATCTAGTAGGACGAACAAGCAAGTCACCAATGGATGCACCTACATAAATAATCAAACTCTTGCACCCAACGCTATAAAGGGGTTGTCAATCCCTTCATGGTTATTTGCAAGAATGAGAGATAGAGATAGCTGTAATGAGTGCAGAAGTAAAAGTTAAATAAATTGCAGCAAGTATAGATCTGAAAATATATGATGGAAAGTAGACCCGGGGGCCATAGGTTTCACTAGAGGCTTCTCTCTTGAAGGCAAATAACATGGTGGGTAAACAAATTACTGTCAAGCAATTGATAGAAAAGAAAATAATCATGTATTTATCCAAGGCAATGATCATGCATATAGGCATCACGTCCGTGACAAGTAGACCGAAACGATTCTGCATCTACTACTATTACTCCACACATCGACCGACTCCTGCCTGTATCTAGAGTATTAAGTTCATGAAGAATAGAGTAACACATTAAGAAAGATGACATGATGTAGAGGGATAGACTCAATGTCGGGACCCCGATCCTAAGTCATATGAATCCAGACTATAACATATCACATCACTTTGCGGCCTCACGCACGGTAAGCTCCACAGCTGCAGCCTTACCTTAGCCGGGACCGTTTGCATCTTTTGGTTCACGTATGTGAACATGTCGCTGGCAATCAAACGACAGAGAACCCGGGCCGACATGACTAGTCATAGAACCCAAGTGGCACATCCGTACGGAAATAGGCATACGTAACCCAATAATGTAGGTGTCGGCCTCAAGCGTGTGTAGACGAGTCATAGCAAGCTACAAGGACTCCATTACGCCATGAGACATAAATGCCATCAGTGCACGTAGACGAGTCGTAGCAGGCTACAGGGACTCCATTACACTACGAGACATTTCCCCAAAGGGACAGACACAACAGCAAAGAAGGATACATGTCGGTCAATCAATGTGTCCGGAGCAGTAGCAAGCTACCATGGCTCAGTGGAAGCACAAAGAGGCCGTTTCCCGTAAAGGGTACTACTAAAGGCACACAACTAGGTGTTGGATCCCATGCATACCGTTGCACGTCACACATATGCATGACATGCCCGATATGCATAGATACAACCATGGCATCACAACATAACCATACAACAACTTTTCTTTAAGGGGCTTAGGCAAGCCTTGCATAATATGTTCTTACAGATAGGGGTCACATGACCCAACACTCAAGTCATACAAACAAGTTCATACGAACCAAGCAGAAGCATAAAGTTGTCTAAGTACAGACAGATGAAAGGGGTAAAAAAGGCACATGGCCTGACTATCTATAGCCTACCACAGGGCATAGGGTCATAGCTAGGACACCAGCTATTCGGCATCGTCGACATCTAGAAAGAACCCACCTGACGGGTCCTGGGTCTCATCTACAACATTTATTAAGCAAACATGAGTATGAACGTACTCAGCAAGTCTTTAAAGCAGACCTAGTCTATTCATGCTCATGTATCATCAAAGGGGGGGGGAGTTTATGCAGCAATGCCAGATTTGACTCATGGCTAACATACACTACACAATTTTAACTCTTTGTTTAAATTTTAGATATTGCACACGAGTCCACTAACTCCATGATAATACACCACCATGGATTCACTTCCCTCTCCTGGGAGAGTGCCATCCACGTTACTCACACTTGTCTTGATATTTTTATGAGTATCCATTTGATTATCTATGAACAACATAAGTTATCCAAGTAGTCCATATCCGAGGACACGGCTATTCAAATAGTTTCATACCCTGCAGGGGTGTACTTCTTCACACACGCTCTCGCCACTTATCGTTGTGTGCTCATAAAACCAGGCACATCGGCAACCTTCAAGCGGAAGCCCGGCGAGGGAGTCCGCCACGACCGTCAATCACATAAGACCTCTAGTCCAGGCTATCGCCTATTTGAGACTGAACCCGCACGGAAGTCCGCCAGAAGTTTCAGCTATGGCCCCAAACGATGTGCGCAGGGTTCCCAAGCCCACCATTCGGGTGACCCTTGGTACACCGTGCCACTGCCTACCGCGTCGTAACCCACCCCTAGGGTCAGCGCTACGCACGGCCTCCAACATGCTATAAACACCAGAAACTACTTGCAACTCCTGGACTAAGGACTAAGCGCTGATAAGTTGAGAGGGGTCGAGTTACCGGAACCCAATGTGTGGTAGTAACTAGTCTTGGATCACAAACACAGAACTCAGTTCCTAAGAATGGTCCCAATGAGACAACCCGCTATGTACTCCTACATAGCCTCTCATCGCTACCTTTACCAAATCGAGTTCATCGTAAGCTTACCACATCGGAATAATAATGTTTCACTCCAGTTCATCACCCAGATGAATCAGACCTGACACAACTCTAAGCATAGCAAGCATAGCAGGCAAAGTAAGCTAAGAACATCATGGCACAAGCATCTACCAGGTATGCTAGGTTGAAAGGTTTAGCTATTTACTGTGACAATGACAGGTCATGGAGACGAATAGGTTCATCTACCGCGTATGATAGACATGTAAACGGTTGTCCTAATGCAATAAAGAAGAGCAGGAGCGATATAGTGGGATGTTATCGGAATGATCAAGGGGGTTGATTGCCTTGCTGGGTAGCGGGAAGGTTCTCTCCTTCGTTGGAATACTCAGGGGTATCCTCAAAAGCAGGGCCTACCGCAATGCAGATAAATAGCATTCAATACACGCAAATGCAACAATATGATGCATGATCATGACATGGTAGCATTTATGGATGAGCTAATGCAACTAGTGTCCAAGTTAATTTGAAGTGAGTTTGAATATGGATTCAAAATCGTTTTTCATTTCAAATTCCATATTTTAACCTATTAGCAAATGTCAATGTTCTTCTACATAGATTGCTCTAACATGCATGATAATAGCACCATTGGATTAATTGGATTTTTCTGATAAATTTTCATATATAAATTGTTTTTATCTGATTTACAGATGAATTTATATGAATTTTTAAAGTTTTAATAAATTTCTGGAATTATTTTAAAACTTGAAAATGAAATATGACGTCAGCCTTATGTCACTACGATGTCAGCTGGTCGGCTGACCAGGCCAGGTCAAACCTGACGTGCGGGGCCCGCACGTCAGTGACACAGGCCTAATCCCCGCGCTGACCAGGGTTTGAGCCACAGCTGGGGCCCACTGGTCAGTGATTGGGGGGCTAACTAATCAGGGGGATTAGCCCCTAATGGTCGGCCATGTCGGTGCCCACCGGAGCGGGGCCGTCGGTGACCAACAGCACGACGGCGATCCACCGGAGTTGCGCCTGCGGTGATCATTTGGTGCGCGGAGGGCACCGGGAGGTAGCCAATTGCACGCGCGCATCCAAAGCTACGGCAGAGGGGGCTCGGGGGCCACCGGAGCTACGGCCGGTGACGACCCGAGTGGCGACGAGCTTCGGCAACAAGGGGAACAACGCCTACGATGAGGGACAGGCCGCTGGAGGAGGGGGAAACGGAGCAGGGGCTCACGACAAGGTTGCTGGGGGAGACGGCGAGCTTGGAGACGCGCAGACGACCTTGAATCGCCGGAGGGAAGCTTCGGCGGCCGGCGAGGAAGAAACGGCGACGGCGCGTCGTGGAGGGCTCCCGGCGTCGACTGGCTTCACGGGGAGGACGAGGAGGTCGCGGCGAGGCTTTTGGCGGGCTTAGAAAGGCGCGGGGGCGGCTAGCTATGGCGACGAGGCGGAGACGAGCTCGGCCATGGCGCAGCAGAGGAGAGAAGAGAGCGAGAGAGAGAGTGCGAAGGAGAGAGGGAGAGGAGAAGGAGGCCATGGCGAGGAGGCCTCGCAATGGCGCTCTCCCAGCCCTCCAGACCGGCAGCCAGGCAGGGAGGAGGTGGCCGTCGTGTGCCCGCGCGCGGCGAGCGCATGCCCCTGTCCTCTTGGCGAGAGGACAGGGATGACTGGCACGGGCCAGATGGGCCGGTTCCCTCCTAAGTCTCTGCTTTTCTTTTTTTTCTCTGATTTCTATTTCTGACATTTGTTTTATTTTCTTTTCAGGTACAATTGCTTTGATAAAATATCCCAATTATTTTATAATATCAAGTTTGAATATTTCAAACTCCAATAAAAAGTTTCAGGATATTTTGAAATATAAAATAACGATAATGCTTTATTTGGTATTTTCAGAAGCTTTATCATTTATTTTTAAATTGCTAAAGTTGTTCAAATATTTTAAATGACCCCTTGTATAATCACATCCATATTTATCAGACATAGGGGACATTTTAGATGGGCATTTTGGATTTGTTGAATTTTCACAAACTTTGAATTGGTTTGATTCAAATGAAGGTTTGGGGTTTCCTTTAGTCCCCATTTCATGTTTATGCAAAAATGATATACGATGCACACACACATGCTATCCTATGACATCTAGCTAGGGATGTGACAACTCACGCCCACTCAAAAGAATCTTGTCCCGAGATTTGAAGTCATCGGGAAGAGCGCGGGGTACTCTAGTCGAAGACGATCTTCTCTTTCCCATGTGGCCTCCTTTTCAGAATGGTGTGACAACTGAACCTTGAGAAACGTGATGTTCCGTCGCCGAGTGGTACGCTCAGCTTGATCAAGAATACGAACAAGGTATTCTCGATATGTAAGGTTATCTTGGAGATCAAGCGCTTTGTGGTCTACTTCACGGACAGGGTCCGAGAAGCAACGCCTGAGTTGTGAGATGTGGAAGACATCATGAACCTTGGAAAGATGCGGCGGAAGTTCCAATTGATAGGCAACCTCTCCTCGTTTAGCAAGAATGTGAAAAGGTCCAATGTAACGAGGAGCCAACTTGCCCTTGATACCGAATCGATGGGTACCCTTCAGAGGTGTAACCCGAAGGTAAGCCTTCTCGTCAACTTCATAGGTCACAGCCTTATGATGGCGGTCATATTGGCTCTTTTGACGAGATTGGGCTGTTTTCAACTTTTCACGAATAATGCGAACTTGCTCCTCTGCATCCTGGATCATATCCGGGCCAAAGAGTTGCCTCTCTCCGGTTTCTGACCAGTTAAGAGGTGTTCGACACCTTCGTCCATAGAGAACTTCAAAAGGGGCTTTGCCTAAGCTTGATTGATAACTATTGTTATATGCAAATTCGGCAAATGAAAGACATTTCTCCCAATTCATACCGAAGGATATAACACAAGCTCGGAGCATGTCTTCGAGAATTTGATTGACTCGCTCAACTTGACCACTTGATTGCGGGTGGAAAGCAGTGCTAAAGGATAGATGAGTCCCCATAGCGGTTTGAAAACTTTCCCAGAATCGGGAAGTAAAGATACTTCCACGGTTTGAGTTAATCTCCAAAGGAACACCATGAAGAGAAACTATTCGAGAAACATATAACTCCGCTAGCTGGCTAGCAGTTATACTCTCCCGAACAGGAAGAAAATGAGCCACTTTGGAAAGGCGGTCAATGACCACAAAGATAGCATTATTCCCTCTCTTGGTCCTGGGAAATCCGGTAATGAAATCCATACCAACCTTATCCCGTTTCCATTCGGGAATAGCTAAAGGTTGAAGGGTGCCAGCAGGACTTTGATGTTCTGCTTTCACGCGATGACAAACGTCGCAGTTAGCAACGAAATGGGCAATTTCTCTCTTCATCCTAGTCCACCAGAACCTCTGGCGTAGGTCCTGATACATCTTGGTACTACCCGGATGAATTGTGAGAGAAGAATCATGAGCCTCCTTAAGGATCAATTTTCGTAGATGTTTCTTCTTCGGGATCACCAAGCGGTTCTCAAAGAAAACAACACCTCGTTCATCTACCGAGAAGCACCTAACATTACCCTTCTTAATGTTTTTCTTGATCCGAGATATCCCGGCATCATGCTTCTGGGCTTCTATAATTTGATCCGTAAGAGTCAGTTTCGCCACCAGGTTGGATAGGAATCCTTGAGGAACAAGGTGGAGGTTTATCTTCTGAAATTCCTCATGGAGAAGTGGTTGACCTTGTTGTAACATCAGGTTGTTACAATAAGAGTTACGACTTAGTGCATCAGTCATGACATTGGCTTTCCCCAGGGTGTAAGTTATCCCTAAGTCATAATTTGTAATCAACTCAACCCACCTTCTTTGCCTGAGATTCAAATCCGACTGGGTGAAAATATATTTCAGCCTTTGTTGATCAGTGTAAATTTCACAACGATTACCCAAAACGTAATGTCGCCAGGTTTTCAGTGCATGGACCACAGCTGCAAGCTCAAGATCATGTGTTGGATAATTATCCTCATGTGGACGCAACTTTCGAGATGCGTATGCAATCACATGACGATCTTGCGTGAGAATGCAACCTAATCCTTGTCGCGAGGCGTCGCAATAGATAACAAAGTCCATAGAGAAGTCTGGTGGCACCAGAACGGGAGCAGAGGTCAGTCGTCTTTTCAACTCCTGAAAACTATGCGCATTGTGGAGTCCACTCGAACCTTTTATATTTCTTGAGGAGTTCAGTCAGAGGTTTCGCAACCTTGGAGAAATTCTCGACAAAGCGGCGACAATAGCTCGCTAAGCCAAGGAAACTCCGAACTTGCTTAACCGATTCAGGTTGAGTCCAATCAAGGACGGACTGAACTCTCTCGGGATTGACAGCAATACCTTTACCAGAGATCACGTGGACCAGATAGGTCACTTCTGGCAACCAAAATTCACACTTGGAGAATTTGGCATATAGACGGTGCTCTCGAAGTTTCATCAACACCAGCCTTAGATGTTCAGCATGTTCCTGTTCGTTCTTCGAGTAGATGAGTATGTCGTCGAGGTAAACCACGATGAATTTATCTAAATACTCCATGAAGATCGAATTCATCAAGCGAGAGAAGGTGGCTGGAGCATTGGTTAAACCGAAGGACATGACTGTGTACTCGTATTGGCCATAACGAGTAACAAAAGCCGTTTTTGGAATGTCCTCGTTTCTAATTCTGATTTGATGGTATCCCAACCTCAAATCCATTTTGGAAAAGACAGAGGATCCAGCGAGTTGATCATACAAATCGTTGATCCTGGGGAGCGGATACTTGTTCTTAATGGTGACCAGATTCACTAGCCAATAATCCACAACCATCCGATCTGATCCATCCTTCTTCTTGACGAAGAGGACAGGACAAGCCCAAGGAGAAGAACTGGGATGGACAAAACTTTTCTTCAAAGCCTCATCGAGTTGAATCTTAAGCTCGGCGAGTTCTAAGGGTGCCATCTTATAGGGTCTTCTGGCTATTGGGACAATCCCTGGAATAAGCTCTATCACAAACTCAACATCTTTGACAGGACGAATTCCTGGCAGTTCTTCTGGAAAGACATTCGGAAAGTCACGGACTACCGAAATATCTTCTAGTTCTGGAAGAGGGCTAGCGTTGAGGGAATAGAGTCGGCGCTTGGCTGGTCGAGTGGAGACATTAACTATCTCACCCGATGGATGTGTAAGTTGAACATTCCTAGTATGAGTATCAATCTTAGCATAGTGGGATTTCATCCAATCCATGCCTAGAATGATATTGATGTCCGAAGACTTGAGGGCTATCAAAGATGCTAGGAAGACTAGCCTATCCACCAGAATCTCATTATCATGGCTTACTCTAGAAGTTTGCCACTTTGAACCAGGAGTTTGAACTACTAAAGGAGTAGGCATATCACAAAAACACATGTTATGCAACTGTGCATAACTTTCTGAGATGAAAGAATGAGATGCCCCAGTATCAAATAGAACAAATGCTGGATGACTATTGACAAGGAGCGTACCTAGGATAACATCAGGATCCTCAGAGGCTTCCTCAGCAGAGACATAATTCACTCTTCCACGAGCAGGAGCTGGCTTCACATAGAACGCTTTTCCCAGCTTCCCACGTCCAGCGGGCTTAGCATTGTTCTGAGGACAATCATGAGAGTAGTGTCCTGGTTCCCCACATTTGTAACAAACCACGATGGCACGGGGAGCAACATTGACAGGTGGACCTCCAAATGGCCTGGCTGGAGGGTTGGGCTGAGCTGGGCGAGGCGCCTGGAAGGATGGTCTCACTGTGTATCTTGGCGGCAGAGCTGCGTTGGGCACCCAGACACGGTGTTTGTTGGAGCCCGAGACAGATGCGGGGCTGAAGTCACGGTTGTGCTTCCTCGTGGCCTCATAGTCAGTCTGTCCAGACTCGGCATTGATAGCCTTGTTGACGAGAGCCTGGAAGGTTGTGCACTCATGCAGGCACAGATATCGACGGAGCTCAGGGTTAAGTCCCTTGCGGAACCTAGCCTGTTTCTTGGCATTGGTTGAAACTTCCTCCGAAGCATAGCAAGCAAGATTGCCGAACTCACAGCTATAGACATCCACGGACAGTCTGCCCTGGGTGAAAGCACAAAATTCCTCTCTCTTGCGATCCATCAGCCCTTCCGGGATGTGATGGGTATGAAATGCCACGCTGAATTCTGCCCAAGTTGGTGCGGGGCCTACGGGATGCATGGCTTCATAATTTTCCCACCATAGATTGGCGGTTCCTTCCAGAAAGTAAGTAGCAAAGGTCACCTTGTTGGCCTCGGACACATTGGCAGCCCGGATCTTGCGGAACATGCTGGACAGCCAGTCATCCGCACCGAGTGGGTCGACCGAATGATGATACTTAGGTGGGCATAGCTTGATGAAATCACCGAGTGACATGCCATCATTGTGATCATTGCGGGGAGCACGCATTGTGTTCTGCTCAATTCGTTCCAACAGCCTGTTGGTCTCTCTCTTGTTCCTTTCAGCTTCAAGCATCACTTCTGCCAAAGAAGGCGCATGTGGCAGGTCCTCTTGCCTTGGCTGGCTTCCCTCGCCCTGCTCAGGGGCGGGCACGGGGTTATTCCTAGTTGCCACCATCCTAGGAAAACAAACCCACAGTTTAGCCTTAGAGGACAACAACTCTAAGACATGAGATAAGGAATGTACTGGACAACATGGCATGCAGGGTAAACACCCAAACAACATGGTAATAACAACTGCCATATGAACACCATGATTCATACACACCATGACATAGTTCAGTACAAACCCAAGCCGAAAACAAACTACAGAGAGATGACACAACTCATCGGAGGCATCACAAGCTTCCTATCTACACCTCCGGAACTCAACTCTCAACCTCAATCATATCCCACAAGACACGCAGGACTGTAGCGATACGACTACTAACATACTAGTACTAACATCCACGTACTCAAGCATCACCGTAGAATGCCTCATACCGGTTACCCCCATGACCCGGGAGCTGAACCTAAGGATCTGGAAACACTCTAGCCTGTGATCCCTAGAAACCGTAAGGACACGGATGTGGCCTTGGTCCCCTTGTTGGCAGCAACAGCGGTTCTCGAAGAGGGGTGATGCCTCCAACATCGGGCCAGTCTACGTGTGCTGGCAGATGAGTCCGCGATGGGTTCAGCATCTCCAAATCTCCATAGCCTGTCTACACGACAGGTGCCAACTGCGTCAGGGTTGTCCAAAGACGTGCACGGGTAGCATAAAGCTCCATGCGAAGGGCACATGCATAACGATCCCTGTTCTCCAACATCTGAGCGGTCACCTGCAGCCTGGGATCCTCATGGGAATGATCATAGTAGGCTGCACTAAGATAACCATCCTCTCCTCCCATGGAAGCAGGAACACAACAAAACTCTGTGTTCTGAAGCAGGCCATGGTAAAACCTCATGATAGTCATCATGGTGTAGGCGGCCTCCTGAACTGCCATATCTATGGTGACACCTAATCCGTAAGTCCAATGAAGCGGCTCTACAGTTCCAGGATATGAAGGGTATCTCTTAACAGTACACAGATACTGACTCTCGTTGAAATCTCGATATTGTTCCTCCACT
Organism: Hordeum marinum; assembly: GCA_022496015.1. NCBI lineage: Eukaryota > Viridiplantae > Streptophyta > Magnoliopsida > Poales > Poaceae > Hordeum > Hordeum marinum. Next base: position 430,269,059 of record CM039674.1, on the reverse strand, counting down.
GTGTACTCTGGGTACCAACGGTAGCCAGCCTCCATCATAACTCTAACCAACATGGCCGTGTGACGCGGTACATCGATGCACCTGGTCAGACGGACCACCTGACAGGAAGGACGAGGGGGCATCTGAAACAGAGAATGATGCAAAGGCATTAGAGAATCTAGCACAAATTGGACAGCATAACGGTTGTAATTGCTCAAAAAGGATTTTGAGACAACTGCAAAAGATTGGAAAAGCATAACCACTCGACTTTCTAAACTCAAATCTCTTCTCCATCTGTTGTCACACCAACAATACTCTAGTATCGACATTCACTTGCAAACAAGCTAGCTAGTGGTCCATGGTTAGTAACTCGTCATCCTAAGAAATAGATGAGAAGCCTAGTTCTTATCCCCGTAGAAAAGATGAGAAGGACTCATCATAGAATAACTTGGGAAGAGGAGTAAAAAGATCCTTACGTTCCCTTCCACAATCAATTCCCCTACTTTTCTATAGTGTTTCTAGACTCAACTTCAACTGGTTTGGCTTGGTAGTCCTACAGTCAGTCAAGCTCTGATACCAACGCTGTCGGGACCCTGATCCTAAGTCATATGAATCCAGACTATAACATATCACATCACTTTGCGGCCTCACGCACGGTAAGCTCCACGGCTACAGCCTTACCTTAGCCGGGATCATTTGCGTCATTTGGCTCACGTATGTGAACATGTCGCTGGCAATCAAACGACAGAGAACCCGGGCCGACATGACTAGTCATAGAACCCAAGTGGCACATCCGTACGAAAACAGGCATACGTAACCCAGCAATGTAGGTGTCGACCTCAAGCGTGTGTAGACGAGTCATAGCAAGCTACAAGGACTCCATTACGCCGTGAGACGTAAATGCCATCAGTGCACGTAGACGAGTTGTAGCAGGCTACAGGGACTCCATTACACTACGAGACATTTCCCCGAAGGGACAGACACAACAACAAAGAAGGATACATGTCGGTCAATCAATGTATCCGGAGCAGTAGCAAGCTACCATGGCTCAGTGGAAGAACAAAGAGGCAGTTTCCCGTAAAGGGTACTACTAAAGGCACACAACTAGGTGTCGGATCCCATGCATACCGTTACACGTCACATGTACGCACGACATGCCCGATATGCATAGATACAACCATGGCATCACAACATAACCATACAACAACTTTTATTTAAGGGGCTCAGGCGAGCCTTGCATAATATGTTCTTACAGATAGGGGTTACATGACCCAACACTCAAGTCATACAAACAAGTTCATACAAACCAAGCAGAAGCATAAAGCTGTCTGAGTACAGACAGATGAAAGGGGTAAAAAAGGCACATGGCCTGACTATCTACAGCCCGCCACAAGGCATAGGGTCGTAGCTAGGACACCAGCTATTCGGCATCGTCGACATCTATAAAGAACCCACCTGATGGGTCCTGGGTCTCATCTGCAACATTTATTAAGCAAACATGAGTACGAACGTACTCAGCAAGTCTTTAAAGCAGACCTAGTCTATTCATGCTCATGTATCATCAAAGGGGGGGGTGGAGTTTATGCAGCAATGCCAGCTTTGACTTATGGCTAACCTACACTACACAATTTTAACTCTTTGTTTAAATTTTAGATATTGCACACGAGTCCACTAACTCCATGATAATACACCACCATGGATTCACTTCCCTCTCCTAGGAGAGGGCCATCCATGGTACTCACACTTGTCTTGATATTTTTATGAATATCCATTTGATTATCTATGAACAGCATAAGTTATCCAAGTAGTCCATATCCGAGGACGCGGCTATTCAAATAGTTTCATACCCTGCAGGGGTGTACTTCTTCACACACGCTCTCGCCACTTATCGCTGTGTGCTCATAAAACCATGCACCTCGGCAACCTTCAAGCGGAAGCCCAGCAAGGGAGTCGGCCACGACCGTCAATCACATAAGACCTCTAGTCCAGGCTATCGCCTATTTGAGACTGAACCCGCACGGAAGTCCGGCCGAAGTTTCTGCTACGGCCCCAAATGATGTGCGCAGGGTTCCCAAGCCCACCATTCGGGTGACCCTTGGTACACCGTGCCACTGCCTACCGCGTCGTAACCCACCCCTAGGGTCAGCGCTACGCACGGCCTCCGGCATGCTATAAACACCAAAAACTACTTACAACTCCTGGACTAAGGACTAAGCGACTGATAAGTCGAGAGGAGTCGAGTTACCGGAACCCAGTGTGTGGTAGTAACTAGTCTTGGATCACAAACACGGAACTCAGTTCCTAAGAATGGTCCCAATGAGACAACCCGCTATGTACTCCTACATAGCCTCTCATCACTACCTTTACCAAATCGAGTTCATCGTAAGCTTATCACATCGGAACAACAATGTTTCACTCCAGTTCATCACCCAGATGAATCAGACCTGACACAACTCTAAGCATAGCAGGCAAAATAAGCTAAGCACATCATGGCACAAGCATCTACCAGGTATGCTAGGTTGCAAGGTTTAGCTATTTACTATGACAATGACAGGTCATGCAGAAGAATAGGTTCATCTACCGCGTATGACAGACATGTAAACGGTTGTCCTAATGCAATAAAGAAGAGCAGGAGCGAGAGAGTGGGATGTTATCGGAATTATCAAGGGGGTTGCTTGCCTTGCTGGGTAGCGGGAAGGTTCTCTCCTTCGTTGGAATACTCGGGGGTATCCTCAGAAGCAGGGCCTACCGCAATGCAGATAAATAGCATTCAATACGCGCAAATGCAACAATATGATGCATGATCATGACATGGTAGCATGTATGGATGAGCTAATCCAACTAGTGTCCAAGTTAATTTGAAGTGAGTTTGAATATAGGTTCAAAATCATTCTTCATTTCAAATTCCATATTTTAACCTATTAGCAAATGTCAATGTTCTTCTACATGGGTTGCTCTAACATGCATGATAATAGCACCATTGAATTCATTGGATTTTTCTGATAAATTTTCATATATAAATAATTTTCATATGATTTACAGATTAATTCATATGAATTTTTAAAGTTTTAAAAAAATTGGAATTGTTTTAAAACTGGAAAATGAAATATGACGTCAGCTTGACGTCACTACGACGTCAGTTGGTCGGCTGACCAGGCCAGGTCAAACCTGACGTGCGAGGCCCGCACGTCAGGGACACATGCCTAATCCCCGTGCTGACCAGGGTTTGACCCATAGCTGGGGCCCAGTGGTCAGCGAATGGGTGGCTAACTAATCAGGGGGATTAGCCCCTGATGGTCGGCCACGTCGGCACCCACCGGAGTGGGGTCGGCGGCGACCAACAGCATGGCGGAGATCCGTCGGAGTTGCGCCTTCGGTGACCATTTAGCGCGCAAAGGGCACCGGGAGGTAGCCCATGCATGCGCGCATCCAACGCTGTGGCAGAGGGGGCTCGGGGGCCACCGAAGCTACGGCTGGCGACGACCCGAGCAGCGGCGAGCTTTGGCAGCAAGGGGAACGGCGCCTACGACGAGGGACATGCTGCTAGAGGAGGGGGAAACGGAGCAGGGGCTCACGACGGGGGTGCTGGGGGAGACGGCAAGCTCGGAGACGCGCAGGCGACCTCGAATCGCCGGAGGGAAGCTTCGACGGCCGGCGAGGAAGAAACGGCGACGACGCATCGTGGAGGGCTCCCGACGTCGACTGGCTTCATGGGAAGGACGAGGAGGTCGCGGCGAGGATTTTGGCGGGCTTAGAAAGGCGCGGGGGCGGCTAGAACTACGGCGACGCAGCGGAGACGAGCTCGGCCATGGCGGAGCAGAGGAGGAAAGAGAGCGAGAGAGAGAGCGCGCGCGAGGGAGAGAGGGAGAGGAGAAGGAGGCCACGACGAGGAGGCCTCGCGCTGGCGCTCTCCTAGCCCTCCAGGCCGGCAGCCAGGCAGGGAGGAGGTCGCCGGCGTGTGCCCGCGCGCGGCGAGCGCACGCCCTTGTCCTCCTGGTGAGAGGACAGGGATGACTGGCACGGGCCAGATGGGCCGGTTCCCCCTGGGCCTCTGCTTTTCTTTTTTTCTCTCTGATTTCTATTTCTGACATTTGTTTTATTTTATTTTCAGGTACAATTGCTTTGATAAAATATCCCAATTATTTTATAATATCAAGTTTGAATATTTCAACCTCCAATAAAAAGTTTCAAGATATTTTGAAATATTAAATAATGATAATGCTTTATTTGGTATTTTCAGAAGCTTTATCATTTATTTTTAAATTGCTAAAGGTGTTCAAATATTTTAAATGACCCCTTGTATAATCATGTCCATATTTATCAGACATAGGGGACATTTTAGATGGGCATTTTGGATTTGTTGAATTTTCACAAACTTTGAATTGATTTGATTCAAATGAGGATTTGGGGTTTCCTTTAGTCCCCATTTCATGTTGATGCAAAAATGATATATGATGCACACACACACATGCTGTCCTATGACATCTAGCTAGGGATGTGACACTCAAGCAATATGATGAAAACCCCATTTTGTTAGATTTATAGGACAGAAATACACATCCATACCTGCAAAACTCAAAAACAAGGAAAAAACAGAAATTGGCACTTGGCTCTAGATTTATAGGTTAGTCCCAAAAATAATATAAAATAGCATATTAATGCATATAAAACATCCAGAACGGATAATATAATAGCATGCCAACATAAAAAATTATAGATACGTTAGAGACGTATCAGTAAGGCATGCACTTTCTTTAAAAGTTGGCCACCTTGTTTCGTTAGTCAATCCCATGGATTTTAGAGCATCTCCAACCGTTCGCCCCTAGGCCCAAAAACGCATGGAAAATTAAAATTCCACTTCCCGCTGCCCAAAAACGACACGAGTTCGGCGATCATGCCACGGTTCGGCGTCGGTCATGCCATAGTCGGCGTCCATCATGCCATCGGCTGGCGATCGCCACAGGTTCGGCGATCAAAACATGCCAATAGTCTGGCATACAAAAAATGCGGATGACATGAGCATAGAACTCAAACGGTCAGCTCCCCGTCGTCTGCCGGAGCGACGGGAGAGGTCGGCATAGCGGTCATCGTAGCGGTCAGCGTCGACGAGGGCACGTTCAACGACGTTGGAGACGAGGGCGGGCTTGGCAGTGGCGTGGGCGGTGCGGAGGGCGCCGACATGAGGTTAAGGATGAGGTTGCGCTCCGCCAGGTACCACGCCTTGACCTGCGGGTCCATCTTCGCCAAGACGCCTCCCATGAGGAACGCCAGATCGGTGTTACGTTTCTTCATGGCGACATTGGTCCTGAGGAGGTCGAGCTTGGCATCCTGCTTTGTCATCAGCACTGACCACCTCGCCTCCGCCTTGTTCTCCCTCATGGCAGAGTGGGTCTTTGCGTCGGCGATGCATTGCTCGATCGATGCCTGCAGCCGTTCGACAGCCGACACATCGTTCCTGGCCTTCTTTGCCTTCTTGTTCCCATCTAGCCACTCTTTTGCCGCCCTAGCAACAGGCGCGTCCGGGATGTACATGCCGTCCTTGTTGGCGAGCAGAACCCGGACCTTGGCCCATTTCTCGCAGGACTCGATTCCGGGTGAACACATGGAGGAACTTGAAGTCGAAGCCGGCGTCCCGACGAAACAAGTCGAACATCCGATCCATCTGCACCAAAAAAGACAAGTGTTCGGCAGCGAAGGACGGCGAAGCCAAGTGTTCGGCGGTGAAGGACGGCGAAGCCAAGTGTTCGGCAAAAGAGTCGGCGAACGTACCTGTTGTTCGCCGCTCGTGCCGCTCTCTGGGCGAGCATGGACCTGTTCCTGGATGCCATGCCACTTGTTGCACGGCGTTTGAATGCCCCCCAATGGTTGGACATGGCCTTAGTGCCACGCTCCATGTACGTGTCGGTGAACTCTGGGTCAACCAACTTGCGGACGAATGCCGCCTTGATCCTCTTCCAGTATGTCTCGGTGTTCTGGTTCGCGTCGGTGATCAAGTCCATGCAGACCAGTTTTCACGCTTCGGTGAGGCACACGTCCTCCTTCGACGTCCACTTGATGTGGGGTTCGCCCGGCTTGCCATTGGCAGAGCTCGTCTTCTTCTTGTTTTTGCCTCTGCCTTTCGCCGGCGACGCGGGTTCCGGCACCGACTGCTCCTCGTCCATCTCCTCCTCCTCCTCGGGCTCGCCGAACTCGATGTCGTCCATGTCGCCGGTGTCCTCTGCCTCTTGCGTACCTAACTCGGGGCACGAAACAGCCGCGACGGAGCCAGTGTTGATGATGTCCTCCATCTCCGCCTCAGCGTTGCTGTACTGTGGTGCCGCACCGGGCGCGAAAGGCAGAAGGTCGCGCCGCAGAGCAGTCGCGGACGAGCCGGAGTACGTCGGCGAGGGCACGTAGCCGTACTGGGCATTGGGGTGGCCGTCGGAGAAGGCGGAAGGCGTGCGCGGAAAGGTAATTTTGGGGTTGAATCCGCCGAGGGCGTCACCATCGACGTACTCCGGCGAGGGTGTGTATCTGCCCCACGCCGGGGAAGGGAAGTTCAGGTTGGCCGGAGACGCGACGCTTTGTTGGCTTGCCATCGCGCCTTGTGGGAACGGGCCCACCGGCTGCTATCCCGGGAAGATCGGCTGGTGAGACGACACTTCCTGCTCAACCGCCACCGCCGCTTCCCTCGTTTTCTTCATGAGGAGCTTGTTACAGCGATCGGTGGTCACCGCCTCCCTCCGCTAGACATCGGCCTTCCACTCGGCGTTTGTCAACCCCGGCGGCCTTGTCATCGGCGCACGGGCCTTGCGTGGCTTGGCGACGGCGGGGGCGGTGGCTTGGCAAGGGGCGACGTATTTCTTTGGCGGCATGGCGGCAAAGAGAGGGAGATGAAGAGAATGGAGGGAAGAAACGGAGGGATAGAAAGGGAAAAAGAGAGGAAATGGCGGGAAGTGGCAGCCGGTCTCGCCGACACCTCGGCCCCACCCGACTTTTCGCTTCACTTGGCGCCCCAGGAGACCCCAGCGTCCTGGGTTCGGCTTGGGTTCGCCGACCAAAAAAGGACCCCGACCGACGAAAATCGACGTCTTCGAACCGTGGCTAGGTATTTTTTTTCACCCGTCGACGATAAAAAAGATGTCTAGGGATTTTTGGGACCATGGCCGAAGATGCTCACTAAACATGAAGACGAATGAATAAAAATTTACGAGGTTGTCTAAAAAAGATTGCGCCCCCGAGATCTCGTGGGATCTGACAGCACGGGCGGGGCTCGGACAAAAAGAAAGGAGGCACCGCCAGCGAACGCCAGCCGTCGATCGGCCTCTCCTCGAGATAGCCAAAGCCGGGGCGGGGCCAGCTGGGCACGAGATCCCTCCCCCCCTCCTTTTCCTTCCCCAGTTTCCCTCCTCCCCTCGTCGGCCGTTCCTTTCTCGGATCTGCCTGTCCGCCCCCACACCCACCCCCCTCCAATTCCCCTCCCGCCCGGCTCGGCGAGCAGCGTCGCTTCATCCCATCCCGGTAAGCGAAGCGTCGACGAGGTTTTTTTCTGATCCGTGTGGGTTGCTCATTGGCCGGGTGATCGATCGGGGTCCGCGGGAGGTGAGGCGGCGACGGGGAGGAAGGAAGGGAGGCGGCGATGGCGCACCGGGTGGACAACGAGTACGACTACCTCTTCAAGATCGTGCTCATTGGCGACTCCGGCGTCGGCAAGTCCAACATCCTCTCCCGCTTCACCCGCAACGAGTTCTGCCTCGAGTCTAAGTCCACCATCGGCGTCGAGTTCGCCACCCGGACCCTCCAGGTATCTATCATCTCGCCCCCGCCGGCCCCCGCGCGCGATCTCTATTCTCTGTTCTCTCTCTTTCGTACGCGATCTGATGCCGTCGCTCGTCTCCGTCTCTCTATGATACGATCGCGTGCGATGTGAATTGAAATGCAAATGCCGTCGTCATTTCTGATCCGGCGCTGGGTTGTGTGTGGTTTGGCCCGTTGAACAGAGCATTCGGTTGAATTTGCAGTCACGGACTCACGGTATAGGAAGGGAGGCGAGATCTAGGTGAATGAATACATGACTGACTCTGCCCGTGCGGATAAAAAACAGGGCACCGCATAGGTCAATGTTGTTTGTGGCTGCATGTCTGAGCGGACACCTAGCATAGCCTACTTTTTGGGTGGCATCACAATACGATGCAGCCTTTCTCAGATCCTTTTGCATTTACGATAGTAACTAGCTAGATTGAAATAGCGACCCTATCTCTGGTGGGCATGGTTTCAGTTTTCTTTGGAAGAGGATAGTATCCATCTACAAATTACATGTTGTTCAGAAGCTTAAAGTAAATAACTGTGCCATTGTAATTGCATTATTATTATGATTTTCGTGTTGCCACTGCACTGGAAGGGCATGATAATTTGGGTAGACAAAAATAGGCTGACGTCTCAACATATATGTTAGAGCAGAGCTGGCGCCCAACAGCTGTTGGAATGTTTGATTGATTCAGAAGCCTCGTGCCAAACGGCTGGATTGATTGGTAGAACTGGTTTCTTCTTTTGAATTGTTTGGCACTGAGCAACAAATTGCAACCTGATGATTTGCACTACAAACTATGTGCAATTGCCAGAAAGAAGAAGAATAAACTTAGTCTCTCTATCTCTTCTGGTTGGTCGATGTTGAATAACTATGCGTTTTTAAGCTCATCATTAGTGTTCGAGATAAAAAAAAGTTTTGGTAAGCTCGTCATTGTGTGATCCTGCCTAAAAGTCATATCAAGAAAATGACATTTCTGTACTTTTATTTCAACAAATATTATAAGTAGTGTTCCAGTACATCCCCATGTTTTTACCAGTATATATTGTTGTCTGTTGTAATACATGCAGTTCAGTAAAAAGAAAAGAAAATGCAGATAGAGAATCACAATTGCCCTTGTTGTCCGTTCAGAGAAAATGATACGGGCTGTGGTGATATCCTGCAAACATCTGTTCACATAGTGATACTAACACAATGTAATACGCATTCAAAATTTTCAATGTGGATCTTAGAATCGGAATAGTACACCTTTCTTATTGGCGTTCTATACTCCTGTTAAATTCATATTTTTCTATTGAAGCTTAGCAGAAGTTTATTTTGTTTTGCGGCAGATAGAAGGAAAGACTGTGAAGGCACAGATATGGGACACAGCTGGTCAGGAGAGATATCGTGCAATTACTAGTGCTTATTACAGGGGTGCTGTTGGAGCACTCCTAGTCTTTGACATAACGAAGAGGCAGACCTTTGACAATGTTCAGAGGTGGCTCCGTGAGCTCCGGGATCATGCAGATGCCAACATTGTTGTCATGATGGTCGGGAACAAGTCAGACTTGAACCACTTAAGATCAGTCCCTGAGGAAGACAGCCAAGCATTTTCTGAGAAAGAAGGCCTCTCTTTCCTTGAGACATCTGCACTGGAGGCAATCAATGTGGAGAAGGCATTCCATACTGTGCTGAGTGAAATTCACCAGATTGTAAGCAAAAAAGCACTTGCAGCACAGGAGTCCGCTGCTGCCAACGGGCGTTCGATGCAAGGAACGACTATTAACGTTGCTGAACCATCCACCAACGGAAAAGGTTCTTGCTGTTCCAGTTGAAGAGCTGGTTCCAGTGGAAGTGATTCTTGTCGGAAACTTTTGCTTCCGCAGAACTGGACCATGACATACATAGGTTATAGTTTGGTCTCAGATATTCTTGTTTCTCATCCTGAATCCCATGACTGGTAATTCCTTCGCAAGAACACCTTTACCGTACTCTATAACCTGCCTCTCCATCAAATCATTCACATTTTGTATTCTTATATAACTATCATCGATTTCACTTGTACAATCGAGAAATCGAACAACATGTTGTAACAATGATTATTTCCTGTTAACAACAATAATAATTGCCAATGGAATTATTATGCTCTTGAATTTCGTTATAATGGCATGAAATGCACTGTTGATGTTGGTAGGCCTGATCATATGATTGAGCGAGCCCATTTTTCGTGGGCTTCATATTTGAGAAATACTCGACTTTTCTTCAATTCAAATACTCCCTCCGAACCATATTACTTGTCGCTCAAACGGATGTATCGAGCACTGAAATACATCTAGATACATCCGTCTGAGCAACAAGTAATATGGATCGGAGGGAGTAGTATAATTCATCAATTCTCTTTCGAATTGCTCTAAATGCATACCCATGACTCATTCTAGCTGTGCCCCTGACTATTAGTGATTTCATGATGAGTCATTGCTCAGCCTATATTCAATTTTTTTCTATCATGATGGTATTTTATTGAATTTTCACGTCTTTGTTCCTCGAAACGAAGGAAAAGTCTTTTGTAGTGACGGAGTTACTACCCCTAGGTAGGCCAAAGCAACGGGGTCTTCCCCTTTTCGCTTGCAAGAATAACTACGCGGCCGGCTGGAGGCCGTCCGGAACAAGCCGATGTCGGCTGGCGCCCCGAACGGCTGGTTGAGGAGCCGGCTGGACCCTCGGACGACCGGGCATGACCGGCTGCCTCTTCCGTTGACCTTGAGACGGACATGTGACGTCCCGTCCCTTTGCGCGCAGGTACAGCGATGCGACGCGACTGGCACGACGGGCGGCCCTGTGGCTACAGTAGCCACTGACGCACTGCAGCGCATGGCTACAGTCCAACCATCCTGGCCGTTGACCTCGGCGAGCGCGACCGGACGTGGGAACAGTGACGGCACGCCCTCACCACTCGATTACCTGCCTTGGCGTGGCTACAGTGTAGCCGGCCGTACCGACGACTTCGGCCGGCTGGCGCTAGGCGACGCCAACCAGGTGGCCCGTGTCGCGACAGGTGGGCGAGGGCCAATCATCGGGCCGACTGGCGGGCCCTAGCAGTAGATGGGACCGCTCAGCCAGTGGCCCCTACAAGTGACGAGACGGCACGAATAGCGGGACCCTCTGGCCAGCCGAAGAGACTGCCAGTCGGGTCCCCACACCTTTGTACTTAGGACATATTATAAGAGCCGTGGGGTTGGCCTATAAACCCCCCCGAGCCCCCCATGCAACGGGGACGAACGGGCGCACGCACACATGAACGATCATCTCCACACACTCAACCCCTACCAGCAGTGGAGGAAGAGGAGCGGGCCGCCCCTTCTTCCTCTAGACACAGCTCCAGGAGCACCATTGTACCTATATCCATCCATCCAACTAAACAAAGCAGGACTAGGGGTATTACCTCCCATGGAGGGCCCTGAACCTGGGTACATCGTGTGTCATCACCGCTTGTGCCCAATCTCGCACCCGGAGCCCGTTGGCGTCCTTCGGCCCCAACCACGTACGATAAGCCATCCTATGACATCTGTCATGAGAAAACAATGACACTTGGCGCCCACCGTGGGGCCGTACGCGGCGCCGGCCGGATTCATACTCCGGGCGGGACCCCTCGCCATTCCCCGTCGTCACCGCTCGTCCCAGCAAAACCGTGGGGGGCTCGTGGGGCTTGTTCTGGCACGCCCTGCGGGCAACTCCGTCGGCCTCACGGCCGACGTCGAGACGCTCACCGAGCGCTTCGGCAGGCTCAGCCTTGCCGAGGCTCCGGCCACTGATGAGTACCTCGCGGGGGTGCTCGCCTACGCTAGTCCGCCCACGGCAATGGGTGCACTCGCTGCGACTCAGTCCAGCGGCTCCCACGATCGCGTGGGAGTAATAGCCATCACCTCCTCCACCGCTTCCGGACGGGCATGGGTTGCGGCTATCGCAGCCGCTGCCCGCGTCGGCACGTCCGACCCGCTCGGCGCGGCCCCCCGACGGCGAACCCCGACACCGTCGCGGCCGATCTCGAGTCGGCTCGTCGCATCCTGTTCGAGGACGCCACCGCCCTCGCGGCCTCGCGGTGCCGCATGGAGGCGGCACATCGGGAGTACGCTTCCGTCTATGGACTCACCCCAGCTGGCACCGAGCCCAGCCGGCGTGGGGCTGTGCGCTACCGCGATCGCGTGGTCGCCGAAATCCTCGGCGGCAAGATGCCCGTCTACGACACCCCCGCGACCAACCTGCGGGCCCTCAAGGTGGCCTATGACGAACTGGCCACCTTGGAGGCGAAGAGCATGCCGCCCACGAGCGCCACATCAAGGAGCTCATCGATGCTGCTGATGCGCAGCAGCATCTGCTCGCGACGGGCGGCGCTGCCACTGAAGGCCCCCGGCCCGAGCGCGAGGGCACAGGAACTACCGGCCGCCAGGCGGCCCAGTGCTCCTGCTCCCCTCACGTCTTCGGCCGCCGGGCCGAAGCAAACAACCCCCGGCCCTCTCAGATGTCGGGGAGCGAGCAGCCGGCGCACCAACGATCCGCCTCGAAGCGGCCGCCACCATGAAGCACCGGCATCCGGTAGCCGGCGCAGCCATGGGCACACGCCGCCTCCGCGACGCGAGTCGGGGCGGTCGGCGCCACCCATCGTCCGTCCTGAGCTCTCGGCTCGGCTCAGACCACGCATCCCCCGCAGCGAGAACGACGCCCGCAACCGCCTCGACAAACTCGCACAATCCGCCCTCCTCGAGGAGGAGGGCTCGATTGGTCCAGCCTGCTTTGGCCCCCGGATCCGCACCGAGCCGTTCCCAATCGGCTTCACGCTCCCTAGGGACACCCCGAAGTACAACGGGCCCGCCAAGCCCGAAGACTGGTTGATCGACTACACCACCGCAGTGGGCATTTGCTAGGGGGAACAAGCGCGTAGCCCTTCGCTATGCCTCCCTCGTGCTGATCGGCTCGGCCCGCACCTGGCTCAACAGCCTGGCGGTCGGCAGCATCAACACCTAGACGGACTTCGAGGAGGCCTTCGTCCGCAACTTCAGTGGCACCTACAAGCGGCCTGGCCGTCCCCGTGAACTCGCCATGTGCGTTCAGGGGCAGGACGAATCCCTCCGCGACTACCTCACCCGGTGGACCGAGCTCTGCAACTCCTGCGAAGGGGTGCACGAGGTGCTAGTCGTGCAAAACTTCATCGAGGGCTGCCGGGACGGCACCCCTCTCAAACATAAGCTCCTGTGCTCCGAGCCGGCCATGCTTGCCAAGCTCATGACCAAGGAGGAAAAATACGCCACGGCCGATTCGGCCATCCGGGTCAAGACGACCCCGCCTGCCAAGGCGACGACGACACCGGCCATGACCCGGGTGGCTGCCGACAACCGGCAGCTGCAGAACAACAAACGCAAGAACGACCAGCCGGATCCCCACTACGGGAGTCGGCAGGTCAATACCGTCGAGGATCAGGAGCCGGCTGCCCAGCCTTCCGGCCAGCACCAGCGCACCGGCAAGGCTGCCTGGCAGCTGAAGCTCACCTTCGAGCAAATGCTGGACCTCCCGTGCAAGAACCATTCGGGGGCCAAACCCTCTACGCGCACGCTCCGGTAGTGCACCTTCTCACAGCGATTGGCCCGGGGGGACGGCCTTCCGGCTCCTCCCGCGCCGCCAGCCCGCGCCTGTTGAAAATATGCCCTAAAGGCAATAAATAAAGTGTTTATTATTATATTTCCTTGTTCATGATAATCGTTTATTATCCATGCTATAATTGTATTGTTTGGAAACACATTACATGTGTGGGTAAATAGACAACACTATGTCCCTAGTATGCCTCTAGTGAACTAGCTCGTTGATCAAAGATGGTCAAGGTTTCCTAGCCATTGACATGTGATGTCATTTGATAACGGGATCACATCATTAGGAGAATGATGTGATGGACAAGACCCAAACTACAAACGTAGCATATGATCCTATGACCATGAGATCATGCAACTCACAGATACGGAGGAGTGCCTTGTGTGTATCAAACGTCGCAACGTAACTGGGTGACTATAAAGGTGCTCTACAGGTATCTCCGAGGGTGTCTATTGAGTTGGCATGGATCAAGACTGGTATTTGTTACTCCGTGTGACGGAGAGGTATCTCAGAGCCCACTCGGTAATACAACATCACAATAAGCCTTGCAAGCAATGTGACTAAAGTGTTAGTCACGGGATCTTATATTACAGAACGAGTAAAGAGACTTATCGGTAACGAGGTTGAACTAGGTATGGAGATACCGACGATCGAATATCGGGCAAGTAACATACCGAAGAACAAAGGGAACATCATATGGGATTAACTGAATCCTTGACATAGAGGTTTGACCGATAAAGATCTTCATAGAATATGTAGGAACCAATATGGGCATCCAGGTCCCGCTATTGTTTATTGACCGTAGAGCTGTCTCGGTCATGTCTACATAGTTCTCGAACCCGTAGGGTCTGCACACTTAAGGTTCTGTGACGTTTCGGTAGTATAGAGTTATGTATGGTGGTGAACGAAGGTTGTTCGGAGTCCCGGATGAGATCCCGGACATCACGAAGAGCTCTGGAATGGTTCGGAGGTAAATATTGATATATATGAAGTCCTGTTTTGGTCGCCGGAAAAGTTTCGGGCTAATCGGTAATGTACCGGGAGTGCCGGTAGTGTACCCGGAGACCACCGGGAGGGGTATTTCGACCCAAGAGGCTTCATGGGCTGTGGGAGAATAATTACCAGCCTTTTGTGGGCTGGTGGAAGTCCCACACAAAGCCCATGCGGCTAGGTAAAGAAAGCCCAAAGAGAAAACGTGGAAAAAGGCAAAAATAGGATGAATCCTAGTCCTACTAGGATTGGAGGTGGATTCCACCTCTCCCACCTGGTTCGGCCTCCTCCTTGGAGTCTTGGCCCTTGGGCCAAGCCTCCTCCTCTCTTCCTCCTATATATACTGGTGGTTTTAGGGTTTTTGCAGAGAATTTTAGCCACGTGCTGCCCGTTCCTCTAGTGCATAGTTTCTCCTCTAGATCGGATTTCTGCAGTGCTTAGGCGAAGCCTTGTCGGAATAGCTCCACCACCATCGTCGGAGCACCATAACGCTGCCGGAGAACTCTTCTTCGTTTCCGCTCCCTCTTGCTGGATCAAGACGGCGGAGATGGTCATCAAGCCGTACGTGTGCTGAACTCGGAGGTGCCGTCCGTTCGGCCCTAGATCGGAAGGACCGTGATCAAGTTCACGGGACGGATCATGATCAAGTTCATGGGACGTATCGTGATTGGATCACGGGACGCTCGGCGATTTGGATCGCGAAGACGTTCGACTACACCAACCGCGTTTTTAACGCTTCCCGCTTAGCGATCTACAAGGGTACGTAGATCCACTTTTCCTCTCGTAGATGCTCATCACCATGGATAGGTCTTGCGTGAACGTAGGAAATTTTTTGTTTTCCATGCAACGTTCCCCAACAGTGGCATCATGAGCTAGGTCTACGTGTAGATGAGATCTCGAGTAGAACACAAAGAGTTTGTGGGCGTTGATGCTTAGATTGCTTCCTCCCTTGGTCGTGTTTTGGTTCAGCGGTATTGTGAGATGAAGCGGCCCGGACCAACATTACTCGTACACTTACGAGAGACCGGTTCCCTCAACTGCAACTTGTTGCATAGATGGCTTGCGGGTGCCAGTTTCTCTCACTTTAGTTGGATCGGATTCGACAAAGGCGGTTCTTGAGAAGGTTCAAAAGCAACTAGTGTATCACCGTTGTGGTTTTTGCGTGGATGAGAATTGTTCTTGCTAGATACCCATAGCAGCCACGTAAAACATGCAACAACAATTAGAGGACGTCTAACTTCTTTTTGCAGGGTATGTTGTGATGTGATATGGCCAATTACATGATGTGATATATGTGATGTATGAGATGATCATGTGATGTATAGATTATCACGACTTGCATGTCGTTGAGTACGGCAACCGGCAGGAGCCATAGGGTTGTCTTTAATTATTGTATGACCCGCGTGTCAATCATTAAGCGTTATGTAATGCTTTACTTTATCGCTAAACGGTAGCAATAGTAGTAGAAGTATGTTGGGCGCGACAACCCCGATGGCGACATGTTGATGGAGATCATGGTGTCGTGCCGGTGACGATGGAGATCATGCTGGTGCTTTCTAGATGGAGATCAAAAGCACAAGTTCATGGCCACATCATGTCACTTATGAATTGCATGTGATGTTAATCCTTTTATGCACCTTGTTTTGCTTAGGACGATGGTAGCATTATAAGGTGATCCCTAACTTAAATTTCAAGATGAATTGTGTTCTCCCCGAGTGTGCATAGTTCCGAAAGTTCGTCGTGTCGAGACACCACGTGATGATCGGGTGTGATAGACTCTACGTTCACATACAACGGGTGCAAGCCAGTGTTGCACGTGCAGAACACTCGGGTTAAACTTGACGAGCCTAGCATGCACAGACATGGCCTCGGAACACAAGAGACCGAAAGGTCGAACATTAGTCATATAGTAGATATGATCAACATAATGATGTTCACCATTGAAGCCACCTCAACTCACGTGATGATCAGACTTGAGTTGGTGAATTTGGATCATGTGACACTCAAATGACTTGAGGGATGTTAATTTGAGTGGGAGCTTTAGTAATTTGATTAACTAAACTCATTATCTTGAACAATATCCTAAGTAAACTTTGCATATTTATGTTGTAGATCAATGGCTCGCGTAGTAGCATCCCTGAATTTTAATGTGTTCCTAGAGAAAGCTAAGTTGAAAGATGATGGAAGTAACTTTGTTGATTGGGCCCGTAATCTGAGGATTATCCTCACGCCTTCCCAAAAATCATCTGTCCTTGATGCACCGCTTGGTGACCAACCAGAAGACATGACCTCCGAAGACGTTAAGAACGCTTGGGAGGCACGTACTGGAGATTACTCAATAGTTCAGTGTGCAATATTGTATGGCTTAGAACTGGGACTTCAAAGACGTTTTGAATGTCATGGAGCATATCAGATGTTCCAGGAGTTGAAGTTTATCTTTCAGAATAATGCCCGAATCGAGAGGTATGAAACCTCCGATAAGTTCTATGCTTGCAAGATGGAGGAGAACGGGTTTATTAGTGAACATATACTCAGAATGTCTGGGTATTCAACTCGTCTAGCGGAGTTGAGAATTGCCCTTCCGCCAGAGGCGATCACTGACAAAGTTCTTCAATCACTGCCACCTAGTTACAAGAGCTTTGTGATGAACTATAACATGCACGGGATGAACAAGTTAGTCGCCGAGCTGTTTGCGATGCTAAAAGTCGCTGAGTCTGAAATCCAGAAAGAACATCAAGTGTTGATGGTCAATAAAACCACTAGTTTCAAGAAAAATGGCAAGATCAAGGGCAAGGGCAAGAAGGGTAAAACCAAGAAGGATAGCAAAGCAGTTGCTACTCCTATAAAGAAGCCCAAGCATGGACCCAAGCCAGAATCTGAGTGCTTTCATTGCAAGGGAACTGGTCACTGGAAGCGGAACTGCCCCAAGTACCTGGCTGACAAGAAGGCGGTCAACGACAAACAAGGTATATATGATATACATGTTATTGATGTGTACCTTACTAGCTCTCGTAGTAGTGCCTGGGTATTTGATACCGGTTCTGTTGCTCACATTTGCAACTCAAAACAGGAACTACGGAATAGACGAAGGCTGGCAAAAGATGAAGTGACGATGTGCGTGGGAAATGGTTCCAAGGTTGATGTGAGCGCCGTCGGCACGCTCTCTCTTCGATTACCATCAGGATTAGTGATGAACCTGAATAATTGTTATTTAGTGCCCGCGTTAAGCATGAACATTATATCTGGATCTTGTTTATTGCGAGACGGTTACTTATTTAAATCAGAGAATAAAGGTTGTTCTATTTATATGAGTAATATCTTTTATGGTCATGCACCCAATGTGAGGGGTTTGTTCATATTGAATCTTGATAGTGATGACACACATGTTCATAACATTGATGCCAAAAGATGTAGAGTTGATAATGATAGTACCACTTTTTTGTGGCACTGCCGTTTAGGTCATATTGGTGTAAAACGCATGAGGAAGCTCCATGCTGATGGACTTTTGGAGTCACTTGATTTTGAATCACTTCACACATGTGAACCATGCCTCATGGGCAAGATGACTAAAGCGCCGTTCTCTGGAACAATGGAACGGGCGAGTGACTTATTGGAAATCATACATACTGATGTGTGCGGTCCAATGAATGTTACAACATGTGGTGGATATCGTTATTTTCTCACCTTCACTGATGCCTTAAGTAGATATGGGTATATTTACTTAATGAAACACAAGTCTAAAACATTTGAAAAGTTCAAACAATTTCAGAGTGAAGTTGAAAATCATCATAACAAGAAGATTAAATTCCTGCGATCTGATCGAGGAGGTGAATATCTGAGTTATGAGTTTGGCAGTCACTTAAGACAGTGTGGAATTGTTTCACAGTTGACACCGCCCGGAACACCACAGCGTAATGGTGTGTTCGAACATCGTAATCGAACCTTATTAGATATGGTGCGTTCTATGATGTGTCTCGCTGATTTGCCACTATCATTTTGGGGTTATGCATTAGAGACAACTGCATTCACTTTAAATAGGGCACCATCAAAATCCGTTGAGACGACGCCATATGAACTATGGTTTGCCAAGAGGCCAAAGTTGTCGTTTCTTAAAGTTTGGGGATGTGATGCTTATGTCAAAAAGCTTCAGCCTGAATAGCTGGAACCCGAAGCAGAGAAATGCGTCTTCATAGGATACCCGAAAGAGACAGTCGAGTATACCTTGTATCTCAGATCCGAAGGCAAAGTGTTTGTCTCTAAGAACAAAACATTCTTGAGAAAGAGTTTCTCTCGAAAGAATTGAGTGGGAGGAAAACAGAGCTTCATGAGGTTATTGGACCTTTACTTCAACCAAAAAGTAGCGCAGTGCAGAAAGATGTTTCTGTGGAACCTACGATGGTAGAAGAGGAAGTTAATTATGATGATCATGAAGCCTCGGATGAAGCTACTATCGAACCTCGTAGGTCGACAAGGCCGCGTACTACTCCTGAGTGGTACGACAACCCTGTCTTGGATGTCATGTTGTTGGACAACAATGAACCTACGAGCTATGGAGGAGCAGTGATGGGCCCGGATTTTGAGAAATGGTTAGAGGCCATGAAATCCGAGATGGGATCCATGTATGAAAACAAAGTATGTACTTTGGAAGTATTACCTGAAGGGCGAAAGGCCATTCAGAACAAATGGATCTTTAAGAAGAAGACAAACGCGGACGGTAATGTTACCATTTATAAAGCTTGACTTGTGGCAAAGGGTTTTTAACAAGTTCAAGGAGTTGACTACGATGAGACCTTCTCACCCGTAGCGATGCTTAAGTCCGTCAGGTTAGGAATAGCTGCATATCTCGACTATGAAATTTGGCAGATGGATGTCCAAACAGCGTTCCTCAGCGGTTTCCTTGAGGAAGAGTTGTATATGATGCAACCGGAAGGTTTTGTCGATCCAGAGAATGTAGACAAAGTTTGCAAACTCCAGTGATCCATTTATGGGTTGGTGCAAGCATCTCGGAGTTGGAATAAGCGCTTTGATGAGGTGATCAAAGCGTTTGGGTTTATACAAGTTTATGGAGAAGCTTGTATTTACAAGAAAGTGAGTGGGAGCTCTATAGCGTTTCTAATATTATATGTGGAACATATTGCTGATTGGAAACAATATAGAAATGCTGGAAAGCATGAAGGAATATTTGAACAAGAGTTTTTCAATGAAGGACCTAGGAGAAGCTGCTTTCATATTAGGCATTAAGATCTATAGAGATAGATCGAGACGCTTAATAGCACTTTCACAGAGCACATACCTTGATAAAGTTTTGAAGAAGTTCAAAATGGACCAGTCCAAGAAGGGGTTCTTGCCTGTGTTACAAGTTGTGAAGTTGAGTAAGACTCAATGCCTAGTGACTGCAGAAGATAGAGAAAAGATGAGTGTCATCCCCTATGCTTCAGCCATAGGCTCTATCATGTATGCAATGCTGTGCACAAGACCGGATGTCAGCCTTGCCATAAGTATGGCCGGAAGGTTTCAAAGTGATCCTGGAATGGAACACTGGGTAGCAGTCAAGAATATCCTTAAGTACTTGAAAAGGACTAAGGAAATGTTTCTCGTTTATGGAGGTGATGAAGAGCTCGTCGTAAAGGGTTACGTTGATGCAAGCTTTGACACTGATCCGGATGACTCCAAGTCGTAAACCGAATACGTATTTATTCTCAACGGGGGAGCGGTAAGCTGGCGCAGTTCCAAGCAAAGCGTGGTAGCTAATTCTACATGTGAAGCAGAGTATATCGCAGCCTCAGAGGCGGCGAAGGAAGGTGTCTGGATGAAGCAGTTCATGACAGATCTTGGAGTAGTGCCCAGTGCACCGAATCCAATGAACCTATTCTGTGACAACACTGGTGCCATTGCTCTGGCCAAGGAACCAAGGTTTCACAAGAGGACCAGACACATAAAGCGACGCTTCAACTCCATCCGCGATTACATCGAGGAGAAGGACATAAATATTTGCAAAGTGCACACAGATCTGAATGTTGCAGACCCATTGACTAAAGCTCTTCCAAGGGCAAAACATGATCAACACCAGAACTGCATGGGTGTTCGATTCATTACAATGTAAATCACATAGTGATGTGAACTAGATTACTGACTCTAGTGCAAGTGGGAGACTGTTGGAAATATGCCCTAGAGGCAATAAATAAAGTGTTTATTATTATATTTCCTTGTTCATGATAATCGTTTATTATCCACGCTATAATTGTATTGTTTGGAAACACATTACATGTGTGGGTAAATAGACAACACTATGTCCCTAGTATGCCTCTAGTGAACTAGCTCGTTGATCAAAGATGGTCAAGGTTTCCTAGCCATTGACATGTGATGTCATTTGATAATGGGATCACATCATTAGGAGAATGATGTGATGGACAAGACCCAAACTACAAACTTAGCATATGATCCTATGACCATGAGATCATGCAACTCACAGATACCGGAGGAGTGCCTTATGTGTATCAAACGTCGTGACGTAACTGGGTGACTATAAAGGTGCTCTACAGGTATCTCCGAGGGTGTTTATTGAGTTGGCATGGATCAAGACTGGGATTTGTTACTCCGTGTGACGGAGAGGTATCTCAGGGCCCACTCGGTAATACAACATCACAATAAGCCTTGCAAGCAATGTGACTAAAGTGTTAGTCACGGGATCTTATATTATGGAATGAGTAAAGAGACTTGTCGGTAACGAGGTTGAACTAGGTATGGAGATACTGACGATCGAATATCGGGCAAGTAACATACCGAAGAACAAAGGGAACATCATACGGGATTAACTGAATCCTTGACATAGAGGTTTGAATGATAAAGATCTTCGTAGAATATGTCGGAATAAATATGGGCATCCAGGTCCCGCTATTGTTTATTGACCGTAGAGGTGTCTCGGTCATGTCTACATAGTTCTCGAACCCGCAGGGTCTGCACACTTAAGGTTCTGTGATGTTTCGGTAGTACAGAGTTATGTATGGTGGTGACCGAAGGTTGTTAGGAGTCCCGGATGAGATCCCGGACGTCGCGAGGAGCTCCGGAATGGTCCGGAGGTAAAGATTGATATATAGGAAGTCTTATTTTGGTCGCCGGAAAAGTTTCGGGCTAATCGGTAATGTACCGGGAGTGCCGGTAGTGTACCGGGAGACCACCGGGAGGGGTATTTCGACCCAAGAGGCTTCATGGGATGTGGGAGAATAATTACCAGCCTTTTGTGGTCTGGTGGAAGTGACACACAAAGCCCATGCATCTAGGGAAAGAAAGCCCAAAGAGAAAAAGTGGAAAAAAGGCAAAAAGAGGATGAATCCTAGTCCTACTAGGATTGGAGGTGGATTCCACCTCTCCCACCTGGTTCGACCTCCTCCTTGGAGGCTTGGC
The DNA here is from genome assembly GCA_022496015.1 of Hordeum marinum. Classification (NCBI taxonomy): domain Eukaryota; kingdom Viridiplantae; phylum Streptophyta; class Magnoliopsida; order Poales; family Poaceae; genus Hordeum; species Hordeum marinum. Next base: position 430,247,278 of record CM039674.1, on the reverse strand, counting down.
CCTTGGTACAAGCCTCCTCCTCTCTTCCTCCTATATATACTAGTGGTTTTAGGGTTTTCGCACATAATTTTAGCCACGTGCTGCCCGTTCCTCCAGTGCATAGTTTCTCCCCAAGATCAGATTTCTGCAGTGCTTAGCCGAAGCCCTGCCGGAATAGCTCCACCACCATCGCCGGAGCGCCGTCACGCTGCCGGAGGACCCTTCTTCCTCTCCGCTACCTCTTGCTGGATCAAGACGGCAGAGATCGTCATCAAGCCATACATGTGCTGAGCGCGGAGGTGTCGTCTGTTCGGCGCTAGATCGGAAGGACCGTGATCAAGTTCGCGGGACGGATCGTGATCAAGTTCGCGGGACGGATCGTGATTGGATCGCGGGATGGATCGTGATTGGATCACTGGACGCTCAGTGATTTGGATCGTGAAGACGTTCAACTACACTAACCGCGTTTCTAAACGCTTCCCGCTTAGCGATCTACAAGGGTACGTAGATCCACTCTCCCTCTCGTAGATGCTCATCACCATGGATAGGTCTTGCTGGAACGTAGGAAATTTTTTGTTTCCCATGTAACGTTCCCCAACAGCGCCGGCCCCGGCGCCGGCTCTGGCTCCGGCCCAGAACGATGGTCGTCTAATTGACCAGTTCCCCAACCAGGACGGTTGCTATGTCGTCTTCACCAGTGAAGAGACGGGCAAACACGCTCAGCGCCAGCTCCGCCGTGAGGTGAATGCCACCATGACGGCAACTCCCCAGTTCATGCACTGGTCAGAGAAGCCGGTCACTTGGAGCCAGGCCGATCACCCTGTCGTGATGCCGAATCTCAGCAGCTATGCCCTGGTCCTCGACCCCACCAGCGCTACCAAGGAGCAAACTTGTCGCTTCTCACGGGTGCTGATAGATGGCGGCAGCAGCATCAACATTCTCTACCTCGACACGATGCACAAGTTGGGGCTGAAGATAGAAGACCTGTAGGCGAGCCGGACGGTCTTCCACGACATCGTGCCTGGGAAGTCCTGCTCCCCTGTCGGCAAGATCACGCTCGACATCCTCTTTGGTGGGCCCAGCCACTTCCGCCGCGAGCTAGTGCTGTTCGAGGTCGTGGACCTTGCGAACCCCTACTACGCGTTGTTGGGCCGGCCGGCTCTTGTCAGCTTCATGGTGGTCCTCCATTATGCCTACCTCAATCTCAAGATCCCGGGCCGCAAGGGGATCATCACCATCAAGGGCGACTACAAGATGTTGTTCAAGTGCGCTCGAGACGGCAACCAGCTGGCCGATGCCTTGGAGATCGCCGAGGAGAAGCGACAGCTCGACCGGCTCATGGCCCTTGCTGCCAGCTAGCCGGCCATGCCGGATCCTCCCTCGCAATCTGTCGGCGAGGACTCCTTCCAGCCGTCCAAAGACACCAAGCAAATCCTGCTCGACCCGGCCAACCCGGCTCAGTGCGTCACCATCGGCTCCTGCCTCAACAGCAAATAGGAAGGCGAGCTCGTTGACTTCCTCCGTGAGAATCGGGACATATTTGCATGGTCCCCCAAGGACATGTCGGGTGTTCCGAGAAAGTTTGCCGAGGACAAACTCCACGTTCGGCCGGACATCAAGCCGGTCACGCAACCCCTGCGCCGTTTCTCCGAGGAGAAGCGACATACTATAGGCGAAGAGATCACCCGTCTGCTCGCAGCCGGGTTCATCATGGAAGTGTTCCACCCGGACTGGCTGGCCAACCTAGTCCTGGTGCTGAAGAAGAACAAGACTTGGCGCATGTGCATCGACTACACTAGCCTGAACAAGGCATGTCCCAAAGACCCGTTCGCCCTGCCGCGGATCGATCAAGTCATCGATTCCACGGCCGGCTGCGACTTGCTGTCTTTCCTGGACGCCTACTCCGGCTACCACCAGATCAAGCTGGACCCGGAAGACCGGCTCAAGACCTCCTTCATCACGCCCTTCGGGGCCTACTGCTACATCACCATGTCCTTCGGCCTGAAGAACGCAGGCGCCACCTTCCAACGGTGCATGCAGAAGTGCCTCCTGCCTTAGATAGGCAGGAACGTCCTGGTCTACGTCGACGACATTGTCGTCAAGAGCAAGAAGCATTTCAGCCTCCTCGATGACCTCTAGGAGACCTTCGCGAACTTGCGGGAGTACAAGATCAAGCTCAACCCGGAGAAGTGTGTTTTTGGCGTCCCCGCTGGCCAACTCTTGGGTTTCTTCGTGTCCGCCCGCGGCATCGAAGCTAACCCTGAGAAGATCAGCGCGATCGAGCACATGTCGAAGCCGACTCGGCTCCGCGACGTCTAGAAGTTCACCGGTTGCCTCGCCTCGCTCAGCCGGTTCATCAGCCGGCTGGTGGAGAAGGCCCTGCCTCTCTATAGGCTCCTTCGCAAGACGACTCGAATCGAGCCGGGTCAAACCAAGAGGCCGGGCATCTTCGACTGGCCTGATGAGGCGGATGAGGCCTTCCGCGGCCTCAAGAAGGCTCTCACCCGCACGCCCATCCTGGCCGCGCCGGCTGAGAAGAAACCGCTGCTCACCTGCATCGCGGTGACCACCCGCGTCATCAGCGTCGTCCTGGTGGTCGAGCGGCTGGAGGAGGGCAAGTCCCTACCGGTCCAACGACCCGTCTACTACCTCAGCGAGGTCCTCTCTGCGTCCAAGCAAAACTACCCCCACTACCACAAGATGTGTTGTGGCATATACTTCGCCGCCAAGAAGGTCAAGCAATACTTCCAAGAGCATACCATTACCGTGGTGAACACGACCCCGCTCGGCGAGATCATGAGCGGCCGGGACTCCACCGGCCGGGTCGCCAAATGGGTCATCGCCCTCGCCGATCACGAGATCCGGTACGAGCCAAGAACCGCCATCAAGTCGCAGGCGTTGCCGACTTCCTTGTCGACTGGGTGGAGACGGAGTTTGTCCTGCCTCCCCCAGACTCCACGCATTGGCGCATGCATTTTGATGGCTCAAAAATGAGGACCGGCCTGGGTGCCGGCATAGTCCTCTCCTCCCCAAAAGGTGATCAACTCAAATACGCCCTCCAGATCCACTTCACCGCCTCCAACAACGTGGCCAAGTACGAGGCCATCGTCCATGGCCTCCGGCTTGCCAAGGAGATTGGCATCAGGAACATCCTCTGCTTCGGCGACTCCGGCCTCGTGGTGCAGCAAGTCTTCGGCGAATGGGACGCCAGGGATGCCAACATGGCCAGTTACCGCTTCCTCGTACAACAGCTCACCGGCTCCTTCAAGGTCTGTGAGTTTCATCATGTCCCATAGGCGGACAACGAGGCGGAGGATGCGCTGGCAAAGATCGGCTCCACCCGGCAGGCCATCCCAGCCGGCATCTCCCTTGAATGGCTGCTCAAGCCGTCGATCAAGCCTTCCCCAGAATCAGAGTTAATCTTCATGCCGCCGGGCGTCGCCGGCCCATCGATGGCCTCGGCCACCTCTCCAGTACCTTCACCACCGGCTCCCGAACCGTCGGCCGCCCAGCCAACTCTGATCGAGCCGGCAGCATCCGGGTTGGCCGGCCCCGGTAGCACGGCCGCCATGATGATCATCGACCAGCCGGCCCTAGGGGCTGGCGAACTGGCCCTAGGGGCTGACCAACCAGTCTGAGGGGCTCCTGAGCCGGTCCCGGTGGCTGGCGAGCCAGTCCCGGGGACTGACCAACCAGTCCCGAGGGCTCCCGAACCGGCCGCCGTCTCGGCCCCCTCGTGGGCCCAACCCGTCCTAGCATTTCTCGTGCGGGGCAAGCTGCCTCCGGACGAGGCTTTGGCAAGGAAAATCCAGCGCTGGGCCACGGCTTACAGCATCATCAACAACGAGATCATCCATCGCAGCACCACCGACGTCTTCCAGCGATGCGTCGAGCCGGAAAAGGGTCTGGAGATCCTCCTCGACATTCACCAGGGCGAGTGTGGGCATCATGCCGCCTCCCGGACCCTGGTGGCCAACTCTTTCCGCCACGGCTTCTTTTGGCCGACGGCTCTTGAGGTGGCCAAGAAGTTGGTCGACGAGTGTGAGGGCTGCCAACGCTTCAGCACGCAAAGCCACCTACCGGCAACGGCCCTCCAAACCATCCTCCTCTCATGGCCTTTCGCCGTTTGGGGGCTGGACATGGTGGGCCCATTCAAGACCGCTCAAGGCGGCATGACGCACTTGCTGGTGGTTGTTGACAAGTTCACCAAGTGGATCGAGGCGTGACCAATCAAAAAGCTGGACAGCCCCATGGCCGTCTGGTTCATCGACGACATCAAAGTGCGCTATGGCGTTCCCCATAGCATCATCACCGATAACGACACGAACTTCACCAAGGGTGCGCTTGCATGCTTCTGCTCCAAGCAGGGAATCCGGCTCGACCTAGCCTCCGTTGCTCATCCGCAGTCAAACGGCCAGGTCGAGAGGGCGAATGGCCTCATCCTGTCCGGCATTAAGCCCCGGCTCGTGACGCCGTTGGTAAGGTCGGCCGGCTACTGGATCGACAAGCTGCCGGCCATCTTTTGGAGTCTCAGGACCACCCCGAACCGTTCAACCGGCTACACTCCCTTCTTCCTTGTGTATAGGTCCGAGGCGATCATCCCCATCACATCGAGTTTGATTCGCCCCGGGTCGCCCTATACACGGAGAAGGACGCAAAGGAGGCAAGAGAAGATGGCGTCGACCTACTCGAGGAAGCTCGTGAACTGGCCTTGAGCCGGACGGCGATCTACCAGCAGAAGCTCCGGCACTACCACAGCAAGCGGATCCGGCCACTCTTGTTCCGCAAGGGGGACCTGCTCCTCAGGCGGATCCAACGAACAGCCAAACAACACAAGTTGTCCTCCCCATGGGAGAGCCCATTCATCATCAGCAAGGCACTACACAACAATGCATACTATCTAATAGATGCCCAGAAGCCACGGAAGCGCAAAAGAGATGCCTCCGGAGAGGAGACGGAGCGCCCATGGAATGCGACCCTTCTGTGCCCGTTTTACTGTTGAAGGAACCAGTGTATGTATGTATCCCCGCCCTTTTGGGCTTATGAATGCAATGGGCGCCCCAAGCCAGTTCTTGGGGCGCGCCTCATTTCGTTTCCCTCAAAAGTGTTCCTCACTTACCGGCTCCCCGACCCGGCTCCCGAGCCCAGGGGCTAGCCGGCTAGACCTAGAACGCCTCTCCAGAAATTGGATAAGTAATGTGAGCCGGCCAAACTTCCCCACCCTTACCATCTAGAGAACCGGCTCCCGGTTGTCCGGCTAACGGGGCCTCGGGGTGGCAAGGTTTGGCTCACACGAAAGGTCAAAACAAAAGGAGACCCCTTCTAGGCCCAGCCGGACCATCGCCGCGTCTCTACCACTCTACTTATCCCGAAAAGCCCCCGCGATTGCTAAGTTTCGAACCGCCTCCCTTGAGGCGGACGCCCCGACCCAGCTACAAACCGGTCCCCGGCCGTCGGGCTGGCGGAGCCGAAACCAAAGGGGAAAAGGAGTAGAAACGAAAAAAAGTCAAGCGGGCAAAAAAGGATAAGGACGAGGTGGCATGAGTAACAAGGCAAACACGACAAACTATTCATGACATAAATGTTAAGGCAAAAGCGGCCCACGACCAGCATTTAGATCATTATATAAACACCCTAGTGGGTGGATGCAAGCTTAACATGCAGGGAGAAAAAAGAGAAAGATAAAAAAACGCCCGGGGGCTCAGGCCACCGGCGCGTCGCCAGCCGGCGTGCCCCTAGCCGGCGCGTCGCGGGGCGGCTCGGCTCTCGCCTTGGAGGTGGTCGCGGCCTTCGGGTCGGCCTCCTTGGCCTTCGAGGCGGGATCCTTGGTCTCGGCCGTCTCACCGCTCAAGTCGGTGCTCTCATCGGCAACTTCATCATCCGCCGGGCCTTGGGGGATGCCGAAGGAGTCCTCGGGCGGCGGCTCACCATCCTCGCCAAGGGCCGGCAGGAACTCGTCCACGTCGACATACGACACGAGCTCGTTGGCCCACTAGACAAGGGTCGGCACGCGGGCCTCCCGCTCTGTGGCCGGCACGTCCTCCATGGTCGCCAACCGGCCCAGATGCACGCCATGGTACCATGACGTGATGAACCGGAGCGCCATCTGCGCTCCGGCTCAGGCAGCCGACGCCTTCCAGGCGTCGAGGCGGGGTGCAGCGTGTTCTAGCCACTGAGCCACGTGGTGCGTCAGAGCTCCCCCGCGGCCCGACCACAGCGCGGCGATGACCTCTTTGCCGATGATCTTGAGCCGCTCCATGCTCCACTTGAGATGGGTCATCCGCATCTCGATGGCGAGTCCGATCTCGTCCATGTCCCACGCGGCATCCTCCTCGATGGAGCGACCGCACTCCTAGAGATACTCCCGGTGCTCCTCAACGGCGCACGCAGGGCGGCGCAAAGTTTCCGGGAAGCGCCCTAGAAGAAAGAAGAATATAAGGAAAGAAAGGCAAGTTGAAGCACAAGAAACGGCAAAGGGAAAAGCAACCGGCTGGGGAAGAGAAAAACCGGCTGACGAGGATATGTACCTGGGGTAGGGTCCTAGGCAAGGCCCACATACCCTACCCAAGGACACCTAATGGGAGGACTTGAAGATCAAGCATGAACTTTCGAGTGGATCCCTGGAGACGTTCAAAATCACTCGACAGTAATCCGCTCGGATACTCCCGCTCTCACTCGGCAGTCGCGTGTCACTCGACAGACCTTGCTTCACTCGATGCCAGAAGACTAGGAGCCATCATCAAGAGCCCAACGGGCAGACGCTGGCTTAATGACCCTTAATAGCTTTTACTACGTACGTTACCTGTAACGGCAGACTTTACAACCCACGACCAGACCCTTTGATGTGGGGCCATTATGAGGGGCAACGAACTCTATATAAGCCGCCCCTCCCCTCCTGCACAAGGGTTAAGAAAACTATTGTAATCTCTACATTCCACTCGACATAAAGCTCCCGAGCACTGAGACGTAGGGTTGTTACCTCCACGAGAGGGGCCTGAACTCATACGTCTGTGTGTACACCCTCGCCGTAGCTAGGACTCTGCCCTCTCCATTCGTACCCCTACCATCGACTGCCAGGCTCGTTCCCATGACAGTTGGCGCCCACCGTGGGGCAGGTGTCTAAGCAACTTCCGGCGAGGTTGCATTTTTCAGCCTTCAACATGTCTTCCGGCGGTGTTTTTGCTCTGGGCCACGAGATCTGTTTCGGAGCGCTCACTTTCATCACCGACGATTCGGCATGGCTCCAGGAGGCGCCTCTTGATGTCGAGGCGCTCCCGGTCCGCGGGGCCGCGCATTTGCGTCCGAGTCCGTTCGGTGTGTTGCTGCGTCAGCCGTCGACCCCTTACGCATCGGCTCCTCTCGCCGTTCGTGGTCGCAAGTGGTCCGCCCGCTCACGACTCCAGTGGTGGGTCGAACACGCAGCGGCGCGTCAAGCTTCTTCGCAGGTTGCAGCACTCGAACCTGCCGAGTCCCTTCATGGCGTGTTCGAGTCGGATTCCAATCCGTCCGACGTGCCTTCTGAGTGCGAGAGTTGTGATCCCGCAGCGGAGGTCTTGATGGCGGGCCCTCATCAGAGCTCACCGCCTGGTTTTGGTCGTGGCGAGCACGAGGTTAGTGGCCCGTCGAACGTCTAGTCGCATCGCAATGAGAAGGTCCTTCATACCCCCATCATCGGTGCAACCGCCGAGGCCCGGGCTTTGGAGGCCGCGCGCATTCGTCTGGAAGAGCTCCAGGCAGAGATCGACAAGCGCGCCCGTCCATGCCCGCCGCGCCCTAGTCGACGTCAGCGACAGCTGTTCCCGACTGGATCTCACGATGGCGTCGAGGTATACCGAACTCCCATGCTTAATGTTTATGTTGCTGCTAAGATAGCAGATTCCATTCAGTCGTCCTGGTCAGAGGCTGTTAGAGGGCTGTTGCAGATCAGAGCACTGTTAGATGCAGCACAACGCCAGAATTCGGCAGTTTCTCAGTCTCGTCACAAGATACACAGCAATTCACCCAAGGCAGAGACCGTCCAGTCGGCACATAGTCTTGGGTCGCCCTTATGTCGTCGAGGCTGCGGTTATCGTGAAAGGCAAGACAGATATCAGCACCACCGCAAAGACCACCGTCGAGTGCCCACTCCTCCACGGAGTGGTCCGTACGTGCCCCGGCACCAGGACGACAGGCACTCCTTCGATGATGAGCGGGACGCGGACTTTGATGCCCGCGTGTACCTTCTTCAGAAGCGGATCGACAAGAGCAGAGCCTACAGAGAAGGACACGACAGAGATGTCCCGAGTGGAAGCTCAGTTGCAGTGTCTGGTCTAGAGTGTTTTAGCAGAGCTATACGTTATGTGGAGATTCCTCCCAACTTCAGAATGGCGGCGGGGATCGGAAAGTTTTCTAGTGAAACAAAACCAGAGACTTGGCTAGATGATTACCGAGTGGCTATGCAGATTGGTGGCGGGAATGACAATGTCGTAATGAAGCACCTGCCTCTTATGTTGGATGGACCAGCTCGAGCTTGGTTGAATCGTTTGGCTCCTTCCAGCATTCATTGTTGGGAAGATCTTGCCCGAGTGTTTGTCCGGACCTTCGAGGGCACATGCAAGCGCCCCACAGGTCTGGTCGACTTACAACACTGCGTCCAGAAGCCCAGCGAAACCTTAAGAGACTATATTCAGCGATGGTCCACCCTGCATCATACGGTGGAAAATGTGTCGGAACACCAGGTTGTTTGTGCCTTCAAGGCCGGTGTGAGATACAGAGAGGCGTATTTGAAGTTCGGGTGCACTGGTGACATTTCACTCGGAAAGATGATGGAATTTGCCACTCGCTATGCCAATGGTGAGGAAGAAGACCGCCTCCATAGCGGCAAAGGAAAAGCGGTCGCCAACGAGTCTGGCGGCGGTAACAATAGGAAACAAAAGCGGAAGGCTGAAGACCCAGATCCGGTGAAGGTAGCAGCACTGGCAACTCAGTCGAAGAACAAGGGCAAGGCCAAAGCTTAGTATGCCCCCAAGAAGGGGAAGGGTCAGCCACGAACCGATATCTTGGATCAGCCGTGTGTGATTCACACGAAGAAAGATGCAGAAGGCAACCTGATTTTGCCCAAGCACACCACTCGACAGTGTCGGACCCTCATCCAACAGTTCAAGGGAGACCAGTTGAGTGGGAAATCTCCTGAAAAAGAAGATGAAGATGAAGAGAAGGAAACATTCCCGGATGTCACTGCTACCCTGGTGATCTTTGCTGATGTCGAGAGCAAGAGCCGTCTGAAAGTCATAAATAGAGAGATCAACATGGCTGTGCCAGACACCCACACCAACCTCAAATGGTCTCAGTATGCTGTCACATTCGACCAGACTGACCATCCTGCCCGTGTGGCCACACCTGGTCGACAAGCTTTGGTAGTTGATCCGGTGGTGCAGGGGACTCGACTCAGAAAGGTCCTCATGGACGGCGGCAGTGGCCTGAACATTCTGTATGCGGATACCCTGAAGGGAATGGGCATTCCTATGTCTCGTCTCAGCGAAGCATCATGCATTTCCATGGGGTCATCCCAGGAAAGAAGGCCAAGTCACTCGGCCAGATAGCATTGGATGTGGCATTCAGAGATAGCAAAAAATTCGAAAAGAAAAGTTGACGTTTGAAGTCGTGGATTTCAAGAGCGCTTACCACGCCATTTTGGGTCGACCCGCTTATGCACGTTTCATGGCCTGACCATGTTACGTGTATCTCAACTGAAAATGCCGGGCCCTAAGGGCGTGATCATGGTCACTGGCAATCGACAGTGGGCCGAAGAGTGTCTCCAGCAAGGGTCCAAGATCGTCGATCAACAGATGGCCATGGTCGAGCTGGAGGAGTACAAGAAAACCATTGACCCTGCTGATTTGCTCCGCGCAAAAAAGGCGACTTTCGAGTCGGCATTTCAGTCGGCAGGAGAACTGAAGAAGGTGCACATCCACCCGACGGATCCAACCGCTGCCCCCACGAATATCTCGACAACACTCGACAGCAAATAGGAAGCCGAGCTCATCCAGTTCCTCCGTGAGAACTGGGATATCTTTGCATGGAAGCCTGCGGACATGCCGGGAATTCCCAGGGAGCTGGTTGAGCACCGTCTGTGAGTGGATCCGAAGGCCAAGCCCGTCAGGGAGCATTTGCATCAATCCGCAGCTGAGGCAATTGGAGAAGAAGTGGCCCGTCTCTTGCAAGCCAAGTTCATTCGGGAGATTTACCATTCCGAGTGGCTCTCGAATGTTGTGATGGTGCCCAAGAAAGATAAGTCGTTGCGCATGTGCATTGACTTCAAACATCTTAATAAGGTGTGTCCGAAAGACCATTTTCCGCTCCCCCGCATAGATCAGATTGTTGACTCGACAGTGGGGTGCGAGCGATTATCGTTTTTGGATGCCTATTCTGGGTACCATCAAATCCGTCTGTTTGGCCCAGATGAAATAAAAACAGCCTTCATCACCCCGTTTGGGTGTTTCTGCTACATCACCATGCCTTTTGGTCTCAAGAATGCCGGCGCTACTTTTATGCGCATGATTCAGAAATGTTTACTCGACCAGATCCCTCGGAATGTCGAGGCATACATGGACGATATAGTGATCAAGTCCCGCAAAGGTTCTGACCTGCTGGCTGACTAGGCTGAGACATTCGCCAATCTGAGGCGATTCAACATAAAGCTGAATCCGGCCAAATGTACCTTCGGTGTCCCTGGCGGCAAGTTACTCAGTTTTCTCGTTTCCGAACGAGGAATTGATGTCAATCCCGAGAAGCTCAGCGCCATTACCCGTATGAAGACTCCCGTGCGAGTGCGCGATGTTCAGAAGCTCACAGGTTGCTTGGCGACATTGAGTTGATTCATTTCTTGTCTTGGTGAGAAGGCTCTGCCCTAGTATCAGTTGATGAAGAAATCAGATAGATTCGACTGGACTTATGAAGCCGAAGCAGCGCTTGTTGAGCTCAAAGCCCTGCTGTCCACCCAGCTGGTGCTTGCCGCGCCTGCCAGCAAAGAGCCCTTACTCCTGTACATCGCGGCCACAAATCAGGTCGTCAATACAGTGCTGACTGTCGAGCGAGAAGAGGAAGGCAAAGCCAATAAGGTTCAGCGGCCAGTCTATTATGTCTCGGAAGTTTTGTCCCCCCCAAAGAAGAGATATCCTCATTATTGGAAGCTGGTGTATGGTATTTACTTATCAGCGAAGAAGGTGGCACATTATTTCCAAGACCATTCGATCTCAGTCGTCAGCGATGCGCCTTTATCAGAGATTTTCAATAATCGCGACGCATCAGGTCGAGTGGCTAAATGGGCAATTGAGCTGGGACACTTCGACATTAGATTCGAGGCCAAGAAGGCAATCAAGTCCCAAGCATTGGCAGATTTCATGGCCAAATGGATCGAACAGCAACAACCTATCCAAGTTCACTCGGCGCATTGGACAATGTTCTTCGATGGCTCCAAAATGTTGAATGGGTCTGGTGCTGGCGTTGTTCTGATATCCCCCAGAGGCGACAAGCTCAGCTATGTCTTGCAAATTCACTTTGATTCCTCCAACAATGAAGCAGAGTATGAATCACTATTGTACGGGTTGCGCATGGCTATTTCGCTCGGCGTCAAGCGCTTGATGGTTTATGACGACTCAGATTTGGTGGTGAATCAAGTGATGAAATAGTGGGATGTTAGAAACCCTGCTATGACTGGATACTGCAATGCAGTCCGGAAGTTGGAGAAGAAATTTGAAGGTCTGGAACTTCACCATGTTCCTCGACTGCAAAATCAGGCAGCTGATGAGCTATCCAAGATTGGTTCCACTCGACGGTTTGTCCCCAGCGGAGTGTTCCTGGAGCATTTGCACACTCCTTCGATTCAAGAGGATCCCTTCACTGAAGAGCCCCCGCAAACCTTAAGCTCCTCTGACTCGACTGAAGTCGATGTTCCTGCTGTGATTGACCTAGTCATGGAGGTGCTAGTTATCATTCCCGACTGTACTGTACCGTACATAGCCTATATCCTTAGACAGGAGCTTCCTGAAGATGAAGTAGAGGCTCAACAGATTGTGCGCAGGTCCAAAGCTTTAACTGTGATGGGTGATCAGCTTTTCAGAGAAAGTGTGTCTGGTGTCACCCAGCGCTGCATTTTGCCCGAGGAAGGTCGAATGATTCTAGATGAAATCCACTCGGGAACTTGCGGACACCATGCATCTTCAAGGGCGATCGTCGCTAAAGCATACCGGGCGGGTTTTTGTTGGCCATGGGCTAATGAAATGGCTAAGGACATTGTTGATCATTGCAAAGGCTGTCAGTTCTATGCAAACCTGTCACACAAGCCAGCGTCTGCTCTGAAGACAATTCCACTCGCCTGGCCATTTGCGGTTTGGGGGATCGACATGGTTGGTCCTTTCCGACCCGGAAAAGGAGGATTCACCCACCTGTTGGTAGCAGTCGACAAGTTCACCAAGTGGATTGAAGCCAAGCCCATCAAGAAGCTGAATTCCCTCACGGCGGTCACGTTCATGAGGGAGATCATTATCCGGTTCGGCATTCCCCACAGTATCATCACGGACAATGGCACTAATTTTGACTCGGAAGAATTCAGGAGATTATGTAACTCCCAAGGCACCCGAGTGGATTACGCTTCCGTTGCACATCCCCAAACCAATGGGCAAGTTGAGCGGGCTAACGGTCTCATTCTGCAAGGTCTGAAGCCTCGTCTCATGCGTGATTTGGATCATGCCGCTGGTGCGTGGGTAACTGAGCTACCGTTTGTTTTGTGGGGGTTGAGGACAACACCTAATCGGTCGATTGGATGAACTCCTTTCTTCCTTGTCTATGGCGCTGAAGCTATACTGCCGAGTGACTTGGCCCACTACTCTCGTCGAGTGGAGCTATATTCTGAAGCTGAAGCCGAGCAGGCCAGGCAAGATGGGGTAGATCTTCTGGAAGAAGAGCGTGAGATGGCTCTAATCCGGACCACAGCCTATCAGCAAGACTTGCGGCGCTTCCATGCAAGGAATGTCAGAAGACGAGCGTTCCATGAAGGAGATTTGGTGCTCCGAGTGAATCAGCACCGACCTCACAAGCTAGCCCCTGCATGGGAAGGCCCTTTTGTAGTCACTAAGGTGCTAAACAATGGAGCCTATCACTTATATAATCTTATGAAGCAGATGGATGAGCCACGAGCTTGGAATGCAGACCTGCTTCGACGTTTTTACACTTGAGACATTAGTTTTCTGATGTAATAGGAGTTCTTCATCAATGCAATTTGTGTCTCTGCAATTAATACCTCATCGATTCCTACCATGCAGTTATTTACTTGGGGACACTCCGAGCGACGAACAATCCTCGCACTCGGGGGCTTAGCTGCGAAACATGTTTTGCCTAAGTTAAAAACCCTGTCGGGTGGATAGCAGTCCAATCACTCGACGGCCTATTCGTGAATTCGTCTTCGCCTAGGTTCAAAAAAAAATATATAACTCGTTGAGACGATGGTAATCCATTCACTCGACAGCTTGGATGCGAATCGACATTCGCCTAAGTTCAAAATACTCCGAGTGATGAGCGATCTTTACGCTCGGGAGCTTAGCTGCGAATACATTTCGCCTAAGTTAAAAACTCATCGAGATGATGGTAATTCATTCACTCGATAGCTTAGATGCGAATCGGCATTCGCCTAAGTTCGAAATACTCCGAGTGATGAGCGATCCTCACGCTCGGGGGCTTAGCTGCGAATACATTTCGCCTAAGTTAAAAACTCATCGAGACGATGGTAATCCATTCACTCGACAACTTAGATGCGAATTGACATTTGCCTAAGTTCAAAATACTCCGAGTGATGAGCGATCCTCATCCTCGGGGGCTTAGCTGCGAATACAATTCGCCTAAGTTAAGAACCTCGTCGACTGGATAGTAATACATCCACTCGATAGCTTAGCTGCGAATCGACATTCACCTAAGTTCGAAATACTCCGAGTGATGAGCAATCCTCACGCTCAGAGGCTTAGCTGCGAATACAATTCGCCTAAGTTAAGAACCTCGTCGGCTGGATAGTAATCCATTCACTCAACAGCTGAGATGCGAATCGACATTCGCCTAAGTTCAAAATACTCTGAGTGATGAGTGATCCTCATGCTCGGGGGCTTAGTTGCGAATACAATTCGCCTAAGTTAAGAACCTCATCGACTAGATAGTAATCCATCCACTCGATAGCTTAGCTGCGAATCGACATTCGCCTAAGTTCGAAATACTCCGAGTGATGAGCGATCCTCATGCTCGGGGGCTTAGCTGCGAATACAATTCACCTAAGTTAAGAACCTCGTCGACTGGATAGTAATCCATCCACTCGACAACTTAGCTGTGAATTGACATTCGCCTAAGTTTGAAATACTCCGAGTGATGAGCGATCCTCACGCTCGGGGGCTTAGCTGCGAATACAATTCTCCTAAGTTAAGAACCTCGTCGACTGGATAGTAATCCATCCACTCGATAGCTCAGCTGTGAATCAACAATCGCCTAAGTTCAAAATACTCCGAGTGATGAGCGATCCTCACGCTCGGGGGCTTAGCTGCGAATACATTTCGCCTAAGTTAAAAACAAAAGCAGTCGAACAGACGTTGAAAGCCAAAACGCGAGCAAAATCCAAAGGATAAAACCACGGATAAATGTCTTGTGCAGAAGCAAATGTGCTCAGGCCTAAGGCCTGAATAAAGTTTTAAGGGATACAGTTCCACTCAGCATACCGAGGAAAATTTAATTGTTTTTTCCAAAGACTCAAGTTTCTAGGCAGGCAACGGACTGGCGGGCTCGACAAAAGTATCCAGGTCGATGCCATCGGTGATTCTGGTGGCCGCCTCGATGAAGGTTTCCATGAAGTCCTCGAATTGGAGTTTCTTTGTGTTTACCACTTGGAGCTCCTTCAGCTTCTCCTCCCTCACATCCCTACAACACACCCTGACCAGAGACAACGCCACGTCGGCCCCGCAACGAGAAGTAGATTTTTTCCAAGCTTGCACTCGACTGGGAAGTTCGTTCAGGCAAGCCATCATGGAGTTGAGGTTGAGCTGAAGAGTGTCCTCAGGCCATAGCTCCTTGTCGATTCTTTCCATGACAGATTTCAGTTGAGCGATATAGGCCTAGGCACCCTACAGCCGAAAGTTAAGCCGCAGCATGTTCATCGCCACCGCATCAGCAACTGGCGACTTGGTGGGGTCAAGCATGGGCTCAATCTCCTCTGTTTCCTTTTCAAAGTCCTGGTAGAATTCTGATTGAAGAAGGGGAATCGGTGAGCTGCAACCCTCGAAAATTTATTACAAATGTCAGTCAACAAGAAATACTCACCATCGAGTAGAAGATAGATCTTCCTCGAGAATTCGCCCAGATGCCTCTCCAGGCCATTGCTCCTCTTGGTTAGTTGCTCGGCCTTCTTGACAAGATCCGCATGCTCCTGCTTCAGCTTGGCATTCTCCTCTTCCAGTTTCTGGACGGCTGCCAACTTCTGCTTTGCAGCTTCAGTTTTGTCCTTGGCGACTTGTTGGGCGTCAACAAGTGCTTTGTCCTTCTCCTCGAGTGCCCTCTTCATGGAATCTAAAGAAAAAACATTGTTGAGTCGCGCTTGGAGTCGACGGTTTTCATTGCGCACGTCTGTTCGAGCGAGAGCACTCGGTTCAAAACATGAAAAGGGGAAGATGGGAATGCTGACAGTCGGCACTTATTACCTCCCAGAGACTTTAGCTCAGCACGTGCTCGTTCCAGGGCGTTGTTGGCAACCGCCAAGTCCATCCGCAATTGGTTCTTCTCCTCCTCCATCTCCTTGTACTGCGTCCCAAGTTCGCAAGCCGTCTGGAACCAACAAAAGACAGGAGTTCAATCAACAAGGAGTTCTTGGACAGTCGACTGAGTTATTAAGACTGGCGAATGCCCTTGTTGGAACAATTCAAAAAGAAAGTCCACTTGACACATCGAGTGGCTCTGGCGCTCCGCACGCCGTAAACAAATTCAAACAGAAAGCTATCTCTATTAAGACCCCTGCCGACGCAAGCACTCGACAGAGGTCTCGGGGACTACGCCCACTGGGTGCGCTAAGAGCGCCCCCACTGAGATGGTTAACTCTCAATCCATCGAGTAACTCGTCAGAAAACACACTCGACAAGGTCAGTCATGTCGTGACACTCAACCCGTCGAGTGACGCACCCACCCTACTCTATGGAGTGCACCCTATCCTTATGCAGCGTCATATCATGGTTTGTAATTAATATCCATGAAACCTGCAAGGAAGATGCGGAATGGTGTGATTCAAGGCGAAGTGTATCCTGTATACAATAGACTCTAAGACCCCTGCCGATGCAAGAAATCGACAGCGGTCTCGGGGACTACACCCAGTGGGTGCGCTAAGAGCGCCCCCACTGAGACGGTTAACTCTCGATCTGTCGAGTAACTTGTCAGAAAAAAAAACACTCGACAAGGTCGGCCCTGTCGTGACACTCAACCCGTTGAGCGACACACCTCCCCCACTCTATAAAGTGCAGTGCAGTCGATCCCTATGCAGCGTCATATAATGGTTTCATAATAATATCCATGAAACCTGCAAGGTATCTATGGAGTGGTGTGATTCGAAGACAAAGTGTATCCTGTATACAATAGACTCTAAGACCCCTGTCGATGCAAGCAATCGATAGCGGTCTCGGGGACTACACCCAGTGGGTGCGCTAAGAGCGCCCCCACTGAGACGGTTAACTCTCGATCCGTCGAGTAACTCGTCAAAAAACACACTCGACATGTCGAGCGACAACAGTACTGCATGCACTACGAATCCTAGTCCTACTCGACTACGATCCGATCTATTCAACTGGAGGAAGTTCAAACATTCTACGGCAATCACCCAGTGAGTGTTCGGCAGCCAAGAAAAGACAATAATTCAATCGACAATGGACTTATAATCGAACTTACTCGCACATTGGTGCGGAGGGCTACGCTGACGTCAAAAGCCAGTTTGCTGGCCTCGTACGCCTCCTTGGTCCTCAGCATGAGTTGCTCCTCCTGGATCATGGCTTCCTTTGCAGCTCTGGTTTGGTCTACCGGGGTGCAATGCAGAGGGAAGGCCGTCACAGGTGGAGTCGGCGTAGTCGCTGGAGCAGCTGGGGCAGCCTGAAGAGGTCCGGTCGAAGCCGACGTCACGACGGTCGAGATAGTTGGAGGAGCATGTGACGGAGGCGTTGCAGGCTCAACCGTGGGTCGCGTCGAGTCACCTCTCCTCTGGGAAGACTCCGCAGTTGAGCGCTGAGGTGCTTGCGACGATGACGCCCTTCGGGTGCGAGCGCGCGAAGTGTCCAGCAGCCCCTCATCGTCCTTCACTTGAATGACCTCTGCAACAATCGACAACATCAACATCTGCATGTGTCGAGTCATATTCGGAAAAACTAACAACTTTCTTATCTCTATGAGAAGTGGCAGTGTCAGCGGTATCAACATCCATTGCGTCCTCTTCATCTCGACGAGGCGAGGTCACAGATGTTGCTGCTCTGATGGATTAGACAATTTTCACTCAGATATAACTCAAGACTTCAGTCGACAAAACAATTTGGAAATGAACACTTACGTGGAGACGACAGGTACGACCACCCTCATACGGGGCAGTGCTTTGCGAGGCTTGGAGGTGGCTTGCTTGGGCTGCTTGGCGAGTCTTTCGTTCGACTCGACAGTTGAGGGGCGGCTCCGCTTTGCGTTCTTCTCGCTTGGGCTCGGGGCCTTGTCCTCAACAGCTGCCGGGTCATGGAGGGCCTTAGTGCGGCCTTCGCGATGAGGGGGCGACTCGACTCCTTCCTATTCACCGGAATCTTCATATTCATCCTCAGAGTCAGAAAGTCTGTCGCCGTCCACACTGCCGCCCTCGCTCACCACAGCGTCATGCACATGGTTCCCATTGGGAACGGGCGAGTGCATGTTCGTCCATTCCTGCATAATTCAAACAAGAGAGTCAGACTACAAGTCAATACATCACTCGATAGTATAAATGTATTAGTCGACATCACACATCTCACCAGGTTCTTCGGTGGGTTTTCAGCCGAGTAAGGATGAATCCTCTTGGCTCCCGAGGGGTTGTCACAAGCCCCGGTGATGCTTCAAAGCCACTGCTCGACGGTCTCCTGTGTAACTTCTTCTGGATGCGTCCTGGTCGAGTCCCCCGGGCCTGAGTAGTGCCACATGGTGTGGTCTCTGGACTGGAGTGGCTGTATACGTCGACCGAGGAACGTTTCAAGCAGATTCATGCCTGTCACCCCGCCCAGGATCAGCTGAACCACTGCCTCGACTAAGATACCTACTTGGACATGCCCCTCGTCGGTCACCTTCAGGGACTTGGGGGCAGCGGGTCGGTCAGGTGAAAACGAGGGAAGACCAGTCGACATGTTGGGTGTCGCTACATCTTTGCAGTAGAACCAGGTCACTGCCAGCCTCGGACAGACTCGGGAAGAGTAATGGCAGGAAAGGAACTACGTTGCCTTTTCTGGACCCCTAAGCCTCCACACAACTGGAGCACGTGAGTCTTCCCGTCGGCGACAAGGATTTTCTTCACAGTCTGTGATCTGACCGTGAAGAGATGCTTAAACAACCCCCAATGGGGAGAGCACCCCAGGAAACACTCGCACAAGGTGACGAATGCAGACAAGTACACCATGGTGTTCGGCGGAAAGTGATGCAGCTGCGCACCAAAGAAATTCAAAAATCCCCGGAAGAATGGGTGGGGTGGCATGGAGAAACCTCTTTCTACATGGGAGAGGAGAAGAACCCGCTCTCCATCGCGCGGCTCCGGCTCATGCTCCTCCCCCGGCAGCCTCCAGACGCCGTCCGCCACCAGCCCGTCGGAGACGAGGCCCTCGAGGTCGGTGCGGGTGACAACAGAGGGGAGAAAATCCCCCTGCATCCACCCCGCGGGCGCGGTGAACCGAACGGTCGAGGGCTTCTTGCCCTTGAGCTTCGACGTCCCCTTCTTTGCGCGCTCCAGCTTCTCCGTCGCGTTCTTCGTCATCGGAGCGACGGCTCTGGTCGGAGGAGAGCGGTGTGCTGTGTTGGGGATCAGAGGAGGCGGAGGAAGAGAGGGAGAATCGGCGGAAGGTACTATGCAATCCGCGGCTCAGAGTGCCTTATATGTTGCCGAGTGTCTCACTGACCGGTGGGCCTGCGAGATAACCACACACGCCAACCGCTAACGGCGCCCAGTGCATCGCAAGATGACCGGTGCAAGAATCGAGGCGTTGTGCCTCCACTTGCCCTAATCGTGGCGTCATCTCCGCTCATGCGGGCGCTTCCCAAATTTTTGTATCCCGAAGAATCAGGGCCTGTCAGACCGACCCGTCACCTCCCCAAGATGCGCTCGATTCACTCAGACACTTTTAAGACTGAATGGATCCAGGCGAGCAGAGAAGAATTCAATCGACGTAAATTTTGTTGAAGACCCGAATATCATTCGGAAGATTTTGCGTGTCGATCCTGAATGAACGCTAATGCTCAGAGTTCAATCGACGCAAGTTCCATGAAAATCCCAAATATCATTCGGAGGATTTGATACACTGACTATAGGTCTACGTTGATACCTCCTTCCACCACTCAAACCCCGATCCATTCGGGGGCTAATGACGAGGATATGTACCTGGGGTAGGGTCCTAGGCAAGGCCCACATACCCTACCTAAGGACACCGCATGGGAGGACTTGAAGATCAAGCATGAACTTCCGAGTGGATCCCTAGAGATGTTCAAAGTCACTCGACAGTAATCCACTTGGAGACTCCCGCTCTCACTCGGCAGTCGCGTGTCACTCGACAGACCTCGCTTCACTCGACGCCAGAAGACCAGGAGCCATCATCAAGAGCCCAACGGGCAGACGCTGGCTTAATGGCCCTTAATAGCTTTTACTAAGTATGTTACCTGTAACGGCAGACTTTACACCCACGACCAGACCCTTTGATGCGGGCCCATTATGAGGGGCAGCGAACTCTATATAAGCCGCCCCTCCCCTCCTGTACAAGGGTTAAGAAAACTATTGTAATCTCTACATTCCACTCGACATAAAGCTCCTGATCACTGAGACATAGGGCTGTTACCTCCACGAGAGGGGCCTGAACTCATACATCTGTGTGTAACCCTCGCTGTAGCTAGGACTCTACCCTCTCCATTCGTACCCCTACCATCTACTGTCAGGCTCGTTCCCATGACACCAACACTTACCTTCGATCGTGTCGTCCACTCCAAGGGCGAAGTTGAGTGCTGCCTTGCGCTCCGACTCTTGAGCCACCTCCGACGCGGCGAGGGAACCCCTGACCTCCTCGAGCGTCCTCTTGAGTCGGGTCACCTCACCCTGGAGGGCGGCAGTCCTCAGGGTGGCGTGAGCCGCCTGCTTGACGGCCATCTCCCGGGCCGCCACCTCCTTCGCCGCCTCAGCCGCAGGCAGGGTCACCTCCGGCACCACAGGCCGGGCCACCTCGGGAGCCCGCTCCGTCATCGCCACGCTCGCCTGGGCCGTCTCCCGCACGGGCGGAGGCACTGGCGGGTCCATAGCCGCCCCTTGCGGCTCGCTTGACGGTGGCCTCGCATGCGGGTTGACTTCGCTGCCGAGTCCGATGCCCGCGGAGGATCCACTGACCCCCTCTGCCTCCGGCTGCTCGAGGTCCCGGAGTGCGAGGCCCCTCCTCACGTCTCGGACTTGGAGGATCGCAGCTCTGTGATCCTCCTTGTCTCCTCCTGCTGGGTGGCCACGTGCTCGCAGGCCAGCCGATTGGCGGCATCCGTCGGTTCCCCCTCTGGCTCCTCCTCGTGGAGCTCGATGGGGTCACTGCAGCGCCCAAGAACTGGTCATCAACCGGCTCGCAAGACGGAAGCAAAACTTATGCGAAATAAAGAACTTACGCGATAACGAGGGGCAAGGCCCGCTTGGCGCGTGGCGGCGGCTTCCACGTGGCCACCTTCACCCGCTTCGGGCTGGACGGCGGGGCCGCCGGCCCCCCTGAGTCGGCCTCTTCCCCGGCCAGCCGCTCCGGCCGCCGGGGCTTGAGCCGGTCGCTCCTTGCTCCTCCGGTCCTGGCGTGCTGCGGGAGGAGGCCCGTTCAGAATCATCAAGTCGTCATCATCATCATCGTCATCCGCCCAGTCCTTGATGGAGGGGGCAAGAGGGAACTCACCCACTCCGCTAGGTTCCCCGGCTACGCCGGACCCTCCGGCTTCACTAGGAGCGCCGCCTCGTGGGTCCCCCGGCTTGTTCGCTCCTTCCGAGGAGTCCACCCCCTCCTCCGGGGGCCTCCCATTTGGTAGTCTTTGGAGTTGAAGTTTTCACGCTCCGCCTTGAAGATCTAGGGGTGCGGGCTGTCCGGCGTGTTCTGTCGCACCAGCAGTTGCGGTCAGCACATCAAAGTAAGTTCTCTAGCCGGCTACCGGCTGGGGAATATCAAACGGAAAGAAACCGCCTCAACGAAAAACTTACCAGGGGAGGCCGGTTGATGTGGTCGTACGGCTCCATGCTGAAGGACCATGAGGCGGGCTCCAGCTTGAACGTTGTGACGGCGTTCACCCGCTTCGCCACCTGAGCCAGCGTCAGCTCGACGGTGGACAGCTGGCAGGGGTCATGCCGGCCGGACATGTCGTAGATCCGGTACGGCCTCAGCTGGAGGGGCAACACCCGGCGCGAGATAAAGGCCGCCACCAGGTCGGTGGCGACAAGCCCCTCGGAGCTCTTCAGCTACGTGAGCTGGCCAAGCTCCTCGAGGGCTATGCCGCGCGGGGCAGCCCCCAACCAGTTCTGCTGGGAGGACTGCCTGTCCTCAAACGGCGGCAGCCGGATGTAATCCGTCCTCGGGTTGACGTTTTTCACGTAGAAGAACGTTCGGTGCCACCCCTTGACGGAGTCGATAAGAGAGAGAGGGGGAAAGCGATCAAAACCGTGGAAGCACACCACCGTGCCCCCGCATGCGTCGCTCTTCAAAGGCTTGAGGTAGAAAAGAGCATCGAAGAGTTCGATGAAGGGGAGGATGCCGAGGTACCCCTCGCACAACGTCACGAAAGCGGAGAGATAAAGAATTAAGTTCGGGCTGAGGTTGTGCGGTTGAAGGTCAAAGGTATCAAGGAGGAGGCGAAAGAAGATACTAACCGGAAGCCCGAAGCCCCGGGAGAAGTGCCAGAGGAACACGACGTGTTCCCCTGGCCGTGGCGCCGGCGCTATCTCGTCGCCCGGCGCACGTGCGGCCACCCGCTCCTCCGGCGGCAGCATGCACGCTCGGCGAAGCTCGGCGATGTCTGCCTCGACCATGAACGAGTCAGCCCAACTTCCACCGCGTCCATCGGCCATTGCGGCGGCGATGCGGCGTGCGGGCGCGGGTGCTTGCTCGGGTGCTGCGGTGCGCGAGGAATGAAGGGAGGCAACGAAGACGGGCAGCGAGGGGGCAAGTGAGGTGCGGGTACCTCCGCCTCCTGCCTTTCCTCTCCTTTTATATGGGAGGCCACGACCGGGGGACGTGGGATCGATTGCGCCCATTCCCCCCGGAAACTCCGCGCGCGGGTGACCCCGGGCCGTAACGGCCGCTTTGGGGCGCATAGGATCCTAACCTGCGCCCCGAGGCCTACTGGGCTACGCCTGGGTCCTAGCGGGCTAGGCCCAGGCAACATCCCGTCTCCCCGCGTGCACGGGACCCACCGCATCATTACTCACCGTGTGGCGTGCCGTGTGGCGGCGCAGGTCTCGGGGCGGCATGCCGGTACACGAGGCGTCGGGTCCGATGACCGACCCGGCTTCCCCTTCGCCTTCGAGCCGGAGGCGGGTATCGCTGAGGGGAAGCCGTTGACTCCCCACCGTCTGCCAGACACGGACCCTCGCCGGCTTCGGGGGCTACTGACGGGTTACTACCCCTAGGTAGGCCAAAGCAATGGGGTCTTTCCCCTTTCGCTTGTAAGAATAACTACGCGGCCGGCTGGAGACCGTCCGGCACAAGCCGATGCCGGCTGGAGCCCCGAATGGCTGGTCAAGGAGCCGACTGGACCCTTGGCCGGCCGGGCATGGCCAGCTGCCTCTGGGCCACCTCTTCCATTGACCTTGGGACGGACATGCGACGTCCCGTCCCTTTGCGCGCGGGTACGACGATGTGACGCGACTGGCAGGATGGGCAGCCCTGTGGCTACAGTAGCCACTGACGCACTACAGCGCGTGGCTACAGTCCAACAGTCCCGGCCGCTGACCTCGACGAGCGCGACCGGGCGTGGGAACAGTGCCTGCACGCCCTCACCACTCGATTACCTGCCTCGGCGTGGCTACAATGCAGCCGGCCGTACCGACGACTTCGGCCGGCTGGCGCTAGGCGACGTCAACGAGGCAGCCCGTGCCGCGGCAGGTGGGCGAGGGCCAATCATCGGGGCGGCTGGCGGGCCCCAGCAGGAGATGGAACCGCTCATCCAGTGGCCCCTACAAGCGACGAGACGGCACGAATGGCGGGACCCTCTGGCCAGCCGGAGAGACTGCCAGCCGGGTCCCCCCACCTTTGTACTTAGGACATATTATAAGAGCCAAGGGGTTGGCCCATAAAACCCCTGAGCCCCCATGCAACGGGGACGGACGGGCGCACGCACACACGAATGATCATCTCCACACACTCAACCCCTACCAGCAGTGAAGGAAGAGGAGCTGGCTGCCCCTTCTTCTTCTTCTAGACACAGCTCCATGAGCACCATTGTACCTATATCCATCCATCCAACTAAACCAAGCAGGACTAGGGGTATTACCTCCCCCGGAAGATCCTGAACCTGGGTACATCGTGTGTCATCACCGCTTGTGCCCAATCTCGTACCCGAAGCCCGTCGGCGTCCTTCGGCCTCAACCACCTACGATAAGCCATCCTATGACATCTGTTGTGAGAAAACAACGACATGTAGCATGCTTACCATGAGAAGTACTGTTCCTCAACACAATACGTGTGTTCGTTTGCTTTTGTTTGTCCGAATTCTCCTTTTATTTTGTCCATACTTTGCGGTTGCGTAATTACTGGCAGATTGGAATTTGACCTACCTATTAGAACTCAATATAGATGTATAATCCTGCCTTTTTGCTTGGATGTAAAAATGTAAATTCAGTTTAGTCGAATATATTTTTTATTGTATGCACGAGTTAAACCCGTATACATTGGGCCTGGGCCGTCCACATATTTAGCCTTGTATCAGCCGGTGGCCTGGGCACTCTCGCCTGGAATTTTACTTACTAGGAAATGTGCCTGCACGTTGCACCGGTTGAAAGTAAAATCCTCGCACTTCCAGATCGATCCATCCATAATAAGAAGTGCCACTCCTTATTTTTCAATATCATCGTTGATAGTCGTTACGTCATAAACCTATTCACGATGAATGTGGTTAATTTCAAAATGATGACCTTGATCGTCACACCCTAACACAACGCTTTTGTGAGCCCCTCCCACACCAACTTGTAATTCTACGGACAACACTCACGTGTTGCTATGAAATACATATGAGCCCAACTTGTTATGCATATGGTGTCAGCGGGTCAAGCAAGGTGGTCTTCAACCCTCGAACGCTCAGCAGATGAGTACACCAATGGCGGACACCAGCTGGTCGACATGGTCATCAACGATGAAGACATGGTCCCCCGCAAAAGAAATTTGGACCGGGTCCAAAGAAAGTCATTGATATTGTTCATCGTAATTGTAACATTTGATTTTGAGTAATACAAGAATTATTTCACAAAAGGAATATATGCGGATGTGGAGGTGGTGTTTCTTAACCCTTGAGATCTGAAGGAAGAGCAATAAAAAGACCATAGAAGGCCAACCCGATCTAAAAAACCGTATGGATAGAGCGAGTTGTTTGATTACTTGCGATCACATACGAACGTACGAATCAAACGGATTTTGACAGCAAAACTAATTCTTTTTTTTAACACAGTACAGATGCATACGCTCATATACATGCGCATACACCTCACCCTTATGAACGCACACTCGCACACCCTACCCCTATGAGAACCTTCGAAAGACTGAACCGACATATCATCTTAAGATTTACGAAGTCACTGTAGGCGCCTCGTCATCGACGGAACGTCTCCTCCCACTAAATGCGCATCGCAGGAAATCCTGAAATAAATCCTGAAACTAATTCTTTTTTTAGGGAATCCAATTTCACGTGTAGGTTGCTATGTAGGTCCTCTTCTGGACGACCCATTTCGGGTTCTTTCCCATACCAGTTTTATGAACATCTTTTTCTATTTTATTCTCTTCCATTTCTTTGTTTCCTTTTATTTTTTTGTTCTTTCTTTTTCTTTCTTTTCTTTTTTGAGTTGCGAACATCTTTTCAAACTCATGAGCATTTTTTAAGTAATGGACGTGTTTTGGAATTCATGAAAATATTTTTGAAAACATGTATATTTTCCAAATTCATGATTTTATTTTAATTCTTGAACATTTTTCAATTCACAAACATTTAAGGAACATGTTTGAACATTTTTTGTATCAACAAACATTTTTGTGAAGTTCATGAACGTTTTCGTTTCCGAATATTTTCCTTAAATGCATGAACATTTTTCGAATCGATGAGCATTTTTTTGTAATGGATGATCATTTTTTATTTCTATGAAAATTTAAATAAGTCATGGACTTTTTTTAAATTCGATTTTTTGGTTCAGATTAATGAATACGTTTTCAATAGGCGAACACTTTTCTAAAATCAGGATTTTTTAATCCAATTTTTTTTTGTGATTTCAGGAAAATATTCCAAATTCCACATTTTTAAAAAATATTTTTTTAGAATCATAATTATTTAAGTAAAAAACATAGGAAAAGCAAAATAAAAAAATCGAAATGAAAAAATAGAGAGTGCCCGGTCAGGTCATGGGGTGGCCCAATAGGGGTGCGGTATCGGAGGTGGCCTTGCTTTTAGGATGTCTACCTTTATTTTTTCACACAAATAACGCTAGATCAGTTGGTTTGCCCTTATGCCTTTTTTCTGTGCCATCAAGGTTCTAATCCTTGTGCTTCTATTTTTTTATTTATAAAGCTATATGTGTAGAAATGAAAAGAAAAAAAGTATTGCAATAAAAGGACGTACGAAATATATTTTTGGACCAAAAAAAGTGGAGAAACAATCCTTCATTTAATATTAGTTATAGTTATAGTAGATCATAGATATAGATATAGATATATCTGTGCTACAGTCATTTAGTGTTGTGTTCTACTGTTCTGCCACCTGTAACCATTCGTTTGCGTGGTTGTTCATGCTTCGTTGTCGGATCGGATGCACAGAAGTGACCATGGTGACCTCGTCCACGGCCTACCACTACTAATTCATCCGCCCTGCGGCTAGTAACAAAACTAGCACTAGGAGAATGCAGCACGATATATTTCATGTGTTAGGATCATAGGAGTAGTTGATTTGATGATTCTGTACTATCAGTAATACATCACTGTGGCTTTTTTTAGACAAATCATTGTCGCTTCCAAACACTCCGTCCTTTGCTTTTAAGTGTTCGTTTTTATAGTAACCGGTACCTATCGCACGGTGGGCCAGGCATCGCTGATTTTGGAGTTGCTGCCATTTAATAGCCCACCACGAATTTTTAAAACTTCAGAAATTTTGAAACAAGTTCGTGAAAAATAGAAGAAAAAAACATAATTTTGAAAAAAGATCAGTAAAATCAAACACAAAAGTTCAACCAAATTTATTTTTAAAATATTTGGAATTGAAAAAACAGTTCACAAAATTTGAAAAAGTTCAGGAATATGAAAAATTAAAATTAAAAAAGTTCACACGTTAGAAAAAAGAAAACAGAAAACAGAAAAGGGAAAGGGTAAAAAGAAATCAATGAACAAAAAAGGAAAAAAAATACATGGTCCAGAAAAACCATACATGAAACAGAAAAAAACGGTTGAGAAGCTTCCCCAAACCAGAAAGAAATCCCGCTAAAATCCATATCAGGGCTGACCCATTTGCTAGCGAGGGGGATCGGGCGTGGGCGCCAATCAGCTGAATAACCTGTACTTGGCGCATGAAGTACCGAATGGAAATGTGCCACTTACGTACGATTTACAACTAGGACCAGAAGAGTAGAACATGCCATTCCAAAAGTGCATATAACTTCACAAAATCGTTTCCTTTTGGGGAAAATTGTTTACAATGGTTTTTATAAATTAAATTATGAACATGCTAAGTCACCACAGAAAACTGTCCGATAGTGAACACGAGATTCATTCAAGTACACGAAAGATAGAAGACCTTAATCGGATGTCTATCAATGTTGAGCACACAAAACAATTTGTAAATCGACTGAGCTATAGATACTGCTACCATATAATCCTCCCCCTGGAATTAGTTAATGCTAAACGGATGTATCTAGAGAAAGTACTTACTAAACATGAGGGGAACTTGAATGTTATGTCTTAGAGTAGTAGGGCCTATCTGGAACACATGAAAGGAAAACACATTTAAATAAGAAAAATATAGGAGTTTCATGGCATCTCTTGTAGGTTCCTACGGGAATCGTAGAACATGGCCATTGGAGGCTCCAGGGTGGTTTTGCAGGAAATTATTTCTTTTACAAGAGAGATAAGATGACATAAGGACACGTGTTGTATATTGGAGTTCTCAAAGGCAGTGAAAACATGAGGTTGGGATAAATGTTTAGAATCCTCCAAAATGTAAGAGAATGATTCCTATAGAATTTCCAATGCCAATATTACAACCAAAAGGCACCATATGAAATTTTCTAGGGCTCCATTGCTATGAAAATCCTGCGTTCCAAACAGCTGAAAGAGCGAACCTAGTACTCGTATAGATACTTAGTAGTATTTGTACTCTCATCTGCGCAAAATTCGCATAATGTTGCGCCCCATTCGAAACAAGAGAATTTTATAGGAATTTATATAGTAAGAACTTTCCTATGGTGACTATGAGATCGTAGGATCGTCTTTGAAAATTTCTATTGTATTTCTTCCCTTTCTCCATGTTTTTAAGGATTTCAAACATTTTCTCAAACCTTATGTTTACACCTTTTTTAGGAAGTCCGAGACATGTATCTTTATCTATCATCTTCTCTCCTTCTTGAATAAATAATTTCCTGCAAAATACTTCCTTCATCCGGGTTTATGCCCCCCTCGTGTTTTCTTGTAAGCTTTGACAATAAATTTAACTAATAAAATATAATTGAATGACATAAGAATTATATACCATGTGAAACCACTTTCAAATAGAAATCTATTACTCCCTCTGATCCATATTACTTGTCATTTATTATACTAAATCGGCGACAATTAATATGGATAGGACGGAGTGGTATATTTTGCAGCATATATGTCGCATTTTGTCAGCCATATAGATGGTCAAAGTTTGACCCTAATATGAGGAAGCCCAATAAATCTAGACGGGGTGAAGTACAAGTTAAACACCCAAATAAATACATTGTAAAATTTCTTAGTTTTGGATTCAAGTAGAAATCTACAAGACATGAAAAAAACATATTTTCTATTTCCATGTTCTTTATATCCTTCATTTCCAACGGACCCTTAATAATTGTATTAAAGTTGTTTCGCTCCAATGGTTGGAGGCGGACAACACGTTGCTGTTATTGGCCTCCTTAAAGCATCTCCAAGAGGTGATGAATAAGTTGATGATGTAAAAAACCATTATAGGGTGAAAGGGAGAAGATTTTTACCTCACCGTGGTGGTTGTCTCTTTAACAGGTGACGTAAAAAAACTGCCCTTCTCCTTCACAATACTTCAACATCAACCTGTTGTGGCTATCTAGCCTCCTCCTACAAATGTACTCGCGCCCGACAACGAAGCCACCATACTTCAACCACTTGTTCCTCTCCCCGGCAATAATGAGGGCAATGCTCTCATCCTTCGCCAAATCATATTCATCTTTGGAAGAGGGGTCATCCCAGATGAGTACGAACTCATCCAGAAAAAACACCTTCCATCATGCCCCACTTCTATATGGCAACAAAAACGAAGATATAATTTATTTTTTACCCTGTAGGAATTTTGTCGAACACTTAGTTGGCATGAAGATGAAACCCGGTTGAGGTAGAACGACGGGGCCTTGGAGATTGTTGACCCGACTAAAAATCCAATGGAGGTGCTCCTGTTACCGCCCGATAGTCGTGGTTCATGGGCAAAAGCCTTCGTCGTCGGGCTGATCGAGAGAGTGGAAGAGCGGCGACTTAGCGATGGCCACGACGGTTACAGTGGAGTAGGTGCGTCAGCTATTCAACCTCGATTGCAAGTCGGGGTGCGACAACAACCATATCAGGGGCGTGAAAGGGCGAGAAGCTACCAGAACTGAAGCAAATCGACTGGCGCCAAATGGCCCCGTCGATGGAGGGGGTCGCGGATAACTGGAGCGGCAGAAATGGTCGATGAGGCGGCGATTGGGCCCAGGGTAGACGATGGACTACTCAGGCCATGAATTTCGGGTCGGAATCAACATGCGGTGGCAACGGGGAAACTTTGGCGGGGTAGTTGGCTTTGTACGGCTGTGTTTTGCTTTAGCGGTGTTGCAAATATGCAGGAGGGGTGGAATATTTTTCGACGTGATAAAAAAAATTACTTCATTATTTACAACATCTGTTGGAGTAGTGTTTTTACTTTAAAATGCACTAAACAAGGGATTAAATTTTACATCACCTATTGAAGACGCTCTTATAATAATCTAAACACAGTGTCGGTGACCAGATCCTTGCAGCAAATACTAGTCTAGAGCGTCCAAAAACCCTTAGCAGTAGCCACTAGGTACAGCGCAAGTCCAGTATCATCACAGCAAAACCTACCAGCGGGCATAATGGAATGGAATCGTCCTATCACACGGCCTGATCCATCCGATCAGCGACCAAATTGCGAAAGAAAGGCATGCAGCGCCCATGCCGGCCGGCGCCCAATCCCGGAGGCCGGCGCCCAATCCCGGTAGTTATCCAGACATGTCACATTGCCACATATACATCCATACGAGCACCAAAAAGGCTACGAGAAAAGATAGAAACGGAGAGAAAGTGCGTGGCCAAGCATCCATGCATGCAATACATGTAAAGTTGAGCTACTGCACCTAACGTCCGGGCACTGTTGCAGCGGTAGTAGTCACTGTTCGTGTAACGTCAATGAGCCCGTCACATGCATGTGTGGTGACTAGCGCGCGGTATGTGAGCCCATGACGAGGCGTGCGATAGTGCCACGACCAAAATGCGCCTAGTCAGGGCCATCACCGTGCCTGCCTCGCTCGCTGTTGCTACAGAGCTTCCTTCGCTTCGCCCTGCGGTGGACGAGGTCAAGGGACCGGCGGACACATCCATGCGAACGCATATGGACGGACGGATGGACGCTGTAGTGCATTAACTGAGCTGACTCCAGTTCTCGAACGTCGCGTCGCGGCACATGCATGCAGCGATGCAGCTCCGTCCGTCCGTCCGTACGTCCATATGCGTGCCTGCATGGCGTTGAGGCACTGACAGAAGCCAAAGCTTCAATGCGCCCTCTCGCAGTCCGAGTCGCAGTCCGGTCCGCCGACAGCACGTAATGTGCATGCACGCATGGCCGGTCGGTCAGATGCAAATGGGTTAGCGTCACGCACAGTGCGTGTACATAAATGTGTTCCGTGTCTCTCTTGCATGGATGCCTCGCCGCGGCGCGTCGCGTTCATGCATGCACGGATGCACCGAGCCGGAACCCGTCGTATTCGCGGCAGGGCTGGGATCGGGGTGGCGCAGGGCCGGCGTCAAATCACCGGTCTAGCCAGCTAGCCAGCGCGCGGATGACAAGGAGATGATGAAGCAGGCGTGAGGAAGTAGGCAAGGAGATCTTGTGCCTGTACTTCACGTTACCTACGTCCTCCGGCGCCGCGCTACACGTCAATCAGGTGCTGCCGCCGCAGTGGCTCCTGGGGTCCTGGGTGGCCGGCCCGCCGGCCAGAGGAGGCCCGTCCATCCATCTACGTAGTCGTACGTACGCACCGTCTGGTCTGAGAGAGGGCGCGGGCTTCAGGGACGCTGGCTTTGTGCTTTGAACGCTGCTGCTCCACTAGTGCTAGTCCCTGGCATGCACTGCGGCCAGGGGGTAGTACGTTACGTACGTACGC
Organism: Hordeum marinum; assembly: GCA_022496015.1. Lineage (NCBI taxonomy): Eukaryota > Viridiplantae > Streptophyta > Magnoliopsida > Poales > Poaceae > Hordeum > Hordeum marinum. The sequence goes on along the minus strand of CM039674.1, from coordinate 430,216,212 downwards.
CCATGGACGGGACGGCGATGAGCCAAACAGATACGTACAATGGTCATGCATCCATCACTCGCCGGAAAAAGAGGTAAAGGCAACGGTGCAGCCTCTTGTCCTGCTCCGCAGTGCACTGGCCTCAGCGTGGGAGTAGCTAGCTTGGAGTATGATTCCGTCTATCGTGTTTCGCTGCCGCTAGGGCAGTACTACTACTAGTAGGGGGAGCAAGCAAGAGTGGTTCTCTCTACGTGGTACGTGTACTCGTTTCGTGCAGACTCTACGATCGAGGCAAGCATATCATGCACGTCAAGGGGAATCCTCCAGTTTACGCATCATCGTATACGTTTGCTTTCACGGACACGTATTGCATACATGAGATGACCTGCTGACAGTAACCAGTGTCAGTGTGCTTGTCAGTGCACCTGGCCAGTGCTCCCGCTCCCTCCTGCTTTTTTGTTTTCTTTTCCTTTTTTGGAGTTGCTTCTTCGCATGCAACTGTAAAATGTCTTTGCGCCGGTCGATTCTTGTGGTAGAACGGAGCAGCACTAGAGGCCGAGCCGGGGCCGAGCCAAACGAATCCTCTCCAGCACTACGCGGGAGACGAAGACCACGCGGCTGGGAGTGCTAGAACTCATCTAGATGAGATATACTTTGGTCTCATTCACTTTTTTCCTTATATCACTAATCTGGCTCTGTTTGGATACTCTAACCGGGTTAGAGGTTAGAGTTAGATTCTAACCCTCAACTAACCTGAACTCACTCTAACCAAAGAGTTGTTTGGATGAGAGGGTTAGATTGGCAATAAATGCTTTTTCTCAATCATTTGGCTACTTTTGTCCATATTCACTGCCGGATTTGATGTGGCCGGTCGTTGTGTGGTCTTTTCTCGCTCACAAATCAAGTATAAAAAACATGATAAAAAATAATTTGTCCGTACAAATTTGATGTCCCACTTAAACATACAAGTCGTCAATCGAAGTTTAAAAAAATATTACACTCCATGAAACAAAGCATGAGCTAACTCATCACGGAAGGCATTCATGTTAACATCTTCAACAAGAGGTTCGTCTTCTGGCCATGCAGATGCAGAAGAATCCGGCATTGGGTTATAATTTTCATCGGCATCACAGGCATCAAATTCCCTATCCGCAATTCTGCTCTCACGAATGAAATTATGAAGAGCCATACAAGCAACGATAATTCTAGTTTGCTTGTCCTCTGGAAATATTGGCATGTTCAACAAAATCCTAAATTTCATCTTCAACACTCCAAATGATCGCTCAACGACATTCCTAACTTTGGCATGTGCATGGTTGAAGGTTTCTTTCAAACCTTGCGGCGGCGGTCCGTTTTGCCATTGCTGCACATGGTACCTTGTACATCTGTATGGTGAAAGGTAGCCTGGCCGGTTTGGGTACCCCGCATCGACCACATAATACTTCCCTGCATAATGTGAAAGGAACACAGTGATACTAAGATGAACAAGTGTAATTGTAAAAAAAATGTTGCAAGACGGTTCAACTAGCAAACCTGGTGGTGGATGTGGAAATTTGTGATGATGGGTAGTTATGGCATCTTTGAAAACTCTCATGTCATGTGCTGAACCAGGCCATCCCGACATCACAAATGTAAATCTCATGTCGAAATCACAAACAATAAGCACATTTTGACTGGTTTCGTTGTGCCTGTTCAAGTATGGAATCCTCTTACTCTTATCCACCACAACATTCACATGTGTCCCATCTATAGCTCCTATGCAGTCATTGAAGTGTGGCCAGACTGATGGATTTTCTAAGTTTGGGTGCACCTCTAAAAATGTTGGGTCCTTAGGTACAATTATGTCATGTCCTAACCTAAGGAGGCATGTCAGAACTCTATTAAATGTCCTACTTACTGTCTCCATGGACCTCCTAAAACGATTCTCTGCTTGTCTAACTGACTGTGGTGCTCCAACAATCCATAAAAACATAGTTAAAGCCTCTACAGATGTCATTCTTGTAGTTGACTTCAAGCCATATGATTGCACCAAAGTATTATGCAACCTGTTAAACAAAGCTCTCTCAACCCTAAACATGTTATAGCATTGGGTATCCCGGGCTAGTGTGTCCTTCACCCAATCCAAACCAGAATCTCCACTGACCCTCTTAGGTAGTTTCACAAAGTAGTTATCAGAGTACATACCCAAGATAGGGGTCAAGTGCAAAATTAAATTTTCGAACTGCACCAAATTGTTGCGGCACATGCATATGATCTCATCCTCACTTGTGTTACCTCCAATATATGCTTCTTCCTCAGCCATGGCGCCATGATCTTCTTCCTGCTTCAACACATGTACCAAATTGTCAACAAACGCACATAACATAATATAACATAACATAGCATAATAGGTTCATAATAGGTTCATAACATAACATAACATAATATGTTCATAACATATCATAGATAATAGTGGGCCACAAAAAACTACTCCAAATTGTTGTCCCGACACCATTTCTTGAAGTAACCCAACCTAAGCTCGTGAGTTAATAGGCCACAAAAGAACTCCCTTTGGTACTCCGATTCGAACATCTTGGACATAGCATAGACGGAGTCAACTGTTTGCTCAATGCCACACTCAAATGCCAGCTCCTGACACCTCTTCACAGAAAATGCAGCCTTCTCATTTGCACGTTTCTGCATTTGCTTAGTGTTGGCTGCAACAGACTCCTTGAAGGTAATAGCTATGTCCTTCACAATCTTCACCATTGGGCTCTTGCTCTTCTTCACTGGACCGGTCATAGTGCTAGAAGTGCTTGATGACCTCTTGCATCTCTGGCTCCTTTGGTTGCTTGCACTTGTTGGTGTTACTTGAAACTCCTCTTCCTCTTCTGCCCCTAAATTTTGCCCTTGATTCTGACCATAATCATCTCCAGGCACAAAGGCAGTGCTTCCATCCACGGTGTAACCTCTGAACAATTGTTCAAGCAACTCCTCATTTGCTGGAGGACCCCACCGCAACTTCCTAAGATATGGTTCTTTCTGCATGAAAGTGGAAAAGCAAAACTAGTTAAGATATGAGAGCACACTTCAAAATTCAAGTAAAACTAGGTAAGGTATGAGAACACACTGCATGAAATGTGTACCTCTGTGTGTGTTATCCAGAATTCAGAGTCAGCATCAATGGGTCCGTCTGGTTTTCTCCCCAACCCTGTGTGCACTTGCATGTATCGCCAGAAAGCGTATGTATTCTTCAGTACGACTATCTGATTCTTCACCTGCAAACGTGTATATAGCAACCCCCTTCTAGCAAGTAAGCCGTCGATAACGGCTTGGTACCCTTCAGCATTCATTAGTGTACCATTATACGTTCCCGCTGTACGCTGCTCGATACACAATTCTAACAAGGAAGCACTATTAACATCATTCCATTGGGCTCGATTCCTTTGGCTCACCGGTGGACCTCCGAAGCTTGCTAACTCTTCGACATCGTCCTCCAATTCTTCATCATCATTGTCGAAGGGAGCGCCGGAGCCGAATGCTTGCCCACGGACGGCACTTCGCGGTGCCCGTGAAGGTGGTACACGCTGGCCGCCACGGCTGGTACGCTAGTTACGACGGCCAGGTGCCGCGGCCGCCGAGTTGGCGCGCTGCCGAACGCCACCGCCACTGCTTCCTCCTCCGCGACCGGCTTCCGCCGACGAGGAGCCGCCGAAATTCAGTTGCCGGGCCAAGGGTGCCGACGGGTTCGCCCATCCGTCTCCGGTACGCGGTGGCCGATAGGGAGGGAGTCTGGTGGCCCTGCCTCGTCCAGGGAGGAGCTCGTCGTCGCTCTGAAGAAAAGCTCCGTACATCCCAAGCCCCGGAAACCCCTCTGACGCCGAAGCTTGAGAGTTGAGGTCGAGACCGGCACGGGTAGTTGGGCCGCTTGCCGACGGCTGCGAACTCCACACATCGAAGTCTTCTCCATCCATTGCAGTTGGGTCACACGAACACTTTCAGAGGCTAATATTTTCGGCAAAAAAATTCAAAACAGACACACACACGCACACATACGCGGAACGGGGCGGGGCGGGGCGCTGCGGCCGACGGCTGGGCGGGGTGGGGCGCTGCGGCCGGCGGCTGGGGCGGGGCTGGGCGGGACGGGGCGCTGCGGCCGGCGGCTGGGCGGGGCGGGGCGCTGCGGCCGGTGGCTGGGGCGGGGCGGACGGGAGGGGGTGGCCGCCGGCGGCGCGGTACGGTGGGGAGGAAGGGAGCGACGGGAGTGGTGGATGGGAGCGACAGGAGCGGGGTTGGTGGGGGAGGGCAGGATCCGGTGCGCGTGAATGGTGATTTTTTTTCTTTTCTTGGTCCCCACCTAAGTCTAACCCAAAAAAACACCTCTTGGGTGGGTTAGAGTTTTTGGGTGGGTTAGATGCATCTAACCAATCTAACCAACTCTAACTCTAACCCTAGGATCCAAACAGGGTAGGCTGGGCTGGGCTTGCTTTGAACTATGTAGCTATATACGCGTCGTCCCACTGCTGCCTGTCTCTTGTTTTTCTTTTTTCTTTTTACATTTGCATGGCTGGAGCATATGAGCTAAAGAGGAAGGAAGTGCTTACACACACATCTTCTACGTGGCTCCAGTAGGATATACAATGTATCATGTTCACTCGTGCTTGTGTCTTGTTTTTTTTTGCATGGATCATATTCTTTTATTCCCCTAGATAACATGGCAACGCATGTCTTGTTCACTCACAACTGTACATATAAAACCAATAAAAATTGGATACAACAATCACGTCTCAAATAGTTGTGGTTGCAATCAAACATGTGGTGTGCGTCGTGTGTAGTAGCACAAAGATGGGTGAGTAGAAATATGTTATTTTTGAGAAAAAAGAATCAAGTCGCATATGTTGCACAATTTTTACGATGGGTGAATTTTTGCATGTGTACATCACATGTAACTCGCGCGCGTGCGAGTAGTAGAAAAATCGAGCATATGCATGTACGAATGACATGAGAACTTAAAAAATATAAATAAAAAACAAACATGCAATTGGCCTATCTTTAGTTGTAGTCGCTCCGTCCACTTGTACTTGCACTTGCAACCAGGTTACAACGATTGCAATTGCATGTCTAATGGAGAACATGCAAGTGGCTCCGATAACTCCCACCCGACCCCAGTTGTAGTCACACGTGTGCTCGTGCAGTTGCAGTCGGGTTATAATTCCTGCAGTTGCATGCCTAGTGATGCACATGCAACTGGCTCGACGACCCACTTTCCGATCCCAATTGCAATCGCTTTGTGCACACACATTGCATCCACGTTACAACACTTGCATGTCTAGTGATGCATTTGCAACTGGCCCTAACAACCCCCACCCGGCACCGGTTGCAGTCAAGTACGTGCCCCCGTAGTTGTAATCGGGTTACAATGCTTGAAGTTGCATGCCTAGTGGTGGACATGCAAGTGGCTCGACAACCCCATCGCGACCCTACTTTGTGTGTGTCCAATTGTAGTCACTCTGTGGCCGTGCAACTATAGTCTAGTGATGGACATGTAACCCCTACAACTCCTCACTGACCCCAGTTGCAGTCAACTGTGTGCTCTTACAGTTACAGTCAGATTAGAACACTTGCAGTGCATGTCTAGTGGCGAATATGCAAAGGCATGACAACCCCGGTCTTGACCCCAGTTGCAGTCAAGTTATAATGCTTGTAGTTACATGTCTAGTAGTGGACATGCAACTAGCCCCCGATAACTCCCTCTCGACCTCAATCACGGTCCCTTTATGCCCGTTTAGTTGCACTCTAGTTACAATGGCTGCAGTTACATGTCTACCGATGAACATGTAACTAGGCTCGACAACTCCCCTCCTGACCCCAGTTGCGGTCGCTTTGTGCACATGCAGTTGCAGTCAGGTTAAAATGCTTGCGATTGCATGTCTAGTGGTCGACATGCAATTGGCTCCAACAAGTCCCCTTCCGACCCTAGGCACATGTAGTTGCAATCATGATGCAATGTTTGCAATTGCATGTCTAATAATAGACATGTAACTCATGCATGTGTTGGTATTTTGCTTGATTATATTAAATATGAAAAACGAAGAAGTCATAGATTTGTGTTCTTCATAGAACATCATGCAACTGCATGGCCCCAACTTTTAGCTATTACATTTAAAAATTACAAAAAAGGAAAATAAAGAAATAATAAATAAATAAGCAAAGGAAAAAATGAGAATAAAAGATTAAGGAAAATTAAAGTAAGAAAACTATGTAGGAAATAGGGCAACGTATTGATGCATCCGTAATTAAAGAATGAAAAAATATTAAAGAAAAAAACTTAGATATAAAAATATAAAATAGCAAATAAAATAAAAGAAATAAGAAACAAATAAATGAAAAACAATTTCTCCCTCTACACGCTTTGTCTTCTGCTCTTGTTTTCTGCAACCAAAAAAGTTAGAAGAAGAAGAATGAACAATTACCGCCCGTCGATCCAGCTTATATCAAAACATAGAAAATGGCATGTCAGCCCGCCGACAATGTTAAAGGACGAAACAGAAAACGAAAAAAATGGGTCACGATTGGCCACACATAATGTTTACTGGACAAACTGCTCAAATCTTGTCAAAACTTGATCGGACGACTCATGGCGTGAATAAGGCATAATAAAAACTCAGGTTGTCACATAAAAAATAAAAATAGCACACACAAAAAAAAAAAAAAACAAGAATGAGAAACCAAACTATGTAAAATAAAATAAGAAGTAAAGAAAAAACGATGATAACAAGAAAAAACAATTAAGAAGAAATGGAGACAATCAGATTTGAGAGTGATTGCGGAATGTTTGGAAAAATCTTACGAGGAGTGAGCCAGACTAGAAAATGAAAAGACCCATTAAAGCAGCGACACAGGCCCATAGCAACGACACAGGAAAAAGCACGAAGCATCGTGCCCATCTCGGCTGCACATCACACGAGCGTTGTGTTTCTGAAAACAAATAAAAAATCTCACGGGCGTTTCTTCAGCCATCAGGGAATCTCCAAATGTTTTGATCCAATGGGTGAAAAAGTGAATGAGACCAAATAAAATCTCAGCTGAATGAGTTTTAGCAAAAACGTTATAATATATAGATAAATTTAATTAAACATTACTAAAAAGTTCTAAAAAGTTCAAGGGCGCGCAAAATAAACATTTAGAAGAAAAAAAAGGCACCGCCCGTGGCCGTCATCATTGCCGCCGCCCGTGGCCGTCGTTGTTGCCACCGTCGGCTTCACTCGTTGTCTGCGGCGTCCATTGTGAGGTCGGCGTACTGCGGAGGCATCCACAGGTGCACTGGGGGCGCATGCGGTGGATGCCTGGCCGGAGGCGCGTGCAACACCTCCTCCCGCGGCGGGGATTGGTCCGGTGAACGTGGGGGCGTGGGCGCCCATCGCTCTGGACCCACCCAGTCCGCCATCTCGCCCGCCGTGGACGACCAGGTCTAGCACTGGCCAACCAAGTGCGGGTTCCACACGGCGATGGGCGGCTCGTCATGGACCTCCTCTCGGGCCTCCTCCTTGACGGCCATCTCGTACTCTCGGATGGCAACATCGCCGGCCGTGGAGAGGGCCAGCTTCGTAACGAGGCCCTTCGATTACTGTTTTTCATGCGTGTTCATGGAGTCCTCCATGACGGCGCGTGATCTAGGCCTCCTCCTCATCGATGATGGGCACTGGTGGCGGCTGGGAGGGGAAGGGGGGAGGAGGATGGTCTTGGAGTGTGGCCGCGCACACGCGTGTGCTCGCGCGTGTGCGACGGACTTTGAGCGTGCGTGCTGCGGGGAAGACGCGGCCAATGTGGGCTTGAAGGGCAGCTGACAAATAACGATTGTCGCCGAAGATTGTGCTCATTGCGGAGCCACGTATCCCACAACGGCGAGTCCATCGCGCACCTAGGGTAGTATCGGAGGTCAGGTGGCAGGCGCGAGCGGCGCCAGTCGATCTCCTCCCTCCGGGCGCGGCCGCTGAGGAGGATCAACGGGATTGGCACCCTGCCGCTGACAGGTGCTAGTAGTTGGGGAGGTGGGCGTTCGTCATGACAACGGTGTCGCCGTCTCCCAGTACCGACGGCACACATTTGTATGGATGTATGTCCGGTTGCGCTGGCGCCTTCGAGGTGCTATGGCGAATGCCGGAGGGGGGAGGGGAGGCATGGAGCAACGGTGGAGGCCGAAATAGGAGCCGGACTTGTGGTCGTGCTTGCCCTTCCCTAGGAGGTGACATTTCTCCTTGGCCGCCAGCGAGAGGATGAGGATGGGGAACGACGACTAAGGCTCAGTGTCGGGGTTCGAGGAGGCAAGCGTGGGAAGAAGTGGAAGTGTGGACCGTCGGTCCATGGCTTCCACATTAAAAAGGACACTGGTTGCATGGCTGGGTGACTGCCACACAGGGCCGCCCACGCGTGCACGGTTATTTTGGGTGGTGGTGGGTAGTTGGTCGCTCGGCACGTGGGCACGAAGCGGACGAGAAGCTCGCCGCGCGCTTCCGTTCGTTGTCCGTCTAGACGCAAACCAGGAGCAAGTTTTCTCCCGCAATGCGGCTGCTAGGACATAAAATGAACATATTTTGCGGATGCGGTTGCGCGTTGGGTCGTTTGCTTTGTCCGTTGGTGCCCAAGTGTACAATCCTAGACAATTTGGGGGTCTACGTTGGAGTTGGCCTAAGAGCATCGACGGCCGAACCTTTGAAACTAATCTCAACCGTCACGGCAGGCTGCTCGGTCTAAAAAATCCGACCCACGCGGGCGCCCTAAACATGCCTCAAACGCCCAGACTGACTAGCACTCCCGCCCCCACAAATGCCCCCATCTGGAAAACCCTAGACACTGGTCACTCCCCTCCCCTCTCCGTCCACTCCACTTCTGATCCCCTCCCCTCCACTCCACTTCCGATCCCCTCCCCTCCACCCCGATGGGCGGCAAGGAAGAAGCTTCAGTGCAGAACCCGATGGCTCCAACATCAATGTGAAGGAGGTGGCCCTCTGCATCACCTTGAGGAGGTCGCTGCTCAAGTAAGGCGGGCCCGGTAGCGGCATATCTTCTTCCTCAGTGACCGTCACCTCGTTGACGTAGCGTCAGCAACATCACTAACCCTTCCCGCCCGATGTGAAGCTTTGACAACTCTGCCGTGCCCTGCTCCACTCCTTTAGGTACGTCACCCACCTCCACTACCCACAGATTCGGAAGTGGTACCCAACCACTGTTGGGTCCTCATGCCCATGTCGGGTCCCATGAGTTCGATGCGCGACCATCCCGGCGCGAGAGGGAGCGGGTGAGGGAGAGGGGAGAGGCGATGTCCACATGTTGTTCCCGCACGAGCGCGCTGGTCGATCACGAGGACGCGCTCCTTGCGTCGGTCCTCCAACTCTCTCGCACACAAGAGCGGAGACGGATGCACGCCGCAACAATGCCAAGGCGCTCTGACTCGCCATCCAGTTGTCGGAGCGTGATGCAAACAAGGGGGCGTCGCCCAAGGCGAATGCGGCCCGCCATGCCAAGGAGCAGGACCGCCTGCTCCACAAGCTGTCGGGCATCAGGTGCAACTTTGACTCAGACCTGATGGTTGGCTTCACCTCCAGCTCAGACAACAACACATCTCCGCATGCCAAGGCCTACACGGAGGAGGGGCACAACTGTGTCGACAACCAAAAGAGGAATGGGCCAGCGAGGAAAGGGTGATTTCCTCCACCCTTCTCCATTCCTTTAAATTTTAACTATGTTTTAAATAGTTTGTAATATGCATTTCCACTGTGACGAGGATACGTACCTAGGGTAGGGTCCTAAGCATGACCTACATACCCTACCTAAGGACACTACATTGGAGGACTTGAAGATCGCAAGTAAGATTCTGACTAGATTCCCAATGACGCTTAAGACACTCGACAGACAATCCACTTGGAGGCTTCTTCCTCCACTCGACAGTCGACTGTCACTCGGAAGACCTCATTTCCAGTCGATGCCAGAAGACCAGAAGCCACCCCCAGGAGGCCAACAGGTAGGCATTAGACCTTTCATCATTAGTTGCTTTTATTATATAAGTTACCACTAACTGTAGTATTTCAACCCACGATCGGACCCTTGGATGCGGGGTAATTATGAGGGGCAGCGAACTCTATATAAGCCGCCCCTCCCCTCTGGCACAAGGGTTCGCAACCACTGCAATCTCACATTCCACACGACAAAGCTTCCGAGCACTGAGACGTAGGGCTGTTACCTCCACGAGACGGGCCCGAACTCATACATTCGTGTGTACATCCTCGCCGTAGCTAGGACTCTGCCCTCTCCATTCGTACCCCTACCTTCTATTGCCAGGCTCGTTCCCACGACATTTGGTGCCCATCGTGGGGCAGGCGTCTAAGCGACTTCCGGCGAGGTTGCGTTTTTCATCCTTCGATATGTCTTCCGGCGGTGTTTTCGCTTTGGGCCACGAGATCCATTTTGGAGCGCTCACCTTCATCGCCGATGATTCAGCATGGCTTCAGGAAGAGCCTCTCGACGTTGATGCGCTCCCAGTCCGCGGGGCTGCACACTTCCGTGCGAGTTCCTGCGGCGTGCTGCTGCGTCAGCCGTCGACTCCATATGCGTCGGCGCCCCTCACTGCCCGTTGTCGCAAGCGGTCCAGCCGCTCACGACTCCAGCGTTGGGTCAAGCATGCAGTGGCGCACCAAATTGCTTCTCCACAGATCGCAGCGCTCGAGCCTGCCGAGTCCCTTCACGGCGTGTTCGGTCGGATTCCGATCCGTCCGATGTTCTTTCCGAGTGCGAGAGCTGCGATCCATCAGCGGAGGTCCTTATGGCGGGTTCTCATCAAAGCCCGTCGCCGGGCTTTGGCCATGGCAAGCGCTATGCTGGTGGCGCGTCGAGTGAACAGCCACGTCGCAATGGTGAAGTCCTTCATACTCCCATTGTCGGTACGACCGCCGAGGCTCAGGCCTTGGAGGCCACACATATTCAGCTGGAAGAGCTCCAGAGGGAACTCGACGAGCGTGCTCGCCAGCGCCCACCAGTTTCCGGTCGACGTCAACGACAACTGTTTCCGACTGGATCTCACAACAATTTTGAGGTATATCATACCCCTATATTAAATGTTGCAGCTGCTGCTAGGATAGCAGATTCCATTCAGCTGTCACGGTCAGAGGCTGGAAGAGGATTGGTGAAAATCAAAGCTTTGCTAGATGCAATGCAGCGTCAAAATTCTATCGTTTCACAGTCGCGTAATAGGATATAGAACAACTCACCCAGGGCGGAAACCGTTCAGTCGGCACACAACCCTGGATCGCCCTTGCACCATAGGGGTGGAGGCTTTCATGAAGAACAGGTCAGAGATCAGTGTGACAACACAAGTGCTGCCCCTACCTTTTATGGCATTGTATCCTATGTTGACCCATGTGTCAGGTGGTGAATGAAATGAGTTTGATAATTGCCATGTCTTGTTCATGCATCTTGCTTCATGCATATCATCATCATGCATGTATATTGATTTGTGATGTGCTTGTTGACCTTGTTCCATGTGAGTGTTCTTGTGGTTGTTGGTGTGTGAGTGGTATCTACTCATCTCCTTCCCCCTCTCTTATTCTTTTCAAACAACCCAATCTTTGCTCTTATTCCATTGGTATTTAATCAACAGAATTAACTTGCTAATAAAATTGTTTAAAAATGTTCAGGAGGTAGTCAATAATATTTTAAGAGTGTGTGTAGTTCTTTTGATGTTTTGAGCTTAATGTATTTGGGGTTTTAATATAACATAGGGTTGTTTTATTTTGTTTATTAAATATACTTGCTTTAAAAATCCACTTAATAATTTTATCAAATAGCACACATTTTCTTCTTTGCAAAAGTATATTTGTTCTCGCAAAAACCCTTTGATTTTTCCCTGGGGTTTTTATTTTGTGTGGCTGTTTGTATTTATAGGAAAAACCCTGCTGTTTGTTTTGAGAGAGAGAGAGAGAAGTGGGCTGCCTGCGCGGCCCAGCCGCACGCGGGATTGCTACCTGCCCTTGCCGTCGTCTCTGTCAGTATCTTCAGAGGAGAGAGCGCGCTTGCCGTTCCTTCCAGCGTCTGTCGCCGTCAGCTCCGGGGTTTTTAAACCCTCTCGAGGTGCGGGCCCCCTCGGCCTAGGGTTCATCTTCCTCCCTTCTGCCGCCGCCGCTCCCTTCTCACTCTCCAGCCTTCTCCTCCCCCCCTTCTTCTTTCCCCTCGGCAAGGTTCAGAGAAGCGTCAGGTAAGTTCAGAGAGTGCGCCGGTCATCCTCGCCGTCGTCTTCGCGCCTCCAGTGGCCCTCGTCACCGGCGGAGATGGCGTCAGGCACGACACCGTCGTCCTCGATCCATTCCCGGTGCTAGGAGGCTCCAGGGCGCCGGGCTTCTTCCTCCTCGCCGCCGCATCATCGTCGGCTTCTTCCTCTTCGTCGCCGTCGTCGTCTCCGCCTCTCCTTCCTCTTCGTCGCGTCCCGGTCATCGTCGCCCTCCCCTCAGTGAGCAGTCAACTCTGCAACCTTCCTCCCCGTGTAGGTAGCGCTCACTGCGTAGTCGTGTCGCCGCCGGTAGCAAGGTGCGGCCTTGAGGGCTCGCCACCGTCCCCCTCGTCGCGAGGCGAACGGGGGAATGGAATCCCCGTAGTTCCGCAGCCCCTCAGCAGCTTTCCCCTCGTCGGAGAGGCCAGCCATCGCCGGGAATCGCCACCGCTTGCCGCTGTCGTCGGAGTGTTATTTGCCTTCAGTTTCATCAGATAGTATGCATGTGTTGTGTTTAGGAAGCGAAGCCTTCCCCTTTTGTTCAGATCTGGTAGCCTAGCCTGGTGGTAGCCGACTCACTGTGTGTGCGCGAGGGCGCGGGTTCGATCCCGGCTACTCCCTTTTTTTTGTGTTTTCCCTTTGTTTCAGTGTCTTGCGCGCGCGTGTGTGTGTGTGATCCAGTGTGGCTATGCCAGGATTTGGTGTGGCTGCAGTGTGTGAGTGTGTGTGCTAGTATGTGTGTTGGTGTGCATGGATCTGGTGTGGTGCCAGATCCGTGTGTGTGTGTGTGCATGTGTGGCTGTGTATATGTGTATGCTTGTGTAGTGTGTGTGTGTTTGAGTGTGTGTGTGTGACAAGTGGGCCATGCCCCACTTGTCATACACTATTTATTTTATAGCGTGTTTTGTTGTTTTATTGTTATATTAGATCATTTCCAATTATAGCTATAATTCCAAATCTGGACATGTTCTTTTATGCTCATGAGCATTTTAGGTATGTTTTCACTTATAGGAGTGGATGATGTTTTTGCTATGTAGTTCTTGTCATAATGCTCCATGTGACTATATGAGTATGATACATGAATTTGGGATAGAAAAATCTCAGGAATCCATTGTTGGTATTGGTTTGGTCTTTTGAGAAAGTTTGACAAAATGTAATTTTATCTCATAGTGCCATTTTGTCATTTTTGTTATGTTTAATCCATGCATGCTATAATGTTTGTGCCAACATGCATATGGTAGTCTTTGATGTGTAGAATGCCAGGGTTTTTACCTTTGTCATGATCAACTTGCAAATGAGTGGGAACCATGCTCTAAAGTAAACACTAAAATGTTGTTGTTTTCAACCATGATAAATATTTCTAATACTGAGAATCTGATAATATTTTTATGCCATGAAGAGTGGTTGCTATCAGATTAACACATTCCAGAAAACTGTTATTTTCACTAAGTCCCAGATTTCTGTTTCATCATGCCAACTTGTGAGCTTCATGCTTATTGATGTGTGCCTCCTTTCCAGATTGTGTAGTTGGATAAGTTGATAAGCATGTTATTTAGTTTCTGTCAATGCCTTGTTTGTGGTTGTAGGAGTCATGTAGCTCAAGTTATTGGCTGTGAAAGTTGCTATGTTGCTGTTTGTGGTAGATTGTTTGTTTTAGTGTGTTTTGACTTGTGGGAGCTATACTCCATGGAATTGCTTGATCTTTGGCTCTATTGTGGTTGGTTTTTCATTGCCTAACCAGTGGCTACTTTGGAATGTCAAGGAATAGCCCAGGGACTTCGTGTCTTGTGTTTTTCCTTTGTATCTTGTCGTGAGCGTATCGTGAGAACCGTAACTCCGTTTCTTACGTTCTACATATGAATTTGTATCGTTTTTGCATGATGCATCCATATTTGACATGTTCATGCATGTATAAATAGCTTAACATAAGATTCTGTCCAGATTCATTAATAACCAATCCTTTGCATGTGAAACATGACTAGTTACGATTGCCAGGCTAAAACTCTTCACATAAGCATGCATCATTCTTACTTGTGAATTACACCTTGGTTGCTTGTTTATTCTTGCTGTTTCGTTTGGGTAGACGCGAACGTTGAACCGGAGTACGAAGATCCAGGCGAGTACAACTACAAGGATCCTGCTACTTGTCCCTCTGAAGAACCAACAGGCAAGATGATCATACCCGGATCCCGATACTATTTTCGCTTGCTAGTTGTCTCGCTCTTATCATTACTTTCAAGCTACCTACCACTCGTATGCCAGCCTCCTATTTTCCATAATAGCCTCTAACGCTCCACATCCTAGCAACCATTGTTTGGCTAAGTTACCGCTGCTCAGCCCCTTCTTATAGCGTTCTAGTTGCAGGTACAGGTTGTATCCATGTGATAACATGGATTTGGCATATCACAATATTATCTGTTATTTAATTTAATGCACATATATATCTTGGTATTGGTGGAAGGCTTGGCCTTTTGCTAGGTGTTTTGTTCTGCTGTTACCGCCATAGTTCTTGTTACCGGTGTTATGTTTCCATACTTTGCGCTCCTAACATGCTTGAGGTTGTTATGGGGACCCCCTTGTTTATTCGGTTAAGATTAAAACTTGTCTGGAAAGACCCAACTTTGGTATTACATTTTCTTAATAACTTAATAAAACTGCATAGGGCTTTGCAACCCCGTGGATTAATCAACAACCCGGTCCAGTGTTCCTCATGAGTGTTGGTCCAAACTGGGCGATGTCCGGCGCCCCCTGGTCTCCTGGGGTTTCAACCAACCCGACGTCTTGCCCATCTGGTAGTGCCCTGATACAGAGATACGCGCGACTCCTATTGGGATCTGGCCTGCCAGGTGGTCTTGCTGGACTTGTTTTACCTTTATCGAGTGTCTTGCGTGTGGGGCTCTGACTTTCTTCGGGCTAACTCGAGGTGTTGGAATTCCTTTGGAGTTGCCTAGGATGATCACGAGATCCGTTGTCGAGGCTATTCCCGCGGAGTGTGGTTAATTTATGATGGACTAGTTGGAGCACCCCTCCAGGGTCAAATCTTTCAGAAAGCCGTACCCGCGGTTATGTGGCAACTTGGATATTTGTTTAACACCCAGTTATAGTTAACTTGAAGTAAACTCTAATAAAATGCACCGACTGTGTGAGTAACCGTGATCGTCTCTGCTCGTGAACATGATCTGAGAGAGAACACGGTGGGGTTATGATTGACGTAAGTAGGTGTTCAAGATCTCATAGAGGTCATTCTAGATTCGATTGTTATCGTAGGCCACATATTTAGTCTCATGTTTCGTATGTAGCCACCATAAATTCTTAGTGCTGCTGCAAACTAAACACATACCCCATCCCAACCTAAAGCTTGAATAGTCTCGGTACCCGGGAGCGAGATTGTTGAGTCCTTGTGGCTCACAGATTACTACAACAATCCAGGTACAGGTACAGATGAGCTCGTGATAGATGACATGACGTAGCTCCAGTGGGAGTATGACGAGGAACACATCAGGATGTATGTGACGTATCCAGATGAGTAGAGGGCCGCGGTCGTGATCTTCGGGACTAGCAAGATAGTATCATTGCATCTTCTTTTTTACCGTTTGTTTTCGTCCGTAGTCGGACCTTGCTTTCAGATTGATGTTTGAACTTGTGTGGAATTGTAATTTAGCATGTGGCGAGTGTAAGCCGACTCATATACTCCTCTCTTCTTAAATGTATGATGTAATGATGTTATACTTGCAAACATCGAGATGCACCTCTATCCCTTGTAGAGGCCCCTGTGCCTTAAAATGGATAGGCACACATCTTGGGCGTGACAATCAGTTTCACCATGAAGACCGCCGTCGAGTGCTCACTCCTCCATAGGGTGGTCTGCACGTGCCCCGGCACCAGGACGAAAGGCGCTCGTTCGGTGATGAGCGAAATGCAGGTTTTGATGCCCGTGATATCCTCACCAAAAAGCGGATCGACAGGTGCAGAGCTCATAGAGAAGGACAAGACGGAGATTTTTTGAGTGGTAGCTCAGCTGTGATTTCTGGTCCTGAGTGTTTTAGCAGAGCCGTCCGTTTTGCAGAGATTCCCCCCAACTTCAAGTTGGCGGCTGGGATCGGGAAGTTTTCTAGCGAGTCAAAGACAGAGACTTGGTTAGATGATTACCGAGTGGCTGTACAGATTGGTGGTGGCAATCATAACGTCGCGATGAAACACCTGTTCTTGGTGTTGGATGGTTCAGCTCGTGCTTGGTTGAATCGCTTGGCTCCATCCAGTATATATTGCTGGGAGGATCTTGCCCGAGTGTTCGTCCGAACCTTCTGTTGGAAATATGCCCTAGAGGCAATAATAAATTAGTTATTATCATATTTCCTTGTTCATGATAATCGTTTATTATCCATGCTATAATTGTATTGATCGGAGACTTAGATGCATGTGTGGATACATAGACAAAACCATGTCCCTAGTATGCCTCTAATAGACTAGCTCGTTGATCAAAAGATGGTTAAGGTTTCCTAGCCATGGACATGAGATGTCATTTGATAACGGGGTCACATCATTAGGAGAATGATGTGATGGACAAGACCCAAACTGCAAACGTAGCATATGATCGTGTCAGTTTATTGCTACTGTTTTCTGCATGTCAAGTATGTGTTCCTATGACCATGAGATCATGCAACTCACAGATATCGGAGGAGTGCCTTGTGTGTATCAAACGTCGCAACGTAACTGGGTGACTATAAAGGTGCTCTACAGGTATCTCCGATGGTGTCTGTTGAGTTGGCATGGATCGAGACCGGGATTTGTTACTCCGTGTGACGGAGAGGTATCTCGGGGCCCACTCGGTAATGCAACATCACAATAAGCCTTGCAAGCAATGTGACTAATTGTTAGTTGCGAGATCTTGTATTACGGAACGAGTAAAGAGACTCGCCGGTAACGAGGTTGAACTAGGTATGGAGATACCGACGATCGAATCTCGGGCAAGTAACATACCGAAGAACAAAGGGAACGTTATACGGGATTAACTGAATCCTTGACATAGAGGTTCGACCGATAAAGATCTTCGTAGAATATGTAGGAACCAATGTGGACGTCCAGGTCCCGCCATTGTTTATTGACCGTAGAGGTGTCTCGGTCATGTCTACATAGTTCTCGAACCCGCAGGGTCTGCACACTTAAGGTTCGGTGACGTTTCAGTAGTGTAGAGTTATGTATGGTGGTGACCGAAGTTTGTTTGGAGTCCCGGATGAGATCCCGGACGTCACGAGGAGCTCCGGAATGGTCCGGAGGTAAAAATTCATATATAGGAAGTCCCAGTGTGGTTTCCGGAAAAGTTTCGGGCTCATCGGTAGTGTACCGGGAGTGCCGGTAGTATACCGGGAGTGCCGGTAGTGTACCGGGAGGCCTCCGGGAGGGGTATTTAGACCCCAAGAGGTCCATGGGCTGTGGGAGAATAATAACCAGACCTTAGTGGGCTGGGAAAACAGCCACAAAGGCCCATGGCAAAGGAGAGAAAGTCCTCAAGCAAAAAGTGGAAAATCAGCCAATAGGAGGCAATCCTACTCCAACTAGGATTGGAGGTGAAGTAGGATTGCTTCCCACCTCCTATTTCGGCCGACCCAAAGGCCTTGGCTGCCTATCCTCTCCTCTCCTCCTATATATACTAGTGGATTGGGTGGTTTTTGGACAGAATTTCCGGCCACGTGCTACCCGTTACACCGGTGCATAGTTTCTCCTCTAGATCGGTTTTCTGCAGCGCTTAGGCGAAGCCCTGCCGGAATTGCTCCACCACCATCACCGGAGCACCGTCACACTGCCAGTGAACTCTCTCTCCTCTCCACCTCCTCTCGCTGGATCGAGACGGTGGAGATCGTCATCAAGCTGCACGTGTGCTGAACGCGGAGGTGCCGTCCGTTCGGCGCTAGATCGGAAGGACCGTGATCGAGATCGCGAGACGGTTCGTGATGTGAGCACGGAACGGATCGTGATGAGTTCGCGGGACAGATCGTGATCAAGATCGTGAGACGGATCGTGATGAGTTCGCGGGACGGATCATGATGTGTTCGCGGGACGGTTCGTGATTGGATCGCGGGACGCTCGACGATTTGGATCGCGAAGAAGTTCGACTACACCAACTGCGTTTCTTAACGCTTCCCGCTTAGCGATCTACAAGGGTACGTAGATCCACTCTCCCTCTCGTAGATGCTCATCACCATGGATAGGTTTGCGTGTGCGTAGGAAATTTTTTGTTTCCCATGCGATGTTCCCCAATAGTGGCATCATGAGCTAGGTTGATGGTTCAATGAGATCTCGAGTAGAACACAAAAGGTTTGTGGGCGTTGATGCTTAGATTGCTTCCTCCCTTGGTCGGATTTTGGTTCAGCGGGATTGTGAGATGAAGTGGCCCGGACCAACATTACTCGTACGCTTACGAGAGACCGGTTCCCTCGACGCAACTTGTTGCTTAGATGGCTTGCGGGTGACAGTTTCTCTCACTTTAGTTGGATCGGATCCGACAAAGGCGGTCCTTGAGAAGGTTGAAAAGCAATCTATGTATCACCATTGTGGTTTATGCGTAGGTGAGAATCGTTCTTGCTAGATACCCGTAGCAGCCACGTAAAACATGCAACAACAATTAGAGGACGTCTAACTTGTTTTTGCAGGGTATGTTGTGATGTGATATGGCCAATTACATGATGAGATATATGTGATGTATGAGATGATCATGTGATGTATAGAATTTCACGACTTGCATGTCGTTGAGTACGGCAACCGGCAAGAGCCATAGGGTTGTCTTTAATTATTGTATGACCTGTGTGTCAATCATTAAGCGCTATGTAATGCTTTACTTTATCGCTAAGCGGTGGCAATAGAAGTAGAAGCAGGGCTGGCGCCACAACCCCAATGGCAACACATTGATGGAGATCAAGATGATGGAGATCATGGTGTTGTGCCGGTGACGATGGAGATCATGCCGGTGTTTCGAAGATGGAGATCTTAAACACAAGTTCATGGCCATATCATGTCACTTATGAATTGCATGAGATGTTAATCCTTTTATGCACCTTGTTTTGCTTAGTACGGCGGTGGCATTATAAGGTGATCCCTCACTTGAATTTCAAGATGAACTGTGTTCTCCCCGAGTGTGCACCGTTGTGAAAGTTTGTCGTGTTGAGACACCACGTGATGATCGGGTGTGATAGACTCTACGTTCACATACAACGGGTGCAAGCCAGATTTGCACGCGCAGAACACTCGGGTTAAACTTGACGAGCCTAGCATGTACAGACATGGCCTCGGAACACGAGAGACCGAAAGGTCGAACATGAGTCATATAGTAGATATGATCAACATAATGATGTTCACCATTGCAGCCACCTCAACTCACGTGATGATCGGACTTGAGTTGGTGAATTTGGATCATGTATCACTCGAATGATCGGAGGGATGTCAATTTGAGTGGGAGTTCTTAAGTAATATGATTAATTGAACTCATTATCATGAACATAGTCAAAGTGTCTTTGCAAATTATGTTGTAGATTACTAGCTCGCGCTGTAGCTCCCTTAAATTTTTATATGTTCCTAGAGAAATAGAGTTGAAAGATGTTGGTAGCAATATTGCGGACTGGGTCCGTGATCTGAGGATTGTCCTCATTGCTGCACAGAAGGCTTATGTCAATAATGCACCGCTCGGTGCGCCACCCCCTCTAGCATCGTCTATAGATGTTGTGAACATCTAACATGCACGTTTCGATGACTACTTGATAGTTTAGTGCGTCATGCATTACGGCTTAGAATTGAGGCTCCGAAACATTTTGAACGTCACGGAACATATGAGATGTTCTATGAGCAGAGATTGTGATCTCAGGCTCGTGCCTGTGTTGCGAGATATGAGATCTTCAACAAGATTCTTTGCCTGTAAGATGAAGGAGAATAGCTCAATCGTTGAGCATGTACTCAGATTGTCTGGGTACTACAATCGCTTGAATCAAGTGGGAGTTGATCTTCCAGATAAGATAGTGATTGATATAGTTCTCCAAGTCACTGTCACTAAAGCTACTAGAACTTTGTGATGAACTATAATACACCAGGGATAGAAGTATTGATCCCTGAGCTGTTCGCGATGTTTGACACCACGAAGGTAGAAATCAAGAAGGAGCGTCAAGTGTTGATGGTTAATCAAACCACTAGTTTCGAAAAGGGCAAGAGCAAGGCGGGAAACTTCATGGATAGCAAGTCAGTTGCAGCTCCAGTGAAGCAACCCAAAGTTGAACTCAAACCCGAGACTAAGTGCTTCTATTATGAGGTGAGAGGTCGCTGAAGCGGAACAACCCTAGATACTTGGTAGATAAGAAGGCTGGCAACATCGACAAAAGTATATTAGATATACGAGTTATTGATGTGTACCTTGCTAGTACTCCTAGTAGCACCTGGGTATTGGATACCGGTTCGGTTGCTAAATGTTAGTAACTCGAAATAAAAGCTACGGAATAAACGGAGAACTAGCTAAGGGTGAGGTGACGATGTGTGTTGGAAATGTTTCCAAGGTTGATGTGATCAACATCGCACGCTCTCTCTACCTTCAGGATTAGTGACGAACCTAAATAAATGTTATTTGGTGTTTTGCGTTGAGCATGAACATGATTAGATCATGTTTGTTGCAATACGGTTATTCATTTAAGTCAGAGAATAATAGTTATTCTGTTTACATGAATAATACCTTCAATGGTCATGCACCCAGTGAGAATGGTTTGTTGAAATCTTGATCGTAGTAATACACATGTTCATAACATTGATGTCAAAAGATACAAAGTTAAATAATGATAGTACCACATACTTGTGGCACTGCCGCAAAATGTCATATTGGTATAAAGCGCATGAAGAGACTCCATGGTGATGGATATTTGGACTCATTCGATTTCGAATCGGTTGAGACATGCGAACGATGCCTCTTGGGCAAGATGACTAAAGGACCCCGTTGGATGGAGCGGGCAAGTGATTCATTGGAAATGATACATGTTGATGTATGCAATCTAGTGAGTCTTGTAGCATGCAGTGGATATCGTTATTTTCTTACCTTCACTGATGATTTGAGTAGATATAGTGTATATTTACTTAATTAAACACACGTCTGAATCGTTTGAATGGTTCAAGCAAATTCAGAATGAAGTTTAAAGATCATCGTGACAAGAAGATAAAAATGACTGCGATATGATCGTGGAGGTGAATATCTAAGTCACGAGTTTGGCATACAACTTAAGACAATATGAAAGTTGTTTCACAACTAAACGCCACCTGGAACACCATAGTGTGATGGTGTGTACGAACATCATAGTTATGCTCTATTGGACATGGTGCGTGCTATGATGTCTCTTGTCGTTTTACTACTATAATTTTGGGGTTATGCATTAGAGACAACTACAATCACTTTAAATAGTGCACCATCTAAATCTGTTGAGATGACACCATGTGAATTATGGTTTGATAGAAACCTAAGCTGTCATTTCTTAATACTTGGGGCTGTGACACTTGTGTGGAAAATGTTTTCACCTAATGAGGTCGAACCCAAGGCGGACAAATGCATCTTCATAGAATACCCTAAGATCAGTTGGGTGAACCTTCTATCTCAGATCCAAGTGCAAAGTGTTTGTTACTAAAATGGATCCTTTCTCGAGGAAAAGTTTCTCTCGAAAGAATTAAGTGGGAGGAAGATAGAACTTGATGAGGTTGTTTAAACTTTCTTCAACCAGAGAGTAGCGCAGCGCAGGATGTTGTTTCTGTGAAGCCTACGTTAGTTGAAGAGGAAGTTAATGATGATGATCATGAAGCTTCAGGATCAAGTTACTATCAAACTTCGTAGGTCGACAAGGATGTGTACTGCTCCTAAGCGGTACGACAACCCTGTCTTGGAGGTCATGTTGTTGGACAAACGATGAACCTACGAGCTATGGAGAAGCGATGATGGGCCCGGATTCTGACAAATGGTTGGAGGCCATGAAATCCGAGATAGGATCCATGTAATGAAACCAAGTGTAGACTTTGGTAGACTTGCTCGTTGGACGGCAGGTCGTTGAGTACAAATGGATCTTTAAAATGAAGACAAACATTGATGGTGAATGTCACTATTTGTAAAGCTCGACTTATTGCAAAGATGTTTCTGACAAGTTCAAGGAGTTGACTACGATGAGACTGTCTCACTCGTAGTGGTGCTAAAGTCTGTTGGAATTATGTTAGCAGTTGCTGTGTTTTCAATTATGAAATCTGGCAGATGGATGTCAAAACATCGTTTCCTTAACGGTTTACTTGAGAAAAGGTTGTATGTGATACAACCAGAAGGTTTTGTCAGGCCTAAGGATGCTAAAAGGTGTGCAAGCTTCGGTGATCCTTCCATGGACTGAAACAAGCATCTTGGAGTTGGAATATACGCTTTGATGAGGTGATCAAAGTTTTGATGTTTATACAAAGTTTACGAGAAACTTGTATTTGCAATAAAGTGAGTGGGAGCACTATAGAATTTCTGATAAGTATATGTGGATGACATATTGTTGATCAGAAATAATGTAGAGTTTCTGGAAAGCATAAAACGGTCATTTGGAAAGTGATTTTCAAAGGAAGACCTGGATGAAGCTACCTAATTGTTGAGCATCAAAATCTATGGAGATAGATCAAGATGCTCGATGAGACTTTCAATGAGTGCATACCTTGACAAGATTTTGAAAGAGTTCAAAATGGATCAGTCAGAGAAAGAGTTCTCGCCTGATTTGTAAGGTGTGAAAGTTGAGTGAGACTCAAAGCTCGACAACGGCAGAAGAAAGAGAAAGGACGAACGTCGTCCCCTATGCCTTAGCCATAGGCTCTATATTATGCCATGCTGTGTACCGCACCTGTGTGTGCCTTGCCATAAGTCCGTCAGGGGGTACAAGAGTGAACCAGGAGTGGATCACTGGACAACGGTCAAGATTATCCTCAGTAACTAAGAGACTGAGGAGATGTTTCTCGATTATGGAGGTGATAAAGAGTTCGTCGTAAGGAGTTACGTCGATACAAGCTTTAACACTAATCCAGATGACTCGTAGTAGCAATCTGGATACGTATAGTGGAGCAGCCATTTGGAATAGTACCGAGCGGAGTGTGGTAGCAGTGTTTACAGTTTGACATAGGTATTTGCAAAGTGCACACGGATCTGAATGTTACAGACCCGTTGACTATAAGATCTCTCTCACATGCAAAGCATGATCGAGCCCCAGAACTCGTTGGGTGTTAGATTCATAACAATGCGAATCACATGGTGATGTGAACTAGATTATTGACTGTAGTACAAGTGGGAGACTGTTGGAAATATGCCCTAGAGGCAATAATAAATTAGTTATTATCATATTTCCTTGTTCATGATAATCGTTTATTATCCATGCTATAATTGTATTGATCGGAGACTTAGATGCATGTGTGGATACATAGACAAAACCATGTCCCTAGTATGCCTCTAATAGACTAGCTCGTTGATCAAAAGATGGTTAAGGTTTCCTAGCCATGGACATGAGATGTCATTTGATAACGGGGTCACATCATTAGGAGAATGATGTGATGGACAAGACCCAAACTGCAAACATAGCATATGATCGTGTCAGTTTATTGCTACTGTTTTCCGCATGTGAAGTATGTGTTCCTATGACCATGAGATCATGCAACTCAAAGATATCGGAGGAGTGCCATGTGTGTATCAAACGTCGCAACGTAACTGGGTGACTATAAAGGTGCTCTACAGGTATCTCCGATGGTGTCTGTTGAGTTGGCATGGATCGAGACTGGGATTTGTTACTCCGTGTGACGGAGAGGTATCTCGGGGCCCACTCAGTAATGCAACATCACAATAAACCTTGCAAGCAATGTGACTAATTGTTAGTTGCGGGATCTTGTATTACGGAACGAGTAAAGAGACTTGCCGGTAACGAGGTTGAACTAGGTATGGAGATACCGACGATCGAATCTCGGGCAAGTAACATACCGAAGAACAAAGGGAACGTTATATGGGATTAACTGAATCCTTGACATAGAGGTTCGACCGATAAAGATCTTCATAGAATATGTAGGAACCAATATGGATATCCAGGTCCCGCCATTGGTTATTGACCATAGAGGTGTGTCGGTCATGTCTACATAGTTCTCGAACCCGCAGGGTCTGCACACTTAAGGTTCGGTGACGTTTCAGTAGTGTAGAGTTATGTATGGTGGTGACCGAAGTTTGTTCGGAGTCCCGGATGAGATCCCGGATGTCACGAGGAGCTCCGAAATGGTCCGGAGGTAAAGATTCATATATCGAAAGTCCCAGTTTGGTTTCCGGAAAAGTTTCGGGCTCATCGGTAGTGTACCGGGAGTGCCGGTAGTGTACTCGGTGAGAAGGCACTGTCTTTGTACCGATTGATGAAGAAGTTCGACATGTTCGAGTGGACTCCTGAAGCCGAAGCAGCATTTTTTGAACTCAAAGCTCTGCTCTCCACCCAGCCGGTGCTTGGCGCTCCTCGCAGCAAAGAGCCCTTGCTCCTGTACATCGGGGCCACTAATCAGGTCGTCAGTATGGTCTTAACTGTCGAGCGGGAATAAGAGGGTAAAGCTTACAAAGTCCAACGACCAGTTTATTATGTTTCTAAAGTTCTATCTCCCTCGAGCAGAGATATCCACACTACCAGAAGTTGGTTTATGGTATTTACCTATCAGCGAAAAAGGTGGCACATTATTTTCGAGACCACTCAATTTCAGTCGCCAGTGATGCTTCGTTATCTGAGATTCTCAACAATCGAGACACATCTGGTCGAGTGGCTAAGTGGGCAATTGAACTCTTATACTTTGACATTAAGTTTGAAGCCAAGAAACCAATCAAGTCTCACGCACTTGCAGATTTTATTGTCGAGTGGATTGAGCACCAGCAGCCAACCCAGATTCACTCGGCACATTGCCCCATGTTCTTCGACGGCTCTAAAATGTTGAATGGGTCTGGTGCTGGTGTTGTCCTGGTATCTCCAAAAGGCGACAAGCTTAGTTATGTCTTGCAAATTCACTTCGATTCCTCCAACAATGAGGCAGAGTATGAAGCACTTTTGTATGGGTTGCGCATGGTTATCTCACTCGGCATCAAGCGCCTCATGGTTTTTGGCGACTCAGATTTGGTGGTAAATCAAGTGTTGAAAGAATGGGTTGTTTGAAACCCCTCTATGACTGGGTACTATAGTGCTATTATAAAGTTGGAAAAGAAATTCGAAGGCCTGGAACTTCATCATGTGCCCCAACTGAAGAATCAAGCGGTTGACGAACTAGCAAAGATTGGTTCCACTCGATGGCCCGTTCCCAGTAATGTGTTTTTAGACCACGTGCA
This sequence comes from Hordeum marinum, assembly GCA_022496015.1. Classification (NCBI taxonomy): domain Eukaryota; kingdom Viridiplantae; phylum Streptophyta; class Magnoliopsida; order Poales; family Poaceae; genus Hordeum; species Hordeum marinum. The sequence continues at coordinate 430,190,638 of CM039674.1, read as the reverse complement.
TACTCCTTCGGTTCAAGAGGATCCTTTCACTGAAGAATCCCCACAAGCTATGACCTCCACTGATTCGACCGAAGTCGATGTCCCAGCGGTAATTGATTTGGTCATGGAGATTCTGGTTGTCATTCCCGATTGGACGGTGCCCTACATTGCCTGTATCCTCAGACAAGAGCTCCCCAAAGACGAAATAGAAGCTCGACAGATTGTGCGTAGGTCAAAGGCCTTTATTGTGATTGGGGATCAGCTATTCAGAGAAAGCGCAACTGGCGTGACGTAGCGTTGCATTTCTCCCGAAGAAGATCGAGTGATTCTGGATGAAATCCACTTGGGAACTTGCGACCATCATGCGTCCTCACGGACAATTATCGCTAAAGCATACCGAGCTGGTTTCTTCTAGTGACGGGCTAATGAGATCGCCAAAGACATTGTGGATCATTGTGATGGATGCGAGTTTTATGCAAACTTGTCACATAAGCCGGCCTCTGCTCTGAAGATGATTCCCCTCGCCTGGCCGTTTGTTATTTGGGGACTCGACATGGTTGGTCCCTTTCGGACCGAAAAAGGCGGATTCACTCATTTGCTGGTTGCAGTCGACAAGTTTACTAAATGGATAGAAGCCAAGCCATCAAGAAGTTGAACTCCCGCACGACAGTCACATTCATGAGGGAAATAATTTTTTGATACGGTGTTCCTCACAACATTATCGCGGATAACACACAAACTTTGACTCTCAAGAATTCAGAAACTTCTGCACCTCCCAAGGCACTCGGGTGGACTATGCATCCGTGGCACATCCTCAAACCAATGGACAAGTCGAGCGAGCTAACGGCCTCATCTTGCGAGGTATGAAGCCTCATCTCTTGCGCCATCTGGATCATGCCGCCGGTGCCTGGGTAGCTGAGCTGCCGTTTGTTTTATGGGGCCTGAGAACGACGCCCAATCGGTCGACTGGACGAACTATTTTTTTCCTGGTATATGGAGCCGAGGCTATCCTGTTGAGTGACTTGTTTCACAATTCTCCTCGAGTGGAACTTTATTATGAAGTTGAAGCTTAACGAGCCAGGCAGGATGGTGTCGATCTCCTAGAGGAACAACGAGAAATGGCTCCGATCCAGACTACAACTTATCATGAGGATCTGCGGCGTTTCCATGCGAAGAATGTCAAGAGTCGGTCGTTTCATGAGGGAGACTTGGTACTCCGAGTGGATCAACAATGACCTCATAAGCTTGCTCCAGCATGGGAAGGTCCCTTTGTCGTCACCAAAGTGTTGAACAACAGAGCCTATCACCTGTGCAACCTCAAGAAATAGATGGACGAGCCGCGGGCCTGGAATGCAGATCTGCTCCGACATTTTTACACTTAGATACTGAAGAGGTTTTGATGTAATAAAAATACTTCATTTATGCATATCAGACTTCCACAGTTTATTGTCGATTCCGATCGTACTTGGGAATTCTCCGAGTGTCGAGCAATCCTCACACTCGGGGGCTTAGCTGCGAACATGCTTTCGCCTAAGTTAAAAACCCTATCGGGTGGATAGCAGTCCATTCACTTGACGACTTAGTTACGAACCAGCCTTCGTCTAAGTTCAAAATTCTTCTCCGAGTGTCGTGCAATCCTCACACTCAGGGGCTTATCTGCGAACATGCACTCGCCTAAGTGAAAAACCCTGTCGGGTGGATAGCAGTCAATTCACTCGATGGCTTAGTTACGAACCAGCCTTCGTCTAAGTTCAAAAATTTTCTCCGAGTGTCGAGTAATCCTCACACTCCGGGGCTTAGCTGCGAACATGCATTCGCCTAAGTGAAAAACCTTGTCGGGTGGATAGCAGTCCATTCACTCGACGACTTAGTTATGAACCAGCCTTCGTCTAAGTTCAAAATAATACTCCTAGTGTCGAGCAATCCTCACACTCGGAGGCTTAGCTGCGAACATGTTCTTGCATAAGTTAAAATCCCCGCCGAGTGGATAGTAACCAATCCACTCGACGTCCTAGCCGCGAATAAGTCTTCGCCTAGGTTCAATAATACTCCGAGTGTTGAGCAATCCTCACACTCGGGGACTTAGCTGCGAACATGTTTTCGCCTAAGTTAGAATTCTTGCCGAATGGGTAATAATCTGTCCACTCGACGTCCTAGCTGCGAATAAATCTTCGCCTAGGTTGAAAAATATTCTGAGTGTTGACCTATCCTCACACTCGGGGGGCTTAGCTGCGAACATGCTTTCGTCTAAGTCAGAAAACAAAATCATTCGAACAAGCGATTGAAAGCCAAATGTGGATAAATCCGAAGGTTTAATTGCGGATAAGTGTTTCGTGAGAAAGCAAACATGCTTCAGGCTTAAGGCCTGAATGAAGTTTTAAAGCTGATATAATTCCACTCGGCATACCGAGGCAAATAGAGTTTTTCTCTCAAAGATCAAGTATTCAAGCGCCCGACGGACTGGCTGGCTCGACGAACGTGTACAAGTTGATGCCATCCGCGATCCTGGTGGCTGCGTCGATAAAGGTCTCCATGAAATCTTGAAACTGAAGTTTCTTCGTGTTAACCACTCGGAGATCCTTCAACTTGTCTTCCCTCGCCTCCTTGCAATGGACCCTAACAAGGGAGAGTGCCACGTCAGCGCCACAGCGAGCAACCGATTTCTTCCAGGCTTGCACTCGACTGGGGAGGTTGTTCAGGTTTGCCATTAGAGATGTGAGGTCGAGCTGAAGAGTGTCTTTAGGCCACAGCTCCTTGTCGATCCTCTCCATCGCAGTTTTCAATCAGAGGACATACGCTTGAACACCCTGGAGCCTTAAGTTGAGTCTGAGCATGTTCATGGACACCGCATCTCCAACAGATGACTTGGTGGGATCCAAATTGGGCTCGATGTCCTCAGTCGATTTTTCAAAGTCTTGGCAGAATTCTGTTGGGAAGAAAGAATGGGAGGAGGTTGGATGAGATGTAGTCATCAAAGATTTGATAAAGTTCAGTCGACAGAGATACTCACCGTCGAGCATGATATACATCTTCCTCGAGAACTCTCCCAAGTGCTTCTCCAGGCCGTTGCTCCTCTTGGTTAGCTGCTCAGTCTTCTTGATAAGGTCCACACGCTCTTGCTTCATTTTCGAGTTCTCTTCCTCCATCCTCTTCGCAGCAGTGAGCTTCTGGTCGGCAGCTTCAGTTTTCTCCTTTGCCACCCGTTAGGCATCAGCGAGCGCTTTGTCCTTGTCCTCCAGCACTTTCTTGATGGTATCTAAAGAAACAACATTGTTGAGTCATGCTTGGAGTCGACGATTTTCATTGCGTACGTCTGTTCGAGTGAAGGCACTCGGTTCAAAGCATGGAAAGTGAGGATAAGAATGCAGTGGGCCGACAGAAGTTACCTTCGAGAGTTTTTAGCTCGGTCCGCACTCGCTCCAAAGCATTCTTGGAGGCCTCCAAGTCCACGCGCAGCCGGTTCCTTTCATCTTCAAGGTCCTTGTACTGCGTGCCCAGTTCACGTGCCCTCTGAAACCAACAAAGAAAGAAATTCAATCGACAAGAAATATTAGCACTCTGAAGTGCAGAAGACCAAAAACGGTCGACTGGGCGGCGCACACCACCCCGCCCCACTATCCTGGAATAGTGTCATATCATTGTTGATCAATGATGTCCATGAAACCTGCATCCAGGAGAAGGAGTGTTCAACCAAAAGTACACTTGACATGTCGAGTAGCTCGTGTACTCCGCGCACCGTAAACGAGTTCAAGACAGTCTCTATCAGACCCCCGCCAGTGCAAGCACTCGATGGCGGTCTCGTGGACTACACCTAGTGGGTGCACTTAGAGTGCCCTCACTGGAACGGTGAACACTTTAATCCATTGAGTGATCCGTCGACCCCGTTTCGCACCTTCGAAGCAGCGTCATATAATGGTTGATCAATGATATCCATGAAACCTAAAAGATAGCTTCGGTGCAAGATGGCCAAGAAAAAATATATGTACACTCGACATGTCGAGTGACAACAGTACTCCTCATGCAACAAAAATTCCGATTTCAAGTTTTCAAGACTAGAACAGTAGCCTCGGGGACTACACCCAGTGGGTGCACTTAGCGTGCCCCCAGTGGTTATTAAATAGTCGACAAGGTTTGCCTTGTCAGAACATTCAATGGTCTCTATCAGACCCCCGCCGGTGCAAGCACTCGACGGGGATCTCAGGGACTACACCCAGTGGGTGCACTTAGCGTGCCCCCACTGGTCCTGCCAACTCTCGACCTGTCAAGTGGTAGAAATATCCATCATTGGAACATCATCACTCGACCTGTCGTGTGACATGCCACCTCACTCTGTATCCTTGGAAAGGTTTGCACTGACAACCGTGAAGTGCAGTCTATCCTTATGTAGCATCATATCATGGTTGGTCAATGATATCCATGAAACCTATGAAGTAGCTTCGGAGTGGTGCGATCAAGGGCAAACGTATCCCGTATACGACAAACTGTAAGCCCCCTGCCGATGCAAGCACTCGACAACGGTCTCGGGGACTGCACCTAGTGGGTGCACTCAGAGTGCCCCCACTGACCTAAAACCTACTCGATTAAGACCTAATATATTCGAGTGGAGGACTTTCAAACATTCTACAAGTGGTAAACAAACACCCAGTGGGTGTACAGTCAAAGAAGACAGGAATTCAATCAGAAATGTACTTACAGTCGAACTTACCCGGACATTGGTGCGAAGCGCTGCGCTAGCGTCATAAGCCAACTTGCTGGCCTCGTACGCTTCCTTGGTGCACAACATCATCTGCTCCGCCTAGATCATGGCCTCCTTTGCAGCTCCGGTCTGGTCTTCTGGAACGCGATGCAGAGGAAAACCCGTCACTGGTGGGATCGGCATAATGGTTGGGACAGTCAAGGTGGTGCGAGCAGGTTCGGTTGGAGTTGATGTCACAATAGTCGAAGGAGCTGGTGGGGCACTCGACAGAGGCACTGCGGGTTCAACTACGACCCGTGTCGGGTCGCTTGTCCCCTAGGAAGATCCGGCGGTCGACCGCTGAGGCGTCTATGTAGATGAAGTTCTTCGAGTGCATATGCGTGGGATGCCTAGGGTCTCGCCTCCGCCTCCCGTGCCCCCAAGGTGTTCTTCGTCATCTTCCAGCTGGATGATTTCTGCAATTATCAATCGACACTATTAGCTTTTGTAATCGACAAACCGTATTCAAGAAGCAGAACAGAAGAGTCGATTATCTCTGTGAGAAGTGGCTGCATCGACAGTGTCTACGTCCATTGCATCCTCTCCGTCATGTTGAGGCGACGTCACTGAAGTAGTAGCTCTGATGGATCGAATAACACTCGGTAAACAAGGATTCCAAGTCACAATAGATAGTGAGAATTCAAAAGTAAACACTTACGTGGCGACGAGAGGCACTGCCATCCTCATGTGAGGCAGGGCTTTGCGAGGTTAGGTCACATTCGGCTTGGGTTGCTTCTCTGATCGCTCACTCGGCTCAACAGTCGAAGGTCGGCTCCGCTTCGGGTTCTTCTTGCTTGGGCCCGGGGCCCTTTCCTCAGCAGTCGCAGGGTCTTGGCGAGACTTGGAGCGGCGTTTGGAGCAAGGAGGGGACTCGACTTCCTCTTCGTTCTCACCCGAGTTTTTGTATTCGTCTTCGGAGTCATAAGAGCAGTCGCCGTCCATGCTGCCACCCTCGCTCACCCCGCCATATTCAGGTTGGTTACCATTGGGTACGGGAGAGTACATATGTGTCCACTCCTTCATGATTCAAACAAAGAAGTTAGTCAATAAATCAATCGATCACTCGACAGTACAAGTACTCCAGTCGACAAAATTCAGCTTACCAGATTCTTCGGTGGGTTTTCGGCCGAGTAAGGTCGGATCCTCTTGGCTCCTAAGGGATTGTCACAAGCCCCGGTGATGCTGCGAAGCCATTGCTCGATGGTTTTTTGTGAAACCTCTTTTGGATGCATCCTGGTCGAGTCCTCAGGGCCTGCATAGTGCCACATGGTGTGATCCCTGGCCTGGAGCGGCTGGATCTGTCGATTGAGGAATGTTTCCAAGAGATCCATGCCAGTCACTCCACCCTGGATAAGTTTCACCACGGCATCCACCAAGATTCCCACTTGGACATGTTCCTCTTTAGACACCTTTAGAGATTTGGGGATGGCTGAGCAATCGGATGTAAAGGGGAAAGACCAGTCGACATGTTGGGAGAAGCTACATCTTTGCAGTAAAACCAAGTCGACTACCAACCTCTAACAGATTTCGGAAAGGTCATAGAGGGGAAAGAACTACGAGCTCTCTTTTGAAGTCCTAAACCCCCACACAGATGTTGTACATGAGTTTTCCCATCCTCTGGGAGCGCTTTCTTCACAGTCTGAGATCTAACCGTAAAAATATGCTTGAACAGTCCCGAGTGAGGAGGACAGCCCAGGAAGCACTCGCACAAAGTAATGAAAGCAGACAAGTTGAAATTGCATTCAGTGGGAGGTGGTGGAGCTAAGAACCAAAGAAGTTCAGAAACCCTCTAAAGAACGGGTGGGGAGGCATGGAAAAACATCTTTCGACATGGAAGAGGAGGAGAACCCTCTCTCCCTCGCGCGGCTCCGGCTCGCGATCTCCCTCCGAAAACCTCCAGGTGCCATCCGCCACGAGCCCGTCGGCAACCAGGCCGTCGATGACCACTCGAGAGACCACCGAAGGAAGGAAGTCTCCCTGCATCCATCCCGCCGGCGCGGTGAACCGAGCGGTCAAGGGCTTCTTGCCCTTGCCCTTCACCATCCCCTTCTTGGCGTGCTCTAAATTCTCCGTCGTGCCCTTCGTCATTGCGGTGGCTGGGCTCGTCGGAGATGGGCGGAGTGTTGCGCTGAGGACAGAGGAGGCGAAGGAAGAGAGGAAGATTGGGGAAGAATACTATGCAAACCGCGGCGCTTCGGGATTTATACCCCGCCTAGTGCCTCACCGACGGGTGGCCCCACGAGATCACCGCGCACGCCAACCACTGACGGCATCGTGTACGAGGCGGAATGAATGGTGCGAGAATCGAGGCGTCAAGCCCCCACTTGCCCCGATCATGGCATCATCGCCGCGGGCGCGCGCGCTTCCCAAATTTTTGTATCCCGCAAAATCTGGGTTTGACACACCGACCCGTCGCCTCAAAAGATTTCTTCAGATCACTCGGAACAAAATCAACATTGAACATTCACTCGGGAAATTTCAAGGCTGAATTGATCTGGGTGAATGATGAAGAGTTCAGTCGACGCAAGTTTCATTGAAGCCCCAAATATCATTCGAAGGATTGGGTGTCTTGTTCTGAACTGACATCGATATCCCCCATTCACCACTCGAACCCTAATCCATTCGGGGGCTAATGACGAGGATACATACCGAGGGTAGGGTCTTAGGCCTGACCTACATACCCTACCTAAGGACACTACATTGGAGGACTTGAAGATCACAAGTAAGATTCTGACTGGATTCCCGATGACGCTTAAGACACTCGACAGACAATCCACTCGGAGGCTTGTTCCTCCACTCGACAGTCGACTATCACTTGGAAGACCTCATTTCCAGTCAACACCAGAAGACCAGAAGCCACCCCCAGGAGGCCAACGGGCAGGCGTTAGACCTTTCGTCATTAGTATCTTTTATTGTATAAGTTACCAGTAACGGTAGTCTTTAAACCCACGATCGGACCCTTGGATGCCGGGTAATTATGAGGGGCAGCAAACTGTATATAAGCCGCCCCTCCCCTCTGGCACAAGGGTTCGCAACCACTGTAATCTCACATTCCACACGACAAAGCTTCCGAGCACTGAGACGTAGGGTTGTTACCTCCATGAGAGGGGCCCGAACTCATACATTCGTGTGTACATCCTCGCTATAGCTAGGACTCTGCCCTCTCCATTCGTACCCCTACCTTCTACTATCAGGCTCGTTCCCACGATAGTTGGTGCCTACCGTGGGGCAGGCGTCTAAGCGACTTCCGGCGAGGTTGCATTTTTTATCCTTCGACATGTCTTCCGGCGGTGTTTTCGCTCTGGGCCACGAGATCCGTTTTGGAGTGCTCACCTTCATCGCCGATGATTCGGCATGGCTTCAGGAAGCGCCTCTCGACATTGAGGCACTCCCAGTCCGCGGGGTTGCGCACTTTCGCGCGAGTTCCTGTGGTGTGCTGCTACGTCAGCCGTCGACTCCATATGCGTCTGCGCCCCTCGCTGTCCGTTGTCGCAAGCGGTCCGGCCGCTCACGACTGCAACGTTGGGTCAAGCATGCAGTGGAGCGCCAAATTGCTTCTCCGTAGAGCGCAGCGCTTGAGCCTGTCGAGTCCCTTCATGGCGTGTTCGAGTCGGATTCCGATCCGTCCGATGTTCTTTCCAGGTGCGAGAGATGTGATCCATCAGCGAAGGTCCTTATGGCGGGTCCTCATCAAAGCCCGTCGCCGGGCTTTGGCCATGGCAAGCACGATGTTGGCGGCGCGTCGAGTGAACAGCCACGTCGCGATGGTGAAGTCCTTCATACTCCCATCGTCAGTACGACCGCCGAGGCTCAGGCCTTGGAGGCCACGCATATTCAGTTGGAAGAGCTCCAGAGGGAACTTGACGAGCATGCTCGCCAGCGCCCACCAGTTCCCGGTCGACGTCAACGACAGCTATTTCCTACTGGATCTCACAACAACGTTAAGGTATATTGTACCCCTGTATTAAATGTTGCAACTGCTGCTAGGATAGCAGATTGCATTTAGCCGTCATGGTCAGAGGCTGGAAGAGGATTTGTGAAAATCAGAGCTTTGCTAGATGCAGCGCAACCTCAGAATTCTGTCGTTTCACAGTTGCGTAACAGGATACATAGCAACTCACCCAGGGCGGAAACCATTTAGTCAGCCCACAACCCTGGATCGCCCTTGCACCATAGGGTTGGAGGCTTTCGTGAAGAAGAGGTCAGAGATCAGTTTCACTGTGAAGACCACCATCGAGTGCCCACTCCTCCACAGGGTGGTCCGCACGTGCCCCGGCACCAGGATGAAAGGCGCTCATTCGGTGATGAGCGGAATGCAGGTTTTGATGCTCGTGATATCCTCACCTAGAACCGGATAGACAGGTGCAGAGCTCACAGAGAAGGAAAGGACAGAGATTTTCCGAGTGGCAGCTCAGCTGTGATTTCTCGTCCTGAGTGTTTTAGCAGAGCCATCCATTCTGCAGAGATTCCTCCCAACTTGAGGTTGGCGGCTGGGATCAGGAAGTTTTCTAGTGAGTCAAAGACAGAGACTTGGTTAGATGATTACCGAGTGGCTATACAGATTGGTGGCAGCAATGATAACATCGCGATGAAACACCTGTCCTTGATGTTGGATGGTTCAGCTCGTCTTGGTTGAATCGCTTGGCTCCATCCAGTATATATTGCTAGGAGGATCTTGCCCGAGTGTTCGTCCGAACCTTCAAGGGCACCTGCAAGCGTCCTGCCAGGCTTGTCGACTTACAACACTATGTCCAGAAGCCAAGTGAGTCCTTGAGGGATTATATTCAGCGTTGGTCCACTCTGCATCATACAGTGGAGAAGGTTTCTGAACACCAAGCTATGTGTGCCTTCAAGGCTGGTGTGAAATACAAAGAGCTTTATTTGAAGTTCGGTCAAACGGGTGACATCTCACTTAGCAAGATGATGGAAATCACCACTCGGTACGCCAATGGCGAGAAAGAAGACCGCCTTTGTAGCAGCAAGGGAAAAGCAGTCGTCAGTGATGCTGGCGGTAATCCCAATCGGAAATAGAAGCGGAAAGCTAAGAGTCCGGTCCAAGCAGAGGCAGCCGCACTGGAAACTCAAGCAAAGAATAAGGGGAAGGCTAAAGGATAGTATGCCCCTAAGAAAGGAAAGAACCAGTCAGGGACTGATATTATGGATCAGCCGTGTGTAATCCACACGAGGAAAGATGAGGAAGGCAATGTGATTTTGCCCAATCACACCACTCGGCAGTGTCGGACGCTTCTCCAGTAGTTCAAAGAGACTCCGCCGAGTGCTAAGACTCCTGAGAAGGATGAAGATGAAGATAAAGAAACATTCCCGGATGTCACCGCTACGCTTGTGATTTTCGCTGATGTCGAGAGCAAGAGCCGATTGAAGGTTATCAACAGGGAAGTTAACATGGCCGTACCTGCCACCCCCACCTACCTCAAGTGGTCCCAGTATGCCATCACATTCGACCAAATAGATCATCCTACTCATGTGCCCACACCCGGTCGGCAGGCTCTGGTGGTTGATCCGGTGGGGGGGGCACTCGACTCAGAAAGGTCCTCATGAATGGTGGTAGTGGTGTGAACATCCTCTATGCAGATACCCTAAAAGGGATGGGCATTCTGATGTCCTGACTGAGTGAAAGCAACATGCAGTTTCACGGGGTCATCCCAGGGAAGAAGGCCAAGTCACTCGGCCAGATTGTGTTGGATGTGACATTCGGGAACAATAAAAAACTTCGAAAAGAAATGTTGACGTTGGAAGTCATGGATTTCCAGAGTGCCTATCATGCCATTTTGGGTCGACCCGTGTATGTTCATTTCTTGGCCCGTCCATGTTACGTGTATCTCAAGTTGAAGATGCCGGGCCCTAAGGGTGTGATCACGGTCACTGGCAATCGATAGCGGGCCGAAGAATGCCTCCAGCAAGGCTCCAAGATCGCCGATCATCAGATGGCTATGGTCGAGCTGGAAGAATGCAAGAAGAGCGCTGACCCTGCTGATTTGCTCCGTGCAAAGAAGCCCGCTTCCGAGTCGGCATTTCAGTCGGCAAGGTAAGTGAAGAAGGTGCACATGCACCCAACAGATCCAACTGCTGCCCCGACAAACATATCATCAACACTCGACAGTAAATAGGAAGCCGAGCTCATCCAGTTCCTCCATGAGAACTGGGATATCTTTGCATGGAAGCTGGCTGACATATCGGGGGTTCCCAGGGAACTGGCTAAGCACCGTCCGAGAGTTGATGCGAAAGCTAAACCCGTCAGGGAGCATTTGCGTCGATCGACCATGGAGAAGCGTAAAGCAATCGGCGAAGAAGTGGCCTGTTTCTTGCAAGCCAAATTCATTCGGGAGATTTACCACTCCGAGTGGCTCTCGAATGTTGTGATGGTGCCCAAGAAAGATAAGTCGTTGCGTATGTGCATTGACTTCAAACATATCAATCGGTTCTGGTCGAAGGATCGTTTTCCGCTCACCCGCATAGATCAGATTGTTGACTTGACTGTGGGATGTGAGCGTTTGTCATTTCTAGATACTTACTCTGGGTACCATCAGATCCATCTGTATGGCCCAGATGAAATAAAGACAACCTTCGTCACCCATTCGGGTGTTTTTGCTACATCACTATGCCATTCGGTCTGAAAAATGCCGGCGCTACTTTCATGCGCATGATTCAGAAGTGTTTACTCGACCAGATCCCTCAAAATGTCAAGGCGTACATGGATGATATAGCTGTCAAGTCCCGCAAAGGTTCTGACCTGCTGGCTTACTTGGCCAAAACATTCGCCAATCTGAGGAGATTCGACATAAAGCTGAATCCGGCCAAATGTACTTTGGGCGTCCCTGGCGGCAAGTTACTCGGTTTTCTTGTTTCCAAACGAGGGATCGATGTCAATCCTAAGAAAATCAGCGCCATTACCCGAATGAAGATTCCCGTGCGAGTGCACGATGTTCAGAAACTCACAGGTTGCTTGGCGGCACTAAGTCGGTTCATTTCTTGTCTCGGTGAGAAGGCACTGCCTTTGTACTGATTGATGAAGAAGTCCGACACATTCGAGTGGACTCCTGAAGCAGAAGCAGCATTTGTTGAACTCAAAGCTTTGCTCTCCACCCAGCCGGTGCTTGGCGCTCCTCATAGCAAAGAGCCCTTGCTCCTATACATCGTGCCCACTAATCAGGTCATTAGTATGGTCTTAATTATCGAGCGGGAATAAGAGGGTAAAGCTTACAAAGTCCAACGACTAGTTTATTATGTTTCTGAAGTTGTATCTCCCTCGAAGGAGAGATATCCACACTACCAGAAGTTGGTTTATGGTATTTACCTATCAGCGAAGAAGGTGGCACATTATTTTCATGACCACTCGATTTCAGTCGTCAGTGATGCTCCGTTATCTGAGATTCTCAACAATCGAGACGCATCTGGTCAAGTGGCTAAGTGGTCAATTGAACTCTTATACTTTGACATTAAGTTTGAAGCCAAGAAAGCAATCAAGTTTTAGGCACTTGCAGATTTTATTGCCGAGTGGATTGAGCACCAGCAGCCAACCCAGATTCACTCGACACATTGGACCATGTTCTTCGACGGCTGTAAAATGTTGAATGGGTTCGATGCTGGTGTTGTCCTGGTATCTCCAAAAGGTGACAAGCTTAGTTATTTCTTGCAAATTCACTTCGATTTCTCTAACAATGAGGCAGTGTATGAAGCACTTCATCATGTTCGCCGAGTGAAGAATCATGCGGTCGACGAATTAGCAAAGATTGGTTCCACTCGACGGCCCGTTCCCAGTAATGTGTTTTTAGAGCACCTGCATACTCCTTCGGTGCAAGAGGATACGTACCTAGGGTAGGGTCCTAGGCCTGACCTACATACCCTACCTAAGGAGACTACATTGGAGGACTTGAAGATCACAAGTAAGATTCTGACTGGATTCCCGATGACGCTTAAGACACTCGACAGACAATCCACTCGGAGGCTTATTCCTCCACTCGACGGTCGACTGTCACTCGGAAGACCTCATTTGCAGTGAACGCCAGAAGACCAGAAGCCACCCCCAGGAGGCCAACGGGCAGGCGTTAGACCTTTCATCATTAGTAGCTTTTATTATATAAGTTACCAACGGTAGTCTTTAAACCCATGATCGTACCCTTGGATGCCGGGTAATTATGAGGGGCAACGAACTCTATATAGACCGCCCCTCCCCTCTGGCACGAGGGTTCGCAACCACTGTAATCTCACATTCCGACAAAGCTTCCGAGCACTAAGACGTAGGGCTGTTACCTCCACAAGAGGGGCTTGAACTCATACATTCGTGTGTACATCCTCGCCGTAGCTAGGACTCTGCCCTCTCCATTCGTACCCCTACCTTCTACTATGAGGCTCGTTCCCACGACACACTGTCCACCCTTGAACTCAATTGAACTATGCTCCTTTTGTGCGGTCATGAATGTTGATCTGATGAATTGTGTCTGTTGATCCTTTTACGTAGTGTTGCATGGTTTGTATTTGTTTTGAGATTTCAGATATGAGGACGCATGTGTGGAGTCCATCAAATGAGGCATGCCCGGTCACGCGTCCGCGGGCGTTTGGGAGGACGAATTAGCCATGTCCAGGTGTAGATGCTTTAACCAGACCGTTGTCGTTGCTGCCAAATTAGCCTCGATCCACCTAAGACACAACCAGGTTCCTCTGATTCAACATAGAGAAATGAACACCTATCTAGGGAGTCCAAAGAAAAATCGGATGCAATCTTAACTCCCATCAGCGCCGGAAGGCCGACGTTATGATCAGTGAAAACCTATCTGTCCACCCGATATTATCGATTTATCCTATGGCACACGTACAATCGGACCGACGATAAAGCCGGAAAGATGATCCGGGGTTCCTTCTCCGTTGGTAGATCATTGTCCATCTGACCCCATTATCATAATCTGAATTTGTTGACTTAGCCACAACATGTCCCCGCCGACTTTGACACAGGGTCAAGAAGCGAGGGGTGTGATCTTTCGAACACTGTCCTCGAATATGTTCACATAAATCACTATTCACATTAATCAGTGTTGAACATTTGTGACATCCAATCTAGACCCTCCCTTTTTTAATCCAACAGATGAGACTGAGCAAAGTTAGTGGAGCACTAGCTTTGCTACCTTTGCTACAACAAGTCAACGAATCACCATTCTCCATCGTCGGATTCGTCTTGGATGTGTACAAGTCCTACCGGTGGTACTTGTGGTTTTCCGTGTCATGGTGCATTAGGCGCATCTCCATATGGGTGTCACTTCGATCCTTCTAGCAGTTGTGGTGGTGGTGTTCAATGATGGTGGGACTACCCATGTTTGATGAGTAAAGTATGTACTCCCTCCAATCCAAATTAATCGATGTTGCTCTAGTACAACTTACTAGAGCATCGTTAATTAATTTGGATAGTTGGAGAAACTACTTAATCAAGAGATGCAGTTTAAAAGAAAAGGATTAAACATCAAAACTTCTTGTGTTTTATAGTGAGTCCAGTGTCATACTTTGCATAGTTGCTCTAGAAGCTTCACCCCATGTAAGACGCAATGTGAAAAAGTTCCCCTTAGTTGCAAGGTTGTGATATAATTTCTATTAATTTTAGTGTAAGAATGTTATCCCTGAAAAACTTGGTGATGACATTCCTTTGACCCAAAGGACATTCAACCCTGCAAAGTTCAAGTCTATTTGGTTAGTGTTGATTCCAAAAATCCAATAATAGAATAATGCAGGATTTGTAGTGTCATTCTCATTCTGATATCTTAGAACCTTGTATGCACCAAAATTTCTTTGATTACTTCCAAAGAAAAATAAATGATACTCACCAGATGTTCAAGTCGATGAAATTTTTGTTACGAAATGTATTCAAATGATCATTATGTAAAATGTCAATAAGATTCTATCCTACAAATCAAGTGATCTCAAAGTATTTTGTGGTTCTACGAAAAAACATCTACATAGAAAATATACATTTCTATGAATCACAAACATAAAATTTGTTCACAGTTTAAATCTTGGTGTGGGGTTTACATGACCGATCCATATCCAGTTGTTTGCACCACATAGAGTTCATTTCTACATGGATTTTGGTATTCCAAGTATGAGTATTCAAAATTCTTTTCGAAATATTGTATCGCGATTAATCTAGCACCGCCTTCTTGTTTTAATCAAGGGTTCAAATTGATGGATGATAAGGTACCCTCAAACCCTAGCTAGCTCAATCAAATGAAATTAAAATCCCCAAAGAGCTAGGCTCAGAGGTTACCCTTTAGCTTATCTATTCTCATGGCTTAATCCACCAACATGTTCGCCATAGGGTGAGTTAGAGGCAATAGTGAATGGAGACAAGGCTATGTGACTTTATAAACGCACAGATTCTCTACGTTCAACACAAAATGTGTATGTACAAAATACCAACTCATATCAGATACGCTTGTGCCTAATACTTATTACCAAAAACATGTATGTATGCTATTGTAAATCATATAACAGGCCATATAAAAAAACTCTCAAAACACACATGAGCGATTTTCTTGCTTCTCACGACGCGTTTGGTTGCACGCATAAGGTCCAACCAGGCCCGTGCGGGAAGAAAACGGGCTGATTGGTTGCCAGCATACATTATTGGACTTGTATCGCATGAACTTTAAAGAATATCTGGGCCTGTCTGGTGAGGCACGCTTGAATTGGTAGTTTCTTGCGAGCTAGGCCCTAGCGAGGTACGTGGGTGACAAGGGCTGCACACGAGGAACCACCCTCGAGAAGCCGTGTTGCTTCCTGAAGCACCAATGGTTATTACCCTCACCTTCTCTCACCACTCTATCTCCCCTCTCCCCACTCCCCTCTCCCCTCTCTATACTCACCTACGGCAGCGACGTGTAGCAGGTCGGAGAACAGCAAGTCAACCTCTGGCCATCTTCACTAGCATCCGTGGCGCAACACTTTGGCAATGGCGGTAAGCAATTTTCCCCTCTGCGCCTACTACTTTGCACTCGTTTCGTATTTAGGTTCGATCCACATTAGAGGAATGGGGAATCAGGGTATCATAACATCGTCATGACTAGCGGTACATATGAGGTTCCCAATCCGGATTGAGTACAATAGGACTGGGATCCAGGGTTCATCTTAAACAACACACAAAGATCCTAGCCTCGGGACCGTGAAGGCGACTGGAACGGTGGGTGGCCTTGGCATTTGTCTTGGTCTCCTCCTTGACCCACACCACCATATCTTCTTCCTTGTCAGAGTCTAGCTCGATGGGCATGCTTCAGTGTCCTAGCTCCGACGCCCTCACAATCATGGCCACTGTATCTTCCACCTCCATAGCCATCGTTCCTTGAACCTCCTCCAACAGCACCACCACGGTGTTTGTGGTGAAGCACACTGCCAGACGATGGTCATGAGGATGCCAGTACTATTTGTACTTGGCCCACTTTGCGCTATGTCCAGCGTCGTTCGAGTCTCCATGATTCATGGCCCATCAAAGTATGTCCACTGATATAGTGCCCTTCATCAGGTCAGGACTCAGTGTCTTCAACTCCTCCGACGTGGCCTTCTTCACCATGGCGTTTGAATCTTTGTGCAGATCTTCCATGCTGCTGAAGTTTGAGCACACTTCCATGATGTTCTCAAACTTGGTGCGGTCACCCAACGAGCACCCTAGGAGGAATGCCCTACATCTAATTCCCCAAGGGAAGGGGTTGGGGATGGGGATGTACTCGGAGTTCATGTCGTTGGGTTGGAGGAAAAGTGAGAGACAGATAGGTGGAGTGTTGACCGTCAGGCTGGGTAAATAAAGGGGTTTGGGCGATACATTTTAATGACGATAATGCAACTATCATATTGCATAATGTGACCATTTGAACCTTTTCATAATGCAGATCAACACGAAGAGCAAGGGGAAGGCGATGGTGCCACCAAAGGAGCAAGACAAGGGAAAGTACGTGGTGTCACCCGTCGAGACTCCTGTCAGGGACGACAAACAGCCGGAGGAGCCCCCAAGCGGCAAGCACCAAAACTACGACCACTACCATGAGGTGGGAGGGCCAACCAACTTCAATAAGGTGATCATGCCCCACAGATGGAGGCCATACCTATGCCGCTAGACTTCAGGAAGCACTTCCCGTCCATGCCGACGGAGTTCAAGCTGAAGACAAACATCGGCTACTCCTGTAGGGTGACTGTCCGGCTCTTTAATGGTGGGGTCACCCTTGATCAGGGTTGGACACCTTCACCGCCGTCCATCATATCAAGATAGGCCACATGGTGACCTTCAAGCTGTTGTCTCCCGGTATGCTGAAGGTCATCGTGTTCAATGACGATGGCATTGAAGTGGTGACCAGGTGTCGGTGTCAAAACGGCAGATCTCGGGTAGGGGTTCCGAGCTGTGAGACTAGAATCGATGGTAACTAGATACAAAGGAGATGTTGTTTACCCAGGTTCAGACCCTCCTATGGAGGTAATACCCTATGTCCTGCTTGATTGTATTATTGATATGTGGGTTACAGAGTTGATCTACCTCGAGATCGAATAGCTAAACCCTAGATGAGTTGTTCTCTGTCTACAACCTAAAACCCTCCAGCTTATATAGACGTCGAGGGTACCTAGGGTTTACACATGGTCGTTTACTCGTTGAAGGGATAAACATGCTTATTCACTACTCCAAATGTGGAGGACACGCCACGATTCCCCAAGCTTACTTCCTGGAGACAGGGCCTTCGATCAATCCAATGCTCGGTAAGCGGCCCATACAATCCGGCCCATAAGAAATAGGCCAGCCTCCCGAGGACCCCTTAAAACAGGACTCCCTCAGTAGCCCCCGAACTTGCCTCCAACGCCAAGGGTCTTAGCTCCAGGTGCTTCATATAATCAGAGTCTTCGGCTTTTGAGGCGAGTCCTTTCCTCCGAGTTTAGTTCGGCCTGCGATAATATGTACTTTTCCGATTAGAGTCTCATCCGAACACCATGAATAGCTCATCCCTGAAGGCCAAACGTCAAGGAGTAAGTAGTGTTCCCTCAAAACCTTTCTAACGAAAGGTCACGACCCACCACGACTGCCACACCAGTTGCAAAAACTCAATTCGCGGTTCGAGGTCGTTTTCGTCAGCACGATCCATCAATGCCCAGATCGTGCCCCATTTCACACGGGATATGTTTAATCATGCGCGTATAACGGCACTCGCGTCTTGGGAAGCGGAGGGATTCACGACGCAGTAAAGCGAGGCTAAACAGCGAGAAGCCTCATAAAAGGGAAAGAAAACCTCAAGGCCTAAACACGCTTCCCATTCGCATCCTCTGCTTCCAGAGAACAGATCTAGGTTTTCCACAACTCCCCCTCCGAGGTTGGTCATGGATGGCTCGAATGGCAAGTGATACGTCCATTTTGTATCATGCTTTTATACTGATATTAATTGCATTATGGGCTGTTATTACACGTTATGGTACAATACTTATGCCTTTTCTCTCTTATTTTATAAGGTTTACATGAAGAGGGAGAATGCCACCCCCTGGCCGTGCCTAGGGGGATTGTCACCACCCCGTGCACCCCCGGACTCCATTTTCTAGTGGAACACCCCTTCGGGTCAGCAAAAATTCATTATATAATCTCCCAAAGGTTTGTACTTTCGCATCATGACAATACCTCCTGTTTTTGTTTTGAGCTATCTCTGCAGCAGCTTTAGAGCAAGATGTCGTCCCAAGAGTTGATCGGGGAGAGTCGTGTTTCTCACCCGGCATAGGAGCCCGAGGCATACGTTGAAGCTAACCACTTTGGGTGAACCACAGAGGAGGATATGGAGACTGTCTTAAAAAGGGTGGACGCCATGGAGGAAGATCAAGAAGTTAACTCCCATCCATAACCTGGGGCCATGTTGGAGGAACTTCTGAGTGTAGCAATCCCGAATTCGTTCATTCCTCCCAATGCTATATTTATTACTTATGAAAACTTGAAAAAGAGTGTTGTCTTTTCTCCCACAGTAATGAGACATCCCTGGGTGAAGGGATCTTTGTCCGTCAATGGAAAACTGCACAAGGAAGTAATGGATCTTAGGTGGCAGAATAATAAGCTTGAAGAGGAGAATCGCATTCTGAAGGGTATCATAGCCAAGAATATCGCACCATCACCTCCGAAGAAGGACATCTGAGCATGGGTATGGGCACTCCCCTTGGCTTGTGCCAAGCTTTGGGGCAGGTGCCCCGATATGTATCACATCACACCTTTTTCCGTTTTCCTTTTTCCTTTTGTTTTCATCTTTCCTAGTTCGATCATTTTTGTTTTTGTTTTGATCTAGTAGAATAAAAGTTTTAGTATGATCTACCTTTTAGTTTTTTCTTTTGCTCCCCTTATGTAAGCAAGTACGAGTTATATCATACGAAGTAGTTTTGATGAGAGGGCTATGCTAGATTACTATGCTCCTGAAAGTAATGAATATGGTAGAATAGAACAAAAGTAAACAGAATACATAGTGATCTTATGGGGAGTGATGGCTTCACATATAAAAAGTATGGTGATTGAAAATTGTTGGGAGTTAACAAACATAGTAGTTGGTCATTGGTGCAATTGAAAGGAAGTAATGAAGAAAGAGAGATTAACATACAAATATATTATCTTGGACATCTTTTATGATTGTGACCACTCATTAAAATATTACATGCCAAGAAGTTGATGTTGAAAAATGAAGATAACATAATCGGTTATGTTTGCTTGCATCTGGACAGAAGTTATATGGTTTTAGATCCTCCAACATGTCGTGCTTGCTTCCACCTATAATCGCCAAAACTTCCGCACCAACTAGAGATACTACTTGTGCATCCAAACAACTCAACCCAGTTTTGCCATGAGAGTCCACCATACCTACCTATGGATTGAATAAGATCCTTCAAGTAAGTTGTCATCGGTGAAAAAAGGCAATAAAAATTGCTCCTAAATATGTGTGATCTTTTATTGTATGGGAAATAAGCATTGTACCAACTTGTGATAGTGAAGAAATAAAAGCGACAGACTGCAGAATAAAGGTTTCTACCACAAGGGGCAATACAACGCGATGTTCCTCTGCACTAAGAGCTTATGC
The DNA here is from genome assembly GCA_022496015.1 of Hordeum marinum. Lineage (NCBI taxonomy): Eukaryota > Viridiplantae > Streptophyta > Magnoliopsida > Poales > Poaceae > Hordeum > Hordeum marinum. The sequence continues at coordinate 430,170,850 of CM039674.1, read as the reverse complement.
ATCCAAAATAAAAAACGCATGACAACCTTTGCTTCCCTTTGCGAAGGGCCTATCTGTTACTTTTACTTTCTAGTACTTACCTTTATGCAAGAGTCATGGTGGTTTTCACCACTTCCTATATTCCGTCTCTCTTGGCAAGCATTATGTGTTGGGGAATGATCTAGGCTTATATATCCAGTCGGATGTGGGTGATCATGAGTTATTATTGTTGACATCACCCTTGAGGTGAATAGTTGGGAGGCAAAAATTATAAGCCCCTATCTTTCTCTGTGTTCGATTGAAGCTTTGACCTCGTGCGTACCACATGAGTGCTAGCAATTGTGAAAGACAAAAAGATGATTGAGTATGTGGATTTTCTTTACAAGATCTTATATTGACTCTTTCCGATGTTACGATAAATTGTCAATTGCTTCAGTGACTGAGATCATAGTTTGTTGGTTGTCAATAGAGTTCTTGGTTCATACTTTATCTTGTGAATAAATTGTTACTCTATTAAAAAGAATATCAGCTAATGAGTATTGTTGTTCTAAAGCTGATCATGATGCCTTCATGTCCGTATTTTATTTTATTGACACCTCTATCTCTAAACATGTGGACATATTCATCAATCTCAGCTTTCACTTGAGGGCAAGCGAGGTCTAAACTTGGGGGAGTTGATACGTCCATTGTGCATCATGCTTTTATATTGATATTTATTGCATTATGGGCTGTTATTACACGTTATGGCACAATACTTATGCCTTTTCTCTCTTATTTTATAAGGTTTACATGAAGACGGAGAATGCCGACAGCTGGAATTCTGGACTGGAAAAGGAGCAAACCTAATATACCTATTCTGCACAACTCCAAAATTCCTGAAAATTTACGGAGAATATTTTTGGAATTAATAAAAAATACTGGCGCAAGAATCAACCAGAGGGGGGCCACCAGCAGGCTACAAGCCTGCTAGGTGTGGCCACCCCCCATGGCCATGCCTAGCAGGCTTGTGGGCCCCCTGTGGCTCCTCCGACGCCCATCTTCTGCTATATGAAGCATTTTGACATGAAAAAAAATCAGAAGATAGCTTTTGGGATGAAGCGCCGCCATCTCGAGGCGAAACTTGGGCAGAACCAATATAGAGCTCCGGTAGGGCTGTTCTGTCGGGGAAACTTCCCTCCCGAAGGGGGAAATCAAAGCCATCATCATCACCAATGATCCTCTCATCAAGAGGGGTTCAATATTCATCAACATCTTCATCAACACTATCTCCTCTCCAAACCCTAGTTCATCTGTTGTATCCGATCTTTGTTTCAACACCTCAAATTGGTACCTGTGGGTTGCTAGTAGTGTTGATTACTCCTTGTACTTGATGCTAGTTGGTTTACTTGGTGGAAGATCATATGTTCAGATTCTTTATGACAATTAATACTCCTCTGATCTTGAACATGAACATGCTTTGTGAGTAGTTACGTTTGTTCCTGAGGACATGGGATAAGTCTTGTTATAAGTAATCATGTGAATTTGGTATTTGTTCGATATTTTGAGGAGATGTATGTTGTCTCTCCTCTAGTGGTGTTATGTGAATGTTGACTACATAACACTTAACCATTATTTGGGCCTAGGGGAAGGCATTGGGAAGTAATAAGTAGATGATGGGTTGCTAGAGCCACAGAAACTTAAACCCTAGTTTATGCGTTGCTTCGTAAGGGGCTTATTTGGATCCATTTCATGCTATGGTTAGGTTTACCTTAATTCTGCTTTCGTAGTTGCGGATGCTTGCGATAGGGGTTAATTATAAGTGGGAGTTTGTCCAAGTAAGGGCAGCACCCAAGCACCATTCCACCCACATATCAAATTATCAAAGTAACGAACGCGAATCAAATGAGCATGATGAAAACTAGCTTGACATAAATTCCCATGTGTCCTCGGGAGCGCTTTGCTTTATGTAAGAGTTTGTCCAGGCCTATCCTTTGCTACAAAAATGATTGGGATACCTTGATGCACCTTTGTTACTCGTTACGAATTACCTTATCACAAAACTATCTGTTATCGATAATTTCAGTGCTTGCACAGAATACCTTAGTGGAAATCGTTTGTCATTTCCTTCTGCTCCTCGTTGGGTTCAATACTCTTACTTATCGAATGTACTACGATAGATCCCCTATACCTGTGGGTCATCAAGAATCTTTTCTGGCACCGTTGCCGGGGGGTGAAGCTCCTTTGGTAAGTGGAATCTGGTAAGGAAAAATTCATATAGTGTGCTGAAATTTACTGTCACTTGTCACTATGGAAAGTAATCCTTTGAGGGGCTTGTTCGGGGTATCTTCACCTCGACCGGAAACACAAAGAGTTGTCCCTCAACCTACTAAACATACTGAAAATATTTATTATGAAATTCCTTCGGGTATGATAGAGAAACTGCTGGCTAATCCTTATGCAGCAAATGGAACACCACATCCCGATTTGCATCTAATCTATGTGGATGAAGTTTTTGGATTATTTAAGCTTCCAGGTCTACCCGAGGGTCACGTCAAGAAGAAAGTCTTTACTTTATGTTTGAAGGAGAAGGCATTGACATGATATAGGCTATGTGATGATATTGGATCATGGAGCTACAACCGATTGAAGATGGAATTTCATCAGAAGTTATATCCTATGCATGTAGTTCATCGTGATTGGAACTATATTTATAACTTTTGGCCTTGTGAAGGAGAAATAATCGCTCAAGCTTGGGGGAGGCTTACGTCAATGTTATATTCATGCCTGAATCATGAGCTCTCGAGGGAAATTATTATTTGGAATTTTTATGCTCGGCTTTCTCGTAATGATCAATCCATGCTCGATACTTCTTGTGCTGGTTCCTATATGAAGAAAGATATTGATTTCAAATGGGATTTATTGGAAAAAATTAAACGCAACTCGGAAGATTGGGAACTCGACGAAGGTAAGGAGTCAGGTATGAACCTTAAGTTTGATTGTGTTAAATCTTTCATGGACACCGATGCTTTTCATGAATTTAGCACTAAATATGGACTTGACTCTGAGATTGTAGCTTCTTTTTGTGAATATTTTGCTGCTCATGTTGATCTCCCCAAGGATAAGTGGTTTAAATATCATCCTCCTATTGTAGTGAAAGTAGTTGAACCTGAAGAGAAAACTGTTACTTATAATGTTGATCGTGTTATTCCCACTTCTTATATTGAGAAACCACCTTTCCATGTTAGAATAAAGGATCATGCTAAAGCTTCAACTATGGTTTGTAAGAGCTGTGCTAGAACACATACACTCCCTGAGCAAATTAAAGTTGAACTTAGTATCACTATGGTTAACGATCTCTTGGTTGATAATATTAATGGGCATGTTATTCAATTTTGTGATGAAGCTGCTTGAATTGCTAAACCTGATGCTAAAGACAAACATAGACCTGTTGTTTCTGTTAAAATAGGAGATCATTGTTATCATGGCTTAAATGATATGGGTGCTAGTGTGAGTGTAATTCCCTTTTCCTTATATAAAGAGATTATGAATTATATTGCACCACCTGAGTTAGAGGAAATTGATGTTACAATTAAACTTGCTAATAGAGATACTATATCACTAGTCGGGATTATTAGAGATGTTGAAGTCTTTGTGGGAAAATAAAATATCCTACTAATTTTCTTGTTCTTGGTTCCCCATAAGATGATTTTGTCCCATTATATTTGGTAGACCCTTCTTAAATACTGTTAATTCCAGGATAGATTGTGAGAAGGAAACAATTACCGTAAGTTTTGGGGATACGTCTCATGAGTTTAATTTCTCTAAATTTCGTAGACAACCCCATGATAAAGAATTGCCTAGTAGGGATGAAATTATTGGTCTTGCTTCTATTGTTGTGCCTCCTACTGATCCTTTAGAGCAATATTTGCTACACCATGAAAATGACATGCATATGAATGAAAGGAATGAAATAGATAGGATTTTCTTTGATCAACATCCTATTCTGAAACACAACTTGCGTGCTGAAATACTTGGGGATCCTCCTCCACCCAAGGGTGATCCCGTGTTTGAGCTTAAACAATTACCAGATACTTTGAAATATGCTTATCTTGATGAAAGTAAGATATATCCTATTATTACTAGTGCTAACATTTCAGAGCATGAAGGACATAGATTATTGAAAACTCTGAAGAAGCACCATGTTGCTATTGGATATACTCTTGATGATCATAAGGCCATTAGTCCCACTCTATGTCAGCACAAAATTAAAATGGAGCGTGATGCTAAACCAGTTATTGATTACGAATGATGGTTGAATCCTAAAATGAAGGAAGTGGTAAGAAATGAAATATTAAAGCTTCTGGAGGCAGGTATCATTTACCCTATTGCTGATAGTAGATGGGTTAGTCCCGTTCATTGTGTCCCTAAGAAACGAGGTATTACCGTAGTTCCTAATGATAAAAATGAATTGACCCCGCAAAGAATTGTTACATGTTATAGAATGGTAATTAATTTTAGGAAATTGAATTCAGCTACTAGAAAATATCATTACCCTCTACCTTTCATTGATCAAATGCTTGAAAGATTATCCAAACACACACATTTCTGCTTTCTAGATGGTTATTCTGGTTTCTCTCAAATACCCGTGTTAAAAGAGGACCAAGAGAAGATCACCTTTACCTACCCTTTTGGTACCTTTGCTTATAGACGTATGCCTTTTGGTTTATGCAATGCACCTGCTACCTTTCAAAGATGCATGACTTCTATATTCTCTGATTTTTGTGAAAGGATTGTTGAGGTTTTCATGGATGATTTTTCTGTTTACGGAACTTCTTTTGATGATTGTTTGAGCAACCTTGATCGAGTTTTGCATAGATGTGAAGAAACTAATCTTGTCTTGAATTGGGAGAAGTGCCACTTTATGGTGAATGAAGGCATTGTCTTAGGACATAAAATTTCTGAAAGAGGTATTGAAGTTGACAAGGCTAAAGTTGATGCTATTGAAAAAATGTCGTGTCCTACGGATATCGGAGGTATAAGAAGTTTCCTTGGTCATGCTGGTTTCTATAGGAGATTGATTAAAGATCTCTCTAAGATTTCTAGGACTCTCACTAATCTTTTGCAAAAAGATGTTCCATTCGTTTTTTATGATGAGTGTGTAGAAGCTTTGGAAATTCTCTAGAGTGCTTTGATTTCTGCACTTGTTGTTCAACCACCTGACTGGAACCTACCTTTTGGAATTATGTGTGGCGCTAGTCATTACGACGTTGGTGCTGTTCTAGGACAAAGAGTTGATAAGAAATTAAATATTATTCATTATGCTAGCAAACTCTAGACAGTGCTCAAAGGAACTATGCTACCACTAAAAAGGAATTTTAGCAGTTGTGTTCGCTTGTGATAAGTTTAGACCCTATATTGTTGATTCTAAAGTAACTGTTCACACTGTCATGCTGCTATTAAATATCTCATGGAAATGAAATATGCTAAACCTAGACTTATCATGTGGGTTCTTCTGTTACAAGAATTTGATTTGCATATTGTTGATAAAAAGGGTGCTGATAACCCTGTAGCAGATAACTTGTCTAGGTTAGAGACTATTCTTGATGACCCTCTACCTATTGATGATAGCTTTCCTGATGAATAATTAGCTGTCATAAATGCTTCTCATAATGCTCCTTGGTATGCTGATTATGCTAATTACATTCTTGCTAAACTTATACCGCCTAGTTTCAGATACCAACAAAAGAAAACGTTTTTCTCTGATTTAAGACATTACTTCTGGGATGACCCACAGCTTTATAAAGAAGGAGTAGACGGTGTTATTAGACGTTGTGTACTTGAGCATTAACAGGAACAGATCCTACAGAAGTGTCATTCTGAGGCCTATGGAGGACACCATGCTGGAGATAGGACTGCACATAAGGTATTGCAATCTGGTTTTTATTGTCCTACTCTCTTCAAGGATGCTCTTAAGTTTGTCTTGTCATGTGATGAATGTCAAAGAATTCGCAATATTAGTAGACGTCGGGAAATGCCTATGAATTACTCTCTCACTATTGAACCATTTGATGCTTGGGGTTTTGATTATATGGGACCTTTTGCAACGTCCAACAGGTATACTCACATATTAGTTGTTGTTGATTATGTCACTAAGTGGGTAGAAGCTATTCCAACTAGTAGTGTTGATCACAACACCTCTATTAAGATGCTTCAAGAAGTTATTTTCCCTAGATTTGGAGTCCCCAGATATTTAATGACTGATGGCGGCTCACATTTTATACATGGCGCTTTTCGTAAATTGCTTGCTAAATATGATGTTAATCATAGAATTGCATCTCATTATCATCCTCAGTCTAGTGGTCAAGTAGAGTTAAGCAATAGAGAAATTAAATTGATCTTGCAAAAGACGGTTAATAGATCTAGGAAGAATTGGTCTAAGAAACTTGTCGATGCATTATGGGCTTATTAAACTTCTTACAAGAATCCTATGGGTATGTCTCCGTATAAAATGGTTTATGGTAAAGCTTGTCACTTACCTCTAAAGCTAGAGCATAAAGCTTATTGGGCAATAAAAGAGCTCAACTATGATTTCAAACTTGCTGGTGAGAAGAGGTTATTTGACATTAGCTCACTTGATGAATGGAGAACTCAGGCCTATGAGAATGCCAAGTTGTTTAAAGAAAGAGTTAAGAGATGGCATGATAAAAGGATACGAAAGCATGCATTCAATGTAGGTGATCATGCCTTGCAATACAATTCTTGTCAAAAAAATTTGCAGGAAAGCTTCTCTCCAAATGGGAAGGACCATACATCGTCGAGGAGGTATATCATACCGGTGCCATCAAGATCTGAAAGCACAATGTGCTCCCTAGGTGGTTTTTATAATTCATGACAACGTACATTGTCCCTTGGACTTATACTTTTATCTAGTATATTTCAGATAAAGTCCATAGAGATACGGGTTGGCAACAAAGAGTGTGGAGAGTATCCCCATGAAGAAGAAGGAGAAGGAATGGCTTTGTCCAAGCTTCAAGCAAAGGACTCTAAATTTTACATTTTTGAGAAATCACTTTGAAGCCATAGGAAAGCCAATACTATTAAAAGGGGGTACGGTTTTGTTGGTGAACAAAATGCTCATACGTGCACAAGTGATAGTCACCACATACACCCACAAGCTCTTACACAAAAGTCTGTCCAAATCCAAACACTCAAAATCGGTGCAACCACCACATTCCACTCGATGCCACCGTTTCCAAACCCTAGACAAACTCAGCCAAACCCTAGATTTTCTGTACAACCGATACTGCATTCAGTGCAACCGAGTTGGGTTGCCAACTTTCTGTTACACAAGTTCACAGTTTTGGTCCCTCTGAGATTGTCGAATCGGCGTCACCGAGATTGGACATTCTGGCCGTTGGTCACCATATCGGTGCAACCGAGATTCCTATATCGGTCTCACAAAGATTCAAAAGTTGCTAACTTTAAGTCACTTCGGTACAACCAAGATTCACACATCGGTTCCACTGAGTCTGACTTATTGTGTGTAATGGTTGGATTTTTGGAGATGCCTATATATACCCTCCACCACCACTGACTCGCAAGAGAAGCACTCAGATCAGTTCCCCACTCATACCTACTGATTTTCCGAGAGAGAACCACCTACCCTTGTGTTGGTCAAGATCTTCCACTCCAACCATATGGATCTTGATTTCTAGCCTTCCCAAGTTGCTTTGCACCCAATCAATCTCTTCTACCAAGCCAAATCTATGAGAGAGTGATTGTGTGTTGAGGAGTCTATCATCTTGAAGCACAAGAGCAAGGAGTTCATCGCATTACCGAGCCTATTACCTTTTGGAGGGTGGTGCCTCCTAGATTGGTTAGGTGTCGCTTGGGAGCCTCCTACCTCGTGTTGTGGAGTGAACCAAGAAGTTTGTAAGGGCAAGGAGATCGCCTACTTCATGAAGATCTACCCCGAGTAAGGCTAGTCCTTCGTGGACGTAGGCCATCATGGTATAGTCAAGGTTGCTTCTTCGTGGGAGCCTCCGTGGGTAGAGCCCTCCGTGGACTCTCGCAACCTTTACCCTTCATGGGTTGAAGACTCCATGAACGTGGATGTACAATAGAGCCACCTATCGAAACCACGGGAAAAATCTTGTGTCCTTCATGCCTTTGATCTCTCTATCTCTACTCCTTACTTTCATGTGCAATGTCTCTACTTTCCACAGCTATACTTGATGACTTGCATGTGTTGGGTGTCATAGACTAGTAATGTATGCTAAAACTGCCAACATCTTGTCATATGCTTGAGATAGTTTTAAATTCCTGCTTGTAGTCTATTCACCCCCCTTCTAGACATACACTTCTAGTGATCCCAAAATTGGTATCAGAGCATTGGTCTCCATTGCTTCGGTTTCAACACCATGGAGGAAGATGCATGTGTCTAGTGTGTAGAGTTTGTATTGTAGAGTGCCCATTCTTGATGGAGAGTACTATAGTCAATGCAAGAATGCCATGATTGATCTATTTGATAAATTCCATTTGAGAAAACATATTGAAAATCCCTATGTGCTCCCCATTGATGAATTGCATCCCACACACGAAGAGGAAATTAACATGCTCCTTAGGACTATCAATCTTATCATTAGAGGTTTACCAAGATTCGTGCTTTCTTAATCGAAGAACTTTGCATGTGCTCATACCTTGTTGACTGATTTGGAGAAACGATATCCAAATCTTTCATTAGGAAATCTTGATGAAATTCTTCATAAAACCATTGCTTTTCACAAAATGAAGCCTAGTGATTCAAACTTTGATAAATGCATATTTGAGCTTCCGGATCTTATGCGTGCTAAAGGAGATGTCACAACTGTCAACAACATTGTTATTGAAGCCATTCTCATTCATAAACTTGGACATTATCGCGATCACAATTCTAACAAATCTCTTGTTCTTTATGACGAGGATTTCCCACTTGATGATGACAATGTGGAAGATGGCTACTATGATGAAGATGAGTTGTTCGACATCGAGCATGAAAAGATCATGAGGAATCTAAGTCTAATGGAAAACTTCAAGGATTACATGGCCGGCAGAAAAGACTGGATTCTCGACAGTGGATGCACGGATCACATGACTGGTGATAAAGACATGTTCCAAGAGATCACACCTAATCAAGGTCCTCGGAGGTACGTGACCTTTGGAGACAACTCTAAGGGTAAGGTACTTGGCCTTGGTAAGGTGGCCATATCTCATGAGAACTCAATTCAAAATGTGATGCTTGTTGAATCCCTTGGCTACAATCTTCTTTCCATATCTAGACTAGCAGACTTTGGTTTCATTGTGCTATTTACTAAAGTAGATTGCCAAGTGTTTCGGTTTGATAATCATAAAACTGTCTTTACCGGTATCCGTAGAGGTGATTTATACATTGTTGATTTCACTAAAAAGGCCCAACCTCGTACTTGTCTCATAGCAAAATCATCTAAATGTTGGCCATGGCATAGCAGGCTTGGACATGTAGTCATGCGCAATCTAGATAAGCTTATCAAGGGCGATCACATTCTTGGTGTTAAAGATGTTATCTTTGACAAAGATAGACTTTGTAGTGCTTGTCAAGCAGGAAAGCAAGTAGGTGGAAGTCATCCCGTTAAGAATATCATGACTACTAGGAGACCACTCGAGTTACTTCACATGGATCTTTTTGGTCCCAATGCTTACAAGAGTCTTGGTGGAAATTCCTATGGTCTAGTTATAGTTGATGATTTTTCCAGATTTATGTGGGTATTCTTTCTTGATGATAAGTCACAGGTACAAAAGATCTTCAACAACTTTGCACGCAAAGTGCAAAATCAGTTTGATGTGAAGATCAAGAAGGTTCGAAGCGATAACAGATCGGAGTTCAAGAACATCCATGTGGATACCTTTCTTGACGAAGAGGGTATTTCACATGAGTTCTCGGCTACGTACATGCCTCAACAAAATGGAACTGTTGAGAGAAAGAACCGAACCCTCATTGAGATGGCAAGAATGATGCTTGACGAATACAAGACACCAAGACACTTTTGGGCAGAAGTCTTGGAAACAACATGTCATGCCACAAACCGACTCTACTTGCACAAGCTTCTCAGTAAAACGGCATACGAGATTCTCACCGGTAACAAACCCTAAGTTGGATACTCTCAAGTATTCAGCTCCAAGTGTTACATTCTCAATAAGCATCGCCGTGCTAAATTTTCTCCTAAATCTCATGAACGTTTCTTACTTGGTTATGGATCGAACTCTCACACTTATCGTGTCTACAACAACTTCACTCAAAAAGTTGAAGAGACGGTAGATGTGAAGTTGATGAGTCTAATGGTTCGCAAGTCGAACAGTTGCCAAATGATGTAGGTGATAAAGAACCTTTGAAAGCTATCCAACACTTGCCCATCGGCAAGATACACCCCAGAGAGGTGAAGGAAAGTACTTCATCAAGCCAAGTGGAAGCTCCTACTTCAGACCAAGGCTACTGACAACATGACATGGAAGCATCCACAAGTGGTACACGACGAGATGAAGAGGAGGAGGAAGTACATCCTGAAGATCCACCACAACCTCCTTCACCACCACCTCAAGCGAACGACACCTTCAACAACAATGAAGACGAAGGAGATGATGATGATGAAGAAGCTCCACCATCCAACAATCGAAAGCTGACCCGAGTTTGAGCACAAGTGACCAAGAACCATATCCTAAACCAAATATTTGGTGATATACAGACCAAGAGGATCACTCGCTCTAAAACTCGCATGGCTAACTTTTGTGGGCATTATTCTTTTCATCTCTAGCATTGAACCTTTGAAGGTAGAACAAGCTCTTGAAGACGTGGATTGGGTGAACGCTATGCATGAAGAGCTTCACAACTTCAGAAGAAACAAAGTGTGGACACTCATGGAGAAACCCAAGGACGATTAAAATGTCATCGGCACGAAATGGGTTTTTCGCAACAAGCAAGATGAAGACGGTCAACTCATGCACAACAAGGCTCGCCTCGTAGCTCAAGGATATACACAAGTCGAAGGTATGGACTACGGTCATACCTACGCCCCTGTTGCTAGACTAGAAGCCATCCGAATCCTTCTTGCTTATGCTAATCACCATGATACCATGCTTTCCCAAATGGATATTAAAAGTGCATTCTTAAATGGTGAGATTGAAGAAGGGGTCTATGTTAATCAACCACCTAGGTTTGTAAATCCTAAGAAACCTGACCATGTTTACAAACTTCACAAAGCTTTATATGGTCTTAAGCAAGCTCCTCATGCTTGGTATAAATGCCTAACAAAGTTTCTTATTGAAAAAGGATTTGAAATTGGTAAAATTAACCCAACCTTATTCACAAATAGAGTTAATGGTGAACTATTTGTGTGCCAAATTTATGTGGATGATATTATCTTTGGATCTACTAACCCACATTTTAGTGAGAAATTTGGAAGGTTGATGTCAGAGAAGTATGAGATGTCTATGATGTGTGAGCTGAAATTCTTTCTTGGTCTACAAATCAAGCAAACGAGAGAAGGTACATTTATCTCTCAAACAAAGTACACCAAGTACTTAATCAAGAAGTTCAACATGTAAGAGTGCAAAGGTATGAAAACTCCCATGCCCACTAGCGGACATGATGATCTCACTAAGGAGGGTGAACCAGTTGATGAAAAAGTTTATCGATCAGTGATTGGTTCATTGCTTTATCTATGTGCCTCCCGTCCCGATATTATGCTTAGTGTTTGCATGTGTGCTAGATATCAAGATGCACGTAAAGAATGTCATCTTAAAGCTGTGGAATGTATTGTGAGATACTTGATTCGTACACCAAACTTTGGCATTTGGTATCCCAAGGGATCTTCCTTTAATCTTGTTGGCTACTCCGACTCAGACTATGCCGGTGACAAGGTTTATAGAAAATCCACCCCGGGTACATGTCAATTTCTTGGTAGATCTCTTGTGTCTTGGTCATCCAAGAAACAAAACTCGGTATCTCTATCTACCGCCAAAGCTGAATATATTGTTGTTGGATCATGTTGTGCGCAATTATTATGGATGACACAAACACTAAGATTATGGAATCTATGTTAAAAATGTGTCATTACTTTGTGACAATGAAAGTGCTATTAAGATTGGTCATAATCCCGTGCAACATTCTCGAACCAAGCATATTCAAGTTCGACATCATTTCATTCGTGATCATGTTGCCAAAGGAGATATTAATCTTATGCATGTTCATAATAACAAGCAATTAGCCGATATCTTTACTAATACACTTGATGAAAAAGTGTTTTGTCACTTGAGGAGTGAGTTGAACATCATTGATGCTTCAAACTTGAGCTAAGCTCACTCGGATGCATGCAAGGGAATGAGCTTCATTGATTATTCCATGCTATAACCTTGAATATCATATCTTGGAATTCTATGCTCCCTTGTCTTGCATCTAACCCTTTTGTAGGTACTTGGAAGAACTACACTCCACAAGATTGATATCAACTCTTATCTTGAGCAATCTTGTCATGACCAAGTATCCACAACCTCGCTTTGATGATGGATGGCAGTAGACAACACAACATATCCTTGACATATATCCCTTAATTGCTAAATCTCAAATTGGAATAATGCCATTTGGATATATCATGTTTTTCCTTGCGTGACTAACTCATGTATGTGAAAAGTGAACGAAAACAACAAGGATTGCTCCAAACTCAAGATGATCTTCATCAACTTCGAGCATCCTCATCAAGTTCACCTACAATCTACGTCAACAACATCACTCAAAGGTATGTATTCATAAGCTTGAAAAAGGCTTTACTCCAAGACATGAGCAGAAGCAACTCAAGAGATATGAAGACATTAAAATGCTTAATCGAAAAATGGTAACCCCATTTTGAGCTTAACGATGAGTATGACCTATGATCAAGCATTCTTGCTTGGCTCCTAAGTCAATATACTCTAATATAGGTGACCTAGTCGCCGCCCATCATCTAGTTAAGTCAATATACTCTAATATACCAAGATACAAAGGGGGATATATAATTTAGGGGGATAGGAGAATATCAAGTTCACACTTACATTGACAAGGGGGGAATACCAAATTAGCAGAGAAGAATTTTCGCACCCCATCCAATCCCAATATCTACGTGCTAAGATTCAGGGGGAGAGGATGATCCATCATTTTTTATATCTAAAGGGGAGAAACTTCTAAATGATCTTGGATACATATCAATTTTAAAACAATACTATCTTCTATATGGTCTCTGTATCTTGGTATTTTTGGGTTCTATTGCCTTTGATTCGTAGAATACTCTTGTGTTTACTAACATTGTTTTCTCAAGTGTGTTTCTACTACTAGAATGCTCGAGAACTCAAGGTAAGTATATGCATCATATCTTTGATCAAGATGATCTCTTTCTTCTTGCACATATTGTTTGCAAGAGTTAAGTCTTGAACGAGTATACATCTCATTCACATAAATTTGATGCATATAGCCAAGATACACATGACTCATTTTTATCCTTCTACTACATGTGTATCCATGCATTCCAAAGAAACTATCCTTTAAATGGATTGCACACATTTAGGGGGAGCAATTCTAAGTCATGTGTCTCTCAAAGTCTTCGTTATATACATGCATAATTTTATTTGAAGCTTTGATTGTATGTTGTCACCAATTACCAAAAAGGGATAAATTGAAAGCACAATGTGCTCCCTTGGTGGTTTTGATAATTCATGACAACATACATTGTCCCTTGGACTAATACTTTTATCTAGTATATTTCAGATAAAGTCCATAGAGATACGGGTTGGCAACAGAGTGTGGAGTGCATCCCCATGAAGAAGAAGGAGAAGGAATATCTTTGGCCAAGCTTCAAGCAAAGGACTCTACATTTTAGATTTGTGAGAAATCACTTTGAGTCCATAGGAAAGCCAATACTATTAAAAGGGGGTAAGGTTGTTGACGAGGATATGTACCTAGGGTAGGGTCCTAGGCAAGGCCCACATACCCTACCTAAGGACACCGCATGGGAGGACTTGAAGATCAAGCATGAACTTCCGAGTGGATCCCTGGAGACATTCAAAGTCACTCGACAGTAATCCACTCGGAGACTCCCGCTCTCACTCGGCAGTTGCGTGTCACTCGGAAGACCTCTCTTTCACTCGACGCCAGAAGACCAAGAGCCATCATCAAGAGCCCAACGGGCAGACACTGGTTCAATGGTCATTAGTAGCTTTTATTACGTATGTTACCTATAACGGCAGACTTTAAACCCCACGAGCAGGCCCTTAGATGCGGGATAATTATGAGGGGCAGCGAACTCTTTATAAGCCGCCCCTCCCCTCCTGCACAAGGGTTGGGAACCATTGTAATCTCAATATTCCGCACGACATAAGCTCCCGAGCACTAAGACGTAGGGCTATTACCTCCACGAGAGGGGCCTGAACTCATACATCTGTGTGTACACCCTCGCCGTAGCTAGGACTCTGCCCTCTCCCTTCGTACCCCTACCATCTACTGTCAGGCTCGTTCCCACGACAGTTGGCGCCCACCATGGGGCAGGCATCTAAGCGACTTCCGGCGAGGTTGCATTCTTCATCCTTCAACATGTCTTCTGGCGGTGTTTTTGCTCCGGGCCACGAGATCCGTTACAGAGCCCTCACCTTCATCGCCGACGATTCGGCATGGCTCCAGGAAGCGCCTCTCGATGTCGAGGAGCTCCCGGTCCGCGGGGCCACGCACTTCCGTGCGAGTCCCTGTGGCATGTTGCTGCGACAGCCATCGACTCCTTACGCGTTGGCTCGTCTCGCCATTCACAGTTGCAAGCGGTATGGCCGCTCACGACTCTAGCATTGGGTCGAGCACGCAGCGGCGCGTCAAACTTCTTCGCAGATTGCAGCGCTCGAGCCCACCGAGTCCCTTCATGGCGTGTTCGAGTCGGATTATGATCCGTTCGACGTGCCTTCCGAGTGCGAAAGCTGCGATCCTGCAGCAGAGGTCTTGATGGCGGGCTCTCATCAGAGTTCACCGCCTGGCTTCGGCCGTGGCAAGCGTGAGGCTGGAGGTCCGTCGAAAGAGCAGCCACGCCACGACGAGGAGGTTCTTCATACTCCCATTGTCGACGCGACTGCCGAGGCCCAAGCTTTGGAGGCCACACGCATTCGTCTGGAAGAGCTCCTGGCAGAGATTGACGAGCGCGCTCGCTAGCGCCTGCCATGCCCCAGTCGACGTCATCGACAATTGTTTCCGACTGGTTCTGACGACGACGTTGAGGTATACCGAACTCCTGTGTAAAATGTAGCTGTTGTTGCTAGGATAGAAGATTCCATTCAGCCGTCCCGGTCAGAGGCTGGAAGAGGGCTGCTGCAGATCAGAGCACTGTTGGATGCAGCACAGCGTCAGAACTCAGTAGTTTCTTAGTCCCGTAACAGGATACACGGCAATTTGCCCAAAGCAGAGACCGTTCAGTCGGCACATAGCCCTGGATCGCCCTTGCGTCGTCGAGGCGGCGGTTTCCGTAAAGAGCAAGAGAGAGATCAGCATCACTGTGAGGACCACCGTCGAGTGCCGCTCCTCCGCGGAGTGGTCCGTACGTGCCCCAGCGCCAGGACGACAGACGCTCCTTCGGTGATGAGCGGGACGCGGACTTTGACGCCCACGCCTACCTTGTTCAAAAGCGGATTGACAAGAGCAGAGCCAATAGGGAAGAAAACGACAGAGATGTGTCGAGTGTAAGTTCAGCTGTGGTGTCTGGTCCTGAGTGTTTCAGCAAAGCTATACGTTATGCAGAGATTCCCTCCCCCCATCTTCACAATGGTGGCAGGGATTGGAAAGTTTTCTGGTGAAACAAAGCCAGAGAGTTGGTTAGATGATTACTGAGTGGCTGTGCAGATTGGCAGCAGAAATGACAATGTTGCAATGAAGCACCTTCCCCTCATGTTGGATGGTTCAGCTCGAGCTTGGTTGAATCGTTTGGCTCCTTCCAGCATACATTGTTGGGAAGATCTTGCCCGAGTGTTTGTCCGGACCTTTGAGGGCACTTGCAAGCGCCTGACAGGTCTGGTCGACTTATAGCACTGCGTCCAGAAGCCCAATGAAACCTTAAGGGATTATATTCAGCGATGGTCCACTCTGCATCATACGGTGGAGAATGTGTCGGAACACTAGCCTGTTTGTGCTTTCAAGGCCGGTGTGAGATACAGGGAGCTGTACCTGAAGTTCGGGCGCACTGGTGATATTTCACTCTACAAGATGATGGAAATTGCCACCCGGTACGCCAATGGCGAGGAGGAAGACTGCCTCCGTAGCGGTAAAGGAAGAGTTGTCGCCAACGAGTCTGGCGGCGTCAACAATCGGAAACAGAAGCGGAAGGCTGAAGACCCGGCTGCAAAAGAGGCAGCAGCGCTAGCGACTCAGTCGAAGAACAAGGGAAAAGCCAAGGCTCAGTATGCCCCCAAGAAGTGGAAAGGTCTGTCAGGAATTGATATCATGGATCAGCCATGTGTGATTCACACGAGGAAAGACGCAGAAGGCAACCTGATTTTTCCCAAGCACACCACTCGATAGTGTGGATCCCTTATCAATATATTCAAGGGAGGCCAGTCGAGTGAGAGATCTCCTGAAAAGGGAGATGATGATGAGGAAAAGGGAACATTCCCAGATGTCACTGCTACACTGGTGATCTTTGCTGATGTCAAGAGCAAGAGTTGTCTGAAAGTCATCAATAGAGAAATCAACATGGCTGTGCCAGACACCCCCACCTACCTCAAATGGTCCCAATATGCTATCACATTTGACCAGACAGACCATCCTGCTCATGTGGCCACTCCCGGTCGACAAGCTCTGGTAGTTGATCCGGTGGTGCAGGGGACTCGACTCAGAAAGGTCCTCATGGACGGCGGCAGCGGCCTGAACATTCTTTATGCGGATACCCTGAAAGGGATGGGCATTCCGATGTCCCGTCTGAGCGAGAGCTACATGCAGTTTCACGGGGTCATCCCAGGAAAGAAGGCCAAGTCACTCGGCCAGATAGCATTGGATGTGACATTCGAGAATGACAAAAATTTAAGAAAAGAAAAGTTAACATTTGAAGTCGTGGATTTCAAGAGTGCTTACCACGCCATTTTGGGTCGACCCGCTTATGCACGTTTCATGGCCCGACCATGTTACGTCTATCTCAAGTTGAA
Source organism: Hordeum marinum (assembly GCA_022496015.1). Classification (NCBI taxonomy): domain Eukaryota; kingdom Viridiplantae; phylum Streptophyta; class Magnoliopsida; order Poales; family Poaceae; genus Hordeum; species Hordeum marinum. The sequence continues at coordinate 430,153,684 of CM039674.1, read as the reverse complement.
AATGCCAGGCCCTAAGGGCATGATCACGGTCACTGGCAATCGACAGCAGGCCGAAGAGTGTCTCCATCAAGGCTCCAAGATCGCCGATCAATAGATGGCCATGGTCGAGCTGGAGGAATACAAGAAAACCGCTAACCCTGCTAATTTGCTCCGTGCAAAGAAGCCGGCTTCCGAGTCGGCATTTCAGTCGGCAGGGGAAGTGAAGAAGGTGCACATCCACCCGACGAATATCTCAACAACACTCGACAGTAAATAGGAAGCCGAGCTCATCCAGTTCCTCCGTGAGAACTAGGATATCTTTGCATGGAAGCCTTCTGACATGCCAGGGATTCCCAGGGAGCTGGCTGAGCACCGTCTGCGAGTGGATCTGAAAGCCAAGCCCGTTAGGGAGCATTTGTGTCGATCAGCGGCAAAGAAGCGCAAGGCAATTGGAGAAGAAGTGGCCCGTCTCTTGCAAGCCAAGTTAATTCGGGAGATTTACCACTCTGAGTGGCTCTCGAATGTTGTGATGGTGCCAAAGAAAGATAAGTCGCTGCACATGTGCATTGACTTCAAACATCTTAATAAGGTGTGCCCAAAAGACCATTTTCCGCTCCAATCAAATTGTTGACTCGACAGCGGGGTGCGAGTGTTTATCGTTTTTGGACGCTTATTCTGGGTACCATCAGATCCGTCTGTATGGCCCGGACGAAATAAAGACAGCCTTCGTCACCCCATTTGGGTGCTTTTGCTAAATCACCATGCCTTTTGGTCTTAAGAATGTCGGCGCTACTTTTATGCGCATGATTCATAAATGTTTACTCGACCTGATCCCTCAGAATGTCGAGGCATACATGGACGATATAGTGGTCAAGTCCCGCAAAGGTTCTGACCTGCTAGCTGGCTTGGCCGAGACATTCGCCAATCTGAGGAGATTCGACATAAAGTTGAATCTAGCCAAATGTACCTTCGGTATCCCTGACGGCAAGTTGCTCGGTTTTCTCATTTCCGAGCGAGGAATTGATGTCAATCCTGAGAAGATCAGCGCCATTACCCGTATGAAGACTCCCGTGCGAGTGCACGACGTTCAGAAGCTCACAGGTTGCCTGGTAGCATTGAATCGATTCATTTCTCGTCTTGGTGAGAAGGCTCTGCCCTTATATCAGTTGATGAAGAAGTCCGACACGTTCGAGTGGACTCCCGAAGCCGAAGCAGAATTTATTGAGCTCAAAGCCCTGCTCTCCACCCAGCCGGCGCTTGCCGCTCCTGCCAGCAAAGAGCCCTTGGTCATGTACATCGCGGCCACAAATTAGGTCGTCAGTATAGTGCTGACTGTCGAGCGAGAAGAGGAGGGTAAAACCTATAATGTCCAGTGGCCAGTTTATTATGTCTCAGAACTATTGTCCCCCTCAAAGCAAAGATATCCGCACTATCAGAAGCTGGTGTATGGTATTTACCTGTCAGCGAAGAAGGTGGCGCATTATTTCCCGGACCATTCGATTTCAGTCGTCAGTGATGCTCCTATGTCCAAGATTTTCAATAATCGCGACGCATCAGGTCGAGTGGCTAAATGGGCAATTGAGCTTGGACACTTTGACATTATATTCGAGGCCAAGAAAGCAATCAAGTCCCAATCATTGGCAGATTTCATGGCCGAGTGGACTGAACAGCAACAACCCATCCAAGTTCACTCGACGCATTGGACAATGTTCTTTGACGGCTCCAAAATGTTGAATGGGTCTGGTGCTGGTGTTGTCTTGATATCCCCCAGAGGCGACAAGCTCAGCTATGTCTTGCAAATTCACTTTGATTCCTCCAACAATGAGGCAGAGTATGAAGCACTTTTGTATGGGTTACGCATGGCTATCTCACTCGGCGTCAAGCGCCTGATGGTTTATGGCGACTCAGATTTGGTGGTGAATCAAGTGATGAAAGAGTGGGATGTTAGAAACCCCGCTATGACCGGATACTGCAATGCAGTTCGGAAGTTGGAGAAGAAATTTGAAGGCCTGGAACTTCATCATGTTCCCCGACTGAAAAATCAAGCGGCCAATGAGCTATCCAAGATTGGTTCCACTCGACGGCCTGTCCCCAACGGTGTGTTCCTGGAGCACTTTCACACTCCTTCGGCTCAAGGGGATCCCTTCACCGAAGAGCCCCCACAAGATTTGAGCTCCTCTGACTCGACTGAAGTCAATGTTCCTGCTGTGATTGACCTAGTCATGGAGATTCTGGTTATCATTCCCGACTGGACTGTGCCATACATTGCCTATATCCTCACACAAGAGCTCCCTAAAGATGAAGCAGAGGCTCGACAGATTGTGTGTGGGTCCAAGACTTTCACTGTGATGGGAGATCAGCTATTCAGAGAGAGTTTGACTGGTGTCACCCACCGCTGCACTTCCCCGAGGAAGGTCGGATGATTCTAGACGAAATCCACTTGGGAACTTGCGGCCACCATGCATCTTCGAGGGCGATCTTTGCTAAAGCATACCGAGCTAGTTTTACTGGCCACGAGCTAATGAGATGGCTAAGGACATCGTTGACCACTGCGAGGGCTGCCAGTTCTATGCAAATCTGTCACACAAGCCGGTGTCTGCTCTGAAGACAATTACTCTCACCTGGCCGTTTAAAGTTTGGGGACTCGACATGGTTGGTCCCTTCAAACCCAGAAAAGGAGGATTCACCCACCTGTTGGTAGCAGTCGACAAATTCACCAAGTGGATTGAAGCCAAGCCCATCAAGAAGCTGAATTCCCGTACGACGGTCATGTTCATGAGGGAGATCATTATCCGATACGGCATTCCGCACAGCATCATCATGGACAATGGCACTAATTTTGACTTGGAAGAATTCAGGAGATTCTGTAACTCCCAAGGCACCCGAGTGGATTATGCTTCTGTTGCACATCCTCAAACCAATGGGCAAGTTGAGCGGGCTAATGGTCTCATTCTGCAAGGTCTGGAGCCTTGTCTCATGTGCGATTTGGATCATGCCGCCGGTGCGTGGGTAACTGAGCTACTGTCTGTTTTGTGGGGATTGAAGACAACGTCTAATCGGTCGACTCGACGAACTCCTTTCTTCCTTGTCTATGGCGCTGAAGCCATGTTGCCAAGTGCTTTGGCCCACAATTCTCCTCGAGTGGAGCTATATTCTGAGGCTGAAGCTGAACAGGCCAGACATGATGGGGTAGATCTTCTGGAGGAGGAGCGAGAGATGGCTCTGATCCGGACCACTGCCTATCAGCAAGATCTGCGGCACTTCCATGCAAGGAATGTCAAGAGTCGAGCGTTCCATGAGGGAGATTTGGTGCTCCGGGTGAATCAACACCGACCTCACAAGCTTGCTCCTGCATGGGAAGGCCCTTTTGTCGTCACTAAGGTGCTAAACAATGGAGCCTATCACCTGTATAATCTCATGAAACAGATAGATGAGCCACGAGCCTGGAATGCAGATATGCTCCGACGTTTTTACAGTTGAGACAAGAGTTTTCTGATGCAATAAGAATACTTCATCAATGCAATTCACGTTTCTGCGATATATACTTCGTCGATTCCAACCGTGCAGTTACATTCTTGGGGATACTCCGAGTGATGAGCAATCCTCACACTCGGGGGCTTAGCTGCGAAACATGTTTTGCCTAAGTTAAAAACCCTGTCGAGTGGATAGCAGTCCATTCACTCGATGGCCAATTTGCGAATCTGTCTTCGCTTAGGTTCAAAAAAAAAATACTCCGAGTGATGAGAAATCCTCACACTCGGGGGCTTAGCTGCGAAACACGTTTCGCCTAAGTTAAAAACCTCGTCGAGTGGATAGTAATCCATTCACTCGACAACTTAGCTACGAATCGACATTCGCCTAAGTTCAAAAATACTCCGAGTGATGAGCAATCCCCACACTCGGGGGCTTAGCTGCGAAACATGTTTCGCCTAAGTTAAAAATCCTGTCGGGTGGATAGCAGTCCATTCACTCGACGGCCTATTTGTGAATCCGTCTTCGCTTAGGTTAAAAAAATACTCCGAGTGATGAGCAATCCTCACACTCGGGGGCTTAGCTGCGAAACACATTTCGTCTAACTTAAAAACCTCGTCGAGTGGGTAGTAATCCATTCACTCGACAACTTAGCTGCGAATCGACATTCGCCTAAGTTCAAAAATACTCCGAGTGATGAGCAATTCTCACACTCGGGGGCTTAGCTGCAAAACACGCTTCGCCTAAGTTACAAACCTCGTCGAGTGGATAGTAATCCATGCACTCGACAACTTACTTGCGAATCAACATTCGCCTAAGTTCAAAAATACTCCGAGTGATGAGCAATCCTCACACTCGGGGGCCGAGCTGCGAAACACGTTTCGCCTAAGTTAAAAACCTCGTTGAGTGGATAGTAATACATTCACTCGACAACTTAGCTGCGAATCGACATTCACCGAAGTTGAAAAATAATCCGAGTGATGAGCAATCCTCACACTCAGGGGCTTAGCTGCGAAACACGTTTCACCTAAGTTAAAAACCTCGTCGAGTGGATAGTAATCCATTCACTCGACAACTTAGCTGCGAATCGACATTCGCCTAAGTTCAAAAATAATCCGAGTGATGAGCGATCCTCACACTCGGGGGCTTAGCTGCGAAACACGTTTCGCCTAAGTTAAAAACTTCGTCGAGTGGATAGTAATCCATTCACTTGACAACTTAGCTGCGAATCGACATTCGCCTAAGTTCAAAAATACTCCGAGTGATGAGCAATCCATGCACTCGGGGGCTTAGCTGTGAAACACGTTTCGCCTAAGTTAAAAACCTCGTCGAGTGGATAGTAATCCATTCACTCGACAACTTAGCTGCGAATCAACATTCTCCTAAGTTCAAAAATACTCCGGGTGATGAGCAATCCTCACGCTCGGGGACTTAGCTGCGAAACACGTTTCATCTAAGTTAAAAACCTCGTCGGGTCGATAGTAATCCATTCACTCGACAACTTAGCTGCGAATCGACATTCGCCTAAGATCAAAAATACTCCGAGCAATGAGTAATCCTCACACTCGGAGGCTTAGCTGCGAAAGCATTTTGCCTAAGTTAAAAACAAAATTAGTCAAACAAATGATTGAAAGCCAAAGCACGAGTAAAATCCGAAAGGTAAAACCGCGGTTAAACGTCTTGTGTAGAACCAAATGTACTCAAGCCTAAGGCCTGAATGAAGTTTTAGGGGATACAGTTCCACTCGGCATACCGAGGCAAATTTAACTGTTTTTTCCAAATACCCAAGTTTTTTAAGCAGGGGACGGACTGGCGGGCTCAACAAAAGTGTCCAGGTCGATGACGTCAGCGATTCTGGTAGCTGCCTCGATGAAGGTTTCCATGAAGTCCTCGAACTGGTGTTTCTTCGTGTTTACCACCTGGAGCTCCTTCAGCTTCTCCTCCCTCACGTCCCTACAGTGGACCCTGACAAGTGACAACGCCACGTCGGCCCCGCAGCGAGCAGCAGATTTTTTCCAAGCTTGCACTCGACTGGGAAGTTCGTTTATGCGAGCCATCATGGAGTTCAGGTCGAGCTGAAGAGTGTCCTCAGGCCATAGCTCCTTATCGATTCTTTCCATGGTAGATTTCAGTCGAGTGATGTAGGCCTGGGCACCCTGGAGCCGAAAGTTGAGCCGCAACATGTTCATCGCCACCGCATCAGCAACCAGTGACTTGGTAGGGTCAAGCATGGGCTCAATCTCTTCGTTTCCTTTTCAAAGTCCTGGCAGAATTCTGTTGAAGAAGGGGAAATAGGAAGAGAATCGGTGAACTGCAACCCTCAATTTTTTTGCAAATGTGAGTCGACAAGAAATACTCACCATCGAGCAGAAGATACATCTTCCTCGAGAATTTGCCCAGATGCTTATCCAGGCCGTTACCCCTCTTGGTTAGTTGCTCGGCCTTCTTCACAAGGTCCACACGCTCCTGCTTCAGCTTGGTGTTCTCGTACTCCAGCTCCTTGGAGGCCGCCAGCTTTCATTCCACGGCTTCTATCTTCTCCTTGGCTGCTCGTTGAGGGTCAACAAGCGCCTTATCCTTCTCCTCCAGCGCCTTCTTCATGGAATCTAAAGAAATAACATTGTTGAGTCGGGCTCGAAGTCGACGGCTTTCATTGCGTATGTCTGTTCGAGTGAGAACACTCGGTTCAAAACATGGAGAGTGAAGAGGAGAATGCAGAAAATCAGCAGTAATTACCTCCCAAAGTCTTCATCTCGGCACGCACTCGCTCCAGAGCGTCGGTGGAGACCACCAGGTCGACTTGCAGCCGGTTCCTTTCGTCCTCCACATCCTTATACTCCGCCCCAAGTTCACAAGCCCTCTGGAATCAACATGAAACAGAAATTCAATCGGCGAGTGACGCTTGGGACAGTCGACTGGGTATCGAACGCCAACGAGTGGCTATCTTAGGAGAATTCAAGCAGAAAGTCCACTCGGCATGTCAAGTGGCTCTGGCGCTCTGCGCACCATAAACAATTTCAAAAGCTGTCTCTATTAAGACCCCTGCCGATGCAAGCACTCGACAGCGGTCTCGGGGACTACACCCAGTGGGTGTGCTAAGAGCGCCCCCACTGAGACGGTTAACTCTCGACCCGTCGAGTTACTCGTCAAAAAAAATATACACTCGACAAGCTACGGAGTGGTGTGATTCAAGACGAAGTGTATCCTGTATATAACAGACTCTAAGACCCTTGCCGAGGCAAGCACTCGACAGCGGTCTCGGGGACTACACCCAGTGGGTGCGCTAAGAGCGCTCCCACTGAGACGGTTAACTCTCGACCCGTCGAGTAACTCGTAAGAAAAAATATACACTCGACAAGGTCAGCCCTATCACGACACTCGACCCGTCGAATGACGCACCTCCCTACTCTATGAAGTGTAGTCTATCCTTATGCAACGTCATATCATGGTTTGACAATAATATCCATGAAACCTGCAAGGTAGCTACAGAGTGGTGTGATTCAAGACGAAGTGTATCCTGTATACAACAGACTCTAAGACCTCTGCCGATGCAAGCACTCGACAGCGGTCTTGGGGACTACACTCAGTGGGTGCGCTAAGAACGCCCCTACTGAGACGGTTAACTCTCGATCCCGTCGAGCAACTCGTCAGAAAATACACTCGACATGTCGAGTGACCCTAGTACCATGCGTACTATCAATCCCAGTCCTACTCGACTACTATACGGTCTATTCGAGTGGAGAAAGTTCAAATATTCTACAGTAATCACCCACTGGGTGTACAGTAGCCAAGAGAAGACAGGAATTCAATCGACAATGGACTTACAATCGAACTTACTCGGACATTGGTATGGAGGGCTACGCTGACGTCATAAGCCAGTTTGCTAGCCTCGACCGCCTCCTTGGTCCTCAGCATGATCTGCTCCGCCCCGGATCAATTGCACAATCGCTTCGACCAGGATACCCACTTGGACATGCTCCTCTTCAATCACTCTCAAATATTGGGGAACAGCGGGACGGTCAGGTGTATAGGGGGGAAGTCCAGTCGACATATTAGGGCAACATCTTTGCAATAGAACCAAGTCAACTGCCAGCCTCTGACAGACTCGGGAAAAGTCATGGCAGGGAAGGAACTATGGGCTCTTTTTTGAACCCCTAAGCCTCCACACAACTGGAGCACATGAGTCTTCCCATCGGCAGGGAGAGCTTTCTTCACGGTCTGGGATCTAACCGTGAAGAGGTGCTTGAACAACCCCAATGGGGAGAGCAGCCTAGAAAACATTCGCACCAAGTGACGAATGTAGACAGATAGGCGATGGTATTTGGCGAGAGGTGGTGCAGTTGAGCACCGAAAAAGTTCAGAAATCCCCTAAAGAACGGGTGGGGAGGCATGGAAAAACCTCTTTAGACATGGGAGAGAAGAAGAATCCGCTCCCCGTCGCGTGGCTCCGGCTCGCGTTCCTCCCCCGGCAACCTCCAAGTGCCATCTGCCACGAGCCTGTCGGAGACGAGGCCCTCCATGTCCTCGCGAGTGACTACAGAGGGGAGAAAATCCCCCTGCATCCAACCCACCGGCATGGTGAACCGGGCGGTCGAGGGCTTCTTACCCTTGAGCTTCGTCGCTCCCTTCTTCGCCCGCTCCAACTTCGCCGTTGTGTTCTTCATCGTCAGCACGACGACTCTTGTCGAGGAAGATCGGAGTGGGGTGCTGGGAGAAGAGGAGGCAGAGGAAAAGAGAGCAAGAACCGGCGGAGGTACTGTGCGAACCGCAGCGCGGAAAGCTTTATACGCTACCGAGTGTCTCACTGATGAGTGGACCCACGAGGTTACCGCGCACACCAACCGCTGACGGTGCCCGGTACGTGGCAATATGACCGGCATGAAAATCGAGGCGTCATACCTCCACTTGCTCTGATCATGGCGTCATTAACACGCGCGCGCTTCCCCAAATTTTCGTATCCCGGAAAATCTGGGTTTGTCAGACCGACCCGTCGCCTCCCAAGATACTGTCAGTTCACTCGGAGCAAAACAAATGCTGAATATCCACTCGGGCACTTTAAAGGCTGAATGAACCGAGCGAGCGGAGAAGAATTCACTCGACGTAAGTTTCGTTGAAGCCCCGGATATCATTCGGAAGATTTTGCGTGTCGATCCTAAATGAACGCTAATGCTCAGAGTTCAATCGACACAAGTTCCATGGAAATCCCAAATATCGTTCAAAGTATTTGATTCACTAACCCAAGATCTACGTTGATACCTCCTTCCACCACTCAAACCCCGATCCATTCGGGGACTAACAACGAGGATATGTAACTAGGGTAGGGTCCTAGGCAAGGCCCACATACCCTACCTAAGGACACCACATGGGAGGACTTGAAGATCAAGCATGAACTTCCGAGCGGATCCCTGGAGACATTCAAAGTCACTCGACAGTAATCCACTCGGAGACTCCCGCTCTCACTCGGCAGTCGTGTGTCACTCAGAAGACCTCACTTTCACTCGATGCCAGAAGACCAGGAGCCATCATCAAGAGCCCAACGGGCAGCCTCTGGTTCAATGGTCATTAGTAGCTTTTATTACGTACGTTACCTATAACGGCAGACTTTAAACCCCATGACCAGGCCCTTAGATGCGGGATAATTATGAGGGGCAGCGAACTCTTTATAAGCCGCCCCTCCCCTCCTGCACAAGGGTTGGGAACCATTGTAATCTCAATATTCCACACGACATAAGCTCCCGAGCACTAAGACGTAGGGCTATTACCTCCACGAGAGGGGCCTGAACTCATACATCTGTGTGTACACCCTCGTCGTAGCTAGGACTCTGCCCTCTCCCTTCGTACCCCTACCATCTACTTTTAGGCTCGTTCCCACGACAGTTGTGTTGGTGAACAAAATGCTCATACGTGCACAAGTGATAGTCACCACATACACCCACAAGCTCTTCCACAAAATTCTATCCAAATCCAAACACTCAAAATCGGTGCAACCAACACATTCCACTCGGTGCCACCGATTCCAGACCCTAGACAGACTCAGCCAAACCCTAGATTTTTGGTACAACCGATACTTTATTCGGTGCCACCGAGTTGGGCTGTCAACTTTTTGTTATGCAAGTTCATTGTTTTGGTCCCTCCGAGATTGTCGAATCGGCGTCACCGAGACTGGACATTCTAATCGTTGGTCACCTTATCGGTGCAACCGAGATTCCTATATCGGTCTCACCAAGATTCAGAAGTTGCTAACTTTAAGTCACTTCGGTACAACCGAAATTCACACATCGGTTCCATCGAGTCTGACTTATTGTGTGTAATGGTTGTACTTTTGGAGATGCCTATATATACCCCTCCACCACTACTCACTCGCAAGAGAAGCACTCAGATCAGTTCCCCACTCATACCTACTGATTTTCTGAGAGAGACCCACCTACCCTTGTGTTGAGGTCAAGATCTTCCACTCCAACCATATGGATCTTGATTTCTAGCCTCCCAAAGTTGCTTTCCACCCAATCAATCTCTTCTACCAAGCCAAATCTGTGAGAGAGTGATTGTGTGTTGAGGAGTCTATCATCTTGAAGCACAAGAGCAAGGAGTTCATAGCATTACCGAGCCTATTACCTTTTGGAGGGTGGTGCCTCCTAGATTGGTTAGGTGTTGCTTGGGAGCCTCCTACTTCATGTTGTGGAGTGAACCAAGAAGTTTGTAAGGGCAAGGAGATCGCCTACTTCGTGAAGATCTACCCCGCGTAAGGCTAGTCCTCCGTGGACGTAGGCCGTCATTGTCGGTGTCAAAAACGGTGGATCTCAGGTAGGGGGTCCCGAACGTGAGACTAGGATCAACGGTAACAGGAGACAAAGGGGACAAGAGTTTACCCAGGTTTGGGCCCTCCAATGGAGGTAATACCCTACATCCTGCTTGATTGTATTGATGGTGTAAGGGGTTACAGAGTTGAACTACGTTGAGATCGTATGTCTAACCCTAGATGAGTTGTTTTATCTATACCCTAAAACCTTCCGGCTTATATAGATGCCGGGGATGCCTAGGGTTTGTACATGGTCGGTTACATGCCGAAGAGATAAACTTGCCTAACTATTACATCAGACATGGAGCGCAAGCCTCTGTTCCTGAAGCTTCCATCTAAGAGACCGGGCCTTCAAATCCTTTAGTGTTCGGTAAGCAGCCCTTATAGTCCAGCCCATAACAATAGGTCGGCTATCCGAGGACCCCCTAATCCAGGACTCCCTCAGTAATCCCTAAACTTGCCTCCAACGCTAAGGGTCTTCAGCTCCGACTGCTTCGCGGGCAGATTCTTCGGCATGCGAGGTGAGTTCCTTCCTGAGGAATCATAGTTCGGCCTATGATGACAAGGAGCCTCCCGCATAGTGGCACGTCCGAATACTATAAATTGATTGGCTTTGAAGCCCAAAGGTCAGGGGATAAACAACGGCCCTCGGACGACCTTTCTGACAAAAGGTTATGGCCCACCACGACCGCCATACCAGTTACATAGACTCGATTCGCGGTTCGAGGTCGTTTTAATCGTCACGATCTATCAATATACCGATCGTGTCTCGTTTTATATGAGATATACTTAACCATGCGCACGCAACGGCTCGCGCATCTCAGGAAGTGGAGGGATTCACAACACGGTGAGGGGAATCCACATTGACAGTCCTCATAAAAAGAGATGGAAAACCCCAAAAGCTTTTTTACACTTCACATTCGATTTCTCCGTCTCCCATTCCTTTGCGCCTCCAGAGCACATATATAGGTCTCTCTGCCCCCCACCTTCGAGCTCGACAATGGCGGGTTCCAACAGCAGTTGGAAGCTTCCACGGTCACCAACAAGGACATACTCGACCTCAAGAAGGCCGGTTACCTCCCCGCCAACATTCCTCACCGCGCGGCGAAGGAGGGCCAAGTGATCCCCACCCCCAGGCCAGGCGAGAGGGTGATGCTTATCCCCCACTTCATCAAGGGGTTGAGCTTCCCACTCCACCCCTTCATTAGGGGGTTAATGTTCTTCTACAGCCTCGACTTCCACGACCTCCCGCCAAAATCCATCATGCACATCTCAGCGTTCACCCTCGTTTGCGAGGCCTTCCTGCGCTTCGAGTTGCACTTTGGGATCTGGCTGCAAGTATTCAATATCAAGCCCAAGTGTGTCGGCGGCAAGCATGTGGACTGCGGCGAGGCAGTCATCGGCAAGCTCGCCCGCGTCGGGTGGCCGTCAGGCACCTTCATCGACACCATCAAAGGATGGACACAGGAGTGGTTCTATGTCACCGAACCATGAGAAGGGGGCCAACTCCCCGCTACCAAATTAAGATCTGCCCCCCTACCAGACTGGCTTCGTGGCCCGAAAAGGGCCTGGTCTGGGGTTCGGGTAAAAGGTGACTGACTTGTAGAAGCGCATCCTCTCCCTAGTTGAGGGGGCATCAAGCTAACCGATGTGGTCCAGGTGATGCTCCGAAGATGCATTCTCCCCTGCCAGCGTCGGGGCACTTCTGTGTAGGCTCGAGAACTCGAAGCCGAGCCCATAGTCCAGAATCTCTTCCGCACTACGCGAGAGAAGCTGTGGAAGGCGCTCTTCAAGTAGATGAAGAGCTGGCCATCCAAGGAGGAGTACAAGGGTTTGCACGCTGCCAAGCCGGACTCCAAGGTATGATTTCCCCCAACTTGGTTGGCTCTATTACACAGAGAATCCCTTCATCCTCTTATCCGATCTGTTTTGGCAGAGATGCCAGAAGAAAGCTATCAACATCAACCGTCCCGCTCCTCATCCCAAAGACGAGAGGACAGGGTTGTTAGCTAGGATGCTTGTGTAGAAGCCTTACAAGGCTCTCACGAAGAAAGAGAAGAAGAAAAAACCAGGTTAGGCCGGCCTTCGCATCAAGGACCAGCCTGATGCTGCATCCAAAGACACCCCCGCCTCCTCAAATCAGGAGGAGGACGAAGAGGGGAAGAAGATGAGGAGGACGTCAATAGCGAGGGGGGAGGCAATTTCCCCCGTGCCAAGAAGAGAGTGGCATCTTCAGACGCCCTGAGGCAGGCAGCTTCTCTTGCCCTGAAGAGGGTGCGATAGGCGCGGGTGGTTCTGTCCGACGACAGCTCGGACTCAAGCTCTGCGTCCGAAGACCCCGAGGAGGTTCCACAAAGGAGCCTAAGGGTCAAGCCCCCTCCATCCAAGTTAGGATCCGAAGACCCTTCTACATATAACTAGTAGGTTCAGAGTTTGCTAAGATGCGGGTTATTGGTTCAACAACCCCCACGCATTATCCCCACTAAGGTAGTATCGGATGGGGGGACCCCGCCTGCCGAACTGGCGGAGAACGGGGATGCCTAGCACCCCACCACTCCAAGCGCCACGAAGGACGTCGTGGAGGTGTCGTCCCAGCCTACTCCAATGGAGGCGGACACAGGGGGGTGAAGGAGAAAGCACCATGGCCAAGGCTAACGCTTCGGCCACCGAAGACCAGAGGACAATGCCCCGCCCAGACACCGAGAAGGATGGTCGGACGGGCAATCAGTCCCCTCCGAGGACATCTCTGGAGCGCACTGTGCCTCCGAAGGCACCGGTCCAATCCCCGGTGGGTGACCGGGAAATCCGATCATCCCCGGCACCGCCGACCAACAGGTGGTCGGCCATGGAGGAGGCTCTATCGAGCGCCTCCATCCCCGAGGATCACTGCACCCTTATGGGTGCGATACTACAAAGCGTCCAGTTCGTTGACAATAGACTGAAGGAGGCCTTCAAAGGTCTCCTTGCGGGCTTTCAAGTAAGTCGCCTGATATTTTGCTAAGATTTTTATTTATTCATATTGTATACATGACAGCCCCCGACCCTAGGTGAGGTGAACAAGCTCACCTAGGGGTCATATCTATAATTCGGGAAGTGTGTGCCGATGTGATGTATGCATTGTGTGTGTAATGTAGGCTTCGTCATCAATGGCGGACAAATATGGTGCCGAGCTGGCTACATCGGAAGCTCAAGCGCTTCAAGGATGAGGTGGAAGCTCTCAACAAGAGGTTCGATGAGGCACAGGGTAAGTCCTAACTAAATCTGAATACTTTCCCCCGAATTCTGTCAATGCAGATTCCTTTCATATAAACTTTTATCGTTTTGCAGCGTCATCGAAAGAGATCAAAAAGCTCAAGGCCGAGCTTCAACGTGCCAAAGACGAAGCAGACGTTGAGAAGGCGACGGCCAAAGAAGCGGCCACCACGCTCTCCGACCTACAAGCCACCAGCGATAAGTACCAGGCTCATGTGGCGGAGATACAGGATGAGGTCAAGGACGCTAGCAAAAAGTGCAAGGCCTTGGAGCAAAAGAATAAGGTGAGCTCGGCCGAACTGTCCACCATGAAATCCGATCTCCAGAAGGAGCGGATGGACAGACGGTTCTTCAAGGAGAAAGTTTGCCAAGCCAAGGAGATAGCCGATGGTAAGCCGTACTCCCTAAAGCGCGTATTCAGGGATAGCAGATTTGAATTGCTAACCCGGGTGTGGGGATCCTCAAGCGCATACGCTGATCTCCAGAAGAGCGCTGTGGACGCCAATCGGTTGTTCACCTCGCGGGGAGAGGAAGACGAAGCTCTGACGTTATGGGCACAGTTCGGAGCCCCCGAGCATCCTCCTCTGCTGGTGGAGCAGCTGAAACAGCTGATGGAGCTATAGTAGATGGCAGAGCCGGCCATGAAGGACCTCTGCATCCTCTTATTGCCCGACGAGACACTTCTAGGTAGTTACTTCGGCCTAGTGCAGAGAATGATTGCTGCCTCGCCCCGCCTCGACGCCGTCAAGCGCTCCTCCTGCATCAAAGGAGTCCATATGGCCCTTGCCAAGGCCAAAGTGCACTGGCCAGGGCTCAATCCGATGAAGGTCGCCACCGACCCACCGCCACCCGGGAAGGAGCACCGACGCCCCGAGCTATACTTCGATGGAGTGATGGAGAGTGTGCGGGTGATAGCGTCGTAGTGTTCGGGTGAAAAATTATTTGAATGAGCTTGTAACGTGTCCGAAGACTCGTGATAACTTTTAATGATATTAGTATCCGCTCTTATATGATTTTGTATTCCTTTATAACTCCTGTGTGGTCGTTTAATACTGAAAGATGCGAGTTATCGGCTTCAGTCCCCACGTAGATACTACCTGGGGTGCCTATGCCAATGCATCGCGTCCCTTAGCCGTATTATCGGAACCCGAAGGTGGTGTAGTGCGGCAGACTATGCAATCAGACTGTAGTGTTTTATTTCTTTCACTTAACCAAAGGGGCGCGAAGAGGACTACGGGAAGCGTACGATTATCCAAGTGTTTGCGATGTTCGGACAAACCGAGGCCGAAGCCCATATCATAATGTTTACGCAAAAAGAAAGTTCCTAGTATAACATGGAATAACCGCTTACCAGGATTGAAGTATAATACTTCTAACTGTGGGTTCACAGATCGGATCGCGCATACTATGACAGTTCGTTTTCGGCTTTCTCCCTTGAAGTGCTTGACCGGACTATCCAGAAGCACAATCGCAGGGGTGCTCCCTTTGCCCTTTTAGCCGAACGAGCTGAACATAAAGGGGCAAGCACGGGAGCCGGGCAACCCAACTTAATGACCATAGACATAGGTCAGAACTGATGCATATAAAGCGAACACCAAGACGCCGAACACACGATAGTTAAGGCAATTTGTGTTTGAAATCGAGCCCCCGGTCTATGGACGGTTACCTCGCGTCATACCGAACAGGTTCACGATAAGAGGGAGAAAGGAGAAAAAGTATGTGCCAAAAATAGGAGAGATGAGGCGTACTTGTGCCACACAATTTTGCATTTTCTCAACATCTCTTATAACTCGGATTGTCGAAGCAACTGTTTACATGTATGCGAAAGAAAATAAGAAATAACACCCTACAAGAGTTGTTGTACTAGGGGTCTTCAATTGGTGACCTGACATCCTCGATATCCCCCCTTGCTAGTTCACTCCTGCGGGCGGATCTTGCGAAGATGCACTTTGATGGGTGTTAGTGCGGGCGGATCTTGCGAACAAAATCTTGAGAGGCCGCAAAATTAAAGGTGAGCTTTACGCCGTATGCAGGATCTTTTAGGAGCGCATGCATCTTGTCTGAAGACGTATTGGTGGTAGTAGGTCGGGGCAGCCGAAGACCTACCTTTATTTCCCCACCGCTTTCCCATGGAATTTTAAGTGCAAAGTTGTGCCTCCTCGGCACATACTTTGCTGGTCCAGAAATTGTGCGATGGGGGGCGAGTCCCTAGAGAGGAGAAGAGGAAGGATCCGAGTTTTCGGTCTGAAGCCGAACTTGCTTCCCAACTTTATGTGCCTTTATGGCGGATATCGGAACTTATTGATCATCTTTATAGCTGAATTCGGCCGCTAGGTCCTATGCATGTTCCTCAGTTCTAAGGGAGCGTTCGGTGTTGCCGTTTACAGTAATGACCCCCTTGGGGCATGGCATCTTGAGCTTGGGGTATGCGTAGTGTGGGGCCACGTTGAAACAAGCAAACGCTGTCCGTCCAAGTAGCGCGTGATAGCCGCTGCGGAAGGGCACGATGTCGAAGATCAAGTCTTCGCTGCGAAAGTTGTCGGGTGAGCCGAACACGACCTCTAGAGTTACCGAGCCCGTGCATTGGGACTCAACGCCCGGGACCACTCCTTTGAAGGTAGTGCTGCTGGGTTTGCCCATATTTTTCACCGTATCTGAGTAGATCAGGTTAAGTCTACTTCCTCCGTTCATTAGGACATTTGTGATGTGATACCCATCTATAATGGGATCTAGGACGAGGGCCGCCGAACCCCCATGACAGATACTGGTCGGATGATCACACCGATCAAAGGTGATCGGGTATGCCGACCATGGGTAGTTTTTCGGTGCTACGGGTTCCACCGCATAGACCACCCGGAGGGCGCGCTTCCTCTCCTTCTTCAGTATGTGGGTGCCGTATATCAATTTCACCATTTTTACTTCAGGAGGGAACTTCTTCTGGCCACCACCAATTGGACCCCGATGCTCATCTTCGTCCTCGTTGTGCGAGCTTTTGCCTTGGTCTTCGGGTTGTATCTTGCCAGCCTGTTTAAACACCCAGCAGTTGCGTTGTGTGTGGTTGGCAGGCTTTCCCAAAGTTCCATGGATTTGGCAAGGCCTTTCCATGATCTTCTTGAGCTGAGTGGGTCCGTCATGATTGCCTTTAGGGGGCTTCTTCCGCTGCCCAGGTCAGCAGTTGCGGAATCCGGCATGAACATTCATTTCATCGGCATTGTTATTGTTGTGCCGAGGCTTATTGTTATTGTGCTTTAGCTTTGAGTTGCCATCCTGGGCTTTAGGTGCCACGGGATCTTCAGAATTGTGGCTGCGTCTAGCCAGCCAGTTATCCTCGCCCGCGCAAAAGTGGGTCATAAGGGAGGTAAGGACGGACATAGTTTGAGGCTTGTCCTGGCCTAGCTGGCGGGCCAGCCATTCGTCCCGAATATTGTGCCGGAAGGAGGCTATGGCCTCAACATCCGGACAGTCGATGATTTGGTTCTACTTAGTCAAGAACCAATTCAAGAACTGTCGGACGGACTTGCCGGGCTTCTCGACGACCTTGCTGAGATCCGAAGAGTCCGGCAGGCGGACATATGTCCCCTGGAAGTTAGGGAGAAACGCGTCTTCCAGGTCTTCCCAGCATCCTATGGAGTTTTTGAGGAGGCTATTTAACCAGTGCCGAGCTAGCCCCTTAAGCTTAAGAGGTACTCCCTCCGTCCCAAAATAAGTGACTCAAATATGAATCCACTTTGCACTAACTTTAGTGCAAAGAGTGGAGTCATTTTTGAGTCACTTATTTTGGGATGGAGGGAGTAGGTATTTGATGGTATGGACATCATCTCCTCGTGCCATGTGGATATGGAGGAGGAAGTCCTCGATCCATACAGTTG
This sequence comes from Hordeum marinum, assembly GCA_022496015.1. Lineage (NCBI taxonomy): Eukaryota > Viridiplantae > Streptophyta > Magnoliopsida > Poales > Poaceae > Hordeum > Hordeum marinum. The sequence goes on along the minus strand of CM039674.1, from coordinate 430,136,314 downwards.
AGTCAGTGGTCCCGTCGTACTGTTATATATTCACGGGTTTAAACCCTTCGGGGAACTGATGCCGCATTACCTCGTCCATGAAGCACGGAGGGTGAGCGATGCCTTTGACCCGTGCTATGTCACGCCTGTATTCGGCGTCTGTATGGGGCCGGTTGCGTTCCTGGACCCCTGTTGTTTTGGTCAAACCATGGTCTATATTGGCCACGTCTATCGGGCGCATACTCTCTGGATCCATAAATGGATCTAGTGTGCCCTGCTCTGTGATCCAGGTAATCTCGCAGGTCGAATCTGTCATCAGGCACTAATGGCTCCTTGCGTCGTCTTCTGGGCACTACCGGTATGTAACCAGCGTCGTCGGTCGTCCTGTCTCGACCACAAGGGGCGCGGCACGGCTTGTCGTACGGAGTACGATTTGGAGATGGAGTATCAGTAAGTCCGTCGTCAAATTGCGGCAGCAACCTTCTCCGAGGGTAGATTTTGGGCTGGTTTGACGGGCCACTGTCGTATACTTCCTCGGCTGAGAGGACTTTCGTCCATCGATCGTTGAGGTCGTCCTGTTCGGCTTTGAGTTGCTCTTCTTTGGCCTTTAGGCTACGAGCCATTGCTATGAGCCGTTGCCTGATTTCTTCCTGATCCTCGAGGTTATCAGGGATGTACAAGTAATCAGCTTCCGGTATATCTTTCCTTCTCGACGGGGGGAAGGTAATCATCGCCTTCGGGGCCATTGACGGTATCGGAGTCGTTTTGATCCTTAGGCTCTTCCGAACCCTCAAATGGGTGCTCGGGGATATCAGGATTGTCATGATCGGCGGGGGCATTACCCTCCCCATTGCTGATAATAGCTCTTCTTCCCTTTTTCTTTTGGATCGCTTATGCGATTTCCGGCGCCTTGCTTGCGCATCACCCGATTTGTCACTGTTGTTGGGAGGCGTATTGTCGCCGTTGGTGACAGGAATGTCCACCATGTAATCGTCGTATGTGGAAGTGGCAGCCCAATTTCCGGTGTTAATGGGGGTGGAATCACGGTCCTCTTCATCCATGTATTCTGCCTCCTTGGAGGCATAGTCTAGCACGTCGGTTAAGTCTTCGACGGTGGATATCAAGTGGGTGGTGGCTGGGTCAAAAAATTCATCCCTGCCCGAACTATAACCGGGCCAGGTGTAGATTGAGGCTGGATCGTCGGTGATCCTCATCGACGAGAATTGCTCCAAGGCCTCGTCGACCGCTGAGGGCCCGATCAGATCCAGTTGTTCGGAACTCATGGGGAGTGTTCAGAAATAACACATGTTTGGTCACATGGCTTGATGGCCAGATCGGGATGACAGATCGGATTGTCGCCATGGGTGACCCCATTGGCATGTCCGAAGAAGGAGCTCGAGGTTAAGGCCTCAGGGTCCTCGGGGGCTGCAGGCGAAGCCGTGAGCCCGATTAGTGACAGGTCGCCCCGAGAGTCAACGGAGAACTCTAAGTTTTCGAATCTGACCTCTTGATCAGGGGCGAAGCTCTCAATGTGGCCTAGATGGCCGATGGAATCTGTGTGCAGCACAACGCTGCCGAAGGCAAAGATCCGCCCGGGGACAAAAACATCCATGTTGCGAAACTCTTCGTTGATGAAGTGATGAGGCGTCGATTCCATCTCACTCATAGAGGGACTCTCAATGAAAGCACCAATGTCGGTGTCAAAACTGACGGATCTCGGGTAGGGGGTCCCAAACTGTGAGACTAGGATCGACGGTAACAGGAGACGAAGGGGACACGAGTTTACCCAGTTTCGGGCCCTCTAATGGAGGTAATACCCTACACCCTGCTTGACTGTATTGATGGTGTAAGGGGTCAGAGTTGATATACCTCAAGATTGTATGTCTAACCCTAGATGAGTAGTTCTATCTATACCCTAAAACCTTCCGTCTTATATAGATGTCGGGGATGCCTAGGGTTAGTACATGGTCATTTACATGCCGAAGAGATAAACTTGCCTAACTATTACATCAGACGTGGAGCGCAAGCCTTGTTTCCCGAAACTTCCATCTAAGAGATTGGGCCTTCAAATCCTTCAGTGTTCGGTAAGCAACCCTTATAGTTCGGCCCATAACAATAGGACGGCTATCCGAGGACCCCGTAATCCAGGACTCCCTCAGTCATGGTATAGTCAAGGTTGCTTCTTCATGGAACCCTCTGTGGGTAGAGCCCTCCGTGGACTCTCGCGACCGTTACCCTCCGGGGGGTGAAGACTCCATGAACGTGGATGTACGATAGCGCCACCTATCGGAACCATGGGAAAAATCTTGTGTCCTTCATGCGTTTGATCTCTGTATCTCTACTCCTTACTTTTGTG